>OV743434.1:11171045-16171045 GCA_928269145.1 Agriphila tristella
CCGTCGCTGTACCGACTCGATTTTGTCATTATCCACTTTGTAAATGGGATTCCACACGGCCGAGCAATACTCCAGTTGAGAGCGGACAAGCGTTTTGTAAAGCGTCATAAATGTGGAAATTTTCTTAAATGGTTTAGCGATGCGAAAGATAAATCCAAGTAGTTGTTTTGCTTTGCTTGTTATCTTTTCATAATGAGTCTTAAAAGAAAATTTACTATCGAACCAAATACCAAGATCCCTCACAACTGACACGTGCTCAAGTGCTGTTTTGTCTAAACAATAGGTGAATTCAATACTACGCTGATTTTTTGTGAAAGTTATGTATTGACATTTTTTATAATTCAAATTTAACATATTATTTTTACACCAGCTATTCATTATATCTAAATTCTTTTGGAGAAGCATACAGTCTTGAATTGATGAAACACTGTTAAATAATTTGATATCATCAGCGTAAGCCAAACAGTTACAAGTTAATTGAGTTAAGAGATCATTGATAAAAACAAGGAACAGTAGAGGTCCCAAGTTTGACCCCTGAGGTACACCAGAAGTTGAAACAAAGAGTCGCGATTCATAACCGTATAAAGCTACCAGTTGTGTTCTATTAAGCAAATAAGATTCCAGCCAACGATAGAGACTACCATGAATTCCTAAATGTTGGGCTTTAACTAATAGGATATGATGACTAACACGGTCGAATGCCTTGGAGAAATCTGTGTAAATGGCATCAACTTGACATTTTTTGTTAAATGACTTAGAAATGTAATCAACGTAGGAAATTAAATTTGAACTTGTCGATCTTCCATTTACAAATCCATGCTGTCTATCACTGAGTATATGTTTAAAATGATTATAAAAATATTTATACAACAGACTTTCGAAAATTTTAGCAAAACAATTTAAAACACTAATAGGACGGTAATTAGCAACATCACTTTTGTCACCAGATTTAAAAATGGGCGTTATCTTAGCAATTTTCCACAAATCAGGGAAAACCCCTTCACTTAGCGATTTATTAAATAAAATAGTTAATGGTGTCACTAATGCCGAAGCACAGTTTCTAATAAAGATTGGAGGAATACCATCATGTCCAGCGCCCTTATTTATATCAAGCTTTTTCATATGATCAAGAACCTCTTTTTCTTAAGAGTTCTACGTTGGTCAAGGAATAATTGGCTGGAGGGAATGAAGGTTCATATGGGATAGATGTTTTTGGGTTATACATTGCGGAAAAGTACTCAGCAAACAATTGAACAACTTCTGGGGCAGTCTTGGATCTCTGATCATTGAGGTAAACCGTGTTAGGAATATCGTTAGTTACCCTTTTGCTTTTCGTATAAGCCCAAAAAGGTTTGATATTATGGTTCATGTTATTCTCGAGCTGTTGCATGTGTCTCTTATAACAACGTTTTGTTACTTTTTTGGATCTACGGCGAAGTACCGAATAACTGTCGTAATCTCTGGGATTTTTATTTAATTTAAACAGATGATGATATTTATTTTGTTCTTTCAAAATGTGAATTAAGCTTTTCGAAAACCAACTGGGGCATCGTCTGGGTCTATTACGGCATAGTGGTATGTGTTTTTTAATTACTTCCCAAATGCGCGCATATAAATAATTTAGAAAATCTGTACAAGACATGCTATCCGCCAAACACGCCCACTGAGTTTTGTTCAAATCGGCTATACATTCTTTATAATTAGCATTACGAAAGTTGTATCTGGGCAACTTATCAGTTTTGTCTTTAAGAAGAGGTTGAGATTTTGTATCAATTGAAAATTCTAAGAGAGGGTGATATCCATCGACTTTACTTATCGGCACTGCAGCAGAAATATCAATTTGATAAGATTGATTAACTAGGATAAGATCTAATACGTTACCATTTTTATTATGAATATAGTTAAGTTGTTTAAATCCATCGATTTCCATAAAACTTGTTAGAAGTGAAGATTTTTCTGTGTTATTGGTAATAATAGGATCGGCAGTGGCGGATTGCCAATCAATGTTAGGAAGATTAAAATCCCCTAGAATGACAGTCAATTCAGAAGTAGCAGCAGTAGAAATTTCGGAGCATTTATCAAGAAATTTTTCCAGCAATTCACCGGAAATATATGATGGTATATAAACAGTACATATATTAATGATTTTGTTGCCTATGTTTATGCGAATCCATAAGTCCTCGATCAAACTCTGTCGAATATTTAGGTGTTCTACATTTATATTTTTTGATATAGCGATTAATACTCCACCCCCGTATGCCTTATCATATGTATTTTTAAATGTTGAATCGCGGTCGCGTCGTATAACTTGATATCTGTCATCAAAAAATTCTGACGAAGACAAATTGTCATCCAACCATGTTTCACATAAACATATGAGATCGTAGTAGCTACTTAATACAGAATTATAAATGTCATGAGATTTTGATTTCATTCCTCTTAAGTTTTGAAAATAAATTTTTAAAGCCATTTCTAAGCAGAACAATCTATAAGTATAATATCTGAAACAGTAAAAATAATAATTAATTGATCTGATCCAAACTATCGTGATTTCTTATAAATATGTAACGGGAGTTTTCGTCTTTACGGACGAAAATACGACCATGGCGAACCCAGACAAATTTATACTTCTTATCTTTAGCCTTTGAACGCGTAGCGGCATGCAAAACCTTATTAGAAGGTGATAGATGCTCTGATATGTATACAGGAGATGGGTTGCCTGCAATGCCGATTAACCCAGTGTCCATCTTGCGGTCTGGATGCTGCTTATTATATCGGGTAACAGCGGAAATAAATTCATCCCGCTGGCGAGGACTTCTAAGTTTCGCTACTATAGTGCGCGGGGCCTTACTCTCCTTATTAAATTTTGCGACTCTAGTGACATTAAGAATGTCACCTTCTTCTAGTCGAAACGTTGCAACAGTTGCTATTTGTTTTACTATATTTGGGAGTATTTCCGATTTGTGTTCGATTATACCGTGAATTTCAACATTTGATTCTCTGAGTTGTTGTTCAAGCTCTCCCACTCTATAATTAAGATTCTTCACTGCGTCACGCGTTTCGATTATGTCAGCTTCCCATTTTTTCGAATTCTTGAGTATTTTATCAATTTCGGGATACAGTTCATCATATTTTTCATTTATAAAAGTAACCGACTGCTGTAGTTCATGCAGTTGTGATTTGATTGGTGTGAGTTCCTTCTTCAGCCCTGGTTGAATTAGTGACGGTAGTTCAGACCTTATAGCCGCTATCAGCTCTTGCCTTAGAGCGTCCAAGGTTTCTTGACTAAGTTCTCCGATCTTGTTCGCGGACATAATGTTAGTTTCGTGCTTGGGATCGTCGCCTTGGCTCTCGATGTAGATTGGTGATTTCAAAGGAGTACTGGAGTTATCACCGCCACGCCTCGCTTGCGCCATACAGTCTGGGCAGGACCATCCCTCAGCTACCCGCGAAGTAGGTAATGCTTTGGTGCTTTGGTAGTTAACGCAATTTTGATGAAAATTCGAAGAGCACTTCGGGCACTTAACACGGTTCCTGGAAACAACTTCGTTGCAGCCACCGCAAGTTATCGGCATGTCGATAGTAAGAAATTCTTATGGACTGTAAAGTTTCCCCGATCTTAGGGTAATTTTGTTGGTATGGCAACACTGGTTGTCTATGGAATGCAGCAGAATGTCACTCAGTAGTGTCAGTTGAGTTTGACAGTGGACAATAACACTCAATTGATAGGGTAGAAGGTAGACCGAAAAAGCCCAGGTGGAAATGTCAGTAATTAACAACTTTAGTGATAAGTGATTATACTAAAGTATGCTGTATTATTGTGAGATAACGATACCAGGTATGATTTACGCTTTTCCGGGTAAACCGTCAACACTTTCACTGCACAATTCGTGGAAATTACATATGAATCAACAAAATTTGTATGCAACGATGCGAACTTTTTTTTTTTTTTAATATATATGATAAGGTATGAATAGTTATATTAGAAACTTGTTCTCTCAACTCTTTTGGAGTAAGACCACTGTCTGCATCGCTGGAAGAACTCATTTTTTGTAATAAGTATATCCCAAAATTATTCAATCAATGAAACATAATGCTGAAAAAAAATGATTCATATAATCTTTGCCACCCTCGTGCCATCAATGGTAGTCTAACGGTACCACGGCGAAGGAAGGGCCTAGTAATTAGGCCCTAGTTCGTTTATTTTTTCAGAACCGAGTATGTAACTTTGTGTTTTTCTGTAATTTATTAATATTCCGTCTTATTTATCTAATTTGTTTTTATATTTAATTAATGTTTCCATTTAATATTTATTTTATACATGCGAACTCATTTCGTACACTTACTCTTTATATTAAAATATCAACTTTTTTTTCGAACAATCCTTGTTTAAAACTCCTTGGTATCTGTTCATTTTCAAAAGAATATGAATGTAAGATTCTTGTGTATTTTATTTTTTATACTTTTTAATTCGTGTCTGACAACGTTTAAAAATGTTAAAGTATTCTATCTTTCCTTTTCTCACATATCAATTTTGCAACTCTCATCCGTTTCACTCTATTTCTTTTTTCTTTATTATCCCAAAAGGTGGTTTTAGAAATAATAGTTATTTGTTATACAAGTGACCAAAATCAAATTGTGCTGCGAGTGGCGAGGCAGAACAACATTTTGGTCTCGTGTAAAACATACAACTTTTCACCTCGACCAGCGAGAAAATTTTCACGTGACTTTCCTGGTAAAAAAGCTTAATCCAGCATTAGAAACTTGTTCACTTAACTCTTTTGGAGTTAGACAACTATCTTCATCGTTGGACGCATTCATTTTTGGAATTTATCACAAAAATAATTCAATCAAACCTATGCTGAAAAATTTTATTCATAAAGTCAGTAGAGTAGATTCCCGTCCGTCGTTTTGATTACATTGCGTTGTGTTTTTATCTTATTCATTAATATTCCGTCTTATTTATATATTCATAATCATAAAACATATTAATTTCATTAATTTTTCTTATTTCATATTTGTTTCATACATGTGACCTCATTACCTACATACTCTTTATTTCGAATTATCAACCTTCTTTTTTAACAATCCTTATTTAAAACTCCTTGGTATATCCGTGCATTTTATTTTTTTACTTTTTAATCCGTGTATGACACTATAAAGCACTCTATCTATCCTTTTCTCACATATCAATTTTACAAGTGTCATCCTTGTCACTTTATTTGTTTTTTCTTTATTATTTTAAAAGTTGGTGTTAGAAATTAAAAAAGCACTTTGTCTCACGCTCGCAGCAAAAATCGATTTTGCTGCGAGTTTTACGCGCCAAAAGCACCCTTTTCGTGCTGGAGAGGTGAAAAAAAATACTCCCTGACACGATTTCGACAAAATCGATTTTTGCTGCGAGTTTTTACGCGCCAAAGCGCCTTTTTTTCGTACTGGAGAGGTAAAAATAGATTGTTATTTAATCAAGGAACTTGTTGATAATTAATAGAAAATGAATTATTTTAACTTTTAAAATAGATAAGTATTTGTTTTCTTAATTTAACGTATTTGAAACTAAAACATCGGCACTCGGCTGTAGAAGCGTAATACAGACGTAAGTATAAGTATACCTCAATTTTTTTTAATACGTATTTATAAATTACTATCGGCCGCCTACGACTTCGTCTGTGTGGAAAGTTACTTTGGTATCCCTCGGGAATAATATTTTTTTCTAGATAAAACCCTTTGTCCTTCTCTGTACCCCTGACAACGTGTATGTAAAATTTTATTATGATCGTTTCAGTAGATAAGACGTGAAGGCGTAACAAGCAAACGGACTTTCGCATTTATAATATTGATAGGAATAGAATAAGGATAGTTTAACTCTTGAAAACTATTGTGCGAAAAGTTGCTTGTCTCCCGGAGTAGTGTAAAGTGATGCGCCGACGCGCGTTGAAGTCTTTTGTTCAGTAGTGCGTCGACACCGGAGTTGATGTCTCGGTACATTTCTAATTATTGTTTTAGGTAATGACGCTGTTGAAATCAAACAAACAAAAGACGACTATAAGCAATTAAAATAACTTTAGAATGAGATGACAAGTACATATGAGGGTTCCCTATGTATTTGCATAAAATTGTAAGGCATAATATGACTAAGCATAATATGATTTCACCGAATGATGTTTACGCATAATATTACTTAGTCATAACAGCTTATGCATATTTTTTAGGCAGTACGTTTAAAATCAGGAAAGGACATTTTAACTAATTTACTAAATCCCGAAGCTTAAAAAACATGCCAAATCCGTTATGCCAAATCCGTTATGCCAAATCCGTTATGCCAAATCAAATTAGGTATAAAACCATTATGCGAAAACAAGGGATCCCCCATATTATGAGACAAAGTGATAAATAAATTGTAAATATCTGAAGTTGAACATGAATAAATTCTTTGAAATAAGTTTTATATAAATAATAGGTACCTATACTACTTACTTACCTACTCAAAGGTGCATTACTATCCGTGCTATCTTGAAATTCACCAAAGATAACCAAGATTGAATCAAATTAGCATCTCAAAAGCTTATTCGATGTGCAACTAAAATATCGAATTATTGTAAAAATATAAAATGCGGATATTTAGTTTCTTGCAGAAGTAATCTTTAAAACCAATGATATAATTATCTATTGCAAAAAATCGGATTATTTATTTAATATTGTGTGAAAGGTCAGTGGGTTGTGGTTTTTTCTCTCTAATTGGTAAACATTATGGCTACATAAGATATAAAGTGACGGGTTCTTGAGTCAAAGTATGAGCAGCTTCAAATTATCTAAACTATTCGAATGGAATAAAAAGATGTTGGTTTCCTTATATTTCACAATCCTTATACTTATTACTTCTATACTTATTACTTATTTACTATTATAAATGCGAAAGTCCGTTTTGTTTGTTTATTTATTTGTTGGGAAGAGGTGGGGGAAGGGAAGGGGAGGGGAAGGAGAAGGAAAAGGGAAGTGGAGGGGAGGGGAGGGAAAGGGGAAGGAGAAAGGGAAGGAAACGGAAAGAGAAGGGGAAGGGAATCGAAAGGGAAGGGGAAGGAAAACGGAATACTAATCTCTGGACCCAATTCTGAACGGGGACGGGAACGGAAACGGAAACGGGAAACGGGAAGAAGAAGCAGCGTGCTTAGACCGCCCTTTTTACGTAAAAAAACGGCTGATCGGATTTTGATGATATAAAACATAGAATACTATTTATCCTGGTAAAAGGTTCCCTAAGTATTTCCTTGAATATCCACCCGAACGAAGTCGTGGACGGAGGGTAGCTTATTTTTTATAGCTGCGTAAACTTTTCGGTAATGTAATATTAATATTTTTCTTTGTTCTCATAGGTATTAACTTTTTTAATAAAGTGATCTTAATTTTTCCTGGCGCGTAATCAGGAAAGCTAAGTGTAAAGGGTGCATAATGGAACCCATGTTCCTATCCACTTTTAAGTTCACAAACTATTTTTTGTTGGTACAAACTCAACAAAACATTTGTCTATAAGTATTCGTTAGTAAGTGAAAATCAAATGAAATTAAGGCGGCTGATAGACGAATCAGTTTTTATCTTGCATTACAAACCTACAATTACCATAGACCGAATGGAAATACCGCGTAATCTTTTGCAATCAATCCTCGAATTAAAAATGCTCAAGCAGACAACTGAATTTCGTGTAAAAATAAATGTGGGAACCGCAGACGGCCTTCTGTTTCATGCATTCGTATTTATTTTGACAGACGCGGAACGCTGTGCGGGCGCAACCGTTCCATTAACTTAATGCGCGCTCGAGCCACTAGGTACTTTCAGCAAAAAGTTAATGAGTGACAGAAATAGGCCCTTTACTTTGCGTGACTTGCAAAAGTAGGTACCTATTTATAATTGACTTTTGTAAGGGCTTTCTTTTGCTCTTTTTTTGGCTTTAATACTAACGTCGTTGTAAACTATAAGATACACAGTTAATCTAATAATTTGCCCCAAGGAATCAATCAGTTCAGAGGGCCTACTCAAATGGCCATTCTACTAAAATTAACGCTAGTAGAATAGAGTGACAATGTATGGGATTGACAGGAGCTAAGCGTTAGCTAACATAAGCTAACGCTTAGCTCCTGTCAATCCCATACATTGTAATTCTATTCTACAAGCGTTCATTTTAATAGAATGACCATTTCAGTAGGGGGGGGGGGGGCAGGTTTTCTCTACGGATACTCTTTATAAAGCGCCGATTGTCTCTCTCCCTCTGTATAAATAAAAACAAACAAATAAGACACGACTAATTTATAGGGTTTCAGGCTGGCCACATACAGACAGGCGAAATTCCATACATACGTAATTCCGAACGCAGCTAATCCATACAAATCTATGGTTCTACCACACACATGGGATTCTGTCTGTATGTGGCCGGCTTTATGCTGTAATCCTGTGACCATAATTACTGCAAAGGAACTGATACTTCTAGACTTTTTCGGGTATTGTTTAATTTATTTAAAATAATTATTAGACAAACTATTCCCTTTTTAACAAATGGCATCGACTAATGTCTGGAAATTGAAGAATGTAAAATGTAACACATAAATACTTATCAAATCTTTTCTAAACCTTAATTTATTGACAGCGTTGCTTACCCCCTGTAGAATTGACCCCTTTATGGTTATGTAGGTATGCTGTCACAATGTATTTACACAAGACCTTAGTGTACTGTACAACCATATTTAGATATGTAGGGCTGTACGTAATATATTATCATCGTAATAGTCCCATCTCATCAGCCGCTATGAGAACTAGCGCGATAGATGTCTTTTGAATTGCCCGTCTTGTTTCAATTTCTTGTTACTCGTGAACCTTGCGTTATGTCATATTCGAAGAGCTTCCTAATAAAGATACATTGCTTTTTGTTCGCTAACGTAACAGGTGAATCGGTTAAACCATAATCACATTAAGGACTCGCTACTAGAGCTTCTAAGCTTTAAGTACTCATCTCTGTTTACACTTTTAATCATCATCTCTATTGCTTTAATCACTCGCTAGCTGTAATTGCGGCACTGAGAATCAAATAACACTAGGGATTTGTCAAATGAATTCTATATGCCCATTAAAAACACGATCACCGACAAGAGATATTACAAAACAGTGTGCTTTTTTCTTCAGCCGAATTGTACATGAATATTGTTTAGTGTATATGTTACTGTTAAAGTGCGGGAATCAGTTAGAGTGCACATTATCTAGTTAATCTGCAGATTCACTGGTCGAATCAGTTAAAGTAAGAGAAATTGATTTATTTCGTACTTTAACTAGGTAATCTGCAGATTCTCTAGCTAATCTGCAGATTAACAACCAAGGATCAGTTAAAGTATAGATATAGATTCTTGAATTGAAAAAATGTGTAATCACGTAAAAGGAGGTAGACACAAAAGCGGGGGGACGGGTGGCGCAGTCGCCCCCCGCCATGGAAAAAGTCTTAAGCAGATTAACTAGTTAAAGTGCGGAAATATGCTACTTTAACAAAAAATTCGCACTTCAACTGACTCGATCAGTTAATGTGCACATTAATTAGTTAATTCGCACATTAACGAATTCCGAGCTTTAGCGGTAACATATGGATAGATACTGTCGCATAAGTAACTGCCCTGACCCTGTTCCCTAAATGTATGGCCACCGGTCTTAACGACTCCTCACCGCAGAGTCAGCTGTCAAGTACAACTGAAAAATTCAGCTAAAGTGTTGCTCTACACTCGGATTTTAGAAGAGAGTTGATATCGGATTTTCGTCATGATTTTTCTGGATGATTATCCGAATATCCACCCTCTCTTTAATACCTTCGTATGAGTCGTTCCTATGTCGGCCCTCGCCTCTATAGAGTCAAGTTGCAACTTTCAAAATTAACAATTTAAGTTTATTTAAAGAAGCAACTAATTTAAAATGCATTCGTTTAAGTTACGGTTCTGTTTCATACAAACTTTGGATAAAAAATCAACAGTTATAAAAGTAATGTTAGCTGTGTCTATATCGTGCGGCGGTGTTTGGATTCAAGATTGTTACACATTTCATTGAGTTACGTAGAGCATGCCAGATTGTTCACCACCATACCTACGCGGAATGCTCTGGATTCGCATTAATTTTAATTAGCTCTCCAAGGATAATAATTTATTCACATTTCCCGTAGATTGCCACACAATAATTAAGACTCGTAGGTCATCCGAATTATCTTATATCTTCCATAATGGTTGCGTAAAGTGTCAGTTTCCACGGTTGTTGTCGAGAGCGCGAGGTGGTGCGCGGCACCCGCTGCTCAGTCGGCTCGGCTCTGTCAACGTACACAACCCGATCCATTTGCTATTGTGATACAAGTGACTGACACACGTACGTAGTTATAGTGGAAAGTGCAGTGCATTGCTTTATCGATCGGAAGTGGTTTGTTTGTTTACGGTTTAACTCCAAACTTCACACTTTGTCTGTTGATTAATTAAGCAATAATTTTAAGAACCTTGTAAGATAATTAATTACTTCATTTGTTTATGTCGTTATGGTACTGATTTTGGTGGGCGGCGGCCTTTTCCGTTGAAATGTAGGAGCATTGGAGGCGGGCGGGCGCGGCGCCTTGTCTCATTTAAATGTGATGTTCACCAATTAATAGAGGAGCCTCTCCTGTCAAATTAATCATTTGTTACTCCTTGCCACACGCCCTCGCTTTTATCGTTTTTTTGTCGTTTGATATGTAATGTTGGGAATGTGTTGTTTTGTGTAATTATGTACTGTTTTGCAAATTTTGTTATGATGAAACATTCTCATTGATACACCCAACTACAATTTATGTTTTACTAATGTGTATCAAATGATAAAACAACATAAAATGTTAATTCAATTAATGACAAACAAGAAAAACTGCAAGCTTCAACTTTTAATGAAACCACATAATAATGCGATTGCTTACTTAAGTATTCTATCATTGATAATAATCTTGAAATAAGGGTGACATTGATATCGGAAGATTTTTTATGGGACTGGGCAACTTTATGCATTGCTAATTTATTACCTACTCGTAGCTACTTAACTCTTATGTGGGGGTCACACTAAGGCTTAACGCCATACTTTTGAAGATGGATTTTAAACGTTGATATGCTTTATGGTCTACTAGCGGCCGCCCGCGACTTTGTCTGCGTGGAAAGTTTTATTGCTATCCCTCGGGAGCAATATTTTTTTCGGGATGAAAAGTATCCTATGTCCTTCTCTGTACCCTTGACAACGTGTATGCAAAATTTCATGATGAGCGGTTCGGTTGTTAAGACGTGAAGGCGTAACAAACAAACAAACAATCGGACTTTCGCATTTATAATATAGTAAGGATAGTAGATTTAGCTTTTATGTGGGGGTCACACTAAGGCTAAACACCAATACTTTTGATAATGGTTTTTAAATGTTGGTATGCTTTATGGTCTATTAGCCTTAACGTTTCTGGCGTTAAGGCTTATAGTGTAAGAATAAGTCATATTATTCACAGTTATTCGTTCGAAAAAAACTTCGCAATATGGAATTAGAGCTTAATTTTCCTTTTATCGATGAGTCGATGACCGTCGTCGGTTTCTCCACCGCCTGCCCGCTAGCGGTCGCTACGGGCATCGGGGGTGGTGTCGTGTCACAGTTCAATGCTTCAGTAACTCACTACGCACCCATTAATGGTACGCAAATTATCTCGCACTAATACGTATCGATGCGCCATGTTGTGTTGGCGCAAATGTTTGTTCTGGGCGTGCGTGAAAGATAAAATAAAAAATAAATAAAATAAAATAAAAATGTTTTATTTCGTTAACAAAAATACATAATTTTTAAAACAGTATTTGGGACCAACCCAGTAGGCATTCGAGATGCCTGTGGCAGGCAGCCCCGCTCTTCCATATCATATTAATTGAGTATGTATCAGTTACACTTGGTTGACAATGTTAACATTTTTACTTAAGTAAATAATATGAAAAGCTTTATTAATAAAAATATTACAAAATACACAGTTTATGTTCACTCAAGTGTGTGTGTGATTGTGTGTGTGTGTGTGTGTGAGTGTGTGTATGTGCTTGTGTGTGTGTGTATGTGTGCGATAGTGTAATGCTAATGATTATTTAGTATTTATTGTGTACAATATGTTCAGTTTCATTGTAATTTAGGGGAAATAGCCATTCTATCAAGGTTTTTTTGAGATTATAGGACTTTAGTTTATGAATGCCAATTTTAGCATTTAACATATTGTAAATTGTAGGAGCAAGAACTAAATATTGCCGTTGTATGAATACAGTTTTTTTATGAGGTATAGGAACCACGTTATCAATTCTTCGTCTAAAAAGTACATTAGGACGGAATGGGATATTCTTATGTAATTTTAAAGTAGCCATTAGAATGAATAATTTTCTCACACTCAGTAAATTACTTTCTTTATATAGGTCATCAGTAGGATATCTGAAAGGTTTACAATGCATGACCTTGATTAGGCATCGTTGTGCCCTTTCAATGGTCAAAAACTTGGTCTTTGAAGCCCCTCCCCAGACTGAAATACAGTAAATAATCACTGATTGTGCCAAGGCAGTGTAAATTTGGTTAATAAGTGTAGCAGAGGTTATATTTCTAAGTTTTTTAAAAATCCAAATAAGTTTTCTTATTCTATTATTCACATATTCTATGTGTGGATGCCAAGAAAGCCTTTGGTCTACAATTACCCCAAGGTATTTTACGGATTCAACTCTGGCAAGGTTAATACAAGTACAATCAGACCAGTTAGTGTTACTACAGGAGTGAATCTTAAGTTGAAAGTTTGGATTAGGTTGAGTTTTTCTGTTTATTGTAAAACATATGTAATTTGTTTTGGTTATGTTTAGGGACAATAAATTTGATTTTAACCAAGCAGCCACTCTGCTCAACCCATAACCAGCAAGTTGAAATACAGATTTCCAAGTAGAACCTTCAAAGATAATAACCGTGTCATCTGCATATGAGATAACTTTACCACCCTCCACGTTCAGTTTTGTGAGTTCATTTATGTAAATGAGGAATAAAGTTGGTCCAAGGACGCTCCCTTGAGGAACACCGAAAGAAGTCTCAAGGTCGCCACTTACGTGTTCCCCAACACGAACTCTCTGTCTCCGCCCAGTTAGGTAGTTTTTGAACAGAGTCAACGGCGTTCCTCTTATTCCAATGTTATCCAGCTTTTGCAACAGAATGGGAAAAGAGACGGTGTCGAAAGCCTTTTTTAGGTTTAAAAATACTGCAAGGCTTTTTTTCCCTTGGTCTAATTGTTGAGATATAGTGTTTGTTAAAGAAAGTACTGCGTCTTCTGTCGACTTATTGCGCCTAAAACCGAATTGTGAATTAGATATAATGTTAAATTTGTCAAGATAATTAATAAGTCGAGTATTCAGAAGCTTTTCAACCACCTTTGAAATCACTGGTAGTACAGAGATAGGTCGATAATTATTTGCATCGTCTCTCTTACCACTCTTATGCACCGGTGTAACAATCGAACGTTTTAATGGTTCAGGAAACTCACCGGAACGGAAACAGAGATTCGTTAGGTGACTTATAACAGGCGCTACAATAAACTTAGTTAAAATGAGGAACCTTGCTGGTAAGTTGTCCCACCCAGGAGCACTTTCAGATTTTAAGCTAGATATTACGTTTATAACTTCGTACGGGTCAGTGTCAAAAAGTACAAAAGAAGATGACTGTCTAGTTGTTGTTGTTACATCACTGTGGCATGGAGCAGAGTTACTATTTCCTGGGAGAATACTTTCAGCAAGGCTCCTTCCAACATTGGCAAAGAAAAAATTTACGTCATTGACGGCTAATAACAGGCAATCGCTAAGCAAAACAATAAAAACGTTTCTTGTTTTTCTTAAAAAAAAATATCAATGGAAACTTTAACCAGGTTAAACTTTAATTATTAAAATTAAAATTGTTCGGGGAAATACCTATCAGGGGGGCTACTCAAATGGTCACTTTTCTATTCGTTCGCTAACTTAAATCTTAAAAATAAGCAATTAATGATCAAGTCAGACGTTCGCAAGTTTATGTAAATCACAGACATTGTTGTATTGTACAGAATTGACAAGCCTACGACACTTTATTTTGGTGTTTATGGCTTATTTTTAATTTTTAAGTTAGCGAACGAATAGAAAAGTGGCCATTTGAGTAGCCCCGCAGGTCATTTTTATCTTACCATCCAAATTTCAAGGATGTGTCCAGTCCATGAAACTCGTCACAAAATTTTGGTCATCCCATACTAAATTGATCACATGATTTCTTTGATTTGTATGGATAGAAGTTTTTTTTTTACATATTTGGCCATGTGTTCCTTAGAGAAAGTTGTTCAGTTTCATGGACTGAACACATCCTCAAAATTTGGATGGTAAGTTCAAAATGACCCGAAATAAATTATAAAATAAAGTAATTAATTGTTATATGAAGCAAATGTGACTTATAGTTGGAAATATTCGAATCATAACTAACTGAACCCTAGTAAGGTTTGTTTAATCAAAAGCACATTAAACAGTTTCGTCACGTTTCCAGCCTCATTAATTAATTGCCTTGTATTGTTTTTGTGAACATAGAGCCGTTAATTGTCCACTCGCTGAGGCGCACATTTTCCCAACGTGAATAAGATATTGCGCATTATTTGCAATGTTCGCAGGCGCTACCTACTTACTTGACTCAATGAATGCTCGTATCTCCCCATTAATGTAAGGCAAATTAAGTAATTACTCTTCTTGATTATATTCGAAATCTCCTATCCAGTACATCAATGGAATTGTTAGGTAGTCAACTCACGCAAAACTCACGTAATAGATATATGTAGGATAGTAACAAAAGTCAAAAATTCATCTTTACGCATCTAAAGGCAATACAATATAATTGGAATACTTATTTATCAGGATCCGTCAGAGCTGCTACGGGTGAAGTGATTTTTTCTAGTATTTTTTCGATTAAATTAATTATCTTAATATAAAGATGCAATGCCTAAAATCTAGAATTTCAATGGTATATTTATATTTCAAATAATATGTTAGTTATCATTTAAAAATAACTAGTTATTAGAAGATTTGTCAGGAGCAAAAAATACATAAAAGTCATATGAGAGTAAAGACACCAAATCTTAATTAAAAAAAAAACTTTTTCAACGCTAAAGAGCCTGATATATCATACTAAAGATGTTTAAAAACAGTACCTGGAGGCGTTGCGGGCAGTGGCTCGAGACCGCGTTACCGTAGCGCGGCCGGTGGTTTGTGCCGCTACGCGCGCGCGGCGCCTGCTCACGTACCTCTGCGTAGCGCATTTTGCACATTAATATTTATACATACATAAATATCTCAATTAGATAGTTTTCACAGGCGAAAAAAACATGTAAATGATGTCTAGGTTCGCATTTCCATAGGTATCACACATAAAATAAGAAATTTTAATAGATTTGTTTCACGCAAAATATATGGACCACGGCACCATCAACTAATTCTACTTAATCTTAATCTAATAATTTCTACTTACCGAATATTTAATTGATCTCCATTTAAAAAAATTTAAGAATTATTTTCGACATTTGTAAAAAATAGGCACTATTTATTAATAATTAATATTAGAAAAATACTAGAAAAAACCTACTCACCCGTAGCAGCTCAGACGGGATGAGCTGATATGATCCCGTCTGAGCTGCTACGGGTGAGTAAATTTTTTCCTAGTATTTTTCTAATATTAATTATCTTAATATATGAAAAAAGCATAGTGAATGCCTGAATTTAACCTATGTTTACAATATTAAATATAAAAAAATAATTAAAAGTAATTGATTAACTTTTAACATTATAACACTGCTACAAGTATTTTCTTATGTAACTACATTAGTTCATATTTATATGCATATACCTACGTCGGAGTCATAAAGTCCACGCGTACGAAGTCGCGGGCATCAGCTAGTAACCAATAAAATGAATCTGAATTTGAATTTTTGGGCAAAAGATTTGTAATTTTCTTACATTCGTTACATACATGCAGATTATTGACAGTCTATGATTAGTTTTCCTTTTGAAAATACATGATTTCATTGCGTTACGGTTAGATTGACAATTATAATATTAACACGCGCTATAATCCATACTAATATTATAAATGCGAAAGTAACTCTGTCTGTCTGTCTTTCTGTTAGGCCTTCACGCCTAAACTACTAAACCGATTTGGATGAAATTTGGTACAAAGGTAGAGTAGAGCTCGAGAAAGGACATAGGCTACCTTTTATTGCGAAATAATGGTTTAAAGAGTTAAAATAGGGGATGAAAGTTTGTATGAAAGTCTGTAGGGTTTAAAATAGGGGATGAAATTTACGAAAGAAAGAAGCGGGTTCGCGCGCTTGGTGGGGACCCGCCTAATCGCGTTAAAACGGCTGATCTGATTTTGTTGAAACTAAAACATTGAATACTATTTATCTTGGTTAAAATTTCCCATTGGATTTTCTCGAATATCCACGTGGACGAAGTCGCGGGCAAAAGTTAGTTAATAATAAAATAATCATAATCTTCAATCATTTAAACCTAAATACAAAATTGATAGTCACATAACACAGTCAATAAAATGATTAATGAATTTATTTCTAGTGAATAAATCACTAATTATATAAGTATATCTCACAAATTAGATGTCTATTAAGGTTGATGATTAACGATACAGACTCTAATAGCGATTCATCCAGCAATGAAAACAAATAATCACATTAATGGTAATTAATTAGTGTGGGCACTTAACTAACCTTATAAAAGCGCAAGTGTGACATTTGATAACGGTTATAAATTATATGTATGTGCCAGTACTGTAGTACTGTAAACACTTGTTTCTGATGTCTCTCTCTATATATATAAGGTGTGTGGTATTAGCCTTATAAAGCCGAATATGGTAGATAGGGACTATCAAACTGAACAACTTTTACTATGGGACCAACTCTGAAATCGCGAAAAAAAAATATCAGCTCTTTCATAGAAAAATTAATAACGAAAATATCAAAACAGCAGATTTTTTTCGCGATTTCAGAGTCGGCCTCGTTGCAGAAGTTGTTCAGTTTGATGGTCCCTATCTACCATATTCGGCTTTATAAGGCTATTACCAAACACCCTCTATATAATAATAAGGCACAAGTCACCTTCATTTATGTGTGCTTTGCTAGGTTATGCTGGCTAGGTCCTATATCAAGACGCATGCTAATTTCTATTTTAATTAATTTAGCCTTCATTACTCAACTCTGAACCCCCGAAGCGATTAGTCGACCTGATATACTTGACAAATGATTACACGCTTTTATAGAGAATCCATTAGCACGAAATCAGGTCACCGATCCACCGATAAAATTACCTATGATGAACTTTAAATCGGGGTTCGGCAAGATGCATTGTGCTCGCAGGTAGGTACCAAATATTGCGACATAGATGCCTCATAGATCAAGGACCAAGCATCGTGTATCTACAATGGGATCTATTATACGAATTACGGGTTTCTTCGATCGTAATTATAGGACTGCCAGACGTTCCGATTTTCATACATAAATTCATGATCGGATGCTTGCGCAGTGGTAATGTCAAAAGGTGCTTATATGCAGCTTATATATGATATCTGACTTACAATTCCAGATTTTCAGATTGTTAAGATCTTTAGAGGTAGATAATCGTTACGTCTATCGATTTCACCGATCTTACTTTTCGATAGAGCATAATTTTTGCAGTGATCAAATGAAGATGGATTTAATTGCATCACTAACCTTGTTTAACTTGTTTTAATATAAGATCATTATAATAACATTTCGAATCTGTATTGTAATTTATGTAACAAGACGGTTTGATCCCGCGACCTAGCCTAAAAAAGAGATCTCGTAACAATTGTGCGCTACCGCACGTCGCGTCCCAAACCTCGGAAACGGAGATGGCTAGGTGACCCAGGTTATCAGTGCATCTGTTGCATTAACGGCACATCAGTTGCATAAAGCGGTCCGTTGCACAACCGCACAATTCACTCTCGACGGTCTTGCCGCCATTGTCGCGCACGCGCGTTACTGAGAACATTCCCGCGTAAGCGCAAAAAGCTTGGGAACCGCGTCCGAACAATCATGGCCGACATAACGCTACGAATGTTATCTGAGTTTACAACATCGCGCACGTTCTCATTACTTGTTACAGACCTGTTTCACAATCCTACCTACTAGGTCTTATGGGGATTTTAATCGGGTGACCAGAACATTTTTTCGAAAATACCTACATAGTTTCATTTCGATAAAATACAAGAATATCTTTATCAACCATACGGTCGATACCCACCACCACTATCTTGAGGTACCTAATGTCATATTTCATAATAATTAGCTGATTAAAAATCATCTCAATTAGAATTCCTTAGTAATGGTTCAAATAAGTATCATAAGTAAACATCAGGTTCTTGCTGTTTGATGCTTTTGTTTTCATTCGTTTCTTTACAAACAATAGCAAAAGTGTTGTAGATCTTAATCCGCTTTATGTGTATTCAATGTAAATTGTTAACATTTTACTGTTAAGGAATTTCTTGTCTTTGATTGCATCCACACACAATCCAAACAAACAAACAAACAAACCGCACCTGTAAACGATATTTTCATTCATGCAGTGCTCCGCGGTATACTTGTTGTCCCCGTGCTCTGATGTTTCTCATTATCGTGGGTACCAAAGCCAAGAACACAGGGATGGCTCATGTGTGAATTGACAAGTCAGGACATTCGTTTTCGAATCGTTAACTCAAGAAACCAAATGTGACTACAAAAATCAGAGAAGAAAGCTCTTTCCGAAATGGTAAACGGCAACTATGTCCTCTATGGGGACAGACCGTCCTCGGAATCGGAGATAGTGGACGACCACGTCCACACGACGACCGCCGAAAAAAAAGTCAAGCGTAAAACGCATCGCATGGCTAATGAGCTTCACTCGACTCTGAACGTAGCTCAGTTGGACAACGACACAGATTCCGTTAAATACGAAAGGAGGGTAAAAGAACCTAAATTGCTGCGGTACGTGCCGACGTCTGACGTGGAAGAGAACTTTGTGTCGGAGAAGTTTGAGACGTACGACCTGAAGCCGTCAGAGGAGGAGCGACCGAGGAGATACGCATTTACCAAGAAACCTAAGAACCCAGCTGATGGGTCGGTGAACTACGCGTATTCTCGGTCTAGTAGCAGTTGCAGCTCGCCGAATGGGAACTTGCCCACGATATCTGAGCATTCAGAACAGTACGGCACATACCGTGTCCGAAGTGTGTCCGGGCTGTCCGGCCCAGCGCCCGGGGAAATCATGACTGGCTTTGAATCTAAGCTAGACAAATACTTCGCAAAACCGAGGGAAGTGAAGAGGTTCGCTGCCAAGGTAAGCTACAATGTAAGTTGATACATTGTTAATTAATTAAATATTTTGGTAATAAAATAAATTTATGGGTTTAATGGCCGCTTAAGTTAAGTTTTTGTTAGTTTTTATTGAGTATCAGATTACAAGACGGCCTTTTATTACCATTGATTTTAACATAAGGGAGGTCAACACATTAGGACTTAATGATCAGTTTGTCCAGAACTGTTAAATGTCTTTCAAAGTATAGTTCAAAGTCAACATAAGAAATATAATCTATTGTATCTAAGTAATTCTGTTCATGAACATGTACATACAATGTAACCCACCCAGCCCAGAATACGTATATGCTGCTATTTTACCCGATAACGGCGCGGCGAAACCAAAACTGAGGGTATATGATTTTGACCTATATGTAAGTATTTACGATATAGGAAACATCCTTATGTTTCTCAGCTCGTCTCTGCAACAGCAGAGAATAGCTAAAAGTAATTCTTTGTTACCTTATTTATTTTTCTCTGTCTTAATAAATAATCACCTGATTATATTAATCTGCGGTTGACTGTCCAAATATCTATTGTATTACGATTTAATTTATCACACCGCACCGGCGGGCGCGCGAAGCAAACCCAATGTTTATAATTAGTAAAAAGAGAAACGATATGTTTTATGTGTTATTCATCATTAACTTATTAGCGAATAGTAAAATATGGTTGTCGGAGGTGATTAGCGTTCAAAAGACATTTATCTCGCTCAGGAGATTTATGAGTGTAATATGAAACCGACGAATAAATTAATTTTAAATCCATAATCAATGCAACTATCAACAAAACACTATCATATTATTATGTCTTTCTGAATCCGAAAAAAATATGTATGGTCGAATAACTTTTTAAAATTATAATTTCTTTAAAATTGAAGAAGACGTACTATATGCCTATTATACTTTTATTTGATGTGTTTTACATAAAATAACGAAATACATCTATGTAACTTCTACGACCACTTTCCATAATCAACTCGCACACGAGTACGAGAGAGGAAAATTACGACAATTACGGAAATTAATAACAAATTACACGGAACGGTGAATTACGACCGTGAGATCCGTTATTACTTATGTAAAGAAGTCCTTAGTTACAAAGTATTTATTAGAATAATTTAGTCCACAAACCGTGTTTTCACTTTTCGCCGGTTTTGAGCCTACATCCTCTCTTTTGTCCCCCCTGTGGTAAATATCGGGAAAAAAAGGATAGAAAAAACCAATTTTTATCTGATATCCCCGGTGTGGGATAAAAGTATGGGATAGCGAGAATAGCCAGAGTTTTTCTAGAGCTTCTTTTTATCTCTTGCAGTTCACGATACTACGGTGGATCCTGCGTTTTTCATATTATTATGACTTGACATATTTTTTAGATATTTTTGTTCTCAAACTAGTCTATGTTCGTTCATACATTCCTTAATTTCGTTTCTGCCACATATATATAAACACCTATTTTGTATCTAATTATTTAGTATGCAATTGTAACCTACATAAAACGTAAGTGCATAAATCAAAACGTACCGCATGTCAAAGATAACAGGTACCTTAGGGCGATTAATCCGAAGTTTCCTAGTAGTTAATAACTAATATTTCGCAAACGGTTTAGCCCTACACTAGATGTTAATAGCGGGTGGCGTGGCGTGTGGTGCAGAGCTCGTAAAGTATAGTACAGAATTGCCCCATACTCAAGTGGAACATATGAGAGTCGACTAATTAAGTGGACTGGTTGGACCTACCCAGTGCTTCAGGTATTGCGACGACAACGCCCTGTTTGTAAGGGTTCCTAACTACTTAATATCTCTAATGTAATAGCTGTTAAAGCAACGGTAATAAAATTACAATTGCCTTTCACTAAATTAACCAGACATCGCCATAGAAAGATTTCCTTGAAATTATCCCTACGGATACCAACTAATGGAAAAAGATTTTTTGATTTGTTGATTGTTTGGTATTTTATTTGATTTTTATTTTTTCCGATGTTTTATTTCAAACTAAAAGTGAGTAATTTGCACAGCCATTTGTATCAGAAGCAGCATTTAAAAATATATTTTTGTATACCTAGATGTCATAGGCAAAGGCCGAAGCTCCGGCGCTACTAGGTTTGACTAGTCAAAGCTCTGGTTTTTATAAAGAAGCCAGTCAAACTCCAAAACAAAAGCATGTTTCGGCCTTTAGGTCATCTTTAGTTCACGTGATAGGTTAGACATTTAAGACTCGTGGCTATTTTTTATAATTGACAACAGAAATCTTTGGTTTGCAGGTACCTGATACAGATACCTGCAAACCAAAGATTTCTGTTAGACGTTTTCAATTAGACGAATTAGGTAATAAAAAAAAGGAAACCGAAACTCTCTATTAAACGAATCACGCTATTACTTTTGGACTTTGACTAAGCCTTCTTGTCATACCTTAGGTTTGACTTGTCAAATCTACTATGGCCGGAGCTTTGGCGTTTAACTATAACATAGACTTTACTTATGTAACATTAAGTTTAAATATTTTTTCATTAATCCTCATGACATGCATAGCGTAAGAATAAGCCATACATGGAAGATGGGAAATTCCACTCCACTCGAATCGGTATATTCCACTGGGACATTAACCCTTGAACGAGTCGTAAACCTCAGATTTTATATGAGTACTTACACCGAATTGAAAGCATTTAATTACCAAGTGCTTAATAAGGACATTCTTTAAAAATGCAAGTAAACAAGGTAATAATTTACTTTAGAGCTTTCCAACTAAAACAAAGTGTTTTATAATTTTTTTTATTTAATTACACAACAAATTGTGTATAGATTTTCCTAAAACACACAGTCATTCTTTTTTTCAATTTACGTAATTTTATATTAAACAGGGTCAACGTTTGTTTTGGGACTTTCCGAAAAAGACAAAATAGTTGCATTTCCTCACGACATAAAAGTGCAATTTACGGCGTTTGTTGATCGAGGGATATCCTTTGGCAGGGTACACCTTCTGAACCCTTAGATCATTTTAAGAAGGGGAGCTATCTTGGATTTTTGTATGGGAGGGAGATAAAATTCAATCTTTTTTTGTATGGAACTTGTTTTTTTTTTTTCAAAACCCATCGAGTGGGATATCGGATGAAAGGGATTTTTGAGCTGATTCCAAATATATACAATATTATTTCTTTGCAGCTATTGGTTTTAAAAAAATCGGAAAATAGTTTTCCAAACATACTAAGTTTGGGCTCTTGCAGGAAGAAAACCACTAAATGAATTTTTATGAAACAAACGTCACATAACTCGTGTCTAACATCCTGGAAGCTTTTTTAAAAATATTCCATACAAAAAAATATTGTATATTATCTCCCTCCCATACAAAAATCCAAGATGGCTCCCCTTATTAAAATGATCTAAGGGTTCAGAAGGTGCAACCTGCCAAAGAATATCCCTCGATCACCAAACGCCGTATTTTTTATCGAACACACGTGGACTAAAAGTCTTTTTTCGGAAAATTCGTAGCACAAAATTGTTGTTGTTTATGATAATTAGAAATCTAGTTTACTGTGTGGTTGTTGCTGTTATACAAATAACCCTGTATACTTATATTAGTACTAAGTTTGAAAAACTATTGATTCTCAATCTTTAACAAAGGTTAGCAAGTGTTGTAATAAATCGTAACAAAGGTGTTAGGAACCTGATTAGTGTATCCGGAACAGAACCTGTTCACAAGGAAGCTAATGACGAAGATCTAAAGCTTCGCATGGACAGTAGACACGGTACGATAAGTATCGCCTCTCAGCTTCGCATAAATTACGCACTTCACCGTAAAATACGGGCACCGCCAAATAGCAGCTTTCTTACATTAAATCTACTTAATAAACGTGTTATAGTGCCACTATCACGTAACTGCAAATTAAGCTGCTCAAGGCATGTATCAAATAAATACTTTGAACTACTCACGTCGACATTTTAACAGCTTTTATGCTAATAAGGGTGGTATTAGAATACTTTGGTGTCGTTCCACAATTCCTCGCCTGTTGATGTTTAAAAGAATCACTTCATTTGGCATCGCTGCGACCGGATGTGAGCATTTTAATTCTGTTTTGTCACCAGTAAATACTGTAATCAGACCAGTTTTGGTGATTGATAAACGATGGCGATATTTTAAAATTTGTAAAGTATTAAGGTACTACTCGTAGTAAGACACTTGTATAATGATGATTATCTTTGGACTTCACTGATTTCGTGACTTTACAGCGTTGGGCGTTGTTTAATTGGGGTGTTTATGGAAAGCTGCTGAATCGTTTATTTACAAAGGACTACTGCTATTTTAGTAAAAGTCACTGTGCATGAATATTATTATCAGTAGGTAGTACGATGCCTACACTGTTGGACACACTGAGTCGAAGAATTTCCATGAGAATGAATTTTTCAGACTTTATTTCAGTCATTTTTCAAACTTTAAAATATGCAAAGATAAAAAAGTCCATAGCGATTCAGACTTAATTTCTTTTGAAACCCAAAACCTATTCAAACCAATCAGCCCCCCTACTCAAATGGCCCATTTTCTAACTTAAAAAATGCTTACCTAAAAATATACGTTAAAAATAAGCCATAAACTCTAAAATTACGGGTCGTAGGCTCAATACAACAATGTCTGTGATTTACATAAACTTGCGACACGTGACTTGATCGTCTAATTGCTTAATTTTAGCTTTAAGTTAGCGAACGAATAGAAAATTGGCCATTTGAGTAGGGGCTGGATATCCAAATGGGAATCATGAGAATGATGGAACTTATTTGTTACAGGGCTCCCACCCCGACAGCCTGTACCGCGTGGCGCCGAGCGGCGGCGTGGGCGGCGGCAAGGTGGCGCGCGCTCTGCGCCTGCTGCGGTGGCCGGCGGCTTTGCTGCTCGTCTGCGTCGCCCTGGCGGTCTTCGTCTACTTCCTCGTGCCAGGTAAAATTCAAAATATTTATACGGACTAGTTGATAAAAGTAGGGGAGCGAGGGTCTTGTTGTAATTTTTTTTACAAAACTTAATATATCTCGAGATCTATTGATTTAATTACCACCAAATTAACATTGATTGATACTCTAACTATTCCTCTATTAAGTCAAATTAAAAAGATATCAAATCTATGGGTAACTCTTTCACAATTACATTTTTATTAAAAAAAGAGCGGTGTTACAACTTACCCCATGCTTGGGGTTTGTTGTAACATCTATTGGGGCAAGTAGTAACAGTAAAAAAACGAGAATATAACACCTTCAATAACTTATTTGTTTTACACCTTGAACCATTTTGCTTTGTTTTCAACAAACAATAACTAGGTCTTTCCATAATATGTATTTTTATCATATAATTAACTGTAACATACTTTTTATATTATCAATAAATTTGAGAATTAGTTTTTAACTAACTGTCTTATTTTATACTTAAATACTCGTACTATTATTATAGTTACTTATAATACATCAACATGGCACTTTCAAATCACTGTAAGTTAAAATAAACCTTCAAATTAAGTCTCATAAGTAACCCTTACTTCTACCTTACATCTTATAATAAATCAGCCTTTTAATAAATTTCTATATCAATGAATTTAGTCTTCTTCTGAGTTTCAGTTGATACAAACAAAAAAAATGTATTTCTTGTGATACAAACAAATTAGATATTACATTACACATAATAACCGTAGCATACAACAATATGGGGGGCAAGTTGTTACATGTTACAACAAACCCCAAGATTTTGTTACAATTAACCCCAAGGTATAGTTCTTAATATTTATCACGATAACTATTTAATCGACTTAATGATCTCGAAAACTGTGATACAACATAATATATAGATAAATTTGAACACCAAATAAAATACAAAAACCTCCAATTAGTCGATAATTGTAAAGCTAACCAAAATTTTACGAAATTAAAAATATACGTTACCGGGGAAAAATGAAGCGCTTGTACATATTCACTCAGTGCGCCGCCTGGCAGGACATTGGGTGTGATGTCGTGGTGGGGCGCGGTATAACAGTAAGATTGAGTCGTAAAAATACATTAATAAGTTTATATTCTTAATGAACAAGCCCTGTTACTACTTACCCCTGTTACAACAAACCCCTCGCTCCCTACCTTTGAATGTCAAAGAAGCTACGCGCCATATCGGTTCGAAAGACCTAAGAGGGAAACCTTAGACTTTAGAGCCTAGCCAAAGTAACATTCGCAAATCTTCGTTATTGCTTCGCTTTCGAAACATGTATGGTATTGACATAAGGTTTCGTTAACAATCGAATTTTAAAACGTCAAATCCATATACTTATTTCGAAGCGAAGCGATAGCGAAAATTTGCAAATGTTACTTTGGCTAGGGGGGCTTGTATCAAGAAGAATCGGCAATAAACTCGTCGAGAGTTGCCTATTTTCTCCCCACTAAGACTGTCTTATATCGTGGAGAGTCGATATATTGAAAAGACATATAAATGAATGAAATGGATTGTTTAAGCCTTTCGACGCATAGTGCCAGAAACGCAAATTACCGTACACGCTAACGACCATGTTTTAACAGCAAACTACCAGATATGCAAATGACCACCTTTTTTGTTTTTATCCTATCATCACACAATGCACGCACAAGCACAGGAATAAGTAATAAAAAGTTGCCCAAAGTTATCACAATAACAAAATCTTTAAAAAAAACCTAGTCTGTATTAAGAAAAGTTCTTCTAATTACCTAATCGTAGGTATTACAATCCTTTCACCACTAAGTGCAAATAACAATACATAATAATTATAGAAACCTATTGTAAAATAAACGATAAAAACTTTAAAAATAGCTAATAACGATAAAATCTTGTTAAAGTATAAAAGTAAGAAACTAATTTTAAGCTGTTATAAATACTTTTAAAGCTTAGTAGTTTATCTTCGCGCAAATTTGTCCAAACCTTTCGCCTTTCACAAAGTTTAAATACAAAATAAAAATAAACATTTTATAATAACATTATTTCAAAGCACAAAACTAAACAGTTACTTACGCAAAAAGGTAAAAAACCAATTAGCTTTTTGACGAAATATGTTACTTATGCACTTTTTTTATTAAACAAATAAGCGATTAGAGAGTTTTAATTGTCCATTCCTTTTCAACTTTATAGAATATAAACTGTACGTTTTAACAATTTCATCTTCCTAGTTTACGAATTGATATAATACCTACCTCTATATTTTTTACATTATTATTATTATTTTCTTATACTTTATTTAAATACTGATATTTTTATGACATTAGGTGAAACGTCACGTTTTGCAGTAGTAAACATTATTATTATTTTCATCCCTTCTATTCGAAAAAGGATACATTGTTCCTATATAAGTGGGACCAAAATAGCTCTTTTCTGGTAAGAACTTTTTAGTGGGAGGAAAAGAGATTTGAATTTAGAACATGTATCTTTCAAAGAATTCGAACGCCGCCGCCGGCTGGTATGTATGACTGGCTGTATAGACGACGCGGCGAAGTCGCCGCGGCGCGATAACCCGCGCAAACTGAAAAAAAAAACATAAGCGCGCGAATTAAGTCTGTGTTCTTGTAATTAGTACATACTTACGTACTTAGTACAATAACTTTTGAAAATTGCGCTAGTGTATCAAACGTAACTATAAATTTGTAATTATTTTTACTTTTCACGTGTCTGTTTTAAATAAAGAACATTTTCATTAATTACATAAACAGAGTCTCCTATTTATTTTCTCATAGAAAGGGGATGAAAAGTAGAGTATATGACTCGGGCGCAAAATATTTTTGGCGAGGGCGACATACTTTGAATCCCTCGCTACGTTCAGGATTCTACTGAAGAATCCCTCGCCTCGCTCGGGATTCTACTCTAGAATCCCTCACTTCGCTCTGGATTCAAAAAAGCGCCCTCGCCGTAAAAATATTATTTTGCTCCCTTGTAATACAATCTACTATATCTTTCCTACATTTACGTAGTCAGACAAGTTCCTTCCGCCCAAAAACTTGCTAAAAGCTATTACATCATTTCCCGCTAAGCAAACGATTGAATTGATATAAACATGTCGAAACTTATTACGATGTTTGTATACATTTGGGAGTCGAGCTATTATGTGTGCGCACGCGCCGCCACCGGCCGGTCAGAGGTGAACTCGGATGTAACACTTCGTTTTAGCATCAGTTAGATGGTCTTGATTCAAACTGTGATGTAAAACCTCGATACATAAAGATTTTTTTTTCTATCAACTTGCATCCTAGGTTGTAAACCTCAGTTAATGAGATTTAACGATACCGAACATATGACAATGAATGAAGTCAACCCTAACAAATTGAGCACTTTTCGCTCAATCTCAAAATAATATTTTTTTCTTCAGATAAACTTAAGTTTTAATAAGTAAAACGTTTTAAAAAAAATGTTTTTTCTCCTATCATTAGTGGTAAGACGAGATTTTTTTAACTGAAGAGGACCTTCTCCTGTTTTGCTTAAAGATAATTAAATTTACTAAAAAAAAGTAACTAGTGCGCTAAGGTGTAATGATTGAAGTTTTAGACCACTGTGCAACTAGGTATAAGAAGTTTTTACGAAAGTTTATCGTTTTAAAAGCCTTTATTAAGTCCACCAAATGCATTTCGTAATTCAGTGAACAAAATACTAATTAATGAAGACAAAATTTACATATCGAAAGCTGAAAAGGTTAAAATGTGCTTAAAACGTAAGTAATTACTTACATCCGAGACGGAAGTGAGAACATCATAAAAATAACTTTCAAAACAATTACAGTCCTTTTCATGTATATGCATGTACTTACATTGATAAAAGTTGGAACCTCTCTCATCGATTGCTCTTCATAAATATTCAGATGCTTTCACTTGATCGACAAAATGTTTTTGATAATGGCTCATACACACGAAATCATTGTAATGAAAAGATTACGAAATTGGAGATGAGCAATAAGATTTGCAAAGATCTTTAACCATTATATAAATAACAAGAATAGAACTAAGTTTTGGTTCATAACCTAAATAAAATTTGAGTCCTAGTTGCTCATTGATTGACTTATATTTGTACATTTATGTCAAGTCAATATATAACTTTTTATAATGTGTAACACTTACCTCCAAATATTGAAACTAACTCCTACCCTACAGAACTATTTCAGAAGTAGTTTCATACTATAAATACAATGTATTTCATGAATAACATTGGAAGTTCCTCTCCTCAAACTTAAAAAGTGACGTTTCAATATTCGTGGTTTACTTAAATACTTATAGCACAATAAAATGTGACACAAACACAAAAGCTCGACTTTCACGTTCTTAAAACCACCTTGGCTTACATATTTTAATTGGGATTTGGGGCCCGACATCCGAGAATTTGCCACAGATGGTGTAAAAGTAATAATATTGGATCACTTAAGGACAATGCACGAAAAATGAATACTAAAAATAAACTTACTTAAATGCGTGGGCACAATGCGATTGGCCATTCAAGTGGATGTGCGAACTCGTATATTTCCTCGAGTCGCATTGAAATTGTACTTTTTTTATGAAAAAAGGTGTAAAATGGAAAGTTAACGAGTCTTTTGACAATGTGTACTTGAAGCATGGAAAGTACACGATTTAGGTTAATCATCGTTTACTCGTGTCTTTTACCTTGCTTTAAATGCCAAGCTCTTCCAAAAATCAAGTCTGTCATTTTTCAATTTGTGTACATTATACCAACCCGAAATTTAAAAGTCATTAGAATTACGATAACAATAGATCCGTAATTTATAACGCAAATTGCCATACCCTTTGACCCCACTTTCTAAAGTCCCCATATACAGCGAGCAAAGGAAATTAACGCCCTAGTAATAGATTTTTTAAGTTATTTGCCTCTTAGTCACCGCTTTCAATTCCCAATATACATACATCTTTAGCACACAATTTAGTTATATGAAACAACGTTTATGTTTTCATAGAATGCTTTTAACTACAATGCTTACAATCTAGCATTAACTGGAGGTTAATTGCAAAAGGTCATTTACAATTGGTGAAGGTATTAAATCCGAGGGCAAGCAAAAAGAAGTATTTACTTACTTGTAATAACTTAATATTGTTAATGAAAATTTAAATAGTTTATTTAAAGTTTCATTAACCAATTATTTGGTATGTCATAGTATCACAGGGGACATAAATTTGACGACCTCCGTGGTCCAGTGGTTTGCACGCCGGTTTTCAAGGCGTCACCATCTCTAGAGGTCCTGGGTTCTCGATCCCCGGCTGGGTTAATGTAGAAAATGAACTTTTCAATATTGTCTCAGGTCTGGGTGTTTGTCATGCCACCGTTGTTTCTGATTTCCAAAACTCAAGTGCTATAGCTACTTACTTTGAATTTGGAGCAATGTATGTGATGTTGTCAAATATTTATTATAAATATCGAAGTCACTGTACAATGGCTCGGTCACTAGAAGTCGTGACCACGGCTGCATAGTATGATCATTTGCGAATAGGCTGTGTGATCTTCAGTATGGAGAATGATTGAGCTGTAGCCCGAAGGTCTTACGACTTGACATTCCTCACGCACAGTTTAAACAGGGTCTTTGCGAGCCTCTAAATTACCTGTGCTACTGTTAATAGCGCTCAGTCGGGAGCACATGGCGTGCGGTCAGAATTTCGCCAGAGGTCTTAAATTACTTACAAGCAGTAAATTACTTAATGACACGGGCGTTTAATAGCCTCCTCGAGCCAGAATATGATAAGTTACAAATCGGACGTGTGTTATATAAACGTTGATAGTAAATTTTAGTTTACATGCCAATTGTCCTACTATTCTACGAATTTGCATACACATTTCTATGACGCAAAGACAATTTTCGAAAAACGCTTCGTCGACGCGATGAGTGGTTTTTTTTTAATAAGTAGGCAACTATTACCGAATTTACATATCATACCACCTGAAAAAATACCCTTATTTTTAATATACACTTACTAGCTAGACTAGGAAATAATCATCTCAATGCTGCCGATAATTAAGACAATTTAAAGTTATAGGTCAGAATCATCTTTTTTTCGAAATGATTTCGGATTTTCATATCGAAATCATATTGGACATTTGAAGGTTATAATAGTAGTACAACTTGTTCACATTCTTACATATATAGGCAATCTAATTGATTTTAGAGAAACTTAAAAAAACCTGCCTTTTACATTACAATAAGAGCAGCTTATACAGGATGTTTTTTTTAAATGAATACAATGTAAAAATATTTTGAAGTTTTATAGGTAATAAACTTTATAATAACGTTTTATGACTGCTATTCTTAAAGGAAAACAAGTTTAATCATCCTATCAACTGTATGCAAGCTTAGAATATCGGAAGCCTACACGCCCTGCAAAAACGCGATCAGGATTATGATTATAGCAGGATAGAATAGACTGAGGTACCCTCGTGACATCTTGAACTCTGCTTTCACCGCTTGACACGCGCGTTACGGAACGCCGAGATGGTGCAGCTCCTGCAGTTACATCATTCGTCAAACTACCGATGTGCATAGAAAGAACACAATATTGTGCAGCTTTTCAAGTCTAAAGTTTAGCATACCTATAACTTACAATGTTGAGTTACGTCCCTTTGTACGTAACAAAAAGTACCTACTTCACGTTTATCATAAAAACATCAAAAGTATGTTGACATAACGATATGATAGAAAATATTACAAAAACAAATTGTAAAACTTATTAATAAAATCTGTTTTTCTTAAACTCTTCTTAGAGAAAACAACAATCAAAATGACCTCCTCCTACTCTCGACGGGAATTAACGAGATCGAGTTCACATCGATCGAATAAACGTAAAAAATCTTTTATTTTGGTACATTGAAAACGGTTGCCATGGTTTCCATTGTACTGTGTTGACATTAACTCGATACCAATTCGATCTCAGATTCTCGTTCCATAATTTAAGATAAGTTGAACTAAATAGTTAGTGCGTGGTAATTAATTAGACAAATCATTAATGTTCCAGATAACTTGGACACTAACATGGATTTCGCTAACGGCACAATTTGGGACCCGGTTGCGGGCGCACAAAACAACAAAGTGCTGGGCAGTCTCCACCAAAAACCAAAGCAAAGCAACTTCACGCAAGCACAGGGTATGGAATAATTCGTTGGTCACTTTTGTTTTTGGTTTAAATTTCACTGTTTACATCTAAATTATTGCTGAAACTTTTAAGGCAATTCGAAAACCAATTAATGATTGACATAATTTGATGTGGGTTTAAGTTTACGAATTTATGAAGAACTTGACGATACCTACTGTAATGGTAATTTTTTGCTTGATATTTCAGTGTTTTGATGTTTGTATTTGTGGGGTTCAAGCACTTATAGTTTTAGCACATGATCGATTGGGGAAGTAGTATGTGTATTACTGTGTATGTACTTTGTGTATGATTGAATTTTATCTTCAGTAGAGTGCACTGTAATAACAATAATTACAGGTACAAAAACACCGGAAATCGATTTCTACGGTGCAGAAACTGAAAAAACCTTTGATACTGCTTTTGTCATATCGACAACACCATCCAGTACTACGAGAAAATTACCGGCTCTACCAGTATTCCCAGACCATCTTACACCAGAAGTTCAATACGGTAACGAAAAGGCTGATTCAGATAATCTAAGAAACCCAAAAGTAATCGAAGAAACGAACGCGGTATCGGTAGACGATTCTACATCAAAGCCTCACATCACTCAAAAGCCAGAGAAACCACTGCAAATTTTCTTCAAAGACGGCAACGGCGTTACGACCACGACGAGCACGGAGACTATAGTAAAAGCTGAGACACTTAATGACTTCCCCAATTACGGGGAAAAGTTTATGTCAAAGAAAAATCCGGTTGTCAAGCCGCAGCAGTCCGTTTACAAGGGCCAGTATTATAATCCTCCGATTCAAGAAACATCTCAAAACATTTATGAGCCTGAGCCCCAGTTTCCAGTTTTACCAGGATTTGACCATGTCAATTTCACTTCTGGTCATTCTAAGCTTTTTGGTATATCTATTGAAGATGCAGAAAAAATGAAATCGACCACACAAACTTCCACATACAACACCAGGGTGTCGCCCACGCTCCCAACTTGGCGCGATGGCGACGACTCCACTACGAAAAAGTACCCTGTCAATGTTAATTACGACGGTAAGTTTGTAATTAAATTCCATCAAGGGCGCATGCGGTACAGTACATTAATGAGGTAAGTAATAATTAACTATGTTTATTCATAATAAATAATTCGTAGTGAATAATAATTGTTGTTTGGGTTAAAATTGTTAATAAGAATAACACTATTTTTATATCTTAACTAACAATAAACAACCATGTTCAATGTTGTGATTTTTTGCATGTATTGCTGGGCAACTAAATTGTTGATGTAACTATACAGGGGGTCAAGTCTGATAATGTTATTTTATTTTATTTTTATTTTTATTTTCATTGGAAAACATACAGTATTTATAACTAATAATAGTATAACTAAATTTAATACAAATATACTCATTTAATTTGTTTTCGCATATAAACATCGAGAAGCTTATTTGTATTCACAAAGTATAGATTTTGATATACATTTTTGAATCGGAAGAAACAATTTTTGGCATAGTTAAAAAAAAATGCTATTAAACTTAGGAAACAACAAAAAGAAAAACGTTAACAAAATAAAAGAGGAAATCTTAAGAAACCACATCAAACCAGTTCTTACTCAAAACATTTCTAAATTGTTCCGGTTTAGAGTTAAAAATGTCAAGCACAGATACATCAACGATTTTATTAAAAGTAACAGCTGATCGCATAAAAAACGAGTTTTTTCTGTAGTTGGTAGCACAATACGGAACACTAAGGTTGTAGATGTGTCTACTGTTTCTGTTTGGAACTTTGAAATTTATTAGTGATAGAAGATGCGGGGAATCAATAAGAGATTGTGATAATTTTGCAAGTGTAACGACATCGGCAATTTTTCGTCGCTCAACGAGAGGTAAAATATGATGTTTTTTGCATCTAGCAAAATAGTCTTTCTCATAACCTTTACACTTAAATTGCAAGTATCTCAAAAACTTACGTTGAATAGTCTCCAACCTGTTTATATAGACGCCATACTGTGGGTTCCAAATCTGTGAGCAATACTCGAGATGGCTACGCACAAGTGAGCAAAACAATACTTTGGCGATTTTGGCACTGGTAAACTGAGAGCAGGACCGAATAATGAAACCGAGAGACCGATTGGCTTTTTTGGCTATGTGATCAATGTGCTTTTCATATGTCAATTTAGTATCGTGAATGACACCAAGGTCTCGAATTTCGTAAACTTTCTTAAGTTCGGTTCCTTTAAGCGAATATGGGAAATTAATGGTAGAAGTTTTGCGACTAAAAGAGATACTATTACATTTGGAAACGTTCAAATCCAATTTATTATTTTTACAATAAGTATCCAGTCTGTGTAGGTCATGTTGCAGAAGTCGTGTTTCAATGGTCTTTGAATTGTAATGCTTTTTGACACAGTTCTTGTTTCTTAAACCCAAAACCGAAACACATTCTGTCTTATTCAGAGATGTTTCACAAAAATGGGGTGCAAGACTGTTCTAACAAAACCTGGTTTAATGCTTGTAAACCAATCACAATGCACCTTTTAATCCTTAAACGGTAGGACTAAACGATAAACTGTCACTCTGAATACGATTTGCGCTAAAATAGCGTTAGTCCGCAGTCTAAGGACGTGTTAACTTTGGCCCTAGTTTAACGAACGCACTCTGAATAAGACAGATTGTGTTTTTAACCTAAAACGGAAACACATTTACCATTCAAACACCATTGAGACTCGATTTTGACGTTAATATCTAGAATTTAGAAGCTTATGTAGGTATATGAATAATTAACGTTTCAGTGCCTCAATGTGGGTCGACCAGGCTGGCTTTCTGCAGGGGTGTCCTCCCGTACGACCTGGCGGGGCCGTCGGCGGTGGTCAACGGCGTGGACCTCCTGGAGCTGATGCCACAAGTGGAGTACTTAGTAGCCACCAACTGCAGCGACCGCGTGCGTCAGTTCATGTGCGCACTGCTCGAACCGGAGTGCAACCCGCCGCCGTTTCCTCCTAAAATGCCGTGCTACAATCTTTGCAAAGGTCAGTATGGGACAATAGAATAGTACTTGCCCCCGGTTTCTAAGGTATTTCATCGGAGGTTTAACTAAATCGGAGGAGAAACCTTCGCTAACATCCGAATAAGTACCTCAGAAACCGAGGGTTGACTAAGCAACAACACTACCAACAAATATCATTTATAATTTACTTTTTAAAAAACATTGACATCATTAATTGTGAACCTGTGAAACCTTGCCCTAACTTTCATAACGCCTGTTGTTATATCGACAGCAATAACGGACAACTGCGATGGGCTGATACCCAAAGACCTAGCAGCTGCCTTCAACTGCAGGCAGTTCTCGACGAGCAACTGCGTGGGGGCTAAGAGCCCATGCTTCCTGCGCGAGTTCCAGTGTGGGGACGGGTCCTGCGTGCCCAGGGACTGGATGTGTGATGGAACCCAAGACTGCAGCGCTGGCGAAGATGAGCAGAAATGTGTGGTCTGCGAGCCTAACGAATACCGGTTAGTGTAAAGGATTCAGGTTTAAATATAACCAAGAAACGCATCTACTATTAAATCACATTTACTAATTTAAGGTGGAACGATGAGCTCATAGCGCCACCAATGAAAATAAATCAATTTCGTTTTATCGAGGGATAAGGTTAAAAATTTTGATAATTTTGCGCAAATAAAAGAGTAAAATGTATTTTCTATTATATAATTTCAAGAACTTGAACTTAAGCAATAAGTCGTGCATCATAGAATATCGAGATTCATAAATATTATCGCTTATATTTGAAGCCATGAATAGTAGGTTATTGCATCGAGCACAAAGTAATTTATTATTGCATCTAGTGCCTGATTTACTAATCTAACAGGCAAGAGGGCAGAGAGACAGTAGACGTTCAGAACAAACTGTATGAGAAAGTATTTATTTATTTACTATGTGGTTTTTTTTAATAGGAAAAGACCCATTGACCCAAAATGGATATAGAAGACTATTCTACAATGCAAATGCCGGAATTTAAAACCAAATCAGGACGTTTTTATTATTACGGAATTTATCAATTTTTTCTATATCCAGATTTTTCAAAAATTTGTAAGTGTTAACATTTTAAAAGCCTATTACACAGAATTTAATCATTTTAAAGCTTAAAAAAACGATTTTTTTAACTAAAAGTCCTTTGTTTTCATAGTTCTCGTGGAACAAGCGTACGCAGCGTCATTTTGACAGTTGCCTTCCCCATTTCTTTCATTTTTAAATCAGAGTTAGCAGCAATCATTTTTTAAATTTGGAACAAGTACTTAGGATAGAAACGAATAATACGTACGTAAAAAAAGTGTTGATATCGGCTGGCTGAATAGAGCTAATCCATTGAGATTGGCACCTTTTGGTGTGATTAAAAAAAACTGTGCAATAATGAAATTTCATACATTTTTATTGCTCTAGTCTAGACTCTAGACCTCTAGAGCATTAAAGACCCGCTTTGTACTGAGTTTTTAGTGTGATTGTGATGAAATTAAAGCATAGTTGGAAGAAATAGTAGATTGTATTACAAGGGAGCAAAATAATATTTTTACGGCGAGGGCGCTTTTTTGAATCCAGAGCGAAGTGAGGGATTCTAGAGTAGAATCCCGAGCGTAGCGAGGGATTCTTCAGTAGAATCCTGAACGTAGCGAGGGATTCAAAGTATGTCGCCCTCGCCAAAAATATTTTGCGCCCGAGTCATATACTCTACTTTTCATCCCCTTTCTATGAGAAAATAAATAGGAGACTGTGTTTATGTAATTAATGAAAATGTTCTTTATTTAAAAAAGACACGTGAAAAGTAAAAATAATTACAAATTTATAGTTACGTTTGATACACTAGCGCAATTTTCAAAAGTTATTGTACTAAGTACGTACTACGCGTTCATTCAATTGCTGCCGTTACCTCTCGGCCCGCTTCATCATTCCGCACCCCCTATGTCGCCCTCCCGCGCGCCTCCCCAGGCGACGCCAGGGGCGCGGTATGAAGAAGCGGGCCGGGAGGTAGCGGCAATGATGAAGTGAACGCGTAGTATGTACTAATTACAAGAACACAGACTTAATTCGCGCGCTTATGTTTTTTTTTTCAGTTTGCGCGGCCGTCTATACAGCCAGTCAATACATACCAGCCGGCGGCGGCGTTCGAATTCTTTGAAAGATACATGTTCTAAATTCAAATCTCTTTTCCTCCCACTAAAAAGTTCTTACCAGAAAAGAGCTATTTTGGTCCCACTTATATAGGAACAATGCATCCTTTTTCGAATAGAAGGGATGAAATAGTAGATTGTATTACAAGGGAGCAAAATAATATTTTTACGGCGAGGGCGCTTTTTTGAATCCAGAGCGAAGTGAGGGATTCTTCAGTAGAATCCTGAACGTAGCGAGGGATTCAAAGTATGTCGCCCTCGCCAAAAATATTTTGCGCCCGAGTCATATACTCTACTTTTCATCCCCTTTCTATGAGAAAATAAATAGGAGACTGTGTTTATGTAATTAATGAAAATGTTCTTTATTTAAAAAAGACACGTGAAAAGTAAAAATAATTACAAATTTATAGTTACGTTTGATACACTAGCGCAATTTTCAAAAGTTATTGTTCTAAGTACGTAAGTATTACTAATTACAAGAACACAGACTTAATTCGCGCGCTTATGTTTTTTTTTTAGTCTCCGCGCCTTCTATACAGCCAGTCAATACAGACCAGCCGGCGGCGGCGTTCGAATTCTTTGAAAGATACATGTTCTAAATTCAAATCTCTTTTCCTCCCACTAAAAAGTTCTTACCAGAAAAGAGCAATTTTGGTCCCACTTATATAGGAACAAATCATCATTTTTCGAATAGAAGGGATGAAAAAATATTAATAGCACTTTACTCTTTATTTTCGCAAAATAACCAAAACCTTTAACCTAAGCCCTTGATAAAATGTAATTGATTTATTTCCATTGGTGGCGCTACTGAGCTCATCGTTCCACTATATAGTGATATCGACGATAATATTGATCGACCGATCAATATTATCGTCAATATCACTATTCTTTTAACTTAAGTACCTACCTAATAAATCATATTTGGATATTCAGTTAGCTTGCTATTCAGTACCCTTAGCACGAACAGCTATCGAGAAATCTTACGCGCGTAAAAAAATACTAAGGTACTGTGACCAAAGATGGCCCGGCTCTTATCATGGCCCACCTTTAAAAAATAACAGTTCTGACTGTCCAAACTAATTAAAAATCCGTGGATGTATGCGACTGCAGCCATAAACAATATTGCAACTTCATTCGACTGCCAGCAAGCTGCCATTTTTAGGATAGCAAACAGTTTGCTGTGTTGCGTCTAACTAGTACACGTGTTCTAATTTCAGAAGAGTAAGTCTTTATTAAAAATTTGTAAATTTAAGTGGAGTTTCTTTATTTTAACAAGTTAAACTACATAAATAATCTGATTGTCATTAAATTATCGGAAAGTTTTATTACTTTCTTATTTTTCTTGCTTTTTATAGCAATTTATATTGAACTGGGGTAAGGTTGCCTATGAAAGCCCACCACATTGACCCAAAAGATAGCCCACTTTTTAATTTCTGATTAAAAGTGTTATAAGTATTACAGAAACTATTTATATCATATAACATAAATATAAAATTGGTTAGTTAAGAATTTGGTGTTGAATAGAATGTTTTTTTTTAGTGTTACTAAATTATGATTTTCTAAAGCTTGTTTTTTTGCATTAAATGCAATTATCAAGTATAGTATAAGTAATTATAATCAAAATAATCGATTAAATTACTTATTGGCAGATTAATGTATTAGTTTTTGATTTAATAAAGTTAATTTAAGTCAATTTTTCAATACCCCTAACTTGGCCCACGTACCAAAGGCGTCGAAAATTAATCACAGAATAAAGAACTTATTGATTATTTTTTGTTAACTATTATTCTGATAAATTTCTGTATGTGTGATATATTCAATTTTAGATAGGTCTTGTCGTTTTATAATAACTTTAATTTTTAATAGATTTAAGATGGCCCATAGCCAAAATTTGGATGATATTTTAGACTTTTGTTACTAGTTTTATATGAAAACTATATTTCTCGATCAGTATTAAAAGAAAAAGAAAATTAGATATTGGTTAAGCATAGATTTACATTAATAAATTACGGGCCTTTTTAGGTCACCACCTTCCTAAGATGGCCCAACACCTACTTTTTGAAAATGGTGGTTTTTTTCTATTAACATCGAAATAACATCGCATTTTTTTATAAATTGTGTTTTTCAATTAAACACCCTAGTTTTATATCGATGTTTTTTCTTTATAATATCCAAATTGACGATTTCACAAGGTTTTAAAATTAGGCGGGCCTTATAGGGTGCCAGTACCTTACTCGATAACGTACTCGATACGAAAGCTAGCAAAATCGGCAGCACGAATTTCACAGAGCTGGCTAACGTCAACTCGATAGTAGTGATAATTAAAGCTACCGTGACACAATCCAATTATCAATCCAATTGAAGCCAGGTACGTTCCAAAACCATGATACATATCTATGTAAATCATAAATATGTAAATTAACATTCAATCAAGTTGTTAATTATCATAATTTTACATTAATTATTCTTATTTTTAATAATAAAACTGTTAACAATATTTATTTCATTTAAAAACGTTAATTAATTTGCAAATTTATTATAATGATTTTTAAAATGTGCAAGATTTTGCCCATGGTTTTGAACGGTCATTGCACCTTGCCCGTGATTGGTTTGAAAAAGAAGAGTGTCTCTATTCTTTCTCTCTTTCTTTCTCATCCTGTGATTTAATGAAAAATATAACCTAAAATAGAAAGCTGTAAAGCCAAGCCATTTCTTTATTTTGTTTTTGTCTAAAATGATTTATTTCTGCCGGCTAGCTAACAAAAAATACAATCGCGAGGAAATAATATTATAACCAGTAAACTACAATTTGTAATGAATGATTTCATCAAATTGTTCTAATTGAAGATTTTTTATGAACTTGAAGAAAAACAATGGATTATCGTCGATGAATAAGAAGGAAATTGTTTACACATAAACAATAAAACCTTTGAACGTTCTATGAAATGTGAATTTCATCGGCATTAGTGCCTATAGTGTTTGAAGATTCGACAAATTAAAGGCTTTATTAAATTTGCATTGTTATATTTAGTTAGTGTTTTCGTCATAGTTTTAATCTTATTTTTTAATACCTCAATGAAACATAATTAATTAACTGTATGCAAACTGTGTGATGTTGTGGATGAAAACAAATATTATACGTATAACACCGTATGCTCTAGTTTTATTTGAGTTTTGTAGGTAAGTTCTAAAATATTGCTAAAATATATGTAGGTATGGTGGATGTGGGGGACACCGTGGATAGCGTAAAATGACGAGATTTTTATTTTACAAATTTCTATGTTTAATGAGAACAATTTAAGTAATATTGCCTGTGGATAATTCAGTGGACATTTCATAGTTCTCAAATTAATTTTTGTTACTACATAAATGCTTTTAAAACTTAATAATTAATAATACAAAGTAGCTCGAAAAGTCTCTCACTGAAAAAATGTCAGTGAGTAAGTTGTCGATAGCCAGCTTGCGAGTGTCTCGATACCGTATGTCAAAAGTGGGTTCGTGCTACCGATTTCCATACAAGTTGTAACTTTACTATTCGAACTCGATTCGATGGCTGCTCGATATCAAATGATAAAAGATGTCAAAATGTTTCGTGATTCCAAATCTTAGTTCCGTTTACGGACGTAGGGGCGCTGTACAAATTTCCATACAAAATTGTAGGATTCGAGTAGTTTTACGCGCGTTATTTTTCTCGATAGCTGTTCGTGCTAAGGCTACAGAAGCGATAAGGAGGATTTGATGGCCAGAGTATAAGCATTGAAAACATGATGTTGTTTTACTTCCACCCAGATGCGCATCCGGAGGTTGCATCCAAAGCCGCTGGATATGCGACGGCTACTCGGACTGCCCCAACGGCGAGGACGAGTTGCCTGCCGTGTGCGAGGCCCATGGCGTGGCGCCGCCCGCGCGCCATGAGCCCGGCGAGGAGGCCGCCGCCTCCGCGCCCGCGCCTGCTGTCAGGAAGCCCTCACCCAACCACGCGAGGACCGGCCGGATGAGGAATCAGAAAATAGGTACCTAGTGGAGCTAGACCTTTTATAATCCTAGGTCGATTGTAAAGGACCGCATAATTGGAATTTAAGATAGATTTTCGCAATCACCCGAGCAATCGGGAATGTCCGAAAAAAATCAAATTGGCTGAATAATTTTTAATAGGTTGGAATAAGCTCCCTTAATAATAGAAAAAAGTTTCAGAATGAGCGGTTTTCTGACAGCTGAGAATTTCAGTTTATTTTTATGTTGATAGATGGCGTTATTCAACTAGGTGGGTTTTTTTTTATTTTTCCTAGCAGCTGAGTATAACCATGGTATAACACTGAATTCTCGACTCGATACTGGCAAAAGTTACTCCCTGAAGAGGAGTAGATTGCCATAACCATGCCTTAACAAAAATAAGAAGAAGAAAATTAACTGTCAAATTGACAAAATCCTTTGCTTTTTTCTTAAAAAGTTACGTACTTAGTTGAACAACGACATCTAGCCGTCTTTTAGGTACTACTTTTTTTTCTTAAACTGCCTTTTGAAAACCGCTCATTTTCGGATGAATGAAAATTTTTAAAACAGTTGAAGTCTTTTCGACTTCATAATGTACCTACGAAAGTAACAGCAGACCTTTGACACCACCTGAAGAACCGTAAGAAGAGAACCTATAAAAAATATTCAGCCAATTTTTTTTGTCGGACATTCCCCATTTTTAGGCTCTTTGTAAAATTCCCTGAATCTGATTGAATAATCTATATTCTTTTTAATCTAAATTCTAAATCTGATTAGTCAGAACATGACTCAGGCCCTAATGTTAGTATATCATTAGTTCGGTAACTAATGATAAGTACTTTCACACCTACCTATTTTCCCGACGTTTCGACCGAGTTGCATCAGCCGTGGTCACGGACAGACTGACTAAACTTTTATTAAATAAAAAACATCTTAGCACGGTGTCACGTCACAGACTGATATTGAATAAAATGCATAATTATCAGTAAAAATGTGAAGGTAGTTTATCATTATGAGATAAGATTATTATTGTTATAAAAATATCAACAGGAGACAATGACAGCAGCAAGGAGCTCCTCATCACAAGCGACAGTAACAACGCTCTGAAAAGGAACTTTACGCGCAGGCCGTCGCTATCTCGACTATCACCCTATCATCGTCCAGCCTTGAAGGAGAGGATCAAAAACCAAGCACCTGAACAGAAAAACGAAACTACTACTCCTAAAGATGAATCTGTAGAAGACGTAAACGTGGGTGACCTCGGGTTCTTTGTTGAAGAAAAGGAAGATCCGGCGAAGAAACAGACAGAGAGTCCCCCGGAGACACGAACCTTCGGCGGCGTCCCGACAGTGCCCGACCCAGACCTGACGCATTTGGATACGTCCATCAGTAAACTGGAGAAGGTCATCGATGGAGCTTCCCTTTTAAGGGTACGTACCTAATAACCTATAGTATCTCATCAAACAGTGTTAGCTTGATTCTTACTTACTCAAAGTTACCCAGGACGCTCAAAACATTGTTCTTTTTAACCGACTTCCAAAAAGGAGGAGGTTCTCTGTTCGTCTGTATATTTGTTTTTTTTTGTGTATGTCCACCGATTACTCGAAAACGGCTGGACCGATTGAAATGATTCAAACGTTATTACATTAGGTAAACTCCCAAGTTGGTCCCATTTTTTTAAATTTGGAAATCGGTTTAGTACTTTTCAAGTAATCTTGAAAAATCACGAAAATAGTATGATTTTGTGTTAATTACCTCGATGATAATGGTCGTATCGTATTACTTCTTTGTTTATGAACTGAACTAGCTTCTGCCCGCGACTTCGTCCGCGTGGATGTTAGAGAAAATCCTTAGAGAACCTTCAACCAGGATCTGACCAGTCATTTTTACGTTTCCCGTTCTGGTTCCGGTTCCCGTTCCCGTTCTGTTCCCGTCCGTTCCCGTCCCTTTCCTGTCCCGTTTCCGTACCCCTTCCGTTGCCATTCCCGTTCCCGTCCCGTTACCGTCCCGTTCTCGTTCCCGTTCCCGTACCGTTCCGTTCCCATTTCATTCCCGTTCCGTTCCCGTTCCTATTCCGTTCCCGTTCCGTCCCGTTCCCGTTCCGTACCCGTCCCGTACCCCTTCAGTTCCCATTCCCGTACCCGTCCCGTTCTCGTTCCTGTGCCGTTGCCGTTCCCATTCCGATCCCGTTCCGTTCCCATTCCGTCCCGTTCCGTTCCCGTCCCGTACCCCTTCCGTTCCCATTCCCGTTCCCGTTCCGTTCCCGTCCCGTTCTTGTCCCGTTCCGTTCCCGTATCGTTCCCGTTCCGTTCCGTTCCCGTTCCTTTCCCCTCCATTCCCGTCCCGTTCCCGTGCCGTTCGTTTCCCGTTCCCGTCCCGTTCCCGTTTCGTTCCTGTTTCGTTCCCGTTCCGTTCCGTCCCATTCCGTTCCCGTTTCATTCCCATTCGCGTCCCGTTCCCGTCCCGTACTCCTTCCGTTACTTTTCCCGGTACCGTTCCCGTCCCGTTCCTGTCCCTTTCTCTTTCCCGTTCCATTCCCGTTTCGTTCCCGTTCCGTTCACGTTCCCATTCCGTACCCATTCCGTTCCCTTTCCGTACCCGTTTCATTCCCGTTCCCTTCCCGTTCCATCCCGTTCCGTTCCCTTACCGTTCTCGTCCTGTTCCCGTTCCCGTTCCCGTTCCTGTTCCCGTGCCCGTGCCCGTTCCCGTTCCCTGGATGTGCATGTCCAGGTCCATGATGTGTTATTTCCACCGTGTTGGACTTCAAAATGAATGTTATTTTCGCAATCACCATCCCATAAAACCTCAAGAATGACATCCACATCGATTTTTATGTTTACTTACCCCATTTCCCCCCTTAGGGATGATTTTCAAAATAACAAAATATGTGTTTGCCTATTTATTTTTAGACATGCTCCTACGAATTTTAAAATTGTAATGTCTATTTTAATTTCCTTTTCCATACATTTGAACCTCATTTTCACCCCTTTAGGGGTTAAATCATGTCCACTGTGTTGGAGTTCAAAATAAATCTCATTTTCGCAATCACCATCCCATAAAACCTCAAGAACGACATCCATATCGATTTTTATGTTTACTCACCCCATTTACCCCCTAAGGGGTTGATTTTCAAAATCAGAAAATATATGTTTGCCTATTTATTTTTAGATGTGCTCCTACGAAGTTCAAAGTTGTAATGTCTATTTTATATTATTTTTCCATACAAAATTGGAACCCCATTTTCACCCCTTTAGGGTTTCAATCACGTCCACCGTGTCAGACTTCAAAATAAATCTCATTTTCGCAACACCATCCCATAAAACCTCAAGAACGTCATCCACATCGATTTTTATGTTTACTCACCCCATTTACCCCCTAAGGGGTTGATTTTCAAAATTACAAAATAAATGTTTGCTGATTTATTTTCAGACGTGCTCCTACGAAGTTTAAAGTTGTAATGTCTATTGAATATTATTTTTCCCTACAAAATTTGAACCGCATTTTCACCCATGAGGGGTTAAATCATGTCCACCGTGTTGGACTTCAAAATAAATGTCATTTTTGCAATCGTCATCCCAGAAAACCCCAATAACGACATCCATATCTATTTTTAAGTTTTTTTACCCCTTTTTACCCCCATTTCATCCCCGGAGGGGTTAAAATACTAACAATAACAATATACGTTGCGTTAGATTTCCATCCATAAGCCAAAATTATATATTTAGCAATTTTTACTTCGAAAATAAAGGATTTTCTTCAATACACAACTTCATCCCCCTTTTGACCCCTTCGGGGGTAGAATTTTGAAAAATGCCGAGACCCGTATTTATTAATTTTCAATCGTCAGCCTAAACACAAAATATGAAGATCCTAGCTTCAAAACTGACGGTCTTTCATACAAACTTTCATCCCTTATTTCATCCCCTTAGGGATAGAATTTTCAAAAATCCTTCCTTAGTGGATGCCTACACTGTATAAGGTATCTTTGTGCGAAATTTCAAGTCTCTAGGTCCAGCGGTTTGGGCTGTGCGTTTATAGATCAGTCAGTCAGTCATTCAGTTTACGATTTTATATATTAAGATAAGATAATTATTTTTTTGTTGGAAGAGGGATATCTGTGTAGTTCTTTAACCGACTTAAAAAAAGGAGGTTTTCAGTTTGACCCGTATGTATGTATGTTTCTTCGCGATTATCTCACGTTTGGCTGAGCCGATTTTACTACCTAAATAATGTACCTACAAGGTACCTACACTAAAAATAAAAAAATAAAAAATTGTTAAAAAAAACAAAAAACCGACTTCAAAAAACCTACCTCTAAAAAGCAAGAAATAATATTCGTAATAATAAAAACACGTCTATTGAAATCGGGTGGGGCTTTTAGAATAAAAAAGGAATCTGTACTCCAGCCACAGAATAACTAATAGTACAAGTCTCCAGCCCCACCCGACTTTTATAGACGTGTTTTTATTATTACGAATATTATTTCTTGCTTTTTAGAGCTGGTTTTTTGAAGTCGGTTTTTTTTATTGACAACACTCGTTTATATTTAAATGAAACAAATAAACAAGAAAGCGACCTATCAAAAACGTGATAATAGGATTTAGGATATTCGTTGACTGGTCGCAGTTGTATCAGCAGACATCCATAATATCTTAACATTGGTGTGATGGATTACGAGCTCTTTTCGATATATAGTTTTTAAATAAATAAGTACTTCAGCAGTAGGGTTTTGATAGACTGACGCTGAAATTAAATTAGATGGAAAGTAGTAGGTATCTACATATTCGTAAGTCGCAAGAGATAAAATGTATATTTTCCTACTTGTAGAAAGCAGCGGCAGCGCAAGAAGCCCAAGACAACGCCGAGTCCAACAGCACGGCCACAGAGAAGGAGGAGATCCAGCCGGCGGGCCCGGTGGACGTGCCGTGGTTCCGGCCGGGCTCGCCCAGCGCGCACGCCTCGCCGTGCCCCGCCGGCGAGCTGCGCTGCGTCGACGGCCGCTGCATCTCGCTCGCGCAGCTCTGCGACGGCACCATCGACTGCAGCGACCAGGCCGACGAGGACAACTGCTACGCGTAGTCTGAACCACACTGGATTCTAGTTATATGGACAGCCTTTGTTTCTCTACATCAGAGGTGCCCATACGGTCGAACGCGAGAGGTGTTGAGGTCGATCGCCAAGGATTACAGATCTGACACTTTGCACCCAAATGTAGTTTTACTAACGCAATTTTTTTCTTGATAAATATTTGGTGGGTTAATCGGTCAAAATGTCGATCTCTTTGCCAGGTCGATCTCCTAAAGAAAAAGTATGGGCACCCCTGCTCTACATCCAGGGGGCTTACTATGAGCTCATAAAGCAGGACTTATAATGAACTGCCTTACTTTTTCGTACTATAACCTCGACTTCGCAGGCCTGCTTTAGTACACGCTCTAAAACTGTTCACCGTTTTCTATGTATGGACAAAGCGTACCATGGCGCAGTTTGACAGCTTGGGAGCTGTTTTATAGCGTCTGTAATGTCAAATAAAGCAATTCATAAAAAGTTCCTACGTGACTATCTTTTTCAAAAATGTTCAGTATATTTAAAACAATATTTAAGCAGTACATCTAAAAGACGGTCATGGTACCGATTTAAGCAATCCTGTTTAAGGCCTGCTTTTAAACTGAACGGCTTAAGTATCGTTTCTTATTTGCTGATAGTAAGCCCCCAGAACTTAGTTCTAAGCCTGCGAAAACATCGGCTTTAGTGCTAAACACTAGCCAGCAGTGTTTCTTTCAGTTACTATTTCGGGGTAGCTCTAGTGCCCCCCGGAGAAAAATGTGTAGGTGGGAAAACGGCAAGTCACGTCGGGAGGGCTCACTATCCACTCCTGCTTAAAAGAAACACTGCTAGCTAGTTGATTGATACTATACCTACTGCATAGCCGACGAAAGCTGCATCTCAGTTGCGCAGCTCTGTGGCGGCTTCATCCAAGACGACTACTACACGTAATTGTCGGTACTGGATTCTAGTTTTAAAGGTTACTTTCGTTTATCTACACCCGAACTTAATTTTAAGCCTGCGTTTGTGAAAAAATTAAGCGCTCTATTTAAAGTTATACTTTTGATATAAGTAATTAAGCTTCTTCGTCGACGACTGCTGCACTGCTGACGGAACATCAACTGCACATCACCACGTTAAAAACTGCCCCCCTTCTCAAATGGTTGACATAACATAACAATTAACATTCTGTACGTTTGAACGCTTTGCTTAAGTACTATTGAAGCTTAAATACAAGGTTATTTTTAGTTAATACAAAACCTCTCGTGGGGTTAATCAGACCATCAAACTGAACAGCTTTCATTATGGGACCAACCTCGAAATCACGAAAAAAAATCAGCTGTTCCATACAAAAGTACAATCCTACTCCATCGAAATGTAAGAAACTGCTGATTTTTTTTTCGCGATTTCAAGGTTGGTCCCGTAGGAAACTGGTAGTCATTGCTCACAGACTACGGTCTGGACACATTCCGCTAAACAAGTTTGGTTTCCTAATGAAAAAAGTAAACTCACCTAACTGTACTGTGTGTGGAAAAGTAGAAGATGTACTACATTTGTTGGCGGAATGTGTCAAGAATCGGGTTGAGAGAAGTAGACTAGCTGCAGATTTGAAAATTAATAATGCTGATGTGGGCAAATTTCAGAGCTTTCTATCAAAACCCTCATCTAAAGAAGCTTTATTGATTTACAAATTTGTGGCTGCAAGCTTAACGTCCAATAGATAATTTAAGTAAGACAACAGTCACGATGGGACTGACATGTAAACAATTTACAAAAGTCCCTAAATAAATAAAGAAAAAAAAAATAAGGTTGGTCCCATAATGAAAGTTGTTCAGTTTGATGGTCTGATCAACCCCACGAGAGGTTTTGTATAAACTAAAAATAACTTTGTATTAATCACAGACTGATGTATTGGGTGTAAGGAATTGGCAGTAAAGTTTAAAATTACGACACGTAATTTTTACTGCTTATTTTACAGCTATAGTAAGCGTAGCGTTCAAACGAATAGAATGTTGGCCATTTGAGTTGGGGGGCAACTTTATCAGATTCTATTTAATTTAATAAATCCCATTTTCGTGGAAAAAACTACACGAAGTCGACAGACACGACGTAATTTAGTTTTTAAGACTGTTTATGTTTAATTCTTTTTTCGATTCTTACTATAGTTCATCATGCTCGAATTGTATAGATCTGCATCATCGACGGCAACGACGTCGCCGACCGACGAGGACGACTAGCGACTGCTGTGACACCGAATCTCAGAATTAAAACCCACGTTCGTGGAAAAACTACTCGAAATTCTTTAACATTGTGGCCATTCAGTGTTTGTTTAACAATAATTATTAAGCTCTCTCCCGACACCCACGTCTGAATTCTTGTATGTTCATTTTGCAATTACCTAAAAAAATTGAAATCTACATCAAAATTAAACTTAAGTAGTCACAAATTCAATAGTTTTTTCGAAACTTAGCAACAAAGCCACTGTAAAGACAGAGGATCTTCATTAGTACCTACGTCATAGTATTTAATTTGTTAATACTCAATGCGTGAGTTTTGTACCTACTTAGAATAAGTGTTGTATATTATGTTTTAAGTTAACGTTAAAATCGACGAAAATGTAAATTAGATTTTATAATAGTCTCTCATTTTCAATAATTTCAAGACATAAATCCTGATTTACATAATATATACAGTCTAAAAATGACAAGTTAAAAAATATTAATTCGCTTTTACTAATTAACACTGCACTTAAGTGTTTTCTTTATTATATTTGTATATAATGTTAACAATATTGGATAAAAATTTAGATAAGATGTATTGTATTTAATAATTTAACAATTTGCTGTGATAGAGCAATATGCATAGTTTGAGAATCTTTTCAGTTCGATTTAAAGATGTATTCGGTTAATACGTTTTAAACGTTCTTCTTCACTGAGCGCAGATCGTTAAATTTTTAAGATTTTGCCAGGCCACTATTTAACTACCTGTACCTACCTATGTCTTTTTATTTTGTGTAGCGTTTACCAAATTGCTACATTTTGATACAATTTGCCACTGAAGTAAAATTTACAGACCTATTACGCACTAGAAAAGATACCACGAAGAAAATGTTTGCAACCTAAATGGAACACAAACACAACCACGCAAAGTAAATGGACCGCAAATCAAATCTAGTACGTATGTAGTAAATAGGTATACCTTGGCGTTTTGCAATTTAAGCATAACGATTCAAAATTATTTAACAATGGCAAATGATTAAGTTAGTAATTATTATTTTGTGTTCACTCGATTGGTTGTGATTTTTGCTTTCATTTAAACGAGTGATAGAGTCCGCCCATCTTAGTATTAAGAATTCTTTTATACTTTTATTTAGGGTACCTACATATGCAGGCTATTGAATCACACCTATTTTAGTAATCTCATAAGTTCTATAGATTACGTCACTTTAACGTAAAATATTTTGTAATTTTAACGTGCATTTGTAAATATAGCCGCATATTATTTAGGAAATCAAATGATTTAGATGTAATATTTATATATTTAGGTGCTTAACGATAATAGTTAGCTAAACATATATTGGTAACTATTTTCGTGACTTAGGTACCGAGATTGTTTAACTGCAATGCGGCAGTAAATTTAGTGTCATTATAGAATGGTGTAACCTTAATACGTAAGTGTAATATTAAGACCAAAATCCACTGAAATCAAACGACTACTTTATGTTATATCCAAAGTAACGACATAATATTTTTCCAATATTTTAGGTACTTGTGTAATTTCATTGATGATGAGAGGAGAAAACTTTAGAGCTTGACTTTGCTTTATTTTTAATCACTGCTATGTAAATCATTTCAGTATACTAAACTGTAAAACTGAAAAAATAAATAAGCCCTGTATAAAGTTACTTTCATGTTTAAGGGGGACAAATCTAACCGAAAAAAATCTTATTCGTAGCAATTAACGCATATACAACATTATGTTTTGTATATTCGAAAGCCGAAACACGGGTCACATATTTTTATTATCAGAATCTGTATAAAAAAATTATAATGATACCTTAAAAACTCACGAAGTTACAAGCTTTTGTGTTGTGCGCGCGAGACATTTTAGTAGACTTAATTAACGCAATAATTAAGGTTTCGTAAATATTATTTAGTCAAAATATAAGATGATATAAAAATATTACAATCGATTCTTTTACTGATTCTGAACAAACAGTTTTCAGGTTTCGTATACATACATATACTAAAAATAATCTTGTATAGAAGTAGAGCAGCATGCGCTGTAATCTATGTTTCAACATTTTGATTGTAGATCAATCAAAACTTTGGTAGAGAGGATTTATGAATACATTTGGGGTCTTGTCTAGTATTTTGGTGGTGATTAAACATAATGTGTTGAATGGTCATCTTATGTGTTAAATTTGGTATTAATTATATTATTTAAATCTAGCTATAATAATAAGTATGCATGCATACCTAAGTATAAACCTAATATGATTTAGGTGTATAATGTCTTTATATTGTTGATACGTATTTTATCACGTAAAATATTTTGCATGATTAAAACAATATGCCATGTTTAAAACCGTGTTTTTTATTCAACTCAAAATTATTGCCGACCTACGCATAAAGCGTCTTACGATCTTACCTACTCTACCTCGTAGAGGTTTTGTTAAGGTTCCGTACCTAATGGTAAAAAGGAACCCTTATGGTATGACTCAGTATGTCTGTCTGTCACAGCTGGATATCTCGAGAAGTACTAATGTATCAACTTGAAATTTGGAATAGTTTGAGATGACGTTTGCCCAACTATTTTGGAAATAAAAAAGAAATAAAAACTTTTTTTTTACAACAACGAATTTTGAAGTGGGGCTACTAGGGAATGTGGGGTATCATATTATGAAAGAACGCTGTTTGCACATTTTCAAACATTTTTCTTTTTTTAGGCTGCATAGTTTTCGACTTATGATGAAAAAAATACCGTTCTTCCCTTATCTCCGAAGTTTGCAAAGAGAACAATCTGAAATAATTCTATGTGATAGTAGTTTATGTAAAGATTACAGGAAAAATAAAACGATGTCTCATTATAGCACATTTTTTTTAGAAATAATTATTAACAAAAAATAGGTACATTAGTTCTACTGTCGGTCAAGAGATGGCGCTGACCTAAAACTGCAATAATTATTCCCTATTAGGGAATATGCATCAATTTTTTTTTTATCTAAATCAATAGTATAATGCTTGAGAAAATCAACTGTAATATTGAAACTTGTCTCTTGCGTTTTTTTCTCCTAATATAGGTACTTGAAGTTAGCACACATCAGCTCCCACCGAAAACGCTCTATACAAAACGGTGACGTCACACATCACGTTTCGGTGTGTTTCGGGCGCGTTTAATATGGAGTTAGCCAATAATCTTCAATTATCTCCCTAAATTTTGCGTTTAAGTAGATATGTGTCATACAAAATATTATTTCTTTTTCGATATTCTATCTAGTCAGATAAATAATAGATAAGTCTAGTAAAGTGCATTATATCCGAAAACGAAAAAAAAAATCGTTTTTTTTCCCCTGATTTCATCGTGTGATAAAACGAAAACAAACATTTTTTTTTATTTTTCTTTCTGTTCCATCATGTTTTTACAAGTGTCCGCAGCGATCAAGCTCAATTTTAGGAAAATCGGTGACTTATGCATATTCCCTATTATGTTATTCTTCTCTGCAGTGTTTATAATAGGGAATATGCATAAGTCACCGATTTTCATAAAATTGAGCTTGATCGCTGCGGACACTTGTAAAAACATGATGGAACAGAAAGAAAAAAAAATAGTTTTATCACACGATGAAATCTGGGGAAAATAACGATTTTTTTTTCATTTTCGGATATAATTCACTTAACAGTCAGATTTAAAATCCAATAAGAAATAATATTTTGTAAGACACATATGTACTAAAACGCAAAATTTAAGGAGATAATTGAAGATTCTTGGCTAACTCCATATTAAACGCGCTGAAACACACCTGAAACGTGATAAGTGACGTCACATATTTGTATAGAGCGTTTTCGGCGGTTGCTGCTACGTGCTAACTTCAAGTAACTATATTACGAGAAAAAAACGCAAGAGAAAAATTTCAATATTACAGTTGATTTTCTCACGCATTATACTATTGATTTTGATTAAAAAAATTTTTGATGCATATTCCCTATTATTATGATGGTACGGAACGGAAGCACTTAGTGCGCAAATCCGACTGACTTTTGACCAGTTTTTAAATACCTATATTTTTTATAATTCTTGATAAGTTAACGCGTACCTATACGTAAGTAAGTAAGATGGTAGGTACGACCTATTAATTTAAAATTTCCAATTAATTTCCTAAGTTTTAAACTCCCTTAAATATCTCATGATCCCTCCTGAAACTCCACTTTTCAATTTATTATAATTTGTGGTCTAGTCTTCCACTTCTAAGAATTCTGCATAATAATGAAATCATTTTGAGTTCACCACAAAAGTAAAAAAACACGCGTTTATGTCTTTTATATGTAACAATTTGTTTAAATGCACATTTTACTGATGTAGGTAACTAAATAACTTTTTTTGTGGATTTTTTTGTGAAAACTGAAACTGTTTTAATAATACTTAAGTATATAAAGATTTCTTATGTTATGTTACACTTGAAATAGCATTTTTTAAGGTTGTGAGTTCGAGTCTCATTCACCTTATTTAATCTTTTATCCTTACTTAATATTATAAATGCAAAACTAACTCTGTCTTACGCTTTCACGCCTAAACTACTGAATCAATTTTGATGAAATTTGGTACGGAGATAGATGGGACCTTAGGGAAGGACATAGGCAACTTTTTATCCTACTGCTGGGCACAGAACTGCGCGCGCAGGCGAGAAGCTAGTTTTTTTATAAATCTGAAAGCAAATCGTTGTTTTCGGATTAATAGAAAATGAAAGTGGAAGGTAAGATATTAAAATTTTAAAAGTTTTAGAGTTTTTTGAAATACGAAATATTTAGCTTTTCAGTAGCCACAAAACGTGCTATAAAATGTAATTGAAATTACATACCTACATTTAATGATTTCACTTTCTACGCGATTTCTTAATCCAGAAAGGATTACTTAAGGCTGTAGACGCGCATCACGTTCCATTTTTAAATTTTCAATACAAATGATCGAAACATCTCTGCGCGAACCGTAATGAGGGCGAACTTTGAAAATTCCTATTAAATTATATATTAGATATAAGTAAATACAAAATGCTTCCCAAAGAGTGGGTCTTAGGATGAACATGGAAAAGACGAAAATTATGTCAAATGCCCATGTTGTACCCTCTCCAGTTCATGTTGGGAACACTACACTTGAAGTTGTTGACCATTACGTATACCTAGGACAGGCAGTCCAGTTAGGTAGGTCCAACTTCGAGAAAGAGATCTCTCGCCGAATCCAACTCGGGTGGGCAGCATTCGGGAAGCTTCGAAAAATCTTCGCGTCCGACTTACCTCAGTGTCTCAAGACGAAAGTCTATGAACAGTGTGTGTTGCCAGTGATGACTTACGGCAGTGAAACGTGGCCGCTAACTATGGGTCTCATAAGGAGGCTCAAGGTCGCTCAGCGTGCAATGGAGAGAGCCATGCTCGGCGTTTCCCTACGTGATCAAATCAGAAACGAGGAGATCCGCAGGAGAACTAAAGTAACCGACATCGCTCGAAGGATTGCTCAGCTGAAGTGGCAATGGGCGGGACACATAGCGAGAAGAACCGATGGCCGTTGGGGCAGAAAGGTTCTGGAATGGCGACCGCGCACCGGACGACGCTCCGTGGGTAGGCCCCCGACAAGGTGGACCGACGATCTGGTGAAGGTCGCGGAAAGCCAGTGGATGCAGGCAGCGCAGGACCGATCGTCGTGGAGATCCTTAGGGGAGGCCTATACCCAGCAGTGGGTGTCGTGTGGCTGATATGATGATGATGATGATGAAATACAAAATACTCAATACAATAGACAGATACCTCATTATTTCTAAGGAAAATAATAAATTACTTTAAAATCTGTAAATGCCAGTAAAAAAACATGTCAAAGTGTACCTATTTGAGAATTTTTAAATATTTTATTTCTCTGTGATTAAAATCATATTTTAAAATTTTCTCTCTATAGGGCACTCTTTGACAATACAAACAATAAATGAAAAAATAAATATGAGTCGTATTATTATTTGTTACAGCTGAAACGTGTTTGAAAAATACCTCTGACAAGCAAATTTGGAATTCCACTTGAACAGATTGTCTTTGTTTTAAAATACCTGATAATTTATTATGTTTTTCTCTCTATATGGCACTAATTTAAGAATTTTGCTTCCTAAAACTAAAGTTTACATCAATAGTAATGCTTTAATTCTTTAGACTTAGAATAATTACACCTAGAAGCCGTGTCCTTGTATGCAAAGTGAGGCAACTTATACTGAGCCAAAATGGCTCAGTTCTCAGATTTATATCCTTCATACGTTACATAAACGTAACTAAAATCTAATAATATAATAATTAATCTCTTTAAGGTAGGGAAATTGAAACTGTTTTGTAGGTACTTATTAGGCATGATTATTTAATAATGGACAATAAAAATCTGAAAACGACGCCATTTTGGCTGTTTTTGTTGCCTCACTTTTGACAGCGCGCTTTGTAGGGAATTATCGTTCTAGGTGTAATTATTCTAAGTCTTTAGATAACTCGTTTGGAAAAACGCTAATTTCTTTGAAATGCGTATATACAGTCTTAAGTGAATAAAATGCTACACTCCATCGCTTTTTTATGCACGAGATAGTGCTTGGCCCTCACCTCACCTGATGTTAAGTGACGATAAGGCCGAAGGTGGAAGCGCACTACACCCGGAATCCTCATCACTGAGGAACCGGCTATCTTACCTCTAACTGCCGGAACACGAACATTTTTAAAATGTTGTTATGGCGTCAGACTTAGGTAAGATTAAGATGGTGGTAGCCAGGTGGGCTTGAAATAAGCCCTATTACCAACCAGATTTTTAGGGTTCCGTAGCCTAATGGCAAAAAACGGAACCTTTATAGTTTCGTCATGTCTGTCTGTCTGTCTGTCCGTATGTCACAGCCACTTTATTCCGAAACTATTAAGATTACACAAGTGAAACTTTTTCATCAAACGTTGAGGTTTCTAAGATTATTTTTTCTCAAAATCAACAGTTTGAAAGATATACACTGCCAAAGTGGTAAATTAGTGTTAAAAAATATATATGCTGTAGATCGTAATAAATACTTTCAACGAAAATTGGTTTGAACGAGATATAGTGATAATTTTTAGAGATATATCACATTTTCCAAAACCGCAAATATAACTTTGTCATTCATACAAGCACTATGAAAAACAAAGTTATTTTTGCATACGAAAAATGATAGTGGTATTCAATATGGTATTGTATACGGTAACTACGGAACCCTACTGCGCGTGGCCCGACATGCACTTGGCCGGTTTTTATTACTGTAATAGGTTGCCTGGAAGAGAGTGCTACTTAGCAGTAAGGCCGCCTTTTCTGTACTTGTCTATGTTTATTGTCTGCGTCTTTGTAATGGCTTTTTCTAGTGTGCAATAAAGCGTTATTATTTTTATCATTATAAACTAGCAGGTAGATAGATAGTCAAGTTTGAATTCAAAACGGTGAATCACCTATCTGGTAAGATCTATTGCATAAACATCATATTATCCATGGTAAAGAACCATCTTTAAAGCTTTTACTTAAAGCACATTGTTGTGTGATCCCGTTTTTAAACTTGATAGTAAAACAGTTAGCTTTGGTTGATTTTTTATTCGTTTTTTCATTGATGGAGTGGGTGATTTGATTACATCATCGGCGCTAGTGACCACTTTTTGCTCAATCGGTTCTGAGTCAAGCCCAATATTGTTTCTTTATATTTTACACTGAATTTTTTAGGTCATTAGATATCTATTTTTATCAATATTTTGAAGATCTGTGCAAAAAATTAAAGGTAAACATTTCAAATGATTTTTTTGATTGATAGACTTGAAACATACCTGTATCGAAACTGCCCGTATCGTAGGAAAAACCGGCCAAGTGCGAGTCGGACTCGCGCACGAAGAGTTCCGTACCAAAAAACGGCAATAAAAAAATTTTGTTGTATGGGAGCACCCCTTAAATATTTATTTTATTCTGTTTTTAGTATTTGTTGTCATAGCGGTAACAGAAATACATCATCTGTGAAAATTTCAAATGTCTCTATATACCTATTGTCGTTATTAATATCGAGCAAAAAACGTCAAAAAATCCCGTTTGTTATATGGGAGCCCCCCTTAAATATTTATTTTATTCTGTTTTTAGTATTTGTTGTTATAGCGGCAACAAAAATACATCATCTGTAAAAATTTCAACTGTCTAGCTATCACGGTTCATGAGATACAGCCTGGTGACAGACAGACAGACAGACAGACGGACAGCGGAGTCTTAGTAATAGGGTCCCGTTTTTACCCTTTGGGTACGGAACCCTAGAAATGAAATTTTTCTCCACAATACATCCACTTGACTGTTCTAATAATAGATAACATTTAATTGAATAGTGGTCGGCAAAGTGTGTGAGTGGGTAAGTCGATTAGCTCACCATCACGGGCTCGCGCCGTGTACGGACATCGGGAGCACCGAGCGGTGGCCGGTGCGGTGGCGGGTGGCAGAGTGTCATCGACCGCTGCCCACTGGCTGGTAGAAAGTGGATGAGTCATCGCGCGGCTCCAGGCTGCCTTGTCGGACCTGGCGCCACAGACTGTGACACGACTACGTAGTGTCAGTGAGTTAGAAATAATTCGTTTATTTTGTTATTCGGCAAAGTGTATGAGTTGGTAGGTCGATTAGCTCACCATCACAGGCTCGCGCCGTACATCGGGAGCAGCGCACCATAGCGGCGGTGGATGGCGGAGTATCATCGACCGCTGCCCACTGACTGGTAGAAACTGGATGAGTCACCGCGGCTTCGGGCTGCCTTGGTGGACCCTGTCTCCAAAGTCTATAATTATGTCAAATCAACAAAGTGTCATTTACTAAACAACAACTAGAAAAATACGACTCGCACCAAATCAATTCTCGGACGGGAATCGAACCCGCAACCTTCGGATATCCGGTTCAATGCTCTGACCACTGAGCTACCGAGGTTCACGGATTCGATTCCCGTCAGAGAATTGATCGGGTGCGAGTCGTATTTTTTCTAGTAAATTATTTAGTAGGTATTGTATTAAAATAGCAATGTAAATGCAAAAATCTCAAATTTAAATAAATTGTGTCAGATTTTATGTGACGTTGTCAGGGTTTTAAATCGATTGATTTATTACGTACCTAACATAAGGACGTGTAATGAATCCATCCTAAATCCAAATATACACACATTAGTTAGATGGTTGTTTTTTGATAAATGCAGTAATACAGCCTATCTGAAAGTAAAATCTCGATAAAGGCTCCCGTGTGGTTCAGGTTCAGCTTATTTTATAAATAGATGCTTCTGAATTATAGTGAACACTTGGTGCACCGTGCTACAATAAACAATACAAAATCAGTATCAACAAATGTTAATAATAACGACTGCTAATGTGCACTGGATGTACTGACATTCTGTAGGCTCTGTCCGCGTATCTGCATAGTAGGTATGCATAGTAGCCACACACAACTAAATACGGCAGAGCAAGAATCCTGTCGTCTAGCTAGTTTCTCGTCTTCATGACATGTTTTTATCCTACATCAAATTCTATGGACATTTAAGAAATAGTAGAACTAAAGTATCCGTTCAAAAGTAAAGTAAAAATACAATAAAATAAATAAATAAAATCAATAAAAGTATTTTATTTCAAGTCTAGTTAGCGCGTAAGCTGGAGAGGTAAATAAAGAACTAAGTAATTTTATAGGTCCCAGTAGGCCGTTTTCAATTTTTCTATTAGATATTTTTGAGAAAAATATTGACTCTACCTACATACTAATCAATGAGTATAATTACACAGTTAACTCGGAAACTTTACTTACTACATTATCTTATACTTAGGTAGTTCATGAAAAGTGAGAGTATATTTAGTACTTTCGACACCTAGACGACCTTTAAAGATTTTAAGCATAAAATTAATTACTTATCAAATCCCTCAAAAAAACTAACAAAACAAAATTAACAGCTTTATAAAAAGCAAGAAAATATAATTCAAATCAAATTTTTGTATCTATGTTTTTAGTTTATTTTGTTTTAGAAGTTTTTGCTTTTTTGTTGAAAGATTAACACAAAGCGAACTTAAAAAAATTAAGTGATAAAGGTATTATGCAGGTAAGTATAGTGATTAAATTCATTGATGAACTTTCATTTTCAACCTTCACTGTGTCAGACTTTACTTACTTACTGATAGATAAAGGATAATGGGTCATAATAACATAAGCCACCACGTGGGCCCAGTAGGATTGATGGGCGAATTGATAAATAAATATTGTTTTTGCTCTTGTTCCCAATTTATCCCGAGGGCTAAAATGGGATCTACGATGGAGCGAGCACACCTAGAAGAAGCAGTTTAATCTTTGTTTTTCTTTGAAATGCAGAGCCAAGAAGTCACTCCTTTGCTATGCGCATTATAAACAATGTTGAGTAGCGCAGGTGCGACAGTTGAGTTGAGCAAGAAAGGGTACATAATAGCCCACAGTGCGTTTCGAGATGGACGAAATTCGTCCATGGTCTGGATAACCGATAAAAGATATAGGATGTCGGTATGAGCTCATTTTGTCTGTACTTAAAGTCGCATTACTAATTTCCCAGCAAAAATGTAAACAGAGAAACGTCACTGTCAAATTGACACACTGACCCTGATAGTGACATTTTCAGATATTGAAAACCTTTGGTCACTTTTAAAACTTTTTAATTTGTATATTATATTTTGAGTCATTATAAATATAATGTCATCCAGGGTTATTTTAAAGTAGGATGGTAATTAGAAATTTTATCTTTATAACCTATCATAATTTTTGATGTTAAAAGTTCTTGAAACGAACTGATAAGAAAACTTTACTTAGATATTGCCTGTATGTAAACTATCAAAAATATGTAGCATCACCGCCTGTTCTCCCCCAATACCAAAAAACAAATGTTACTACTACAGCTACTACTCGTAATACAAATTTAAATGAAATTTTATAAAAAGACCAAAGGTTGCTGTGTACGGTTTGCAGTTGATGTGTGCACAGCGTCATAAAATGTTTTCTACTATAAAACTGTTATTATGAAATATTAAATTATATTACTCTTTTTGACGCAAAACTCATGATTCAGAATATTTATTTAATTTATTTTTATTAGGTTTGTGATGAAAACCCATGTAAGTGTGTTTATTTCTTGACTTAGCATTATACTATTTCTTTTTGTGTTGTTTTGTTCTGGCAACACCTTTGTTTACCTTTTTGCTGGGAAATTAGTAATGCGACTTTAGTACACACACTTTAATAAAACGCAACTTGCGCGTTATGACATTGTTGGCGTGAATCTGTTGGCGCCATAATAAAGGATCGAAAGGCAATCTATAACACAACCAAGTCCCCAGTAAACTTGCGTAACTCAACGACCTAGCTCGTTGCAGGTAGATCGGAGCCGCTGGCAGACCGCACTGGATACAATGAAAGTAAATAAACATTTCGATCGGTTTGAACACCGCCACTGTATTGCGTGTTTACGTTGTTGTGTAGTCGTTTACACGGACGTATATAAGGGGGGGGTTTTGGGGGTCCGGACCCCCCCCATTCATATTCATCTTACTTGTCCAACAGAAAAAAATACATGCAACGCGCCGATTGTAGAAAACGATAGATGCTTAGTCCGCCGCAGGGTGTAATCTCGAGATATTATACGCCTCAGAGCTGAGGTTGCACACAATTTTTTTTACTTGGCTTTAAAAGTGTCATAGACAACTTTGCCGTAGAATGCATTTTTTAGAAGTTATAACCCAAAAACTAAAATAAGTTGAGGTTTTTCGATCACTACGAAGTTAGCACAGATCTTTCAGGTCAGGCAGGGGCGACCGCCCAGTGCGCCATTTTATATCCCCAGCTGCAGGCGTCCCTTTATACACACCTTTACAGTTTACATTTATACAGTCCTACAATAATTTCTATCGTAAATTCCCTTTTAGCGATAAAATCATTAATTAGCCGGTACGGCCCCAGAACGACTTGGCAATATCTCGTCGAAATTTCATCGCTCGCTACCATGTGCCATTTAAGATTTTGGCCATTGTAAAATCCAGAAGCGGCCCTAGGGCGGTGCAAGCGGTGCGACAGCACTGGGTGCTCTCGTGTGTGGGGCGCTGAAAACGCACGACAACCGGTCGACTATCAATCGTATCGTATTGTTGCCTGGTGATGGTGACGAGCGACGACGCGACGAATGAAAATGACCAAAAATCGCACTGCGCGGCCATTTTTTAGTATAAACAAGCAAGATTAGTGGATTAACCGACTAAAAGTCGCACTGCGCAGCTGTTTTTATTACTATAAACAAGCAAGATTAGTCGATGAAACTGAGTAAAATCGCGCTGCGCGGTGGTTTTTTGTACTATAAACAAGCAAGATTACAAGATCAGTAGGTGAAACTGACTAAAAATCGCGCTGCGCGGCTATTTATTTACTAACAGGCAAAATTGAAAATCTTGGAATTGCAGATAGGGGGCGCCCCGTAGAAATGTCGCCCGGGGCACTGGTAGTGCTAAAACCGGCACTGGCAGGCAATGTTCAATTTGTAAATGATAGATTAATTGGCGTTAGAGCTCAGTTTTTTTACGTTGGGGACCCCCCCCCTTGTCAAAGCTATAGCTACGTCCGTGGTCGTTTATATTTTCTTTCTTTAGTTTAGTTAGTCAGTAGTCAGATAATATATAGGTACGTAAGATACCTAACACATATTAAGTAAACACTTGAAAAGTACCTAAATTAACACCAATTTAGAGCAACAAAAAAGGAATAAATATGTAGATCGGAATGATAAACTGACTGTGATCGATCGAGCTCGAAATTTACAATCTAAATATGTAACATCTTTCTAGCGAATACCAACGTAAAAAGGAGGGTTTTCTCTCTAAAACACAGCGTCATGCGGGAGCGAAAAACGAGATTATCCTCTGAATATTTGACCCATGCAGGACCAAAATCCAAATCATTTTCATACTACCTAGTTATATAAAATGAAACATTATTATGATGAATGGGAATACCTTCGTCAAAAGAAAACTTTCAGGCATACAATCAGTTAATAATAGATTAAGTATTAGAAATATTTTGTCAATTTCAAGCATTTGTATGAAATAAGTATAAAAAGCAATGTCTGAGTAGGTACGCAAATGTTTTTTTATCTAATAAATTTTTAAATAAATAGAAGATTTTGTAAATAAACTGCCATATTTTATGCTTATAGCCACGATTTTACATAACATGCATTTTCTCCAAGTTTGAAAATGTTCCTTCCTAAGTTGGTAGATCCGAAAAAGTTTGAGTTTTTTTTTTTAAATAACCATGGTAATAATGTATGGTAGTAATAGGTATAGTCCGTGAGCCCGCGACAGTATTGCCTACGTCATATGACATCACGATGAAATGCATGGCACACGGTCGGAAAAGTTGTGCTGAGCGAGGATCAGTCAGAAGGTTATCGCAAATAAATTTGGCCGGAAGCTTGAGAACATCTTCCACTTCCGGTCAAAATTTTAAGGGCAGTATATTGCAAATTAACTTATTTTTGATTCAGTTTTAAACAATCAAGCATTATTTATTTTGAGCAGATAAAAATATATGTTGTAGTTTCATAATCAAACTTGATTATTTTACGGTTAAAAACACGATTTTCGTATTTTCACTCGACTATAAAAATGTGCAAAGACAATGAATATTTTCATTGTTTTTTGAATAATACTTAAAGATTATAAATCTCTTACGCACAAATAATATATAGAAAAAAAGGTAATGACATATAGCAGAATATTTTACGGTTACTTTTTCAAAAAGTGACTTTATGTTTATTTAAAAATTAATATATAATAAAACGCACGACGAATCTTGGTTTAGTAGCCTGCGAGGCGTCGTCGGCGTAGGACCTGTGTCGTTTTTGCTGCCGCGCTGTGTTCCCCCTCTCGCGTCTAGTCGATTGAGAATCTTTTAGATACTCGAAGAGTAGTATAAGACTTGGAAACGCAGTAGGTAATCTAAGTGTAAAATTTTATTAAGTGTAAATTACCAATTTAGTTTAATTTGTAAATGCATAGAGTAGGTATTTGGATACAGCAACCAAGTACAAGCTAACGCGTAATTAATTTTGATGACTTTTAAGAAATAAATACTTATCTATAAATAAAATATAAAATAAAAAATATACCTATCGTATAATTTATAAAATGGTTGACTTTGCAATGATTTTACTTATATCGGAAGATGAAGAAGAAAACTAAGTACAGTCAGCAGCATATCAAGCTATAAGTACAAAACTGTCAAAAATCTATAATGAATTTTGAACCTTAAACTGTTCGACTTAAAGTTTAAAAATGATTGAAGTAATTTGACACATTGTGGAAGCCCAGCATGCCGTTGACTGTACCGTAAGGCTGCGTTCAGACGATAACGCACGACCCAACCTCAACCCAAACTCAGCCCAAACTCAGCTCAAACTCAACTCACCCGCAGCCTACTCCTTGAAATACATCACTTACAATTTTGAATCTTATGACACATTAATAAGCTCTTTTTTTATTTTGTCGATGCAACTGCACCCTCCCCGCGCTCAACCCAAACTCAACTCAAACTCAACCCGTACACAACCCAAACTCAAATCAAACTCAAACCGAACTCAAACAGAACTCACTTCAAACTCACCTGGACATTACACAGGACCTTATTAAAGTGTCATAAGACTCAAAATTGTAAGCGATGTATTTCATGGTGGGCTGTGGTTGAGGTGAGTTTGAGTTGAGTTTGAGTTGAGTTCGGGTTGAGGTCGGGTCGTGTGTTATCGTTTGAACGCAGCCTAAAAGTATGCTTCCGCACAGCTATGCGGTCGCGACAATTTTCCGTTCACTTCAAATTGAGCCTTTTGGTCATAACATTACGGTTCAACTTGGAGCGCACTGCTGCTTGCTGCCGAGATCGGTGCAAGCGTTAGTCGTCTTATTTACTTTGAAATTCGGTTGTTTTTTTCCCATATTTTTGTTCACAAACTTTGTTGTTTCATTAAAAACAGTTATTTTGATAAATGTCAATATGGTCGAAAATCACTTGCACCTGTTTTTTTTTTTACTAGTAATCACTACAAATTTTAGCGAACTTCACTTTTTCCCCGACATTATTTGTTCTTCTGGCTATTGCCTAATATGCCCCAGCAGTTGAAACATGAATAGGCTGGTGATAATGAGGTTGCTTTTAGCCTGGGTGCATTAATCTACTTAAGGGTACACATAAATCACCTGGGTGAATCTGTCTGCTGAAGGGAGAAAAATAATTATGTACGTTGGCCGGTGAGGATGCACGGCTCAAAATCAAGTGTCAACCAATCACGACTTTACTTACGAGTCGACGGTGTGATACTTCCCAGCAACGCCACCATGGAGTAGAGATTTCTAAATACCCTCAAATGAAAGACCATAAAATGTACCTAATTGTACCTTAACTCAAAAAATTGTACCTCTGATAGTTTCAGAGAAAAACGCACTTGATTGTGGCGACGCGACGCTGTACCAGATTCCAATTGGTCTCATAGTAATGGCCAAAAATTGTACTTCATTTGTACCTCATTCAATAATTAAAATATGCAGTTTCGATATAATAATAATAATAATAATAAATATAATAATAATAATAAATATTAAATATTTGACAACATCACATACATTGCTCCAATCCCAAAGTAAGTAGCTATAGCACTTGTGTTATGGAAATCAGAAACAACGGTGGTATGACACACACCCAGACCTGAGACAATATTGAAAAGTTCATTTTCTACATTGACCCAGCCGGGGATCGAACCCGGGACCTCAAGAGATGGTGACGCCATGAAAACCGGCGTGCGAACCACTCGACCACGGAGGTCGTCAAAAAAACTCTTACTTGATTTGCAATACATGCAATGCACGTTGTTATTGATATAAACTGATGTTTATTGTGCATTATGCAGTAGTAGGACCACAGAGGCAACCGCTTCTGTGCTCTAGTGGTTCGCCCACCCGTGTAAGATGCAGACGTCCCGGGTTCAATTCTCAGGAGGGTACAATTTGTACTCGGTTTGGTTGATGGTAGGGCTTAATTTGGTGCCATTCATTTGGTACTATTAAGTACAATTAATTATGTACCATATAGTACAATTTATTAGGTACTATGTAGTACAATTTATTTGGTATCATATAGTACAATTAGAAGGTAGTTTAGGTACTATTTAGTACAAAAAATTTTGTACCATAGAGTAAAATTTATTAGGTACTACTTTGTACAATAAATTTGGCACCATATAGTACAATTTATTAGGTACTATTAGGCACATTTTATTTGGTAGTACAATTTTATAGGTACTATATAAAAGCATTCATTTGGTACATATTATCTGGTAACATATTATAGTACAATTAATAAAGTACTAATTACAAACTAATTAGTACAATCAATTTAGTATTATTTAGTACAATTTATTAGGTACTATTCAATAAAATTAATTATGTACTATACAGTACAATTTATTTGGTACCATAATAATACAATTAATTTTGTACTACTTTGTGCCATTCATTTGGTACTATACAGTACAGTTTATTAGGTACTATTTATTACAATTTATTTGGTACCATATAGTACAATTAGTAGATACCATTTAGTACAATTAATTAGATACTATTTAGTACTATTAATTTTGTACCATAGAGTACAATTGTAAGAAACAAGTACAAAAGCTAAACTAACTTGCATCTACATATCGACGGCGAAGTGCCAATATCTCCTAGTCCTAACAATGATGCCTTTGAATTCAACACCTAAAGGAAGTTAATTTCTCAAAAAAGTCTCAGTTAGGAGCGATTGGTACTTCCCCGTTGAAATCTCATAAAATTTTATTCTTTTCCTCTCTTTTTGTATTAGTTTGATTGTTGCTATAGAGGTTTTTCTTATTATGATTTTATAATAGTATTTAGTCATCATTATCATATCAGTTGCACCACACCCACTGCTGGGTATAGGCCTCCCTCATGGGTCTTCATAACGATCGGTCCTGCTTGGCCCGCATCCAGCGGCGCACCGCGACCTTCACCAGATCGTCGGTCCACCTTGTCGGGGGCCTACCCTCGGAGCGTCGTCCGGTACGCGGTTGCTATTCCAATCTTTCCGCCCCAACTGCCTTTGGTTCGTCTCGCTAATTTGTCCCGCCCACTGCCACTTCAGCTAAACAATCTTTCGAGCGATATCGGTTACTTTAGTTCTCCTACGTATATACTCATTTCTGGTTCGATCACGCAGGGAAATGCCGACCATGGCTCTCCATTGCACACTGGGTGAGAGCCTTCTTATGAGACCTGTAGTTAGCGACCACGTTTTACTGCGATAAGTCAACAATGGCAACACACACACACACAACTTAGACTTTAGTCTTGAGATAAGACACCGAGGTAAGTTGGACTCGAAGATTTGTCGAATACTGGCCAACCGAGCTGGATTCGACGAGAGATCTCTTTTCGAAGTTGAACTTACCTAACTGGACTGTCTGTCCTAGGGATACGTAATGGTCAACAACTTCGTGTGTAGTGTTCCCAACATGAGCTAGAGTGGGTACAACATGAGCACTCGACATGATTTTCGTCTTATCCATCTTCATTCTAAGAGCCACTTTCTGGGAGGCACTACGGATAACTTCGAGGATTGTGTTCAAGTCTTCCATGAATAAAAACTATATCATCGGCAAAACGAAGGTGTGTTAGTTAGGTACTGGACATTAATGTTGATACCGAGTCTTTTCCAGTCCAAGAGCTTCAAGACATCCTCCATCACAGCTGTGAACAGTTTCGGAAAAATAACTTCTGTCTCTGTCTCACACCTCGCTGTAGTTGGATGGGATCTGTGCTCTGATTCTGTACTCGAGCCGAAATGGTGACATTTTCCTATAAGTGCCTCAACACCTCTTCCTTCCTTTCCTTCCTCCTCTTGGTCCTATTGGTGCACCAGACTGCAGCACTGCCCAGGTCTCAATCAAATCAAAAACTTTCTCATAGTCCACGAACGCCAAGCAAAGTGGCAGTTTATACACCTCGGTCTTCTGTATAACCTGCCGCAGCGTATGGATGTGGTATATGGTGCCAAAGCCTTTTCAGAACGCGGCTAGTTCGGGAGATTGGAAGTCGTCGAACTTGCGAGCGCAACGATTCGTAAGATTCGTATTCTTCAAGAGGGCCTTGTCACCCTTTTTAAAGAACAGAATGACCTCACTTATGTTCCATGTCTTCGGCGTTCTGCCCTCAACGATGACGGAATTGAAAAGCTTCTAAAGGTCTTTTATTCTACTTATTTTGACCATCCACACCGATTACGCCGATGACGCCGCCGCCGCCGACAATTTAGACGCCAGACGCCGCTGCCGGTCAAATGACCATGAATAATAAAACCATGCAACCCCATCGAGTTTGGGCTCGTTTGAATCGTTTTGACGAGTGCTCCGATAGGAGATGGTATATTTTTAGTCTTAGCTCGTTAACTAAAAAGCATAAAATAATAATTTACTGAAAAAAAGTATTTTTTAAAAACACCTTTTTTATACGGACTAAATAATTCCAAAAAATCGGACTAAAAATATTAAAACGGACAAGTAAAAACAAACTAAAAAGTAAAAAATAAATTCTTCTGTAAATATTTATAACCCTAATAACTTATACCTACAGAAATTTTAAACCAAAAAACGTGGGGCGCGTTTTGTAAAGTTTCTCATCTATATTGTCTATAGCATGCGCCCCACGTTTTTTGGTTTAAAATTTCTGTAGGTATAAGTTATTAGGGTTATAAATATTTACAGAAGAATTTATTTTTTACTTTTTAGTTTGTTTTTACTTGTCCGTTTTAATATTATTAGTCCGATTTTTGGAATAATTTAGTCCGTTTTAAAAACGTGTTTTAAAAAAATACTTTTCTCAGTAAATTTTACTCTATACAGTGCCTTTGGTCTTAAACTAGCGATAATTTAAAGGCGTGAAATACATCTAATTTTATTGACAAAAACACCCACATGTTGAGGTGATTAGGCGGGTCCCTACCAAGCGCACTGCCTCGCGAGGCAAGACGTTTGCCGCGTGTGGCGGGCCTCGCACGAGGCTGCTCGCTTGGTGAGGACCCGCCTAATCGCGTAAAAACGGCTGGTCGGATCCTGGTTAAAAGTTCCCTAAGGATTTTCTCTAATATGCACACGACGAAGTCGCGGGCGGAAGCTAGTTTATTGCAATAATCAGAATTGGGTCTAGAATATTATTATCCCGTTCCCGTTTCTTTACCCTCTCCCTCTCTCTGCCCCTCTCCCTCTTCCTCTCCCTCTCCCATACTCCTTTCCGTCCCCGACCCCTTAACAAAAGTTTGATCCCCTATTTCACCTCTTTAGGGGCTGAAGCAAGTCCACCGTGTGTGTTGGTCTTCAAAATAAATGTCATTTTCGCAATCACCATCCCATAAAAGCCCAAGAACGACATCCATAACGATTTTTATGTTTACTTACCCCATTTACCCCCTATGGGATGATTTTCAAAATAACAAATTATGTGTTTGATTTTATTTTTAGACGTGCTCCGACGAATTTTTTATGCTGTTGTAATTTCGATTTTATTTTCTTTTTCATCATGTCCACCGTGTTGGACTTCAAAATAAATGTCATTTTCGCAATCACCATCCCATAAAACCTCAAGAACGACATCCATATCAATTTTTAGGTTTACTTACCCTATTTGTCCTCTAAGGGGTTGATTATCAAAATCACAAAACATGTGTGTGCCTATTTATTTTTAGACGTGCTTCTGCGAAGTTTAGAGTTAAAGTTTTAATTTTATATTCTATTTTCCATACAAAATTTGAACCCCATTTTCACCCCTTTAGAGGTTACATCATGTCCACCGTGTTGAACTTCAAAATAAATGTTATTTTCGCAATCGTCATCCTAGGAAACCCCAATAACGACATCCATATCGATTTTTAGGTTTATTTGCCCCATTTCACACCCATTTCATCCCCATAAGTATTGAAATACTAACAGTAACGATATACGTTGCGTTAGATTTCCATCCATAAGCTTAAATTATACATTTAGCGATTTTTACATAGAAAATGAAGAATTTTCTATTCATAAATTAATTCCCTTTTCACTTCTTCGGGGGTAGAATTTTCAAAAACGCTTAAACACGTGTATATTAATTTTCAATCGTCAGTCTAACCACAAAATTTGAAGACCCTAGCTTCGAAACTGAGGGACTTTCATACAAACTTTGGACCCCCGTTTCACACCCTTAGAGGGTGAGTTTTGAAAAATTCTTTCTTAGTGCACCCTTAGACCTCATAAGGAATCAATGTGCCAAATTTGGAGTCTCTAAACCCAGCGGTTTGGGCTGTGCGTTGATATGTCAGTCACCAATCAGTATCTTCTTTTATAATATTTAGATGTATTTAATGGTATGTATTAATGTATTTTGTATGCATGTGAATATCATTTTTCTTTGTTTGTTCCACATTCGTGTTTATTGGTTTGCTGTTAGTTGACTTATAGATAATGCTCTTAGCATTAAGTCCGCCATTTCTACCTTACTTTATGTATTTGTACAAAAAAAATTATGAATAGATAAATAGTACCTAATAAATTGTACTATATGGTACCAAATAAATTGTACTTATCAATACCAAATTAATAGTAATAAATAGTACCTAATAAAAAATTAATTGTACTAAATAGTACCTACTAATTGTACGATATTGTACAAAATAAATTGTACTTATTAGTATCAAATGAATGGCACCAAATAGTACCTAAAATGTACTACTAATTTCCAAATAAATTGTACAAATTGTACCTATAAAATTGTACTATATGGTACCGAATAAATTGTACTTAATAGTACCAAATGAATGTCACTAATTTGTACCAAATTAATTGTAAGTAATTGTAGGTAAGATGGTGGTAGCTATTCAGGCGGCCTTGACTTAAGCCCTACCACCAACCAAACCGAGTACAAATTGTACCTCCCTGAGAATCGAACCCGAGACCCCTGCGTCTTACACGGGTGGGCAAACCACTAGACTACAGAGGCGGTTGCCTCTATGGTCTTACTACTGCATAATGCATAATAATTCCTTAGCCAAACATCAATTTATATCAATAACAACGTGCATTGCATGTATTGCAGATCAAATCATGTAAGAGTATTTTTTTTTTATTTTTTTTCGAAACTCTGCCTGTTTTAATAATTGAATGAGGTACAAATTAAGTACAATTTCTGGCCATTACTATGAGATCAATTGGAATCTGGTACAGCGTGGCGTCGCCAAGAAGTATACTTCCCAACGTCCGTTGCATGTATTGCAGGTCAAATAAGAGTAGATTTAAAAATGTTTTTTATCGAAACTCTGCATGTTTCATTTATTGAATGGGGTACAAATTAAGTACAATTTCTGGCCATTACTATAAGATCAATTGGAATCTGGTACAGTGTCACGTTGCCAGGAAGTATACTTCCTGGAAACGCCACAATCAAGTGATTTTTTCTCTGAAACTATCAGAGGTACAATTTTTTGAGTTAGGGTACAATTAGGTACATTTTATGGTCTTTCATTTGAGGTTATCTAAAAATCTCTACGCCATGGTGGTGTTGCTGGGAAGTATAACACAATAAGAGTGAATTTGCTTTGCATCAAACAATTCAATGCGCTTCGATTCGGTTGCAGCATGAATTGACCCTAATATTTGATTACTCGTTTTAGGAGGTCCCTTTTCATCGGCAAATTATTAAAAAAAAAGTTAAAATAAAATATCGCTTACACAAAAAAAGCTTGTTGTGAGTGCTCAAATATGTTTAGGTACTTATTTGTAGATAATTATATTGGCAGTTGAGTTGACACTCCACTAACGAATTTACTCAATGAATTCATTGTTTATTCACATTCAAGTAGTTAATTCAAACTCAGAGACCATACAACAAGTACCTATTCGAACTATAATATTCGAATAAACAAAAATAATTATTTACTTCGAATTAACTACCTAGCTACCTATAATTTTATTGTGTGTGTTAAATGTATTTTTTACCTAGTAAGTACCCATACCCATCATACTTATTTATTGATTTACAACATTATTGATAACAATACATAAACATAAAAAACATAATTATTTAGTTCGAATTATCAAAATAAATATTGCGCGTTCACGCAGTGCATGAGAGTTGACAGAGCACTAGATTCGGCACATGAAATCGCGGGCGGGGAGTGTCCTTTCTGCACGTAGTAAATATCTATATTCTGTGGCTTGGTCTGCGGGGTCAGAGAACACAGAGAGTTCATTTGAAAATGCGTTCGCGCGGCTCGCTCCGCGGGGAGGGAGGTAGCGCTAAATGCCTACGACGCTCGACTATACTGGCCTTAAGATTATATTTACGTCATGTGACATCAGTAAGAGACCCGTGTCATCATTTAGTTTTCAATCGTAGAGAGAGTAAACATAGTATACATGGTTCCAGCATGTTCCAGTGAGTTAACGTCATAAGAAACAAAATTACAAAAATCTATCATATCTCAATTAAGTTTCCTATATTCTCATCGAGTCACACTGAAACGAGTCACACTGTGAATGGTTGAGAAAAAATTTCGCAACGAGTAACAGGGGTAACTCGTTGTGAATTTTTATGATCATCTAGTAAATTCTAGTACTTAGATGCGATTTTTTTTTCCGAACGAGTCACACTATACATGAACCAGTTTTACTAAATGACTTAGAAAAAGCTAAATGTTAATAAAAAATCGCAACGAGTCACCCCTGTTACTCGTTGCGATTTTTTTTCTCAACCAGTCACAGTGTGACTCGTTTCAGTGTGACTCGATGAGAATATAGGTTAAGTTTCATAATAAGTACGTACCTACCTAAGTATACTGATTTTTAAAAAAATCTTGAAATTTTTAAATAAAATTCCGTGAATACGGTGTAAAAGATCCTAAATAAGTTTCAGCCTGCGGGATATAAGAACTACTAGGTGGTTGTATGTAGAGATAATACTTATTGCTGATCTGAGATCGGGTTACATCGTTGGAGCCATTGTCTGCCTGAATTGAGAAATATCTTATAAAGATGATTCACACGAGATCTCATTGAGGCTACACTGCAAATAGACATAGGGACATGAGTCACCGCCATGTCTCATATTATTGCTTGTTCAGTAACTTACTTACAAAAATATTTTTCTATAGGTAACTAAGTACCTATACCTAGGTATTTGTACCTATACCTAGGTACTTATAATTTGTTTTCAGTTATCGAATACACGCTGAAATTTAATCATTTGGTTCAAGCAGTGGGTTGGTTCCACTCATGATTACAACCAACTTTTACTATGGGCCCAACTCTTCGTCCAAGGCCCAACTCTGATATAACGAAAAAAAATCAGCTGTTCCGTACAAAATTGCAGTAGGTACCTAATCGACCACTTTACACTTTACACTTTTTCGCGGTATCAAGAGTTGGCCCCATTAGTAAAAGTTGCTTGTAATCATGAGTGGAACCACCCCACTGCGGGAACCAAATGATTAAAATTTCACGATGTAGGTATATTTTTTTTACAATTCATATAGGAATTAATAAACCCAATAAAGATCACTTCACTTTGTTTTCCGTCTACATCTGTCGGTCAAGAGAGCGGATCCCTTTTCTCAAAACAAGACCATTGAAGGAGTGAGCGGGCAAGGGTAGGTATGTTAATAACAAAAAAGTTCAAAATGCGCTATGAGTGTTTAAAAATTATGTTAAAGCCTGAAATGTATGCATATTGTTAAGTAACACCTTTGCCAAAATAAAAATTTGCGTGTTTTGAACTACCATGAGAGGGGGAGGGGGAGGGAGAGGTTCCCTGAGGAATTTCTCTAATACGAACGCGGACGAAGTCGCGGGGGAAGCTAGTTCAATCAATAATATTTTGTTTGATCGTCTTATATTATCGTCCATAATATTATGGTTTTACTCTTTCAATTTTATTTACCCTGTAAAATTGTGAAGTGAACCCAATAATTAAGTTATACTTAAGTAAGTCTTTGGTCTTTTAGCGATAATTTAAAGGCGTGGAATACATATAAGTACCTAATTTTATCGCCAAAATAAAATAAAAACTTGTTGGGGTCTAACCTTCCTACTACCTTCTCCTATTTGATTGACCGCCATTTTAAAATTCTTTTTGTTTTAGATTGTCCTATCAAAAATATTAATTTCTCCGAATCTAGAAGTCCTACAGTTATAAAAAAAATACATATACATTTTTAACAATAATGTTCTAGTTTTTGAGGTAGGTAAGTACCTACCTTCCTATATTTAAGAAAAACAAAAAGCACACTACTTAGGATTAAAATTGACTTTAGTATTTTTCATGGCGTATAGTTACCTATTAAAATGGAAAGTTTGCACAAAGTTTTTATTTTAGCTAGGTACCTAGGTACCTACTTGATATGTATATTGTTTCAAATAGTATTTTTTTATATCTGTAGGACTTCTAGATTCGGAGAAATTAATATTTTTGGGAGGTCCATCTAATAGAATGATAAAATCCACTCCAATAGAATAGAAGGGATAAGATATAACCCAACAACATGTGGGTGTCTTTTACACTGCCCAAAAGGAGTGTATTTCAGGGTTCATGTATGTTTGTGGGTATGTGAGTTTCTTTATTCCACCATAACTTCTAAATGGCTCAACGGATTTGGATGTATGGGGTATCGTTATAGAATCCTTACCTCATTCCGAGTGACACTGGCTATTTTTTTTTTTAATCAATATTTCTCGATAAAGTTAGGTACCTACCTATAAGTACATACCTAGGTAGGTACCTACCTATTTTACGCCTTTAAGTTATTGCTAGTCTAGTACCTACAAGACCAACTGTAGTATTAATTGTAAATAGATAGTTGAGTAGACCCCGTCAAACAAGCGAACCGAATGAAGCGAAATGCCACCTTTCATCATATTTTGTGCCTATTCTTTAATACCTACTAATTTTGAACAATAATGAAGTGCCGTGAGGGAATGTGTACTACTTATACCATTGTGGAACTGAGTACGTCGGTGGTGATTCATTTCTCGGAATTGACCTTGCTATGAGTCATTCGTTGGAAGGCAGAGTCGGGGATACCGCGCCTGTCTGCCGGTTGTTTGCTAGACGCACTCCGCTTGCCGCCACTATTTTTATTATTAAACAATTCGCGTTAAAATAATACGAACTATATTCAACAATAATGAGTGTTCACGAGCGCTGGAAAAATAATAAAGTTTGAACTGTTCAAAAAAGTTGCTAAATATTTTTGTATTGGTGAAGTTATTAACATGTTAACAACCATGACGTCATTCATATTATTAAAGGTAAGAAATATTCAAATAATTTAATATATTAAAATAATTGATAAATAGTCCCAAAATTATTGCGTTTAATGTTTATGAATCATCATACAAATCTTATCAGTGTCTTATTTGAGTAGTGTAGTGTGTGACGTCTACAGTATTATACGGACAAGTAAACGCGCTAGTTGAACGTAGGAAGTTTATCTCTTTCTAACTTACTGAACTAAGCTATGTTTATCGTAATCACAATTTTATTTACATGCCTCTCAAATGTTATGTGACTGCTTTTAAACGTGTGTTGTATCAAGTTAGAATGAAATAAAACAAAACATGTGAATGAGAATTGTGAAGAAAGAGAAAACAATACATTTTGACGTTTGACGTAGTAACTATTTAGTAATCTGTGGTTTTGTAAAGTTGATTGTTTTGTACGCATTTGTTTTTAGTTTAATTCATGTGTAAATTAACATTTTATTTGGGATTAGAAATGAATTTCAATTTATTAAGCGTCTGTTAAAATATCTTGACTTGTGGCAAGTCTCTGTAAAAAACTGTGAAGTGAAATGCCCATAAGTTTGTAGTCATCTGACACTTGTTGAACAAGTTATCAATTAACTTTTCAGACAAACTCTTTTTTGTTGAGGATGAATAGAGAAGATAACGTAAACTGGTTCCATGGAAAGATATCAAGAGACACGGCCGAAAAGTTACTAAAAGAAGGTAAATATTGCCAACAAAAGTTGTTTTCACAAGTTGCCATTGAAGAAACCTAACACTGTTTTGTTTGGTTACAGAAGGTGAGGATGGTGTTTTTTTGGTACGTGAAAGCAACACCTCGCCTGGAGACTATGTTCTCTCTGTGTTACATCAGGTAATTGCATATTTATGTAAAAATAACCTCAAAATCATATATAAATCAACTAATTCCATCTTGCTTTGATCTTGTTTAATGACAACAAATTTATATGATATGTACTGAGCTTAGGACTATCCATACTTTCTAGTATAAACACATATTAACATTTTCAGGGTGAAGTAGTGCATTACCAAATTCGGAGACACGGTGAGGATGCATTCTTCTCCATTGAAGAACACACAACAGTCCATGGGTTAGACACGCTAATACAGCACTACCGAGGTGACTCCAATGGCCTGGTCACCCGTCTGTCAGTTGTTTGCAAAGGCCAGCCTCCACCGCACGAATCTCGTACACAAGGAACAACTAATCTTTTACATCGGTAAGTTCCAACTAATTGGTAAAAAAGTTAAAAAGGTATATTTTCTAATAATTGCTAAGTTAGGGCTGCCATAAATGCTGAGATGCCGATAAGGATATTTAGAACAGAAATAGGGAAACGGGTAAACCATGGATTTTTCAAAAACTGGCAATATTTAAGTGCTACTTGCTCACTGGGACGCCCTGCTAAATGACCCAGTGTACCGGGACATATCGCAGCCTTATGCTAAGTATATATATTTACAAATAGTGAGGGGTGAAATTATTGCAAAGGTAAGCCGTTCTACCGTTGGTGGGGTGGAATTTCTAAAAGGTAAGCTGATGAACGGCTTGTATGACCACTTCACCACTGGTATGTACGGTCAGCAAAGCTATGAGCTGAACACCTTAAGGTTCATTTCTAGATTGAGTAGTTTGTATTGTCTTGCATTTACCCAAATGTCACAAAAGCATATTTTGTGTAAAAACAAGGGAGGCAGGTAAAAGACGAACTTTTAGTTCCATCCTTGCAAGCGAATTTGTTTTCAAACTGTTAAGGTCATAAATTTATTGACTGTACATATATGTATAATAATGATTTCACCTAAAATGTGATACAAATATGTAGGAAGTTAACAAAGTCTCCTAGGCCAATACAGAACTTTGTCCTATTTTCTAAATTGCTGTTTAAAATTGATAGTTATCCTACTACTATTATGAATGTGAAAGTTTGTGGGTTTGGATGTTTGTTCCTCAATCACGCTGAACTTTGGATAAAAAATGACACACAGATAGTTTATAGCCTGGATTAAAACATGTGATTTTCTGAATTTCCATGCAGACGAAGTCGTGGGCGAAAGCTAGTATTTGATATTTTGTATATCAAATATTATTTATGCTTTAAAAGCTATAAGTAGTTAAATAAAAGAAATGCTAATAATAAACAAAAAAAAATGACATAATATATTGAAGGTTTTACTGGTTATTATTGTATTTAAAAAAAAGTATCATTTTTGACCTTTTTCAAAACAACTGAATACTTAGCTTAAATTGATAAATAAGTTTTAATAGAGTGCCTTGTGAGAAATTAAGCATTTTTTTATTACTGCCAACAGCTAATAAAGATGGCATCATAGAAGTAGGAAGTTCTATTAAGGAGGCAATAACACAAATTGCCCTTAATTTTTCTTTCACGTTCAAACTCATTTTGATGAACTATCAACATTGCATTGTTTATGGAGTAGATAGACTAAATAGAAGTGGTGCACATAAACACTTTTACCCTACATACTCAATTTCTAAGATTTAAAATTATTATAAAAGTTATATTGTAATGAACAAAGTCAGTTAACTAAACTATAACAATCGTTTCTTGTATGCTATAGAGTAAAAACTTCAAAGGTTATTGAACTGCAGTTATTTAAACTGTAGTGGTGTGGTACATAATAAAGTGCCCATCCCTACTAACAACTTTATTGATGATTTCCTGTTGAATGCATTGTTAAGGCATTTATTGAATAAATATCGAGAGAACAATACATGCTCTTGTATATTATCATGTCAACATAATGGCGGTCACAATGCCAGTGATCTGAAATATTTCATCTTAAATTCATAACATGTTTCTCAATCTCGTGACATCTGTGGACATGACTAACTCTGAGTAGAATTTCAAACGTGTTGAATATATTACTATTACAATTATGTCTTTAACAGATGTCTTTATTGTGTATCAAGACGGGAAAAAGATCTTAATTATGTATTTTAAATTAAATACAATCATTTGTAGTGAATTTATAGAGCATTTAATATTTACATTATGTTGTAATTCATTAGTTGATTGTTAGTCTGCTGTAAATTATGGTTAAAATTACTTTATGTTTAAGTAGGTACAGCCATAAAATTATACAAAACTTTCAAAAATAGCCAAATTATTTTGAACTATAATAACATCACATTTAAGTTTAAAATTGATTACCATGTTGTTGTTGTATCCCAGCGTGGCTTTGACTGTATATATTTCTTCAATTCAGTACATAATATAAAATTAGAAATGCTACTTATACTTTTTTACACAGAAAGTTTTTTCGTTGCTTTTTTATATCTTTGCATAAATTGATTACTTGCTTCTCTTTAGAAAATATTAAAGTAAATATATAAAATCGAAGGAATGTCATGCTTTAATTTGAGAATATTATTTTAAATGTTAATTACATTACTATTAGTCATACTCATAATTGTTTTGAAGATGTTAGTGATAATAATATAATAGTTAGCATTCATCCAAGACATCTGTGTTTGGCAATGATGATTCATACACTGCTTGTATTAGTGATTCATTAAATAGTTATTACTTCCCATTGAAATGTGTTATGGCTATTCTCAAGGTTAAAATAAATAGAAATAATTAGCTTATCATAGGCAAAGAAAATTAACTAATAGGGAATATGCATAAGTCACCGATTTTGATGAATTTGAGCTTGATCGCTGCGGACACTTATAAAAACATGATGGAACAGGAAAAAAAATAAAAAAAATGTATAATCCTAGTTTTATCACACGATGAAATCAGGGGAAAATGACGATATTTTTTTTTCATTTTCGGATATAATACACTTTACAGTCAGATAGAATATCGTATAAGAAACAATATTTTGTATGACACATATGTACTTAAACGCAAAATTTAGGGAGATAATTGAAGATTATTGGCTAACTCCATATTAAACGCGCCGAAACACACCTGAAACGTGATGTGTGACGTCACCATTTTGTATGGAGCGTTTTCGGCGGGTGCTGCTGCGCGCTAACTTCAAGTAACTATATCACGAGAAAAAAACGCAAGAGAAAAGTTTTAATATTACAGTTAACTTTCTCACGCATTATACTTTTGATTAAGATTAAAAAAAAAATTGATGCATATTCCCTATTGTATCAGCGAACAGTAGTTAGAAGTTAGTTAAGCTATACACTGCCTGGGCCCTATCTACGGTAATTCGCATACATTGCGCCTTGCGGTGTCTGTGAGTAGTTTATTTTCTACTTTCAAATTGGCGACGCAATGAACACCAAACGATCGTTGTAATTTAGTACAGTAATGTTTATAAAATAGAGCCCTGACGAATGTACAAAAAAACGGAACCAAGCTTATTCTGTAATATTAAGTTTGACTTTATGCCTTCTAAAATTTATTACAATCGATTGGTGAAGTTTGGTATTCATAAGAAACCGGCCAAGTGCGAGTCGGACTCGCGCACGATGGGTTCCGTACCAAAAAACGGCAAATAATCACGTTTGTTGTACGGGAGCCCCCCTTAAACATTTATTTTATTCTGTTTTTAGTATTTGTTGTTATAGCGGCGACAATAATACATCATCTGTGAAAATTTTAACTGTCTACCTGTTGTCGTTATTAATATCGAGCAAAATACGGCAAAAAAATCACGTTTATTGTATGGGAGCCCCCCTTAAATATTTCTTTTGTTCTGTTTTTAGTATTTGTTGTTATAGCGGCAACAATAATACATCATCTGTGAAAATTTCAACTTTCTAGCTATCACGGTTCATGAGATACAGCCTGGTGACAGACAGACAGACAGACAGATGGACAGCGGAGTCTTAGTGATAGGGTCCCGTTTTTACCCTTTGGGTACGGAACCCTAAGAAATAGTGATGTAAGACAGGATACCTAATCATTCTTGCTAACTATTATTGATCAATGAAATTATCTCATTTAAATGTACTATTGACAACACTTCCGCTTTACCACCCCTAAGGTTAAAAAGCTTGAACGCCGCGCCCTCACTACATACGTTTAGTTCGTGCAATATTTTATGAAAAGTGGTAAAGCACGTGAGTTGCCCATCGTACTATAATGTTACATTAGGTAGGTGTATATTTTTTAATTAAGTAATTTTGACCAGTTAAATGTTCCTTTATCAGAGCGACCGAAGCCGGCGATTTCAACATCGTATCCCAAATGTTGGCATGCGGCTACCGGAGCCGTGACGCCAAGAACCAAGACGGGCAGACGGCGGTGCACATCGCCGCGCGCGCCGGCCGCGACAACATCCTCGCCAAACTCATCGAGAGTGGCGCCACTGTCAACGTGCGAGACTCCTTCGGGTACACGCCGCTACATGTGAGTAAAGACAGGGGACCTCACTTCACGCTTAAATTTTTATATTTGCCTACTGCTCGCAATTCACTCAGTCGAGTCAGTGCATGAGGAATGTCGTGTATCGGTTGAGACAAAGCTAGGCGACTAACGCGACAGAAAGAGAAGGTGCATGCATACAATAATAATTATAATAATCCAATAATCGGCACACAGTGCTGTGCAATTTGAAATTGTACTTTATTGCCGTGCAGCGAGAGTAGCTTATTATTTAATTCTCCTCGCGCAGATGGACTTCTGTATGTAGTAAGTATTAAATTCTGTGGTGAAGACACAAATTTTGAGATAACTCCTTTCTAGGTTGAAAGACTTCCTGAAGGTTCAGTACCACGTTTTAGACAAAACTATAGGTTTAGCAACTCGTTCATGAAACCTCTTTAAAATCGGAAATTCTCAAGTGTGTCCCCTAACGGTAGCAAAGGTCGCTTACAGACTTGACGAGCCGTATGCTAGTTTGCCACTATTGCAATAATATAAAAAAGTCTTACATTGAAACTATTTTTAATATAGCTACACTACGAATTATCCTAGTGCTGCCATCTTTGTGGCAAATTGTGTCTGTTTAAAGTATTGAAAATATGATAGCAAAGCTTGTTTACCTTTTAAGGTCCCTGCCCACTACACCGTACCATATAATGACCGTGCTAGGAAGGTATCAGACAAAAAAAAACAGCATATTGAAAAGTATGACACTATTCCCACTAGACCGTTCTGTCACGCGCACTAATGTATTGAATATATGATAGCAAAGCTTGTTTACCTTTTAAGGTCCCTGCCCACTACACCGTACCATATCATGACTGTGCTAGGAAGGTATCAGACAAAAAAAACATTATATTGAAAAGTATGACACTATTCCCACTAGACCGTTGCGTCACGCGCACTTGTCATACTTTTCAATACAAAGAATTTTTTTTTGCCTGACACATTCCTAGCGCGGCCATGGTATGGTACGGTATAGTGGGCAGAGACCTTTAGTTGTCTATTTCAAAGAGTGAAACGACAGATTATTTTACAGTATACATGCCAGAATAATTTGCCAAGCACAACGGAACTACTGATAACGAAGGGAAACGCCAACTACCAGATGAGGCACGCGCCTACGGGGAAAGTCCCGCTGCACGACGCTGCGCAACGGGGTCACATAGAATGCATCAAAGTTCGTATACAAGATTATTTTTCATCATCATATCAGCCGCACGACACCCACTGCTGGGTATAGGCCTCCCCTAAGGATCTCCACGACGATCGGTCCCGCGCTGCCTGCATCCACTGGCTTCCCGCGACCCTCACCCTCACGTCTCGGTCCACCTTGTCGGGGGCCTACCCACGGAGCGTCGTCCGGTGCGCAGTCGCCATTCCAGAACCGCCCCGCCCCAACGGCCATCGGTTCTTCTCGCTGTGTCCCGCCCATTGCCACTTCAGCTGAGCAATCCTTCGAGCGATGTCGGTTACTTTAGTTCTCCTGCGGATCTCCTCGTTTCTGATTCGATCACGCAGGGAAACGCCGAGCATGGCTCTCTCCATTGCACGCTGGGTGACCCTGAGCCTACTTATGAGACCCATAGTTAGCGACCACGTTTCACTGCCGATTATTTTTAGTTAATACAAAACCTTTCGTGGGGTTGATCAGACAATCAGACTGAAGAACTTTCATTATGGGACCAACGTTGAAATCGCGAAAAAAAAATCAGCTGTTTCATACATTTTGATGGAGTAAGATTGTACTTTTGTATGGAACAGCTAATTTTTTTTTCGTGATTTCGAGGTTAATCCCATAGTGAAAACTGTTCAGTTTGATGGTCTGATCAACCCCACGAGAGGTTTCGTATTAACTAAAAATAACTTTGTTTATTATAAGAGACAGACATGTCATTCGTTTTCTTACAATAGCCGCCGCATACTATCTTGAAAACAGCGAGAATTTTCCTCATCATTATACTGCACCACTTTGGATGTAAACAAACTTTTAGTTCGTAATGTATATTTTATGATAATTTTACGTATTCATGTAGGAGGCTACTTTTTTCTTGTCATGACATTGTGTTCAAGGACCGCTGCATGACGGACATTGTTCGATCCAATGCGCGCATATCTTTATTACTACTTAGGGAAAAAGATTGAACTTTTCTGGGATATTTCTATGGTCAACTTTTATGCTCTTTTGATACTCTTACTAATATAGAATAGAAAACGTTTATTAACAACACACAAGGAAAAGAAAAAAGTATACATTGAAACTAGTAACAAACAAGATGAAAGAAAGAAATAAGTACAAAAATAAAAACAAAAAGTGTGCTGCTAATTAGCCCTGTTTCAGCAAAATTAACTTCATATCTTAATATAATATAGATATTCATTGACTTGACTGGACTGGAAGTCCATCATCTGGGTACACTTTTATCCTCGATTAAGGGTTTCTAATGATAAAAATGTTATAATAAAATTGTTTTGTGTGTGTATTGTTAATTTCGAGGAAGTCGGGCATCACGTAAAGCAATATATTAACTAGACCACTTTTGTTTTGAAGGTTCTTCTAAAACTTAAAGCACCGTCACATCCCAGAACATTAGCAAAGGACACACCAGCAGATTTAGCGAAACACTACGGACACACAGAATGCTATCAGTTATTGAGTAAGTTAACATTCATTTACATATTTATTACAAAGTAAGTGATAACAGTTGTTTAAGTCTTAGAGCAGGGATGGCGAACCAATGGCACGGGACACAATATTTTGGGCACGTCACTGATCATAAAATTCATTATATGCACTACGAAATGTGAATTAGGTACTATATGACGAGCGAACGCGACGCGAGTAATTCATATAATAGGAATGTTCGGGTTTCCCAATAATCACACTTAAAATTTACTTTCACTTACTTATAGGTTCGCCATCCCTGTCCTAGAGTTTCAGTTAGTAAGCAACCACTGCTTTTTTATACAATCACTTTTTCATGTAGGTACTAAGTTGAAGTCTCATAGCAGATCACTTAAAGTCAGTGGCGGGTTTGCCCTAAGGCCAAGTAGGCCCGGGCCTAGAGCGGCCAGATATTAGGGGCGGCCGGCCAAGCGTGGCGAAAATTTGTTATCTTTGTTAGAGGATTACATAAAAACTGGCATTGGCAAAATGACAATAAAAAAAAACAAATTCTTTATTGTTTTAATTTATGTAAGTAGGTAGGGTCAGTGGTGCCTATATTTAACTTTATTTTTTCTTAAATCTCGTGGTCCGAGGCCAGAGTTACCATCTGCTTTTGCCGCATTTGACAGGCATTTTACGGTTTAGGCGTGCGGCCGGGCCGTTTAATTTCGCGGGTTAAACCACTGATTGCAATATTTGTGGATGAAACTGACTAAAAATCGCGCTACCCGGCCATTTTTTTTGCTGTAGACAAGCAAGAGTACACGATTACTAGATCAAACTGACTAAAAATCGCGCTGCGCGGCCGTTTTTTTTTTGCTATAGACAGGCAAGATTACAAGATAAGTGGATGAAACTGACTAGAAATCGCGCTGCCCGGCCATTTTTTTTGCTATAGACAGGCAATATTACAAGATAAGTGGATGAAACTGAGTAAAATTTGCGCTGCGCGGCCGTTTTTTTTACTAAAGCAGGCAAGACTCGGCAAGAGTACACGATTAGTAGATGAAACTGACTAAAAATCGCGCTGCGCGGCCGTTTTTTGCAGTTTTTTAAACCTTTTTTTAAAACAGGGTTTTGCTGCATTTGACAGGCATTTTACAGTTTAGACAGGCGTGCGGCCGACACTAAGCTAAGGCAGGCATTTTTGAATTACACGGATGAAACCAAAGACTATAATTAGTGAATGAAACTGAAAGAGAAACGCGCTGCGCGGCCGTTTTTTTGTTGTAGACACAGACAGACAAAATAACAAGGATAGTGGATGAAACTGACTAAAAATCGCGCTGCGCGGCCGCTTTTTTGCTGTAGACAAGCATTTTTAAGAAAATCTGGCATTTTCTGCATTTTCCTAGACAGGCATCCTCTCCTCCCTTACATAGATGGTAACTACCCGAGGCTCCAGCCCCTCCCAATGATGGGAGCTAAAAAGGGGCGGCTGGTAGTATTCGGCCTAGGGCGGCCAAGACTGTTAATCCGCCACTGCTTAAAGTGATGTGTTCGGCTATCATTGCACTCATATAATTTATGTTTAAGTAATCATAATGTCACAGTAATAAATATCGGAGTTGTATTATAAATAAAAACTGTATCTTTTAGAAAATTACGCACCGGACCCGCCCCAAACGTCGAAAAGCGAATGGTACCACGGCACTTTGAGCCGCGACGAGGCGGTGCGGACCTTAGAGGAGTACTGCCGCCAACGGGAGTGCACACCCGATGGAGTATTCCTGCTGCGGTACAGCGAGCGACACACTAGTGCCTTTGTGCTTACCATGCTCTGCGAGAATACGCCGTATAATTTCATTGTCAGAAGAGAGGTGTGTATTTATTATCATTTATCATCATCATCTGTCCCCACTGTTGGATCACAGGAACGGATAAGAATGGGGGTCATGAAAAAATCCAATCCAGATTGGTGAATGTTATAAACTAAAAATGCAGCTTTGACAATAAATTTAATGTCCTTTGAAGCATGGAGAAGCTCAGGATTTTAACCGCGGCAAACACAGGCCGAATGCTCTAAGCTACTGCACCATCGAACACCTTTAATCTGTTATTTATTGCTAGCTTAGATAGACCAGCTCCTATAACTATAAGTTTTTTTTTTCTAAATAAAAGCTGTGTTTCTATTGCCACACGTGTTTGTTGCAGAACAAGTGGATGTTCATAGATGACGGGCCATTCCTGGAGTCGCTGGAGCGGTTAGTGGAGCACTACAGCAGCGTGCCCGACGGGCTGCCCACGCGCCTCACCACGCCCGTGCCGCCCAAGCCCAAGCCGCCGCTGCCCGAGGTCAGTCCCAGCACTAGTGGGCGGTCATACACCTAGGGCCGTCCTGGGGCGGCTAGTGGGGCACTACCGCAGCGTGCCCGACGGGCTGCCCACGCGCCTCACCACGCCCGTGCCGCCCAAGCCCAAGCCGCCGCTGCCCGAGGTCAGTCCCAGCACTAGTGGGCGGTCATACACCTAGGGCCGTCCTGGGGCGGCTAGTGGGGCACTACCGCAGCGTGCCCGACGGGCTGCCCACGCGCCTCACCACGCCCGTGCCGCCCAAGCCCAAGCCGCCGCTGCCCGAGGTCAGTCCCAGCACTAGTGGGCGGTCATACACCTAGGGCCGTCCTGGGGCGGCTAGTGGGGCACTACCGCAGCGTGCCCGACGGGCTGCCCACGCGCCTCACCACGCCCGTGCCGCCCAAGCCCAAGCCGCCGCTGCCCGAGGTCAGTCCCAGCACTAGTGGGCGGTCATACACCTAGGGCCGTCCTGGGGCGGCTAGTGGGGCACTACCGCAGCGTGCCCGACGGGCTGCCCACGCGCCTCACCACGCCCGTGCCGCCCAAGCCCAAGCCGCCGCTGCCCGAGGTCAGTCCCAGCACTAGTGGGCGGTCATACACCTAGGGCCGTCCTGGGGCGGCTAGTGGGGCACTACCGCAGCGTGCCCGACGGGCTGCCCACGCGCCTCACCACGCCCGTGCCGCCCAAGCCCAAGCCGCCGCTGCCCGAGGTCAGTCCCAGCACTAGTGGGCGGTCATACACCTAGGGCCGTCCTGGGGCGGCTAGTGGGGCACTACAGCAGCGTGCCCGACGGGCTGCCCACTGTTGGAATACTGATTACCATTACCGTGTCAGTACTATTTGTTGGTCAGTCTACAATCGACCACTACGGTGCTTTACCACCTCTAAGTTAAAAAAAGTCCGACGAACTGAGAACCTTTTCCTTTTTTTGAAGTCGTACACCGCGCCGTCACTTCCAATATTTAGTTCGTGATGAGACGATGCGCGTGCATACGAACTTTTCTGCAAATTAGTAAAGCATGTGAAAGGCCGATTGTACATATGAAATTGTATATCATAGACAAAATAATCTAATACTTACGGCTTGGCCACAACGCGAAAGACCGATCGGCGCGGCGTGGCACGTTGCCCAAATTCTTTATTCATTGCGCGGTCGAAACGCTCAATGCTCAGAGCGACTAATTGGTTCACCAATATTTATAACCCTAAAACGTAGTAATGTTCAATTTAGCACACTATTCCTTTCATAATTGCACCCCATCCCCCTTTTAGTCCTATCTTTATTTATTTTTAACCCAAGGGTTGCCTGGAAGAGATTGCTGCTTAGCAATAAGGCCGCCTCTTGTATACTTTTTCTCTATAACTGTCCTTCTTTTTTGTAATTATTTTATGTGTGCAATAAAGTGTAATTTATTATTATTATTAATTATCATTTTCAGGCCTAAGCCCCAAAGCTAGCAACAGCATTTATTTGTCACTCCAAAGTTAGGAGTGACTAATATATGGGGCTAGCGACTTTAGAGCCCAAACAAAGTGTTTTGTTCAAACTTGATACCGGTATATCTTTCAATGATTTAAATTAGGCGATTGAAACCCCCTACTGGTTTACTACGTTGTTAGATCAATAACCACGTCTCATAAGTAAAACACTCTTCAATGAATATTCAGTAATATTTATTTCTTTTCCAGTTCTCCACAATGCCCCGAACCAAGAAATCGTCTCCGAGCCGCGTGGCGATGAACCAGACGCTATCCCTCGTCAAACACGACATTTTGAACGACGACAAAATGTCCCCACCGAACCCTCCGACGAACAACAACGCATTTGACCTGCTCACGCGCAACCTCTCCTTCTCGTCGGACTTCAACAACGACTCTTTGAACAACAACGACGAAACTCAAGACGACAACGACACGTATAAAGTGCCGCCGAATAATGGCGCCGTGGTCACCCTACCGGAGAATTACAACGAAATATCTATCAACTCCGACGGGCAGTTGTCTACTTTGCAAGGTAAGATATTTTTGTTAGCTATGGTAAGCTTAATTGCTTTTATTCGAAATGGTTTAATCCTTGTTAAGACTCCGTCCATGAAATTGCGCTGGACGAAAGTAGGTATTTTAGCGCTTGAACACGTGATCGTGTAGTCGAGCACTCGAGTCGAGACAGCGACGTCGGGTCGGCGGCGGACGGCAGCGTATAGTTTGACCAACCAATTATGATCCTTTTTATAGTTTTTTGTGACAATTGTATAAATAAGTTTTTAGTTATTGTGTATCAGTAAAATTTTTAAATGGAATGTTATCAAAACAAATTATGAAACAGTGTTTTCAATTTGAATTTAAATAAAACTATAATAATAGCATAGGTACCTACTTTTAAAATTGTTACAGGGAATTTATAAAAATATCTTATTTTCCTTTACTATTATAATGTATATTTATTTTAAAAACTTATATCTCTTAGTTCCATCGATCGACTTTTTCGTGAGTCGACGATTTCTGGAAGTAAACAAGTGTAATAAAAATTTTCCAATCTGTCTTTAATTTTGATATTCCAGAAATCGTCATCTCATTCAATTAAAACAGTTTGAATTGCATAATCAGGGCCATTCCAAACACCAAACAGGCAAAATCTTTTCTTGGTTATGTGTAACTGACCCTGTACTTGGTAATACCAATTGTGGGTTTTATTCAGGACTTTTTCATATTCTGGTTTACCTTTTTTTTTGTCATCTTTTTAGCATCTTTTTTATTTTATTTTTCAATTTCCATATTGTTATGAGCTTTTCGTGTATTGCTGCATTCGGACTCATTCCATATGCTGATTTAGGGCATTTAATTTCAAGTACCTGGGTGAACCGAGCAAGCTCGGTTATTACCTTTATTCTCATAAATAGCGCATTTCTGTCTGTCCGCATGCGCAAGCTTCCTACTTAAAATTTTTGAAATCATTAACACGGCTTATAAAACTTTTGAGAATCAGTCTTTTTGAGAATCTATTAATTTGTGTGTGCAGCTGTACCATTTTCGGGTTTTTGACAATCTGTCCTTTTGAGAATCTGTCCTTATGAGAATAAAGGGGTTATTACTATTTATTGTAATATCGAAGTGTTTAGGTGATAACAAAAGTGCTTTAGCTAGGTACTTTGGGATAGCAATGTCACGCAATGTATGTGATGTTTTTTCGATATTCGTAATCTCAACCTTACAGCACTTGTCACAGAGTAACGCTATCTATTGTCTATAGCTCGTAAGCTTTGTAATAAGATATAGTTAATTACATAATAATTCCGCGAGGCGTAGTAGTTAGTTTTTATGGCATTATCCGAGAGATGGCGTCATAAAACGTATCCGAAAAACTGTGTTTAAAATTTGTATCAGTAATTTTTTTATTTTGCACTATTGCTTCACAAGTCTCAATAAAATAAAAACTCGAAAGCAACATTAATTACATTTTTTTAACTTGTCTAAAAACTTTTAATTTTTAATTAAAAATATATAAAACGTGAACATATAAAAAAGTAAGTCACCGAGCGGGATTCGAACTCGTTTCTTGTGGTCCGCGTCCTAACCCACTGAACCAAACGGACATTGGCCGGCCGCGGACGAAATTAGCGACCATATTCTGCGTCGAAAAAAATGCATGAAAACGCGAAAACGCGCGTTTTACCAAACAGAAGACTAATCTAGATCGATTGTTTACCCCCGAAAACCCCCATATAACAAATTTCTGCGAAATCGTTAGAGTCGTTTCCGAGATCACAGAAATATATTTATATATATATACAAGAATTGCTCGTTTAAAGGTATAAGATTATCCCATTGTCATTATCATAAGTTCCGTCCGGTGAAGCGCCAAGAAAAAATACTCTTGGTCTATAAACAGGCCGCACCGTTTTATAGAAATATTTTCTTGACGAGCAAGCTGATTCAGCGCAGGCGACTCATTGATTTTGCCATGCTGTATAGCAGGCACATGATCCAATGAGTAACCGTATAACATCGTTTTTAGCGGAGCAGAGCTTATGTCCTAGCTCCTTTTGCAAATTTTGCCAAAATTCGATGCTGTAACTAGACAACGACGTAACTCGAGCCATAAAGCACTTTCAGCCTGCAATATAGTTTCTTTTTCAATAGCATTTCTATCAGAAATTTGTAATTTTAAATTCTCCAAGTATGTTGTCTGAAAATAAAAAAAACAAAAAATTTACGAAGTTAAGAAAAAATATTTGAGATAAGAGTGGGATAAAAGATAATTTTTAACCGACTTCAAAACAAACAAAAAAGGACTTTCTCAGTTTGACCTGGGGCCGTACCGGCTAACGAATCGATTATCGAAAAGTCTATCGAGTTTTAACTTAAAACTGAAAAAAATAAAGTAAGGAATTTCGTCTTGTACTTTCTGTTGACGTAATTTGGAAGATATCGATGTTCGTGTGACATCATGAATTGGGGTTTGCCATTTTAGCCCAATTGGGTCTCGATTTATCTGTTTTAAATTGAAACCCAGCAGACTTTTCGATAATCGATTCGTTAGCCGGTACGGCCCCTGTATGTATGTATTTGTTCACGATTATCTCGCGTTTGGCTGGTTTCGCTGATCCGATTTTGATGCGGTTTTCAGAAAAGTATTTATTACACTTAGGAGGTTTTAGTATTTTGACCGACTTCAAAAAAATAAGGTTCTCAGTTTGACCCGTATGCATGTTTGTCCGCGATTATCTCACGTATGGCCAAACCGATTTTTCTACCTAGATAATATATCTAATACAGAAGGTACTTACACTAAAAATAAAAATAAATGTTTAAAAGGACAAGGAACCGACTTCGGGAGCCACGCTGCCTCTGGGAGGCGGGAAGTGGTATTCAAGTCATTGTGTTTTATTACAATGATAATGCATATCTAGTGATTTGAATATTGTTTCTTGCTTTTTGGAGGTAGCGTAGGCTTTTGAAGCCGGTTTTTTTGTGTTTTTAAACATTTTTTTTACTAACTGGAAAGTGACATTTTGAAAAATGTATGACACATGAGGTATATTTTTCTGGAATTCATTATGGATGCTGAGATAACTGCATCATCACCTTGGCTGCCTCATATTTTTCGGAAGTTATGTCTGGTTTCTGGCAAGATTCAGCATAATCTGCGTTTTCATTATTAAAATTAATGCTATCTAGCTAAATAATGACATATAAATGAATATTGTACCAAAATAAAAATACAAGATCAAAAAGTATCGGTCGCGCTATAATTCCGCCTATGGAGCGTGATCTACTGTCGTCTATGCGCGCGATCGACACACGTTTGTAACTTATATGTGTGCGTGAGTCTGACGGAGCAAAGCGACACGTCCTACTCCCGAAAGCGCGGCGCGCGGTCTGCCGTAACATCGTTTGCGCTCCCGTATATAATTGAGATTTCGGAGAACTTTAAAATTTTCTATTAATTTCATAAAAGATATATTATGTATTTTTTTAATTGTAAATTTTTAAGCATGAATCAATCTTCATATATGTATTTTTTATTTATTTTTTATTCTGTTGTATGTGCTAGAAATCCGACGCCGTATTCGCTTATAATTTCTTCAAAGTAAGGCCATTTTGACTAAGTTTTTCGTTGAATTTCTGAATAAAAGTACTAAAAACTCCTCGGCCACATTTTAGGATTTTTCAGTGTCTTTATTGTTGTATATTTTATAAACTGCTTCATATTTTAAATTCCGTGTAAAAACCAAGACACGAACGTTGCGCACCGAAAAATATTGAAACATGTCTCAGGTTATTTGCAATTAAACAAACTAATACAAAGAAAATTAATAAATTGTCTCGGCCACTTTTTAGATATTGAAATAATCTTCAATTTAAAATATCATAACACATTGTTACTGATTTAGTTTGTCTCCAATCAGCTCCAACAGACAACTCAAAATCACTCAAAAATAGGTACGGGCTCTTAACCAAGTGATGATGACTAAACCATTTGAAATAGGAATTAAAATATAGTTTTTTTTTCTTAACAATATTATTTATTTATTTACTTTGTTTATTTAAGGACAACCAACAAGTACATTCACCTTACACAAGTCTACATTTATATAACTATGGGTTACAATCTTAAGTGAAGACTTAATTAAAGGCTGCCACGGCATGCGTTATATGCAAAGAATTATAAAAAAAAGAGAATTTATATGATTCACAAGGCGTTAACAATGATGACTGATAACTTAATTATAAACTACTATAATTATACTTAACTATGATTTTATATTCCTACCTTCGTAGGAGCTATAGATTTAATAAAAGTTCCATATCCACCAAATATGTCGACATTTGTATTTTTGGGTAGATTATTATAACAAGATTGCATGCGATTTAATGTTGAGAAATGGCCCAAATTACTATTGAAAGGTTTAGGTGTAAACAGTTTATAAGGGGTATAGAATCTTATGTTCGCTAAAAGAAGAGGACAATCAAGCTGACCATTTATAAGTTTGTACAGAAACTTAAGATCAGCAATTTTTCTACGATCTTCTAGGCTATGAATTTTGAAATAGTCTATAAACAGAACAATATTATGTTTATGATGTAGGTAAATATAGCATTGATCTTCTTCAGAATGTCTGTTTTTACACAATGTGTAAATTATTTGGGGCCTTATTTTTGAATCCTTCGACTGGCGTCGAGCGGTCTTTACTATTTATTTTCATTCGACATAACAAAATCCGCATTTTTTAATCGCTCGTTGGTCAGCCAGTTTTTATTCATGTCTTAGGCATAGTAGAATCAAATCTTTTTGAAGTGGTATTGAAGCGGTTTTGAAGTGGTATTTAGTGACATTACGCCGCATGCGACTTAAGTCACACGAACGATTTCAAACGAATGATTCAAAATAGGGCCCCAAGGGTCACCTTGAACAGGATATTGCAATAACAAAAAAGTATGAAACTTAGTACGAAAGTAAAAACTAAGTTAAAAGAAGTGCCAGAACATTCTTCCTACTCTTAAAAAAACTTAATAGACGCCAATAGGGCAGGCATTGAAGGGTACAAAATATTAATGGGTCCTTTTTTATAATCGTAGAATTCATCCCAATGAACGAGTTGACGCTAGGCGCGGTCATAGGAGAGGGGGAGTTTGGTTCAGTGCTACGCGCCACGTACGGCACCACGCCCGTGGCAGTGAAGACCCTACGGCCGCAGCACACGGAAACTAACAAGCGGGACTTTCTGTGCGAGGCCAAGCTCATGATGACGTTACGACATCCGTGCATCGTGCGGCTGATCGGCATTTCATTGGTAAGTTTCAATAATTATTCTAGTATCCATCAAGTAGCTGCCCGATGCTAGGCGTAGTCGTAAGCGAGGGAAAGTTCTTCAGTGCTACGCGCTACACAGTTGGATTTTAGTTCAGTACTACGCGCCACTTACTGCACTACGCCCGTAGCAGTGAAGACGCTACGGCCGCAGCACACGGAAACCAACAAGCGGGACTTTCTGTGCGAGGCCAAGCTCATGATGACGTTACGACATCCGTGCATCGTGCGGCTGATCGGCATTTCATTGGTAAGTTTCAATAATTATTCTAGTATCCATCAAGTAGCTGCCCGATGCTAGGCGTAGTCGTAAGCGAGGGAAAGTTCTTCAGTGCTACGCGCTACACAGTTGGATTTTAGTTCAGTGCTACGCGCCACTTACTGCACTACGCCCGTAGCAGTGAAGACGCTACGGCCGCAGCACACGGAAACCAACAAGCGGGACTTTCTGTGCGAGGCCGAGCTCTTGATGACGCTACGGCATCCGTGCATCGTGCGGCTGATCGGCATTTCATTGGTAAGTTTTAATAGTTATTCTCACCAATTAACTGGCCGTAGTCACGAGGGAGAGTTCAGTGCTACGCGCTACGTATGGCACCACGCCCGTAGCAGTGAAGACGCTACGGCCGCAGCAAACGGAAACCAACAAGCGGAACTTTTTGTGCGAGGCCTAGCTCATGATGACGCTGCGACATCCGTGCATCGTGCGGCTGATCGGCATTTCATTGGTAAGTTTTAGTAGTTATTCTAGTATCCATAAATTCGGGAGAGTTCAGTGTTAAGCGCTACACGACGGTATAAAACTCATTTTTCTAAAGGGCTATTGATAGATTTAGGGTATTCTAACGGGCCAAACTCAAAATTAAAATCTTTATTTCATTTAAGTAAATTTTCATACAAAGGTAATACAAAGGAGTTATCTTGAGCTTGAGGATCCAGTGGCATCGAATGCCATCTAAAATCCTCACTGTATTGATTCTGCGATTACGGGCCGTATTGAAATGGCTTGCGGGCGCCGCATACGGATGCGGCCCGCGGGCCATATCTTTGACACCACTGTTAACACAATGGGAGTTCGGTTCAATGGTACGTCATGGAAACCGACAACCGCGGAGTTCTGCCGTTTGGCAAACAAAATGCTTCGAATGCTTTTCTATTGCATTTTTTCGCCCCGCCCACAAACGCAATATGGCAATCAGAGGCCATTTTGTCCAGGTACAATTAATACTTAGCATTGACCTGAATTTTTTTTTCTAATAGAGGTCAATCATACTTAGCAATAAGTCTCTGAGTTGCCGCAGAATGTATTACTCAATTGTAAGACAAATCCTTTTAACTTGAACAATATTTCGCATTTATTTTTGAGGCGATTAGTCTCCTCAAGTGGCTCCCTCATCTTAATTAAATTTATTGCTCGCTAAGTACGTAATGTATTGAAAATTGCAACGTTGAGATTGAAGCTAAGGTTCTATAGTTTATTTACAAACAATAACTTCTGTAAAATATAGTTCGTTGTAGTAGTAGTAGAAGAGTAGTAGGCAAAAGTGCCAAAAGTGGCCACTTTTTGCTTTTTTGCCTACTACTACTACAATGAACTATATTTTACAGAGATTATTGTTTGTAAATAAACTATAGATCCTTAGCTTTAATTTCAACGTTAAAATTTTAGGTAAATTAGGTATTTAGGGAGCAATAATTTTAATTAAGGTGAGGGCACCACTGTGTGGAGACTAATCGCCTTAAACGATTATTTATCGTCCAGGGTCCTCCCCTGGCGATGGTGCAGGAGCTAGTGCAGCTCGGGTCTCTCTTGGAGCACTTGGTGCGGCGGCCGGAGCAGGTGTCGGTGGGCGGCGAGCTGCGCCTGTGGGCGTGCCAGATCGCCGCCGGGATGCGCTACCTCGAGCGGAGGCGCTTCGTGCACCGCGACCTGGCTGCCAGGAACATACTGTTGGCTAGCAGGTAATTTTATATAACTCAGCTATACAGGGTCATTTTTGGACCCCTTTTCAAACTTTGTCAGGTCATTCTATAACAGCAGTACAATCAATTTATGAAGTAAAACAAAAATATTTTTTTTACATTTTTACCCCAAACTTTTCCCTACACAAATTGAAATTGTTGTCGCCGTTTGCGCGTCGCACGGTGGATCCGCGCGAGCCCCCCTCCCGCCACTCGCCTTCCCCCGCTCGCGTCCAGTTCGTGACGGTGAGCGTGCGCGCCTAGATTTTTAGGATATAAAAAGTGGTTGAAAACTGTGAATTTAAAAAGAAATAATTTATAATTATCTCACCTAATTTTTTTTTATTACTTCCTTGAACTATTATTTGATTTTGTAAAGGGGTCGCAAAATTACCCTGTATGTACCCGGAAAGTTGGTAAAAAAGAAAAAATAAACAGGCTTTCTACACACATTTTAAATTGCGGAACTGTAATTATCCCTCAAACGTACTAGCATACAAATGGGTTTTTGGGTTTGGTGTAAAATAGATGGTTAGCAAAAATTTACGTCAATTCCATACTTCTTTCTTAAGCGAAGCTCGATATCGTTTATGCATGTGATATTGGCTACACTACAGAGCCAATTTACGTACTCTATTCTTCTATGAAAATCGATAACACGACAATTGCTTCAACGCTCATTTCGTTTCAGACAACAAGCCAAAATAAGCGACTTCGGTCTATCGCGCGCGTTATCAACGGACAGCTCGTACTACAAGGCGAGCCACGGCGGCAAGTGGCCCATCAAGTGGTACGCGCCCGAGGCGTACAACTACGGCACCTTCAGCCACGCCAGCGACGTCTGGAGCTACGGCGTCACGCTCTGGGAGATGTTCTCCTTCGGCCGACAGCCCTACGGCGACATGAGGGGCACCGAGGTTGGTATACACGCACGTACATATACACACAGTGGTACGCGCCCGACGCGTACAACTACGGCACCTTCAGCCACGCCAGCGACGTCTGGAGCTACGGCGTCACGCTCTGGGAGATGTTCTCCTTCGGCCGACAGCCCTACGGCGACATGAGGGGCACCGAGGTTGGTATACACGCACGTACATATACACACAGTGGTACGCGCCCGACGCGTACAACTACGGCACCTTCAGCCACGCCAGCGACGTCTGGAGCTACGGCGTCACGCTCTGGGAGATGTTCTCCTTCGGCCGACAGCCCTACGGCGACATGAGGGGCACCGAGGTTGGTATACACGCACGTACATATACACACAGTGGTACGCGCCCGACGCGTACAACTACGGCACCTTCAGCCACGCCAGCGACGTCTGGAGCTACGGCGTCACGCTCTGGGAGATGTTCTCCTTCGGTCGACAGCCCTACGGCGACATGAGGGGCACCGAGGTTGGTATACACGCACCTACATATACACACAGTGGTACGCGCCCGACGCGTACAACTACGGCACCTTCAGCCACGCCAGCGACGTCTGGAGCTACGGCGTCACGCTCTGGGAGATGTTCTCCTTCGGTCGACAGCCCTACGGCGACATGAGGGGCACCGAGGTTGGTATACACGCACCTACATATACACACAGTGGTACGCGCCCGACGCGTACAACTACGGCACCTTCAGCCACGCCAGCGACGTCTGGAGCTACGGCGTCACGCTCTGGGAGATGTTCTCCTTCGGTCGACAGCCCTACGGCGACATGAGGGGCACCGAGGTTGGTAAACACGCACCTACATATACACACAGTGGTACGCGCCCGACGCGTACAACTACGGCACCTTCAGCCACGCCAGCGACGTCTGGAGCTACGGCGTCACGCTCTGGGAGATGTTCTCCTTCGGTCGACAGCCCTACGGCGACATGAGGGGCACCGAGGTTGGTATACACGCACCTACATATACACACAGTGGTACGCGCCCGACGCGTACAACTACGGCACCTTCAGCCACGCCAGCGACGTCTGGAGCTACGGCGTCACGCTCTGGGAGATGTTCTCCTTCGGTCGACAGCCCTACGGCGACATGAGGGGCACCGAGGTTGGTATACACGCACCTACATATACACACAGTGGTACGCGCCCGACGCGTACAACTACGGCACCTTCAGCCACGCCAGCGACGTCTGGAGCTACGGCGTCACGCTCTGGGAGATGTTCTCCTTCGGTCGACAGCCCTACGGCGACATGAGGGGCACCGAGGTTGGTATACACGCACCTACATATACACACAGTGGTACGCGCCCGAGGCGTACAACTACGGCACCTTCAGCCACGCCAGCGACGTCTGGAGCTACGGCGTCACGCTCTGGGAGATGTTCTCCTTCGGTCGACAGCCCTACGGCGACATGAGGGGCACCGAGGTTGGTATACACGCACCTACATATACACACAGTGGTACGCGCCCGACGCGTACAACTACGGCACCTTCAGCCACGCCAGCGACGTCTGGAGCTACGGCGTCACGCTCTGGGAGATGTTCTCCTTCGGCCGACAGCCCTACGGCGACATGAGGGGCACCGAGGTTGGTATACACGCACGTACATATACACACAGTGGTACGCGCCCGACGCGTACAACTACGGCACCTTCAGCCACGCCAGCGACGTCTGGAGCTACGGCGTCACGCTCTGGGAGATGTTCTCCTTCGGTCGACAGCCCTACGGCGACATGAGGGGCACCGAGGTTGGTATACACGCACCTACATATACACACAGTGGTACGCGCCCGACGCGTACAACTACGGCACCTTCAGCCACGCCAGCGACGTCTGGAGCTACGGCGTCACGCTCTGGGAGATGTTCTCCTTCGGTCGACAGCCCTACGGCGACATGAGGGGCACCGAGGTTGGTATACACGCACCTACATATACACACAGTGGTACGCGCCCGACGCGTACAACTACGGCACCTTCAGCCACGCCAGCGACGTCTGGAGCTACGGCGTCACGCTCTGGGAGATGTTCTCCTTCGGCCGACAGCCCTACGGCGACATGAGGGGCACCGAGGTTGGTATACACGCACGTACATATACACACAGTGGTACGCGCCCGACGCGTACAACTACGGCACCTTCAGCCACGCCAGCGACGTCTGGAGCTACGGCGTCACGCTCTGGGAGATGTTCTCCTTCGGTCGACAGCCCTACGGCGACATGAGGGGCACCGAGGTTGGTATACACGCACCTACATATACACACAGTGGTACGCGCCCGACGCGTACAACTACGGCACCTTCAGCCACGCCAGCGACGTCTGGAGCTACGGCGTCACGCTCTGGGAGATGTTCTCCTTCGGCCGACAGCCCTACGGCGACATGAGGGGCACCGAGGTTGGTATACACGCACGTACAAATACACACAGTGGTACGCGCCCGACGCGTACAACTACGGCACCTTCAGCCACGCCAGCGACGTCTGGAGCTACGGCGTCACGCTCTGGGAGATGTTCTCCTTCGGCCGACAGCCCTACGGCGACATGAGGGGCACCGAGGTTGGTATACACGCACGTACATATACACACAGTGGTACGCGCCCGACGCGTACAACTACGGCACCTTCAGCCACGCCAGCGACGTCTGGAGCTACGGCGTCACGCTCTGGGAGATGTTCTCCTTCGGTCGACAGCCCTACGGCGACATGAGGGGCACCGAGGTTGGTATACACGCACCTACATATACACACAGTGGTACGCGCCCGACGCGTACAACTACGGCACCTTCAGCCACGCCAGCGACGTCTGGAGCTACGGCGTCACGCTCTGGGAGATGTTCTCCTTCGGTCGACAGCCCTACGGCGACATGAGGGGCACCGAGGTTGGTATACACGCACCTACATATACACACAGTGGTACGCGCCCGACGCGTACAACTACGGCACCTTCAGCCACGCCAGCGACGTCTGGAGCTACGGCGTCACGCTCTGGGAGATGTTCTCCTTCGGCCGACAGCCCTACGGCGACATGAGGGGCACCGAGGTTGGTATACACGCACGTACATATACACACAGTGGTACGCGCCCGACGCGTACAACTACGGCACCTTCAGCCACGCCAGCGACGTCTGGAGCTACGGCGTCACGCTCTGGGAGATGTTCTCCTTCGGTCGACAGCCCTACGGCGACATGAGGGGCACCGAGGTTGGTATACACGCACCTACATATACACACAGTGGTACGCGCCCGACGCGTACAACTACGGCACCTTCAGCCACGCCAGCGACGTCTGGAGCTACGGCGTCACGCTCTGGGAGATGTTCTCCTTCGGCCGACAGCCCTACGGCGACATGAGGGGCACCGAGGTTGGTATACACGCACGTACATATACACACAGTGGTACGCGCCCGACGCGTACAACTACGGCACCTTCAGCCACGCCAGCGAAGTCTGGAGCTACGGCGTCACGCTCTGGGAGATGTTCTCCTTCGGTCGACAGCCCTACGGCGACATGAGGGGCACCGAGGTTGGTATACACGCACCTACATATACACACAGTGGTACGCGCCCGACGCGTACAACTACGGCACCTTCAGCCACGCCAGCGACGTCTGGAGCTACGGCGTCACGCTCTGGGAGATGTTCTCCTTCGGCCGACAGCCCTACGGCGACATGAGGGGCACCGAGGTTGGTATACACGCACGTACATATACACACAGTGGTACGCGCCCGACGCGTACAACTACGGCACCTTCAGCCACGCCAGCGACGTCTGGAGCTACGGCGTCACGCTCTGGGAGATGTTCTCCTTCGGTCGACAGCCCTACGGCGACATGAGGGGCACCGAGGTTGGTATACACGCACCTACATATACACACAGTGGTACGCGCCCGACGCGTACAACTACGGCACCTTCAGCCACGCCAGCGACGTCTGGAGCTACGGCGTCACGCTCTGGGAGATGTTCTCCTTCGGCCGACAGCCCTACGGCGACATGAGGGGCACCGAGGTTGGTATACACGCACGTACATATACACACAGTGGTACGCGCCCGACGCGTACAACTACGGCACCTTCAGCCACGCCAGCGACGTCTGGAGCTACGGCGTCACGCTCTGGGAGATGTTCTCCTTCGGCCGACAGCCCTACGGCGACATGAGGGGCACCGAGGTTGGTATACACGCACGTACATATACACACAGTGGTACGCGCCCGACGCGTACAACTACGGCACCTTCAGCCACGCCAGCGACGTCTGGAGCTACGGCGTCACGCTCTGGGAGATGTTCTCCTTCGGCCGACAGCCCTACGGCGACATGAGGGGCACCGAGGTTGGTATACACGCACGTACATATACACACAGTGGTACGCGCCCGACGCGTACAACTACGGCACCTTCAGCCACGCCAGCGACGTCTGGAGCTACGGCGTCACGCTCTGGAGATGTTCTCCTTCGGCCGACAGCCCTACGGCGACATGAGGGGCACCGAGGTTGGTATACACGCACGTACATATACACACAGTGGTACGCGCCCGACGCGTACAACTACGGCACCTTCAGCCACGCCAGCGACGTCTGGAGCTACGGCGTCACGCTCTGGGAGATGTTCTCCTTCGGCCGACAGCCCTACGGCGACATGAGGGGCACCGAGGTTGGTATACACGCACGTACATATACACACAGTGGTACGCGCCCGACGCGTACAACTACGGCACCTTCAGCCACGCCAGCGACGTCTGGAGCTACGGCGTCACGCTCTGGGAGATGTTCTCCTTCGGCCGACAGCCCTACGGCGACATGAGGGGCACCGAGGTTGGTATACACGCACGTACATATACACACAGTGGTACGCGCCCGACGCGTACAACTACGGCACCTTCAGCCACGCCAGCGACGTCTGGAGCTACGGCGTCACGCTCTGGGAGATGTTCTCCTTCGGCCGACAGCCCTACGGCGACATGAGGGGCACCGAGGTTGGTATACACGCACGTACATATACACACAGTGGTACGCGCCCGACGCGTACAACTACGGCACCTTCAGCCACGCCAGCGACGTCTGGAGCTACGGCGTCACGCTCTGGGAGATGTTCTCCTTCGGCCGACAGCCCTACGGCGACATGAGGGGCACCGAGGTTGGTATACACGCACGTACATATACACACAGTGGTACGCGCCCGACGCGTACAACTACGGCACCTTCAGCCACGCCAGCGACGTCTGGAGCTACGGCGTCGCGCTCTGGGAGATGTTCTCCTTCGGCCGACAGCCCTACGGCGACATGAGGGGCATCGAGGTTGGTATACACGTACTATGGGCAACAGCGTCACTTAACCAGTTTGCAACAAAATTCGTGTGCGCGCGTATCGCCCCTGCACGAACTAAACGTATTAGTGGGTGTTCTACGAGCTCAAAATCAATGGAATACTGCAAATCGATGTACAGTATAGACGTTTGGTACATGTATACTTGAGGTGAAAACAAAATTTTGGACCCGCAGTTCTTAAAAATTCTTAGCTATGGTGTCATCTTTTTTTTTATGAGAAAAAAAAATTGTTCTAAAATCTATCGTGTATGGTATTGAATGAAAGGGCTTGCTTAGCCGGTTCTAAAAATATATCACATCGTTATATTTCAGCCACTTGTTTTAAATTAAACCAAAAAACATTTCCAAAACATACCAAGTTTGGGCTCCTACAGATACAATATAGTTGAATTATTTTTCATAAAATAAACCTCAAATGATATGTAATATTCTCATATCTAACCTCAAGAAAGCAATTTTGAAAATATTGAAATTTAGTATTTTTTTTTTATTTTTTCATGATTTCAAAGCTTTCACAAAGTGATTATATTTATTAAAAAAAAATGATTGTTCTAAAACCTATCTTGTGTGATATCGAATGAAAGGGCTTTCTGAGCTGTTTCTAAAAATATATCACATAATTACAATTCAGCACTTGTTTTAAATTAAACCAAAAATCAATTTCCAAAAATCCCATACAAACGTAAGTTTGGGCAAAAATTAGAAAAAAATACTAAATTTAGATATTTTCAAAATTACTTTCTTTTGCTTTGATATGAGGATATTATGTAACTCTTAAGGTGTATTTTACAAGAAACAATTAAACCAAATCGGATCTGAAGGAGCCCAAACATGGTACGAGGGTGGATCCAAAAGTTCTAAGCCCGACCATGAAAATGAAAGAAAAGTGGGTCTGAAATAATTTTTATTTTTCGACATAGTCTCCGTTTAGGTCAATGCATTTCTTCCACCGGACCTGCAACTTGTTTATACCTTCGAAAAAAAATGATTCCTGAAGGTTCTCAAAATAATCATTTACTGCGGCTATCACCTCGTTCCTGTCCGAAAATTTCGAACCACCTAAGTGTTTTTTTAAATTTGGAAATAAGCGGTAGTCTGAGGGGGCTAAATCCGGCGAATAAGGTGGATGGGGCAATATTTCGTAGCCACAATTATGGATTTCAGCCATTGTTTCAGCTGAAGTGTGAACCCGGGCGTTATCTTGATGGAACAACACTTTCTTCCGTAACATACCCGGCCTTTTTTCTTTGATTTCTTCCCTTAGTCGTCGTAAAAGGTTACAATAATAACTTGAATTTATAGTTTCGCCCTTTGGTAAATAATCCACGAAAATAATTCCCTTTGAATCCCAAAAAACTGAAGCCATGACTTTGTTGGTCGACAAAACAACTTTGGCTTTCTTTGGAGTTGGAGAGCCAGATCTTTTCCACTGCTTCGATTGTTGCTTAGATTCAGGAGTACGGTGGTGAACCCAGCTTTCATCCATGGTAACAAACCGGGATAAAAAATCCTCTGGATCTACCTCAAAAAGCTCCAAACAGTCACGGGAAATTGTGAAACGAACTCATTTTTGTTCAGCTGAAAGCAATCTCGGAACCCAACGAGCAGAAACCTTATGGAACCCTAATTCTTGAGTTACAATATTTTGTACCCGATCATAACCAATGCCTGTGATCTCAGCTATCTTACTGATGGTCAATCTTCGGTCACTCAGAATAAGATCACATATTTTTTCAATGTTTTCCTTCGTGGTAGAGGTTGAAGGCCTACCGCTCCTGGGGTCATCTTCAATACTCTCCCGACCCTGCTTAAACTCAGCCACCCACTTTTTTACACTGGAATACGATAGAGCTGACTCACCAAAAGTGCTCACCATATCTTGATGAATATCTTTTGGTGATAGGCCTTTTTTACTGAGGTACTTGATCACTGCTCGGTGTTCAATTTTCTCCATTATTGAAAAAGATGTCAGATAGCATCAAACAAATGATCACAAAAAAAATATGGCTTGCAGTATCGGAACAAAACTTCGCACATTTACTATTGAAGAACCATACTAAAGAGTGAGGGTAAATTTACAAAACTGTCAAAGCTATTTCTACGTTAGGCCACGAATTTTTGGATCCACCCTCGTATGTTTTGAAAATGTTTTTTTGGTTTAATTTAAGACAAGTGGCTGAAATATAATGATGTGATATATTTTTAGAACCGGCTCAGCAAGCCCTTTCATTCGATACCATGCACAATAGGTTTTAGGAAAAAAAAATTTGTTTTTTCCATACAAAAAAAAATATGACGCCATAACTCCTTTCCTAAGGGAAGAATTTTTAAGAACTGCGGGTCCAAAATTTTGTTTTTACCTCAAGTATACGTGTACCAAAGGGCTTTGCTGTACATCGATTTGCGGTTTTTTTTGCGTACGCGTAAGACTATATGTGACAGCGGGCGCCGCGTGCAAGCGATTTTAACCTTAGCAGTGGTTAAGCGACGCTGTTGCCCATGGTACCTACACTACCTACATAACAGTAGTACATACGCGCTCGATTGATCTCCATTATGAATGGGATTTTTTCTAAGTTGTTAGCGCAAGTAATTTAAGGCTTATGGGTGTCAGAGCGATCCGCCTTCCACGACCATACAAAATAACATAACTGGTGTTACAAGACACTCAACGAAACTGAAGTCCACGTATTCCGCGATCATTTCTTGGCTTTTAATCTGGCATTGTATAATGCCAGATTATAAACATTGCCGGTAACATATGCAATGCTTTTTTAACATCAAATATTAAAATAGTTTCCTAGCAATAATTTTGAACAGAAATGGTTCTGATGATGGGCAAAATACGTAGACCTCGGCTTCGTTGAGGGTCTTATTACACCCAGTTTTACATAAATACAATTTCGCTGCATACAATCATGTATCATGCGTCGTAAAACGACAACAGAGAAAGCCATATCGACGATCTACGTAGATCTTGCGTCGAATCGATAAGGCAAAACCGACCCGAGTTGTCGAAGCATATTTCAATATGATTTACATTAGTCATTACTCAATTATAACATGATAAAGGATTCTTGGATGAAAGTAATACTTTTCATAACAAACAAAACAAAAACAAAACAATAAAACTAAAGTGATATCTTGGGAAATTATTAAATTATACTTGCCATCTAGACATTTTTTGTGAACATATCAATAACGATATCGTGTTTATCTATTTTGTTTACTCTGCCCACTGACGCATTATCAAAATGTATCAAATGTTTACAGGCTATTCAAATAGTGGAGAGTGGTCAACGGCTCGAGAGGCCCGAGAACTGCCCTGATGAAATCTACCAAGTGATGCTGGACTGCTGGGCGTATAACCCTGATGCGAGACCTACTTTTAGTAACCTTGTAGACGTATTTTCACGTCATCCAGACTATGTGAACATTAGTCAACTTGCGCTAGAAGACGATGACTCGAGCTCATAAACGAAAAAACGCAGGTTCTCTCTGAGGAAGTATAAAGGGTAACGGGTATAGAACCTCCAAAGAGATTGCTTCAAAGCAATGTACGGAGACTGATGAAAATGTAAAAGATAATGGTTAGTATGCAGATATGGTATATGACATTTTACACTTGCAGGGCCCTGTTTCATAAACATTACCGTATTAAATTACAACGATCGTTTAAAGTCCACCTGGCTAGATACCACCATCTTACCTAAGTCTGACGCCATAACAACAATATAAAAAAAAATGTGTTCCGGCAGTTAGAGGTAAAGCTCATTCGCTTAGATAGTGTCGGTACACCCGCAAGCAAATGTGTTCAGTCAGAGACAGGCATACCGGCAAGTTTTTGGTTATGTTACTGTTAACGGTAAACAATATCGTTATCGGTATCGATAATTATTTAAGTGGTACCATAGTGTGCGGGAGGGGCAGGGGGGGGTCGTGTTTTTAGATAACGGTGTCCGTTACTACTACTTGTGTTTATTGTAATAAAATACGAATACAAATAATACACACAAGCGAGGTGGAAAGAGAATTTTAATGAAAAATCAAATAAAAAAAATTACACTACCTACTATTTCTTCATCACTTGAAGTGTCGGAGTCACTATCACCTGTACCTAGTTGGTTACTAAGTTCTGTAACTATGGAAAACATGAATAATACTAAATTTACAAATAATGCTACAATGAATTATATACCAAATGAAAGCACAAATATTTAAGATTATCATGTATTAAAATTATTCGAAATGACCGCCTCTGGCATGAATACACGCCTTTAGACGACGAGGCCAGTCATCGATGGCAGCACGAACTACCACCATATCCAATTCTGCGACTGCCTTGAGAATAGCGCGCTTAAGAGAGTCGAGATTCATGTGGGGCTTAGCACATGCTTTCTCCTCAATAAGTTGCCATATGGCATAATCCAGAGGATTTAAGTCTGGGCTGGAGGATGACCATTCTTCCTGCGCGATAAAATCAATTTTGTTAGCCCGAAACCATGCTAGTGTAGATTTTGCTTTGTGCGCAGGGGCAGAGTCCTGCTGGAAGACCCATGGCTGGTTTTGAAATAAAGTGTGGCTTAAGGGTTTGGCAACAGGTTCCAGAACGGTATCTTGATAGACTCTAGCGCCAGTTTTCACACCTTTTTCACAGAAATGAACCTTACTTAGCCCTGAATAGGACACCCCCAGCCAAATCATCACTGATGAGGGGTGGTGACCTCGTTGGACCCTCGGAGCAATCATGCTGGCTTCTTTACTATTCTTAGCGTATACTCTATCATTTTGACGGTTAAAATTTTCTTCGACTGTGAAGATTTTTTCATCAGTAAACAAGATTTTTCGATGGCCGTTTTGTGCGTACCGCTTTAGTAGAGCGCGACTTCGTGCTAACCTCATAGCCTTCAATCGTGCGTTTAGCAGATGGCTCTTTCGTCTACGGTAAGCGTGAAGCCCAAGGTCATCATTGATAATTTTTTTAAGGGAACTTCTCTTCACAGTCCTCTGTATTGCCAATAACTTTTGCTTCCGGACGGGATTTCTCGTGATTCTCGCCTTCACTGCCTTGATCACAGCTGGTGTCCGAACGGTGCGTGGTCTTCCTGATCTTTTTCGGTCATCAACGGTCAAGGTATTACTGTACCTATGGATAGTGCGATAAATAAATTGCTTGTTGATTTTCAACTTTTGTAGCAACTTGAAAATCATATTCGGTGGCTGCCCACATTTGTGCAGAGCAATTACAGCGACACGATTCTCCTTCAACCCCCATTCCATGGTGAAATAAACAAAATATGATATACGTGTGATATGGAATTATAGCTTATAAAACTGTCAATAATATGTCATTTTTATTTTTTCTTTTCATTTGTTTTAATGGCCAGTAATCGATAAAGAAACTCAGTAACAGAACTTTTGACCAACCTGTGTATTTATAGTAATAGATCCAACATCATCACGTTCCGAATCCATACCAAAATATCGATATTCTTCTTTAATTGCGTGATCTACACATCTTTTGTGTTTACATGTTTTACAAAACACCCGTCTTTTTTTGTTGGTTCACTTAAAGTTTCATCTTGAGGCACTTCACTGTCCTCCCAAGGACGAAAAAACATTTTTAGTATACGTAGCAGAGTCAACAAACACAACTTTTCACTACGGCGCGGCGCTTCGATGTAAACTGCCAAAATCCAAATTGACTTGCGGGTGTACGCCGCACGCGGTATCCTTTGTTTATGCGGCGGCATCCTTTGACAAGAAGCGACACGTGCAAAGGCGGCGCGATAAAAGGGCGACACTATCTAAGCGAATGAGCTTTAATAGCACTGAATAGATAATAGTACTATGTAATAGAGCCAGTTGCTCAGTGATGAGGATTTCGGATGTAGTGCGCTTCCACCTTCGGCCTTATTGTTGAAACCGCGTGAGAGCCTTTTTTATGCTATGACCTGCGGCATATAATAGGCTGTGGTTTTCTCTTTGGTGCTTTACTGTCAATAAAATAATTTGAATGTCACTGATACAAATTTTTATTTCTCTGCAAAATTCACGAAATATTCGCCGTTTTACGAGTTTTAACACTTATCGTCTCTTAACGTCAGATGAGATGAAGGCCAAGCACTATCCCGTTGTTGTAAAAAATCTAGAAAATAAACTACTCAAATGTATCTGAATTACTTATCGTCGTAAATTACAAATTGTAATGTTTATGAAATAGGCCCCAGAAGTTTTTGACTCGAATATGAAAATTATATTAAAGTAGGCAGCTAGGATACAGGCTTTCGAGTATGTCATGAATGCATACGCATGCCATAATGTGCCTGATTTGATAACGTATTGTTTAGTATTATTCAAATTACTGTAAATACATAGAAAAACATAACTATTAAAATATTTAATTATAAGTAGACTAAGTAAATGAGTTTATAACATAATTACAAGCTTTTTGTAAATAGCATTTTTATTCGCATTTTTTATAAATCGCAGATGTTTTAATTTAGATGTAGCAAGTTTATTTTTAGTCTATTTTCTTCTCTCTAACTTTTACGCATTTCCAACCTTGTGTTCCTTTTTACAGCCAAATTATTTAATTATTGTTATTTTTTAAATGTATTTATAACTACTGAAACATTCCAATTGTATGGTATCGAGTACCTTTATTCGCTTTAAAGTTCACTTATTCAGAACCAGTTTTTCTTAGATTAGTACCACAGTACATATAAGTACATATATAAGTTTTTTCAAACAGTATGAGAGCTCCATGGAAACGTTCGAATTTGACGGCTGACGTCACTCTAAAGGTGCGTCCAGATATGTTCTTTTGATCGTACCGTACCTCCGTTCCGTACCAGCGTTCCGATCAAATAAGTCTGGACGCTACTTTTGCCCGTTCCGTACCTCCGTTCCGTACCACCGTTCCGATCAAACCGCCGAACGTCGCCGCGATCACGTCCAGACTAGCGCCGTACCGTACCTCCGTTCCGTATCAACGTTCCGATCCAATAGTACAGCAGCCCGTAGTAAATTTAAATTACGAAAAAGGTTACCGTTTGCCGTTGTGATATAGTTATTTATTACAAAATTATAGATACTTTAACAGATCGCAACCCGCCGCAACCTATATTTGTATATCTCCAAAAATGATTATTTTTTATTTTTCGAGGTTAATCACATGGTTTAGCTATTGTCGTGTTCTACAGCGCTATGTTAGGTTACGGCGAGTTGCGATCTGTAAAACTTGGGTTAAAGTATCTATAATTTCATAATAAATAACTATATCACAACGGCAAACGGTACCTAACCTTTTTCGTAATTTAAATGAACTACGGGCTACTGTACTACAACCTCCGAACGTCGTCGCCGCGATCACGTCCAGACTAGCGCCGTACCGTTCCTCCGTTCCGTTTTTCCTTTGAACGGGGCGAAAAAACCGACTCGCGATGGATCGGAGCGTTAGCCTAGGAAGTAGTGGCAAAAGGTCAAAATTTTTCATTAGATGAATTCACTTGGCACATATTTAGCTTAGGTAAAACTGAGCTGATTTAGCCCGGTAGCCATCCTCCCCCCCTTGGCAGGTAGTGGGGGGTGATATTCAAAGTTTCACGCCGCCGCACTTCAGACAAAAAATCATATCTCCTTCAATATACCTATAACCTCGAGTGTGGTATCATTTTATGATAAATTAGGGATAGGGGACTCATTTTTGAGACATTTCATGTACAGTTTCATAGAAAAAAGGTAAAATATAACGGATAGTATCAAAATCTCTTTGCTATTTTTTTTATTTAAGAGCCGGTATCTTCGAAAATACTAATTTTGTGCAAAGAAAAAAAATATTGTATTAAAGCAAATTTATCCAGCTTTTAAAAAATATATACTTTATATATAGGTATCGTACAATGTCTATCTGAAAAAAAAATCGAACATGGTATGCGACGGTGTTTCCCAACGTTTCCAAGAGCCAGTATTAGATGTTTTATTTCATGCAAAATGTATAGAACACAAACTTAACTCTGTAGCAAGCATAAAGAAATTTATTTTTGAGTCATTTAATTTTATAGACATTGAAAAAATATATGTATTGCTAAAAGTATCAAAAAATGTTTTGCTATTATTTTTATTCAACAGTCAGTATCTTTGAAAATACTAATTTTGTGCAAAGAAAAAAAATTTAGACTTAAAGTACACTTATTCAGCTTTAAAAATATGTATACTTTATATATAGTTATCTTACAATGTCTCTCTGAAAAAAATCAAACACTGTATGTGACAGTGTTGCCAAGAATTTCCAACTGCAAATATAAGTTGGTTTTTTCATACAAAATGTATAGAATACAAACTTAACTTCGGTATATTTTGTCGCTTATGTTCTTACGGTCTTACAATCTCTCTCAACTATCCTACGGTCTAATACATACTTAGATCTTTTTGTGGAAGTCATAACGACAATAGAAAAAATTAGACATACTTGTTCTCAGTACGAGCAAGTCATAAAACGACGACGCGACGTGGCGTCAAAAGATTAGATCTCAAAACGACCCAGGTAGGAAAATATTCTACCAAATTAAGTCTAAAGTGCAAATAATGTTTAAATTATAATTATTAGGTACCCCAAGGACCTAGGCATATAAATATATCGTAAAAATGAAACTATTGTTGCATTAAGTATTTTTATACACTTGTGAGCTGAAAAAAATGATTAACAGGCTTATTTTCATACAAACGAGGTAACTTTAAAGCTTTGGTTCTCCGCTCAGGATTAAACGAGGTGTTATCTGATGATGGCAGTTTAAAGAATGGATGTCGGAGACTTATAATGCTAAAGAAATGGAACGGATTAGATAAGTCATTTAGCTCAGGGTTGAACTTAAAAAAATAATAAGCGAAAATTTTAAAGTATGGAAAATGTAACACTCAACACTCTAGACGGTCTCTGGTGTAAACGACTCTTCTGATCCGTTGGGTTTCTTTTGCGATCTGTGCCTTCTTCATTCATTCTTTAAATTGCCATCATCACATAATACCCCGTTTAATCTTGGGCGGAGAACCAAAGCTTTAAAATTACCTTGTTTGTATGAAATAGGGCTGTTATTCCATTTTTCTGCTCACGAGTGTATAAAAATACTCAATGCAACAGTAGTTTTATCTTTACGATATATTTGTATGCCTAGGTTCTTAGGGTACCTACCTATTATGATTTAAACACTTTTTGCACTGTAAACTTAATATGGTAGGATAGGACGTTTTCCTACCTGATCGTTTTGAGCTGATCTTTTGACGCCACGTCGAGTCGACGTTTTGTGACTTCCTCATTCTGAGATGAAGTCTGTCTATTTTTTTCCATTGTCGTTATGACTTCCACAAAAAAAATTAAGTATAAATTAGACTGTACGATAGCTGAGAGAGACTATAAGAACCGTAAAAACATAAACATCAATTGGCCGCAAAGTTAAGTTTGTACTCTATACAATTTGTATGAAAAACCAACTTAACTTGAAATTAAAGACGTTTGGAAACACCTTCGCATACAATGTTCGATTTTTTGTCAGATAGATATTGTATGATAACTATATATAAGTTTGTATGTATTTAAAGCTGAATAAATGTACTTTAAGATAGTATTTTTTTCCTTTGCATAAAATTTGAATTTTCAAAGATACCAACTGTTGAATAAAAAAAATAGCAAACTGATTTTGATAATGTCGTCAATATAGTAGAATATATCACTTTTTTTCTATGAAACTGTACATTAAATGTCTCAAAAATGGCTTCCTCATCCTTGATTTATCACAATATGATACCACACTCAAGGTGGTAGGTATATTGAAGGAGATATGATTTTTTTTCTGAAGTGCGGCGGCGCGAAACTTTGAATGCCACCCCCCCTTACCTGCCAAGGGGGGGCGGATGGCTACCGGGCTAAATCAGATCAGTTTTACCTAAGCTACATATGTGCCAAGTGAATTCATCTAATGACAAATTTTGACCTCGCCATACATGAGTGCCACTACTGACCCAACTACGTAACTGTCGGCGATCGAGACGGCGTACCTCCGCACCGTTCCGAACATGCGTCCAGACTAGCGTTCTTTGTTCGCGACGCTCAAGAGCGAGAGATACGGGTACGGGCAAAAGAGCGAGAGATTCGAGGTGGATCGGGGCGTACCTGTTCGGCGAACGGAACGGCGTACCTCCGCCGCACCGTTCCGAACATGCGTCCAGACTAGCGTTCTTTGATCGCGACGCCGATCGGAACCGGAGGTACGGTACGGGCAAAAGAACATATCTGGACGCACCTTAAGAGCTCTAAGCAAAGTTCGCAATACTTTGGTCAGGGTTGTGACATCGCGTCGCAGTTGTTTCCATAGCGTTCGCGCGTAGCATTCCACGAGATGGCCGGAAAATGCCAACCCTAGCGATCCGACGGAGTGCAATGACAAAAGGGCTTAAGTGACGTTAGCTCCTCTACTGTTTGAAAAAACTTATAGGTATATGTACTGTGTTAGTACGCAGAATAGATATCGATGTTTTCGGTTGAATAAAAAATACGCCTTTGACATGCCATAGTAAATAGGAAATTATTTGCCATCGTGGTTGTGTTATGAAATGTACGAAAAGTTTATATAGTTACCCAAAATGTTTATTTTTAAAGAATTTATATTAAATTCTATATGAGTCTGAATTTAGAATATTTTTATTATATTGATATAATTTTATATTTTGACAAAACAGTTATGAAGAATCGAATGTGATAATGGTATTTAAAAATATAGATATTTTACACTTAATTTTGTTTTTATTTATTTAACTTTACTAACTAAATTCCGTAAAAATAAGTAGTACCTTATATAGAGGACGATACACAACATCGACTACGCACTAAGTGTCACATCTATGATAACATATACCCAAAAAATATTTTGAACTAGGTACTTAATAAGATAAACAAATCACAGTTATTTATAGGCCTGTCTGCACTATTTTGATAACATTGTTTTTAAATATTAATACGACACTCGTGATAAGGTGGTGGCGGAGTTTCGGCTCTGTCGGGTAGACGAATAGCGTCAACCTGCAGCGCTGATTCTCTAACTATTGGCACTCCATACGGAGGACTGCGGTCCGGCAGAGAAAGCTGCCGCCGGTACGAAGGCGGCGTCTCCAGGTCCGGACTTATCACGTTACTCCACAGCAAACTAGTCCTCATATCCCCATCTCGTCTCTGCATTCTTCTGTTCTGCCGACGGCGTGGCTGCAAGCACGTCAGCTGGCCACACTTGCAAAACTTTCGCAGCCAAATATACGTCCCGATGACTCCGATCGCCAAGCCCACCTCCAAGCCCATTATAAACGCTTGTACCGCTGAGAATTCTTGGTCGAACTTCTGGAAAGGGGTAAGAGGCGTGGTCACCTCTACCTGACCAGGGTCTGTCGTTTCTCGTGTGATATTCCAGACGTCATAGACATTGACGTCTTCCTTTTCAACAGTTACGAGGGATATAATTTTTTCCGACATTTTAGGTGCTAACTTAATGCACTGTTTTTTATAAATGATACCACGAGAAACGATCCAATCTTCAGCCGACATGATGTCTGCAGTGCATTTCCAGAAGTCACTTCTCAGCTCTATTCTTTGCAATTTCCGTAAAGGAACGAGCACTTGCGTATTCAAAGTTATGACATAGTTTTCGCTCAAGTCTAACTTTTTCAAATTCGGCAATCTCATGAACAGTCTCTCCGGTAAAGCCATCATCCGGCAGTTGTTTAGATTCAGTACCTAAAAAAATATAAATAATGTTATTTTGAGGGCCACCTTAAAAAACACATTATTACACAACAGTGGCGAGGGGTGAAATTATGGCGAAGGTAAGCCGTTCAACAAAGTGTTATGATCTGCATAGTGGATCGGTAGAGTGGGATTTCTAAAAGGTAAGCCAATGGGAATCACGTGCCGGACTACAGCTGGGCCACAAAAAAAAAGTTGGAAATCTGACTTTTTGACTATGTCATGATGAAGTCGATAATTTGTCGGAATTTGTCTCCAAAAACCAGAATTTGTCGGTCTTGCGTTTAGGAGATACGTGTGGCTCAGCTGTAGAGACGTCTCTACAGCTGGGCCACACATATCTCGAAAACGGAAGGTCGTAGCGAAAATCTGATTACTCGTATATGTAGCCGGTAATTTGTCGGATTTTGTCGCCAAAAACCAGAGTTTGTCGGTCTTGCGTTAAGGAGATACGTGTGGCTCAGCTGTAGAGACGTCTCTACAGCTGGGCCACACAGATCTCGAAAACGGAAGGTCGTAGCGAAAATCTGATTACTCGTATGTGTAGCCGGTAGTTTGTCGGATTTTGTCACCAAGAACCAGATTTTGTCGATCTTGCATTTAGGAGATATGTGAGGATACGCTGTGGAGAATTTTCTACCTGGATCTTGAGAAAGGAAGGTCATAGCGAAAATCTGATAACTCGAGAGTGTAGCCCTTAGTTTGTCGGAATTTGTCACCAAGAATCAGATTTTGTCGATCTTGCGTTTAGGAGATATGTGAGGATACACTTACGACCTTTCGTTCTCGAGATCCAGGTAAAAAGGTCTCCACAGCGCATCCTCACATATCTCCTAAACGCAAGATCGATAAAATCTGATTCTTGGTGACAAATTCCGACAAACTAACGGCTACACACTCCAGTTATCAGATTTTCGCTATGACCTTCCTTTCTCAAGATCCAGGTAGAAAAGTCTCCACAGCGTATCCTCACATATCTCCTAAACGCAAGATCGACAAAATCTGGTTCTTGGTGACAAAATCCGACAAACTGCCGGCTACACATACGAGTAATCAGATTTTCGCTACGACCTTCCGTTTTCGAAATCTGTGTGGCCCAGCTGTAGAGACGTCTCTACAGCTGAGCCACACGTATCTCCTAAACGCAAGACCGACAAACTCTGTTTTTTGGCGACAAAATCCGACAAATTACCGGCTACACATACGAGTAATCAGATGTTCGCTACGACCTTCCGTTTTCGAGATCTGTGTGGCCCAGCTGTAGAGACGTCTCTACAGCTGAGCCACACGTATCTCCTAAACGCAAGACCGACAAATTCTGGTTTTTGGCGACAAATTCCGACAAATTATCGACTTCATCATGGCATAGTCAAAAGTCAGATTTCCAACTTTTTTTTTGTGGCCCAGCTGTAGTCCGGAATCGGCTTGTATGGACCCTTCGCCACTGTTACACAACAAGCAACAATGACATACCTGTAAATTTGAATGCATAATAAACGGCTCATTTTTCAGTTTCTCGAAAATATTCGACGATAAGTCCAAATTGGCAAGTTTTGGTGTGTCCCAAAAGAGATCTGAGGGTATGTATCTCAGTCTGTTATTGCTCAAGTCTAAATGAGCTAATTTCTCTAATCCTGAAAATGCGTGTAGGCCAATCCAAAATATTAAATTGTAAGACAGGTTCAACAGTTCCAATGACAGATACCCTGCATCCTGAAATTACAAAACCATTTGATTATTATCAGGCGTTCATTGTCAAGTGCAATACTGCACTTATCTAAACAATAATATTATATTAATGGCGTCGTTATGTAAATGATGATTCACCTTGAAACAAAAATTATCCAATTCACTGATTACGTTATGGCTAAGGCTGTACACTTGCACACCATTAGGAACTCCTACATCAACACCGATTATCTTCTGATCAATACAGGTCGCTCTGTTCAACCCATTGTCCATATCACAGTCACACTTCTTTGGACACATGTCACCACCGCTGGCACATCCTAAAGTACAGAGTATTATTACTGAAACACCATAGCAATTTATCGCCATTTTTTACGATTTGGCACGATTGTTTCACTTGAATTGTTTATTCGCATTGTCGAGAACTTTCGTTTTCCAATGAATTAAACTGCACTAGATCCGACTACAAAAGTGGAGCAGTGGACAATGATACATGTAATGATAAAACAAGCGTTATCAATACACCTGATAAGATATCCGTGGTACCTACTTATGGCATTACAAAATACGGTGAGTAAAAAGATTTCTAGGAAAGGAACTTTAATAAAAATACGATAATAAAATTTGTATTTACTTTAATCATATATTCTTATTTTAATGGAGTTTATTAAAATTAATTTACTACGATCGATTGCCAAAATATACAATTATAGGCAATAATAAATCACAAAATGCTTAATTGAGATTGCTTATTCCAAACAAACATCTACCAATCACTAAAACGCAAAACTCCTTGGAGCTTTTTATAGCTTTCAATGTTGAGAGCGGTTTATAAATAGAGGCCTTAGATAGCATAATAAAACTTTGGCCTCCGGAAGTAGCTGAACACTGTCTCAAAAACTATAAAGATACAACTCAGTGCCTTGGACAAGGAAATTATAAGTACTACGTACATAGTACTTATAAATTCCTTTGGCCTTGGGGTCGCAAACGTCAGCCCCCCAATGCAAGCCATTGATTGCGATCGGCCGCAAGGCACAAAATTGTACCTTAAAGCTTGTTCAGCCGCTTTCTCTGACAAGGACCGTAGTTCGTACATGCTCTAACGATGTTGATATTAGGTGGTAGCTCTGGGAGTATCTGAGAATTCTCTTTCTCTTTCATCGTTCGTTTTACGGCTTCTATATTTACAAGTTTAATATACTGTGTCTGTGAACATCTTGATTTTATGAAAGAACGAAAAATGTTTTATATCATTTTCACATTTACATCAAGTTTACACTCTAAATATAAGGTTATAATGCTAACAATTTTATTGTACAATCTCATCCTGCCAGTAACATCACTTCACTGAACCATTCACCATCATTGTGATACAAACACTATTCATCCTTACTTAACACTAACTCATTCAGTCTGATCACATAATGCATGCAATGCAGTATTTAGTCCCCTTAGCTGAATATATTCGCATTCGGGCGTAATTGTGTTGCTGATGAAGAGTAACACCTCTTCATGGTGTAATCTATGCCTAGTAGAGCGTTCCGTACATCATGCACGGAAGATCCAATGTTCTCAAAGGTACTAGCCAACCGGTCCACAGCCAGTGCCTGGTAAACGAAATTGAAGCTAGTTATAGTAAATAACTTGTTAACATGTACAACCGCGCAGATAAAGTATGTGATTAGAAATGGTTTCATTCATACTCACTTCTCGCTCGCACACTAACGCCACACCTATCGCTCTTTCAGTCACACTCGTTGTGATAAGCGCGGCGAGTCGCCATTTTCATCTGCGCGGGTCGTCTATACATATAAAACTCTAAATTGATTGATTCATTGTTGGGATAAGCGTGGAGCCCTAACGGCTGAAGGTAGAACCACCATTTTCGGAGGGTAGATACCTGTCATGATGTAGATGAGCACTAAGAAAGCATTTAGGAAAATTCCCGTTATACAGGGTGCTACAGGTTGTTCCAGTTTGTATAAAGGTAGAGACACCATTTTTGGAGGGTAACCTTTCATGGTGTAGGTGAGCACTAAGAAAGGGTTTTGGAAAATTCCCATTATACAGGATGCTACAGAGTGCTCCAGTTTGAACATGAATTTTGATGAGAAAATTTAAATCTCTGAAATGAGGTCTACAGATAAATACCTAGGTATATTGGCAATCCGCGACTTTCAAAATAAATGCAAAACTATCTTAATCACGCGAACGAAGTCGCGGGGAAAAGCTAGTTTACTATAATATTTAATCAATCTACATACAATACAATAAAATCACATACTTTTTAAAATATTAAATGATCATTTGAAAGAAGTATACAGTTTACAGAGGAGCTCGGTGGCACAGTCATAAGAATAAATTATGGCATAGTGGTTTAGCGCCTGGCCCAACGATTGCGGAGGTTAAGCAACTTTCACAGGGGTCGGTCACAGGATGGATGACCAAAAATATATTATCTCCACCTCCTTCGTGCTTTGGAAGGCAACGGCAGGAAGATAAGCCGTTGGTCTCATTTTGTTGACTGCATTTGCAGTCGTTAATACCCACCAATCCGCATTATGCCCGCGTGGTGGGTTATCCACCCATTAGAAAGGCCTGTGCCCCAGCAGTGGGGACATTAAAAATGGCTGATGGACATACAGTTTACGATTACAAATAAAATATGTGTAATAAAATAATTACCTGTATGTGAGAAGCTTCTGCAAATCGTTCCAAGGACTTAGAATGAGCAAGCTGCGCCTGCGCCATTTGAGCCATGGCTGTAGCTTGCTGCCCCATTACATCCACCTAAACGAGGCATTTAAGTATAATAAAAATATGTTTCACCCGATTCAAACTTTATGACTTATGCCACTATGCCTTTAGCCGTGCCTCACGTCTCTCTCACACACATGATTTTTTTTTCTATGTTGCGTATCCCGCGATGTTCATATAAGTCATAGTTTGAGTCGGGCTATAACTAGGTATAATTTAAAAGAAAAGCAAAATTGCAAATCAACAATGACTTTTTCTTGTAATTTATACAGGGTGGATTTTTTTTTGGTGGACGTTTTACGCGATTTGATTCATATTATGGACTATGGTGTGCTATCGTGTGCTAAAAGTACAAGGTGTAATTTTTTTAACGTAGTGTCAGTTCAATTCCCGTCTACAGCAAGCATATTTTAAAAAACCTTGAATGCATATTTTTCAAAAATATTTCAAATCAAATTATGACTATGAAGCATATTATAATAAAATCATGACATTAGTATATTTTGTTAAATTACTATTATGCATGTTAAAGTTATGCGTTTAACATTAATTATTATGCTCACAATGCAAAATGATAAGTACAAGTAATGCTTTTGCCAATCAAAACTATTCTGTGAATATGTAAATATGCCATTATGCGAAAAAACTTTATGCCATTCCTGTTATGCTAAACCACATTATGACATCCTTTATAGTCTAAACATTTAGTAATGTTTCAAACTACCCACCATTTTTTCCATAATATTCAGCTGTCTTTCATCATTTTCATTAGAAATTAAGTTGGCTAACTCATCGTTATCTTTCTTTGAAAGGAATTCATCGTCAGAGTCGTCGTCATCATCTTCATTGCTATTATAAGGCTCATCTTTAACATTTTTATTTTTTTCTGAAATAAGAGAATGATTATTACCATTTCATTAACAATAAAAATCTAATAGGTAATTTAATATAATTATTAATTATTGGATTATTCTTTTCAATAAGATAGGGTCTAGGACAGGGGTGTCCATACTTTTTCTTAAGGACATCGACCTAGCAAAAATTTATGACAGAGAGATTGACATTTTGACCATTTGAACCACCAAATATTTATTCCTAGAACTTTTAGTAGGCTTGTTGAATGTGCCATTGGAATTTGAGGGTGCTCCCCCGCGGAAGCTTCCCCCATCAGTCAAAAACGCTTCTCTAGACCCTGGATGTCATGGCGCTTGAGGCGTTTGCGGTATGTCACATTTGATAGGGCGGTAGCCAGTTCATTCGGGTGGTACTCGAGACGAGTTTTGTATCTTGAAGACGATCGTTTTATCTCCTCCTTTACTGTATTAATATTCAGGTTCTCGTGTAGTTCAGTATTGGTAATGAACCAAGGAGCATTGGATATTGTACGCAGTATGCCGTTTTGTAATCTTTGGATGATTGACAGGCTTGTGTTACAGGCACTTCCCCACAGTTGAATGCCGTACATCCATACCGGCTTAAGTATTGCTTTATAGATGAGAAGCTTGTTGTCGACAGAGAGTTTTGAGTTTCGTGCCATTAGCCAGTACATATTCCTGAACCTCGTATTTAATTCATCTCGCTTTGTCTTGATGTGTTTTTTCCAAGTTAATCGTCTATCCAGATGTATTCCGAGATATCTGACCGTTTCATGATGTGGAAGGGTGTTGTTCCCTAAGGTCACTGGTGGACAATTTCCTTTTCTAAGTGTAAAGGTAATATGCACAGATTTAGAAGCGCTTGCCTTGATTCGCCATCTCTGGAGCCAGTCATCTACTTTACAAAGGCTAACTTGCAAATGGTTGGAAGCTATTTGGGGATCTTTGTTGCTAGCCAATAGTGCAGTATCGTCAGCAAATGTAGCTGTTACTACTCCGTGTGTTTCGGGAAGGTCAGCAGTGTATATGGTATATAGTACAGGTCCAAGAACTGAGCCCTGTGGTACACCAGCCATGATGTTGTAGATTGCAGACGTGTCACCATTTTCTCGAACTTGGAAAATGCGGTCAGCCAGATATGACTCCATCAGTAGGTAAAAGCTATGGGGCAGCGACAGTTTTATCTTGCACAACAGGCCCTTGTGCCAAACCTTATCGAAGGCCTGTTGGATGTCCAGGAACACTGCTGAGCAGTACTCCTTTGTTTCGAGAGACTTACGAATTCGGTCACACACGCGATGTACTTGCTCAATAGTCGAATGTTGTTGCCTAAATCCGAATTGGTGTTGGGGGACAATTTCATTTTCGATCAGTATTGGCGCTATTCTGGTAAGAAGCAACTTTTCGAACACCTTAGATAGAGTCGGTAGTAGGCTTATCGGTCTATATGATGCAACTTCTTCTTTAGGTTTTCTTGATTTGTGTATCATGGTTGTAACTGATACTTTCCATATGCTAGGAAAGTGTTGCACCCGGAGTATACCATTGTACAGGGTAGTGAGGAAGACCAAAGCTTTCCTGGGAAGTTGAACAAGAATTTCCTTAGTGATCAAATCAAATCCAGGCGCTTTTCTATTCTGAAGACTGTTGATAGTCTTTTTCAGCTCTTGTACTGTCACTGGTTTTGGTGGCAACGATAATTGGAAATCTTGCTGCAGAGTTTCGTCTATTTCTCTTTCGGCGTCTGTACGATCGCTTTCGTTTGGCTTAAAGACTTTCGCCAGATGGACTGCAAAAGCTTCGGCTTTTTCTTTACTGGTTTTAGCCCATTGACCATGTCCAGTTCTTAATGCTGCTTTAAATTGCTGGGGTCTATTAAGCGGTTTTGTAGCTTTCCATAAGGAATATTCGGTCGATGCTGTAGCAGTCAAGTTTTCCAGTTTACTTTGGAATGTAGCATTATTTACGTTTTCCAGCATTTGTTTCAGTTATACAATGGCTTTGTTGAGCGCTGTCTTGTCACTTTTATGCCTCGATTGGTGCCAGTTCCTTCTTAGCCTTCTCTTTTCCAGTACTTTTTGCTTGATTTCGAGTGGTATGTCTTGTCTAATGTATTGTTTACTCTCAGAAGGAGTATTATGCCAGCATGCATTTTGTATTAGGTTGGTTATTATAAGAAGTTGCATCTTCTATCTCCTCGTGGGTTTTTAAAGAGATATGTAGTTCAATATTTTCCTCTAAGTAGTCTCTGAAGCCCTCCCAGTCGGTAAGCTTGTTACATATTCTGGTCTTTCGTAATGAATTACGGTTGCGCTCATAGTCAATATGACTGGCTAGTGATCAGAATCGCTGTCGTAACATGATTCAGCCTTAAAGTAGTGCTTTGACAGTCCTTTGGTGATAAAAAAATCTTTTTATTCGGGTCTGTTGGCCAATACGTTGGTTCACCAGTTGAGATGTAGGATTGGTTTGTGTATCGTTACTAAGTTTGAGCTGTCTTCCTCTAGTCGTTATCAATCTTGAGCCCCAACAGGTGTGTTTGGCGTTCCAGTCACCACCTGCGATAAATCTGCCTCCCAATGTAGTAAAAAATAGTGATTGAATTTAGCGGAATCTATGTTAGGTCTTGGTGGACAGTAAACTGCTGATAGATTAAGACATCTGCTCTTGGATTCCACTGACACAGTGGTCGCCTGGATATGGTAACTTCTACAATCAGGTAGTAATTGGTGCTTAATAGAGTTTCTTATCACAATGGCCGTTCCAGCATGCCCGGTTCCATCAGGATGCGTAGTGACGTAGGTATTGCAACCTTTGATCTTTACATCACTTTTTTCCGTACAATGCGCTTCTGATATAAGTACAACATCAAGTTGGTTAAGGTTCATTAGTACTTCTAACTCCGCCTTGTTCGGGGCTAGACCGTTTATGTTCCACGTGGCTATCCTGAGGTTTAGATCCGTGGTAGTTTGTAGAGAAGTGTTGTTACGTGGCCCAAGAGGGTACTCATCTGTTGTAGGATGGTATCAAATTTTTCAGACTGTTTGATTAGCAATTGTTCTAGACGATTATACGCATTGGTGTTGGGTGGTGTCTCTTCTAGTTTTTGTTTTAATTTATCGGCGTAAAGAGCGCGTATGTTTTTTTCTTTTTTACTCGCAGGGTATTGTGTCATCTACGTGCTTCTTTGGTAAGTGTTATTAACATTATTCCTTGTTGTTTTGTTTTCCGGCATTCGTCTTGAGAGAATCTCTTTATATATTTCGCAACCTTTGTAATTTGCTGGATGTGCGCCTTGACACAACGCACACAAAGCCGGTGTACTGCGATCTTTTTTTGGGCAGTCTGCTGTTTTGTGTCCTTGCGCACATTTTACACAGCGGTATGGTCTCATACAGTAGTTCTTCGAGTGTCCATACTGTTGGCATCTTTGGCACTGTGTTATTGTTTTTCTCTTTTTCGGATCTTCGATGACGACCGACTGGTGGCAGATGTATTTAATATTTTTAACTGCTTTGTTATTTGGGCCTGGAACAACGTTAACGAAGAATGTCGATGTAGGTTTTTTGTCTGGCCGTATTTTGCATTGATAATTTCGCCGTAGACTTCATTACCGGATTTTGCTATTTCTTCTTCAATGGCTGTATGTGGAGTTGTGTGGTGTAAGTTTTTTATAACTACTCTATAACATCGTTGGTCCTTCAGATTAAAGGTATGGCCTATTAGTCCTTTGCTCCGAACAATGGTGATTATGCTTTTGTAGACCTCGACATTCTGGCAGGTGATTCTAAGTTGGTTCCTGTTCACGATTTTTAGAGTAAAACTTTCTTTGTCAGCAGAGGATTCTAAAAGTTCTGTTAGTTTGTTTATATCATCGATACCATAGAGAATTATGGGTGGAGGCTTACTAGGTCGTTTTTCCTTTGGAGCCGCAGGTTCTTCAGTCAGGTCTACTGGTAGTTCGCTGAATCGATTGTTTGTCTTAAGTCCTTCTGGAGATGGTGTTTGAGACAACTTTTTTCTCTTATTAGTTCTAGCTACAGGAATTCTACAGGAAGAAGGAAGAATACAGGAAGAAAGAAAAAAAATGCGTAAGTAAAACTACATTGGGTGTAAAGTGTCAAATCTGTTATCCTTGGCGATTGATCTTTAAACCTCTCGCAACCGAGTGGTTGCTCGCAATCGACCGTTTGGGCACCTCTGGTAGGATATCCGATATAAAAAAATACTATATATTTTTGTTTGAGGTAAAAAAATGACCGTCAGGTTCTTTAGCAGTTTGCGAGGATAGTAAACTTACTTGAGGTGGATTTATTGTCACACAAATTAAATATTGTTTGTTCCAAAGGCGTCAGTTTTCCTTGTAATTTCCCTCCTTTAATTTGTTTTTGTTTAGTTAAAATATTTCTTCTTTTGTCTGACCAGAACTAAAAATAAAAGTAGCACTATTATATGCAGTGCAAATTTTATAACTACTTACTAGTGAAGTGACTGCCTGAGTTTTCGTCTGTGTGGAAAGTTTTTTCTTTCTATCCCTCGGGGATCATACTTTTTTTCTGGACACTATGTCAGTGGTTCCCAATTACTTTTTACTACATTCCTCTACAAAAAAAGTTTAAATTCGCATACCACTTATTGCACCCCCTTGCAGGAATGATATATAATGGGTAAGCTTACCCCTTGGAGCTAATTGAGAAACACTGCCCTATGTCCTTTTCTGACAATGTGTGCAAAATATCAGGGTGTTAAGGCGTAACAAACATACTTTCTTATTTATAATGTTTGTAAGAAACTGAGGCTACTCAGCCCAGCTAAAATAATATGGTCGTCTTTACTAATATTATAAATGCGAAAGTCCATTCGTTAGTTTGTTACACCTTCACATCTTATTAAAACTACTGAACCAATAATCATAAAATTTTGCATACACATTGTCAGGGGTACAGAAAAGGGGTTTCATCTCAAAAAAATTACTATTCCCAAGGAAAGAGAAATAAATAACTGTCCACGCAGATGAAGTCATGGGCAGCCTCTAGTATCCTAAAAAAAAAACATTTATCTTGTGTCAATTACTTTAATCCAGCCCTTTGTAGACTTTGTGGCACCATCCAAGGAGTTGACAATATTAGATAACTCTATCCACAGCTTTTTGAACTTGCGGTGACTAAGACCATTCCTTAGTTTCCTGTGAGCAAGGTCTGGATGCTTCCTCATAAATTGCACCACTGCTTTCATTTGGACTAGAGATGGCCTAGAACCCTGCAACCAATACTTATTCATTAAATACAATGTTTCATTTTGACTTCAAGAGTATACAAGGTGTTTGGTAAAAGCCTTATAAAGCCGAATATGGTAGTATTATTTATCTGTGCTTCAAGTAACATATGTACTTTCAGCATAAAAGGAATCTTTGTGCAAGGTTATTAGTTACTAGTCTAGGGCTGCCATAAATGCTGAGATGTCGACCGGCGACCAGGACATTAAGAACAGAAATAGGGTAAACTGTGATTTTTTTCAAAAACTCTGGTAATATTTAAGTGCTACTAGCTGACCGGGACACCAGCACACAGTGCTACTTGCTGACCGGGACACAATGTTTCAAAGTGGGACATGTCCTAGTGTACCGGGACGTATGTCAGCTATTTACTAGTCCCGGTATATTTTAAGCTGTGAGCAATGTGAGTTGCCACCTTACTCAAATGTCCAATATTCTATTATGTTTGAAAACTACGTTTACTATTCAAGCTTAAATATGACCAATAGACGATTAAATCTCATGTCACAAACTTAAGTAAATCACAGACTGATGTATTATATGGAACTGACAAGCTTACGGCATAATATATCATTTTGTAGTTTACTGTAAAACGGTATTTTTTTACATTCTCTTTGGTTTAATGCTTATTTAAAAGCTTTAACAGTAAATGTAGCATTGAAACGCATAAAATGCAAAATGATGGTCATTTAAGTAGGAGGACTGAATATAGATTTACTTATAAGTTGCTGTCTGTACACACAACAGCATGAGCAAAGATTAAAGGACTTGTTTTACTTTTGCCACTGTGGTCAGGCACAAAACATTAACATTTAAGGAAGTATATAAGTAAAGTAAGTATAGTAGACTTACACGACCACCAGTATCCATGTTTTCTACTTCGACGAGTATTTTTGACATTGCAATGAGTTTCACTACACGTGATTTCAAAACAAAACAAACTGCACATTATTAGTATAGTATTACATTTTTATAATATAATAGGTAGGTACCTAAGATTTTTAACATGAATGAAATACTCAATTTTATATCAATTTGTTTCTTTTGGTTTCTTTTTATCGGCCGGCTAAAAACGTGAAGTTTGTTGGGCCGCGTTCCGAATCACGCTTACAGCACTGTGAGCGCGCTAACGCCCGGTCCAAATCATGCTTACAACGCTCACGTAAGTTAAAATGACGTCACAGATGACGTCATCCATAGCCTTCTTTATTTCCAAGCCGTGAACATAAGTTTGGCAACGTCTGTTACTGTCAGTTCGTGGTCATGTCGTCCGCCAGTCTCCATACTAAATGTATGGGAATATTTCAATTTTAAGAGGTCGATATTTTTTTTCATAGTAATCGTGTGAGGTTTAAAATATGAAAATAATTTAGTTCTTTTATTGAAATGCTTTGTATATTAAACAATAAGAAAAATATCAATGTTAACCAGGAAAAAATGGCTGTCAAAGATGTCATCTTTTTTTGTTGATTTTCTTCGGCAGGGAGTTGATTAACACGCCCTCTAGCAATAAATGATATGTCATTAGAAAGGTCTTTTAAAGACAAATATTTGGTGTTCATATACTTTATATCAATTGTTAATACTTTTGGAGTTAAAGGTTATTAAAGTATAAAAGTGGTTTATTGTCTATGGGAGTTGATCTACCACACCTATAGAAATGAATGATATATCATAAGAAAGGTTTTTATATGACAAATATTTGCTGCAAACATACTTTCTATTAATTGTTAGTATTTTCGGAGTTTTAGGTCATTAATGTTAAAAAAATTGGTCAAGTTAAGAGCGTTATTACTCTCAAAGTACTAATAGTTGACGTTTATAGTATTACAATAAAGGGTTTCAAATTTAAATACCTTTCCAATGATGTAAGATTTATTGCTAGAGGAGGCTTAGATCAAAATGCTCATCGTACTAAAGGACCCCCGAAAAGTTCAAATAATTTGACTCAAACCTTATGTTCTAATAATAAATAATAATAATAAATATAAAACTTTATTGAAATAATCTTACATCACAATTTACAACTTGTTTAAACATAGATAATATAGGAAAAACTAATAATAAATAATTTTTAAAATAATTTTATACTATGTGCTCGACCACATGCGATGTTGCCGTTCTGCTCAACTTCAGGGCTTGGAAGATATAGAAGGCTATGCGTCATCGCATGTGCTAACGACGCTCAGCGTATTCCACCAAAGCACTGTGAGCGTAGTCGGTGTAGCTGTCAAACATAATTGTCAAAGTTCATTGTTGACAAAAAATACGTGGTTAAATTGTGAATCGTTGTGGATGTTGTAGTCATTATTTGTGATTTTTACAAAAGATGGCTGAATTTATTAACCTGCAGGTGTTTTGTAAAGATACGAACGAAATAATTATATTGAACTGATGTTGAAAGAGCTAGCAGTGGTAATAAGTATTTTAAAGCTTTGAGAGTTTAAAATTGGTTAGTAAATAATTGGTCTCAGTGAAGGAACTTAATTCGTGCCTTATTATTTATCTATCCCTTAGAATAAATATTTACTTTACCGAGATTAACCCATTTGAGGTTATGTTGTTCTATACAATCCAACGTTAGCGGTGTGAGCGCTCTCACAAGCGGTCCGAATCAATAGTATCGTGAGCGTGCTGACAGCGTGCTAATGATTTGGACCGGTGTACAATGACGTCACACGCTGTGAGCACTGTTGGCGTGATTCGGAACGCGGCCTTGATCTGTGATCTTTTAAAATCTTTTTTTTTTATTTGACTGTGTCAAATCAAACAGTGTTGCCACCTTAGTGACTTTGTCACTAGATTTAAGCCCCGTATACATGGTAAACATTTGTTTAGCAACAGTTGCTAAACATTGTTGGTGAGCGGCGAGAATGTTGCTAGCAACTATGTTTAAATCAATACAGGTTGTCCACACGCCAGTCTGCGTTAAAATGTTGCCCGAGGAGGTAGTGTTGTTGTGTTCTCTGTATCAGATGTATAGAATCTCTAATAAAAAAAAGAGAAAAAGATGGTGGATTCGAAATTATCTTTTGCAAAGAGAAAATTTGATGAGTGACCTCAGAATGACAGATGGATCATTTTGTAACTTTACGAGAATGTCGAACAATCCCATAATAATGGTTTTGATTGAAATAATTCTATTAATTGCATTATTTTATCATTGCTCCACACTACTGCCATGTTTATAAACTGTTGCAAACTCGTCCACACACGTCAACAATTGTCGCTAAACTGATGTTTACGCTTGTCGGGCGAGAGCTTGTCAACATGATGCTGTCAACTCTGCAACACGCAGTGTTGCCAGCAACATGTTGACAGCAACTCCGCAACACGTTGATTCAACTTTGTTGCTCAACAAATGTTTCCCATGAATACGGGGCTTTAGTGAATTTTAGGAACATAAACTTAATATCCACTGGAATAGACGAACAGAGTTCACTTGGCTGCGAAACCAAAAGTGAGATGTGCCAGTGTTTGTAAATATGTAAACGTGTGCGTGAATTTAGAGATGCACTGACTCTTTCTCGCACATCGCATAAGCCGTAAGAATCGGTTTCTCACTCGCACCTTTGTCCGTCTACTTGAGCATAGCGAAAAATTTTCTAAGTCTATGTTTAGGAATAAGTAGACAGTGATATTCTGAAAAATAAATATTTGACCTCAGACCAAATAAAAAAGGGAAGACGGAGTCTTCTGAACGAAGCAGTGAAGCCGATAAAACTACGCTATGGCGTGTACATACACAGTTACACGCACACACATGTAACGAAACTACGCTGTTTCTTAACAGCCAGCGTGCGAAGCGGACGTATTAATAAATTATACATTTCATCAAAGAAAATGCCGAATTATGTAGTGAAAGGGTGCAAAAACGAAGGTGGTAAATTTGATAAAGCAGTTAAAAATATTCTTCTGGAAAAGGCATATTATAATATTAAGGAATTTGAAGATGATAGACTGTGATTTAGGTACCTACTATTTTTAATTTGTATGTTTAAAGTTTATTAATGTTTTATTTTCTATTTAATTGTTTAATTCGCCCAGTATTAATAATACATCTAAAATTATTTTCTAGTTTGTAAGGAATTTGCAGTACCCCTATGGGGTTCTTGTTTGGAACTTTATATTGTAAACACCATGTATACAACAAGAACGCAAATAAAGAATATGAATATGAATATGAATCATCATCATATCAGCCACACGACACCCACTGCTGGGTATAGGCCTCCCCTAAGGATCTCCACGACGATCGGTCCTGCGCTGCCTGCATCCACTGGCTTTCCGCGACCTTCACCAGATCGTCGGTCCACCTTGTCGGGGGCCTACCCACGGAGCGTCGTCCGGTGCGCGGTCGCCATTCCAGAACCTTTCTGCCCCAACGGCCATCGGTTCTTCTCGCTATGTGTCCCGCCCATTGCCACTTCAGCTGAGCAATCCTTCGAGCGATGTCGGTTACTTTAGTTCTCCTGCGGATCTCCTCGTTTCTGATTTGATCACGTAGGGAAACGCCGAGCATGGCTCTCTCCATTGCACGCTGAGCGACCTTGAGCCTCCTTATGAGACCCATAGTTAGCGGCCACGTTTCACTGCCGTAAGTCATCACTGGCAACACACACTGTTCATAGACTTTCGTCTTGAGACACTGAGGTAAGTCGGACGCGAAGATTTTTCGAAGCTTCCCGAATGCTGCCCACCCGAGTTGGATTCGGCGAGAGATCTCTTTCTCGAAGTTGGACCTACCTAACTGGACTGCCTGTCCTAGGTATACGTAATGGTCAACAACTTCAAGTGTAGTGTTCCCAACATGAACTGGAGAGGGTACAACATGGGCATTTGACATAATTTTCGTCTTTTCCATGTTCATCCTAAGACCCACTCTTTGGGAAGCACTACGGAGATCTTCGAGCATTGTGTTCAGGTCTTCCATGGTCTCAGCCATAAGGACTATATCATCGGCAAAACGAAGGTGTGTTAGGTACTCGCCATTAATGTTGATGCCGAGTCCTTTCCAGTCCAAGAGCTTAAAGATGTCCTCCAACGCAGCTGTGAACAGTTTCGGAGAAATAACGTCTCCCTGTCTCACACCACGCTGCAGTTGGATAGGATTTGTGTTCTGGTTCTGTACTCGGATCGTCATGGTGGCATTTTGGTATAAGTACCTCAACACCTCGATATACCTATAGTCCACTTGGCACCTTTGGAGAGACTGCAGCACCGCCCAGGTTTCAATCGAATCAAAGGCTTTCTCATAGTCCACGAACGCCAAGCAAAGTGGCTCATTATACTCCTCGGTCTTCTGTATAACCTGCCGCAGCGTATGGATGTGGTCTATGGTGCTAAAGCCTTTTCGGAACCCGGCTTGTTCGGGAGGTTGGAAGTCGTCGAACTTGCGAGCGAGACGATTCGTAAGGACTCTCGAAAACAACTTATAGACATGACTCAGAAGCGAGATGGGTCTATAGTTCTTTAAGAGGGACTTGTCACCCTTTTTAAAGAACAAGATCACCTCACTTATGTTCCATGTCTTTGGCGTTCTGCCCTGGACGATGACGGAATTAAAGAGCTTCTGGAGGACTTTGAGTATCGGCTTACCGCCCGCTCTCAGAAGTTCTGTAGTGATTCCATCGTCACCCGCCGCCTTGTTGTTTTTCAGCTGTTTGAGAGCCATACTAATCTCGTACAGGCTGACGTCCGGGATATCTTGGGTATAGTGTCGGGTAAGCTTGGCTCTGGGGTCTTTAGCCTTGCTTTCAACAGGTGTCTGCGTGGAATATAACTGCCCATAGAAGCTCTCGATCTCCCTCAGGATTTCAGGCTTTGATGAAATGATGCGTCCGTCGTCAGTTTTCAGCTTCGTCATCTGGCTTTGCCCAATAGACAGATCTCTCGCGAACACTTTGGAGCCTTTATTCCGCTCGATAGCCTCTTTAATACGATTCGTATTAAATTGGCGAAGGTCGCTCGTCAAAGACTTAGATATCTGTCTATTAAGCTGCCGATAACGATTAGCATCTACTGAACTCTGGAGCCTCATTTCACGTCTCTGATCCATGAGTAGGAGTGTGTGGTCGGAGAGTTTCTTTATCTTGGGACGGCGGGTCTTAAAGAGCTTGGACCCTACCGTACGGACAGTATCCACCACCATGTTGTTTAGATCGTCCACATCTATGCTGTTCTCAAGGGCTTCGAAGCGGTTTTGGAGTTCGAGTTGAAAGCTCTCGGGGTTTTGAATATGGGCCGGCAATGGTCGAATTGTTGATTTTATCAGTCGAGATCTTTCCAGCTTTGGGTTGATATTCAATGTGCCACGTACCAATCGGTGATCGCTCCCCGTCTTAACAGCGTTGATCACAGTGACATCATTGAATATTTGCTTTTTCGTCGACATGATAAAATCTATCTCATTTCTGACTTTACCGTCCGGACTGACCCAGGTCCACTTCCGGCTTTCCGGCTTTCTGAAGAAGGAGTTCATCATAAAGAGGTTCTCCTTCTCCATAAAGTCAGCCAGCATCTGGCCTCTGTCATTCCGTTGCCCAACTCCAAATTGCCCCACTCTCAGCTCATCACCGCATCGTTTCCCCAACTTTGCATTGAAGTCCCCCATCACAACAGTGTAGTGGGTTTTGTAGCTATGCATGGCTTTAGAGATCTCCTCATACATAGCCTCCACTTCGTCATCTTGGTGTGTCGAGGTCGGTGCGTAAACCTGTATAACATTCAGCGAACACCGTTTGGATATTCTGAGTATAAGGTACGCCACCCTGGTCGACACACTTCCGATGGTAATCACGTTGTTGACAAGGGACTTGTGGACGATGAACCCGACACCACCTTGGGACTGTTGGTCGCCCTCCCGGTAGTAAAGCAAGTTACCGGAGTTGAGGATTATCGAGTCCTCTCCCGCTCTTCGGACTTCAGATAACCCGATAATGTCCCAGTGTACCTTGCTGATAACTTCTTCCAACTCGGTTAACTTCGCGTCTTCCCTTAGTGTGCGCGTGTTATAGGTTGCCAGGTGCAGTTGTCGTCGTTTTTGGTAGCCGAGCCGCACCCGGGGATTCTTAGCACCCCCTGCCCCGCCGTTACCGTAGCCGCTACCGTAGCTAGGAATAGCGGGGCTGCCGGGGACTGGGGGCCAATTTTTTGATCCATTGTGCATGAGGGGGGGGGTTTGCCATAATCGCCACGCTTGGCAGGCGGGTTGGCGATCGCAGTAGGCCAAGGTTTTTTGGAGACGCTGCTGCCCGTCTCTTGAAGGCTATGCTCCCTTAGTCGCCTTTTACGACACCCACGGGATGATAGGGGGTAGTGCTATTCTAGGCCGGCACATACACGGCAATGAATGAATATGAATCATCAATACATAAAAAGAAGGATGGAATCACATTTCACACGTAAGTAAAATTGGAAACTAATATAAAAATTAAGGTATTACTTGAAACACAAAACCTCAACAAGTGTTGCCATGCCAGACGTTATAGTTTAAACCTATTATTGGGTAACATGGAATGTAACATAACGTTATTTGTTTCTTGTTAAAAATAGCGCGTTAATTATTTCTGTTTCTGGACGTTTTTACCCACAACACGGACGGAACGGAACGGAGGCGGTATATGCGATTGGGGTTAGGCGATGGCTACACGCGTGGTAAATACTGTGATCCATCAGTATTTAATCAGGGGCCTATTTCATAAAAAATAGTAAATTTACTACAACAATTTACCATTGTTGTTATTAGGGTAGAAGTATTTCTTAATAATGATAAAACATAATTCTACCCCAATAAACTACTACAATGGTATATTACTGTACTTTTTCATTCTTTTTTTTATTTTATTTTTTATTTATTTAATAAATTTTTAGTTATTAGGGTAGAATTATTTCTTAATAATGATAAAACATAATGAGCGGTTTTCAAAAGGCAGTTTAAAAAACAAAAGTAGTACCCAAAAGACGGCTAAATGTCGTTGTTCAACTAAGTACGTAACTTTTTAAGAAAAAAGCAAAGGATTTTGTCAATTTGACAGTTAATCTTCTTCTTCTTATTTTTGTTTGGCAATCTACTCCTCTTAAGCGCGTCTACCGCCTAACTCTATCGCTTTGACTCTGGCTTTGGTTTATGACGTCAATGCACTCTCCGTCCTTGTCATCGTGTTATGATGTGACAAGGACGGGGAGAGCATACCTGTCGCTTTGGCTATCGCTTTGAGTTAGGCGGTAGGGCCCCTGGGAGTAAAATTTAAAAAAAACCTCCCTAATTGAATAGCGCCATCTATCAACATAAAAATAAACTGAAATTATTAGCCTCTGTTAACCATAGTACAGGCTTCGCCTAGCTAGTAATTCAGATGACCGTGTGTGTGAAATAGTACATTTTTGTAAATGTTAAATGTTTATTTATTTATTTGTTCTGGTAGGTAAGTAAGTATATTTTTTGTAAGGATATAAAAATTTTATGATTAGGCTCTGTACTGAATATTGTAAGGACTAATTAATTGTATAACTTCTTAACGTTTTACGTTCTTTTTTAGATTTCCAAATCGAGATGAAAATATAAAAGAGATGTGGATTGCGGTCATTCGTGAAAGTCGGAATGATCCTTTCTGGCATCCATCTTCCCACAGCGTAGTTTGTTCAACTCATTTTGAGAGCGACGATTTGTACTACACAATAAAAGGGTTACGTCGTATAAAAAAAACGCATATCCTAAGGTTTCAAACTTTGTTTATAAAAAATTATTTAGTCAATATTAATATAATATTACAATAAATCTATGAATCTGACTTGTTTTGTTTCGTTGAAAATTTGTTGATTGTTTTACTGAAAATGTTCTAGTTGATTGTTAGGTACAAAAAAGAAAAAGAAATATATTAAAGCTAATTTATAAAATTTGTTTTCTATAATGTGAATAATCCAAAAGAGCCTGACATTTTCTATGTCCGGCCGGAATGCTGACACAAAAAGCCTAACATGTCAGGACAAACATCTCTCTTTAAATACCTACACGAAACTTTAGTTATTCTGTTAGTTTTATTTTTACATTTTTCCTATTTCCTTGCTACTTCCGCCACTACTTTTAAAGCGGGCTACTCACAGCCCTGCCCTGGCTTTGAGAAGCTCACCTTATCTATCTATCATTAGATGAATGACGGCTACACGCGTGGTGAATACTGTGATCCATCAGTATTATTTTATCAGGCGTCTATTTCATAAAAGAATGAAAAAGTACAGTAATTTACCATAGTAGTAGTTTATTGGGGTAAAATTATGTTTTATAATTAAAAAGAAACATAATTCTAATCTGTAATAATTCTAAACTAATCTTTTATGAAATAGGCCCTGATTAAATACTGATGGATCACAGTACCAGGCGTGTAGCGTGATATAGCGTTTTGATTCTAATATGTGATATAACGTTATTATTTCATAACGCGTTATTCTTATTACATTGGGGTAATATGAATTACTATGGCAACACCGGCTCACACACTAATGCATAAAAAAACTGGCTTCAGTGCATTGCTTGGAAGACTCCGTCTTTCCTTTTTTATTTGGTCTGAGTATTTGACAGAAAGATGTGATACATTGGTACTTCTTATTTGCACAAATAAAAACATACCAAAGAAAAGAAGCAATGTATTACATACATACTCAAATTCAAATGAAAGCATTCGCTTCGCACAGTCTGCCAGACAAATCAGTCATCGATCACCATAGAGTCAATTTTAACCCAGCCTGCCTAGCATGACCATTTATATCGCGTGATATATATGTCGTAGGATAATCGTATAAGCCGGATCTTTACAAAAAACATATTTTGATTTGATTTGATTTGAAAAATCCTAGGTCGATCCGATCGTCCGAGAATTTTTTAGGATCTTTGTAAAAATCCCAGTATGTTTCGGACAATTGTAAACTTGAATGCTGATTGGATAGTCTTAAGAGACAATTTATATCATCTTCAACCTGATTGGTTAGAACATATTGCTGATGGGTTTTGGGGTTATTTCGTAATTATGCCGAATTAAATTCTTCAATTAAATAACAAGGTTTTGCAACAACATGTTGACGAGCGCTGTAGAACTTACTTAGCACTGTGTAGAAAAGTTATTTTTCGGTTATACTTAACCTCTAAATTGACTGCACTGATCGAGCCCAGCATTTGTGTAATAGTGCAAGTTTTACACAACAATAAAACTTGTATTATTGAGCAGAGACGATGCACAGCATCTGTGAGAGTGCGCCGACTTCCAGTCTAGCTACATCCTGTCAAAGTAGTCATATGTATATATAGTATATAGTCATACTTACCCTTTACGCAGTTTTCCTGTCAAAAAATCGTAAAACAGACTTACTTCCGGTTGGCGCCATTTTTACTTACACCTATGGAGTCGTTGAACGAAGTGTCCTCATAGAAGACTCTCACCAACACGCGTAGCATGACCAACATCGAGATAAGATTCGACTCACAGAACAATGGCTAGTCTACACCGAAATGTCACTTTTGTCGGGTTGAGATCGAGATACTCATGCTCGCATTTTACAACCGTAGACTCGCATTGTTCTTTGTCGTGGCCTAATGTCAAAAGTCGACAAACACGAGCTTTTGTCTTCAACTGACATTAATTTGACAGTTGAGTGGGAGAAATTTGTCTACTACCCTTCGAGTGGTCGAGAAAGATTTGTCGACTTATTTTTTTTTCTGAATTTTTAATTTCGCAATAAAAATAAATCTAAGTTGTCCGTGTTTATATTTTATTAAGGTAAGAAGAGAAGTTACAGCAACAAACGACAAAAACAGCTGTCCGGAAAGAAAAAAAATGAAAAATTGTATTTAAGTAATTCTTTTTTATTATAAAATTTATAAAAAAGAAATAAAATAAATATTTACTAGTTGTAGGCGCGGGTTTCTTGAAAGAGTATATACGATTTTTTAATGATTAGTTTGTGACACAGAGGTGGCTAAATTGCTAGGAACAAAAGGAAAAGAAAAATGGAAGGCAAAACATGCAGCTTACCAAAGTCCTGGATCAAGGTGGTTTCGGGAGCTCCCAAACAGCAGGATGACACTGTCGGACACTGTGATTGCGTAGGCACTATAACTTTGAGTTTTCACCGATATTTGGAACAATTAATGTGAGAGTAATTAATATCGGTCGCGCGCGCACGTCAACAATCGGGTTACTGGCGCGGCCGGTGTATTTGATTCTTCTCGCTGCATTTGCCATGATGGGAAATTGAGCGAGAGGGCAATAGATAGGGTCATAGGAAAGACAAGGATAGGAAGCATTTCGTCGCTCCGTGTCACACTATCTATTAAGATTAAATAGGTACTTATGTATATTATTGTTATAATAAAAATTAATTATTTAATGCCTTAATGTGGCGTTAACATCCCCCCCGGGTTGACAGGATGTAATCCTTCAAACTAAACCTAAACCTATTATTAATAGCTATTAGAACCATAGACTTAGATTTACTTATTTATTTATTTTAATTTTATTATTTATTTTATTTATTTATTATAAAGGAGTGGACTGTATGAAATTAAGTTAAACTATTGATTGGGAAGCGGAATGACTTTCACAACAGGTCTGCGATATACCCCGGACTTAGTTCTAACGTCCACGACACGGGATATTCCGTCCCTCCCAGGAAAAGTACGTTCGATTATGCCTAACGGCCAATTTAGAGGAGCACTGTTCTCTGATTTCAGTAAGATGACAGTGCCCTCGGGCACGGGAGCGCTCGGTGTGAGCCACTTTGCTCTAGTTTGCAAGGTGTTAAGGTATTCCACCTTCCACCGCTTCCAAAAGCATTGCACGAGGTGATCAACAATGCGTTTTCGCTGTAATAGCGTTATCTTTTCCGTGCTCACATCTTCGGATGGCAGGGATTTTAAGGGCGTCATGACCAGAAAATGAGCAGGTGTGAGCGCCTGAGGCTCTGAAGGATCACTACTAAGTACAGATAGTGGCCTTGAATTGAGAATCGCCTCAATCTGAGCGATAACAGTTGTCATCTCTTCGAAAGTTAATAATTGTGTCCCTACAATTTTGGACAGGTGACTTTTGACACTCCTAATGTTACCCTCCCAAATACCACCGAAGTGGGGGGCGGAAGCTGGATTAAATTTCCACTCAATGTGGTTATCTCTTAATTCGTTAGCGAATCTATCCCTATATTCCTCGGAATCTAACAGGCGATACATATTATTTAAGTAGGAATTGGCTCCTATAAAATTGGTGCCGTTATCCGAGTAAAGAGTTGAGATGGGGCCGCGACGCGATATGAATCTTTTAAAAGCATTTTAAAAGGCGTCAGTAGACAAATCCGAAGCGAGTTCTAAATGAACGGCTTTAGTAGCCAGACATATGAATAAGCATAAATATGCCTTAATACTATGTACTCCTCTACGCCGGTAGGGCAGCACAGCGATTGGTCCAGCAAAATCACAGCCACAGTGGCCAAATGCTTTAGCTTGTTGTACCCTGTAAGCGGGTAAATCTGCCATCAGCGGCGGTGTCGCGGGCTTAGGGTTAGCCTTGAAGCACGTGACGCAATTTTGTACTCGCTTACGAACAATATTACGTGCGGACAAAATGCAATATTTTTGTCTTATTAATGACATCAATAATTGAGGACCAGTATGAAGGTAACGACGATGATAATAGTCGATAATTAAATTGACTACGTGATCCTTGCTAGGAAGCAATATAGGGTGTTTACTATCGTAATCTAAATCGGAATTACGCAACCTTCCACCCACACGTAGTATACCGTCGCGTAAAAATGTATTTAATTTTAATAAAGACGGCGGTAATTTACCACCATTTTGGGCAATTTTAATCTCACTCGGGAAGTGAACTAATTGTAAGTCTTTAATGACCATTTCTTCCGCAATGTCTAAATGCGAAACACTAAATTGTTTCGGAAATTTCTTAGTGAACCGAAGAACATATATTACTATTCGGAGTAATTTATGCCACGAAGAGACACGAGTAGCTAATTCGTAAAAAATAGGTAAGGTACTAGGAGCCTTAACTGCAGCACTAAGGACGTTAACCTTCTCCTCAGGTAAATTTAAATCGTTAAAATCAGTTGTATCGACTTCTAATATCGGCCAATCGGAGACGGGTAGTTGCGCATATGGCGGTCCGTGGAACCAAAGTGGATGCTCAATTAACTGAGAAGGAGTGAGGCCCCTAGATAGACAATCCGCGGGATTGTCCTTCCCACTAATATGACGAAAATGTCGAGGGTGTAAGTCATTCTGAATCATGGCAACCCTATTTGCGACAAAAGTTTGCCATCGATTAGGATTAGAAACTATCCACGCGAGTGCTACCTTACTATCTGTAAACGCGAACGTGTTTGTTATCTTACACCGCGACGAATAGTTATTTAGAACTATACGTATTAACTTAGCCAGTATAACATTAGCACACAGTTCCATTCTCGCGAGCGTAACTACTGTTTTAGAGGGCGCCACTCTGGACTTAGCACACAATAAATTAATTACCGAACGATTCTCGTTAGGAAAATAAACATGTAAATATACCACACCACCGTACGCTCGTTCCGAGGCGTCCGCAAAGCCTATTATTGATATAACACAATTATTATTATTTACGCTTACGTGTCGGGGTAATTTAATAGATTGTAAAAGGTGAAGTTCCGATTCTATAGTTTGCCACAATGAAATTATATTCGAGGGCGGGGATTCGTCCCAATTGACATTATTTTCCCATAAAGATTTAATTATTAGCTTAGCTAAAAGCGTCACTGGAGCCACATAGCCCATAACGTCCCACAGGCGAGCAATCGTGGACAGAATTTTGCGCTTTGTACATTATTGAGGTTGTACGTTAATAATAAAAGTGAAAACGTCTTCCGCGGGTAGCCATAAAAGTCCTAAAACCTTTAATTGATTGTCGGGGCTGAACTCGACCGCATCACTAACACGATGTGTCGATGGAATACTAGACATTACTTTCCGCGAGTTACTAGCGAATTTGACTAACTCAAAACCGGCCGTTTCGAATAACTTTATAAGTTGGGTCGCGAGGTCGATCGCTTTTTTATCCGATTGACAACTCGTAGCCAGGTCGTCCATGTAAAGCTCAGTCTCAGCTACCGCGGCGGCGGCGGGGAACTCGTCCCGCTCGTCCTCAACTAACCGACGCACGGTACGCATAGCTAGGTACGGACTACAACGCAAACCGAACGGCACTCGAGTTATTTCGTATACGATTAACGGTTCATTAGAGTTGAATCTGTATAATATTCGTTGATATTTTAAATCATCATTATCGACATGAATTCTTAAGTACATTTGTCTTATATCAGCGCTTATCGCGATAGGTAATAAACGGAACTTTAATATAATATCAAAAATATTATTTTGTAAATTCGGACCAGTGTACAATAAATCATTTAACGATTTTCCGGAACTGGTGGTATTACTGGCATCTAACACCACGCGCAACTTGGTGGTACTTTTATCATGTCGGACTACGGCATGATGAGGAATTACGTATTGATCGTTATTATAACCTACCTCACTAATAGTACCAACCGGACGCATATAACCCTTTTCTAAATATTCTAAAAATACGGAATCATATTGTTCCTTTAACGATTGATAAGCCAATAATTTACGCTCGAACGTTAAATACCTACGCTCAGCTGACCGCATTGAATCGCCTAATAAAAGTGACGGTTCATATTTGAACGGTAACGACACTTCGTATTGTCCATTCGAAGTACGACGCGTGGTTTCGTTATAATATTTCTCACAATTTTCATCGTCTTTAGATAGGCAAAGCACATTCGGTACCTCCTCCAACTCAAAAAATCGATTCAGGCGATTTTCGACCGGTTCATCTAAAGTGAAGAGAGTATGGCTGGTATTACACACGGGTTCAATAACGGGAGCTTGACCTATAATTATATAACCTAATGAGGTCTCGACAGCGACGGGCTCACCGGCGTCACGTGATATTGTATCCGGACGCAGAATGCGCGCGAACAAATCGCTACCTATAATCAAGTCGATACTACCCGGAGTATGATAATTACAATCCGCTACAATAATATTATTTAAATAATTTACCCGAGCCGTGTTCACTTTAGTGATCGGTAATTCACTGGTAATATTATTCACGACCACAGGTTGAATCGTGTACCTGACCGAATCATTTATTCGCGAACGGATGGTCAGGCAGGTCGTCCCTACAATAGGACTATTGACGTCCCCTACACCTGACACATATTTATTATGCGACTCAGATATTTTTAAATTCAAACGTTTGCAACACTCCGTTGTAATTAAGTCCCTTTGAGACGCGCTATCAATTAACGCTCTAACTGCCCATATGTTCCCGGTCGCATCGAGCACGTGACATTGCGCCGTGCCTAGTAATACGGTCGTCGACGGACAAGACACCGTCTACGTGCCCTCCTCGTCACGACTGATGCCTTCGTTTACGGCCGCGCAGAGAGCTACTCCTACCGCGCCATCGGCAGGGCCGGCAGGGCTGGACTCAGTAGGTTTTGGGAAATGAAGCAAGCTATGATGTCTCTTAGTGCACTCATTACACCGTTCATTTGTTGACTTGCAATTAAGAATCGTGTGGGTACTATCTAAGCAATTAACACACATTTTATTACTTTTAATAAATTTATAACGATCATTAGGGATCATTGACAGGAATTTAGCGCATTGGGAAACATGCAAATGTTCATTTTTCCCACAACATAAACAGTTATTGCGCTCCTGTATGTTGACAAATGTGTTCACATTACTATTATTAGCATTACGTGAATTTGAGTAACCTCCCGACATCGCAGTTGATGGCGATGAACTATTTTTACGACCTTGAGTACTGCCCTTCGCTGGCGCCCCTACGGAATAACTACCTACACCTCGCGTACGCAACTTAACCCGAACATGATCTTTCACGAAATCAATAAAATCATTACATTTCGGAAATATTTCGGATTTTTCGAATTTGTACTCGAATGCTTCATACGTTTCCGTATTTATTTTCTTACTGGCAATATAAACGAAAACGAAGTCTTCCAAATTCTCGAAATCTAATTGTTTTAAAGCTAAATAAAGTGCAGAGAATTTATCAATAAATTCCTCTAATTGAGTTGGGGAATTATTTGACACCGTAGGTAGATTTCTAAGTAGGTCGCGGCAAGTACCCGCTTGTCATTATATTTCTTTACTAGATTATTCCAAATAACTGTATAGTTTTCGGCGGTAGGTAGAATACCCTGACAAATTGCTAGAGCTTTCCCCTGTAATTTCCCCATCAAGAATTGAATTTTATTCCCATCAGTGAGATCCGAATTTTCATGTATGGTAGTACGAAAAGACTCGTAGAAAATGGGCCAGGATGCAATATCACCGTTAAACGAACAAAGTTCAATGTTAGGTAGGTATTTACGAGTAGGTTTTTCATGTTCACACTTAACTACCTCACCGGCAACGTTGCCACTCATTTTTTGAGTATTTGGCGCCGTTAACTGGTGCACTTTGTACTTTATTTTCGCGAACAATTGCTCGAATGCTATAGCTGAATTATACGAAGGGGTGGGGCCGTCAGCTATTGAGAGCTGAACCTCATTCCGCTCCTCAATTGTTTTTAAGAAATCATTTCTTAACGTATCTAACGTAAATGCATCTCCTAAAAATTATCAATTTTAATGGGATCGTCCCCTAATTTAGCTATTTGATCGTAAATGGTTTGTAACCTACCGTAATATGCCGATAATTTATTTTGTAATTGTTGCATTTTCTTATCGGAAGCCATCTTTTTACAAATATGACACCTAGCACCGCGATGGTAAAAATACTAAATCTCAAAAATCTCACTCAATCCGGCTCGAAGGACCAAAATATGTAGGCGCGGGTTTCTTGAAAGAGTATATACGATTTTTTAATGATTAGTTTGTGACACAGAGGCGGCTAAATTGCTAGGTTCAAAAGGAAAAGAAAAATGGAAGGCAAAACATGCAGCTTACCAAAGTCCTGGATCAAGGTGGTTTCGGGAGCTCCCAAACAGCAGGATGACACTGTCGGACACTGTGATTGCGTAGGCACTATAACTTTGAGTTTTCACCGATATTTGGAACAATTAATGTGAGAGTAATTAATATCGGTCGCGCGCGCACGTCAACAATCGGGTTACTGGCGCGGCCGGTGTATTTGATTCTTGCTGCATTTGCCATTAAGGATGCGGAAATTGAGCGAGAGGGCAATAGATAGGGTCATAGGAAAGACAAGGGTAGGAAGCATTTCGTCGCTCCGTGTCACACTATCTATTAAGATTAAATAGGTACTTATGTATATTATTGTTATAATAAAAATGAATTATTTAATGCCTTAATGTGGCGTTAACACTAGTAGTAAATAACGAATAAGAATTTTTTATTCTTAATTTTTTTCATAAATTTTATAAATTAAAATAATACAATAAATAATTTATTGTAAAAAGGTACCTTACCTATTCAATAATATTGTTTCCTAATATTACACTTTTTTCCCTTTAGTATTTGTTTTACTTTTATTTTACTTTTATTTTACTTAATTTTAATTTATTTACTCAAAAACGTAAATTAAAATTATTTTCATACATTGATTTCAATATTTATTACTAAATTAACAAGTGCGTTGGTCTGTGTCATCTTTTCAAAAATCTCTCAATAAAAGGAAGGACTATATCCATACGGCTATATTTAACTCGGTTTTAAGAGTTTTGCGTCGTGAAACGTATAGAAAGGAACACCCTTTAAGAGAAATGATGGAAATAATTATAAATATTTACTAGTGGCAACATTATTCTTCTCGAGCTCGAGAGAGCTTTGTCTACGGAAGTGAAAGCTTTTGTGAGTGTCTCTTTATCTTAGAACTTATTAAAAAATAAGTATCATGTTTAAACTAAATCATTTCAAATCATTTCAGATAATTTCGACGTTTATTGATGTTGAAATAAAAATATTTAATTTTTTAAAACTCCCACATATTTGTATTAAAAGACATAAAAAGGCTGTAAAATTCTTAGAGCGAGTCCCACCACTGTGCTCAGCAATCTAGAAGGTCGAGACGACAAGTCTTCGTAGACAAGAGTCCCGTTTGCTCATGCTACGCGTGCAGGAGACCTTGATGGGATGCTGTGCATCGTCTCTGCTCAATAATACAAGTTTTATTGTTGTGTAAAACTTGCACTATTATCGGCATGTGACGATGCACAGCATCTGTGAGAGACGTGTTTATTAACTCCTGGTGACTCCAAACGACGCTATGTGATGCTGTTGAAGGCATGATTAACTTGAGATAACTGAAAACACATTTCAATTCATTGAAATATTGATATAAAATGTGTCACTCTGTATCAGAATTATTAACATAACTCACTTTTAAAAGCTAGCTTTGATTAATAAATTATTAAAAGTTATTGCTAATCAATTCGAGCAGCAATCTTGTCGTCTTTATGAAGGCTATTAGTTGAAATTATTATTGTACTAATTTAGGGGGTAACGGCCGAGCCCAAGGAACCTGCAGCTACGGTTATAACTGCATCTTTCACATGGTTTAATTTAGTTGTAGATTACTTACAGTTCATGAGGTGGCTTGGGTCGGGGCACACGCTTCTAACACTGATAATAAAGCCTTATTGCGTTCGCCTCATCGCCTACGCCTGTGCGTCTCTGAAAACTCACCTCAACCAAATACAGGAAAGGTATTAATATTACTATGTTTTAATTTTTAACCTGTCTGTTAAACACTGTGTCCGTCTTTTACCCAAGAGCTGGACTCAGGATGATGTGGTCGCCGGCATCGCTGTAGTGGCTCGTAGATACACTTGGTGCGTTCAGATATGTTCTTTTGCCCGTACCGTACCTCCGTTCCGATCGGCGTCGCGATCAAAGAACGCTAGTCTGGACGCATGTTCGGAACGGTGCGGAGGTACGCCGTTCCGTTCGCCGAACAGGTACGCCCCGATCCACCTCGAATCTCTCGCTCTTTTGCCCGTACCTGTATCTCTCGCTCTTGAGCGTCGCGAACAAAGAACGCTAGTCTGGACGCATGTTCGGAACGGTGCGGAGGTACGCCGTCTCGATCGCCGACAGGTACGCTCCGATCCATCGCGAGTCGGTTTTTTCGCCCCGTTCAAAGGAAAAACGGAACGGAGGAACGGTACGGCGCTAGTCTGGACGTGATCGCGGCGACGCGACGTTCGGAGGTTGTAGTACAGTAGCCCGTAGTACATTTAAATTACGAAAAAGGTTAGGTACCGTTTGCCGTTGTGATATAGTTATTTATTATGAAATTATAGATACTTTAACCCAAGTTTTACAGATCGCAACTCGCCGTAACCTATATTTGTATATCTCCAAAAATTAGATTTTTTATTTTTCGAGGTTAATCACATGGTTTAGCTATTGTCGTGTTCTACAGCGCTATGTTTGATTGCCACTGATAATAGTTAGACTGTGAAAAGTAGCCATACACAGATAGCGCTGTAGAACACGACAATAGCTAAACCATATGATTAACCTCGAAAAATAAAAAAATAATCATTTTTGGAGATATACAAATAAAGGTTACGGCGGGTTGCGATCTGTTAAAGTATCTATAATTTTGTAATAAATAACTATATCACAACGGCAAACGGTAACCTTTTTCGTAATTTAAATTTACTACGGGCTGCTGTACTATTGGATCGGAACGTTGATACGGAACGGAGGTACGGTACGGCGCTAGTCTGGACGTGATCGCGGCGACGTTCGGCGGTTTGATCGGAACGGTGGTTCGGAACGGAGGTACGGAACGGGCAAAAGTAGCGTCCAGACTTATTTGATCGGAACGCTGGTACGGAACGGAGGTACGGTACGATCAAAAGAACATATCTGGACGCACCTAGAAAAGAGAGGTTGTGTACGCGCCCGCCAGCCCGATGTTAGAAGCAGCAGGCACTAACCTTGCGTGAAGCTTCAAATAATGTGATGTAAGCAGCTGTCGGATTATCTTGTATCGAAGCGAACAAACCACCCAAATCCAAGACAGGTGGCTCGTGGATTCTCTGCTCGCTCTTTTTGAAGAGGTATTTACTACTTTTAAAATATGTTTCATTAGAAAAACATTATTACACATGACAATTTAAATGTTAATTCGTTATTTCTAATAATAATGCTCTGGATTTGTGTAATAAAATCATCCGATAAGCTAAATTCTCTTCAAAAGGCAGGTATGCTAAGAATCTAGCTAGATGGGCCTTTAGCTTCAAGATATATACGGCCTAAATTATTATCTCTACAAAATTCAACCTCTTTTTGTGTCACACGTTCCCGTCACCAGATTTCTGAACGTAGAGCTCGAACTTGAGGTGGTGGAAGTCTAATGCTCTGCGCTTTGACTCTGGCTTTGGTTTATGACGTCAGTGCACTGTCCGTCCTTGTCATCGTGTTATGATATGACAAGGATGGATATAGTCTAGCTATCGCTCTGGCTAAAGCTTTGAGTTAGGCGGTAGGGCCCCGTATAAGAACTGATTCTAAGTTCGGAATCTTATATTTTACACAGTATTCAACAAAATGTAAATCCTATATTTGCATTAAGCTAAGTTTGTAAGATTGTGTTGTGGGTTTTGTGATAATAAATGAAAATATAAAGAGCTCGTAGATGGAAGTATGGAAGCAAAACGGTACTACTACCCATGGGCGTACCCAGCATCTACTTAGGGGTGGGGCAAAAGTGATGAAATTCGAATAATAGGCAAAGACTTCTATATGCTTTTTAATGACTGATCTTATATCAATGTATCGCATCTTAAATAGAACCGAGCAGCAATGATGGTTTGGACAAAATCATTACAATCAATGATGGTGTGTGGTGCAGCCTAAATGCGACGTGCGAAGCGCGCCGTGCGCTCCGAACCGAGCGGCGATGATGGTTTAAACAAAATTATTACAATCAAAGATGGAGTAGCCTAGACGCAGCGTGTGAAGCGCGCTGCGCGCTACGGACCGGGCGGGGATGATGGTGTGGACAAAATCATTACAATCAATGATGGTGTAGCCTAGTCGCGGGGCGCCGGCGGGCATGAGAAGCGCGTCGCGTGCTCTAGACCGTGTCGCGATGATGGTTTGGACAAAATCATAATCAATGATGGTATAATGATTTTGTCCAAGTGCGATGAAAAATCCTCGCGATGCGCGACTTGCCGTTCCCTGAACTAGCGCAACCAACTCGCTCTGTGCCCTATTTTTCTGTTCCCAGATACGAGGACTATACAACAATTCAGCTTTATCAAGAAAACCGTTTATAAAAGAATAAAATCGTACCTACTACAAGAAGGCTATGCCACGCGGTAATTTAGAATTTTTCAAATTATAAAATAGTTTTGTAAATATTTAGCTTAAAGTCAGGGTAGAGGGTGGGGCAAGCGCCCCACCTTGCCCCAACGTGGGTACGCCCATGCTACTACCAGACAATACACTCTTGTCATGGGTGCCAGGCAGTGGGACAGGCAGGGTATCAGGCTTTGGGATCAAAATACCTATACTAGTCAGAACTACAATGACTTCAGCAGGACGTGGGTCTTATTTAAGGCACCGCATAATACTAACAATCTTGTGGTAGACAGTTCTCCAACTCTCATACGGCTGCGGCAATTCGATCTGGAGGAATTCCGAAAACGTGGTGCTAACCACTGGTCGTAACAGGTGCCGTCCAGATGCTTGGCTGCCCCGAGACAGCCTGTATGTTACCTCTTTATACTTATCTAGCAGGTATTCTGCTGTCATCAAGATGTTCCAACGGTCAAGGTGAAGTAGAAGTCGTCACGTCATCTAAAGATAGGGCCTGATATGGTTTACCGCTGTAAATCTAAGTCCCCGACTCCAACCGTGGTCTGCTACATCTGTTGCAAGATGTGATGTGATGTAAGCAGCTGTCGGATTATCCTGTATCGAAGCGAACAAACCACCCAAATCCAAGACAGGTGGCTCGTGGATTCTCTGCTCGCTGTTTTTGAAGAGGTATTTACTTCTTTTAAAATATGTTTCATTAGAAAAAAAAATACATATACATTATTACACATGACAATTTAAATGTTAATTCGTTATTTCTAATAATAATGCTCTGGATTTGTGTAATAAAATCATCCGATAAGCTAAATTCTCTTCAAAAGGCAGGTATGCTAAGAATCTAGCTAGATGGGCCTTTAGCTTCAAGATATATACGGCCTAAATTATTATCTCTACAAAATTCAACCTCTTTTTGTGTCACACGTTCCCGTCACCAGATTTCTGAACGTAGAGCTCGAACTTGAGGTGGTGGAAGTCTAATGCTCTGCGCTTTGACTCTGGCTTTGGTTTATGACGTCAGTGCACTGTCCGTCCTTGTCATCGTGTTATGATATGACAAGGATGGATATAGTCTAGCTATCGCTCTGGCTAAAGCTTTGAGTTAGGCGGTAGGGCCCCTGACTCCCTAGCCAAAGTAACATTTGCAAAGTTTCGCTATCGCTTCGCTTCGAAACATGTATGGATTTGACGTTTTAAAATTCGATAGTTAACGAAACCTTATGTCAATCCCATACATGTTTCGAAAGCGAAGCGATAACGAAGATTTGCCAATGTTACTTTGGCTAGGCCCTCTGGTCTAAGAACTGATTCTAAGTTCGGAATCTTATATTTTACACAGTATTCAACAAAATGTAAATCCGTCATTTGCATTAAGCTAAGTTTGTAAGATTGTGTTGTGGGTTTTGTGATAATAAATGAAAATATAAAGAGCTCGTAGATGGAAGTATGGAAGCAAAACGGTACTACTACCCATGGGCGTACCCAGCATCTACTTAGGGGTGGGGCAAAAGTGATGAAATTCGAATAATAGGCAAAGACTTCTATATGCTTTTTAATGACTGATCTTATATCAATGTATCGCATCTTAAATAGAACCGAGCAGCAATGATGGTTTGGACAAAATCATTACAATCAATGATGGTGTGTGGTGCAGCCTAAACGCGACGTGCGAAGCGCGCCGTACGCTCCGAACCGAGCGGCGATGATGGTTTAAACAAAATTATTACAATCAAAGATGGAGTAGCCTAGACGCAGCGTGTGAAGCGCGCTGCGCGCTACGGACCGAGCGGCGATGATGGTTTGGACAAAATCATTACAATCAATGATGGTGTAGCCTAGTCGCGGGGCGCCGGCGGGCATGAGAAGCGCGTCGCGTGCTCTAGGCCGTATCGCGATGATGGTTTGGACAAAATCATAATCAATGATGGTATAATGATTTTGTCCAAGTGCGATGAAAAATCCTCGCGAGGCGCGACTTGCCGTTCCCTGAACTAGCGCAACCAACTCGCTCTGTGCCCTATTTTTCTGTTCCCAGATACGAGGACTATACAACAATTCAGCTTTATCAAGAAAACCGTTTATAAAAGAATAAAATCGTACCTACTACAAGAAGGCTATGCCACGCGGTAATTTAGAATTTTTCAAATTATAAAATAGTTTTGTAAATATTTAGCTTAAAGTCAGGGTAGAGGGTGGGGCAAGCGCCCCACTTTGCCCCAACGTGGGTACGCCCATGCTACTACCAGACAATACACTCTTGTCATGGGTGCCAGGCAGTGGGACAGGCAGGGTATCAGGCTTTGGGATCAAAATACCTATACTAGTCAGAACTATAATGACTTCAGCAGGACGTGGGTCTTGTTTAAGGCACCGCATAATACTAACAATCTTGTGGTAGACAGTTCTCCAACTCTCATACGGCTGCGGCAATTCGATCTGGAGGGATTCCGAAAACGTGGTGCTAACCACTGGTCGTAACAGGTGCCGTCCAGATGCTTTGCTGCCCCGAGACAGCCTGTATGTTACCTCTTTATACTTATCTAGCAGGTATTCTGCTGTCATCAAGATGTTCCAACGGTCAAGGTGAAGTAGAAGTCGTCACGTCATCTAAAGATAGGGCCTGATATGGTTTACCGCTGTAAATCTGAGTCCCCGACTCCAACCGTGGTCTGCTACATCTGTTGCAAGGAATTAGAGTAGGGTGAAAACTTTTCACGACCTGATGGTACTCTTACGTAGTTATTATCAAGTCGCGTTGTACTGGTTCCGATATGTTGTAGTGGCTGCTCGAAGATTCTCTTCGTAACACGTGTGTTACGTTTGTTGAAAGTGCAGTCACTGGGAATAATAAAATTTGCGAGATTCAGAGTACCCTTGACCAATTTATTTCCTCCGTAGCGACAACATACCAATGCGACGTGCGACCAGCACACAATACACAAACACGTGAGCAGTGGCAGCTGTGTGGTGCAGTTGTACTCCTGACCTGACAACGGCAGGTAAGGTCGTGCTGCGCGAGCAGCGCGTGCAGGTGACGCGTGGGCAACTTGGTGGTCAACGCGTGATGAGTACTTATCACTCTTCACCAGTAAGATAAGCAGTGCGTTCTCTCTTATGCAGTTTTATAAATTTCAGTTTCTGGCTGGGTTCGGTTCAGTCGATGCTGATAGTCTCATCTAGACTATAGTATCTATTCTCTACTATCTATCTAACTGAAATATATCTAGTATATATTATATACTAATATTACACTGTTTGACCAGCGAGAAGTACAAGTAGACTGTAATTCGCATACCTTTTTCTAAAGGTGTTGAGCTACCCTGTCGGCTAAAGAGGTGAAATATTTCGGAGCGCACAATAGGCCAAACGGTAGACAGGCCATTTGGATTATACTATTCACCCCTAGCTCCGCTATAGTTCACCAGTATACTACTCATCCCTAGCTCCGCTATAGTTCACCAGTATACTACTCACCCCTAGCTCCGCTATAGTTCACCAGTATACTTCTCACCCCTAGCTCCGCTATAGTTCACCAGTATACTACTCACCCCTAGCTCCGCTATAGTTCACCAGTATACTACTCACCCCTAGCTCCGCTATAGCTCACCAGTATACTACTCACCCCTAGCTCCGCTATAGTTCACCAGTATACTACTCACCCCTAGCTCCGCTATAGTTCACCAGTATACTACTCACCCCTAGCTCCGCTATCGTTCACCAGTATACTACTCACCCCTAGCTCCGCTATAGTTCACCAGTATACTACTCGCGCCTAGCTCCGCTATAGTTCACCAGTATACTACTCACCCCTAGCTCCGCTATAGTTCACCAGTATACTACTCACCCCTAGCTCCGCTATAGTTCACCAGTATACTACTCACCCCTAGCTCCGCTATAGTTCACCAGTATACTACTCACCCCTAGCTCCGCTATAGTTCACCAGTATACTACTCACCCCTAGCTCCGCTATAGTTCACCAGTATACTACTCACCCCTAGCTCCGCTATCGTTCACCAGTATACTACTCACCCCTAGCTCCCCTATAGTTCACCAGTATACTACTCACCCCTAGCTCCGCTATAGTTCACCAGTATACTACTCACCCCTAGCTCCGCTATAGTTCACCAGTATACTACTCACCCCTAGCTCCGCTATATTTCACCAGTATACTACTCACCCCTAGCTCCGCTATCGTTCACCAGTATACTACTCACCCCTAGCTCCGCTATCGTTCACCAGTATACTACTCACCCTTAGCTCCGCTATAGTTCACCAGTATACTACTCACCCCTATCTCCGCTATCGTTCACCAGTATACTACTCACCCCTAGCTCCGCTATAGTTCACCAGTATACTACTCACCTCTAGCTCCGCTATAGTTCACCAGTATACTACTCACCCCTAGCTCCGCTATAGTTCACCAGTATACTACTCACCCCTAGCTCCGCTATAGTTCACCAGTATACTACTCACCCCTAGCTCCGCTATAGTTCACCAGTATACTACTCACCCCTAGCTCCGCTATCGTTAACCAGTATACTACTCACCCCTAGCTCCGCTATCGTTCACCAGTATACTACTCACCCCTAGCTCCGCTATAGTTCACCAGTATACTACTCACCCCTAGCTCCGCTATAGTTCACCAGTATACTACTTACCCCTAGCTCCGCTATAGTTCACCAGTATACACCCATATCATTATTACCATCTTTTTCTAAAATATTGGAAAAAATTATCAATAATAGGATAGTTCGATTTTTAGAAGAAAAGGCGATTTTGTCTAAATATCAATTTGGGTTTCGACCAAAAGTATCAACTGCTGATGCCGTACATCATTTAACAGATTATATTGTAAATAATTTGGACAAAGGTAGTCACACAATTGGAATCTTCCTGGATTTGGCAAAAGCTTTTGATACGGTGTCTATCCCTATCCTTTTGCGCAAACTTGAGACTTTAGGCATAAGAGGCACACAGCTGAAACTCTTCACGAGTTATCTGGAAGAACGTAGCCAATGTGTGAGAATTGGAAGTGTCCTCAGTGATGAGCAGGATAATACATCCTTCGGGGTTCCGCAAGGAAGTATTTTAGGACCTACCCTGTTTCTGATTTACATCAATGACCTTTGTAATATTAAGCTAGATCATGGGATGATCATATCTTACGCTGATGATACTGTACTTCTTTTCGCGGCTGACTCGGAAGAACAAGTATACAAGTATGCGCAACGAGGATTCAATGTTGTAAATAATTGGCTTCAATCTAACCTTTTGACACTAAATGCTGAAAAAACTAACTATATTAAGTTTTCTGTACGTAAACAGTGTTTTTCTAACACTAACCCAACACTACATGCCCATTATTGTGGAGTACATATGGATAACCAATGTATGTGCCCCGAAATTAAAGAAACAGATAAAATTAAATACCTGGGTATTATATTAGATGAAACTCTTTCTTTTAAGCCACATATTGCGGCTTTAAATAGCAGATTACGTAAGTTAATATTTGTATTCAAAAAGTTACGACATATTGCTGAACCGACAATAATAAGGCAGGTGTATTTTGCACTATGTGAATCAATATTAACTTACTGTATCACGACATGGGGAGGTGCAAGTAAAACATTGATACTAACCACAGAGAGAGCACAGAGAGCGATTCTCAAAGTGTCAACTTCCCGCCCTTTTCTATTTCCCACTAACCTTCTGTATAAGTCTTGTAATTTGCTAACGGTTCGACAATTATTTATAATGCACATAGTATTAAAACAGCACTCAGCACTTTCTTTTAACCCTGACATAATTTATAAAAGACGCAAAGATATTGTATGCACTCAAAGAGTTTCTATTAATTATGCTTTTACAAAAAAATTCTATTTATTCCTGGGCCCACTGCTGTACAATAGATTAAATCGTATAGCAAACATCTACCCGCTCAATTCTAGAAATTGTAAGATCAACTTAAAAAATATCCTACAAATCATGTCCTATGAAGATACAGAGAGACTATTGGTTGTATTAAAATAGTAAATTGTATATTTATTTAAGTAAGTTTTAATCAAAGAATAATTTGTAATGTATGTGTACCTACTTTAACTTCAACAAAAACTTTTATTGTGGAGAAAAAAAATATATATTTGCTTAAGTAATAAGTTAGTGATTAACTAATTTTTGTGAATATTATTAGCTCAAATCGCCTGAAACACAGGATTTCCTAGTTCAGGCAAACGTTATATATTGTTCATTATGTAAACCTTGCACAAAAACTTTGTATCTGCACCAATGGAAAATAAATAATTATTCTATTCTATTCTATTCTATTCTATTCTATTCTATTCTATTCTATCTATTCTATAGTATACTACTCACCCCTAGCTCCGCTATCGTTAACCAGTATACTACTCACCCCTAGCTCCGCTATCGTTCACCAGTATACTACTCACCCCTAGCTCCGCTATAGTTCACCAGTATACTACTCACCCCTAGCTCCGCTATAGTTCACCAGTATACTACTCACCCCTAGCTCCGCTATCGTTCACCAGTATACTACTCACCCCTAGCTCCGCTATAGTTCACCAGTATACTACTCACCCCTAGCTCCGCTATCGTTCACCAGTATACTACTCACCCCTAGCTCCGCTATAGTTCACCAGTATACTACTCACCCCTAGCTCCGCTATCGTTCACCAGTATACTACTCACCCCTAGCTCCGCTATAGTTCACCAGTATACTACTCACCTCTAGCTCCGCTATAGTTCACCAGTATACTACTCACCCCTAGCTCCGCTATAGTTCACCAGTATACTACTCACCCCTAGCTCCGCTATAGTTCACCAGTATACTACTCACCCCTAGCTCCGCTATAGTTCACCAGTATACTACTCACCCCTAGCTCCGCTATCGTTAACCAGTATACTACTCACCCCTAGCTCCGCTATCGTTCACCAGTATACTACTCACCCCTAGCTCCGCTATAGTTCACCAGTATACTACTCACACCTAGCTCCGCTATAGTTCACCAGTATACTACTCACCCCTAGCTCCGCTATGTTCACCAGTATACTACTCACCCCTAGCTCCGCTATCGTTCACCAGTATACTACAAACCCCTAGCTCCGCTATATTTCACCAGTATACTACTCACCCCTAGCTCCGCTATAGTTCACCAGTATACTACTCACCCTAGCTCCGCTATCGTTCACCAGTATACTACTCACCCCTAGCTCCGCTATCGTTCACCAGTATACTACTCAACCCTAGCTCCGCTATAGTTCACCAGTATACTACTCACCCCTAGCTCCGCTATCGTTAACCAGTATACTACTCACCCCTAGCTCCGCTATCGTTCACCAGTATACTACTCACCCCTAGCTCCGCTATAGTTCACCAGTATACTACTCACCCCTAGCTCCGCTATAGTTCACCAGTATACTACTCACCCCTAGCTCCGCTATCGTTCACCAGTATACTACTCACCCCTAGCTCCGCTATAGTTCACCAGTATACTACTCACCCCTAGCTCCGCTATCGTTCACCAGTATACTACTCACCCCTAGCTCCGCTATAGTTCACCAGTATACTACTCACCCCTAGCTCCGCTATCGTTCACCAGTATACTACTCACCCCTAGCTCCGCTATAGTTCACCAGTATACTACTCACCCCTAGCTTCGCTATCGTTCACCAGTATACTACTCACCCCTAGCTCCGCTATCGTTCACCAGTATACTACTCACCCCTAGCTCCGCTATAGTTTACCAGTATACTACTCACCCCTAGCTCCGCTATAGTTCACCAGTATACTACTCACCCCTAGCTCCGCTATAGTTCACCAGTATACTACTCACCCCTAGCTCCGCTATAGTTCACCAGTATACTACTCACCCCTAGCTCCGCTATCGTTCACCAGTATACTACTCACCCCTAGCTCCGCTATAGTTCACCAGTATACTACTCACCCCTAGCTCCGCTATCGTTCACCAGTATACTACTCACCCCTAGCTCCGCTATAGTTCACCAGTATACTACTCACCCCTAGCTCCGCTATAGTTCACCAGTATACTACTTACCCCTAGCTCCGCTATCGTTCACCAGTATACTACTCACCCCTAGCTCCGCTATAGTTCACCAGTATACTACTCACCCCTAGCTCCGCTATAGTTCACCAGTATACTACTCACCCCTAGCTCCGCTATAGTTCACCAGTATACTACTCGCGCCTAGCTCCGCTATAGTTCACCAGTATACTACTCACCCCTAGCTCCGCTATAGTTCACCAGTATACTACTCACCCCTAGCTCCGCTATAGTTCACCAGTATACTACTCACCCCTAGCTCCGCTATAGTTCACCAGTATACTACTCACCCCTAGCTCCGCTATAGTTCACCAGTATACTACTCACCCCTAGCTCCGCTATAGTTCACCAGTATACTACTCACTGTTGAATGTCGATGTGATAGTCACAGGATCAGAAATGTCAATGTTGTTTTTGATAATACTATTTATGTAGTTGTTTTTGATTTGTGCTCCTAGTGTTTCGTTTTTAATGACAGTCCATGTTGCTTTACAAATGTTGTTACTCCTAGATATATATTTTTGATTGGTTGTTCTTTTTGCGTAGTTGATACATTTTTTGAATAGTGCATTGTAATTAATGTACTTGAACTTATTAGTATCACTTTTGTTTGCGTAGTATTTGTAACGAAGTGCATTTTTTGACAAACTGCTTATTTTAAGACCTTTCGAAATCCATTTAGGCTTAGCAGATAACTTACTCCTAATTCTTGTTATTGGAAAACATAAATTATACAGCAGAGTCAAGATTTCATGGAATTCACCATTCATTCATTCATACTACTCACCCCTAGCTCCGCTATAGTTCACCAGTATACTACTCACCCCTAGCTCCGCTATCGTTCACCAGTATACTACTCACCCCTAGCTCCGCTATATTTCACCAGTATACTACTCACCCCTAGCTCCGCTATCATTCACCAGTATACTACTCACCCCTAGCTCCGCTATAGTTCACCAGTATACTACTCACCCCTAGCTCCGCTATCGTTCACCAGTATACTACTCACCCCTAGCTCCGCTATCATTCACCAGTATACTACTCACCCCTAGCTCCGCTATATTTCACCAGTATACTACTCGACCCTAGCTCCGCTATAGTTCACCAGTATACTACTCACCCCTAGCTCCGCTATATTTCACCAGTATACTACTCACCCCTAGCTCCGCTATAGTTCACCAGTATACTACTCACCCCTAGCTCCGCTATAGTTCACCAGTATACTACTCACCCCTAGCTCCGCTATCGTTCACCAGTATACTACTCACCCCTAGCTCCGCTATCGTTCACCAGTATACTACTCACCCCTAGCTCCGCTATCGTTCACCAGTATACTACTCACCCCTAGCTCCGCTATAGTTCACCAGTATACTACTCACCCCTAGCTCCGCTATAGTTCACCAGTATACTACTCACCCCTAGCTCCGCTATAGTTCACCAGTATACTACTCACCTCTAGCTCCGCTATAGTTCACCAGTATACTACTCACCCCTAGCTCCGCTATAGTTCACCAGTATACTACTCACCCCTAGCTCCGCTATAGTTCACCAGTATACTACTCACCCCTAGCTCCGCTATAGTTCACCAGTATACTACTCACCCCTAGCTCCGCTATAGTTCACCAGTATACTACTCACCCCTAGCTCCGCTATCGTTCACCAGTATACTACTCACCCCTAGCTCCGCTATAGTTCACCAGTATACTACTTACCCCTAGCTCCGCTATAGTTCACCAGTATACTACTCACCCCTAGCTCCGCTATAGTTCACCAGTATACTACTCACCCCTAGCTCCGCTATATTTCACCAGTATACTACTCACCCCTAGCTCCGCTATATTTCACCAGTATACTACTCACCCCTAGCTCCGCTATAGTTCACCAGTATACTACTCACCCCTAGCTCCGCTATAGTTCACCAGTATACTACTCACCCCTAGCTTCGCTATCGTTCACCAGTATACTACTCACCCCTAGCTCCGCTATATTTCACCAGTATACTACTCACCCCTAGCTCCGCTATCGTTCACCAGTATAGTACTCACCCCTAGCTCCGCTATCGTTCACCAGTATACTACTCACCCCTAGCTCCGCTATCGTTCACCAGTATACTACTCACCCCTAGCTCCGCTATAGTTCACCAGTATACTACTCACCCCTAGCTCCGCTATAGTTCACCAGTATACTACTCAACCCTAGCTCCGCTATAGTTCACCAGTATACTACTCACCTCTAGCTCCGCTATAGTTCACCAGTATACTACTCACCCCTAGCTCCGCTATAGTTCACCAGTATACTACTCACCCCTAGCTCCGCTATCGTTCACCAGTATCCTACTCACCCCTAGCTCCGCTATAGTTCACCAGTATACTACTCACCCCTAGCTCCGCTATCGTTCACCAGTATACTACTCACCCCTAGCTCCGCTATAGTTCACCAGTATACTACTCACCCCTAGCTCCGCTATAGTTCACCAGTATACTACTCACCTCTAGCTCCGCTATAGTTCACCAGTATAGCTACTCACCCCTAGCTCCGCTATAGTTCACCTGTATAGCTACTCACCGCTAGCTCCACTATAGTTCACCAGTATAGCTACTCACCTCTAGCTCCGCTATAGTTCACCAGTATAGCTACTCACCCCTAGCTCCGCTATAGTTCACCAGTATACTACTCACCCCTAGCTCTGCTATAGTTCACCAGTATACTACTCAACCCTAGCTCCGCTATAGTTCACCAGTATACTACTCACCCCTTGCTCCGCTATAGTTCACCAGTATACTACTCGCGCCTAGCTCCGCTATAGTTCACCAGTATACTACTCACCCCTAGCTCCGCTATCGTTCACCAGTATACTACTCACCCCTAGCTCCGCTATAGTTCACCAGTATACTACTCACCCCTAGCTCCGCTATATTTCACCAGTAAACTACTCACCTCTAGCTCCGCTATCGTTCACCAGTATACTACTCACCCCTAGCTCCGCTATAGTTCACCAGTATACTACTTACCCCTAGCTCCGCTATCGTTCACCAGTATACTACTCACCAGTGGCGGTACCTCCATAGAAGCCCAAAAGCCCGGCTTGCCCTAACAAAATCTTATTTACACTACTAATGAATCTCAATTAATGACAACAACAAAATATTATTCACGAACGTAAATTTTCAATCAAAATCAATCAAAGATTCAATTTTTCAAACAACTGATCGATAGTCAAGTCGTTAAACTGCATAATATAGCGTATTAATCGAACAATACACTACATCTCTCTCGCACTCGTTGGCTTGCAACCGGGCTTCGCGAATTTATATGTCCGCACTCTTCTAACGTTAGCGAAACTGGTACCCCACTACATACATACTACTGTACGTATCTATAGATTCTATGAAAAATGCTCAATCCGAGCCAAAGCATGCTTGCTATTGAACTTAACCACAAGTGGGTACGAGGCTGCCGCGTAAACAACAGTCAACAGCTCACGATCGGGCCAATCCCTGCGCAGCAGCCCGCAATCGGACCAATGGCTGCCTAGCGCATACTAACGGGCAAATCAGGAGCGATATTGAGCGCGCGGCTCATTGTTACCTGTGTGAGTGAAGTAGCAACTTTTAACAATAACGTGTTTGTTTTGTTTTGCATTTTAAGGTTGAGTGAATGTTTGTTTGTTAAAGTTACAAGTGTTTTGCATAAATTAGTGTTTATCGTTGTAAAAAATGATGTCACAGTTCAGATCGATGACTTAATGTGGTTCCTTGTGATTGTGAAGGATCAAAATGTGTGAAAATGTTGGTCGGCGAGGGAAAGGTAAATTCATTGAACATAGCCGAATTAAGCAGGTCATATTATCTTCAATATCTTCATACAGACCTACTCCAGATGTTTATATTTTGTAGTTTTTTAGAGCTTCGGGCCTTCTGGCTTGCCCTGATCTCAGACCCTAGGCACGCCACTGCTACTCACCCCTAGCTCCGCTATAGTTCACCAGTATACTACTCACCCCTAGCTCCGCTATCGTTCACCAGTATACTACTCACCCCTAGCTCCGCTATAGTTCACCAGTATACTACTCACCCCTAGCTCCGCTATCGTTCACCAGTATACTACTCACCCCTAGCTCCGCTATAGTTCACCAGTATACTACTCACCCTTAGCTCCGCTATATTTCACCAGTATACTACTCACCCCTAGCTCCGCTATCGTTCACCAGTATACTACTCACCCCTAGCTCCGCTATAGTTCACCAGTATACTACTCACCCCTAGCTCCGCTATCGTTCACCAGTATACTACTCACCCTAAGCTCCGCTATAGTTCACCAGTATACTACTCACCCCTAGAGAGAAGAGAGAGAGAGAGAGAAACACATTTATTAACAACACACACACATACAGTAGAGTAAAGAGAAGAAAGTAATATACAATGAATTAACACGTTACAAAGAATATGGGAGACAGGTACATTAAACAGTGTGCAGTTAATGGGCCCCGTCTCAGTAAAAAAACTCCTGAGTCTTCTTAGGTGGTCAGAATAACTCAGAAGCACTGATATTCTGCCGGGGCCTAAACACAGTAAGTGGTCAGCAACACAACACATTATCGGAGGAAAGAAAGAAAAAAAAAAAACACTTAACGACATTAAAAGAAACTAAAACAAAATTCATAACAAGAAAATAGGAAATAACTATATAGACAATAATACACATAACCATTTTAGTATACATACATATTGTAAAGCGCTATGAAGCGTGATTCATTTGCCTAAAAAAAAAAAAAAAAACACCTTTATTTAATAACAAAACGTTATTTGGTTCGATATTATCCCCGCGTTCCGAATCACGCCTACAGCGCCGTTGGCGCGCATCCAACCAAATTAAATAGTCACAAAATATTACACAAATAGGGTTATTGTGTACCTACTTTACTTAATGGATTATACGCTAATTGCGCTGTTGGCATGATTCGGAACGCGGCCTATCATGCATGACATTGATGTGAAACGTCAAATATAAATCCAATCATTCCAATAAAGCAAGAAATGTGAGGAAAAAGTAATAAATTGATGGTGGATGAAGAAATTTAATTACAGTGTACCTACCTATACCTGGTTTGTTAGAAATTGCTAGTGACGTGGCATGGACGTGGGAAGCATGTTACGCTACACCTCGTGGACAGGACACAAAGTGTGGTATCTGGCCAAAGTGCATTGCGAATTTAAAAACCGACAGAACTGAGAAACGTAAGACTGAGATAGTGAGGAAAAAGAAGAAAGGACACGGGAACATGATAGATATTTTACCAAGCGACGGTGGGCCGCATGTCGGTGGCTAGACCTCAAATTGAAATAGCAAACGCGTCGTGAAAAAACCGAAGGTATGAGTTACATAGTAGATTTTTGTGTCTCGATTAAATAGTTTTTGACGTGTTTTTTAAATGTTATTTTTGTTTTCAGATCACGCATTGGTGGCAAGAGGACATTCCAGCACCGAGATGCAGCGAATCGAAATGACCCGCGAAAAGCCATAGTTCGATGCTTTGGAGTAGAAAAGACGTGAGTACATGCTCTTTTTGGATATCTGCTGCGTTCCCATGCCCATACAAGCTTGTCGCGGAGATATTGAGGCTTCCCTGATCTAACAATGTCGAATAGCATGGATGCTAGATGAAGTTTTCTACGAGCCTCCATCTTGAGCAGATTTGCAGCATTGAGGAAAGGAGTGACATGAGTACGAGGCGGAATATGGAAGCAAAACCTAGCACAGGCATTTTGCACACGTTGGATGAGTTTTTTGGTCCGGGACAGAAGACATGGACCATACACAGTGTCACAATAATTTAATTTGGACAAAACTAATGACTCACACAGCCGAATCCTTAGCTCTTCGCTCAGGTAGGGTCGTATTTTGTATAGTAACTTGAGACGATAGAAGCAATTGCGAGCACATTCCGCAATGTGTGTTTCAAAATTTAGGTGGCCATCCAGGACCAGCCCCAGATTTCTGACCTTTTCGACTCGCTCAATGTTTTCTCCATTTAGAGTGACATTGAATGATGTATTTTTGTCAAAATTGTGCAGATTGTATCTTGAGCCGAATAAGATGAGCTTTGTCTTTTTGGGGTTCAAGGTCAAGCAATTTCGCTGGCACCAAGCACTCACTTGAGAAAGGTCATCATTTATTTTCGCCACAGCTGCAGTGTGATCTGAGGGTGGGAATGAAATGTACAGTTGCAGGTCATCTGCATAGAGATGATATTTGCAGTGAGTAATATTTTTTATTATGTCTGCACTGTATAAAATGTAGAGAATAGGGCCTAAAATTGACCCTTGAGGCACGCCGCGCGTTACGGGTAGGGGGGAAGATTGAACTTTAGTCCCATCAGTCTTGGTTATCTCGACATACTGCTGCCTGTGTGAGAGATAGCTGTTGATCCACCTGAGCGTTTTTACATCAACTCCATAGTATGACAACTTCGACAGCAAAAGAGTTGTATTAATTGTATCAAATGCACGTGAGAGATCAAGCAAGACCATGGCGCTGATCAACCCCTGGTCTTGAGCTGTCAAAAGATTGTCTACTACATCGGCCAAAGCCGTAGCAGTACTATGCCCTCTGCGATAGCCAGATTGTAACTGAGGAAGTATGTTGTTGTCTTCCAGGTATTTGGTGAGTTGTTCGCAGACGACTCTTTCTAAAACCTTAGAAGCACAGGAAAGCAGACTGATGGGTCGAAGGTCTTGCAGCGTATCAGGTTGGTTGTTTTTTGGAAGGGGTTTGACAACCGCAACCTTCCAACTCTTAGGAAATGTGCATGCCCCTATTGACCTATTAATTATGTGAGTGATGGTTTGTAATGATTGGGGGAGGGTTAGTTCTAACATTTCTAAAGAAATGCCATCGTCACCCTGTGCATTTGATTTGAAACTTCTAATGATCTTCAGTACCAAATCCTCGCTGACTGGGTGCAATGAAAAAGATGCCGTGCTGTATCTGTGATGCTCTAAAAAAGTCAGTTGGGATATTGACACTCTATTGTCCCCGGGTGTATTCAAAAAGTGTGCATTCATTTGATCTGGGTTGTCCATATGAGTAGGGAGGTCCAATTCTGATTTTCTGTTTATTGATAGAGTATTTTTTAAATTTTGCCAAAGTTTTTTAGAGTTATTCAAGTTCTTATTTATGTGACTATTGAAAAAACATTTCTTTTCACTTTCAATAGCATTTATTACTTCCTGCTTCATTGTCTTGTAATTATTTTTTAAGACTGCTGTTTTTGACTTTTTGTAATTAATGTGATAGTTATCTCTAAGGCTCATCATGGATTTTACCGTGTCAGTAATCCACGGATAAGGAGGGTGCCTGAATTTCCTTTTTTTAATGGGAGCATGAAGGTCGAATAGCATCCTCACACTGAGAGTAAAGGCCTTCACTAGAGAGTCAACATCCCCCAACTCATTTAGACTGCTCCACTTAATGGAATCAAGATCTGAATTCAGTTGGTTCACAAGTATATCCTTCATTGGTCTATAAGTTAGCCAGCGCGGACTTGGTCTATCTATCTTAATTTTGAAATCTGCTGCCACCATCGCATGACCACCCAAGTCTGGAGAATATTTGACTTTAACTTTCAGTGCCTGTGCATTTGTACAGATCACGTCTATAAGGCTTTCACTATGGTCTGTAAAATGAGTGGGTTCCTCTACCAGCTGACCCAAGTTAACAGTGTGTAGGAATTGATTAAACAGCCTGGCCATACTGCTGCTTGGATCGAGGAGGTTGATATTAAAATCTCCAAGCAAAATTATGCGATCAAATTTTGCTAAGGAGACGATGGAGCAGGTGATTGCGTCTAGGAAGATGTTAACGTCCTGCCTCGGGCGCCTGTAGGCGGTTCCAATAGCTATGTCCTGGTTGTTTATGTGCACACTCAACCACATTTGTTCCACAGTAACCGCTATGGGGTGTTCGCAGGTACGAGCGTTAATGCCTCTACGTATGTAGAATCCAACGCCACCCCCACCACGACCGTCAGATCTCGGAATGTGCTGCAAGCGGTAGCCCGGCAACCTAGGTGCCTTATCGTTCTGTCCCGAACCCAGCCAAGTCTCATTTATTGCCATAAGGTCCGGAGCCGTTTCCTGCATGGCCACTATGAACTCCTCATGCTTAGTGCCTAGTGACCCAGCATTAAAAATACCAACTTTAAGGTTCTTAGAACACATCACATAAAAAAGGAAACAAAATATACAATACTAAAGCCACAAATTAGGTCATTTTTGTATAGATGTATGTAACCGCTGAGCGCTGAGTTGAATGACCTGTAGTTAAAAACACTTTTATGGTGTAAGCTCCTAATATGGAAATTATTGTGTGGGATTCTCCATATTGATTTATTTTGGTTGACTATGATTTTTAGATTCAGTTGTGAATTAATTAGAATGTATGGTTGAATAAAAACTATGAATAATATGAGTATAAATATAAAATAGTGGATTGTGTATATAATATTATTAATTGTGCTCATCGTAAAATAGATTTTTATATTTAAGACATTGGTTTTATTTAATGGAGTCATACACGAAGATATTATATCGAACCATGGTGATATACAAACAAACAGTAATGTCTGTAATTTAGCAGACACAATAAGGAAAAATATAATGGAGACTTGACACAAAGGTAAACACAACATGATAGTACAAATACAGAATAATATAAAGAAAACATTAGGTTTCATATTCGTTTTATGTTTTAGGACACTGGGAATCCGGTACCCGAGGGCCAAAAACGCGGTCGCAGTCCTCGTCAGAGCGGAACTGAAATATTGGCAACCCATCTCCCTGCCGTGCGAAAATGCGGCCGCCTCTCGTCCACGAGTAGCGCCATTGCCGGCTGCGACACTCCTCACGGACGCGCCGAAACGTCTGGCGGTTCGCGCGAGTCAGGCGCTCATTGATGAACACCCGAGGGCCCGTGGCCGAGGCCTGGCCAGTGCGACGCACGCGTGCGGCGCGCAGCAGCTCGTCGCGCAGGTGGCGGCGCGCCAGGCGCACCACGACGCGGCGCGAGCGGCCCCCCGCCTCGGTCGGCGGCGCACCCACACGCTCCGCGAACACCACGTCACGCTCCTCCAACTGGACGCCCAGCCGTGCAGCAAGCACGGTCACCGACTGGATGACACTCACGCCCTTTTCCTCCGGCAGCTGCCCGATGTCCAGGTCGGCCAGGAGGGCTTCTTGGTCGCGGTCGTTGAGCTCCCGCTTTAGGTTCTCGATGGTCCGCTCGAGTTCAGCGGTACCCCCGGATTCGACTTCAGAGCCTCGCTTTTCCAGTGCGTCCAGCCTCCGCTCTAAGTCATTCAAACGGGTATTTAGTGACTCGCGTAACTGGTTCATTTCCTTTCGGAATTCACGAAATTCTGCCATAAATACTGCAAATTCACTATCTCGATGGTCCTCGCGCTGTGGTGAACAAGGGCTACTATCGCCCTGAGTTGGGGTACCATACACCGCTTTATCCGGTATCTGGCTATTGTCGCCCCTCCTATCGCCCTTTTTACAGTTAGGACAGACCCAGTTCTTGCTTATCTGGGCCTTGTCCGGCAGAGCCACACACCCTCTGTGGTATTTGCCCGAGCATATGGAGCAGCCAGCGCCCCCCGTCGCCGACAAAAATTTACCACAGACGCCATAGTTGACCATTGTGGCGAAAATCCTTATTTAGGGTAAAAAATTATAAAGCGGCAACACTTTTATGTATATTTCAAGCTGTCCCACTTGTCAAAGTCGAAATTCTGACTGTCAGATGATTTTGACATCCACTTTGTTGACAAGATTGAGGGTACCCGTGTCACTTTTTCAAAATTTTAAATATGGAGGTAGATAATTTCGACTTAGCTTTGTGTTATCAGATGCTCCACAGCTGATTAAAAACGCCAACAACGATATTGCAGGCTCCTTTTTGAACAAACTTCACTTTTATAATACTTCCAAAGAGTTTTAAGACAGTTATGGGAAATCAAGGCAAAATTTAGTGCGGAGAAAAATTTATTGTGTTTAACGTAGCAGTGTTGCCACCACCGGAGTTCGGACCCTAGCTCCGCTATCGTTCACCAGTATACTACTCACCCCTAGCTCCGCTATATTTTACCAGTATACTACTCACCCCTAGCTCCGCTATCGTTCACCAGTATACTACTCACCCCTAGCTCCGCTATAGTTCACCAGTATACTACTCACCCCTAGCTCCGCTATATTTCACCAGTATACTACTCACCCCTAGCTCCGCTATAGTTCACCAGTATACTACTCGCGCCTAGCTCCGCTATAGTTCACCAGTATACTACTCACCCCTAGCTCCGCTATAGTTCACCAGTATACTACTCACCCCTAGCTCCGCTATCGTTCACCAGTATACTACTCACCCCTAGCTCCGCTATAGTTCACCCGTATACTACTCACCCCTAGCTCCGCTATCGTTCACCAGTATACTACTCACCCCTAGCTCCGCTATCGTTCACCAGTATACTACTCACCCCTAGCTCCGCTATCGTTCACCAGTATACTACTCACCCCTAGCTCCGCTATCGTTCACCAGTATACTACTCACCCCTAGCTCCGCTATAGTTCACCAGTATACTACTCACCCCTAGCTCCGCTATCGTTCACCAGTATACTACTCACCCCTAGCTCCGCTATAGTTCACCAGTATACTACTCACCCCTAGCTCCGCTATCGTTCACCAGTATACTACTCACCCCTAGCTCCGCTATAGTTCACCAGTATACTACTCACCCCTAGCTCCGCTATCGTTCACCAGTATACTACTCACCTCTAGCTCCGCTATAGTTCACCAGTATACTACTCACCCCTAGCTCCGCTATAGTTCACCAGTATACTACTCACCTCTAGCTCCGCTATAGTTCACCAGTATACTACTCACCCCTAGCTCCGCTATATTTCACCAGTATACTACTCACCCCTAGCTCCGCTATATTTCACCAGTATACTACTCACCCCTAGCTCCGCTATAGTTCACCAGTATACTACTCACCCCTAGCTCCGCTATAGTTCACCAGTATACTACTCACCCCTAGCTCCGCTATCGTTCACCAGTATACTACTCACCCCTAGCTCCGCTATAGTTCACCAGTATACTACTCACTTCTAGCTCCGCTATAGTTCACCAGTATACTACTCACCCCTAGCTCCGCTATAGTTCACCAGTATACTACTCACCTCTAGCTCCGCTATAGTTCACCAGTATACTACTCACCCCTAGCTCCGCTATAGTTCACCAGTATACTACTCACCCCTAGCTCCGCTATAGTTCACCAGTATACTACTCACCCCTAGCTCCGCTATAGTTCACCAGTATACTACTCACCCCTAGCTCCGCTATAGTTCATCAGTATACTTCTCACCTCTAGCTCCGCTATCGTTCACCAGTATACTACTCACCCCTAGCTCCGCTATAGTTCACCAGTATACTACTCACCCCTAGCTCCGCTATCGTTCACCAGTATACTACTCACCCCTAGCTCCGCTATAGTTCACCAGTATACTACTCACCCCTAGCTCCGCTATAGTTCACCAGTATACTACTCACCCCTAGCTCCGCTATCGTTCACCAGTATACTACTCACCCCTAGCTCCGCTATATTTTACCAGTATACTACACACCCCTAGCTCCGCTATATTTCACCAGTATACTACTCACCCCTAGCTCCGCTATAGTTCACCAGTATACTACTCACCCCTAGCTCCGCTATCATTAACCAGTATACTACTCACCCCTAGCTCCGCTATCGATCACCAGTATACTACTCACCCCTAGCTCCGCTATAAATCACCAGTATACTACTCACCCCTAGCTCCGCTATCGTTCACCAGTATACTACTCACCCCTAGCTCCGCTATCGTTCACCAGTATACTACTCACCCCTAGCTCCGCTATATTTCACCAGTATACTACTCACCCCTAGCTCCGCTATCGTTCACCAGTATACTACTCACCCCTAGCTCCGCTATCGTTCACCAGTATACTCTTCACCCCTAGCTCCGCTATAGTTCACCAGTATACTACTCACCCCTAGCTCCGCTATCGTTCACCAGTATACTACTCACCCCTAGCTCCGCTATATTTCACCAGTATACTACTCACCCCTAGCTCCGCTATAGTTCACCAGTATACTACTCACCCCTAGCTCCGCTATAGTTCACCAGTATGCTACTCACCCCTAGCTCCGCTATAGTTCACCAGTATACTACTCAACCCTAGCTCCGCTATAGTTCACCAGTATACTACTCACCCCTAGCTCCGCTATAGTTCACCAGTATACTACTCACCCCTAGCTCCGCTATAGTTCACCAGTATACTACTCACCCTTAGCTCCGCTATCGTTCACCAGTATACTACTCACCCCTAGCTCCGCTAACTACTCACCCCTAGCTCCGCTATATTTCAACAGTATACTACTCACCCCTAGCTCCGCTATCGTTCACCAGTATACTGCTCACCCCTAGCTCCGCTATAGTTCACCAGTATACTACTCACCCCTAGCTCCGCTATCGTTCACCAGTATACTACTCACCAGTGGCGGTACCTCCATAGAAGCCCAAAAGCCCGGCTTGCCCTAACAAAATCTTATTTACACTACTAATGAATCTCAATTAATGACAACAACAAAATATTATTCACGAACGTAAATTTTCAATCAAAATCAATCAAAGATTCAATTTTTCAAACAACTGATCGATAGTCAAGTCGTTAAACTGCATAATATAGCGTATTAATCGAACAATACACTACATCTCTCTCGCACTCGTTGGCTTGCAACCGGGCTTCGCGAATTTATATGTCCGCACTCTTCTAACGTTAGCGAAACTGGTACCCCACTACATACATACTACTGTACGTATCTATAGATTCTATGAAAAATGCTCAATCCGAGCCAAAGCATGCTTGCTATTGAACTTAACCACAAGTGGGTACGAGGCTGCCGCGTAAACAACAGTCAACAGCTCACGATCGGGCCAATCCCTGCGCAGCAGCCCGCAATCGGACCAATGGCTGCCTAGCGCATACTAACGGGCAAATCAGGAGCGATATTGAGCGCGCGGCTCATTGTTACCTGTGTGAGTGAAGTAGCAACTTTTAACAATAACGTGTTTGTTTTGTTTTGCATTTTAAGTTGAGTGATCGGACCTCAGCTGCTGGCGGCAAGAAACGTAGAAGGGCTGCGACTAAAACTCGCAACCCATCCACGGGAATTGACGCCGGCCCCGGTAGCTCGAACGCCAGCAAGTCGTCGGGAACGCGAGTGGCGGCCTTGCCGCTACCAGCTAGTACCGATGCGCACCCGGGGGGAGAGTCGGGATCGCAGGTTGAAGCCGGAAAAGGACGGGGTAACCCGTCTGGACCTGCGCTGATTCCGGCCAGTGCCGATGCAAACCCCAGAACCACCGACAAGTCGTCGGGAACGCGGGCGGTGGCCACGCCACTACCAGCCAGTACCGACGCACAGTCGACGACGGGTGGGAGGCGGGGAAACCCACGACCACCCAAGTCGGCCCGATGAGCTCCCAAACCTGCTCATAACATCCCAGTTGCAGGTGCTGCTGCGCGACCGAAGCCCAAAGCCAAAAGGGCTCGCCTCGATGAGACGATCTCTCCTCGAGGTGACCCCAAGAAGCTGAAGGCCGGGTCGCCGAGTACCTCGACAGGAACGTATACCTACGCTGCAGCCGTGGCCAAACCCAAGGAGGTCAGGTTTGCTGTTTCATCGCCTTCGGGATTCATCTCCAGGGCGATGGCGGAGCAGATCGAGGCCGAAATAGAGGAGGCCATGATGCAGCAAATACTGTCAGGCTCCTTCGAAGCAGGTAAGGTCGCTTTTTGTGGTAAGCCGACATATAAAGACGGGTGTCTTCATCTCGCGGGCACCAACGATACAACCATGGAGTGGACTACAGAATGGGCGAGGGGACACCGTATTCCAGACGTGGGAGAACTCCGCGTATTCAGAGCGGAGGAGATCCCGAGGAGGGTCTGGTGCGGTTTCGTTCTGCCCAAGCTGTGGAACCGCGAGCAGGGGATGGTGGGGAAGGTCCTGCACTACTCCAACCCCGAACTCCAGGTACAACGATGGCTCCTAAACGGCTTCCAGCCTCAGGAGTCCACTCAACGAACGTTCGTCGTAGTGTCGGTACCGGAGGACATCGTACCGGTGATCATGGCCAAAGGTCGCCGAGTCAGTTTCCTTACCGGCTCGGTGTACCTGAGGTTCAGGAACGCCAAGGGCCAGTACGTCGAAACTCCACCCACCGACGACCCCTGCGAGTCCCCCGGTGACGACAAGACGACGAGCACACCTACACAGGCCGCACCAGCGGCGGCCGCTGACACCGCCGAGCCAGCCGAGGTAACGATGGACATCGACACCGCTGCTGCCGCCGGTCCCTCCTGTGGTGAGGCCTCGCCTAGAAGCGAGGAACTCCTGCGGGGGCTTGACGAGTTGGACCTGGAGGACGTTGTCTGTGAAGATGGCGTCCCTCTCTCGTAAGGCCCAACTCATACAAACCAACCTCCAGCACAGCATGACCGCAACGGCTCAACTACGGCACTGGCTGGAGACCAACACGACGACGATCGCACTGATCCAGGAGCCGTGGATCAGAGACGGCACTGTGCGAGGACTCTCCAGTATCGGAGGTAAGCTCATACAGGGGTGCGATTCGGTTGCCATAAAAACAGTTAATCTAATTTCAATGTCACTAACGTTGACTTCATCTAATTTTCATTTGACCTAAAAATAAATGACATAATTTTTATTTAACCTATTATTCATTTGTCATCATTATTATTTGCCATATTTACATTTGCTCTAACGTTTATATCCCATAAGTATCATTTGATATATTGCTTTTTTATCTAACTTACATTTCTTAAACATATCATTTGATCTAATTTTACATGTTATAATCAACTTTTACTATAGAATAGAAATAACTAGCTTTTGTTATTATGATGCTTGCTTAATTTTCAAATCCACTAATTTTTAATGTAGCTAATAACATCAATAGCATACATATATTATAACATAACAATGACTAGACATGCAAGCAAGCATACAAGAATGCATGTAGCTTGCCAGTAGGTTAGGTTAGGTTTGCGTTTTGACCACTCGCAGCGGAGCTCCACAATGCTTGCATGCATGCTGCATCCTTACTTGCATGCTGCATGCTTGCTTGCATGCTGCAACCTTGCTTGCATGCTGTATGCTTACTTGCTTGCAAAATGCTTGCCGGGGGGTGCAGGGGGGCTGGCCCCCCTGCTCGGGGGGGTCGGGGGGCCTGAGGCCCCCCGCTATAAAGAAAAACTTTTAATGCACCTACCAGTAGGTTAGGTTAGGTTAGTGTTTTGACCACTCGCAGCGGAGCGAGCGAAGCGAGCGGAGCTCCACAATGCTTGCATGCATGTTGCATGCTTGCTTGATGCTGCATGCTTGCTTGCATGCTGCATGCTTGCTTGCATGCTGCATGCTTGCTTGTATGCTGCATGCTTGCTTGCACGCTGCATGCTTGCTTACACGCTGCATGCTTCGTTGCACGCTGCATGCTTGCTTGTACGCTGCATGCTTGCTTGCACGCTGCATGCTTGCTTGCATGTTGGGTGCTTGCTTGCAAAATGCTTGCTAGGGGGTGCAGGGGGCTGGCCCTAGGCCCCCCCCACTATAAATAAAACTTAATGCACCAGGTAGGTTAGCTTAGGTTAGTGTTTTGACCACTCGCAGCGGAGCGATACTGTACTGTTGGCAGTAAGCTGTTTCAAGGTTGAAACAAATTATCGGACGCGGCTTATGGACGCGGCTTACTGCCGCGGCTGATAAGTGTGCACACTCTCATAACATCCTGCGTGTCAGATAGCTATCGGACGTCCGATGACGTCATATTAGTCTATGGTTACGTCCGCGACCTACTACATCCGATAGTTTGCACACCTCAGATCAGCCGCGGCAGTAAGCCGCGTCCGATAATTTGTTTCGACCTACAGAACCCTTTATAGAGGATTTAAAGCGTGGGTGTAGCTGTAGATATACAATATATAAGTAATGAAATCATATTTTTTGGCTATGCTTGTTTTTATAGCATTTAAATCATAGGTCAAATAAAATTATTTTAAATGTTGAATAGAGTAAATGAATGTTATATGAAATGTGCTTTATATCATCTGTTAATTAGATCAAATGATTATTATGTCAAATAATTTTTATATCACATGTATTTAGGTCAACTGAAATTATATTAATCGTATGTTATATTATTCGATCGGTATGTCAAATGAAATTATAGGAAATGTTATTATATCCTCTGATCGTTAGTGCATGTAAATTTCGGTCATACATTACACACCCCTCATACAGGCCGCGAGTGGTAATGTAAGATCGTGCATATACATATCTAAAGATATCGAGACACAGCCCTTACTGAATTTCTGTTCCAGAGATCTAAGTACTATTACGCTGACAATTAACAATCAGGAATTGGTCCTGGCATCAGCATACATAAAGGCTCCAAAGTGTTCGCGAGAGATCTGTCTATTGGGCAAAGCCAGATGACGAAGCTGAAAACTGACGACGGACGCATCATTTCATTTCGCCTGAAATCCTGAGGGAGATCGAGAGCTTCTATGGGCAGTTATATTCCACGCAGACACCTGTTGAAAGCAAGGCTAAAGACCCCAGAGCCAAGCTTACCCGACACTATACCGAAGATATCCCGGACGTCAGCCTGTACGAGATTAGTATGGCTCTCAAACAGCTGAAAAACAACAAGGCGGCGGGTGACGATGGAATCACTACAGAACTTCTGAGAGCGGGCGGTAAGCCGATACTCAAAGTCCTCCAGAAGCTCTTTAATTCCGTCATCGTCCAGGGCAGAACGCCAAAGACATGGAACATAAGTGAGGTGATCTTGTTCTTTAAAAAGGGTGACAAGTCCCTCTTAAAGAACTATAGACCCATCTCGCTTCTGAGTCATGTCTATAAGTTGTTTTCGAGAGTCCTTACGAATCGTCTCGCTCGCAAGTTTGACGACTTCCAACCTCCCGAACAAGCCGGGTTCCGAAAAGGCTTTAGCACCATAGACCACATCCATACGCTGCGGCAGGTTATACAGAAGACCGAGGAGTATAATGAGCCACTTTGCTTGGCGTTCGTGGACTATGAGAAAGCCTTTGATTCGATTGAAACCTGGGCGGTGCTGCAGTCTCTCCAAAGGTGCCAAGTGGACTATAGGTATATCGAGGTGTTGAGGTACCTATACCAAAATGCCACCATGACGATCCAAGTACAGAACCAGAACACAAATCCTATCCAACTGCAGCGTGGTGTGAGACAGGGAGACGTTATTTCTCCGAAACTGTTCACAGCTGCGTTGGAGGACATCTTTAAGCTCTTGGACTGGAAAGGACTCGGCATCAACATTAATGGCGAGTACCTAACACACCTTCGTTTTGCCGATGATATAGTCCTTATGGCTGAGACCATGGAAGACCTGAACACAATGCTCGAAGATCTCCGTAGTGCTTCCCAAAGAGTGGGTCTTAGGATGAACATGGAAAAGACGAAAATTATGTCAAATGCCCATGTTGTACCCTCTCCAGTTCATGTTGGGAACACTACACTTGAAGTTGTTGACCATTACGTATACCTAGGACAGGCAGTCCAGTTAGGTAGGTCCAACTTCGAGAAAGAGATCTCTCGCCGAATCCAACTCGGGTGGGCAGCATTCGGGAAGCTTCGAAAAATCTTCGCGTCCGACTTACCTCAGTGTCTCAAGACGAAAGTCTATGAACAGTGTGTGTTGCCAGTGATGACTTACGGCAGTGAAACGTGGCCGCTAACTATGGGTCTCATAAGGAGGCTCAAGGTCGCTCAGCGTGCAATGGAGAGAGCCATGCTCGGCGTTTCCCTGCGTGATCAAATCAGAAACGAGGAGATCCGCAGGAGAACTAAAGTAACCGACATCGCTCGAAGGATTGCTCAGCTGAAGTGGCAATGGGCGGGACACATAGCGAGAAGAACCGATGGCCGTTGGGGCAGAAAGGTTCTGGAATGGCGACCGCGCACCGGACGACGCTCCGTGGGTAGGCCCCCGACAAGGTGGACCGACGATCTGGTGAAGGTCGCGGAAAGCCAGTGGATGCAGGCAGCGCAGGACCGATCGTCGTGGAGATCCTTAGGGGAGGCCTATACCCAGCAGTGGGTGTCGTGTGGCTGATATGATGATGATCAGCATACATGCCTGAAGGGGAGCGAGCGCCACCTGAGGAGGTAGCGTCGCTTGCTCGCTACTGCAGGGAAAACAACATTGAGCTAATCATCTCGACAGACTCCAATGCCCACCATCCGCTGTGGGGAGAGGAGAAAAGCAACACTAGAGGTAATGAACTGGTGGAATTTCTACTAACAACCAATCTAGAAATAATTAACATAGGCAATGAACCGACCTTCGTCGCGAAGAGGTGCAGAGGGACGATTGTTGACCTGACACTTGCTACACCGTTAGCGGCATCCATGATAACGGACTGGCACGTCTCAGACGAGGCCTCATGTTCGGATCACAGGTGGCTACGTTTCAACTTACAGGTACCTACCATCACTATTGACCCTAAAAGGTATCCAAGGAAAACTAACAAACAACAATACAGAACACTCTTAGCAGAGAAACTTGATACAGTCTGCGACAGGAGGGACATCCCGACCGCTGCGCAGCTAGAAGAACAGGTAGTAAAATTTACCAATACCTTAAGACAATGCTTCGAAGAGGCCTGTCCCTTGAAAGCTCCCGGCTCAGAGAGCCCCGGTAAGCACCAATGGTGGGGACCGGAGCTTAAAAGGCAACGTGAGATTGTCAGGAAAAGGCTGAACAGAGCAATGAACACCTGCGATGACTATGACTGGGACCGATACAAAGAGGCTAAGGCTGAATACAAACGTAAAATAAGGTACTGGAGGACCTCATCCTGGAGAAAGTTCAGTAATGAGATAAGCTCCACCAAACAGGCAAACCGGGTAAGGAAAGTATTGTCTAATCAGGGTCCTGGTCCACTAGGTAACCTGAAAAAACCCGATGGCACGATGTCCCGCTGCCCGGAGGAGACAAACGCTATCCTAATACAGACCCACTTTCCAGACTGCCAACTCGTACAACAGGTAAGTTGGCAAGACAAACCTGTGCAACCCACTGAAGACTGTTGGCGTTATGCCGAACAGGTAATAACACCTGAAAAGGTAAGAAGTGCTATTAAGAGTTTCTCCCCTTTCAAGGCGGCTGGAACGGACAACATCTTTCCCGCACTACTACAATGGGGAGAGGAGAAAATAGTTCCAGCCCTCACCCATTTACTACAAGCCTGTCTGGCGTATCGCTACACCCCGCACCTATGGAGGGAAGTCAAGGTAGTGTTTATACCTAAACCAGGTAAACCCGACTACACTAATCCGAAGGCTTTCAGACCGATCAGCCTCACAACCTTCCTGCTGAAAACTATGGAAAGGGTCTGTGAGTGGTATCTACGAAGTGGAGCATTGGCGAAACTCCCACTACATAAACATCAGCATGCTTACAGCGCTGGAAAATCCACTGAATCAGCCCTTCATCAATTAGTCGGTAAGATAGAGGAAGCTATTCAAAACAAACTTATCTGTTTAGGCACCTTCATCGATATAGAGGGCGCCTTCGACAAAACTACATTCACCAGTATTGAGGCAGCACTAGTGAGACACGGTGTTGATAAACAACTCGTAGACTGGATCGTGAATATGCTACGCAACAGAACGGTACAGGTATCAGGGGCCGTCGGCCAAAGGGCCCTGGTGGCGAGAGGATGCCCCCAAGGAGGTGTGCTCTCTCCACTTCTGTGGAATCTGGTGGTAAACGACCTGATCTCCCATCTTAACTCTAACTATTTTTACACTATAGGATATGCGGACGACATTACCATACTAAGTATAGGTAACCAGGCTGGCATAACCTGTAACACCATGCAAGCAGCCCTGAAGAAGGTTGAGGAATGGTGCAAAAGACACGACCTGACCGTCAACCCCACGAAGACGGAAATGGTAATGTTTACAAACAAACGCCAGGTGGGCGACTTCCGTCTGTCGAAACTGTTTGGAACTACTCTACAACTCTCTAATGAGGTAAAGTACCTAGGTATAATCCTGGACAGCAAACTTAATTGGAACAGCCACCTGGAGTACAAAACGCAGTCCGCCAGCGTCATTCTATGGCAGTGCCGAAAGATGATTGGTAAGCGTTGGGGCCTAGCACCCAAAATATTCCTCTGGCTTTACAACACGATCATAAAACCCCTGGTAAGCTATGGATCTGTAGTGTGGTGGCCAAAAGCCGCCCAAACCACCGGAGCCAACAAGCTACAGGGACTACAACGTCAGGCCTGCTGCGCCCTCACTGGGTGCATGAACACAGCTCCCACAGCTGCTCTAGAGGTAATGCTGAACCTAACACCACTGCACCTCCACATCCAACAGGAGGCAGCCAAAACAGCGTTAAGACTAAAACAACTGGGATCTCTAAAATTCGAGAGGGTAAAACATCTCAGTGGACTACTGGAGGACTGGCTGAACACCCCTCTTATTGAAGCACCATGCGACAAAGTTAAGCCAACCCTCACTTTCGACAAAAAATACAGAATACACCTGATAGACGATATCAGCTCTAAGAAAAGACACAAGGCTCTCCTGATTTACACCGACGGCTCCAAGACCTCATCGGGCACAGGGTCGGGTGTCTTCTCAGAGGACCTCAACATACAAATTGCATCCCCCTTAAGCTCATACAACACGGTCTTTCAGGCCGAGTGCGTGGGCATAATAATGGCGGCTCGGGCAATCGAAACAAGAGAGGTAAAAGACCGCGACATCTTAATTCTCTCTGACAGCAAATCTGTTCTACAGGCTCTCCAGGGCAGTCGCATCACATCGAGCCTTTTACTTGAGTGTCACCACGCCCTAAATACAGTAGGTGCACTTAATACTATTACTATCCAATGGATCAAAGGTCACAGTGGATCACGGGGAAACGATGCAGCCGACGAACTGGCTAGACGCGCATCTGGTTCGGCGCCTATTGGCCCAGAGCCGATCGCGCCTATCCCGACCAGCTGGTTTGCAAGTAAGATCCGTGAACATACCATAGAACTACATCAACAGAACTGGAGCTCGCTGGACTCGTGCAGACAGGCGAAACTCGCTCTACCGCGCGTGGACGCTCGTCTATCCAGGTCCCTGATACAACTGTGCAGACCGCAACTTCGCCTAGTAACAGGTGCTATTACTGGTCATGGACAATTTAACAGACATCTTTTTAACTTAGGTGTCACGGACAGTCCCCTATGCAGAGGATGCATGGAGGAAGAAGAAACAGCCGCCCACGTTCTGCTGGAATGCAGAGGGGTGGCCCCTTACCGGGCGAGGTACCTCGGTTCGCCGGGCAGCGTCCAGGAAGCGATCACGAACGTGAAAGCCCTTGGAGCGTTCCTGACTGAGCTGGGCTGGCTGGAGTGATCCGGCCACACATCCTAAAAATATCCAGCAAAATAGGCGCTATAGACGTCGAGTTGCGGAAACCGCCTGCACTGACAAGAAGAAGAAGAAGAAGAAGGTTGAGTGAATGTTTGTTTGTTAAAGTTACAAGTGTTTTGCATAAATTAGTGTTTATCGTTGTAAAAAATGATGTCATAGTTCAGATTGATCACCCACCCCTAGCTCCGCTATAGTTCACCAGTATACTACTCACCCCTAGCTCCGCTATAGTTCACCAGTATACTACTCACCCCTAGCTCCGCTATAGTTCACCAGTATACTACTCACCCCTAGCTCCGCTATCGTTCACCAGTATACTACTCACCCCTAGCTCCGCTATAGTTCACCAGTATACTACTCACCCCTAGCTCCGCTATCGTTCACCAGTATACTACTCACCCCTAGCTCCGCTATATTTCACCAGTATACTACTCACCCCTAGCTCCGCTATCGTTCACCAGTATACTACTCACCCCTAGCTCCGCTATAGTTCACCAGTATACTACTCACCCCTAGCTCCGCTATATTTCACCAGTATACTACTCACCCCTAGCTCCGCTATCGTTCACCAGTATACTACTCACCTCTAGCTCCGCTATCGTTCACCAGTATACTACTCAGCCCTAGCTCCGCTATAAATCACCAGTATACTACTCACCCCTAGCTCCGCTATCGTTCACCAGTATACTACTCACCCCTAGCTCCGCTATAGTTCACCAGTATACTACTCACCCCTAGCTCCGCTATAGTTCACCAGTATACTACTCACCCCAAGCTCCGCTATAGTTCACCAGTATACTACTCACCCCTAGCTCCGCTATCGTTCACCAGTATACTACTCACCCCTAGCTCCGCTATAGTTCACCAGTATACTACTCACCCCTAACTCCGCTATAGTTCACCAGTATACTACTCACCCCTAGCTCCGCTATAGTTCACCAGTATACTACTCATCCCTAGCTCCGCTATAGATCACCAGTATACTACTCACCCCTAGCTCCGCTATAGTTCACCAGTATACTACTCACCCCTAGCTCCGCTATAGTTCACCAGTATACTACTCACCCCTAGCTCCGCTATAGTTCACCAGTATACTACTCACCCCTAGCTCCGCTATCGTTCACCAGTATACTACTCACCCCTAGCTCCGCTATCGTTCACCAGTATACTACTCACCCCTAGCTCCGCTATAGTTCACCAGTATACTACTCACCCCTAGCTCCGCTATAGTTCACCAGTATACTACTCACCCCTAGCTCCGCTATCGTTCACCAGTATACTACTCACCCCTAGCTCCGCTATATTTCACCAGTATACTACTCACCCCTAGCTCCGCTATGGTTCACCAGTATACTACTCACCCCTAGCTCCGCTATCGTTCACCAGTATACTACTCACCCCTAGCTCCGCTATAGTTCACCAATATACTACTTACCCCTAGCTCCGCTATAGTTCACCAGTATACTACTCAGCCCTAGCTCCGCTATAGTTCACCAGTATACTACTTGCGCCTAGCTCCGCTATAGTTCACCAGTATACTACTCACCCCTAGCTCCGCTATAGTTCACCAGTATACTACTCACCCCTAGCTCCGCTATAGTTCACCAGTATACTACTCACCCCTAGCTCCGCTATAGTTCACCAGTATACTACTCACCCCTAGCTCCGCTATAGTTCACCAGTATACTACTCACCCCTAGCTCCGCTATAGTTTACCAGTATACTACTCACCCCTAGCTCCGCTATAGTTCACCAGTATACTACTCACCCCTAGCTCCGCTATCGTTCACTTGTATACTACTCACCCCTAGCTCCGCTATCGTTCACCAGTATACTACTCACCCCTAGCTTCGCTATAGTTCACCAGTATACTACTCACCCCTAGCTCCGCTATAGTTCACCAGTATACTACTCACCCCTAGCTCCGCTATCGTTCACCAGTATACTACTCACCCCTAGCTCCGCTATAGTTCACCAGTATACTACTCACCCCTAGCTCCGCTATCGTTCACCAGTATACTACTCACCCCTAGCTCCGCTATCGTTCACCGGTATACTACTCACCCCTAGCTCCGCTATAGTTCACCAGTATACTACTCACCCCTAGCTCCGCTATAGTTCACCAGTATACTACTCACCCCTAGCTCCGCTATCGTTCACCAGTATACTACTCACCCCTAGCTCCGCTATATTTTACCAGTATACTACTCACCCCTAGCTCCGCTATGGTTCACCAGTATACTACTCACCCCTAGCTCCGCTATCGTTCACCAGTATACTACTCACCCCTAGCTCCGCTATAGTTCACCAATATACTACTCACCCCTAGCTCCGCTATAGTTCACCAGTATACTACTCAGCCCTAGCTCCGCTATAGTTCACCAGTATACTACTCGCGCCTAGCTCCGCTATAGTTCACCAATATACTACTCACCCCTAGCTCCGCTATAGTTCACCAGTATACTACTCAGCCCTAGCTCCGCTATAGTTCACCAGTATACTACTTGCGCCTAGCTCCGCTATAGTTCACCAGTATACTACTCACCCCTAGCTCCGCTATAGTTCACCAGTATACTACTCACCCCTAGCTCCGCTATAGTTCACCAGTATACTACTCACCCCTAGCTCCGCTATAGTTCACCAGTATACTACTCACCCCTAGCTCCGCTATAGTTCACCAGTATACTACTCACCCCTAGCTCCGCTATAGTTTACCAGTATACTACTCACCCCTAGCTCCGCTATAGTTCACCAGTATACTACTCACCCCTAGCTCCGCTATCGTTCACCAGTATACTACTCACCCCTAGCTCCGCTATCGTTCACCAGTATACTACTCACCCCTAGCTTCGCTATAGTTCACCAGTATACTACTCACCCCTAGCTCCGCTATAGTTCACCAGTATACTACTCACCCCTAGCTCCGCTATCGTTCACCAGTATACTACTCACCCCTAGCTCCGCTATAGTTCACCAGTATACTACTCACCCCTAGCTCCGCTATCGTTCACCAGTATACTACTCACCCCTAGCTCCGCTATCGTTCACCGGTATACTACTCACCCCTAGCTCCGCTATAGTTCACCAGTATACTACTCACCCCTAGCTCCGCTATAGTTCACCAGTATACTACTCACCCCTAGCTCCGCTATCGTTCACCAGTATACTACTCACCCCTAGCTCCGCTATATTTCACCAGTATACTACTCACCCCTAGCTCCGCTATGGTTCACCAGTATACTACTCACCCCTAGCTCCGCTATCGTTCACCAGTATACTACTCACCCCTAGCTCCACTATAGTTCACCAATATACTACTCACCCCTAGCTCCGCTATAGTTCACCAGTATACTACTCAGCCCTAGCTCCGCTATAGTTCACCAGTATACTACTCGCGCCTAGCTCCGCTATAGTTCACCAGTATACTACTCACCCCTAGCTCCGCTATAGTTCACCAGTATACTACTCACCCCTAGCTCCGCTATAGTTCACCAGTATACTACTCTTCCCTAGCTCCGCTATCGTTCACCATTATACTACTCACCCCTAGCTCCGCTATATTTCACCAGTATACTACTCACCCCTAGCTCCGCTATCGTTCACCAGTATACTACTCACTCCTAGCTCCGCTATAGTTCACCAGTATAGTACTCACCCCGAGCTCCGCTATATTTCACCAGTATACTACTCACCCCTAGCTCCGCTATCGTTCACCAGTATACTAATCACCCCTAGCTCCGCTATAGTTCACCAGTATACTACTCACCTCTAGCTCCGCTATCGTTCACCAGTATACTAATCACCCCTAGCTCCGCTATAGTTCACCAGTATACTACTCACCCCTAGCTCCGCTATCGTTCACCAGTATACTACTCACCCCTAGCTCCGCTATAGTTCACCAGTATACTACTCACCCCTAGCTCCGCTATATTTCACCAGTATACTACTATACTATACCAGTACACCAGTATACTACTAATAACAGTATACTACTTATAATAGTCAGAGATGTCACATAATAGACATAAATAAATTAATATTTAATTTTAAATTGACAAAAGATAAATATTATCTTACAAATTATTTTAAAAGACAAGTAGCTTTAGCGCTATCATTTTATTTTAAACATTTAGCCAAGAACTTGGCTATCACTTCTTCTTCTATTGAGCAGAATAGTTTGGACATTTTGAATGTGACCTTGGAATCCGTTCCAAGTAATAATAATACAATTTTTACTCCTGCTCCTATTGAGCAAAAAATTGTTGACATAAAAAATAACACTTTGGCATTTGTCCCAAGTAATTCTTTTATTAGTAATTTAAATTACATAATAAGACAATAGAGGAAGTCTCTAGCCGTGTAATGACTAAGGAAAAGCCTAAATATTTAACTATAGTTCACCAAAACATTCAGGGCTTTTCTGGCAAAGAATTAGAATTAGAACTTTTTTTAACTGAAAAAAATGATAATATTTTATGTGTCACTGAGCACTGGCTTAAGGAATATGAATTAATTACAGGATTTCAATGTTATAAAATTGCTAGTTCATTCAGTAGGAAATCCACCACTAGAGGGGGATCTTTGATAATTTTGCAAAACAATATGAATTTTAAGGAACGAAAAGATGTGATATCCCTCTCTATTGAACAACACGTTGAACTGTCATGTGTGGAATTAGATCAGTTGATAATGATTTGTGTGTATCGCCCACCAACTGGTAACTACCCTCAATTTGAGTCCGCTATGGAGGACGCTCTAAAATTAGTCATCAAAAAGAATAAAAAAATTGTGGTGTGCGGTGATTTTAACGTAGACATTTTAAAGCCGTCCTCAATTGCAAGTAGGTTTCTGAATTTGTTTAAGTCCTTCAATTTAGCAAACACCTTTTGTGAACCTACAAGAATCACTGCTACATCTAAAACTTGCCTAGACAATATTTTTAGCAACTGTAATGTACTTGATAAAGAAATAATAAATTGTATTCGTTCTGACCATAGCGGACAAATAGCTTCCCTTGAGCACCATCATGTTCCTCATCAGTGTAATATAATTTGCAGACCTCTAACTAAAAATAAATTGGAAAATTTTCATAATAATGTCACTACCAAAACTCTTTGCTTACCTAGTAATGATAATCCCAATACTCATTATGATGATTTATTTAATTTAATTAAAGTAGAATTTGATAAAACATTTAAGCAAAGATCTATTAAATCCAAAGACTTTAAAAAGAAATTTAGTGATTGGGCAACACCAGGCATATATGTTAGCAGAAATAAGTTGTTTGAATTATATGGTCAGAAAACAATTTCAAATGATCCCGAATTTCATGAATATGTAAGAAACTATTCAAAAATGTTTAATAAAGTATGTACTTTAGCAAAAGCAAAATGTATATCTACAATAATTCATCAGTCAGATAATAAAATAAGAGCCACTTGGAATATTATAAATAAAGAGACTGGAAAAACTAAAAATAATGACCGTGAATACTCATTAGTATCAGACAATAAAATTATTGAGTCAGATGAAGGAGTGGCAACAATTTTTCAAGATTTCTTTTCTAAAATACCTATTGCAACTACCAGTAATTTAAATTCATCTCCAAAAATTGCTGTCTCCCTCTTGGAATCATGTGTTGATAAGTGCAATAATGTATTTAAATTTAGACATATCAATAGTGATACCATTCTTAAAACATTTAATTCAATAAATATAAAAAAGACTGAAGATCTCTGGGGCATTTCAACTCACATAATTAAGTCTATAATAACTACCATTGCTCCCCATCTTGCTTTTATTTTCAATAAGTGTGTTGATGAAGGGATATTTCCAGACTTAATGAAATATAGTAAAATCATCCCTCTTTTTAAATCTGGGGACAAAAGCGATCCCGCTAACTTTAGACCCATTTCCATTTTGCCAGCACTAAGCAAAATTTTTGAAAAGATCATTTATGATCAATTATTAGCACATTTTCTTATCAACAAACTACTTCACGAGAAACAATTTGGTTTTACTTGTGGTAGATGCACAACTGATGCTGGAATTGCACTTCTCAAACACGTCTTTGAAGCATGGGAGAGTAAACAAGATGCAATTGGTATATTTTGTGATCTCTCTAAAGCATTTGATTGTGTCAGTCACAGTACTTTATTAGATAAATTGGAACATTATGGTGTATCAAAAAATGCAGTAAGCCTTATGCAATCGTATCTGTCGGCGAGAACCCAAAAAGTTGTTGTAAATAAAACAGAATCCTATGAAGCACCCATTACCATGGGCGTGCCGCAGGGATCGATATTGGGTCCATTGCTTTTTCTTATTTATATTAATGACCTTCCTTACTATACTAAAAACTTATGTGAAATAGTACTGTTTGCTGATGATACTTCTTTAATTTTTAAAGTTGATAGAGGATGTAACTGCAGTGACGATGTAAACAGCACTCTTTCCAAGGTGATGCATTGGTTTACTATTAATAATCTGAAGCTTAACTCTAGTAAAACTAAATGTGTCAAATTTTCACTTCCTAATGTGAGGCAGGTTCATATGACTATACATGTAAATGGCGAAGCAGTCGAATTTGTTGACTCAACAAAATTTTCAGGTATTACTATAGACTCGCGGTTGCAATGGGACCCTCATATCGATATCCTGTCAAGCAGACTTAGCTCTGCTGCCTTTGCAGTTAAGAAAATAAGGCTTCTGACCGACATTGAAACAGCAAGATTGGTTTACTTCAGTTATTTTCATAGTATTATGACCTACGGTGTGTTGTTGTGGGGCTCAGCTGCTAATATTAATAACATATTCATCTTACAAAAAAGGGCAGTGCGCGCTATATACAACTTACGGTCTAGAGATACTCTTCGTGACCTATTTAAAGAAATTAAAATATTAACGGTAGCTTCCCAATACATCTATGAAAATATAATGTATGTAAAGAAAAATTTAGATAGCTTTGTAAAAAATAGTAATGTTCATAAACTCAATACAAGAAACAAGAACAAACTTGCTGTTCCAAGGCGCAGACTGCATAAAACCGGAAGCTCTTTTTTGTGTAGATGTATTACCTTTTATAATAAGATACCAGAACAAGTCACAGAACTGCCCTTGGAAAAATTTAAAAATACTGTTAAATCCAATTTAATGAGTAAAGGTTATTACACTGTTGACGATTATTTGAAGGATAAAAAGGCATGGGCATAGCTTTTGTATTGTTAATTATTACTCTAATACCTCCGTATTGATTAGAAAAAGTTCGGGGTTCTTTCATAGGTCTAGATAAAAGTCCTTTAATTAAACTCGAATCGTGATTTTCTTTTCTAAGTATAAAATTGTGAGAAGTATCCTACCTACTTAAAAACGTACTTCTGGCTTCTTGACTCGACGACTTAATATGGGTAGCTTTAGTATGTCATGCTCACTTCAAACATTTCTGCGGTGGTGTCGTGTGAGGCGGGTCGTTACGTTCCCTCAAATATGGTTGAGCGAAGCGATGGCTGGTTTATGCGTCATGCTCGTGAACGGGTGCTGCCAGTGGGAATGGGTCTGCTTCTGTCTGCTTGTATTAAGGGCGTCGTATAACTCGTATATAAAAGATCTGTTTTATATTGTCTGTATGTATGGCACTTCTTACTCAAAAAATATAATTCTTAATAGCTTACTTTGTTTTGATTTATTTAATTGCAATATTTTTACTTTCTATAGTCAGTAGTTTAGTGAAAGACCTATGAAAAGCTTTTGGATATAAATTTTCAATTCGATGCCTTAACATAGGTAGTCTTAGTATGTCATGCTCTCTTTAATCATTTCTGCGGTGGTGTCGTATGAGGCTCAAATATGGTTGAGCGAAGAGATGGCTGGTTCATGCGTCATGTTCGGGAACTGGTGCTGCCAGTGGGAATGGGTCTGCTTCTGACTACCTATCTTAATGCATATTGAATTGTATGTTTTTCTTTTATTTTTATTTATTGTAACAGCCTAGACTGAATAACAAGTTCAAACTTTGAATTTAGCTTAAAATCTGTAAATTGATTAAGAAATTTGAAACTCATTAAGAAATGAGCTAATTCAATAATGTTATTTATTTGTTAATCTTTGTTAATAAAAAGTCTGGAAACGATATACATATTTGTAAATATCGTTCCATCTGATTGATAAAGCTGACAAGTTTTTTGCGCCCATTTTTCTTGTCAGTTAAAAGACGTCATAATGGGTGGTAGGGTAAAAGAATTGACGATTTAAAAATGCTTATTATGTGAGCTTATTCAAATAAAATATATTTCACTTTCACTTTCACTTTCACTTTCACTCACCCCTAGCTCCGCTATATTTCACCAGTATACTACTCACCCCTAGCTCCGCTATAGTTCACCAGTATACTACTCACCCCTAGCTCCGCTATAGTTCACCAGTATACTACTCACCCCTAGCTCCGCTATCGTTCACCAGTATACTACTCACCCCTAGCTCCGCTATAGTTCACCAGTATACTACTCACCCCTAGCTCCGCTATAGTTCACCAGTATACTACTCACCCCTAGCTCCGCTATAGTTCACCAGTATACTACTCACCCCTAGCTCCGCTATAGTTGACCAGTATACTACTCACCCCTAGCTCCGCTATAGTTCACCAGTATACTACTCACCTCTAGCTCCGCTATAGTTCACCAGTATACTACTCACCCCTAGCTCCGCTATATTTTACCAGTATACTACTCACCCCTAGCTCCGCTATCGTTCACCAGTATACTACTCACCTCTAGCTCCGCTATAGTTCACCAGTATACTACTCAACCCTAGCTCCGCTATATTTCACCAGTATACTACTCACCCCTAGCTCCGCTATCGTTCACCAGTATAGCTACTCACCCCTAGCTCCGCTATAGTTCACCAGTATACTACTCACCCCTAGCTCCGCTATAGTTCACCAGTATACTACTCAACCCTAGCTCCGCTATAGTTCACCAGTATAGCTACTCACCCCTAGATCCGCTATAGTTCACCAGTATACTACTCACCCCTAGCTCCGCTAAAGTTCACCAGTATACTACTCAACCCTAGCTCCGCTATAGTTCACCAGTATACTACTCACCCCTAGCTCCACTATAGTTCACCAGTATACTACTCACCCCTAGCTCCGCTATCGTTCACCAGTATACTACTCACCCCTAGCTCCGCTATAGTTCACCAGTATACTACTCACCCCTAGCTCCGCTATATTTCACCAGTATACTACTCACCCCTAGCTCCGCTATCGTTCACCAGTATACCACTCACCCCTAGCTCCGCTATAGTTCACCAGTATACTACTCACCCCTAGCTCCGCTATCGTTCACCAGTATACTACTCACCAGTGGCGGTACCTCCATAGAAGCCCAAAAGCCCGGCTTGCCCTAACAAAATCTTATTTACACTACTAATGAATCTCAATTAATGATAACAACAAAATATTATTCACGAACGTAAATTTTCAATCAAAATCAATCAAAGATTCAATTTTTCAAACAACTGATCGATAGTCAAGTCGTTAAACTGCATAATATAGCGTATTAATCGAACAATACACTACATCTCTCTCGCACTCGTTGGCTTGCAACCGGGCTTCGCGAATTTATATGTCCGCACTCTTCTAACGTTAGCGAAACTGGTACCCCACTACATACATACTACTGTACGTATCTATAGATTCTATGAAAAATGCTCAATCCGAGCCAAAGCATGCTTGCTATTGAACTTAACCACAAGTGGGTACGAGGCTGCCGCGTAAACAACAGTCAACAGCTCACGATCGGGCCAATCCCTGCGCAGCAGCCCGCAATCGGACCAATGGCTGCCTAGCGCATACTAACGGGCAAATCAGGAGCGATATTGAGCGCGCGGCTCATTGTTACCTGTGTGAGTGAAGTAGCAACTTTTAACAATAACGTGTTTGTTTTGTTTTGCATTTTAAGGTTGAGTGAATGTTTGTTTGTTAAAGTTACAAGTGTTTTGCATAAATTAGTGTTTATCGTTGTAAAAAATGATGTCACAGTTCAGATCGATGACTTAATGTGGTTCCTTGTGATTGTGAAGGATCAAAATGTGTGAAAGTGTTGGTCGGCGAGGGAAAGGTAAATTCATGGAACATAGCCGAATTAAGCAGGTCATATTATCTTCAATATCTTCATACAGACCTACTCCAGATGTTTATATTTTGTAGTTTTTTAGAGCTTCGGGCCTTCTGGCTTGCCCTGATCTCAGACCCTAGGCACGCCACTGCTACTCACCCCTAGCTCCGCTATAGTTCACCAGTATACTACTCACCCCTAGCTCCGCTATCGTTCACCAGTATACTACTCACCCCTAGCTCCGCTATCGTTCACCAGTATACTACTCACCCCTAGCTCCGCTATAGTTCACCAGTATACTACTCACCCCTAGCTCCGCTATCGTTCACCAGTATACTACTCACCCCTAGCTCCGCTATAGTTCACCAGTATACTACTCACCCCTAGCTCCGCTATAGTTCACCAGTATACTACTCACCCCTAGCTCCGCTATCGTTCACCAGTATACTACTCACCCCTAGCTCCGCTATATTTCACCAGTATACTACTCACCCTAGCTCCGCTATAGTTCACCAGTATACTACTCACCCCTAGCTCCGCTATATTTCACCAGTATACTACTCACCCCTAGCTCCGCTATCGTTCACCAGTATACTACTCACCCCTAGCTCCGCTATCGTTCACCAGTATACTACTCACCCCTAGCTCCGCTATCGTTCACCAGTATACTACTCACCCCTAGCTCCGCTATAGTTCACCAGTATACTACTCACCCCTAGCTCCGCTATCGTTCACCAGTATACTACTCACCCCTAGCTCCGCTATAGTTCACCAGTATACTACTCACCCCTAGCTCCGCTATCGTTCACCAGTATACTACTCACCCCTAGCTCCGCTATAGTTCACCAGTATACTGCTCACCCCTAGCTCCGCTATCGTTCACCAGTATACTACTCACCCCTAGCTCCGCTATCGTTCACCAGTATACTACTCACCCCTAGCTCCGCTATCGTTCACCAGTATACTACTCACCCCTAGCTCCGCTATCGTTCACCAGTATACTACTCACCCCTAGCTCCGCTATATTTCACCAGTATACTACTCACCCCTAGCTCCGCTATAGTTCACCAGTATACTACTCACCCCTAGCTCCGCTATCGTTCACCAGTATACTACTCACCCCTAGCTCCGCTATAGTTCACCAGTATACTGCTCACCCCTAGCTCCGCTATCGTTCACCAGTATACTACTCACCCCTAGCTCCGCTATCGTTCACCAGTATACTACTCACCCCTAGCTCCGCTATCGTTCACCAGTATACTACTCACCCCTAGCTCCGCTATCGTTCACCAGTATACTACTCACCCCTAGCTCCGCTATATTTCACCAGTATACTACTCACCCCTAGCTCCGCTATAGTTCACCAGTATACTACTCACCCCTAGCTCCGCTAAAGTTCACCAGTATACTACTCAACCCTAGCTCCGCTATAGTTCACCAGTATACTACTCACCCCTAGCTCCGCTATCGTTCACCAGTATACTACTCACCCCTAGCTCCGCTATAGTTCACCAGTATACTACTCACCCCTAGCTCCGCTATCGTTCACCAGTATACTACTCACCCCTAGCTCCGCTATAGTTCACCAGTATACTACTCACCCCTAGCTCCGCTATAGTTCACCAGTATACTACTCACCCCTAGCTCCGCTATAGTTCACCAGTATACTACTCACCCCTAGCTCCGCTATCGTTCACCAGTATACTACTCACCCCTAGCTCCGCTATAGTTCACCAGTATAGCTACTCACCCCTAGCTCCGCTATAGTTCACCAGTATACTAATCACCCCTAGCTCCGCTATAGTTCACCAGTATACTACTCAACCCTAGCTCCGCTATAGTTCACCAGTATACTACTCACCCCTAGCTCCGCTATAGTTCACCAGTATACTACTCACCCCTAGCTCCGCTATAGTTCACCAGTATACTACTCACCCTTAGCTCCGCTATCGTTCACCAGTATAGCTACTCACCCCTAGCTCCGCTATAGTTCACCAGTATACTACTCACCCCTAGCTCCGCTATATTTCACCAGTATACTACTCACCCCTAGCTCCGCTATCGTTCAGCAGTATACTACTCACCCCTAGCTCCGCTATAGTTCACCAGTATACTACTCACCCCTAGCTCCGCTATCGTTCACCAGTATACTACTCACCAGTGGCGGTACCTCCATAGAAGCCCAAAAGCCCGGCTTGCCCTAACAAAATCTTATTTACACTACTAATGAATCTCAATTAATGATAACAACAAAATATTATTCACGAACGTAAATTTTCAATCAAAATCAATCAAAGATTCAATTTTTCAAACAACTGATCGATAGTCAAGTCGTTAAACTGCATAATATAGCGTAATAATCGAACAATACACTACATCTCTCTCGCACTCGTTGGCTTGCAACCGGGCTTCGCGAATTTATATGTCCGCACTCTTCTAACGTTAGCGAAACTGGTACCCCACTACATACATACTACTGTACGTATCTATAGATTCTATGAAAAATGCTCAATCCGAGCCAAAGCATGCTTGCTATTGAACTTAACCACAAGTGGGTACGAGGCTGCCGCGTAAACAACAGTCAACAGCTCACGATCGGGCCAATCCCTGCGCAGCAGCCCGCAATCGGACCAATGGCTGCCTAGCGCATACTAACGGGCAAATCAGGAGCGATATTGAGCGCGCGGCTCATTGTTACCTGTGTGAGTGAAGTAGCAACTTTTAACAATAACGTGTTTGTTTTGTTTTGCATTTTAAGGTTGAGTGAATGATTGTTTGTTAAAGTTACAAGTGTTTTGCATAAATTAGTGTTTATCGTTGTAAAAAATGATGTCACAGTTCAGATCGATGACTTAATGTGGTTCCTTGTGATTGTGAAGGATCAAAATGTGTGAAAGTGTTGGTCGGCGAGGGAAAGGTAAATTCATTGAACATAGCCGAATTAAGCAGGTCATATTATCTTCAATATCTTCATACAGACCTACTCCAGATGTTTATATTTTGTAGTTTTTTAGAGCTTCGGGCCTTCTGGCTTGCCCTGATCTCAGACCCTAGGCACGCCACTGCTACTCACCCCTAGCTCCGCTATAGTTCACCAGTATACTACTCACCCCTAGCTCCGCTATCGTTCACCAGTATACTACTCACCCCTAGCTCCGCTATCGTTCACCAGTATACTACTCACCCCTAGCTCCGCTATAGTTCACCAGTATACTACTCACCCCTAGCTCCGCTATCGTTCACCAGTATACTACTCACCCCTAGCTCCGCTATAGTTCACCAGTATACTACTCACCCCTAGCTCCGCTATAGTTCACCAGTATACTACTCACCCCTAGCTCCGCTATCGTTCACCAGTATACTACTCACCCCTAGCTCCGCTATATTTCACCAGTATACTACTCACCCTAGCTCCGCTATAGTTCACCAGTATACTACTCACCCCTAGCTCCGCTATAGTTCACCAGTATACTACTCACCCCTAGCTCCGCTATATTTCACCAGTATACTACTCACCCCTAGCTCCGCTATCGTTCACCAGTATAGCTACTCACCCCTAGCTCCGCTATATTTCACCAGTATACTACTCACCAGTATACTACTCACCAGTATACTACTCACCAGTATAGCTACTCACCCCTAGATCCGCTATAGTTCACCAGTATACTACTCACCCCTAGCTCCGCTATAGTTCACCAGTATAGCTATCTCCCCTTTAGCTCCGCTATAGTTCACCAGTATACTACTCAACCCTAGCTCCGCTATATTTCACCAGTATACTACTCACCCCTAGCTCCGCTATCGTTCACCAGTATAGCTACTCACCCCTAGCTCCGCTATAGTTCACCAGTATACTACTCACCCCTAGCTCCGCTATAGTTCACCAGTATACTACTCACCCCTAGCTCCGCTATAGTTCACCAGTATACTACTCACCCCTAGCTCCAATATCGTTCACCAGTATACTACTCACCCCTAGCTCCGCTATAGTTCACCAGTATACTACTCACCCCTAGCTCCGCTATCGTTCACCAGTATACTACTCACCCCTAGCTCCGCTATATTTCACCAGTATACTACTCACCCCTAGCTCCGCTATAGTTCACCAGTATACTACTCACCCCTAGCTCCGCTAAAGTTCACCAGTATACTACTCACCCCTAGCTCCGCTATCGTTCACCAGTATACTACTCACCCCTAGCTCCGCTATAGTTCACCAGTATACTACTCACCCCTAGCTCCGCTATCGTTCACCATTATACTACTCACCCCTAGCTCCGCTATCGTTCACCAGTATACTACTCACCCCTAGCTCCGCTATAGTTCACCAGTATACTACTCACCCCTAGCTCCGCTATAGTTCACCAGTATACTACTCACCCCTAGCTCCGCTATCGTTCACCAGTATACTACTCACCCCTAGCTCAGCTATAGTTCACCAGTATACTACTCGCGCCTAGCTCCGTTATAGTTCACCAGTATACTACTCACCCCTAGCTCCGCTATAGTTCACCAGTATACTACTCACCCCTAGCTCCGCTATCGTTCACCAGTATACTACTCACCCCTAGCTCCGCTATAGTTCACCAGTATACTACTCACCCCTAGCTCCGCTATCGTTCACCAGTATACTACTCACCCCTAGCTCCGCTATCGTTCACCAGTATACTACTCACCCCTAGCTCCGCTATATTTCACCAGTATACTACTCACCCCTAGCTCCGCTATCGTTCACCAGTATACTACTTACCCCTAGCTCCGCTATATTTCACCAGTATACCACTCACCCCTAGCTCCGCTATATTTCACCAGTATACTACTCACCCCTAGCTCCGCTATAGTTCACCAGTATACTACTCACCCCTAGCTCCGCTATCGTTCACCAGTATACTACTCACCCCTAGCTCCGCTATAGTTCACCAGTATACTACTCACCCCTAGCTCCGCTATAGTTCACCAGTATACTACTCACCCCTAGCTCCGCTATAGTTCACCAGTATACTACTCACCCCTAGCTCCGCTATAGTTGACCAGTATACTACTCACCCCTAGCTCCGCTATAGTTCACCAGTATACTACTCACCTCTAGCTCCGCTATAGTTCACCAGTATACTACTCACCCCTAGCTCCGCTATATTTTACCAGTATACTACTCACCCCTAGCTCCGCTATCGTTCACCAGTATACTACTCACCTCTAGCTCCGCTATAGTTCACCAGTATACTACTCAACCCTAGCTCCGCTATATTTCACCAGTATACTACTCACCCCTAGCTCCGCTATCGTTCACCAGTATAGCTACTCACCCCTAGCTCCGCTATAGTTCACCAGTATACTACTCACCCCTAGCTCCGCTATAGTTCACCAGTATACTACTCAACCCTAGCTCCGCTATAGTTCACCAGTATAGCTACTCACCCCTAGATCCGCTATAGTTCACCAGTATACTACTCACCCCTAGCTCCGCTAAAGTTCACCAGTATACTACTCAACCCTAGCTCCGCTATAGTTCACCAGTATACTACTCACCCCTAGCTCCACTATAGTTCACCAGTATACTACTCACCCCTAGCTCCGCTATCGTTCACCAGTATACTACTCACCCCTAGCTCCGCTATAGTTCACCAGTATACTACTCACCCCTAGCTCCGCTATATTTCACCAGTATACTACTCACCCCTAGCTCCGCTATCGTTCACCAGTATACCACTCACCCCTAGCTCCGCTATAGTTCACCAGTATACTACTCACCCCTAGCTCCGCTATCGTTCACCAGTATACTACTCACCAGTGGCGGTACCTCCATAGAAGCCCAAAAGCCCGGCTTGCCCTAACAAAATCTTATTTACACTACTAATGAATCTCAATTAATGATAACAACAAAATATTATTCACGAACGTAAATTTTCAATCAAAATCAATCAAAGATTCAATTTTTCAAACAACTGATCGATAGTCAAGTCGTTAAACTGCATAATATAGCGTATTAATCGAACAATACACTACATCTCTCTCGCACTCGTTGGCTTGCAACCGGGCTTCGCGAATTTATATGTCCGCACTCTTCTAACGTTAGCGAAACTGGTACCCCACTACATACATACTACTGTACGTATCTATAGATTCTATGAAAAATGCTCAATCCGAGCCAAAGCATGCTTGCTATTGAACTTAACCACAAGTGGGTACGAGGCTGCCGCGTAAACAACAGTCAACAGCTCACGATCGGGCCAATCCCTGCGCAGCAGCCCGCAATCGGACCAATGGCTGCCTAGCGCATACTAACGGGCAAATCAGGAGCGATATTGAGCGCGCGGCTCATTGTTACCTGTGTGAGTGAAGTAGCAACTTTTAACAATAACGTGTTTGTTTTGTTTTGCATTTTAAGGTTGAGTGAATGTTTGTTTGTTAAAGTTACAAGTGTTTTGCATAAATTAGTGTTTATCGTTGTAAAAAATGATGTCACAGTTCAGATCGATGACTTAATGTGGTTCCTTGTGATTGTGAAGGATCAAAATGTGTGAAAGTGTTGGTCGGCGAGGGAAAGGTAAATTCATTGAACATAGCCGAATTAAGCAGGTCATATTATCTTCAATATCTTCATACAGACCTACTCCAGATGTTTATATTTTGTAGTTTTTTAGAGCTTCGGGCCTTCTGGCTTGCCCTGATCTCAGACCCTAGGCACGCCACTGCTACTCACCCCTAGCTCCGCTATAGTTCACCAGTATACTACTCACCCCTAGCTCCGCTATCGTTCACCAGTATACTACTCACCCCTAGCTCCGCTATCGTTCACCAGTATACTACTCACCCCTAGCTCCGCTATAGTTCACCAGTATACTACTCACCCCTAGCTCCGCTATCGTTCACCAGTATACTACTCACCCCTAGCTCCGCTATAGTTCACCAGTATACTACTCACCCCTAGCTCCGCTATAGTTCACCAGTATACTACTCACCCCTAGCTCCGCTATCGTTCACCAGTATACTACTCACCCCTAGCTCCGCTATATTTCACCAGTATACTACTCACCCTAGCTCCGCTATAGTTCACCAGTATACTACTCACCCCTAGCTCCGCTATATTTCACCAGTATACTACTCACCCCTAGCTCCGCTATCGTTCACCAGTATACTACTCACCCCTAGCTCCGCTATAGTTCACCAGTATACTACTCACCCCTAGCTCCGCTATCGTTCACCAGTATACTACTCACCCCTAGCTCCGCTATAGTTCACTAGTATACTACTCACACCTAGCTCCGCTATAGTTCACCAGTATACTACTCACCCCTAGCTCCGCTATAGTTCACCAGTATACTACTCACCCCTAGCTCCGCTATCGTTCACCAGTATACTACTCACCCCTAGCTCCGCTATAGTTCACCAGTATACTGCTCACCCCTAGCTCCGCTATCGTTCACCAGTATACTACTCACCCCTAGCTCCGCTATCGTTCACCAGTATACTACTCACCCCTAGCTCCGCTATCGTTCACCAGTATACTACTCACCCCTAGCTCCGCTATCGTTCACCAGTATACTACTCACCCCTAGCTCCGCTATATTTCACCAGTATACTACTCACCCCTAGCTCCGCTATAGTTCACCAGTATACTACTCACCCCTAGCTCCGCTAAAGTTCACCAGTATACTACTCAACCCTAGCTCCGCTATAGTTCACCAGTATACTACTCACCCCTAGCTCCGCTATCGTTCACCAGTATACTACTCACCCCTAGCTCCGCTATAGTTCACCAGTATACTACTCACCCCTAGCTCCGCTATCGTTCACCAGTATACTACTCACCCCTAGCTCCGCTATAGTTCACCAGTATACTACTCACCCCTAGCTCCGCTATAGTTCACCAGTATACTACTCACCCCTAGCTCCGCTATAGTTCACCAGTATACTACTCACCCCTAGCTCCGCTATCGTTCACCAGTATACTACTCACCCCTAGCTCCGCTATAGTTCACCAGTATAGCTACTCACCCCTAGCTCCGCTATAGTTCACCAGTATACTAATCACCCCTAGCTCCGCTATAGTTCACCAGTATACTACTCAACCCTAGCTCCGCTATAGTTCACCAGTATACTACTCACCCCTAGCTCCGCTATAGTTCACCAGTATACTACTCACCCCTAGCTCCGCTATAGTTCACCAGTATACTACTCACCCCTAGCTCCGCTATCGTTCACCAGTATAGCTACTCACCCCTAGCTCCGCTATAGTTCACCAGTATACTACTCACCCCTAGCTCCGCTATATTTCACCAGTATACTACTCACCCCTAGCTCCGCTATCGTTCAGCAGTATACTACTCACCCCTAGCTCCGCTATAGTTCACCAGTATACTACTCACCCCTAGCTCCGCTATCGTTCACCAGTATACTACTCACCAGTGGCGGTACCTCCATAGAAGCCCAAAAGCCCGGCTTGCCCTAACAAAATCTTATTTACACTACTAATGAATCTCAATTAATGATAACAACAAAATATTATTCACGAACGTAAATTTTCAATCAAAATCAATCAAAGATTCAATTTTTCAAACAACTGATCGATAGTCAAGTCGTTAAACTGCATAATATAGCGTAATAATCGAACAATACACTACATCTCTCTCGCACTCGTTGGCTTGCAACCGGGCTTCGCGAATTTATATGTCCGCACTCTTCTAACGTTAGCGAAACTGGTACCCCACTACATACATACTACTGTACGTATCTATAGATTCTATGAAAAATGCTCAATCCGAGCCAAAGCATGCTTGCTATTGAACTTAACCACAAGTGGGTACGAGGCTGCCGCGTAAACAACAGTCAACAGCTCACGATCGGGCCAATCCCTGCGCAGCAGCCCGCAATCGGACCAATGGCTGCCTAGCGCATACTAACGGGCAAATCAGGAGCGATATTGAGCGCGCGGCTCATTGTTACCTGTGTGAGTGAAGTAGCAACTTTTAACAATAACGTGTTTGTTTTGTTTTGCATTTTAAGGTTGAGTGAATGATTGTTTGTTAAAGTTACAAGTGTTTTGCATAAATTAGTGTTTATCGTTGTAAAAAATGATGTCACAGTTCAGATCGATGACTTAATGTGGTTCCTTGTGATTGTGAAGGATCAAAATGTGTGAAAGTGTTGGTCGGCGAGGGAAAGGTAAATTCATTGAACATAGCCGAATTAAGCAGGTCATATTATCTTCAATATCTTCATACAGACCTACTCCAGATGTTTATATTTTGTAGTTTTTTAGAGCTTCGGGCCTTCTGGCTTGCCCTGATCTCAGACCCTAGGCACGCCACTGCTACTCACCCCTAGCTCCGCTATAGTTCACCAGTATACTACTCACCCCTAGCTCCGCTATCGTTCACCAGTATACTACTCACCCCTAGCTCCGCTATCGTTCACCAGTATACTACTCACCCCTAGCTCCGCTATAGTTCACCAGTATACTACTCACCCCTAGCTCCGCTATCGTTCACCAGTATACTACTCACCCCTAGCTCCGCTATAGTTCACCAGTATACTACTCACCCCTAGCTCCGCTATAGTTCACCAGTATACTACTCACCCCTAGCTCCGCTATCGTTCACCAGTATACTACTCACCCCTAGCTCCGCTATATTTCACCAGTATACTACTCACCCTAGCTCCGCTATAGTTCACCAGTATACTACTCACCCCTAGCTCCGCTATAGTTCACCAGTATACTACTCACCCCTAGCTCCGCTATATTTCACCAGTATACTACTCACCCCTAGCTCCGCTATCGTTCACCAGTATAGCTACTCACCCCTAGCTCCGCTATATTTCACCAGTATACTACTCACCAGTATACTACTCACCAGTATACTACTCACCAGTATAGCTACTCACCCCTAGATCCGCTATAGTTCACCAGTATACTACTCACCCCTAGCTCCGCTATAGTTCACCAGTATAGCTATCTCCCCTTTAGCTCCGCTATAGTTCACCAGTATACTACTCAACCCTAGCTCCGCTATATTTCACCAGTATACTACTCACCCCTAGCTCCGCTATCGTTCACCAGTATAGCTACTCACCCCTAGCTCCGCTATAGTTCACCAGTATACTACTCACCCCTAGCTCCGCTATAGTTCACCAGTATACTACTCACCCCTAGCTCCGCTATAGTTCACCAGTATACTACTCACCCCTAGCTCCAATATCGTTCACCAGTATACTACTCACCCCTAGCTCCGCTATAGTTCACCAGTATACTACTCACCCCTAGCTCCGCTATCGTTCACCAGTATACTACTCACCCCTAGCTCCGCTATATTTCACCAGTATACTACTCACCCCTAGCTCCGCTATAGTTCACCAGTATACTACTCACCCCTAGCTCCGCTAAAGTTCACCAGTATACTACTCACCCCTAGCTCCGCTATCGTTCACCAGTATACTACTCACCCCTAGCTCCGCTATAGTTCACCAGTATACTACTCACCCCTAGCTCCGCTATCGTTCACCATTATACTACTCACCCCTAGCTCCGCTATCGTTCACCAGTATACTACTCACCCCTAGCTCCGCTATAGTTCACCAGTATACTACTCACCCCTAGCTCCGCTATAGTTCACCAGTATACTACTCACCCCTAGCTCCGCTATCGTTCACCAGTATACTACTCACCCCTAGCTCAGCTATAGTTCACCAGTATACTACTCGCGCCTAGCTCCGTTATAGTTCACCAGTATACTACTCACCCCTAGCTCCGCTATAGTTCACCAGTATACTACTCACCCCTAGCTCCGCTATCGTTCACCAGTATACTACTCACCCCTAGCTCCGCTATAGTTCACCAGTATACTACTCACCCCTAGCTCCGCTATCGTTCACCAGTATACTACTCACCCCTAGCTCCGCTATCGTTCACCAGTATACTACTCACCCCTAGCTCCGCTATATTTCACCAGTATACTACTCACCCCTAGCTCCGCTATCGTTCACCAGTATACTACTTACCCCTAGCTCCGCTATATTTCACCAGTATACCACTCACCCCTAGCTCCGCTATATTTCACCAGTATACTACTCACCCCTAGCTCCGCTATAGTTCACCAGTATACTACTCACCCCTAGCTCCGCTATCGTTCACCAGTATACTACTCATCCCTAGCTCCGCTATAGTTCACCAGTATACTACTCACCCCTAGCTCCGCTATCGTTCACCAGTATACTACTCACCCCTAGCTCCGCTATATTTCACCAGTATACTACTCACCCCTAGCTCCGCTATCGTTCACCAGTATACTACTCACCCCTAGCTCCGCTATAGTTCACCAGTATACTACTCACCCCTAGCTCCGCTATCGTTCACCATTATACTACTCACCCCTAGCTCCGCTATCGTTCACCAGTATACTACTCACCCCTAGCTCCGCTATAGTTCACCAGTATACTACTCACCCCTAGCTCCGCTATAGTTCACCAGTATACTACTCACCCCTAGCTCCGCGATCGTTCACCAGTATACTACTCACCCCTAGCTCCGCTATCGTTCACCAGTATACTACTCACCCCTAGCTCCGCTATAGTTCACCAGTATACTACTCATCCCTTGCTCCGCTATAGTTCACCAGTATACTACTCACCCCTAGCTCCGCTATCGTTCACCAGTATACTACTCACCCCTAGCTCCGCTTTAGTTCACCAGTATACTACTCACCCCTAGCTCCGCTATCGTTCACCATTATACTACTCACCCTTAGCTCCGCTATAGTTCACCAGTATACTACTCACCCCTAGCTCCGCTATCGTTCACCAGTATACTACTCACCCCTAGCTCCGCTATAGTTCACCAGTATACTACTCACCCCTAGCTCAGCTATAGTTCACCAGTATACTACTCGCGCCTAGCTCCGTTATAGTTCACCAGTATACTACTCACCCCTAGCTCCGCTATAGTTCACCAGTATACTACTCACCCCTAGCTCCGCTATCGTTCACCAGTATACTACTCACCCCTAGCTCCGCTATAGTTCACCAGTATACTACTCACCCCTAGCTCCGCTATCGTTCACCAGTATACTACTCACCCCTAGCTCCGCTATCGTTCACCAGTATACTACTCACCCCTAGCTCCGCTATATTTCACCAGTATACTACTCACCCCTAGCTCCGCTATAGTTCACCAGTATACTACTCACCCCTAGCTCCGCTATAGTTCACCAGTATACTACTCACCCCTAGCTCCGCTATCGTTCACCAGTATAATACTCACCCCTAGCTCCGCTATAGTTCACCAGTATACTACTCACCCCTAGCTCCGCTATATTTCACCAGTTTACTACTCACTTCTAGCCCCGCTATCGTTCACCAGTATACTTCTCACCCCTAGCTCCGCTATCGTTCACCAGCATACTACTTACCCCTAGCTCCGCTATATTTCACCAGTATACTACTCACCCCTAGCTCCGCTATAGTTCACCAGTATACTACTCACCCCTAGCTCCGCTATAGTTCACCAGTATACTACTCACCCCTAGCTCCGCTATCGTTCACCAGTATAATACTCACCCCTAGCTCCGCTATAGTTCACCAGTATACTACTCACCCCTAGCTCCGCTATATTTCACCAGTATAGCTACTCACCCCTAGATCCGCTATAGTTCACCAGTATACTACTCACCCCTAGCTCCGCTAAAGTTCACCAGTATACTACTCAACCCTAGCTCCGCTATAGTTCACCAGTATACTACTCACCCCTAGCTCCACTATAGTTCACCAGTATACTACTCACCCCTAGCTCCGCTATCGTTCACCAGTATACTACTCACCCCTAGCTCCGCTATAGTTCACCAGTATACTACTCACCCCTAGCTTCGCTATATTTCACCAGTATACTACTCACCCCTAGCTCCGCTATCGTTCACCAGTATACTACTCACCCCTAGCTCCGCTATAGTTCACCAGTATACTACTCACCCCTAGCTCCGCTATCGTTCACCAGTATACTACTCACCAGTGGCGGTACCTCCATAGAAGCCCAAAAGCCCAGCTTGCCCTAACAAAATCTTATTTACACTACTAATGAATCTCAATTAATGATAACAACAAAATATTATTCACGAACGTAAATTTTCAATCAAAATCAATCAAAGATTCAATTTTTCAAACAACTGATCGATAGTCAAGTCGTTAAACTGCATAATATAGCGTATTAATCGAACAATACACTACATCTCTCTCGCACTCGTTGGCTTGCAACCGGGCTTCGCGAATTTATATGTCCGCGCTCTTCTAACGTTAGCGAAACTGGTACCCCACTACATACATACTACTGTACGTATCTATAGATTCTATGAAAAATGCTCAATCCGAGCCAAAGCATGCTTGCTATTGAACTTAACCACAAGTGGGTACGAGGCTGCCGCGTAAACAACAGTCAACAGCTCACGATCGGGCCAATCCCTGCGCAGCAGCCCGCAATCGGACCAATGGCTGCCTAGCGCATACTAACGGGCAAATCAGGAGCGATATTGAGCGCGCGGCTCATTGTTACCTGTGTGAGTGAAGTAGCAACTTTTAACAATAACGTGTTTGTTTTGTTTTGCATTTTAAGGTTGAGTGAATGTTTGTTTGTTAAAGTTACAAGTGTTTTGCATAAATTAGTGTTTATCGTTGTAAAAAATGATGTCACAGTTCAGATCGATGACTTAATGTGGTTCCTTGTGATTGTGAAGGATCAAAATGTGTGAAAGTGTTGGTCGGCGAGGGAAAGGTAAATTCATTGAACATAGCCAAATTAAGCAGGTCATATTATCTTCAATATCTTCATACAGACCTACTCCAGATGTTTATATTTTGTAGTTTTTTAGAGCTTCGGGCCTTCTGGCTTGCCCTGATCTCAGACCCTAGGCACGCCACTGCTACTCACCCCAAGCTCCGCTATAGTTCACCAGTATACTACTCACCCCTAGCTCCGCTATCGTTCACCAGTATACTACTCACCCCTAGCTCCGCTATCGTTCACCAGTATACTACTCACACCTAGCTCCGCTATAGTTCACCAGTATACTACTCACCCCTAGCTCCGCTATCGTTCACCAGTATACTACTCACCCCTAGCTCCGCTATAGTTCACCAGTATACTACTCACCCCTAGCTCCGCTATAGTTCACCAGTATACTACTCACCCCTAGCTCCGCTATAGTTCACCAGTATACTACTCACCCCTAGCTCCGCTATCGTTCACCAGTATACTACTCACCCCTAGCTCCGCTATAGTTCACCAGTATACTACTCACCCCTAGCTCCGCTATCGTTCACCAGTATACTACTCACCCCTAGCTCCGCTATAGTTCACCAGTATACTACTCACCCCTAGCTCCGCTATAGTTCACCAGTATACTACTCACCCCTAGCTCCGCTATAGTTCACCAGTATACTACTCACCCCTAGCTCCGCTATATTTCACCAGTATACTACTCACCCTAGCTCCGCTATAGTTCACCAGTATACTACTCACCCCTAGCTCCGCTATCGTTCACCAGTACACTACTCACTTCTAGCTCCGCTATAGTTCACCAGTATACTACTCACCCCTAGCTCAGCTATAGTTCACCAGTATACTACTCGCGCCTAGCTCCGTAATAGTTCACCAGTATACTACTCACCCCTAGCTCCGCTATAGTTCACTAGTATACTACTCACCCCTAGCTCCGCTATAGTTCACCAGTATACTACTCACCCCTAGCTCCGCTATAGTTCACCAGTATACTACTCACCCCTAGCTCCGCTATAGTTCACCAGTATACTATTCACCCCTAGCTCCGCTATAGTTCACCAGTATACTACTCACCCCTAGCTCCGCTATCGTTCACCAGTATACTACTCACCCCAAGCTCCGCTATAGTTCACCAGTATTCTACTCACCCCTAGCTCCACTATAGTTCACCAGTATACTATTCACCCCTAGCTCCGCTATAGTTCACCAGTATACTACTCACCCCTAGCTCCGCTATAGTTCACCAGTATACTACTCACCCCTAGCTCCACTATAGTTCACCAGTATACTACTCACCCCTAGCTCCGCTATCGTTCACCAGTATACTACTCACCCCTAGCTCCGCTATAGTTCACCAGTATACTACTCACCCCTAGCTCCGCTATATTTCACCAGTATACTACTCACCCCTAGCTCCGCTATATTTCACCAGTATACTACTTACCCCTAGCTCCGCTATAGTTCACCAGTATACAACTTACCCCTAGCTCCGCTATCGTTCACCAGTATACTACTCACCCCTAGCTCCGCTATCGTTCACCAGTATACTACTCATCCCTAGCTCCACTATAGTTCACCAGTATACTACTCACCCCTAGCTCCACTATCGTTCACCAGTATACTACTCGACCCTAGCTCCGCTATAGTTCACCAGTATACTACTCACCCCTAGCTCCGCTATCGTTCACCAGTATACTACTCACCCCTAGCTCCGCTATAGTTCACCAGTATACTACTCACCCCTAGCTCCGCTATAGTTCACCAGTATACTACTCACCCCTAGCTCCGCTATCGTTCACCAGTATACTACTCACCCCTAGCTCCGCTATATTTCACCAGTATACTACTCACCCCTAGCTCCGCTATAGTTCACCAGTATACTACTCACCCCTAGCTCCGCTAAAGTTCACCAGTATACTACTCACCCCTAGCTCCACTATATTTCACCAGTATAATACTCACCCCTAGCTCCGCTATCGTTCACCACTCACCCCTAGCTCCGCTATAGTTCACCAGTATACTACTCACCCCTAGCTCCGCTATCGTTCACCAGTATACTACTCACCCCTAGCTCCGCTATAGTTCACCAGTATACTACTCACCCCTAGCTCCGCTATCGTTCACCAGTATACTACTCACCCCTAGCTCCGCTATATTTCACCAGTATACTACTCACTTCTAGCTCCGCTATAGTTCACCAGTATACTACTCACCCCTAGCTCCGCTATCGTTCACCAGTATACTACTCATCCCTAGCTCCACTATATTTCACCAGTATACTACTCACCCTTAGCTCCGCTATCGTTCACCAGTATACTACTCACCCCTAGCTCCGCTATATTTCACCAGTATACTACTCACCCCTAGCTCCGCTATATTTCACCAGTATACTACTCACCCCTAGCTCCGCTATAGTTCACCAGTATACTACTCACCCCTAGCTCCGCTATCGTTAACCAGTAAACTACTCATCACTAGCTCCGCTATAGTTCACCAGTATACTACTCACCCCTAGCTCCGCTATATTTCACCAGTATACTACTCACCCCTAGCTCCGCTATCGTTCACCAGTATACTACTCACCCCTAGCTCCGCTATAGTTCACCAGTATACTACTCACCCCTAGCTCCGCTATCGTTCACCATTATACTACTCACCCCTAGCTCCGCTATCGTTCACCAGTATACTACTCACCCCTAGCTCCGCTATAGTTCACCAGTATACTACTCACCCCTAGCTCCGCTATATTTTACCAGTATACTACTCACCCCTAGCTCCGCCATCGTTCACCAGTATACTACTCACCCCTAGCTCCGCTATCGTTCACCAGTATACTACTCACCCCTAGCTCCGCTATCGTTCACCAGTATACTACTTACCCCTAGCTCCGCTATAGATCACCAGTATACTACTCACCCCTAACTCCGCTATAGTTCACCAGTATACTATTCACCCCTAGCTCCACTATAGTTCACCAGTATACTACTCACCCCTAGCTCCGCTATAGTTCACCAGTATACTACTCACCCCTAGCTCCGCTATCGTTCACCAGTAAACTACTCATCCCTAGCTCCGCTATAGTTCACCAGTATACTACTCACCCCTAGCTCCGCTATCGTTCACCAGTATACTACTCACCCCTAGCTCCGCTATATTTCACCAGTATACTACTCACCCCTAGCTCCGCTATCGTTCACCAGTATACTACTCACCCCTAGCTCCGCTATAGTTCACCAGTATACTACTCACCCCTAGCTCCGCTATCGTTCACCATTATACTACTCACCCCTAGCTCCGCTATCGTTCACCAGTATACTACTCACCCCTAGCTCCGCTATAGTTCACCAGTATACTACTCACCCCTAGCTCCGCTATCGTTAACCAGTATACTACTCACCCCTAGCTCCGCTATCGTTAACCAGTAAACTACTCATCACTAGCTCCGCTATAGTTCACCAGTATACTACTCACCCCTAGCTCCGCTATATTTCACCAGTATACTACTCACCCCTAGCTCCGCTATCGTTCACCAGTATACTACTCACCCCTAGCTCCGCTATAGTTCACCAGTATACTACTCACCCCTAGCTCCGCTATCGTTCACCATTATACTACTCACCCCTAGCTCCGCTATCGTTCACCAGTATACTACTCACCCCTAGCTCCGCTATAGTTCACCAGTATACTACTCACCCCTAGCTCCGCTATATTTTACCAGTATACTACTCACCCCTAGCTCCGCCATCGTTCACCAGTATACTACTCACCCCTAGCTCCGCTATCGTTCACCAGTATACTACTCACCCCTAGCTCCGCTATCGTTCACCAGTATACTACTCACCCCTAGCTCCGCTATAGATCACCAGTATACTACTCACCCCTAACTCCGCTATAGTTCACCAGTATACTATTCACCCCTAGCTCCACTATAGTTCACCAGTATACTACTCACCCCTAGCTCCGCTATAGTTCACCAGTATACTACTCACCCCTAGCTACGCTATCGTTCACCAGTATACTACTCACCCCTAGCTCCGCTATCGTTCACCAGTATACTACTCACCCCTTGCTCCGCTATATTTCACCAGTATACTACTCACCCCTAGCTCCGCTATATTTCACCAGTATACTACTCACCCCTAGCTCCGCTATAGTTCACCAGTATACTACTCACCCCTAGCTCCGCTATCGTTCACCAGTAAACTACTCATCCCTAGCTCCGCTATAGTTCACCAGTATACTACTCACCCCTAGCTCCGCTATCGTTCACCAGTATACTACTCACCCCTAGCTCCGCTATATTTCACCAGTATACTACTCACCCCTAGCTCCGCTATCGTTCACCAGTATACTACTCACCCCTAGCTCCGCTATAGTTCACCAGTATACTACTCACCCCTAGCTCCGCTATCGTTCACCATTATACTACTCACCCCTAGCTCCGCTATCGTTCACCAGTATACTACTCACCCCTAGCTCCGCTATAGTTCACCAGTATACTACTCACCCCTAGCTCCGCTATATTTTACCAGTATACTACTCACCCCTAGCTCCGCCATCGTTCACCAGTATACTACTCACCCCTAGCTCCGCTATCGTTCACCAGTATACTACTCACCCCTAGCTCCGCTATAGTTCACCAGTATACTACTCACCCCTAGCTCCGCTATAGTTCACCAGTATACTACTCACCCCTAACTCCGCTATAGTTCACCAGTATACTATTCACCCCTAGCTCCACTATAGTTCACCAGTATACTACTCACCCCTAGCTCCGCTATAGTTCACCAGTATACTACTCACCCCTAGCTCCGCTATCGTTCACCAGTATACTACTCACCCCTAGCTCCGCTATCGTTCACCAGTATACTGCTTACCTCTAGCTCCGCTATCGTTCACCAGTATACTACTCACCCCTAGCTCCGCTATCGTTCACCAGTATACTACTCACCCCTAGCTCCGTTATAGTTCACCAGTAAACTACTCACCCCTAGCTCCGCTATATTTCACCAGTATACTACTCACCCCTAGCTCCGCTATAGTTCACCAGTATACTACTCATCCCTTGCTCCGCTATAGATCACCAGTATACTACTCACCCCTAGCTCAGCTATAGTTCACCAGTATACTACTCGCGCCTAGCTCCGTTATAGTTCACCAGTATACTACTCACCCCTAGCTCCGCTATAGTTCACCAGTATACTACTCACCCCTAGCTCCGCTATAGTTCACCAGTATACTACTCACCCCTAGCTCCACTATAGTTCATCAGTATACTACTCACCCCTAGCTCCGCTATAGTTCACCAGTATACTACTCACCCCTAGCTCCGCTATATTTCACCAGTATACTACTCACCCCTAGCTCCGCTATCGTTCACCAGTATACTACTCACCCCTAGCTCCGCTATAGTTCACCAGTATACTACTCACCCCTAGCTCCGCTATAGTTCACCAGTATACTACTCACCCCTAACTCCGCTATAGTTCACCAGTATACTATTCACCCCTAGCTCCGCTATAGTTCACCAGTATACTACTCACCCCTAGCTCCGCTATAGTTCACCTGTATACTACTCACCCCTAGGTCCACTATAGTTCACCAGTATACTACTCACCCCTAGCTCCGCTATCGTTCACCAGTATACTACTCACCCCTAGCTCCGTTATAGTTCACCAGTAAACTACTCACCCCTAGCTCCGCTATATTTCACCAGTATACTACTCACCCCTAGCTCCGCTATAGTTCACCAGTATACTACTCATCCCTAGCTCCGCTATAGATCACCAGTATACTACTCACCCTTAGCTCAGCTATAGTTCACCAGTATACTACTCGCGCCTAGCTCCGTTATAGTTCACCAGTATACTACTCACCCCTAGCTCCGCTATAGTTCACCAGTATACTACTCACCCCTAGCTCCGCTATAGTTCACCAGTATACTACTCACCCCTAGCTCCACTATAGTTCACCAGTATACTACTCACCCCTAGCTCCGCTATCGTTCACCAGTATACTACTCACCCCTAGCTCCGCTATAGTTCACCAGTATACTACTCACCCCTAGCTTCGCTATATTTCACCAGTATACTACTCACCCCTAGCTCCGCTATCGTTCACCAGTATACTACTCACCCCTAGCTCCGCTATAGTTCACCAGTATACTACTCACCCCTAGCTCCGCTATCGTTCACCAGTATACTACTCACCAGTGGCGGTACCTCCATAGAAGCCCAAAAGCCCAGCTTGCCCTAACAAAATCTTATTTACACTACTAATGAATCTCAATTAATGATAACAACAAAATATTATTCACGAACGTAAATTTTCAATCAAAATCAATCAAAGATTCAATTTTTCAAACAACTGATCGATAGTCAAGTCGTTAAACTGCATAATATAGCGTATTAATCGAACAATACACTACATCTCTCTCGCACTCGTTGGCTTGCAACCGGGCTTCGCGAATTTATATGTCCGCACTCTTCTAACGTTAGCGAAACTGGTACCCCACTACATACATACTACTGTACGTATCTATAGATTCTATGAAAAATGCTCAATCCGAGCCAAAGCATGCTTGCTATTGAACTTAACCACAAGTGGGTACGAGGCTGCCGCGTAAACAACAGTCAACAGCTCACGATCGGGCCAATCCCTGCGCAGCAGCCCGCAATCGGACCAATGGCTGCCTAGCGCATACTAACGGGCAAATCAGGAGCGATATTGAGCGCGCGGCTCATTGTTACCTGTGTGAGTGAAGTAGCAACTTTTAACAATAACGTGTTTGTTTTGTTTTGCATTTTAAGGTTGAGTGAATGTTTGTTTGTTAAAGTTACAAGTGTTTTGCATAAATTAGTGTTTATCGTTGTAAAAAATGATGTCACAGTTCAGATCGATGACTTAATGTGGTTCCTTGTGATTGTGAAGGATCAAAATGTGTGAAAGTGTTGGTCGGCGAGGGAAAGGTAAATTCATTGAACATAGCCGAATTAAGCAGGTCATATTATCTTCAATATCTTCATACAGACCTACTCCAGATGTTTATATTTTGTAGTTTTTTAGAGCTTCGGGCCTTCTGGCTTGCCCTGATCTCAGACCCTAGGCACGCCACTGCTACTCACCCCAAGCTCCGCTATAGTTCACCAGTATACTACTCACCCCTAGCTCCGCTATCGTTCACCAGTATACTACTCACCCCTAGCTCCGCTATCGTTCACCAGTATACTACTCACCCCTAGCTCCGCTATAGTTCACCAGTATACTACTCACCCCTAGCTCCGCTATCGTTCACCAGTATACTACTCACCCCTAGCTCCGCTATAGTTCACCAGTATACTACTCACCCCTAGCTCCGCTATAGTTCACCAGTATACTACTCACCCCTAGCTCCGCTATCGTTCACCAGTATACTACTCACCCCTAGCTCCGCTATATTTCACCAGTATACTACTCACCCTAGCTCCGCTATAGTTCACCAGTATACTACTCACCCCTAGCTCCGCTATCGTTCACCAGTACACTACTCACTTCTAGCTCCGCTATAGTTCACCAGTATACTACTCACCCCTAGCTCAGCTATAGTTCACCAGTATACTACTCGCGCCTAGCTCCGCTATAGTTCACCAGTATACTACTCACCCCTAGCTCCGCTATAGTTCACCAGTATACTACTCACCCCTAGCTCCGCTATAGTTCACCAGTATACTATTCACCCCTAGCTCCGCTATAGTTCACCAGTATACTACTCACCCCTAGCTCCGCTATCGTTCACCAGTATACTACTCACCCCAAGCTCCGCTATAGTTCACCAGTATACTACTCACCCCTAGCTCCACTATAGTTCACCAGTATACTATTCACCCCTAGCTCCGCTATAGTTCACCAGTATACTACTCACCCCTAGCTCCGCTATAGTTCACCAGTATACTACTCACCCCTAGCTCCTCTATAGTTCACCAGTATACTACTCACCCCTAGCTCCGCTATCGTTCACCAGTATACTACTCACCCCTAGCTCCGCTATAGTTCACCAGTATACTACTCACCCCTAGCTCCGCTATATTTCACCAGTATACTACTCACCCCTAGCTCCGCTATATTTCACCAGTATACTACTTACCCCTAGCTCCGCTATAGTTCACCAGTATACCACTTACCCCTAGCTCCGCTATCGTTCACCAGTATACTACTCACCCCTAGCTCCGCTATCGTTCACCAGTATACTACTCATCCCTAGCTCCACTATAGTTCACCAGTATACTACTCACCCCTAGCTCCGCTATCGTTCACCAGTATACTACTCGACCCTAGCTCCGCTATAGTTCACCAGTATACTACTCACCCCTAGCTCCGCTATCGTTCACCAGTATACTACTCACCCCTAGCTCCGCTATAGTTCACCAGTATACTACTCACCCCTAGCTCCGCTATAGTTCACCAGTATACTACTCACCCCTAGCTCCGCTATCGTTCACCAGTATACTACTCACCCCTAGCTCCGCTATATTTCACCAGTATACTACTCACCCCTAGCTCCGCTATAGTTCACCAGTATACTACTCACCCCTAGCTCCGCTAAAGTTCACCAGTATACTACTCAACCCTAGCTCCGCTATAGTTCACCAGTATACTACTCACCCCTAGCTCCGCTATCGTTCACCAGTATACTACTCTGCCCTAGCTCCGCTATAGTTCACCAGTATACTTCTCACCCCTAGCTCCGCTATCGTTCACCAGTATACTACTCACCCCTAGCTCCGCTATAGTTCACCAGTATACTACTCACCCCTAGCTCCACTATATTTCACCAGTATAATACTCACCCCTAGCTCCGCTATCGTTCACCACTCACCCCTAGCTCCGCTATAGTTCACCAGTATACTACTCACCCCTAGCTCCGCTATCGTTCACCAGTATACTACTCACCCCTAGCTCCGCTATAGTTCACCAGTATACTACTCACCCCTAGCTCCGCTATCGTTCACCAGTATACTACTCACCCCTAGCTCCGCTATATTTCACCAGTATACTACTCACTTCTAGCTCCGCTATAGTTCACCAGTATACTACTCACCCCTAGCTCCGCTATAGTTCACCAGTATACTACTCATCCCTAGCTCCACTATATTTCACCAGTATACTACTCACCCTTAGCTCCGCTATCGTTCACCAGTATACTACTCACCCCTAGCTCCGCTATATTTCACCAGTATACTACTCACCCCTAGCTCCGCTATAGTTCACCAGTATACTACTCACCCCTAGCTCCGCTATAGTTCACCAGTATACTACTCACCCCTAGCTCCGCTATCGTTCACCAGTAAACTACTCACCCCTAGCTCCGCTATAGTTCACCAGTATACTACTCACCCCTAGCTCCGCTATATTTCACCAGTATACTACTCACCCCTAGCTCCGCTATCGTTCACCAGTATACTACTCACCCCTAGCTCCGCTATAGTTCACCAGTATACTACTCACCCCTAGCTCCGCTATCGTTCACCATTATACTACTCACCCCTAGCTCCGCTATCGTTCACCAGTATACTACTCACCCCAAGCTCCGCTATAGTTCACCAGTATACTACTCACCCCTAGCTCCACTATAGTTCACCAGTATACTATTCACCCCTAGCTCCGCTATAGTTCACCAGTATACTACTCACCCCTAGCTCCGCTATAGTTCACCAGTATACTACTCACCCCTAGCTCCACTATAGTTCACCAGTATACTACTCACCCCTAGCTCCGCTATCGTTCACCAGTATACTACTCACCCCTAGCTCCGCTATAGTTCACCAGTATACTACTCACCCCTAGCTCCGCTATATTTCACCAGTATACTACTCACCCCTAGCTCCGCTATATTTCACCAGTATACTACTTACCCCTAGCTCCGCTATAGTTCACCAGTATACCACTTACCCCTAGCTCCGCTATCGTTCACCAGTATACTACTCACCCCTAGCTCCGCTATCGTTCACCAGTATACTACTCATCCCTAGCTCCACTATAGTTCACCAGTATACTACTCACCCCTAGCTCCGCTATCGTTCACCAGTATACTACTCGACCCTAGCTCCGCTATAGTTCACCAGTATACTACTCACCCCTAGCTCCGCTATCGTTCACCAGTATACTACTCACCCCTAGCTCCGCTATAGTTCACCAGTATACTACTCACCCCTAGCTCCGCTATAGTTCACCAGTATACTACTCACCCCTAGCTCCGCTATCGTTCACCAGTATACTACTCACCCCTAGCTCCGCTATATTTCACCAGTATACTACTCACCCCTAGCTCCGCTATAGTTCACCAGTATACTACTCACCCCTAGCTCCGCAAAAGTTCACCAGTATACTACTCACCCCTAGCTCCGCTATAGTTCACCAGTATACTACTCACCCCTAGCTCCGCTATAGTTCACCAGTATACTACTCTTCCCTAGCTCCGCTATAGTTCACCAGTATACTTCTCACCCCTAGCTCCGCTATCGTTCACCAGTATACTACTCACCCCTAGCTCCGCTATAGTTCACCAGTATACTACTCACCCCTAGCTCCACTATATTTCACCAGTATAATACTCACCCCTAGCTCCGCTATCGTTCACCACTCACCCCTAGCTCCGCTATAGTTCACCAGTATACTACTCACCCCTAGCTCCGCTATCGTTCACCAGTATACTACTCACCCCTAGCTCCGCTATAGTTCACCAGTATACTACTCACCCCTAGCTCCGCTATCGTTCACCAGTATACTACTCACCCCTAGCTCCGCTATATTTCACCAGTATACTACTCACTTCTAGCTCCGCTATAGTTCACCAGTATACTACTCACCCCTAGCTCCGCTATAGTTCACCAGTATACTACTCATCCCTAGTTCCGCTATATTTCACCAGTATACTACTCACCCTTAGCTCCGCTATCGTTCACCAGTATACTACTCACCCCTAGCTCCGCTATATTTCACCAGTATACTACTCACCCCTAGCTCCGCTATATTTCACCAGTATACTACTCACCCCTAGCTCCGCTATAGTTCACCAGTATACTACTCACCCCTAGCTCCGCTATCGTTCACCAGTAAACTACTCACCCCTAGCTCCGCTATAGTTCACCAGTATACTACTCACCCCTAGCTCCGCTATATTTCACCAGTATACTACTCACCCCTAGCTCCGCTATCGTTCACCAGTATACTACTCACCCCTAGCTCCGCTATAGTTCACCAGTATACTACTCACCCCTAGCTCCGCTATCGTTCACCATTATACTACTCACCCCTAGCTCCGCTATCGTTCACCAGTATACTACTCACCCCTAGCTCCGCTATAGTTCACCAGTATACTACTCACCCCTAGCTCCGCTATATTTTACCAGTATACTACTCACCCCTAGCTCCGCCATCGTTCACCAGTATACTACTCACCCCTAGCTCCGCTATCGTTCACCAGTATACTACTCACCCCTAGCTCCGCTATCGTTCACCAGTATACTACTCACCCCTAGCTCCGCTATAGTTCACCAGTATACTACTCACCCCTAACTCCGCTATAGTTCACCAGTATACTATACACCCCTAGCTCCACTATAGTTCACCAGTATACTACTCACCCCTAGCTCCGCTATAGTTCACCAGTATACTACTCTTCCCTAGCTACGCTATCGTTCACCAGTATACTACTCACCCCTAGCTCCGCTATCGTTCACCAGTATACTACTCACCCCTTGCTCCGCTATATTTCACCAGTATACTACTCACCCCTAGCTCCGCTATATTTCACCAGTATACTACTCACCCCTAGCTCCGCTATAGTTCACCAGTATACTACTCACCCCTAGCTCCGCTATCGTTCACCAGTAAACTACTCATCCCTAGCTCCGCTATAGTTCACCAGTATACTACTCACCTCTAGCTCCGCTATCGTTCACCAGTATACTACTCACCCCTAGCTCCGCTATATTTCACCAGTATACTACTCACCCCTAGCTCCACTATCGTTCACCAGTATACTACTCACCCCTAGCTCAACTATAGTTCACCAGTATACTACTCACCCCTAGCTCCGCTATCGTTCACCATTATACTACTCACCCCTAGTTCCGCTATCGTTCACCAGTATACTACTCACCCCTAGCTCCGCTATAGTTCACCAGTATACTACTCACCCCTAGCTCCGCTATATTTTACCAGTATACTACTCACCCCTAGCTCCGCCATCGTTCACCAGTATACTACTCACCCCTAGCTCCGCTATCGTTCACCAGTATACTACTCACCCCTAGCTCCGCTATAGTTCACCAGTATACTACTCACCCCTAGCTCCGCTATAGTTCACCAGTATACTACTCACCCCTAACTCCGCTATAGTTCACCAGTATACTATTCACCCCTAGCTCCACTATAGTTCACCAGTATACTACGCACCCCTAGCTCCGCTATAGTTCACCAGTATACTACTCACCCCTAGCTCCGCTATCGTTCACCAGTATACTACTCACCCCTAGCTCCGCTATCGTTCACCAGTATACTGCTTACCCCTAGCTCCGCTATCGTTCACCAGTATACTACTCACCCCTAGCTCCGCTATCGTTCACCAGTATACTACTCACCCCTAGCTCCGTTATAGTTCACCAGTAAACTACTCACCCCTAGCTCCGCTATATTTCACCAGTTTACTACTCACCCCTAGCTCCGCTATAGTTCACCAGTATACTACTCATCCCTAGCTCCGCTATAGATCACCAGTATACTACTCACCCCTAGCTCAGCTATAGTTCACCAGTATACTACTCGCGCCTAGCTCCGTTATAGTTCACCAGTATACTACTCACCCCTAGCTCCGCTATAGTTCACCAGTATACTACTCACCCCTAGCTCCGCTATAGTTCACCAGTATACTACTCACCCCTAGCTCCACTATAGTTCATCAGTATACTACTCACCCCTAGCTCCGCTATAGTTCACCAGTATACTACTCACCCCTAGCTCCGCTATATTTCACCAGTATACTACTCACCCCTAGCTCCGCTATCGTTCACCAGTATACTACTCACCCCTAGCTCCGCTATAGTTCACCAGTATACTACTCACCCCTAGCTCCGCTATAGTTCACCAGTATACTACTCACCCCTAACTCCGCTATAGTTCACCAGTATACTATTCACCCCTAGCTCCGCTATAGTTCACCAGTATACTACTCACCCCTAGCTCCGCTATAGTTCACCTGTATACTACTCACCCCTAGGTCCACTATAGTTCACCAGTATACTACTCACCCCTAGCTCCGCTATCGTTCACCAGTATACTACTCACCCCTAGCTCCGTTATAGTTCACCAGTAAACTACTTACCCCTAGCTCCGCTATATTTCACCAGTATACTACTCACCCCTAGCTCCGCTATAGTTCATTAGTATACTACTCATCCCTAGCTCCGCTATAGATCACCAGTATACTACTCACCCCTAGCTCAGCTATAGTTCACCAGTATACTACTCGCGCCTAGCTCCGTTATAGTTCACCAGTATACTACTCACCCCTAGCTCCGCTATAGTTCACCAGTATACTACTCACCCCTAGCTCCGCTATAGTTCACCAGTATACTACTCACCCCTAGCTCCACTATAGTTCATCAGTATACTACTCACCCCTAGCTCCGCTATAGTTCACCAGTATACTACTCACCCCTAGCTCCGCTATATTTCACCAGTATACTACTCACCCCTAGCTCCTCTATCGTTCACCAGTATACTACTCACCCCTAGCTCCGCTATCGTTCACCAGTATACTGCTTACCTCTAGCTACGCTATCGTTCACCAGTATACTACTCACCCCTAGCTCCGCTATCGTTCACCAGTATACTACTCACCCCTAGCTCCGCTATAGTTCACCAGTATACTACTCACCCCTAGTTTCGCTATAGTTCACCAGTATACTACTCACCCCTAGCTCCGCTATAGTTCACCAGTATACTACTCACCCCTAGCTCCACTATAGTTCATCAGTATACTACTCACCCCTAGCTCCGCTATAGTTCACCAGTATACTACTCACCCCTAGCTCCACTATAGTTCACCAGTATACTATTCACCCCTAGCTCCGCTATAGTTCACCAGTATACTACTCACCCCTAGCTCCGCTATCGTTCACCAGTATACTACTCACCCCTAGCTCCGCTATAGTTCACCAGTATACTACTCACCCCTAGCTCCGCTATCGTTCACCATTATACTACTCACCCCTAGCTCCGCTATCGTTCACCAGTATACTACTCACCCCAAGCTCCGCTATAGTTCACCAGTATACTACTCACCCCTAGCTCCACTATAGTTCACCAGTATACTATTCACCCCTAGCTCCGCTATAGTTCACCAGTATACTACTCACCCCTAGCTCCGCTATAGTTCACCAGTATACTACTCACCCCTAGCTCCACTATAGTTCACCAGTATACTACTCACCCCTAGCTCCGCTATCGTTCACCAGTATACTACTCACCCCTAGCTCCGCTATAGTTCACCAGTATACTACTCACCCCTAGCTCCGCTATATTTCACCAGTATACTACTCACCCCTAGCTCCGCTATATTTCACCAGTATACTACTTACCCCTAGCTCCGCTATAGTTCACCAGTATACCACTTACCCCTAGCTCCGCTATCGTTCACCAGTATACTACTCACCCCTAGCTCCGCTATCGTTCACCAGTATACTACTCATCCCTAGCTCCACTATAGTTCACCAGTATACTACTCACCCCTAGCTCCGCTATCGTTCACCAGTATACTACTCGACCCTAGCTCCGCTATAGTTCACCAGTATACTACTCACCCCTAGCTCCGCTATCGTTCACCAGTATACTACTCACCCCTAGCTCCGCTATAGTTCACCAGTATACTACTCACCCCTAGCTCCGCTATAGTTCACCAGTATACTACTCACCCCTAGCTCCGCTATCGTTCACCAGTATACTACTCACCCCTAGCTCCGCTATATTTCACCAGTATACAACTCACCCCTAGCTCCGCTATAGTTCACCAGTATACTACTCACCCCTAGCTCCGCTAAAGTTCACCAGTATACTACTCAACCCTAGCTCCGCTATAGTTCACCAGTATACTACTCACCCCTAGCTCCGCTATCGTTCACCAGTATACTACTCTTCCCTAGCTCCGCTATAGTTCACCAGTATACTTCTCACCCCTAGCTCCGCTATCGTTCACCAGTATACTACTCACCCCTAGCTCCGCTATAGTTCACCAGTATACTACTCACCCCTAGCTCCACTATATTTCACCAGTATAATACTCACCCCTAGCTCCGCTATCGTTCACCACTCACCCCTAGCTCCGCTATAGTTCACCAGTATACTACTCACCCCTAGCTCCGCTATCGTTCACCAGTATACTACTCACCCCTAGCTCCGCTATAGTTCACCAGTATACTACTCACCCCTAGCTCCGCTATCGTTCACCAGTATACTACTCACCCCTAGCTCCGCTATATTTCACCAGTATACTACTCACTTCTAGCTCCGCTATAGTTCACCAGTATACTACTCACCCCTAGCTCCGCTATAGTTCACCAGTATACTACTCATCCCTAGCTCCACTATATTTCACCAGTATACTACTCACCCTTAGCTCCGCTATCGTTCACCAGTATACTACTCACCCCTAGCTCCGCTATATTTCACCAGTATACTACTCACCCCTAGCTCCGCTATATTTCACCAGTATACTACTCACCCCTAGCTCCGCTATAGTTCACCAGTATACTACTCACCCCTAGCTCCGCTATCGTTCACCAGTAAACTACTCACCCCTAGCTCCGCTATAGTTCACCAGTATACTACTCACCCCTAGCTCCGCTATAGTTCACCAGTATACTACTCACCCCTAGCTCCGCTATCGTTCACCAGTATACTACTCACCCCTAGCTCCGCTATAGTTCACCAGTATACTACTCACCCCTAGCTCCGCTATCGTTCACCATTATACTACTCACCCCTAGCTCCGCTATCGTTCACCAGTATACTACTCACCCCTAGCTCCGCTATAGTTCACCAGTATACTACTCACCCCTAGCTCCGCTATATTTTACCAGTATACTACTCACCCCTAGCTCCGCCATCGTTCACCAGTATACTACTCACCCCTAGCTCCGCTATCGTTCACCAGTATACTACTCACCCCTAGCTCCGCTATCGTTCACCAGTATACTACTCACCCCTAGCTCCGCTATAGTTCACCAGTATACTACTCACCCCTAGCTCCGCTATAGTTCACCAGTATACTATACACCCCTAGCTCCACTATAGTTCACCAGTATACTACTCACCCCTAGCTCCGCTATAGTTCACCAGTATACTACTCTTCCCTAGCTACGCTATCGTTCACCAGTATACTACTCACCCCTAGCTCCGCTATCGTTCACCAGTATACTACTCACCCCTTGCTCCGCTATATTTCACCAGTATACTACTCACCCCTAGCTCCGCTATATTTCACCAGTATACTACTCACCCCTAGCTCCGCTATAGTTCACCAGTATACTACTCACCCCTAGCTCCGCTATCGTTCACCAGTAAACTACTCATCCCTAGCTCCGCTATAGTTCACCAGTATACTACTCACCTCTAGCTCCGCTATCGTTCACCAGTATACTACTCACCCCTAGCTCCGCTATATTTCACCAGTATACTACTCACCCCTAGCTCCACTATCGTTCACCAGTATACTACTCACCCCTAGCTCAACTATAGTTCACCAGTATACTACTCACCCCTAGCTCCGCTATCGTTCACCATTATACTACTCACCCCTAGTTCCGCTATCGTTCACCAGTATACTACTCACCCCTAGCTCCGCTATAGTTCACCAGTATACTACTCACCCCTAGCTCCGCTATATTTTACCAGTATACTACTCACCCCTAGCTCCGCCATCGTTCACCAGTATACTACTCACCCCTAGCTCCGCTATCGTTCACCAGTATACTACTCACCCCTAGCTCCGCTATAGTTCACCAGTATACTACTCACCCCTAGCTCCGCTATAGTTCACCAGTATACTACTCACCCCTAACTCCGCTATAGTTCACCAGTATACTATTCACCCCTAGCTCCACTATAGTTCACCAGTATACTACGCACCCCTAGCTCCGCTATAGTTCACCAGTATACTACTCACCCCTAGCTCCGCTATCGTTCACCAGTATACTACTCACCCCTAGCTCCGCTATCGTTCACCAGTATACTGCTTACCCCTAGCTCCGCTATCGTTCACCAGTATACTACTCACCCCTAGCTCCGCTATCGTTCACCAGTATACTACTCACCCCTAGCTCCGTTATAGTTCACCAGTAAACTACTCACCCCTAGCTCCGCTATATTTCACCAGTTTACTACTCACCCCTAGCTCCGCTATAGTTCACCAGTATACTACTCATCCCTAGCTCCGCTATAGATCACCAGTATACTACTCACCCCTAGCTCAGCTATAGTTCACCAGTATACTACTCGCGCCTAGCTCCGTTATAGTTCACCAGTATACTACTCACCCCTAGCTCCGCTATAGTTCACCAGTATACTACTCACCCCTAGCTCCGCTATAGTTCACCAGTATACTACTCACCCCTAGCTCCACTATAGTTCATCAGTATACTACTCACCCCTAGCTCCGCTATAGTTCACCAGTATACTACTCACCCCTAGCTCCGCTATATTTCACCAGTATACTACTCACCCCTAGCTCCGCTATCGTTCACCAGTATACTACTCACCCCTAGCTCCGCTATAGTTCACCAGTATACTACTCACCCCTAGCTCCGCTATAGTTCACCAGTATACTACTCACCCCTAACTCCGCTATAGTTCACCAGTATACTATTCACCCCTAGCTCCGCTATAGTTCACCAGTATACTACTCACCCCTAGCTCCGCTATAGTTCACCTGTATACTACTCACCCCTAGGTCCACTATAGTTCACCAGTATACTACTCACCCCTAGCTCCGCTATCGTTCACCAGTATACTACTCACCCCTAGCTCCGTTATAGTTCACCAGTAAACTACTTACCCCTAGCTCCGCTATATTTCACCAGTATACTACTCACCCCTAGCTCCGCTATAGTTCATTAGTATACTACTCATCCCTAGCTCCGCTATAGATCACCAGTATACTACTCACCCCTAGCTCAGCTATAGTTCACCAGTATACTACTCGCGCCTAGCTCCGTTATAGTTCACCAGTATACTACTCACCCCTAGCTCCGCTATAGTTCACCAGTATACTACTCACCCCTAGCTCCGCTATAGTTCACCAGTATACTACTCACCCCTAGCTCCACTATAGTTCATCAGTATACTACTCACCCCTAGCTCCGCTATAGTTCACCAGTATACTACTCACCCCTAGCTCCGCTATATTTCACCAGTATACTACTCACCCCTAGCTCCTCTATCGTTCACCAGTATACTACTCACCCCTAGCTCCGCTATCGTTCACCAGTATACTGCTTACCTCTAGCTACGCTATCGTTCACCAGTATACTACTCACCCCTAGCTCCGCTATCGTTCACCAGTATACTACTCACCCCTAGCTCCGCTATAGTTCACCAGTATACTACTCACCCCTAGTTTCGCTATAGTTCACCAGTATACTACTCACCCCTAGCTCCGCTATCGTTCACCAGTATACTACTCACCCCTAGCTCCGCTATAGTTCACCAGTATACTACTCACCCCTAGCTCCGCTATAGTTCACCAGTATACTACTCACCCCTAGCTCCGCTATAGTTCACCAGTATACTACTCACCCCTAGCTCCGCTATCGTTCACCAGTATACTACTCACCCCTAGCTCCGCTATAGTTCACCAGTATACTACTCACCCCTAGCTCCGCTATAGTTCACCAGTATACTACTCACCCCTAGCTCCGCTATAGTTCACCAGTATACTACTCACCCCTAGCTCCGCTATCGTTCACCAGTATACTACTCACCCCTAGCTCCGCTATAGTTCACCAGTATACTACTCACCCCTAGCTCCGCTATCGTTCACCAGTATACTACTCACCCCTAGCTCCGCTATAGTTCACCAGTATACTACTCACCCCTAGCTCCGCTATAGTTCACCAGTATTCTACTCACCCCTAGCTCCGCTATAGTTCACCAGTATACTACTCACCCCTAGCTCCGCTATCGTTCACCAGTATACTACTCACCCCTAGCTCCGCTATAGTTCACCAGTATACTACTCACCCCTAGCTCCGCTATAGTTCACCAGTATACTACTCACCCCTAGCTCCGCTATAGTTAACCAGTATACTACTCACCCCTAGCTCCGCTATCGTTCACCAGTATACTACTCACCCCTAGCTCCGCTATAGTTCACCAGTATACTACTCACCCCTAGCTCCGCTATCGTTCACCAGTATACTACTTACCCCTAGCTCCGCTATCGTTCACCAGTATACTACTCACCCCTAGCTCCGCTATAGTTCACCAGTATACTACTCACCCCTAGCTCCGCTATCGTTCACCAGTATACTACTCACCCCTAGCTCCGATATAGTTCACCAGTATACTACTCACCCCTAGCTCCGCTATCGTTCACCAGTATACTACTCACCCCTAGCTCCGCTATCGTTCACCAGTATACTACTCACCCCTAGCTCCGCTATAGTTCACCAGTATACTACTCACCCCAAGCTCCGCTATATTTCACCAGTATACTACTCACCCCTAGCTCCGCTACAGTTCACAAGTATACTACTCACCCCTAGCTCCGCTAAAGTTCACCAGTACACTACTCAACCCTAGCTCCGCTATAGTTCACCAGTATACTACTCACCCCTAGCTGCGCTATCGTTCACCAGTATACTACTCACCCCTAGCTCCGCTATCGTTCACCTGTATACTACTCACCCCTAGCTCCGCTATAGTTCACCAGTATACTACTCACCCCTAGCTCCGCTATAGTTCACCAGTATACTACTCACCCCTAGCTCCGCTATTTTTCACCAGTATACTACTCACCCCTAGCTCCGCTATATTTCACCAGTATACTACTCACCCCTAGCTCCGCTATAGTTCACCAGTATACTACTCACCCCTAGCTCCGCTATCGTTCACCAGTATACTACTCACCCCTAGCTCCGCTATCGTTCACCAGTATACTACTCACCCCTAGCTCCGCTATAGTTCACCAGTATACTACTCACCCCTAGCTCCGCTATATTTCACCAGTATACTACTCACCCCTAGCTCCGCTATATTTCACCAGTATACTACTCACCCCTAGCTCCGCTATAGTTCACCAGTATACTACTCACCCCTAGCTCCGCTAAAGTTCACCAGTACACTACTCAACCCTAGCTCCGCTATAGTTCACCAGTATACTACTCACCCCTAGCTCCGCTATAGTTCACCAGTATACTACTCACCCCTAGCTCCGCTATAGTTCACCAGTATACTACTCACCCCTAGCTCTGCTATCGTTCACCAGTATACTACTCACCCCTAGCTCCGCTATAGTTCACCAGTATACTACTCACCCCTAGCTCCGCTATATTTCACCAGTATACTACTATACTATACCAGTACACCAGTATACTACTAATAACAGTATACTACTTATAATAGTCAGAGATGTCACATAATAGACATAAATAAATTAATATTTAATTTTAAATTGACAAAAGATAAATATTATCTTACAAATTATTTTAAAAGACAAGTAGCTTTAGCGCTATCATTTTATTTTAAACATTTAGCCAAGAACTTGGCTATCACTTCTTCTTCTATTGAGCAGAATAGTTTGGACATTTTGAATGTGACCTTGGAATCCGTTCCAAGTAATAATAATACAATTTTTACTCCTGCTCCTATTGAGCAAAAAATTGTTGACATTAAAAATAACACTTTGGCATTTGTCCCAAGTAATTCTTTTATTAGTAATTTAAATTACATAATAAGACAATAGAGGAAGTCTCTAGCCGTGTAATGACTAAGGAAAAGCCTAAATATTTAACTATAGTTCACCAAAACATTCAGGGCTTTTCTGGCAAAGAATTAGAATTAGAACTTTTTTAAACTGAAAAAAATGTTAATATTTTATGTGTCACTGAGCACTGGCTTAAGGAATATGAATTAATTACAGGATTTCAATGTTATAAAATTGCTAGTTCATTCAGTAGGAAATCCACCACTAGAGGGGGATCTTTGATAATTTTGCAAAACAATATGAATTTTAAGGAACGAAAAGATGTGATATCCCTCTCTATTGAACAACACGTTGAACTGTCATGTGTGGTATTAGATCAGTTGATAATGATTTGTGTGTATCGCCCACCAACTGGTAACTACCCTCAATTTGAGTCCGCTATGGAGGTCGCTCTAAAATTAGTCATCAAAAAGAATAAAAAAATTGTGGTGTGCGGTGATTTTAACGTAGACATTTTAAAGCCGTCCTCAATTGCAAGTAGGTTTCTGAATTTGTTTAAGTCCTTAAATTTAGCAAACACCTTTTGTGAACCTACAAGAATCACTGCTACATCTAAAACTTGCCTAGACAATATTTTTAGCAACTGTAATGTACTTGATAAAGAAATAATAAATTGTATTCGTTCTGACCATAGCGGACAAATAGCTTCCCTTGAGCACCATCATGTTCCTCATCAATGTAATATAATTTGCAGACCTCTAACTAAAAATAAATTGGAAAATTTTCATAATAATGTCACTACCAAAACTCTTTGCTTACCTAGTAATGATAATCCCAATACTCATTATGATGATTTATTTAATTTAATTAAAGTAGAATTTGATAAAACATTTAAGCAAAGATCTATTAAATCCAAAGACTTTAAAAAGAAATTTAGTGATTGGGCAACACCAGGCATATATGTTAGCAGAAATAAGTTGTTTGAATTATATGGTCAGAAAACAATTTCAAATGATCCCGAATTTCATGAATATGTAAGAAACTATTCAAAAATGTTTAATAAAGTATGTACTTTAGCAAAAGCAAAATGTATATCTACAATAATTCATCAGTCAGATAATAAAATAAGAGCCACTTGGAATATTATAAATAAAGAGACTGGAAAAACTAAAAATAATGACCGTGAATACTCATTAGTATCAGACAATAAAATTATTGAGTCAGATGAAGGAGTGGCAACAATTTTTCAAGATTTCTTTTCTAAAATACCTATTGCAACTACCAGTAATTTAAATTCATCTCCAAAAATTGCTGTCTCCCTCTTGGAATCATGTGTTGATAAGTGCAATAATGTATTTAAATTTAGACATATCAATAGTGATACCATTCTTAAAACATTTAATTCAATAAATATAAAAAAGACTGAAGATCTCTGGGGCATTTCAACTCACATAATTAAGTCTATAATAACTACCATTGCTCCCCATCTTGCTTTTATTTTCAATAAGTGTGTTGATGAAGGGATATTTCCAGACTTAATGAAATATAGTAAAATCATCCCTCTTTTTAAATCTGGGGACAAAAGCGATCCCGCTAACTTTAGACCCATTTCCATTTTGCCAGCACTAAGCAAAATTTTTGAAAAGATCATTTATGATCAATTATTAGCACATTTTCTTATCAACAAACTACTTCACGAGAAACAATTTGGTTTTACTTGTGGTAGATGCACAACTGATGCTGGAATTGCACTTCTCAAACACGTCTTTGAAGCATGGGAGAGTAAACAAGATGCAATTGGTATATTTTGTGATCTCTCTAAAGCATTTGATTGTGTCAGTCACAGTACTTTATTAGATAAATTGGAACATTATGGTGTATCAAAAAATGCAGTAAGCCTTATGCAATCGTATCTGTCGGCGAGAACCCAAAAAGTTGTTGTAAATAAAACAGAATCCTATGAAGCACCCATTACCATGGGCGTGCCGCAGGGATCGATATTGGGTCCATTGCTTTTTCTTATTTATATTAATGACCTTCCTTACTATACTAAAAACTTATGTGAAATAGTACTGTTTGCTGATGATACTTCTTTAATTTTTAAAGTTGATAGAGGATGTAACTGCAGTGACGATGTAAACAGCACTCTTTCCAAGGTGATGCATTGGTTTACTATTAATAATCTGAAGCTTAACTCTAGTAAAACTAAATGTGTCAAATTTTCACTTCCTAATGTGAGGCAGGTTCATATGACTATACATGTAAATGGCGAAGCAGTCGAATTTGTTGACTCAACAAAATTTTCAGGTATTACTATAGACTCGCGGTTGCAATGGGACCCTCATATCGATATCCTGTCAAGCAGACTTAGCTCTGCTGCCTTTGCAGTTAAGAAAATAAGGCTTCTGACCGACATTGAAACAGCAAGATTGGTTTACTTCAGTTATTTTCATAGTATTATGACCTACGGTGTGTTGTTGTGGGGCTCAGCTGCTAATATTAATAACATATTCATCTTACAAAAAAGGGCAGTGCGCGCTATATACAACTTACGGTCTAGAGATACTCTTCGTGACCTATTTAAAGAAATTAAAATATTAACGGTAGCTTCCCAATACATCTATGAAAATATAATGTATGTAAAGAAAAATTTAGATAGCTTTGTAAAAAATAGTAATGTTCATAAACTCAATACAAGAAACAAGAACAAACTTGCTGTTCCAAGGCGCAGACTGCATAAAACCGGAAGCTCTTTTTTGTGTAGATGTATTACCTTTTATAATAAGATACCAGAACAAGTCACAGAACTGCCCTTGGAAAAATTTAAAAATACTGTTAAATCCAATTTAATGAGTAAAGGTTATTACACTGTTGACGATTATTTGAAGGATAAAAAGGCATGGGCATAGCTTTTGTATTGTTAATTATTACTCTAATACCTCCGTATTGATTAGAAAAAGTTCGGGGTTCTTTCATAGGTCTAGATAAAAGTCCTTTAATTAAACTCGAATCGTGATTTTCTTTTCTAAGTATAAAATTGTGAGAAGTATCCTACCTACTTAAAAACGTACTTCTGGCTTCTTGACTCGACGACTTAATATGGGTAGCTTTAGTATGTCATGCTCACTTCAAACATTTCTGCGGTGGTGTCGTGTGAGGCGGGTCGTTACGTTCCCTCAAATATGGTTGAGCGAAGCGATGGCTGGTTCATGCGTCATGCTCGTGAACGAGTGCTGCCAGTGGGAATGGGTCTGCTTCTGTCTGCTTGTATTAAGGGCGTCGTATAACTCGTATATAAAAGATCTGTTTTATATTGTCTGTATGTATGGCACTTCTTACTCAAAAAATATAATTCTTAATAGCTTACTTTGTTTTGATTTATTTAATTGCAATATTTTTACTTTCTATAGTCAGTAGTTTAGTGAAAGACCTATGAAAAGCTTTTGGATATAAATTTTCAATTCGATGCCTTAACATAGGTAGTCTTAGTATGTCATGCTCTCTTTAATCATTTCTGCGGTGGTGTCGTATGAGGCTCAAATATGGTTGAGCGAAGAGATGGCTGGTTCATGCGTCATGTTCGGGAACTGGTGCTGCCAGTGGGAATGGGTCTGCTTCTGACTACCTATCTTAATGCATATTGAATTGAATGTTTTTCTTTTATTTTTATTTATTGTAACAGCCTAGACTGAATAACAAGTTCAAACTTTGAATTTAGCTTAAAATCTGTAAATTGATTAAGAAATTTGAAACTCATTAAGAAATGAGCTAATTCAATAATGTTATTTATTTGTTAATCTTTGTTAATATAAAGTCTGGAAACGATATACATATTTGTAAATATCGTTCCATCTGATTGATAAAGCTGACAAGTTTTTTGCGCCCATTTTTCTTGTCAGTTAAAAGACGTCATAATGGGTGGTAGGGTAAAAGAATTGACGATTTAAAAATGCTTATTATGTGAGCTTATTTAAATAAAACATATTTCACTTTCACTTTCACTTTCACTTTCACTCACCCCTAGCTCCGCTATATTTCACCAGTATACTACTCACCCCTAGCTCCGCTATAGTTCACCAGTATACTACTCACCCCTAGCTCCGCTATAGTTCACCAGTATACTACTCACCCCTAGCTCCGCTATCGTTCACCAGTATACTACTCACCCCTAGCTCCGCTATAGTTCACCAGTATACTACTCACCCCTAGCTCCGCTATAGTTCACCAGTATACTACTCACCCCTAGCTCCGCTATAGTTCACCAGTATACTACTCACCCCTAGCTCCGCTATAGTTCACCAGTATACTACTCACCCCTAGCTCCGCTATAGTTGACCAGTATACTACTCACCCCTAGCTCCGCTATCGTTCACCAGTATACTACTCACCCCTAGCTCCGCTATAGTTCACCAGTATACTACTCACCCCTAGCTCCGCTATCGTTCACCATTATACTACTCACCCCTAGCTCCGCTATCGTTCACCAGTATACTACTCACCCCTAGCTCCGCTATAGTTCAACAGTATACTACTCACCCCTAGCTCCGCTATAGTTCACCAGTATACTACTCACCCCTAGCTCCGCTATCGTTCACCAGTATACTACTCACCCCTAGCTCAGCTATAGTTCACCAGTATACTACTCGCGCCTAGCTCCGTTATAGTTCACCAGTATACTACTCACCCCTAGCTCCGCTATAGTTCACCAGTATACTACTCACCCCTAGCTCCGCTATCGTTCACCAGTATACTACTCACCCCTAGCTCCGCTATAGTTCACCAGTATACTACTCACCCCTAGCTCCGCTATCGTTCACCAGTATACTACTCACCCCTAGCTCCGCTATCGTTCACCAGTATACTACTCACCCCTAGCTCCGCTATATTTCACCAGTATACTACTCACCCCTAGCTCCGCTATCGTTCACCAGTATACTACTTACCCCTAGCTCCGCTATATTTCACCAGTATACCACTCACCCCTAGCTCCGCTATATTTCACCAGTATACTACTCACCCCTAGCTCCGCTATAGTTCACCAGTATACTACTCACCCCTAGCTCCGCTATCGTTCACCAGTATACTACTCATCCCTAGCTCCGCTATAGTTCACCAGTATACTACTCACCCCTAGCTCCGCTATCGTTCACCAGTATACTACTCACCCCTAGCTCCGCTATATTTCACCAGTATACTACTCACCCCTAGCTCCGCTATCGTTCACCAGTATACTACTCACCCCTAGCTCCGCTATAGTTCACCAGTATACTACTCACCCCTAGCTCCGCTATCGTTCACCATTATACTACTCACCCCTAGCTCCGCTATCGTTCACCAGTATACTACTCACCCCTAGCTCCGCTATAGTTCACCAGTATACTACTCACCCCTAGCTCCGCTATAGTTCACCAGTATACTACTCACCCCTAGCTCCGCGATCGTTCACCAGTATACTACTCACCCCTAGCTCCGCTATCGTTCACCAGTATACTACTCACCCCTAGCTCCGCTATAGTTCACCAGTATACTACTCATCCCTTGCTCCGCTATAGTTCACCAGTATACTACTCACCCCTAGCTCCGCTATCGTTCACCAGTATACTACTCACCCCTAGCTCCGCTTTAGTTCACCAGTATACTACTCACCCCTAGCTCCGCTATCGTTCACCATTATACTACTCACCCTTAGCTCCGCTATAGTTCACCAGTATACTACTCACCCCTAGCTCCGCTATCGTTCACCAGTATACTACTCACCCCTAGCTCCGCTATAGTTCACCAGTATACTACTCACCCCTAGCTCAGCTATAGTTCACCAGTATACTACTCGCGCCTAGCTCCGTTATAGTTCACCAGTATACTACTCACCCCTAGCTCCACTATAGTTCACCAGTATACTACTCACCCCTAGCTCCGCTATCGTTCACCAGTATACTACTCACCCCTAGCTCCGCTATAGTTCACCAGTATACTACTCACCCCTAGCTCCGCTATCGTTCACCAGTATACTACTCACCCCTAGCTCCGCTATCGTTCACCAGTATACTACTCACCCCTAGCTCCGCTATATTTCACCAGTATACTACTCACCCCTAGCTCCGCTATAGTTCACCAGTATACTACTCACCCCTAGCTCCGCTATAGTTCACCAGTATACTACTCACCCCTAGCTCCGCTATCGTTCACCAGTATAATACTCACCCCTAGCTCCGCTATAGTTCACCAGTATACTACTCACCCCTAGCTCCGCTATATTTCACCAGTTTACTACTCACTTCTAGCCCCGCTATCGTTCACCAGTATACTACTCACCCCTAGCTCCGCTATCGTTCACCAGCATACTACTCACCCCTAGCTCCGCTATATTTCACCAGTATACTACTCACCCCTAGCTCAGCTATAGTTCACCAGTATACTACTCGCGCCTAGCTCCGTAATAGTTCACCAGTATACTACTCACCCCTAGCTCCGCTATAGTTCACTAGTATACTACTCACCCATAGCTCCGCTATAGTTCACCAGTATACTACTCACCCCTAGCTCCGCTATAGTTCACCAGTATACTACTCACCCCTAGCTCCGCTATAGTTCACCAGTATACTATTCACCCCTAGCTCCGCTATAGTTCACCAGTATACTACTCACCCCTAGCTCCACTATCGTTCACCAGTATACTACTCACCCCTAGCTCCGCTATCGTTCACCAGTATACTACTCACCCCTAGCTCCGCTATCGTTCACCAGTATACTACTCACCCCTAGCTCCGCTATCGTTCACCAGTATACTACTCACCCCTAGCTCCGCTATATTTCACCAGTATACTACTCACCCCTAGCTCCGCTATCGTTCACCAGTATACTACTCACCCCTAGCTCCGCTATAGTTCACCAGTATACTACTCACCCCTAGCTCCGCTATCGTTCACCATTATACTACTCACCCCTAGCTCCGCTATCGTTCACCAGTATACTACTCACCCCTAGCTCCGCTATAGTTCACCAGTATACTACTCACCCCTAGCTCCGCTATAGTTCACCAGTATACTACTCACCCCTAGCTCCGCGATCGTTCACCAGTATACTACTCACCCCTAGCTCCGCTATCGTTCACCAGTATACTACTCACCCCTAGCTCCGCTATAGTTCACCAGTATACTACTCATCCCTTGCTCCGCTATAGTTCACCAGTATACTACTCACCCCTAGCTCCGCTATCGTTCACCAGTATACTACTCACCCCTAGCTCCGCTATAGTTCACCAGTATACTACTCACCCCTAGCTCCGCTATATTTTACCAGTATACTACTCACCCCTAGCTCCGCCATCGTTCACCAGTATAATACTCACCCCTAGCTCCGCTATCGTTCACCAGTATACTACTCACCCCTAGCTCCGCTATAGTTCACCAGTATACTACTCACCCCTAGCTCCGCTATAGTTCACCAGTATACTACTCACCCCTAACTCCGCTATAGTTCACCAGTATACTATTCACCCCTAGCTCCACTATAGTTCACCAGTATACTACTCACCCCTAGCTCCGCTATAGTTCACCAGTATACTACTCACCCCTAGCTCCGCTATCGTTCACCAGTATACTACTCACCCCTAGCTCCGCTATCGTTCACCAGTATACTGCTTACCTCTAGCTCCGCTATCGTTCACCAGTATACTACTCACCCCTAGCTCCGCTATCGTTCACCAGTATACTACTCACCCCTAGCTCCGTTATAGTTCACCAGTAAACTACTCACCCCTAGCTCCGCTATATTTCACCAGTATACTACTCACCCCTAGCTCCGCTATAGTTCACCAGTATACTACTCATCCCTAGCTCCGCTATAGATCACCAGTATACTACTCACCCCTAGCTCAGCTATAGTTCACCAGTATACTACTCGCGCCTAGCTCCGTTATAGTTCACCAGTATACTACTCACCCCTAGCTCCGCTATAGTTCACCAGTATACTACTCACCCCTAGCTCCGCTATAGTTCACCAGTATACTACTCACCCCTAGCTCCACTATAGTTCATCAGTATACTACTCACCCCTAGCTCCGCTATAGTTCACCAGTATACTACTCACCCCTAGCTCCGCTATATTTCACCAGTATACTACTCACCCCTAGCTCCGCTATCGTTCACCAGTATACTACTCACCCCTAGCTCCGCTATAGTTCACCAGTATACTACTCACCCCTAGCTCCGCTATAGTTCACCAGTATACTACTCACCCCTAACTCCGCTATAGTTCACCAGTATACTATTCACCCCTAGCTCCGCTATAGTTCACCAGTATAATACTCACCCCTAGCTCCGCTATAGTTCACCTGTATACTACTCACCCCTAGGTCCACTATAGTTCACCAGTATACTACTCACCCCTAGCTCCGCTATCGTTCACCAGTATACTACTCACCCCTAGCTCCGCTATAGTTCACCAGTAAACTACTCACCCCTAGCTCCGCTATATTTCACCAGTATACTACTCACCCCTAGCTCCGCTATAGTTCACCAGTATACTACTCATCCCTAGCTCCGCTATAGATCACCAGTATACTACTCACCCTTAGCTCAGCTATAGTTCACCAGTATACTACTCGCGCCTAGCTCCGTTATAGTTCACCAGTATACTACTCACCCCTAGCTCCGCTATAGTTCACCAGTATACTACTCACCCCTAGCTCCGCTATAGTTCACCAGTATACTACTCACCCCTAGCTCCACTATAGTTCACCAGTATACTACTCACCCCTAGCTCCGCTATCGTTCACCAGTATACTACTCACCCCTAGCTCCGCTATAGTTCACCAGTATACTACTCACCCCTAGCTTCGCTATATTTCACCAGTATACTACTCACCCCTAGCTCCGCTATAGTTCACCAGTATACTACTCACCCCTAGCTCCGCTATAGTTCACCAGTATACTACTCACCCCTAGCTCCGCTATCGTTCACCAGTATACTACTCACCAGTGGCGGTACCTCCATAGAAGCCCAAAAGCCCAGCTTGCCCTAACAAAATCTTATTTACACTACTAATGAATCTCAATTAATGATAACAACAAAATATTATTCACGAACGTAAATTTTCAATCAAAATCAATCAAAGATTCAATTTTTCAAACAACTGATCGATAGTCAAGTCGTTAAACTGCATAATATAGCGTATTAATCGAACAATACACTACATCTCTCTCGCACTCGTTGGCTTGCAACCGGGCTTCGCGAATTTATATGTCCGCACTCTTCTAACGTTAGCGAAACTGGTACCCCACTACATACATACTACTGTACGTATCTATAGATTCTATGAAAAATGCTCAATCCGAGCCAAAGCATGCTTGCTATTGAACTTAACCACAAGTGGGTACGAGGCTGCCGCGTAAACAACAGTCAACAGCTCACGATCGGGCCAATCCCTGCGCAGCAGCCCGCAATCGGACCAATGGCTGCCTAGCGCATACTAACGGGCAAATCAGGAGCGATATTGAGCGCGCGGCTCATTGTTACCTGTGTGAGTGAAGTAGCAACTTTTAACAATAACGTGTTTGTTTTGTTTTGCATTTTAAGGTTGAGTGAATGTTTGTTTGTTAAAGTTACAAGTGTTTTGCATAAATTAGTGTTTATCGTTGTAAAAAATGATGTCACAGTTCAGATCGATGACTTAATGTGGTTCCTTGTGATTGTGAAGGATCAAAATGTGTGAAAGTGTTGGTCGGCGAGGGAAAGGTAAATTCATTGAACATAGCCGAATTAAGCAGGTCATATTATCTTCAATATCTTCATACAGACCTACTCCAGATGTTTATATTTTGTAGTTTTTTAGAGCTTCGGGCCTTCTGGCTTGCCCTGATCTCAGACCCTAGGCACGCCACTGCTACTCACCCCAAGCTCCGCTATAGTTCACCAGTATACTACTCACCCCTAGCTCCGCTATCGTTCACCAGTATACTACTCACCCCTAGCTCCGCTATCGTTCACCAGTATACTACTCACCCCTAGCTCCGCTATAGTTCACCAGTATACTACTCACCCCTAGCTCCGCTATCGTTCACCAGTATACTACTCACCCCTAGCTCCGCTATAGTTCACCAGTATACTACTCACCCCTAGCTCCGCTATAGTTCACCAGTATACTACTCACCCCTAGCTCCGCTATCGTTCACCAGTATACTACTCACCCCTAGCTCCGCTATATTTCACCAGTATACTACTCACCCTAGCTCCGCTATAGTTCACCAGTATACTACTCACCCCTAGCTCCGCTATCGTTCACCAGTACACTACTCACTTCTAGCTCCGCTATAGTTCACCAGTATACTACTCACCCCTAGCTCAGCTATAGTTCACCAGTATACTACTCGCGCCTAGCTCCGCTATAGTTCACCAGTATACTACTCACCCCTAGCTCCGCTATAGTTCACCAGTATACTACTCACCCCTAGCTCCGCTATAGTTCACCAGTATACTATTCACCCCTAGCTCCGCTATAGTTCACCAGTATACTACTCACCCCTAGCTCCGCTATCGTTCACCAGTATACTACTCACCCCAAGCTCCGCTATAGTTCACCAGTATACTACTCACCCCTAGCTCCACTATAGTTCACCAGTATACTATTCACCCCTAGCTCCGCTATAGTTCACCAGTATACTACTCACCCCTAGCTCCGCTATAGTTCACCAGTATACTACTCACCCCTAGCTCCACTATAGTTCACCAGTATACTACTCACCCCTAGCTCCGCTATCGTTCACCAGTATACTACTCACCCCTAGCTCCGCTATAGTTCACCAGTATACTACTCACCCCTAGCTCCGCTATATTTCACCAGTATACTACTCACCCCTAGCTCCGCTATATTTCACCAGTATACTACTTACCCCTAGCTCCGCTATAGTTCACCAGTATACCACTTACCCCTAGCTCCGCTATCGTTCACCAGTATACTACTCACCCCTAGCTCCGCTATCGTTCACCAGTATACTACTCATCCCTAGCTCCACTATAGTTCACCAGTATACTACTCACCCCTAGCTCCGCTATAGTTCACCAGTATACTACTCGACCCTAGCTCCGCTATAGTTCACCAGTATACTACTCACCCCTAGCTCCGCTATCGTTCACCAGTATACTACTCACCCCTAGCTCCGCTATAGTTCACCAGTATACTACTCACCCCTAGCTCCGCTATAGTTCACCAGTATACTACTCACCCCTAGCTCCGCTATCGTTCACCAGTATACTACTCACCCCTAGCTCCGCTATATTTCACCAGTATACTACTCACCCCTAGCTCCGCTATAGTTCACCAGTATACTACTCACCCCTAGCTCCGCTAAAGTTCACCAGTATACTACTCAACCCTAGCTCCGCTATAGTTCACCAGTATACTACTCACCCCTAGCTCCGCTATCGTTCACCAGTATACTACTCTTCCCTAGCTCCGCTATAGTTCACCAGTATACTTCTCACCCCTAGCTCCGCTATCGTTCACCAGTATACTACTCACCCCTAGCTCCGCTATAGTTCACCAGTATACTACTCACCCCTAGCTCCACTATATTTCACCAGTATAATACTCACCCCTAGCTCCGCTATCGTTCACCACTCACCCCTAGCTCCGCTATAGTTCACCAGTATACTACTCACCCCTAGCTCCGCTATCGTTCACCAGTATACTACTCACCCCTAGCTCCGCTATAGTTCACCAGTATACTACTCACCCCTAGCTCCGCTATCGTTCACCAGTATACTACTCACCCCTAGCTCCGCTATATTTCACCAGTATACTACTCACTTCTAGCTCCGCTATAGTTCACCAGTATACTACTCACCCCTAGCTCCGCTATAGTTCACCAGTATACTACTCATCCCTAGCTCCACTATATTTCACCAGTATACTACTCACCCTTAGCTCCGCTATCGTTCACCAGTATACTACTCACCCCTAGCTCCGCTATATTTCACCAGTATACTACTCACCCCTAGCTCCGCTATATTTCACCAGTATACTACTCACCCCTAGCTCCGCTATAGTTCACCAGTATACTACTCACCCCTAGCTCCGCTATCGTTCACCAGTAAACTACTCATCCCTAGCTCCGCTATAGTTCACCAGTATACTACTCACCCCTAGCTCCGCTATATTTCACCAGTATACTACTCACCCCTAGCTCCGCTATCGTTCACCAGTATACTACTCACCCCTAGCTCCGCTATAGTTCACCAGTATACTACTCACCCCTAGCTCCGCTATCGTTCACCATTATACTACTCACCCCTAGCTCCGCTATCGTTCACCAGTATACTACTCACCCCAAGCTCCGCTATAGTTCACCAGTATACTACTCACCCCTAGCTCCACTATAGTTCACCAGTATACTATTCACCCCTAGCTCCGCTATAGTTCACCAGTATACTACTCACCCCTAGCTCCGCTATAGTTCACCAGTATACTACTCACCCCTAGCTCCGCTATCGTTCACCATTATACTACTCACCCCTAGCTCCGCTATCGTTCACCAGTATACTACTCACCCCAAGCTCCGCTATAGTTCACCAGTATACTACTCACCCCTAGCTCCACTATAGTTCACCAGTATACTACTCACCCCTAGCTCCGCTATCGTTCACCAGTATACTACTCACCCCTAGCTCCGCTATAGTTCACCAGTATACTACTCACCCCTAGCTCCGCTATAGTTCACCAGTATACTACTCACCCCTAGCTCCGCTATCGTTCACCAGTATACTACTCACCCCTAGCTCCGCTATATTTCACCAGTATACTACTCACCCCTAGCTCCGCTATAGTTCACCAGTATACTACTCACCCCTAGCTCCGCTAAAGTTCACCAGTATACTACTCAACCCTAGCTCCGCTATAGTTCACCAGTATACTACTCACCCCTAGCTCCGCTATCGTTCACCAGTATACTACTCTTCCCTAGCTCCGCTATAGTTCACCAGTATACTTCTCACCCCTAGCTCCGCTATCGTTCACCAGTATACTACTCACCCCTAGCTCCGCTATAGTTCACCAGTATACTACTCACCCCTAGCTCCACTATATTTCACCAGTATAATACTCACCCCTAGCTCCGCTATCGTTCACCACTCACCCCTAGCTCCGCTATAGTTCACCAGTATACTACTCACCCCTAGCTCCGCTATCGTTCACCAGTATACTACTCACCCCTAGCTCCGCTATAGTTCACCAGTATACTACTCACCCCTAGCTCCGCTATCGTTCACCAGTATACTACTCACCCCTAGCTCCGCTATATTTCACCAGTATACTACTCACCCCTAGCTCCGCTATAGTTCACCAGTATACTATTCACCCCTAGCTCCGCTATAGTTCACCAGTATACTACTCACCCCTAGCTCCGCTATCGTTCACCAGTATACTACTCACCCCAAGCTCCGCTATAGTTCACCAGTATACTACTCACCCCTAGCTCCACTATAGTTCACCAGTATACTATTCACCCCTAGCTCCGCTATAGTTCACCAGTATACTACTCACCCCTAGCTCCGCTATAGTTCACCAGTATACTACTCACCCCTAGCTCCACTATAGTTCACCAGTATACTACTCACCCCTAGCTCCGCTATCGTTCACCAGTATACTACTCACCCCTAGCTCCGCTATAGTTCACCAGTATACTACTCACCCCTAGCTCCGCTATATTTCACCAGTATACTACTCACCCCTAGCTCCGCTATATTTCACCAGTATACTACTTACCCCTAGCTCCGCTATAGTTCACCAGTATACCACTTACCCCTAGCTCCGCTATCGTTCACCAGTATACTACTCACCCCTAGCTCCGCTATCGTTCACCAGTATACTACTCATCCCTAGCTCCACTATAGTTCACCAGTATACTACTCACCCCTAGCTCCGCTATCGTTCACCAGTATACTACTCGACCCTAGCTCCGCTATAGTTCACCAGTATACTACTCACCCCTAGCTCCGCTATCGTTCACCAGTATACTACTCACCCCTAGCTCCGCTATAGTTCACCAGTATACTACTCACCCCTAGCTCCGCTATAGTTCACCAGTATACTACTCACCCCTAGCTCCGCTATCGTTCACCAGTATACTACTCACCCCTAGCTCCGCTATATTTCACCAGTATACTACTCACCCCTAGCTCCGCTATAGTTCACCAGTATACTACTCACCCCTAGCTCCGCTAAAGTTCACCAGTATACTACTCAACCCTAGCTCCGCTATAGTTCACCAGTATACTACTCACCCCTAGCTCCGCTATCGTTCACCAGTATACTACTCTTCCCTAGCTCCGCTATAGTTCACCAGTATACTTCTCACCCCTAGCTCCGCTATCGTTCACCAGTATACTACTCACCCCTAGCTCCGCTATAGTTCACCAGTATACTACTCACCCCTAGCTCCACTATATTTCACCAGTATAATACTCACCCCTAGCTCCGCTATCGTTCACCACTCACCCCTAGCTCCGCTATAGTTCACCAGTATACTACTCACCCCTAGCTCCGCTATCGTTCACCAGTATACTACTCACCCCTAGCTCCGCTATAGTTCACCAGTATACTACTCACCCCTAGCTCCGCTATCGTTCACCAGTATACTACTCACCCCTAGCTCCGCTATATTTCACCAGTATACTACTCACTTCTAGCTCCGCTATAGTTCACCAGTATACTACTCACCCCTAGCTCCGCTATAGTTCACCAGTATACTACTCATCCCTAGCTCCACTATATTTCACCAGTATACTACTCACCCCTAGCTCCGCTATATTTCACCAGTATACTACTCACCCCTAGCTCCGCTATAGTTCACCAGTATACTACTCACCCCTAGCTCCGCTATCGTTCACCAGTAAACTACTCATCCCTAGCTCCGCTATAGTTCACCAGTATACTACTCACCCCTAGCTCCGCTATATTTCACCAGTATACTACTCACCCCTAGCTCCGCTATCGTTCACCAGTATACTACTCACCCCTAGCTCCGCTATAGTTCACCAGTATACTACTCACCCCTAGCTCCGCTATATTTCACCAGTATACTACTCACCCCTAGCTCCGCTATATTTCACCAGTATACTACTCACCCCTAGCTCCGCTATAGTTCACCAGTATACTACTTCACCAGTATACTACTCACCCCTAGCTCCGCTATCGTTCACCAGTATACTACTCACCCCAAGCTCCGCTATAGTTCACCAGTATACTACTCACCCCTAGCTCCACTATAGTTCACCAGTATACTATTCACCCCTAGCTCCGCTATAGTTCACCAGTATACTACTCACCCCTAGCTCCGCTATAGTTCACCAGTATACTACTCACCCCTAGCTCCGCTATATTTCACCAGTATACTACTCACCCCTAGCTCCGCTATATTTCACCAGTATACTACTTACCCCTAGCTCCGCTATAGTTCACCAGTATACCACTTACCCCTAGCTCCGCTATCGTTCACCAGTATACTACTCACCCCTAGCTCCGCTATCGTTCACCAGTATACTACTCATCCCTAGCTCCACTATAGTTCACCAGTATACTACTCACCCCTAGCTCCGCTATCGTTCACCAGTATACTACTCGACCCTAGCTCCGCTATAGTTCACCAGTATACTACTCACCCCTAGCTCCGCTATCGTTCACCAGTATACTACTCACCCCTAGCTCCGCTATAGTTCACCAGTATACTACTCACCCCTAGCTCCGCTATAGTTCACCAGTATACTACTCACCCCTAGCTCCGCTATCGTTCACCAGTATACTACTCACCCCTAGCTCCGCTATATTTCACCAGTATACTACTCACCCCTAGCTCCGCTATAGTTCACCAGTATACTACTCACCCCTAGCTCCGCTAAAGTTCACCAGTATACTACTCAACCCTAGCTCCGCTATAGTTCACCAGTATACTACTCACCCCTAGCTCCGCTATCGTTCACCAGTATACTACTCTTCCCTAGCTCCGCTATAGTTCACCAGTATACTTCTCACCCCTAGCTCCGCTATCGTTCACCAGTATACTACTCACCCCTAGCTCCGCTATAGTTCACCAGTATACTACTCACCCCTAGCTCCACTATATTTCACCAGTATAATACTCACCCCTAGCTCCGCTATCGTTCACCACTCACCCCTAGCTCCGCTATAGTTCACCAGTATACTACTCACCCCTAGCTCCGCTATCGTTCACCAGTATACTACTCACCCCTAGCTCCGCTATAGTTCACCAGTATACTACTCACCCCTAGCTCCGCTATCGTTCACCAGTATACTACTCACCCCTAGCTCCGCTATATTTCACCAGTATACTACTCACTTCTAGCTCCGCTATAGTTCACCAGTATACTACTCACCCCTAGCTCCGCTATAGTTCACCAGTATACTACTCATCCCTAGCTCCACTATATTTCACCAGTATACTACTCACCCTTAGCTCCGCTATCGTTCACCAGTATACTACTCACCCCTAGCTCCGCTATATTTCACCAGTATACTACTCACCCCTAGCTCCGCTATATTTCACCAGTATACTACTCACCCCTAGCTCCGCTATAGTTCACCAGTATACTACTCACCCCTAGCTCCGCTATCGTTCACCAGTAAACTACTCAACCCTAGCTCCGCTATAGTTCACCAGTATACTACTCACCCCTAGCTCCGCTATATTTCACCAGTATACTACTCACCCCTAGCTCCGCTATCGTTCACCAGTATACTACTCACCCCTAGCTCCGCTATAGTTCACCAGTATACTACTCACCCCTAGCTCCGCTATCGTTCACCATTATACTACTCACCCCTAGCTCCGCTATCGTTCACCAGTATACTACTCACCCCTAGCTCCGCTATAGTTCACCAGTATACTACTCACCCCTAGCTCCGCTTTATTTTACCAGTATACTACTCACCCCTAGCTCCGCCATCGTTCACCAGTATACTACTCACCCCTAGCTCCGCTATCGTTCACCAGTATACTACTCACCCCTAGCTCCGCTATCGTTCACCAGTATACTACTCACCCCTAGCTCCGCTATAATTCACCAGTATACTACTCACCCCTAACTCCGCTATAGTTCACCAGTATACTATACACCCCTAGCTCCACTATAGTTCACCAGTATACTACTCACCCCTAGCTCCGCTATAGTTCACCAGTATACTACTCTTCCCTAGCTACGCTATCGTTCACCAGTATACTACTCACCCCTAGCTCCGCTATCGTTCACCAGTATACTACTCACCCCTTGCTCCGCTATATTTCACCAGTATACTACTCACCCCTAGCTCCGCTATATTTCACCAGTATACTACTCACCCCTAGCTCCGCTATAGTTCACCAGTATACTACTCACCCCTAGCTCCGCTATCGTTCACCAGTAAACTACTCATCCCTAGCTCCGCTATAGTTCACCAGTATACTACTCACCTCTAGCTCCGCTATCGTTCACCAGTATACTACTCATCCCTAGCTCCACTATATTTCACCAGTATACTACTCACCCTTAGCTCCGCTATCGTTCACCAGTATACTACTCACCCCTAGCTCCGCTATATTTCACCAGTATACTACTCACCCCTAGCTCCGCTATATTTCACCAGTATACTACTCACCCCTAGCTCCGCTATAGTTCACCAGTATACTACTCACCCCTAGCTCCGCTATCGTTAACCAGTAAACTACTCATCACTAGCTCCGCTATAGTTCACCAGTATACTACTCACCCCTAGCTCCGCTATATTTCACCAGTATACTACTCACCCCTAGCTCCGCTATCGTTCACCAGTATACTACTCACCCCTAGCTCCGCTATAGTTCACCAGTATACTACTCACCCCTAGCTCCGCTATCGTTCACCATTATACTACTCACCCCTAGCTCCGCTATCGTTCACCAGTATACTACTCACCCCTAGCTCCGCTATAGTTCACCAGTATACTACTCACCCCTAGCTCCGCTATATTTTACTAGTATACTACTCACCCCTAGCTCCGCCATCGTTCACCAGTATACTACTCACCCCTAGCTCCGCTATCGTTCACCAGTATACTACTCACCCCTAGCTCCGCTATCGTTCACCAGTATACTACTCACCCCTAGCTCCGCTATAGATCACCAGTATACTACTCACCCCTAACTCCGCTATAGTTCACCAGTATACTATTCACCCCTAGCTCCACTATAGTTCACCAGTATACTACTCACCCCTAGCTCCGCTATAGTTCACCAGTATACTACTCACCCCTAGCTACGCTATCGTTCACCAGTATACTACTCACCCCTAGCTCCGCTATCGTTCACCAGTATACTACTCACCCCTTGCTCCGCTATATTTCACCAGTATACTACTCACCCCTAGCTCCGCTATATTTCACCAGTATACTACTCACCCCTAGCTCCGCTATAGTTCACCAGTATACTACTCACCCCTAGCTCCGCTATCGTTCACCAGTAAACTACTCATCCCTAGCTCCGCTATAGTTCACCAGTATACTACTCACCCCTAGCTCCGCTATCGTTCACCAGTATACTACTCACCCCTAGCTCCGCTATATTTCACCAGTATACTACTCACCCCTAGCTCCGCTATCGTTCACCAGTATACTACTCACCCCTAGCTCCGCTATAGTTCACCAGTATACTACTCACCCCTAGCTCCGCTATCGTTCACCATTATACTACTCACCCCTAGCTCCGCTATCGTTCACCAGTATACTACTCACCCCTAGCTCCGCTATAGTTCACCAGTATACTACTCACCCCTAGCTCCGCTATATTTTACCAGTATACTACTCACCCCTAGCTCCGCCATCGTTCACCAGTATACTACTCACCCCTAGCTCCGCTATCGTTCACCAGTATACTACTCACCCCTAGCTCCGCTATAGTTCACCAGTATACTACTCACCCCTAGCTCCGCTATAGTTCACCAGTATACTACTCACCCCTAACTCCGCTATAGTTCACCAGTATACTATTCACCCCTAGCTCCACTATAGTTCACCAGTATACTACTCACCCCTAGCTCCGCTATAGTTCACCAGTATACTACTCACCCCTAGCTCCGCTATCGTTCACCAGTATACTACTCACCCCTAGCTCCGCTATCGTTCACCAGTATACTGCTTACCTCTAGCTCCGCTATCGTTCACCAGTATACTACTCACCCCTAGCTCCGCTATCGTTCACCAGTATACTACTCACCCCTAGCTCCGTTATAGTTCACCAGTAAACTACTCACCCCTAGCTCCGCTATATTTCACCAGTATACTACTCACCCCTAGCTCCGCTATAGTTCACCAGTATACTACTCATCCCTAGCTCCGCTATAGATCACCAGTATACTACTCACCCCTAGCTCAGCTATAGTTCACCAGTATACTACTCGCGCCTAGCTCCGTTATAGTTCACCAGTATACTACTCACCCCTAGCTCCGCTATATTTCACCAGTTTACTACTCACCCCTAGCTCCGCTATAGTTCACCAGTATACTACTCACCCCTAGCTCCACTATAGTTCATCAGTATACTACTCACCCCTAGCTCCGCTATAGTTCACCAGTATACTACTCACCCCTAGCTCCGCTATAGTTCACCAGTATACTACTCACCCCTAGCTCCGCTATAGTTCACCAGTATACTACTCACCCCTAGCTCCGCTATAGTTCACCAGTATACTACTCACCCCTAGCTCCGCTATAGTTCACCAGTATACTACTCACCCCTAACTCCGCTATAGTTCACCAGTATACTATTCACCCCTAGCTCCGCTATAGTTCACCAGTATACTACTCACCCCTAGCTCCGCTATAGTTCACCTGTATACTACTCACCCCTAGGTCCACTATAGTTCACCAGTATACTACTCACCCCTAGCTCCGCTATAGTTCACCAGTATACTACTCACCCCTAGCTCCGTTATAGTTCACCAGTAAACTACTCACCCCTAGCTCCGCTATATTTCACCAGTATACTACTCACCCCTAGCTCCGCTATAGTTCACCAGTATACTACTCATCCCTAGCTCCGCTATAGATCACCAGTATACTACTCACCCTTAGCTCAGCTATAGTTCACCAGTATACTACTCGCGCTTAGCTCCGTTATAGTTCACCAGTATACTACTCACCCCTAGCTCCGCTATAGTTCACCAGTATACTACTCACCCCTAGCTCCGCTATAGTTCACCAGTATACTACTCACCCCTAGCTCCACTATAGTTCACCAGTATACTACTCACCCCTAGCTCCGCTATCGTTCACCAGTATACTACTCACCCCTAGCTCCGCTATAGTTCACCAGTATACTACTCACCCCTAGCTTCGCTATATTTCACCAGTATACTACTCACCCCTAGCTCCGCTATCGTTCACCAGTATACTACTCACCCCTAGCTCCGCTATAGTTCACCAGTATACTACTCACCCCTAGCTCCGCTATCGTTCACCAGTATACTACTCACCAGTGGCGGTACCTCCATAGAAGCCCAAAAGCCCAGCTTGCCCTAACAAAATCTTATTTACACTACTAATGAATCTCAATTAATGATAACAACAAAATATTATTCACGAACGTAAATTTTCAATCAAAATCAATCAAAGATTCAATTTTTCAAACAACTGATCGATAGTCAAGTCGTTAAACTGCATAATATAGCGTATTAATCGAACAATACACTACATCTCTCTCGCACTCGTTGGCTTGCAACCGGGCTTCGCGAATTTATATGTCCGCACTCTTCTAACGTTAGCGAAACTGGTACCCCACTACATACATACTACTGTACGTATCTATAGATTCTATGAAAAATGCTCAATCCGAGCCAAAGCATGCTTGCTATTGAACTTAACCACAAGTGGGTACGAGGCTGCCGCGTAAACAACAGTCAACAGCTCACGATCGGGCCAATCCCTGCGCAGCAGCCCGCAATCGGACCAATGGCTGCCTAGCGCATACTAACGGGCAAATCAGGAGCGATATTGAGCGCGCGGCTCATTGTTACCTGTGTGAGTGAAGTAGCAACTTTTAACAATAACGTGTTTGTTTTGTTTTGCATTTTAAGGTTGAGTGAATGTTTGTTTGTTAAAGTTACAAGTGTTTTGCATAAATTAGTGTTTATCGTTGTAAAAAATGATGTCACAGTTCAGATCGATGACTTAATGTGGTTCCTTGTGATTGTGAAGGATCAAAATGTGTGAAAGTGTTGGTCGGCGAGGGAAAGGTAAATTCATTGAACATAGCCGAATTAAGCAGGTCATATTATCTTCAATATCTTCATACAGACCTACTCCAGATGTTTATATTTTGTAGTTTTTTAGAGCTTCGGGCCTTCTGGCTTGCCCTGATCTCAGACCCTAGGCACGCCACTGCTACTCACCCCAAGCTCCGCTATAGTTCACCAGTATACTACTCACCCCTAGCTCCGCTATCGTTCACCAGTATACTACTCACCCCTAGCTCCGCTATCGTTCACCAGTATACTACTCACCCCTAGCTCCGCTATAGTTCACCAGTATACTACTCACCCCTAGCTCCGCTATCGTTCACCAGTATACTACTCACCCCTAGCTCCGCTATAGTTCACCAGTATACTACTCACCCCTAGCTCCGCTATAGTTCACCAGTATACTACTCACCCCTAGCTCCGCTATCGTTCACCAGTATACTACTCACCCCTAGCTCCGCTATATTTCACCAGTATACTACTCACCCTAGCTCCGCTATAGTTCACCAGTATACTACTCACCCCTAGCTCCGCTATCGTTCACCAGTACACTACTCACTTCTAGCTCCGCTATAGTTCACCAGTATACTACTCACCCCTAGCTCAGCTATAGTTCACCAGTATACTACTCGCGCCTAGCTCCGTAATAGTTCACCAGTATACTACTCACCCCTAGCTCCGCTATAGTTCACTAGTATACTACTCACCCCTAGCTCCGCTATAGTTCACCAGTATACTACTCACCCCTAGCTCCGCTATAGTTCACCAGTATACTACTCACCCCTAGCTCCGCTATAGTTCACCAGTATACTATTCACCCCTAGCTCCGCTATAGTTCACCAGTATACTACTCACCCCTAGCTCCGCTATCGTTCACCAGTATACTACTCACCCCAAGCTCCGCTATAGTTCACCAGTATACTACTCACCCCTAGCTCCACTATAGTTCACCAGTATACTATTCACCCCTAGCTCCGCTATAGTTCACCAGTATACTACTCACCCCTAGCTCCGCTATAGTTCACCAGTATACTACTCACCCCTAGCTCCAATATAGTTCACCAGTATACTACTCACCCCTAGCTCCGCTATCGTTCACCAGTATACTACTCACCCCTAGCTCCGCTATAGTTCACCAGTATACTACTCACCCCTAGCTCCGCTATATTTCACCAGTATACTACTCACCCCTAGCTCCGCTATATTTCACCAGTATACTACTTACCCCTAGCTCCGCTATAGTTCACCAGTATACCACTTACCCCTAGCTCCGCTATCGTTCACCAGTATACTACTCACCCCTAGCTCCGCTATCGTTCACCAGTATACTACTCATCCCTAGCTCCACTATAGTTCACCAGTATACTACTCACCCCTAGCTCCGCTATCGTTCACCAGTATACTACTCGACCCTAGCTCCGCTATAGTTCACCAGTATACTACTCACCCCTAGCTCCGCTATCGTTCACCAGTATACTACTCACCCCTAGCTCCGCTATAGTTCACCAGTATACTACTCACCCCTAGCTCCGCTATAGTTCACCAGTATACTACTCACCCCTAGCTCCGCTATCGTTCACCAGTATACTACTCACCCCTAGCTCCGCTATATTTCACCAGTATACTACTCACCCCTAGCTCCGCTATAGTTCACCAGTATACTACTCACCCCTAGCTCCGCTAAAGTTCACCAGTATACTACTCAACCCTAGCTCCGCTATAGTTCACCAGTATACTACTCACCCCTAGCTCCGCTATCGTTCACCAGTATACTACTCTACCCTAGCTCCGCTATAGTTCACCAGTATACTTCTCACCCCTAGCTCCGCTATCGTTCACCAGTATACTACTCACCCCTAGCTCCGCTATAGTTCACCAGTATACTACTCACCCCTAGCTCCACTATATTTCACCAGTATAATACTCACCCCTAGCTCCGCTATCGTTCACCACTCACCCCTAGCTCCGCTATAGTTCACCAGTATACTACTCACCCCTAGCTCCGCTATCGTTCACCAGTATACTACTCACCCCTAGCTCCGCTATAGTTCACCAGTATACTACTCACCCCTAGCTCCGCTATCGTTCACCAGTATACTACTCACCCCTAGCTCCGCTATATTTCACCAGTATACTACTCACTTCTAGCTCCGCTATAGTTCACCAGTATACTACTCACCCCTAGCTCCGCTATAGTTCACCAGTATACTACTCACCCCTAGCTCCACTATATTTCACCAGTATACTACTCACCCTTAGCTCCGCTATCGTTCACCAGTATACTACTCACCCCTAGCTCCGCTATATTTCACCAGTATACTACTCACCCCTAGCTCCGCTATATTTCACCAGTATACTACTCACCCCTAGCTCCGCTATAGTTCACCAGTATACTACTCACCCCTAGCTCCGCTATCGTTCACCAGTAAACTACTCATCCCTAGCTCCGCTATAGTTCACCAGTATACTACTCACCCCTAGCTCCGCTATATTTCACCAGTATACTACTCACCCCTAGCTCCGCTATCGTTCACCAGTATACTACTCACCCCTAGCTCCGCTATAGTTCACCAGTATACTACTCACCCCTAGCTCCGCTATCGTTCACCATTATACTACTCACCCCTAGCTCCGCTATCGTTCACCAGTATACTACTCACCCCAAGCTCCGCTATAGTTCACCAGTATACTACTCACCCCTAGCTCCACTATAGTTCACCAGTATACTATTCACCCCTAGCTCCGCTATAGTTCACCAGTATACTACTCACCCCTAGCTCCGCTATAGTTCACCAGTATACTACTCACCCCTAGCTCCACTATAGTTCACCAGTATACTACTCACCCCTAGCTCCACTATAGTTCACCAGTATACTACTCACCCCTAGCTCCGCTATCGTTCACCAGTATACTACTCACCCCTAGCTCCGCTATAGTTCACCAGTATACTACTCACCCCTAGCTCCGCTATATTTCACCAGTATACTACTCACCCCTAGCTCCGCTATATTTCACCAGTATACTACTTACCCCTAGCTCCGCTATAGTTCACCAGTATACCACTTACCCCTAGCTCCGCTATCGTTCACCAGTATACTACTCACCCCTAGCTCCGCTATCGTTCACCAGTATACTACTCATCCCTAGCTCCACTATAGTTCACCAGTATACTACTCACCCCTAGCTCCGCTATCGTTCACCAGTATACTACTCGACCCTAGCTCCGCTATAGTTCACCAGTATACTACTCACCCCTAGCTCCGCTATCGTTCACCAGTATACTACTCACCCCTAGCTCCGCTATAGTTCACCAGTATACTACTCACCCCTAGCTCCGCTATAGTTCACCAGTATACTACTCACCCCTAGCTCCGCTATAGTTCACCAGTATACTACTCACCCCTAGCTCCGCTATATTTCACCAGTATACTACTCACCCCTAGCTCCGCTATAGTTCACCAGTATACTACTCACCCCTAGCTCCGCTAAAGTTCACCAGTATACTACTCAACCCTAGCTCCGCTATAGTTCACCAGTATACTACTCACCCCTAGCTCCGCTATCGTTCACCAGTATACTACTCTTCCCTAGCTCCGCTATAGTTCACCAGTATACTTCTCACCCCTAGCTCCGCTATCGTTCACCAGTATACTACTCACCCCTAGCTCCGCTATAGTTCACCAGTATACTACTCACCCCTAGCTCCACTATATTTCACCAGTATAATACTCACCCCTAGCTCCGCTATCGTTCACCACTCACCCCTAGCTCCGCTATAGTTCACCAGTATACTACTCACCCCTAGCTCCGCTATCGTTCACCAGTATACTACTCACCCCTAGCTCCGCTATAGTTCACCAGTATACTACTCACCCCTAGCTCCGCTATCGTTCACCAGTATACTACTCACCCCTAGCTCCGCTATATTTCACCAGTATACTACTCACTCCTAGCTCCGCTATAGTTCACCAGTATACTACTCACCCCTAGCTCCGCTATAGTTCACCAGTATACTACTCATCCCTAGCTCCACTATATTTCACCAGTATACTACTCACCCTTAGCTCCGCTATCGTTCACCAGTATACTACTCACCCCTAGCTCCGCTATATTTCACCAGTATACTACTCACCCCTAGCTCCGCTATATTTCACCAGTATACTACTCACCCCTAGCTCCGCTATAGTTCACCAGTATACTACTCACCCCTAGCTCCGCTATCGTTCACCAGTAAACTACTCATCCCTAGCTCCGCTATAGTTCACCAGTATACTACTCACCCCTAGCTCCGCTATATTTCACCAGTATACTACTCACCCCTAGCTCCGCTATCGTTCACCAGTATACTACTCACCCCTAGCTCCGCTATAGTTCACCAGTATACTACTCACCCCTAGCTCCGCTATCGTTCACCATTATACTACTCACCCCTAGCTCCGCTATCGTTCACCAGTATACTACTCACCCCTAGCTCCGCTATAGTTCACCAGTATACTACTCACCCCTAGCTCCGCTTTATTTTACCAGTATACTACTCACCCCTAGCTCCGCCATCGTTCACCAGTATACTACTCACCCCTAGCTCCGCTATCGTTCACCAGTATACTACTCACCCCTAGCTCCGCTATCGTTCACCAGTATACTACTCACCCCTAGCTCCGCTATAGTTCACCAGTATACTACTCACCCCTAACTCCGCTATAGTTCACCAGTATACTATACACCCCTAGCTCCACTATAGTTCACCAGTATACTACTCACCCCTAGCTCCGCTATAGTTCACCAGTATACTACTCTTCCCTAGCTACGCTATCGTTCACCAGTATACTACTCACCCCTAGCTCCGCTATCGTTCACCAGTATACTACTCACCCCTTGCTCCGCTATATTTCACCAGTATACTACTCACCCCTAGCTCCGCTATATTTCACCAGTATACTACTCACCCCTAGCTCCGCTATCGTTCACCAGTATACTACTCACCCCTAGCTCCGCTATCGTTCACCAGTAAACTACTCATCCCTAGCTCCGCTATAGTTCACCAGTATACTACTCACCTCTAGCTCCGCTATCGTTCACCAGTATACTACTCACCCCTAGCTCCGCTATATTTCACCAGTATACTACTCACCCCTAGCTCCACTATCGTTCACCAGTATACTACTCACCCCTAGCTCAACTATAGTTCACCAGTATACTACTCACCCCTAGCTCCGCTATCGTTCACCATTATACTACTCACCCCTAGTTCCGCTATCGTTCACCAGTATACTACTCACCCCTAGCTCCGCTATAGTTCACCAGTATACTACTCACCCCTAGCTCCGCTATATTTTACCAGTATACTACTCACCCCTAGCTCCGCCATCGTTCACCAGTATACTACTCACCCCTAGCTCCGCTATCGTTCACCAGTATACTACTCACCCCTAGCTCCGCTATAGTTCACCAGTATACTACTCACCCCTAGCTCCGCTATAGTTCACCAGTATACTACTCACCCCTAACTCCGCTATAGTTCACCAGTATACTATTCACCCCTAGCTCCACTATAGTTCACCAGTATACTACGCACCCCTAGCTCCGCTATAGTTCACCAGTATACTACTCACCCCTAGCTCCGCTATCGTTCACCAGTATACTACTCACCCCTAGCTCCGCTATCGTTCACCAGTATACTGCTTACCCCTAGCTCCGCTATCGTTCACCAGTATACTACTCACCCCTAGCTCCGCTATCGTTCACCAGTATACTACTCACCCCTAGCTCCGTTATAGTTCACCAGTAAACTACTCACCCCTAGCTCCGCTATATTTCACCAGTTTACTACTCACCCCTAGCTCCGCTATAGTTCACCAGTATACTACTCATCCCTAGCTCCGCTATAGATCACCAGTATACTACTCACCCCTAGCTCAGCTATAGTTCACCAGTATACTACTCGCGCCTAGCTCCGTTATAGTTCACCAGTATACTACTCACCCCTAGCTCCGCTATAGTTCACCAGTATACTACTCACCCCTAGCTCCGCTATAGTTCACCAGTATACTACTCACCCCTAGCTCCACTATAGTTCATCAGTATACTACTCACCCCTAGCTCCGCTATAGTTCACCAGTATACTACTCACCCCTAGCTCCGCTATATTTCACCAGTATACTACTCACCCCTAGCTCCGCTATCGTTCACCAGTATACTACTCACCCCTAGCTCCGCTATAGTTCACCAGTATACTACTCACCCCTAGCTCCGCTATAGTTCACCAGTATACTACTCACCCCTAACTCCGCTATAGTTCACCAGTATACTACTCACCCCTAGCTCCGCTATAGTTCACCAGTATACTACTCACCCCTAGCTCCGCTATAGTTCACCTGTATACTACTCACCCCTAGGTCCACTATAGTTCACCAGTATACTACTCACCCCTAGCTCCGCTATCGTTCACCAGTATACTACTCACCCCTAGCTCCGTTATAGTTCACCAGTAAACTACTTACCCCTAGCTCCGCTATATTTCACCAGTATACTACTCACCCCTAGCTCCGCTATAGTTCATTAGTATACTACTCATCCCTAGCTCCGCTATAGATCACCAGTATACTACTCACCCCTAGCTCAGCTATAGTTCACCAGTATACTACTCGCGCCTAGCTCCGTTATAGTTCACCAGTATACTACTCACCCCTAGCTCCGCTATAGTTCACCAGTATACTACTCACCCCTAGCTCCGCTATAGTTCACCAGTATACTACTCACCCCTAGCTCCGCTATAGTTCATCAGTATACTACTCACCCCTAGCTCCGCTATAGTTCACCAGTATACTACTCACCCCTAGCTCCGCTATATTTCACCAGTATACTACTCACCCCTAGCTCCTCTATCGTTCACCAGTATACTACTCACCCCTAGCTCCGCTATCGTTCACCAGTATACTGCTTACCTCTAGCTACGCTATCGTTCACCAGTATACTACTCACCCCTAGCTCCGCTATCGTTCACCAGTATACTACTCACCCCTAGCTCCGCTATAGTTCACCAGTATACTACTCACCCCTAGTTTCGCTATAGTTCACCAGTATACTACTCACCCCTAGCTCCGCTATCGTTCACCAGTATACTACTCACCCCTAGCTCCGCTATAGTTCACCAGTATACTACTCACCCCTAGCTCCGCTATAGTTCACCAGTATACTACTCACCCCTAGCTCCGCTATAGTTCACCAGTATACTACTCACCCCTAGCTCCGCTATCGTTCACCAGTATACTACTCACCCCTAGCTCCGCTATAGTTCACCAGTATACTACTCACCCCTAGCTCCGCTATAGTTCACCAGTATACTACTCACCCCTAGCTCCGCTATAGTTCACCAGTATACTACTCACCCCTAGCTCCGCTATCGTTCACCAGTATACTACTCACCCCTAGCTCCGCTATAGTTCACCAGTATACTACTCACCCCTAGCTCCGCTATCGTTCACCAGTATACTACTCACCCCTAGCTCCGCTATAGTTCACCAGTATACTACTCACCCCTAGCTCCGCTATAGTTCACCAGTATTCTACTCACCCCTAGCTCCGCTATAGTTCACCAGTATACTACTCACCCCTAGCTCCGCTATAGTTCACCAGTATACTACTCACCCCTAGCTCCGCTATAGTTCACCAGTATACTACTCACCCCTAGCTCCGCTATAGTTCACCAGTATACTACTCACCCCTAGCTCCGCTATAGTTAACCAGTATACTACTCACCCCTAGCTCCGCTATCGTTCACCAGTATACTACTCACCCCTAGCTCCGCTATAGTTCACCAGTATACTACTCACCCCTAGCTCCGCTATCGTTCACCAGTATACTACTTACCCCTAGCTCCGCTATCGTTCACCAGTATACTACTCACCCCTAGCTCCGCTATAGTTCACCAGTATACTACTCACCCCTAGCTCCGCTATCGTTCACCAGTATACTACTCACCCCTAGCTCCGATATAGTTCACCAGTATACTACTCACCCCTAGCTCCGCTATCGTTCACCAGTATACTACTCACCCCTAGCTCCGCTATCGTTCACCAGTATACTACTCACCCCTAGCTCCGCTATAGTTCACCAGTATACTACTCACCCCAAGCTCCGCTATATTTCACCAGTATACTACTCACCCCTAGCTCCGCTACAGTTCACCAGTATACTACTCACCCCTAGCTCCGCTAAAGTTCACCAGTACACTACTCAACCCTAGCTCCGCTATAGTTCACCAGTATACTACTCACCCCTAGCTGCGCTATCGTTCACCAGTATACTACTCACCCCTAGCTCCGCTATCGTTCACCTGTATACTACTCACCCCTAGCTCCGCTATAGTTCACCAGTATACTACTCACCCCTAGCTCCGCTATAGTTCACCAGTATACTACTCACCCCTAGCTCCGCTATTTTTCACCAGTATACTACTCACCCCTAGCTCCGCTATATTTCACCAGTATACTACTCACCCCTAGCTCCGCTATAGTTCACCAGTATACTACTCACCCCTAGCTCCGCTATCGTTCACCAGTATACTACTCACCCCTAGCTCCGCTATCGTTCACCAGTATACTACTCACCCCTAGCTCCGCTATAGTTCACCAGTATACTACTCACCCCTAGCTCCGCTATATTTCACCAGTATACTACTCACCCCTAGCTCCGCTATATTTCACCAGTATACTACTCACCCCTAGCTCCGCTATAGTTCACCAGTATACTACTCACCCCTAGCTCCGCTAAAGTTCACCAGTACACTACTCAACCCTAGCTCCGCTATAGTTCACCAGTATACTACTCACCCCTAGCTCCGCTATAGTTCACCAGTATACTACTCACCCCTAGCTCCGCTATAGTTCACCAGTATACTACTCACCCCTAGCTCTGCTATCGTTCACCAGTATACTACTCACCCCTAGCTCCGCTATAGTTCACCAGTATACTACTCACCCCTAGCTCCGCTATATTTCACCAGTATACTACTATACTATACCAGTACACCAGTATACTACTAATAACAGTATACTACTTATAATAGTCAGAGATGTCACATAATAGACATAAATAAATTAATATTTAATTTTAAATTGACAAAAGATAAATATTATCTTACAAATTATTTTAAAAGACAAGTAGCTTTAGCGCTATCATTTTATTTTAAACATTTAGCCAAGAACTTGGCTATCACTTCTTCTTCTATTGAGCAGAATAGTTTGGACATTTTGAATGTGACCTTGGAATCCGTTCCAAGTAATAATAATACAATTTTTACTCCTGCTCCTATTGAGCAAAAAATTGTTGACATTAAAAATAACACTTTGGCATTTGTCCCAAGTAATTCTTTTATTAGTAATTTAAATTACATAATAAGACAATAGAGGAAGTCTCTAGCCGTGTAATGACTAAGGAAAAGCCTAAATATTTAACTATAGTTCACCAAAACATTCAGGGCTTTTCTGGCAAAAAATTAGAATTAGAACTTTTTTAAACTGAAAAAAATGTTAATATTTTATGTGTCACTGAGCACTGGCTTAAGGAATATGAATTAATTACAGGATTTCAATGTTATAAAATTGCTAGTTCATTCAGTAGGAAATCCACCACTAGAGGGGGATCTTTGATAATTTTGCAAAACAATATGAATTTTAAGGAACGAAAAGATGTGATATCCCTCTCTATTGAACAACACGTTGAACTGTCATGTGTGGTATTAGATCAGTTGATAATGATTTGTGTGTATCGCCCACCAACTGGTAACTACCCTCAATTTGAGTCCGCTATGGAGGACGCTCTAAAATTAGTCATCAAAAAGAATAAAAAAATTGTGGTGTGCGGTGATTTTAACGTAGACATTTTAAAGCCGTCCTCAATTGCAAGTAGGTTTCTGAATTTGTTTAAGTCCTTAAATTTAGCAAACACCTTTTGTGAACCTACAAGAATCACTGCTACATCTAAAACTTGCCTAGACAATATTTTTAGCAACTGTAATGTACTTGATAAAGAAATAATAAATTGTATTCGTTCTGACCATAGCGGACAAATAGCTTCCCTTGAGCACCATCATGTTCCTCATCAATGTAATATAATTTGCAGACCTCTAACTAAAAATAAATTGGAAAATTTTCATAATAATGTCACTACCAAAACTCTTTGCTTACCTAGTAATGATAATCCCAATACTCATTATGATGATTTATTTAATTTAATTAAAGTAGAATTTGATAAAACATTTAAGCAAAGATCTATTAAATCCAAAGACTTTAAAAAGAAATTTAGTGATTGGGCAACACCAGGCATATATGTTAGCAGAAATAAGTTGTTTGAATTATATGGTCAGAAAACAATTTCAAATGATCCCGAATTTCATGAATATGTAAGAAACTATTCAAAAATGTTTAATAAAGTATGTACTTTAGCAAAAACAAAATGTATATCTACAATAATTCATCAGTCAGATAATAAAATAAGAGCCACTTGGAATATTATAAATAAAGAGACTGGAAAAACTAAAAATAATGACCGTGAATACTCATTAGTATCAGACAATAAAGTTATTGAGTCAGATGAAGGAGTGGCAACAATTTTTCAAGATTTCTTTTCTAAAATACCTATTGCAACTACCAGTAATTTAAATTCATCTCCAAAAATTGCTGTCTCCCTCTTGGAATCATGTGTTGATAAGTGCAATAATGTATTTAAATTTAGACATATCAATAGTGATACCATTCTTAAAACATTTAATTCAATAAATATAAAAAAGACTGAAGATCTCTGGGGCATTTCAACTCACATAATTAAGTCTATAATAACTACCATTGCTCCCCATCTTGCTTTTATTTTCAATAAGTGTGTTGATGAAGGGATATTTCCAGACTTAATGAAATATAGTAAAATCATCCCTCTTTTTAAATCTGGGGACAAAAGCGATCCCGCTAACTTTAGACCCATTTCCATTTTGCCAGCACTAAGCAAAATTTTTGAAAAGATCATTTATGATCAATTATTAGCACATTTTCTTATCAACAAACTACTTCACGAGAAACAATTTGGTTTTACTTGTGGTAGATGCACAACTGATGCTGGAATTGCACTTCTCAAACACGTCTTTGAAGCATGGGAGAGTAAACAAGATGCAATTGGTATATTTTGTGATCTCTCTAAAGCATTTGATTGTGTCAGTCACAGTACTTTATTAGATAAATTGGAACATTATGGTGTATCAAAAAATGCAGTAAGCCTTATGCAATCGTATCTGTCGGCGAGAACCCAAAAAGTTGTTGTAAATAAAACAGAATCCTATGAAGCACCCATTACCATGGGCGTGCCGCAGGGATCGATATTGGGTCCATTGCTTTTTCTTATTTATATTAATGACCTTCCTTACTATACTAAAAACTTATGTGAAATAGTACTGTTTGCTGATGATACTTCTTTAATTTTTAAAGTTGATAGAGGATGTAACTGCAGTGACGATGTAAACAGCACTCTTTCCAAGGTGATGCATTGGTTTACTATTAATAATCTGAAGCTTAACTCTAGTAAAACTAAATGTGTCAAATTTTCACTTCCTAATGTGAGGCAGGTTCATATGACTATACATGTAAATGGCGAAGCAGTCGAATTTGTTGACTCAACAAAATTTTCAGGTATTACTATAGACTCGCGGTTGCAATGGGACCCTCATATCGATATCCTGTCAAGCAGACTTAGCTCTGCTGCCTTTGCAGTTAAGAAAATAAGGCTTCTGACCGACATTGAAACAGCAAGATTGGTTTACTTCAGTTATTTTCATAGTATTATGACCTACGGTGTGTTGTTGTGGGGCTCAGCTGCTAATATTAATAACATATTCATCTTACAAAAAAGGGCAGTGCGCGCTATATACAACTTACGGTCTAGAGATACTCTTCGTGACCTATTTAAAGAAATTAAAATATTAACGGTAGCTTCCCAATACATCTATGAAAATATAATGTATGTAAAGAAAAATTTAGATAGCTTTGTAAAAAATAGTAATGTTCATAAACTCAATACAAGAAACAAGAACAAACTTGCTGTTCCAAGGCGCAGACTGCATAAAACCGGAAGCTCTTTTTTGTGTAGATGTATTACCTTTTATAATAAGATACCAGAACAAGTCACAGAACTGCCCTTGGAAAAATTTAAAAATACTGTTAAATCCAATTTAATGAGTAAAGGTTATTACACTGTTGACGATTATTTGAAGGATAAAAAGGCATGGGCATAGCTTTTGTATTGTTAATTATTACTCTAATACCTCCGTATTGATTAGAAAAAGTTCGGGGTTCTTTCATAGGTCTAGATAAAAGTCCTTTAATTAAACTCGAATCGTGATTTTCTTTTCTAAGTATAAAATTGTGAGAAGTATCCTACCTACTTAAAAACGTACTTCTGGCTTCTTGACTCGACGACTTAATATGGGTAGCTTTAGTATGTCATGCTCACTTCAAACATTTCTGCGGTGGTGTCGTGTGAGGCGGGTCGTTACGTTCCCTCAAATATGGTTGAGCGAAGCGATGGCTGGTTCATGCGTCATGCTCGTGAACGAGTGCTGCCAGTGGGAATGGGTCTGCTTCTGTCTGCTTGTATTAAGGGCGTCGTATAACTCGTATATAAAAGATCTGTTTTATATTGTCTGTATGTATGGCACTTCTTACTCAAAAAATATAATTCTTAATAGCTTACCTTGTTTTGATTTATTTAATTGCAATATTTTTACTTTCTATAGTCAGTAGTTTAGTGAAAGACCTATGAAAAGCTTTTGGATATAAATTTTCAATTCGATGCCTTAACATAGGTAGTCTTAGTATGTCATGCTCTCTTTAATCATTTCTGCGGTGGTGTCGTATGAGGCTCAAATATGGTTGAGCGAAGAGATGGCTGGTTCATGCGTCATGTTCGGGAACTGGTGCTGCCAGTGGGAATGGGTCTGCTTCTGACTACCTATCTTAATGCATATTGAATTGAATGTTTTTCTTTTATTTTTATTTATTGTAACAGCCTAGACTGAATAACAAGTTCAAACTTTGAATTTAGCTTAAAATCTGTAAATTGATTAAGAAATTTGAAACTCATTAAGAAATGAGCTAATTCAATAATGTTATTTATTTGTTAATCTTTGTTAATATAAAGTCTGGAAACGATATACATATTTGTAAATATCGTTCCATCTGATTGATAAAGCTGACAAGTTTTTTGCGCCCATTTTTCTTGTCAGTTAAAAGACGTCATAATGGGTGGTAGGGTAAAAGAATTGACGATTTAAAAATGCTTATTATGTGAGCTTATTTAAATAAAACATATTTCACTTTCACTTTCACTTTCACTTTCACTCACCCCTAGCTCCGCTATATTTCACCAGTATACTACTCACCCCTAGCTCCGCTATAGTTCACCAGTATACTACTCACCCCTAGCTCCGCTATAGTTCACCAGTATACTACTCACCCCTAGCTCCGCTATCGTTCACCAGTATACTACTCACCCCTAGCTCCGCTATAGTTCACCAGTATACTACTCACCCCTAGCTCCGCTATAGTTCACCAGTATACTACTCACCCCTAGCTCCGCTATAGTTCACCAGTATACTACTCACCCCTAGCTCCGCTATAGTTCACCAGTATACTACTCACCCCTAGCTCCGCTATAGTTGACCAGTATACTACTCACCCCTAGCTCCGCTATCGTTCACCAGTATACTACTCACCCCTAGCTCCGCTATAGTTCACCAGTATACTACTCACCCCTAGCTCCGCTATCGTTCACCATTATACTACTCACCCCTAGCTCCGCTATCGTTCACCAGTATACTACTCACCCCTAGCTCCGCTATAGTTCAACAGTATACTACTCACCCCTAGCTCCGCTATAGTTCACCAGTATACTACTCACCCCTAGCTCCGCTATCGTTCACCAGTATACTACTCACCCCTAGCTCAGCTATAGTTCACCAGTATACTACTCGCGCCTAGCTCCGTTATAGTTCACCAGTATACTACTCACCCCTAGCTCCGCTATAGTTCACCAGTATACTACTCACCCCTAGCTCCGCTATCGTTCACCAGTATACTACTCACCCCTAGCTCCGCTATAGTTCACCAGTATACTACTCACCCCTAGCTCCGCTATCGTTCACCAGTATACTACTCACCCCTAGCTCCGCTATCGTTCACCAGTATACTACTCACCCCTAGCTCCGCTATATTTCACCAGTATACTACTCACCCCTAGCTCCGCTATCGTTCACCAGTATACTACTTACCCCTAGCTCCGCTATATTTCACCAGTATACCACTCACCCCTAGCTCCGCTATATTTCACCAGTATACTACTCACCCCTAGCTCCGCTATAGTTCACCAGTATACTACTCACCCCTAGCTCCGCTATCGTTCACCAGTATACTACTCATCCCTAGCTCCGCTATAGTTCACCAGTATACTACTCACCCCTAGCTCCGCTATCGTTCACCAGTATACTACTCACCCCTAGCTCCGCTATATTTCACCAGTATACTACTCACCCCTAGCTCCGCTATCGTTCACCAGTATACTACTCACCCCTAGCTCCGCTATAGTTCACCAGTATACTACTCACCCCTAGCTCCGCTATCGTTCACCATTATACTACTCACCCCTAGCTCCGCTATCGTTCACCAGTATACTACTCACCCCTAGCTCCGCTATAGTTCACCAGTATACTACTCACCCCTAGCTCCGCTATAGTTCACCAGTATACTACTCACCCCTAGCTCCGCGATCGTTCACCAGTATACTACTCACCCCTAGCTCCGCTATCGTTCACCAGTATACTACTCACCCCTAGCTCCGCTATAGTTCACCAGTATACTACTCATCCCTTGCTCCGCTATAGTTCACCAGTATACTACTCACCCCTAGCTCCGCTATCGTTCACCAGTATACTACTCACCCCTAGCTCCGCTTTAGTTCACCAGTATACTACTCACCCCTAGCTCCGCTATCGTTCACCATTATACTACTCACCCTTAGCTCCGCTATAGTTCACCAGTATACTACTCACCCCTAGCTCCGCTATCGTTCACCAGTATACTACTCACCCCTAGCTCCGCTATAGTTCACCAGTATACTACTCACCCCTAGCTCAGCTATAGTTCACCAGTATACTACTCGCGCCTAGCTCCGTTATAGTTCACCAGTATACTACTCACCCCTAGCTCCGCTATAGTTCACCAGTATACTACTCACCCCTAGCTCCGCTATCGTTCACCAGTATACTACTCACCCCTAGCTCCGCTATAGTTCACCAGTATACTACTCACCCCTAGCTCCGCTATCGTTCACCAGTATACTACTCACCCCTAGCTCCGCTATCGTTCACCAGTATACTACTCACCCCTAGCTCCGCTATATTTCACCAGTATACTACTCACCCCTAGCTCCGCTATAGTTCACCAGTATACTACTCACCCCTAGCTCCGCTATAGTTCACCAGTATACTACTCACCCCTAGCTCCGCTATCGTTCACCAGTATAATACTCACCCCTAGCTCCGCTATAGTTCACCAGTATACTACTCACCCCTAGCTCCGCTATATTTCACCAGTTTACTACTCACTTCTAGCCCCGCTATCGTTCACCAGTATACTACTCACCCCTAGCTCCGCTATCGTTCACCAGCATACTACTCACCCCTAGCTCCGCTATATTTCACCAGTATACTACTCACCCCTAGCTCAGCTATAGTTCACCAGTATACTACTCGCGCCTAGCTCCGTAATAGTTCACCAGTATACTACTCACCCCTAGCTCCGCTATAGTTCACCAGTATACTACTCACCCATAGCTCCGCTATAGTTCACCAGTATACTACTCACCCCTAGCTCCGCTATAGTTCACCAGTATACTACTCACCCCTAGCTCCGCTATAGTTCACCAGTATACTATTCACCCCTAGCTCCGCTATAGTTCACCAGTATACTACTCACCCCTAGCTCCACTATCGTTCACCAGTATACTACTCACCCCTAGCTCCGCTATCGTTCACCAGTATACTACTCACCCCTAGCTCCGCTATCGTTCACCAGTATACTACTCACCCCTAGCTCCGCTATCGTTCACCAGTATACTACTCACCCCTAGCTCCGCTATATTTCACCAGTATACTACTCACCCCTAGCTCCGCTATCGTTCACCAGTATACTACTCACCCCTAGCTCCGCTATAGTTCACCAGTATACTACTCACCCCTAGCTCCGCTATCGTTCACCATTATACTACTCACCCCTAGCTCCGCTATCGTTCACCAGTATACTACTCACCCCTAGCTCCGCTATAGTTCACCAGTATACTACTCACCCCTAGCTCCGCTATAGTTCACCAGTATACTACTCACCCCTAGCTCCGCGATCGTTCACCAGTATACTACTCACCCCTAGCTCCGCTATCGTTCACCAGTATACTACTCACCCCTAGCTCCGCTATAGTTCACCAGTATACTACTCATCCCTTTCTCCGCTATAGTTCACCAGTATACTACTCACCCCTAGCTCCGCTATCGTTCACCAGTATACTACTCACCCCTAGCTCCGCTTTAGTTCACCAGTATACTACTCACCCCTAGCTCCGCTATCGTTCACCATTATACTACTCACCCTTAGCTCCGCTATAGTTCACCAGTATACTACTCACCCCTAGCTCCGCTATCGTTCACCAGTATACTACTCACCCCTAGCTCCGCTATAGTTCACCAGTATACTACTCACCCCTAGCTCAGCTATAGTTCACCAGTATACTACTCGCGCCTAGCTCCGTTATAGTTCACCAGTATACTACTCACCCCTAGCTCCGCTATAGTTCACCAGTATACTACTCACCCCTAGCTCCGCTATCGTTCACCAGTATACTACTCACCCCTAGCTCCGCTATAGTTCACCAGTATACTACTCACCCCTAGCTCCGCTATCGTTCACCAGTATACTACTCACCCCTAGCTCCGCTATCGTTCACCAGTATACTACTCACCCCTAGCTCCGCTATATTTCACCAGTATACTACTCACCCCTAGCTCCGCTATAGTTCACCAGTATACTACTCACCCCTAGCTCCGCTATAGTTCACCAGTATACTACTCACCCCTAGCTCCGCTATCGTTCACCAGTATACTACTCACCCCTAGCTCCGCTATCGTTCACCAGTATACTACTCACCCCTAGCTCCGCTATCGTTCACCAGTATACTACTCACCCCTAGCTCCGCTATATTTCACCAGTATACTACTCACCCCTAGCTCCGCTATAGTTCACCAGTATACTACTCACCCCTAGCTCCGCTATAGTTCACCAGTATACTACTCACCCCTAGCTCCGCTATCGTTCACCAGTATAATACTCACCCCTAGCTCCGCTATAGTTCACCAGTATACTACTCACCCCTAGCTCCGCTATATTTCACCAGTTTACTACTCACTTCTAGCCCCGCTATCGTTCACCAGTATACTACTCACCCCTAGCTCCGCTATCGTTCACCAGCATACTACTCACCCCTAGCTCCGCTATATTTCACCAGTATACTACTCACCCCTAGCTCCGCTATAGTTCACCAGTATACTACTCACCCCTAGCTCCGCTATAGTTCACCAGTATACTACTCACCCCTAGCTCCGCTATCGTTCACCAGTATAATACTCACCCCTAGCTCCGCTATAGTTCACCAGTATACTACTCACCCCTAGCTCCGCTATATTTCACCAGTATAGCTACTCACCCCTAGATCCGCTATAGTTCACCAGTATACTACTCACCCCTAGCTCCGCTAAAGTTCACCAGTATACTACTCAACCCTAGCTCCGCTATAGTTCACCAGTATACTACTCACCCCTAGCTCCACTATAGTTCACCAGTATACTACTCACCCCTAGCTCCGCTATCGTTCACCAGTATACTACTCACCCCTAGCTCCGCTATAGTTCACCAGTATACTACTCACCCCTAGCTTCGCTATATTTCACCAGTATACTACTCACCCCTAGCTCCGCTATCGTTCACCAGTATACTACTCACCCCTAGCTCCGCTATAGTTCACCAGTATACTACTCACCCCTAGCTCCGCTATCGTTCACCAGTATACTACTCACCAGTGGCGGTACCTCCATAGAAGCCCAAAAGCCCAGCTTGCCCTAACAAAATCTTATTTACACTACTAATGAATCTCAATTAATGATAACAACAAAATATTATTCACGAACGTAAATTTTCAATCAAAATCAATCAAAGATTCAATTTTTCAAACAACTGATCGATAGTCAAGTCGTTAAACTGCATAATATAGCGTATTAATCGAACAATACACTACATCTCTCTCGCACTCGTTGGCTTGCAACCGGGCTTCGCGAATTTATATGTCCGCGCTCTTCTAACGTTAGCGAAACTGGTACCCCACTACATACATACTACTGTACGTATCTATAGATTCTATGAAAAATGCTCAATCCGAGCCAAAGCATGCTTGCTATTGAACTTAACCACAAGTGGGTACGAGGCTGCCGCGTAAACAACAGTCAACAGCTCACGATCGGGCCAATCCCTGCGCAGCAGCCCGCAATCGGACCAATGGCTGCCTAGCGCATACTAACGGGCAAATCAGGAGCGATATTGAGCGCGCGGCTCATTGTTACCTGTGTGAGTGAAGTAGCAACTTTTAACAATAACGTGTTTGTTTTGTTTTGCATTTTAAGGTTGAGTGAATGTTTGTTTGTTAAAGTTACAAGTGTTTTGCATAAATTAGTGTTTATCGTTGTAAAAAATGATGTCACAGTTCAGATCGATGACTTAATGTGGTTCCTTGTGATTGTGAAGGATCAAAATGTGTGAAAGTGTTGGTCGGCGAGGGAAAGGTAAATTCATTGAACATAGCCAAATTAAGCAGGTCATATTATCTTCAATATCTTCATACAGACCTACTCCAGATGTTTATATTTTGTAGTTTTTTAGAGCTTCGGGCCTTCTGGCTTGCCCTGATCTCAGACCCTAGGCACGCCACTGCTACTCACCCCAAGCTCCGCTATAGTTCACCAGTATACTACTCACCCCTAGCTCCGCTATCGTTCACCAGTATACTACTCACCCCTAGCTCCGCTATCGTTCACCAGTATACTACTCACCCCTAGCTCCGCTATAGTTCACCAGTATACTACTCACCCCTAGCTCCGCTATCGTTCACCAGTATACTACTCACCCCTAGCTCCGCTATAGTTCACCAGTATACTACTCACCCCTAGCTCCGCTATAGTTCACCAGTATACTACTCACCCCTAGCTCCGCTATAGTTCACCAGTATACTACTCACCCCTAGCTCCGCTATCGTTCACCAGTATACTACTCACCCCTAGCTCCGCTATAGTTCACCAGTATACTACTCACCCCTAGCTCCGCTATCGTTCACCAGTATACTACTCACCCCTAGCTCCGCTATAGTTCACCAGTATACTACTCACCCCTAGCTCCGCTATAGTTCACCAGTATACTACTCACCCCTAGCTCCGCTATCGTTCACCAGTATACTACTCACCCCTAGCTCCGCTATATTTCACCAGTATACTACTCACCCTAGCTCCGCTATAGTTCACCAGTATACTACTCACCCCTAGCTCCGCTATCGTTCACCAGTACACTACTCACTTCTAGCTCCGCTATAGTTCACCAGTATACTACTCACCCCTAGCTCAGCTATAGTTCACCAGTATACTACTCGCGCCTAGCTCCGTAATAGTTCACCAGTATACTACTCACCCCTAGCTCCGCTATAGTTCACTAGTATACTACTCACCCCTAGCTCCGCTATAGTTCACCAGTATACTACTCACCCCTAGCTCCGCTATAGTTCACCAGTATACTACTCACCCCTAGCTCCGCTATAGTTCACCAGTATACTATTCACCCCTAGCTCCGCTATAGTTCACCAGTATACTACTCACCCCTAGCTCCGCTATCGTTCACCAGTATACTACTCACCCCAAGCTCCGCTATAGTTCACCAGTATTCTACTCACCCCTAGCTCCACTATAGTTCACCAGTATACTATTCACCCCTAGCTCCGCTATAGTTCACCAGTATACTACTCACCCCTAGCTCCGCTATAGTTCACCAGTATACTACTCACCCCTAGCTCCACTATAGTTCACCAGTATACTACTCACCCCTAGCTCCGCTATCGTTCACCAGTATACTACTCACCCCTAGCTCCGCTATAGTTCACCAGTATACTACTCACCCCTAGCTCCGCTATATTTCACCAGTATACTACTCACCCCTAGCTCCGCTATATTTCACCAGTATACTACTTACCCCTAGCTCCGCTATAGTTCACCAGTATACCACTTACCCCTAGCTCCGCTATCGTTCACCAGTATACTACTCACCCCTAGCTCCGCTATCGTTCACCAGTATACTACTCATCCCTAGCTCCACTATAGTTCACCAGTATACTACTCACCCCTAGCTCCACTATCGTTCACCAGTATACTACTCGACCCTAGCTCCGCTATAGTTCACCAGTATACTACTCACCCCTAGCTCCGCTATCGTTCACCAGTATACTACTCACCCCTAGCTCCGCTATAGTTCACCAGTATACTACTCACCCCTAGCTCCGCTATAGTTCACCAGTATACTACTCACCCCTAGCTCCGCTATCGTTCACCAGTATACTACTCACCCCTAGCTCCGCTATATTTCACCAGTATACTACTCACCCCTAGCTCCGCTATAGTTCACCAGTATACTACTCACCCCTAGCTCCGCTAAAGTTCACCAGTATACTACTCAACCCTAGCTCCGCTATAGTTCACCAGTATACTACTCACCCCTAGCTCCGCTATCGTTCACCAGTATACTACTCTTCCCTAGCTCCGCTATAGTTCACCAGTATACTTCTCACCCCTAGCTCCGCTATCGTTCACCAGTATACTACTCACCCCTAGCTCCGCTATAGTTCACCAGTATACTACTCACCCCTAGCTCCACTATATTTCACCAGTATAATACTCACCCCTAGCTCCGCTATCGTTCACCACTCACCCCTAGCTCCGCTATAGTTCACCAGTATACTACTCACCCCTAGCTCCGCTATCGTTCACCAGTATACTACTCACCCCTAGCTCCGCTATAGTTCACCAGTATACTACTCACCCCTAGCTCCGCTATCGTTCACCAGTATACTACTCACCCCTAGCTCCGCTATATTTCACCAGTATACTACTCACTTCTAGCTCCGCTATAGTTCACCAGTATACTACTCACCCCTAGCTCCGCTATCGTTCACCAGTATACTACTCATCCCTAGCTCCACTATATTTCACCAGTATACTACTCACCCTTAGCTCCGCTATCGTTCACCAGTATACTACTCACCCCTAGCTCCGCTATATTTCACCAGTATACTACTCACCCCTAGCTCCGCTATAGTTCACCAGTATACTACTCACCCCTAGCTCAGCTATAGTTCACCAGTATACTACTCGCGCCTAGCTCCGTTATAGTTCACCAGTATACTACTCACCCCTAGCTCCGCTATAGTTAACCAGTATACTACTCATCCCTAGCTCCGCTATAGTTCACCAGTATACTACTCACCCCTAGCTCCGCTATAGTTTACCAGTATACTACTCACCCCTAGCTCCGCTATAGTTCACCAGTATACTATTCACCCCTAGCTCCGCTATAGTTCACCAGTATACTACTCAGCCCTAGCTCCGCTATAGTTCACCAGTATACTACTCACCCCTAGCTCCGCTATCGTTCACCAGTATACTACTCACCCCTAGCTCCGCTATAGTTCACCAGTATACTACTCACCCCTAGCTCCGCTATAGTTCACCAGTATACTACTCACCCCTAGCTCCGCTATCGTTCACCAGTATACTACTCACCCCTAGCTCCGCTATAGTTCACCAGTATACTACTCACCCCTAGCTCCGCTATAGTTCACCAGTATACTACTCACCCCTAGCTCCGCTATGGTTCCTAGTATACTATTCGCGCCTAGCTCCGCTATAGTTCACCAGTATACTACTCACCCCTAGCTCCGCTATAGTTCACCAGTATACTACTCACCCCTAGCTCCACTATGGTTCCTAGTATACTATTCGCGCCTAGCTCCGCTATAGTTCACCAGTATACTACTCACCCCTAGCTCCGCTATAGTTCACCAGTATTCTACTCACCCCTAGCTCCGCTATAGTTCACCAGTATACTACTCACCCCTAGCTCCGCTATCGTTCACCAGTATACTACTCACCCCTAGCTCCGCTATAGTTCACCAGTATACTACTCACCCCTAGCTCCGCTATCGTTCACCAGTATACTACTCACCCCTAGCTCCGCTATAGTTCACCAGTATACTACTCTTCCCTAGCTCCGCTATCGTTCACCAGTATACTACTCACCCCTAGCTCCGCTATAGTTCACCAGTATACTACTCACCCCTAGCTCCGCTATAGTTCACCAGTATACTACTCACCCCTAGCTCCGCTATCGTTCACCAGTATACTACTCACCCCTAGCTCCGCTATAGTTCACCAGTATACTACTCACCCCTAGCTCCACTATAGTTCACCAGTATACTACTCACCCCTAGCTCCGCTATAGTTCACCAGTATACTACTCACCCCTAGCTCCGCTATCGTTCACCAGTATACTACTCACCCCTAGCTCCGCTATAGTTCACCAGTATACTACTCACCCCTAGCTCCGCTATCGTTCACCAGTATACTACTCACCCCTAGCTCCGCTATGGTTCCTAGTATACTATTCGCGCCTAGCTCCGCTATAGTTCACCAGTATACTACTCACCCCTAGCTCCGCTATAGTTCACCAGTATTCTACTCACCCCTAGCTCCGCTATAGTTCACCAGTATACTACTCACCCCTAGCTCCGCTATAGTTCACCAGTATACTACTCACCCCTAGCTCCGCTATAGTTAACCAGTATACTTCTCACCCCTAGCTCCGCTATCGTTCACCAGTATACTACTCACCCCTAGCTCCGCTATAGTTAACCAGTATACTACTCACCCCTAGCTCCGCTATCGTTCACCAGTATACTACTTACCCCTAGCTCCGCTATAGTTCACCAGTATACTACTCACCCCTAGCTCCGCTATAGTTCACCAGTATACTACTCACCCCTAGCTCCGCTATCGTTCACCAGTATACTACTCACCCCTAGCTCCGCTATCGTTCACCAGTATACTACTCACCCCTAGCTCCGCTATCGTTCACCAGTATACTACTCACCCCTAGCTCCGCTATCGTTCACCAGTATACTGCTTACCCCTAGCTCCGCTATCGTTCACCAGTATACTACTCACCCCTAGCTCCGCTATAGTTCACCAGTATACTACTCACCCCTAGCTCCACTATAGTTCACTAGTATACCACTCACCCCTAGCTCCGCTATAGTTCACCAGTATACTACTCACCCCTAGCTCCGCTATATTTCACCAGTATACTACTCACCCCTAGCTCCGCTATCGTTCACCAATATACTACTCACCCCTAGCTCCGCTATAGTTCACCAGTATACTACTCACCCCTAGCTCCGCTATCGTTCACCAGTATACTACTCACCCCTAGCTCCACTATAGTTCACCAGTATACTACTCACCCCTTGCTCCGCTATAGTTCACCAGTATACCACTCACCCCTAGCTCCGCTATCGTTCACCAGTATACTACTCACCCCTAGCTCCGCTATAGTTCACCAGTATACTACTCACCCCTAGCTCCGCTATCGTTCACCAGTATACTACTCACCCCTAGCTCCGCTATCGTTCACCAGTATACTACTCACCCCTAGCTCCGCTATCGTTCACCAGTATACTACTCACCCCTAGCTCCGCTATAGTTCACCAGTATACTACTCACCCCTAGCTCCGCTATCGTTCACCAGTATACTACTCACCCCTAGCTCCGCTATAGTTCACCAGTATACTACTCACCCCTAGCTCCGCTATCGTTCACCAGTATACTACTCACCCCTAGCTCCGCTATAGTTCACCAGTATACTACTCACCCCTAGCTCCGCTATAGTTCACCAGTATACTACTCACCCCTAGCTCCGCTATCGTTTACCAGTATACTACTCACCCCTAGCTCCGCTATATTTCACCAGTATACTACTCACCCTAGCTCCGCTATAGTTCACCAGTATACTACTCACCCCTAGCTCCGCTATCGTTCACCAGTATACTACTCACTTCTAGCTCCGCTATAGTTCACCAGTATACTACTCACCCCTAGCTCAGCTATAGTTCACTAGTATACTACTCGCGCCTAGCTCCGTAATAGTTCACCAGTATACTACTCACCCCTAGCTCCGCTATAGTTCACCAGTATACTACTCACCCCTAGCTCCGCTATCGTTCACCAGTATACTACTCACCCCTAGCTCCGCTATAGTTCACCAGTATACTACTCACCCCTAGCTCCGCTATAGATCACCAGTATACTATTCACCCCTAGCTCCGCTATAGTTCACCAGTATACTACTCACCCCTAGCTCCGCTATCGTTCACCAGTATACTACTCACCCCTAGCTCCGCTATCGTTCACCAGTATACTACTCACCCCTAGCTCCGCTATCGTTCACCAGTATACTACTCACCCCTAGCTCCGCTATCGTTCACCAGTATACTGCTTACCCCTAGCTCCGCTATCGTTCACCAGTTTACTACTCACCCCAAGCTCCGCTATAGTTCACCAGTATACTACTCACCCCTAGCTCCGCTATAGTTCACCAGTATACTACTTACCCCTAGCTCCGCTATAGTTCACCAGTATACTACTCTGCCCTAGCTCCACTATAGTTCACCAGTATACTACTCACCCCTAGCTCCGCTATCGTTCACCAGTATACTACTCACCCCTAGCTCCGCTATAGTTCACCAGTATACTACTCACCCCTAGCTCCGCTATATTTCACCAGTATACTACTCACCCCTAGCTCCGCTATATTTCAACAGTATACTACTCACCCCTAGCTCCGCTATAGTTCACCAGTATACTACTCACCCCTAGCTCCGCTATCGTTCACCAGTATACTACTCACCCCTAGCTCCGCTATCGTTCACCAGTATACTACTCACCCCTAGCTCCACTATAGTTCACCAGTATACTACTCACCCCTAGCTCCGCTATCGTTCACCAGTATACTACTCACCCCTAGCTCCACTATAGTTCACCAGTATACTACTCACCCCTAGCTCCGCTATCGTTCACCAGTATACTACTCACCCCTAGCTCCGCTATAGTTCACCAGTATACTACTCACCCCTAGCTCCGCTATAGTTCACCAGTATACTACTCACCCCTAGCTCCGCTATCGTTCACCAGTATACTACTCACCCCTAGCTCCGCTATATTTCACCAGTATACTACTCACCCCTAGCTCCGCTATAGTTCACCAGTAAACTACTCACCCCTAGCTCCGCTAAAGTTCACCAGTATACTACTCAACCCTAGCTCCGCTATAGGTCACCAGTATACTACTTACCCCTAGCTCCGCTATCGTTCACCAGTATACTACTCACCCCTAGCTCCGCTATAGTTCACCAGTATACTACTCACCCCTAGCTCCGCTATCGTTCACCAGTATACTACTCACCCCTAGCTCCGCTATAGTTCACCAGTATACTACTCACCCCTAGCTCCGCTATATTTCACCAGTATAATACTCACCCCTAGCTCCGCTATCGTTCACCAGTATACTACTCACCCCTAGCTCCGCTATAGTTCCCCAGTATACTACTCACCTCTAGCTCCGCTATCGTTCACCAGTATACTACTCACCCCTAGCTCCGCTATAGTTCACCAGTATACTACTCACCCCTAGCTCCGCTATCGTTCACCAGTATACTACTCACCCCTAGCTCCGCTATATTTCACCAGTATACTACTCACTTCTAGCTCCGCTATAGTTCACCAGTATACTACTCGCGCCTAGCTCCGTTATAGTTCACCAGTATACTACTCACCCCTAGCTCCGCTATAGTTAACCAGTATACTACTCATCCCTAGCTCCGCTATAGTTCACCAGTATACTACTCACCCCTAGCTCCGCTATAGTTTACCAGTATACTACTCACCCCTAGCTCCGCTATAGTTCACCAGTATACTATTCACCCCTAGCTCCGCTATAGTTCACCAGTATACTACTCAGCCCTAGCTCCGCTATAGTTCACCAGTATACTACTCACCCCTAGCTCCGCTATCGTTCACCAGTATACTACTCACCCCTAGCTCCGCTATAGTTCACCAGTATACTACTCACCCCTAGCTCCGCTATAGTTCACCAGTATACTACTCACCCCTAGCTCCGCTATCGTTCACCAGTATACTACTCACCCCTAGCTCCGCTATAGTTCACCAGTATACTACTCACCCCTAGCTCCGCTATAGTTCACCAGTATACTACTCACCCCTAGCTCCGCTATGGTTCCTAGTATACTATTCGCGCCTAGCTCCGCTATAGTTCACCAGTATACTACTCACCCCTAGCTCCGCTATAGTTCACCAGTATACTACTCACCCCTAGCTCCACTATGGTTCCTAGTATACTATTCGCGCCTAGCTCCGCTATAGTTCACCAGTATACTACTCACCCCTAGCTCCGCTATAGTTCACCAGTATTCTACTCACCCCTAGCTCCGCTATAGTTCACCAGTATACTACTCACCCCTAGCTCCGCTATCGTTCACCAGTATACTACTCACCCCTAGCTCCGCTATAGTTCACCAGTATACTACTCACCCCTAGCTCCGCTATCGTTCACCAGTATACTACTCACCCCTAGCTCCGCTATAGTTCACCAGTATACTACTCTTCCCTAGCTCCGCTATCGTTCACCAGTATACTACTCACCCCTAGCTCCGCTATAGTTCACCAGTATACTACTCACCCCTAGCTCCGCTATAGTTCACCAGTATACTACTCACCCCTAGCTCCGCTATCGTTCACCAGTATACTACTCACCCCTAGCTCCGCTATAGTTCACCAGTATACTACTCACCCCTAGCTCCACTATAGTTCACCAGTATACTACTCACCCCTAGCTCCGCTATAGTTCACCAGTATACTACTCACCCCTAGCTCCGCTATCGTTCACCAGTATACTACTCACCCCTAGCTCCGCTATAGTTCACCAGTATACTACTCACCCCTAGCTCCGCTATCGTTCACCAGTATACTACTCACCCCTAGCTCCGCTATGGTTCCTAGTATACTATTCGCGCCTAGCTCCGCTATAGTTCACCAGTATACTACTCACCCCTAGCTCCGCTATAGTTCACCAGTATTCTACTCACCCCTAGCTCCGCTATAGTTCACCAGTATACTACTCACCCCTAGCTCCGCTATAGTTCACCAGTATACTACTCACCCCTAGCTCCGCTATAGTTAACCAGTATACTTCTCACCCCTAGCTCCGCTATCGTTCACCAGTATACTACTCACCCCTAGCTCCGCTATAGTTAACCAGTATACTACTCACCCCTAGCTCCGCTATCGTTCACCAGTATACTACTTACCCCTAGCTCCGCTATAGTTCACCAGTATACTACTCACCCCTAGCTCCGCTATAGTTCACCAGTATACTACTCACCCCTAGCTCCGCTATCGTTCACCAGTATACTACTCACCCCTAGCTCCGCTATCGTTCACCAGTATACTACTCACCCCTAGCTCCGCTATCGTTCACCAGTATACTACTCACCCCTAGCTCCGCTATCGTTCACCAGTATACTGCTTACCCCTAGCTCCGCTATCGTTCACCAGTATACTACTCACCCCTAGCTCCGCTATAGTTCACCAGTATACTACTCACCCCTAGCTCCACTATAGTTCACTAGTATACCACTCACCCCTAGCTCCGCTATAGTTCACCAGTATACTACTCACCCCTAGCTCCGCTATATTTCACCAGTATACTACTCACCCCTAGCTCCGCTATCGTTCACCAATATACTACTCACCCCTAGCTCCGCTATAGTTCACCAGTATACTACTCACCCCTAGCTCCGCTATCGTTCACCAGTATACTACTCACCCCTAGCTCCACTATAGTTCACCAGTATACTACTCACCCCTTGCTCCGCTATAGTTCACCAGTATACCACTCACCCCTAGCTCCGCTATCGTTCACCAGTATACTACTCACCCCTAGCTCCGCTATAGTTCACCAGTATACTACTCACCCCTAGCTCCGCTATCGTTCACCAGTATACTACTCACCCCTAGCTCCGCTATCGTTCACCAGTATACTACTCACCCCTAGCTCCGCTATCGTTCACCAGTATACTACTCACCCCTAGCTCCGCTATAGTTCACCAGTATACTACTCACCCCTAGCTCCGCTATCGTTCACCAGTATACTACTCACCCCTAGCTCCGCTATAGTTCACCAGTATACTACTCACCCCTAGCTCCGCTATCGTTCACCAGTATACTACTCACCCCTAGCTCCGCTATAGTTCACCAGTATACTACTCACCCCTAGCTCCGCTATAGTTCACCAGTATACTACTCACCCCTAGCTCCGCTATCGTTTACCAGTATACTACTCACCCCTAGCTCCGCTATATTTCACCAGTATACTACTCACCCTAGCTCCGCTATAGTTCACCAGTATACTACTCACCCCTAGCTCCGCTATCGTTCACCAGTATACTACTCACTTCTAGCTCCGCTATAGTTCACCAGTATACTACTCACCCCTAGCTCAGCTATAGTTCACTAGTATACTACTCGCGCCTAGCTCCGTAATAGTTCACCAGTATACTACTCACCCCTAGCTCCGCTATAGTTCACCAGTATACTACTCACCCCTAGCTCCGCTATCGTTCACCAGTATACTACTCACCCCTAGCTCCGCTATAGTTCACCAGTATACTACTCACCCCTAGCTCCGCTATAGATCACCAGTATACTACTCACCCCTAGCTCCGCTATAGTTCACCAGTATACTACTCACCCCTAGCTCCGCTATCGTTCACCAGTATACTACTCACCCCTAGCTCCGCTATCGTTCACCAGTATACTACTCACCCCTAGCTCCGCTATCGTTCACCAGTATACTACTCACCCCTAGCTCCGCTATCGTTCACCAGTATACTGCTTACCCCTAGCTCCGCTATCGTTCACCAGTTTACTACTCACCCCAAGCTCCGCTATAGTTCACCAGTATACTACTCACCCCTAGCTCCGCTATAGTTCACCAGTATACTACTTACCCCTAGCTCCGCTATAGTTCACCAGTATACTACTCTGCCCTAGCTCCACTATAGTTCACCAGTATACTACTCACCCCTAGCTCCGCTATCGTTCACCAGTATACTACTCACCCCTAGCTCCGCTATAGTTCACCAGTATACTACTCACCCCTAGCTCCGCTATATTTCACCAGTATACTACTCACCCCTAGCTCCGCTATATTTCAACAGTATACTACTCACCCCTAGCTCCGCTATAGTTCACCAGTATACTACTCACCCCTAGCTCCGCTATCGTTCACCAGTATACTACTCACCCCTAGCTCCGCTATCGTTCACCAGTATACTACTCACCCCTAGCTCCACTATAGTTCACCAGTATACTACTCACCCCTAGCTCCGCTATCGTTCACCAGTATACTACTCACCCCTAGCTCCACTATAGTTCACCAGTATACTACTCACCCCTAGCTCCGCTATCGTTCACCAGTATACTACTCACCCCTAGCTCCGCTATAGTTCACCAGTATACTACTCACCCCTAGCTCCGCTATAGTTCACCAGTATACTACTCACCCCTAGCTCCGCTATCGTTCACCAGTATACTACTCACCCCTAGCTCCGCTATATTTCACCAGTATACTACTCACCCCTAGCTCCGCTATAGTTCACCAGTAAACTACTCACCCCTAGCTCCGCTAAAGTTCACCAGTATACTACTCAACCCTAGCTCCGCTATAGGTCACCAGTATACTACTTACCCCTAGCTCCGCTATCGTTCACCAGTATACTACTCACCCCTAGCTCCGCTATAGTTCACCAGTATACTACTCACCCCTAGCTCCGCTATCGTTCACCAGTATACTACTCACCCCTAGCTCCGCTATAGTTCACCAGTATACTACTCACCCCTAGCTCCGCTATATTTCACCAGTATAATACTCACCCCTAGCTCCGCTATCGTTCACCAGTATACTACTCACCCCTAGCTCCGCTATAGTTCCCCAGTATACTACTCACCTCTAGCTCCGCTATCGTTCACCAGTATACTACTCACCCCTAGCTCCGCTATAGTTCACCAGTATACTACTCACCCCTAGCTCCGCTATCGTTCACCAGTATACTACTCACCCCTAGCTCCGCTATATTTCACCAGTATACTACTCACTTCTAGCTCCGCTATAGTTCACCAGTATACTACTCACCCCTAGCTCCGCTATCGTTCACCAGTATGCTACTCATCCCTAGCTCCGCTATATTTCACCAGTATACTACTCACCCCTAGCTCCGCTATCGTTCACCAGTATACTACTCACCCCTAGCTCCGCTATATTTCACCAGTATACTACTCACCCCTAGCTCCGCTATATTACACCAGTATACTACTCACCCCTAGCTCCGCTATAGTTCACCAGTATACTACTCACCCCTAGCTCCGCTATCGTTCACCAGTATACTACTCATCCCTAGCTCCGCTATAGTTCACCAGTATACTACTCACCCCTAGCTCCGCTATCGTTCACCAGTATACTACTCACCCCTAGCTCCGCTATATTTCACCAGTATACTACTCACCCCTAGCTCCGCTATAGTTCACCAGTATACTACTCACCCCTAGCTCCGCCATCGTTCACCAGTATACTACTCACCCCTAGCTCCGCTATCGTTCACCAGTATACTACTCACCCCTAGCTCCGCTATAGTTCACCAGTATACTACTCATCCCTAGCTCCGCTATAGTTCACCAGTATACTACTCACCCCTAGCTCCGCTATCGTTCACCAGTATACTACTCATCCCTAGCTTCGCTATAGTTCACCAGTATACTACTCACCCCTAGCTCCGCTATCGTTCACCAGTATACTACTCACCCCTAGCTCCGCTATATTTCACCAGTATACTACTCACCCCTAGCTCCGCTATCGTTCACCAGTATACTACTCACCCCTAGCTCCGATATAGTTCACCAGTATACTACTCACCCCTAGCTCCGCTATCGTTCACCATTATACTACTCACCCCTAGCTCCGCTATCGTTCACCAGTATACTACTCACCCCTAGCTCCGCTATAGTTCACCAGTATACTACTCACCCCTAGCTCCGCTATAGTTCACCAGTATACTACTCACCCCTAGTTTCGCCATCGTTCACCAGTATACTACTCACCCCTAGCTCCGCTATCGTTCACCAGTATACTACTCACCCCTAGCTCCGCTATAGTTCACCAGTATACTACTCATCCCTAGCTCCGCTATAGTTCACCAGTATACTACTCACCCCTAGCTCCGCTATCGTTCACCAGTATACTACTCACCCCTAGCTCCGCTATATTTTACCAGTATACTACTCACCCCTAGCTCCGCTATCGTTCACCAGTATACTACTCACCCCTAGCTCCGCTATAGTTCACCAGTATACTACTCACCCCTAGCTCCGCTATCGTTCACCATTATACTACTCACCCTTAGCTCCGCTATAGTTCACCAGTATACTACTCACCCCTAGCTCCGCTATCGTTCACCAGTATACTACTCACCCCTAGCTCCGCTATAGTTCACCAGTATACTACTCACCCCTAGCTCCACTATAGTTCACCAGTATACTACTCATCCCTAGCTCCGCTATAGTTCACCAGTATACTACTCACCCCTAGCTCCGCTATAGTTCACCAGTATACTACTCACCCCTAGCTCCGCTATAGTTCACCAGTATACTACTCACCCCTAGCTCCGCTATAGTTCACCAGTATACTACTCACCCCTAGCTCCGCTATAGTTCACCAGTATACTACTCACCCCTAGCTCCGCTATCGTTCACCAGTATACTACTCACCCCTAGCTCCGCTATAGTTCACCAGTATACTACTCACCCCTAGCTCCGCTATCGTTCACCATTATACTACTCACCCTTAGCTCCGCTATAGTTCACCAGTATACTACTCACCCCTAGCTCCGCTATCGTTCACCAGTATACTACTCACCCCTAGCTCAGCTATAGTTCACCAGTTGTTAAGTATCTATCTTGATTGTTTTTGGTAATTATTGTAAATCACTGCCCGAGCCAGCTGCAGAAGACGGAACGCATCTAAAGGAGATGTGTGTTTGCGCCAACCACCGCAACGCGGCGCCACTGTACTAGACCTTCGAAAAACGCGCCGAAGAGGATGGCCGCCGCTCTGCCGTCCTGAATTATTTTAATTCATATTTCAATAAATACCACCGTGCACGTGTGTGAATCTTCCCAATATTATCCCCGGGGTGTTAAGTGAACTTTTTGTAACATCAGACCATTGATATTCGTTCTCCAAAGTGCTGTTGTGAAACCCGGCTACCGGCGATTAGAAGCAGTTGCAAGTTGGTAAGTGAATTTGTCAATAGTTGCCTAAACATCAAGAAGAAGCTACCAAAGCTCCGGGGCGTTCTATTTTATAATTATCTAATATCTATCTATCTCTTTACGGAAATACAGTCCAAAATTAATCTACAAAGTGGTAGCCCGTTTGCCGCCACAATTTCTGGTCACTTCGAACCGGGTTTATTATATTTTACCGATACCGATTATATTTTAATAATATTGATATTTGTTTAAATTTATTGCATATTTTCTGTTTTTACAATTGGGTCGTTGCACTGCATATGCAGGTAGTTCGATTGGGCAAGTCCATTTTTTAGTATTGGTGCGAATTTGTAGGTAGGTACGTACGAGTACATTCTAGTACATTCTACACCTTCTAGAACAGTGACTGCGCATTCTCATTGCAAAAATGGACTCACAAAATAAAATGCCTAAAATCAGTGAAGAATGTGAATTAGATAAACATTTATTAATAAGATTAGAAACCTTAACTTTTAAAAAGGAATATTTGTTTAATAAATTGCAAAAAGTTTACAACTTGTCAAAAGAAATTCGTTTTGATAACTTAGATTCTATACAACGTTTTTTGGTACAGTATTCGGAACTTGACGACGTTCGTCACGATTTCGGAAATATTATTTCGGAAATATTTTCCATTGAATTACAATTAGAAACAACATCTAAACCATCGACTAGTGCTTTAGATAGCTTCGATGAAATTTACTTTATCTGCAAACGAGTTGCAATGAATTGTAGCAAGTTAGACCAGGAGTCAAACACAAAAATGTCATGTCGTGAAAATGATAATTTTGTACGACCATCATTACCTAAACTTACTTTATTTGAATTTGACGGACAATTAGAAAATTGGCCCACATTTTATGACACTTTTGTTTCTTTAATTCATAATCGTAATTTTGATAACATAGACAAGTTTCACTATCTTTTGTCATGTGTTAAGGGTCCTGCTCTGAATTTAGTAAAGAATCTTCCTATCACTGCTAGTAACTACGAGGTAGTATGGCAAAGCCTACTAAATAAGTACCAAGATAAGCGAGCACTGTTAGGTAGGTATTTAGACAGGATGTTGAGTTTCACACCACTGACAAAAGATAATACAAATAATTTAAGCTCATTTATAGAAACATTTGATCACTCATTAAAAGCAATTAAAGCTTTAGATATAGAAAATTTTGATGACTATTTGTTTTGTCACATTGCTTTGCAGGGCCTTGATAATCACACTAGAAAACTTTTTGAAGAAAGTCGTGATCAAAATTCATTGCCTTCATTTACTGAATTAATCAATTTTGTTAATAAACAAATTAAAGTTCTGGAACATACGTTTCCGACTACTAGCTCCTGGCCTACAAATAACTCGAATAAAATTAAGTCACAAAATAATTTTACTCCTAATTTAAACAAAGTAAATACTGTACAACAAAAACAAAATTCTTATAATAATAACAAATATTCACGTTCTAATCTACCAAGTTCGAAAATAAATCTAACTACCTCCCGCAACGACACACAAAATAAATTTAATATTGCTTGTGCGCATTGTTCTAAAGATCACATGATTTATCGTTGTAATTTGTTTAGGCAAATGCCTGTATCTGAAAGGGTTAACCGTGTTAACACCTTAAATTTATGTACTAATTGTTTAAAGAGCGGTCATGATTCAAAAACTTGTAAAAGTAGTTTAACCTGTGGCGTTTGTTTGTCACCTCATCACTATCTCTTACATCAAAATTCGAGTGTCGGACCAGTGTCGGCCGTGCCGGCACCGACGACGTCTCAAATTATCTCGGGAGGCGAAGCGGCCGTGCCGCCTGCGCCTCGCGCTAACGCGCTTGTGAGCGGTGCCTCATGTGAACACTCCGTGAGTGTCGAGTCATCCGCTACAAACGAGAACTTTCATTCCGTGAATGAAATCGATGTTAAATATGGAGTGGTGTTAGGGACAGCACGCATAGATGTCACTGATATTAGCGGCCAGTTGCAGAATTGCCGTGCGGTTCTCGATTCTGGCGCACAAAGTTCGTTTATGACTTTAGATTGTGCTCAACGTTTGGGCTTACGACGACGCAAGTGCCCGTTCACGGTGTCCGGCCTTAGCGGCGAAGTCGTAAAAAATTTAGGTATGGTTACGTGTGAAATAAAGCCGTGTGATGCGGACGTTCCGACTTTCACGGCTGATATGGTGATAATTACCAGGGTATCTTCAGATATGCCTAATGTTTCTTTTCCGTGTGACGTTATCAGTAAATATCAATGTTATAATTTAGCTGATCCCCAATTCTACGAAAAATCTTCGGTAGATATTTTGTTGGGAAATGATATTGTTTCAGAATTAATTAAAAATAAACCGATCACTATTCAGTCTAATATTCCAAACCTTATTGAAACCGTTTTTGGTTTTGTCGTTAGTGGCAAATTGTACTACGAAAATAAATTAGAATCTCAGAATTTTCATTTAACAATTACCGAAAATAATTTAGATAAAACTTTGCGAGATTTTTGGGAAATCGAAGAGTTGCCGAGTAAACCGGTATCGAACCCGCTCGATCAGCTGGCGGAGAAGATTTTTGTTAATGAACATAAACGCGATTCGTGCGGTAGGTACATCGTGCCATTGTTATTTTCCGAGAAACCGGACTTGGGCGATTCGCGCGCGATCGCCGAGCGTAGATTATTAAATACCGAACGCAAACTCTCTCGTACTCCCGTATTACAGCAAGCTTATAATGATTTTATGTCTGAATATGAACAACTCGATCATATGGAGTTATACACCGGTAGTGAACCGAGTAAATATTTTATACCGCACCACAGTATATTGCGACCGAGCAGTACGTCAACTCCTTTGCGAGTAGTATTTGATGCGTCTGCGAAATCAAGTAATAATATTTCTCTCAATGATATTCAGCTTGCCGGTCCAAATTTATATAATGACATTGGTTCAATAATAATAAATTTTAGATTATTCGAATATTGTTTCGCAAGCGATATTTGTAAAATGTATCGAGCTATTTTAATTCGAGAAAGTGATCGTAAATATCAGCATATTTTATATAGATCATCAGTGGATGAGCCTATAAAGATTTTTGAATTAAAAACCGTCACTTATGGAGTCAGTAGTTCACCGTTTCTTGCCATACGTACTTTATTGCAGTTAGCCAGCGATGAAGGCGAACGTTTCCCTTCCGCTGCGCGCGTTATTCAAGAAGGAATCTACATGGATGACATTTTGTGGTCCTGTAAGTCATTTTCTGATGCTTGCACGTTGCAAGACGAATTAATAAATTTATTAGAATGCGGTGGTTTCGCGTTAAAAAAGTGGTCTAGTAATTGTCATCAACTATTAGATCGCATTCCTCTAGAAAATCGCGAACACGCTATCTCTTTTAATAAAGACCATAATGACATTTCAATAAAGTTACTTGGTCTACAGTGGGCTCCATTGGAAGATGCCTTTATGTTCACAGTAAATAAAAGTGACCCAGTAACTACAAAGCGCTCTGTCTTGAAAATATTAGCTTCCATTTATGACCCCGTGGGTTTTATATCTCCTTGCACTTTTGTAGCCAAAGGTATTCTACAAGAACTCTGGAAGATAGGATTAGCGTGGGATGAACAGCTACCTACTGATATTTGTAAAAAATGGTTAGAATTTATATCCCAGTTGTCACTTTTAGCCGATTTTAAAATTGAACGTCACGCCTTACTGCCTAATCAGACTGAGTGTGAGCTAGTGGGATTTTGTGACGCTTCCTCGAAAGGTTACGCTGCGTGCATTTACGTAATTTCGCGTAGTGATGGGGTAGTGAAATCCAGATTGCTCATTTCTAAAACCAAGGTAGCTCCCGTAAAACCGTTAACTACACCTAGATTGGAACTTATGGCTGCGGTTTTATTAAGCAAACTAATGCAATACGTTTGCAGTATCTTATCTCGTGTTAACGTTACCAACGTTACGGCTTTAACAGATTCTTCCATAGTGTTGGCGTGGATACAGACAGAGCCATATAAACTTAAAACATTTGTGTGTAACCGTGTTACACAAATAATTGATTCTTTACCGCCTCATTTATGGCGTCATGTGAACAGTGAAAATAATATCGCCGACGTCTGCTCCCGTGGAGTGTTGCCTAGCGAACTGCTTGCCATGACTGCGCGGTGGTTAGAGGGCCCCGCGTGGCTGTGTGACAACAGACAAAACTGGCCTATTGATACATTTTATAATAAAGAAGGCGATTTTATTTCAGAATTGAAATCTAATTCTGCTTCGGTAAATTTAATTTCACAAAAACCGGACGTTACCGAGTCTAAATTCGAATTCTTAGAAAGAATATTAAATAAATTTTCTTCTTTTTCAAAATTACAAAGGACGATAGCTCGCATTATTAGATTATTTCGTAAAAAACATGATAAAGTCAACACTAGTACATCTGTTTTAACAACTCATGACTTAAATGAAGCTCATGATTGTTTATTAAAGCTAGTTCAGAGCAGTTATTTTGAAGGTGAAATTAAGGCCTTATCCAAAGGTTCCACCTATGTTCCGTCCTTAAGAAAATTATCTCCATTTCTAGACGAGCGTAACTTCCTCAGGGTGGGGGGTCGTATATCCCACTCTGAATTACCTTATAATGCAAAGCATCCAGTATTGTTACCGAAGCGCAGTAGGTTTACCTTACTTTTAATTGAGTATTTACATAAAATTCATTTACATACAGGTCCTCGGACCTTACAAAATATAATTAATCAAAATTATTGGATATTATCAGCTCGCAGTGTCATTCGATCTATTTTATCTAAATGTAAAGTCTGTTTTAAATGTAATCCGACACTTATTCAACCGAAAATGGCAGACTTACCGTCAAATCGGTTGGCACCTAATAAGATATTTGAGCACGTAGGAGTCGACCTAGGAGGAGCTTTTCTTATTAAAGAAAGTTTGCGTCGAAACGCAAAAACTAGTAAGGCATATGTAGCACTTTTCGTGTGCTTTTCAACTAAAGCCGTTCATTTGGAAGTCTTATCTTCGCTATCGGCTGATTGTTTTCTAGCTACTTTGGATAGATTTGTCTCCCGACGCGGTCTGTGCGCATGTATGTATTCTGATTGCGGAACAAATTTTGTTGCTGCTAGTCGACATTTAAACGAAGTTCAACAGTTTCTAATAAATGAACGTAATCAGAATGACATAACGGACGGTTGTGCGCAGCGTAAAATTAATTGGAAGTTTAATCCACCCAGCGCTCCGCACATGGGCGGGCTTTGGGAAGCCGGTATAAAATCCGCCAAGTATCACCTTGTGCGTGCTGTAGGCGATAAAGCTTTGACTTTTGAGGAGCTTGCTACAATTTTTTGCAAAATCGAAGCGATAATGAATTCGCGGCCTTTATGCGCTTTGCCTGCGAGCGATAACCCAAACGAATTTAATGTTTTAACTGCAGGTCATTTTCTTGTAGGCAAGAGTCTGACTGCTGTACCAGAATACAATTTTAAGGACGTTCCTATCAGTCATTTGTCACGTTGGCAATATTTACAAAATTGCTCTCAATTATTTTGGAAAAGGTGGAGCAGTGACTACTTAAACTCTCTTCAACAGAGAGCAAAATGGTTCACTTCCCCACCCAACTTAAAAGTAGGAGACTTGGTACTTGTCAAGGATGATCAAGCTCATCCTTGCAATTGGCCACTTGCTAGAATTGAGAATGTGCATCCTGGTTTGGACGGTGTGGTTCGAAAGGTGACTCTACGTTCCAAAAATAATATCTTTCGAAGACCAGTTGTAAAACTAAGCCCCTTGCCTTACGTTAATTAACAATATTATTTAGTACATTTTCCAAATAACTTAGTTACTATTTATCTTCAATTATTAAACTTATTATTAAGTATGTATATTTTTACTGTAACTTAGTTATCATTATATTTATTATTTTCAAATCTTATTGGGAAAGCCTCATGATGCTTTCGGTGGGGGGTGTTAAGTATCTATCTTGATTGTTTTTGGTAATTATTGTAAATCACTGCCCGAGCCAGCTGCAGAAGACGGAACGCATCTAAAGGAGATGTGTGTTTGCGCCGACCACCGCAACGCGGCGCCACTGTACTAGACCTTCGAAAAACGCGCCGAAAAGGATGGCCGCCGCTCTGCCGTCCTAAATTATTTTAATTCATATTTCAATAAATACCACCGTGCACGTGTGTGAATCTTCCCAATATTATCCCCGGGGTGTTAAGTGAACTTTTTGTAACATCAGACCATTGATATTCGTTCTCCAAAGTGCTGTTGTGAAACCCGGCTACCGGCGATTAGAAGCAGTTGCAAGTTGGTAAGTGAATTTGTCAATAGTTGCCTAAACATCAAGAAGAAGCTACCAAAGCTCCGGGGCGTTCTATTTTATAATTATCTAATATCTATCTATCTCTTTACGGAAATACAGTCCAAAATTAATCTACAAAGTGGTAGCCCGTTTGCCGCCACACCAGTATACTACTCGCGCCTAGCTCCGTTATAGTTCACCAGTATACTACTCACCCCTAGCTCCGCTATAGTTCACCAGTATACTACTCACCCCTAGCTCCGCTATAGTTCACCAGTATACTACTCACCCCTAGCTCCGCTATAGTTCACCAGTATACTACTCACCCCTAGTTCCGCTATAGTTCACCAGTATACTATTCACCCCTAGCTCCGCTATAGTTCACCAGTATACTACTCACCCCTAGCTCCGCTATCGTTCACCAGTATACTACTCACCCCTAGCTCCGCTATCGTTCACCAGTATACTACTCACCCCTAGCTCCGCTATCGTTCACCAGTATACTACTCACCCCTAGCTCCGCTATCGTTCACCAGTATACTGCTTACCCCTAGCTCCGCTATCGTTCACCAGTATACTACTCACCCCTAGCTCCGCTATAGTTCACCAGTATACTACTCACCCCTAGCTCCACTATAGTTCACCAGTATACTACTCACCCCTAGCTCCGCTATAGTTCACCAGTATACTACTCACCCCTAGCTCCGCTATATTTCACCAGTATACTACTCACCCCTAGCTCCGCTATATTTCACCAGTATACTACTCACCCCTAGCTCCGCTATCGTTCACCAATATACTACTCACCCCTAGCTCCGCTATAGTTCACCAGTATACTACTCACCCCTAGCTCCGCTATCGTTCACCAGTATACTACTCACCCCTAGCTCCGCTATAGTTCACCAGTATACTACTCACCCCTAGCTCCGCTATAGTTCACCAGTATACTACTCACCCCTAGCTCCGCTATCGTTCACCAGTATACTACTCACCCCTAGCTCCGCTATAGTTCACCAGTATACTACTCACCCCTAGCTCCACTATAGTTCACCAGTATACTACTCACCCCTAGCTCCGCTATAGTTCACCAGTATACTGCTCACCCCTAGCTCCGCTATCGTTCACCAGTATACTACTCACCCCTAGCTCCGCTATAGTTCACCAGTATACTACTCACCCCTAGCTCCGCTATAGTTCACCAGTATACTACTCACCCCTAGCTCCGCTATGGTTCCTAGTATACTATTCGCGCCTAGCTCCGCTATAGTTCACCAGTATACTACTCACCCCTAGCTCCGCTATAGTTCACCAGTATTCTACTCACCCCTAGCTCCGCTATAGTTCATCAGTATACTACTCACCCCTAGCTCCGCTATAGTTCACCAGTATACTACTCACCCCTAGCTCCGCTATAGTTCACCAGTATACTACTCACCCCTAGCTCCGCTATAATTAACCAGTATACTACTCACCCCTAGCTCCGCTATCGTTCACCAGTATACTACTCACCCCTAGCTCCGCTATAGTTCACCAGTATACTACTCACCCCTAGCTCCGCTATCGTTCACCAGTATACTACTCACCCCTAGCTCCGCTATCGTTCACCAGTATACTACTCACCCCTAGCTCCGCTATAGTTCACCAGTATACTACTCACCCCTAGCTCCGCTATCGTTCACCAGTATACTACTCACCCCTAGCTCCGATATAGTTCACCAGTATACTACTCACCCCTAGCTCCGCTATCGTTCACCAGTATACTACTCACCCCTAGCTCCGCTATCGTTCACCAGTATACTACTCACCCATAGCTCCGCTATAGTTCACCAGTATACTACTCACCCCTAGCTCCGCTATAGTTCACCAGTATACTACTCACCCCTAGCTCCGCTATATTTCACCAGTATACTACTCACCCCTAGCTCCGCTATATTTCACCAGTATACTACTCACCCCTAGCTCCGCTATAGTTCACCAGTATACTACTCACCCCTAGCTCCGCTATAGTTCACCAGTATACTACTCACCCCTAGCTCCGCTATCGTTCACCAGTATACTACTCACCCCTAGCTCCGCTATCGTTCACCAGTATACTACTCACCCCTAGCTCCGCTATAGTTCACCAGTATACTAATCACCCTTAGCTCCGCTATATTTCACCAGTATACTACTCACCCCTAGCTCCGCTATATTTCACCAGTATACTACTCACCCCTAGCTCCGCTATAGTTCACCAGTATACTACTCACCCCTAGCTCTGCTAAAGTTCACCAGTACACTACTCAACCCTAGCTCCGCTATAGTTCACCAGTATACTACTCACCCCTAGCTCCGCTATAGTTCACCAGTATACTACTCACCCCTAGCTCCGCTATAGTTCACCAGTATACTACTCACCCCTAACTCCGCTATCGTTCACCAGTATACTACTCAACCCTAGCTCCGCTATAGTTCACCAGTATACTACTCACCCCTAGCTCCGCTATATTTCACCAGTTTAATACTCACCCCTAGCTCCGCTATCGTTCACCAGTATACAACTCACCCCTAGCTCCGCTATAGTTCACCAGTATACTACTCACCCCTAGCTCCGCTATCGTTCACCAGTATACTACTCACCCCTAGCTTCGCTATAGTTCACCAGTATACTACTCACCCCTAGCTCCGCTATCGTTCACCAGTATACTACTCACCCCTAGCTCCGCTATATTTCACCAGTATACTACTCACCCCTAGCTCCGCTATAGTTCACCAGTATACTACTCACCCCTTGCTCCGCTATCGTTCACCAGTATACTACTCACCCCTAGCTCCGCTATATTTCACCAGTATACTACTCACCCCTAGCTCCGCTATATTTCACCAGTATACTACTCACCCCTAGCTCCGCTATAGTTCACCAGTATACTACTCACCCCTAGCTCCGCTATCGTTCACCAGTATACTACTCATACCTAGCTCCGCTATAGTTCACCAGTATACTACTCACCCCTAGCTCCGCTATCGTTCACCAGTATACTACTCACCCCTAGCTCCGCTATATTTCACCAGTATACTACTCACCCCTAGCTCCGCCATCGTTCACCAGTATACTACTCACCCCTAGCTCCGCTATAGTTCACCAGTATACTACTCACCCCTAGCTCCGCTATCGTTCACCATTATACTACTCACCCCTAGCTCCGCTATAGTTCACCAGTATACTACTCACCCCTAGCTCCGCCATATTTCACCAGTATACTACTCACCCCTAGCTCCGCTATCGTTCACCAGTATACTACTCACCCCTAGCTCCGCTATAGTTCACCAGTATACTACTCACCCCTAGCTCCGCTATCGTTCACCAGTATACTACTCATCCCTAGCTCCGCTATAGTTCACCAGTATACTACTCACCCCTAGCTCCGCTATCGTTCACCAGTATACTACTCACCCCTAGCTCCGCTATATTTCACCAGTATACTACTCAATTCTAGCTCCGCTATCGTTCACCAGTATACTACTCACCCCTAGCTCCGCTATAGTTCACCAGTATACTACTCACCCCTAGCTCCGCTATCGTTCACCAGTATACTACTCACCCCTAGCTCCGCTATCGTTCACCAGTATACTACTCACCCCTAGCTCCGCTATAGTTCACCAGTATACTACTCACCCCTAGCTCCGCTATCGTTCGCCAGTATACTACTCACCCTTAGCTCCGCTTTCGTTCACCAGTATACTACTCACCCCTAGCTCCGCTTTATTTCACCAGTATACTTTTCACCCCTAGCTCCGCTATATTTCACCAGAATACTACTCACCCCTAGCTCCGCTATCGTTCACCAGTATACTACTCACCCCTAGCTCCGCTATCGTTCACCAGTATACTACTCACCCCTAGCTCCGCTATAGTTCACCAGTATACTAATCACCCCTAGTTCCGCTATATTTCACCAGTATACTACTCACCCCTAGCTCCGCTATATTTCACCAGTATACTACTCACCCCTAGTTCCGCTATATTTCACCAGTATACTACTCACCCCTAGCTCTGCTATAGTTCACCAGTATACTACTCACCCCTAGCTCCGCTATATTTCACCAGTATACTACTCACCCCTAGCTCCGCTATATTTCACCAGAATACTACTCACCCCTAGCTCCGCTATAGTTCACCAGTATACTACTCACCCCTAGCTCCACTATAGTTCACCAGTATACTACTCACCCCTAGCTCCGCTATATTTCACCAGTATACTACTCACCCCTAGCTCCGCTATAGTTCACCAGTATACTACTCACCCCTAGCTCCGCTATCGTTCACCAGTATACTACTCACCCCTAGCTCCGCTATCGTTCACCAGTATACTACTCACCCCTAGCTCCGCTATAGTTCACCAGTATACTAATCACCCCTAGCTCCGCTATATTTCACCAGTATACTACTCACCCCTAGCTCCGCTATATTTCACCAGTATACTACTCACCCCTAGTTCCGCTATATTTCACCAGTATACTACTCACCCCTAGCTCTGCTATAGTTCACCAGTAAACTACTCACCCTAGCTCCGCTATAGTTCACCAGTATACTACTCACCCCTAGCTCCGCTATCGTTCACCAGTATACTACTCAACCCTAGCTCCGCTATAGTTCACCAGTATACTACTCACCCCTAGCTCCGCTATCGTTCACCAGTATACTACTCACCCCTAGCTCCGCTATCGTTCACCAGTATACTACTCACCCCTAGCTCCGCTATCGTTCACCAGTATACTACTCACCCCTAGCTCCGCTATAGTTCACCAGTATACTACTCACCCCTAGCTCCGCTATATTTCACCAGTATACTACTCACCCCTAGCTCCGCTATCGTTCACCAGTATACTACTCACCCCTAGCTCCGCTATCGTTCATCAGTATACTACTCACCCCTAGCTCCGCTATAGTTCACCAGTATACTACTCATCCCTAGCTCCGCTATAGTTCACCAGTATACTACTCACCCCTAGCTCCGCTATAGTTCACCAGTATACTACTCACCCCTAGCTCCGCTATAGTTCACCAGTATACTACTCACCCCTAGCTCCGCTATAGTTCACAAGTATACTACTCACCCCTAGCTCCGCTATATTTCACCAGTATACTACTCACCCCTAGCTCTGCTATAGTTCACCAGTATACTACTCACCCCTAGCTCTGCTATAGTTCACCAGTATACTACTCACCCCTAGCTCCGCTATCGTTCACCAGTATACTACTCACCCCTAGCTTCGCTATCGTTCACCAGTATACTACTCACCCTTAGCTCCACTATAGTTCACCAGTATACTACTCACCCCTAGCTCCGCTATAGTTCACCAGTATACTACTCACCCCTAGCTCCGCTATCGTTCACCAGTATACTACTCACCCCTAGCTCCGCTATCGTTCACCAGTATACTACTCACCCCTAGCTCCGCTATATTTCACCAGTATACTACTCACCCCTAGCTCTGCTATAGTTCACCAGTATACTACTCACCCCTAGCTCCGCTATCGTTCACCAGTATACTACTCACCCCTAGCTCCGCTATAGTTCACCAGTATACTACTCACCCCTAGCTCCGCTATCGTTCACCAGTATACTACTCACCCCTAGCTCCGCTATAGTTCACCAGTATACTACTCACCCCTAGCTCCGCTATGGTTCCTAGTATACTATTCGCGCCTAGCTCCGCTATAGTTCACCAGTATACTACTCACCCCTAGCTCCGCTATAGTTCACCAGTATTCTACTCACCCCTAGCTCCGCTATAGTACATCAGTATACTACTCACCCCTAGCTCCGCTATAGTTCACCAGTATACTACTCACCCCTAGCTCCGCTATAGTTCACCAGTATACTACTCACCCCTAGCTCCGCTATAGTTCACCAGTATACTACTCACCCCTAGCTCCGCTATAGTTAACCAGTATACTACTCACCCCTAGCTCCGCTATCGTTCACCAGTATACTACTCACCCCTAGCTCCGCTATAGTTCACCAGTATACTACTCACCCCTAGCTCCGCTATCGTTCACCAGTATACTACTCACCCCTAGCTCCGCTATCGTTCACCAGTATACTACTCACCCCTAGCTCCGCTATAGTTCACCAGTATACTACTAACCCCTAGCTCCGCTATCGTTCACCAGTATACTACTCACCCCTAGCTCCGATATAGTTCACCAGTATACTACTCACCCCTAGCTCCGCTATCGTTCACCAGTATACTACTCACCCCTAGCTCCGCTATCGTTCACCAGTATACTACTCACCCCTTGCTCCGCTATAGTTCACCAGTATACTACTCACCCCTAGCTCCGCTATAGTTCACCAGTATACTACTCACCCCTAGCTCCGCTATATTTCACCAGTATACTACTCACCCCTAGCTCCGCTATATTTCACCAGTATACTACTCACCCCTAGCTCCGCTATAGTTCACCAGTATACTACTCACCCCTAGCTCCGCTATAGTTCACCAGTATACTACTCACCCCTAGCTCCGCTATCGTTCACCAGTATACTACTCACCCCTAGCTCCGCTATCGTTTACCAGTATACTACTCACCCCTAGCTCCGCTATAGTTCACCAGTATACTAATCACCCTTAGCTCCGCTATATTTCACCAGTATACTACTCACCCCTAGCTCCGCTATATTTCACCAGTATACTACTCACCCCTAGCTCCGCTATAGTTCACCAGTATACTACTCACCCCTAGCTCTGCTAAAGTTCACCAGTACACTACTCAACCCTAGCTCCGCTATAGTTCACCAGTATACTACTCACCCCTAGCTCCGCTATAGTTCACCAGTATACTACTCACCCCTAGCTCCGCTATAGTTCACCAGTATACTACTCACCCCTAGCTCCGCTATCGTTCACCAGTATACTACTCACCCCTAGCTCCGCTATAGTTCACCAGTATACTACTCACCCCTAGCTCCGCTATATTTCACCAGTTTAATACTCACCCCTAGCTCCGCTATCGTTCACCAGTATACTACTCACCCCTAGCTCCGCTATAGTTCACCAGTATACTACTCACCCCTAGCTCCGCTATCGTTCACCAGTATACTACTCACCCCTAGCTTCGCTATAGTTCACCAGTATACTACTCACCCCTAGCTCCGCTATCGTTCACCAGTATACTACTCACCCCTAGCTCCGCTATATTTCACCAGTATACTACTCACCCCTAGCTCCGCTATAGTTCACCAGTATACTACTCACCCCTAGCTCCGCTATCGTTCACCAGTATACTACTCACCCCTAGCTCCGCTATATTTCACCAGTATACTACTCACCCCTAGCTCCGCTATATTTCACCAGTATACTACTCACCCCTAGCTCCGCTATAGTTCACCAGTATACTACTCACCCCTAGCTCCGCTATCGTTCACCAGTATACTACTCATCCCTAGCTCCGCTATAGTTCACCAGTATACTACTCACCCCTAGCTCCGCTATCGTTCACCAGTATACTACTCACCCCTAACTCCGCTATATTTCACCAGTATACTACTCACCCCTAGCTCCGCCATCGTTCACCAGTATACTACTCACCCCTAGCTCCGCTATAGTTCACCAGTATACTACTCACCCCTAGCTCCGCTATCGTTCACCATTATACTACTCACCCCTAGCTCCGCTATAGTTCACCAGTATACTACTCACCCCTAGCTCCGCTATATTTCACCAGTATACTACTCACCCCTAGCTCCGCTATCGTTCACCAGTATACTACTCACCCCTAGCTCCGCTATAGTTCACCAGTATACTACTCACCCCTAGCTCCGCTATCGTTCACCAGTATACTACTCATCCCTAGCTCCGCTATAGTTCACCAGTATACTACTCACCCCTAGCTCCGCTATCGTTCACCAGTATACTACTCACCCCTAGCTCCGCTATATTTCACCAGTATACTACTCAATTCTAGCTCCGCTATCGTTCACCAGTATACTACTCACCCCTAGCTCCGCTATAGTTCACCAGTATACTACTCACCCCTAGCTCCGCTATCGTTCACCAGTATACTACTCACCCCTAGCTCCGCTATCGTTCACCAGTATACTACTCACCCCTAGCTCCGCTATAGTTCACCAGTATACTACTCACCCCTAGCTACGCTATCGTTCGCCAGTATACTACTCACCCCTAGCTCCGCTTTCGTTCACCAGTATACTACTCACCCCTAGCTCCGCTATATTTCACCAGTATACTACTCACCCCTAGCTCCGCTATATTTCACCAGAATACTACTCACCTCTAGCTCCGCTATCGTTCACCAGTATACTACTCACCCCTAGCTCCGCTATCGTTCACCAGTATACTACTCACCCCTAGCTCCGCTATAGTTAACCAGTATACTAATCACCCCTAGCTCCGCTATATTTCACCAGTATACTACTCACCCCTAGCTCCGCTATATTTCACCAGTATACTACTCACCCCTAGCTCTGCTATAGTTCACCAGTATACTACTCACCCCTAGCTCCGCTATATTTCACCAGTATACTACTCACCCCTAGCTCCGCTATATTTCACCAGAATACTACTCACCCCTAGCTCCGCTATAGTTCACCAGTATACTACTCACCCCTAGCTCCACTATAGTTCACCAGTATACTACTCACCCCTAGCTCCGCTATATTTCACCAGTATACTACTCACCCCTAGCTCCGCTATAGTTCACCAGTATACTACTCACCCCTAGCTCCGCTATCGTTCACCAGTATACTACTCACCCCTAGCTCCGCTATAGTTCACCAGTATACTACTCACCCCTAGCTCCGCTATCGTTCACCAGTATACTACTCATCCCTAGCTCCGCTATAGTTCACCAGTATACTACTCACCCCTAGCTCCGCTATCGTTCACCAGTATACTACTCACCCCTAGCTCCGCTATCGTTCACCAGTATACTACTCAACCCTAGCTCCGCTATCGTTCACCAGTATACTACTCACCCCTAGCTCCGCTGTAGTTCACCAGTATACTACTCACCCCTAGCTCCGCTATATTTCACCAGTATACTACTCACCCCTAGCTCCGCTATCGTTCACCAGTATACTACTCACCCCTAGCTCCGCTATAGTTCACCAGTATACTACTCACCCCTAGCTCCGCTATCGTTCACCAGTATACTACTCACCCCTAGCTCCGCTATCGTTCACCAGTATACTACTCACCCCTAGCTCCGCTATAGTTCACCAGTATACTACTCACCCCTAGCTCCGCTATCGTTCACCAGTATACTACTCACCCCTAGCTCCGATATAGTTCACCAGTATACTACTCACCCCTAGCTCCGCTATCGTTCACCAGTATACTACTCACCCCTAGCTCCGCTATCGTTCACCAGTATACTACTCACCCCTAGCTCCGCTATAGTTCACCAGTATACTACTCACCCCTAGCTCCGCTATATTTCACCAGTATACTACTCACCCCTAGCTCCGCTACAGTTCACCAGTATACTACTCACCCCTAGCTCCGCTAAAGTTCACCAGTACACTACTCAACCCTAGCTCCGCTATAGTTCACCAGTATACTACTCACCCCTAGCTGCGCTATCGTTCACCAGTATACTACTCACCCCTAGCTCCGCTATCGTTCACCTGTATACTACTCACCCCTAGCTCCGCTATAGTTCACCAGTATACTACTCACCCCTAGCTCCGCTATAGTTCACCAGTATACTACTCACCCCTAGCTCCGCTATTTTTCACCAGTATACTACTCACCCCTAGCTCCGCTATATTTCACCAGTATACTACTCACCCCTAGCTCCGCTATAGTTCACCAGTATACTACTCACCCCTAGCTCCGCTATCGTTCACCAGTATACTACTCACCCCTAGCTCCGCTATCGTTCACCAGTATACTACTCACCCCTAGCTCCGCTATAGTTCACCAGTATACTACTCACCCCTAGCTCCGCTATATTTCACCAGTATACTACTCACCCCTAGCTCCGCTATATTTCACCAGTATACTACTCACCCCTAGCTCCGCTATAGTTTACCAGTATACTACTCACCCCTAGCTCCGCTAAAGTTCACCAGTACACTACTCAACCCTAGCTCCGCTATAGTTCACCAGTATACTACTCACCCCTAGCTCCGCTATAGTTCACCAGTATACTACTCACCCCTAGCTCCGCTATATTTCACCAGTATACTACTCACCCCTAGCTCCGCTATCGTTCACCAGTATACTACTCACTCCTAGCTCCGCTATAGTTCACCAGTATAGTACTCACCCCTAGCTCCGCTATATTTCACCAGTATACTACTCACCCCTAGCTCCGCTATCGTTCACCAGTATACTAATCACCCCTAGCTCCGCTATAGTTCACCAGTATACTACTCACCTCTAGCTCCGCTATCGTTCACCAGTATACTAATCACCCCTAGCTCCGCTATAGTTCACCAGTATACTACTCACCCCTAGCTCCGCTATCGTTCACCAGTATACTACTCACCCCTAGCTCCGCTATAGTTCACCAGTATACTACTCACCCCTAGCTCCGCTATATTTCACCAGTATACTACTATACTATACCAGTACACCAGTATACTACTAATAACAGTATACTACTTATAATAGTCAGAGATGTCACATAATAGACATAAATAAATTAATATTTAATTTTAAATTGACAAAAGATAAATATTATCTTACAAATTATTTTAAAAGACAAGTAGCTTTAGCGCTATCATTTTATTTTAAACATTTAGCCAAGAACTTGGCTATCACTTCTTCTTCTATTGAGCAGAATTGTTTGGACATTTTGAATGTGACCTTGGAATCCGTTCCAAGTAATAATAATACAATTTTTACTCCTGCTCCTATTGAGCAAAAAATTGTTGACATTAAAAATAACACTTTGGCATTTGTCCCAAGTAATTCTTTTATTAGTAATTTAAATTACATAATAAGACAATAGAGGAAGTCTCTAGCCGTGTAATGACTAAGGAAAAGCCTAAATATTTAACTATAGTTCACCAAAACATTCAGGGCTTTTCTGGCAAAGAATTAGAATTAGAACTTTTTTAAACTGAAAAAAATGTTAATATTTTATGTGTCACTGAGCACTGGCTTAAGGAATATGAATTAATTACAGGATTTCAATGTTATAAAATTGCTAGTTCATTCAGTAGGAAATCCACCACTAGAGGGGGATCTTTGATAATTTTGCAAAACAATATGAATTTTAAGGAACGAAAAGATGTGATATCCCTCTCTATTGAACAACACGTTGAACTGTCATGTGTGGTATTAGATCAGTTGATAATGATTTGTGTGTATCGCCCACCAACTGGTAACTACCCTCAATTTGAGTCCGCTATGGAGGACGCTCTAAAATTAGTCATCAAAAAGAATAAAAAAATTGTGGTGTGCGGTGATTTTAACGTAGACATTTTAAAGCCGTCCTCAATTGCAAGTAGGTTTCTGAATTTGTTTAAGTCCTTAAATTTAGCAAACACCTTTTGTGAACCTACAAGAATCACTGCTACATCTAAAACTTGCCTAGACAATATTTTTAGCAACTGTAATGTACTTGATAAAGAAATAATAAATTGTATTCGTTCTGACCATAGCGGACAAATAGCTTCCCTTGAGCACCATCATGTTCCTCATCAATGTAATATAATTTGCAGACCTCTAACTAAAAATAAATTGGAAAATTTTCATAATAATGTCACTACCAAAACTCTTTGCTTACCTAGTAATGATAATCCCAATACTCATTATGATGATTTATTTAATTTAATTAAAGTAGAATTTGATAAAACATTTAAGCAAAGATCTATTAAATCCAAAGACTTTAAAAAGAAATTTAGTGATTGGGCAACACCAGGCATATATGTTAGCAGAAATAAGTTGTTTGAATTATATGGTCAGAAAACAATTTCAAATGATCCCGAATTTCATGAATATGTAAGAAACTATTCAAAAATGTTTAATAAAGTATGTACTTTAGCAAAAGCAAAATGTATATCTACAATAATTCATCAGTCAGATAATAAAATAAGAGCCACTTGGAATATTATAAATAAAGAGACTGGAAAAACTAAAAATAATGACCGTGAATACTCATTAGTATCAGACAATAAAGTTATTGAGTCAGATGAAGGAGTGGCAACAATTTTTCAAGATTTCTTTTCTAAAATATCTATTGCAACTACCAGTAATTTAAATTCATCTCCAAAAATTGCTGTCTCCCTCTTGGAATCATGTGTTGATAAGTGCAATAATGTATTTAAATTTAGACATATCAATAGTGATACCATTCTTAAAACATTTAATTCAATAAATATAAAAAAGACTGAAGATCTCTGGGGCATTTCAACTCACATAATTAAGTCTATAATAACTACCATTGCTCCCCATCTTGCTTTTATTTTCAATAAGTGTGTTGATGAAGGGATATTTCCAGACTTAATGAAATATAGTAAAATCATCCCTCTTTTTAAATCTGGGGACAAAAGCGATCCCGCTAACTTTAGACCCATTTCCATTTTGCCAGCACTAAGCAAAATTTTTGAAAAGATCATTTATGATCAATTATTAGCACATTTTCTTATCAACAAACTACTTCACGAGAAACAATTTGGTTTTACTTGTGGTAGATGCACAACTGATGCTGGAATTGCACTTCTCAAACACGTCTTTGAAGCATGGGAGAGTAAACAAGATGCAATTGGTATATTTTGTGATCTCTCTAAAGCATTTGATTGTGTCAGTCACAGTACTTTATTAGATAAATTGGAACATTATGGTGTATCAAAAAATGCAGTAAGCCTTATGCAATCGTATCTGTCGGCGAGAACCCAAAAAGTTGTTGTAAATAAAACAGAATCCTATGAAGCACCCATTACCATGGGCGTGCCGCAGGGATCGATATTGGGTCCATTGCTTTTTCTTATTTATATTAATGACCTTCCTTACTATACTAAAAACTTATGTGAAATAGTACTGTTTGCTGATGATACTTCTTTAATTTTTAAAGTTGATAGAGGATGTAACTGCAGTGACGATGTAAACAGCACTCTTTCCAAGGTGATGCATTGGTTTACTATTAATAATCTGAAGCTTAACTCTAGTAAAACTAAATGTGTCAAATTTTCACTTCCTAATGTGAGGCAGGTTCATATGACTATACATGTAAATGGCGAAGCAGTCGAATTTGTTGACTCAACAAAATTTTCAGGTATTACTATAGACTCGCGGTTGCAATGGGACCCTCATATCGATATCCTGTCAAGCAGACTTAGCTCTGCTGCCTTTGCAGTTAAGAAAATAAGGCTTCTGACCGACATTGAAACAGCAAGATTGGTTTACTTCAGTTATTTTCATAGTATTATGACCTACGGTGTGTTGTTGTGGGGCTCAGCTGCTAATATTAATAACATATTCATCTTACAAAAAAGGGCAGTGCGCGCTATATACAACTTACGGTCTAGAGATACTCTTCGTGACCTATTTAAAGAAATTAAAATATTAACGGTAGCTTCCCAATACATCTATGAAAATATAATGTATGTAAAGAAAAATTTAGATAGCTTTGTAAAAAATAGTAATGTTCATAAACTCAATACAAGAAACAAGAACAAACTTGCTGTTCCAAGGCGCAGACTGCATAAAACCGGAAGCTCTTTTTTGTGTAGATGTATTACCTTTTATAATAAGATACCAGAACAAGTCACAGAACTGCCCTTGGAAAAATTTAAAAATACTGTTAAATCCAATTTAATGAGTAAAGGTTATTACACTGTTGACGATTATTTGAAGGATAAAAAGGCATGGGCATAGCTTTTGTATTGTTAATTATTACTCTAATACCTCAGTATTGATTAGAAAAAGTCCGGGGTTCTTTCATAGGTCTAGATAAAAGTCCTTTAATTAAACTCGAATCGTGATTTTCTTTTCTAAGTATAAAATTGTGAGAAGTATCCTACCTACTTAAAAACGTACTTCTGGCTTCTTGACTCGACGACTTAATATGGGTAGCTTTAGTATGTCATGCTCACTTCAAACATTTCTGCGGTGGTGTCGTGTGAGGCGGGTCGTTACGTTCCCTCAAATATGGTTGAGCGAAGCGATGGCTGGTTCATGCGTCATGCTCGTGAACGGGTGCTGCCAGTGGGAATGGGTCTGCTTCTGTCTGCTTGTATTAAGGGCGTCGTATAACTCGTATATAAAAGATCTGTTTTATATTGTCTGTATGTATGGCACTTCTTACTCAAAAAATATAATTCTTAATAGCTTACTTTGTTTTGATTTATTTAATTGCAATTTCATTTACTTTCTATAGTCAGTAGTTTAGTGAAAGACCTATGAAAAGCTTTTGGATATAAATTTTCAATTCGATGCCTTAACATAGGTAGTCTTAGTATGTCATGCTCTCTTTAATCATTTCTGCGGTGGTGTCGTATGAGGCTCAAATATGGTTGAGCGAAGAGATGGCTGGTTCATGCGTCATGTTCGGGAACTGGTGCTGCCAGTGGGAATGGGTCTGCTTCTGACTACCTATCTTAATGCATATTGAATTGAATGTTTTTCTTTTATTTTTATTTATTGTAACAGCCTAGACTGAATAACAAGTTCAAACTTTGAATTTAGCTTAAAATCTGTAAATTGATTAAGAAATTTGAAACTCATTAAGAAATGAGCTAATTCAATAATGTTATTTATTTGTTAATCTTTGTTAATATAAAGTCTGGAAACGATATACATATTTGTAAATATCGTTCCATCTGATTGATAAAGCTGACAAGTTTTTTGCGCCCATTTTTCTTGTCAGTTAAAAGACGTCATAATGGGTGGTAGGGTAAAAGAATTGACGATTTAAAAATGCTTATTATGTGAGCTTATTCAAATAAAATATATTTCACTTTCACTTTCACTTTCACTTTCACTCACCCCTAGCTCCGCTATATTTCACCAGTATACTACTCACCCCTAGCTCCGCTATAGTTCACCAGTATACTACTCACCCCTAGCTCCGCTATAGTTCACCAGTATACTACTCACCCCTAGCTCCGCTATCGTTCACCAGTATACTACTCACCCCTAGCTCCGCTATAGTTCACTAGTATACTACTCACCCCTAGCTCCGCTATAGTTCACCAGTATACTACTCACCCCTAGCTCCGCTATAGTTCACCAGTATACTACTCACCCCTAGCTCCGCTATAGTTCACCAGTATACTACTCACCCCTAGCTCCGCTATAGTTCACCAGTATACTACTCACCTCTAGCTCCGCTATAGTTCACCAGTATACTACTCACCCCTAGCTCCGCTATATTTTACCAGTATACTACTCACCCCTAGCTCCGCTATCGTTCACCAGTATACTACTCACCCCTAGCTCCGCTATAGTTCACCAGTATACTACTCAACCCTAGCTCCGCTATATTTCACCAGTATACTACTCACCCCTAGCTCCGCTATCGTTCACCAGTATAGCTACTCACCCCTAGCTCCGCTATAGTTCACCAGTATACTACTCACCCCTAGCTCCGCTATAGTTCACCAGTAGACTACTCACCCCTAGCTCCGCTATCGTTCACCAGTATACTACTCACCCCTAGCTCCGCTATAGTTCACCAGTATACTACTCACCCCTAGCTCCGCTATCGTTCACCAGTATACTAGTCACCCCTAGCTCCGCTATATTTCACCAGTATACTACTCACCCCTAGCTCCGCTATCGTTCACCAGTATACTACTCACCCCTAGCTCCGCTATAGTTCACCAGTATACTACTCACCCCTAGCTCCGCTATATTTCACCAGTATACTACTCACCCCTAGCTCCGCTATCGTTCACCAGTATACTACTCACCCCTAGCTCCGCTATCGTTCACCAGTATACTACTCACCCCTAGCTCCGCTATAGTTCACCAGTATACTACTCACCCCTAGCTCCGCTATAGTTCACCAGTATACTAATCACCCTTAGCTCCGCTATATTTCACCAGTATACTACTCACCCCTAGCTCCGCTATATTTCACCAGTATACTACTCACCCCTAGCTCCGCTATAGTTCACCAGTATACTACTCACCCCTAGCTCTGCTAAAGATCACCAGTACACTACTCAACCCTAGCTCCGCTATAGTTCACCAGTATACTACTCACCCCTAGCTCCGCTATAGTTCACCAGTATACTACTCACCCCTAGCTCCGCTATAGTTCACCAGTATACTACTCACCCCTAACTCCGCTATCGTTCACCAGTATACTACTCAACCCTAGCTCCGCTATAGTTCACCAGTATACTACTCACCCCTAGCTCCGCTATATTTCACCAGTTTAATACTCACCCCTAGCTCCGCTATCGTTCACCAGTATACTACTCACCCCTAGCTCCGCTATAGTTCACCAGTATACTACTCACCCCTAGCTCCGCTATCGTTCACCAGTATACTACTCACCCCTAGCTTCGCTATAGTTCACCAGTATACTACTCACCCCTAGCTCCGCTATCGTTCACCAGTATACTACTCACCCCTAGCTCCGCTATATTTCACCAGTATACTACTCACCCCTAGCTCCGCTATAGTTCACCAGTATACTACTCACCCCTTGCTCCGCTATCGTTCACCAGTATACTACTCACCCCTAGCTCCGCTATATTTCACCAGTATACTACTCACCCCTAGCTCCGCTATATTTCACCAGTATACTACTCACCCCTAGCTCCGCTATAGTTCACCAGTATACTACTCACCCCTAGCTCCGCTATCGTTCACCAGTATACTACTCATACCTAACTCCGCTATAGTTCACCAGTATACTACTCACCCCTAGCTCCGCTATCGTTCACCAGTATACTACTCACCCCTAGCTCCGCTATATTTCACCAGTATACTACTCACCCCTAGCTCCGCCATCGTTCACCAGTATACTACTCACCCCTAGCTCCGCTATAGTTCACCAGTATACTACTCACCCCTAGCTCCGCTATCGTTCACCATTATACTACTCACCCCTAGCTCCGCTATAGTTCACCAGTATACTACTCACCCCTAGCTCCGCCATATTTCACCAGTATACTACTCACCCCTAGCTCCGCTATCGTTCACCAGTATACTACTCACCCCTAGCTCCGCTATAGTTCACCAGTATACTACTCACCCCTAGCTCCGCTATCGTTCACCAGTATACTACTCATCCCTAGCTCCGCTATAGTTCACCAGTATACTACTCACCCCTAGCTCCGCTATCGTTCACCAGTATACTACTCACCCCTAGCTCCGCTATATTTCACCAGTATACTACTCAATTCTAGCTCCGCTATCGTTCACCAGTATACTACTCACCCCTAGCTCCGCTATAGTTCACCAGTATACTACTCACCCCTAGCTCCGCTATCGTTCACCAGTATACTACTCACCCCTAGCTCCGCTATCGTTCACCAGTATACTACTCACCCCTAGCTCCGCTATAGTTCACCAGTATACTACTCACCCCTAGCTCCGCTATCGTTCGCCAGTATACTACTCACCCTTAGCTCCGCTTTCGTTCACCAGTATACTACTCACCCCTAGCTCCGCTTTATTTCACCAGTATACTTTTCACCCCTAGCTCCGCTATATTTCACCAGAATACTACTCACCCCTAGCTCCGCTATCGTTCACCAGTATACTACTCACCCCTAGCTCCGCTATCGTTCACCAGTATACTACTCACCCCTAGCTCCGCTATAGTTCACCAGTATACTAATCACCCCTAGTTCCGCTATATTTCACCAGTATACTACTCACCCCTAGCTCCGCTATATTTCACCAGTATACTACTCACCCCTAGTTCCGCTATATTTCACCAGTATACTACTCACCCCTAGCTCTGCTATAGTTCACCAGTATACTACTCACCCCTAGCTCCGCTATATTTCACCAGTATACTACTCACCCCTAGCTCCGCTATATTTCACCAGAATACTACTCACCCCTAGCTCCGCTATAGTTCACCAGTATACTACTCACCCCTAGCTCCACTATAGTTCACCAGTATACTACTCACCCCTAGCTCCGCTATATTTCACCAGTATACTACTCACCCCTAGCTCCGCTATAGTTCACCAGTATACTACTCACCCCTAGCTCCGCTATCGTTCACCAGTATACTACTCACCCCTAGCTCCGCTATCGTTCACCAGTATACTACTCACCCCTAGCTCCGCTATAGTTCACCAGTATACTAATCACCCCTAGCTCCGCTATATTTCACCAGTATACTACTCACCCCTAGCTCCGCTATATTTCACCAGTATACTACTCACCCCTAGTTCCGCTATATTTCACCAGTATACTACTCACCCCTAGCTCTGCTATAGTTCACCAGTAAACTACTCACCCTAGCTCCGCTATAGTTCACCAGTATACTACTCACCCCTAGCTCCGCTATCGTTCACCAGTATACTACTCAACCCTAGCTCCGCTATAGTTCACCAGTATACTACTCACCCCTAGCTCCGCTATCGTTCACCAGTATACTACTCACCCCTAGCTCCGCTATCGTTCACCAGTATACTACTCACCCCTAGCTCCGCTATCGTTCACCAGTATACTACTCACCCCTAGCTCCGCTATAGTTCACCAGTATACTACTCACCCCTAGCTCCGCTATATTTCACCAGTATACTACTCACCCCTAGCTCCGCTATCGTTCACCAGTATACTACTCACCCCTAGCTCCGCTATCGTTCATCAGTATACTACTCACCCCTAGCTCCGCTATAGTTCACCAGTATACTACTCATCCCTAGCTCCGCTATAGTTCACCAGTATACTACTCACCCCTAGCTCCGCTATAGTTCACCAGTATACTACTCACCCCTAGCTCCGCTATAGTTCACCAGTATACTACTCACCCCTAGCTCCGCTATAGTTCACAAGTATACTACTCACCCCTAGCTCCGCTATATTTCACCAGTATACTACTCACCCCTAGCTCTGCTATAGTTCACCAGTATACTACTCACCCCTAGCTCTGCTATAGTTCACCAGTATACTACTCACCCCTAGCTCCGCTATCGTTCACCAGTATACTACTCACCCCTAGCTTCGCTATCGTTCACCAGTATACTACTCACCCTTAGCTCCACTATAGTTCACCAGTATACTACTCACCCCTAGCTCCGCTATAGTTCACCAGTATACTACTCACCCCTAGCTCCGCTATCGTTCACCAGTATACTACTCACCCCTAGCTCCGCTATCGTTCACCAGTATACTACTCACCCCTAGCTCCGCTATATTTCACCAGTATACTACTCACCCCTAGCTCTGCTATAGTTCACCAGTATACTACTCACCCCTAGCTCCGCTATCGTTCACCAGTATACTACTCACCCCTAGCTCCGCTATAGTTCACCAGTATACTACTCACCCCTAGCTCCGCTATCGTTCACCAGTATACTACTCACCCCTAGCTCCGCTATAGTTCACCAGTATACTACTCACCCCTAGCTCCGCTATGGTTCCTAGTATACTATTCGCGCCTAGCTCCGCTATAGTTCACCAGTATACTACTCACCCCTAGCTCCGCTATAGTTCACCAGTATTCTACTAACCCCTAGCTCCGCTATAGTTCATCAGTATACTACTCACCCCTAGCTCCGCTATAGTTCACCAGTATACTACTCACCCCTAGCTCCGCTATAGTTCACCAGTATACTACTCACCCCTAGCTCCGCTATAGTTCACCAGTATACTACTCACCCCTAGCTCCGCTATAGTTAACCAGTATACTACTCACCCCTAGCTCCGCTATCGTTCACCAGTATACTACTCACCCCTAGCTCCGCTATAGTTCACCAGTATACTACTCACCCCTAGCTCCGCTATCGTTCACCAGTATACTACTCACCCCTAGCTCCGCTATCGTTCACCAGTATACTACTCACCCCTAGCTCCGCTATAGTTCACCAGTATACTACTAACCCCTAGCTCCGCTATCGTTCACCAGTATACTACTCACCCCTAGCTCCGATATAGTTCACCAGTATACTACTCACCCCTAGCTCCGCTATCGTTCACCAGTATACTACTCACCCCTAGCTCCGCTATCGTTCACCAGTATACTACTCACCCCTTGCTCCGCTATAGTTCACCAGTATACTACTCACCCCTAGCTCCGCTATAGTTCACCAGTATACTACTCACCCCTAGCTCCGCTATATTTCACCAGTATACTACTCACCCCTAGCTCCGCTATATTTCACCAGTATACTACTCACCCCTAGCTCCGCTATAGTTCACCAGTATACTACTCACCCCTAGCTCCGCTATAGTTCACCAGTATACTACTCACCCCTAGCTCCGCTATCGTTCACCAGTATACTACTCACCCCTAGCTCCGCTATCGTTTACCAGTATACTACTCACCCCTAGCTCCGCTATAGTTCACCAGTATACTAATCACCCTTAGCTCCGCTATATTTCACCAGTATACTACTCACCCCTAGCTCCGCTATATTTCACCAGTATACTACTCACCCCTAGCTCCGCTATAGTTCACCAGTATACTACTCACCCCTAGCTCTGCTAAAGTTCACCAGTACACTACTCAACCCTAGCTCCGCTATAGTTCACCAGTATACTACTCACCCCTAGCTCCGCTATAGTTCACCAGTATACTACTCACCCCTAGCTCCGCTATAGTTCACCAGTATACTACTCACCCCTAGCTCCGCTATCGTTCACCAGTATACTACTCACCCCTAGCTCCGCTATAGTTCACCAGTATACTACTCACCCCTAGCTCCGCTATATTTCACCAGTTTAATACTCACCCCTAGCTCCGCTATCGTTCACCAGTATACTACTCACCCCTAGCTCCGCTATAGTTCACCAGTATACTACTCACCCCTAGCTCCGCTATCGTTCACCAGTATACTACTCACCCCTAGCTTCGCTATAGTTCACCAGTATACTACTCACCCCTAGCTCCGCTATCGTTCACCAGTATACTACTCACCCCTAGCTCCGCTATCGTTCACCAGTATACTACTCACCCCTAGCTCCGCTATATTTCACCAGTATACTACTCACCCCTAGCTCCGCTATATTTCACCAGTATACTACTCACCCCTAGCTCCGCTATAGTTCACCAGTATACTACTCACCCCTAGCTCCGCTATCGTTCACCAGTATACTACTCATCCCTAGCTCCGCTATAGTTCACCAGTATACTACTCACCCCTAGCTCCGCTATCGTTCACCAGTATACTACTCACCCCTAACTCCGCTATATTTCACCAGTATACTACTCACCCCTAGCTCCGCCATCGTTCACCAGTATACTACTCACCCCTAGCTCCGCTATAGTTCACCAGTATACTACTCACCCCTAGCTCCGCTATCGTTCACCATTATACTACTCACCCCTAGCTCCGCTATAGTTCACCAGTATACTACTCACCCCTAGCTCCGCTATATTTCACCAGTATACTACTCACCCCTAGCTCCGCTATCGTTCACCAGTATACTACTCACCCCTAGCTCCGCTATAGTTCACCAGTATACTACTCACCCCTAGCTCCGCTATCGTTCACCAGTATACTACTCATCCCTAGCTCCGCTATAGTTCACCAGTATACTACTCACCCCTAGCTCCGCTATCGTTCACCAGTATACTACTCACCCCTAGCTCCGCTATATTTCACCAGTATACTACTCAATTCTAGCTCCGCTATCGTTCACCAGTATACTACTCACCCCTAGCTCCGCTATAGTTCACCAGTATACTACTCACCCCTAGCTCCGCTATCGTTCACCAGTATACTACTCACCCCTAGCTCCGCTATCGTTCACCAGTATACTACTCACCCCTAGCTCCGCTATAGTTCACCAGTATACTACTCACCCCTAGCTACGCTATCGTTCGCCAGTATACTACTCACCCCTAGCTCCGCTTTCGTTCACCAGTATACTACTCACCCCTAGCTCCGCTATATTTCACCAGTATACTACTCACCCCTAGCTCCGCTATATTTCACCAGAATACTACTCACCTCTAGCTCCGCTATCGTTCACCAGTATACTACTCACCCCTAGCTCCGCTATCGTTCACCAGTATACTACTCACCCCTAGCTCCGCTATAGTTAACCAGTATACTAATCACCCCTAGCTCCGCTATATTTCACCAGTATACTACTCACCCCTAGCTCCGCTATATTTCACCAGTATACTACTCACCCCTAGCTCTGCTATAGTTCACCAGTATACTACTCACCCCTAGCTCCGCTATATTTCACCAGTATACTACTCACCCCTAGCTCCGCTATATTTCACCAGAATACTACTCACCCCTAGCTCCGCTATAGTTCACCAGTATACTACTCACCCCTAGCTCCACTATAGTTCACCAGTATACTACTCACCCCTAGCTCCGCTATATTTCACCAGTATACTACTCACCCCTAGCTCCGCTATAGTTCACCAGTATACTACTCACCCCTAGCTCCGCTATCGTTCACCAGTATACTACTCACCCCTAGCTCCGCTATAGTTCACCAGTATACTACTCACCCCTAGCTCCGCTATCGTTCACCAGTATACTACTCATCCCTAGCTCCGCTATAGTTCACCAGTATACTACTCACCCCTAGCTCCGCTATCGTTCACCAGTATACTACTCACCCCTAGCTCCGCTATCGTTCACCAGTATACTACTCAACCCTAGCTCCGCTATCGTTCACCAGTATACTACTCACCCCTAGCTCCGCTGTAGTTCACCAGTATACTACTCACCCCTAGCTCCGCTATATTTCACCAGTATACTACTCACCCCTAGCTCCGCTATCGTTCACCAGTATACTACTCACCCCTAGCTCCGCTATAGTTCACCAGTATACTACTCACCCCTAGCTCCGCTATCGTTCACCAGTATACTACTCACCCCTAGCTCCGCTATCGTTCACCAGTATACTACTCACCCCTAGCTCCGCTATAGTTCACCAGTATACTACTCACCCCTAGCTCCGCTATCGTTCACCAGTATACTACTCACCCCTAGCTCCGATATAGTTCACCAGTATACTACTCACCCCTAGCTCCGCTATCGTTCACCAGTATACTACTCACCCCTAGCTCCGCTATCGTTCACCAGTATACTACTCACCCCTAGCTCCGCTATAGTTCACCAGTATACTACTCACCCCTAGCTCCGCTATATTTCACCAGTATACTACTCACCCCTAGCTCCGCTACAGTTCACCAGTATACTACTCACCCCTAGCTCCGCTAAAGTTCACCAGTACACTACTCAACCCTAGCTCCGCTATAGTTCACCAGTATACTACTCACCCCTAGCTGCGCTATCGTTCACCAGTATACTACTCACCCCTAGCTCCGCTATCGTTCACCTGTATACTACTCACCCCTAGCTCCGCTATAGTTCACCAGTATACTACTCACCCCTAGCTCCGCTATAGTTCACCAGTATACTACTCACCCCTAGCTCCGCTATTTTTCACCAGTATACTACTCACCCCTAGCTCCGCTATATTTCACCAGTATACTACTCACCCCTAGCTCCGCTATAGTTCACCAGTATACTACTCACCCCTAGCTCCGCTATCGTTCACCAGTATACTACTCACCCCTAGCTCCGCTATCGTTCACCAGTATACTACTCACCCCTAGCTCCGCTATAGTTCACCAGTATACTACTCACCCCTAGCTCCGCTATATTTCACCAGTATACTACTCACCCCTAGCTCCGCTATATTTCACCAGTATACTACTCACCCCTAGCTCCGCTATAGTTTACCAGTATACTACTCACCCCTAGCTCCGCTAAAGTTCACCAGTACACTACTCAACCCTAGCTCCGCTATAGTTCACCAGTATACTACTCACCCCTAGCTCCGCTATAGTTCACCAGTATACTACTCACCCCTAGCTCCGCTATATTTCACCAGTATACTACTCACCCCTAGCTCCGCTATCGTTCACCAGTATACTACTCACTCCTAGCTCCGCTATAGTTCACCAGTATAGTACTCACCCCTAGCTCCGCTATATTTCACCAGTATACTACTCACCCCTAGCTCCGCTATCGTTCACCAGTATACTAATCACCCCTAGCTCCGCTATAGTTCACCAGTATACTACTCACCTCTAGCTCCGCTATCGTTCACCAGTATACTAATCACCCCTAGCTCCGCTATAGTTCACCAGTATACTACTCACCCCTAGCTCCGCTATCGTTCACCAGTATACTACTCACCCCTAGCTCCGCTATAGTTCACCAGTATACTACTCACCCCTAGCTCCGCTATATTTCACCAGTATACTACTATACTATACCAGTACACCAGTATACTACTAATAACAGTATACTACTTATAATAGTCAGAGATGTCACATAATAGACATAAATAAATTAATATTTAATTTTAAATTGACAAAAGATAAATATTATCTTACAAATTATTTTAAAAGACAAGTAGCTTTAGCGCTATCATTTTATTTTAAACATTTAGCCAAGAACTTGGCTATCACTTCTTCTTCTATTGAGCAGAATTGTTTGGACATTTTGAATGTGACCTTGGAATCCGTTCCAAGTAATAATAATACAATTTTTACTCCTGCTCCTATTGAGCAAAAAATTGTTGACATTAAAAATAACACTTTGGCATTTGTCCCAAGTAATTCTTTTATTAGTAATTTAAATTACATAATAAGACAATAGAGGAAGTCTCTAGCCGTGTAATGACTAAGGAAAAGCCTAAATATTTAACTATAGTTCACCAAAACATTCAGGGCTTTTCTGGCAAAGAATAAAATTAGAATTAGAACTTTTTTAAACTGAAAAAAATGTTAATATTTTATGTGTCACTGAGCACTGGCTTAAGGAATATGAATTAATTACAGGATTTCAATGTTATAAAATTGCTAGTTCATTCAGTAGGAAATCCACCACTAGAGGGGGATCTTTGATAATTTTGCAAAACAATATGAATTTTAAGGAACGAAAAGATGTGATATCCCTCTCTATTGAACAACACGTTGAACTGTCATGTGTGGTATTAGATCAGTTGATAATGATTTGTGTGTATCGCCCACCAACTGGTAACTACCCTCAATTTGAGTCCGCTATGGAGGACGCTCTAAAATTAGTCATCAAAAAGAATAAAAAAATTGTGGTGTGCGGTGATTTTAACGTAGACATTTTAAAGCCGTCCTCAATTGCAAGTAGGTTTCTGAATTTGTTTAAGTCCTTAAATTTAGCAAACACCTTTTGTGAACCTACAAGAATCACTGCTACATCTAAAACTTGCCTAGACAATATTTTTAGCAACTGTAATGTACTTGATAAAGAAATAATAAATTGTATTCGTTCTGACCATAGCGGACAAATAGCTTCCCTTGAGCACCATCATGTTCCTCATCAATGTAATATAATTTGCAGACCTCTAACTAAAAATAAATTGGAAAATTTTCATAATAATGTCACTACCAAAACTCTTTGCTTACCTAGTAATGATAATCCCAATACTCATTATGATGATTTATTTAATTTAATTAAAGTAGAATTTGATAAAACATTTAAGCAAAGATCTATTAAATCCAAAGACTTTAAAAAGAAATTTAGTGATTGGGCAACACCAGGCATATATGTTAGCAGAAATAAGTTGTTTGAATTATATGGTCAGAAAACAATTTCAAATGATCCCGAATTTCATGAATATGTAAGAAACTATTCAAAAATGTTTAATAAAGTATGTACTTTAGCAAAAGCAAAATGTATATCTACAATAATTCATCAGTCAGATAATAAAATAAGAGCCACTTGGAATATTATAAATAAAGAGACTGGAAAAACTAAAAATAATGACCGTGAATACTCATTAGTATCAGACAATAAAGTTATTGAGTCAGATGAAGGAGTGGCAACAATTTTTCAAGATTTCTTTTCTAAAATATCTATTGCAACTACCAGTAATTTAAATTCATCTCCAAAAATTGCTGTCTCCCTCTTGGAATCATGTGTTGATAAGTGCAATAATGTATTTAAATTTAGACATATCAATAGTGATACCATTCTTAAAACATTTAATTCAATAAATATAAAAAAGACTGAAGATCTCTGGGGCATTTCAACTCACATAATTAAGTCTATAATAACTACCATTGCTCCCCATCTTGCTTTTATTTTCAATAAGTGTGTTGATGAAGGGATATTTCCAGACTTAATGAAATATAGTAAAATCATCCCTCTTTTTAAATCTGGGGACAAAAGCGATCCCGCTAACTTTAGACCCATTTCCATTTTGCCAGCACTAAGCAAAATTTTTGAAAAGATCATTTATGATCAATTATTAGCACATTTTCTTATCAACAAACTACTTCACGAGAAACAATTTGGTTTTACTTGTGGTAGATGCACAACTGATGCTGGAATTGCACTTCTCAAACACGTCTTTGAAGCATGGGAGAGTAAACAAGATGCAATTGGTATATTTTGTGATCTCTCTAAAGCATTTGATTGTGTCAGTCACAGTACTTTATTAGATAAATTGGAACATTATGGTGTATCAAAAAATGCAGTAAGCCTTATGCAATCGTATCTGTCGGCGAGAACCCAAAAAGTTGTTGTAAATAAAACAGAATCCTATGAAGCACCCATTACCATGGGCGTGCCGCAGGGATCGATATTGGGTCCATTGCTTTTTCTTATTTATATTAATGACCTTCCTTACTATACTAAAAACTTATGTGAAATAGTACTGTTTGCTGATGATACTTCTTTAATTTTTAAAGTTGATAGAGGATGTAACTGCAGTGACGATGTAAACAGCACTCTTTCCAAGGTGATGCATTGGTTTACTATTAATAATCTGAAGCTTAACTCTAGTAAAACTAAATGTGTCAAATTTTCACTTCCTAATGTGAGGCAGGTTCATATGACTATACATGTAAATGGCGAAGCAGTCGAATTTGTTGACTCAACAAAATTTTCAGGTATTACTATAGACTCGCGGTTGCAATGGGACCCTCATATCGATATCCTGTCAAGCAGACTTAGCTCTGCTGCCTTTGCAGTTAAGAAAATAAGGCTTCTGACCGACATTGAAACAGCAAGATTGGTTTACTTCAGTTATTTTCATAGTATTATGACCTACGGTGTGTTGTTGTGGGGCTCAGCTGCTAATATTAATAACATATTCATCTTACAAAAAAGGGCAGTGCGCGCTATATACAACTTACGGTCTAGAGATACTCTTCGTGACCTATTTAAAGAAATTAAAATATTAACGGTAGCTTCCCAATACATCTATGAAAATATAATGTATGTAAAGAAAAATTTAGATAGCTTTGTAAAAAATAGTAATGTTCATAAACTCAATACAAGAAACAAGAACAAACTTGCTGTTCCAAGGCGCAGACTGCATAAAACCGGAAGCTCTTTTTTGTGTAGATGTATTACCTTTTATAATAAGATACCAGAACAAGTCACAGAACTGCCCTTGGAAAAATTTAAAAATACTGTTAAATCCAATTTAATGAGTAAAGGTTATTACACTGTTGACGATTATTTGAAGGATAAAAAGGCATGGGCATAGCTTTTGTATTGTTAATTATTACTCTAATACCTCAGTATTGATTAGAAAAAGTCCGGGGTTCTTTCATAGGTCTAGATAAAAGTCCTTTAATTAAACTCGAATCGTGATTTTCTTTTCTAAGTATAAAATTGTGAGAAGTATCCTACCTACTTAAAAACGTACTTCTGGCTTCTTGACTCGACGACTTAATATGGGTAGCTTTAGTATGTCATGCTCACTTCAAACATTTCTGCGGTGGTGTCGTGTGAGGCGGGTCGTTACGTTCCCTCAAATATGGTTGAGCGAAGCGATGGCTGGTTCATGCGTCATGCTCGTGAACGGGTGCTGCCAGTGGGAATGGGTCTGCTTCTGTCTGCTTGTATTAAGGGCGTCGTATAACTCGTATATAAAAGATCTGTTTTATATTGTCTGTATGTATGGCACTTCTTACTCAAAAAATATAATTCTTAATAGCTTACTTTGTTTTGATTTATTTAATTGCAATTTCATTTACTTTCTATAGTCAGTAGTTTAGTGAAAGACCTATGAAAAGCTTTTGGATATAAATTTTCAATTCGATGCCTTAACATAGGTAGTCTTAGTATGTCATGCTCTCTTTAATCATTTCTGCGGTGGTGTCGTATGAGGCTCAAATATGGTTGAGCGAAGAGATGGCTGGTTCATGCGTCATGTTCGGGAACTGGTGCTGCCAGTGGGAATGGGTCTGCTTCTGACTACCTATCTTAATGCATATTGAATTGAATGTTTTTCTTTTATTTTTATTTATTGTAACAGCCTAGACTGAATAACAAGTTCAAACTTTGAATTTAGCTTAAAATCTGTAAATTGATTAAGAAATTTGAAACTCATTAAGAAATGAGCTAATTCAATAATGTTATTTATTTGTTAATCTTTGTTAATATAAAGTCTGGAAACGATATACATATTTGTAAATATCGTTCCATCTGATTGATAAAGCTGACAAGTTTTTTGCGCCCATTTTTCTTGTCAGTTAAAAGACGTCATAATGGGTGGTAGGGTAAAAGAATTGACGATTTAAAAATGCTTATTATGTGAGCTTATTCAAATAAAATATATTTCACTTTCACTTTCACTTTCACTTTCACTCACCCCTAGCTCCGCTATATTTCACCAGTATACTACTCACCCCTAGCTCCGCTATAGTTCACCAGTATACTACTCACCCCTAGCTCCGCTATAGTTCACCAGTATACTACTCACCCCTAGCTCCGCTATCGTTCACCAGTATACTACTCACCCCTAGCTCCGCTATAGTTCACTAGTATACTACTCACCCCTAGCTCCGCTATAGTTCACCAGTATACTACTCACCCCTAGCTCCGCTATATTTCACCAGTATACTACTATACTATACCAGTACACCAGTATACTACTAATAACAGTATACTACTTATAATAGTCAGAGATGTCACATAATAGACATAAATAAATTAATATTTAATTTTAAATTGACAAAAGATAAATATTATCTTACAAATTATTTTAAAAGACAAGTAGCTTTAGCGCTATCATTTTATTTTAAACATTTAGCCAAGAACTTGGCTATCACTTCTTCTTCTATTGAGCAGAATAGTTTGGACATTTTGAATGTGACCTTGGAATCCGTTCCAAGTAATAATAATACAATTTTTACTCCTGCTCCTATTGAGCAAAAAATTGTTGACATAAAAAATAACACTTTGGCATTTGTCCCAAGTAATTCTTTTATTAGTAATTTAAATTACATAATAAGACAATAGAGGAAGTCTCTAGCCGTGTAATGACTAAGGAAAAGCCTAAATATTTAACTATAGTTCACCAAAACATTCAGGGCTTTTCTGGCAAAGAATTAGAATTAGAACTTTTTTTAACTGAAAAAAATGATAATATTTTATGTGTCACTGAGCACTGGCTTAAGGAATATGAATTAATTACAGGATTTCAATGTTATAAAATTGCTAGTTCATTCAGTAGGAAATCCACCACTAGAGGGGGATCTTTGATAATTTTGCAAAACAATATGAATTTTAAGGAACGAAAAGATGTGATATCCCTCTCTATTGAACAACACGTTGAACTGTCATGTGTGGAATTAGATCAGTTGATAATGATTTGTGTGTATCGCCCACCAACTGGTAACTACCCTCAATTTGAGTCCGCTATGGAGGACGCTCTAAAATTAGTCATCAAAAAGAATAAAAAAATTGTGGTGTGCGGTGATTTTAACGTAGACATTTTAAAGCCGTCCTCAATTGCAAGTAGGTTTCTGAATTTGTTTAAGTCCTTCAATTTAGCAAACACCTTTTGTGAACCTACAAGAATCACTGCTACATCTAAAACTTGCCTAGACAATATTTTTAGCAACTGTAATGTACTTGATAAAGAAATAATAAATTGTATTCGTTCTGACCATAGCGGACAAATAGCTTCCCTTGAGCACCATCATGTTCCTCATCAGTGTAATATAATTTGCAGACCTCTAACTAAAAATAAATTGGAAAATTTTCATAATAATGTCACTACCAAAACTCTTTGCTTACCTAGTAATGATAATCCCAATACTCATTATGATGATTTATTTAATTTAATTAAAGTAGAATTTGATAAAACATTTAAGCAAAGATCTATTAAATCCAAAGACTTTAAAAAGAAATTTAGTGATTGGGCAACACCAGGCATATATGTTAGCAGAAATAAGTTGTTTGAATTATATGGTCAGAAAACAATTTCAAATGATCCCGAATTTCATGAATATGTAAGAAACTATTCAAAAATGTTTAATAAAGTATGTACTTTAGCAAAAGCAAAATGTATATCTACAATAATTCATCAGTCAGATAATAAAATAAGAGCCACTTGGAATATTATAAATAAAGAGACTGGAAAAACTAAAAATAATGACCGTGAATACTCATTAGTATCAGACAATAAAATTATTGAGTCAGATGAAGGAGTGGCAACAATTTTTCAAGATTTCTTTTCTAAAATACCTATTGCAACTACCAGTAATTTAAATTCATCTCCAAAAATTGCTGTCTCCCTCTTGGAATCATGTGTTGATAAGTGCAATAATGTATTTAAATTTAGACATATCAATAGTGATACCATTCTTAAAACATTTAATTCAATAAATATAAAAAAGACTGAAGATCTCTGGGGCATTTCAACTCACATAATTAAGTCTATAATAACTACCATTGCTCCCCATCTTGCTTTTATTTTCAATAAGTGTGTTGATGAAGGGATATTTCCAGACTTAATGAAATATAGTAAAATCATCCCTCTTTTTAAATCTGGGGACAAAAGCGATCCCGCTAACTTTAGACCCATTTCCATTTTGCCAGCACTAAGCAAAATTTTTGAAAAGATCATTTATGATCAATTATTAGCACATTTTCTTATCAACAAACTACTTCACGAGAAACAATTTGGTTTTACTCGTGGTAGATGCACAACTGATGCTGGAATTGCACTTCTCAAACACGTCTTTGAAGCATGGGAGAGTAAACAAGATGCAATTGGTATATTTTGTGATCTCTCTAAAGCATTTGATTGTGTCAGTCACAGTACTTTATTAGATAAATTGGAACATTATGGTGTATCAAAAAATGCAGTAAGCCTTATGCAATCGTATCTGTCGGCGAGAACCCAAAAAGTTGTTGTAAATAAAACAGAATCCTATGAAGCACCCATTACCATGGGCGTGCCGCAGGGATCGATATTGGGTCCATTGCTTTTTCTTATTTATATTAATGACCTTCCTTACTATACTAAAAACTTATGTGAAATAGTACTGTTTGCTGATGATACTTCTTTAATTTTTAAAGTTGATAGAGGATGTAACTGCAGTGACGATGTAAACAGCACTCTTTCCAAGGTGATGCATTGGTTTACTATTAATAATCTGAAGCTTAACTCTAGTAAAACTAAATGTGTCAAATTTTCACTTCCTAATGTGAGGCAGGTTCATATGACTATACATGTAAATGGCGAAGCAGTCGAATTTGTTGACTCAACAAAATTTTCAGGTATTACTATAGACTCGCGGTTGCAATGGGACCCTCATATCGATATCCTGTCAAGCAGACTTAGCTCTGCTGCCTTTGCAGTTAAGAAAATAAGGCTTCTGACCGACATTGAAACAGCAAGATTGGTTTACTTCAGTTATTTTCATAGTATTATGACCTACGGTTTGTTGTTGTGGGGCTCAGCTGCTAATATTAATAACATATTCATCTTACAAAAAAGGGCAGTGCGCGCTATATACAACTTACGGTCTAGAGATACTCTTCGTGACCTATTTAAAGAAATTAAAATATTAACGGTAGCTTCCCAATACATCTATGAAAATATAATGTATGTAAAGAAAAATTTAGATAGCTTTGTAAAAAATAGTAATGTTCATAAACTCAATACAAGAAACAAGAACAAACTTGCTGTTCCAAGGCGCAGACTGCATAAAACCGGAAGCTCTTTTTTGTGTAGATGTATTACCTTTTATAATAAGATACCAGAACAAGTCACAGAACTGCCCTTGGAAAAATTTAAAAATACTGTTAAATCCAATTTAATGAGTAAAGGTTATTACACTGTTGACGATTATTTGAAGGATAAAAAGGCATGGGCATAGCTTTTGTATTGTTAATTATTACTCTAATACCTCAGTATTGATTAGAAAAAGTCCGGGGTTCTTTCATAGGTCTAGATAAAAGTCCTTTAATTAAACTCGAATCGTGATTTTCTTTTCTAAGTATAAAATTGTGAGAAGTATCCTACCTACTTAAAAACGTACTTCTGGCTTCTTGACTCGACGACTTAATATGGGTAGCTTTAGTATGTCATGCTCACTTCAAACATTTCTGCGGTGGTGTCGTGTGAGGCGGGTCGTTACGTTCCCTCAAATATGGTTGAGCGAAGCGATGGCTGGTTCATGCGTCATGCTCGTGAACGGGTGCTGCCAGTGGGAATGGGTCTGCTTCTGTCTGCTTGTATTAAGGGCGTCGTATAACTCGTATATAAAAGATCTGTTTTATATTGTCTGTATGTATGGCACTTCTTACTCAAAAAATATAATTCTTAATAGCTTACTTTGTTTTGATTTATTTAATTGCAATTTCATTTACTTTCTATAGTCAGTAGTTTAGTGAAAGACCTATGAAAAGCTTTTGGATATAAATTTTCAATTCGATGCCTTAACATAGGTAGTCTTAGTATGTCATGCTCTCTTTAATCATTTCTGCGGTGGTGTCGTATGAGGCTCAAATATGGTTGAGCGAAGAGATGGCTGGTTCATGCGTCATGTTCGGGAACTGGTGCTGCCAGTGGGAATGGGTCTGCTTCTGACTACCTATCTTAATGCATATTGAATTGAATGTTTTTCTTTTATTTTTATTTATTGTAACAGCCTAGACTGAATAACAAGTTCAAACTTTGAATTTAGCTTAAAATCTGTAAATTGATTAAGAAATTTGAAACTCATTAAGAAATGAGCTAATTCAATAATGTTATTTATTTGTTAATCTTTGTTAATATAAAGTCTGGAAACGATATACATATTTGTAAATATCGTTCCATCTGATTGATAAAGCTGACAAGTTTTTTGCGCCCATTTTTCTTGTCAGTTAAAAGACGTCATAATGGGTGGTAGGGTAAAAGAATTGACGATTTAAAAATGCTTATTATGTGAGCTTATTCAAATAAAATATATTTCACTTTCACTTTCACTTTCACTTTCACTCACCCCTAGCTCCGCTATATTTCACCAGTATACTACTCACCCCTAGCTCCGCTATAGTTCACCAGTATACTACTCACCCCTAGCTCCGCTATAGTTCACCAGTATACTACTCACCCCTAGCTCCGCTATCGTTCACCAGTATACTACTCACCCCTAGCTCCGCTATAGTTCACTAGTATACTACTCACCCCTAGCTCCGCTATAGTTCACCAGTATACTACTCACCCCTAGCTCCGCTATAGTTCACCAGTATACTACTCACCCCTAGCTCCGCTATAGTTGACCAGTATACTACTCACCCCTAGCTCCGCTATAGTTCACCAGTATACTACTCACCTCTAGCTCCGCTATAGTTCACCAGTATACTACTCACCCCTAGCTCCGCTATATTTTACCAGTATACTACTCACCCCTAGCTCCGCTATCGTTCACCAGTATACTACTCACCCCTAGCTCCGCTATAGTTCACCAGTATACTACTCAACCCTAGCTCCGCTATATTTCACCAGTATACTACTCACCCCTAGCTCCGCTATCGTTCACCAGTATAGCTACTCACCCCTAGCTCCGCTATAGTTCACCAGTATACTACTCACCCCTAGCTCCGCTATAGTTCACCAGTAGACTACTCACCCCTAGCTCCGCTATCGTTCACCAGTATACTACTCACCCCTAGCTCCGCTATAGTTCACCAGTATACTACTCACCCCTAGCTCCGCTATCGTTCACCAGTATACTAGTCACCCCTAGCTCCGCTATATTTCACCAGTATACTACTCACCCCTAGCTCCGCTATCGTTCACCAGTATACTACTCACCCCTAGCTCCGCTATAGTTCACCAGTATACTACTCACCCCTAGCTCCGCTATATTTCACCAGTATACTACTCACCCCTAGCTCCGCTATCGTTCACCAGTATACTACTCACCCCTAGCTCCGCTATCGTTCACCAGTATACTACTCACCCCTAGCTCCGCTATAGTTCACCAGTATACTACTCACCCCTAGCTCCGCTATAGTTCACCAGTATACTACTCACCCCTAGCTCTGCTATAGTTCACCAGTATACTACTCACCCCTAGCTCCACTATAGTTCACCAGTATACTACTCACCCCTAGCTCCGCTATAGTTCACCAGTATACTACTCACCCCTAGCTCCGCTATAGTTCACCAGTATACTACTCACCTCTAGCTCCGCTATAGTTCACCAGTATAGCTACTCACCCCTAGCTCCGCTATAGTTCACCTGTATAGCTACTCACCGCTAGCTCCACTATAGTTCACCAGTATAGCTACTCACCTTTAGCTCCGCTATAGTTCACCAGTATAGCTACTCACCCCTAGCTCCGCTATAGTTCACCAGTATACTACTCACCCCTAGCTCCGCTATAGTTCACCAGTATACTACTCAACCCTAGCTCCGCTATAGTTCACCAGTATACTACTCACCCCTAGCTCCGCTATAGTTCACCAGTATACTACTCACCCCTAGCTCCGCTATAGTTCACCAGTATACTACTCACCCCTAGCTCCGCTATCGTTCACCAGTATAGCTACTCACCCCTAGCTCCGCTATAGTTCACCAGTATACTACTCACCCCTAGCTCCGCTATATTTCACCAGTATACTACTCACCCCTAGCTCCGCTATCGTTCAGCAGTATACTACTCAACCCTAGCTCCGCTATAGTTCACCAGTATACTACTCACCCCTAGCTCCGCTATCGTTCACCAGTATACTACTCACCAGTGGCGGTAAGCTTATTTACACTACTAATGAATCTCAATTAATGATAACAACAAAATATTATTCACGAACGTAAATTTTCAATTAAAATCAATCAAAGATTCAATTTTTCAAACAACTGATCGATAGTCAAGTCGTTAAACTGCATAATATAGCGTATTAATCGAACAATACACTACATCTCTCTCGCACTCGTTGGCTTGCAACCGGGCTTCGCGAATTTATATGTCCGCACTCTTCTAACGTTAGCGAAACTGGTACCCCACTACATACATACTACTGTACGTATCTATAGATTCTATGAAAAATGCTCAATCCGAGCCAAAGCATGCTTGCTATTGAACTTAACCACAAGTGGGTACGAGGCTGCCGCGTAAACAACAGTCAACAGCTCACGATCGGGCCAATCCCTGCGCAGCAGCCCGCAATCGGACCAATGGCTGCCTAGCGCATACTAACGGGCAAATCAGGAGCGATATTGAGCGCGCGGCTCATTGTTACCTGTGTGAGTGAAGTAGCAACTTTTAACAATAACGTGTTTGTTTTGTTTTGCATTTTAAGGTTGAGTGAATGTTTGTTTGTTAAAGTTACAAGTGTTTTGCATAAATTAGTGTTTATCGTTGTAAAAAATGATGTCACAGTTCAGATCGATGACTTAATGTGGTTCCTTGTGATTGTGAAGGATCAAAATGTGTGAAAGTGTTGGTCGGCGAGGGTAAGGTAAATTCATTGAACATAGCCGAATTAAGCAGGTCATATTATCTTCAATATCTTCATACAGACCTACTCCAGATGTTTATATTTTGTAGTTTTTTAGAGCTTCGGGCCTTCTGGCTTGCCCTGATCTCAGACACTAGGCACGCCACTGCTACTCACCCCTATCTCCGCTATAGTTCACCAGTATACTACTCACCCCTAGCTCCGCTATCGTTCACCAGTATACTACTCACCCCTAGCTCCGCTATAGTTCACCAGTATACTACTCACCCCTAGCTCCGCTATCGTTCACCAGTATATTACTCACCCCTAGCTCCGCTATAGTTCACCAGTATACTACTCACCCCTAGCTCCGCTATATTTCACCAGTATACTACTCACCCCTAGCTCCGCTATCGTTCACCAGTATAGCTACTCACCCCTAGCTCCGCTATATTTCACCAGTATACTACTCACCAGTATACTACTCACCAGTATACGACTCACCAGTATACTACTCACCCCTAGCTCTGCTATAGTTCACCAGTATACTACTCACCCCTAGCTCCGCTATAGTTCACCAGTATACTACTCACCCCTAGCTCCGCTATAGTTCACCAGTATACTACTCACCCCTAGCTCCGCTATCGTTCACCAGTATACTACTCACCCCTAGCTCCGCTATCGTTCACCAGTATACTACTCACCCCTAGCTCCGCTATCGTTCACCAGTATACTACTCACCCCTAGCTCCGCTATCGTTCACCAGTATACTACTCACCCCTAGCTCCGCTATAGTTCACCAGTATACTACTCACCCCTAGCTCCGCTATCGTTCACCAGTATACTACTCACCCCTAGCTCCGCTATAGTTCACCAGTATAGCTACTCACCCCTAGCTCCGCTATAGTTCACCTGTATAGCTACTCACCGCTAGCTCCACTATAGTTCACCAGTATAGCTACTCACCTCTAGCTCCGCTATAGTTCACCAGTATAGCTATCCCCCCTTTAGCTCCGCTATAGTTCACCAGTATACTACTCACCCCTAGCTCCGCTATAGTTCACCAGTATACTACTCAACCCTAGCTCCGCTATAGTTCACCAGTATACTACTCACCCCTAGCTCCGCTATAGTTCACCAGTATACTACTCACCCCTAGCTCCGCTATAGTTCACCAGTATACTACTCACCCCTAGCTCCGCTATAGTTCACCAGTATACTACTCACCCCTAGCTCCGCTATAGTTCACCAGTATACTACTCACCCCTAGCTCCGCTATATTTCACCAGTATACTACTCACCCCTAGCTCCGCTATCGTTCACCAGCATACTACTCACCCCTAGCTCCGCTATAGTTCACCAGTATACTACTCACCCCTAGCTCCGCTATCGTTCACCAGTATACTACTCACCAGTGGCGGTACCTCCATAGAAGCCCAAAAGCCCGGCTTGCCCTAACAAAATCTTATTTACACTACTAATGAATCTCAATTAATGATAACAACAAAATATTATTCACGAACGTAAATTTTCAATCAAAATCAATCAAAGATTCAATTTTTCAAACAACTGATCGATAGTCAAGTCGTTAAACTGCATAATATAGCGTTTTAATCGAACAATACACTACATCTTTCTCGCACTCGTTGGCTTGCAACCGGGCTTCGCGAATTTATATGTCCGCACTCTTCTAACGTTAGCGAAACTGGTACCCCACTACATACATACTACTGTACGTATCTATAGATTCTATGAAAAATGCTCAATCCGAGCCAAAGCATGCTTGCTATTGAACTTAACCACAAGTGGGTACGAGGCTGCCGCGTAAACAACAGTCAACAGCTCACGATCGGGCCAATCCCTGCGCAGCAGCCCGCAATCGGACCAATGGCTGCCTAGCGCATACTAACGGGCAAATCAGGAGCGATATTGAGCGCGCGGCTCATTGTTACCTGTGTGAGTGAAGTAGCAACTTTTAACAATAACGTGTTTGTTTTGTTTTGCATTTTAAGGTTGAGTGAATGTTTGTTTGTTAAAGTTACAAGTGTATTGCATAAATTAGTGTTTATCGTTGTAAAAAATGATGTCACAGTTCAGATCGATGACTTAATGTGGTTCCTTGTGATTGTGAAGGATCAAAATGTGTGAAAGTGTTGGTCGGCGAGGGAAAGGTAAATTCATTGAACATAGCCGAATTAAGCAGGTCATATTATCTTCAATATCTTCATACAGACCTACTCCAGATGTTTATATTTTGTAGTTTTTTAGAGCTTCGGGCCTTCTGGCTTGCCCTGATCTCAGACCCTAGGCACGCCACTGCTACTCACCCCTAGCTCCGCTATAGTTCACCAGTATACTACTCACCCCTAGCTCCGCTATCGTTCACCAGTATACTACTCACCCCTAGCTCCGCTATCGTTCACCAGTATACTACTCACCCCTAGCTCCGCTATAGTTCACCAGTATACTACTCACCCCTAGCTCCACTATCGTTCACCAGTATACTACTCACCCCTAGCTCCGCTATAGTTCACCAGTATACTACTCACCCCTAGCTCCGCTATAGTTCACCAGTATACTACTCACCCCTAGCTCCGCTATCGTTCACCAGTATACTACTCACCCCTAGCTCCGCTATATTTCACCAGTATACTACTCACCCTAGCTCCGCTATAGTTCACCAGTATACTACTCACCCCTAGCTCCGCTATCGTTCACCAGTATACTACTCACCCCTAGCTCCGCTATAGTTCACCAGTATACTACTCACCCCTAGCTCCGCTATAGTTCACCAGTATACTATTCACCCCTAGCTCCGCTATAGTTCACCAGTATACTACTCACCCCTAGCTCCGCTATCGTTCACCAGTATACTACTCACCCCTAGCTCCGCTATCGTTCACCAGTATACTACTCACCCCTAGCTCCGCTATCGTTCACCAGTATACTACTCACCCCTAACTCCGCTATCGTTCACCAGTATACTGCTTACCCCTAGCTCCGCTATCGTTCACCAGTATACTACTCACCCCAAGCTCCGCTATAGTTCACCAGTATACTACTCACCCCTAGCTCCACTATAGTTCACCAGTATACTACTCACCCCTAGCTCCGCTATAGTTCACCAGTATACTACTCACCCCTAGCTCCGCTATAGTTCACCAGTATACTACTCACCCCTAGCTCCACTATAGTTCACCAGTATACTACTCACCCCTAGCTCCGCTATCGTTCACCAGAATACACTCACCCCTAGCTCCGCTATAGTTCACCAGTATACTACTCACCCCTAGCTCCGCTATATTTCACCAGTATACTACTCACCCCTAGCTCCGCTATATTTCACCAGTATACTACTCACCCCTAGCTCCGCTATAGTTCACCAGTATACTACTCACCCCTAGCTCCGCTATCGTTCACCAGTATACTACTCACCCCTAGCTCCGCTATCGTTCACCAGTATACTACTCACCCCTAGCTCCACTATAGTTCACCAGTATACTACTCACCCCTAGCTCCGCTATCGTTCACCAGTATACTACTCACCCCTAGCTCCGCTATAGTTCACCAGTATACTACTCACCCCTAGCTCCGCTATCGTTCACCAGTATACAACTCACCCCTAGCTCCGCTATCGTTCACCAGTATACTACTCACCCCTAGCTCCGCTATAGTTCACCAGTATACTACTCACCCCTAGCTCCGCTATCGTTCACCAGTATACTACTCACCCCTAGCTCCGCTATCGTTCACCAGTATACTACTCACCCCTAGCTCCGCTATAGTTCACCAGTATACTACTCACCCCTAGCTCCGCTATCGTTCACCAGTATACTACTCACCCCTAGCTCCGCTATCGTTCACCAGTATACTACTTACCCCTAGCTCCGCTATATTTCACCAGTATACTACTTACCCCTAGCTCCGCTATATTTCACCAGTATACTACTCACCCCTAGCTCCGCTATCGTTCACCAGTATACAACTCACCCCTAGCTCCGCTATCGTTCACCAGTATACTACTCACCCCTAGCTCCGCTATCGTTCACCAGTATACTACTCACCCCTAGCTCCGCTATCGTTCACCAGTATACTACTCACCCCTAGCTCCGCTATATTTCACCAGTATACTACTCACCCCTAGCTCCGCTATCGTTCACCAGTATACTACTCACCCCTAGCTCCGCTATCGTTCATCAGTATACTACTCACCCCTAGCTCCGCTATAGTTCACCAGTATACTACTCACCCCTAGCTCCGCTATAGTTCACCAGTATACTACTCACCCCTAGCTCCGCTATCGTTCACCAGTATACTCCTCAACCCTAGCTCCGCTATATTTCACCAGTATACTACTCACCCCTAGCTCCGCTATATTTCACCAGTATACTACTCACCCCTAGCTCCACTATAGTTCACCAGTATACTACTCACCCCTAGCTCCGCTATAGTTCACCAGTATACTACTTACCCCTAGCTCCGCTATTGTTTACCAGTATAGTACTCATCCCTAGCTCCACTATAGTTCACCAGTATACTACTCATCCCTAGCTCCACTATATTTCACCAGTTTAATACTCACCCCTTGCTCCGCTATCGTTCACCAGTATACTACTCACCCCTAGCTCCGCTATAGTTCACCAGTATACTACTCACCCCTAGCTCCGCTATCGTTCACCAGTATAGTACTCACCCCTAGCTCCGCTATAGTTCACCAGTATACTACTCACCCCTAGCTCCGCTATCGTTCACCAGTATACTACTCACCCCTAGCTCCGCTATATTTAACCAGTATACTACTCACCCCTAGCTCCGCTTTAGTTCACCAGTATACTACTCACCCCTAGCTCCGCTATAGTTCACCAGTTTACTACTCACCCCTAGCTCCGCTATCGTTCACCAGTATACTACTCACCCCTAGCTCCGCTATAGTTCACCAGTACACTACTCACCCCTAGCTCCGCTATCGTTCACCAGTATACTACTCACCCCTAGCTCCGCTATAGTTCACCAGTATACTACTCACCCCTAGCTCCGCTATAGTTCACCAGTATACTACTCATCCCTAGCTCCGCTATAGTTCACCAGTATACTACTCACCCCTAGCTCCGCTATCGTTCACCAGTATACTACTCACCTCTAGCTCCGCTATATTTCACCAGTATACTACTCACCCCTAGCTCCGCTATCGTTCACCAGTATACTACTCACCCCTAGCTCCGCTATAGTTCACCAGTATACTACTCACCCCTAGCTCCGCTATCGTTCACCAGTATACTACTCACCCCTAGCTCCGATACAGTTAACCAGTATACTACTCACCCCTAGCTCCGCTATCGTTCACCAGTATACTACTCACCCCTAGCTCCGCTATCGTTCACTAGTATACTACTCACCCCTAGCTCCGATATAGTTCACCAGTATACTACTCACCCCTAGCTCCGCTATCGTTCACCAGTATACTACTCACCCCTAGCTCCGCTATAGTTCACCAGTATACTACTCACCCCTAGCTCCGCTATATTTCACCAGTATACTACTCACCCCTAGCTCCGCTATAGTTCACCAGTATACTACTCACCCCTAGCTCCGCTATCGTTCACCAGTATACTACTCACCCCTAGCTCCGCTATCGTTCACCTGTATACTACTCACCCCTAGCTCCGCTATATTTCACCAGTATACTACTCACCCCTAGCTCCGCTATAGTTCACCAGTATACTATTCACCCCTAGCTCCGCTATATTTCACCAGTATAATACTCACCCCTAGCTCCGCTATATTTCACCAGTATACTACTCACCCCTAGCTCCGCTATAGTTCACCAGTATACTACTCACCCCTAGCTCCGCTATCGTTCACCAGTATACTACTCACCCCTAGCTCCGCTATTGTTCACCAGTATACTACTCACCCCTAGCTCCGCTATAGTTCACCAGTATACTACTCACCCCTAGCTCCGCTATATTTCACCAGTTTAATACTCACCCCTAGCTCCGCTATCGTTCACCAGTATACTACTCACCCCTAGCTCCGCTATAGTTCACCAGTATACTACTCACCCCTAGCTCCGCTATTGTTCACCAGTATACTACTCACCCCTAGCTCCGCTATCGTTCACCAGTATACTACTCACCCCTAGCTCCGCTATCGTTCACCAGTATACTACTCACCCCTAGCTCCGCTATATTTCACCAGTATACTACTCACCCCTAGCTCCGCTATAGTTCACCAGTATACTACTCACCCCTAGCTCCGCTATCGTTCACCAGTAAACTACTCATCCCTAGCTCCGCTATATTTCACCAGTATACTACTCACCCCTAGCTCCGCTATCGTTCACCAGTATACTACTCACCCCTAGCTCCGCTATATTTCACCAGTATACTACTCACCCCTAGCTCCGCTATATTTCACCAGTATACTACTCACCATTAGCTCCGCTATAGTTCACCAGTATACTACTCACCCCTAGCTCCGCTATCGTTCACCAGTATACTACTCATCCCTAGCTCCGCTATAGTTCACCAGTATACTACTCACCCCTAGCTCCGCTATCGTTCACCAGTATACTACTCACCCCTAGCTCCGCTATATTTCACCAGTATACTACTCACCCCTAGCTCCGCTATCGTTCACCAGTATACTACTCACCCCTAGCTCCGCTATAGTTCACCAGTATACTACTCACCCCTAGCTCCGCTATCGTTCACCATTATACTACTCACCCCTAGCTCCGCTATCGTTCACCAGTATACTACTTACCCCTAGCTCCGCTATAGTTCACCAGTAAACTACTCACCCCTTGCTCCGCTATCGTTCACCAGTATACTACTCACCCCTAGCTCCGCTATCGTTCACCAGTATACTACTCACCCCTAGCTTCGCTATAGTTCACCAGTATACTACTCACCCCTAGCTCCGCTATCGTTCACCAGTATACAACTCACCCCTAGCTCCGCTATCGTTCACCAGTATACTATTCACCCCTAGCTCCGCTATAGTTCACCAGTATACTACTCACCCCTAGCTCCGCTATCGTTCACCAGTATACTACTCACCCCTAGCTCCGCTATCGTTCACCAGTATACTACTCACCCCTAGCTCCGCTATATTTCACCAGTATACTACTTACCCCTAGCTCCGCTATATTTCACCAGTATACTACTCACCCCTAGCTCCGCTATAGTTCACCAGTATACTACTCACCCCTAGCTCCGCTATAGTTCACCAGTATACTACTCACCCCTAGCTCCGCTATAGTTCACCAGTATACTACTCACCCCTAGCTCCGCTATCGTTCACCAGTATACTACTCTTCCCTAGCTCCGCTATCGTTCACCAGTATACTACTCACCCCTAGCTCCACTATAGTTCACCAGTATACTACTCACCCCTAGCTCCGTATCGTTCACCAGTATACTACTCACCCCTAGCTCCGCTATCGTTCACCAGTATACTACTCACCCCTAGCTCCGCTATAGTTCACCAGTATACTACTCACCCCTAGCTCCGCTATCGTTCACCAGTATACTACTCACCCCTAGCTCCGCTATCGTTCACCAGTATACTACTCACCCCTAGCTCCGCTATCGTTCACCTGTATACTACTCACCCCTAGCTCCGCTATAGTTCACCAGTATACTACTCACCCCTAGCTCCGCTATATTTCACCAGTATACTACTCACCCCTAGCTCCGCTATCGTTCACCAGTATACTACTCACCCCTAGCTCCGCTTTCGTTCATCAGTATACTACTCACCCCTAGCTCCGCTATAGTTCACCAGTATACTACTCATCCCTAGCTCCGCTATCGTTCACCAGTATACTACTCACCCCTAGCTCCGCTATAGTTCACCAGTATACTACTCACCCCTAGCTCCGCTATCGTTCACCAGTATACTAGTCACCCCTAGCTCCGCTATAGTTCACCAGTATACTACTCACCCCTAGCTCCGCTATATTTCACCAGTATACAACTCACCCCTAGCTCCGCTATAGTTCACCAGTATACTACTCACCCCTAGCTCCGCTATCGTTCACCAGTATAGTACTCACCCCTAGCTCCGCTATAGTTCACCAGTATACTACTCACCCCTAGCTCCACTATCGTTCACCAGTATACTACTCACCCCTAGCTCCGCTATATTTAACCAGTATACTACTCACCCCTAGCTCCGCTTTAGTTCACCAGTATACTACTCACCCCTAGCTTCGCTATAGTTCACCAGTATACTACTCGCGCCTAGCTCCGCTATCGTTCACCAGTATACTACTCACCCCTAGCTCCGCTATAGTTCACCAGTATACTACTCACCCCTAGCTCCGCTATAGTTCACCAGTATACTACTCATCCCTAGCTCCGCTATAGTTCACCAGTATACTACTCACCCCTATCTCCGCTATAGTTCACCAGTATACTACTCACCCCTAGCTCCGCTATCGTTCACCAGTATACTACTCACCCCTTGCTCCGCTATAGTTCACCAGTATACTACTCACCCCTAGCTCCGCTATAGTTCACCAGTATACTACTCACCCCTAGCTCCGCTATCGTTCACCAGTATACTACTCCCCCCTAGCTCCGCTATCGTTCACCAGTATACTACTCAGCCCTAGCTCCGCTATAGTTCACCAGTATACTACTCACCCCTAGCTCCGCTATAGTTCACCAGTATACTACTCACCCCTAGCTCCGCTATCGTTCACCAGTATACTACTCACCCCTAGCTCCGCTATCGTTCACCAGTATACTACTCACCCCTAGCTCCGCTATAGTTCACCAGTATACTACTCACCCCTAGCTCCGCTATCGTTCACCAGTATACTAGTCACCCCTAGCTCCGCTATAGTTCACCAGTATACTACTCACCCCTAGCTCCGCTATAGTTCACCAGTATACTACTCACCCCTAGCTCCGCTATAGTTAAACAGTATACTACTCACCCCTAGCTCCGCTATAGTTCACCAGTATACTACTCACCCCTAGCTCCGCTATAGTTTACCAGTATACTACTCACCCCTAGCTCCGCTATCGTTCACCAGTATACTACTCACCCCTAGCTCCGCTATAGTTCACCAGTATACTACTCACCCCTAGCTCCGCTATCGTTCACTAGTATACTACTCACCCCTAGCTCCGCTATAGTTCACCAGTATACTACTCACCCCTAGCTCCGCTATAGTTCACCAGTATACTACTCACTTCTAGCTCCGCTATATATAAACAGTATACTACTCACCCCTAGCTCCGCTATAGTTCACCAGTATACTACTCACCCCTAGCTCCGCTATAGTTCACCAGTATACTACTCGCCCCTAGCTCCGCTATAGTTCACCAGTATACTACTCACCCCTAGCTCCGCTATCGTTCACCAGTATACTACTCACCCCTAGCTCCGCTATAGTTCACCAGTATACTTCTCACCCCTAGCTCCGCTATAGTTCACCAGTATACTACTCACCCCTAGCTCCGCTATAGTTCACCAGTATACTACTCATCCCTAGCTCCGCTTTAGTTCACCAGTATACTACTCGCCCCTAGCTCCGCTATAGTTCACCAGTATACTACTCACCCCTAGCTCCGCTATAGTTAACCAGTATACTACTCACCCCTAGCTCCGCTCTAGTTCACCAGTATACTACTCACCCCTAGCTCCGCTATAGTTCACCAGTATACTACTCACCCCTAGCTCCGCTATCGTTCACCAGTATACTACTCACCCCTAGCTCCGCTATCGTTCACCAGTATACTACTCACCCCTAGCTCCGCTATTGTTCACCAGTATACTACTCACCCCTAGCTCCGCTATCGTTCACCAGTATTATACTCACCCCTAGCTCCGCTATAGTTCACCAGTATACTACTCACCCCTAGCTCCGCTATAGTTCACCAGTATACTACTCACCCCTAGCTCCGCTATAGTTCACCAGTATACTACTCACCCCTAGCTCCGCTATAGTTCACCAGTATACTACTCACCCCTAGCTCCGCTATAGTTCACCAGTATACTACTCACCCCTAGCTCCGCTATCGTTCACCAGTATACTACTCTTCCCTAGCTCCGCTATCGTTCACCAGTATACTACTCACCCCTAGCTCCACTATAGTTCACCAGTATACTACTCACCCCTAGCTCCGTATCGTTCACCAGTATACTACTCACCCCTAGCTCCGCTATAGTTCACCAGTATACTACTCACCCCTAGCTCCGCTATCGTTCACCAGTATACAACTCACCCCTAGCTCCGCTATCGTTCACCAGTATACTACTCACCCCTAGCTCCGCTATAGTTCACCAGTATACTACTCACCCCTAGCTCCGCTATCGTTCACCAGTATACTACTCACCCCTAGCTCCGCTATCGTTCACCAGTATACTACTCACCCCTAGCTCCGCTATAGTTCACCAGTATACTACTCACCCCTAGCTCCGCTATCGTTCACCAGTATACTACTCACCCCTAGCTCCGCTATCGTTCACCAGTATACTACTTACCCCTAGCTCCGCTATATTTCACCAGTATACTACTTACCCCTAGCTCCGCTATATTTCACCAGTATACTACTCAGCTCTAGCTCCGCTATCGTTCACCAGTATACAACTCACCCCTAGCTCCGCTATCGTTCACCAGTATACTACTCACCCCTAGCTCCGCTATCGTTCACCAGTATACTACTCACCCCTAGCTCCGCTATCGTTCACCAGTATACTACTCACCCCTAGCTCCGCTATATTTCACCAGTATACTACTCACCCCTAGCTCCGCTATCGTTCACCAGTATACTACTCACCCCTAGCTCCGCTATCGTTCATCAGTATACTACTCACCCCTAGCTCCGCTATAGTTCACCAGTATACTACTCACCCCTAGCTCCGCTATAGTTCACCAGTATACTACTCACCCCTAGCTCCGCTATCGTTCACCAGTATACTCCTCAACCCTAGCTCCGCTATATTTCACCAGTATACTACTCACCCCTAGCTCCGCTATATTTCACCAGTATACTACTCACCCCTAGCTCCGCTATCGTTCACCAGTATACTACTCACCCCTAGCTCCGCTATAGTTCACCAGTATACTACTTACCCCTAGCTCCGCTATTGTTTACCAGTATAGTACTCACCCCTAGCTCCACTATAGTTCACCAGTATACTACTTATCCCTAGCTCCACTATATTTCACCAGTTTAATACTCACCCCTTGCTCCGCTATCGTTCACCAGTATACTACTCACCCCTAGCTCCGCTATAGTTCACCAGTATACTACTCACCCCTAGCTCCGCTATCGTTCACCAGTATAGTACTCACCCCTAGCTCCGCTATAGTTCACCAGTATACTACTCACCCCTAGCTCCGCTATCGTTCACCAGTATACTACTCACCCCTAGCTCCGCTATATTTAACCAGTATACTACTCACCCCTAGCTCCGCTTTAGTTCACCAGTATACTACTCACCCCTAGCTCCGCTATAGTTCACCAGTTTACTACTCACCCCTAGCTCCGCTATCGTTCACCAGTATACTACTCACCCCTAGCTCCGCTATAGTTCACCAGTATACTACTCACCCCTAGCTCCGCTATCGTTCACCAGTATACTACTCACCCCTAGCTCCGCTATCGTTCACCAGTATACTACTCACCCCTAGCTCCGCTATCGTTCACCTGTATACTACTCACCCCTAGCTCCGCTATAGTTCACCAGTATACTACTCACCCCTAGCTCCGCTATATTTCACCAGTATACTACTCACCCCTAGCTCCGCTATCGTTCACCAGTATACTACTCACCCCTAGCTCCGCTTTCGTTCATCAGTATACTACTCACCCCTAGCTCCGCTATAGTTCACCAGTATACTACTCATCCCTAGCTCCGCTATCGTTCACCAGTATACTACTCACCCCTAGCTCCGCTATCGTTCACCAGTATACTACTCACCCCTAGCTCCGCTATAGTTCACCAGTATACTACTCACCCCTAGCTCCGCTATCGTTCACCAGTATACAACTCACCCCTAGCTCCGCTATCGTTCACCAGTATACTACTCACCCCTAGCTCCGCTATCGTTCACCTGTATACTACTCACCCCTAGCTCCGCTATAGTTCACCAGTATACTACTCACCCCTAGCTCCGCTATATTTCACCAGTATACTACTCACCCCTAGCTCCGCTATCGTTCACCAGTATACTACTCACCCCTAGCTCCGCTTTCGTTCATCAGTATACTACTCACCCCTAGCTCCGCTATAGTTCACCAGTATACTACTCATCCCTAGCTCCGCTATCGTTCACCAGTATACTACTCACCCCTAGCTCCGCTATAGTTCACCAGTATACTACTCACCCCTAGCTCCGCTATCGTTCACCAGTATACTAGTCACCCCTAGCTCCGCTATAGTTCACCAGTATACTACTCACCCCTAGCTCCGCTATATTTCACCAGTATACAACTCACCCCTAGCTCCGCTATAGTTCACCAGTATACTACTCACCCCTAGCTCCGCTATCGTTCACCAGTATAGTACTCACCCCTAGCTCCGCTATAGTTCACCAGTATACTACTCACCCCTAGCTCCACTATCGTTCACCAGTATACTACTCACCCCTAGCTCCGCTATATTTAACCAGTATACTACTCACCCCTAGCTCCGCTTTAGTTCACCAGTATACTACTCACCCCTAGCTCCGCTATCGTTCACCAGTATACTACTCGCGCCTAGCTCCGCTATAGTTCACCAGTATACTACTCACCCCTAGCTCCGCTATAGTTCACCAGTATACTACTCAACCCTAGCTCCGCTATAGTTCACCAGTATACTACTCATCCCTAGCTCCGCTATAGTTCACCAGTATACTACTCACCCCTAGCTCCGCTATAGTTCACCAGTATACTACTCACCCCTAGCTCCGCTATAGTTCACCAGTTTACTACTCACCCCTAGCTCCGCTATCGTTCACCAGTATACTACTCACCCCTAGCTCCGCTATCGTTCACCAGTATACTACTCACCCCTAGCTCCGCTATAGTTCACCAGTATACTACTCACCCCTAGCTCCGCTATAGTTCACCAGTATACTACTCACCCCTAGCTCCGCTATAGTTCACCAGTATACTACTCACCTCTAGCTCCGCTATAGTTCACCAGTATACTACTCACCCCTAGCTCCGCTATAGTTCACCAGTATACTACTCACCCCTAGCTCCGCTATAGTTCACCAGTATACTACTCACCCCTAGCTCCGCTATAGTTCACCAGTATACTACTCACCCCTAGCTCCGCTATATTTCACCAGTATACTACTCACCCCTAGCTCCGCTATAGTTCACCAGTATACTACTCACCCCTAGCTCCGCTATCGTTCACCTGTATACTACTCACCCCTACTTCGCTATCGTTCACCAGTATACTACTCACCCTTAGCTCCGCTATAGTTCACCAGTATACTACTCACCCTAGCTCCGCTACCATTCACCAGTATACTACTCACCCCTAGCTCCGCTATAGTTCACCAGTATACTACTCACCCCTAGCTCCGCTATAGTTCACCAGTATACTACTCGCGCCTAGCTCCGCTATAGTTCACCAGTATACTACTCACCCATAGCTCCGCTATAGTTCACCAGTATACTACTCACCCCTAGCTCCGCTATAATTCACCAGTATACTACTCACCCCTAGCTCCGCTATATTTCACCAGTATACTACTCACCCCTAGCTCCGCTATCTTTCACCAGTATACTTCTCACCCCTAGCTCCGCTATAGTTCACCAGTATACTACTCACCCCTAGCTCCGCTATATTTCACCAGTATCCTACTTACCCCTAGCTCCGCTATATTTCACCAGTATACTACTTACCCCTAGCTCCGCTATAGTTCACCAGTATACTACTCACCCCTAGCTCCGCTATCGTTCACCAGTATACTACTCACCCCTAGCTCCGCTATAGTTCACCAGTATACTACTCACCCCTAGCTCCGCTATAGTTCACCAGTATACTACTCACCCCTAGCTCCGCTATAGTTCACCAGTTTACTACTCACCCCTAGCTCCGCTATCGTTCACCAGTATACTACTCACCCCTAGCTCCGCTATCGTTCACCAGTATACTACTCACCCCTAGCTCCGCTATAGTTCACCAGTATACTACTCACCCCTAGCTCCGCTATAGTTCACCAGTATACTACTCACCCCTAGCTCCGCTATAGTTCACCAGTATACTACTCGCACCTAGCTCCGCTATAGTTCACCAGTATACTACTCACCCCTAGCTCCGCTATAGTTCACCAGTATACTACTCGCGCCTAGCTCCGCTATAGTTCACCAGTATACTACTCACCCCTAGCTCCGCTATAGTTCACCAGTATACTACTCACCCCTAGCTCCGCTATCGTTCACCAGTATACTACTCACCCCTAGCTCCGCTATAGTTCACCAGTATACTACTCACCCCTAGCTCCGCTATCGTTCACCAGTATATTACTCACCCCTAGCTCCGCTATAGTTCACCAGTATACTACTCACCCCTAGCTCCGCTATCGTTCACCAGTATACTACTCACCCCTAGCTCCGCTATAGTTCACTAGTATACTACTCACCCCTAGCTCCGCTATAGTTCACAAGTTTACTACTCACCTCTAGCTCCGCTATAGTTCACCAGTATAGCTACTCACCCCTAGCTCCGCTATAGTTCACCTGTATAGCTACTCACCGCTAGCTCCACTATAGTTCACCAGTATAGCTACTCACCTCTAGCTCCGCTACAGTTCACCAGTATAGCTACTCACCCCTAGCTCCGCTATAGTTCACCAGTATACTACTCACCCCTAGCTCCGCTATAGTTCACCAGTATACTACTCAACCCTAGCTCCGCTATAGTTCACCAGTATACTACTCACCCCTAGCTTCGCTATAGTTCACCAGTATACTACTCACCCCTAGCTCCGCTATATTTCACCAGTATACTACTCACCCCTAGCTCCGCTATAGTTCACCAGTATACTACTCACCCCTAGCTCCGCTATCGTAATCGTTATTTAACACAAACATCTTCAAACAAAGAAGAAAACAAGTAAAAATAAAAGTGCAAAAACGTTACTAAAAAATCAGTAATAAACATTACCTGAAGCATTGTTTATCTTTAAAAATCAACTGTGTCAATTTTAAAAGAGTTCTAACGATAAAAAGAAACTCCAAAAAAGTGAATGTTGTGAAAAAGTGAAAAATATTCTTAATTGTGACTCATCTCTAACGACTTTTATCGACTTTAAAATTTGCGACGATAGTTACCACAACTTTTGTCTCTTGTGTTAAGAGCTCGATGGACGCGTGCGTTACTAGAGAAACTATCACCTCTGGGTTCTTGAGTTCGATCCTATGAAATAGCAGATTGTTTTTGAAGCATAAAACTTTTTTCGGAACAATCCAGTTTGTTCATAAAGCAATTACCAAGAAAACTTCATAAATAGATAAGTGACATCTAGCGAGTGCTTTCAGAACTAAACTAATCTCAAGGAGCAAGTTACTTATAATAGGCGCATTGCAGTTTGCAGTGCCACTTCACATTACCAGTCATAGATTCAGTAGTTCAAAACTGCGAAATAATATACCTACATACAGAAATATATATACATACATAATTATATAAATATGGATAATATAACACTTCGGAAAAAACGATCCACTTCGTGCTCAAACTTAACGACCCTTCTTATAAGTGACGATGATGCAGACAGTTCATATTTAGACAGCACAACAAGAAGCGCACCTGATAGAACAACTGATTGTGAAGAATTAACTAATTTAAAATTACAAATGGAACAGTTAATTATGGAGTTAGACGGAGCCCACTTAGAGATCGAAAACTTAACTATTGAAAAAAATCAACTACAGACTGAGCTAACGCAGTGCAAAGTCTTTATAGAAAATTACAAACGAGTTTGGATCCCCATAACGAATACCCCAAAATCAGGCAGCGCACGACATCAAACAAAATCCAGGAAGAAGCAGACGTTACAGACGACACCACAAACCAAACTAAACACAGACAACTGTAGTAAGACCTTGAGCTACGAAACGGAGAAAACTACTGAAACAAATACATGTTGTGATCAATACGAAGATAGCAATAGCCCTAATGCAACAAACATAGAGCTGCTACCTCAAAACCTTGAACGACAACGGGCGAACCAAAGTGAAGGAAATTGCTCTTTACCACCAAACAAAAACTGCAAGAAAAAAACAGAAGACCACGATTACAAAATACAGAAAAAAGAAAATAAAGAGAAGAAAGACCAACTATGTATAATAACCAGTTCTAAACACCACAATATCTTGCAATCTACTGAACAGTTTTTTGGTAAGTTTGATTATTGTCACTATCTTATACCGAATGGTGGTATAAAAGAACTATTCGGTGGCATTGAAAAAAAGTTAAAAAAATTTACTTTACAGTGATCTTTATTGGAGAATCAGATTTTCAAGTCACTAAAGATTACAATGAACTTGTTAGCTTCTTGATGACTACCTTAGCAAAAGTACAACATACAAATATCATAATTTGTGTCCCCACATTTAAATGTAACGGAATCTCTACTTTATTTAATGAAAGATTAGAATATTTCAATTCGAAATTGTATGATGTCAATTGTACACACGAATTTACCTACATTCTAGACTCTAACCGGAATTTAGAATACTCCTCAAAAATGTTTAATAAAACTACTGGTATACTTAACAAATATGGCCTTAGAACTGTATTTAGAGACCTGGCAGATTTAATTGACTCCATTAATAATTAAACTTTAGGTGAGAGCTTGCCAAGACCAGGTACTATACCATTTTATTTTAAGACAACTAAAAAGAATGAAATCTTTTTTCGTTAATAAAGAAAGAACTAATAATTCTGATCTTACTAAAAATTGTAAAATAAATGAAACATATGACAAAAATTACTTACAAAGTGACGATAACTTCTTAATAATATTTCACCAGAATATAGCAGGTATTTTAAGTAAGTTAGATATATTTGAATTGACTTTGTATGAGTTAGAAAAAAAAGGCATTAATATAGATATTATAGGACTAAGTGAATCTTTTCTAAAGTCTGGTGAGGAGCCAAATCTGAAACTAAACTCATTTCAAATAGCCGACAGTTATTGTAGATCTAATAAAAGGCGAGGAGGAGTCTGTATTCTGTGCAGAGACTACCTAGAATTTAAGAAACTTCCATTTATAAAAGAATTAAGTACCGAATTTATATTCGAAGTCTGTGGTATTGAAATTCCCTTATACAAATGTATTGTTATCTGTATTTACAAAGTACCAAATACTAACCAGTTTGAATTCTTAAAACATTTGCAAAATTTGATGGAAGCATTACGATGCAAAACTAAGAAAAAAATTATTATTATGGGTGATTTTAATATAGATTTGCTAAAGTCTACAAAGCCAAGCATAGAGTATAAAAGAATAGTGGAGAGCTTTAACTTTCAGTTGCACATTCAGGAACCAACGCGTGCGAATTCATGCCTCGATCAAATAATCACAAACATACCGGACGCAATAGGTTCGGTACATAGCTTAGGTTTATCAGACCACAATACGAGACAAACCGTAAAAGTTCATGTAGGTAAAAAGATGATACCATCAAAGAACAGATATATTTTCAAAAGAGACTTTGAGTTAGATAATATACGAAAGTTTAACGATTGCCTACGTGGTCTCTCATGGTCGGAAGTATACAAAGAAAAAAACGTAAACAAAGCTTTTAGCTTTTTTCATGAGATGCTCACTCTTTTTTACAATTTGTGCTTTCCTTTGAGAAAAATTAAATGCAGCAACCGACATACTAATCGTAGATGGATCACCAAAGGTCTGAGAGTATCATGTACAACTAAACGAACATTACGGTTTCAATATTATGCCAATAAAACTAACCGCAATAAGAAAAAATTAAATCAATACTCTAAAATTCTAAAGAAGTGCATAAATAACTCTCACAAAAAGAATAACGAGCGTATTATAAATAGCTCAAAAAATATTTGTAAAGCGACATGGGATATCATAAAAAACAATAATCCTAAAAATCATTATATTAATAAAGTTTTTGTAGACAGCACACCCATAACAGATCCTTTGACAATAGCAAATAAATTTAATGACTTTTTCATCAATTTGACAAACGATTCTTCTTCTTCGCAATCTCGTAATCATGACGTAGATAAAAATATTAATAATAATAATAGTAATGACATAGGTAATATAATTAATAAAAAAAAGTAATGACATAGGTAATAAAATTAATAATAATAATGACATAGGTATTAAAATTAATAATAAAAATGACATTAATAATAATAATAGTACCAATTCTAGCATATTCTTGTACCCAACTAGTGATGACGAAATTATGAATATTATAAAATCCCTGAAAAACACGACAAGCACCGGCTATGACAATCTAAGTACAAACATTATAAAACAATGAGCTGCTATTTTAGCACCCTTACTCTGTTACTTAATAAATCTATCGTTTGCGGAAGGAACTTTCCCAGAAGCATTGAAAATATCGGTTATAAAACCTGTGTATAAAAAGATAACAAGGAACTGCTTAACAATTATAGGCCAATAGCTTTAATATCTATTATAGCTAAAATCTTCGAGAAAGTAATGCATAAACGAATTAGTTCTTACCTTAATAAATTCAAATTGTAAAAAATTGAACAAAATGCGTTCCAAAAAGGAAAATCCACCCAATTAGCAGCTTTTAATTTAGTGAAAAAAGTAATAGAAAATGTTGACAAAAGTATACCAACGACCGCAATATACTTTGATATGAGTAAGGCATTTGATTTTGTTTTACACAACGTACTATTGAATAAATGCGAATTGCATGGTTTACGAGGCAATGCTCTTAATTGGTTGAAGTCTTATTTAATTGATAGATCGCAATATGTGGAAATAAAACAATTGATAAATAATGAATAACGCACATTTATGTCAAACATACTAGATAATAAGGTAGGTATTCCTCAAGGAATGATCCTTGGACCCCTGTTGTTCCTTATCTACATAAACGACTTACCTAATGCTACTCGAGAACATTGTACCTTATTTGCTGACGACATATCAGTAGTAATTACAGATGATAAGACAGACAACTATGAAACAAAAATTAACAAATCAGTAAATGACATTATATTATGGTTAGAATCAAATAATCTTAAAGTTAATTTAGAAAATCAAATTACACGACATTTTATAATAGGAAAAAAATATCAATGACATAACTATTAAATGCAAAGACGTAACAATAAAGGAATGTAATGTCGCAAATTTCTTAGGCATCACTATTGACAATCAGTGCTCCTGGAAATTTCACGTAGATAAAATCTGTAAGAAGATCAATAGATTCGCTTATGCACTTTGGCGTCTGACAAAAGTAAGTCACATTAATACAGCTCTCCAAGCTTACCATGGCTACGTGGCATCTAATTTGAGATACAGCATTATTATTTGGGGAAACTCCACCGAAATCAACAGATTATTTGTCTCACAAAAACAATGCGTACGCGGACTAGCCGATGTTGACTCGAGGACTTCATGTAGACCTTACTTTCGCAAATTCCATATTTTAACGATACACTGCCTATATATACTTGAATGTTGCTTGTTCGTCAAAAAACACCAATACTTATTTCCTAAGTGGTCCGAACACTGCAAATTTAACACAAAGAATTATAATAATAATAATAAAAATCATTTATTTTCTCTTTTTACAATAAGTGGCTTAGGATAAAGTTTTATAACTTAAAGGAAGAGACTAGTCCCCGAAATAGGTTCCAGAGGAACCTGAGCTACAGGTTACTAGGCCCCACCCGCAGATAACCTTAGCTTTATGAGGTGACAGTATTTATTGTTGAAATAAGAAATAAACTTAAATAATTGATGTTTAGTTACAAAAGCAAGACAAGGTAAAAGTATAGGTAATAAGAACATAGGTTTCTAAAAGTGTAATTAAGTATTTAAAACGGTGGGGGTTGCAGTGCATTGTATCCCAATTAGTATCAGTGAGTGAGTGTGTGTGTGCAACGAACTAAGAACTAAGATCTTAGTTCGTTGTGTGTGTGTGTGCGCGAGTGTGTGTGAGTGTGTGTGTGGGTATGTGTGAGTGTTCATGTATGTAGGTTGTGGAGGAGGGGGGAGAGAGAAAGAATGCTATTACTCAAGAGAGTGGACAAAAAATATATATTTAACCGTAATATGATACGAGCTAATTTTCTCAATCAATGTAAGTATGTCGTTACTGTATGTATAGGTTTAAGTAAATTTTCCGTTTCTGTATAGTCCAGTGATTTCAGGTATTGGGTAACTAGGGATTTGAAAGCGAATTTGTGGAGAGGGTATATATTGAGCTGTTCATTTATTTTGTTGTAGAGGTAGGGTCCGAGGAAGCAGAAGAAATTGTGAGATGTAGCCATATTTAGCGATTGGGTTGAGCAGACTGTTGCCTTTCTTCGTTTGTTCTTCAGCAGTTCGGGATTATAGGTCAACTGCGAGTGCTGTTTCAGTAAGACGCCAAAGATGAATAATTGTCTCACTGAGAGAACGTCCCAGTGTTTGTACAGGTCGGTCGTGGGGTAGCGGTAGGGGAGCCTGGCAGCGACTTTGAGTATGGACCGTTGAGCTCTTTCTACTTCTAGAAGGTGGGTCTTTGCTACACCGCCCCAGGAAGAAACACAGTACGTGAGCAGAGATTGGCATAGAGCATAGTAGACCATTCTTATTATATGGCGGTCAGCAATGTATCTTAGGGACCTGAATATGTATATAAGTTTACGGAGTCTTGGAACTAGTGCCTGGATGTGGGGCTTGAAGCAAAGCGTTTGGTCTAGTATAATTCCTAAATATTGTATGCTTTCCGTACTTTGGAGAGCTGGACAAGAACAACTCTGTTGCATTGGAGTGCACTCGTGCGCTATGACCTTTAGAGTATCTGGTGGAAGCTGATTAGATTTGAGTGCGAAAGCAATGTATTTGGTTTTACTCACATTTAAAGACAGCAAGTTAGCAGTGAGCCATTCCCTAACAGTGTCGAACTCTTCTTGCGCTTTTTGGAAGGTGTCGTTCCAAGTGTCCCCACTGAAGAAAAGGGCCGTATCATCGGCGAATGTAAAGATTTTGCCACCGCGGATCTGGAACTGACACAGATCATTGATGTAGACGAGGAACAGCGAGGGAGAGATAATACTGCCTTGCGGCACCCCAAAGGAAACATTAGCTTCGTCGCTTGTTCATTGACCTATTTTAACACGTTGAGTCCTATTGCACAGGTAGTCCTTAAACAGCTTCAAGGGGAGGCCTCTTACTCCTATGTTCTCCAATTTGGAAAGAAGGTGAGGAATATAGACGGTGTCGAAGGCCTTTGCGAGATCAAGGAATATTGTGACACACTTTCTTTTTCCATCCAATGTGGTGATAATGGAGTTTACCAAATCATGGACCGCATCATTGGTGGAAATGCCAGCACGAAAGCCATATTGGTGTGGAGAGAGTAGGTTGTGAGATTCCAGGAATTTGATTAATCTCTCATTCATTATGCGCTCTAAGATTTTGGATAGCGCAGACAATATGGAGATGGGCCTATAATTGTCTACACAGTCTTTTTCACCAGACTTGTGAATTGGTTTGATGAGTGCCTCTTTAAAAGCGGAGGGAAAAACGCCATGTGAAATAGATAGGTTACAAATATGTGTGATGGGTTTGGCTAAAAATGACAGATATCTTTTTAATATTCTGCTTGAGATGAGATCCATACCTACAGCGCATTTTTCCTTGAGGCCCATAATAATTTGGATGATTTCTTCCTCCAGGACCGGGGCCATCAGTAATGAGTTGGGTGAAGCGGATGTTGCTGAGGCATTTGGTTTAGATGCGTATAAGGTGAGTCCCCACTTAGGCCGCGCTCCGCGCTCCGCGAACCTCGGAGCGCGCTCCGAATTTGCGATCCGACACGGAGCGCAGAGCGCGGAGCGCGGAGCGCGGAGCGCGGAGCGCGGAGCGCGGAGCGCGGAGCGCGGAGCGCAGGGGTCTATTACGAAAAGTTTAATGCGCAGGGGTCTATTACGAGAAGTTTAAAACGAAGCACGGACGCAGCTGCGTCCGTGCTTCGTTTTGATTGTTTCCTATTACAAATCACTTTCAAGTATATGGGCTACGATAGCCAAATTCAAAATGTTTGTTGTAATTTTCAATTTATTTTGGATCTGTCTTGACAATGAAAGCTTACATTTTACGTTACTATGGAGTATGGTTGTCTTTTTGTTTATGGGCCGATTTGACCGTTTTCGGTGAAACTCGGTTTTTGGTGTTATTTTGACAAAAATATAGCAACGCAATGTTAAAAATATAAAAAATCCAGGATAACGGGCAACTTTTTTGCTTGGTAGCCAATTTCTATGAAACTCGGTTTTTGTTACTGCTTTAACAAGAAAACAGCAACGCAATATTAAAAATACAAAAATCCAAGATGGCAGCCAACTTTTTCTGTTTGTGGGCCGATTTCGATGAAACTCGATTTTTGGTACTATTTTGACAAGAAAACAGCAACGCAATGTTAAAAATAGCAAAAATTCCAAGATGGCGGCCAACTTTGTTGTTTGTGGGCCGATTTCGATGAAACTCGATTTTTGGGTACTATTTCGAAAATAAAACAGCAACGTAATAATAAAAATTGAAAAAAATCCAAGATGGCGGCCAACTTTTTTGTTTTTGGGCCGATTTCGATGAAACTCGGTTTTTAGTACTATTTCGACAAGAAAACAGCAACGCAATAATAAAAATATAAAATATCCAAGATGGCGGCCAACTTTTTTGTTTTTGGGCTAATTTCGATGAAACTCGGTTTTTAGTACTATTTCGACAAAAAAACAGCAACGCAATAATAAAAATTGAAAAAAAATCCAAAATGGCGGCCATCTTTTTTGTTTTTGGGCCGATTTCGATGAAACTCAATTTTTGGTACTATTTCGACAAGAAAACAGCAACGCAATAATAAAAATATAAAATATCCAAGATGGCGGCCAACTTTTTTGTTTTTGGGCTAATTTCGATGAAACTCGGTTTTTGGTACTATTTCGACAAAAAAACAGCAACGCAATAATAAAAATTGAAAAAAAATCCAAAATGGCGGCCATCTTTTTTGTTTTTGGGCCGATTTCGATGAAACTCGATTTTTGGTACTATTTCGACAGTGAAACACCAACGCAATAATAAAATATAAAAAAAATCCAAAATGGTGGCCAACTTTTTTGTTTTTGGGCCAATTTCGATGAAACTCGGTTTTTAGTACTATTTCGACAAGAAAACAGCAACGCAATAATAAAAATATAAAATATCCAAGATGGCGGCCAACTTTTTTGTTTTTGGGCTAATTTCGATGAAACTCGGTTTTTAGTACTATTTCGACAAAAAAACAGCAACGCAATAATAAAAATTGAAAAAAAATCCAAAATGGCGGCCATCTTTTTTGTTTTTGGGCCGATTTCGATGAAACTCGATTTTTGGTACTATTTCGACAGTAAAACACCAACGCAATAATAAAATATAAAAAAAATCCAAAATGGTGGCCAACTTTTTTGTTTTTGGGCCGATTACGATGAAACTCGATTTTTGGTACTATTTCGACAATAAAAGAGCAACGCAATAATAAAAATATAAAAAATCCAAGATTGCGGCCAGCTTTTTTGTTTGTGGTCCGATTTAAATAAAACTCGGTTTTTGTTACTATTTTGATAAGTAAATAGCAACGCAATAATAATGAAAAATCCAAGATGGCGGCCAACTTTTTGTTTGTGGTCCGATTTAAATAAAACTCGGTTTTTGTTTCTATTTTGACAAGAAAACAGCAACACAATAAAAAAAATATTAAAAATTCCAGGATGCGGCCAAATTCTTTAATTGTTTTACTTTTTTTTACAACCGAACAACATCAACCGAACAACATCAAAATCAAACCAAAATCAAAGTCAAGTAAGTTCGCAGTCATCTTGACCTTTTGTCATTGTTTACATTGCGTTATTCTTGTCCTTTATGGGAGAAATTAAGTTTGGGTATTATTTAATCGGGTTAAAGTACAGTCAGCGTTAAATTGATTTGAGCGTCTAGAGTAGCCAAAATGATCTGAAAACAAAAATTAACAGATCTCGTGCCTCTCACGACCTTCTGGTACATTGAAAATTAATTTAATGAATTTAACAAAATATTTATTTTTATTCCATTCATATAGATTTTAATATTTTATTGAAAGGTGACTTATTTTATTGAATTTTTCTGAAAATTTAAAAACCTTTTCTGAAATAACCTAATAAAAAATAATCAAAATTAAATTCAGCATGCGAGACTCTCGCGCCGACTTCATCATCACTCGAATGTGCTACAACAACCCTTATTTTATTGCAATTGTAAACTATGTTTCCCTTTTTTTATTTATTTATCCTTACATACAGGGTCATTTTTGGACCCCTTTTAAAATGTTGTCAGGTCATTCTATAACAGCGGTACAATCAATTTATGAAGTAAAACAAAAACATTTTTTTTACATTTTTACCCCAAACTTTTCCCTACACAAATTGAAATTGTTGTCACCGTTTGCGCGTCGCACAGTCGACCCGCGCGAGCCCCCCTCCCGCCACTCGCCTTCCCCCGCTCGCGTCCCGTTCGTGACGGTGAGCGTGCGCGCCTAGATTTTTAGGAAATAAAAAGTGGCTGAAAATTGAGAATTTAAAAAGAAATAAATTAGAATTATCTCACCTAATTTCTTTTTATTACTTCCTTGAACTTATATTTGATTTTGTAAAGGGGTCGCAAAATTACCCTGTATAATAAAACAGTAAAAAAAGTGTGTCTGCTGTACATTACATATATTTCAAAAAAAAATATGTGGGACGATGGAGACATAGTAATAGAGTAAGAATTTAGAAAAAAAGTGTGTCTGTTTTTCTGTTTGAACACGCTAATCTCAGGAAATACTGAACGGATTCGAATGAAAGTTTTTTTGTAATATAGCTGTTAAGCCTGGGTATAGTTTAGAGTATAATTATTTTGGAAATTGGAACACCTGATGCAGTACCATAATGGTCCAGCTAAACTATACAAAATACAAAAATGACACCTTAACAAAAGTTGTTCAGCCTGATGAGCATTTTTTGTTGAGATATAAAAATCTAAGATCTGGAACACCTGATGCAGAACCATAATGGTACAGCTAAACTATACAAAATATAAAAATGACACCTTAGCAAAAGTTGTTCAGCCTGATGAGCATTTTATGTTGAGGTAAAAAAATCGAAGATCTGGAATACCTGGATGACCTTATATGAATACGCCGGAGTAATAATGTCCACGCGTACGAAGTCGCAGGCATCAGCTAGTCAAAAATAAAACATTACATTAGTGTTACATGCACCAAAAATCACGTACATTTGTCTGGTGCGGATTGATTTGATGCTAGTACGTATGACAACATTAGTTAGGTAAGTACTATTATACTATTACTTAGGTAGGTAAGTACAAAGAGAATGTAAAAAAACTAGCGTTTTACGTAAAGATATTTTAGAACTGACAAAAAACATCGAGTTACTCACTTACTAGTCTTACTACAAGCGCAGATTACATAATAGGTACTATAGAAACAGGTAAAGACTATAACATTTATCTATAACAAGTGAGTTGTATAGAATCAAAGGCGGCAATGTAGGGTATTTGTCAAAAATGACTTATTGATACAGCAGCATTGCAAATTTTAAACGTCATCGACTGTTAATATTGTTAATATTAAGGTTTTAACATTTTTCATTATTTTTTATCTTTAAATCAAATGGACAATGCAACTTATTGGCCCAATTTTTTTAAAGGTATGGTACAGGAATGAAACTTGTTTCCAAGTAAGTATAAATTTTATCATTAGGGTTGACTTTTACTATGGCACCAAAAAATCTTAGGTGCCACTAACGCCAGAAAAAAATCGTTCATATTTTTTTTGGCTTCAGTGCAGTTGTAACATTTTTTCACCAGGATAGATATTTTGGTGCCTTAGTAAAAGTCAGCCCTAATGATACTATCGATATTTCGAAACAAGTTTCATTCCTGTACCATACTTTTCAAGATCTGTCTATTGGGCAAAGCCAGATGACGAAGCTAAAAACTGACGACGGACGCATCATCTCAGCGAAGCCTGAAATCCTGAGGGAGATCGATAGTTTCTATGGGCAGTTATATTCCACGCAGACACCTGTTGAAAGCAAGGCTAAAGACCCCAGAGCCAAGCTTACCCGACACTATACCCAAGATACTTCGGACGTCAGCATGCACGAGATTAGTATGGCTCTCAAACAGCTGAAAAACAAAAAGGCGGCGGGTGACGACGGAATCACTACAGAACTTCTGAGAGCAGGTGGTAAGCCGATACTTAAAGTCCTCCAGAAGCTTTAAAATTTTAATCAAAATTAGCCCAAAAACAAAAAAGTTGGCCGCCATCTTGGATATTTAATATTTTTATCATTGCGTTGCTGTTTTATTGTCGAAATAGTTCCAAAAAATAAGTTTCATCGAAACCGGCCCAAAAACAAAAAGTTGGCCGCCATCTTGGATATTTTATATTTTTATTATTGCGTTGCTGTTTATTTGTCGAAATAGTACTAAAAATCGAGTTTCATCGAAATCGGCCCAAAAACAAAAAAGTTAGCCGCCATTTTAAATTTTTTTCAATTTCTATTATTGCGTTGCTGTTTTTTTTGTCGAAATAGTACTAAAAACCGAGTTTCATCGAAATTAGCCCAAAAACAAAAAAGTTGGCCGCCATCTTGGATTTTTTCAATTTTTATTATTGCGTTGCTGTTTTATTTTCGAAATAGTACCCAAAGCCGAGTTTCATCGAAATCGGCCCAAAAACAAAAAAGTTGGCTGCCATCTTGGATTTTTTCAATTTTTATTATTGCGTTGCTGTTTTATTTTTGAAATAGTACCCAAAACCGAGTTTCATCGAAATCGGCTCAAAAACAAAAAGTTGGCCGCCATCTTGGATTTTTTATATTTTTATTATTGCTTTGCTGTTTTTTTTGTCGAAATAGTACTAAAAACCGAGTTTCATCGAAATTAGCCCAAAAACAAAAAAGTTGGCCGCCATCTTGGATTTTTTCAATTTTTATTATTGCGTTGCTGTTTTATTTTTGAAATAGTACCCAAAACCGAGTTTCATCGAAATCGGCTCAAAAACAAAAAAGTTAGCCGCCATCTTGGATTTTTCCAATTTTTATTATTGCGTTGCTGTTTTCTTGTCGAAATAGTACTAAAAACCGAGTTCTATCAAAATCGGCCCAAAAACAAAAAAGTTGGCCGCCATCTTGGATTTTTTAAATTTTTATAATTTAAAATTTTTAAAATTTTTTATTGCGTTGCTGTTTTATTTTCGAAATAGTACCCAAAGCCGAGTTTCATCGAAATCGGCCCAAAAACAAAAAAGTTGGCCGCCATCTTGTTCGCCTTCTCATGTTGACGATGCTGTATCAGAGTTCAAGTCAATAATCTCAGCTGCCATCGAAGAGAATACCAAGACAGTTCGAATCAGTAGAAAAAGACTTATCCTTAAGCCATGGATAACACAGGTACCTTGATTACGTAAAGCTGTTGCTAACAATTCTTGATTGAAATCGATTGAAAGCGCGGTTGCATTGCTGCTTTAGTTAAGATAGTTGTCACATTGGTTCTTACTAAAGCAGCGATGTAACTGCGATTTCTGTCAGAGTTGATTGCAACAAAATTACAAAATCACCCCCCAGGACTTATCAGATGTATGATACATAGAGACAATCTACATTTAGATGTCCGGAAGCACCCATCCGATCAAAATCGTATACTCGTTTATCACAGGTACAGAAAGAATAATGCCCATTATAGACCTAACTTTTTTTGAGAATGTATAGAAATAAATCCTATTGGCATAAATAGCCCGAAAATTAATAAATCAAATCACGCTATCTATGTTTCTCTACAATCCCAGGGAAAAATATAATAATTATTGTGTTTTCTTTTCCTAAGTTAGAACCATATTAAGGTGCTTGAACGCACCCAACGCTACGGTAGTAACCAAGTTACGGTTTTTGAACGCACCCTGATGGCATCTGGCCGCTCAAAACGTTCTGTTACACTTTTTTTTTATTTTTGTTTAATGTGATATATTGTGATGCATGTTTACCTATATATTATCTAATATTAGTTTTAAATAGCGTTAAGTACCTACCATTACCGCATACCTAACTTAATGGGTAATTATTGATAAATTGATGATAATGATAAATTGACTAAACAACCAACTCTACTAAAGATGCTACCTAAAACGGAACGTGTTGTTGACCAGACTGGACAGGAGTCACTCACTGTCAGAGTGTTCAGTGTCAGCTCTATCTATCTAGAGTCAGCTCTATCTATCTCTGTTGTTTGTGGTTGTTGTTCGTTGTGTTCTATGCGTATTATAAATTGTTGTTGTTTAGATTTTGTTTTTTCTTTGCCTTACGCTCGTCATCGCTTCATTAATGATTAATATGTGTTGTTGATAATTAATTCAAACAAAAATAGTAGCTAAAAATGTTTAGCTATGACGTCGTAACGCTAAAAACGTCGAGAAGATATTTCTAACCTCAAACCTGAAAGTATTATTTTTAGACTTCTGTGGGATTTAATAAAAAATCTGACTTCAGACCCTTAAACAGTTATAAATAACGATCACATTTTGCTATTAAGAGGATTTATACAAGCTAACTCATTAACAGGTTTTCAAATGTATGGACAGTGGGCATTGTTCTTTCTTGACAAACCTTCTTCACAAGTTAAAGAGCGAACACGAGACAGCCGAGTTGGAGAAAAACAAAAATGACCCAAAAAAGCTGTGGAAAACCATAAAAACAATCATCGAAAAACCAACAAATAACGAGTCCAACGCAGAACTTCTGAATATTAAAACAACAGCTACGGAATCTGTGCATACATGCAATAAGCACTTCTCAAATATGGGTAAAAATCTGTCGGATAAACTATTAACAGCCCTTAACAAGACCGAGCAACATTTGGCCTCATGTTTCAAGCAAACGAATGCCAGTGATAAAAGCTTTTTCCTACAACCAACCGACGAGAAAGAAGTTAGTAATTTCATCGCACAGCTGCAAATAAATAGTGCCCCTGGACCTGATGGCATAAAACCAGCTCTGATTAAAGGTGTAAAATCTGAAATAATTCCTCCACTTACTTATATCTTCAATCTTAGTATTTCGACAGGTTTATTTCCTTCTAGCTGGAAATTGGCAAATGTGATACCAATACACAAATCAGGGCCGAAATCGGATTTGTCAAACTACCGCCCTATTTCATTACTTCCTATTTTCTCCAAAATTTTGGAGAAAATCGTAAATATTCGGCTTATGAATTATCTCGAAAAGTTTGATCTTTTGTCAGCTAAACAGTTTGTCTTTCGACGGCAACGATCTACCGAAAACGCTGTTACGCTCCTCACCAAATTGGTGTCGGAATGCTTGGATCAGGGAGAATGTTGCGTGGGAGTTTTTCTGGATCTTGCCAAAGCTTTCGACACCATTTCAGTGCCAATCCTACTTCAAAAACTTCAATTTTTTGGCGTCAGAGGGTTGGCACTGGAATGGTTTCAGAGTTATCTCACCGGCAGATCGCAAAAGGTCAAAGTGGGTGACATAAGTAGCACTGAACAACCTACTACATTCGGTGTGCCGCAGGGGAGTGTACTGGGTCCATCCCTGTTTATTATGTACATGAATGACATACACACATGTAGTACCGACATATCAGAACTTATTTGCTACGCTGATGACACCGTGGCCCTATTTAGAGGAGGCACTTGGCAGCAGGCTATGCAAAAAACCGAAAATGGCATGATTCAGGTAAAGAAGTGGTTGGACCACAATCTCCTTACCTTGAACCTTGATAAAACGAAATATCTGTGCTTTCACAAAACCTGCGCATCGCAACCGAGGAATTTGACAGAATTAAAAATTCACGCTTGCAATGACACATCTTGTTGCAACTGCGTTTCAATAAGTCGCGCAGAATGTATTAAATATCTTGGCATTGTAATTGATGAAAAGCTTTCATTCAAACAACAAGTCGACCTCCTATCTAAGAGACTGCGGAAACAAATACACATTATGCGCTTACTTCGAAATTCAGCGGAGAAAGGTCTCTTGGTCTATATTTACTTCACGCTATGCCAGTCAATTCTAAGCTACTGCATTCCAGTGTGGGGAGGTACATGCAAAACAACTATGATACGTCTGGAACGAGCACAGCGATCAGTCATAAAGGTCATGCTTAAAAAACATCGACGGTACCCCACTACTGAGCTATACAGAGAGGCTGCTGTATTGAATGTTCGACAAATATACATAATGAAAGTTTTCACAATTGGACACCGTACCACTCTGAATTCCCCTGAATACCAAAAATTTATTAAAAAACGTGTTTTCCAAATTCCTCTGACACAAGTCAAAACATCTTTTGCCAAAAATCACCTCAACTATAAAATTCCTTTTCTTTATAATGTTGTTGCTCGCGCTTGTGACATTAAGCTATGTACCGTGGCCGTAGCCAAGGTTAAAGTATTAACAATTAACAAGGCTACAGAGTCTATCTTACGCAGAAACGGAAAGTCTACTGGAAACAACTCGATAATAAAAACACACACACGCCCACACACACACACACACACACACACACACAAACACCCACACACACACAAAAACACACACACACATACTACACATGCACCCAACTTCAGGTGTTATTATTACCGCTTGTTACTAATTTACTAGTAGTTTATTATTGTTGCCACTATTGTTCCATCAATTTAATTTTCTTCTTTATTCGCTCGCTATGACACTACTATGTAAACTGAATTTTTTGTCAATGTTTTACTGGCTTCCGCGATACAGGCTTGTCCTAGTGTGGTAGCCGCTGCTAACTGTTTTAAGTGTGCGTTTTATGAATAAAGATTATTTCTATTTCTATTTCTATTCTATCTTGGATTTTATTATTTTTATTATTGCGTTGCTGTTTTATTTTTGAAATAGTACCCAAAACCGAGTTGCATCGAAATCGGCCCAAAAACAAAAAAGTTGGCCGCCATCTTGGATTTTTTCAATTTTTATTATTGCGTTGCTGTTTTATTTTCGAAATAGTACCCAAAACCGAGTTTCATCGAAATCGGCTCAAAAACAAAAAGTTGGCCGCCATCTTGGATTTTTTATATTTTTATTATTGCGTTGCTGTTTTCTTGTCGAAATAGTACTAAAAACCGAGTTTCATTGAAATCGGCCCAAAAACAAAAAAGTTGGCCGCCACCTTGAATTTTTTTTTAATTTTTATTATTGCGTTGCTGTTTTATTTTCGAAATAGTACCCAAAACCGAGTTTCATCGAAATCGGCTCAAAAACAAAAAAGTTGGCCGGCATCTTGGAATTTTTATATTTTTGAATATATCGTTGCTGTTTCCTTGTCAAAATAAAAAGAAAAACTGAGTTTCATTGAAATCGGCCCACAAATAAAAAAGTTGGCCGCCATCTTGGATTTTTGTATTTTTAACATTGCGTTGCTGTTTTCTTGTTAAAGCAATAACAAAAACCGAGTTTCATAGAAATTGGCTACCAAGCAAAAAAGTTGCCCGCTATCCTGAATTTTTTATATTTTTAACATTGCGTTGCTATTTTTTTGTCAAAATAACACCAAAAACCGAGTTTCACCGAAAACGGTCAAATCGGCCCATAAACAAAAAGACAACCATACTCCATAGTAACGTAAAATGTAAGTACTTTTTTAGAAACGACTACTGGCAACACTAGAAATCGTGGAATTTGCATTCCGTAATTCAGATATCAAGAAAATACTGTGATCCATGATTCCACTAGCCTACACACCTTAGAGAAGAGAAGTAAGTAGTTTGGTTGACACAAATTTTTATCAACGCCATCTATCGAGCCAACAGTTTTTTTTTCATTACGAAAAGCCTATTGTCAAGACAAGGTCCAAAATAAATTGAAATTTTTTGACACTTTGTATAAATTCGTGTGCGCGCGTATCGCCCCTACACGAACTAAACGTATGGTTGTGACGGCGCTGCGTGCAAGCGATTTTGACCTTAGCAGTGGTTAAGCGTCGCTGTTGCCCATGGTACATAGGCATGATTGTTAATTCAAAGTTTTACCCCTTCTTTTCCACTCATTATTAATTACACAATAATAATACTGTGGAGACAAAAGTACTTAATAATTAAGTTTATATGAATAAAGCTTATTTGATTACGGGAACGGAGCGCGGAGCAGACGGAGTTCGCGCGTCCACATATGCTCCGAGGTTCGCGGAGCGCGGAGCGCGGCCTAAGGCTGGCCCCAGACCTACCGGTTTCGTTTCTTTGCTTTGCTGTTCTACCATGGACCGCCGGCCAAGAGGCTCATCTATCGCATATTTTGACCTGACCACATTGGCAAGATAGCCATTAGTTTGGTGTTATCAAATATCGTTGTCTGGGTTGCAATGCGAAGTTTTAGTTTTAGTTTAAAAAAAACTGCTGTTTCATATAAAAATTAATAAGGAAATTATCAAAATGTATGAAACTGCTCATTTTTTCGCGATTTCAGATTTGGTCCCATAGTAAAAGTTGTTCAGTTTTATGGTCCCTATCTACCATATTCAGCTTTATAAGGCTTTACCAAACATTTTGTATAACTAAGCGATCGATTTATTTTAACGATTGGAGTCCATGTTCAGGGGGCCTACTCCCACCTTTTTTAAAAGTAAGCTTATATCCAGGAAGCTTGTTGCAAGCTCTTAATGATATTACTCAAATTCGTACCATGACCTGTACAAAGTAATATTACTTTATTCTCGCTAAGGAACGAATGATATAGCGAAATTGTCCAATCCCTGCTAGCCATCACTTCAGTTTATTTGCTATGTTCGTATCGGAAACATGTTTTATCTCAGTGCACCAAAGGAAAGTAGGTATTCATTTTCGTTTTTAGTTTGAAATATTTTCTATGATTCAAACAAGAACACTTGTTGTGTTGTGTGCCACTCAAAATCTCGAAACTAATGTTGTTAACATAAACAACAGCCAAGAATGCGACACTAGGAGAATTTTGGTAAGTTACGTACCTACCTATTTGCTTACTTTGTAAATTAATATATATTTTAAAGTAAAATGTCGAACTTAAAGTAATTTTATGATTAGGAACCACATTATACCTACGCGAGCAATAAATTTCTGAAAATTTAGAGTTTTTAGGTAAAAATGTCTATTTTACAATAATTTTGACAACAGAAACAACTTATCAAACCCCTATTAAGTTTGGAATCGAATCTTATTCACCCCTGTAGGTCCCGAATATAGGTTAGAAGGCAAGGGGGTTCTCCCTCTCTTCCCTTTCTCCCCAAACTTGTATTGGCGAAAAATAACACTATTTTGCCTGAAATTACTATTATTTTGTGCAAAATAAATTCATTAAAAAAGTATCTAGGTATTTGTTTCTGCGTTATCGGCTTCTAAAAACTCGATTGTTTCAAATTAGCTATCCATCTGAAAACAAGTACTTGTTATCAAATAATAAATCAAATAACCCCAAATATTTTACATTCACAATGAAGAACAAGATGTATAAAAACGTTTCACATACTGTTTATGACGTATTTTCTAATATCTAAATAGAATAACTCCAAATAGTTTTGATTCTGTTGATAAAAAGCAACTTTTTTAAGATTGCGAAATTCCTCATAATTTGACACCAAAACAATAATGCTAGCTGTCTAAAGACACGTCGTGGTACGAGTTTTGTGAATGATTGAACGATGACGTCACAAAACTTCTAACAGAAACATTATTATAACAATCTTATTATAAGAAGGTCATAGTACGAAATAGCATGGTAAGATTGAATTAAAACTGCGCTAAGACATGGCAGTAGGCACCCGCGGGGCCTACTCCCACCTTTTTTAAAAGTAAGCTTATATCCAGCAAGCTTGTTGCAAGCTCTTAATGATATTACTCAAATTCGTACCATGACCTGTACAAAGTAATATTACTTTATTCTCGCTAAGGAACGAATGATATAGCGAAATTGTCCAATCCCTGCTAGTCATCACTTCAGTTTATTTGCTATGTTCGTATCGGAAACATGTTTTATCTCAGTGCATCAAAGGAAAGTAGGTATTCATTTTCGTTTTTAGTTTGAAATATTTTCTATGATCTAACAAGAACACTTGTTGTGTTGTGTGCCACTCAAAATTTCGAAACTAATGTTGTTAACATAAACAACGGCCAAGAATGCGACACTAGGAGAATTTTGGTAAGTTACGTACCTATTTGCTTACTTTGTAAATTAATAAAATTTATATTTTAAAGTAAAATGTCGAACTTAAAGTAATTTTATGATTAGGAACCACATTATACCTACGCGAGCAATAAATTTCTGAAAATTTAGAGTTTTTAGGTAAAAATTACTATTTTACAATAATTTTGACGACAACAGAAACAACTTATCAAACCCCTATTTAGTTTGGAATCGAATCTTATTTACCCCTGTAGGTCCCGAATATAGGTTAGAAGGCAAGGGGGTTCTCCCTCTCTTCCCTTTCTCCCCAAACTTTTATTGGCGAAAAATATTATATATAATAAATTCATTAAAAAAGTATCTAGGTATTTGTTTCTGCGTTATCGGCTTCTAAAAACTCGATTGTTTCAAATTAGCTATCCATCTGAAAACAAGTACTTGTTATCATATAATAAATCAAATAATCCCAACTATTTTACATTCACAATGAAGAACAAGATGTATAAAAACGTTTCACATACTGTTTATGACGCATTTTCTAATATCTAAATAGAAAAACTCCAAATAGTTTTGATTCCGTTGATAAAAAGCAACTTTTTTTAGATTGCTAAATTCCTCATAATTTGACACCAAAACAATAATGCTAGCTGTCTAAAGACACGTCGTGGTACGAGTTTTGTGAATGATTGAACGATGACGTCACAAAACTTCTAACAGAAACATTATTATAACAATCTTATTATAAGAAGGTCATAGTACGAAATAGCATGGTAAGATTGAATTAAAACTGCGCTAAGACATGGCAGTAGGCACCCAGGGTGGCATATCTCCTAAAAGCTTCCTACTTCGCAATCCAGGCGATGATATTTGATAACACCAAGCTAATGGCTATCTTGCCAATTTGGTCTAGTCCCAAAATGCGATAGATTGAAAATTACCCTCGTTGGCCGGCGGTCTTTTAAGCAAGGTAGAACAGCAAAGCAAAGAAATGAAACCGGTAGGTCTGGGGCCAGCCTAAGTGGGGACACACCCTTACCCCCTGGCCACGAAAACGGCGGCGGCGGCGAGAGGCGACGATTGCGGGGCGGCGAGCGGCAAGAGGCAAAAACAAATGTAGGAACATGTACGAGGTATGCCACGCTTACCGCGGCAGCGGCGAGAGGTGACGATTGCGGGGCGGCGCGAGTCGAGCGGCGCGCGGCGGCGGCGAGAGGGGCGGCGAGAGAACGAAACAAATGTACTGGCGAGTATGGAGGCGGCCACAATCCCGAGCGGCGGTGAGCGGCGCGCGCGGCGGCAGCTCTTGCACCGAGCGACCAAATCAAACAGTTTTGTTTCTGCCGCGCGTGAAAATGAAAACGGAGCAGTTTATCGTTGTTATTTTGAGTTTTTTAGTATGTAATCGAATGTTTCTGTACCTGTACGTGTACGTACTCATTATAAAGAGTATGAAATTCGCCAAATTATTTTGATTTTTTGGGTCAATCAACTTTTATTTGTCCTATGGTTTTGATCAAACATAAAAGTGTAATCTTGAAATAAAAAATAAAGGAAAATTTTAGCTTATAATTAAATAAGTAATTAAACTTAAGAAATAAAGTATCTATCATTTTGGTAACATAAATAAATATATTATTTACATACTTATTTGTTCGTATTGTATAGGTTGCCCAGTTGAAATTTCATACAGTGAAAAGAGACATCGATATCAACTGGACAACCGTTAAAATACGAACTAATATGTAAACAACATAGGTACCTATTTATTTCTATGACCAAAATGATACTTTACGTGTTACATTTAACCTAAACCATTATTTAAGTGTAAGATAGTTTTACAAAAAAAATATTTCCTTCTATGTTTGGGGACAGGAAAACTGATAAGACACTTGATCGACCTTTTTATTGACTGGATGTACTCCTAACATAAGAATATTTTTTTATTTATTCTTTTGCTCCAAATCTTAATTTTCCATGAAGGCAGGCTAGTCAGTAGGTACTGCCATTTTCAATAGTGCCATTTTAAACTTGTGTTTAATAATAGTAAATAATATTGGTATGTACTTTCTTGAAAAAAATCGACTCGTCACCAGGATTGTCTCAGGCGGGAATCGAAGCCGTGACCTTCGGAAACCCGGTCCAATGCTCTTCCAACTGAGCTACTACTGAGTTACGAATGTTTTATTAGTATATTATTTATAGCATTGTGTATGCTCAAATCTTAAATTTAAAAACTGTGTAAATAAGGCCACCGCTGCCGCCGCCGCCGCCGCCACTAGGTGAGCCGTGACATACCACCGCGCACCGCGCCTCCTGCCGCGCCTCCTGCCTCTGCCGCCAGTTTTGCCGCGGCAGACGTGGCCAGGCCCTTACCCCCTGGCCACGAAAACGGCGGCGGCGGCGAGAGGCGACGATTGCGGGGCGGCGAGCGGCAAGAGGCAAAAACAAATGTAGGAACATGTACGAGGTATGCCACGCTTACCGCGGCAGCGGCGAGAGGTGACGATTGCGGGGCGGCGCGAGTCGAGCGGCGCGCGGCGGCGGCGAGAGGGGCGGCGAGAGAACGAAACAAATGTACTGGCGAGTATGGAGGCGGCCACAATCCCGAGCGGCGGTGAGCGGCGCGCGCGGCGGCAGCTCTTGCACCAAGCGACCAAATCAAACAGTTTTGTTTCTGCCGCGCGTGAATATGGAAACGGAGCAGTTTATCGTTGTTATTTTGAGTTTTTTAGTATGTAATCGAATGTTTCTGTACCTGTACGTGTACTTACTCATTATAAAGAGTATGAAATTTGCCAAATTATTTTGATTTTTTGGGTCAATCAACTTTTATTTGTCCTATGGTTTTGATAAAAAATAAAGGAAAATTTTAGCTTATAATTAAATAAGTAATTAAACTTAAGAAATAAAGTATCTATCATTTTGGTAACATAAATAAATATATTATTTACATACTTATTTGTTCGTATTGTATAGGTTGCCCAGTTGAAATTTCATACAATGAAAAGAGACATCGATATCAACTGGACAACCGTTAAAATACGAACTAATATGTAAACAACATATTTATTTCTATTACCAAAATGATACTTTATGTGTTACATTTAACCCAAACCATTATTTAAGTATAAGATAGTTTTACAAAAAAATATACTATGTTTGGGGACAGGAAACGTGATAAGACACTTAAAGTTGATCGACCCTTTTATTGACTGGATGTACTCCTAACATTAGAATATTTTTTTATTTATTCTTTTGATCCAAATCTTAATTTTCCATGAAGGCAGGCTAGTCAGTAGGTACTGCCATTTTCAATACCATTTTCAATAGTGCCATTTTAAACTTGTGTTTAATAATAGTAAATAATATTGGTATGTACTTTCTTGAAAAAAATCGACTCGTCACCAGGATTGTCTCAGGCGGGAATCGAAGCCGTGACCTTCGGAAACCCGGTCCAATGCTCTTCCAACTGAGTTACTATTGAGTTACGAATGTTTTATTAGTATATTATTTATAGCATTGTGTATGCTCAAATCTTAAATTTAAAAACTGTGTAAATAAGGCCACCGCTGCCGCCGCCGCCACCGCCACTAGGTGAGCCGTGCCATACCACCGCGCACCGCGCCTCCTGTCGCGCCTCCTGCCTCTGCCGCCAGTTTTGCCGCGGCAGACGTGGCCAGGCCCTTACCCCCTGGCCACGAAAACGGCGGCGGCGGCGAGAGGCGACGATTGCGGGGCGGCGAGCGGCAAGAGGCAAAAACAAATGTAGGAACATGTACGAGGTATGCCACGCTTACCGCGGCAGCGGCGAGAGGTGACGATTGCGGGGCGGCGCGAGTCGAGCGGCGCGCGGCGGCGGCGAGAGGGGCGGCGAGAGAACGAAACAAATGTACTGGCGAGTATGGAGGCGGCCACAATCCCGAGCGGCGGTGAGCGGCGCGCGCGGCGGCAGCTCTTGCACCGAGCGACCAAATCAAACGGTTTTGTTTCTGCCGCGCGTGAATATGGAAACGGAGCAGTTTATCGTTGTTATTTTGAGTTTTTTAGTATGTAATCGAATGTTTCTGTACCTGTACGTGTACTTACTCATTATAAAGAGTATGAAATTTGCCAAATTATTTTGATTTTTTGTGTCAATCAACTTTTATTTGTCCTATGGTTTTGATAAAAAATAAAGGAAAATTTTAGCTTATAATTAAATAAGTAATTAAACTTAAGAAATAAAGTATCTATCATTTTGGTAACATAAATAAATATATTATTTACATACTTATTTGTTCGTATTGTATAGGTTGCCCAGTTGAAATTTCATACAATGAAAAGAGACATCGATATCAACTGGACAACCGTTAAAATACGAACTAATATGTAAACAACATATTTATTTCTATTACCAAAATGATACTTTATGTGTTACATTTAACCCAAACCATTATTTAAGTATAAGATAGTTTTACAAAAAAAATATACTTCTATGTTTGGGGACAGGAAAAGTGATAAGACACTTAAAGTTGATCGACCCTTTTATTGACTGGATGTACTCCTACCATTAGAATATATTTTTATTTATTCTTTTGATCCAAATCTTAATTTTCCATGAAGGCAGGCTAGTCAGTAGGTACTGCCATTTTCAATAGTGCCATTTTAAACTTGTGTTCAATAATACTAAATAATATAGGTATGTACTTTCTTGAAAAAAATCGACTCGTCACCAGGATTGTCTCAGGCGGGAATCGAAGCCGTGACCTTCGGAAACCCGGTCCAATGCTCTTCCAACTGAGCTACTACTGAGTCACGAATGTTTTATTATTATATTATTTATAGCATTGTGTATGCTCAAATCTTAAATTTAAAAACTGTGTAAATGAGGCCACCGCTGCCGCCGCCGCCGCCGCGACTAGGTGAGCCGTGACATACCACCGCGCACCGCGCCTCCTGCCGCGCCTCCTGCCTCTGCCGCCAGTTTTGCCGCGGCAGACGTGGCCAGGCCCTTACCCCCTGGCCACGAAAACGGCGGCGGCGGCGCGAGGCGACGATTGCGGGGCGGCGAGCGGCAAGAGGCAAAAACAAATGTAGGAACATGTACGAGGTATGCCACGCTTACCGCGGCAGCGGCGAGAGGTGACGATTGCGGGGCGGCGCGAGTCGAGCGGCGCGCGGCGGCGGTGAGAGGGGCGGCAAGAGAACGAAACAAATGTACTGGCGAGTATGGAGGCGGCCACAATCCCGAGCGGCGGTGAGCGGCGCGCGCGGCGGCAGCTCTTGCACCGAGCGACCAAATCAAACAGTTTTGTTTTTGCCGCGCGTGAATATGGAAACGGAGCAGTTTATCGTTGTTATTTTGAGTTTTTTAGTATGTAATCGAATGTTTCTGTACCTGTATGTGTACCTACTCATTATAAAGAGTATGAAATTCGCCAAATTATTTTGATTTTTTGGGTCAATCAACTTTTATTTGTCCTATGGTTTTGATCAAACATAAAAGTGTAATCTTGAAATAAAAAATAAAGGAAAATTTTAGCTTATAATTAAATAAGTAATTAAACTTAAGAAATAAAGTATCTATCATTTAGGTAACATAAATAAATATATTATTTACATACTTATTTGTTCGTATTGTATGGGTTGCCCAGTTGAAATTTCATACAATGAAAAGAAACATCGACATCAACTGGACAACCGTTATAATACGTAGGTACTAATATGTAAACTTACAACATATTTATTTCTATTACCAAATTGATACTTTAAGTGTTAAATTTAACCCAAACCATCATTTATAAAATAGTTTTATAAAAAAATATACTTCCATGTTTGGGGACAGGAAAACTGATAAGACACTTAAAGTTGATCGACCCTTTTATTGACTGGATGTACTCCTAACATAAGAATAGTTTTTTATTTATTCTTTTGCTCCAAATCTTAATTTTCCATGAACGCAGGCTAGTCAGTAGGTACTGCCATTTTAAACTTGTGTTTAATAATACTAAATAATATAGGTATGTACTTCCTTGAAAAAAATCGACTCGTCACCAGGATTGTCTCAGGCGGGAATCGAAGCCGTGACCTTCGGAAACCCGGTCCAATGCTCTTCCAACTGAGCTACTACTGAGTCACGAATGTTTTATTAGTATATTATTTATAGCATTATATATGCTCAAATCTTAAATTTAAAAACTGTGTAAATAAGGCCACCGCTGCCGCCGCCGCCGCCGCCACTAGGTGAGCCGTGACATACCACCGCGCACCGCGCCTCCTGCCGCGCCTCCTGCCTCTGCCGCCAGTTTTGCCGCGGCAGACGTGGCCAGGCCCTTAGGGGCGGCAGACAATATTTTCTCAGCGAGATTCCGGCCGACGTTTGAAAAGAAGCAATTGACCTTGTTAATACTATCTTTGGGACAGTTTGCTGATAAAAGAGACAAAGAGTGATCGTGTGCTGTACGGGAGCCACTAATATTTTTAATGACTTTCCAAAGTTGTGTTTTGTTACCTCGTGCGTTTTCAATCTCCTGTCTCTCATAAGCTCTTTTTACCTTTTTAATAATAGATGTACAAAAGTTCCTGTAACGTTTATAAGTAATTTGAAGGTCTTCATTTTTGGGGACATAAAGACAGACTGGTCTATCCTAGTACGAAAACAGCATTATATTCTAGAAATTGCTTTCCAATGATTATAAAAATATTCAATAAATTGCCTAATGAATTCAAACGATATCCATTTAATAGTTTTAAATTTAAACTGATGACATGGCTGATTGATAAATGCTATTATTCTGTAAATGACTATCTCAAGGACAATGATATAAATTCGGTGCAACGGGGACGGAACGGAACGGGAACGATACGGGAACGGAACAGGACGAGAACGGGACGGTAACGGGTACGGGAACGGGAACGTGACCGGGAACGGGAACGAGAACGGGACGGGAATGGGAACGATACGGGGCGGGAATGGAACGGGACGGAATGGGAACGGAATGGTAACGGAATGGGAACGGGAACGGCACGGGAACGAGAAAGGGACGGGAACGGGAATGGGAACTGAAGGGGTACGGGACGGAATGGGAACTGAACGGGACGGAATGGGAACGGGAACGGAACGGGAATGAAACGGGAACGGAGCGGGATGAGAACGGTACGGGAATGGGAACGAGAACGGGACGGTAACGGGACGGGAACGGGAATGGCAACGGAATGGGTACGGGAACGGGACAGGAAAGGGACGGGAAGGGACGGGAACAGAACGGCAACCGGAACCGGAACGGGAAACGTAAAAATGACTGGACAGATCCTGGTTGAAGGTTCTCTTAGGATTTTCTCTAACATCCACGCGGACGAAGTCGCGGGCAGAAGCTAGTTAGTAGATATATTGACAGGCTTATTACCGGAAAAAGGCAACCGGTTTTAACCGTACAAGTTGAATAGTTCACCTCCAGGTCTACGAAACCTGGGTGTGCCTTTTAAGAGTCAAAATCGTATCGAATATTTTTCCGATATTACTAAATTTTTCTAAAACCCTAGGCTCTTTATAAGTTATTATTTTATTATAAAATCAGGATTCAAAAGACTGGATTTAACGTCACTGGTGTCAGAAACGACCACCGAGCGATCCAATTGACGGTCAAAAGCTGTAAATCAGTTGGGCCAAGGCACCGGTACAGGTACCACGTTGGTAGCATTGAGGTGTGCGTACCATTGGCGTCTGATGCAGGCACTGCATGCAAACTGACCGCATTCTATACAAAATTTGCATCAAAACCGACTAAGACGGTAATACAGCTTTTGTAGCAATGAGCAAATGTAACATATTATTTTAGTCACAAGTTCATTAAGTAGTATTAGATCACAGTTCGACTCACGGACGTAGCTATAGCTTTGACAAGGGGGGGTCCTCAACGCAAAAAAAACAGTGCTCTAACGCCAATAATCTATCATTTACAAATTAAACATTGCCTGCCAGTGCCGGTTTTAGCACTGCCAGTGTCCTGGGCGACATTTCTACGAGGCGCCCCCTATCTGCGATTCCAAGATTTTAAATTTTGCCTGTTAGTTAAAAAATGGCCGCGCAGCGCGATTTTTAGTCAATTTCACCTACTGATCTTGTAATCTTGCTTGTTTATAGCAAAAAAAATAACGGCCGCGCAGCGCGATTTTTAGTCAGTTTCACCTACTGATCTTGTAATCTTGCTTGTTTATAGCAAAAAAATTACGGTCGCGCAGCGCAATTTTTAATCAGTTTCATCTTCTAATCTTGTAATTTTACTTATTACAGTAAAAAACCGCCGCGCAGCGCGATTTTTAGTCAATTTCATCGACTAATCTTGCTTGTTTATAGTAAAAAAACAGCTGCGCTGCGCGATTTTTAGTCAGTTAATCCACTAATCTTGCTTGTTTACACTAAAAATGGCCGCGCAATGCGATTTTTGGTTAGTTTCATTCGTCGCGTCGTCGCTTGTCACCAGGCAACAATACGATTGATAGTTGACCGGTTGTCGGGCGTTTTCAACGCCCCACACACAAGGGCGCCCAGTGCAGTGGCACCGCTTGCACCGCCCTAGGGCCGCTCCTGGATTTTACAATGGCCAAATCTTAAATGGCACATGGTAGCGAGCGATGAAGTTTCGACGAGATATTGCCAAGTTGTTGTGATCATGTTTTGCCACCATAACGATTTTGTCGCTAAAAGGGAATTTACGATAGTAATTGTAGGACTGTTTAAAGGTAAACTGTAAAGGTGTGCGGCTGGGGATATAAAAGGGGCCCCGGGCGGTCGCCCCTGCTTGACCTGAAACCTTGAAAGACCTGTGCTAACTTCGTAGTGATCGAAAAACCTCAACTTATTTCAGTTTTTGGGTTACAACTTCAAAAAAATGCATTCTACCGCAAAGTTGTCTATAACACTTTTAAAGAAGTTAAAATTACTAACAATTTACTCCGCTTTGAGTGTCGTATAATATCTCGAGATACACCCTGCGGCGGACTAAGCTTCTATCGTTTTCTACAATCGGCGCGGTGCATGTAATTTTTTTCTGTTGGACAAGTAAGATGGATATGAATGGGATGGGGTCCGGACCCCCAAAACCCCCCCCTTATATACGTCCGTGGTTCGACTCACCAAGTCTCCTGTGTTTACCTTGCGTCCGAAAATCGTCAGCGGACGGCTCCGGGCTACAGCTATACAAACGGCGTCGAAGTTTTAAGGCACGTCTGCTATGGCAAGAAAGACGGGACTCTTCGTCGACCTCACGCTCTGCGCGTTTTGGGAGGCCAAGGCACGCGTTTGTTTCACTGCCACTGTTAATTGCTATTACTAAAGCATAAGCTTAGCATAAGTAAAAACTGTACCTTGATCACGTAAGGCTGTTGCTAACAATTATTCTCGATTGAAATCGATTGAAAGTGCAGTTACATTGCTGCTTTAAGTAAAATAGTAGTCACATTGGTTCTTACTAAAGCAGCAATGTAACTGCGATTTCTGTTAGAGTTGATTGCAACAAAGTTATGTAATTACCCCCCTGTTCACTTTGAAATCATGAAAAAAATTCGTAGTATTTCAAAATAGATGTTGCTTCGACGAGAAGTAACGACGCTTTCAGTCTATCGCAACTCGTGAAGAAAAAAAGTTTCTATGAAACGGGGCAGAACTTTAATGGCCGCTATATTTATCTCACTCTTTTTTCTTCTTTGTCTCTTTCTTCCATCTGTCAGTGTTACATTGCATCACAGAGAAAGCAATAACTACGTAAGAATTGCATATCATAGACTACAAATGGCGGGATATTTTGAAAAGTTGTGTGATAACTAAAGATTATAAATTAAGATTTTTGTCTTATTTTTGTTGATTTTTCAGTAGTTTCATCTAAATTTGGTGTTTAGGTCGGTATTGTAATGAAATACTTATAGGAAGTGTGAAATATGTGGCATGAAGACCAAAAATAAGGATGGACAAAAAGATTTTTTATGGCAAGATTTCCTCTTGATGAAGCTTGGTATGAATGAAACTAAAGAAATTCAATAAATCTTGATTTATATTAAGCATAAAATCAGTACAAAAGCAAAGATTTTATAAAAGCCCTGTAATAAAATTACCAATGGTTTACCTAGTAGATAGTGTTGTGTGATCATCACTGATCATTTATCGATATTTTTGTATGTGTGGTGAAATTTAATGCCAAGGTGTATTCGGCATAGGTATGTACCAATTGAAAAATTGCATAAAAATAAATTTATTTGCAGGAAACATTTTACTGATAAGGACTTTAAAAAGAAAAAAAAACACAACTTAAAAAGCATGCAGTTTCTACAATATGGCCTAAACGGCCTTCTGCCCCACTTTTGTCTGATGTTTTACCTAGCTGAATTTCCTTGATGTTCATGCAGGTGCGTATTCTCTTGTAAATCAATAGCGTTTAGTCGTTCTAACGTTAAAATTTATATAATATTTATTTTTATAATATTAAAATTAAATTATTTGTGTTTTAGCTTTAAAACCATTGCCAGTGTGTGAGACTCCCGAAGTGGGAATTACGGGGGCAATTCCAGCTACTCAATCAAGTAAAATTTTCATTTTTATGAATATTTATGATATTTATCTTGACTCAGCCTCAGCAATGGATAGATCGAGACTAGGTTTCCGAAACGAGTTTATGTCACAAATAGCAGCCGCCCGCGACTTCGTCTGCGTGGAAAATTTTTTTGCTATCCCTCGGGAATAATACTTTGTTCGGGATAAAAGTACCCTATGTCCTTCTCTGTACCCTTGACAACGTGTATGCAAAATATCATGATGATTGGTTGAGTAGTTAAGACGTGAAGGCGTAACAAACAAACAAACGGACTTTCGCATTTATAATATTATAGTAAGGATTTGTAAGCAGCTGAAGTGGCAATGGGCGGGACACATAGCGAGAAGAACCGATGGCCGTTGGGGCAGAAAGGTTCTGGAATGGCGACCGCGCACCGGACGACGCTCCGCGGGTAGGCCCCCGACAAGGTGAACCGACGATCTGGTGAAGGTCGCGGAAAGCCAGTGGATGCAGGCAGCGCAGGACCGATCGTCGTGGAGATCCTTAGGGGAGGCCTATACCCAGCAGTGGGTGTCGTATGGCTGATATGATGATGATGATGAAGGATTTGTAAGGATTCCCGGTCCTGTGCGGTCTCTTGCCTGTTAACTGCTTTACAAGTATATAGGTACTTATACATACGAGTATAATAATAATAGTCGCCTTTAATTGTTTTGGAATATATTTCTATTTCTTTAACCAAATAATAGATATTAGTTAATTAGTATATCTATTTTATGTTTTCAGTTAGCGACAATCAATTATCGGATGTTAACACAGAAAATTAATATTAGACAGGGATGTGTTGCGTCACCATGGCTCTTTAATCTGTTTTTGGACAGTTGTATGAAAGGTCTGAAAGAACGTGACTGTGGGGTTGTGATGAATGGGACTCAAATCAAGTGCCTTCTCTACGCTGACGACCAAGTTATACTTGCGTCTTCTGCGCAAGAGTTGCAGGAAATGATGTCGGTTATGAATGAAGATTTTGTGAGAAAAGGGATGAAAGTGAATGTAACTAAGACTAAAGTGATGGTGTTTGAGAGAGATGAAGAAATGACTGACTGTACGGTAATGTTAGGTGGCGAAAAAGTGTAACAAGTCCGTGAGTTTGTATACTTGGGGAGTTTGTTCACAAGGGACGGAAAGAGTGAGGAAGACATAGAAAGACGAGTGAAGAAAGGAAATTCGGTGAGTGGTGCTATACACTCGGTTATGAGTAGCCAAACCGTTTCTGCAAAGGCGCGAATGGCTATTCATAACGGAGTGCTGGTACCGACACTGATGTATGGAAGTGAATCTTGGGTATGGCAGAAGAAGAATGAAAGCAGAATAAATGCGGTAGAGATGCGATCGTTGAGGAAAATATGCGGAGTAAAACTGAGTGATAGAGTGAGCAATGAGGTGATTCGCAAAAGGTGTGGTCTGAAAGATGATATAGTGACAAGAATTGAGAAAGGAATGCTCCAGTGGTTTGGTCACTTAGAGAGGATGAATGAAAGGCGAATCACGAAAGAGATATACTGTGCGAATGTGGAAGGAACGATTGCACGAGGGCGTCCCAGAAAAACCTACGCGGACCAAATAGAGGTTATTATAAAAAAGGCTGGTGTACGCAGTGACAAAAACCGCAGGGCATGTATGAAAAGAGTGATGGATATGAATGAAGCGAAAGAAGTGTGCAAGGATCGTAGCAGGTGGCGATCCATAGTCTCTGCCTACCCCCATGGGAAACAGGCGTGAGTGTATGTATGTATGTATGTATATATGTAAATGCATTCTACTAGGTATCTAATTACCTATTAATATCTAATCATTAACACTAACAAATTATATTATTTTATTATTTCAGATTCCAGATCAAGATGGCGCAGATGGCGGCTGCATGACGCCATTTGATAGTGTAAAAACATTTTTAATTACTACAATATGGTTATCAAATGAAAGGCCTTGATAAGCACATTCCAAAACTATGTAATATTTAACTAAAACTTATAAAATAAATAGGTATAATGCCAACTTGTTTCGTGCAATTAAAGATTTTTGTGTTGTATTGTATTGTTTCATTTTATTTAATAATTTAGTTTTAGTAATTGGTTTCATTTATTCTTCCCTATTTTGTTATATGCGATCAAAATAAATGGAATCAATTACTAAAACCAAATGAAAAAAAAATGCTGATATAGGGAGTGGTCCCCCTAGGTACCTACAGACGTCATCGATATCGATATTTTTCGTACACCGTACAGGGCATCACTATGTTCTTCATATCATGTTGGTAGTATTGTTCTTCATCGCTTGACCATGCTTGAATGTTGGCAGCGATCGAAGAACCCTGTTTTGACATTTGGTGTGTCAATAATTTTGTATGAAGTCCCGTCTCTTAAATAATACGTAGTGATTTTACATTCTCTTTGGACGCTTTGAGGACACTTCGTTCAACGACTCCATAGGTGAAAGTAAAAATGGCGCCAACCGGAAGTAAGTCTGTTTTACGATTTTTTGACAGGAAAACTGCGTAAAGGGTAAGTCATATGACTACTTTGACAGGATGTAGCTAGACTGGAAGTCGGCGCACTCTCACAGATGCTGTGCATCGTCACATGCCGATAATATCCAATTTACTCACATCACTCATCGTACATTAATGTCTCTTGATAAGGTTTAAGGTTTAAGACATTTATTCTCATTAAGAATTATACATTAATTCACTTACATGAGAACAACACAATTAACAAACAAAAAATACATATTTAGAGATACGTACTAATGGACGGTAGTTTTAAAACATTGACACAACAAATACACGAGCCTCAGGCATCGGGCGCAATGATAACAAAACATGGACGTATAAACAAACTACGCTCAGCGCAACGCTAGATGTGGCTTGTTTGGAATTTATTAGGACTTGAGGACTATTTCTTTTTCTTTTTAAATTGTTTTAAATTAGTTTTTTAAGGTAAATAAGGTTCTTTTTTATTATTATTATTTAGCTTTCTTACTATATTGATTTTTTATTATTTTAAATTGAAGACAAAAACGCATACAATAATACAAATTATGGTTCGTTTATATATTGAACTTTTTAACCGACTTAAAGAAATAGAAAAGAAGGAGGTTATACATATTCATTATTGTTAATTTATTTATTTGAACTTATGTGATGTTTTAGAAGTTTTTTGAATGTGATCATTGATTGGGTTTCTTTAATGTCCTTCGGAAGCTTGTTATAAATGTGTGCACCTTCAAATAGAATACTTCTTTTCCCATAATTTGTTCTAGGGGGCCGTAACACTAAATCATTTGCATTTCTTAGTTGAATTTTTTGTATTTGCCTCTTTTTTGTGAAACTTATTTGTGTGTGTACATTTTTAGTTATTATTTTACGGATCAGTAAACAAGTGAAATATATATATGTTTGTGTAATGTTAAAAATTTTTGTTTCTTTATATATTTTTTCTGTAGATGTAAAGTAATTATAGTTAAAAAGGATTTTAATTAATTTGTTTTGTGCTCTTTGTATTAAGTTTATATGTGATTTTGCGGCTGTACCCCATATCTCGATCAAGTAGTCAATGTGGGGTTTAATAAGAGAATTGTATATAGTGTAGCGCACTTCCCGTGGGAGACAGCTACTGATACCTCTCAAAGCTCCGGTCAGAGATGATAATTTGGCTTTAATTTTATCTATATGAGGTTTCCATGTCAATTTACTGTCAATAATGAGCCCTAAATATTTTTCGCTATCAATTTGGTTTATTTTACAATTATTTAACATTAAACATTCATAGCCTGAAATCGGTTTGTTTTTAGTTTTAAAAATTATGTAGTTTGTTTTGGCAACATTAATAGTCAGCAAATTGTACTGAAACCACTCATTTAGTAATTTCAGGTCACTTTGCGCGTCTTTAATTATTGTTTCAATCGAGGGACCAAAATAAAACAAGGATGTGTCATCAGCATAAAGAGTTACGTCACCTTTTAGACCAACTTCATTGATATTATTAATATAAATTAAAAAAAACAAAGGACCCAAAATTGACCCTTGAGGAATTCCGTAGGTTACAGGTTTAGGTTGACCTTGATGGTTCCCTATTTTTACGACTTGCTTACGTTCTGATAAGTACGATTTTAAGATATTAAAAGCTGTTCCAGTAATGCCAATTTTGTTTAGTTTTTGTAACAATATGACGTGACTAACGGTATCGAAAGCCTTTTTAAGGTCTATAAATATGCCTAATGCTATATTTTTCTCATCCAGATTAGTTTTTAGTTTAGTAATAAGATCTACCGTTGCTGAGAGAGTGTTTGATTTTGGTCTGAAGCCATACTGTTGTTTATAGAAAAAATTAATTGAATTTAGGTACTTCTCTATTCTATTATACAATATTCTTTCAAAAATTTTGGACAGAACGGGAAGTACTGATATTGGTCGGTAGTTTCCCGGATTAGTTCTTATACCCGACTTAAAAATAGGAGTGACCTTTGCAATCTTTAGGCTGTCGGGAAAAATTCCCGTTTCTAGGCACTTATTTATACAGTTTGTTAGGTCTTCAGCAAGCAAATTTTTTAAACATTTAATGCATTTAGTGCTAATACCGTCGATACCTGAGGACGTGTTGCTACCTAACTGATCACAAATTTTTATGACTTCTTCAGTAGTGGCTGGGAATAGCTGTGATAGTTCCTGTGAGTGAGTTGTAGTTTCCATGTTCTTACTTGGATGATACTTCTTTGGTATTTCATTTGCTAGAACTTCTCCTATAGTTGAGAAGTAGTCATTGAAATATTCACAGATTTCTTCCTCGTCAGTAACTATTTCCGACCCTCTCTGCAACTTAACTGGGGCAGCTGATTCCTTCACTTTATTTCGAGTGAGTTCATTTATAAGTGACCACATTTTGGAAGGTTTGCTTCTACAATTTTTAAAGGCCTTATAATAATATTTTGATTTCAAATTTTTTATCAAATTGATAACACTGTTTCTTTTTGCTTTAAATATTACTTCTTTATTTTTGATAGATTTGAGCACTCAGTATTTTTTAAATAAAAAACGTAAAAATAGAACATTACGCTGGAGAAATATTTGACAATAATCACAATAATAATCAATCAGAGCATCCGTCAGTCCATAACATTAACGTCAGCCAATCAGCGCACGCAAAGTGATGGTCATTGGCGATTTACCTAAGATACGATGGGTTTTTGTAAAAATCCTAAACATTACTCGGACGATTACAAAAATCTGTCTTAGATTCTAATTATCCGGTATTTTACAATCATACTAGGATTTTTGTAAAAATCCCATTTGTACAATTATCCTACGACATATATAGCATTTTATCGACACTCAACTGTCAAACTCCTTTGTCTTTTTGACAGTGAAACGTGATAAAACCATAGATATATATAGTATATTTTTTCTATGCGGGAGACTGAAGCTACTGAGCTGAGTGAGAGTAGGCTCACTTCTTGGGGTGCGTTCGTAAAGTTCGCTTGACGACGGACCTTCACTCCAAGGCGTGCGACGTTCGTCATCCGACGTTTACGAACGACATGTGTACTAGAATTATTTATTCCAGTTATTATCTTATTTTCTGATCACCGCACCCTTGGGCTTACGAGTAGCTTCACCGCAGTAGATTTCATGGCTTGAAATAAAGTAGCTATGGGGCGAGTTGTAATTTTTTCAACTCGAGTCATCCGAGTTGAAATCTATGCTGACGGGCTTCAACTCGTTTTGTTTGTATTTGATGAACTATTAAAGCGAACCAGCGCTTTCAATTGAACAGACTTACGTGATCAAGGGTCAGTAGGTACCTTGATTACGTAAAGCTGTTGCTAACAATTCTCGATTGAAATCGATTGAAAGCGCGGTTGCATTGCTGCTTTAGTTAAGAAGTTGTCACATTGGTTCTTACTAAAGCAGCGATGTAACTGCGATTTCTGTCAGAGTTGATTGCAACAAAGTTACGTAATTAGCCCCCCGTACGTGGATTACGTAAGTCTGTTGCTAACAATTCTCGATTGAAATCGATTGAAAGCGCAGTTACATTGCCGCTTTAAGTAAGATAGTTGTCATATTGGTTCATAATAAAGCACCAATGAATCTGTGATTTCTGTCAGAGTTGATTGCAACAAAGTTACATAATTACCCCCCTGTACCTTGATTACGTAAAGCTGTTGCTAACAATTCTCGATTGACATCGATTGAAAGCGCGGTTGCATTGCTGCTTTAGTTAAGATAGTTGTCACATTGGTTCTTACTAAAGCAGCAATGTAACTGCGATTTCTGTCAGAGTTGATTGCAACAAAGTTACGTAATTACCCCCCTGGTACCAAAGACAAGACGCCACCTATCGGGAAAAATTGCGCTTTTCCTCCCCATTCCCTCATATTTTTTTATCTAATAACAGCTGGCAGCCCTGACAATAAAATATAAAAAAAAGAAATCTGTCATGTCATTGGAAAAATACAAATTTTCGCATCTTGCTTGAATTTCATCTCATGTAGTCACAAAAATACGAATTGCATGAATTGTGAATATGTTTTAGTAGTAAGAATAAATACGGAAACAATTAAGGTATGAATATTACGATAAAATTAATTTCTGTCATGCAGCTGATTCATGTTTACCCATTCATTACTTGTTCTGAGGGCCTAGTACGAGTTGTGTTTCTCACCTCACTTTGCGAATAGTATCGAGTGAAAGAGAGGAAATCATGCGAGTGAGTGAACGTGTGAAAGAGAGAAAACGATAGTTAACTATTCGCAAAGTGAAGTGAGAGCAAAAAATCAACTCGTACTAGGCCCTCAGTACCTCGTAAACTAGGATTAAAATCAAACTGTTTTTGTTTTTAGATATGTATTCTTTTGAGGGAGATTTTAGGAGGAAGCCTCAACAAAATTTATCTGGAGCGAGTGCCCAGCGCAATACTGACAGGGACGCTTTGATTCTTCAATCACAACAACAAAGACAGAAACGAGAGGTTAAAGAAATAGTATGATGCTGTGTGCTTCATCATCTCATGATTCGATGATATATAACGAGGCTTGAATTGTTTTCCAGGACCGTAGAAGGCGTTTAAATAGTACAATTAAAATCCAAGCTTATGTAAGAAGTTATTTAACCCGGAAACACTGTAAGCAGAGTGAAAGAGAACAATTTGATGCCCTGTTCTCAAAGGCTTCTGAGGATGAGCAACTTGTGTTTTCTACACTTATTGCAAAAATTTTATTCTTTTATGATGCCAAGAAAGATACCTCAAGATTGGTAAGACTTAGTTTCTTTTGATGAATAAATAAATAGAGACTTTAAGTATTATTATTGGGTACCTATCAACTATGTATGAAATAAGTAACCAAATTCAGAGTGCATGAGGTACAAATAGATGTTTTTTGATCTCTAATTTTTTCTTGAAAACAAGTGGCAAAACAAGTATGACAAAATGTCAGTATTTCGTATTTCTGTGTGAAACGGAACAGCCTTTCTATTGTCTAATTTCAAAATCTATCGCAATCGCTTTCAGGATGTAACACATTGATGCTTCTCTTTGGCACAAATAAAAACTTACCAAAGAAATGCAGCAATGTCTTACATTCATCTGTCAAATGAAAGCGATTGCAATAGATTTTTAAAGTACACAATTAGCCCCCAGGTTTACATATCATATTTGTATATTGGATAGTTTGTGCGTATTTCTGTTTGCGTTTATTATAGCAGTTCCAGAACGTTCAACTTTTTTGCATACAATACCACAATACCTACTTATAATATTGTCATTCTTAAAATCCTTTTACTTCCTCTTATTACTTAACTAGCGACCGCCCGTGGTTTCACCCGCGTGGTTCCCGTTCCCGTGGGAATATCAGAATAAAATGTATCCTATGTTTTAATCCAGCCTATCTACTATCTGTGTGCCAAATTTCAACCAAATCCGTTCACTTTTAAACTTTCGCGTTGCATTTTATTAGATTTGGAACACAGGTTTTAACGCGATTTTAACTAAAACATAGGTGTTGAGCACCTACCTTTTCCCGACGTTTCGACCGAGTTGCATCGGCCGTGGTCACGGGCTGACTGGAGCTGCGGTGTTACGCCTCCTCCTCTGCATCGGTGGAATCTTCATTTTTATTCACGAGTCGTACGTGAAGCGATTGAAATTAAAAAACATCCTAACAACTTCAATCGGGAAGATGGACACAAATTATCTGCAGTGTGGAATCCAGTCATTACAAACGCACTACCTCTTTGTTCGCGGTCGGCTAACTATCAGAATACGGCTATGATACAGAATAGGGACACCGTTAGTATTGTGTGTGGCGGTAGTTGGAAAAACTGTTCGACGGTGGATGAAGATTCCAGAAGATTGGATGAAGATGTTTTAGTTAAAATCGCGTTAAAACCTGTGTTCCAAATCTAATAAATGGCATGGCAATATCGGGATAAAAATTAGAGATGAAACGGATATCCGGTAACTATCCGGTATCCGGCCTATCCGGCGACCTTAATACTATCCGGCCGAATACCGGATAACTACTATTCAAATTAAAAAATAATCTGTATTAAAAAAATATATTTTTAAGTAATCATTTGCTTTATTTAGTTAAGTTTTATTATCTCTTAAGAAATATAATTCCGAATCGAACAGAGTCCAACTGATCGTTCGCGCCACCGCCTACGCAAGTGTATGCGTGTGCGATGCACCAAACAGCTAAGTTCCGCCGAATATCCGGCGGCCGGATATCCGGCTATCCGGCCACATGGTTGGCCGAATATCCGGTATCCGGCCAAACTGCTATCCGTATCATCTCTAATTAAAATATTCTATGTTTTAATCTAGTCTATCTACTATCTGTATGCCAAATTTCAACCAAATACGTTCATTAGTTTTTGCTTGATTGAGGAACAAACATCCAAACCCAAAAACTTTCACATTAATAATATTAGTAGGACTATTTAAGATTACCTGGAAGAGATTGCTATCTAGCACTAGTAGGCTGCCTTTTGGTTTTGTTCCTATTAGTTCTACAGAATTACTAATGAGACTTTTTAGTGCTACAATTTAGTACTTACTTTGTTGTAGCACGAATGAGAAAAAAGCCACATTAGTTCTACAGTAGAACTTCCCAGTAGAACAAGTGTCAACAAAACGCCTTTTGTATACTTTCTTCTTAACCAACTTCAAAAAAAGAAGGAGGTTCTCAGTTTGCCGGTGTCTTTTTTTGTTGATATTCTTTGTACAATGTATTGTATTAGGTGGTGTATCTATTTACTATAACCCAACCCTAGAAATAAGGACCTGCTTTAAAATTAATCAATGTGAATTATGTTAGTAATAATATAATTTTATAATTTGATTTATATTTTTTACAGATAGCTATATCACAAATATTATTAAAACAGTGGAAGAAAGTTTTTCAAAATAGTAGCACATGTGTTCAAATAAGAAGACTACTGGCTTTGCATCTGTGGTTACTCCGAGACAATGCTGAGGTACTGCTGTATTTTTAATAACACTTATAAACTATAATTATACACTTACAAACTATAATAATACTAATATTAAACACAATGTGAAATATTGTTCTGAATAAATTTATTTGATTAAAACACATGCGGAAGCATCTGCAGGAGCAGCCGTGCTTGTTGTTTCACAAAAATCTATAAACAGTGCTCAGGGATAAACAAAGTTGATGAGTGGGATAGATAGATCATTGTATAGTGTCATAGCCTTCTATAATTGCAAGCCGTGAACATAAGTTTGGCAACGCCTGTTACTGTCAGTTCGTGGTCATGTCGTCGGCCAGTCTCCATACTAAATGTATGGGAATATTTCAATTTTAAGAGGTCGATATTTTTTTTGGTAGTAATCATGTGAGGTTTAAAATATGAAAATAATTTAGTTCTTTTATTGAAATGCTTTGTATATTAAACAATAAGAAAAATATCAATGTTAACTAGGAAAAAATTGCTGTCGAAGATGTCATCTTTTTTGTTGATTTTCTTCAGCAGGGAGTTGATTAACACGCCCTCTAGCAATAAATGATATATCATTAGAAAGGTCTTTTAAAGACAAATATTTGCTGCTAATATACTTTATATCAATTGTTAATACTTTTGGAGTTAAAGGTTATTAAAGTATATAAGTGGTTTATTGTCTATGGGAGTTGATCTACCACACCTATAGAAATGAATGATATATCATAAGATAGGTTTTTATATGACAAATATTAGCTGCAAACATACTTTCTATTAACTGTTAGTATTTTCGGAGTTTTAGGTCATTATTGTTAAAAAAATTGGTCAAGTTCAGAGCGTTATAACTCTCAAAGTACTAATAGTTGACGAGTACTACAATAAAGTGTTTCAAATTTAAATACCTTTCTAATGATGTAAGATTTATTGCTAGAGGAGGCTTGGATCAAAATCCTCATCGTACTAAAGGACCCCCGAAAAGTTCAAATAATTTGACTCAAACCTTATGTTCTAATAAATAATTAATAATAATAAATATAAAACTTTATTGAAATAATCTTACATCACAATTTACAACTAGTTTAAACATAGATAATGTAGGAAAAACAAATAATAAATAATTATTAAAATAATTTTATACTATGTGCTTGACCACATGCGATGTTGCCGTTCTGCTCAACTTCATGGCTTGGAAGATATAGAAGGCTATGATAGTGTGTATGCGTGCGGGGCGCGGGCGCACGCGGCAAGCTCCCGCTCAAGTTTTAGCATTCACCCTCAACTATTTATTGAGTCAGTTTAAATTATGGCTTAGGCAATTGTTTTTTCTAATAAAATTTTTTACTGTTTTATCAGGTACCATTAGCTGTTCCACTAAGGATGTTTGAAGTGTTTACTTCACTAGCATCTGCAGAAACAATCTTGAATAAAGACGAGGCTTTAACTATCATTGGAAATACTTTTATGTACCTTATCAGAAGAGGTAAATATTAATAATATTAATAAGTACCTACTTAGCACATTTCTTTTTTTAACAATAAGTTCTTTATTGCACCAAAACTAAATAACTTCAACAAGAATTACAAACAAGAAGATGTGCACTTCACATTTTATGTTATATTATGACAGTAATTGAGCAGAGGTCCCCAAACTAGGCAAGTCTGTATCTTGGGAAACCACTGAAATCAAACCCTACAAGGAAAATATTTGGGAAATATTATCCAAAACTGTATGTCTCAAATTGATTTTGAACTTTAATGTCTTGTATGCTAAGGTCAAAGTAGCAATAAAAATACCATGATAAATCACTAAAAACTCTGATTTAGATCACATACTAGAGACCGCCTGCAATTTCGGCTACGTGAACAGTTCTTTTTCTATGCCTTGGGAACTGTATTTTTTCTGGATGAAAATATTACTGTGTCCTTTTCTGTACCACTGACAATGTGTATGCTTTTCATTATAATCGGGTGAGTAGTTAGACGTGAAGACGTAACAAACAGACAAACAATAGTTATTTGTTATACAAGTGACCAAAATCAATCTCGCAACTACTGAGCACAGTGAGTGATTTAAAGTCACGAGGCAGAACAAAATTTTGGTCTCGTGTAAAACATACAACTTTTCACCTCTACCAGCGAGAAAATGTTCACGTGACTTTCCTGTTAAAAAGCTAAATTCAGCATTAGAAACATGTTCACTCAACTCTTTTGGAGTTTAACAACTATCTTCATCGTTGGACGCACAAATTTTTTGTAATTTATCACAAAAATAGTTCGATAAAACCTATGCTGAATTTTTTTATTCATAGAGTCAAGTAGATTCCCGTCGTTTTGTTTTACATTACGTTGTATTTTTCGCTTATTCATTAATATCCTATAGCTTATTTATTTATTCATAATCATAAAACACAAATTTGTTAATAAATTTCATTTATTTTTCTTATTTTACGTTTATTTCATACATCCGACCTCATTTCGACCATACTCATTATTTCGAATTATCAACCTTTTTTTTTAATAATCCTTATTTTAAACTCCTTGGTATATCCGTGCATTTTTTTTTTACTTTTTAATCCATGTATGACACCATAAAGCATCTATCTATCCTTTTCCCACATACCAATTTTTCAAGTCTCTCCTTGTCACTTTATTTCTTTTTTCTTTATTATTTTAAAAGTTAGTGATGGAAATTAAAAAAGCACTTTGCCTCACGCTCGCAGCAAAAATCGATTTTGCTGCGAGTTTTTACGCGCTAAAAGAGCCCTTTTCGTGCTGGAGAGGTGAAAAATTATTTTCGCATTTATAATATCAGTAAGGATGTTACAATTAAGTCACATAATAAGTTCATAAAATTGTGTAACAAGATTCCTTAGATTTTTCTCGTTTTCATATGATAAGATTTTATCATAAAAATTGAACTATGTAATGTTTAATATTATGTTTCACAGGCTACTTCAAAGACTTGTGTCAGCTTATGTGTCAAAGAACTCCACCTCTATACGGTCCATCGCCCAACCCTCCGACACCACTTTGTGGAGCTTTGATGGATCTCATTCAGAGACCCCTGACCTTGACTACTAACATCCATCTATCAGACTATGAGTATGTTGAGTATTCAAGTTTTATATGTAATATGATATTTATTTTAGCAACTAGAAGCAGTCTGACACATCTTTCTCTTTTCAGTAATACGATAATGTCTGAGTTTGCATCTGCCTTCCTATGCAATCCTTACTGGGAACCTGTAGAAATGTTTATCATACCTTCTTTACGAGAAAACTCGGAAAGGAAATTCCCATTTTTATCTCTTCTACAATGTCTTGAGGATGATAGCAAGTTCAATAGTAAATTGTTAGTAAATGACTCATGGCTACTTCATTCTGTTTTGTCACTGGAACCTTCTGGATTTGGTAAGTGAACAAGCATATAAAAAAATATGAGTACAAAGATGTACACTATTTTAAGCTTAAACCTTACCTTTCAGCAAACGATATTCGTAATTTGAATAACACAAGACTGCCAAACAATCCTATCGTATTACATTATCTGAAATTAATAGCTAAGCTGACTGTAAATGTGTGTAACAAGCAAATAACATATGAATATGAAGATTCACTATATAGTCAAGAAACTGCAGCCGATAAAGATGATGACAGTGACAGTGAATCAGAACCAAACCCGACCTCGGTCAGAGAAAAGCTGTTGTTGACAAAGTGCATAGAATTGTTGAACGAACCTGACCGATGTATAATGGTTACATGCTCACAGATAACTGAGAGTGACCTAAGTGATGAATTCCTAGATGCTGTATCAGAAATATGCCACAATTTGTTGTTAAGTCATAGAATGGCGTTACATAAGTATAGGTAAGAACCATGCTGTTGATATATGACGCTTAGTTTCAAATAATACCTGTCTAGTGACAAATTAAAAAGATCAGTCAAGCTTATGAAGTTAGTCACCAATCTTATCTCCATTTTAACTTTTCAGGTTACTCTACACATTGGCTTTCAAGCCTATCTTCATACGGGGTCTGTGGCGCTGGCTCAGCAACATGAGCCACGAGTCCTCATTCGGCGGCTCAGCGACGCCGCTGCTCTCCGCGCTGTCCCGCGGCATGGGCGCCGAGTACACGGTCATCGGGGTGCACAGGCTTCTAGCCCCGTTAGCCGTGTTTTGTGCGTTATTCTCACTGTTGATCGGCACTTTACACGATACGGAGTTCTGTCGAGATACTGATGATGAGGACGTTAAAATGAGCTGTAAGTTGCATTAATTAATATCATTCATGATAATGCAATTATACTATTTTATTGTAAAATTAATTGTCTGGATGTGTCGTCGATCGTGTTTGTATCCGGCTCGTAGGACCATTTCTCAATATTTATCTTTTTAAATTATTCAATCATGTATTGCGATGCGACATAATACTACGGACTTATTAATGAACGATGAGTAATTTTACACCTAGTTCAACAAAAAACATTGTTAAGCCATATTAGTCCTTACGTTCGACGTCTCAAAGCATTGTATTCCTAACGTAAGTAAACTTACATTTCGTTTATTAATAAGGCTAGTGCAAAATCACCCTTGTCCATAGTCACAACTCCAGTGTGTACAAGTACCGTAAGTGGCGGTCGCGTGCACGCGTTCGAGTTCTCCGAACTAGGCGCGCTGTGCCGCACGCTGCGCCAGGTGTGCCTCGGGCTCGTGGAGCTCGCGTATCCCGAGACGAGGCCCGTGGTCCCCGGGTCGTATAAGGACGCCGTTGGAAACACCCAAATCGAGCTCTCTGGGAAGAACCAGACTCCGGCTTGGTCGCATTTATTTAAGGTGGGTGTAGTGTAGATGTTTGAGTCTTATCAAAGTTATTAATTAAAAAAGATAAGTTGCATTTGATCTTCAAATAAATACAAATTGCAATACTTATAAAAGTGAAATAATAATAATAATAATGTTTATTTATTCAACCAATTCATACAAAATTAATAAATTAGAATTAACAAAATTAATTAAAGAAATCAAATTGAATTTTATATTTAGAATAATATTAAATAAATCAAATTGAATTTTACATTGAGAATAATATTAAATAAATTTTTTTTTTTTCTCTCTACTCTTTTGTATTACATATCATAATTTCCTTCTTTACATATTCTCCGATTTATTATTATAATAATAAGTAATAATAATGAAATGAAATGAAATTTAATAAAAATGTATCTTTCTAGTTATAACACAGAATACATAATAGTACAAGTACAGAAGATCCACTCCGCAAAGTTATTTAAATAAATAACGATTCTATTCCATACCCAATAAAGTGCTACAGTTATATTCACCTAGAAGTTGCCTCTCTTTCTATCGCGTAGGTCTTATCTCTTCTAACGACTTCAGGGTTTCTTCTTTTAAATAATAATTAAATAACTGGTAGTTAATTTATTACAAGTTATGTGTTTGTGAAATAATGTGTAGTTAAATACGTTTAAAAAAAACATAGGCTAGGTACAGTCAACGCCACATCAGACTATACATGCTGGCTTTAAAACAATTGGCTTTATTACGAAATGAAATTGTAATTATAATTATTTTATTTCGAAAGTAAGTAGGTAAGTAAGTACCTACCTAATCGATAAATTATTATTTCAATAAATAGTTGGGCGAAGATTGTTTAGCAATAAGAATAAACGGATACTAGTTACTAACTAGGTACCTAGTAGACAAGCACTTCTTACGTTTTGATGTCGTTTGGAACTTTTGGAAGAGTGAAAAACGTGAGGTTCGGATCCTTTTTATTCGTATTAAGGCATACTATCGAAATCAAACTGCTAATGTGCGACCCAGCCGGCACGCGTTAGCCCTCTGAAATTAGTCCGTCCGGACGGACTCGCTACCTACTTGTAGCTTTGTACCTAAAGCGCGGAGTGCGCCTAGCCTGGTTATAAGTCAAATAACTAGCCAAAAACTAATACGGAATTCGGAACTCCATGGGTTATGCTTATAATAAAGTCGACGCTAAAGTTTTGTTCCTCATCAGGTGTGTACGCATTTACTCCGCGCGCTATACGTACGCGACTCGCGGCTCCAGTTCTGTGGGGCGGAAGAATGGCCGGCGGCCGGCGCCGTGCCGGAGGGCGCGGCGGCTGTGCTCGTGGTGGCCGGCACGCACCATAGGCCGAACCCTCGCCAGTTACGCCGCCCGCCCGCGCTATCTACCGCTATGGCCGCGCAAGGTATCACCGTCTATTGTTATTTGTTTAGTATGGTATTGTGTCTGAAGGAGCGGCGGCTGTGCTTGTGAAGGCCGGCACTCACCACACGCCCACCCTCGCCAGCTACGGCGCCCGCCCGCGCTCTCCATCGCTATGGCCGCGCAAGGTATGAGATGATACAAAGTATTGCTAGTTTTCAGCACACGGTATGGGGGATGCTATCGTGCTCGTGGTGGCCGGCACTCATAAAGACGCAACCCTCGCCACCTGTGGCGCTCGCCCGCGCTCTCCACCGCTATGGCTGTGTAAGGTGCGAGTCAAACTGAATTTTGCTATTTTCAGCACATATTATAGGGAAGTGTCCGCTATCGTGCTCGTGGTGACCGGCGTTCACTACAGGCCCAACCCTCGCCAGCTGCGGCGCCCGCCCGCACTCTCCACCGCTATGGCCGCGCAAGGTATGATCTGTCTTTTGTCTGTCTGTGCCTGAGGGAGCGGCGGCTGTGCTCGTGGTGGCTGGCACTCACCACAGGCCCAACCCTCGCCAGTTACGCCGCCCGCCCGCGCTATCTACCGCTATGGCCGCGCAAGGTATCACCGTCTATTGTTATTTGTCTAGTATGGATTGTGTCTGTGTCTGTGCCTGAAGGAGCGGCGGCTGTGCTCGTGAAGGCCGGCACTCGCCATACGCCCACCCTCGCCAGCTACGGCGCCCGCCCGCGCTTCCATCACTATGGCCGCGTAAGGTATGAGACGAAACAAAACCTTGCTATTCTCCAATACACGGTATGGGGGATGCTATTGTGCTCGTGGTGGTGAAAAGACCCAATCCTCGCCAGTTGCGGTGTCCGCCCGCGCTCTCCACCACTATGGCAGCGCAAGGTATGACCTGTCTGTTGTTATTTGTCTAGTTTCGTATTGTGTCCGTGCCTGAATGAGTGACTACTGTCCTCGTGGTGGCCGGCACGCACCACAGGCCCAACCCTCGCCAGTTACGGCGCGGCGTCCGCCCGCGCTCTTTACCGCTATGGCCGCGCAAGGTATGACCTTTTTTTCTTTTGTTAGTTTCAGTACACGGTAGGGGGAGTGACCTTTAATCGTGCTCGTGGTGGCAGGCACTAACCACAGGCCCAACCCTCACCAGTTACGCCGCCCGCCCGCGCTCTCCACAGCTATGGCCGAGCAAGGCAACCTTTTTTCTTTTGTTAATTTCAGTACACGGTAGGGGGAGTGACCTTTAATCGTGCTCGTGGTGGCAGGCACTAACCCCAGGCTCAACCCTCGCCAGCTACGTGGTGCGACTACGCAAGGTATCACCAAAGAATACTATTACTACGTCAAGAAGCGATACTCCCCTCCCCCCGACAAATTGGCGCCAAATTGACGAGATACTGATAGTCAACCAGGCAGTAAATGACAGTAACGCTCATAGTAACGCACAAATCTGTCGCGTGTACACTAGGGTGGAGCGTTTTTCTCTTATTTTTGATTTCGCTAAAGGCGGATTGCGGAAAAGTTGCGAATTATTGTCAGTATTAAATCTTACTATGGGCGTAACAAAATTAAATGTATGGAAGTACTGCCCCCAGGGCATCAAAGTTTTGAATTTTAGGGAAAAACTTAGGTTCTTTAAAATTAAAAAATTAAATACATAATACTGTATTTTATTTAAATAAAATAATTTTCTGGTTAGCCACAAGTGGGAAAATTGAAACAAATATGAAAAAACGCCAAGTATGTACTAATTTCTTATCCAAAAAATCTGTAAGTTACATTTATTTAATTTTGAAATATATTTTTTGTATTGAATGAGGGCATAATACGGTACGATTCTATTAGACCGGGATGCCACCGTCGGTAACCCTACCTCATCGAGTACCAACACGAGACAGTCACTATAAGGAGAGAGACAAAAAGTAACGTTAAAAATTGTTGGTCTGCCTAGGCGCAACTTGGCCGGTTTTGTACAGTCATGAAAAAAAGTGAGGCTAAAATGATGACAAAATATGTCATCAGGTACCACCATTAAACCTTGTTGATACGGTGAGGCTGGAAGAGTAAGACTAGAAAAAACTGGTCTGCCGCGCCCCATCTTGGTAACTTAGTCAGTCAGACTGATTTTAGGAGCGCATTGGGGGTTGGTTTTTATGTCATCGAGTACCAACATGCGACCAATGTTTTACTATGGCTTTGACCAACCTACTACCAAAAACACTGGTCTGCCGATCTTAAGTCTGGCAGTTTCTTCAGTCAGACCGTTTTTATAGTTGTATACTTACATCTATTTTTTTTTTCTTGAAAGTTTTTTCGCCCAATCCAACGAAATTGGTTTTTGAAGTAATTTACCTACCCAGCAAACATTCTTGAGATGACGGCAGCAAAATGTAGCCAACCCAAGAACCGAATCAAAGACTTTACCGTGATTCGATTCTTGGATTGGCTACATTTTGCTGCCGTCATCTCAAGAATGTTTGCTGGGTAGGTAAATTACTTCAAAAACCAATTTCGTTGGATTTTCGTCTAGTCGCAGCGTGCGAAGCGCGCCGCGTGCTCCGGGATTGTGGTGATTTAACTCTTCCCCGCGCTTGGTTTTTGCAAAATTCTGCACTAGTAGGTGGTTTCTTGAAAGTTTTTTTTAATTTATTTAAACTTTATTATAGAGTCTGGCTCGGCGCCTCGTCGCGTGTGCACGTAGCCTGCCGTATCAGTGCTTGCGCTCAGTGTTTACGTTTTTGATTACGATGACGACCACAACTGTAAAGTGTGCGAGTTGTAATATCGTCATATCTGAAGTACTGGCCTTTATTCAAAATAAAATACAGGTCATGGATGAAGAAAGTATACGACGTATCTGTAGCACTTCCTTTTCGATTGAAGAAGTGACCGAGGCGAAAAAGTTGCTGTTTGAGTCAATCCCGACTACAGTACGAAGAGTTATCAGAAAAGGAGAGGGCAAATCACAAAGGGACATAGAAGACATCATATGCCTTTTTAAGGAAACTGACCCTGACATAACCCCTATATTTGTGGCAAGGAATTTAAGCAAACTGCCTCCCGTTACCTTTGATTATGTGGATGCATCGAAACTTTTAAAAGATATAAACGTGTTACAGCGTGATCTGAAGTTATTACAAGATACATATGTTCCTAGGCATGAGTATTTGGAATTAAAAATCGAATTGGACAATTTAAAATCGGCATCTCTTGTAAATAATTTTAACATTAATCGACGGAGGGGCGCTTTTTTGTTGAATGAATCGGATGTTGATAGTGGACCTATGGGTATAAATTTCACCGAAAATAAAGAATCTCATGACACAGAAAAGCAAACAATATCTTCAAATTGTGAAAATGCGGAGGTAGGACTGCAAAACCATACGAAACAATCGCCGCTAACGGACGCCTCGGTAGCTAGTCACTGCGATGAGTCAAACATCCGGCCTTCCCCCGCGCCCGCGCCCGCTCCACCGGTATCTAGCCAGCAGCGCCCGAGTGACCTAATTACCGATCAGCTGAGTGCGCCTGATACGAACGAAATGCAGTGTAATTCTATCGCTAAACAAAATGGTGATAATGGAAATGAATGGATTACGGTAAAATATAAAAAGAAGAATAATCAAAATCGATATGGCAATAGAGTAGGATCAGCAAGTCAAGTACCGAATTTTAAATCAGCAGATTTAAAAGTACCTATATTCATTACAAATGTGCATAAAGATACTGAATCAGAGGCTATAAGTGAATATGTATACAAACAGATGAATGAGAAGATTTCCTTAATTAAGTTATTACAGCGCAAAGAAAGAGGATATAATGCTTTTAAATTGTTTGTTCCCCGGTATAAACTACATATGTTCCTTGATGAAAAAATGTGGCCAGAAGGAATAATATTTCGGCGCTTTTTGAACTTTAAGTCCCAAAAGCGCTGTGCAGAGGCTAACAAACCGGACACTAATGGAAAGCTATGATAAAGATATGCTATGTAACAGTTTCGTTACATTTAATTGTAAATCGGTGAAGAAGTCAATCGAGGGAATTCGACAGTTGTGTAAGACAGCTGATATAATAGCTCTCCAGGAAACGTGGCTCCTGCCACATGATCTGTCGTATCTTGCAAGTATTGACGCTGACTTCGGGAGTACCGGGACGTCTGCAGTGGACACTACAGCTGGAGTTCTGGTGGGGCGACCCCATGGTGGAGTTGCGCTGCTATGGAGAAAAAGTGTGTTTCCCTGTGTAACCGTAATACCGTGTACGAGTGCTCGTATTTGTGCCATTAAAATTGAACTCAATAATCAAAAGTTAATAGTGTGTAGTGTATACATGCCCGTCGATTGTACTGAAAACTTAGCAGACTTTACGGATTGCCTAAGCTATTTAAATGCTATAGTGGATGAGGGTGAATGTGAGTCAGTGTTTTTATTGGGAGATTACAATGCACACCCAGGTGAGCCGTTCTATGTTGAACTCAATAATTTTTGTTTGGATCAGAACTGGATCTGTGTCGACGTGAGTAGATTAGACTCTAATTCATATACCTATGTTAGTGAAGCGCACGGAACGGTGAGGTGGTTAGATCACTGTATAGTTACTGATTCCGCAAATAAGCTAATAAATAACGTGAAAATTCTATACGACGTATATTGGTCTGACCATATCCCACTGGTGATTGAGTGTAGGCTAAATTGTCTTATACCTAAGGTTATACCTAAGAATGTGAATTGTAATAAAATTGGATGGGGCAACAGAACTGACGAACAAATAAAACATTATACAGAATTATGTAATAAGAACTTAAAGTTATTGGATTTTCCTTCAGATTTCATTCAATGTAGTTATGGTTTCTGTAATGATGAGTGCCACCGAAATGTGATAGATAATTTATATAAAAGCATTGTGTCTATTTTATCTTCTGCAGCAATCGAATCAAGCCAAAATGTTTATAGTAATAAAAAACGCGCCCTGCCAGGGTGGAATAAGCATGTTGGTGCAGCACACAGAGAGGCTAGGTCCAAGTTTTTGATGTGGGTGTGGTATGGTAGACCGAAGCAGGGGTTTGTTTATGATGAGATGGTTAACAGCCGGCGGGTTTTCAAAAGTAGGTTGAAGTGGTGCCAAAATCACACTAATCAAATAAAAATGGATATCTTGGCTACATATCATTAAAAACACGACTTCAAAAAGTTCTGGAAGGCCACCAATCAGCTCAATGCTGGACCTGGTCTCCCTGAAACTGTGGGTGGGGTGAGTAATGTGAAGCAAATTGCCAACCTCTTCAGGAATCAGTTTATGGTCTCATCACCATTGGGGCCAACGTCAGAATCCGTGTCCAGTACTGAGACTAAGCGTGATCTCAAAATAATAATTACTGGTAAAACTATTGCACATATCGTAAGAACTATGGTTGCAGGTAAATCACCGGGTCACGATGGTCTCAGTATTGAGCACTTAAAGTATGCAGGTGTACATTTGCCTAGAGTTCTGGCGTTGCTATTTAATGTTTGTATAGCACATTCTTATCTGCCTGCAGACTTAATGAGAACCACAGTCGTACCTATTGTAAAGAATCGTACTGGTGACGTATCGGACAGATCGAACTATAGACCGATATCCTTGGCAACGACAATAGCCAAGATATTTGACCGTGTGCTCGACTCTATTCTACAAAACCACATTGAGCTGCATGATGGCCAACATGGTTTCATGCGTGGCCTATCGACAGAAACAGCCATAATGAGCTTAAAGCACACTGTCAAATATTATACGGACAGGCGTACACCGGTGTACGCCTGTTTCCTGGATCTCAGCAAAGCCTTCGATCTTGTCTCGTACGACATTTTGTGGCGTAAACTAAATGATGCTGGCTTACCTGATGGCTGCACCGATTTGCTTAAGTTTTGGTATGGTAATCAGGTGAACTATGTGAGATGGGCGAACGAGTTTTCCGAGCCGTACAGGATGGAGTGCGGGGTGAGGCAAGGGGGGCTGTCTTCCCCGAGGCTCTTCAACCTGTACGTGGACGCACTGATCAGGGAGCTCAGCAGCATGCATGTCGGCTGCCACATCGGCAACGTGTGCGTCAATAACATCAGCTACGCGGACGACATGGTCCTGCTGGCACCCTCGGTCTGTGCGCTGAGAGCTCTACTCGGTGCTTGTGAGAAATTCGCTGTCTCACATGGTCTGCTGTACAATACCAAAAAGTCGCAGTTCATGGTCTTTAAGGCTGGCAGTAAGTGTCCTAAAGTTGTACCCCCTATAACATTATATAATGAACCCCTAGATAGAGTTTATAAATTTAAATATCTTGGACACATCGTTACTGACGACCTTAAAGACGATGAAGACATCGAAAGGGAACGTAGGGCACTGTCGGTCAGGGCGAATATGTTGGTACACAGATTTAGTCGCTGCACGGATGCTATTAAAATTACACTGTTCAAAACATACTGCTCATCCTTCTACTCAAGCAGCTTATGGACCAACTATACCAAAAAGGCTTACAGTGCCTTGCGTATTCAATACAACAATGCGTTTAGGGCACTGTTACGGCTGCCGCGGGTTTGTAGCGCGTCCGCAATGTTCGCGTTAGCGGGTGTGGATAGCTTCGAAGCTATCATGCGAAAAAAGACGGCGTCATTGTTAAGCAGAATGCGCGGCAGCAGTCACAGCGTCCTTGAAGAGATAGCCAATAGTGAGTGTCCCCTGATTGGTTTTATGATTAATAAAATTACATCATTTCTAAAAATAGAATACTAACATAGTTTTAAGTCTTTTACTAACACAATGGATTGAAGTTGTCCGAAATAAATCGTTTATTTTTTTATTTTTTTTATTTTTATTTATTGCAAGTATAAAAATACATACAAGTGGCGGACTTAATGCCACTAGGCATTCTCTCCCAGTCAACCAGAAATTGTGTCAGAGAGCAATTACTGTGCCGGCAATAAACAAGATGACGGAAAAAGTGGTTATCCGTTTTACATCTGATGTATTTCTGGTAGGCCTTGTCTCGTCTTCTCATGGCCATACGCACACCGGGGGTGATCTAGGGAGCCGGTGGCCGTTTTAACTTGGCACTTTTAACAGGTGCGTGATTTGTCGAGTTAAAATGGTTCACCATATCATCTATAGAGGACATGTTGCAAAGATGCCTTTATCTTTGAACTTACTTCTTATGATGAAGTCTAGTCGCGGCGTGCGAAGCGATATTTTAAGATATATTATTATTATATATTATTATAGAATTATTAATCTTAATATATAAAATCGTAAACTGAATGACTGACTGACTGATCTATCAACGCACAGCCCAAACCGCTGGACCTAGAGACTTGAAATTTTGCACACAGATACTTTATACAGTGTAGGCATCCACTAAGGAAGGATTTTGGAAAATTCCATCCCTAAGGGGATGAAATAAGGGATGGAAGTTTGTATGAAAGTCCCTCAGTTTTGAAGCTAGAATCTTCAAATTTTGTGTTTAGGCTGACGATTGAAAATTAATAAATACGGGTCTCAGCGTTTTTCAAAATTCTACCCCCGAAGGGGTCAAAAGGGGGATAAAGTTGTGTATTAAAGAAAATCCTTCATTTTCGAAGTAAAAATCGCTAAATTTATAATTTAGGCTTATAGATAGAAATCTAAAGCAACGTTTATTGTTTTTGTTAGGATTTCAACTCCAAAGGGGATGAATGGGGGTGAAAAGGGTTAAAAAAAACCTAAAAATAGATATGGATGTCGTTATCGGGGTTTTGTGGGATGACGATTGCAAAAATTACATTTATTTTGAAGTCCAACCACGGTGGACATGATTTAACCCCTAAAGGGGTGAAAATGGGGTCCAAATTTTGTATGGAAAAATAATATAAAATAGACATTACAACTTTAAACTTCGTAGGAGTACATCTAAAAATAAATAGGCAAATATATATTTTTTTATTTTGAAAATCAACCCCTTAGGGGGTAAATGGGGTGAGTAAACATAAAAATCGATATAGATGTCGTTATTGGGGTTTTCTGGGATGACGATTGCAAAAATGACATTTATTTTGAAGTCCAACATGGTGGACATGATTTAACCCCTAAAGGGGTGAAAATGGGGTCCAAATTTTGTATGGAAAAATAATATAAAATAGACATTACAACTTTAAACTTCGTAGGAGTACATCTAAAAATAAATAGGCAAATATATATTTTTTTATTTTGAAAATCAACCCCTTAGGGGGTAAATGGGGTGAGTAAACATAAAAATCGATATAGATGTCGTTATTGGGGTTTTCTGGGATGACGATTGCAAAAATGACATTTATTTTGAAGTCCAACATGGTGGACATGATTTAACCCCTAAAGGGGTGAAAATGGGGTCCAAATTTTGTATGGAAAAATAATATAAAATAGACATTACAACTTCAAACTTCGTAGGAGTACATCTAAAAATAAATAGGCAAATATATATTTTTTTATTTTGAAAATCAACCCCTTAGGGGGTAAATGGGGTGAGTAAACATAAATATCGATATAGATGTCGTTATTGGGGTTTTCTGGGATGACGATTGCAAAAATGACATTTATTTTGAAGTCCAACACGGTGGACATGATTTAACCCCTAAAGGTGTAAAAATGGGGTTCAAATTTTGTATGGAAAAAGAATACAAAATCTTAATTACAACTTTAAAATTCGTAGGAGCACGTCTAAATATATATTTTGGGATTTTGAAAATCAACCCTTAGAGGGTAAGTGGGGTGAGTAACATAAAAATCGATATGGATGTCGTTCTTGAGGTTTTATGGGATGGTGATTGCGAAAATGAGATTTATTTTGAAGTCCAACGCGGTGGACATGACACATATGGACCTGGACCTGGACATGCACATCCAGGGAACGGGAACGGGAACCGGAACAGGCACGGGCACGGGAACGGGAACGGGAACGGGAACGGGAACGGAACGGGAACGGAACGGGAACGGAACGGAACGGAACCGAACGGAACGGAACGGAACATAACGGGAACGAAACTGGAATGAAACGGGAACGGAACGGGAATAGAACAGGATGGGAACGGGAACGGGAACAAGAACCGGACGGGAACGGAACGGGAACAAGAACGGGAACGTAAGGCGTACGGGACGGTTAGGGGACGTTTACGGGACGGGAACGCAGCGGGAACGGAACGGGAATGTGAACGGGAACGAAACATGAACGGAACGGGAACGGAACGGGAATATAACGGGACGGGAACGGGAACGGGACAGGAACGGGATGGGAACGGGAACGAAAACGGAAGAGGTACGGGACGGTTACGGGACGTTTACGGGACGGGAACGCAAAAGTGACGGGAACAGAACGGGAACGGGGAACGGGAGCGGGAGCGGGAACGGGAACTTAAAAGGATTTCGTCTAATATCCACGCGGACGAAGTCGCGGGCAGAAGCTAGTTATATTATAGAATTATTAATCATATTATAGAATTATATTTTTATTATAGAATTATTTAATTTAAAAATTATATTTTAAGGGATAATCTTTAAACAAAATTTGCCAGCCGAAGGATTGCACCCACCCCCCATCTGTCCTCTTCCTTTTAATATTTTTCTACTCAAGGTTGCCTGGAAGAGACTGCTACATAGCAGTAAGGCCGCATTTTGTGTACTTGTCTATGTTTATTGTTTTCTTCTTTGTAATTTCTTTTTCTAGTGTGCAATAAAGCATTTTATTATTATTATTATTATTATTATTACCTACGTACGTATATAGTACGTGCCATGAAGTAGGATTGTATGATGAGGTCGATTAAAGCCATAATAATATGTTAGTCAAGAGAGGAATGTAGCCAATCCAAGAATCGAATCACGGTAAAGTCTTTGATTCGGTTCTTGGGTTGGCTACATTTTGCTGCCGTCATCTCAAGAATGTTTGCTGGGTAGGTAAATTACTTCAAAAACCAATTTCATTAGATTGGGCGAAAAAACTTTCATGATAAAAAAAAAAATAGATGTAAGTATACAACTATAAAAACGGTCTGACTGAAGAAACTGCCAGACTTAAGATCGGCAGACCAGTGTTTTTGGTAGTAGGTTGGTCAAAGCCATAGTAAAACATTGGTCGCATGTTGGTACTCGATGACATAAAAACCAACCCCCAATGCGCTCCTAAAATCAGTCTGACTGACTAAGTTACCAAGATGGGGCGCGGCTGACCAGTTTTTTCTAGTCTTACTCTTCCAGCCTCACCGTATCAACAAGGTTTAATGGTGGTACCTGATGACATATTTTGTCATCATTTTAGCCTCACTTTTTTTCATGACTGTACAAAACCGGCCAAGTTGCGCCTAGGCAGACCAACAATTTTTAACGTTACTTTTTGTCTCTCTCCTTATAGTGACTGTCTCGTGTTGGTACTCGATGAGGTAGGGTTACCGACGGTGGCATCCCGGTCTATATCTTGTTTCTGATCCAGCCTTCTCTTCTCAATGGCCCACTAACTGCTGAACAAGATTCAGTCACTAATTTAATGCATTTTTCGGTGCCTTGAGTGTGACAGGGTAAACGCTTTGGAAGTAACTTTTTCGGTATTTGGCAAGGCCGCTAAAATCATTTGGGTCGGAATAACTCTGGTGAGAGGTGGTTAATTTTCCCACTTGTGGCTAACCAGAAAATTATTTTATATAAATAGAATAAAGTATTATGTATTTAATTTTTTAATTTTAAAGAACCTAAGTTTTTCCCTAAAATTCAAAACTTTGATGCCCTGGGGGCAGTACTTCCATACATTTAATTTTGTTATGCCCATAGTAAGATTTAATACTGACAATAATTCGCAACTTTTCCTCAATCCGCCTTTAGCGAAATCAAAAATAAGAAAAAAACGCTCCACCCTAGTGTACACACGTCGTTTGGGTAGTTGTAGTAGATAGACTATTCCGCGCAGGGGGTTGTATGAAGTGTCGGGGCCTGGTATCACCATTTTTGTCACTTATTTTGGTATACAACTTCCGTGCCAGAGGGCGCGGCGACTGTGCTCGTAGAGGCCGGTTTTCAGCACAGGCCCAACCCTCAACACTAGGCCCAAGCCTCGCCAGCCATGGGGTACCCGCCCGTGCTATCCACCGCTATGGCCACGCAAGGTACAACTGAAACTGAATTTTGTTACTTTCCAGCATCTAGGTCTATACTCAATTTAAACTATATTATTTGTACGGTACGACTGTTTGTTAAAAATTTATAAAAAATGTAAACTTAGATTTTCTTTACAGAGGAAGGACCACCGTTAACAATAAAAGAACTTAGGACAGTCACGATACTTCGGGAAATACCATTTGTAGTGCCTTTCTCAACGCGGGTACTCATATTCCAAGGATTGCTTATAAGGTAGGTTTATTTCTTTACAGAATTCCAGACATTTTAATATATGGGCGAAAAATTGACGCTTTCTTTGTACACTTGATATTAACTTTTGAAATCTACAACATGGTATTATTTTGAAGGGAAAAGCATGACCACTGGTACGAGATGACGAACTTCAATGAGGGCCCGTCGATATACATCAGTGTTCGCCGAACTCACCTCTATGAAGATGCATTCGATAAGTTAAGGCCGGATAATGGTAAGTTCTTAGATATATAGCAGCGTGTGCGTGAGTGCAACGTGCGTCCACTAGCGCCACCAATCAAGAAAAAATCATTACAACGAAATAACTATGATTAATAAAATAGAAAAATTTTAAAATTACTATTTGTTTGTTTGTTATTATAAACAATTTTTATATGCGTTTTTTCCTGGTTTAAATGTGTTTGCGTAGTTACACTCTGGATTAACACCTAAAGCGGCTTTACTTTAAATTAAGAATCAATGCATATAAAAATAGTTTATATTTAACTTATACTAGTTTTTATATTTTCTCAATTTTACTAAACATAGTTATTTCGTTGCAATGATTTTTCTTGATTGGCGGCGCTAGTGGGAGCTCGGTGCGCCCTTAATTACTGTTTGACTTTAAATACAAGTTAGGATTGTGTTAAAATAGTCTGTAAACTTTGCATATTGGTTATATTTCCAAAAAATAGCATTCACGATAGTCAAATTAAAGATCCAAGAGAGAGAGAGAGAGAGAGAGTTAGCTGTCCACTTGTTTTTAAGTATTTTATCGTTTAAAAGTTTCGACAATTTCAACTGATCTATGCTAACTTTTACTTCTTTTACTGGCTGTACTATCAAAGCATTTGAAGCAACATAATTACTTTAAATCTGAAGAATTTGACTGATATACCTTAATATTGTAAGTTTCAACTGACGACCTAAGAGTAGACAATTGACATAACATAGTAAAATCTTTGTTGTTTGTATTGTTTAGAGCCCGATATGAAACTAAAACTCCGCGTCCAACTTGTAAATCAGGCGGGGGCTGAAGAAGCGGGCGTGGACGGCGGAGGGCTGTTTAGAGAATTTTTATCAGAACTACTTAAGTATGTACCATTTGATTTTCACTCTTATATTCCTTATAATAGTGACTATTATTGTCAATACATTATACTGTTACTTGTTACAGGTCGGCATTTGATCCTAACAGAGGATTGTTTAGACTTACTAAGGATAACATGTTGTATCCTAATCCAGGAGTGCATTTGTTGTATGATGACTTCCCAATGCATTATTATTTCGTGGGGAGGATGTTGGGAAAGGTGTTGTATTTCCTTACAATTTTCTAATATTATAATTATAATTTAAATAGCAATGTTTTTTTTATTTAAATCGCATGTATGCAGTTATTCAAATATGTTGCCAGACACTGCTCATCTGTTTTTAAGGGTAGTCCGTATACAATTTTATTGTTCGATGGTTAAACAATAAAAGCACAGATTTATTTATACTTATTTACTGTTATTTCTATTCTGTTAGGCAATATACGAGAACTTGCTAGTGGAGTTGCCGCTAGCGGAGTTCTTCCTGGGCAAGCTGTGTTCGTCGCGCGAGCCGGACGTGCACGCGCTCGCGTCGCTGGACCCCGGCCTGTACCGCGGGCTGCTGCTGCTGAAGGCGCACGGGCGCGCCGAGGTGCCCGAGCTGGGGCTCGACTTCACTATAGTCAGCGACGAGCTCGGCGAGCAGCGGGTGCGTACTAGATGCAGGCGGGGGTAGTGTAGTATGCCTGTACCGCGGGCTGCTGCTGCTGAAGGCGCACGGGCGCGCCGAGGTGCCCGAGCTGGGGCTCGACTTCACTATAGTCAGCGACGAGCTCGGCGAGCAGCGGGTGCGTACTAGATGCAGGCGGGGGTAGTGTAGTATGCCTGTACCGCGGGCTGCTGCTGCTGAAGGCGCACGGGCGCGCCGAGGTGCCCGAGCTGGGGCTCGACTTCACTATAGTCAGCGACGAGCTCGGCGAGCAGCGGGTGCGTACTAGATGCAGGCGGGGGTAGTGTAGTATGCCTGTACCGTGGCCAAGTCCATGTTAGTCCGGTAGTGTTGATTTTATACAGGGTCATTTTGTAATCACCATCTAAATTTTGAGGATGTGTTCAGTCCATGAAACTGAACATTTTTTTCTAAGGAACACATGGCCAATATAAAAAAATCGACTATCCATACAAATCAAAGAGATCACGTGATCTATTTAGTATGGGATGACCAAAACATTGTGGCGAAGCGAAACACGTGTTCGACACATATTTCTTGGAGAAAGTAGTTCAGTTTCATGGACTGAACATATCCTTAAAATTTGGATGGTAAGTCAGAATAACCCGATATACAGTGGCCAGATCAGATAATATTAGGACACCAGCCGATTTTCATACAAACGAGGTAACTTCATAGTTCCTCGTTTGTATGTTACGTTACCTACGTTAAGTTACCTTGGTTCTCAGGCAAGGATTGACCTAGCTGTGATCTGATGGTCATTCAGGGAGTGAATGGAGGAGATTCAGATCGCTATACACACCCAACTGATCTGATAAATACTGACCACCAACCACCATATAAGGTGGTACCAAATTATGTGATGATACTGAAACAGGTGATAGTGTTGCTTAAACTAAATAACGTTCTCCGAGGGACATAGGTCGAAAAACTAAAAAAATATCATACTCCCATACAAAATTTATTGGTCTGTAGACCGGCTCTATGGAGAGGCGAAATAGTTTTTCGACCTATGTTTATTGGAGAATGTCGTTCCATTTTAGCAACAATATCACCTGTTTCATAATCATCGCATCATTTAGTACCACCTTATACATGATACAAAAAAACTAAAATGTTTACTTTTCTGTAATTAAACTATATCAATAATATTAATTAACAACAGTCATCTTTTTCAGATAGAGGAGTTGAAACCGGGAGGTGCAAACATTCCAGTTACTGCAGAAAATAGGATAGAGTACATACATCTAGTCGCTGATTATAAGTTAAACAGGTATTACCAATCGGTGTCTAGAACAAATCATAATGTTAGCTACAGTACTGAGATGACTTAATGGATCATTTGATTTGAGAATGGAAAGAATGGATTCTACTTTATAATGTTTAACCCCTTCCACACGATACAATTTTACGTCCAATTTGATTAGATTGACAATCGAATTGGGTCATGTGGAAGGAAATATGAAATTCAAGGTCATTGGGTGGTCTGTATCGCATCTTTTTACACGACTGCCCAAAGCAAAAAGAGTGTTATGTGTTCAGGGTTCATGTATGTTTGTGGGTATGTGAGTTTCTTTATTCCACCATAACTTCTAAATGCCTGAACTGATTTGGATAAATGGGGTATCGTTAGAATCCTTAAAACATTCCGAGTGACACTGGCTATATTTTTTTTAGAAAAAATCAATATGGCGACTGTACGACGCCATTTTCAAATGTGAAAAAAGTTTTTTTTTCTTCTATTATTACAATATGGGCATCAAATGAAAGGCCTTGATGAGCACATTCCAAAACTATATAATATGTCACTAAAATGTGTGAAATAAAAATAAATAAATTAAAAAAATATTAAAAACACGACTGCCCTGCCAAAACGAACTAAAAAGTTAAATTAAACAACAAGTGTCATTGCAGTCGGGGGACCTCTTTGATCAAAAATTGTTCCATGATAAGGTCCCCCGACTGCAATGACACTTGTTGTTTAATTTAACTTTTTAGTTCGTTTTGGCAGGGCAGTCGTGTTTTTAATATTTTTTTAATTTATTTATTTTTTTAACAACCATGGTTTTGTCCATATTTTTCTTTTTTTTTTCATCTACATATTTGGTACAGTTTGGCCATTAAAGAGTTGAAATTAAATAAAATGGAACTAAAAATTTTCAGTACAAAATATAGTCAGTGTTGCCAAATTATTTGTGATTTTGACGTGTTTACATAGAAAGTGGCGCCCTCAATTTTTGTCAACTCTTTATGGTCTAGCTGTAGTTAGAGCCAAGATCAATCCAAATTTTTGCTTCTTGGTAAGAGGCATCTTGATACAAACAAATCCGTTCAGCAGAGGTTGCAAAAGAAAACTAAAATTGGCGATTTAGTTGTGTACGTGTGGATGGACGATCAGATTTGTACCCAATTCAATCGGCAATCAAATTGGCAATCAAATATATCGTGTGGAAGGGGTTTTAACCTTAACAACATTTTTTGTAATTACGTATGGATTCTAATAATGAAGAGAACACTATTTTGTCACTGGAGCATTTTGATTTTTACCAACTTTGGAGTCTTAAGGTGCTCCCTCACCGGGAGCATTCACGTGTACTGTAACATTATAGATTCGTCTTTGAGCATTACATTACAATAATACCTCCCTGACTGACGAGCATTCGCTCGGTTCTCCTCTTTCACTGATGTATTCATTACAAGGTGCGCATTGTAATGCTCGGTTCTCCTCCTTCACTGATGTAATGCTCAAATCTGTAACGTTACATTACACGCGAATGCTCCCGGTGAGGGAGCACCTTTAGAAATCATAATAAAATTCGACAAATCTATCTAAAATTTCGCGTACGAGTTTATTTTGCTTCCCTTTCTGCTGTATTATACCTTAAAAGTAGAATCCATTTTCAAGTCAAATACCCAATTGTATATGGTGACCTTTACAGACAGATTCGTTTGCAATGCAACGCGTTCAAGCGCGGGCTGACGTCGGTGGTGAACTGCGAGTGGTTGCGCATGTTCTCTTGCCGCGAGCTGCAGCTGCTCATATCCGGGGCCGAAGTCCCCATTGACCTGGACGATATGATGGCGCACACGCAGTACGCGGGTGAGTCATACGCAATATCGCTCATACTATACTATTGTAGGTACTGAACTGACGGATAGCAAAGTGATCCTATAAAGGTTCCGTTTTTAGGTTTCTGTACCTCAAAAGAAAAAAAAAACCGGCCAAGTGCGTGTCGGGCCACGCGCAGTAGGATTCCGTAGTTACCTTATTCCTAACCAAAATATTTAATACCACTATCATTTTTCGTCTGCAAATATAACTTTGTTTTGAATGCAGTGTATATAACGCAGTGTATGAATGACAAACTTATATTTGCAGTTTTAGAAAATGAACTATATCTCAAAAACTGATCACTATATCTCGTTCAAACCAATTTTCGTTGAAAGTGTTAATTAAGATCTATCTAGTTATAGCATATATTTTTTTTTAGATTTTTAACTTTTTTATTTTAAAAGTTAAAGGGGGGGGACACGCATTTTACCACTTTGGCGGTGTATATCTTTCAAACGGTTATCTATAAACCCCGCACGTATTGGTTTGATGATTTTTTTTTTCAGATTCAGTTCCATGTATGGGGAAGGGGGCCCCCCCTTAATCTTTATTTTTATTTTAGTTTTTGTGTAAAATCGTAAAGCGGTTTACAGAAGACATCTACCTACCAAGTTTGGACTGTGTAGTCTTAATACTTTCGGAATAAAGTGCCTGTGACATACGGACGGACGGACAGACAGATATGACGAATCTATTAGGGTTCCGTTTTTTGCCATTTAGGCTACGGAACCTTAAAAAACGGAACCCTTATAGGATCACTTTCCTATAAGGGTCTGTCTTTCAAGACCCTTTATCTCGGGAACGCGTGGAGGTATCGAGTTGAAATTGAAACCATATACTCAGGTCTACAGTCCCTTGAAGCTGTGAAAGAAATCAAATAACGTAATGTATAATAAAAAGATAAGGCCGTTTATGCCGCAAAAAACGCATATTTCGATTCGACACTCAAGGGAATCAAAATTTATAGGGTACTTCCCGTTGACCTATGTAATTTGGCAAGATATATCGTCTTATACTACAAGTACAGGGAAAAATCTGAAAACTATACATTTGTAATTAAATCATTCCGTCGCGTCGGTCGGCGGCTGACACGGCATCTTCCATGATAATGCGGTCTGACTACCTTATCATTTTTTTACTATTTTACTGCCAGAACCTTGAGATAACTCTCGTAGAGCATGTTGAAAATTTACATACTTGAAAGTGTGCTGACGCCAGGTGTTCCACCTTGGCCTTGCGAGTAGGTGCTGACTCATGTACACCCTAAACACTATATCATATTAATGATGGGCCTTGAGATACCTCTTGCAGTATTTTGTCACTAGCTCTGTAACTATACGAAACGTTACCACGATCAAGAAGAATATAGAATAGAATAGCATTTTATTGGCAGCACATATCACATACACAAAGCGTAACAAAAAAATATTAGGACAGCACACAACTTACAAGGAAAGAAAAGTAGTCACACTGTGCAGTGCTATGTGATGCCAAGACTGACCTCGGCTCAGTATAAGCAGCAGACGAGAAAGAACATCTACTGCAACTAGTATTCTGCTGATATAGTCATCAAGACTAATAGCGCCATCTATGATCACTTCGTGGAACTAATCTTGTATCGCTTTAATTCAGGTGTTATTTTAGAATTATTTTGTGTGATTTTTTTTAGTTTTTTTTTATGAAATTACCCGTTTGAACTTTATACTTACTAACTTTATAATAATTTAATTGAACTCATTTCATAAAGTTCCGCGCGGGTAATTTCTTAAAATGATGAGCTGCCTTTATGCTTTAGTTATCCTGTGACCACAGCCCCTGGAAAGGTGTCGAAACGTCGGGAAATCAAATAACATAACACCTGGTCCTGAATTAATAATATACGCTGTGTAATCCGTAAAAAAAAATTTTTTTAAGAGCCCGTACCTATTTTTGAGTGATTTTGAGTTGTCTGTTGGAGCTGATTGGAGACAAACTAAATTAGTGACAATGTGGTATGATATTTTAAATTGAAGATTATTTTAATATCTAAAAAGTGGCCGAGACAATTTATTAATTTTCATTGTATTAGTTTGTTTAATTGCAAATAACCTGAGACATGTTTCAATATTTCTCGGTGCACGACGTTCCTGTCCTTGCTTTTTACACTGAATTTAAAATATGAAGCTGTTTATAAAATATACAACAATAAAGACACTGAAAAATCCAAAAAAAGTGGCCGACGAGCTTTTAGTACTTTTATTCAGAAATTCAAAGAAAAACTTAGTTAAAATGGCCTTACTTTGAAGAAATTATAAGCGAATACGGCGTCGGATTTCTAGCACATACAATAGAGTTAAAATAAATAAAAAATACATATTGAAGATTGATTCATGCTTCAAAATTTACAATTAAAAAAATATATAATATATCTTTTATGAAATTAAGAGAAAATTTTAAAGTTCTCCGAAATTCTCAATTATATACGGGAGCGCAAACGCTGTTACGGCAGACCGCGCGCCGCGCTTTCGGGAGTAGGACGTGTCGCTCTGCTCCGTCAGACTCACGCACACATACAAAGTTACAAACGTGTGTCGATCGCGCGCATAGAGGACAGTAGATCACGCTCCATAGGCGCGTTAGAGTATATATTCTGTGCCATAGGCGGAATTATAGCGCGACCGATACTTTTTGATACCGGTCGACTATCAATCGTACTGTTGTCTGGTGACGAGCGACGACGCGACGAATGAAACTGACTAAAAATGGCATTGCACGGCAATTTTTTAGTAAAAACAAGCAAGATTAGTAGTTGAAAATTACTAAAAATCGCACTGCGCGGCCAATTTTTTCTATGAACAAGCGAGATTACAAGATTAGCAGATGAAACTGACTAAAAACTGCGCTGCGCGGCCGTTTTTAGGATTCCGTAGCCAAAATGGCAAAAAAAGGAACCCTTATAGATTCGTCATGTCTGTCTGTCTGTCTGTCCGTCCGTATGTCACAGCCATTTTATTCCGAAAGTATTAGGATTTCACAGTTGAAACTTAGGAAGTAGGTGTATTCTGTTAACCGCTTAACGATTTTAACATAAAAATAAAAAAATAAAAATTTCTTCATACCAATACGTGCGGGGATCTATGGATAGGTCTTTAAAAATGACATTGAAGTTCCCAAGACATTTTTTTCTCAAAGTCAGCCGTTTAAAAGATAAACACTGCCAAAGTGGTAAAATGTGTGCCCCCCCCCCCCCCCCCCCTCTAACTTTTGAAATAAGAGAGTGAAAAATCTAAAAAAATATATGCTATAGATCTTAATAAACACTTTGAACGAAAATTAGTTTGAACCAGATAAAAGATTTAGTTTTCGAGATATATCATATTTTCCAAAACCGCAAAATTAACTTTGTCATTCATACCAACACTGTGAAAAACAAAGTTATTATTGTAGACGAAAAATTATAGAGGTATTACATATGGTATGGTATAAGATAACTACGGAACCCTACGGCCCGTGACCCGACATGCACTTGGCCGGTTTTTTTTAACTGACAGGCAGAATTGAAAATCTTGGAATCGCATATAGAGGTGCCCCGTAGAAATGTCGCCCAGGGCGCCGGTAGTGCTAAAACCGGCACTGCTTCTATTTTACAAAATAAAAAAGTAATTGTACTATTATTTATTAGTGACTCCCTCCAAAACTTCAGGCTGCGACCACGCCTGTAGGTATACAGCATGGCAAAATCAATGAGTCGCCTGCGCTGAATCAGCTTGCTCGTCAAGAAAATATTTCTATAAAACGGTGCGGCCTGTTTATGGACCAAGAATATTTTTTTCTTGGAGCTTCACCGGACGGAACTTACGATAATGACAATGGTATAATTGAAATTAAATGCCCTAAATCAGCATATGGAATGAGCCCGAATGCAGCAATAAACGAAAAGCTCATAACAATATGGAAATTGAAACAAATAAAAAAAGATGCTAAAAAGATGACAAAAAAAAAGATAAACCAGAATATGAAATAGTCCTGAATAAAACCCACAATTATATTGATATTATATTTCGATAGACGTTAAATTTAGCCAAAATACTGATTCAAGTTAAAAATATCATGAATACATTCAAAACAAAACGAATAAAAGTAAAAAATATTTTGATTCTTGACACAGAATATACATTGTAACCTTGACAACGACAGTTTTTATGATATTTTTTTTTAAGATAAAATCACAACTTTTTTACGCAAAGGAGTAAAATTTTTAATATTCCTTTATCTCGATGATACAGTGTTTTTTCCACATATTTCGTTAAATAATTGATCAAAAACCCCGAAAAATTATGTACGGTGTCAGAAATTGAAAAACCTCGAAATGGTTTTCGATTTAAGGTACCTTGTAAAAAATTAAAACGTGTCAATTGGTATTACCAAGTACAGGGTCAGTTACACATAACCCCAAGAAAAGATTTTGGCCTGTTTGGTGTTTGGACTGACCCTGATTATGCAATTAAAACTGTTTTAATTGAAAGAGATGACGATTTCTGGAATACTAAAATTAAAGACAGATTGGAAAATTTTTATTACACTTGCTTACTTCCAGAAATCGTCGACTCACGAAAAAGTCGATCGATGGAACTAAGAGACACAAGTTTTTGAAATAAATATATACTTAATAGTAAAGAAAAATAAGATATTTTTTTATTAATTCCCTGTAACAATTTTAAAAGTAGGTACCTATGCTATTATTATAGTTTTATTAAAATTCAAATTGAAAGCAATGTTTCATGTTTTGATTACATTCCATTAAAAAAAATTACTGATACACAATAACTAAAAACTTATTTATACAATTGCCACAAAAAACTATAAAAAGTATCAAAATTGGTTGGTCAAACTATACGCTGCCGTCCGCCGCCGACCCGACGTCGTTGTCTCGACTCTAGTGCTCGACTACACGATCACGTGTTCAAGCGCTAAAATACCTACTTTCGTCCAGCGCAATTTTATGGACGGACTCTTAACAATATTAGTATGTAACTAAAAAAGTGATGTTTGATTTTAGGTGGATTCTCGGCAACACATCCGACGGTACAATGTTTCTGGAAGGTAGTGAAGAATTTCACAGACGACCAGAGACGTCAACTTTTGAAGTTCGTCACAAGTTGCTCACGACCACCGCTGTTAGGTTTCAAGGTAAGTTAACTATTGTTTTAATTTTTTGTGCTTTCAATTCTTTGCGCATTTTGTCTTTAAATCAGTTTGTAATTCTTCAACTGATTCATTATTATAGCAATATACAAGGTGTCCCAAAATTTTACCACACGGAGGGAAAGCACCTTAAATATTGAAGGTGTGAAATTTTATTACCGAGAGAAGACATCATTTTGTTTTTAAAAAGAAATGGAACTGCATTCAAAGATTAAAAAAAAAATAGCATGCGATTCGATACAAATTGATCCAATACGTAATAATTTAAAATTTAAATGTTAAATTGGTCATTTTGTTCGAACATTTGACCTACGGCGTACACAAACCAAATAGAGCTAGGTATATATATAAACTAGTGTTTCGCCCTGGTGCGCGGGCTGCTGAAGCAGCCCGCGGGCATCGCCCTGTTGGGCTGTTAGTAACTTTGGAGAGTCGGACTGCGAATAGTGGAATAGGCATATTTCCGTCCTGTCAAATCACATTGCAATTTCTCTGCAATTTGCAGTGGTGATGCACTGTTCACAGTGTTTTCAAACTAAATGCTCTATTATTTTTTCTAAAAACTTTGCTGGCTGATATGAAAATCATAGAGAAACTAATATAGTTACTACGTGAAAGAATCCCCGGGTGCGGCTCGGCTGCCATCAACCACAAAAACTGAACCTGGCAACTTACAACACGCGCAGACTGAGATTAGACACGAAGTCAACCTATTATTAGCAAGTTACACTGGGATATCATAGGGTTATCTGAAGTCCGAAGAGAGGGAGAGGACTCGATAATCTTCAAATCCGGTAACTTGCTATACTACCGGGAGGGCGACCAACAGTCCCTAGGTGGTGTCGGGTCATCGTCCACAAGTCCCTTGTCAACAACGTGATTACAATCGGAAGGGTTTCGACCAGGGTAGCGTACCTTATTCTCAGAATATCCAAACGGTAAACCCCAGTACACCGTTATGATCGGGTAGTTTACTGCAAAGTTGGGAAAACGATGCGGTGATGAGCTGAGAGTGGGGCAATTTGGAGTTGGGCAACGGAATGCCAGAGGCCAGATGCTGGCCGAATTTATGGAGAAGGAGAAACTCTTTATGATGAAGTCCTTCTTCAGGAATCCTGAAAGCCAGAAGTGGACCTGGATCAGTCCAGACGGAGATTTTATCATGTAGGCGAAAAAGCAAATTTTCAATGATGTCACTGCGATCACCGATTGGGACGTGGCACATTGAATATCAACGTAAAACTGGAAAGATCTCAACTGATACAACCCACGCTCCGACCATTACCGGCTCATATGTAAAACCCCGAAAGCTTTCAACTTTATCTTCAGAACCGCTTCGAAACCCTTGAAACCAACATAGATGTGGACAATCTAAACAACATGGTGCTGGATACTGTCCGTACGGTAAGGTTCTATATCTTTAAAACCCGCCGTCCCAAGCTAAAGAAACTCTCCAACCAAACTCTCGTACTCATGGATCAGAGTCGTGAAATGAGGCTCTAGAGCTCAGCGGATGATCATCGTTATCGGCAGCTTAATAGGCAGATACTAAGTATTTGACGAGTGACCTTCTTCAATTTAATAGGAATCGTAAAAGACTATCAAGAGGAATAAAGTTTCCAAAAGTTTCGGGAGAGATCCGTTTAATGTGCAAAGTTGATAAAACTGAAAACTGATAACGGACGCATCATTTCATCGAAGCCTGAAATTCTGAGGGAGATCGATAGTTTCTATAGGCAGTTATATTCCACGCAGACACCTGTTGAAAGCAAGGCTAAAGACCATAGAGCCAAGCTTACCCGACACTACACCGAAGATATCCCGGATGTCAGCCTGTACGAGATTAGTATGGCTCTCAAGCAGCTGAAAAAAGAAGGCTGCGGGTGACGACGAAATTACTACAGAACTTCGGAGATCTTTAAACTCTTAGACTGGAAAGGACTCGGCATCAACAGTACTGGCCAAGACTTAACACACCTTCGTTTTGGCGATGGTATAGTTCTTATGGCTGAGACCTTAGAAGACCTGAACACAATGCTCGAAGATCTCCGTAGTGCTTCCCAAAGATTAGGTCTCAGAATGAACATGGATAAGACGAAAATCATGTTGAATGCCCATTTTGTGCCTGCTCCGTTACTCAAGACGAAAGTATACCAGTGTGTGTTGCCAAGGATGACTTGCGGCAGTGAAAAGTGGTGGCTAACTATAGGTCACATAAGTAGGCTCAAGATCACCCAGCGTGCAATGGAGAGAGCTATGCTTGGCGTTTCCCTGCGTGATTGCATCAGAAATGAGGAGATCCGTAGGATCCGTACGATGTAATGATAATATTGTATATTGTTATAATAATGATACTCCTATGACTTTAAATTTTGTGACTCTGTGCTTCTTCAGTTAAGTTCAGACTGCCTGACAGCCATCTCCACTCTCCCATTTGATCGTAGATCGCCAAACTTACCGTAGCAATATCTTTCCTTTAATCAAAAAGGGGTATAAATAAACCCAGTGGGTCAAAAACTGAAATCTCGCGATTTGTTGGTGGTCGCAAACCTTCGGTGATCTCTTTGCCTTCTTCAAGTTTAAACCAAACCCTAAAATATCTGTGGCTGGTTTCCAATCGTTCGGTCGATTAAGGGCCCAACTTCTTATGTCACAACGTCCTGCCTTATGAATCAAATTTGACACCAAAGGTCATCGAGTTCATCTAATAAGTTTCTGGGGGCTTCTTTTTTTTATTACCCTCCAAAGGAAGCACTGAGCGTTTTGATTCTGATCATTTACCTCACCTGCAGGAACATTTCCCTGATCTCTGCAAAAATGGCTAATTCTCTCTTTCGGAAACTAAGCAGGACTGGAACTAATGAATTCAGTAGATCTGGGCCAGTCAGTAATTCAGTTTTCAGTGACACTCCTTGAGTTTCAGCTTTCGCGCCAAGAACATGTCTGAGTTTTCCAGGTTTGTTAATATTCCGATCCCCAAAATGTGGGGGATACCGTACTGAGCAGTTCAATTTTCTTGGCATAATTATTTTTTCAACATTTTATGCATCGAGTGGTCTATCCAATATCTTCTCAATCAAGCGTGATCGATTTTTATTTTGTTGTTCGAAAGCTTAATGCCATAGTAAAGCATACACCCAGTGGTCGTGGATTTTCTTCGACTTAATATCGAGTGAGAATGCCAAGCGTTCGTCGTTCATCTGGAGAATATCTAGGTAGCTTAGAATTCCTAATGCCAATGCTATCAAATCTGAAGTATTTCTCTACAAAGAGGTGTAGTTCATCCTTTTTCTCAGACTCAAGGTGATAAGCAAACTCAAGCATAATCTTCCTCGACATTGACGACAAAACTCCATGCAGGATCCAATCGAGTTCAATGAGAGAGGCGACAGGATCATCCTCTATACCCACTTTTATTTCTCGGCGTAAAATCTAATGCCAATAATCTTGGCCTGTCAAGTTCACTGTCGGTCGACCGAGGTGGTCGTACTAAGAAATCAAGTTGCCATCAATTACCTAAATGTCTTGGAAGCGTAATGTATGAATGTATAAACTCGTTCAAGGTTGAAGGATCCTGTATCTGTCACAAGCGTCAGAAAAGACGATCTTGCTTTCCAGGTTGTTATAGCCGCCCACTGCCCTCTGAAACTCCAAGTCGACGTTCCGATTTCCGGCTCCTACCTCGTTGGCTACACTGCTCTCTACGAGTGGGACGGTGAACCCTTCATCAAGCAGAGCACAACTGTTAAAGCTATCTTCAGGCCCCTGGACGGTCACTGGAAGCACCTTCAAAAAGGACCTGTTTGGCACTTGCCGAAATGGATGTTTGCAGTAGCCACGGTAATCTTTGGTCTTTCTTCCTCTTGGTCTCCGCCTTCGTTCAGTCATCACGGTGAAGTAACTTATGGCGAATACCATTGCAAGCTCAGGCATCAGAAGCATAGTCGGCGCTTGAAAATCCATTCCCAGCGTTAGTTAACGTCTTCTCTTTTGAACTTGTCACAGGCAGTAATCTGATGGCCCGTGTCATCGCAAGAAACATACCTAGCTTGTTGCTTAGGTACCTTTGTGCTGTTCAATAAAATTACCTCATCGGGCACCTCCGAGCTAAACGTCTAGTTCGGTCGTTTGCATGTAACTGATTTAAAGGACTTCGGTGGGTGTGGTTCTATGCCGCCTTTCCGATCCCGCAGGTGGAGGGCATTGATTCGTCATTACAAGAGACACGAGATGTAATGATTCGAGCGCTGTTTTTATTCTAGCAAGCGGGGCGCAAGGGTGTGCACCCACTTAGGATCGGGAACCTCCACGCTTTTGACGGATTTTAACCTAGACTTCCACTTATAATATTTTTTTCTGAGAGTTTTGTTAATCCTAATACTTTTTCATATAATTATACCCCTCTTCAAATGCTCCTTTTTAGGGTTCCGTACCCAAAGGGTAAAACGGGTGAAAGGGACCCTATTACTAAGACTTCGTTGTCCGTCTGTCTGTCTGTCACCAGGCTGTATCTCATGACCCGTGATAGCTAGACAGTTGAAATTTTCACAGATGATGTATTTCTGTGTCCGCTATAACAACAAACACTAAAAACAGAATAAAATAAATATTTAAATGAGGCTTCCATACAAAGAACGTGTTTTAAGGGTTCCGTACCCAAAGGGTAAAAACGGGACCCTATTACTAAGCCTCCGCTGTCCGTCCATCTGTCTGTCTGTCTGTCTGTATCTCATGAACCATGATAGCTAGACAAATGAAATTTTCACAGATGATGTATTTCTGTTGCCGCTATAACAACAAATACAAAAAATATAATAAAATAAATATTTAAGGGGGGCTCCCATACAACAAACGTATTTTTTTTGCCGTTTTTTGCATTATATTAATAACGACAACAGGTAGACAGTTGAAATTTTCACAGATGATGTATCTTTGTTGCCGCTATAACAACAATTACTAAAAACTGAATAAAATAAATGTTTAAGGGGGGCTCCCATACAACGTGTTTTTTTTCCGTTTTTTGGTACGGAACCCTTCGTGCGTGAGTCCGACTCGCACTTGGCCGGTTTTTTTATGCCATTTTAGAATGTGGCGGTACCTGCAAAATAATTCTTACTTTCAATTCCAGTATTGCTATAAGTATTGGCAAAATCTAATGGTTTTAGATAAAAAATATTAAAAACTGCCGCTATTTCTATTTTTTTTTTCAATTTGTTTTGTAAATCTCGAAAACTACCTTTAAATTGGGTATTTTTCTACAAGGCAAAACTCATTGTTATGTTGCATAAATCGTCGATACATGCCAACTTTTTCAAGTGTCGTAAACGGCCTCAAAATATTAGCCTTAAAATATTTTATTTAAAAATTGCCGCCACTGCGATCTTTGTATTGATTTTTCTATTTGACATAACTTGCCTATATTTTGCAACATATACTGCAAGCAATTAAGTTTCGATTTACTTTCTCTCTTGCACCCAGCCGTCGCAATAGGACTTGAAAAAAGAAAGATATCTCAAAAATGAATTTTTCCTCTGCAGTTTGCAGGGTATCCAGACATTGTCAACCGTAACACCAAAATGTCATTTCTATATATACGTTTTGGTGTTTAATAAATCCTCTCACTCGAAATTTCCATAATGTAGTTGATATACTTTTATGCATTTGGAGAATGGGCAAAATGTCCCAAGTGTTGTAGCACTTTGAGTTGAATATCATTAGAAAGGTCTCATTTAGTTGATCAAAGTATAATGTATGACAGCAAAACTGAATTCCGCGTCAGTAAAAAGTTACAGGAGTTTGAAGATCGTATAATTAGTATTAAAGTGATAGTGTTTTGTATCATAGTTGACCATCAATATGAATGAAAACTCTAAAAAGTACATTCATATTTAAAAAATACTACACATTTTAAAAGGTAACACTTCTTCATCATCATCATCATATCAGCCGCACGACACCCACTCCTTAACATAAGCCTCCCCCACGGATCTCCACGACCATCGGTCCTACACTTCCCATATCCAGGGGCTTCCCGTGACCTTCGCCCTCACGTTGGTCCACCTTGTCGAGGGCATACCCACGGAGCCGAGTCCAGTGCGTTGTCACCATTCCAAAACCATTTCGCCCCAATGGCCATCGATTCTTCTCGCTATGAGTCTAGCCCACTGCCACTTGAGCTGAGCTATCCTTCTCCGGAATCTCCTACGGATCTTATCCATGTTTATTCTGAGACCCACTCTTTAGGAAGTACTATGGATATCTTCGAGCATCGTGTTCAGGTCTTCCAACGTCTCAGCCATTAGAACTAATCATCAGCAAAACGAAGGTTTGTTGTATGAACAGTTTTGAGAAATAAGATCTCCCTGTAACCACACCTCGCTGCAGTAAGATGGGATTTGTGCTCTGATTCTGTACTCGGACCGACATGGTGGCATTTTCGTATAAGTACCTCAATACCTTGATATACCTATAGTCCACTTGGCACCTCTGGAAAGACTGCAGCACCGCCCAGGTTTCTATCGAATCAAAGTTTTTCTCATAGTACACGAACGCCAAGCAAAGTGGAGATTATACTCCTCGGTCTTCTGTATAAACTGCCACTGCGTAAGGATGTGGTCTATTGTTTTATGAAAATACTGTCTGCGCGTTTGTCCTCACTTCCACCTGATGGAAAGTGAAGTGGAGGACGAAGATTGAGCACGCACAGTCAGTCAAATGCGTATTTACTCTCGCCTTAAGGCTAAGGTCTTTAAAGACGCCTAAGTTATATTGTTCGGGGAATACAGACGCAGGGAGGGCATTCCACATCTTAGCTGTTCGAATTAAAAAGTTGGAACCGAAGCGTTTCGGCGGGTACGTGGAATATCGACAACATAAGGATGAAAAGCCACCCTGGGGCTTGTAGTCCAAAGATGAAATGGGGAAGGAGGTATGAGGTTGTGTATGTATGTGGTCTATGGAGCTAAATCCTTTTCGGAATCCGGCTTGTTTGGGAGATAGGAAGTCGTCGAACCTGTGAGCGAGACGATTCCTAAGGACATTTGAAAAAACTTATAAACGTGGCTCAGAAGTGAGATGGTTCTGTAGTTCTTTAGAAGGGACTTGTCACCCTTTTTAAAGAACAAAATCACCTTATGTTCCATGCCTTCGGCTTTCTGCCCTCGATAATGACGAAATTGAAAAGCTTCTGTAGGACCTTAAGTATCGGCTTATATACCGCCCGCTCTCAGAAGTTCTGTAGTGATTCCTTCGTCAATGGGGGTTTGCCATAATCGCCATGCTTGGATGGCGGGTTGGCGATCGCAGTAGACCAAGGTTTTTGGAGACGCTGCTACCCATCTCTTGATGGCTGTGCTGCCTTAGTCGCCAAACATGGTTCTCTCTATTGCACTTTGGGTGACTTTGCGCCTTCTTATGAGACCGATGGGTCTCCGTTAGTGACTACGTTTCACTCTCGTATGTCGTCACCAACAACCCACACTGGTCAAAGACTTTCCTGTTGCGACACTAAGGTACCTAAGTAGGACGCGAGATTTTCCGAATCTTCCCGAATGATACACATCCGAGCTGTATTCGACGAGAGATCTTCTTCTCGAAATTGAACTTACCTGACTGGTTTGTCGTCTGACCTAACCAGTTAATGGTCAAAACATTCAAGTGTAGTGTATTTATTGTTGTCAAATAAAAAAATAATGGTCAATGAACATGATTCTCTGATTTTCTATATTTCTAAACCTTTACTCGCCAAGGTATACTGTAAAAAATAGAACACTAAGCTCATCATATTAGGTTGCCTGTCCCTTGACGCAAACGAGGCAGTAGAGCGGAGAAACGAAGCAATATTACTAATAGGATAGCATAAAATCTCCGCTCCGCTGTTCTATTGGTTAATATTTCTTCGTTTCTCCGCTCCACTGCCTCGCCCAACATCAATGGACGGGCAGCCTTATACAGAGTACATAGAATAGTGCTCATCATATGGAGTATTCTCTCAATGGAGGGCATACTTGTCGCAATCAATGATTGAGACAACGGATTCACCTAAAGTGGCTAACTGATTGTAGATTATGCAAACAAACAAAAAAAAATACACAGAGCTCATCAGTGGATCAGCCCTGACACCTAGCAGAGGAACCACCGAGGCTGAAATCGGCAAGGAGAGCCTCATAGTAATCATTTATATACACAATACTAAAAAAACTCCGACGAAAACGTAGCAAAAACCGATATTTTTTGTTCTTGATGCTATTTTTTTCAATTATCTTCGAACATATTTTTTCTGACTTTGACGTTACTTAGAAGAAAATATACTAATTAAATGTGATGAGGACAACATATATAACATTTAAATATATATATGTCATATAATGCTACAAGGGTTGGGACATTCTTCATATAAAATTGCCCATTCTCTTTTCGAAGAAAATCGACATTTAAATTGGCATGATTTCGTACCTCAAAAGAAATGGCCACTACAACAGTGAACATCTTGATTTTTTTTCCAAGATTGGTCATAATCATAATATAAATGAGGGTTCTTGTAGTGAAACGGAAAAATATTTTTCTCTAACCAAACAACACTTTAGAGTTGTGGCCCCGCGGTTTGCGGTCTAAAAATCTATGTTTTTCAGAACTCTCCAGCGCGCGCGCCATTCGGTTTTTAATGTCAAAATCAACCATCACTCTTGTATGTTTGATCAAAATCGGTTGGACAACAAAAAAATTGCAAACATCGCCACAACCACCATCTTGTTTTTCCCAAATGTCATATTTTTTCCCCAGTTCGATTGAGGTTTTGCACTTTCCTCCAAACATCATTATACCCTTTTCCACCTCCTTCTGGGAGAACAATTATGTCAATGAGTCAGTGGTATGTAGTTTCATTCGTCAATACATGCCAACTTTTTCAAGTATCGTAAACTGCCTCAAAATGGCCTTAAAGTATTCTTAAAAAATATAAAATTTACGAAATGGCCACCAGCGCGTCCGCCATATTGTTTTTTTTATTGTTCATATTTTTCCTATATTTCGCAGCATATATTACGTGCTACCACGTTTTGGTCTTTTTTCTCACTTGCACCCAGCCGCCGCAATAGGACTTGAAAAAAGGGTATCTCGAAAATGTCTTTTTCCTTAGCATTTTCTAGGGTTGCCAGACGTTGCCAACCAAAATACCATAAAGTCATTTGTATACAGACTATACACAAGTCCTCATACTCGAAATTGTCAAAAAGTGAATACCTTGTACCTATAGCTATAGCCGTTTTATGAACCTCAAAGCGCTCCGGTGTTGCCATCTGGAAGAAAATCGACTTTAAAAATGGCGTGTTTTCGTACCCCAAACAAAATGGCCTCTACGACAGGCGCCATCTTGAATTTTTTTAAAAAAATCCCCGATTGGTAAAATTTGAGGGTAATTGTGGTGAAACAATAAAGTTTTTTTTCTTAAATCAAATAACACTTTAGAGTTGTGGCCCCGCGGTTTGGGGTGCAAAAATCAAAATTTTTAAAACTCTCCAGCACGGCCGCTATTTTGTTTTTGCATTTTTTTAATATTTTTCTCAATTTTAAATGTCAAAATCTACCACTCTTGCAAGTTTGAATAAAATCGGTTAGAAAACAAAAAAGTTACAAACTTCGCCACAGCCGCCATCTTGTTTTTCCCAAATGTCGTAATTTTTCCCCAGTTCGATTGGGGTATTGTACATTTTCCCCAAACATCATTATACCTTTTTCCACCTCCTTCTGGGAGAACAATTATTTTAATCAGTGAGTCAGTCAGTAAGTGAGTAATCGAGCTGCATATGCTGGGTTTTCTGTAAATTTGTATGGCGGCCATTTTGTTTTTCGACCATTTTGATTTTTTTTTCTCGCTTCAGGATCTACTTAGAGTCCTCTACAACTTCAGTTTGAGCACCATCTACCTATGTAGTACCATTTTGGCGGGCAGTTCTCCGTCATGAGGATCTTGACCTGGACTTCCACTTTGAATTTTTTTTTCTAATTGTTATCTAAATTCTAAATACTTTTTCCGTACATTGTACCTATCTACAAATGCTCCTTTTGGGTAATAAAAATGTAAGGTACTTGGAAATTACCCTTACTTTAAATTCAAGTGTTGCCATCTTTTCGATATAAAAATAGTCAAATTCCATTAGTATTCGCAAAATTTAATGGTTTTTGATAAAAAATATTTAAAAATGCCGCTTTTTCTATTTTTCACTTTTTTGGGGTAAATCTCAAAAAGTACCCTAAAAATGGGTATTTTTTTTTCACAAGGCAATACTTCTCTATAATTTGCGTAATTTGTCGGAACATGCCAACTTTCTCAATTGTCGTAAACTGCCTCAAAATAGCCTTGACATATTTAAAAAATGTATAAAATTTACAAAATGGCCGCCACCGCGTCCGCCATGTTGTTTTTTTTATATTTCGTATTTTTCCTATACTAAACAACGTAAACTGCGTGCAATGACGTTTTGTTTTTTTTTCTCACTTGCACCCAGTCGCCGCAATAGGACTTGAAAAAAGGGTATCTCGAAAATGTCTTTTTCCTTAGCAGTTTCTAGGGTTGCCAGACGTTGCCAACCAAAATACCATAAAGTCATTTGTATACAGACTATACACAAGTCCTTATACTCGAAAATGTCAAAAAGTGGTTATTTCACTTTTTTGCATTTTGGGGTAAATCTCAAAAGTTACCCCGAAATGGGGTAAAAATATTTTACTAATGAATACCTTGTACCTATAGCTATAGCCGTTCTATGAACCTCAAAGCGCTCTAGTGTTGCCATCTGGAAGAAAATCGACTTTAAAAATGGCGTGTTTTCGTACCCCAAACAAAATGGCCTCTACGACAGGCGCCATCTTGGATTTTTAAAAAGTTTCCCCGATTAATAAAATTTGAGGGTAATTGTGGTAAAACAATAAAGTTTTTTTTCTTAAACCAAACAACACTTTTGAGCGGTGACCCTGCGGTTTGGGGTCCAAAAATCAAATTTTTCAAAACTCTCCGGCGCGGCCGCCATTTTGTTTTTGCATTTTTTAAATATTTTTTTCAATTTTAAATGTCAAAATCTACCACTCTTGCAAGTTTGAATAAAATCGGTTGGAAAACAAAAAAGTTACAAACTTCGCCACAGCCGCCATCTTGTTTTTCCCAAATGTCATAATTTTTCCCCAGTTCGATTGGGGTATTGTACATTTTCCCCAAACATCATTATACCCTTTTCCACCTCCTTCTGGGAGAACAATCATGTCAATCAGTCAGTGAGTGGTAATCGAGCTATATATAGTATAATGTATCTGATACGCAGTGATATTGGTCACATTCTTGAGCGGGCTCCACATTCGCGCCGTGGACTCCCGTGAAAGGCGTGAAGCGCGAATGTGGATGGTTTTCGCTTCGCGCCCGTTCACGCCTTGTTCCCCGTTCCGTGTCGGTATTTGCGCCCGCGTCAAAGGGTTCGCGGTGAGCGAACCTCCCGTGAACGCGAACGCATCCACACTCGCGCGTGAAAACAGTACCATGCCTTGAGGTTTTTTATTTATTTGACGAGTACGGTGCGTCAAAATGACCGTCACTTGGACGAACGAGCAGGTAGATTGAGTGTTATCATGCCGAACCCATTTTATGGAATGCTAAATTCAAAGATATGCATAATTCGGCGTCCATTCTCGACAAGTGCGCGAACTATACTGTGAACGATAGCGAGTGTGGAGGGTCATGCTTTTCACCGTGAATCACGCAGGAGTCTGGAGCCAGCGTTGCAGGACATGTTTCATTTTTTATTATTAAGTCAAAGCATTACAATAATATTTTTTTCACCTCTCCAGCACGAAAAGGGTGCTTTTGGCGCGTAAAAACTCGCAGCAAAATCTATTTTTGCTGCGAGCGTGAGGCAAAGTGCTTTTTTAATTTCTTACACCAACTTTTAAAATAATAAAGAAAAAAGAAATGAAGTGACAAGGATGACACTTGTAAAATTGATATGTGAGAAAAGGATAGATAGAGTGCTTTATGGTGTCACACATGGATTAAAAAGTAAAAAAATAAATGCACGGATATACCAAGGAGTTTTATATAAGGATTGTTAAAAAAGAAGGTTGATAGTTCTAAATAAAGAGTATGGACGTAATGTATGAAACAAATATGAAATAAGAAAAATTAATGAATTGTAATAACAAATTATATGTTTTATGATTATAAATAAATAAATAAGATGGGATATTAATGAATCAGAGAAAAACACAACGTATGTAATCAAAACGACGAGAATCTGCTTTACTGACTCTACTCTATGAATAAAAAATTTCAACATATAGGTTTGATCGAATTATTTTTGTGATAAATTACAAAAATGAATGCGTCCAACGATGAAGATAGTTGTCTAACTCCAAAAGAGTTGAGTGAACAAGTTTCTAATGCTGAATTAAGCTTTTTACCAGGAAAGTCACCTGAAAATTTTCTCGCTGGTAGAGGTGAAAAGTTGTATGTTTTACACGAGACCAAAATTTTGTTCTGCCTCGTGCCTTTAAATCACTCACTGTGCTCAGTAGTCTATATTAGAATCACTCGCTACGCTCATGATTCAATTCTAGACTACTTCGCTAGTTCGTGATTTAAAGTCGGCACTCGCAGCACAAATTGATTTTGGTCACTTGTATAACAAATAACTATTTTTATATATTTTTTTTATATTGAATGGGTTTGCTCTTGACCCCAGTCTTGCCCAGAAAGCAAAGACGGTCTACGATGGAGCGAGCTTGCCCAGAAGGTGTTTATTCACTCTGGCCTTGAATAGAGTCAGGTTGTATGCGCTCGGAAACACAGACGCCGGCGGGGAATTCCATTCCATTGCTGTGCGCATTATGAAAGATGATGAGTAGCGTTTGGTACGCAGAAAAGGTATATCAACTAAAAACGGGTGGTAACCTGCAGTGCGTCTGGATGTCCGATGGTAGAAAGGAGAAGGTGGAATGAGTTCATGCAGTTCTTGAGCACACTCACCGAAGTACAATCTATAAAAGACCGATAGGCAAGCAACTTTTCGGCGGTGAGCTAAACTGTTAAGCTTAGCTGCTACCAGTTCTTCATCGCCTATTAATTAAGACAATACCACAGAATATATACTCTAACGCGAAAAGAAACGACACTTGCGCATGTATGCTCGTAAAATCGCTCGCGGCTATGTGTGCGTGTCTGGAGGCGTGCGGGGGCAGCGCGCGGCGCGCGGGGAGTGCAGCCGTTAGTCGCCGACTTACCCGGCCAAGGGTTCTACTGTCGCTCGCCGCTCGCTTGGCCCATCGCAATCCGCATTGTACCGCATTTCTCACGGACTGACAACGCGACGCGACGCAACATTATTTAATTGTTAGATAATCATGCCCAGCGGCGGGCATTATTGTTGTGTTTGTTGTTGTGGCAACAACCAAAAACAATATCCTGATAAAAGTATCTTCGTATTTTAAAAGTTAAAATATACGAAATATTAGTCATGCCCTTACCCTTCCTTTTACCTTACTTTAATTATAAAAAAAGATCTGAAAACAAGGATTTCAGACGATTAAACTCGTAAACTCGCAAGTAGGTAAAATTGAAAATAAATAAATAAAAATACAAATCAAATCTTTCATTAACATGTTAAAGATTAATAAATTTATTATAAATAACAGAAAATATAGTATAAGAGTTGCAATTTATGATGTACTAACAGCCGCCCGCGGTTTCACCCGCGTGGTTTCCGTTACCGTAAGAATATCGGGATAAAAAGTATTCTATGTTTTAATCTAGGCTATCTAGTATCTGTGTGCCAAATTTCAACCAAATCCGTTCAGTAGTTTTTGCGTGATTGAGGAACAAACATCCAAACATCTAAACATCCAAACCCACAAACTTTCACATTTATAATATTAGTAGGATCTACCCTACCTAATATAATTTAAAGATTACAAAAAGTTATTATAAATCAAACCTATCTTTCATTAACATGTCCTTGCACAAGTTTATATTTCCTAACATACTATGTTATCTCCTTTGTTACAAGTCTAAATTCGGTATCAACCCTAGCGCTTCCACGCTCTGGCTCAAGGTCGCTGGCGCTCGAACTCTCATGTACAGAGTGTGTCACGGCTGTGACAATACAAACGTTTATTATGCTTGTAGCACACATTTTCACAATGCTAACAGTAAAAACTTTTGTTTTATTAACAAAAGTTCAATAAAATTAAACAAATACAACAACACATAATGTGAAATAACTTTTTTCTGCCGGTCGTTACTTAATAAAATAATACATATTTTGAAAAGTGGGATTGAATTCTTAATTTAAAACTGGTTTGGTTTCTGTACGCGAACTTTCATCAAGCGGTCAAATATGCCCAATGACCTTTCATTTTGTTTATGATGTTGTGTCACTTAAGAAAAAATAATCCTTATGCTTTTATACGTTTGTATGCCCTTTCGATCAGTATCGTAAAAAAGTACTTTTTTCATATTTGATGGGATCGATTCCTGGTTAAGGCAGGCATCTTTTTATAAATCTTTGGATGCAATTCCAATTATTTTTAAAAACAAAATGAAGTCTTCTTTCAGTAAAATTTCCCATTTTCAATATTTGAGGTACTTTCCAGAGGGACAGAGGTGCGGCAAAGTTTTGGGACACCCTGTATATTTACAAAATTGATAACACGAATAATAATTTTGTTTTACAATATATTTACTTTGTCCTTTATCCTCAACATTAATGGTGACAATTTTCGGGCACCATTTGCGAACGAGGCCTTGACTGCCTGGTCTATATTTTGCCCGAATCACGATCCTCCCGATCATCCTGAAGTTCAGAGGAATTGGGATGACATCCGATCCAAGTTAACGCTCGAAGAGCTTATATTTGATGCGAGTAATACTGACCTGGCTAGGCTTAGGGCGGTGTCACGACCAGAGTCTGGAGCTTGGCTACACGCACTGCCTTCTCCTCAGATGGGCACTCTCATGGATGACGACTCATTGCGGCTGGCGGTGGGTTTGAGACTGAGATGCAATGTGGTTGAGCCACACCGCTGCATTTGCGGAGTCCAGGTCGAAGCTGACGGGCACCATGGGTTGAGCTGCTCTAGATGCGCGGGTAGATTCCCCAGACATCATGCCCTTAACGATATAATCCGCCGAGCTATGATCGCCGCCAACATTCCTTGCGTTTTAGAACCTCCAGGTTTGAGTCGCACAGACGGCAAGAGACCCGATGGCCTTACTTTGGTACCATGGGAGAGGGGTCGGTGTCTGCTGTGTGATGCGACCTGCGTTAGCACTTTTGCGGCCAGTCACTTGCCTTATACATCACGGACTCCTGGATCAGCTGCCGAGAATGCAGCTGGGCAAAAACACCAAAAGTATGGGGCTTTAAAACAGAATTACCTTTTTGTCCCCTTTGCGGTAGAGACCTCGGGCGTGTGGAGCTTAGAGGCGATAGCCTTTATTAAAGAACTAGGACGTAGATTAGTTAAACGTGGACACGATCGCCGCAGCGGGTCATACCTGATTCAAAGGCTTTCCCTGGCAATACAGCGCGGCAACGCAGCCGGTATCATGGGAACCTTTGAACCGGAGATGACGCGCGGCGGCCTTTTAGCCTAAGTTTTATTTTGATTTTAATATTGTATTTGTCCATCCATATAATGTAATGTCTTTGAAATAAAAGTACTTGAATGATTTAGTAGATAAATAATCTGGAATAAAAGATTACACTTATACAGTCGGGTATTGAAAAGACATCTTAGTATAACAGAAATTTATATGACAAGGTTCTAAGTATGCTCAATATTTTTATGTGCCGACTGTACTCACGACTAGCGAATAAGAATCGTTCCCGACTATTCCCGAGTCGACAAACTTCCTGTTACATTCTTATGTTGATTTGTTCCCCCCAGGACCTACAGCCGCCCTTCTGCATCCAGTCGGCGGGCGCGGCGCACCGGCTGCCGTCGGCCTCCACGTGCATGAACCTTCTGAAGCTGCCTGAGTTCGCGCGCGACGACCTCATGGCGGAGAAGCTGCTCTACGCCATACAGGCGGGCGCCGGCTTCGAGCTCAGTTAATGCCGATATACTGCGCCTGGGTATGAACACCACTGTTTCCACAAATAGTGACCCCAGGACCTACAGTCGCCCTTCTGCATCCAACTCATGGCGGAGAAGCTGCTTTACGCCATACAGGCGGGCGCCGGCTTCGAGCTCAGTTAATGCCCATATACTGCGCCTGGGTATGAACACCATTGTTTCCAGCATTCGTGACCCCAGGACCTACAGCCGCCCTTCTGCATCCAACTCATGGCGGAGAAGCTGCTCTACGCCATACAGGCGGGCGCCGGCTTCGAGCTCAGTTAATGCCCGTATACTGCGCCTGGGTATGAACACAATTGTTTCCACCATTCGTGACCCCAGGACCTACAGCCGCCCTTCTGCATCCAACTCATGGCGGAGAAGCTGCTGTACGCCATACAAGCGGGCGCCGGCTTCGAGCTCAGTTAATGCCCGTATACTGCGCCTGGGTATGAACACCACTGTTTCCACAATTAGTGACCTCAGGACCTACAGTCGCCCTTCTGCATCCAACTCATGGCGGAGAAGCTGCTCTACGCCATACAGGCGGGCGCCGGCTTCGAGCTCAGTTAATGCCGATATACTGCGCCTGGGTATGAACACCACTGTTTCCACAATTAGTGACCCCAGGACCTACAGTCGCCCTTCTGCATCCAACTCATGGCGGTGAAGCTGCTCTACGCCATACAGGCGGGCGCCGGCTTCGAGCTCAGTTAATGCCCGTATACTGCGCCTGGGTATGAACACCATTGTTTCCACCATTCGTGACCCCAGGACCTACAGCCGCCCTTCTGCATCCAACTCATGGCGGAGAAGCTGCTCTACGCCATACAGGCGGGCGCCGGCTTCGAGCTCAGTTAATGCCCGTATACTGCGCCTGGGTATGAACACCATTGTTTCCACCATTCGTGACCCCAGGACCTACAGCCGCCCTTCTGCATCCAACTCATGGCGGAGAAGCTGCTCTACGCCATACAGGCGGGCGCCGGCTTCGAGCTCAGTTAATGCCGATATACTGCGCCTGGGTATGAACACCATTGTTTCCACCATTCGTGACCCCAGGACCTACAGTCGCCCTTCTGCATCCAACTCATGGCGGAAAAGCTGCTGTACGCCATACAAGCGGGCGCCGGGTTCGAACTCAGTTAATGCTGATATACTGCGCCTGGGTATGAACACCACTTCAAACTCTTTAGACGCTGTTACACAAGGAAAGTTTCTTGCACGCAAGCGGTATTTTTTTCTTAGCAATAATCAGCGAACTAAAATCTATAGAAGTGTAATTGCAAACAAATATTGCTTAAAAAATGGCACCACGGGGCCGAAAAAGTACAACCCGCTCAGCTTTAGTCGGGCAAGCTACGCACCCGGTGACTGACGTTAGTGTTCTTTCCAATAAATTACAGTTTGTATTGTAGAGAAAAGATAGAAAGAGAGTTTATTAGAAACGACGTCCTTTATAGTCAAATGGTGTAAAAGATGTAAAGAAGGCAGTAAAAAGATGCAGAAAAACGTATCTTATTTGTTCGTTAAGTATAGAAAATATCTATGAGTATACAAATTATGGTCGCTGATAAGCAACCAGTGTTCAGACGCTTTGTGGTGCATAATTAAATGCCAGCATTTTTGTTTCTATCCACTTACTTTACTTTTCGTGTGGTGCCATTTTTTGAGCAGAATACTTATTCCATAGACTTTAGGTCGCTGGCAATAATTGTGTTGCCTAGTAGTGTAAACAGATCTTAAGCCTCGCCTCTTGAATACAATTATTTCTACTGAAAACTTTCCTAGACCGCGTGACTGAGTAAACGAACCAAACAAGTTTTTGCCATAATGTAAACACCCTCAGGCGAGAATTGAAAGGCGAATTTTGCCGTGCGATAATCGCATTCAATTTTTTGCCACTTGCCTGCGAAAAACTTTCCTTGTGTAACAGCATCTTTTATTTTATTTTATTTTATTTTGTTAGGAAAACTTACAGCTGTGAGATAAAATATGAATATGAGTAATTACAAAATAAGTAAATATAAGCCATTTACAAGTTTTCACTTATGGGTAATTAAAATAATGGACTAAATAACAAATAGGTAACTATGTGGGTAAAATACAGATCTATGTTATAGAATTACTTAATTAAAATAATAATTTTATTTGACATTCTCCTTATCAAAGAATGATGCGACGATCATGCGACGTATCGCAGCCGGCCTTATACAGAAAACATCAATAGAGGGGTGCTCCATAGAAAATTTATTAAATTGAGCAACAGCTCTGCAGAGAAACGAGTTTTTTCTATATTTCGTGTTACATGTCGGGATGCATAGGGGACGATATTTACGGAACTGCTGAGAGGGCGTGTTTATGTATATTTCGCTCAACAGTTCAGCAGAGTCGATGGCGTTATTTAGTATTTTAGTAAGGTAAACTAGATCAGCAATATTTCTTCGCATTGTAAGGGGTAGAAAATGATACTTTTTGCATCTAGCTTCATAGTTTGGAAGAAATTGCTTGCATTTAAATTGTAAGAATCGTAAAAACTTTTTCTGAATGGACTCGATTCTGTCGATATATACATTATACAAAGGGTTCCATATTTCAGAGGCATATTCAAGGATACTACGTACGAAAGAGCAATACAGAACTTTAATGGGTTTAATGTTGCTAAAATGAGAACATGACCTAATGACGAACCCAAGTGACTTTGAGGCTCGCTTAACTATATTATCTATATGGTCGGCAAATATTAATTTGGAGTCTACTATGACCCCAAGATCTTTTACTTTTTTAGTTGATGCTAAAACTTGACCTCGCAACTTATAATTATGGTTAACTACATTAACTTTACGTGTGACACTCATTGAATAGCATTTAGAGACGTTAAGATTTAGTTTATAACGGGAGCAATATTCTTGGAATGTATCTAGATCTTTTTGTAACAATAAACTATGTTCAACACTATTGACCTGCCTGAAAATTTTGGTGTCATCAGCATAAAGTAAAAATTTAGAATTTTGAAAACAAGACGCAATATCATTTAGAAAAATAGCAAACAAAAGAGGTCCAGTTATCGATCCCTGGGGTACGCCTGAGGGTACGCGTACCCAATCAGAGGTGAAACCATTGATTGCTACGGCTTGGGAGCGATTATCTATATGAGACGAAAACCATCTAAATAAATTTCCATGAATTCCGGCGCAGTACAGCTTGTGCAGGAGGATAGAATGATCAATTCGGTCGAAAGCTTTACTAAAATCCGTAAAGATAATGTCAACCTGCGAGCCCGAGTCCATACAAGAAGTTATATAATTGTTGGAAATTAAGAGATTGGACACGGTTGCGCGACCCTTTATGAAGCCATGCTGCTCCGGAATTAGCCATGAAGCCAATGCCGCATACGTCTGCTTGTGAACTATACCTTCAAATATTTTGGCAAAAATACAAAGTTTTGAGATTGGCCTATAGTTTTTAACATCACTCTTATCCCCACTCTTATGAACTGGTGTTATGAAAGCGGATTTCCAAATAGAGGGTACCACCCCTTCACTTAGCGAACGACGAAAGAGTATACTGAGAGGGCTAACTAGACTTTCAGCGCATTTTACAATAATTATGGGCGAGATGTTATCAGGACCGGCACCTTTGTTTAGCTTAACTGCTTTGAGAAGTTTAAGGACTTTAAGCTTTGGTTTCCTTTCCTAGGATAGCGGTGCCGGCACATAGCGTAATTATAACTGTATGGATCTACGATGGAACTACTTCATTGTTCATGGTACAGATGCAAAAAAACTCAAATATTATTGCATTTAAGATTTTTTGACATCGCTGTTTACTGTGCATGCGTAATGACGAGAAATTCAGGAAGTCGCTGCATGACTTTTTCTGAAAAAATGGTGGCGAACTGCTTTACACCGTCATGACAGCCGACACAAAATAGCGGCACCGCTTTTAAGGTGCGTTTACATCTGTTCAACAACTGGCAATTTTGTAGAAAGCAACATGCTGAAAGCAAACAGAACGTCGACCGTTCTACAAAATATGTCTTGTTGAAACTTTGTACCCACAGTAAATGCATTCATTCATTCAACAATATTGCTTCAACAAATCATATCTTTTACTTGTTTGTTTGGTGAAAAATGGAAATTCAGTGGAGAAATGAAAAAGTTATTCAGTTTATTGAGGATTATATTATAGAAATGTAGAAGTGCTCTGGCATATAACCCTAAGTGAATGTAAAGACAGTAAAAGAAAAAAGATGCCTAGGTACTTAATACTAGCCAATCGGTACGGCACACACCAATCGGTACGGTATCACAGTAAATAAGTCCTTTAGTATACTGTTTCGGCATCCACTTCTATACATTGCCCGTTTTCACCACCGTTTTATTTTCCTTTCTTTCCGAATACTTTTAAAAATTAAGACAGCCGCGCAGCAGCAACGACTTGTTTGGTAGACATGACTGTAGATGTAGGTACACAACTGTAGAATGTATGTAAAATGAAATTGTCGAATCTGTTGGCTCTGTTGCTGCAACAGACGTTGATCATTGTTGACCGTACGACACTGTTGAGAACTGTTGCGTACGACAATCCGTGCACAATGTCTGTCCCCTCTCACACGTGACGTGGGTCATGTGATCGGCTCACCTAGACATCGCGAGATAAGTTGGTGTCGCCAAATATTCGCGGTGCGCATAGTGTTCCATACATGATGCGGTCGGTCGTTCTTTAGGGTACGTTCAGATGACAAGCGCTCAACGTTAAATTTTTGTATACTGTTCACATGGTGCGCGATTGTCAGGCGTTGAACGTGCGTTGTGCGTTGCCGCGGCCGCCATGGCTGTTTGAGTTCTACATTTGTCGAAGATGGACATAGAAATATGTAGTTTCAACGGTGATTTATATGGTAATTCGATATAGATTCGATAATTCTGTATTAAAAGCTTCCGTTTCTATTTCGGACGGAAAAGTGACCACTTTTTGCTCTTTAGATACTACTACTTCAAAGAACTATATTTTACAGAGGTTATTGTTTGCAAATAAACAATAGATCCTTAGCTTTAATCTCAACGTTTGAATTTTTGATACATTATGTACTTAGCGAGCAATAAATTTATTTAAGGTGAGGGCGCCACTGTGAGGAAGCTAATCGCCTTAATATTTTTCATTCTTTGTACTACTCGTAGTTTTAAAATGCATTTGGAACGACAGTGGCCGCTTTTGGTTTGAATTTTAAAACATACAGAAATAGGGCTTGTTTCCTTTTTTAAATATTGACTTGGTTTACGTATAATAAAAATAAATGAATTGGCGGCGCTAGTTGACGGCTATAAGGGTCTTAATATTTATTTTATGCAAAATAAAGTGTTAATATCAATAAAATCAAATCAGGCTTAAATGGCGAATTTTTTTTTACTATGTTATGATTTGTTGGTTTAGTCGACTAATGCCAACTTCTACAAATGCCAACTTAGTTCAAAACGCCAGATTCTACAAATGTCCAATTCTACAAATGCCAACATTTAGTTGTAATATTTTTCAATCACTTTTTGAATATTTTTGAGTTTTTATAGTGTCTTTTCAATCATTTTTGGTTTTTTTCTTTCCTTCGTAATAAAAACGTCTATAAAAAAGGTAAATAAATAAATACATTTAAAAAATATAAAAAACCCATAAATATATATCAAAAAGTGAATGAAAATATTACAACTAAATGTTGGCATTTGTAGAATTTGGTATTTGTAGAAGTGGGAATTTGTAGAATTGGACATTTGTAGAATCTGGCGTTTTAAACTAAGTTGGCATTTCTCGACTAAACCGTTTTCGGTTCAAAAATATGAGTTGTAAAAACAGGATATGCAAACTGAGGAACTAATGGCGCCACAAACGCTTGTACATACCAACATCGTTTGATTGGTTGTTTCAAATGTCAAATGTCATTTCTGCCATATCTTAACCAATCAAAAGTACTGTCTTAGGAACAAGCGTACGCAGCGACATCTACAATTAGCTTTGCGTTGCCATCCCCATGACTTAGCATTTTAGATAATAAACATATGCTATATTGGTTTTCTTCTATTTTGTAAGCTGCGATTTAACAAGATCATTTTTATGTTTCAGGTAATAAGTGAACAAGAACGCTGCTTTAAATATTTATTTACACTGCAAAAGACAAATTATGAACTATTTTATAACAGTTGTATCGTCATATGATGGTTAAAATCTCATTGTGATAATAATATTATTAAATAAATGTTGTATAAATGTTACCTTCTGACGAATTTACGTGTAACACTTATTTCTAAAATTTCTACTTACAATCTATTTATTTATTTTCATATAATATACCAGGTTCAGTATAGATCTTAAAATTGTTGTAAATGACCATGGACTGTTTAACTCTTTTAAATAGATTTAGGATAATGAAATGTAAATACATAGAAAAATAATATCGAATGAATATTTATATAAATAATACAAACAAAGTAGGTGAATCGTAATGTGTATAAAATATTCGTTATGTTACGAAATTTTGTAAGTACATTAATGTAAATGGGTATGCGTCGAGTCGTATATATTATTGTAGTTAGGTAGTGTCGCGTGAGACGAACAACTTGTGTCGCGATTTTTTATTTTAGTACCTACCTAATAATAAAGTTGTCCAATCCTTCGTTTGCTTTTCATTGAACCTTAATAAAGAGGAAGTAGAGAAACCCAAAATCCCAATATTATTATTAGCTGGTTCACATGAAATGAAAACAATAGTAACTTATAAAACAAAATTATTTTACTTTAGGCATTAATACTACTACATAAATGCTTTATTTCATATGAAAAAAAATCTAATATCATGATTTTTTGTTTTTTTTTGTTGGGAAATAGCTCTCATATTGATGTGAATATACGTTGCTATTCGTCTAATCTTGGCGACGACGGTATTGTGGTATTGTTTTTCCGACTTGTGTAAGTGAGACAGATAGATGTTTACTTTATGTTTAGTGGTATTTGTGGCGCGTGGTAGTGAGGTTTGCATGTCTGTATATTTATCTCAATGGCTCTCATACGCTAGAAAGCGACAATATTAACATAGTATGTGTAGGTATACTATGATTCACAGGGATCGACTAGGCGATGCGGAATCAATAAAGATTTATTACCGCTATCTATTCGTTCCATAGAGTATACTCGCGTACAGTCAAATGCATTCGTGTTGTAAATTATTTATTATTATACACTGGCCTGCAAAACTAAGTACTACAGAGTTCTATTTTCATACAAACGAGGTAACTTTGAAGCATTGGTTCTCCGCCCAGGATTAAACGTGGCGTGATCTGATGATGGCCATCCAGGAAGTGAATGGAGAAGATTTAGATCCCCATACACACCCAATTGATCTGATCAGCATTCTAAGAGCTGTAAGGATAAGAGTTTTATCAGTTAATTTAGGTTATAAATGCTTTGATCTATGTACACATCCATCCATGTATTAAGTTTGTGAAGTGACGAATAAAAACATTTTATTATTATTATTATTATCAGTTACAGCATTTCCATACATTTTAATGCTATTTTCGTGGTTTTTTTTTAAACATATCCAAACAGCTCTAAAAAAATAACGTGTTCTTACTTAGTTCCTTACCTTTTTGATTGGAGGGAGATTAGATGATCAGTCTGGCATCAGTCCATTCCATCAGTCTGGTACACATTTTGGATCATCAGTCTGGAAAAAAAACCATGACTGATCATGTAATCTCCCTCTTAGCCTTCTACTAGTTAATATATTATAAATTACCTCAGTTCCTCAGTTGGCGAGCGTTGTGAGTAAAAACGTCTCAATTCGATAAGTACAGCAGAAGAGCTGAAATAATAGTCTACTGCTATTTACACGACTACAGTTTTGTTGTTGAAAATAAACTAATATTAAGTTTAAGAAGTTTGTGTTCGCCTGTACAGTCCTGGATGCTAACGAGCGTTTATAGCTCGCTTATTTAGCCGTTTCTAAACGCGTATACAATGTTTAATAAATTACACATCTAATAAGCAACCGTGAACTTAGGTTGGGGCTCATCAATAACAAGCATTAATATTGGCTTAGGTGCATTCATCGGTACCAATATGGCCGCCACTCGCCGCCATTACCGTTTTGACAGTTGCAATCAATCTCGCCTGATGAATGAGTTTCGCGAGCGTGCGTTCGTGTGCGGTAGCCACATAAAGAGTGCTTAATCCCAACCTCGGGAATCCTATCTCTGATGAAAGCAGAACATTGAAAAATGATAACTTAAGTTATTTATGAGTGGCCATTAGGAGGGCCAATCGTGATCTGCTTTATTATCAGAATAAAGGAAATGTTTTCAAACTAGCTCATTTTGTGAGCTTTTGTTGGGCAAACATTAATAAATTGACATCTTTTCAATAATCATCAGCAGTTGGACTAACCATAGAAATATTTACTGATGTTTTTCTGAAGAATAATTCTTAGAACATCCTGCAAATGACTGCGAACTATTATTTCGGCTGTGTTAAAATTAGTCATACCTTTAAGGAAATCAAGTCTATCCTATGAATACTTAATTACAATACCTATTTTGACGTGTCTTATCGTGTCTTATGCACTTTAGTGACTTGAAGAATCAACCTAAAAACTGTTCAGTTTAATTTAAAGATCAACTTCTATTACGTTAGTGACTGTACCTTCTCTGTCACAGATCACAGTCTCTTAACAGTGCAGTTTTTCACTGATTTGCATCATTCCCATGGGTGTGCTCCATTTTATATTACAGTTTTTTATTGAGTAATGTACCTACCTACCTATCTTTAACTTTAAAAGGTTCATGTTTTGTTCCATTTATTCAACATTTGTATGGTGTCATTTTTGCAGTGACAGTGCATCAGGGGACATTGATGGATCGGACGCGGCCGCAGCGGCAACATGACATGTTGTTCAAATGTAAATTGATGTTGTTGAATTCACAAGTCACTCCGACACTTCTGCAGTTCTTTTTGCGTTAGTATTAACTTTGTTGATAATGCGTTATCCTTTACTTTGGATTCAATAGACCGTTTGTAAAGTATTCATATTTTATCTGTTGGAAGTAATATCTTCTAATAACCTAGATGTATCGGCCTAATTTATAAGTTTGATCACAAATCGGTCTTGTTAAGGATATAACAACCAAAACATGCCCGAAAACATTTGTTTAATCGTAGGTAGGACCATATTCAGGTAGTAACGTGATGGCACCAGTGTTGGACAAGGTACTAGTGTTGGACACTTTTGCCTCTTTTCACAAAAAATAAGAACACACATAGTATTTTACGGTTGGCAACACTCAAACCATAGACATTATACATCTATCTGTCATATCCCCAAATGTCATATGTTTCGGCCATTTTGTTTGAACATGGCGAAGTGAACAAAGTTGTGTGTCCTGTTTTTTTTCATTTTGTGTGATTTTCTTAACCAAATTGTTAAAAAGGTGAGTGAATATTTGTGTCAATAGAATTTTGTTTCCAATAATAATATAAATTTGTATTGAGCATAGCCCAAAGTTATGAAGTTTAACACTTGATTACAAAGGAATTAACGTGACAAAATATTATTTCCGAGATTGAGAGAGGGTGTCCATTATTGGATTGGCTTAAGTTCCAAAATCCAGTCATGGACACTGTCCATTAATGAGGTGTTCATAACTGGATCTTTTTATTTATTTAGATGCCACCTAAGAAAAAATATACACCGGAGCAGATGGCACAAGCTGTTGCGGCAGTGCTATCTCAAGGCGTATCAAAAAAGTTTGCAGCGAAGAGCTTCGGTGTGCCCAGCCAGAGTCATCATCATCATCATCATATCAGCCGCACGACACCCACTGCTGGGTATTGGCCTGCCCTAAGGATCTCCACGACGATCGGTCCTGCGCTGCCCGCATCCACTGGCTTCCCGCGACCTTCACCAGATCGTCGGTCCACCTTGTCGAGGGCCTACCCACGGAGCGTTGTCCGGTGCGCGGTCGCCATTCCAGAACCTTTCCGCCCCAACGGCCATCAGTTCTTCTCGCTATGTGTCCTGCTCATTGCCACTTCAGCTGAGCAATCCTTCGAGCGATGTCGGTTACTTTAGTTCTCCTCGTTTCTGATTCGATCACGCAGAGAAACGCCGAGCATGGCTCTCTCCATTGCACGCTGGGTGACCTTGAGCCTCTTTATGAGAGCCATAGTTAGCGACCACGTTTCACTGCCGTAAGTTATCACTGGCAACACACACTGTTCATAGACTTTCGTCTTGAGACACTGAGGTAAGTCGGACGCGAAGATTTTTCGAAGCTTCTCAAAGTTGGACTTACCTAACTGGAATGCCTGTCCTAGGTATACGTAATGGTCAACAACTTCAAGTGTGTTCCCAAAATGAAATGGAGAACGTACAACATGGGCATTTGCCATAATTTTCGTCTTATCCATGTTCATCCTGAGACCCACTCTTTGGGAAGCACTACGGAGATTTTCGAGCATTGTGTTCAGGTCTTCCATGGTCTCAGCCATAAGGACTATATCATCGACAAAACGAAGGTGTGTTAGGTACTGGCCATTAATGTGGATGCCGAGTCCTTTCCAGTCCAAGAGCTTAAAGATGTCCTCCGACGCAGCTGTGAACACACTGTGAGCAGTTTCGGAGAAATAACGTCTCCCTGTCTCACACCACGCTGCAGTTGGATAGGATTTGTGCTCTGATTCTGTACTCGGATCGACATGATCCTTGAGGTACCTCAACACCTCGATATACCTATAGTCCACTTGGCACCTTTGGAGAGACTGCAGCACCGCCCAGGTTTCAATCGAATCAAAGGCTTTCTAGTCCACGAACGCCAAGCATAGTGGCAGATTATACTCCTCGGTCTTCTGTATAAACTGCCGCAGTGTATGGATGTGGACTATGGTGCTAAAGATTTGTCGAAACCCGGCTTGTTCGGGAGGTTGGAACTCGTCGAACTTGCAAGCGAGACGATTCGTAAGGACTCTCGAAAACAACTTATAGACATGGCTCAGAAGTGAGATGGGTCTGTAGTTCTTTAAGAGGGACTCGTCACCCTTTTTAAAGAACAAAATCACATCACTTATGTTCCATGCCTTCGGCGTTCTGCCCTCCACGATGACGAAATTGAAGAGCTTCTGGAGGACTTTGAGTATCGGCTTACCTACCGCCCGCTCACAGAAGTTCCGTAGTGATTTCATCGTCACCCGCCGCCTTGTTGTTTTTCAGCTGTTTGAGAGCCATACTAATCTCATACAGGCTGACGTCCGGGATATCTTGGGTATAGTGTCGGGTAAGCTTGGCTCTGGGGTGTCTGCGTGGAATATAACTGCCAATAGAAACACTCGATCTCCCTCAGGCTTTCAGGCTTTGATGAGATGATGCGACCGTTGTCTTTTTCAGCTTCGTCATCTGGCTTTGCCCAATAGACAGATCTCTCGGGAACACTTTAGAGCCTTTATTCCGCTCGATAGCCTCTTGAATACGATTCGTATTAAATTGGCGAAGGTCGCTCGTCAAAGACTTAGATACAGTGCGAGGCACGTATCTTGAAATTTTTTCGACAGAGTGGGGATAAGTTCGCGCATGTGCTCTTGTGAGCGACCAATAGAGCGCGCCCCTCTCCCGCCGCCCGCGCCCCTCACCGCTACGCATACCCAAAATACGCGTTTCGCGCAATCCCCACCCGATTTCAAGATACGTGCCTCGCACTGTATCTGTCTATTGAGCTGCTGATAACGATGAGCATCCGCTGAGCTCTGGAGCCTCATTTCACGTCTCTGATCCATGAGTAGGAGTGTGTGGTCGGAGAGTTTCTTTAGCTTGGGACGGCGGGTCTTAAGGAACTTGGACAGTATCCACCACCATGTTGTATAGATCGTCCACATCTATGCTGTTCTCAAGGGCTACGAAGCGGTTTTGGAGTTCGAGTTGAAAGCTTTCGGGGTTTTGAGTTTAAGAATTTGTTGATTTTTTTGAGATTTTCTGTTTATCTCTTCTTTGTGATTTTGTAGTCGCTGTTTTATAGTATAGGTACTAAGACTAAGAAATATGCCAATGATTAAAACTAAGAAATAATTTTTAGAGATTTTCTGTTTTTAATACATACGTGACAAAAAACGTTACAGGATTTTTATTTCCATAAATCTACCTTTGCTTAAAATCTTGTATAAAGGCAAAGCTTGTAATAAGGAGTTTTTTCGCATTTGAATGAGACTTACCGGAAACTCAAATAAGTGTCCATCATTGGGATGTCCATCATTGGGACGTCCATAATTGGGATGTCCAATAATAGATGTTGGATGTCCATCACTGGGTGTCCATTACTGGATTATGACTGTTCATTATTGGAATTTCGATGTCTTTTCAGTTGATCGTTTTTATTATTATTTTTCTCAAAATTCTTTAAACTTTTTTTAGTTGTTAACAGGTAATAATAAGTGTTTATTATCTGACTACAACATTCTAAATTCGCAACACCGAGACTCAATTAATAAATAAGTTATAGGCTTACATGTTTGAATCGGCCCTTAAAGTGTCCATAATTGGTGCCACCACGTTACCTACACTCTGTCCAACTCTACCCTTCAGAGTTAACAATATGTATTTATTTACCTATACAGCGTTTGTTTCTATGATAAAAAAAAGTATTTTGGATTTATTGAAAGAACACGAAACGCTGAACGTTCTACCTAAACTTCGGTACACCGCATTTTTTGCGGCTGTCGAGTTGAGGACGCATTTGCAATATTATCACGTGGGCAAGTGCGGGCAACGGTTTTGGCGACACGTTTATTAAGCTACATCACGGTATGGCTACATTGTCTGCTGTCTACAGGCGAGGAAAGTTACCGGCGGCGTTCCGACTTAGGCAAAACCGCAGAATACGTTAAAATGACGACGACCGACGGTCGGTCGTCAGGGCCTCCTGACGACCGACCAATCGTTTACTTAATGTGCTGTAGCAAAGCTAAGTTACTGAATTCTACTATTCAGTTGATCGGAAAACTTAAGAAAATAATTTGAACTCGTGGGAGGTCGCTATTAGTCAACATAAATAAGAATAATTACTTAAGTTCCAAGCCCATGCAAGTTATTGCATATGAATCGCTCATAAACAAAAGTATGGTATGACGTCAACACCGGTTTATACAACAGTGAGACAGCATAATAATGTTAGTGTTAAATGCTCAAGGCCTGACATGGTCAGCATAACTTACGAATTTGCGTGACAAAGAGCGTCGCGGGTGGTCGCCTACTTTGACAACGTTGTAACCACGACTCGCTAACTGCCCTTATTTCTTAGAAGGTCATAGTAGGCTTTGCTTAAGAGACTGTGCCTAGGATTGTAAACAAGGTAATTATAGAGAGCGCTCAGCTTCGCATATGAGGAAGCCGATGGATGGAAAATAGAAACATGTACCTAATGATAGGGTGCGCCGCCGTTCCGAGAATGACCGTTCCAGTGATTTTGTTTCATAAATTTTACTGTCTAAGTCGAAGGGCAAATCAATCAAAGTTTATGCTATCAGTTATTTCGAATAGGATTTGTAATTATTAGTAGGGCCATTTCCTCGACGCATTCCTTAGTTTGTGGGTAGAAGCAATAAAAATATAAGCGTCTTTTTATTTCGCGTCAGTAAACATTTAAATCTCTTTGACGAGAACAACAGTTTGTTACGGAAATGGTCCGTTGAACATTGGAAAGCCATAACTCGGGTTCTCCACGGCATTCTGTCGTTCATAAGTCGAGCACGGTTTGCTAGTTCGCAGCGTGTAACGCGTCGCGGCGACACCGGCCGCTGCACTAGATCCGATCTGACACCAGATAAATCTGCACCGCGTGCGCAGGCCCGGACTCAAGAAGAAATCTAAATCCAACCTTACGAATAAATCTATATGAATTTTCAGTCCAATCTAATCGTTCTTACGCCTTTCATAATAATAATAATCCTCGTTGAACTATACTACGGTAACTACTTATTGTTTAGGAAATAACAGTTGCTGAAACCAAGTTAGCTTTAGAGCCGCAGCTAGCGTTAGTGATGTACAAGATTCGAGTCCTCCGAGTCCTTTTGTCTAGAGCTCGGAGTGGTTTTACAGGGTTCGCCTCGTTTGTATGAAGCTCGACGACTCGGGAGTCTTTTTCAGAGCTCGGCCGATTTCCAGCCATTTTCACGGCTCGAGCCTTTTTAAGAGCTCGTTCGATTTCGAGGCTTTTTCACGGCTCGAGTCTTTTTCGGCGCAATAGTTGTGATGTGATGGGCTGCTGATGAATGAGGATTAGTAGACTTAAAGCACAATAGATTAAGCACCTACGGTGCTCTTTATAACATAAAACATTCATCTTTTTGAGTTCTAATTTAGGAGACTAGAGTCAGATTTTCAGGGCTCTGTGAGCTCGATAGGCTCGGCTTTAATGTCTCCGTAAATAATAATATTGTACCTAAATATTATTATTATTTACGGAGATATTAAAGTCATAAACATAAACTCTAAGCTTTTTATGAGGCTCGCGTTCGTTTTAAGAGTCGAGCTTTTTTCGAAGGCTCGAGCTCTTTTGATAGGTTCGAGCTCTTTTGAAGGCTTGAACTCTTTTGTAGCCTCGGGGCGTGGCTCAGAGAGCTCGTTTCTTGGCTAGGTTTTGGCTTACCAGCCTACCGAGCTCATTGAGTCCTGCCAATCCGACTCGAGTCTTCAAAAGTAGAACTCGACGACTCGAGTTTTGTACATCACTAGCTATCGTTGCCATCCGTCCGGATAAAGCCGGACAGTGTTAGGTTTTTTGACCTCTTGTCCAGCCAAATTTGACTGTGTCCGGCCCGTCCGGCTTTTGAGGCTTTTTTCCCACCCGCACTGCACACAAGTTCACACAACTCACCTTACGCGTGCGGTGCGGGGCGGGCAGTGAGCGTGTGGGCGGGCGTTCTCAGTCATGAAAGTCCCTTTAGCATCCGGCCTTGGATCTCATAATTCCTTTTTAATTATGTTTTTTTTTCATGTTTGTCAAAAATCCTTTTTTTCTTAGCGTCCGGCCTTGGGGCCCAAAAGTCGAGCTATTTTAAAGGATTAGTCCGGCTTTTTCATTTTTAGAGATGGCAACGCTAGCCGCAGCTATTATTTTCATAGAGTAAATGATGAACGCTTTAATGAAAATGTCTCGAATCTAGCTTGGCTAGTGGCACAGAATACATAATACTTAGTGGTTAACACAGTAAGGTAAGTATAACATCGATGACTGTGTCCAATATTCATAACCATGATAATTATCATGTTTAAGTCCTTAATGCGGTCCTGTCGCCGTCGCTATTTCAATTTCATTGGAGCAGCGATATCTCAGCCATCAGCCCGGTTCCGTCCGGAGACCACCCAAGACGCCGCGCTCCAAACATAGGCCCGCTATTATATACCTTATGCCTCGACTCACTCGAAAATAATGCCGCGTATTTTACGATTCGTTCATTAACACTATATAGATAGACGGACGTTTATTGTGATGAATAGGTACTTCATGATTGTCATGACGTGAGTAATAAAAGCCATCGTTTTAAATTATTTTAGCAGTGATTTGGAGCATTATGGGGAAGGGACTTTGTAAATATATTTCAAGTGAGCTTGGAAATCCTGTCCGTTACCGAACAAGCTCTTCGTGTACAATACGGATTACGGAATTTATGAAAAGCCGTGAGGATATTAAATTAAAATAGATTTGATATAAGGATCATAATTATACAGGGTGTCCCGTGGATTAGAGAAAGGAAAGTATCTTAAATATTCAAGGTAGGAAAATTTACTGAAAATAGATTTCATTTTGTTGTTAAAAATAATTTGAGCTGCATTCAAAGAGAAGAAACATGATACAATACAATATAATAATTAGTTATAAATGTTTTTCATGGTCTTCCTTTTGTTTAAGATGCTGTTTTTTTTCAAGAAAAAATAATCCTAATCCTAAATAAATAATCCCTTTTTTTCATTGTTAGTGCGTTAGATTCCTGGTTCAGGCAGGTTTTTTTTCTAAAATCTTTGAATGCAGTTCCAATTTTATTATTTTTAAAATCTAAATGAAGTTTTTTTTTCAGTCAAATTTTCTACTTTCAAAATTGTTTAAGGCTTCCCTTAATGCAGCATTGTGACACCCTGTATACCTTTAGTAACTACCTGTTTAACTTTTTTACAGCAGAAATTACCCACCGTTTCAGTTTTCAGTGTGTTAGGTTGTATTTTTTTTATAATTATAAAAATACAACCTTTTTTTACAAGAATCCCTGTTTGTCTTAAAAATAGGTAACCTTCTTTAGCGCGAATACATAGAGTCAAACGCTTGGTAAAATTTTCCATAATTTTCCGCACTTCCTCAACAGATATTTTGTCCCACTCGCGTGTTAGAGGAGCCTTCAGGTCATCAACAGTTCTATGAGGCGTAGTACCAGGTCCTGGCCTCTAACATTGACTATAAACTGTAATCCATTGGATTTAGATCAGGCGAGTAGGGTGGCTATCTTTTGGGCTGATGAAATCAGGGAAATTGCTTTTGCACCTCTATTGAACACATAAGGCCCTATGAGCTGGAGCAGTCTTGTTGGAATATCCATGGATGGTTTGACTCCAAGGGATAACCACAAACTTAAGGATGTCCCATTCGGTAATTTTCTTGGTTAATTTTAATACCTCTTTCTACAAAACGAAGGGAGTTTTGTCAGTGGCGCAAATTGCACCCCAAACCAAAACTGTTTCGAGTGGAAGACCAGATCCATTTTGGTTATTAAGGGCTTGTGCTATCGAAAACAATGTTTAGTCGGAGAATGCGATATTGTTTTGGAGCAAGCATTTGACTCTATCCCTCGTATCTAGAGAAGAGTAAGTAATGATTTGAGTAAATCTTGCAATTTTCAAATGCTTCTAATATTTTACATGCTATTATTTATATTAAAAATGCATTTAAGATTAATTATACTGTAAATTTCAAGTGAATATAATATTAGAAGCAAAATTGCAAGTTTTACCTACTCAAGTCATAACTTACTCGTCTACTTATAGATATGAGGGTATGTATTTGCGCTAACTAAAGAACACACGCAGAAAAGACTATTAGGGATTCTTACACAAGAGGATGTATTTTTATTATAATTTAAAGTAATTTAAGTTTAAGTCAAGTAATTACAATTATTTGATAAAACGTTATTTTGGACCACCCTGTGTTTTAAAAATTAAATTACAGATAAAACAGCGTGTGCTAAAACATACACAGACATAAGTATAATAAATAAAAATAATTAAAATATTAAATTAAAAATTAAAATATATTATTAAATTTTAAAATATTAAATATACATTAAATTAAAAATAATATTAAAAATAATTCACGAAATATTGCTCTTTAAAGGATAAGAAAAATCGTATTATCAATTCTATTTATTAGTGAACGACGCATGAATTTTTTGAATAGGAAAAAAGAAATTATGTTGGTATAAAGGGTAAAGTTATTATCAAACCATTTATTGTAGACGTGCAAAACAAAAGAAGCATTTCTACAAGCCTCTTAATTTAGATTCTAATTCAAATAAAATAAAGATGTGTCTGTCATCTGACTCGGTTGTTACGAATTTCGCATGTCTATCGTCGTACACTTTTATTACTGCAATACAGACCCTCATATTTTACAAACCACGGTCAAAGGGATTTGCCTTCGTAGCCGCATGTTTTAAAACCGGGACGCGACATTAGAAATGCCTGTGGGGTACAGACACAACCTGTTCTGTACCACTCTGGGTTTTTCTGATAAAATAACTAGAAAAAGCCTGTGTGTTTCAGAGCATCGCTTGTTCTGTAGCGCGCAGGGTTTTTCGACTAAAAATTTAATAATATCACCCTAAAAAGCTTGTGGAACACAGACACCTTGCGCTGTGATCCACAGGGATTTTCTAAATATAAATACCCCGAGCGATACAGACGCGTAAGGCACTAAGTATCGTGAATCTTGGATATTAAACTAAAATATCAAATCTCTCTTATCAAAAAAACTTTTAACTCGTCAAAAAAACATGGGACATAATTTATTTTTGGTAGGTCCTTTTAGAAACAAATCCTCAAAGAACAGCTGTTTTATCGTAATTTGCAAAATTTCTCGAAAACGGCATAGCACAATCAAACTTTTCATTTTACCTACCTTACCTAAAAATGTGTGTAATGTGTGTAGGGAATTGAAAATATCCTACCATAAATAATATTAATTGAGAGTTTATATTTTTTTTTAATTATTGTCTAGAATTGATATTTTTATAAAAGAAAAGTATTTTGTTAGTTTTTCGCAATTTCCGAGTGCAATAACTAACAGCCGAACGTTATTTCATTTTTTTTATTTCGTTTGATAATGTTTGTACCTACAGTCAACAGCACATCAGATTTAGACTATAGGTACTTGACCTTGTGACCGCCTTTATGCCGTACGTTATAAAAGCTGTTTTGCAGTTTAACTGTGTAACTTAACGTGCTGTCTTGTATGCCCACATCAAAGAGTACTTTTGTAATATAGGAAATAAAGAATCTTGCTGGCTTTTTCTGTTAACAAGAAAATTATAATCACTGATAATGTGTTTTTTTGTCTTTTTTGTAATATTCTTTATTTATAACAAAAATATTAATGAAAAATTAATAAATCGAAATGAAAAACACATTAAGTATCACATAAATATTACTTATGTCAGATTAGTGATACAATAAAACATAATTAGGTATTGTTTATTAATTATCCAAGAAACTTGTAAATGCGCTCTATCAAGCTACCGCCCGCGACGTTCTTAGGAACCAAAGTCTGCTATATTTTAATCCAGGTTAAAAAAAAACTATCTGTGTGCCTTTCATCCCAATCCATCCCATTTAGCATAGCCTGCCATTTTTATGGGTTTAAGAGAAAAAATATTTTAACATACACAATAAATTAATATTAATAGTAGGATAAACTAAAAAAAAATACCACTTTAAAAAAATCGCTAGTATGACTATAAATCACATTTTAATATTCTACATAATTTACCGAAACATGAAGAAGGAATACTTTAACCACAACTATAATTTTCTGAATTGTCTGTGTTCCACAGGCTTTTTACGGTGATATTATTCAATTTTTAGTCGAAAAACCCCGCGCGCTCCAGAGCAAGCGATGCTCTGAAACACACAGGCTTTTTCTAACGTTATTAGTTAGAAAAACCCAGAGTGGTACAGAGCAGGTAGTGTCTGTACCCCACAGGCATTTCTAATATCGCAACCGGGACACACCAAACCAATCGCTGGAATTTGATGAGAAATATCCGAACCGAACCAAATCTTCGGTATTGGCAGGTTGTAATAAGTTTTACACAAGAATTTATTGAATGTCGTAAATTAGGTAGGTCATTCGTAATATATACTTACTTAATACCTTATTTTTATTGGAGTTAAACTCGTCTTAATTTTATGACAGCGACACGTTCTGAAAATGGATACCTATATTTATTCAAATAAATATTTATTAAGTACTAGCGGCCGCCCGCGACTTCGTCTGCGTAGACAGTTTTTTCGCTATCCCTCAGGAACTACATGTTTTTTCTGGATGAAAAGTACCCTATGTACTTACTTTACATAAATATAGTGTGTATACTTTACTAACCATTTCTTTATTTGAGTATTAGTTAATTACCCACGTTTAAAATAAAAATTATGGGGACAACGATACGTGAAATTTTAACTTCCCGTTGTCCCCATTATCAATGGGGACAACGGCGCTGAAATTTTTTGACATGCCGTTGTCCCCATTATGGGGACAAAATCATGGGGACAACGGGAATACAGGAAAAAATCCAAGTAAAAAAACTTAATCATAATAACTTAAGTAGTATTCACAGAGTAAATGACAAATGACAAAAAAATGATAAATATGTTCTCTTGTTAGAAATTGTTCGAATGTCTCAGGCTCTCAGCGTAATGTCGTGTGCTTGCGAACATCGCTTTCATGTGACAGTTAAAATGAATAAAGCTGTGCTCTGCTCGTCACAAGCAAACAACACTTCAAGTCAAAAATAACATTACACTTATTTACCAAGTAACAGTGTACTTACTTATATCTAAAGACAACGCAACAGTCGTGTCGTGGCGCGACTTGGAGAAAAGTTGGAAAACTAAAAAAAAAGGGAAATTTAAATGTTCTCTGGCAGACATTTGTTTTCGCGCAAACTTGAGATGTTACTTAAATAAAACTTTGAATAATGAAACATTTAGAGTGAAAAAGGCAGTTTGAATATACCTTTGTTTGTATTTTTTTATATACTTACAAAGAAATTGGTAAACACAGCAGTCGAATAGTTACTGAACTCAACATTTTACGATTTTTTGCTCTATTGTGAAGTCGTAGCAGACTTGTAAGGGCAAGCAACGTATTTTGTATGCGTTTGCACTGATTTACATTTCTTATTGTAATAACTGTGTTATTAAGGGTCTTATGCACAAACAACAGAGTCCACAACGAGCCTTTGTTGCCTATCTCTGTCCTCGACGTGGGTGGCATCCTACTCTTGTTTCCTCACAAAATAACAAAAAAATATTTAAATCCCCAAAGGAAATTAGTCCCTCTTAAACATGGTTCGGACATGTGTTACTTTTTTCACTTTTAAACATGTCTCAGACTAAGATTTATAGTCAGGTTTTTGAACGAATCTTGCGGTCAGGTAAACTTAAATTTCATAATTGGTACCTAATTTGATAACTTAGATTAGTCTTTCGAAAATGAATTAAAGTTCTGTACATGAAACACGTAAAAGAGTTGACGTAAGTATAAATGATTTGATTACCTATCAATGATAGGTTAGTCACTAGTCACTACACTACCAATATTTGGAACTTGAGAGTTGTTAAAATATTAGCTTGATTTACCTTGATTATGATTTTATTATAAAAAAATCGTACGTTGTAACTTTTTCAGTTTCAAATAGTAAATAGTACATTACTGACGCGGTCAATAATGACTGCATTGCTGGCAGCGCGATAATGATGGCCGATAGCGTAGCTTAGCGCAGGTCCAGGCCGTCACAGCGCGGTCAGCATTGCAGCCCTTGATGGCCAAGCTGGAATAAAGGCCGAGACCGGAGGTCGAGGCCTTTATAGCGCGGATAGCAAGGGCTGCAATGATGACCAAGCTTGAAGGCCGAGAGCGTAGTTAAGCTCAGCTTGAGGCCATCATAGCGTGGCCAGCAGTGCAGTCATTTGGACCAAGTCTTGTATAGTGCTTTACTCAAAAATGTCAAAAATGTAAAAAAAAATGTCAAAAATGTAAAAAAAAATCAAAAATGTCAAAAATAGTCATTTTGGTCATTTTTGACATTTTTGTAATATTTTGACAGTTTTGTCATTTTTTACATTTTCGACATTTTTGACATTTTTGAGTAAAGCACTATACAAGACTTGGTCCAAAATGATAAACATGTTAAAAATGATTAAAATTACAAAAAACTATGTTTGAAACAAAACTCGACAATAATGGATTTTCAAAGGAAATTGCTGGTGGCTAAAACTCGACTATAATGAAATCCCATACAACTTTGTTGCGTCACCATTGGAGGAGCACGGCAACCTCGACTTTGTTCAAAGAAGGTTGTCAAAATAATGGCCATATTACAAGCATTTTTGAGTAAATAGATATTTTCAGTCAATTTTACACGACTAATAAAACAAAAAATATATTTCACTAGCCAAAATATTCATTTCAACAAAGCATCAATCACTACTTTATTGACGTTAAATAAGAAAGAACCTACATATTTATGTAGAACCTAGTAAAAAACATTGAATAAAAAAAAACTCAATTTTAGTTAGTCCTTACTGCTGCAGGATTACTCTTAAAAACTGTTTAAATATCATCGGTGCGTACAAGATGCTTAATTTTTTATTGCCTAGATACTCGTAGTTCGGTTTGTTTGATTAGTTATTTAACTGGGGATTTCTAGTGTTTTTTATGGGAGATATGATAAGAATTGTGTGCTTGGGGTGGGCAGGTATGGCGTAGCACAGGTAGCGTAACAGCTACTGTGCGCCCTGAGCACACAGCTTTAGTTATACAATGCAAACGGTAGGCTGGCAACACTGTAGTGTCTAATAGGACGAGATAAAAACACTTGCATAGGTAAATATATATTTTTTTAGGTCTTGGTAATAAGTAATTAATTAAATTAATGAATGTGTAATTTATTTGACACGTGTTTAATTTTATCAATAATGTCATCGATTGAAGTATTAAAATTATGTTAGGTTTAACTACTGACTGGGTATTAATTATAAATTTTTTGTTTAATCATTTGCAATAGGGAATGTTTGATAAAAATTAAATTGGCTGGATATTTCGTTTAGAGGTAGGAATACTTAAGCTTCCTTAATAGAAAATAGTTTCAGAATTAGCTTATTCCTACCTAAAAAAATATTCAGCCAATTTTACTTTTTCACACATTTCCCATTCTGAATAATTAAGTTAGGTTTACGTACTGGATATTCATTATTATTTTTTTTGTTTAGGTAATCATTTTCAATAGGGAAAATCATGAAAAAAATATTGCTGGAATTTTTTGAGAGGATGGATTGTAGTAGAAAGAAGACTAATATCCAAACAATTACAATATGTTTTACGTGTTTTTCATTGAGCCGAGTGCGTTAATTTCTCAACATCAACCTGTCTCATTACTACTTACTTACCACTATACCCAGATTTTGAAAACGTTTATCTTGCTTATTCAACTATTCTGAAGGAGACATTATCCGTATCCGTACAGTACCCGTAGCACGAACATCTATCGAGAAAAATGACGCGCGTAAAAACCTTCGATAAAGTAATTTAGTTACAGCGCCATTTATCGCCGAAAAGCGAAATTAAATTTTCTATAGATAATTACTCTATCGAGTATTTTACGAGCGTATTTTTTCTCGATAGATGTTCATGCTAAGTAAGGGTACAGACAGGCACGTATCCAAGGGGGGGGATAGTTGGGATTTATCCCCCCCCGAAATCCAGAACACACAGTACAGGACTAAATTCAAATTTAGCGGGCGAGGCACTCTCAGGTTTGCGGGATGCAGTTGTCCCCCCCCCGAACTAAAAGTCTGGATACGTGCCTGGGTACAGATATTGTTTAATTACAAGGATTTTCTTACGTATCAGCGGCTTGAACAAATACTGGACATAACTTTACACAAGCATGTGATTTAAAACACAATTACTTAGCCCGCTTTTAATTAAGCTAAATTTTATCCCAATGTGAAGTAAAATCTATGGCCACCTTCGCGAAATGCGTGCCGAAGCAATTCTTGTGGAATCAGCCCGATGTTTGTCCGGTGCCACTCGAGGTAACAACGGCCCGCTAACCGCCTACGCAAACACCCCACTGTCCGCCACTTGTTGTGCTTACATTTTTTATAAGCATGCTTCTCGAAACTGATGACAACAGATTAACGATGAGATAGAAAAAATGCAAGGAATTAGGAACACTCTACTTTCGGGACAGTTACTGAAACATTATTTGGAATCTTACGTCTTTCGAAGTTAATCAAATTCAAATGGGTTATTGTAAACTCGTCACTGAAGCTAATTCGTCATCAGAAAATCTTTAAAAAATATGTGTAAACTCGCCACGGGTATATAGCATTTGGTTTTAATTATTTTTATCTATTGTAAACTCGTCACTGGTGATTTTGTAAGGAGCTTTCGTAAGGACTGCAGAAAATCAAACACTTAACATAATATCATTATTTAATATTATTTAACTTTTAATAAATTTTGAATAAAATAATTAATATATGCATGGTGGTGTAACAATGTATTGATTAGCACATATACAACGTGTTTAAGAAATACTGGATCTGGACTCATATTGGAAGACAGAATCTAAGTAATAGACCGAACCGAGCGAACCAGAAGTGCGAGCGAAGCGTCTCTACTTCAGCTTGGGCAAAAATGCTTTCGTATGTCTGTCCGTCTGTTCTCCTCTTCAGGTCACATTTTTCAACCGATTCTCGTGTTTGTGAGCATATTCGATAATAGGATATAGATTTTTTGTCGATTCTATTTTTCGAAATTCTTGGAGAAATTGTGTCATATTTCTGCCATATTGAAAAATGGCACAAACTCACAGAGCTTTGTGTCTTCCTAAGGAAAGAAAATCTTTTCAAGTTTTTGCACTTAATGATTAGGTACATTGTGATAAAACTTTACATTTTTAACTTTGCAGCCAGTTATACGAATAGAATTCTGTATGAAATCAAGTACACACTTGCATAAGTTTATAAATTAAGTAGGTAGGCATTCGACAAATTATTCTAACATAAATACCTCACATTTCATATTTCTTGTTAATCAAACGCCTTTACATTGCAATTCATTTTGTAAACCTCCGCCATTCTATATAGTTTATTGAGACTGGTATATGAAAAATATTAGAAAAAATCGGCTCACCCGTAGCATATCCCGTCTAAGTTGCTACGGGTGAGCCGATTTTTTCTAATATTTTTCATTATTTATTCATCTTAATTAAATGAAATTGTTTAAGATAATGTCGACGTTTACTTAGGTATGTACTTCTATAAGATAATTAGTAAGTAGGAATCATCTCATTATTGGAATCTCTATTTCTATATCATTGGAATAATCGAGTATAAACAGAAATGTGAGTGGTTCAATGTGGTTTTAACTTTCAATATTAAAAATATCGTTCTGAAAAAACGCGCGTAAAAGTACTCGATAGAGTTGTCTATGAGAAATTTGATTTCGTTTTTCGGCTGTAGATAGCGTTGTACAAATCACTCTTACAAAATTACTCTATTATCGCGCGCTTAGAATAATTACACCTAGAACGATAATTCCCTACAAAGCGCGCTGTCAAAAGTGAGGCAACAAAAACAGCCAAAATGGCGCCGTTTTCAGATTTTAATTGTCCATTATTAAATAATCATGCCTAATAAGTACAAAACAGTTTCAATTTCCCTACCTTAAAGAGATTAATTATTATATTATTGGATTTTAGTTACGATTAGGTAACGTATGAAGGATATAAATCTGAGAACTGAGCCATTTTGGCTCAGTATAAGTTGCCTCACTTTGCATACAAGGACACGGCTTCTAGGTGTAATTATTCTCAGATCGCGCGTTATTTCTTTTCGATAGCTGCGTGCTAAGGGTGGTGCTACCTAACTGATCATTGTGAATTTAGAGAAAGTTTTTTATTTTATTTCTTGTTGCGTCTTTTTCCTATTTTAAAATAAGAGCTGTTGTTCTCAGGGGTCGCCAGCGTGTCGGATTTATTGTAAATAATCGTGTGGTAATCGTGTCGCCGCCGCTCACTGCCGCGCCGGCGGAAGCACGGTTATAGTAGATTTGATTCTACTATGGCACGGTTGTAGAACTGGACATGGAATCGTCTCCATTGTATCAGATACGACAGAATAGCATGTCGGAAGTTATTTTCCTTTAATTTTTTATTTTTCATTGGGCTAATACTATTTATAGTAAAACCCTTCTAGTTTTAGCCCGATAAAGGAAAAGGTGCAGAGGGAAATTATTAAAATCTCAATTTTGACTTCGTTATTTTGTTTGGACTAGTTAGGAGGTGAACATATCAAAAGTCCCCGTCCGTAGCCCCTATGCCGAGGGGGGTTTGAAGGTCCCATTTTTTTGTTTTTCACATATATCTCTCGGAAACTATGCGTTATAGCGACATGAGACTTCACAAAATAACAGCTGATTAAATTTTCTACAAGTTTTATTCAGTCAAGTTTTTCGATATCTTTTATAGTTTTTGAGATATCCGCTTCTGAATGTCTGTCAACATGCTTAAGACGAAGCTTGAGGACAATGTAATGGCGCATTTTTCCTGTGTCAAATGGTACTAAAAGGTCAAATTCGGCTTCAGATCGGTTAACGGCATTATAGTTTATGCACGGCAGATTTGATGTTTACAAAATATTTTTGTATGGTATTTCATGTACAAAATTAGTAAGTTAATGTTAACAAGTTACTACGTCAAAAATTTTGGTCTCGAATCCTGGCGTCACTGGTGGTTAATTTATAGTTAGAATTCCTGCTAAACTATCAATAATTTTATTATACAAATATTTCATATGATCCCTAGCGAGAGTAGCGAGTATCGAGTACTTATGGTAAACTATCTTCATTTTATGTCAGAATGTAGTAAAAATTATCTTATTGACCTTTCGATTGGAACTTGTCATAAATAACTTGTTGCAGGCAGACCTACTGCAGATTAATCCGTGTTTACGACTGCCTCCGATTCTTATAGTACTTGGCTCAAAATCTTTTGGGCTTTTTGCTGTCCTTTGCTTTTTGTTTGTTTGTATAAAACTGCATAAATTGTCTTACTTAGAATTTTAAACTTTTAGATTTTTGCATTCACAATGCTATTTTTATATTAAGATGAATAAATAATGAAAAAATATTAGAAAAAATCGACTCACCCGTAGCAACCCGTCTGAGTTGCTACGGGTGAGTCGATTTTTTCTAATATTTTTTCATTATTTACTTAGAATCCCTTTTTTATTTTTATACTTAGGTATTTCATTATTGCGAATAATATGATTAAACGTTCTTGATCAAGACTCTTGCACGCAGCTGCTATGTACCTAAGCTTTTACTATAATCAAAATGTAAACTCATATTATAACTACATACTCATATTCAACAAATATAATTTTATTAAACATGGAACTTCCTACTTACTTGTTTCCCGAACAAGTCATTAACATAATTTAACAAAATATGGTCATTATCATTAACCCCGAAATGGTTCTCCATTAAGAGGCTCGCTGGATGTTAATTAACATTTACGTGGTTGGTAACATTAATTAAAATCAATAAAAATGGAAACAGATCGTGAGATAAAACACGGATTGAAGAGTGAATTATCGATGTCGCGCTCGACGCGAAGTTTGTTCAGCCGGCGAGGTCCCACCTTGACGAAAATGTAAAAAAATACTATCTGGGAACCAGACGACGACATCCTGTCTTTTCATTAAGCTTCAGTTTTCTCAGGAGCCGCCACGCCCGACACAATTATCCGTTAATGATTGATTATCGGATGTTTACTCTCGATTTTGTGATGTCACTGTTGACTCACCTTTGTGTTGTGGAAGGATAGATATAGATAGCATTTCTTTACGATGAAAATAAATCTGTTCGTCGTAAATAGGTTCGGTCAAGAACTATTTACAGCCCATTGTGGCGCTCGTCTGCTGTCCTGCTAATTGAGTCATCGTCTGCCAGAATGGCATTGTTTGCAAAACTTGAGCTCGGCTTAGCCGTAGAATGCGCGACGTGGGAGGTCTCCGCTCGTGCATTTGTGTTGGTAGATACAATTTCGTTTTCAGTTCACGAGTTGTCTGTTATGGAAACCAATAGAGATAACTTGTGTATGCAATTGTATTGCTATAGTCGTCGTTGGATTTCAAAATAAGCTTATACGTTTCAACATTAACGATTCTTTATCGTGCGCTTTCAATTATTTTCATTTGTTCTTTTCTTAGCACTGAAATCTAAGCTACGTTTTGTTGTTGGGCTAGTTGATGAAATACCTATCTATTACTTTAGTTGAATCTTAACATAGATATCATGATACGACTTAATTATAAAATGTATCAAGGTCTTAATGTGTTTCTAATCTCACATTAAAAAAGGTAACATGCGCAGACAGGGTGCGTGACGAATGTTCCATCTATGTGGCGCGCCGCGAGGGAGCGGGGGATGCGCAGACGCCGAAGGGCGTACAAATTGATTACAACGTGGAGGCAGACTGACAAGCAGACCTCACACGAAGGCGACAGCACTACGGCTGTGACGTAAGTGCGACTATTGTGCGCTATTCTATTATCCTTATACTATATGATTGAATGTAGAAAATGTTCCCATGATTCTTATTTTATTACCACTTTGATGTTCCCTTTGAACATTATGTCTTGATGCTACCATTTCAAGCAAGGCGGGGACAATCGATGGACGGTCGATTACGTTATAATAAAAAGAAGCATCCGCGGGATTTTAAACATGTTTTTAACTCTGTGACGGTTTATTCGTCTTTTTAAAATCAAAGTAGAAAGTAAGTCATATTTTTAATTATATTTAGCTGTAGAATACATAATATTATCTTGACTTAGTTTTTATATTTTGTAAAACCTTAACCATTATTTATTCTGTGCCTTAACAAAGAAGCGGTTGACGAACATTCACTTGTGATAAGTGACCATAAGGTAGGTACCGCCGGAATCTCAACCACTGAAAAAATGTACCTATCACTAAATAGTAGATTATACAACAAGTGAATAAAAAGAGAATTTAGTTCGAGGGACTAAGTTGGATCCCGAGAGTAGCGAAGGATTCTAGAGTTGAAGAGCGTAGCAAGGGATTCAAAAGTAGAATCCTGAGCGAAGCGAGGGATACAAAGGACCGAGATGATTTTTTTTTCACGAGTTGTGTACTCTACTTTTTACCATTGACTGCGAGAAAACAAATACCTAGCAGTACAAACAAAGTATTTATTTATAGTTTACCATCAGCCATTTTTAATGTCCTTACTGCTGGGGCACAGCACAGGCCTTGCGTATGGGTGAGAGGATGGGCCATAACCCACCACGCGAGCCCAATGCGGATTGATGGGTGTTGACGACTGCAAATGCAGCCGGGACCAACGGCTTAACGTGCCTTTCGAAGCACGGAGGAGCTCGAGATAATAAATTTTTGGTCGCCCATCCCAGGACCGACCCATGCGTGAAATTAGAAGTTTTCCAATGACATAAAACAACCACGCTAAGAGAGAGAATACATGATCAGTCTGGCATCAGTTCATTTCATCAGTCTCACAGTCTGCTGTATAGACTTTGTATTTTTGCAGACTGAATATCGTACCAGACTGATGGAATGGACTGATGCAAGACTGAACATTCAATCTCGCTCTAATAGATAGAAAAGAACCCAAAGATAAGACACTAAAAAGAACCTAATTAAATTTGGCGGGATATTTTTTTTCTTTAATTTTATAGCTCCATAGAGGCCAGTAGGTACTCTTTGTACTAATTCTTGATGCGCGCTTGTTCCAAATTCAAATTATTTTTATTCACTCGGTGAATAAAATCGCTTATTATTCACTTAAATTAAACGCACTTTTTAGAGTGGCGATCAAGGTATAAGCTTCTTGTGGCGATGGTAAAAAAGATATTTTTACCATCGCCACTCAAAAAAGTGCGTTTAATTCAACGAAAAGAGTGAATAATAAGCGATTTTATTCACCGAGTGAATAAAAATAATTTGAATTTGGAACAAGCGCGCATCATGAATTAGTACAAAAAAGTGCTGAAGGTACGTACTGGCTGCTATGGAGCTATTCCATAGAGAAAAAAAAATAAACGAAAAAATATCCCGCCAAATTTAACTAGGTTCTTTTTAGTGTCTAATCTTTGGGTTCTTTTCTATCTATTAGAGGGAGATTAAATGTTCAGTCTTGCATCAGTCCATTCCATCAGTTTCTTACGATATTCAGTGTGCAAAAATTCAAAGTCTATACAGACTGATGAAATGGACTGATGCCAGACTGATCATGTAATCTCTCTCTTAGCGTGGTTGTTTTATGTCATTGGAAAACTTCTAATTTCACTATTTTTATGCTTAAATATTAGGTAGCGATTACCTAAATAATAAAATGAGATAACTATAAAGAGGCGCTCGACGGCACAGTGGTTTAGCGCCTGGCTCAGCAATTGTGGAAGTAAAGCAACTTTCGCAGGGGTCGGTCATGGGATGGGTGACCAAAAATGTATTATCTCGAGCTCCTCCGTGCTTCGCAAGGCACGTTAAGCCGTTGGTCCTGGCTGCATTTGCAGTCGTTAACACCCAACAATCCGCATTGGGCCCGCGTGGTGGATTATGGCCCATCCTCCCACCCATAAGGAAGGCCTGTGCCCCAGCAGTGGGGACATTAAAAATGGCTGATGGTCAACTTTAAATACATACTTTAAGTACTGCTAGGTATTTGTTTTCTCGCAGTCGATGGTAGAGTACACAACTCGTGAAAAAAAAAATCATCTCGGTCCTTTGTATCCCTCGCTTCGCTCAGGATTCTACTTTTGAATCCTTCGCTACTCTCGGGATCCAACTTAGTGCCTCGAACTAAATTCCCTTTTTATTCACTTGTTGTATAATCTACTATTAAAATATTGTTACTATGGCGACACTTAGTTTTAAGTGGTTAATATTTTAATTCGTTATTTATTTTACTTACTAAACTTTGTAGGTCTAATCAAAAAGAACATATTAACCTATAGTCTTGCCTATTATTTCTTTACTCTATGGGTACCTATTTCATTTAGATTCGGTGAGAAAACAAATCCGCTTATGCACAAGTCGAGTTTCCTCTCAGAATTGTGCTATGAACAAACTTGGTAACTGAATCTAGGCTAGGGCTAGGCACAGAGTTTATGTGAGTCTGTCTCATAAAATATTGATTATGTTGATTTCGACTCTTATTGGAACTAGTACAAGGCAATAAAACACGTTGAACCAATAATTGTTTGTTATTTGTTACTGGATACTAAGTTATGACTGTTTTGTGATAATACGTTCACTTAAGTTTGTTATTTAAATTTCTTATTAGCCAACTACCTATGTATAGCAAAGAGAATGTAAAAAACTAGCGTTTGTATCTTAAGGCGATTTTAAGTGGCGCCCTGATTGAATTAAATTTATTGCTTGTTAAGTACATAATGTATCGAAAATTCACATGTACAGATTGAAGCTGTTATATAATTAGTTGTAGGTGACAAGTTTGAACCAGCCTATGGAAAAATAGCTTTGAAATTCAAAATCAAAATTTTCACACTTCAGAATTTTTTGAAGAAAAGCTCCAAAACCTAAATAAGGATTTAAAAAAATCTTAACAGCCAAGTTTCCACTTGTAATCTCGGCTTTATTTTTCCTCAAAAAATTTGCGATTAATCCAATTTCTAAAATCTGTAAACTACTGTGTATGTGGTAAACTCAGGGGTGTCAACGTTACGGCCCGCGGGCCGCATACCGGCCCGTAAGCCATCTCAATGCGGCCCGCGACCAGAATCTATCCAGTAAGGATTTTAGATGGCATTTAATGCCACTACGTATTGTAAGATAATAAAATATGAGACCTTAGGTATCTGGATCCTCAAGCTCAAGTAACTCCTTTTTATTACCTTCTTGGACGAATATTACCTTTGTATGAAAATAAAGATTTTAATTTAATATTTGTATGAGTTTTTAATTTTGAGTCTGGTCCACTACACGATCTTAACTTATAAATGGTCCTTTAGAAAAAAAAACCGGCCAAGTGCGTGTCCGACCACGCGCCGTAGGGTTCCGTAGTTACCTTATACCATACGATATTTCAACCACTAATATTTTTCGTCTGCAAAAATAACTTTGTTTTTCACAGTGTTGGTATGAATGACAAAGTTATATTTGCGATTTTGGAAAATGTGCTATATCTCAAAAACTAATTATTATATTTCGTTCAAACCAATTTTCGTTGAAAGTGTTTATTAAGATCTACAGCATATATTTTTTTCAAAATTTTCACTCTCTTATTTCAAAAGTTAGAGGGGGGGGACACACATTTTACCACTTTGGCAGTGTTTATCTTTCAAACGGCTGACTTTGAAAAAAATTCGTCTTTGAAACCTCAATGCCATTTTTAAAGACCTATCAATAGACACCCCACACGTATTGGTTTGAAGAAAAAAAAAATTTCAGTTTCAGTTCCATGTATGGGGAGCCCCCCCTTAATCTTTTATTTTTTTATTTTTGTGTTAAATTTGTTAAGCGGTTAACAGAATACATCTACCTACCAAGTTTCAACTGTGTAATCTTGATACTTTCGGAATAAAGTGGCTGTGACATACGGACGTACAGACAGACAGACATACAGACAGACATGACGAATCTATAAGGGTTCCGTTTTTTGCTATTTAGGCTACGGAACCCTAAAAATCAGTTTAACACCCCTGTGGTAAACTATCTTCGAACACCGATATCAACGAATGTCAAAACTCCTTATAGTACTGGTACATACTACGAGAATGAGAAATCTATGAGAATAAACTAATTTAAGTACCTATTTGAATGATTTGAACTTGTCTTTCCAATCAGCAGATAAAGGAATTAATGATCACAGAGGATTAAAAAAGAAGATGATGTGAATTACAAAGATTATCTCCCTGTCTTACACTGTTACACTCCACTGCATCGGGATAGGATTCGATTGCTGGTTCCTGTACTAAGATCTCAGCATTTTGAATTTGTATTAAAGAAATAGTTGTAGTAAAAAGAAATAGTTAATAAATATTTGAATTTATTTCATCCCCTATTATGACACCTACAGACTTTCATATAAACTTTTATCCCATATTTTAACTCTTTCAACCATTATTTCGTAACAAAAAAACCGACTTCAAAAAACCTGAAAACACAATTAGCTTCAAAATTAAATACCTCTAAAAAGTAAAAAATAATTTTCAAATCATTAGATACGCATATCATTGTAATAAAACACGTCTAATGAAGTCGGGTGGGGCTCTTAGAATAAAGAAGTTGACCTCTAGCCCCACCCGACTTCAATAGACGTGTTTTATTACAATGATATGCGTATCTAATGATTTGAAAATTATTTTTTACTTTTTAGAGGTATTTAATTTTGAAGCTAATTGTGTTTTCAGGTTTTTTGAAGTCGGTTTTTTTGTTTTTAAACAATTTTTTATTTTTTTCTTTTTAGTGTAAGTGCCTACTGTATAAGATAGTTTTACCGTTTTATGGGTATGTATATTATGTAAATGTAAGCGATGATGTTATGTATTTTTTTATATTTCACACTTTTCCGTGGTATAATACCACTAAAAACTCAATTTCTACTTTTTGTGCTGTTTGTTGTTAAGGAGTTCCGTCGTTCCTACGCAGTTCAAGTCTAGTCCAAAACGTCCTTGACCTTAGTTAGATACCTAATTTGTTTAAGATTGTCATAATCCTAGCAATATTTCAATCACTATACATTTTCTATTTGATTTTGAGGAGTTCCCTTGTGTATCTTTAAAATCCAAGGTCCAATAACAATGAAATCAAAATGGTATCATCACTGAAGTATCGTCTTTCAAACAAAAAAAGAATCATCTAAATCGGTACATAAACAAAGAAAATCTGTTCGATCATCCGTATAAGTTCATAAAATGGTTACAGTATTTTCAAGTTTTCTTGAAAAATACTGAACCGATTTCAAAATTTCAAAAAATGGGACCAACTTGGGAACAAACCTGATCTAATAACGTTTGAATTATTTCAATCGGTTCAGCCGTCTTCGAGTAATCGGCGGACATACATAAAAAATAAATAAAAAAAACATACATACAGCCGAACATAGAACCTCCTCCTTTTTGGAAGTCGGTTAAAAAGGTAGCCTGTGTCATTTCTCATGCTTTACTCTATCTCTGTGGCAAATTTCATTAAAATCGGTTTAGTATTTTAGGCGTGAAAGCTTAACAGACAGACAGACAAAATTACTTTCGCATTTATAATATTATTATGGATTAAGTATAGATTTTGTATTTTAGATTTTGAATTTAGTTCTGTCAATTTAACTCATGGAAGTCGATTGAATAACATAATCTCGTAGTATAAAAGTATGTAAGTAGGTAGCTAATAAATACGATAGTGGCATAACTTCTGAAGTCTCTCTATTCTGTGGTACAATCAAACTTACATCCCCTATTTCAACCCTTCCAACCCTTATTTCGCAATAAAAGGTAGCCTATGTCCTTACTCGAGCTCTACTCTACCTCTGTATTAAATTTCATCCAAATCGGTTCAGTTGTTTCCGCGTGAAGGCGTAACAGACAGACGGACAGACATACAGAGTTACTTTCGCATTTATAATATTAGTATGGATTTCTTTTTTCTTAGTTCTGTAACCTACCTATATTTTAAATTTTGAACCTCTGAAAACACTATGCTTGCATTAAGATTATAAATATATTAAAAAAATACTAGAAAAAATCGACTTACCCGCAGATCAGATGGGATACCGTCTGAACTGCTACAGGTGAGTCGATTTTTTCTAATATTTTTTCAAATATAAAATCTTAATATAAAAATAGCATTGTCTAGTTCTAATGCCTAAAATCTAAAAATTCAATATGCTTGCATTAATTTTTCATCCCCATCAATAAGTGTTGTGCTTTTTTACATAAAAATTAGGTGCTGAACAGTGAGTCCATAATAATTTATTAAAAATCAACATTGAATAAATAAACAAACATTACTACCCTGAGGGAGGCTTGTGTGGTGCACTCTCTATCCTGCTATTACGCGCCTTAATTGCTCTTAGATTGGTCATGTTACTCTCTTTTATGGTAAAGCGGTCAAACTTAATTGTTTTTATGGGTGTCTGTTTTTTGGACGTTCATCTATTGGTTTTGAAATCGGCCGTAGGTGGTCTGACGTTTATTGGTCCCAGACTTTGTCTACGGCATTTTAATAGACTGTAATTTGAAATTAATTGTGTTGAAAACCCATTTCACGTAGAGTGACTGCGCCGACAGTGTATCAATTAGTTGGTTGTGATACTTTGTGGAATTAATGTGTGTTGCTTTATTTGTTATGAAATCAAAAACCTTTCTTTGAGATTGATTATTTTCAGCAGTGGGAAAGACGGTTGCTAAAAGATATTGCGTCTTGTAGGTTTCTGCTAGAATTTCCTTATTTTTAGCAAAGCCACGTATTTAATACGTAGAATCGTAGATTAAGTTAATCTTTACTAATATTATAAATGCGAAAATCCGTTTGTTTGTTTGTTTGTTACGCCTTCACGTCTTACTCTTAACCACTGAACCGATTATTATGAAATTTTGCATACACGTTGTCAGAGGTACAGAAAAGGACATATGATATATTTCATCTCGTCAAAACGCACAGTTCCCGTGGGAAACCAAAAAAACTGCCCATGTAGACGAAGTCGCTTGTGATTTTATAAGTGAATGGTGTTTTGTACATGAGTTTAGATATGAGTGATATTAGCAAAATAGAGCCTGTATTTAAACATTCCAAATACAAAGGATGCAATTTTTATTCCTCTTTCAGACGTGAACAAGCGAAGGTTTCGCCTGCCAGCGGCTAAACACAATTTCTTAGTAACTAGAAGTGCAGCGTGTACATACAAGGGCATAATAAACACTTCGGCCTGTTTGCTTATTACCGTTAATGAAGCCTGACGAAAGGACCAATAAGGTGGACGGCACGAACTTAAACAGTAAGTTATATTTTCCCGATTGCAGTGGATCGACACCCGTCAGTAATTCCTTTGTTTCGCCGTCGACGGCCGAGGAGGCTACCGAACAATAAAACAGTCACTTTGAACAATGGCCCCATAAAAATCGCAAATACACCTTTAAAATTCGACAAAAGGCGAAGTGGTAGTGGTCTGACGTAGTGCTTAAAATTGTATGCAGGCAGTTGCTTATTTTATAGATTATGTTGACTAATTTAAGATTAGAAAGTCGGATCACATTTATTCTTACTCAAGTGCTTCCGTTTTGACCATCAGACATTAATGGCCCCACTGCAGGGGCACAGGTCCTCCTTATGGGTGGATAAGGAGGTTAAGCCATAACCCACCACGCGAGCCCAATATGCGGATTGGTGGGTGTTAACGATTGCAAATGCACCCGGGACCAACGGCTTAACGTGTCTTTCGAAGCACAGAGGAACCCGAGAAAATAAATTTTTGGTCACCCATCCCATGACTGACCCTTGCAAAAGATGCTTAAACTCTTTCGCCAACGAGTTCTTCGTTTTACCATTAGGTAAGTATATCTGTTTCATTCCTGTCTTATTTGGTTCCTTATCCTTTCTTATTAGGTATCTACCAATCAAAGCTTAATATAGTTTTCACACCACATGCTCGACAATGCCGAATTATATGTCATGTAAACCTTACCGAAAGCAAGACATTATATCTCTTGGCTTTAGCCGGGTTATAATGTTATATTATAACCCGCTGGTCAATAATGTGATTTTCACTTTCATAATTCTTATTGCTATGTACATAAAGTCTAATTTCACTAAACAGAATGTGTCCTCAGCGGGCGCGGCCAACTCGATTTTCGAAGACCGAGGCCGTGGCCCACTAGATTCGCATGAGACGTTTGTTTGTCAAATCGAGTAGGCCACGCCAGCTGAAAGAAGTTGCTATAGCCGTAGCTAGTAGTACTACTAGCTTTAGAAGGTTCTATAAATATTTCAAAGAAAAAATAAAAAATTTCAAGTGATGAAAGTATTTTGTCTCCAGAAGCTATTAAATTAGATGCCATAGGCATTGTCAATAATCTACTCCCAGAAAAGTCAAAGGAAAAATACCTGAAAGCCTATAAAGATTTTGACACATGGAAAACTGCAAAAGACGCAAGTCTGTGTCTGAATCAGTGCTTCTGGTCTATTTTGAATATTTATCAGCTACAAAGAAGTCAAGCAGCCTGTGGTGTATCTATATTATCTTTCCATAATTGGACTAATGTCTCCAATATCAATTTGCACTTTTAATATGCTGTAATAAACACTATCTAATAAGCCTGGTTTTTTATTGTCTCGCATAAAGTGAGAAAAGTAGAGTATACACCACCGGGATAAAACTGTTTTTTTCTTGGGCGCTTGAATCCCTCACTGCACTCAGGACTCAATCTTAATTCCCTCGCTTTGCTCGGGAATTACCTTGTAACACCCTCGCTGCGCTCGGGAGTTAAATTTGGAGTCCTTCGTTACGTTCATGATTCAATGTAGCGCCCGTGACATAAAACACTGCTTTATCCCCTTGGTGTATAATCTACTATTTAGGCCCATCCATGTGAAGACGTCATCTTTTACTGACCATTGTGCTATCTGGGAGGTAATGACGTCACAGCAATTTGTGGTGACACCACTTAGCAGGAAAATGTGTGGTTTCGCTAGACGTGTAATGTGGCTTTATTCTTCGCGTAGGGCTGCCATGCCAGCTGTCGGCGGCTGTAGAAATAAATCAGGTTAAAATTGAGGAAGGTAAATCTTTACCTTTCTAATTTTTTTAATTTTCTTCATGTTTTTTGCCTACATTTTTGAGCCTCTAGTTTATTAGAATACAGAATACAAAAGTACCTACTCGGGTTTCGTATGCAGAACTTCCACGCCGATGCAGACCCCAGTTAGTTCGGCCGTGGGCTGCAGTGATGCCGTCGTCCACCAGTCACCAAGTCGTTGCCGCAGGACCAAGTTACGTTTTCTGCCGATCGTGGACCTGATGGCTTCTCCGACTTTGACCTTATGAGGGGTGGTATATCTTGATGATACTCCAGAAGTTTTCTGCTGTCCAGTTTCGATGGTCACCAATGTTGAGGCAGGATCTCTTCACCATGTGTTCAGCGAAAAGGGAAGTACTTCCACCGAGCTAGGTGTCTGTGCTCTGGGACCGCGGTCCTGTCTCGATACTTTACGTAGTGCGACGTCACGTCTGCGTAATGTTTACATATTGTACTTTTCGCTGATCCTGCATTTCTTCGTCATTCGTCAATTGCTTATGTAGCGGTGTGATCGCGCCGCTACAGCCATTTTTAATGTTCCCACTGCGGGGTCACAGCCCTTCCTTATGGGTGAATAAGGAGAATGGGCCATATCCCACCACACGAGCCCAATGCGGATATATGGATGTTAACGACTGCAAATGCACCCGGAACCAACGGCTTAACGTGCCTTTCGAAGCACGGAGGAGTTCAAGTTTCATTTTATGTCACCCATCCCATGACCGACCCTTGCAAAATTTGCGTGCAAGGGGGCGCGCTTGCACCCCTTGCAGGGTAAAAATGCAAAGAAAGTTTTTTTAGTAAGTTACTGTTTGTATAAAAACTGAAGGCGTCTAAATAGGTTGCTGTCCAATGTCAATAAATTCTTCTCTATTAAGTAAGTTACTAGTATAAGCCAGGCGCTAAACAAGTGCGCCATCGAGCTCCTCAAAGAAAGTTGATTTGTTGTGACTCACATGTTTAATGTACGATAGTACACAGCACGAAAATCTATAAAAAAAAAAAAAAAAACGCGCTTAAAAAATAGAGTAATTTTGAATGGAATATTTAATAGAGCGCAATCTACCGCCGAAAAGCAAAATTATTTTTTTCATAGACAAAACACTTTCGAGTGGGTACTTAAGTTTTATTGTTATTTCTTTGTTATGTTATTGTGGTGTTGAAATAAAGAATTATCTTATCTTATCTTATCTTTTACTGCGATTAAATTTAACAAGTACTATCCCCGTCAATTGGTAATGCGCTGGAACCTTGTCAAATTAACATACACATCATCGTCATCCACAACTAAAAATGACAAAAAACAGTAAAATTCTAATAGGTAATACAATATATTAATTATTGAATTCTTATTTTCGATAAGAAAGGGTCTAGGTATATGAGAAAATTACAATTGTTTTTCGTTTTTGAGGTTAAAATCATGGCCGCCAGGCGCATTACCAATTGACGCGGATAGTACAACTGAACTGAAATAACTTCAGAATGCTTGCGGTGCAAAACGACGTATTTTAATATATAAAATTTTCTCTATGCCATACCTTCTCTAGTGAAGTTGCAGCGGATCATTGGCTATTGTCAATTTAATCGCACTGTACGCGGGTTTTTCTCTAGACAGATGTTTGTGCTAAGAGTACAGTACACAGAGAAAGCAATAACTACGTAAGTACAGTACCCTTAAAAGTACTAGATAGAGTAATTTTTATTATCTATGGAAAAAAACATTCCACTTTCCCGCCGTAGTTGTGCTATTCAAATTTCCCATACCATAGCCTTCTATAATTGCAAGCCGTGAACATAAGTTTGGCAACGCCTGTTACTGTCAGTTCGTGGTCATGTCGTCGGCCAGTCTCCATACTAAATGTATGGGAATATTTCAATTTTAAGAGGTCGATATTTTTTTTGGTAGTAATCATGTGAGGTTTAAGATATGAAAATAATTTAGTTCTTTTATTGAAATGCTTTGTATATTAAACAATAAGAAAAATATCAATGTTAACTAGGAAAAAATGGCTGTCAAAGATGTCATCTTTTTTGTTGATTTTCTTCAGCAGGGAGTTGATTAACACGCTCTCTAGCAATAAATGTATATCATTAGAAAGGTCTTTTAAAGACAAATATTTGCTGCTAATATACTTTATATCAATTGTTAATACTTTTGGAGTTAAAGGTTATTAAAGTATATAAGTGGTTTATTGTCTATGGGAGTTAATCTACCACACCTATAGAAATGAAAAATATATCATAAGAAAGGTTTTTATATGACAAATATTAGCTGCAAACATACTTTCTATTAATTGTTAGTATTTTCGGAGTTTTAGGTCATTAATGTTAAAAAAATTGGTCAAGTTCAGAGCGTTATAACTCTCAAAGTACTAATAGTTGACGTTTATAGAACTACAATAAAGTGTTTCAAATTTAAATACCTTTCTAATGATGTAAAATTTATTGCTAGAAGAGGCTTGGATCAAAATCCTCATCGTACTAAAGGACCCCCGAAAAGTTCAAATAATTTGACTCAAACCTTATGTTCTAATAAATAAATAATAATAATAAATATAAAACTTTATTGAAATAATCTTACATCACAATTTACAACTAGTTTAAACATAGATAATGTAGGAAAAACAAATAATAAATAATTATTAAAATAATTTTATACTATGTGCTTGACCACATGCGATGTTGCCGTTCTGCTCAACTTCATGGCTTGGAAGATATAGAAGGCTATGCCCATACAAAATTACTCATCGAATGTTTACGCGTGTATTTTTTTTTTCGATAGCTGTTCGCGCTAGGGGCACAAATCGAAATTACATCATGTTCCAGAATCGAAATTATAGTATTAACAGCTCATCCGACTGCTGCTTTCGAAGAATGTAAGAAAACTAAATAAAAAGTATTTTTTCTTTACCTTGGGTGGCATTGTGTTTTTGTAAGGTGCGTAAAGTTAAATAATCACATTTTATTTATGAACTTCAAAAATAAATGTGTAGACCCATTTCTTAGTTCTCTTTCATCGAGGAATTCATATTATCACTTGAAGTTAATGATAAGACTGAATAAGGAAACGCAGTTTATGGCATCCTCAGTAACTGAGGAGCTGAATATCTTACTCCTAACCTAGTTACCTATTCTGTGGTTATAGCCAGTGACAATCAATTTCGTATGATCCGATTTCCTTTTAGGACCACAATTGACCACAATGTAAGTCTAGGTTTACAGGTCGTGTTTTTGCAGTATGGAGCAGCATAAAGCGCGATGTTTACGCGGAGCTGCGCGGGCGCGAGAGAGCGAGTGTCGTCCGCGACGCGGTAATCTCAGGATTGCTCTATCCGGTGACGGAGTAGAGTATCGCTAGTTGATGATTGTGTTTATTTGCGGGCGTGTGCGCGGGCGCGTGTGTGCGTGAGCGGTAGTGGCCCACCCAGCGAGCCCACACGCGGCGCCCACCCACGTGGCAGGGGCGCCGCGCCGCGGCCCGCAACCGTCGTGAGCCCTCCGCCAAACTCCTATCCGGCTACCGATACCGGCTGGACATCGATACGACCGCTGATTGACACATGCCACTCGGATAAGGCCGGTCTAATTGAAAACGGATTAGATGGACAGCGTCTGCCATACGAGGAACCGGATAACAAATAGGTCTGCATTATATTCTACTTCTTCTTGTATACTTTAACATAGCCTTACCATATTCTCGTAAGATTAGTCAAAAGTTAAACTTAAATGTTCAGTATCAAAGCGTCGGTAACGATGGTTAAGCCTGCAGTCATTTATTTAAAAGCCATAATTTGTGTGTATTTAGAAATAAATACATAGTCACGCATTTGAATAATCTGTGGGCTAAAGGTCAGCATGACAGACAGACATAAGGTAGGTAAATGAGTGTCGCGTAGGGCCACGTTACTTTCACAACCCGGCATTATTCATATTAAAATGTTAATGGGCTTCTTTGAGTGTACTGCTTGACATTTACCTCGAAAAAAGTATTTTGTATAGCGTATTATATTTGCTGGGTGGAAATCTCGATTGGAATAATTGTAAGGAGGCAGCAGTTAATCTTATATTGATTTTTAAAGGTCATGGTAAATGAAAGTCTTGGTTATAATATTGATCGTTTTTTCTGAAATAAAACAATAATGAATCGTAAAATGTTATTGTGATTTCGCACGAAGGCAGCCCGCGTTGCGGGCCACCTGGCCGGGGCAGCGGCGCAGCGCGTGCGATCGCTGCCGAATTTCGCAGCGGCCGCCGCAGAGCGTCGTCGCTGCATTCATTCATACTTTGATTGAACATTATAATTCCTCAAGGTACGTCCATTCAATACATTTTCAAGAAGTTTGTGCAATCAAGATGTTTATCGTATTCAATAATAAACTTATAAAGTTTACGATTGTAGATGCCTCGATCGAATCGAAGGGTCTACCGAGTCAATTTAATGATAACATTTTGTAAGAGAAACATGTAATTAGTCAGGTTTACGAGTTCGTAAGATTATGTTAGCCAAATTATGATAATTTCAAATTGAGAGTCATAAATAACTAACGCATGAATAAATGATTGATGTTTATTGCAACTTGCAGCAGTTTGATTGAGATAACCTCCTTTGCGGATGCAACACAGATGTGTGAAGAAATTACATTAGGTATAAGTACGAGTATAAGTGACAATTTGGTCCTATCGTGACAATTTTTTCTACTAGCTCTGTTACACGTAGTACTAGGTACATTTTTACTCACGGTTATTAATGAGTTTATTTGTGCTATGTATGTCTCCAATAATCCTGAATTCCGACCCTATAATAGAAGTAGCATTATTATCAGTTATCATTGACGATATACATGCATATAAAATATCTGTAATGACAGAAGTTTACAGGCAAGCACTATATTTGCATGGCAATGCCGCCTCTGTGGTCTAGTGGTTCGCCCACCCGTGTAAGACGCAGAGGTCCCGGGTTCGATCCCCAGGGGGGGTACAATTTGTACTCGGTTTGGTTGGTGGTAGGGCTTATTTCAAGTCCGCCTGGCTAGCTACCACCATCTTACCTAAGTCTGACGCCATAACAACAATTTAAAATTTGTTGTGTTCCGGCAGTTAGAGGTAAGATAGCCAGTATTCCGGGTGCAGTGCGCTTCCACCTTCGGCCTTATCGTCATTTAACATTAGGTGAGATGAAGGCAAGCACTATCCCGTTGTGTGTCCCGAAAACTCAGCATCAGCATTCATTGTTGGGAACCCTATCCACAGAGGAAATAATCACTACTACGTAGGACCAGAGACAAAGCTTCATACAACCGCGCAAATCGGTTGCACCACTACAAGCACGCGGGGCATGTGTGCGTGTCCACTGGCCGCTTGTCGCGTACAAGGAAAAAATTCACAGATTTTACAGTCCCCGCAAGAATCGGAGCATTGAAAATGAACACAATAATTTACGAAAAACCAAAATCAAATCAAATGCAAAGTCCTATTATATTTTTAAAGTTACCGTTAATTTTTACGATTGTGACACTCGGCTCCGCCTCGTGTCACAAAAGCGCCCGTTGACTGCCTCGACGCGGCCGAAATAATATTAACCAATTTTCAAATTCCAATGAATGCACTTCTCATCCGCTTCTGCATCTTTTAACACTATTACCATGACGATCGGTCAATAATCATAGAAGCTACATCACTTTTTATGTACGGAAACATCTACAATTCCAAATCTAAAGGGACCACCTACAGGTCACAATTATAAACCGATTTTCAAAATTATTTCGCCATTTGATAGCAAAACTAATACCCTAGGACCTTTTTTTTCATTTTTTCTTAAGTCGGTTTTTTTTCCGAAATATTTACAATTTAGTAAGCAAACATCCCCCAAAAAACCCGGAATTTTTTGAAATTCGCAAAATTACAAAAAAAGTTACAAGTAGTTTTTCAAAATTCAAAAGTTCACACGTGTCTCGATAAATTCCTCAACTTTTGGTACTATTTTTATTTCGATTCTCCCAAAATCCTCGGAGATATGGCCAAAAATACGTCTCAGGCGATTTGCATCTGATAACCATTTTCAATGGTAAAAACCTGTTTTGACAGCCAGCCAGTGGACAATCATAGGGCATCATTTGTTTTGTTAGTTGCAAGTTTGAATTTCACGTTCTTAGGAAGCTTTGTCTCTGTTCCTTTCTTTTTACTCATGTGCCCTATCAGCTATACGTTACAGCAATGGTCGTCATTTGATGTCTGGGTGGGTCGATGACATAGATGTCCCGACGACGCATACCTGTCCGCATTTCCCCAGGTAGCTTGGCTAATGCCCCAACTGCCGTCTGTCGCCACATAATCACCGTGTCTTCCGTAATCTACAAGAATTGGGAAATATGTATACTTTGCTGAGTGGAGGCTCGCATCTTAAAATGATTAAGGCAAAAAAAGTAAGTAGGTAATAGCAGATTTTTCTAATATAAATTCTATTTGAGCGCCTACCATAATGTCCCCCAAAAATACTAAATCTGCACTAAATATTTGATGTTAGTACCATAAGTTTGATGAATCGTCATAGCAGCTTATACTTAGTAAGTTAGATTATTAAAAACAAAACAAAAAACTATTAGACTAAAGGTCAGCATGACAGACAGACATAAGATATTATTAGCAGGGCTTATGGTACGTACGGTACGTACAACTTTGTATTGAAGTAATACTAAAACTGAGGACATAAAACAGCTTTCTCATACATTTTCAGAAAACTAGGAAGAAATTTTGTTAAAACGCCTGATACTTAACTGATTTCAGTGTTGCTCTCATTATAAGTCGTTCGTAATGATAAATCTTACTGTTTTATGCGTTATTTCGGTTACACCTGTTATAGCGCATTCATCACTACAATATCATACAGAGCAAACAATACAAATATCTTCTTTTTATATTATTACCTTCCATTTGAGTAACGACTCAATCTCCAGGATTGTGCGCAGGCGGCGTCCTTTGGCCGGTACCGGGAAGCCGCCGGGGCGTGGCTCGAGCCGCCATCAATCTACAGCGTATAGAGACATTAGTCGATACCCACTATTAGTGACGTGTCTCCGAAGTGTTTTCGACGATTTTTTATTACAGACAAGTTCCGAAAAGTTCTTCCGCTTGCGAAAAGCCGATTTTGAGGTCACCTTCAAAAATACTTAGTTAAGCATAGTTGGATATTTAATCCATATTCTAAGTCTTTACATATAACACAGAATAGATATCTTATAACACCAATCATATAATTACTAATACTAAGCACGGTAGCTGCAAAGGTGCTGAAACGGCAAAAAAAAACAAAAATATTGCAAGTATTTACCAAACTTTTTAGTGCATTAAAAAATTTTGGATTAGGTTTTAGTAAAGTTATTTTGTAAGTTTTATTCGAAGAGGAAAAATATTTTATAGGTATTTTATTTTATAGGTACTTATAGTTATACCTCGCGCAACGTATTAAGAGCGCTCGGCAGTGTGGAGGGGGTATGCGCAGTATCATTTTTTAATAATAAATTACTACTGCGCATACCCCCTCTACATTTGCCGAGCGCTCTTAACTCGCCGCGCGAGCTGTACAAAACAATTAAATCAACTTTAAAGATTACTCATCTGTCTTATATTTTACACATTAAACGTGATTTATAATACCCAATAATACCCTGCATAGAATAAAATTAGAGCAATTAGACAAAAAAACGAATGATGCAGAAAAATATTGCAAAAGACTTCAACGCGTTACATAAACAAACAATTTTTTAAATTAATTCTCTCCTTAATAATTATAAACTTAAAAGATTACTTTACTGTCTTATATTTAACACATTAAACGTGATTAACAATTGCCAATAATACCCTACATCGAATAAAATTTGAGCAATTAGACAAAAATACGAATAATGCAGAAAAATATTGCAAAAGACTTCAACGCGCTACATAAACAAAATTTTTTTTAATTAATTCTCTACTTAATAATAATCAACTTAAAAGATTACTTTACTGTCTTATATTTTACACATTAAACGTGATTTATAATTCCCAATAATACCCTACATCGAATAAAATTAGAGCAATTAGACAAAACACGAATGATGCAGAAAAATATTACAAAAGACTCCAACGTGCTACATTAACAAAATTTGTTTTTATTAATTCTCAACTTAATAATGTATTTCTTAAGTACTTTAACAAATAATAAAAGCATACGAACCTCATGAAGCCGCACTTCCATTTGTTTTTATTACTAGCAATAAAGTTTTATCATAGTAATCACCATCAAGATAACGTACATTTTATATTCAATTACACGTATTTGTAACAATTAAATGTTTACAATAAAAGGCAGTAAAAGATATGAGTAACACTAGCGATAATGGAACTTTATTGCGCCGACCGATGAGACATTATTTGGCGATCGTTTTTTACTCTGATACTACTATTATTATATAAAAGAATACTAAGTATTATCCCAACGAGATAAATATGGTTAATTAATCGTTGACTTGGCCAAATTTTCCTTCAGATTTGTTGGCAAAAGGGCTTTCATTTCATAATCTATCGCAATCGCTTTCAGGTTGTGATACACTGCTGATGCTTCTTTTTGGCACAAATAAAAACTTATCCAAGAAATGCAGCAATGTGTCACATCCATCTGTCAAATGAAATTGCGATTGTGATAGATTTTGAAAATTAGACAATAAGTACCCTGGTTGCTTTCCGCAAGCATCTTTTGTTGCACGTTCAGAGGTACTGCGGCCGGTCGCGAATCCCCATCTGGCCACGTGGCCTCTGTCTTTGTTCTACCGATTCCTAATAAATAATTTTAAGGTAAGTACCACTCTACCTATTAGGAAGGAAATTATTAATTATTGCGTACTACACCACCAATAAGGAAGAAATTATTTATTATTGCAAACGGAACAAGAACTGATGTCGCATCCGTATAAAACCAGATCTCTTGTCGTTTCAGTATTCAGACCTAAAAGTGACTAATATTTTTTCAGTCCTAAATGTTATCGCTGCTGCATTTTACAATGCCTTCTTACTGTGTCCTGCTATTTCCGTATCCATATAAAAACCTACAATAAATTATTATTTTAGCATACCAAAAAACTCATTTCTTTCTCTAAAATTAGTAAATGCTCAGCAAATCCTAAACCACCCAAGATTTGGTGGGCATTTACTACATAGTTATGGTATCATTTAAACATAAGCCTAAAAGAAATGCGCTGTGTTCCTAAAATTGTTTATTTTTTCTAAATACATATTTTCCACAGTCAGCAGCCCTGCGTATAAACGACTGCGGCATACGATTATGTCTGTCGTAAACTACAATAATGTTGAACACTTTAAACTTGGATAAAATGAATTAATAAGTAGTCGGTTCACCGTGAGTTCGGAAATTAAGTCATTATGGATGGGAAGAGTAATTTTATTCCGGGCCACAAAACAATGGGCGATTGTTCGCTCGTCGCTCTGACAGACAAGTATCACGTGCTCGGCACCAAACGTTTTGAGAAATGATGTTTTAGGGATACTTGCGTCTTTTTACAGGTTTTTATTTAGTTTTACCTGTTCGGTGTTTGTCTGTCTGCAATCTTGTCCGTCCGCAGAATAGCTCAGAGGCCCTTATAATTATTTTATTAAGGCAATCCACAAATGTACATTTTGGAAACAAATTCGAGCATAACCTCAGTCTATTATTTAACAATCTAACATTTAAATGCGCATTTGAATAAACTGGAGTAAGAAAAACAGTATTTCTCTTTAGCTTATTTAAAATAATATGTAAATCAGATTCTAATTTTAAGAGATACTCGTCATGTCCTCCTATACCGAGAACAATGACATCATCTTCGGCCAAAGAGTTAAGAAAAGTGTCATCACAGTGGCTAAGAATTTGTGAGCTAGGCGCATCAGTTTTTATAAATGCAGTTGGTTGATAAATATCATTCCATTTTCGGGTTCTTGTCTCGATGAAGGCTGCAGACAAGCCCAGCAGAGAATCGTCGCCAAGAATTATAAGTTTTCGTTTACTAGATGACACAGTGTTCAAGGAATCTTCGGAAGAGGGTTTAAGCGGAGCAACAGCTGTTTGTTCTTCTTTTGAGATCGCAGGATCGGAAGAATATTGGACGTGGACAATATTGTCTTCTGTATCATTTGTTGAATTTATTGTCGAGTCGTTGGTTTCTCCGCTCGCAGGGAACTGCATTTTCTGTTTGCTTCTAATGATTCTTTTGTTTTTCCCAGAATTTTTCTTCGCTGATTCACATGGAAGCTTTTTTTTAGTAGATCCACATATTTCTAGGAGTTGTGAAATTTTTTGTTCCTGAGCCGTAATTCTTTTCTTTAGAGATTCATTCTCCAGTAGGATGTTATCGATTTCCTGGTTTGCCGATGCCAATTTTCCCGTAAGGTCTGCAATTAAATCTCGCATCTCTTTGGTATGGGTATAATTGTCTTTTCCCAAGTCAGGACAGCTTCGGTTTATCTGACTGTTTCCATCAGGAGAGGAAATTACTGTGTCTTCCTCTTCGTCGTCTACTGATAATGATTCGAATGAGTTCTGAGTGACTATGTTTATTTTTTGCTTGTTTCGACAAGTGATATTCTTCGACTGAGTTGAGGTGATTAGCGGTAGAGGAGAGTTTTGCACAGTAATTGGAGTAGAACTTCCAATTAATAAAGGATTATTTTTATCTGGAGTTGCATTATTAACGGATGTAATATTCATAGGATTAGGACTATTACATGGGGTTATTTCCAGGCTTTCAACGCGTTGTGTGGATGTACTGCAGTTTGTACTGCATTTCCAGTTTTTTTTCTGCATTGGGGTCATTATAAAATATAGCTTTTCTTTATTTGTGCAGCTCAAATCATACGTGTTATGACAATTTTTACAAGTCAGATATTGTCGTCCTTTTATTTTTTGCTTACATTTTGCACAACAGATTGAAGTTGACGTATTTGTTGCCATTTTACTTTATTGAATCAAGAATCGATTAAAAATCGATTGAAAAATTTATCGATTGAAATTGCAACTGAATGCACCCAACACTATGTCTATGAAGCGGTTGAGGTTAGCAGCTCTGTGCAATATAGTCTGTGACTGTCAAATCTGACAGCATCCAATCAGCTGATATAAAGACCGTGTTGTTATTGTGGATTAGCATAGCCTTCTTCATTTCCAAGCCGTGAACATAAGTTTGGCAACGTCTGTTACTGTCAGTTCGTGGTCATGTCGTCGGCCAGTCTCCATACTAAATGTATGGGAATATTTCAATTTTAAGAGGTCGATATTTTTTTTCGTAGTAATCGTGTGAGGTTCAAAATATGAAAATAATTTAGTTCTTTTATTGAAATGCTTTGTATATTAAACAATAAGAAAAATATCAATGTTAACCAGGAAAAAATGCCTGTCAAAGATGTAATCTTTTTTGTTGATTTTCTTCAGCAGGGAGTTGATTCACACGCCCTCTAGCAATAAATGATATATCATTAGAAAGGTCTTTTAAAGACAAATATTTGCTGTTGATATACTTTATATCAATTGTTAATACTTTTGTAGTTAAAGGTTATTAAAGTATAAAAGTGGTTTATTGTCTATGGGAGTTGATATACCACACCTATAGAAATGAATGATATATCATAAGAAAGGTTTTTATATGACAAATATTTGTTTCAAACATACTTTCTATTAATTGCTAGTATTTTCGGAGTTTTAGGTCATTAATGTTAAAAAAATTGGTCAAGTTCAGAGCGTTATAACTCTCAAAGTACTAATAGTTGACGTTTATAGTAATGCAATAAAGTGTTTCAAATTTAAATACCTTTCCAATGATGTAAGATTTATTGCTAGAGGAGGCTTAGATCAAAATGCTCATCGTACTAAAGGACCCCCGAAAAGTTCAAATAATTTGACTCAAACCTTATGTTCTAATAAATAAATAATAATAATAAATATAAAACTTTATTGAAATAATCTTACATCACAATTTACAACTAGTTTAAACATAGATAATATAGGAAAAACAAATAATAAATAATTATTAAAATAATTTTATACTATGTGCTTGACCACATGCGATGTTGCCGTTCTGCTCAACTTCAGGGCTTGGAAGATATAGAAGGCTATGGGATTAGCGAATAGAATTCTCTGTTTATATTATTTTCTCACAAGTCTTTATGGATTTAAAATAAACGACAATGTAAATTCTCACCTCGATTATTTCGATGTTGAAAAAATAAGTGTTGAGTGACAAAATGCAGTGATATCGTATGATGAATCAACAGTGAGGTTATTCTCCAAGATTTTCTTGCACTATCTTGAGGCAGAATTCACTTTTACCAGGTTTAAAACGAAAATTTAATGAGGAGATACAGAATGCTGTGTTTACTTTCAAACACCGGAACCGGAAGTAATAGAATAAGCTTTTGTTTCCGAGATATTAAGCTTTAAAGTCCCCCCCCCTGTAACTTTCTAAATCAAACAGATAAAAATCTGAAAAAAAATAGAAATACTGCTATTAGTAAATACTCTCAATGAAAATTATAACGGGCACCGAGACAAGTTTTTTTTTCAAAGAAAAAATAAATAAAATTACCGAAGTTACAAACTTGCATTTTGTAGATCATTTCACATACAAAATGAGAGCATACGACCGCAAAAGCTTGTAATATTTTTTACAAGTTGCTACGGAACCCTATACTGCACGCGACCCGACACGCACTTGGTCGGTTTTTTTGTGTGCTTGCTTGCTTTGCTTAAAATATTCCCCTCCATCGTCGGTACTTACTCCTTACGTCTTAGCTTCTACTTTGAATAGGGTCTTTTGAAAACTTTGGATTTGGAAAACCTTGTAGTACAGTCGCCCGTGGTACATCGCCCTTTCACTGAAAAATTGGTTTGTATCATGGACCAATTCGTCCATGACTGTACTATCCCCGTCAATTGGTAATGCGCCTGGCGGCCATGATTTTAACCTCAAAAACGAAAAACAATTGTATTTTTTTCATATACCTAGACCCTTTCTTATTGAAAATAATTAATATATTACATTACCTATTACAATTTTACTGTTTTTTGTCATATTTAGTTGCGGATGACGTTGATGTGTATGTTAATTTGACAAGGTTCCAGCGCATTACCAATTGACGGGGATAGACGTATACTATGTATGTCTTTTGTTAAGGCGCTTTCCTGACCAAAAGTGACGCAGCGGTAAATTTTATTTAATATTGTAATTCTATAAGTACACAATTTTAATAAAACTTGTCGTGGAATTTGGGTCCATCGTCTAGTATTTTTAGATGGTATCATTACGTTTTCCCTCGTAGTCACTGCTAAAAGTAGACAGCAAAACTGCTAAAACTGCTGCCGTTTTTGACGCATTTGCTATCTACTTCCTGACTGAGCCCTAAAAATTCAACGAAAAGTTTTAATAAAATTCTTTTCTATTAACAACTTGGTAAATAAAAACCTCTGAGGGCGCCACTTTCGGTCAGGGAAACACCTTAAAACAAATGGCGTTATACACTGTTTTACATCGTGATATGGTTGGTTTTACTGTCCCAGGTGCAGAGCCCACGATCATCGCGTCGTTTCTATAGCAACGGCGGGGCAACCATCTCCCGCTTTTTGTGAGCGGGACCACCCAACACGAACTCGCTACATTATTTTATTGTACAATAAACAAATTTATTGCTCCACATGACTATTATGTTTTTATTTATAAAGGCGTTTTTGTTGCCGAACAGTTTTTAGTAATGTTTCGCAGGTAATTGCGCTTATAAAGCTCTGTGGTTACGGTAACACAAGTTTATAACCGTTGACACCATGAGCGGTCACGTCGACTTTGCAATGATTCATGGGTAATAAATGTAGTGGAAAAGGATTGCGGTATTAAAAAAAACGAATTTCGAAAACTTTTATGGCAACTAAACCTATTTTCATTTTGTCTGGCTGGTGTAACTTTCTTGGTAGGTACTATAAGTAAGTAGTAAGTTTCCAAAGAAAACCAGAATTTTAATCATCACCCAAGTGTCGGATATTTTTTTTCCAGTGTAGACCTATTTGTGTTTATCTTAATTTTTTTCTGTAGATTATCTTATACCCTTAAACGAGCAATTCTTGTATGAATCATAGATGTAGCACATCCCTAAATTTATTTCTGTGATCTCGGAAACGACTCTAACGATTTCGCTGAAATTTGGTGTATGGGGGTTTTCGGGGGTAAACAATCGATCTAGATTAGTCTTATGTTTGGGAAACGCATGTTTTCGAGTTATCATGCGTTTTTCTTTCCACGCAGTTTTCACTAGCTATGTAATAAGAGAAATTGACAATAGATGGCATTACTCTGTGACAAGTGCTGTAAGGTTGGGATTACGAATATCAAAAAAACCAACAAATTAATGTGGATAACATCACATACATTGCTCTGATCCCAAAGTAAGTAGCTAAAGCACTTTTGATGATTCGTTTATTTTAAGGACTGAATGATGATGATCAGTATAATAGTAATAACTGAGCAAAGCTTGGTCGCCCAGGTACTTATCTTATTATGTTGGGAAAGAACATCTCGAATTTTACTCTTATTGAATGTAAAAAAAGTAAGAAAATGCCTCTCACCGTTAGCTCCTTATGGGTACAATTTAATGAGTAGGCCAACCCGTTTGTCTACCACCATATTCGCTAAATACCGCCGTAGTATCAGCATACATAATTTATGAACACTATAATGTAATTCCTAGTAATGGGACCGTGGTTAGTATTTATTAAATAATTAATCCATGGACAAGTACACGTTAAGTCCCTTCAACTTGCATAATGTATTAATTACGTACGGCCGCAAAAAGTTATCTGTGATATAAGGGACAAATTTATTCGTACAATAAAGATGGTTGCAACGGTAGGTGTTTGTACAGACAGACACTGTGCAGAAATTAATATACATATTAACTTAGTCAAAATGAATATCATGCATTTTTCAATTGTTTTTTTTTTTTATGTGTCGCCATCTTTACAGGTCGCTCGCTGCTGGTTAATTAATGCCATTTCTGGTCTTGCGTAATTTATTAGGTATAGAAACATTTTTTTTTATATTTCGACAAATAATAAATAATAAACATACGGTTTTTAATATTAATAAGAACAAAAATATATATAAAAAATGTGTCTGTGACTATTTTGGTGTTAGTTAGAATACTTTCAAAGTACCTATTAACTTGAAAGTATTCTAACGGACTTAGATCGGACATTAGTCCGATTAAGTAATAATTTCTTTTCATATTTTTTTCAATCAAGCAATTATTAAAAAGAGTGCCAACTTATGTGCAGTAAGTGAAAGTGAAATGTATGTTATATCTTGTATCTCTTGCATGTGAGTACTACATCGGTCAAAATGGCATACGCAGTTAAGGGTCCATGATAGGAAAACATGGTTTGCGGGGATCATATTTTTAAATAGAAAAGTTGTAGTCACAAAAAAAACATACGACAAGCTAAAGAGATTCTCTAGTTGCTACAAATATTTAATTGCGTATAAACTTCACAGATAATTGTAAAAAAAACAGAATATCATCAAAAGCGCTTGCGCAGGTTTATATTTTTGGCGTAAATAATAGCGGAAACCTTAATGCGGAAACGTATTGAATTATTCATCAAAATTTACCTAACGTTCTGTGAAGTAGCTCCAATAACTTTTATTCAAGAAAGATAATTGTGCTAACAGCGATGAAAAAACAACGAAAAACATCGAAAAAGTGCAGAAGTGAGGTTATTTTCCATACTCTTTACACGTAAAGAAAAAGACAGAGACAAATGTTTCCGCATAACCGAGCCTTAACTACAAGGCTATTTTTACTTAATCCAAAACCTCTCGTGGGGTTGATCAGACCATCAAACTGAACAACTTTCATTATTAACCTTGAAATCGCGATCTTGAAAAAAAATAGCTGTTTCATACATTTCGATGGAGTAGGATTGTATTTTTGTATGGAACAGCTGTTTTTTTTTCGTGATTTCGAGGTTGGTCCCATAATGAAAGTTGTTCAGTTTGATGGTCTGATCAACCCCACGAGAGGTTTTGTATTAACTAAAAATAACCTTGTATAAGAATATTAATACGGCCGCTATGCGCCAGCGCACCGATTCACGGAGACATCAGACGGCACGCGACCACCCACGGCGAGGCCCCGCTACCAACTGCGATACTCAGAAATCACTGTTACTGTAGTTGATGTAACAGTGATAAATCAATATCAAATACGTGCCACTTTTTCAAAACACTTTAAACTTACTTCTGAAGTAATTTTATCAAGTGACTTTGGGCAATAAATAAAACCCTGTTGGGGATATCGCTCGTCTAGACAGCAATGAGCAAAGAAAACAGCTCGTTCATTCGACAGCTATTGAATTACGACAATGTTTATACTAAAACAAAGGTTGATAAGAGCTTTTGTACCTTCTTAAATGGTAGGTAGGTAACTGACTTTAAAAAGTTAAAATGCGTTTGCAATGTAAAACCTTATCCTTACTAATATTATAAAATGCGAAAGTAACTCTGTTTCTGTTACGCTTTACACCTAACTACTGAACCGATTTTGATAGGTACAGACAGAGATAGAGCTTGGGCAAGGGCATAGGCTACCCATTTAGTTGTGAAATAAAGATGTTATCTATCTATCTACCCTTTTAACCGACTTCAAAAAAGGAGGAGGTTCTGTGTTGGTCTGTATGTGTGTATGTTTGCCGATTACTCAAAGACGGCTGGACCGCTTGAAATGATTCAAACGGTATTACATTTCAGGTTGACCAAGTCAGGTTATCAGGTTAACTCCCAAATTGGTCCAACTTTTTAAAATTTGGAATACGGTTCAGTAGTTTTCAAGTAATCCTGCGAATATCACGAAACTACTATGATTTTAGAGTGAACTACCTTGATGATATGATCGTATCGTAGCCACATTTGGCACGATTGATATGCACGACTTATTGCTTAAATTTGAGTTTTTGAAATTATACTATTTTTAGAAAATGTGTTTTACTTTTACTTAAGCAAAATTATCAAAACTTTTAATCTAAGCCCTTGAAAAAACGTAATTGATTTATTTCCAATGGTATGCTACTTAAATCTCCTTAGAACTACTCCAAGGTGTCACTATCAAGCAGTATTTTGATGATCCAAGCAGGCAATCATTGTAACGTGCAGTTTCTTCCCACTGTGCTGAAAAAAATCTGAAATTAAAGATTAGCAAAACGTCGAGACATGTAAAATTCCAATAAATATACAGATAAAAAAATCTTTTTAAAGATCATTTTAGTAGATATTTTTTTATTTTATTATTATTTAAAATTATATATTTAATTATACTTGTGACCAGTGCTTGTGACTGTAATTAAAATTTATAACATAGATGCCTGGTTGCAAACTCCGGCGCATCACTAAGTGGTAAGCCATGTTCGCGGCTTAGTGTTAATGAAGTTTGTCGTCAAGTCGCTCAGTCAACGGCGCTGTGACTGTATTTCTTGGGGTTTTCGCACTACTAGATAAATACTTACCTAATCATATTTATTATGCAGACTTGTTGAGTGAACGGAAAGTGGCATTCCTGCAGTTAGAGCACGTTCCGGATGTGGGATCATGTCAGTCTAAAAACTAAAGGTTTGAAAGAAAATCTGAGGAAATATTACATAAAGACCCATTAATTAACACTATTTTTAGTTTAGGGTTTGCTGGCTGAAGCTTATTTTCAATGAGATCCAAAAAATATATAAATACAAGTATATAGCTACACACTATGTTATCCAACGAAGTTCGTTGATGTTATCTGTCTCGAACGAAACAAAACGGACCTAAATTTGTATGTATATTTGGCATAAGTTGTGTGATCTGCAAAAATACAGAAGCTTTTCACAAACACCCGTTTGGAATTGCCCGTCTTTTCGTAACACAACTCAATCAAGATAATTAGGCGCATGACACCGTTTTTTGGTCGAGTTGTAGTTAAAAAGACTTGGCTGATTCAGTAAACTGAAAAACACTGCACTTAAGTGCAAACGAGTGTTAGACTAGGTACACTTACGATTTCGAACAATATATTCGCGTACTCTGCTTTTAAAAATAACGGTGAACTCAATCATAATAATCTGAAATAAAAAAATGATTCGCAACAGCTACAGTTACGTTGCGCTTGCGCCAGTAGTCATCGTTACGCGTACCGACTACGTCGTAGTCGTAGTATAGTGCGTAATGACAGCGGGCCCAACAAATTGTTTAATACTGTTTATCGTGCGTCTAAGCCGGCAATTTATCCAATTAGGATCACCCGCGGCCGCCACCCACGACGAAGGCGCAGCGCCATTAAACATAAATTATGAACAATTTCGTTCACTTCGCTCTCAGACCGATATTTGGATATGTTAATTGTGGATCGCTAGTAGATAATGTGATTGTTTCTAATGCAATTAAAGAAGTTTCTTAATAATGTTACCTGGAATTTTGAATGATACCTACCTATTAACTGATGCTCTGTACCAATATTGGCCTACAAAGAAAATATTACGATGATAGGTTAAATGTGTTTGAAATACAGGAATGAAGAAGCATAAAAAAATTAAACAATGAGTAGGTATTAAGATGTGTAAACGAATCGCGATTTCAAATCAAACAATATTCATCACAATATGTAACTTTAAAATTGAAACCACTAGGAATTAACCAAAATTTAGTAATCTTAGAAGTGCAGTTTTTAAACCTAGTACAAATTATAATTTAAAATATTATACGATCACTTTATGATCTATTAATCAATTAGTATGGTCCTATTATAAAAAAAACCGCAGTGTCACACACTATCGTATACAGTGATACAAATTGTGTCTGAGACAAATGTATTTTTATGTATAAGCTATTGTGGTCCTGCGAGTTTAAAATAACTATAAGTACTTAAATTCAATGCTTGTACTGCATCAAGCAATAAAATATTTATGTCTTACCTGGCGCCTGTTTTGGTTGTTACCTAAATTTTCGTGAGCGTCATCGAGAACCTCAGAGGAATACTTAAACAATTTTTGGCTACCATTAGTGCAGTCACGTCAATCGTAAAACGGACCTTAGGATTAACTCATTCGTCGACAGCTCATTCTAAATCACGCGATTTATTGCGTCTGCGCCGACGATATTTAACGAGGGCCGTGACAAGTTTTATCAAGATGTCGCCAGGAGGTGCGAAACCCTAAGAACTGCAATTTAAAATGCACCGCTCAGCTGATTTATGGGCTCCATCGTCGCGACTCGGACGCATAACTTTTATTATTTCCTCTATACATAATTCTATAAATACGTTTTACTACTTGTAAATGACCACACCAATTCGTCGCGAACCCTATTTCAGCGCTTAGTAGTTCGCTTGTTTTACTGTATTTCACTAGCAAATGACATCTATTCGGGCATGTTTAAAGAGCATAGCGAAAAATTTTCTAAGTCTATGGTTTAAAGTTACCAAAAGTACCTAATATCATCAAAAATATTCATTTTGAGAAAGTACTAAAATTAGAAAAACCATTTCGAGATTTTAGTGTTCTAAGCTCATATTTTTTTTTCAGAATTTTTATATCAGTATTTTTTACGTTAATTAAAAACAAATCTAAAATCTAGTCCATATAGGGAGTCCGAGTTGAGTCTCTTTGCCTACTATTTAAAAAAAACAGTGGTGCCAGCTTAGGGTAATTTCCCCTTGATTAAAAACAATTAAAACAGGTAAACATTATCCGGCACTATGAGAGACATGAGACACATTGCCCGTTCGAGTAATTTTAAATCCCGAAATTGAAATTACAGCAAACCAATGAGTATAATTAAATACAAGAAGAATACTTCTTTCCACTATTTCTTTCTTTCTATAAAAAATCAACAAACAACGAGGGCTTTTCAAAGTGACCTTAACCTTCGAGCCTACAGCTTTTTGTCATTTTGAGAAGCCCTCATTCTCCCATGTACACATGTAAGGTAGGGCGGAGAGTGTCCTTTCTGTACGGTAGTACTTATATGTATTCTCTGATCTAGGGTAAATTGAGACCCAGCCTAGGGTAGTGTGAAAATCTGATCTGGCAACACTGAAAAAAAACCAATTGTCATAATGAGTGAAGACTGAATGTTTTTCGAGTGTATCTCATAGCTGTTCAGTAAAATTTGAATATTTTTAAAGTATTCTTGTAAGAATAATCAAAAGAAAGTATATTTTACCTATATCTTGTACTTACTTCCTTTTAGAATAAACCGTTTTCTATTAATTAATATCTCAGTAATGTATGAAAATAAATAGAAAAGAAAAATTCGTGTTGCCTAAAACACGATAAATTTTCATCATATCCATAAAAAACTTCGTGTTTGTACTCCTCTGAGCATCAACTGATGAAAATTACTCGGAAAACACATTGTGAAACAGTAAGTTCTAGATTAATTATAATTATATTTTGCATTCAGTTTTTTTTCATAGAAAATTTTTCAGAATAAGTTATGTAAAAAACATAATTCCTTATGATGAATTTATAGGTGAATGTATGTACGAGTAGTTTATATTACCTAGGCAAGATACAAAACAAGGGAAATGAACAATGATTCAACAAGCAATAATTTCTTTTTCACTCCTCTTGCTCTAAAAGTCCGTCATTGTAAGGTACAAGAGCCAGGATAAAATAGCAAAATTACCCCTAGGGGATAAAGTTTTTTCTTTTTTAATGTTTGTCTATTACCAATGAGCCTACTAAAACGAAAAAGTCTTTATTTATAATCACGAATAAAGACTCGCTCGACTTAATACTGTTTCTCATTTTTATTTTTGAAAATGGAACTAAAAGCAGCGATCTCTTCTGTGAAATCATAGACTTATTTATACTCTGTGACTTTAAGTTTGATCGTAGAATGCGTGCATTGTGTTTCTTAGCTGCTACAGTAGAAATTAAAAAAGGCGCGAAATCTTTAGAATTTTTCTCTAATACCAAACTGATTGAATTGTGTGATGTAAGTAAGAAATAGGAAAGAAATAATTTTTTCACACCACATGCTCGACAATGCCGAATTATATGTCATGTAAACCTTACCGAAAGCAAGACATTATATCTCTTGGCTTTAGCCGGGTTATAATGTTATATTATAACCCGCTGGTCAATAATGTGATTTTCACTTTCATAATTCTTATTGCTATGTACATAAAGTCTAATTTCACTAAACAGAATGTGTCCTCAGCGGGCGCGGCCAACTCGATTTTCGAAGACCGAGGCCGTGGCCCACTAGATTCGCATGATACGTTTGTTTGTCAAATCGAGTAGGCCACGCCAGCTGAAAGAAGTTGCTATAGCCGTAGCTAGTAGTACTACTAGCTTTAGAAGATTCTATAAATATTTCAAAGAAAAAATAAAAAATTTCAAGTGATGAAAGTATTTTGTCTCCAGAAGCTATTAAATTAGATGCCATAGGCATTGTCAATAATCTACTCCCAGAAAAGTCAAAGGAAAAATACCTGAAAGCCTATAAAGATTTTGACACATGGAAAACTAAATAAACTCTAGCTCAACCTCGATAAATGTACCAAATAAAAATAAAACGTTATCTTTCCATAATTGGACTAATGTCTCCAATATCAATTTGCACTTTTAATATGCTGTAATAAACACTATCTACTAAGCCTGGTTTTTTATTGTCTCGCATAAAGTGAGAAAAGTAGAGTATACACCACCGGGATAAAACTGTTTTTTTCTTGGGCGCTTGAATCCCTCACTGCACTCAGGACTCAATCTTAATTCCCTCGCTTTGCTCGGGAATTAACTTATAACACCCTCGCTGCGCTCGGGAGTTAAATTTGGAGTCCTTCGCTACGTTCAGGATTCAATGTAGCGCCCGTGACATAAAACAGTGCTTTATCCCCTTGGTGTATAATCTACTATAATCTTTTGCCGTCAAGCACAAATCATTTAGTTAAATACTGTATGAAAAGTTTATGAAGTGGAGGATAGAAAAATTAGTGGATTCGTTTACGTAAGTATAAACTAGGTATTTAATATTGTATTTTATTTTCTTGCCTTCGCAGTGAAAAGTAGAGTGTAACACACGACGCCAAAACCCATTGTAACTCGGTTTCTATTCATTCCCTCGCTAAAGCTCGGGAATAAAACTACCTCGTATGCAATGGGTCATTTTAGCGTCTTGTATAACAATCTACTATTCTTCTTCCGGTAAAGGCTGTAAGTAACTGAAAAAAATAACCGGCCAAGTGCGTGTCGGGCCACGCGCAGTAGGGTTCCGTAGTTACCGAATACAATACCATATTGAATACCACTATAATTTTTCGTATGCAAAAATAACTTTGTTTTTCATAGTGTTTGTATGAATGACAAAGTTATATTTGCGGTTTTGGAAAATGTGATATATCTCTAAAAATTATCACTATATCTCGTTCAAACCAATTTCCGTTGAAAGTATTTATTACGATCTACAACATTTATTTTTTTTAGATTTTTCACTCTCTTATTTTAAAAGTTAAAGGGGGGGGGGGACACTCATTATACCACTTTGGCAGTGAATATCTTTCAAACGGTTGACTTTGAGAAAAAATAGTCAGAAACCTCAATATCATTTTTAAAGACCTATCTATAGACACCCCGCACGTATAGGTTTGATGAAAAAAAAAATTTCAGTTTTAGTTTCATGTATGGGGAGCCCCCCCTTAATCTTTTATTTTTTTTTATTTTTATGTAATAGTAGATTGTTATACAAGACGCTAAAATGACCCATTGCATACGAGGTAGTTTTATTCCCGAGCTTTAGCGAGGGAATAAATAGAAACCGAGTTACAATGGGTTTTAGCGTCGTGTGTTACACTCTACTTTTCACTACGAAGGCGAGAAAATAAAATACAATATTAAATACCTAGTTTATACTTACGTAAACGAATCCACTCATTTTTCTATCCTCCACTTCATAAACTTTTCATACTGAAAGCTAAGTCCTGTTATCTCAAATATGTAACTCAAATCAAACTATGATTGCTGAAATATTGTGATTTATTCATATTACAAATACTTATTTCAATTACATATATTATTATCCATAACATCACATCGCGGGAGACAGTAACTGACATTGACGTCTGTCAATGTCAAGACCTATTTTAAAAAGTTATAATAAGCAAAGAAGTCCTTATACATTCTGCATAGCGACATAAACGGATAACGTCTTGTAACCGTTGACCCAAATAAAGGCACGCTATCATAATGGTACGCAAGCAGCGCTTACAACTCGGCCATCCTTTACAGAAGTGAGTCCCTCACTTAAGTTACCTAGTAGAAATTCACAAATTTCTTACAAGAGCTATAGAAAAGGAAAGTTCTTTTCGCTTATTGTTATGAAAATCATTCTGAATGCGTTAATGATTTTAAACTTGAATTTATTACCTAACTACATCAGTAAAGTAAGCCGCTAGATAGACTTGCCTCCCAGACGGACTTTCCCCCATTGACCTTATACCTTTAGTATTTCTCAAGTTACAATAAAATGTCAATAAACAACTTATTTTACTAGAATGTCTATCTAATACCATAATTTCTGCAATGTGCTACAAAAAGTATTTTAAAGTTCTACAACATGTTTTGTTCTACAAAACTCTGCTTTTATCTTACCACACAATACCATTAAACGCTTAGGCTTACTTCAAAGTTACAGTTTTCAGTAGGCTAGGTACTATATTCATAATAGCATTGCATTATATGCTGTTTTTCTGCACATTTTAATATTGGTGAAAGAACAATGACCACTTCTCGGACAGGCGCTGACCCGTCAAATTAACCATAAACTCCTTCAAAAGTAAATGTATAATGATTATAAAATTATATTTGATTAGTTGCTGCGACCGCAGAACACAATGTACCAGTTGTAATCACTGCCCATCTCCATTATCAATCCCCTCCACTTCAACATAACCAACTTTTACTTTAGTCATAAATAATAATAAAAGCGCAATTCTATGAGCTGTATATCACTCTTCTATACACACACGATATTAACAAAATCAACATTTATCCGGTCAGAAATAGGGCATACTTCTTTAACATCATTTAAATCTGTTCAACATGATCAACCTATTTATCCAAAGATCAAATTTAACGTAGCCTTTTCTTAATTATTATTCCATTAAACACCATTTAACTCCATCCAACTGTTGTCGGTTCTATTCAGTTCTATTCATAATTAACCTACCCCCAACTTAATTTGGCTCGACTCAACAGTATTCAGCTTAATTTTATTTCATTCATTAAACTAATTTAACCCAATTTATTTCTATCAAATTCCTTTCGAGTCTGTTCAATCCAAACAAATCTATACAATTTTAATAAACTCAATGTAATGCAACTTTGTTCTCATCTTTATAGGTATCTATCCAAATCTATTCTATATTTTTAATTCTATGCTATTTTATTATCTAGTTAATTCTATACAATTAAATTCAAATTAGCCCTATTAGGTACAATCCATTCCATTCATTTTTATTCCATGTCATTCAATTCTCAGTTTTCAGTGACACGTTAGATCGCGAATTGCATATTCGTTAAACCACTACAATGATAAGGTACTCAAATTCTAGCCATTCAGATTTCAACCAGAGTTATATTATAACATTAAGTCGCCCTTTACACTGTAATATAGTCGTATTTTACACATGCACCGTAACTCAGCGTTACGGCCTGCAACATGACGTACGTCGCTGATGACCTAGATTTGGTTTAATTAAATATAATGTTATTTTGTCTAAAACTCTCTCTTGTATTGTGACATCGGCCAATACAACATGCCACCACAAACTCTTGGTTTTACTTGAAGTCCTCATTACTCTCAACCTACTTCATGGCGATCCTATGCCATCAACGAACTTGGAACTAAGAAGGAACAAAGGATTTTTTGAAACAAAAGATATGAAGATTCGCCAAGCATTTTATTCGGCGAGACAAGAAGAGATAACAAAAACAGAGTTTTTTTAAGAAAACAAATTACGAAGAATTAATAAATAGAAGAATGTCGACGCTAAAGAAGAAAGAAGCGTACGGGTCAAGGATGGTGTCCAGGGTATAGCCCGGCCCAGTTGGAGCGGAGTCCAGGGATTATCCCGGCCCACGGAGTCCAGGGTATAGCCCGGCCCAATCATCGTGCAGCATCAGTGTCCTGCCTACGTGCCACATGCTGTCTTTGCCCTACATCCTGCTGCCTACGTGCATCATGCTGCTGACATGTCGCCACCGACCCGCCACAACGCTGCGCTGTGACGCACTATTGCGACACACTTTATTTTAGTCAAGGTATTTTATTGAAAATCGTTGAAATCGGTATTTTATATTTATAAGTAATGAGTTAAATAGTATAGTATGTCTCAACAATTAAAAGAATTACTTGAAAAGTTAAATTGTATACGTGAAAGTCTAGTAAAATTAGGTCCAGAGAGACGACAGAAAGAAATAGGTTCCAAAAAACTAGAGGAGGCAAACATTTTTTATAGTCAAGTTGAGTGTATTGTGTCTCAGTTGAACGAGAAATTAAAATCGTTTTCATTAGATTCTTCGGAAGTAGATTTAATTAATTCATTAATTAGCGATATTAAATTAGTATACAATAAAATTAAGCAATTGGTAGTTATTGAGCCGTCTAGTAATATTTCAGAAAGTAAATTTTTTGACACATCTAGTAGCCCTTCGAAAAGCAAAATGGCTAAGTCAAACTTCGATATAAAGACAGCTATTGCCCTGTTACCGAACATGACGGGTCAAGAAGATATTACCAAACAATTAATAGATGGAATTACTATGTATAGTTCAATTATCAATGACGAGTCTCAGAAATTACTTATCGATTTCGTCTTAAAAATTAAGCTGTCGACTAGCGCAAAACTGAGACTAAAGTCCACGTACGCTAATATTACAGATTTAATTACGGACATGCGTAAATTTTTACTACCAAAGAAATCGTCAGAAGCCCTTCAGGCTCAGCTGTTTCGAACTAGACAGGGACGCAGGTCTATCGAAGCGTTTGGCTCTGAGATAGAGGATCTTTTTGTCAATTTGACGATTTCACAGGCAGATGACGATGCCAGTAAGTTTGAGTTCTTACGATCTTTGAACGAGAAAACGGCCATAAAACGGTTCGCAGATGGTTTATCAGACACTAGACTTAGTACAATAATTGCTTCGAGGCAATTTTCATCATTATCTGAGGCTATAAGAACAGCTATTGATGAACAAGTCTTGTCGTCAGGGCATGACCAGGTTGCTCATTACTCGAACACCTCACAAGAGTACCGTACCTATCGCGCTCCTCACTTTACCAACAGCAGAGGTAAGTATTCCTCGGCAAGAGGACATTATTTTTTTAGTCGTAATCGGGCAAATACATTTAATAACACTTATAACGAAAATAGAAGCGATGTGACGCAACAAACTGTGCATAATACAGGTCAGAGAGGTAAACGCACTACTCAGTATTTTGCACGGTCAGCACGAGACTCGCGGCCAGAGCCGCCAGCCCCGCTCGCCCCGCGCGTCCACCAAGTGCTACGCGACGACGACAATCTAGAATTAGATCAAAATAATGACGAGAATCAGTTTTTTCGTGCCTAAATTAAATTATGGTATTTTTAGTTATAATAATACGAGCGTAGTTAAATGTAAGATTGATAATAATAGAATTGATTTGTTAGTTGATAGTGGAGCTAGTTTATGCGTACTAAAATACGAATGGCTTCAAGCTTACCCTGACGTATTGAATAGAATAAATAGAGAGGAAATTACTATCAAAGGTATTAGTGGAAATTTAGTTTCGGAAGGATACATTTATTTAGATATAGATTTCAATGGGTTAGTTTGTAGGCAAAAGTTTTATATATTTAGGAACTTGACATGTTATGCGGACGGAATTTTAGGACAAAATTTTTTCCAGCATCACCAAGCTATAATCAATTACAGAGATAATACTTTAACTTTATGTAACAATAGTTGTAGTGTTGAGATACCTATAAATAGTAATAATTATAGTTTTACGCATATTATTCCGCCACGGTGTGAAATTATTAAATATATACCTACCAGTCAACGCAACGACTGTGTAATGCTGGCGAAGGAAATTCAAAAAGGAGTATTTGTTGCTGGTTTGATTACAAAGCCAACAAATGGTCGAATGCCAATACGTATTTTAAATACAAATGATAATGAGGTAGAGATCGATTTTTCAAGCTTAGAATATTATAGTTTAAATTATTTCGAAATATGTAGTTTTGATAAACAAAGGATTAGTGCTGATAGGGTTAAAACTTTATTTAATTTACTGAAGTTAAGCTCATACTTAAATAAGGACGAGCAGCTAAGTATTGAGAAGATTTGTGCTAAATATGCTGATGTTTTTCACTTACCAGGAGATAAGCTCAGCACGACAAACCTATTACAACATTCAATTAAGTTGAAAGATACAAGTCCAGTGTACGTCAAGCCTTACAGAATCCCACATGCTTTACAAAAGGAAGTACAAAAGCAAATTCAGGATATGCTTGATAATGATATCATAGAGGAGACCACTTCAGAGTGGTCTAGTCCCGTTTTACTGGTCCCTAAAAAATGTGATAAAAACGGCGAGAAAAAATGGAGACTAGTGGTCGATTATAGGCAGTTAAATAACAAAATCGTTGACGATAAGTTTCCCTTACCTAATATAGTAGAAATTTTAGATTCCTTGTCAGGTAGTATATATTTTTCGAAACTAGACCTATCCCAAAGTTATTACCAGCTTTCTTTAAATAAAAAATCCAGAAAATACACTGCTTTTACTACCGATAAAATGTATCAAATGAAGCGTTGTCCTATGGGACTTAAGACAAGTCCTAGTGTTTTTTCAAGGCTTATGACTATAGCCATGTCAGGTCTAAATTATAGGCAATGTTTCATTTATTTAGACGATTGTATAGTAATAGGAAACTCTATTTTTGACCACAATAAAAACTTAATCAGCGTCTTAGAAAGGTTTAGAAGTAGCAATCTGAAACTGAATCCGTTAAAGTGTGAATTTTTGCGAACTGAAATAATGTATTTAGGGCACAAAATAACTTCACAGGGAGTCGAACCCGATCCTGAGAAAGTTATTGTTTTGAATAATTATCCGAGACCAAAAAGTACAGAAGACGTAAAAAGATTTGTTGCATTTGCAAATTATTATAGGCGTTTCATTAATAACTTTGCCAATATAGCTTATCCTTTAAATTACTTATCAAAAAAGGGTGTCGAATTTAATTGGACATCTGAATGTGAATCTGCATTTTTGAAATTAAAAGAGGCACTTATGAGCCCTCAAGTTTTAGACTATCCGGATTTTTCCGAAAACAACACCTTTATATTACACACGGACGCTTCAAAGATAGGTTTAGGCGCCGTGCTGTCTAATAGTAACGGCAAGGTTGTCGCGTACGCCAGTCGTAATTTGAAACCAGCAGAAACGCGATATCCAGTGATAGAGTTAGAGCTGTTAGCGATTGTATGGGCCACAAAACATTTTAGACCGTATCTTTATGGTAAAAAGTTTAAAATTGTAACGGACCATAAACCATTGATTTACCTTTTCGGAATGACTGATCCATCAAGTAGACTAACTAAATTTCGGTTGTACTTAGAGGAATATGATTTCGACATCGAATATATCCCGGGACGGCAAAATGCAGCTGCAGACGCATTGAGCCGGCTTCCGCTTAACAGTGATGATTTAAAAAACCTCAGAGAACACGTTGTATCAGTCATGACGAGAGCACAAAGTCGAAAAAATTTAGTAAATAGGAATAACAATCATACTGACGTGACAACAGAGGTTTCCGCTAGTTCTAGGCCTGATCAACCGAAAACTGTGGAAATTCTCAAAAGACCCCGACATTGTATAGAGTTAGTATTGAATAGGATTGAATATAAGAAAGAAAAAGAGAATATATTAAGTGATAGAGGTAACTTTATATATGTACCTTCTAAGTTTTGCATATATCTGATATCCCGATCGTTATCTACCGTAGGCGTGTTAGCGAGGGAATTAGAAGAATTCTGCAAAACACTAAATATTGACGAGGTAGTTATTGTAAAAGACAAAGAAAATAAAATATTTTTAAATAAATTTTTAGAGCGCAAATGCGATTATCCTCGTATTCTCGTAACAAAAAATGTTACAAAGTTAAATGACTCAGATGAAATTAGAGTTGTTCTGAATGATTTTCATTTATTACCAACCAGTGGCCATGCTGGTGTTAATAGGATGTTGAACAATATTAAACAATATTATTTTTGGCCAAATATGAGCCGTGACGTCAATGATTACGTCAATAAGTGTAAGGAATGTCAAATCCAAAAACACACAAATAGGAACACCCGTGAACCGATGGTGATTACTACGACTCCGAGCACTTCGATGGAGCGAATTTCGTTAGATTTAATGGGCCCTTTAGATGTAGATAATTTTAACTTTAAGTATATTTTAACAATTCAATGTAACTTGACTAAGTTCGTAGAAGCGTATCCTTTGGAAAGCAAAGACGCAGAGTCCGTTAGTAGGCTATTTGTCAATAATTTTATATTACGATATGGTGTACCGAAAGAGATCATTACAGATCAAGGAACCGAATTTATGAGTAACGTATTTTCTGAAGTATGTAATTTATTATGTGTCAAAAAATTGAATTCTAACGCTTACCATCACGAAACACTGGGAGCACTAGAGAATACACATAAAAACTTAGGCGCTTATTTGAGAATACAATGTAGTAATAACAAAACTGACTGGAGTAGCTGGTTAAGTTATTGGTGTTTTTCTTTTAACACAACAGTTCATACAGAGACACAATATACGCCTCACGAGTTAGTCTTCGGTAAGCCTTGCAATTTGCCAAGCAATTTAAGTACTTCTGTCGACCCTCTCTATAATTATGACAGTTATCCTAAGGAATTTAAATTTAGGTTACAAAAGGCACAGGTAGATGCCAAGAATAATTTGTTAATTAGTAAGACTAACAGAAAACTAACTTATGATAATAAAATTAACACACTAACATATAAACCAGGTGACTTTTTACTTATTAAGAATCAAGTTGGCAACAAGTTGAATCCAATCTGGAATGGACCTTTTATAGTAATAGAGGACATCTCACCTAATGTAAAAATAATTAAAAATAATAAAGAACATGTTATTCATAAAAATAACACTAAATTGTTTTGTAAGTAAGTTTAATGAATCTAGATTTTTTATAAAAAAAAAAATGTAACTTAGTTTTAAGTAAGAAAGTATTTATAAGTATGTTTGTATTTGTAAAAAAAAAATGATCCTCAACGATGTACGTCTCATTTTTTTTCTTTATTTCTCCGGGGGTAAAGGTTGACTTTCGGGGGAGGTGTAATATAGTCGTATTTTACACATGCACCGTAACTCAGCGTTACGGCCTGCAACATGACGTACGTCGCTGATGACCTAGATTTGGTTTAATTAAATATAATGTTATTTTGTCTAAAACTCTCTCTTGTATTGTGACATCGGCCAATACAACATGCCACCACAAACTCTTGGTTTTACTTGAAGTCCTCATTACTCTCAACCTACTTCAACACCGAGTACACAATTATTTTTTAATTTATTTAATTTCGGACGACCAACAGCTACTATAACATAATACATAAATTAAATAGTAACAGAAAGCCAATTATAGGTCATCACAAATATAAGACAAAATACACTTAACGAGCACTATCTTAGTAGTTATTTATTTTACAAGTATTATACAATTAAGTCGCACATTGAAAAAAACTGAGACTCATAATACGCTTGATCGAAGCTTCACTTGTCGCAAAAAGATCCAAGTCTGCCTGACGCGTTGCCGAGTTAAAGCTATTACACGCGCGACACAAATATGAATTCTGCCGATAATTTGAAGATGCAACGCAATAATGGACGACATTATGTCACGTGGATTCGGTATGGCACCGTCGAGACGACGACGTGAGGGAAACGGCGGCAGCGGGGGCAGCGCACTCCCGCTCTCACTGCGTGGCGTCACCCTCTCGCGCATACGCACGACTGCGGCAGCATCGCGCTATCGCGCCCTCAGCGCGACTGCAGCGGCAGCGCGCTATCGCGCCCACTGCGCGGCGACAGCGGCGCACTCTCGCGCCTTCAGCGCGACTGCAGCAGCAGCGCGCTATCGCGCCCACTGTGCGGCGACAGCGGCGCACTCTCGCGCCTTCAGCGCGACTGCAGCAGCAGCGCGCTATCGCGCCCACTGTGCGGCGACAGCGGCGCACTCTCGCGCCTTCAGCGCGACTGCAGCAGCAGCGCGCTATCGCGCCCACTGCGCGGCGACAGCGGCGCACTCTCGCGCCTTCAGCGCGACTGCAGCAGCAGCGCGCTATCGCGCCCACTGTGCGGCGACAGCGGCGCACTCTCGCGCCTTCAGCGCGACTGCAGCAGCAGCGCGCTATCGCGCCCACTGTGCGGCGACAGCGGCGCACTCTCGCGCCTTCAGCGCGACTGCAGCAGCAGCGCGCTATCGCGCCCACTGCGCGGCGACAGCGGCGCACTCTCGCGCCTTCAGCGCGACTGCAGCAGCAGCGCGCTATCGCGCCCACTGTGCGGCGACAGCGGCGCACTCTCGCGCCTTCAGCGCGACTGCAGCAGCAGCGCGCTATCGCGCCCACTGCGCGGCGACAGCGGCGCACTCTCGCGCCTTCAGCGCGACTGCAGCAGCAGCGCGCTATCGCGCCCACTGTGCGGCGACAGCGGCGCACTCTCGCGCCTTCAGCGCGACTGCAGCAGCAGCGCGCTATCGCGCCCACTGCGCGGCGACAGCGGCGCAATCTCGCGCCTTCAGCGCGACTGCAGCAGCAGCGCGCTATCGCGCCCTCAGCGCGACTGCAGCAGCAGCGCGCTATCGCGCCCACTGTGCGGCAACAGCGGCGCACTCTCGCGCCTTCAGCGCGACTGCAGCAGCAGCGCGCTATCGCGCCCACTGCGCGGCGACAGCGGCGCAATCTCGCGCCTTCAGCGCGACTGCAGCAGCAGCGCGCTATCGCGCCCTCAGCGCGACTGCAGCAGCAGCGCGCTATCGCGCCCACTGTGCGGCAACAGCGGCGCACTCTCGCGCCTTCAGCGCGACTGCAGCAGCAGCGCGCTATCGCGCCCACTGCGCGGCGACAGCGGCGCAATCTCGCGCCTTCAGCGCGACTGCAGGCAGTCCAAATCCGTCTGTGAATCTTGCGCAGTCTGTTACGATCTGCAGTCATCTGTGCGATACCAATAACTTGATACCATTCGCATCCTGCATTGACTGCTTGTAACCTGCATTCTATCTTATCTTAACAACTTATGCAAAGTTCAAGTTCTCTTACGACTATCTTGGTCTTGCGCTGTCTGTTACGATCTACAGTCATCTGTGCGATACCAATCACTTGATACCATTCGCAATCTGCACTGACTGCTCATAACTAGCATTCTATCTTATCTATTTATAAAAGTTCGAGTACTCTTGCATCTATCTTACGCTGTCTGTTAAGATCTACAGTCATCTGTGCGATACCAATCACTTGATACCATTCGCAATCTGCACTGACTGCTCATAACCAGCATTCTATCTTATCTATTTATAAAAGTTCGAGTACTCTTGCAACTATCTTACGCTGTCTGTTACGATCTACAGTCATCTGTGCGATACCAATCACTTGATACCGTTCGAAATCTGCACTGACTGCTCATAACCCCTTACAATCAACGATCATCTATGCGAAACTGCATAACAGTTTCATTTGCTATCTGTACTGATCGCTTGTGAGATAATCAATTACATTGTGATATTTACTTCGAAACATTAGTTACAATCTACAATCTACGATCATCTATGCGAAACTGCATAACAGTTTCATTCGCTATCTGCACTGATCGCTTGTGAGGTATTCAAATAAATCATGATATTTACTTCGAAACATGAGTTACAATCTACAATCTATGATCATCTATGTGAAACTGCATAACAGTTCCATTTGCTATCTGCACTGATCGCTTATTATGAGATAATCAAATAAATTGTGATATTTACTTCGAAACATTTGTATCTACAATCTATGATCATCGTGCAAAACTGCATAATAGTTCCATTCATTGTCATAATCATAATCATTTATGTCTGCACTGATCACTTGTAATTTAATCGAATACATAAGATATATTCATTTCAAATCATCTATTGCAATGAAAATCTACATTGTACGCTTGTGCTTTAATTTTCAAATCATCAATTACAGTGAAAATCTACATTATTCGCTTGTGTTTTAATTTAACTACTTTGGACTGGACAAATTATTCATACTGAATAACCCAATGAATTTGTTAAATCAATATCTCTTCCTCACTGTCACCAATCTCATATACGTATTATGAATAAATATTTTCAAGAAAATCCTTATTGTTCCTTGGCCTCTACATCTTTTTTTTTTCTTTTTCCTTTAAATCAGTACTCACCAATATATTCCTTAAACCTTTTTCCTCCATAAGTAATTCAATTCTGAATTTCCAATTATGAAAGTTGTCACTGTCTTCCAATCGGCGAATTTGAATTTCCTTTGCGTTTTGCATATTGAAAAATGTATTGGTATTGTTATAAGTTCAATAGCAAAATTGTAGAAGTATGGGGCGGCCCATAACCTCTTATAATGTTAAAACACGTGATTAGAGCTAAACAATTTATTTACCACCAATTTACTATTATAATAACGAAATCCATATTTTCATATTTATGACACGACACTGACATAAATCCTTTTCTTCTCTTTCCTCACCCGTGTGTCCATAGACGACAAGTTTTATTACATTCTCTTTGCTAACCTCTACAGTAACAGCATAACAAGCTAATAGGCCCACTATAACTTTTATGAATAGAACGGTAAGAATGCAAATAACAATTACTTATATTTTTTTACTTACAATAGTTCCTGTTATTCCTTTCAATCAATCAATCTATGTCTATCTTCTTTCAATCTTAGTACTTATCTATCATGTGCAGTCTGTTACAATCCAGTCATCTGTGCGTCATCAATAACTGATCGTTCCCATTATGCACTGACTGTACACATATCCTGCACATACTCATGTCACTGCTCTATGTGCAACCTCTGTAAAGAGACGCAGTTTATGCACCTCACACTTGCATTCAACTTTCGTTTCGACGCCAAACCAAAGACCGCATCTCCACGCCGCATCACGGCATATCAGCGCACTCGTTGTCTCGTCTCTCGTCATTGCTCTCAATCTGTCTCACCTCACTTGCTTTCACATTATCTTCAGTGTTTTCATTTTCAATTCATTAGGTAGGTAGGTACTGAAATTATATCTTTAGGTATACTTTTCAATGCATTTCTGTCTCAGAAAAAAAAATCTAACCTACGAATAAAATACTCATCTGAATTTGTGGGTGTCCTTTATCCAACTTCTGAGATGAAAGCTAAGTCCTGTTATCTCAAATATGTAACTCAAATCAAACTATGATTGCTGAAATATTGTGATTTATTCATATTACAAATACTTATTTCAATTACATATATTATTATCCATAACATCACATCGCGGGAGACAGTAACTGACATTGACGTCTGTCAATGTCAAGACCTATTTTAAAAAGTTATAATAAGCAAAGAAGTCCTTATACATTCTGCATAGCGACATAAACGGATAACGTCTTGTAACCGTTGACCCAAATAAAGGCACGCTATCATAATGGTACGCAAGCAGCGCTTACAATACAGTATTTAAATAAATGATTTGTGCTTGACGGCAAAAGATTAAAATTATTTCTTTCCTATTACTTACTTACAGTCACACAATTCAATCAGTTTGGTATTAGAGAAAAATTCTAAAGATTTCGCGCCTTTTTTAATTTCTACTGTAGCAGCTAAGAAACACAATGCACGATTCTACGATCAAACTTAAAGTCACAGAGTATAAATATAAGTCTATGATTTCACCGAAGAGATCGCTGCTTTTAGTTCCATTTTCAAAAATAAAAATGAGAAACAGTATTAAGTCGAGTCTTTCGTGATTATGAATAAAGACTTTTTCGTTTTAGTAGGCTCATTGGTAATAGACAAACATTAAAAAAGAAAAAACTTTATCCCCTAGGGGTAATTTTGCTATTTTATCCTGGTTCTTGTACCTTACAATGACGGACTTTTAGAGCAAGAGGAGTGAAAAAACCTTAAAGCGGTTCACAGAATACATCTACCTACCAAGTTTCACTTGTGTACTCCTAATACTTACGGAATAAAATGGCTGTGACATACGGACGGACAGACAGACAGACAGACATGACGAATCTATAAGGGTTCCGTTTTTTGCCATTTTGGCTACGGAACCCTAAAAAGAAGTGTAACTGAAAAAATACAATTGAGTCTTGAAAAAATCCCTGTTGGATACAGTTTGTCAGTTTGTCTCTCATCTAATTTCTGGATAATTTTTGCTTCTTGTTTTCGATGAATTGTAATTGTAACTATTGTAACTTTAAAGTTTTCGTAACCGTTTACAGTATAAATATGTATGTATTAAATAGGTACGCGGAACAGGAACAAACTAAATTAAGATTTTAAACACATCAATTTAATAACTTCAAAATAATTTAATCAGGTACGTCTCGTTAGTACGAGACGTAATCGTCACGTAGACGTAGTCGGCGTCTACCACATCAAAATAGAAACTTATTAAAAGAAATTCATAGCTAAAATAATTGTTACTCAGATTTCATTTATGGCCGCGTCAAGTTGCAATATCGCTACTTCTTTATTGTTTTTATTCTAATTTTATAAGTTTTAGGTCGCGCTATCCGATCCCGCGTGCGAGACGACTGCCTATCTGAATTCATCTGGCGCGCGTCTTCTGTTTTACGATCGTCATAAAGTTGCGCGGTGACATGCGCTGTGAGCGCACGCGCAAGCCTCTGTCAATGAGTAGGATAGGTTGATTGCATTGAAGATAACGTATAATCGTGAAAAAATATAAGATGAGGTAGGTGCATACTTCGATTTAAGCCCTAAATCATATAAGAAGGAATCACATCTTAAGTATTAGATTCACCCCAAAATGGAAAATTGTCAGGCCTATTAAAGTCGCATTACTAATTTCCCAGCAAAAATGTAAACAAAGAAACGTCACTGTCAAATTGACAAACTGACCCTAATAGTGACATTTTCAGATATTGAAAACCTTTGGTCACTTTTAAAACTTTTTAATTTGTATATTATATTTTGAGTCATTATAAATATAATGTCATCCAGGGTTATTTTAAATTAGGATGTTAATTAGAAATTTTATCTTTATAACCTATCATAATTTTTGATGTTAAAAGTTCTTGAAACGAACTGATAAGAACATTTTACTTAGATATTGCCTGTGTGTAAACTATCAAAAATACGTAGCATCACCGCCTGTTCCCCCCCAATACCAAAAGACAAATGATACTACTACAGCTACTACTCGTAATACTAATTTATATATAATTTTATAAAAAGACCAAAGGTTGATGTGTACGGTTTGCAGTTGATGTGTGCACAACGTCATAAAATGTTTTCTACTATAAAACTGTTATTATGAAATATTAAATTATATTACTCTCTTTGACGCAAATCTCATGATTCAGAATATTTATGTAATCAATTTTTATTAGGTTTGTGATGAAAAACCATGTAAGCGTGTTTATTTCTTGACTTAGCAATATACTATTTCTTTTTGTGTTGTTTTGTTCTGGCAACACCTTTGTTTACATTTTTGCTGGGAAATTAGTAATGCGACTTTAGGTAAATCAGCAGGCCTGTTACATAAAAATAATCGCGATAATCTGAACGTTATTCGTGAGTTGTTACGGAGTGGGATGAACATCGTCCGCTTACCGATTATGTAATAGGCCTGCAGAACATATTTTCTTCTTTTACTGATGGAAAGTAAAAGATTTGATAAAAGTTTTAGTATTATCATATCTTGTTCTCATCTTTTGTATACCCACTGACCCCACTGTTTACTTATGTAATAAAAATGTCGATTTTAATATTTCTCTAATTTGATTATTAAACGATAAAGATAAAATATTATCAACTTAGCTCTTAATCTGATTAAACTTGTAATGGTTTTTTTTTATACAGAATATGCAATATTTTACATAGGTTAATTAAGTTAATTGAAGATATTTCGTTTATTCCTTTTTGTTCACCAAAAGTCCGGCTTCTAGTGAAGATTTCTAGTTCTTATAGCTTTTTTTCTAGTTCTCGCATTCGGAAAGTAACAAGCAGCGAGTGGGTGGAAAACTGTGCTTTCCACGCTAGGGTGGAAGGTAATTTAAAAATAGATCTGAATTTGGTTTCGTAGTCGGCCATAGAGTCGATTGAATCGACCTCATTGGCAAACGAAAAAGTTTAAATCATTTAAAAATATATATGACGGAGTCAGGAGGCGAGCGAGGTGTCGTCAGGATAAGGTTATTCACCGCCGAGCACAAAATAATAGTTTCTTTACAATGCACAACCTCTATTCTTACAATCAACATCAAGTTAGCTCAAAATAACGGATGATCGAACAGATTCACACGGATTCAAGTCGGTAAACGCGGCAAGTTCGACACAGCGAGGCGAATTCAACTCACGACCGTTCATTACGGCTGCCAGTAACAGAATGTCCTTACAGACTACCCACAGATCGCGCTCTTCACATTTTCCCGCCTCCGGAAACGTCAAGACTGTCAACTGTCAAACTGACAAACATCAAATCTGTCAACTGTCACACGTTAAACTGTCAACTGTCAAACTATGTCATTGACAATGACATCGCTCGCTGCACAGATTATACACTCGCTGTGTCGACCTTACCCAAGTAAGCCACTTGACGTTTCCGACTTGATAGTTACGACTAAACTCAATAGATGGCGCTAGGAGTTCCAATAATCACGGGCAGCACGGCGCTCACGCTCCGACACGGCCATCTTGACATTTCACACGTCCTCGTGTGAAGCAGTTGGTGGAATACCTGGAGACAAACAGCACTAAACAGTACACAACATTTAACCACTCGGCCTTCCTGACCAAAGTTTAGGAAACTAGTCTCTTTCTTATTCCTTTACTCAATGATTACAATTTAATCAAAATGTTAACTTATCTTCTATCTGAAAATGCTCTGATCAATTTTAAAATTTTCTAAGTAGGTAGCTTTAAATCATTCACAAGTACTCCAACTCGACATTCACAATAAATTAACAAACCAGTCAATAAACAACGTTTGCACATAGAGAAATGATAATAAGTCAAACAGCACCAAGTATTATCAAAATTGACAAGTTTTATCTTGACAATTTGTGCATCTGGCTTTTGAAGCCATCAATTCTATCAAACACAAGATAACCTGTACCTAATAGTGACTCAAGACAACCGCTATCCGGCGTCTGATAGTCAATTTCTGCAAGAAAAGACAACCGCCATCCGACGTCTGACAACGACTCAAGACAACCTCTATGCGGCGTCTGATAGTCAACTAGTACTTCAAGACAACCTCCATCCGGCGTCTGACAGTGACTCAAGACAACCTCTATCCGGCGTCTGATAGTCAGCTAGCACTTCAAGACAACCTCCATCCGGCGTCTGACAGTGACTCAAGACAACCTCTATCCGGCGTCTGATAGTCAACTAACACTTCAAGACAACCTTTTTCCGGCATCTGACAATGACGCGGCGTCTGATAGTCAATTAACCCTTCAAGACAACCTGAAGGCATCAGGCGTCTGACAGGCATCACAACACTTAATTTGGTGTACTATCCTCAACCAATACTTCAGACAGCTAAGAATCATTAACACAGTGAGCATCAGTCAGTCATCATCACCACTATTATCACCATCACCTTCTTTACTATCATCATCATTATCAACATTATCATCGCCATCATCATCATAATCATCATCATCACTATCACATTCATCACCATCATTATCACTATCACCATCATCATCACTATCACTATCACCATCACCTTCATCAGCATCACCTTCATCATCATCAACGCTTGCCACTCAGTCCTGATTGCATTATAACTTTACAGTAACAAAAAAGCAAAACTTTGATCTGATCACCTGATGGAAGCAGAGATCCTCGAGATATAGTGACGTCGTCGCCTACTTCTACCTCCTCGTCTCGCACGCCGTCGAAAACACGAGTCGCAGAGATGTGCCGTTTCACGCCGCTTGGTGATGAAGTCATTTCTTTTGATACCACCATCGCTGTCAGCACTCTATGCCTCTGGTACATTAGCTGAAACGGAGAAGAAAACACACAGTATGCGCTCCAAAATCTTGTTCACTCACATTTTTGAAGATCCAACCACTTTCCAGATAGTCAAACATAAACTTTGTTAAGTCAGAAACTAATTAATTTCATAATTATGAACACTAGTGACTAAACTGAATTCATATTCCTACATAGCAACAGCTGCTTACTCAAATTCACCACACTATGACTAAAAGTGTACTAACAGTGTACTAACAGTGTACTAACAGTGTACTAACAGTGTACTAACAGTGTACTAACAGTGTACTAACAGTGTACTAACAGTGTACTAACAGTGTACTAACAGTGTACTAACAGTGTACTAACAGTGTACTAACAGTGTACTAACAGTGTACTAACAGTGTACTAACAGTGTACTAACAGTGTACTAACAGTGTACTAACAGTGTACTAACAGTGTACTAACAGTGTACTAACAGTGTACTAACAGTGTACTAACAGTGTACTAACAGTGTACTAACAATGTACTAACAGTGTACTAACACTGTACTTACACTGTACCAACTCTGCAGTAACATTGCACCAACAGTAAACATATTCAGACACATTGATGCATCTACCAACTGTTAGCAGTGAATTCGAACAGAAAAGTGCTAACATTACATTACCACAGAATATGACATTACTAAGAAAGATTTCATTCTATTTCCTTATTTTTGCATAACAACAATTTCTAATGAATGAAGTCACCAACAACAAATTATCTAGCCCCTTTTAATTTTAGTTTAATTCACTCCCATGAATACCTTTGAAACCTAATGAGAATTCAATCTGAACCGTTTTCTTTGTAATTTTCCTTATTTCTACACCAATCAATTAATTTTTCATAATAATCACAACCAATAGAAAAACTGAGTTACTTTTCAGTTTTAAAATAAAATCAAAATAAAATCGTTACGACTGACCATTTTAAAGTGACCTTGTAGATTCGCCACGCTGAGCTGAGTAACAGGATGCTCTCGGGTTCACACCCGCCACTGCATTGCCACCGCCATTGCATCGCTGCCGCCATTGCATCGCTGCCACCCTTGCATAGCTGCCGCCATTGCACCGCTGCCGCCATCACATCACCGCTTGCGCTGCTAGTTGCTTTTCTCAGCTCCACCACTGTTGCTGCTGCAGGTTGCACCACTGTTGTCTGGTGAAGCACCTGAAGCAGATAGTCACAAGCGCGTTTGGTTGTTTGACATGAGAACAAGCACTAGAAAAAGTGGAACGATTACATGACCTGTTATCCTTGGAATCAGTCGGTACTGTGCGATGTCCTGGAATGCTTCACCTTTGTATGAACAGCTGGTTGAAATCACCCCATGTCATCCATCACCATAGCTTCATTACGTCTTTATGAGCCAGGCACGCACGTCGACATCTTTTTCTCGGGGTCAAAGTCAGGAAAAAACATTGGCACTCGAAGTAGGCACACGCATCGCTTGTAACAAAGCAATTATATTGCGATTCGATCAATAGACGCCACTTTTCGTCGATCACATTGATTTTCCTTTGCACGTGCCTCATTATCACACCTCATATCGTTTGATTCACTTGATTCATATTTTCTCAGCACGATGGACGTTTGGATTGCATCTCGCTTCTGATGACGGAGTCAGGAGGCGAGCGAGGTGTCGTCAGGATAAGGTTATTCACCGCCGAGCACAAAATAATAGTTTCTTTACAATGCACAACCTCTATTCTTACAATCAACATCAAGTTAGCTCAAAATAACGGATGATCGAACAGATTCACACGGATTCAAGTCGGTAAACGCGGCAAGTTCGACACAGCGAGGCGAATTCAACTCACGACCGTTCATTACGGCTGCCAGTAACAGAATGTCCTTACAGACTACCCACAGATCGCGCTCTTCACATTTTCCCGCCTCCGGAAACGTCAAGACTGTCAACTGTCAAACTGACAAACATCAAATCTGTCAACTGTCACACGTTAAACTGTCAACTGTCAAACTATGTCATTGACAATGACATCGCTCGCTGCACAGATTATACACTCGCTGTGTCGACCTTACCCAAGTAAGCCACTTGACGTTTCCGACTTGATAGTTACGACTAAACTCAATAGATGGCGCTAGGAGTTCCAATAATCACGGGCAGCACGGCGCTCACGCTCCGACATATAGATACTTATACAAGATTTTTAGTAATCCTACTAAATATTATAAATGTGAATGTTTGTAGGTTTGGATGTTTAGATGTTTGGATGTTTGTTCCTCAATCACGCAAAAACTACTGAACGGATTTAGTTAAAATTTGGCACACAGATAGTAGATAGCCAGATTAAAACAGGATAATTTTTATGACGATATTCCCACCCCACAGGAACGGAACCACGCGGGTGAAACCGCGGGCGGCCGCTAATAGCCTTATATAAGCCGAATATGGTAGATAGGGACCATCAAACTGAACAACTTTTACTATGAGATTAACTCTGAAATCGCGAAAAAAATGCACAGATTCCCTGCATAGCACGAACTACTAGGACATTGAAAATGAAATTCAGGCATAAGGAAATAAACGAAATGAACACACAAATAAAAAAATATTTTTTCTTACAAAATACAAAAATTTAAAAAATCATTTTGGAAAAAAAATCAAAATATACTAAAAATCCTTAATTCATCACATATAACAATATAAACTCTCATACACACCCAACTTTCATACCACAGGACTGTATAACCATGATGCGCTACAACTCACTCGCCGAGGTACTTTTTTGAGGGCGCACCTACAGCCCGTATTTTTTTTTATTCTCAAAATTTTGATCTCATTCGGCAGCCAACTAAATACCATAGGACCGTTTTTTATTTTTTTTAAGTTTCGACTTAGTTCTCGAGACATCCAGGCCCAAAGTCAAAAATTAAATAAAATCGAATAAATAATGAAAAATATTAGAAAAAATCGGCTCACCCATAGCAACTTAGACGGGATACGGCTACGGGTGAGCCGATTTTTTCTAATATTTTTCATTATTTATTCATCATACATACATACACTCACGCCTGTTTCCCATGGGGGTAGGCAGAGACTATGGATCGCCACCTGCTACGATCCTTGCACACTTCTTTCGCTTCATTCATATCCATCACTCTTTTCATACATGCCCTGCGGTTTTTGTCACTGCGTACACCAGCCTTTTTTATAATAACCTCTATTTGGTCCGCGTAGGTTTTTCTGGGACGCCCTCGTGCAATCGTTCCTTCCACATTCGCACAGTATATCTCTTTCGTGATTCGGCTTTCATTCATCCTCTCTAAGTGACCAAACCACCGGAGCATTCCTTTCTCAATTCTTGTCACTATATCATCTTTCAGACCACACCTTTTGCGAATCACCTCATTGCTCACTCTATCACTCAGTTTTACTCCGCATATTTTCCTCAACGATCGCATCTCTACCGCATTTATTCTGCTTTCATTCTTCTTCTGCCATACCCAAGATTCACTTCCATACATCAGTGTCGGTACCAGCACTCCGTTATGAATAGCCATTCGCGCCTTTGCAGAAACGGTTTGGCTACTCATAACCGAGTGTATAGCACCACTCACCGAATTTCCTTTCTTCACTCGTCTTTCTATGTCTTCCTCACTCTTTCCGTCCCTTGTGAACAAACTCCCCAAGTATACAAACTCACGGACTTGTTCCACTTTTTCGCCACCTAACATTACCGTACAGTCAGTCATTTCTTCATCTCTCTCAAACACCATCACTTTAGTCTTAGTTACATTCACTTTCATCCCTTTTCTCACAAAATCTTCATTCATAACCGACATCATTTCCTGCAACTCTTGCGCAGAAGACGCAAGTATAACTTGGTCGTCAGCGTAGAGAAGGCACTTGATTTGAGTCCCATTCATCACAACCCCACAGTCACGTTCTTTCAGACCTTTCATACAACTGTCCAAAAACAGATTAAAGAGCCATGGTGACGCAACACATCCCTGTCTGACACCCCTAGAGATGCCAAACCAGTCAGTGTATACGCCGTCAATCCTGACGCATGCACGGGAATCCTCATAGAGAGATTTCAGTGCATGAATCAGTCTGCTCTCCAATCCGTATTCGGACAACACCTTCCATAGCTCATTCCTGTCAACTCAATCGTAGGCCTTCTCCAGGTCCACAAAGGCACAGTAAACCTTTTTGTGCTTAGCCAGGTGTTTTTCGGTTAAGCACCTCAATGAGAAGACCTGATCCGTGCATCCCATTCCCTTTCTGAATCCCGCTTGCACATCCCAAATACTCTGATCAGTTTTTTGCATCACTCTTTCAATCAGTACCTTTGCATACAATTTACTGACAATGCTGAGAAGACTGATCCCGCGGTAGTTTTTAGCATCCTGCCGTGACCCTTTCCCTTTGTACAGCGGCACGACCACGGCTTTACGCCAATCTTCCGGCACTTTGCCACTGTTCCAACATTTATTAAAGATCAGGCACAGCCAGGACGCAACCAGCTCTTTCCCACCTCTCAGCATTTCAACAGTAATTCTGTCATATCCTGCTGCTTTCCCTTTTTTCATGCTCTTCATTGCACTAATAATCTCATCCATATATATATCTCTTTCATCCACTTCTGTCTCTTCCTCGTCTTCCACCCTTTTATCCGAGGCTTCTAGCATAGAGCCATCCGCCTCAAACAAACTCTCAAAATATTTCATCCACTCCTGTAGTACACCTTTTTCATCTGTCACTAGCTCACCTTTTTCATCTCTTATCACATTCATTTTAGACTTATGTGATCCACTTCGAGACGTTTTCACTTGTTTCCAAAACAATTTTATATTGTCTCGAAAGTTATCACAGAGTTTGAAGTCACACTTTTCTTTCATCTTTCTCTTTTTTTCGTCTACTTTTTCTTTCACTACTTTCTTAATCCTTTTAAACTCCCTTGTAACTGTATCAACATCCTCTTCTGTAACACTTGCATTCACTCTTTTACTGGCTTTGATGGCCAGCAGATCCTGCCATACTTTTTTCTTTTCATTCACTATCTGTCTTACCTCACTATCCCACCAGTTTATTGGGGGAGCATTCTTCCTTTTACTCACTCCACATATTTCCTCAGCTGTTTCAGTCACACCTTTTTTAAACTTTTCCCAAACTTCCTCAAGCTTGCCATCTTTCACTTCAGCCACATTTCCCAATCGTTCTTTCAATTTGCACAAATATGTCTTTTGCACTTCCACTTCATCCAGGTTCTCAACTTTTACTCTAGTCAGCTCCGTTGTTGACACTGTGGGACGATGACGCCAACTTTTGAACAGACCACTAACCCGAGACACTACAAGAAAGTGGTCTGTTCCAATGTTACTACCCCTAAAGACCCTGGTGTCTACAACTCTGCCCTTCAGTCTTTCATCAACAATCACAAAATCGATCATACTCTTCTTTTCCCCTCTCTGCCAAGTGTACATATGAATTTCCTTGTGGTCAAACATGGTGTTCGTTACCACAAGATTATTTTCTAAACATACCTCAATCAAACTCCTGCCATTATCATTTACTCTTTTGTCTCCATATATTCCTAAAACTCCCTCACATCCCTCTCTTCTCACACCTACCCATCCGTTAAAATCTCCAAGCATAACTATCCTTTCATTATCTTTGCATTCATTCAAGATGTCTTCCACACTTTTCCAGAAATCCTCCTTTTCCGTTGCTGACTTGGATATATCGGGAGCATACACGCCAATGACGCGTATCCGAAGTAATCCTACTTTGAGTCTAACCCAGAGAAGTCTGGGACTAACACACTCATACTCAGTCATGCATTCTATCATCCTTTCCGACAGCAGGAGTCCCACGCCCATACTCGCGTGCTCATTTTCGGCAACGCCCGACCACAGAACTTATATTCATCTTAATATAAAAATAGCATTGTGAATGCAAAAATCTAAAAGTTTAAATAAAATCGACCAAAAAAACCGGTAATTTGACCATAACGTTTTTGGCTTTCAAATTTTTTTAAAATTTCCTTCACCATCTAATAGATATCGTCAATCAGCGTCCTTTGACACCCTTTTTATCTATGAACTACCAATAGCTTCTATACAATCGCCGTGTTGCACTAAACTCCCAAATGGGACCTAGTACCTAGCGATCTAAAAGTCATTTTCAATGACAAAAATCTGCTTTTTCATACAAGATTAATAACGAAAATATCAAAATGTATGAAACAGCTGATATTTTCGTGATTTCAGAGTTGATCCTATAGTAAAAGTTGTTCAGTTTGTTGGTCCCTATCTACCATATTCGGCTTTATAAGGCTATTACCAAACATCCTGTATAAGTGTCGCGGCCTTGTTAAGGCCTACTCAAATCTGACCAGTATCACCGGTTGCGGTAACGATATCCCGATGGGTATGGGATGCGGTAACGCGCTGTTTAAAGGTGTTCCGCAACAGCTGCGGTAATGCCATACAAAATACCGGTCGGGATATCGGTTGGGTAACTATACCTTTATGATAGAAGCTAAAACAAATATTTTTAGATTTTTTGAATGTTTTGTGAATCACGCAAAAACTAATGCGCGAATTTTTTTTTTTTTCATATTGTGTCTATAAGTCTTCGACCAATCTATACTGTGGATATTGCATGACAGTGGCATTTGAATGACATTGGTTCCTGTAAGCATTTTTTCTCAAAGTCAACCGTTTGAAAGATAGGAAAAGAAAAATAAGGAAGATTCCAAAGTGGTAAAATGTGTGTCCCCCCCAAATATGCTCTAGTGTAGTGTATTTCAACGAGAATTGTTTTGAACGAGATATATTTAACTAGTTTTGGAGATAAAGCACATTTTCCAAAACATTCTTCGATTCTTCGTTCACTAGTTTGTCACTGCTCTTCATTCTAACTAAGTTCATAGGTACTTAAAAAATCATAAACCGAATACAGATTTTCACCGTGCGCGTCTTTAAATGCTGTCAACTGCTGAAAACCTTGATACAATTTAACAAAAAAGTAATGTAGGTTCTAAAATGAACGGAAAACTATAATATGAAGTCATAAGTATTAATCTTTAACAGAAACTTCTTTAATATTTTTTATTTCTATACTCTTGAAAAAAAACATGCTCCAGGAAAAAAACACGTTTTTTTATGTTTTACTTTCACGTTTTTTTTTCACGTTAGAAAAAATTTTGTTTTTAACACTATGCCAACTAGATCAAAGTTGGCACGGCCGAAGTCGCGGGCGGCAGCTATAGTCTTTTAATAAAGTTGAAATGACAGACAAGTATTTTCCAGCTGTTGTGTAAAGAAAATATTGTAGAATGCAACGAACGAAATCAGGGCGATTCCGAGTTAATTGATCACGTTTGAAATACCGTTTCTGGTGTTTTTTATTCTTTACGACTTTGAGAAATGCTAATTTGAAAATTCTAATCGTTGTCGTGGACTCGGCCATAAATTCGTCAACGTCAGTTGGTGTCGGCGTACACAAGCCTCGTGGAAGCTGACCGGCATGGATAAGCGTCTCATACAACACGCATGTGTTCGGTAATTAGTACCGATAAAAGTACACATAAAAGAACAACTATTTTATAAGCCCTGTTTAAATCAGACATCAGGATATGTAAATAAAAGCATTTCAAATTGGTTTGAAGAAACTTGTCTAGAGTTCGGTTCAAGTTATGTTGCGCAAGCTGATTGGGTTGATTTGCGCCCTAACTTATTTCGGGATTTTATTGATTTCGGATAATAGCTGATTGCTTAATAATTGTGACTATTTAAACGTAACGTAGCTCAATTTACAAATATAACTGTTATAGAAATAAATCATATAAACGTCCGCATTTCCTACAAGGAAATTTTAAAGTTTTTTTTTTCAAGTGACTAATTAAAGTTGGTAGTGTTGGTAAAGTTGGCAGTTTTAATTAATACTGAATTAAAAAATTAAAAGTTTAAATTAAATGCGAAAGTAAAATGAAATAAAACAAACACAGCAAAAATAATAAAAAAATTGAGAGGACAACAATTTATGGCTACTCTACTATAAATAGATAGACTGTCGGACGTTATAATGTAATAATATAAAGAAAATGATTACAAGGAAATGTAGCATAATTACATTTGCGAATGTCTATAACATACTTAGGTACCTTTACTCTGAACTTGTTTGTCATCAATATGTTTAGCTAGATCATTCTGAGGAGCATTCTGACGTAGACTGTTCGGAACGTTTGAAGCCAAATAGGTCCTCATTAGCACAACAGTTTAGTTAGCATGTATGTCAGATTGCGATTGTTTGATGCATTATTAATGGCAACACATTATGTATTTCAAAAGTCTAATAAGGATTCACTAGGCACCAATGCGCTGGTTGCGAAGAACGTAGCAATCGTACTTTGAATGAAAATTTACTGAAAAAAAAAAATTTTTTAAAAACACGTTTTTAAAACGGACTAAATTATTACAAAAAATATCGGACTAAAGATATTAAAACGGACTAGTAAAAACAAACTAAAAAGTAAAAAATAACTTCTTCTGTGAATATTTGTAACCCTAATAACCTATACTACAGAAATTTTTAACCTAAAAATTTTAAACCAAAAAACGTGGGGCGCATGCTATAGACAATATGGATGATAAATTTTACAAAACCTACATATTTAAATATATCTATCCTACCTACATATGCATTGCACATTTTTAATTTAGATAATATCCAATAAAACATTTTGTGATATCAATTTACCTTTGTTTAAATTTTACGGGAATTATGTAGAGCTCGATCCAGACTCTTCATTCACATTGAACATTTTCTAAGGGTACTGTGACCAATACTAAATAAAATTATACTAGAAAAAATACGACTCGCACCAGATCAATTCTCTGATGGGAATCGAACCCGCGACCTTTGGATATCCGGTCCAATGCTCTGAGTCTCTGACCGCTAAGCTACCAAGTCACTAGTGTAGTGATATCATCGAATTTCTTTTACTATACTGTACTGTTCTACGTACTGTGACAAGTTTCTGGTCTTGTTATAAAAAATATTAAGAGTTTAATATTTGTAGACGCGCATCACGTTCCAATTTTAAATTTTCAATACAAATGATCAAAACAACTCTGCGCGAGCCGTAATGGGGGCGAACATTGAAAATTCCTATCAAATTATTAAAAAGATATAAGTATATACAAAACACGCAATACAATAGACAAATACCTCATAATTGCTAAGAAAAAAAAAATACTTTAGAAACTGTAAATACCAGTAAAAACATGTCAAAGTGAGCATTTTTTAATATTTTAGTTCTCTGTGATTAAAATTTTTTTTTCAAATTTTCTCTCTATAGGGCTCTCCTTCACAATACAAACAATAAGTGAAAAAATAAATATGAGTCGAATTCTTATTTGTTACAGCTGAGAGGTTTGTGAAAAATACCTCTGACAAGCAAATTTGAAATTCCACTTGAACAGATTGTCTTCGTTTTAAAATACCTGATAATTTATTATGTTTTTCTCTTTATATGGCACTTATTTAAGAATTTTGCTTCCTAAAACAAAAGTTTACATCAATAGTAATGCTTTCATTCTTTAGATAACTTCTTTGGAAAAACGCTAATTTCTACTACAACATAAGTACAATCTTTGGTTTCAGAGTACGTCTATTCAATGCTTCATGCAACGGTTTATCGTCACTGTTTTTTGTGAATATAAAGCATTTAATCGTATATTTTTTTATAATTCAACTGTGAAATATTTAAAAGTAGCATTATACTTTCCACAGGTAGATGGAGGTATGATTTCATTATAATTGAAACGTTCAACCATGTGGTCTCAATTCCATACCTCACGCGAGGTTCTAAGAAGATTTACAAAGGGGCGTCCCGCTGCGTTTTCGCCCGAAGTGTCAAAATGTCCCGTCTAACTACCCCAATAGGACCAGCACTATCAGGGATTCTCGGAAAGCTTGCTGTGGGAACTTGGACTTTGCCCTGATGATGATAAAGTTGTTGTATATTTTGATGAGTAGAAGAAGAAATACTGCAAACTTTTGCGGTTCTATATCGTGTGATCAATCTACTAGTGCGTTTCAAGCAAAATCGAGTCAAAAGGGACGTTTACACCTCTCTTGATTCCCGGAAGGTTATACGTTGTAGATTGGAGATGTCGTCAGGTGTGACGCGACATGTTAATCCGATTGTTCGGCACTTATAAATCTCGACTTGTTTGTTATTTAGGCGATCGGATTTCAACCATTTAAGCCAGTTGTTCGATTGTTGGGAATTTCAGTGAGAAAATCAGGAATTCAATTCAAGTATTTAATAGTGTCTCGTCTCTGTTTGTTATCCTTTGCGGATGAAAGTTTGGGAAAAAATACTTTATTTGGAAGTGAATTTATCGGTTCTATAACTATTAATTTTTTTTCAGCTGTGTTTGATCAGTTTTTATAATATTTATTCTGTAAACAAGTATTCTTTTAATGAAATTCATGCCACGTATTGCCAAAAAATTTCGTTGTTGATTCAGCTTGCGTGTTTGCGATGACTTTGAACACTCGTATTAATATTACAATTTGACATTTGATTGAATGGATTGCTCATTGTTTTAATGATACGATCTGGGTATGACTTAACTCACTTGTGCGTGAAAAGCATAACAAAACAAGGGAATACTTACGAAATAAGTTAACCAACATACATGATAAACGATACATATGTACAACCAATGATATTATTCTAATATCTTTGTGTACAACTACATGAAAGAGGACAGTGAACGCCGTTCACTGAACGGTTCCTGAATTACATTTCTAAAATCTTATCTCAGCAATAATGTTCCATAATTTGTCACCATGATGAATAATGATGATATATCACCATCATTATCGATGATAATATAATGAAGTTACTTATAGGGTAAAACCAGTCGCCTCGGGGGTATAGTAGCCTCGATTGCAATTACTCTAGTTTCTCGAATGAAACACATGGTATTTTATTTATCTATCGAGAGACTCTGCAACTACAACTAAGTTGACCGTGTTGCATGTCTCTGTGCGATTGCATGGGACGGCTAGGTGCGATCAAAGTTTTTGCTGGATAAATGTCCTCTGTCGCGACGAGGCATCTATCCTAAACGTAATTTATATAGATTTGGCAACTATCCCCTATATGGGATAGTTGTCCCAAAATTTAGAGGTCCGCAAAAATCGCCAATACTCTGGAAATATCAAAGATAATATTTATTCCTTTCATAAATTTGAAGATAATAAACCAAAGCAGCTACCCGTTTAACAACTAAAGAATCTCGCCTTTTGTACTAAGAGATATAAAGTTATTTCAAAAAGTGGGGCAACTATCCGGGTTTTACCCTATGTATTATTACATAATCCTGCTCGAAGGACCAATTGATGAAGAAATAAAGTAAATTAATGTAGCTGCATCATTCGTTAAGTACATTTTCTAGCTTCTTCCGATAGCGTAGCTTGGAGGACTCGGCGGCATTCAGTCCGCACGCCGCTAAATAAATTCATTAGTTAAATCACCGCCGGCGGCGTTTTATGTCGGTAACATCAAAGGGCCGGCCGCACCCGCCGCCCGCGCCTGCCGGCGGCGCACTCGACTCGACCGACTTTTTACTCAGAAAAGTCTGTAAACAAAATGATATGGTGCGTCCAAAACGCCGAATGTTTGATCCGCCTTTATTATCGGTGTAAGAAATGAATGTTTAGCTAGCAAATGTGGCCACTGGTGATTCTGAAAATTAAGGTTCTCGCGAGTCGCGACAGATAAATTATTTTGTCTCCTTCCAAAATGTCTAATTACCAGATCAAAATTATTTTTTATCTGTGTAAACAGTGCTGTTTAGCTATGTTTACGTCCATACTAATTAATTCCTTAATAGACAGGTGGTAATGGTCAATTACGTTAATATTTTGATAGTGTGTGTATAAGATTATGTGTAGCCGGTGGCATCATTGCCCCATTCAATGCTTTTATTTTGCCGGGCTTCGCCTCTCTCAGATCGAGAATGAGACAGGCTGAACGTGCGTGTGGTCCCGTGGCGGACTGAGTCGGGTGCCCTCGCCGGCTGTCGGCCTCCGTCGGGTCCCAGAACGGCAACATAGCCGCTCGAATCATGATGGCGGCTCCACAAACATTCAGTGAAGTGAACGCATTCAGTGCTCGAACCAGTGTCGCTCGAGTCGCGCTTGTGTCGAGACGCGGTCACAGTGTGTTAATTTCAAGGGATATCGATATCGTCCCATGTTCCGAACGGTTCAGTGATAGAAAGAAGTGAAGGATCCGAGTGTGCAAGTGTGTGGTTATGTGGCGGCGAGTGATATGACAGCGTGCGCCGCCAGACGGACCCCGGCCGTCTTCATGAGGATACTGGTGACAAGCCTGGCCCCGAGATCATGGTGGCTCCCGATTCCGAGGCTCCTTCGAATCCTCGGATAGCGGGTGCTGCGCGCGAAAGCCCCTCCGCAGCCGAAGCACGCCACACCACCGACCTTTACATCCGGACGAGCTGGATCGACGCCGCCCTAGCGCTCTCAGAACTCGAAAAGGTGCAGTGTCACTATATTCACCAGATTTGAGTGTCGTGTTGCGAATGTCATATTGCACGTGTGATTGTTTTTCTGCGAATGTCACTCGCATTGAGTGAGGAACGCGGCAGCACGGAACAGTGGCGCAAACTAGCGGTAATTGTGCGTACTATCAAGGCCGCGCGTATTTCATACATAATTATAGGATACAGCTAGGTATACCATAACAAGACCTTTATTGACGATAATGTCTCTATAATCTACCTGTAATAAGAAAAGCACTCAACTTTCATCATAAATATCAGTTTGCATGATAGACCACCGACGACGTTGAAATCTTTTCCTAAGAAACTTTTGAAAACCAAATAAAAAATCTGAACTATTTTTAATTAATTTTCTATCTTAACTCGAAATATTCATTTAGTATCCTAAAGTGAGATAAAAATCAAGAATTTGTTGTAAGACTTCAAATTGTACTATGTTATTCTACGTAAATAAAGATTTGAAATTGTGGAGGCATACAAGTTTAACTACCTGCGGGTTGGAGCAAGGCACGGCTTTCCTAGAAGCCCGCACGCACGCCCGCGGAGCCCGGCATCCCTTAGGGGCCGTTGCAAAATCTCTAAATCTCAAAACTTCAATGTTGTATGCGACACAACAGTCCTTTTCTTTACAAAACACTCTTTTATTTAACTGAAACGTACAACACAAAAATGCTGCTCCAAAACATGTCGAGAAAACAAAAACAGCTGTAGCCCGAGGTGAACGTATCTACGTATGGGCACTTATACGTATAATAATGCAGGAACTTTGTCGGTCGTTCGAGATGAAGCAATTAAGGCGCAGCGGGCCGCACGCGCAGGCCCGATAGAGACATCAACTCCGAGCGCCTATTAGAGCAGCACAAATGTTTGTGCTGTTGCGATTAAAAGTTTTCTTGTAACTTTATTGGTGACGTAAGATGATAAATAAAAAAAATAGCGAAAACAAAAAAGAAAATAAAATAGAAAAAGCAAAACATTTGTCACTTCAAATAACTGATTTTAATAAAATATAGGGACATATTATGTAGCTCAGCAGGATTATCAGGAATAAGCTGCACAAACATTTAAATTACATAACGTGTTTAAAAGAAATAAAAGAATCTTATTCTATAAATTTTTATGTCTGGCAAGACCGCACAGGGCTCGCCTCGTGGAATTGAGACATCTTGTGGTTTCCGATCGTCCATCCCATTCTATCTCAGCGAAGGGCAGACTCTTTTCTTTTCTCCCAGTTTTATAGTCTATCTCTTTTGCACCCGTTTTTCCCACCCATATTCTGTCTTCGTCCAAACATTGAGCTCGCCGCGCCGGCGCGACGGTCGGCAGCTGCGATGGAAACCTATAAATGATTGTATAACACCCACGATTTTCAAAGGTGCAGCTTTTATATGGAACTTGGTTATTTTGAGATAACAGTTAAAATAGACGTTTGGAATGGTAAAACATTCATTAGTGCCATAGCGATAGATAAAGTCGTCTTCAAACATGAGTATGTCAATCGGAGTCAAGGCGACCGGGTATATTATTATTATGTCAGTGCTTGATTGAGTGTGCTTGGTTAACCGCAGGGTCGATGGTTGCGCTTTTGGTGTTGGATTACGAGAGCCGTTTAGTGGGCCATCACCAGGCCACTGACCAGAACACGTGGCGTTTCTACGCATCATTGCACATTCAGTAAATTTTCCTCATCGTTACCCCTTGCTTCCGTGCCAGTAGTCTGTACGACAGATGGCGAAAGGGAATCTGTAGGGTTATTCACGATTGTCGGAAATCTACTCGAAAGCATTTGATTCGAATCCGTATCCTCGGATGTTACAAAAATATAGCTATTCACAAATACATTCGACTGGCATTCGATCCACTTTCCGACGGGAAAGCACAATGCATTTACTAAGTTTGGTAGCATAAGGTAGAAAATGAGATCGAAGACTATACACTTTCCGATTCGATTCGGAAAGTTTGTTTCCGACAATCGTGAATAACCCCCCCGGTGTAAGTCTTTACTTATAGCCTATTTTATATATTATATAATTACGTAAAATAGAAGTTTTGCATTGATGGTCCACTCTCAACAAACCGACACTAAATCTGTCAGTAGTAGGTATTTCTGTTAGCGCCATTTATGCGAGATTTATTACCTTTGAAGGATCCTAGTAACCTAGTGCATCACGAGTAGTTTCGATCATATGGCCGTCCGAACCGGTTTTGCTATCCACCAGAAATAACTTTCTCAAAATTTTATTATAGTTCATTTCTCGCTAGAGATCAATGTCAAGCGAATTAGCGGAGAATGTTCATTTAATTGGCTGTAATTATGTTATAAATGCTTCAAAATTATTCACCATACCCAATTACCCACATAAGACAAGTGCATACTACTCATCACCACTCTGTTCTGTATCCTATTATGATACTTTCATCTAGATAATTGACCGAGCAAACGCAAAAACGTCTCCGTTCCAGCATGAGCAAAAATCCTTTCGTATGTCCATCTGGCTGTCCGGCTCTCCGTCTGTTTTTCTCTACAAGTCATATTTCTCAACCAATTCTCGTGAATTTTTTTGTGAGCAGCTAATTAAGTACTTATATGGATTTTTCGTTGATTCAGTTTTTCGAAATTTTTCAAATGGTGAAGATATTATGACGAAAAATCATATTTCAGCCATTTCTACAAATTTAGCTTAGGTCTTCAGCTTTACAGAACAACTAGTTATAGAGGCCTTAAATAACATAAAAACGAGACGAGAGAGATAACATAAAGCTGATAAAATTCCTAATCTAAGTTTAGTCGGTTAATGTAATATGTTTAATTGGACTGTTGTTAACTGGCATATTATTATTGACTCATAAAGTTACATAAAGTACAGTGTCACTGACATTCAACGACATTGCCAGCTCGGTGGCAAATGGGCAGAACGTGATGATCTTAAGAATGGCCGGGCCGGTCTCATTTGCATACAGTTTATGATATCGATGAAGTGTATGCTGAACGTAATTCACCTGTTACAAGTCACAGGCAAATACGCGAGGTGGTTTGTTGACATGATGCAAAGAGATTTCTTCTAACAGAACATATCTCGTGGGCAAATATTTGTAGAGCATCGTTGGTTACAGGTTAAAAACGTTGTGTATGATGACCTACAATAAACTAGAAAAAGGGAAACGGTAGTGTAGTAAAGCAAAGTAAACATAATTTTATTGACTTATTAATGCAAAAATAAAAAAATAAAAACTTGCTACAACGATTCCCAGGAGCCAAAAAGAGCTTTCGAGTTACACATTTTATGGGGACTAGCCAGCTACGCAGAAAATAATTAAAATTAAGTTCCTTTATTCTTTTACATTCGCAAAAAAATTGTATAGCAGGACAACAAGGACAATATTATTATTTCTATGAATACCATCATTTATTTTCAACCAACCATAATAACATAACTATTTCTGGGAATGTGAATCATTCTATTAAATACACTAAGGTCCATCTTATTTCTTTAAGTGCATTCAAAACCGGTTCGCCTATGTGGATCAGTACGAGTTTTATACAAATATCCACTGAAGTTTACATAAGTGCAAAGGATGCGTAATATTGGCAATAACCATATTGTTTAGAAGTGCATTGTTCAAACAGAGTTCAACGTGCATCATGGCAATAATGTTAAAGCTATCGTGTATCTTGAATTTCTAACGAAACATTGTTACAAAGACTCATTTCTGCCAACGGCTTAGAGTCTCCGAATGCCTCATGAATTCTGATGGGATAATAGAGGCGCTAACACCCACGGCCCACGACCTATTATATGCAGATACAGAGAACTCCGGTCGGTGCGGATGTAGGAATGTCGGATGTCAGAGATCGTACCTGTGTTGTGTTTGCAACATCGATGATTGATGAATGGGAAGAACTTAAATACTGACGGGTACATTATGTACTTTCGAGAGAAACAAAACTCATTCTTCAACTTTTATGTTTATCGAGGTTAAAATTGGGTTTTATAATTACCATGAAGTGTTACTATATTTATTTTTAAATCTACAAGTTCTTGTTGATAAAGAAAATAATGACAATGAACCTGAGGTTTGCCCGATAAGAAATAAAATTGGCCTTCGGCTATTGACTAACGTATAACGTAACGTAATGATGTGTTAGACGCCGCGCTGCTATATATGGGCATTCCATATATGAACATCTCTCATAATTTATTATTGAATTGAATTGAATAATATTAGGTACAGGTAGTTAGTAAAAATAGAGGTTTCTTCAAGAACGATAAGGAAATGTTGTCCCACGTCACTTTCCCTTGAAGACACAATAAACTTTGTCCTAAGAAAAGGTGCGGAATATACCAGCCCCGAATAATCCTAATGAAGTAGCCGTGGGACTATTTGTGGTGTCCTAATTTCTTATCAGCAGGAAGTTCAGTCGCCAGCCGGCGCGACACTACGAAACGCAACTAATCCAGATCACGTCATCTGTTTACATGTGAGGCCGTGAGCTTTCCGCATTCTGCTGACTCGAATGACAGTTCCGTTGCGATACCTACACACTGTTGCATAAGGAAGGAGTGTCATCGTATATCGCATTTGGTATCTGAATGAAGAGTCCGAGTTGGTGGTTGGTGCAGCGTGGTGGCGTGTCGCGTACGGTACACGTGGGCCGCGGGCGGGGGGCGGGGGCGGCGCGGGCGCGGCGGTACGGGCGCATTCCGGCCGTGACGTCACGCCCACCCAGCGCGCTCGACATTCACCTCGCCCGGACCGTTCCACGACTCTCGCCGTATCTGCCATTATTGTTGCTAGGACTATTTATTTATGCTCAGAAGCCAAACATTGCCGTTTCGGCGGGAAACAGCCGAGATGGTTCAGCGAACCTACTCATCACACGATGGCGTGATTCAGTACACCGATTGAAAATAAACGCCTTGGAATTCGCTCAGGTCGCTAACGATGCTTTAATTGCAGCCGTAAAAGTTCATATTTCGTTCTTGCTAAGTATTTGTTACCATATCAACAAATGCTTTAGTAGCTGCGATTTATGATTCGAGAAGACTGCAAGAAATTGACAAATAAAATTGATATGAACTATTTATTGTGCATGTGTTTCATGCACATGAAACAACTCCCACAACATTACACGGTTAACTAAATTATTGCAACGGATACAACTGAATATAAAACTTTGATCGCATAATCGCTGCGTTCAACACGGAATGCCGATTGAGTTATTATTATGCAATTAGCGATCACTTTGTGAGGTTCGAACAGGGATCGGCTCATCTCGTGCCGAGCTCCGTGGCGCCGCGGGTGCGCCTGACCTGACTCTCGCCGTCGTCATTAATCACAATCAACTGAGAAATTATTTCGACGTTTCGAAAACTTCAACTATTATGATCCCGCTGAAGATCACGGGAGGATGAGAACAAAGCGAGTGACGCAGCGCGTTGGGAGAGCTACTGGACGTGAAATGTAACGAGGTCGCAATTCATGCGAGCCCAGTGGAGATGACAAGTCTCTTTTGAACAGTAGCCGAGGAATGCCACTGTTTGTTATGACCGAAATGCCGATGAAAGTGAATAAACAAACACTATTAATGTTTTGATTTGAAGAATAAATCATTGTTGGGCTTAAGGAGTGATACATCCAGAATAACGTGTTAATAACGTGTGGCATGATACTACAATACAAAGTCTCTAAAATAAATTGTGATAATTTCCTATGGATAATGAATCCTATATCTGAAGTATAAAAGAGTGAAAGAATAGGAATTTTTTTTAAATCAGCAGTATAATTTGTTTGGCCAACAAACAAATATTTGGTTTGCATTAATTAAAATCAGGCAGCAAAACTTGACCTGCAAACAATCATGGTCAGCAATTTAATACGCAATGTGGACAGCAAAATATCTAATTGCGGTCAGCAACATTTTCAAAATTGTTTAGCAGAGAAAACTGAGGATGGAGGGCAGGGGGATCTGGATAGTGGAAGGGTATGGGATGGGGTAGGGGGTATGTATGGGGGATGGGAAAAGGGGGACGGGGTAGGGGTGTGGGAGAGTGCTTCCCCCTTGTCCATCCTCCTACACCCTTGTCTTCCCTCCCCCTACTCCATACCCCAAACCACATATACCATACCCTTTACCACATACACAATACCCGTTGTTATTGCAGTCCCAAACGGTCACCCATCCCAAACCCGAGCTTTTTTTAAAGTTAAGCTTAACATTCTTTATCGCAGTCCCAAAAGGTCCCCATCTCATACCCGGCGTTTTCTAGAGTTGCTTAACTTTCGATATCACAGTCCCACGGTCACCCATCTCATACCGGGCCTCTTCAAAAGTAGCTTAACATTCGTTATTGCAGTCCCAAACAGTCATCAATCCCAAACCAGACCGATATTCAAAGTCAATTAATATTTTTTATCGCAGTTCCAAACGGTCACCAATCTCATACCTACCTTTCCTACAGTTGCTTAACTTACGTTAGCCCAGTCCCACATTGACATTCATATCATACCCGGCCTCTTTAAATGTAGCTTAACATTCTTTATCGCAGTCCCAAACGGTCACCCATCTCATACCTGGCCTTTCCTAGAGTTGCTTAACTTTCGTAATCGCAGTCCCATTTTTTTTTCAAGGCACCCGGTCTTTCCTTAAGTTGCCTTACCCTTCTTGCTCTATCACCAGACTCTGGAGACCGTCTTCGACGAGAATACTTGTCAAGATGAATTAAACAAGCCCAAACAAATCAAACGAGCCAAATTTTATTACACGTGGGTCACAGAATTGCTCACCAAAAGTTTATTAAACGTGGGTCACTAAATTGCTCACTAAAATTTTATTAAAAGTGGGTCACTGAATTGTTCACCAACAATTAATTAAATATCAGTACCTTCTAAAAATACTAGACCATGGGCCCTAAATACTACTCGTATAACATTATTACATTATTTTTCTATTAATAACTTATTAAAATAATATAATAACCTCTGACGGCGCCACTTTCGGTCATACAACTGCCTTAAGCAGTCCCCACAAAGTTCCCAAAAAGAATAAAGCAAGAAACTGAACGAAGTATTTGAAAAAAGATTTGTTAGAATTAACCATAGAAATAGAATGTCAAAGAACAACAATGTCAATAAACAGGTGATCCGAAAACGAATGCATACATTTTATATGAGATACATAAAACATTACTTAGATTCATAAAATATGACTATACAGGGTGGCCCAAACGGTGACACTAAAAATTTTTTTTTTGATTCCTCACATCTAGTTGTACCCGGAAATACCCTATGTATGTTCAGCGATTTTTTGTAGTTTTCGAGCTATGATTTTTTTTTTAAATTTTGAGATTTTTTTACTTGACAGACTAAAATATTTTTTTTACCGGAAATTATACATCTTTTTTTTATTTTTTTTTTGTTACATAGACCTCATGACTTGTTCTTTAACACATAAAATACCCAGCTTCCTATCATCAAAATAAGTTCCAAAAATATTGACCGACAATAAAAAATTGAGGTAAAAGAAAGTCATAGTTAAAATTTCAACTTTGAATTAAAAATTAAAAAAAAGGTTCCATGACTTTTTAGTAATTTTAAAAACTTAACAAGACCCTAAGCTTTAATTCTAATTAAAAAAAAGTGGTGCTTAATAGGCTTTTTTTAGCCGAAATCTGCCTTCAAATGTACAAAGGTAATTTATTTTAAAAGCACTCATTGTTATTATCTAAGGTTAATTAGGTTTGATATAACATAATAATTGACATTTAGTATAGTTTATAAATTTAGAGTTCTAAATTAGTTTAGTGGTAGTTAGTATGTTGTCACTTCAACAGCACAAGTTGGTCTTTGTACAAAGAAAATGGTCTTTACCTCCAACCGGTTTATCTTTAGCGACATCATAAATAACAATAGTTCTGGCAGACACTAGAATCACAAACAATAGACTTCCCGCGCGCCGAACAAAAGAAGGGGGACCAACACAGCGTCGTCTATAAGCACGTCCTCTCTTTCTCATCTAGGCCGTCTTGCTCTATCTATCTTGCTGTCTTGCTCTATCTATCTTGCTATCTTGCTCTATTCATCTCATGTCGGTCGCATTCCTCCCTCCTTCACCTCAGTTGTTCACAGCTTTCGCTCGTGTTACTACTACTCCTGGTTTTGTTTTCAATTCTGATACAACTACTCTCGCTTGCTAACTGGACTCTGATTCTTCCTGTGACTGATTTACCTGTGCTTGTGTTTCGGACTTTGATTACCTACCTTGTGATTTGGACCTTTGTGCTGCAACATGAGCTATTCTTTGCGTGAATACGCAGAGATGCACTATTTTTACGGTGTTGCCCAAGGAAATGCTAGTTTGGCAGCAAGGCTTTATCGAGAGCAATTGGAACGGCGAGGAGAACAACGGGAGCATTACCCGAATTACAGAGTATTTCAAAATACTCACCATACATTTATGGAGGGACGAATTCCTGGACGTTCATCTCAGGAAGGAATACCCAGAATGGATCCAGATATTATGGATCAAGTCGTGGAACAAGTGGAAAGGGATTCATCGACTAGCACCAGAGCAATCGCAAGAAGGACTGGTGTACCACGAACCTCAGTTATGAGGATACTGAAGTCAGGTGGGTTAATTTCATCTTGTCTTTAAACCTCATAATTACGCACCCATTAGCTCGCCCACTATGCCCACGTGCTATTTTTTTTAGCTGTAATTATTGTGACTTAAAAAAAATAGCACGCACGTGCTTTATGAGCGACTTTTTGTAGCACGTGGTCTTTTTAAGTATTGAACTCTGACTGAATGTGTATTTGGCAACAAAATAATCACTCGCTAGTGGGCGAGAAAGCGTGGTACATACCAGTGATTATCACTAGCCTACTATTTGGTGAAACTGAAAAAAGACTATCTTACCTATGCTTTGAATTTACAATTTCGGTGTTTTTTTTTTTCAGAGGGATACCACGCTTTTCATATCCAACGCGTGCAACAATTGCAACCTGCAGATTATCCAAGACGAGTGACTTTCTGTGAAACAATGCTTCAAAAAACTCAAGACGATCCTGATTTCTTCGACAAAATTTTGTGGACAGACGAATCACGCTTTGAAAGAACCGGAGTTTTCAATATTCATAATTATCACAGTTGGGCCATTGAAAACCCACACAAGGCAAGACCATCCAATTTTCAAACAAGGTTTAGTGTAAATTTGTGGTCAGGAATTGTCAATGGGGAATTTATAGGACCATTTGAATTGCCGGCTAGGTTGAACGGAGCGCAATATTTGGATTTTCTACGAAATAGCTTGAACGGTTTATTAGAGGATGTGAATCTACTAACAAGAAGAAGAATGATATTTCAAAACGATGGTGCTCCGTGCCACTATGCTAGAGAAGTACGAGAGCACCTTAACCAGACTTTTCCGAGACGGTGGATTGGGCGTGGCGGCCCGATTCCTTGGCCTGCGCGTTCACCAGACTTAAACCCCATAGATTTTTTTCTGTGGGGCTATTACAAAGAGATGGTTTACGCAAACGAAACAAACACTGAAGCAGAGCTGCGTCAAAAACTAAGAGAAGCAGAAATAAAAATCAAAGAAAATACTAATGCTTTCCGAAATTTAAAACAAAATTTTTTAAGGCGATGTAGGTTGTGCATTGAAGCGGGAGGGAGACATTTTGAAAAGTTATTGTGAAATAAATTTAATTGTTGAATTTGTAGTAATTGTTTTATTTAATATGATTTATCCTTAAAATAACCAAAATAACTATAACTAAATGACATCGATGTTACCGCTTCGTAATAACATACTTTTAAAGGTTGTTTTTAATTCTTTATTCAATAAACAGTACCATTTTAAACTTTATTTTGGTAAGAATCATTTTGTGAATGACAAAATAGTCAATAAAAAATCTTAGAAAATTTCACCTTTGTGCATTTGAAGGCAGATTTCGGCTAAAAAAACCTTATTAAGCACATTTTTTTTTAAATTAGAATTAAAGCTTAGGGTCTTGTGAAGTTTTTAAAATTACTCAGAAGTCATGGAACCTTTTTTTTAATTTTTAATTCAAAGTTGAAAATTTAACTATGATTTGATTTTACGTCAATTTTTCACTGTCGGTCAATATTTTTGTAACTTATTTTGATGACAGGAAGCTGGGTATTTTATGTGTTAAAGTTCAAGTCATGAGGTCTATGTAACAAAAAAATAATTCAAAAAAAGATGTATAATTTCCGAAAGAAAAATATTTTAGTCTGTCAAGTCAAAAATTCTCAAAATTTAAAAAAATAATTCATAGCTCGAAAACTACAAAAAATCGCTGAACATACATAGGGTATTTCCGGGTACAACGAGATGTGAGGAAACAAAAAAAAAATTTTTAGCGTCACCGTTTGGGCCACCCTGTATATGGCAAAGGAAATTAATAAGCTATGTTCCATACTGTTTTCTTCGTCGATAAACGAATAAATGTAGCGAAATTTGGTTTTAGAGAAATTTGTGGCACTATCTTATTTACCTGTGACAAGTGTGATTACTTGGATTGTTTCTTTTTGTCACATCACAATTACTTAGAGCACAAGATACCATGGCTCCACGATACCTTTATTTTAAACTCTAATTAAGATTAACAAATATTTTAAACAAACTGTGATTGCTCATTTGCTAAGCGGGACGCTAGGGCACTGTAAAAAATGTTGGCACATGTCACTTGATCCTTTGTCTCTTTTTTACATAGACCGTGTCAGGCACGTATCCAAGGGGGGGGATAGTTGGGATTTATCCCCCCCCCCGAAATCCAGAACACACAGTAAAGGACTAAATTCAAATTTAGCGGGCAAGGCACTTTCCGGTTTGCGGGATGCAGTTGTCCCCCCCCCCGAATCAAAAGTCTGGATACGTGCCTGGACCGTGTCCGTATGTGTCCGGGCACGAAAACGGCGGCGGCGGGGCGGCAGCGGGGCGGCGCGACAGCGGAGCGGCGGCGATGCATTCAACAGTATGGCACAGTATGGAGCCGCGCACGAAACGGGCGGTGGCGGAGCGGGGCGACGAGCGATGCACGGGCGGGAGGAGAGCGACGAAAACAAATGAACAAACTTGTTTGATTTGGTAGCCCGCGATTACAGTAGTGTTGTGTTGAAAATATAATAGTGTCTGTTTGATTACTAAGTAGGTACCTATTTATTATTGTTTATTATTAATTTATTTATTACAATGTGAACTTACAGCTAAACCAAAACATTCACATTGGGCAATTTACTTAGATAAAAAATATTTTAAAATAAATATATCTAATAGGGTTAGTATGGATGTTGGCATCTTGGACATCATTTAAAAAACACAAGATGAGCAAAGGATCCGATTTTGAAACTAGTTAACGCCTATAGACCATTTTTTCGAACTAAATAACATTTTTAGACATAGGATCATAGACTTATTATATTACTATATATATCGTCCTTTGAATATTTTTCGGTATTGATTTAACAAGAAATTGTTTCCATAGCAACATCACATTTGACACATCAATAGAAATAAAAAACTTTAAGAAGTTTCTTTAACATACAATTTAGGTTAGTCACTACGATATTCTAAAAAGCCCTAGTCCAGTAGGACCACGAGTACATAGTGGTATACCGTGGTCCTACCAGTAGGTCAAATCGGTAGGTCCACGGGACCTTAATGGTATTTAGCCCATCTGTCACAACACTACTAACGCGGCTGACCGACCGCTATGTTTCGTGCCCACGTTCTCATCGCCCCGCCCCGCCGCCGCTCCGCTGCCGCGCCGCCCCGCCACCGCTCGGCCGCCGCCACTTTCGTGTCCGGACACTTAGTGTCCGGGCACGAAAACTGCGACGGCGGAGCGGCAGCGGGGCGGCGCGACAGCGGAGCGGCGGCGATGCATTCAACAGTATGGCACAGTATGGAGACGCGCACGAAACGGGCGGTGGCAGCGCGGGGCGACGAGCGATGCACGGGCGGTAGGAGAGCGACGAAAACAAATGAACAAACTAGTTTGATTTGGTAGCCCGCGATTACAGTAGTGTTGTGTTGAAAAATATAATAGTGTCTGTTTGATTACTAGGTGGGTACCTATTTATTCAGTATGGATGTCGGCCTCTTGGACATCATTTAAAAAATACAAGATGAGCAAAGGATCCGATTTTGAAACTAGTTAACGCCTATAGACCAGTTTTTTTTAACTAAATAAAATTTTTAGACATAGGATATATTTCGTAATTTGAACATTTTTCGGTATTGACAAGAAATTGTTTCCATAGCAACATCACATTTGACACATCAATAGAAAAAAAAATAAGAAGTTACTTTAGTGGTATACCGTGGTCCTACCAGTAGGTCAAATCGGTAGGTCCACGACCCTTAATGGTATTTAGCCCATCTGTCACAACACTACTAGCGCGGCTGACCGACCGCTATGTTTCGTGCCCACGTTCTCATCGCCCCGCCCCGCCGCCGCTCCGCTGCCGCGCCGCCCCGCCACCGCTCGGCCGCCGCCACTTTCGTGTCCGGACACTATGATGTTAACTTCTCTTTTCCACGCTTTGTTGGTCTTCTTGAGCGCAGCGAACATTTTTCTATGTCTATGGAATTAACAAACAACACACATTGTCTTTACTCTATTTACGTGCCTTCAAAAAACAGTAAAAAGCAGGTAATAATGTGTGAAAGTTTTTATAGCTAACTATTTACACTGATTTAATTCATTAATAATATTTTTTTCCATTAGTAAAAAAATGATGTTGATGAACTTTTAAAAAGCATTTAGGAGTATTTTCAAATATGTACAGGTAATTTAATTTTCGGAAAAAAGTTTTAATTTTCGGCAAAAAGTATTTTTTTCCATCGTATTAGAGTTAGTCTCTGCACAAAAAGTAATTTCCCCCTCTTTCTAGACTTGATTTTAAGGAAAAAAGTTAATTTTTCTATCGTTCTAGATTAGGTTTCGGCAAAAAGTCATTATTTTCTTTCTAGAGCTAGTTTTAGACATTTTTTTTTGCACAACGGGGTAGTGCTTGGCCTTCATCTCACCTGATGTTAAGTGACGATAAGGCCGAAGGTGGAAACGCACTACTCCGGACTGCCGGGACACAACAATTTTTAAATTGTTGTTATGGCGTCAGACTTAGGTAAGATGGTGGTAGCTAGTCAAGCGGACTTGAAATAAACCCTACTACCAACCAAACCGAGTACAAATTGTACACTCCTGGGAATCCCCTGTGTCTTACACGGGCGGGCAAACCACTAGACCACAGAGGAGGTTAGAAATAGTAAATTTTCTTATCTTTATAACTAATTTCCGACAAAAAGTAATTTTTCCCAACTTTCTAGAGCTACGATAAAAAGTAAATTTTCCCATCCAACATTCCAGAGCCAATTTTCTGCAATATTTTTTTCCATCTTTCTAGAACTTGTTTTCGGCAAAAAGTTATTTTATGGACCTTTCTAGGGATCACCATAAAAAAACTTTTTTTTCCTATTTTCGGAAAAAACTTAATTTTCCGGCGAAAAGTTAATTTTCCATCTTTCTAGAGCAAATTTTCTGCAAACAAATATTTTTTCATTTTGCAGGGGTTAAATTTCGCCAGAAGTTCATTTCGGAAAACACTAGCAATCAACAAACTCTGCGTTTATTTTTAATGTACTGTTTACAATAGTTATTTGTTATACAAGTGACCTAAATCAATTTGTGCTGCGAGTGCCGACTTTAAATCACGAACTAGCGAAGTAGTCTAGAATTGAATCACGAGCGTAGCGAGTGATTCTAATATAGACTACTGAGCACAGTGAGTGATTTAAAGGCACGAGGCAGAACAAAATTTTGGTCTCGTGTAAAACATACAACTTTACAACCAGCGAGAAAATTTTCACGTGACTTTCCTGGTAAAAAGCTTAATTCAGCATTAGAAACTTGTTCACTTAACTCTTTTGGAGTTAGACAACTATCTTCATCGTTGGATGCATTCATTTTTGTGATTTATCACAAAAAATAGTTCAATCAAACATACGCTGAAAATTTTTATTCATAGAGTAAAGTCAAGTAGATTCCCGTCGTTTTGATTTCATTACGTTGTTTCTGTTATCTCTTATTCATCAATATCCTATCTTATTTATTTATTTATAATCATAAAACATATAATTTGTTAACAAATTTCATAAATTTTTCTTATTTCATATTTGTTTCATACATGCGACCTCATTATGTCCATACTCTTTATTTCGAATTATCAACCTTCACGTAATCACGTAATACACAGTCAAGACAATATAAGCTCAAACTGACAATTGTTCCAAAGACTGAGCGCCATCTGTAATTCACTTTGCCTTCGCCTCCCCATTCTTTTTTAACAATCCTTATTTAAAACTCCTTGGTATATCCGTGCATTTTATCTTTTTACTTTTTAATTCATGTATGACACCATAAAGCACTCTATCTATCCTTTTCTCACATATACATTTTACAAGTGTCATCCTTGTCATTTTAATTTATTTTATTTTAAAAGTTGGTGTTAGAAATTAAAAAAGCACTTTGCCTCACGCTCGCAGCAAAAATCGATTTTGCTGCGAGTTTTTACGCGCCAATAGCGCCCTTTTTGTGCTAGAGAGGTGAAAAATAATTATTAGCTTTTACCAATAGGACCTATGAAATTGCCGATATTTTCTCACCAACAGAGAAACTCATTACTTCTACGATTTAAAATATTTATCAATTGCTTGATATTATATCGAATCTTGACGACCATGATTGACAACTCAACTCAGACTGAACTCAGCTGTCATCTGTCAAACTTAAAACAGCAATGTCTCAAAAAGTACTCATCCTAGACTGATGGTTTCTTTATGGTGAGATCTTCATTTTAGATGACAAACTTAAATTTAACAGCTGTCATTTAAAATCATATCAATAATCTAAGTTTAAAATGAAGATCTTACCAAGTCCTGAATTTTGTTATTGAATTCTTTGGTCAGCGTCCCTCATAATCATCCATGCATAATTAGGTTAAAATCATGTCTAATTTCAGTCCATTTTTCCGGCTAGTTTGTTCTCCTCTACAGGTCGCATTTCTCCACCGATTCTCCTGAAATTTTGTGAGCAGGTTTGATAATTATATAGAATTTTTCAGTCGGGCCAATTTTTCGAAATTTTCAAGTTTCGAAAAATGATCAAAATGTAACAAAACTGTTTCTGTTAGCGATGCAAAGTAAATATTGTTTTTTATTTTTAGAAGATTCAAAAGATCACCAATCAAAATATTTCTGGCCAATATTCGAAATTTGAAAATAAAAGGTTGGGATTTTGTGTCAGAACCAGAACCTAGGCAGTATATATTCTGTGACCTAGGACTGTTTATATTATTTGCACAGTATAGATTCTTGATTTTTGCCCAAGCTGAAGCAGAGACGCTTTGCTCGCGCTTTATAATAGAATGAAGATTAAATAAAATAAAAACAAATCAAATAAAAGGTCTCTGCTTTATTTTATTCAATAAAGTTCTAGTTTTCCCTTTTTTTTCTAAGGCCCTGTCCTAATTGGCATCGGTCGTGCGATCATGCGTTGCGATTTCATCGTGCGATGAAACAGAACAATAGACGCATTGCATGATCGCGCGACCGTCAATTAGGACATTCGATAGATACCACTAGGTTTGATCGCACGATCGCACGACCAGTTTCATCGGACGGACGCACCATCGCACGACCGATGGCCAATTAGAACAGGGCCTATGAATGCTGCATAAACTTCTATCTGAAGCAGGCCTTCTGAACAATCCTTTACGTTGACAGGGCAACATCGAAGGAGGGCGGACGTCACTGTGGATCCGAGCGTGGCTCCAGGAGCAGCTGTTCGTGCTGGGCTGCTTCCTGCAGGGGGACGCGGGCAAGGTGCTCTTCGTCGCGGTGCTCGTGCTCTCCACCTTCTGCGTGGGGCTTAAGTCCGCGCAGATACACTCGCGTGTCGACCAACTTTGGGTTCAGGGTGAGTACCTTCATTATTATTACATACCATTTTCTGTCTCCACCAGTGGACCACAGACCTGCCTTATTTTGACGACCTACTGACTATATAGATTTGATTATAACCAGGGTTTGAAGTGATAATTATCATTGATAATTATCAAGATAAATATGGGTTGATAATTATCTTTGATAAGATTAATCACAAATGTTTCTTCAATCTTCAGATATAGGTAGACTATCCTCATCCAGTTAACGTAGTCGACGTTGATGAGGATAATTATGCACATGCCACTCAAATTGAATTGTAATTATTTTGGTTTGAAAATTTTAAGTCACGAAATTATAACCAAAAATAAAAAAATACCTTTATTGTAAAATTGTATAGTTTATTTACTAAACTACGTGCTTCAAAGGTAAATAATGATATTTAATATCAATCAAACAAGGACTGCGAGGCTAATATCTGTTTGGTACTATCGAAAATTTATCCGATAATTATCATGATAATTATCGCCATGATTATCAAGAAGCATATTTATCTTGATAATTTCAAACCCTGGCTATAACATTAATAACCTTCCTCGCCATCCCAGTGGGGATTGGTTGCGAACACTTATAACTAGGATCAATGTCTTAAGGTGGTTGTACCACCGAAAGTGGCACCTTCAGAGGTTTTTATTCAATAAGTTGTTAATAGAAAATGATTTTAATAAAACTACGTGTTTTTAGGACCTATCATCTATGGTCTAGTATTTTTAGAAGGTATCACTATATTCCCTTGTAATCATTCATAGACGGACTGAGGATAGTGAAGCTCGATGGCGCAGTGGTTTAGCACCTGGACCAACGATTGCTGAGGTTAAGCAACGTTCACAAGGGTCGGTCATGGGATGGGTGACCAAACATTCATTATCTCGAGCTCCTCCGTGCTCGGAAGGCACGTTAAGCTGTTGGTCCCGGCTGCATTTGCAGTCGTGAACACCCACCGATCCGCATTGTGCCCGCATGATGGGTTATGGCCCGTCCTCCTTATCCACCCATAAGGAAGGCCTGTGCCCCAGCAGTGGGGACATTAAAAATGGCTGATGGACATTCATAGAAGTGCAAATGTGTCAAAAAGACCACTTTTAGCAGTTTTGCTATCTTGCTCTAGCAGTGACTACGAGGAAATGTAATGATACCGTTTTGGGTTCTCGGGTCCTAAAAATTCCTAAGAATTGTTAAAATTCACCGCGGTGCCACTTTCGGTCATACAACCGCCTTAACGTGCCATCCGAAAAACTGAGAAACTGGGAAAAAAAATAGAATAAAATGAAAAATGGAAAACCTTACTAAGTAGAGCTTTTAGCTGTTCTATATTGTATATTCATAGGCTGTTACAAAGTTTCACACGCTGTCTTTTCTCTACACACAACATACAATAACATAGAACAGGTTACTTCGTCAGGATATAAAAAACTTAAAAAGTGCATCAAGATATAGCCATCGAGGTACACACCGTAGCATACAAATGTAAAGGGCGCATGAGACGCTTCCGCCTGCGTACGTGCGGCGCATGCGCGGCCCGACTACAATCGCGCCGCGTGTTGCCGCCCTTATGCGACAAACTTGATTATAATACCATGAATTTTGATTCAACAATCGGCCATCTTTCAAGCCACTGCGTCCGGTTCGCTACTTGCTTTTAATTTCGTTTAATTGTTTTTAAATTCTTTCATTGTTTTGGATACGAGTGCTATGCCATGAATACGTAATGTTTAAAATTGTAAGTGAATACGAAACGTTTTTTTTTATTCAATGTACACCTTCCCATTCATATGCGATAAATGAAACATTCATGATTTTATTTATATACTTAATCTGATTAACATTAGGAAATAATATCTCAAAGTTTTTTAAAGAAGAAAATCTAACTTGAAATGTGGCTGACCGGTTAAGTTATTATCTATTTTATAAACTCAATAGTCGACACACAAAATAATTGGCATACCATCATATTTACCGCCGAAAATAGCTGTAAAGGCAATAAAAGCCCCACTAAAACTACGTCTATGTCTTTCCAGTTTCGTAATTTTTTGTCATAAAATCGGTGTTTAAGCGCTTTTTAATTGGAATTCTATTCGTATTGATCGATTTTACCGATCGATATCGGAATATCTATTTGATTTGCTGATTTATAATTTTAATCAGTTTGAGAATACGTTTAAGAATCGTAAAAATATTTTTTTCCAATTTAACTTTATAATTTACACCCACTCAAAATTGTATATGCTTACCTAGTAGTTTTATCGATTGGAAAACTAAATCGTATAGTAGTAGTCAGTTATTGATTGAAAAACTTATGGCTCCAATGCCATGAAATAAAACACTTTTTAACGGATACTAGCGCGGTTTTATTGAAAGTACTTTGGTAATTAGTTGGTATTTGGTTTGATTTTTGATTTTCCCGACGTTTCGGCAGGCTCCTATAGCCCTCAAGTGACGCCCTTATATTGTTTGAAAAGTACATACTTAATGTATCAAAAATTCACGTACAGATTGAAGCTTAGAACCATTTCTTTAGTTTATTTACAAACGATATAGAACCTTAACTTGAATCCTTGCATGTACATTTTCGATAAATTATGTATGTATTAAGAGAGCAATAAAAATTATGTTCAGGGTGCCACTTTGAGGGATATAACCTTAAGTAGGTAATGTATTAGTAATGCAAGTATTTTTTTAACGAACCATGTTTCTACGTGAGTTCGGATTTTAAGCCCGTTATTATAGTTCCGTAAATATTTCATTTTACAACCTGTTTGTCCACTAATTCTCGTTTTACTATCGCCAAGAACTCCACTCGGTAATAATACACGAGGAAATGACCTTAAAGGCCAAGACACAAAAGGGGAAAATAAAGGAACACATGCCTTTTATTTGGGCCTGTTTTAAAGCTGGGTGGTCCCAGAGTCCCAGATTAGATTTTTGTACAAGAATTTGAAATTGCCAGATGAATTTAATTAAACACTTTTTATTATGGTTAAACTCATTTGAATATTGAATACGTTCCTGTATATTTATTCACCCTAATAGTATAAGATTTGCTGAACAAAGTTTTCTTTTGTGGTACAGCGGATATGAGATGAAAGGGAACTACGGATATCCGCTATTGATCTGAATAATGTCGGTGACGTAGCTCGCTTGATGTGGATCTCAAAAGTGAAAGTTGCTTAAGTCACCAACTTACTGACACTGTCAAGTCAAGTTTTATTGACCAAGCGAGCACGAAGCGCGGGCGAAGCGTCTCCGTTTCAGGTTGAGAATAAAATCTTTCGTATGTCCGTCCGGCTGTCCGTTTGTTCTCCTCTACAAGTTGCATTTTTCAATCGATTCTCGTGTTTGTAAGCAGGTTCTATAATTATATGGATTTTTGTTGATTTAGTTTTTCGATATTTTTCAAAATAGCGGAGATATGGGGAAAAATCGTATTTCAGTAATTCCGAAAAATGTTTAAAAATATTTTTATTTCTGATTTATTAAATTGCTCAGTTACGAGTTGCGAGGTCAGTTCCTTAATACTTTTAAATGAAATATTAATAAAGATTGTATATTTTTTTTCTTGTTGTTCGCATGTAACTTCGACATTTATGAATCGATTTTGATGATTTGTTTTCTGTTTGATTGAGTGTTCTTTCGAGATGGTCCCAATTATTATTTATCAATTCTGTAGCTTTCAAGTAATCTTGAAAATAATATTCTAGGTCTGAAAATTAAGAAATAGGTTGTATTGTATTATTCCGCAATTTGAATTATCTCCTAGCTAGGAACCAAATTACATCAGAAAATTACAAAAAAAAAATTGCACAGTGGACGCTGCAAAAACGAAGTGGATTTATTGATCACCTGTCGATCGACACACAGCTGCCTCTCACAAGACCAGATTTTCAATCGATTCTTTAAAAGTTATAGAAATTTCAACCATCAAAAATAGTACCGGATTCGTTAAAATAATTAATTTAGAGGTTCATTGCGGTTTAAGACAATCCTCAATTTATTCCAATAATTATCCACAAAAACAAACATCTTTTACTACGCCCAAATCCATAGTCCTCCCATTCATTTCTCAATAGAGGCATCAGAATGTCCATTTTGATTAAGCCTTCACTTCTCAGCTACTGTCCAAACAATACAAATATATTCAAAGGTTCCACAAAACCTTATCGTGGAACAAAGCCGCCTCTGTTAAACAACGCCGAAGGTCCTGGAGTCCCTAACAACTTAATTAGGTGGCCCTCGGCCGCCCGTAAATATCCCTACGTGAAATTACGACCAATAAAACTAAAAAAATGTATAACATTTCTATTGAGTCACAAAAAACGAGGGATCTGATTGTCCGCCGCTGCGGGACGTCGTGCTGCGATGCGGCGCGTCTTGCCTTTTGTTATTTGAACCCTTCGAAGGTCCCAAGAATTCTGAATTGTGTGCGACAATGTTGCTTGTATAAATGTATTTTTAAACGTTCAAAATGGTCAAGGAAAAATCTTTGTCATTTTACTCAAACAAAAAATCGGAAAATGTAAATTTTGGCTAAGTTTGCAACTCTCTATGCTCTGCTTAAATTACATAATTTCAGTCACTAATTTTTCCCTATCATTATGTAAAATTACTTTAAGCACCTAGGTACCACAATACATTTAACCTGTTCGTGTACCACTTCATCATCAAGCTACGAAATTTCATTTAAAAAATGCGAGTAGTTTTTGTGATTGATAACCGGTCACCGGAGCGTTAGATTCGCTAACCGTGACCTTAATGTGTGAGTTTCTCCAAGTTTATTGTTACTTTTCTTTTAGTATAGAATTTAAAATCTATTTCACTCGTGAAATAATATAGTCTGATAAAAGTTTTTATTTTATACAAAATGAGAGACCAAATGATGTTGGAGATATATTGTCCATTTGATGTCTTTGTGGATCGCGCAGACCTCAAAGGACTGAGTTTGTTTATTCCGCCATCCATCTGTTCTGTTGTCTACGCTCCGGCTAATTTGCATAGAGGGCCAGGAGTGCGGGGCACGGGGTGGGGCGGGCGGTGGAGTGCGGACCACACGGGACGGGCGCGCGCGCGCGGGTGGCCGCGCATGCTCGCGCCGCGCCCCCGCGCCCCGCACGTCATTCATTGCGATCGTCCGCGTTGATCGCTCGCTACCACATCGAGTAGAAATGTTGTCATTATCGGCGTGCACGCACCGAGAATGCAATAAAAGGTTACAGATTCGCATCGACTGTCCCTAATGAAGCGATGGATGGAGTATCGTTAAATCACGCATTGTGTTGATGGTTGAATTTTACGGAGGTTTGACATTACTCATATTTTTCAGTGAGTATGACGTAAAAGTACCCATATGCAGTGCCACTTGCGCCACTGTGGCCACTGATAGCAGGCGGTAGCTTGAAAGCTCTGACTCCGACGCAAGTTTATGCGATAACCTCGAACCTTACAGTGTCTGCGTGCTTTCCGCCCAGAATGATAGTTTATAAGCATTTGTTTTGGAGCCAGACAGAGATTAATCCTCTGTTGGGAGTAGTAGGCGTGTATGCACAGATTGGTTTGGTGGGCCCCTCGTAATCGTAAAGTTGTCCTAAGCATTTAGTTTTTTCCGTACTTAATCCCCTGGAACGTTTCATAGCGTCAACATGCGATACTTAAATCTATCTCCGCCGATACCCACGAGTGGAGAGGCGTCGTAAATCGCGCCCACGGCCCGTAGGTGTTAAAATAGAGGCGCCCTGTGCGGCCCAGCGCCGATTCCATTCCACTTGCTTTATGATAATCCCCAATATCCGGCTGGTTGGCGGGTGAGCTATGTTTAGCTCAAATACCTCTACTTGACGCCTGCTGTAATTCAACTAATCTGTATCATTAGGTACTATCACTTCACTACTCTTGAATATGATAAAAAACGAAAGTTTACGAAAGCTTTCAAATGATTAAACATATCAACTTAATCATCATCCTCATCTCTCTGCCGTCGTCCTAAGTATTTGGGGTCGACGCAGTATCTCTTTTTAGTAGATTCTTCCATATGAGCCTATTGAAATGGATTTTCAAACGCGAAAAGGACCCATAATAAAATAATACCAATGTGAAAATGAGATGATATCAACATATTTGCAAAGAGTCGAATAATCTTGATAAAATATTTAATTGAAATCCTTTTCTAATTTTTAACGCTTAAGAAGTTCATTTACATATAAATTGTTCCTCGAAATGGTGACGACATCAGCTTTGTACGATATCGAAACAAAAAATATGACTACCTTACAGGTGGACTCAGCGGACTCATTAGGAATCACAGCACGCCTTTTGTACTTTATTCAATTTAACAACAGATTGATCAATATCATACAAACAAACTAAATGGTCAACCAAAATTACAGCTCGACTGAACTAGCTAAACGAAGAAATGTCACGCTTTTCTAGAAAGTTTATTTTCAACGATCCCAAATTCGTGGAAATGAATTTCTAAGAAGTGTAAGATCAGTGTCAAGAGAATCTATTAAAAGCTCAGTTATAAACGTATAATGTTGTATGAATACTTATGGTTTTATATTGATGAATAGTACGCTAATATTTAATTAATTTACGAGTATAAATCCTCTAAAAATATTATGGTATCAGTTAGTGATTGAACGAGCGAGCGCGAAGCGCGAGCAAAGTGTATTTGTTTCATCTTGGGCAAAAATGCTTTCGTATGTCCGGCTGTCCGTTTGTTCTCCTCTACAGGTCGCATTTCTCAACCGATTCTCGTGACATTTTGTGAGCAGGTTCTATAATTATTTATATATTTTCTTGTCGATTCAATTTCTCGAAATTTTACAAAAAAAACTGAGTTTTCAGACAAGTTCAGCCATTTGGAAAATGTTTAAAATGTCACAATCAATGTTATGTCTACACCTCCCAAAGCTACTAGTAAGTAGTAGGTTTCTAGGTCGTTTGAGGACGTTCTGAAAAGAAGGCGTTGTGGTCATTGAGCTTGAATCTTGATTGATTGTGTTACAATAGGACCGGACTGTTACATTGTAAGATAGTCACGTCAGCTCTGTGTCATCCGGCCAGAGAGTAAAGTCTTTTTTTTTAACCGACTTCAAAAAAAGGAGGAGGTTCTCAAGTCGACGGTATTTTTAACCGACTTCAAAAAAAGGAGGAGGTTCTCAAGTCGACGGTATTTTTTTTTTTATTTTTTATTTTTTTTATGTATGTTTTAACATAGCTTCGTCAGTTGTTACCCGATTTGTATAATTCTTTTTTTAACTCAAAGAACATAGTTCGTGTGTGGTCCCATAATTTTTTTACAGAGATCTGGCCAGTAGTTTTTTCATAATCCTGAAAAATATCAATTATTTAGCTCGACATCGCACGAGTTTTTATGGAATTTCGGACATAACTTCTTTGTTTATGAACCGATTTAGATGATTCTTTTTTTATTTGAAAGGGTTTACTTCAAGAGTGGTCACAATTTAATTTCATTGTTATTGGACTTCGAACTTCGAAGATACATAAAGGAACTCTTCAAAATCAAATAGTATAAGTAAAGTGATTTAGGTTTTGGTAAGTTTATGGCAATCCAAAACAAACCAAATCATCCTTTGCGATGCAACGTTCTGGACTAGATATGGACTACGATGACACAACGGAACTCCTCAAAAACAAACAGCGTAAATTTGGAAATTGAGTTCTGGGCATTTTACCATTGAAAATATTATAATATAAAGTAAAAAAATATTTACACGCTGCGCTTACATACCTACCACTAAAAAGTTGAAAATAAAAAAGCTTTTTAAAAAAAAAGAAAAACCGCCTTCAAAAAACTGAAAACAAAAACAGCTTAAAAATTAAATACCTCTAAAAAGCAAGAAATAATATTCGAATCATTCGTTACACATATCAATATTAATAAAACACGTCTAATGAAGTCGGGTGGGGCTTTAAGAAAAAAACGAAGTTGTCCTCCAGCCCCACTGAATAACCTTTACTATTAGTCCGTGAGCCCACGACAGTATTGCCTACGTCATATGACATCACGATGAAATGCATGGCACACGGTCGGAAAAGTTGTGCTGAGCGAGGATCAGAAGATTATCGCAAATAAAATTGGCCGGAAGCTTGAGAAAATCTTCCACTTCCGGTCAAAACTTTTAAGATTATATTTACGTCATATGACATCAGTAACAGACCGGTGTCATCATTTAGTTTTCAATCGCATAGAGAATAAACATAAGTCTGTCAGTTCTGAAATGACTAAAAAACAAAAATTTTAAGTTTAAGGTATTCCGGCCATTTCAGAACTGACAGACTTATGTTTACCCTCTCTACGATTGAAAACTAAATGATGACACGGGTCTCTTACTGATGCCACATGACGTAAATATAATCTTTAAATTTTGACCGGAAGTGGAAGATTTTCTCAAGCTTCCGGCCAATTTTATTTGCGATAATATTCTGATCCTCGCTCAGCACAACTTTTCCGACCGTGTGCCATGCATTTCATCGTGATGTCATATGACGTAGGCAATACTGTCGTGGGCTCACGGACTAATAGTAAAGGTTATTCAGTTTGATGGTCCCTTTCTTCCATATTCGGCACTAGGGGATTTTTGCGTTGTATAAATGCTACTATTTGTCCAACAAGTTACGTTACGTCGTTATGCTATATTTTATTCTTGCAATTATTGATCAAAAGAAGTGGAAGTGCTTAGAATGTGAAAATTTACCGACTTTAAATTTGCGGTGACTCACACAGGATAGGAACATTGCCTCTTCCGCTCTCAATGTGTTGACAGTCGGTAATAAACTAAAGAATCTAATGGGGAGTCTATAATTAAAATCAGTTTCGTATATTCTTAGACTTGAAGTGACACCTACGTTAACAAGGAAGGGTCATGACGTAACTGGGCCCCTATTTTTGAATCGCTCGGCTGGCGTCGAGCGCTCGTTTCTACTGATTTTCGTTCGACATATGGCTGAAACGTTCGAAATAGAGTCATATGTCGAACGAAAATCAGTAGAAACGAGCGCTCGACGCCAGCCGAGCGGTTCAAAAATAGGGCCCCTGGAATTGGATTTGAAAACATTCCTGTAAACGGTAGGTAGGTAGGTGTTGATTGGGCTCAAATTAAACCAGTTGTTTATGTTTCCAATCGTAGAAAGTAACGACACGCAGCTACTGTGGCAACACCAGCACAATTCAATTTAAATCAATGATTCACACACGAACAGTCTGCAGCGTATTTCACGATGAAAAATGTGACAATTGAGTTTGGAATTAGTTTAGGAATTTATATTTAAACCAACCAATTGAAATAATACACTCGACGTCAGAAAAACCGCACCTCTTTGACACTAAGTTTAGACTTGGCCATCTGCTATTGCTAGCTAACGTTTTATTGTGTAAATGTTGATATCTATTGAAAGTACATTTAATGAGCTTTCTTTTGATAATTGTTTGATTTAGTTAACATAACAGTTACCATAATTAAACGATTTAGGCGTTATTGCTAGCGCCACCACAAAAGGGAAATAAAAGGGGTCAATTCAGGAAATGCGGGTAAATTCGCTATCGAGATGATGGAGAAAACACACTTCAACAGTTCAATTAAAAAAAGGAATACCCAAGGTGGATACTATTGCCCATGAAGTTACTCAAATATTGCAAAAAAATTAGGCAATGTAATGTGCTCGGAAACTCAATCTCAGTAATTGATTTCGTTCGACGAGTATTCCAACGATTTCTAAAGACTGTTGGCTATGTCCGAAGGGGAAGAAGTATATAATAACACTTATCATTAAATTATATGGGATTAAATTACCTTTGATGAAAAAGTGCGGTTTTTCTGACGCCGAGTGTAGATACAAAAGATCTTAGCGTGTCGCTGGAAGTAAGGTTAACTGAAGATAAAACATGAAAGTACTCAGTTTAGAAAAATATTTTTTTGATATTTTTACTGAAAATTTTCAATGGGGAGGAAAAGCGCAATTTTATCCCGATAGGTGGCGTCTTGTCGTTGGTACCGAGCCGCCTCAAAGAAACTGTCAAAACATTTGGGAATCTCTTGGAGTATTGCACTTTTTAATTTTATACTGAGAAAATGCCGCATTGTTATGCATGTAACTTGTAAAATATTGAAGTTCATCGATTTCCCAGTAACAAAAAAAATAGTGGGCAAAAAAATATCAAAAAAAATATGCTTTTTCCTCGATTTTCTCCTTTGCTGAGCCTGAGAAACATTATAAATCAAAAGGAATGTTTCATGAATTTGATGAAGCTTCGCCAAAATAAAACAACATTTGAATTATAACAGCTTTGTTCTTTAATATTTCAACCTCAGCAGTTTCTAACATATTTATAACTTGGATGAATTTGATAGGTATATCAAATATGGAATAAGCCCAATATTGGGGCCAAACAGAGAATTAATAGAATTTTATATGCCAGAGTCATTCAAGAAACTTAGAATAATAAAATAAATATGATAAAACGGTTCGTGTAATTTTGGATGGTACAGAAATTCCAGTACAGAAACCTGAAATTACTATTGCACAGAAGGCATCATCAGGCAACTATAAACACGGAAATTCACACTCAGTTGCTTTGTTAAAATTTAAATCATATGCTTCTAATCTTAATATATAAAATCGTAAACTGAATGACTGACTGACTGACTGACTGACTGACTGACTGACTGACTGACTGACTGATCTATCAACGCACAGCCCAAACCGCTGGACCTAGAGACTTGAAATTTTGCACACAGATACTTTATACAGTGTAGGCATCCACAGGAAGGATTTTTGAAAATTCCATCCCTAAGGGGATGAAATAAGGGATGAAAGTTTGTATGAAAGTCCCTCAGTTTTGAAGCTAGAATCTTCAAATTTTGTGTTTAGGCTGACGATTGAAAATTAATAAATACGGGTCTCAGCGTTTTTCAAAATTCTACCCCCGAAGGGGTCAAAAGGGGATGAAGTTGTGTATTAAAGAAAATCCTTCATTTTCGAAGTAAAAATCGCTAAATTTATAATTTAGGCTTATGGATAGAAATCTAAAGCAACGTATATTGTTTTTGTTAGGATTTCAACTCCAAAGGGGATGAAATGGGGGTGAAAAGGGTTAAAAAAAACCTAAAAATAGATATGGATGTCGTTATCGGGGTTTTGTGGGATGACGATTGCAAAAATGACATTTATTTTGAAGTCCAACCACGGTGGACATGATTTAACCCCTAAAGGGGTGAAAATGGGGTCCAAATTTTGTATGGAAAAATAATATAAAATAGACATTACAACTTTAAACTTCGTAGGAGCACATCTAAAAATAAATAGGCAAATATATATTTTGTTATTTTGAAAATCAACCCCTTAGGGGGTAAATGGGGTGAGTAAACATAAAAATCTATATTGATGTCGTTATTGGGGTTTTCTGGGATGACGATTGCAAAAATGATATTTATTTTGAAGTCCAACACGGTGGACATGATTTAACCCCTAAAGGGGTGAAAATGGGTTCCAAATTTTGTATGGAAAAATAATATAAAATAGACATTACAACTTAAAACTTCGTAGGAGCACATCTAAAAATAAATAGGCAAATATATATTTTGTTATTTTGAAAATCAACCCCTTAGGGGGTAAATGGGGTGAGTAAACATAAAAATCGATATAGATGTCGTTATTGGGGTTTTCTGGGATGACGATTGCAAAAATGACATTTATTTTGAAGTCTAACACGGTGGACATGATTTAACCCCTAAAGGGGTGAAAATGGGGTTAAAATTTAGTATGGAAAAATAATATAAAATAGACATTACAACTTTAAACTTAGTAGGAGCACGTCTTAAAATAAATAGGCAAAGATATATTTTATTTTGAAAATCAACCCCTAGGGGGGTAAATGGGGTAAGTAAACATAAAAATCGATACAGATGTCATTATTGGGGTTTTCTGGGATGACGATTGCAAAAAATATATTTATTTTATGGATGGTGGACATGATTTAACCCCTAAAGGGGTAAAAATGGGGTTCAAATTTTGTATGGAAAAAGAATACAAAATCGAAATTACAACTTTAAAATTCGTAGGAGCACGTCTAAATATATATTTTGGGATTTTGAAAATCAACCCCTTAGAGGGTAAGTGGGGTGAGTAACATAAAAATCGATATGGATGTCGTTTTTGAGGTTTTATGGGATGGTGATTGCGAAAATTAGATTTATTTTGAAGTCCAACGCGGTGGACATGGCACATATGGATCTGGACCTGGACATGCACATCCAGGGAACGGGAACCGGAACGGGCACGGGCACGGGAACGGGAACGGGAACGGGAACGGGAACGGAACGGAACGGAACGGAACGGAACGGAACGGAACGGAACGGAACGGAACGGAACGGAACGGAACGGAACGGAACGGAACGGAACGGAACGGAACGGAACGGAACGGAACGGAACGGACCGGACCGGAACGGAACGGACCGGACCGGACCGGACCGAACCGGAACGGAACGGAACAGAACAGAGCGGAACGGAACGGAACGGAACGGAACGGGAACGAGACGGTAACAGGAACTAGAACGGGACGGGTACGGGACGGGATCGGACGGGAACGGAACAGGAACGGAACGAAACGGGAATGGGAACGGGAAAGAAACGTGAACGGAACGGGAACGGAACGGAAACGGAACGGGAATATAACGGGACGGGAACGGGAACGAGAACAGGATGGGAACGGGACAGGAACGGGATGGGAACGGGAACGGAAACGGAAGGGGTACGGGACGGTTACGGGACGTTTACGGGACGGGAACGCAAACGGGACGGGAACGGAACGGGAACGGGGAACGGGAACGGGAGCGGGAGCGGGAACGGGAACGGGAACGGGAACTGGAAGCCTTGTGCGAGGCCCGCCACACGCGGCAAATGTCTTGCCTCGCGAGGCAGCGCGCTTGATGGGGACTCGCCTAATCGCGTAAAAATGGCTGGCCGGATCCTGGTTGAAGGTTCCTTAAAAGGATTTCGTCTAATATCCACGCGGACGAAGTCGCGGGCAGAAGCTATCTTAATATATAAAATCGTAAACTGAATGACTGAATGACTGACTGACTGACTGACTGACTGACTGACTGACTGACTGATCTATCAACGCACAGCCCAAACCGCTGGACCTAGAGACTTGAAATTTTGCACACAGATACTTTATACAGTGTAGGCATCCACTAAGGAAGGATTTTTGAAAATTCCATCCCTAAGGGGATGAAATAAGGGCTGAAAGTTTGTATGAAAGTCCCTCAGTTTTGAAGCTAGAATCTTCAAACTTTGTGTTTAGGCTAACGATTGAAAATAAATAAATACGGGTCTCAGCGTTTTTCAAAATTCTACCCCCGAAAGGGTCAAAAGGGGGATGAAGTTGTGTATCCTTTATTTTCGAAGTAAAAATTACTAAATTTATAATTTAGGCTTATGGATGAAAATCTAACGCAACGTATATTGTTTTTGTTATTATTTCAACCCCTATGGGGATGAAATGGGGATGAAAAGGATAAAAAACCTAAAAATAGATATGGATATCGTTATCGGGGTTTTTTGGGATGACGATTGCAAAAATGTCATTTATTTTGAAGTCCAACACGGTGGAAATTATTTTAACTCTAAAGGGGTGAAAATGGGGTTCAAATTTTGTATGGAAAAATAATATAAAATAGACAATACAACTTTCAACTTCGTAGGAGCACGTCTAAAACTAAATAGGCAAACATATATTTTGTGATTTTGAAAATCAACCCCTTAGGGGCTTAATGGGGTGAGTAAACATAAAAATCGATATGGATGTCGTTTTCGAGGTTTTATGGGATGGTGATTGCGAAAATGAGATTTATTTTGAAGTTCAACACGGTGGACATGTTTTAGCCCCTAAAGAGGTGAAAATGAAGTTAAATTTTGTATGGAAAAATAATATAAAATAGACTAGCAACTTTAAATTTCGTAGGAGTATATATACAAATAAATAGGCAAACATATATTTTGTAATTTTGAAAATCAACCCCTTAGGGGGTAAATGGGGGTGAGTAAACATAAAAATCGATATGGATATCGTTCGTGAGGTTTTGTGGGATAGTGACTTCAAAATAAAATGAGTTTTATTTTGAAGTTCAACACGGTTGACATGATTTAACCCCTAAAAGGGTGAAAATAGGATTTAAATTTTGAATGAAAAATGAATATAAAATAGATATTACAACTTTAAAATTCGTAGGAGCATTTCTAAAAAAAATAGGCAAACACATATTTTGTGATTTTGAAAATCATCCCTTAGGGATGGGGTAAGTAAAGATGATAATCGATGTGGATGTCGTTCTTGAGGTTTCATGGGATGGTGATTGCGAAAATGACATTTATTTTGAAGTCCTACACGGTGGACATGATTGGACCTGGACATGCACATCCAAGGGACGGGGCCAGGGACGGGAACGGGGAAGGGACGGGTACGGGACCGGGACCGGGAACGGGAACGGGACCGGGACCGAGAGCGGGAGCGGGAGCGGGAACGGGAACGGGAACGGGAACGGGAACGGGAACGGGAACGGGAACGGGATTGGGAACGGGAACGGGAACGGGAACGGGAACGGGAACGGGAACGGGAACGGGAACGGGAACGGGAACGGGAACGGGAACGGGAACGGGAACGGGAACGGGAACGGGAACGGGAACGGGAACGGGAACGGGAACGGGAACGGGAACGGGAACGGGAACGGGAACGGGAACGGGAACGGGAACGGGAACGGGAACGGGAACGGGAACGGGAACGGGAACGGGAACGGGAACGGGAACGGGAACGGGAACGGGAACGGAAACGGAAACGGGAACGGGAACGGGAACGGAACGAAAACGGGAACGGGAAGCCTCGTGCGAGGTCCGCCACACGCGGCTAATGTTTTGCCTCGCGAGGTAGCGCGCTTGGTGGAGATCCGCCTAATCGCGTAAAAATGGCTGGTTGGATCCTGGTTGAAGGTTCCTTAAGGATTTTCTCTAATATCCACGCGGACGAAGTCGCGGGCAGAAGCTAGTCTTAATATATAAAATCGTAAACTGAATGACTGACTGACTGACTGACTGACTGACTGACTGACTGATCTATCAACGCACAGCCCAAACCGCTGGACCTAGAGACTTGAAATTTTGCACACAGATACTTTATACAGTGTAGGCATCCACTAAGGAAGGATTTTTGAAAATTCCATCCCTAAGGGGATGAAATAAGGGATGAAAGTTTGTATGAAAGTCCCTCAGTTTTGAAGCTAGAATCTTCAAATTTTGTGTTTAGGCTGACGATTGAAAATTAATAAATACGGGTCTCAGCGTTTTTCAAAATTATACCCCCGAAAGGGTCAAAAGGGGGATGAAGTTGTGTATCAAAGAAAATCCTTCATTTTCGAAGTAAAAATCGCTAAATTTATAATTTAGGCTTATGGATAGAAATCTAAAGCAACGTATATTGTTTTTGTTAGGATTTCAACTCCAAAGGGGATGAAATGGGGGTGAAAAGGGTTAAAAAAAACCTAAAAATAGATATGGATGTCGTTATCGGGGTTTTGTGGGATGACGATTGCAAAAATGACATTTATTTTAAAGTCCAACCACGGTGGACATGATTTAACCCCTAAAGGGGTGAAAATGGGGTCCAAATTTTGTATGGAAAAATAATATAAAATAGACATTACAACTTTAAACTTCGTAGAAGCACATCTAAAAATAAATAGGCAAATATATATTTTGTTATTTTGAAAATCAACCCCTTAGGGGGTAAATGGGGTAAGTAAACATAAAAATCGATATAGATGTCGTTATTGGGGTTTTCTGGGATGACTATTGCAAAAATGACATTTATTTTGAAGTCCAACACGGTGGACATGATTTAACCCCTAAAGGGGTAAAAATGGGGTTCAAATTTTGTATGGAAAAAGAATACAAAATCGAAATTACAACTTTAAAATTCGTAGGAGCACGTCTAAATATATATTTTGGGATTTTGAAAATCAACCCCTTAGAGGGTAAGTGGAGTGAGTAACATAAAAATCGATATGGATGTCGTTCTTGAGGTTTTATGGGATGGTGATTGCGAAAATGAGATTTATTTTGAAGTCCAACGCGGTGGACATGACACATATGGACCTGGACCTGGACATGCACATCCAGGGAACGGGAACGGGAACCGGAACGGGCACGGGCACGGGCACGGGCACGGGCACGGGCACGGGCACGGGCACGGGCACGGGCACGGGAACGGGAACGGAACGGAACGGAACGGAACGGAACGGAACGGAACGGAACGGAACGGAACGGAACGGAACGGAACGGAACGGAACGGAACGGAACGGAACGGAACGGAACGGAACGGAACGGAACGGAACGGAACGGAACGGAACGGAACGGAACGTAACGGAACGGAACGGAACGGAACGGAACGGAACGAAAAAGGAACGAAACGGAACGGGAACGAAACAGGAACGAAACTGGAATGAAACGGGAACGGAACGGGAATAGAACAGAATGGGAACGGGAACGTAAGGCGTACGGGACGGTTAGGGGACGTTTATGGGACGGGGACGCAGCGGGAACGGAACGGGAATGGGAACGGGAACGGAACGGGAATATAACGGGACGGGAACGGGAACGAGAACAGGATGGGAACGGGACAGGAACGGGATGGGAACGGAATGGGAAGGGGTACGGGACGGTTACGGGAACGGGAACGGGAACGGGAACGGGAACGGGAACGGGAACGGGAACGGGAACGGGAACGGGTACTGTACGGGAACGAGATGGGAACGGGACGGGAACAGAACGGGAACGGGATGAGAACGGGACTGGACCCAATTCTGATTATTGTAATAAACTAGCTTCCGCCCGCGACTTCGTCCGCGTGCATATTAGAGAAAATCCATAGAGAACCTACAACCAGGATCCAACCAGCCGTTTTTACGTATTTGGCGGGTCCGCAACAAGCGCGCAGCCTCGTGGTAGGTCCGCCACACGCGCCAAACGTTGTGCCTCGCGAGCTTGGTGGGGACCCGCCAAATGACCCAAAAATGGCTGGTCGGATCCTGGTTGTAGGTTCCCTAAGGATTTTCTCTAATATGCACGCGGACGAAGTCGCGGGCGGAAGCTAGTCTGAAATAAAAAGATTACTTGTAAATCTTACACGAAATTTAAAGAAATGTAATGCTTGTTAGCAATTTTTTGTAAGTTGCTATAAACTTTCTTGCCTGTTGTTTTGGCTTTTCTTTTCCGTAATTCTTCTTTTATATGAGCTAAAGTTAGCATAGAATACATTGTTTGTCCGCAAAACCGAAAAAAATACAATCTAAGAAAGTAAAATCACGTAATACACAGTCAAGACAATATAAGCTCAAACTGACAATTGTTCCAAAGACTGAGCGCCATCTGTAATTCACTTTGCCTTCGCCTCCCCATTGGCTGAAAATAGTTTACAACAATGCACCTAAAATTAAGTTATTTCTTATTAATTATAAAAACTAAAAAAAAAACAAGATTGTTTATCTTTTAATATCCATATTCAATGAACGAAATGTGATCGGAACCGATCTTAATCTTCAATGTCCGTCAAACTGGTTTCAGACGTAAAATAATTTCTTGTTATCGATATGATTAGCTTTCTTTTTCTTGCTCAATTAGTACTCGTTTTATACACCAATACCCACAAATAATTACTTATAACAAATTAAATGAGAGTCGCTACAAGTATGCAAATGTTAATTAAACCAATTTTATTTTTGACCGACCGAGCGCGAAGCGTCTCTGTTTCAGCTTAGGCAAAAATTGTTTCGTATGTCCTTCTGAATTCCGGCTGTCCGTTTGTTCTCTTCTACAGGTCGCATTTCTCAACCGATTTTCGTGAAATTTTGTGAGCAGTTCGATAATTATATAAATATTTTTAGTCAAGTTTTTCGAATTTTTCCCAAATGGCCGAAGGAGATATGTAAAAATATCAAAAATGTAACAAATAGTAGATTGTTATACAAGACGCTAAAATGACCCATTGCATACGAGGTAGTTTTATTCCCGAGTTTTAGCGAGGGAATAAATAGAAACCGAGTTACAATGGGTTTTAGCGTCGTGTGTTACACTCTACTTTTCACTACGATTGCGAAAAAATTAAAATCCAATATTAAATACCTATAGTTTATACTTCCGTAAACGAATCCACTCGTTTTTCTATCCTTCACTTCATAAACTTTTCATACAGTATTTAAATAAATGATTTGTGCTTGACGGCAAAAGATTAAAATTATTTCTATCCTATTACTTACTTACAGTCACACAATTCAATCAGTTTGGAATTAGAGAAAAATTCTAAAGATTTCGCGCCAGTGCCTTTTTTAATTTCTACTGTAGCAGCTAAGAAACACAATGCACGCATTTTAAACTAAAAGTCACAGAGTATAAATAAGTCTATGATTTCACCGAAGAGATCGCTGCTTTTAGTTCCATTTTCAAAAATCGAGCGAGTTTTTATTCGTAATTATGAATAAAGACTTTTACGTTTTAGTAGGTTCATTGGTAATAGACAAACATTAAAAAAGAAAAAACTTTATCCCCTAGGGGTATTTATGCTATTTTATCCTGACTCTTGTACCTTACAATGACGGACTTTTTGAGCAAGAGGAGTGAAATAGTAGATTGTTATACAAGACGCTAAAATGACCCATTGCATACGAGGTAGTTTTATTCCCGAGCTTTAGCGAGGGAATAAATAGAAACCGAGTTACAATGGGTTTTAGCGTCGTGTGTTACACTCTACTTTTCACTACGATTGCGAAAAAATAAAATCCAATATTAAATATCTATAGTTTATACTTCCGTAAACGAATCCACTCGTTTTTCTATCCTCCACTTCATAAACATTTCATACAGTATTTAAATAAATGATTTGTGCTTGACGGCAAAAGATTAAAATTATTTCTATCCTATTACTTACTTGCAGTCACACAATTCAATCAGAAAAATTCTAAAGATTTCGCGCCAGTGCCTTTTTTAATTTCTACTGTAGCAGCTAAGAAACACAATGCACGCATTTTAAACTAAAAGTCACAGAGTATAAATAAGTCTATGATTTCACCGAAGAGATCGCTGCTTTTAGTTCCATTTTCAAAAATCCAGCGAGTTTTTACTCGTAATTATGAATGAAGACTTTTCCGTTTTAGTAGGTTCATTGGTAATAGACAAACATTAAAAAAGAAAAAACTTTATCCCCTAGGGGTATTTATGCTATTTTATCCTGACTCTTGTACCTTACAATGACGGACTTTTTAAGCAAGAGGAGTGAAAACTTTTTTGCTAGTGGTGCAAAGCAAATTTTTATTTTTAAAAGACTCAAACATAAATCAAAACATTCCAATATTCGAAATTTGAAAAGAAATAGAGTTGGGACTTTGTGACAGAAGTTAGGACTGCGTTACATATATTATTTGCACAGTATAGAATTAGTGAAAAAATTCACAGATTTTACAGCGCAGCGGAAATTGTTCTATGTCTATGGATTTTACAGTCCCCGCAAGAATCGGAGCATTGAAAATGAACACAAAAATTTACGAAAAACCAAAATCAAATCAAATGCAAAGTCCTATTATATTTTTAAAGTTACCTAGGTAGTACCTATTTATTTTTACGATTGTGACACTCGGCTCCGCCTCGTGTCACAAAAGCGCCCGCTGACTGCCTCGACGCGGCCGAAATAATATTAATCAATTTTCAAAATTCCAACGAATGCACTTCTCGTCTGCTTCTGCATCTTTTAACACTATTACCATGACGATCGGTCAATAATCATAGAAGCTACATCACTTTTTATGTACGGAAACAGCCGTTTTTCTACAATTCCAAAGGACCACCGGGTCCACAGGTCACAATTATAAACCGATTTTCAAAATTATTTCGCCATTTGATAGCTACTTAAACTAATACCCTAGGACCCTTTTTTCATTTCTTCTTAAGTCGTTATTTTTCCGAAATATTTACAATTTAGTAAACATACATCCTCCAAAAAACCCGGAATTTTTGGAATTTCGCAAAATTACAAAAAAGTTACCAGTAGATTTTCAAAATTTAAACGTGCACACGTGTCTCGACAAACTCCTAAACTTTTGGTACTATTTTTATTTCGATTCTCCCAAAATCCTCGCCAGATATGGCCAAAAATACGTCTCAGGCGATTTGCAACTGATAACCATTCATTCAATGGTAAAAACTAATATAAGAGTATATTCTGTGTTGTTTTAAAAAAACCTATAATTTGAGCTACTTTTTAACGCGAGGTCTACAGTTCACGGAGCCGCTACCACTAGTATAAGTATAGAAGATATAGTGGCAAAAGTCATTGCCTAATTTTCTTGATATACTCACATACTTACTTGCAGAGCAACACCTATCTTAGTTAAAAACGACGTTAAGAGAAATACAAAACAGCTTTTCGTTCCTTCGTATTATCAACTTCCTTCAGTTTCAAATATTTTCATCCACTTCTACTGGTTGAGAACATTGTTGTTGATATTTTTTAAAGTACCTAATATTACTAATTGGTGTCGTAGTATAAAATAACGAAGACATTCTGTTATCTTCTTTCAGAGGGTGGTCGTTTAGAGGCAGAATTGAAGTATACAGCAAAGGCGTTAGGTGAAGCTGACTTCTCGACGCATCAGCTCATCATACAGACTGCAAAAGACCCTGACGCCTCACTACTCCATGCAGGGGCGCTGCTTGACCACCTAAAGGTATGGAACTAACTGACATTCTTTTACAAACGCATCTAGAGAAACTCGAAATTGTATACCGAATTGACCTATTCTTACTTCGGAAAGTATAATCCCAGTCCCAGTGTCATTGGACAGTTGGACACTACCTAAAAAGTATGCTAATGATTTCACTTGTCCATCAGCCATTTTAATGTCCCTACTGCTGGGGCACAGGCCTTCCTTATGGGTCGATAAGGAGGACGGGCCATAACCCACCACGCGGGCCCAATGTGGATTGGTGGGTGTTAACGACTGCAAATGCAGCCGGGACCAGCGGCTTAACGTGCCTTCCGAAGCACGGAGGAGCTCGAGATAATGAATTTTTGGTCACCCATCCCATAACCGACCCTTGCGAACGTTGCTTAACCTCCGCAATCAGGCCAGGCGCTAAACCACTGCGCCACCGAGCTCCTCTGTGGCGATGATCATCTCAATGATTTCACTTGGAAAAATAAATCTTTTATATCAACTTTAAAAAATACTCTGCAAAGCATGTCATATGACGATACAGAGAGGCTATTAATCATAACAAAATAGTATAGTATTTATTAAGTGTTGTCATTGTAATGTGTACCTAATGTGTAACTGGAAATTCTTTTTAAGTTAGTGATTAATTGATTCATGTTAAATGTAGGCTATACTCACCTGCAACACAGATTTTTCCTAGTTCAGGCAAATGTTATTTTAATCTATTTTACTGTAAAATTTGTAAATTGTACTAAACTGCTTTTTGGAAAATAAATAATAATTATTCTATTCTATTCTATTCTATATTGCAGGTTGTCCACGCAGCGACCCGTGTCACGGTTCATATGTACGACCTGGAGTGGCGGCTGAAAGACCTTTGCTACAGTCCCAGCACTCCCGACTTCGAGGCTGAGCATATTGAGAACATATTTGACAACATCGTACCTTGCGCCATCACCACTCCACTAGACTGCTTTTGGGAAGGCTCCAAGTTACTTGGACCGGATAATCCTATTTATGTACCGTAAGTAATGATCCATCTTGAAATGAAGAATTCTGTACTTAAGGAATATACTACAGATGGTGTTCTAACAGAAGCTAAAATTTTTTCAGTCTTTTGAAAAATAAGCTACAATGGACTCAACTAAACCCACAAGATGTGTTAGAAGAAGTAAAACCATTGAAGATACAGTTCCCGTGGAGGACGATGGAAGCCTACATGAAACGAGCTGGCATCACCACTGCTTACATGAAGAAACCGTGCCTGGACCCCACCGATCCACAATGTCCAGAGACGGCACCCAACAAAAAATCAGGCCATGTGAGTATCGCGACCACAATACGGTCAACGTGACGTCAAGATTGATAATCACAAGGCATCCATACCGTGTATTGTGTTCGACTATGAGTAAGCTGTCATTCGTCACGGTTGCGTTAGACCCACATTAGAGCCCATTACGATAACTCCCGGTCCTTTTATGAAGACTTCAATTTACGACACATAAATTATTCGTGAACGATTGCAACGAATAAAACAGCTTTATCGACGCGAAGCCGTAAAGTTTAAATACTTTCCATAATAATAAAATATTTTTGGAAACGATAATAAGGCAGGATGAGAGCGGCCGCCTCGGGCAGATGGCTCGCTACCTGCCACCGCCGTGAAAGTTACAACTAAGTATCGGGGCACGCGTGATTGCATCGGCCGCTACGGTTATTCTGTTTCGCGAGTAAATATTTATTCATTAGCTCGAAAACCATGTTTCCCAGAATTAGTTATTGCTAAGCTAAGACAGAACAACCAGTCACGAGTCCGTACCGCAAAAGAACGGTATTATTTTGTTTTCAAATTATCTCGAACAAAACAGCTCCGTGGAAGCGCCCGGTCGGGGTCGTTTTTGTGCGAGTGGTCGCCACCCACGAGTGCGGCGGCGGCGCGGGCGCACATTGTCCCTGCGCCCGCGCACCGCGGCCGGACCGCTCTATTATACGGGCGCATTGTACGCGCTTCAATGGGCCTCGTTTGCCGCTGCTATCGCCCGTCACAATGACACTATTATATCAATAATGCCTCACTCGAACCAAGTTTCACGGAAACCTCGTAAATTTTGTATTCCGTTCGCTTTGTCCACCTTAATAATAATGTAGAGCGCAGGCGATGTAATGACGAACAATACAGTTTCAAGAAAGCTTTTGTATATTATTTAGTTTACGAAATGCACCTGATTCTACACATCATTTTAGTTGTAGGTGTAACTTGTTGGTCAATCTATACGTTACTGTAAAACCCCGAACTTATGTAAATTCTAAGATTTTCCAGTAAAACTTAAGATTTACCAACTCTTAATGGTAAAAGTTCGAACTTTTCTGTGATCATCATTCTTTTCGAACATTTACCACCATTCACTTGGTAAATCTTGCAAATGAAAAATATTTAATGATTTTTTTAGAGAAAAATATTTATTTTGAAGGAGTTTTAAAATTTTATTTTACTTATTACTAATAAATTCATCAAATCATAATAATTTAAACAAAGGATTTGACTGACGGATAATTTTGTTGTAATGTATGACTTAAAAATACTCCTACAAGATAAATAAAAATAATAATGATAGTGAAGAATAAATGAAAATGACAATGAAAAATATTTAATGATTTTCCTGAGAGGTAATTTGAAATAAATTACTATGTTATTATAGCTAATTCACTGTCACTAAACAATTCAACATTTACCAATGCAAACTCTAATGGCAAAAGCCCGAAAAATGGAAATTTACCAACGCATGTTAGTAAATCTTAAGATTTTCCAGTAAAACCTTAGATTTACCAATATACGAGCTTTTACAGTAACATATATATAAACCAAATATTTAATAACTGGATATTGTTGTTATGCTTAGTGGTATTTGATTATAGGTCCCAGATGTTGCTGCGGAGTTGTCCCACGGGTGTTACGGGTTTGCTGCGGCGTATATGCACTGGCCAGAACAGCTGATAGTTGGCGGGGTCACGCGGAATTCGACATCAGCGTTGCGCAGTGCGAAGGCGCTGCAGACGGTCGTACAGCTGATGGGAGAACGCGAGATGTACGACTATTGGTCCGACCACTACAAGGTGCATCATGTCGGATGGAATCAGGAGAAAGCGGCAGCAGTATTGGATGCCTGGCAGAGGAAGTTTGCAACTGTAAGTGATCCTCAATCAATTTAAAATCCTCGTAATTGCACTATTTATTATAAGTATATCGTATTTAATGAAAACTATTTTGTTTTTTCAGGAGGTTCGTAAGATGACAACTTCAGAAGCCGTGTCACCATCTTACAGTTTCTATCCGTTTTCAACGTCAACTCTCAACGATATACTTGGCAAATTCTCTGAACTATCCCTCAAGAACATCATTTTAGGTTATATGTTTATGGTAAGAATAACCCATAAAAAATCGTTTTTATTTTCGTTTTTCCATTTATTTCTATTTTATTTTATTTATTTTGTATTTATTTACAGTTAATTTATGTTGCCGTCACTCTGATGCAGTGGAAAGACCCAGTCCGATCACAAGCTGGAGTTGGGATTGCCGGCGTACTTCTCCTTTCTATCACAGTCGCTGCTGGCTTAGGGTTTTGTGCTTTATTAGGTGATTTATTATTTCATTTATTTTTCTTTTCGTTCATTTGTTTACATTAATTTCTTCCTTATTATAATTCTTATAATTTAAAATTGGAATATTTATTTATTTTCTTTATTTTATTTAGGTATACCGTTCAACGCGTCAAGCACCCAAATTGTACCGTTTCTTGCTCTGGGTTTGGGTGTGCAGGACATGTTCCTGCTCACGCACACATACGTTGAACAGTCAGGAGATGTTCCGAGGGAAGAACGAACAGGTTTAGTGCTGAAGAAAAGCGGCCTTAGTGTTTTACTGGCGTCTCTATGCAATGTGATGGTCTTTCTTGCCGCGGCGCTCATGCCCATACCAGCTTTGAGGGTGTTTTGCCTCCAGGTAACAATATTCAAATAATAATAAAAATAAATTTCTTCTTGAAATTGTAATCTATATGAAATACGAACCCCCACCACTTACTTTTAACATTCATTTTGTTGTTATTTTAGGCTGCCATTCTTCTCCTGTTCAACCTTGGGTCAATGTTACTGGTGTTCCCTGCAATGATCTCCTTGGACCTTCGTAGAAGATCAGCAGCGAGGGCGGATTTACTCTGTTGCTTACTTCCTGACAGCCCTCTTCCTGTGAAATCAAAGAACGTAACGGACAGATCGAAAACCCGTAATGACAAAAATAACAAGGTTTGTAAATTTAATTGTTTCCAAAATCAATTGGGTTAAAATTGTATTTTATAACTATCAGGTTGATTAATGAAATTTCATTTTACAGGGTCACTGGAAAGACGCTTCGAGGCAACCATTAGATCCAGATGAAGGAGGAAACGTTGAAAAAACATGCTGTCTCAGTATTTCTCTAACGAAATGGGCTAGAAACCATTATTCACCATTCATTATGCGCCCCTCTGTAAAGGTACATTAAATTGTTAGTCTTATAAAAACAACAATGTTTTACTACTGCGTACGAAAAACAGTGTAACTTAATAAGTATTTTTTATTACCAGGTTACGTCAATGTTGGCATTGATAGTACTTCTATTGGCAAGCGTTTACGGAGCCACGAAAGTAAAAGATGGGTTAGATCTTACTGACATTGTGCCCGAAAACACCGACGAACATGAATTCCTCTCAAGACAAGAAAAATATTTCGGCTTCTACAGCATGTACGCTGTAACGCAGGGAGACTTTGAATATCCAACGAACCAAAAATTATTATACGAATATCACGAACAATTTGTGAGGATACCGAATATAATAAAGAACGATAACGGTGGCTTAACAAAATTCTGGCTGAGCCTTTTCCGTGACTGGTTATTGGATTTACAAGCAGCTTATGACAAAGAAGTAGAAAGTGGATGTATAACGAAGGAGTACTGGTGCAAGAACGCAAGCGATGAGGGCATTTTAGGCTACAAACTTATGGTGCAGACAGGACACGTGGACAATCCCATCGACAAGTCACTCGTATCGAAAGATACTCAAAATGGTCATAGATTGGTTGATAAAGACGGTATTATAAACCCAAGGGCGTTTTACAACTACTTGTCAGCTTGGGCGACGAATGACGCCCTGGCTTATGGAGCGTCTCAAGGAAATCTGAAGCCCCAACCTAAGACTTGGATACACTCACCATCGGACACCGATTTGAAGATACCAAAATCGTCACCTTTGATTTATGCACAGATCCCATTTTACTTAGCCGGCCTCAGTGATACAGAGAGCATCAAGCAGTTGATAATGTCAGTGAGGGAGCTGTGCCTGAAATTTGAATCGAAGGGATTGTCCAACTTCCCATCTGGTATTCCGTTCCTGTTTTGGGAGCAATATTTGTATTTAAGAACATCGCTGCTCCTAGCCTTGTCCTGCGCTTTGGCCGCTGTATTTGTGGTAAGTAGACGACATAGATGTTATTGATAAAATGATACTTATCTTGTATTCAATCGCTTCAAGATATTAATAGCGTGTTTTTCGTTGCAGGCAGTAATGGTGTTGCTGCTAAATGCATGGGCAGCCGTGTTGGTGACGTTAGCTTTGGGCACCCTCGTGCTGCAGTTGCTGGGTATGATGGCTCTGCTGGATGTGAAACTGTCCGCGGTACCTGCTGTACTTTTAGTGTTGGCTATTGGACGGGGCGTCCACTTCACAGTCCACTTGTGTTTGGTAAGTTTTGAATTCGAAACGTTAATTATTGTGTTAGATTATTATGGTTATGTTTAGGAATAAGTTACACATTCGTATAGATTGACACAATTTATGATTTAATCATAGAGTTGTGGTTATTATTGATCTCAATCCTCAATATCAGTTTTTATTAAAGTCTTTTAAAGAAGACTATACTTTGATATAATGAATAATGCATGAGATTTTAAATAAATCTCCTCGAATAGCGGCGTAGACTTCTGCAAATGTTTTTTTCTCAATTATGTATTTTCTTAACCTATGTGTTTTAACCTACAGGCGTTCGTAACATCGATAGGCAGCAAACCGCGTCGTGCGTCGTTGGCGCTAGAGTCAGTTCTCGCGCCTGTGGTTCACGGGGCGATGGCGGCCGCCTTAGCCGCGTCAATGTTGGCCACCAGCGAATTTGGCTTCGTCGCCCGGCTATTCTTGAGGCTCCTTCTCGCGTTAGTCTTGCTGGGCCTTTTGGACGGATTGCTGTTCTTCCCGATCATATTGGCTTTGCTTGGACCTGCAGCTGAGGTAAGTGTTTTTATTTAAATAATCTTAGTAAAAAGAAGCGTTCATGGCGGAGCTTGACAGACTGATCGTACTCGATCACGTTTGTTAAGCAACGCTCGGTTCGGCCAGGTGTCGGATGGGTGACCGTTAAGTGGCATTACAACTGAGCTCTTCCGTGCTTCGAAGGGCACGTTAAGCCGTCCCGGCTGTAGTCATCTGATAACAGTCGTTAAGCCAAGTCAGAGGCCTTACAGGCGGCTTGATAAGCTCTAAGGCCGAGTTTTCACCAAGAAAACTTCTGCAAGAAGTGTCCCACAGCCTGTCAGACAGTAGCTTACAAGTGTTAACTAATAGCAAATGCTCTGGCGACCGTTTGTCACGCGTTCACAACCTACTGTGTGACAGGCTGTCAGTGTAAATTCTCGCAGAAGTTCTTGCAGGTGTATTTGCGGCCTAAGACCAGAGGCGGCCACTAATCCTCATACGATAAGAAGAAGTTTCTAATTATGATTATAGAGTCTTCCATTACAATAGAATTTTCCCTCAGGTGCTTACTATCTGTCTACTTATCAAACAGTCCATTTCTCATTTTGACTATCCTGTATTACACTCGACTTACCAAAACAAACAATTTCAGGTGCGCCCGCTAGAACATCCTGAGCGGCTTTCGACTCCCTCGCCTAAGTGTTCGCCAGTGCTTCCACGCAAATCAAGTTCTTCTAAAGACAGCAGTGACAAATCAAGCCGCAACAAGTCTGCGCCCCGTCCTTGCGCCCCGTCCCTCACGACCATCACCGAGGAACCGCCGAGCTGGCACAGTTCCGCCTCCTCCGTGCAGTCGTCCATGCAGTCGATTATGGTGCAGCCAGAGGTGGTGGTGGAAACGACTACATATAATGGCAGCGATTCCACATCTGGAAGATCTACACCGACTTCAAAGGTGCATCCAGGAGCAATCACAACGAAGGTAATGATTTATATTATATTTGTTTTTGATGCCCAACCCTCATGGTATCATTTAGTTAGGATGACGTTTTTTATGTAGGTTCTCAGTAAAAGCATCTCTTTCTCTCTCTCTCTAAAATGTCTAATCAGTTACTAATTGGGTCCTCTCATTGGGTCATGAAAACTGTCTTATCATTTAGTTGTTCCGTTGGGAACTTCAAATGAAATGTTAATATCATAATTTTATAGAAAAGTCAAATAATTGATTACTCAGATAAGAATAAAGTTGCATACAGGTTCTCAATCGGAACAACTGGTTGATCGGTTTAGTTGATCGGAATGGAACAAGGGGTTTTTATCGATACCTACATTAGTTATTTGTTATACAAGTGACCAAAATCAATATGTGCTGCGAGTGCCGACTTTAAATCACGAACTAGCGAAGTAGCCTAGAATTGAATCACGAGCGTAGCGAGTGATTCTAATATAGACTACTGAGCACAGTGAGTGATTTAAAGGCACGAGGCAGAACAAAATTTTGGTCTCGTGTAAAACATACAACTTTTCACCTCTACCAGCGAGAAAATTTTCACGTGACTTTCCTGGTAAAAAGCTTGATTCAGCATTAGAAACTTGTTCACTTAACTCTTTTGGAGTTAGACATTTATCTTCATCGTTGGACGCATTCATTTTTGTAATTTATCACAAAAATAGTTCGATCAAACATGCTGAAAAATTTTATTCATAGAGTTAAAGTCAGTAAAGTAGATTCCCGTCGTTTTGATTCCATTACGTTGTGTTTTTCTTTTAAATTCATTAATATTCCATCTTATTTATTTATTTATAATCATAAAACATAATAATTTGTTACTAAACTTCATTAATTTTTCTTATTTCATATTTGTTTTATACATGCGACCTCATTACGCCCATACTCTTTATTTCGAATTATCAACCTCCTTTTTTAACATCCTTATTTAAATCTCCTTGGTATATCCGTGCATTTTTTTTTACTTTTTAATTCATGTATGACACCATAAAGCACTCTATCTATCCTTTTCTCACATATTGATTTTACAAGTGTCATCCTTGTCACTTTATTTCTTTTTTTTATTATTTTAAAAGTTGGTGTTAGAAATTAAAAAAGAACTTTGCCTCACGCTCGCAGCAAAAATCGATTTTGCTGCGAGTTTTTACGCGCCAAAAGCGCCCTTTTCGTGCTGGAGAGGTGAAAAAGTTATTATTACAAATTGTATTATTTTACATGTGAAACTTTTATATGGCATACTTAACATGTAACTTTTTTTCAGGTGACTGCAACGGCGAATATAAAAGTGGAAGTAGTGACACCTGGCGACAGAAAATCGCGTCGAACGTATCACTACTACGATCGGCGGCGCGATCGGGACGACGATCGGGAACGCGATCGTGATCGCGACCGGGAGCGAGACCGAGACAGGGAACGCGACCGGGACCGAGAGCGGGAAAGAGATAGGGGAGACAGAGACCGCGATAGAGATCGAGAGAGATCGAGGGATCGACGAGACCGCTTTAGGGACGAAAGAGACCATCGCGCTTCACCACGCGAAAACGGCCGTGATTCAGGACACGAAAGTGACTCCTCCAGACATTAAAACGAGTGTTTAGACTACAGTGTCGGTTTTTACTCTCCGTGTCCACACGCTAAAAGACTATAATGTAGATAGAGTGAATGAAACCTTGTATGAATGCCATGACAACTCAACCTAAAGTGAAGTGTCATCGAGAGAGACGTGTTTTAAGGATCGCAATTCGCAATGCAGCTAACACTATGCCTTAGAACAGTATTACGAATGTTATGTTAAGAAACAATATTCATATTTAATACGATATAGGAGGCTACAATTATTCGGTACATGGAATCGCTAGTATTCAATTCACATTATATTTTGTTATATGCAAAGTGTTACTGAAATCATTCCACTGAACACTGTTTTTGCTTTAGGATTGCCTCAAAATATATGTTCTATAATTTTAATCATAAGTTATTCTTTGATGACTTATATTTTGAAACAGTCCTATTACGATTAATAAACATAAGCAATAATTAAGGGAATTGTTGTGAATTCTAATTGTGAAGACCAAATATGATACTGACGTCATTATAATGTATTTGTAGCGCGTGTTCCTATTTTAAAGACATTTCCATTGTCACCATGTGCTGCTCTTTGTTATGATTTATCTTCAAGACTGTGGTCATTATACTTTTAATTATTTATCATATTATTTATTTATATTGTCTATAATTTTACTATTTTATCACCAGGTGAGTCTCACTCTCTTCAGTGAGTAATCTCAGAGTTATTGTACAAATTAATTAGTGATAGCGCTAATACTAGAGTAAGCACCTATTTATGAGATTATTTAGTTTTCTAAATATACCCTTACTGTATTTTTGTGATCTTTAGGTAAACTATTAAGACTGCATTTAACGATCAAACACACAGTATTCTGTGGTAAGTGTCATAAAAACAATGCGGCATTTATATATCAATTTTAATGGAAGACGCTGACCTCGTAGAAAAACAAATTTTATAATAGAGTTGTGACGTTTTGTGCAAAGTACTTATTAGATTGTATTAATTTATACGTACATATGTAAGCTAATAATATTCTGTAAATATAGACTTAGATGTAAAGTGACGTCACGCGATGCGAAGTGCCTGCGTTTGCGCAAACGTTGAATACATTTTGTATCGTTTATTTTTATACAATTTTAACTGACATATTGTCGAAAAACTATAGTAGGTTGTATTGTATTGGCTTGATTTTTTTAATGAAATTACAAGATCGAAACGAGAATTTGAATCGAAATCAGTTTTGTTGTTTATTTTAAATAAGACTCGAATATTCTGTGTTCATATAAAAAAACTTTTCTTCCTTTAAATCGAAAATAGACTTGATATTATTACTGTAGAATTCTTATTGTTTTTATCGAAACACGATTTTCCATGTTGTTTTATTTTAGACAAACAAGAAAAAATATAAATTGTCAATATGTTGAGAAAATAAAACGCTATGTACCATACCTTACTCTTTTTCATTTATTCCTTATCTACTTTTTTGTAAGGGTTGTTGGCTTATTCCGTTTATCCACCCTGAAATAGCCACCCTAAGGTGGATATTCGGAAACACGCCCATCTATCCACCCTGAATGGGGTGGATAATCGGAAATGACATCTGATTGTTCTTCTAACTATTTACCCCAAGTATAGTCGACAGTGGAATAATATTATAAACAAAATTCTCGGGATATGATGTCAATAGTGGACTTATTAAACATTAAGTTTCAATTGCATAGCTCTTAAACTTTGGATTTTATTGATAAGTATCTAAGAAATCTACAGATCTCACACTACGCACAACTATCAAAGGCATTGAAAATGTAATTTAGAAATAAAGCACACGGCGCTCTGTTATCAACCCCGATTTCGTCAAAACTCACTGATAATATTACCAAAATTCTTAAGGTACTTCCTTCCAAGTCCTAGAAAGCTGAAACTTAGGAGTCCGTTACGCCAGCAGTAAAGTAGCTCCTAGAGGGAAGCGAGTTTGACGAATAATTTGTGCGCAATAAGGCCCACAAATTTTATATTTGGCGTACATTTCCTGCTAGTATCAAGCTACCCGCCCATATATCTTTTATTTCTCTTCGATAATTAGTTTGGATTCTTCCTGCTGGAGTACCGTTACCCCAGCAGAATTCGTTTTTCCCGTTTTATTCCAAAAGTATAAGTCCCACAAATTTTTCATTTGGCGCACATTTACACCGAATTGCGCACAAATTATTCATCAAACTCGCTTCCCTCTAGGATCTACTTTCCTGCTGGCGTAACGGACTCGAAACTTAGTAGTTATGTAAGCTAGCTTATTACACAAAAAACAAGAAAATTATAAAACTTGTAACTTTAACCCCTTATACTAAATGGAAATATTTGTATGAGATTTCCGCAAATTTTGATGCTAGATGTCTGAAGAAATGATTCATATATATCTGAAAAATCTTTAAATATTTAGTAGGTACCTAATTATTATTAAGATATCCAATCATTATTATCATTACAGTAATTATACAATCACTGTAAGCGTGTCTGAAGACTAACAGACCAAACTGTCGGCCGATAGTTGGAATCAGTATGAAGAAGTATGCAAGTGCGCACACTACCACAGAATATATAATACACTACACGATTTGGTATCTATCGGCCGATTCTTCATACAAAACCAATGCGGGTACGACAAAGGCGTGAAATAGTGCAAGTTTTACACAACAATAAAACTTGTATTATTGAGCAGAGACGATGCACAGCATCTGTGAGAGTGCGCCGACTTCCAGTCTAGCTACATCCTGTCAAAGTAGTCAATTGACTTACCCTTTAAGCAGTTTTCCTGTCAAAAAAACGTAAAACAGACTTCCGGTTGGCGCCATTTTTACTTTCACCTGTGGAGTCGTTTTAACGAAGTGTCCTCGTAGAAGTCTCTCACCAGGAGACTTTAATGGGATGCTGTGCATCGTCTCTGCTCAATACTACAAGTTTTATTGTTGTGTAAAACTTGCACTATTATCGGCATGTGACGATGCACAGCATCTGTGAGAGACGTGTTTATTAACTCCTGGTGACTCCAAACGACGCTATGTGATGCTGTTGAAGGCATGATTAACTTGAGATAACTGAAAATACATTTCAATAAATTGAAATATTGATATAACATGTGTCACTCTGTATCAGAGTTATTAACATAACTCACTTTTAAAAGCTAGCTTTGATTACTAAATTCAAACCAAATCAATTCGAGCAGTAATCTTTTCGTCTCTATGAAGGCTACTAGTTGAAAAAACAATATTATTGTACTAATTTAGGGGGCAACGGCCGAGCCCAAGGAACCTGCAGCTACGGTTATAACTGCATCATTCACATGGTTTAATTTAGTTGTAGATTACTTACAGTTCATGAGGTGGCTAGGTGCACACGCTTCTAACATTGATAATATAGCCTTATTGCGTTCGCCTCATTGCCTCCGCCTGTGCGTCTCTGAAACCTTAGTTTTATAACTCACCTCAACCAAATACAGGAAATATATTAATACTGCTATGTATAAATTTTAACCTGTCTGTTAAACACTGTGTCCGTCTTTTACCCAAGAGCTGGACTCAGGATGATGTGGTCGCCAGCATGGCATCGCTGTAGTGGCTCGTAGATACACTTAGAAAAGTGAGGTTGAGTACGCGCCTGCCAACCCGATGTTAGAAGCAGCAGGCACTAACCTTGCGTGAAGCTTCAAATAATGTGATGTGAGCAGCTGTCGGATTATGTTGTATTGTATCGAAGCGAGCAAACCACCCAAATCCAAGACAGGTGGCTCGTGGATTCTCTGCTCGCTGTTTTTGAAGAGGTACAATGTGTCTCATTAGAAAAAAAAATACATATACATTATTGCACATGACAATTTAAATGTTAATTCGTTATTTCTAACAATAATGCTCTGGATTTGTGTAATAAAATCATCCGATAAGCTAAATTCTCTTCAAAAGGCAGGTATGCTAAGGTCCGTATTATAGGACGAGACTCAAGCACTGCTTGCTGCTTGAGTACAGTTAGAAAGGGATGGTGCTATTCATCGCATATAGCGCCATCCCTATCTAACTGTACTCAAGCAGAGATTTGAGTTTGAGTTTGATTCTGTAATACGAGCCTAAGAATCTAGCTAGATGGGCCTTTAGCTTCAAGATATTTATGGCCTAAATATTATCTCTACAAAATTCAACGTCTTTTTGTGTCACACTATCCCGTCACCAGTTTTCTGAACGTAGAGCTCAAACTTGAGGTAGTGGAAGTCTAACGATCTGGTCTAAGAACTGATTCTAAGTTTGCAATCTTATATTTTACATAGTATTAAACAAAATGTAAATCCGTTATTTGCATTAAGTTAAATTTGTAAGATTGTGTTGTGGGTTTTGTGATAATAAATGAAAATATAAAGAGCTCGTAGAAGGAAGTATAGAAGCAAAGCGGTACTACTACCAGATATACACTCTTGCCATGGGTGCCAGGTGGTTGCCAGGTAGTGGGACAGGCAGGGTATCAGGCTTCCTATACTAGTCAGAACTACAATGACTTCAGCAGGACGTGGGTCTTGTTTAAGGCACCGCATAATACTAACAATCTTGTGGTAGATAGTTCAGTTCTCCAACTCTCATACGGCTGCGACAATTTGATCTGGAGGAACTCCGAAAACGTGGTGCTCACCACTGGTCGTAACAGGTGCTGTCCAGACGCTTGGCTGCCCCGAGACAGCCTGTATGTTACCTTTTTATACTTATCTGGCAGGTATTCTGCTGTCATCAAGATGTTCCAACGGTCAAGGTGAAGTAGAAGTCGTCACGTCATCTAAAGATAGGGCCTGATATGGTTTACCGCTGTGAATTTGTCCTCTTTGCGGTTGCAATGCTAATCTGAGTCCCCGACTCCAATTGTGGTCTGCTGCATCTGTTGCAAGGAATTAGAGTAGGGTGGAAACTTTTCACTACCTGATGGTACTCTTACGTAGTTATTTTTAAGTCGCGTTGTACTGGTTCCGATATGTTGTAGTGGCTGCTCGGAGATTCTCTTCGTAACACGCGAGTATTACGTTTGTTGAAAGTGCAGTCACTGGAAATAATAAAATTTGCGAGATTGATGGCCGAATACTCAAACGCTACTTAACTTTGAGCGGCTCTCAAACAGCATGCTGTCTTTGTCATATCTTTGACATTTAATGTGACAGGACGACGTTTGAGAGCCCCTCAAAGTTAATTAGCGTTTGAGTATTCGGCCATCAGAGTACCCTTGACCAATTGATTTCCTCCGTAGCGACAACATACCAATGCGACGTGCGACCAGCACACAACACACAAACACGTGAGCAGTGGCAGCTGTGTGGTGCAGTTGTACTCCTGACAACGGTAGGTAAGGTCGTGACGCGTGGGCAACTTGGTGGTCAACGCGTGATGAGTACTTATCACTCTTCACCAGTAAGATAAGCAGTGCGTTCTATCTCTTATACAGTTTTATAAATTTCAGTTTTTGGCTGGGTTCGATTCATCTAGACTATAGTATCTATTCTCTACTATCTATATAACTACTATCTATCTAGTATATATCTACTAATATTCTGTTTGACTAGCGAGAAGTACAAGTAGACTGTAATTCGCATACCTTTTTCTGAAGGTGTTGAGCTACCCTGTTGGCCAAAGCGGTGAAATATTTCGGCGCGCACAATAGGCCAAGCGGTAGACAGACCATTCGGAGGACTCGGGGGTCGTAGACCAGCAGAAGGAACCTCCCTTGGGCCTCAAAGGTCAAGCTTCGTCATCCAGTCGCCTATTTTGAAAGAGCTGAGGAATCTGTATCTGAAAGGTCAGTTTAAATGGTCAACGATCCGTGTCACTCCTCTTCGTCAGGAACCTGGTTGAGTGAGATGAAGTCGATTCCGACTTTTCACCGATCCACTTCCTCCAAGATACCTGGCTCAATAAGCTTGTGTATCAGCTGAGACATAGCGGGCGATCGAGGCGTTTCGAAGCTATAAGAAATACTTGCTGTCTGATGGACGAGCGCAAGCTTGGGGTAAATGGCAGGCGCATTCTCGTTTGACGAGAAGGGCCTACGGAGCACCGAAGCTAACCTGCCACTGCCTCCGATGGCTCCGATACGCTCAGAGGCAGCCCCATTAGTCTTATGTTAGTGTGATTGATAGTCACCTTACCTCAGGGGTGCCCATACTTTTTCTTAAGGAGATCGACATAGCAACAATTTATGACCAAGAGATCGTCATTTTTACCGATATTGGAAAAATTGCAAAGTAAAACTACATTGGGTACAAGGTGTCAAATCTGTTATCCTTGGCGATCGACCTTTAAACCTCTCGCGATCGACCGGTCGATCGCGATCGACCGTTTGGGCACCTCTGCCTTACCTTATCGAATGGTCATTCGTCATTCCATTCGTATTCAGAATGTAAGCACACAGTGGAAACTAATCTCAACGGCTTCAAAAAGCATCTGATAAGGCAACGCCACTGTGTGTGACTGGAAACCTGTCAAACGAAGGTTTTGACTCAAGCAATTCCATGCAATAATATAATGGGCAGCACTACTGTTCGATCCGGAGACCTGTCACACTTCATTTGTTCTCATCGAATAAGTACTTACACTATGGAGGTAGCTTGCGCAGATCCTCACGAAGGTTTTTGTTAAGCCGCTTGCTCAGGATACGCTCCTGTTCCAGCAGCTTTCGATATATTTATAATGCCCTTATTTCCGCACACTATTTACATAACCTTGTCATCTGTTTTCTAAAATCTGGAGGTAGGTGAAACTTACATAGGTCTGTACGTACATCCATGTAATAAAAAAAATATTGCCAACAATATTCACTTCAAAATAGAATAAAAATGAGCTACGTGAGACATTACAAGAGGTCATACATAACATAATCACAGGTTGATCAAATCGAAATCCATCGCTGCTAAAAGTCAATCTCTATATCAAGTTAACAAAGAAATTTAAAGTCTGAACTGAAAATAATAAACTTAAGACTCAAATATTTTTTAATCATACCAGCAATATATTGGCAGGCAAGCAGATAATAACAAAATAATTTAAAGACTGAACTGAAAAGACGAATAAGCTTAGACTCAACTTAGTTAATCGTACCAGCAATTACCAGTTATTAGTAGAGATATTGACAGGCTTATTACCGGAAAAAGGCAACCGGTTTTAACCGTACAAGTTGAATAGTTCACCTCCAGGTCTACGAAACCAGGGTGTGCCTTTTAAGAGTCAAAATCGTATCGAATATTTTTCCGATATTACTAAATTTTTCTAAAACTCTAGGCTCTTTATATGCTCCGAGTGAGCAGGTAGGATTTTACTCTCTTTTTTTTTTAGTTATTATCGGCATGTGACGATGCACAGCATCTGTGGGAGAGTGCGCCGACTTCCAGTCTAGCTACATCCTGTCAAAGTAGTCAATTGACTTACCCTTTAAGCAGTTTTCCTGTCAAAAAATCGTAAAACAGACTTACTTCCGGTTGGCGCCATTTTTACTTTCACCTGTGGAGTCGTTGTAACGAAGTGTCCTCATAGCGTCGTTACTTCTCGTCGAAGCAACATCTATTTTGAAATACTACGAAATTTTTTCATGATTTCAAAGTGAAAAGTTTTTACTTATGCTAAGCTTATGCTTTAGTAATAGTAATTAACAGTGTCAGTGAAACAAACGCGTGCTTTGACCTCCCGAAACGCGCAGAGCGTGAGGTCGACGAAGAGTCCCGTCTTCCTAGCCATAGCAGACGTGCCTTAAAACTTCGACACCGTTTGTATAGCTGTAGCCCGGAGCCGTCCGCTGACGATTTCCGGACGCAAGGTAAAACACAGGAGACTTGGTGAGTCGAACTATGATCTAATACTACTTAATAAACTTGTGACTAAAATAAAAGTGTTACATTTGCTCATTGCTACAAAAGCTGTATTACCGTCTTAGTCGGTTTTTTATGAAAATTTTGTCTAGAATGCGGCCAGTTTGCATGCAGCGCCTGCGTCAGACGCTAATAATGGTACGCACACCTCAATGCTACCAACGTCGTACCTGTACCGATGCCTTGGTCCAACTGATTTACAGCTTTTGACCGTCAATTGTATCGCTCGGTGGTCGATTCTGATACCAGTGACGTTGAATCCAGTCTCTTGAATCCTGATTTTATAATAAAATAATAACTAAAAAAAGAGAGTAAAATCCTACCTGCTCACTCGGAGCATATAAAGAGCCTAGGGTTTTAGAAAAATTTAGTAATATCGGAAAAATATTCGATACGATTTTGACTCTTAAAAGGCACACCCTGGTTTCGTAGACCTGGAGGTGAACTATTCAACTTGTACGGTTAAAACCGGTTGCCTTTTTCCGGTAATAAGCCCGTCAATATCTCTACTAATAAGAATATTGCTGGTACGATTAACTAAGTTGAGTCTAAGCTTATTCGTCTTTTAAGTTCAGTCTTTAAATTATTTTGTTATTATCTGCTTGCCTGCCAATATATTGCTGGTATGATTAAAAAATATTTGAGTCTTAAGTTTATTATTTTCAGTTCAGACTTTAAATTTCTTTGTTAACTTGATATAGAGATTGACTTTTAGCAGCGATTGATTTCGATTTGATCAACCTGTGATTATGTTATGTATGACCTCTTGTAATGTCTCACGTAGCTCATTTTTATTCTATTTTGAAGTGAATATTGTTGGCAATATTTTTTTTATTACATGGATGTACGTACAGACCTATGTAAGTTTCACCTACCTCCAGATTTTAGAAAACAGATGACAAGGTTATGTAAATAGTGTGCGGAAATAAGGGCATTATAAATATATCGAAAACTGCCGGAACAGGAGCTTATCCTGAGCAAGCGGCTTAACAAAAACCTTCGTGAGGATCTGCGCAAGCTACCTCCATAGTGTAAGTACTTATTCGATGAGAACAAATGAAGTGTGACAGGTCTCCGGATCAAACAGTAGTGCTGCCCATTATATTATTGCATGGAATTGCTTGAGTCAAAACCTTCGTTTGTCAGGTTTCCAGTCACACACAGTGGCGTTGCCTTATCAGATGCTTTTTGAAGCCGTTGAGATTAGTTTCCACTGTGTGCTTACATTCTGAATACAAATGGAATGACGAATGACCATTCGATAAGGTAAGGTGACTATCAATCACACTAACATAAGACTAATGGGGCTGCCTTTGAGCGTATCGGAGGCAGTGGCAGGTTAGCTTCGGTGCTCCGTAGGCCCTTCTCGTCAAACGAGAATGCGCCTGCCATTTACCCCAAGCTTGCGCTCGTCCATCAGACAGCAAGTATTTCTTATAGCTTCGAAACGCCTCGATCGCCCGCTATGTCTCGGCTGATACACAAGCTTATTGAGCGAGGTATCTTGGAGGAAGTGGATCGGTGACAATTCGGAATCGACTTCATCTCACTCAACCAGGTTCCTGACGGAGAGGAGTGACACGGATCGTTGACCATTTAAACTGACCTTTCAGATACAGATTCCTGAGCTCTTTCAAAATAGGCGACTGGATGACGAAGCTTGACCTTTGAGGCCCAAGGGAGGTTCCTTCTGCTGGTCTACGACCACCGAGTCCTCCGAATGGTCTGTCTACCGCTTGGCCTATTGTGCGCGCCGAAATATTTCACCGCTTTGGCCAACAGGGTAGCTCAACACCTTCAGAAAAAGGTATGCGAATTACAGTCTACTTGTACTTCTCGCAGTCAAATAGAATATTAGTAGATATATACTAGATAGATAGTAGTAAGATAGTAGAGAATAGATACTATAGTCTAGATGAACCGAACCTAGCAAAAAACTGAAATTTATAAAACTGTATAAGAGATAGAACGCACTGCTTATCTTATTGGTGAAGAGTGATAAGTACTCATCACGCGTTGACCACCAAGTTGCCCATGCGTCACCTGCGCGCGCTGCTCGCACAGCACGACCTTACCTACCGTTGTCAGGAGTACAAATGCACCACACAGCTGCCACTGCTCACGTGTTTGTGTGTTGTGTGCTGGTCGCACGTCGCATTGGTATGTCGTCGCTACGGAGGAAATCAATTGGTCAAGGGTACTCTGAATCTCGCAAATTGTATTATTCCCAGTGACTGCACTTTCAACAAACGCGTTTCGCGTGTTACGAAGAGAATCTCCGAGCAGCCACTACAACATATAGGAACCAGTACAACGCGACTTAAAAATAACTCACGTAAGAGTACCATCAGGTAGTGAAAAGTTTCCACCCTACTCTAATTCCTTGCAACAGATGCAGCAGACCACAATTGGAGTCGGGGACTCAGATTAGCATTGCAACCGCAAAGAGGATAAATTCACAGCGGTAAACCATATCAGGCCCTATCTTTAGATGACGTGACGACTTCTACTTCACCTTGACCGTTGGAACATCTTGATGACAGCAGAATACCTGCCAGATTAATATTAAAAAGGTAACATACAGGCTGTCTCGGGGCAGCCAAGCGTCTGGACGGCACCTGTTACGACCAGTGGTGAGCACCACGTTTTCGGAGTTCCTCCAGATCGAATTGTCGCAGCCGTATGAGAGTTGGAGAACTGAACTATCTACCACAAGATTGTTAGTATTATGCGGTGCCTTAAACAAGACCCACGTCCTGCTGAAGTCATTGTAGTTCTGACTAGTATAGGAATTTTGATCACAAAGCCTGATACCCTGCCTGTCCCACCACCTGGCACCCATGACAAGAGTGTATATCTGGTAGTAGTACCGCTTTGCTTCTATACTTCCTTCTACGAGCTCTTTATATTTTCATTTATTATCACAAAACCCACAACACAATCTTACAAATTTAACTTAATGCAAATAACGGATTTACATTTTGTTTAATACTATGTAAAATATAAGATTGCGAACTGAGAATCAGTTCTTAGACCAGATCGTTAGACTTCCACCACCACAAGTTCGAGCTCTACGTTCAGAAAACTGGTGACACAAAAAGACGTTGAATTTTGTAGAGATAATATTTAGGCCATAAATATCTTGAAGCTAAAGGCCCATCTAGCTAGATTCCTAGCATACCTGCCTTTTGAAGAGAATTTAGCTTATCGGATGATTTTATTACACAAATCCTGAGCATTATTGTTAGAAATAACGAATTAACATTTAAATTGTCATGTGCAATATTGTATATGTATTTTTTTTTTTCTAATGAAACACATTGTACCTCTTCAAAAACAGCGAGCAGAGAATCCACGAGCCACCTGTCTTGGATTTGGGTGGTTTGCTCGCTTCGATACAATATAACATAATCCGACAGCAGCTGCTTACATCACATTATTTGAAGCTTCACGCAAGGTTAGTGCCTGCTGCTTCTAACATCGGGTTGGCAGGCGCGTACTCAACCTCACTTTTCTAAGTGTATCTACGAGCCACTACAGCGATGCCATGCCGGCAACCACATCATCCTGAGTCCAGCTCTTGGGTAAAAGACGGACACAGAGTTTAACAGACAGGTTAAAATTAAAACATAGCAATATTAATATATTTCCTGTATTTGGTTGAGGTGAGTTTTAAAACTAAGGTTTCAGAGACGCACAGGCAGAGGCGATGAGGCGAACGCAATAAGGCTATATTATCAATGTTAAAAGCGTGTGCACCTAGCCACCTCATGAACTGTAAGTAATCTACAACTAAATTAATCCATGTGAATGATGCAGTTATAACCGTAGCTGCAGGTTCCTTTGGCTCGGCCGTTGCCCCCTAAATTAGTACAATAATATTGTTTTTTCAACTAGTAGCCTTCATAGAGATGAAAAGATTGCTGCTCGAATTGATTTGATTTGAATTTAGTAATCAAAGCTAGCTTTTAAAAGTGAGTTATGCTAATAACTCTGATACAGAGTGACACATGTTATATCAATATTTCAATTTATTGAAATGTGTTTTCAGTTATCTCAAGTTAATCATGCCTTCAACAGCATCACATAGCGTCGTTTGGAGTCACCAGGAGTTAATAAACACGTCTCTCACAGATGCTGTGCATCGTCACATGCCGATAATAGTGCAAGTTTTACACAACAATAAAACTTGTATTATTGAGCAGAGACGATGCACAGCATCCCATTAAGGTCTCCTGGTGAGAGACTTCTATGAGGACACTTCGTTACAACGACTCCACAGGTGAAAGTAAAAATGGCGCCAACCGGAAGTAAGTCTGTTTTACGATTTTTTGACAGGAAAACTGCTTAAAGGGTAAGTCAATTGACTACTTTGACAGGATGTAGCTAGACTGGAAGTCGGCGCACTCTCCCACAGATGCTGTGCATCGTCTCTGCTCAATAATACAAGTTTTATTGTTGTGTAAAACTTGCACTATTATTTTCAACGTCACTGGTATCAGAATCGACCACCGAGCGATACAATTGACGGTCAAAAGCTGTAAATCAGTTGGACCAAGGCACTGGTACAGGTACCACGTTGGTAGCATTGAGGAGTGCGTACCATTATTAGCGTCTGATGCAGGCACTGCATGCAAACTGGCCGCATTCTAGACAAAATTTTCATAAAAACCGACTAAGACGGTAATACAGCTTTTGTAGCAATGAGCAAATGTAACACTTTTATTTTAGTCACAAGTTTATTAAGTAGTATTAGATCATAGTTCGACTCACCAAGTCTCCAGTTTGTTACCTTGCGTCCGAAAATCGTCAGCGGACGGCTCCGGGCTACAGCTATACAAACGGTGTCGAATTAATTCAAATTCAAAATTTTTATTGCACTTTTCATGTTGTACAAAGATGTTATTACAAAAGTAGAATCAAACATGAAACCCTGCAAGGGCACAGCAACTATCAAAATAAGGTGTATCAAATCTATAGATACTCGTAGATACTTAAATTAAAATAATTCTTAAGTTAGGTAATACTTAAGTAATTTGCCAAAATTATTATTGTTATTTTTTTTTTAATCTAGATACGTATCTAATTGAAAACTAAACTTAACAATTTAAAAAATTTAAATAAAATTATAACAAATTCTTAAACTTATCTAATATATTTTTGTTGTAACAAACTTAATTACCTAATATTTATCTATTTACATTATTATTGTTACTTTCTAAAAACTCTTGCAGCGAATAAAAACATTTATCTTTAAGATATTTTTTCAAAATTAATTTAAATTTATTTAAGTTCTTTTCATCTTTAATTTTACTGGGTAACTTATTATAAATTTTCACACACATAGATAAGGGGCCACTTCTAAACATTTCAAGTTTGCAGGTTGGTTGTGCTAGTTTATTTTGTGGTCTTAGATTTTGTGGGCGGTAGTGATGTGGAAAGAATTCAGGGTACTTTTTGACAAATTCACAAACAGCGTAGATATAAAGGGATGGTAATGTCAATATATTAAATTCTGTGAAGTACGGTTTGCAGCTATCCATAACACTTAAATTTCCCAATATTCTTAAGCATCTTTTTTGCAGTCGAAAAAGTTTAATCACTTCGGTACTATTTCCCCACAACAATATGCCATAGGTTAGCCATGAATGTGCGTAGGCATAATAAGCACTTTTTGCTGATTCTAGATTTGTTATTTTTTTTAGTTTTTAATGCATAAGAAAATCTTGATAATTTAATGGCAACCTTATTGATATGTTCTTTCCAGTTTGTATTTGAATCTATGTTTATTCCTAAAAGGGGATAATGATCTACTTGTTCTAGTTTTGTGTTATTAAATTTAAAATTAATGTTTAGTGGGTTTCTTTGGTGCGGTCGGAATTCTAATAATTTTGTTTTTTTGAAGTTAATCAGCAAGTTATGTTCATTTAACCAGGTATTTACTTTCGATAATGTGCTATGTATTGTATTATTAATATCATGATTTTGGTCATTTTCAAAGGGAATTACAATAGATATGTCATCTGCGAACAAGGAGCAAGGTACATTGATGACATTAGGCAGGTCATTAATGTAAATTAGAAATAAGACACATCCGAGCACACTTCCCTGTGGAATTGACATTGACACTTCTGCTTTTTGGGATCGTATGGTAGTTGTGTAACCTGTCATATTGTCGTGATGATCAATTTCTACGTACTGACTTCGGTTGTTTAAATATGAAGCAAACCACTTATTCGCAATACCTCGTACGCCTATCCCTTGTAATTTAGATAGCAGTATATCAAACTTAATTCTATCATATGCTTTGCTCATATCTAATAACAGGCCAATTGCTCGCTTCTTTTCATTAATAATTGAAAGGACACTTTGTATATAATTATATACGGCAAGGGTTGTTGATTTGTTCTTTCTAAATCCATTTTGTCTTTCATTAAAAAATTTATATTTTTCGCAATATGAGTAAAGACGATTAGACATTGCAGTTTCAAATATTTTGGAGATGGTAGACAAAAGCGCTATGGGACGATAATTGGTGAGGTCAGAATGATCGTCTTTTTTAAATAATGGCTTTACTATTGATATTTTCAGCAAATCCGGAAACGAGCCATTTCTAAATGATTGATTAATTAAAACTACTAATGGTGAAGCTAATTCGTCTGCACATTTTTTTACTAGTATAGGAGGCAGTTCATCGTGTCCAAAACTCTTTTTATTTTTTAATTGTCGAATAATGTCAAAAACTTCCTTAGTGTCGACTGGTGATAAGAACATTGAATTAGAGGACGGATTGAGGACGGGCCGGCCGGCAGGTGGCGGTTGCGGCAGTGACCCGCCGCCGTGCGCATCGTGGTCTTGCCCTACAGATGTAAAGTATTTATTGAACAAGTTGGCGATGATAGACGGGTCTTCTATTACAGTATTATTATTTCGTAACTTAATATTGTTATTAGTTTTGTTTTTAAGTTTGTTTGTACATTCTTTCACAATTTGCCATGTAGTTTTAATTATGTTATTCGAATATTGAATTCGTTTGAAGTTTTAAGGCACGTCTGCTATGGCTAGGAAGACGGGACTCTTCGTCGACCTCACGCTCTGCGCGTTTCGTGAGGTCAAAGAACGCGTTTGTTTCACTGACACTGTTAATTGCTATTACTAAAGCATAAGCTTAGCATAAGTAAAAACTTTTCACTTTGAAATCATGAAAAAATTTCGTAGTATTTCAAAATAGATGTTGCTTCGACGAGAAGTTACGACGCTATGAGGACACTTCGTTACAACGACTCCACAGGTGAAAGTAAAAATGGCGCCAACCGGAAGTAAGTCTGTTTTACGATTTTTTGACAGGAAAACTGCTTAAAGGGTAAGTCAATTGACTACTTTGACAGGATGTAGCTAGACTGGAAGTCGGCGCACTCTCACAGATGCTGTGCATCGTCACATGCCGATAATACACAGAAGCGACGCGGCACGGATACGGCGGCGATACGGTGCAGATGTGAGACTTTCGGATGCTTTCGGCCAATCAAATACACGTATCGCCGGCATCGCCGCCGTATCTGCTCCTTATCTCCGCCGCATCTCTTCTGTGTATTTCACGCCTAATGCAACAGAAAAAAGTAGTCATAAAAAATTGTTAAAACAAAAAAACCGACTTCAAAAAACCTGCCCCTAAAAAGCAAGAATAGTAGATTGTACCATTTATTGTATTTATGGTACAATCTACTATTAGTAAAAATATCTAATAATATTAAACTCCTAAAGGAGCAAAATAATATTTTTTACGGCAAGGGATTCAAAGTACGTCGCCCGAGCCAAAAATATATCGCCCGAATGATACACTCTACTTTTCGTCACCCTCTATGAGAAAATAAAAGGCGCCTCATAGTTTACTGTAATATCATTATTTAATAAAACATCGAGTAACAACTAAATTGAAATTTAATAGTATCTCATAATAAAACTACTAAGAACTTATATTTGCATTTGAGACATTTTCACAATTATGAAATTTTTTTCTCTTGCATTTCTCCATTCAATTCATTTCAATTAATTACCATAGGCTTAAAGTAAGACGGGCTTTCATATATTTCTACCGGGATTTTGCAGGTAATAGATTATTATCCATCACATTTCTTGCGTCAGTTCTAATACTTTCAGGAGTTAATTCTATACTTTCACCGTCACTTGAAGAACTCATTTTTCAAAACAAAACAATAAAATTAATTTCTAACAATCCGTGAAAATTTACGAAAAAATGGGCTGTAGTTCGCGCGTTTTTAATTTGCTTTTTTTTTTATTCAGCCGGCTGCGCTACTATATGAGCCCTCGTACCGGCCAGTCTTTATTCAAACAATATTTGCATTTATTTATTTATTTATTTATTTATTCAAAAAATACTTACAGGCTTACAGAATATTCCAAAACGCCAGTAAGCTTAATCTAACAATAATATAAATGTATTAATTAAAGTTTACCACAATTACAAATACACTAACAATAATATTAAAAAAAACAAATGTCAAATAATAAACATGCAATAAAAAATAAAATTCTAAATAAGGTCCAAAGAAAATGGAATAACAATAAGATTAAAAAAAATACTATAAAAACAAAGGGTCTACTAAGGATTTATAATGTCAACAACTAAAATTAGGTAATGGGGAGGCGAAGGCAAAGTGAATTACAGATGTCGCTTCAGTCTTTGGACCCATTGTCAGTTTGAGCTTATATTGTCTTGACTGTGTATTACGTGATTTTACTTTCTTAGATTCTAAGAATAATTACACCTAGAAGCCGTGTCCGCGTATGCAAAGTGAGGCAACTTATACTGAGCCAAAATGGCTCAGTTTTCAGATTGATATCCTTCATACGTTACCTAATCGTAACTAAAGTCCAATAATATAATAATTAATCTCTTTAAGGTAGGGAAATTGAAACTGTTTTGTACTTATTAGGTATGATTATGTAATAATAGACAATAAAAATCTGAAAACGGCGCCATTTTGGCTGTTTTAGTTGCCTCACTTTTGACAGCGCGCTTTGTAGGGAATTATCGTTCTAGGTGTAATTATTCTAAGCTTAGATTATATATTTTTCGGTTTTGATTTGATTTGATTTGATTTCTTTGACGCTGAACACTAAGATGTTCCAAATTCAAAAAGTGCGCTGAAAAGATAATTGAGGCGCACTTATAAAGAGGAATAAAAAAAACTCATTACTGCCCGCTAAAAGTTTCTTAAAGAAAACACCACCTTTGGGTGCACTTAAAGGCGAACCAAGTCGTCCTTTTCGAATAGATGGGATGAAAATAATATTAAAATCATTAGACACGCATTATTATCATTGTTATAATAAAAACACTATTGAAGTTAATTCTATTGAAGTCGGGTGGGGCTGGAGTACAACTTCTTTTTTTATTCAAAAAGCTCCACCCAACTTCAATAGACGTGTTTTTATTATAACAATGATACATATAATAAATACGGGTCAAACTGAGAACCTCCTTTTTTTGAAGTCGGTTAAAATAGCAAAATCTTCTCCTAAGGGCCAATTTTTCAATCCTCGGATAAAGAGACCAATAGTTAACTAAAGAATAAAGTTATTAGTCTCTTTATTCATCTGTTAAGTGATTGTAAATTTTTCAAGCAATATTTATTCTATGAATAACTAACTGACCGAATATCTCATCTGTGGAAACGCTAACTTCACGAAGTTGAAACAAATATAGACAATGAACGAATGTTAGAACAGGACAAACTATTTCTTTGATTTTGGACATCTGGCAATCAGTCAAACAAAAGAAGGGTCCTAGGGTCTCCGCCGTCATTCAACAATATGAGGTTGTTTGGATGTGCTGTGGACGCTGTGGTGTGGTGTTTTTAATTGTGATTTTTCGATTCAAACTAAGTATGTAATTAATTACCTACTTACCATGGAAACCAAAAAAGTGTTCTGCGAAATTCAATCTAGGATTCAAATGCTTGTGAGTTTAGTCTAGTACTATTATTTATTCTGTGGTTTAGTTCTTGAGAGGTATGTCACTACAAGCAAATAATAAAATAATAGATGTAAAAAAAGAAATTCTTTGTTTGTTTAGTTTCTATCAAAGAATGTGCAGGGACAAATATTAAAACTTCTCTCAACTCGGGTAGAATTTCATCAATTCTTTCTTTTTTATTACTTGGATTCATATAACTCATTTATTATGACTTCTTCCTCGATTGCCATCTCGTCAACCGCTTTGCAAATATCAACTTAACAACAAAAAGCACAAAAAATAACCTCAAACTTACTGTTTATCTGTGGAATAAGGCGTTATCTGGCCCTCAAAGGGTCAGATAGAATTATTCCTCAGATAAGAGAGTTATTCGTCGAATAAGGCCTATTTGACGATTGAACAACAGATGTTTTTGCTATCTGTTGAATAAACCCTATCTGTCTGTTTATCTGAGGATTGAAAAATCGGCCCTAAATGTAACAAATAAGTACTATTCTGAAAACCGCATCAAAATTGGTTCAGCCAAACGCGAGATAATTGCGGACAAACATACAGACATACATACAGGTAGGGAATCCAGTCCCGCAAAAGCGGGATCCCGCACCTATTTTGCAGGATCAGAAATGAGGGATTGCTCATGCGGGATCCCGCACGTTAGAATAACTAGATTATTTTAATATCCCAACAAAGACGATTCAAACGAGCCCAAACTCGAAGGAGTTGCATGGTTTTATTATAGAGTTCCTATGGCCTTCCTCCGGCTCCATCATCAGATCCTCGGACACTATTTCCCAACAAAGTACTCGTCAAGACGATTCAAACCAGCCCAATCTCGATGGGGTAGCGAGGTTTTACTAAAGAGTTCCTGTGTCCTTCTTCCGGCTCCATCATCAAACCCTGAAATCTATTTCCCAACGAAGAACTCGTCAAGACAATTATTCAAACGAGCCCAAATTTGATGCGGTTGCACGGTTTCAATATTGAGTTCCTACGGCATGGCCTTTCAGCTTCATCATCAGACCCTGGACCTCATCGCCCATTAGAGTACTCGTCAAGACGATTCTATCAAGTCCAAACACGATGGGGTTGTATGGTTTCATCATAGCGTTCCTGTGGCCTTCTTCCGGTTTCATCATCAGATCAGCTCAATGACACGATAATGTTGCATCGCCTTATAGTTCTGACCTATGTTGAAAATTTCAAGTCTCTAGCTCATCGGGAAGCTAGTATAAAATCGTTCGCAAAGTTTGTGGAGAAACAACACACAAACAAACAAACACACAAACGAGAAAGCAACCTACTAAAAACGTGTTAAAAAGAAGTGAAATCCTACCAAAAACATTTTCATGTAAATGTTGCCAAGACCACCATATGGCTCGCACTGTCAAAAAGTTATCAGACCTCATGTAGAGTCAAGCTTCTAACTCTACGCGCCATAATACTACAAGCTTCAAAAGTCAAAATTTAAATTAGTCAATATTATGTGGTTTGGCCATTTCGCTACAAGGAAAAATTTATTCACTTTTCATTACTTTTCTCATAAACATTGTTCTTGTAGTACTACTAAGTTATTTAACGAAACGGCCAAGCCACATATTTCGAGTAAGATGTACAGTTTTTTAAGTTAAGGCTTCTAGAGTTAGCGCGCGTAGAGTTAGAAGCTTGGTTTGGCGCGAAAGAAATAAATTCATCTGTTTTTATACATTTTAATATTTGCGTTATTATTTTTTGCATGAAACATCTGGTTTTTTTTCACGTTTTCAGAATTGGTCCCATAGTAAAAGTTGATGTTCAGTTTGATAGTCCTTATCTACCATATTTGGCATTAGGTGTTAAAAATTAGGGGTTATTTTGTAACATGTTGTATTGTCAACTTCAAAAGTTAAATATTTATTTGAGCTTTAGTACTAGGAAGCACTAGATTCGTTTGGTTAAAAACCTGAGACTAAAAAAATTGCGGACGGACTTTGAAAGGGCCGATTACGGCATAATCTACTATGGCTACGGGCATATTTTATAAGGTTAACCTATATTTCTTTTGAGCTACAGAGCCCCAAAAACAGAGATATCGATAGTGACCGAAATTAAATTAAAGATGTAAATCTTGTTCTAAATATTAAAAGGAAAAGAGAACCTTGTTCTTGTAATCTCCGCCCACAACTTTGTAGTACTACCTACTACGATTTAACGTAAAATCAATCTCATACTTCCTCAAGACTTGGTAACTGGAAATTAAATAGGTAAGTACCTACTACTTATGTTATAAAAAATTGAAACTTATTGATGCAAAGCTCTTACTCCCCTCTCTCGTTTAAATTTACAGAGAGCTTAGTTACCTTGCGAGTTAGGTATTATAATGGAAGCAATCCGGCCGTCGCGCGGTGATCGGCTTAGTCTAAATTATAAAGCGGCGCGGTGGCGGGTGGAATTTTGGCGGCAGGAACGCTTGCGACATTCCTTAGAAAGCGGGAGCGCGGGAATCAATAAAGGATTTCCTGGCGGCGTGCCCACGCATGTGCGTGCCGTGCAGCGACCCTGACACTGCAAGCGCGACCACTACCGGTCCCGCGCCGCGCCGCCGCTGCTGCAAACTTGCTACATGTTTAATGGTTTTATGCTTTCAAGAGATGGCTTGTTCGTTCGGCGAGCACGAGCCGTACATAAGCGAATAAATCTCGGTAATAAGCAGGAGGTCGCTGCGTTATTGGGCGTATGATTAGCGCGCAGCGTCAGTGCGGCGGGCGGGGGGCGGGGGGTGCGCGCGGGCGGGAGTGCGCCGGTATTCAGGCTGTCCTCGCCCTGCAAGCCGCGCGCTGTCCGAGAGCCCCGAGCACGCTCCCGATGAGCGGCGCACGAGCGCGCCTTGACTGAGTGTTGTGTGGTGGTCGAAGGTCGCAGTGAGTGGTGGTGTGATGTGGGGTGTGCGATGGCGCTGAGACGCAGCATGTCGCTAGGGCTACTGCTAGCGCTGCTGGCGGCCGCCGCGCTCGCCAACCAGCTCGAGGATATACCACATAATGAGTAAGAACTACTTTGTCCAGTCACCTCATAGTTCTTCGTTGTGTAGTACTTTTGAAATGTTTTGAAATAAGCAGAGAATCATAAAACAGTTACGTCATATGCCTGAAAACTGTTCATCTAAAATGTAGAGATCCATAGAGTGCACAAGAGAAGAAAATTCCGAATACTAAAGAAACGTTATAGTTAATTACACAAACGGCTGTAAATAAACATTAAATGCCTAAATACTATCATTAAAAAGTACACATTAAGTACAGGTATCGTACCTCTGTTATTAGTCTCTCTAATTATAACCTAGAACCTAAAACACCTTTATCTGTAGGACAGTTAACAATAATAATGGTTAGGAATCATTTTAATTAAAACACGATACTCGTACGTAACGAATGAATTCAATTTCACAATTTCTTTGCTAGACCAATCATCAAACCTGTCATCAAAACGAAAGTCTAGTCCTGTATTTTGGTCAAATAGGTAAAGATGAAGTTACAAACAAGGTAGAGTCCTGCAATTTTTCTTCTAAAAACAAAAGTAAAAAACAAAGGCACCTCTGAACGACCTACTCCGATTCTTATAAAATTAATAAATGACACAGCTACACTTAGTGATATTATAACGTGTCCCTTAGGGATAGCGACAGACCTTGTAGCAAGTCCTATCGGAGAGAAGAGTAAAAAAATAGTTTAGCGGTTACTGGACGTAGCTGATAGTACATACAGTCTAAACTATTTTAACGTCGTCCCAGTCTTTAATTAATTCTTTTTTCTTCTAATACGGACTAATAAAGCCTTAAATTCCGTAATTTTGATCTTTAAGTCCAACGCATGGAGTTCAGTGGTAATAGCGACATTTTGAAGCATTATATGAATGTACCTACATGACTTCTTGCAGCAAAAGACAAAAAAAAACATTTATAATTGTCACAAATTAGGTTTTGTTGATATATACCTATTTAAGGATATAATGGGTATTAAACATAGGGTATTCTTAGTTCAGTCAGCGTTAAATCTTGTAACATGAGCAGGGCTTAGGGCAACACAAGGTCACTAAAGTCACTTATGGCAATTGGTTGGGTCAAGATTCGATATGATACTGAACTTAATAAATACTTAACTTAGGGACCCTTCACTCACGCTGTCGCAGAGTAGAACCCTAATACGAAACAAATTCATGGCATACTTGCATCCCTATCTCCACAACTCAATGCACATTATTTACCTTTGTAGATCATATACTTTAAAGCGCGGATGCTCGCGCTTGCGCACGCTTTGGTTTGTAGGTTTGGTTTGTGCATTACAAGGTAGTGGATTAAATGCTGTGTAACTTTTTGACAGACTCTACCTGCCCTTAATCCTACTCTTTTCCTACTGGATAAATGAAGGTGAAGGTTAAGATAGACTAAAATAGACAGCCTATATTTCATTAAAACTTTTGGCTAAGGCTGTATAGACAGCCTATAGAAAACACGATAGCCTAACTAATAGGCTAGGCAACACTAATATACAGCCTATATTTAATTTATTTTTTTAAAGGAAGAATAATTTTATTATTATACAGGAAAATATAGATTTTTCCTGACTAATCATTAAATTATTCTTCCTTTAAAAAAAACGTTTTAGCATAAATAAAATATTTAAACACTTGTTTGGTACAGTGAACAAAAAAGTTTGATCTCAAGTTCTACATCACTTGCCTTTGCTGTTACTGTACTTAATAACAATTATATTGTAATCAATCATCCTTACTATCTTCTCTTATAAAAAATTAAAGGGTGACTAACAAACAACCACTGGACCTAGAGACTTGAATTTTTGTACATACAGTGTAAGAATCCACTAAGGAAAGACTTTTGGAAATTCCATCCCTATAGGGGTAAAAAATGAGGGTTCAAAGTTTATATGGAAAAAAATATTTAAGATATTTCGACTTGAAACTTCGTATATTAGTACTTCTTAAAACAAAATAAAAATAAGTAAACACGTGGTTTCGTGGTTTTCCGAAACTCAACTCGGAGGTAAATGCTAAAACAACCTATATCGATATCATAGTAGAATCAATGGAGGTTTTAGGGAATGGTGATTACAAAAATGCCATTTATTTTGAAGTCCAACACGGTAGGCATAACTCTACCCCTAAGGTGTAAAATATGGCTTTTAATTTTGAGTGGAAAAATTTTAAAAATAGAAATTTCAAGTTGAAACTACGTACGAGTGCTTCTAAAACAAATAAGCAATCACATGTTTCGTGGTTTTCTGAAACCCCTTAGGGGGTAAAAAGCCTAAAACCGATATAGATGTCATTATTGAGGTATTATGGGATGTTGATTGCGAAAATGGCATTTATTTTGAAGTCCAACACGAAAGAATTGATTTAGCCTAAAAAGGGGTGAAATATAGTTCATGTTTTGTGTGGAAAAATAATACTTTATTGACATTTCAACTTGAAACTCGCAGTAGAAATTTTAAAGATTAAGCAAATATGTTTTTTGTCATTTTCCAAAAATTAATCCCTTAAGTAAATAAACCTTAAAATCAATATGGACGTCGTTATTGATGTTTTGTGGAAGATGTTGATTGCGAAAACGGCATTTATTTTGAAGTCCAACACGAAAGAATTGATTTAGCCTAAAAAGGGGTGAAATAAAGTTCATGTTTTGTGTGGAAAAATAATACTTTATTGACATTTCAACTTGAAACTCGCAGTAGAAATTTTAAAAATTAAGCAAATATGTTTTTTGTGATTTTCCAAAAATTAATCCCTTAAGTAAATAAACCTTAAAATCAATATGGACGTCGTTATTGATGTTTTGTGGAAGATGTTGATTGCGAACAGGGCATTTATTTTGACGGCAACATGATTAAACCTCTAAAGGGGTAAAATGGGAATTCAAATTTTGCGATGGTGAAAAATATTGAATAGACATATTATTGGAGAAAAATTATTAAATATATTATACTTACAAAAACAAATAAGCTAACACATGTTTCGTGATTTTCCGAAACACAACCTCTTAGGGAGTTAATGGGTAAAAAAGACTAAAATCGATATAATTGTCGTTATTGAGGTTTTATGGGATGTTGATTGCGAAAATGACATTTATTTTGAAGTCCAACACGGTAAAAATCCCTAAATCAGTGAAATAGGGTTCATTAAATTCATGGAAAGGTATTTTGCATGGAAAATAATATTTAAAGGACATTTTAACTTGAAACTTTGTAGTAATATTTCTAAAAACACAGCAAACACGTGTTTTGTGACTTTCCGAAAATTTACCTCTTAAAATGTTAATGGGGTAAATAAACCAAAAAATCTAATATGGTTATCGTTACTGAGGTTACTGGATGTTGATTGCGAAAATGACATTTATTTTGAAGCACACACTAAAGGGCTGAAATAGGGGTTAAAATTTTGTATGGAAAAATAATACGGGAACGGGAACGGAGACGAACAAATACAAATACAAAAATAAAATATTGCAACAAACAGGGTACAGAAACGGAATATGGATATAGGTATCCTACTAATATTACCTATAAAGTGTGAAAGTTTGGATGTTTAGAAGTTTGTTACTCAATCGCAAAAACGACGGATTTTAAATGGCACACAAAGATATTTCATAGCCTGGATTAAAACATAGGATACTTTTTCCCGGTCTAAAGTCCCCTAGGAATTTTCCAGATGTCAACGCGGACGAAGTCGCGGGCGAAAGCTAGTATACTATAATATAATATTTACTTTTTTTTAATATGTTCAAATAAGTGACCCGTGTTTCAGCTTTCGTATATACAAAAAAATATGTTGTAACTATATGTTTCTGCCGACTGAGCTATAAAAGTGTTCCTATTATTGCCTTTTTTGCGTTAAGAGTCCAAGAAAGATCTAGTTTGTTAAATATAACAAATTTTTCATTTGTTTTTCTTCCAAAGTAAAGAATTCTTAAATAATCTCAATGATTCTCTATATTTAGCTCCATGAGGGCAATCTTATCATGCAGCGAACAAGCATCCTGCTCAAAAAATAGTACCACATAAAAATTACAACCCAGTGGGCGAGACTAAAAATGCTGGCAGTATACCGCGCGCGCACGCTCTCAAGTCACGGTTTTGCAGCACTTGGCGAACACGCTCTCAATCATCATCTCAAGAGTGATCCAAGTGTAGAGTTTTGTCAGTTGATTATACGAACTCAAACATGTACTTAAGTATGATCTATTAATTAGAACAGCATCTCAAGTAGGATCTCAAGATAGCTCTCAATGTTGAGAGTGGTTTATAAATACGGGCCTTAGTTATGCAGCACAAAGCGACTGAACACCGGTTGCATAATAGCGACCATAATCTGTAACTAATAGAATAGAATCTATGAGTATACAGATTATCATTATCATCATCAGCACATCGAAGTGTGCGGGTTGTAACTTTTTAGCTAGCCCCCTAGTGCTATTTTAAGTAATATTTGTTTGCAATTACACTTCCATAGATTTTAGTTCGCGGGTAGGGTTGCCAGATTTTTTTGATCTTGTAAGGGACAAAATATGATCAATTTGGCAAAAATTACGGTATTTTAATTTATCATATTTCCCGGGATAAATGGAAAACATATATTTTATGTTCTTTTAAGATCGTGTAAATTTTAAGACATCTTTGTTTTTATTTCACATGGATATTTGTAAAACAACCGGCTCTTTATCAAATCCGAGGTACACATTTGTAACAACTAGGGACTGGAGATATAATTAGAAAAATGTTAGGGATTTTTCCTGGGAAATTAATGTTGAAATACGGGACAGACTGTCCCGGCGGAAAGTTTAAAATTATACCTGAAATACGGAACGTCCCGGGAAATACGGAACGTCTGGCAACCCTATCCACTGGTGTCATGTCATGTCTATTCTATTATAGGTACCTTATTTATCCAGTTTATCTTGCAAAACAAAACATTAAACGTTAAATAAAAAAAATAACGCGAACGTTGTTAATATCAAACCGATTGAAAATAACTTCCCGACGGCGATGGTTTATTATTTTCCTACTTAAATTTTTATAAAAGAACTTGTAGTACAGTAGCCCGTAGTACATTTAAATTACGAAAAAGGTTACCGTTTGCCGTTGTGATATAGTTATTTATTACGAAATTATAGATACTTTAACCCAAGTTTTACAGATCGCAACCCGCCGTAACCTATATTTGTTTATCTCCAAAAATGATATTTTTTTATTTATCAAGGTTTACTACATGGTTTAGCTATTGTTGTGTTCTACAGCTTTGTTTGATTGCCACTGATAATAGTAAGAATATGGAAAGTGACCATACACAGATTTAAGACCTGATGAAAATGGATGGACTTCACCTGGTCTTAAATCTGTGTATGGCTACTTTTTATAGTGTTACTATTATTTGTGGCAATCAAACAAAGCTGTAAAACACGAGAATAGCTAAACCATATGGTAAACCTCGATAAATAAAAAAATATAATATTTTGAGATATACAAATATAGGTTACGGCGGGTTGTGATCTGTAAAACTTGGGTCAAAGTATCTATAATTTCGTAATAAATAACTATATCACAACGGCAAACGGTAACCTTTTTCGTAATTTAAATGTACTACGGGCTACTGTGCTATTGATTGCGTGCGATATCTTGGCTTATGATAGGTACATCTGACGGCACGGTAAGTTAAGCAGTTGAATGACGAAAACAGCTTTTATTACGTACTGCATAAAGGTGATCTCAAGGTCAACATGTATAGTCTGACGTGCCGTTGACTGTACCTTTGTCACACGTAGTGTTTTAAATGAGTGAATCGGCCGCCGGTTTTATTGTTTTATAACATTCAAATGAATTCAACTTGGTAATTAACCACACGCATTCAATCCTGAAAGCAATGAAATACCAATTGGAACATGTGGGTGGCCCTACACCCGTTAATAATTTTGCGCGGTTTGTTTAAGCTATACTACACAATGATATTAAACATTTCATAAGCCGTACGTATGATAACAAAGCCTTTTTATAAACGGTATGATATTCTATGAAACTATTCGTTAGTGCTATATTAGAGAAATTTTGGTTAACCGCTTCGATTTTTTGAAAATTATGTGAATCGCTGATAAATTAAATGACGTAACGGTGCAGTGCAATCGATAAACTTGATTATGGCCCCACTATATTCGAGTTTATTTTGGTAAAGCATATTGGAGATAATGTTATCGCTAGGGATGTTGAAATATTAATCTTAGTAAGAGCTAAAATTATTTTTTGTTGGGCAATAGAACCTTCTCAAAATGCTTATCGTTAGTATTCATTCATTATTATGTACTGTACATTCTTATAGAGGTTTTTACTATATAAAAATAGAAACGTATTAGTTTGATCGATTCTATATTCGCGCTGAGTCAGCTGACTTTCAGTTCAGTCAATAATGCTGGTTTGGTGGGGGGTCCACGGGCGTTTTGAACCACGGGCGTTTTGAACACCTTCATCCTCCTCGATATAAAATTGTAATGATAGGTTGCAAGAATAATATAATTTATGCTGCTAAACGCATCGTCTGTCTGGGGCCTATTCTCGTCACTGCACACGGGGACATAATTTTCTCTAAAATGAAAATAGGTATGTCGATGGGAATTACGGCGTTTCTAAGCGCCCTTGGATTTACCCTAGGCGTTATAACCATGTGGTAGCTTATGACAAAGTGCTGTTCACTTTACTACAAAAAATCTATAACACTTTTGAAAAAATTGAGTTCAGTAAATACCTTCGAATTACCATTTATATTTTTTCATAAATATTATCATGTCACATTCATTTAAAAATATGTAAAATTAACATTTTATCTTGCATAGTAAAACAAGTACTTTAGCTGAAAAAGGTTTTCAAAGGGTAGGGTTTCAAATTGCTTTTCGTTTTAAATATGATTTTTGAATATCCCTGGTGTGGTTCCCAGGACACTGCGAAAATCGAGAGAATTTTTGAAAAATTGAGGGTCTTTGTAAACTCGTCACGTATGTTAACTCGTCATGATTTGAAAAGTTCCATACATTGAAAGTAAATTCGTCACTCATAAAAAAATGAATCTGTAAATTCGTCCCAGGTTCATAGGTACATGTTATATTAAACTCGTCACTATTTATTGGTTTAATATTATATTTGCAAGAAGTACCGTTAGCAAGCAAGTTAGCCGCTAATACATATTAATTCAAAGTAATAATCTTGACTAAGCCAAGGATGCATCTACTGAAGGAGGTGTGGAATACGGGGAGCAGCAATTTTTTCGCCTTTTGACTCCCTAGTACATTAAATTGTTTTTTTTTACCATATCTTTTACTTCGGGATATTAAAAATATATAAAAGATACCCTTCTCTAGATTTATGTTACCCTGGTACTTTTAAAAATAGGTAGGTACCTAATTGTTTATCAATGTCACGCCATGTTAAATAGGCATTTACTGCGAGAGGGGTGTGGAGAGCGCCTCTCTCTCTAATAGTTCATCACCGTAAAACAGTAACCAAAATTGAAATTACTAATATTATACAGCAAATTCGTAAGGAACACTATCTCTTGCATTAAAAATAAATAAATATAACATATCAACCTCAACACGCGCATACCTGCCTGTCACGGTACTAGCACAGGTACATATATAAGTTTTTTCAAACAGTATGAGAGCTCCATGGAAACGTTCGAATTTGACGGCTGACGTCACTCTAAGAGCTCTAAGCAAAGTTCGCAGTACTTTGGTCAGGGTTGTGACATCGCGTCGCAGTTGTTTCCATAGCGTTCGCGCGTAGCATTCCACGAGACGGCCGGAAAATGCCAACCCTAGCGATCCAACGGAGTGCAATGACAAAAGGGCCTAAGTGACGTTAGCTCCTCTACTGTTTGAAAAACTTATATATGTACTGTGGTACTAGTTAACGCTATTTTTCGCTTTGTTAGGTATCCCTACTGCAGTTAAATGCAAAAGTAAATTAAACCCCCAATCAAAATATCAAACAGCCTCTAAAAGTATTTTATTTCGATTTGGATATTCGTGATTCATTCGGAAATGTATTTGGTTGTAATAAATAAAAAGTACCTACATAGTCCATTCTTATCTCCTCGGTAGCAGATACTGCACGCTCCACCACAACGTATCCTATTACGCAGAGTGGTGCGTGAGGAGCCGCGATTTTCTAAACGAAAACTTCTCCAATGACAGCCCCGCCTTCGATGGATCAATTCGTGATAAATGACTGTTCAATCCAGTCGTCCAACTTTCTAAGACAGTGAGCAGTTCGCAAAAAGTTCTTAATGTCAATTTCCTACGAGTACCTACTAAGTGGGAGAATAAATCATTTGTTTTTTAACAGAATGCGCTATCGCTAAATACCATCATTTGACTAGATTGTGCCTTACGAGAAAACAAATATAGCTAGTTTCACACGGATATGTTTCAGATGTCATGCCTGTCACGTAATTTCATACATAGTTTTTATTTTCCAAATATACAATACCCGGAACTGTGTAACAAGCACTAAATAACTGTGACTTCTTTGTAGCACATTAATTTTGTTTTTCTTACTTTTCGTAGGTACTTTCGTAGGTATTTAGAGTAAGTAGAGAAATAAACTTATAGGATGGAAGAGAAACCGAAGCATTTCGTGGTGCAAACTTAGTCGGTGATGGTATTTGCAACGCAAATAGTTGCAGTCCATTAAAGCTTACGAACTGTCCCGGCCTCCGGCGGCATCGTCGTTATGGAAATGTATCTATCCAGCTTACACCACAGCTTCCATTATTATTTTTCATTTCCCTTCTCTCTCTGACTCAGGTACTTCGACTATTATTTGTTTATTTTATTTAAGGATAATGCATGTTATTGTTAAGGCGAGGCCAGTTCACGATCAGATGAAAAGATTGATTTTTGAGCTTTCACGTGAAAAACTGATACGTAGAATTCTACTTCACAAAAATCACTATAGACTGAAAAAGAAACAAAGAAACACAATAACCGAATCTGTAAAAAAAATCCTGAATAATACCATAAATATTTCTAAAAATAAACTTCCAATCGTCAGATTTTAATTTTTAACGACAGTGATATGATTTTTATCCAAAAAGGATAGCTTTTTTATTTATCTAACAAAATAGCCGACTAGATTTTTAGTAAATGATCCAGTATTCCAGAAATCATTAAAAATGTGCTATGCAATAATCAACCATACTCCAAAGAGATAATGAAGGAGTAGATTACGTGAACTGCAACCTGATATACATCTTTAAATTTAGATATTCTCCATATTAATTATTTACATGCACTAATCTCGATTTTTCATTGTTTTTTGTATTTTTTAAATAAAAACAAAAGAAAAGATTTTGGATATATACTATCCCCGTCAATTGGTAATGCGCTGGAACCTTGTCAAATTAACATACACATCAACGTCATCCGCAACTAAAAATGACAAAAAACAGTAAAATTCTAATAGGTAATATAATATATTAATTATTGAATTCTTATTTTCAATAAGAAAGGGTCTAGGTATATGAAAAAATTACAACTGTTTTTCGTTTTTGAGGTTAAAATCATGGCCGCCACGCGCATTACCATTTGACGCGGATAGTAAATAGATTCAATAGCGGGGTGCCTACTATCGTACTCCCGATAGCCAGAACAGACTATACACAACATACCTAGAACCAAAAATAAAAATAACGCCTATTGAAACAAGAACATACAGTTTAATGTCAAATAGTGGGTAGTGGGTACCATACACTCAACAATAAAATTGTTGTATAAAAAAAGGAAATCTTTTGTTTTTGAACAAATAAAGCAAACGTGGATGTAAAATATTAGCATAGCAGTAGTATAAGGTATAGCAAGATACGTAGGTAGGTGTTGTGGCCACAAGCATGATACATCAAACAGTTGTAATTCTGAATTGAATATATTATGGTAACCTTTGCACGCTTGAATAAAACTTCTTAACTTATGTATTGTACCACTGAATCCGGTATGAAATACACGTACAATATTCTGAAAGCTAAAAATTATGTAATAAGAGACCTACTAACTATAGAAATCAGTAGATAACATAAAGATACAACAGTGAATTTATCAGTAAAATTAAGTATCAAGTTTATTTAAACAAAGAACTGAAAAATAATATGTAACAGATTGACTGACTGATTCGTCATCGCACTAGGTACCCAAACTACAGGACAGGACTGGCTGAGACACATAGGTTAATGCTTATTAAGATGCTACAATTTTTTTTATGATGTTACGATTTTTTTAAATCACTACAAGAAGGTAAATTCCAACCAGATGAAGAATACCACAACTAAATGCTTTTTTAACCGACTTCAAAAAAAGGAGGAGGTTATCAAGGTATCAAGTATGTTTTTTTTTTATGTATGTTGTACCATAACTTCACCAGTTGTTAACCAATTTAAATAATTCTTTTTTTATCTGAAAGAACATAGTTCCGGTGTGGTCCCATAAAAAAATACAGAGATCTGACCAGTAGTTTTTTCATAATCCTGAAAAATATATTTTACTAGCTGCCGCCCGCGACTTCGTCTGCGTGGAAAGGTTTTGCTATCCCTCGGGAACTATACTTTTTTCAGGATGCAAGGTACCCTATGTCCTTCTCTGTACCCCTGACAACGTGTATGCAAAATTTCATGATGATTCAGTAGTTAGGACGTGACAAACAAACAAACGGACTTTCGCATTTATAATATTAGTAAGGAAGGATAAGGATTAAGCTTACTGTTGCATGAGTTTTTCAGGAATAACTTCTTTGTTATTAAACCGATTTAGATGATTAATTTTTGTTTGAAAGGGTATACTTCAAGAATGCTCACATTTTAATTTCATTGTTATTGGACCTTGGACTTCGAAGATGCATAAGGGAACTCCTCAAAGTCAAATAGGATATGTATAGTGATTGAGAAATTGGTAGGTTTATGACAATCCAAAACAAACCGAGCTATGGTCTGCAACGGTGACGTTCTGGACTAGACTTGGACTACGAAGGCACAACGGAACTCCTTAAAAACAAACCGCGTAAATTTGGAAATTGAGTTATGGACATTGTATCATTGAAAATATTATAAAAAGTAAAAAAATATTTACACGCTTACATACCTACCACTAAAAAGTTGAAAATAAAACAGCTTTTGAAAAAATTTAAAATTCGCCTTCAAAAAACCTGAAAACAAAAACAGCTTCGAAATTAAATACCTCTTAAAAGCAAGAAATAATATTCAAATCATTAGTTAAAGGTATTTAATTTCGCAGCCGTTTTTGTTTTCAGGTTTTTTGAAGGCGGTTTTTGGAATGAAAGATACCCTATGTCCTTCTCTGTACCCCTGACAACGTGTACCTATTTAAAATTTCATAATGATCGGTTCAGACTCAGTAGTTAAGATGTGAAGGCGTAACAAACAAACAGACTTTCGCATTTATAATAAAAGTAAGGATTATTTCTGACAATACTCCTACAAAAAATCTACATACCCGTGTTAATGCTGCTACTTGATATGAACATACAACAGATACAACAGATCCTGAAGCAAGATTTTAATGAAACAGTTAAGTTTCAGGGGAAAAAATATTAAAAACAGGACTGCCCTGACAAAAACGAACTAAAAAGTTAAATAACAAGTGTAATTTGCAGTCGGGGGAACGTTTTATGGAACAATTTTTGATCAAAGAGGACACTTGTTATTTAACTTTTTAGTTCGTTTTTATCTGGGCAGTCGCTTTTTTATTTTTTTTATTTTTATTTCAAACATTTTAGTGACAAATTATATGTATAATGGAATGTGCTCATTAAGGCCTTTCATTTGATGCCCATATTGTAATAATAGAAAAAAGAATTTTTTCACATTTGAAAGTGGCGTCGTGCAGCCGCCATATAGATTTTTTTCAAAAAAAAATATAGCCAGTGTCACTTGGGATACTGCAAGGATACATCCAAATCAGTTCAGGCATTTAGAAGTAATGGTGAAATAAAGAAACTCACATACCCACAAACATACATGAACCTTAAACACATATACACTCCTTTTTGGGCAGTCGTGTAAATACACTCCTATTTGGGCAGTCGTGTAATAAGAGCTACATTTATATTTTAAGTTTTAAATAAAATAAAATAAAATAAATTAATTTAAAAAAGAAACAAGGCCAAAGTTTTATCCCACAGTTTATTCAGAAAAGCTCAAAAAGAGAATTCACACTTGTAAATATGAAATGAAGAGAGCCCAAGGAAGCTCCGAATAAAAATATTTTGCATTCAATAGTACAAGTTGTAAACTGTAGGTTTAAAAATACGTTGTGGGTGTAGCTTTTGTATAAGTATAAGTAGGGTTACCATACATCTTAATATATCTGGAATCTACATTTCATGGTAGAAATAACAAAACGCCAAGTAATAAAATTAGCCAGTAAACTTATAACGTGGCCGTGCAACCTCTTTCCCCAGAGTAAAAAACTATGTCAAAATTTTATTTTGTTCCGAAAAATTATTATTCAAAAAATAAGGGTTTGCTGTCTTTAGACGTTTCTGACTCTCTGTACGTCAGTCCAGAAAAGTCGTCAAGCGAAGTAATATGATTACTAAACGGTGTAAAATTACATAAATAAACAGTATTTATTAGTTTGGTGGTGTTTCAAAGTTCCAAAGTTATGTGATTAATGAAGCAATATCAATAATGATGTAAGCTTTTGGCTAAAACTATTTAACAAAGAACCTTCACAGGTAAGCAAGTAGCAAGTGTACGTAGGGCCTTTAACCCATGTTACAATAGAACGGACTGTTTTTATAAAAATATTTTGTAATTCTTTAGGTTCTTTATTTAGGAATATAGTACACTGTGGAGCCCTGGTGTTTTGTTGCCCCACGTGACAGACTAGCAAAAGCAAGAAAAAAATTCACAGATTTTGCAGTCCCCGCAAGAATCGGAGCATTGAAAATGAATACAAAAATTTACGAAAACCCAAAATCAAATCAAATACATAATCCTATTATATTATTATATATTTTTAAAGTAACCTAGGTAGTACCTATTTATATTTACGAAAGCTGACTGCCTCGACGCAGCCGAAATATTATTAACCGATTTTCAAAATTCCAACGAATGCACTTCTCGTCTGCTTCTGCATCTTTTAACACTATTACCATGACGATCGATCAATAATCATAGAAGCTATAAAACTTTTTATGTATGGAAACCTTCATATCGTTGATGGAAACACCCGTTCTTCTAGAATTCCAAATCTAAAGGGACCACCTACAGGTCATAATTATTTACCGATTTTCAAAATTATTTCGCCATTTGGTAGCTAAACTAATACCCTAGGATCTTTTTTTTTAAAGTCAATTTTGTTTTCGAAATATTTACAATTTAGTAAACAAACACCCCCCAAAAAACCGGAATTTATGGAATTTTGCAAAATTTTAAAAAAAGTTACCAGTCAATTTAAAAAATTCAAACGATCACATGTGTCTCGATAAATTCCTCAACTTTTGGTACTATTTTCATCTCAATCCTCTCAAAATCCTCGGAGATATGGTCAAAAATACGTCTCAGGCGATTTGCATCTGATAACCATTTTCAATGGTAATATATATTTATTTATAAAATTAATAAATACCTATTTTGTGACAAATAACCTGCCTGCCTTTCTATTGTCTAATTTCAAAATCTATCGCAATCGCTTTCAGGATGTAACATATGGATGCTTCTTTTTGGCACAAATAAAAACTTACCAAAGAAATGCAGCAATATATCACATCCATCTGTCAAATGAAAGCGATTGCGATAGATTTTAAAGTTAGACAATTAGCCCCGGATCATATTTTAGTGTCAGACCCTCTTTACGAATACGAAGTCCTTCCAATTTCATGTCAAAAATCTACTTTCGCCGGAGTAAAAAGGACTACAGTCCCAGCTTTAAAATTGGCTATGGTATCCCTACTCGCGTAGTATTCACTAGCCGGCACACCGCCCGCCCGTCTGGTTCGCTCTTCATAGTACTACCCACGCCTGCATTTGTGTTGTTCTTTCATATTTACACCTCCGTTACACAGTTCTATATATCTGTGTCCGTAGCCTTTAACACTGACCGGCGATTTTCGAAGTTTAAAATAGACTGACTAGCTGCTAATTTTTGCAAATTATTACAATGATTCTCGATGTTTAAAATTGACTGTAGAGAATTTGAATTGATGATTAATATTGATTCAGAATCAACTTACGATTAACTTACTTATAAAGTTAATATAGGTTAAAGATATTTAAAATGATAGTCTCATAAGTTTGTTGGTTGAGGTTGTTAAAACTTAACAGTAAAGTTATTATTATGCACAAAATAAGTTACATTACACTTTAAACACTTGTAAATGTGTATGCCTTATTGTTATAGATAATCAATCAATTAGTTGTTTGATTGTTGTAAATTATATGTATAGTATATTAAGATTATCTTTTACAAATCTAAATAATAAAAAAATACAATAGACTTATTTTTTTTACAGGTAACACTAACGTATTTTATCACTAAGTCATATTGACCATCTACAACAATAAGGCATACAAATTTACAAGTGCCCTAAAGTGTAATTTAAAAATGTTTTGTGCATAATAATATCTTTATTTTAAGTTATAACAACCTCAACCAACAAACTTATATGAGGCTATTTCATTTAAATATATTTAGATTGTCTTTTATCTTTAACCTATCTTAACTTTATAAGTAAGTTAAACGTAAGCTGATTCAAAAACAATAATAATAATCAATTCAAATTCTCTACAGTCAATTTTGAACTTCGAGAATCGTTGTAATAATTTGCAGGTAACGCTAACCTATTTTATATTCAAAAATCTATTGGCAGCTATTAAAAAGAACCATCAAAAAGTTATTAAATCAAGTTTGATGTATCTACGCAAATAAATTCATAATTAGCTTTCACACGGCCGCGCCGCCGCCACCGCCCCGTCTACCTCTATTATTTTCTTCGTAGCATTATCCGTAGCCGGTCGTAGCATCGTAGTATAGCAGTTGGTTAAAAGATTAATAATTATAATTTCGAATTGGTAAACAAAGCAATGCAATACCTGATTGATTATGTGGAATTTATTTTCAAAGCAGAAATTTTAATAAGATCCATTCAATTTTTTATTTTAAGATGATGTCTAATTTGTTTTCCCCTTTTAATAAAAAAAATGCCTAAATACAGAAAGGTAAAGGCCCCATATTACCATCAGTAACGTAAGCCTTCTAAAATAATGCTCGTTACAGGAACCCGAAAAAAAACGATTCTTGAAAAGTATTTAAATTAAAAAGTTAGACAGGTTTACACAAATGGGTTTTATATGCTTTCAAATAAAAAGCATATATATATGGCCCCGTAATACCTTCACATCAACCTTTTAACGTGATTCAAATAAATTGTTTACGATCTACATTTTTCATCGTTACACGCGACCTCAATTAAAAAGACAATAAAAGTATGTCGCAAGGTGGATGGAATGATAAAGCAATCTTGCAAAATTAATTGAGACATAAATTGGGAGTTGTCAATTATCCGTGTTTCTTTCGCAGCCAATGGAACTAGTTATGATCTGTTTCCACAACGTAAATATTTGCGGAGCGGCACGCGGGGCACATGTCAAAGGCGCCGGCTCCGGTATTGATCTAGCGGGGGGCGCGGGGTGCGGGGCGCGGGCGGGCGCGGCCGGCCCGCTGGGGGCGCGTACTACGGAGGCCGGCTTACGTAAGAACGCCGCGCGTCTGACACCCTGTCTGCTGGCTCCAGCACTCCCATCGCTGATTAATAAAACAACCGTTATCGAGTCGCTGCAACCGAGATATCATCGCTTCCTATCTTTAATGAACTAACTTTCTGAGCTACGCCTGTCGTTCAACGCCGAGTTCCGGCTAATGTAAAAGGCTTATTCATGATAACTCCCTCGTCCAATTTACTTGATACTTAGTTCAATTAATTCGGTCCCCGCTGATTAGAGATTTATACACAAAGCTGGTGGTTCTCATGGTTTCCACTTACGATCCGATGTTACAGACACTTGGCTCAAAGTTTTTTCTTCTCAATACTCCGATCGTTATAGATGGTTCGTAATTCTTTAGGCCTACTTTAAAGTACCACTATAAAGCAAACAAATGCATCTTTCAGTGAACAAAAGATGAACATTTGGATTCGAAGAAGGCGTCACTGTACCTGAGATGTTTTTCCGACGAAGCCAACTTTCCTTGGTTTTCTTAAAACATGGCTCTTGACGACAGTGTTTCTTTTATCGCCGTCTCTATATCCAAATGCTTTTTTTATGAATAGCATTTTTTATGTGAACCATCAATCGTTGGCTGGTGTACGTACACGCCCTCTCTCCATATCTTTTTAGGTTATTTAGAATAGATTTACTACTAATTAAAAATACTTTAACAATCACGGCTCAAAGTGTTAAGGTTTATAATATCAATAACAGTATTTTTTATTGATAAACTGATATACTGTTGACACTACATTATGTAGATTAGTAATTGTTTAATATCTTTTACAAACTTTCATATTGCGTAAAGGTTAGAACATTGGTATATAATTTAGTCTCATACCTTTATAGAAATTACCTAAAATGATCAACGATGTCTATACTGCTCAGCGTTATTCAGACCCAAATTATCATTACACTAACTGTAATTGAAAACTCGAAATTAATTAACAGCGCTTCATCGAACCTACTACAACGGAGAATTACTCGCACAATTTGACAAATTCTGAGAGACGAGTTGGTGAAAATCGGTTTACCGAACGAGTGCGGCCTCGCTGTAGGGCTAAACCGATTACAGTAACAAGATACTTACTTTAAGCGGATCCTTGGACTGTTTAGCCCTTCTCTTTGTTTTTTGGCGTAATCATGTGCCCTTAAGCTAATGAAGTTGTTGCCAAAGGGAAACATTTCGTGGAATTTCCTTGGAATAAACTCGGACTTACCTTTGTGAAATTAGTGAAGTTAACTAATTAACGTTTGGGTGGAGCACAGATCACGAGTTACTTTTAAGGCAGTTTGTGGTTCCTGATGTTATAACGAAGCGAAGGACTTTTGTAAAATGGACACGTTTTTAGGGTTTCACTTTGTTGTCCGTCTGTCTGTCTGTCTAAATGTTTGTTAAGACCATTTATCTCGGGAACGCGTAGAGGTATCGAGTTTAAATTAAAACCATATTATATGATTTACTCAAGTCTATAGTCCCTTGAAACTGTGAAAAAATCAAAGTTCTAAGTTAACGAAAAGAAGATACGGCCGTTTATGCCGCAAAAACGCATATTTCAACACTTTCCAGCCCCCCTACTCAAATGGCCACTTTTCTTAAAGCTTAAAATAAGCAATTAGACGATGAAGTCACAGGCAATTTTATGTAAATTACCTACAGACATTGTTGTATTGTATGGAATTGTCAAGCCTACGACACGTAATTTTAGAGTTTATGGCTTATTTTTAACTTTTAAGTTAGTGAACGAATAGAAAAGTGGCCATTTGAGTAGCCGGAGCCAGGTAATCAAAGTTTATAGGGTACTTTCCGTTGACCTAGCTAGCTATGAAATTTGGCAAGTAATATCGTCTTATACTACAAGTGCAGAGAAAAGTCTGAAAACTACATTTCTAATTAAACCATAAAAATGTGGTCTTTATTTATTATACAAATTTGTAAGGAACCCTCGATGGGCGAGTTTAACTCACCGGTCCCGTACCGGTCAAAAAACCCGGTCAAGTACCGAGTTTTTTTTCGCTTTTCATCACACATACTCAAGTTTTCTTTTATTTGAATATGAAATAATAAAACTGTTTAACTGTTCAATTATTCGTAGGAAATCAAACGATTTTATTCGTTATGGCGAGTTCTCTCCTATCGCATTTTATTAACTCGTGTTTTTTATGCACAGCGGCATTTTGCTTGGACTACACCTCATCTGATGTTAAGTGATGATAAGGCCGAAGGTGGAAGCGCACTACACCCGGAATCCTCATCACTGAGGAACTGGCTATCCTCTAACTGCCGGCACACAACAATTATTACATCGTACACGTAGATATTTAATGAATTGAGGTACCATAGATATAAAAATAAGCAATAAATTTTCTCCAAGCTTATCCAGAACCGCAAAAAAAACGACATTATTACGCCCAATGTCGCAATAACGCTGAGAATTTAGATGCGATCTAGTCGTAACAATCTTAGAAAGCCATTTCCCGCGTTCCAAACTCCCACCGGCCGCCGCGCCGCCGTGTCCCGAGACGCGTTTCGCGCCACCTGCCGACGTCCGAAGGAACATTTTAAATAATTTTAAATTCGGAACTTCTGCCGGTGACGGCCGAACTTGCGCGAACAATGCCCGAGGAACATTCTCTGATTGCTAATGAGGACATTGTGGAACAAGTTGAATTAAACGAAATGGAATAAGGAAACGGCAGCAGTACAGACCAAGTTTCGGCCAAAAATTCTAATGTTCCACTTGCTTTTCAATTTTGCTCCTCTTTCCTTGTCGGGCAGTCATGGTTTTTTCTTGTACTGTTTGTGAAAAATACCGATTGCATCAACCAAAGGCAAACAAAACAAAACAACGCCAGTTGTACCATTTCTTTCAAAACCGTCCATTTAACATCATTCATTAGTGTGATTCGTCAGTACCATCAGCTCTATCTAATTTCATTTGATTAACAACAATAGAAAATATCTAAGTCGGTGTGTAACAGTTCGTAAATCTGGATATGAAACTATTTTATACCATGTAACGATTACTTTCAATGTAATTATCTTTAAAAAGGTACTGATATTTAGCGATTTAAATTTACTGCCAGCTCAAATGTTAATTAACATCCACAGAATTTCAGTTAAATTTTTAATAACACTCGGATGGTTAATTTCCCCTACAATTTATTCAGAGTGGGCCGCGTTCGCCGTTCACATTTTACTCCGTACTACGATAAAAATTCCGTACAATAAACCTTTGGAGGCGCAGGTCGATTATGAGGGAAGCTCTTATTTGCAGTCGTAAATCAAGATCCGACAAAATATACAAAATCGAGTATGTTTGCCGACCCCGCGCGGTAATGGGGCCCGCTGTTTGCTACACAAATAGACCTCACACATTACTTCTAGGCTCGTGCGTTCATGTTCTATGTGTGTTCTTTAAGCTCGGGCTGAGTACTTTTTATAAAATACCTATTTTACAGCGTGAGTTGAAGCTTGATCTGTGGTAGTTAATTTTATTTTAAATTGTCGTTATATGCCTCTTAGGGATTGAGGTAACAGTTGGCAACGCGCTACTTTGCTAGAGTCTGTCTAAAAAGTCAGTTTACATGGGTAATTTCAAAAATATATTTTTTACCCACCTAAATCCCCAACCACCCCACCAATACCCATCTAAATAAATAAATAAAAAAATATGTTTACTATTAGAATTTTGACAGCACCGACAGGGTTACTAGTATAAGTTTTTTTTAATAATTTAATAATTTCTCAGGTAAACTGACTTTTTAGACAGACTCTATGGCCTACGTATTATGACGAGCTCGAGAAAATGTCAAAAATGGCATTACAATGTACGCAAACTTTTTGTTTAGATGTCAAAAAGGAGATTCTGATGTAATAATTACAGAGCTAGTGACAAAATACTGGTTTCTCAAGGCCCATCATTCAATTTGATAATAGTGTTTAGGGTGTACATGAGTCAGCACCTACTAGCAAGGCCAGGAAGTGGAACACCTGGCGTCAGCTGACTGCCTCTGTTCCATCAATCTGTTCTGTGGTCTGACTATTCTTTTTATAAATTATGCATAATAATTAGGCAGTATACGATTTTTCAGCCTTGAGAAAGCTCTTGTATCGACCTCGATATTGTGACAACTTACGTCACTTACGTGGCGTGCTTACTCGGCATGTTCCATGATAATGCGCTTTAGCTACCTTCTCATGATTTTTTGTACTATTCTTTAGTATACTGCCAAATTTGAACCTTGATATAACTCTTGTCTTGAGCATGTCAAAATTTTACATACTTGAAAGCGTGCTGACGCGGTGTTTCACTTCCTGACCTTGGGAGTAGGTGCTGACTCATGTACAGTACACCCTAAACACCATATATATTGAATGATGGGCCTTGAGATACCCCTTGCAGTATTTCGTCACTAGCTCCATACTAGCTCTATAACTACATATAAGTAAAAAGGCTTTTCTAAGGCTTTAAGCGCTATCGCACACAGGCAACTTAGTCTCCCAGCAACTGTTTTGTCTCTGTCTCAAGTCCACAGGTTTAAATGGAAGCGCGCACACGAAGCGACGCGGAGACAAAAGTCGCCTGTGTGCGGTAGCGCTTAATCCTGTGGATGCTCACGACACCATATTTCATTAGCTAGGCCGACTACTAATTATTAACAGACAGGATGTAGGTATGCTTGTATTCCTTCATGGTATAAAATTTGTACATATAGTCCTAAAGCGACCTAGTCGTATCGCGAAATGGGCAATATGAGATATAGTCCAATAGCGACATAGTCGTATCGCGAAATAGGCAATATAGAATATAGACTAAACGCTTATTTGAAATGACGTTTAGGCATAACGCGACTTAGGCATACTGCGTTATAGGTATACAGAGAGCAAAGGTTTTCTAATTCCTACTTTTGATGACCTCCAAGAATTTGCTTCACTATAACACTTTATACAATAACATCATATTTAAAGCAATAGTTTGGAAACGTTCTAAAATAGCCGTGAAAACACTACAAGCCAATCTCTCCAAAAATTTAAACGAAAAAATCCTGGCTCAATTAATGTTCTCTGTAAAACAATGGACTCAAAATGATATGAAAACTCATTTGTTCAATTTTTATGCGGACGCGGCAAGAAAGCGAAAATTAATGGGAAAACATTTTCAATCGCGGCCCGACGGCGGCACCCCTAGGTACCGTTTCAGCCGTTAATTAAATTGAGCTCATCCCAACAATGATCGCTGCTAGAAATGTACTTACTAGTTGGGAAAATCGACCAGCCTCCACTTTGTACCACATCTAGCTAGTCACCTCTTCCTCTTGTAAATATTGTTATCAAATTTTTGATTACAATATTTACAAGTAATATTTTACAATCAGTTTAAATGGGTACCTATCAGAAAGTCGAAAGTTAGAATGCCTAAAATTAAAATGGCGAAGTTCAAAATTTCGAAAATTTAAAAGTCTAAAGGTCAGATAGCCATTATTAAAAAAAATTAAGTTCAAATAAATAAAATTTAAAATGTCTAATATTCCAAATATATTATAATGTATAGAATTTTCTTATGCATTTTTTCATTTAGGTAGGTACCTAATTAATTCGGTTATATAATTGTGTGTTAGTCTCTGTACCTCCGCCGCACATCACCATAGCTACGCCGCCGCTCCCTAATTCGGTAGTCGGTGGCGGTGCCGGTCGCTGATTCGGTAGCCGGCGAACAAAATCCACCATTTCAGTTTGAAATCGTTTTTTTCTGGCGCGTGGTTTCATGTCAAATTAACATGCTCGTCGCTACGCTCCTCGTACCTATCTCGTGACTTACGGTCGACGGTTTCTAAGTCCCAGTAGACTAGTTTAGACTCATTTCCGGCAGCTTAATTTGCTATAAAGCATTTCAAGCGAAGCCCAAAGACACCTACACAGCCTCACAATTAACCTCAAAAAACTCGTTTTAAGATCCAACCCAATTTAAATATATCATTGTGAACTTAAACTTAATGACCATTGATATTTAAACTCGTCAAGTATTTGATACGTTTGATACTTTGAAATTCTGCTATTTTGAAGTTGTACATAATGATTTTCGACATTTTAAACCATTTTAAATTGAATTTTCGACATTTTGAACTTCGCCATTTTAACTTTAGACATTCTAACTTTAGACTTTCTGATACGTACCCATTTAAATAAATAAACCTTCTTATTACCTATATTAAAACTTGCCGTATAGATTAATAATTTAGTCATTATTTTGAATCTACATAAATTCGAGGTTGAAATCTCTTGATGTCGCAAATAAAATGGATAACCAAATGTTTAACGGCTATAGTTCATTTATCGACTAACCTCCCTAACCCTAATCGTCTCGTCATTAATCGGTCTACATTTATATTACTCGGAATATGACAAATACAAATGTATACCATCGAGGCATCGAACAGTTTATACGAAATAAGGGGTGGCTAGCGATCCGGAAAAAATGCTTAACCTGCTTCCCCCAATCACATTTACTTCCCCGCGCCAGAAACGTGATAAATGTTTAAAAAAGATTCCTTTCTCGGTATTGTCGTATCGTTTCCCTCTCATCTTCTCTTGACTTTTATATAATTGTTGTTTCTATGGAAGGATGATCGCCGAGAATTATAGGGATATTAAAAACCCCACAAGGATAATCGAAAACAATTAATTACAAATTCAATTTATGGGGTTCTTTTGTTAACTTAAAGCGTGCAATATTTTATTCAATACCTACCTTGGATTACGTAATATTATACTTGAATTCAATTTTATATGATAAATCAAAATATGTAAAGTATTTTTTTTTGTTACAGAGTCAAAAACTGGGCGTTAAAATTCGGCGTGGATCTATGGGAGTTCGGGAGGCATTTCACTAAAATGAACCAGATACAAAACGTGAGTAGCCCTTCCTTTACAATGCTGCGGTAAAAGGGGGATTTTCTTTTCCCCTCCACCGTGGCGAGAACACGGAACGAACTAGTCTCACCGGACGGACGCGCTTGTACAAAAGTGCAGTGAGAAAGTTCGCGCCCGGCCCCTACATACCACGACCTACTTACATACGGAGGGATATGCACTACTGATACGCTCCACACACGCCCCGCTCACGCTACCTATCATGATAATTAACGACCTGCGATCAATGTCATGCGAGTATTGCTGAATCAGCAATATTCGTGGGATTCGAGATAAGGTTTTCGGGAAAGAGGGGTAACATTTACAGGTTTTTGAACATATTTTCTGGTGGAGTGGTGTTTTTGGGAAAGACTATTGATTTATTGATTTAATTAGTGTCATAAATGAAATGAATGAATGAATGAATTTCGAACTTAATCAGAGCATCACTACACTAATTGTATTAGTAACAATTTAAAGCTTACACACTTTCTTTAAGATTATTCCTTTGATCGCCTCAGAGTTTTCCAATGCTTATTCCTACATGGCTACAATAATAAAACAATCAAAATTCTGCTTAGATCGCCGACAAAGTAATATAATGTTTCGCTAGCAAAACTTTGGCATTAGAACTTATTCAATATTAGCGCAGCATCCCACTGATCTTTCCCCTTACCCCCTTCCCCCTTCTCCGCTATGATTCTTATAAATCATTTAGGTACAAAGATTTACTTGTACGTAATTTATTTCAGAACATATTTTTACAATCAATTGGAACTAGAGTTTAATTTATATTTGGTAAATAACTAAATAATATCAATATTTATCATGAGACCACAAGCTCCATGCCTTTACCGGCTACTAGTTTTGAAACTAAATCATGAAAAATTTCATCTTACCCTTTATTTCCTCTATAGTAACCTTAGAGCATTAAACCTTGAATGCTCTAAGATAGTAACCCATGATTCTATAATGCCAATTAAAAATTAGGCTGCACAGTTGCAATATTCTATTGTAACTCTATGGTTACAATATTTGCACAACCTTTGATTGATAATATGTAGCAGGCACGACCCTTTAATTATCTTGTCACCATGAAAGCAGTTAAAATTAACTGTGGTTAAGCTTTTTTTTTTGTTTAGCTGAGCGTCTGTAGTCAAAATATCCCTTAGTAACGAGATGTATTCTTAATGACATTTTAAAGTTAAAGGTCGATAGCCGAGTAATGGAAGGATAGGAAGAGCCCCGATTTGCCAAAATATGAACTGAACGTGACCCAAATGCGATCCCTGTGTAACCCGCATATTTGTATAAACTCAACCCCAATAGTGAATACGTGATTTAGGCAGGAGCCTTTGTTATCTATAGCTTTTAGTCACATCTAGTTCGAGAAATTCCAAATATTTACATGCATTTTCTATTCAGTAACAACTTTCCTTATACCATTTTACAAAGTAGGTAGGTAGGTAGGTAGGTACTTCGAATTTGTCCAACTTGCACAATTCTTAGAGTATACATTTCTGATCTTTGAGATAATAATGGATTTTTTTATTATAATTTTTTTTAACGACAAATATTGGAATATAAATTCTGTCGTTAAAAAAATATACTTAGATCAAATTATTAGGATAGTAACTGTTACACTGTGTTGTACAAAAGTGCTGTGTTGTATAAATATTAACCATTTGAATATATGTTATATAGAATATATTAATGCTCCAGTAGCCGTCTACGTTTGGCTACTGGTTGGTCGTTATAAAAACTTTAGTTTTATAAGCTAATACATTTTTAATTAATCGTCGCAAAGTAATAGAAGTTTGCCATCTCAGAGGGCTGTCGGGGTGAAATTTTAATTGCTAAAGATGAGACATTGCGCTATTCGATATTGGCGTGAATTAACTTATTATGTCAAAGAGATTGTGATTGATATTGTTTTTTAATTCTACATTATCATTCTTGATTAAAATATTTTAAATTTTGAAACAATGAAAAGAAAAAAGGGATAATTAAGATACTTAAACCTACCTAATAGATTTTGAAACTCTGATAAAAACTCAAATATACTCATCAACTTTGTCTAGGGATACAGGTGTTATTTTCATACAAACGAGGTAACTTTGAAGCCTTGGTTTTCTGCCAGGGATGTACCGTGCTGTGATCAGTACCTTGATTACGTAAAGCTGTTGCTAACAATTCTCGATTGAAATCGATTGAAAGCGCGGTTGCATTGCTGCTTTAAGTAAGATAGTGTCACATTGGTTCTTTACTAAAGCAGCGATGTAACTGCGATTTCTGTCAGAGTTGATTGCAACAAAGTTACGTAATTACCCCCCTGATTATAGCCATCCAGGGAGTGAATGGAGCAGTTTTAGATCGCCATACACACCCAACTAATCAGCGGGGCTACTCAAATGGCCACTTTTCTATTCGTTCGCTAACTTAAAAGTTAAAAATAAGCCATAAACACCAAAATAACGTGTCGTAGGCTTGTCAATTCTGTACAATACAACAATGTCTGTGATTTACATAAACTTGCGACGTCTGACTTGATCATTAATTGCTTATTTTTAAGATTTAAGTTAGCGAACGAATAGAAAAGTGGCCATTTGAGTAGCCCCCCTGGGCAGCATTCTAAAAGATTAATGGGACAGAGTTCTCAGTTTCAAGATTTACATTCATTTTCATGCTATTTTCGCGGTTTTTTAAACATGTCCTTTAATCTTTTAGAATGCTGGACAGATCTGAATCTCCTCCATTCACTCCCTGGATCATCAGATAACAGCACAATACATCCATGGCAGGAAACCAAGGCTTCAAAGTTACCTCGTTTGTATAAAAATAACACCAGATCCCTAACTAGACTAAGTTGACGTGTGTATAGGTATATTGAATGATACTAAAATTCTAACGTCATTCACCGCGTAGCCCAGTCCCAGTCTCAGTGAAGGCTCGTCTACTCAGGTACATCAAAGGTGGATTTAGCTGTGGATGGTATTTTCCGTTTGATCTCACATCGAATTGCCCTGCGCAGCCCAGCAGAACATCATGCATGAAATATTCATTGAGCTCGAAAAATAAGCCTGTATCGTGATAATATTGAGAAACGACGTACTTTAGTCATATCTTGCGCGAATATCTACCTTGATAGCGAAATATCAATTTGAATATTCTGCCTGTAAAAAAGATTGAGGACGGTAGCTGTCCCACCAGTAGTTGATACTAATGGTGCTTTTCAGCATCAACTTTCCATTATATCACACAAAAAATCACCATTAAATAGGGGTGTTTCTTATCGACGCTCTATGCTATGCATTCGCCATAAAACATGTGCAGGCAAGCGCGGCGGGGCGACCTACCCCTTTCCGTATATATTTTTTTGTGGCCAAATGGACTTCCCTTGTGCGATCCACGCACAAATGCGTCCGGGCGGAGTGGAAAATCCTGTCCGGCGCCGACAAGAAACACTGGACCGACCGTCGAACCGACCGTGTCGGATCGTGACAAAGCGTTTTTACCCTTATTATTTACTCCGCTGTCATATTTAGAGCTCTATCATTACGAAGATAATGCGCAATTTTACTTCGGCGCGCGCCGGTAAAAACCTTAAGGAATATAGTAGCTGTCTGTTGCAGCTAATTCGTGGGTTACAGTACATTTCCTGATGATAAATGATTCAGCGAGGTTGGCGAGGACGATTGACGCGGTGTACGTTCGGACTAATACCGCAGATTGGATGATAAATTATGTAGGTGTGGGTAGGTGGTGTTTGTGCGGGGCCGCCGGTGTCGCGTACAAGCCGGATTAAATTAACTGCCTTAATTGAATTTAGGTTCTTGTTAGCCGAGACGTGTCCCGCGGGCGCCGATGCAGCGGTGTCGCCACCTAGACCCGCCGTCATCAAGGGACCGGTTTGGAAATTTATTGCGATCAATATGTATATTCATTTACCTAGCGATAACAAAGGACTTTTGGTTTCAAGTAGGTAGTCTTAAAATGGAAAAGTTAGATTCTCAGTCAGATTTCATGGAAAATCGAATTCCACAAACATACCATAAACAACCAGTTCTCTTCGTTACTAATTATCTGGTGGGGTTAACCCAAACAAACTTCTCGCATATAGCAGACTACAAAATATCAGTAATCGCCCTCCCTCTGTGACTTTTACCGTGTCTGGCACCTTATCACCTATTGAATATCTATGGTGAATGAAAAAAACAATTGCTTATTTTAAAATTCACACGAAATCATATTTTCCAGATCAAATCATTGTAGAATAGTTTGACTATCAATATTTTATTCAACAGTTTGGTACTTACATAAGAGAACGGTCGTCTTCTCAGTCGCCATTTTCACCCGCGGTCGTAGGAGCCTTAAAACGAACTTTATTGAGTGAACGGCAGCTGCCTCCGGAAAATGCTCTCTATGCCCTCCATAATCTATACCGGACCTTCCTTTTATTTCCATATTCTGTTGCGGCCATCTTTTGATTAACTGATCGTGATTTCACTTTGAAATGTTCATTGTATGACCTTGCTGTGTATAATTTTGGGTTTTAATTCAACTTTTAATTTTGCTTATGAAAATTCTTTTTTTTTCATAATTCAACGCTAATCGCATGCCGCATCCGTATAACAGCGAAAAGCGAATATTTGAGACAAGTAGTCAAATTACGTAGCAGTCAACATAACAAAACGGATTCCTTGTATTCTTAACTGTCCAACCCCATCTAATATAAGGGGAAAATCAAAGGAAATCTCGTAAAAAATATCCGTCATAACGATATAGGGCGACATGTCATTAGATTTGATGGTGCCGCGCAACAAAGGAGCCGTCGGGCGCCAATCCAAAATTCAATAACAACGCAGCGGAGGCGCGCGGCCGAATAACAATAATTTGGCAACTGGCTTCCGGAGAACTCCATTCGTGTTTATTCCATTTTTAAATTTGACAGGCCTCGTGGCCACCATTTTGGTAAGGCTGTGTACAGTGTACCATATGTCATACTACATTTCTATAGTTTTTCAAGTCTCTAGCTCATCGGCCCCCTGATTGTCTGGATGGATCACGATCATCTGTGAACTGCAACCAGTCGCTAGGTGGTTTTTAATTAGATAATCAGCCCGCGGGATGCTAGAAGGTATAAAATCGTTTGCAAAAGTAGACAAACAAAGAAATAAAACAAAAAATCGACCTAATAAAAACGTTTTAAAATTCAAACTTATTTCACTGTCAATCACAATCAGTACGAAAGTCCTCCAAGATACCCAGTTATTCTCAATAACCCCATCATTACACATTGAAATAGTTAAATTATAATCAGACTAGGGTTAATTATAAGTAAACAGACATCCCTGACAACTATGGGCCCAATAACTCAAAGCGTAACGTACTGTGAATGCGACACGATTGTTGTCATTTTCGCAAATTATGCGAACGCCACGCGACTGCCAATGTTTATCTGTGCTCGTGAAAGCACTAAATTACGTGCGCATGCTACACACAGATATTGCAAGCTAGTCAGCGCGTGGAGAGGAGATACTCCATCCAGTGCAATATTAACTTATTGAACGCTGAAAGACTCACTTTCATATTTCACAAAGATTTGTCCATATTTAATTTTCACAACTGGGTAGTTTTTAAACTTACAAATAATCTTTATTTATAGATTACTTTTTATAAATACGTGAATAAGTACCTAATAGCCCTCATTCAAATATTGTTTTCCTACACCACATTACTATTTCAGTATTACCGTTAATCTAATGAAGTCTAATGGACTATTGAAAGTAGTTTGAGTTTTAAACAGTGTTTCATTTAAACATAAACTAATTAACTCATGTAGACCTCTACCATCCCAATAGATTTAAGGGCATTTAGATGAAAATATATTAATTCAGCGAAAAATATTTTAGGTCGAAAGTAAATATTTTTTTCAAAAACTAGTTAAAAATTGCGATTCAATCAAGCCATCTTAATTAATGGAATACGCGCGTTTGTTTTAGTTGAAATAGTGTTGCCCTGGTTGCATGTTTGTCTGATGAATCGTGAATAATTTTAATATTCTTTTGTATGTGTGCGTTTTTCTCTCTCTCTCTCTCTGTGTGTGTGTGTGTGTGTGTGTGTGTGTGTGTGTGTGTGGAAATAAATGATAGCAGTCTCTTATCTGAATTCAACAACGTGATTATTTCATATTTTGGTTCTCGCAGTGTTATGGTTCTACTTATGATTACACGCAATTTTTGCTATGAGGCCAACTTTGACATCGCAAAAAAACAGCTGTTCCATACATTAAGGTCGAGTAGGTATTGCGCTTTTGTATGGAACACCAGATATTTTTTTGCGATATCAGAGTTGGCCCCATAGTAAAAGTTACTTATATTATAATCATGAGTGGAACGACCCCATTGCGGGAACCAAATGATTAAAATTTCAGCGTGTATAAAAACTTGATTTGTGTGTGTGCAGAAATACCATGAATACAATGTGGACGTGGTGCGGAAGGACGGACTGCTCCTGGTGAGGGAACTGGCCGCCGAAGTCAAGAACCACATGGACTTCAAGACCAATGCCGTCATGGTGAGTTGTAGCATCAACATTACTGCCTATCAGTGGCGAGGGGTGAAATCATGGCGAACGAAGGTACCTTATTTTGAGACGCAAACTGAAAGTTCCTTAAAATACTAATTTTAAATTAAATTCTGCGAGATTTTAAAGATTAAAGTTGTGCGAGAAACACTAAGAAATATATACAAAGCACTAAAAATATAAAATACTGTTAATTTTTCTAAAATACTCTTTATTTTCCTTTCCGACCTTATTATACTTTTTATTTTGTAAAAAAAGTTGGCAACCCTAGCCCAAACATGTAAGTTGAATCAGAGTACAGAAAGAAGAGATCTTTTTTTTATAATAACATTTATGAATTAAAACTGTCAATGGTATTATTAAAACACAGTGCAGACATAGGTACTTAATTAGTCTGTTCTGAACAACTCGTTTATTTTATGCATGACGCAAATAATACGGCGTACCGACCTCTCTTCGAGTTTACGCACTCTCGGGTTCATGCTACGAGAGCCTATTGTGTTGATATTCCATGAATGTTCAACACAGCTCCTGTAGTAAGGTGCGAACACTTTGAAAGCGCTAGCTAGAGTAAGCACAAGAAAAATAAACAGCACCTTTTTACGAATCTTCGAAATAGCTATTATGAAAGTCATTTAGAACATCTTGCTGTATAAGGGCCAGTTTCGTAGGTAGGCTCCAGTTATCGCACCTGATAGATAAACTGTTCCTAAATGTAATACCTTTTGCCTTCTTGGATTTGGAGAAACAAGTAACTTTTGAGCGGTAGGCAAATAATATACTTCTGCGTTAAAAAAAACTTGTAAGTTTTTTCAATAACACGATTGTTACCGTTAGTATAAAAGTATGGAACAATAAACATTGAAAAAATTAACGACAGGTACTAAAGGTGCTATACAGGACTTATATTGCGACATTATTCTTGAAAATATACTTTTCACTTCTCATGCTCGTAAAGTTCGTCTTTATGTTGGGTATAGGCAGCATAAAATCGCTTTTTATGCTCTAGTGCATAAAGTAAAATCTTCGTCTAAGTCTCAGACTTTAAGACAAAGGTCGTCAGGTAAACAGCCACACACGCAATTTAACTTCGTTGAATTAACTTGTTATTTCATTGTTTCTTCATTTTTTGTTGTGTTATACTTTTTTATTTTTGAAAATGGGTATAATTTTTTTTAAAAGGCCTTGATATTTTTTTATTATTTTTGAATATGGTTGTCAAATGAAAGGCGTTGATGAGCACATTCCAAAATTATATTTTATTTTATTAAAAAAATGTTTTTTTTTAATTTTTGAATATGGGTATCAAATGAAAGGCCTTGATGAGGACATTCCAAAAATATATATTTTGTCACAAAAAAATAATTTTTTTTTTAATTTTTGAATATGGGTATCAAATGAAAGGTCTTGATGAGCACATTCCAAAATTATATTTTTTTTATAAAAAAATAGTTTTTTTTTTCAATTTTTGAATATGGGTATCAAATGAAAGGCCTTGATGAGCACATTCTAAAAATATATATTTTGTCACAAAAAATTTAGAAAAAAGTTTTTTTTTTCAATTTTTGAATATGGGTATCAAATGAAAGGCCTTGATGAGGACATTCCAAAAAATATATATTTTGTCACAAAAAATTAAGAATAATTTTTTTTTTCAATTTTTGAATATGGGCATCAAATAAAAGGTCTTGATGAGCACATTCCAAAAATATATAATTTGTCAATAAAATTAAAGAAAAATTGTTTTTTTAATATTTAACATTATTGTTGTTTAATTTCCTCACAATCGAAGTGAAAAGCAGAGTGTATAACTCGTACATAAAACCCATTTTACCCTCGACTTGACTATCCACCCTCGCCTGCGGCTCGGGTGGATATATACGTCTCGGGTAAAATGATGCGTTTTATGCACTTGTTGTACAATCTACTATTTCATCCCTTCTATTCGAAAAAGAATGCATTGTTCCTATATAAGTGGGACCAAAATAGCTCTTTTCTGGTAAGAACTTTTTAGTAGGACGAAAAGAGATTTGAATTTAGAACATGTATCTTTCAAAGAATTCGAACGACGCCGCTTACGTACTTAGTACAATAACTTTTGAAAATTGCGCTAGTGTATCAAACGTAACTATAAATTTGTAATTATTTTTACTTTTCACATGTCTTTTTTAAATTTACATTTTTTATTCACAGTCTCCTATTTATTTTCTCATAGAAAGGGGATGAAAAGTAGAGTATATGACTCGGGCGCAAAATATTTTTGGCGAGGGCGACATACTTTGAATCCCTCGCTACGTTCAGGATTCTACTGAAGAATCCCTCGCTACGCTCGGGATTCTACTCTAGAATCCCTCACTTCGCTCTGGATTCAAAAAAGCGCCCTCGCCGTAAAAATATTATTTTGCTCCCTTGTAATACAATCTACTATTTCACCACTCCAGCATGAAAAGGGCGCTTTTGGCGCGTAAAAACTCGCAGCAAAAACGATTTTTGCTGCAAGCGTGAGGCAAAGTGCTTTTTTAATTTCTAACATCAACTTTTAAAATAATAAAGAAAAAAGAAATAAAGTGACAGGATGACACTTGTAAAATTCATAGATATAGTATGTAAAATTGATATGTGAGAAAAGGATAGATAGAGTGCTTTATGGTGTCATGCATGGATTAAAAAGTAAGCAAATGAAATGCACGGATATATCAAGAAGTTCTAAATAAGGATTGTTAAAAAAGAAGGTTGATAATTCGAAATAAAGAGTATGGACTTAATGAGGTCGCATGTATGAAATAAATATGAAATAAGAAAAATTAACAAATTATATGTTTTATGATTATAAATAAATAAATGAGATGGGATAAAGAAATGGCTGATTACTTAAAAAAACGGCTGATCTGATTTTGATGAAATTAAATCATAGGATACTATTTATCCAGGTTCCCTCATTCCGCTAGAGGGCGCAGTAACGTAAACATCGTCTCTGTGATTATAACGCAATTAAAAATAGTTTTTGATTATTAATGTTTGTGATTACATGAAAATAACACACTAAATAACCTGTTTCGTAATAGTGACTGTTATCCTCAAGATTTATATTGATTTAACCAGTGAAATCAGCGCATCAAAACCAACAATTGTGAAACAAACCAAGTGCATTTTCACGAAGAAATAACTATAAAAGTGCTTAAAATAACTTATATCCTAAATAAAAACAGTGCAAAAATTTCATTATTTCCATAAGAAGATCGAAATAATAGCAATAAAAGATTTTTGTGTGAAAATAGAAGGTGTTTCTAAAATTTTAAAGACTCGACTGCCGCTTGATACGCCAATACAGATAGTTAATTTTGATAGTGTCATTACAAGCACGTATAGCCGAACTTGTTTAGAGACGCTACGTACGCTGCGGGTGCGAGTTCGATCCTGGACGCTGACAAGTTATTTTTATATTCATATTTTGTTTAAAGATGAATTTCTTAGAAAATATTACTTTTCGAAGACCCAGAACACAATCACTAAGCGGAGACACAGAAATTAGTGATGAATCGGATAGTTCCACGCTAGATGGCAGCACGAGTAGTTTACCGAACGTATCTGTAAATGAGAACGAAGAACAACTTGAAGAGCTCCGAAAACAAATAGAAAAATTAAATATTGAATTAGCTGCAGCCCACGCTGAGATAGCTAATGTATCCCTCGAAAATACGGGACTCAAAAAATCAATCCAGGAAATTAACGGCAAATATGAATTATTAAGAAAAGTAGTAAATGACTTAGGCAACAGTCCATGCACACCACATAAAAAAGTCAAACTGAATACACCAACTAGAAGCACAAAGAAACATAACCAAGAATTCCATCAAAAACAAACTTCATCTCCTATATTAAAGACTCCGACAGAAACAAATGAAATACCTATACAGCCATGTAAAAAACAGGTGATTAATGGTGGCGAGAGAAGACAAAAGTTGTGTATTTTGAGCAGTAATAAATACAACAAAGTACTACATATAGCGCAAGATACTTTTAAAAATTTACAAGTTTGTCATTATGTGACACCTCACATTGGCATCAAAGGCCTAGTTGAAAATATAGATTTCAAATTGAAAAACTTCACTCTTCAGGATTTCTGTGTCATATTGATCGGCGAAGAAGATTTTATGAAAACTGACAACCACATAGATCTAATTGTCCATTTGAGGAAAATATTTCAACCTCTTCATCACACTAATATAATAATATGTCTTCCAACCTACAAATTTAACAACTATTCCACCATGTTCAACTGCAGAGTGGAAAATTTTAATAACTTGTTGTATCTTGATATAAGTACTCATAAATATGCCTACCTATTAGACTCAAATGCTTACGCCCATCTACGGCCCAACTTTAAAATACCGTGTACAAACTTTCCATAAAATTTAAAAATCATTATTCAATTTATTATGAATAATGCAATTGGAATTATTGTGTAATAAAGTCGCCATCACCAAAACCATTTTAATAACAATTCAAAGATTTTTATGCGAGTGACGTTGCTCGAGGTACGAAAAAATCTCGTAAACAATCGATGCGATAGAAAAATCGATACCAACAAAATATATTATTAATTACTAACATTATTTGTAACGGCAATTCTTGTTTGACTGAGTATAACTTCAAAAAATATAGTTTTTATTAAAACCAGTGAAATGATAAAATATTTTTTAGATTATAACAGTATTGAACAAGATTAAAATCGATTTAGTAATCGATTCCGATAGAACAATGGCAGCACTACGTACTCGGCTGATCTACTGTCAGTTTGACAATGGTGACAGTACGACGACGGCGACGTCACAACGTTTGATTGTCGTTTGTTTGTGTTTTGTTGTTTTGTTTTGTATTGGAAGTGTTTTGCAGCTTTTGCAGTGAGTGTGTATTTCTCGTGCATCCTTTACTTTTTGACCCATTTTACGCTAATGGACTTCGAGTCTCCGACCCTATCCCGAACTTTGGAGTTAGGCCCCGCTATTTTATATAACGATAATCTGGAATGGAAATTCCCACTTGACTCTCGCATGCATTGGATTCTGGAAGCAGCTCAGCCTGCCTAGCATGACTGATTTATATCGCGTGATATAGCGTTTTATCACGTTTAACTGTCAAAAAGACAAAGGAATTTGACAGTTGAGTGTCGATAAAATGCTATATCACGCGATATAAATCGGTCATGCTAGGCAGGCAGGTTAGTTTATTCAAAGTAAACAACATTACATTTAGTTAAAATTGACTTCGAGTGACTAAAACGATAAAACAAATGCCTTTGATATGAAAATTGTTGAAATAAATTGTGCCCATACTGACGAAAAAAAGTCGTTTTATCTAAAAAAGGCGACTTATTTTCTTAACCAACATTCAGTTTATTGAGTTTTTGACATGCCATGCTTTCATTTAATACACAATTCGTCTGTGTACACCACGATGTACCGTGGGCCGGAACTTCTATAGACCCATGGGCATGGTCCTTTAGATCTGTACTATGACCAGCGTCATTTCTTGCCTTATAGTGGTAGGTTGAATAACCATGGCTTGCATAACATATTTGACCGTTTAAAATACTGTATTGATGAATTATTGACTTATAATACTAGTGATATAGATTTGACTGATAATACTAATGATATAGATTTGACAAAGACTAATTCTGATTTTTTTCTATTATAACAAAATTTCAATTTTACATCAAAATATAGCCAGTCTTTTGAGTAAGTCAGACCTACTCACAGTTTCTTTGCAAGAACTTAGTGAGAGAAATGTAAACATAGACATAATATGTATAACCGAACACTTTATAATGTCTGGCTTTGAGGAGCAAGTACACATACCAAACTTTCGACTAGTAGCTTGTTACTCTAGACCTAAAGAAAAGAGAGGGGGCACTTGTATTTTGATTAGAAATGGACTTAAACACAAAGAACTAAATGAAATTGCTTGTCACTCAATTGCAGGAGTCTTTGAATGCTGTGCCATAGAATTAATAGACCACAATATTACAATTGTATGTGTGTACAGACCTCCGGTATTGGGAAACTTAGGTATTTTTTACGAAAAATTAGATTTGATATTGAAAAAAATCTGCACAAATACCTCTAAAAAGGTAATTGTTTGTGGGGACTTTAACATAGACATATTGAAAGGAAATAACATGACAAAAGACTTTGAATACTTCCTCTCGAGTTTTAACCTTAAATTACAAATAAGAGAACCAACCAGGCCTAGAAGCGGCACCTGTCTTGATAACTTTGCACATAACTTAAATTGCAATGGTAAAAAAGAAGTTATAGAGTTTGCTTTATCTGACCATTCAGCGCAAGTGATAGAGATAAGTGTTAAAAAAACTTGCAAATTAAGTTATTGGCGTACAAAAAGACGTGACCTGTCCATTGAAAATCTTACCATGTTTAAGAAACATTTGCACAGTCTTTCCTTTGCAGATGTTTACAGTGCGGAGGATCCCAACATAGCGTACAATAGCTTTTTGGAACACTTTCGATTACTGTATGATTTGTGTTTTCCTTTTAAATACGTTACCGTTAGGCCTAATAAAAATGTGAAGTGGATCTCACGAGGTATAAAGGCGTGTAGTAGGAAACAAAGACAACTGCTTTGGAAATATCGGTATTCACGAACAACGAAGAATAAACAAATACTTAAATCATATTCTCAGAGGTTCAAAAAAATTGTCAATCTCACTCAAAAAGCACAAAACAACCACTTCATTGCAAAGTCTCAGAATAAGTCGAAAGCAGCTTGGCAAGTTATAAAGCGTGCACCAAATCTAAAAGAGCCTATTTTAGAAATACAAAAAAAACGATAAAATCCTCACAGACCCTGCGAAAATTGCAGATGCATTTAATGAACATTTTGTTACTAAAATAAACACAACTAAAAATAGTTTACAGAAAAATCTCAACAGTAACTGTCATTCTATGTATATGGCACCCGTCACGCCCCAATGCATCGTAAAATGTGTTAAATCATTAAAAAATAAGAAAAGTGTTGGCTATGATGGTATTTCAATTAGGGTAGTAAAGTTTGTTGTTGAAATTATAGCGTCTCATTTGTGTCACATAGTAAACTTATGTATCAGTGAAGGAATTTTTCCTGATGGTTTAAAACCGCTAATAGTTAAACCACTTTTTAAGAAAGGAAATAAACTAGACATGACTAACTTTAGACCAATAGCATTGACATCTATATTTTCTAAATTGTTCGAAAAATTTATAAATATTGCTTTCTATTCTTTCTTGACTAAATTTAATATATTATGTGACGAACAAAAGGGATTTAGAAAAAAACTGACTATAAACATGGCAATTTATGACTTACTTAATGCTATAATGTTAAATATGGATAAGACATTACCGGTATGTGCTATATTTACTGACATGACGAAAGCTTTTGATCGAGTTAATCATAAAATATTATTAGAAAAGCTTTTCGCATATGGCATACGTGGCAACATTCTTAAACTGTTGGAGTCATATCTTACTGGTCGTAAACAATTTGTAGAAATTAGTAGAATAAATAAAAAAACAAAGAAGGAAGAAACATATTTGTCATCTGCAAGGGAGGTACAATGTGGTGTTCCACAAGGCAGTGTGCTGGGTCCATTGTTGATTCTGATTTACATTAATGATTTACCAAGGAACGTCCAACAACAAATGATCTTATTTGCTGATGATAGCACAGCTGTAATAAAATGTATTGACTATAATCTATATGAAAACAATATTAATGACGCTTTGAAAGACATAATTGACTGGCTTAAAAATAATGACTTAATTATAAATTTTCAAAAGACAAAACTAGTGCATTTCTATCAAAGACTACGCCAATCAAACTTTAATGTTAACTATCAAGGTAATGCATTAGAGGAAGTTAACACCATAAGATTTTTGGGCATATTAATTGACAGTCAGCTTACATGGAAACCTCATGCAGATGAAGTATGTAAGAAACTAAGTAAGGCTGCTTATATATTATATTACTTATCAAAGAAAGTTAACACTGGAACATTAATAATGGCATATCATGGTCTCGTTGCTTCCATTTTAAGGTATGGCTTAATTTTCTGGGGTAATTGCAGCGACAGGGAGATGATTTTCAAAGCCCAGAAACGTTGCATTAGGTCCATGACGGGGCTAAAAATGACTGACAGTTGCATGCCTGTGTTTAAGTCCTTAAAACTCTTGACATTGCCATCATTATATATTTTAGAAATTGCTCTTTTTGTTAAGTCTAACCAGCACCTATATACAAAAGTTTCCCAAACACGAAAAAGGTCGATTCAAGTGCGTTCACAGTACCGAAACATGTTAAATTTGGGAAGATTTCATACAGCATTGCTTAGGAAAAGTGTGATGGGAATGGGACCGGCTATATAAGGTGGTACCAAATTATCTAATGATACTTAAACAGGTGATAGTGTTGCTTAAACTGAAGAACTTTCTCTATGGAACATAGGTCGAAAAACGAATTTTTTTTTTTCGCCTTTCCATCGTAAGTCGGTCAGCTGACCAGGGGGTCAAGTCTGCTAATGTTTTCGTCAAAATCGTAGTTCAATGGTGTTTGAATGGTAATGCTTTTTGACACAGTTCTTGTTTCTTAAACTCAAAACTGAAACATATTGTGTTTCTTAAACCCAAAACGGAAACATATTGTGTCTTGATTTTGGGTTTAAGAAACAAGAACTGTGTCAAAAAGCATTACCATTAGAACACCATTGAACTACGATTTTGACGAAAACATTAGTAGACTTGGCCCCCAGTACATTTTGTATGGGAGTATGAAATTTTTTTTTTGTTTTTCGACCTATGTTCCTTGGAGAAAGTTAATCAGTTTAAGCAACACTATCACCTGTTTAAGTATCATCAGATCATTTGGTACCACCTTATATATAACAAAATACCTGACGAAATTAAGGAATTGACTAATTATAAATTTAAAAAGAAATTGACATCTATATTATTAGAAAAATGTTATTATTCCATTACAGATTTTCTAACTGATAAATTTTGACATTATACGATTTATTACTTATTATTTGTAATTGACATTTTAGTTTATTAATATTTGTTTTAAATGATTGAATTTTTGAATTGAATTTGAACTATTTTATTGTGAACGATCAAGATAATATGAAATTGAATACTTAGTTTACCTGAACTTTAATTTAAATATTTGCATGCTAATTTTTGGCAGAATGTACTGGACCGAAAATTCTTTAACAGCAATATGTATGTACCTACATTCTCAGCAAATAAATGATTCTGATTCTGATTCTGATTCTGATTCTGGGATATTAATGAATATGAGAAAACACAACGTAATGTAATCAAAACGACGGGAATATACTTGAGAAAATGACTTAAAATTTTTCAGCATAGGTTTGATCGAATTATTTTTGTGATAAATTACAAAAATGAATGCGTCCAACGATGAAGATAGTTGTCTAACTCCAAAAGAGTTAAGTGAACAAGTTTTTAATGCTGTGGCTTTGGTTAAAAAATAAAATGTATTTTTTTATTACAGATTAGGCAAATTTAAGAAACTAATTTGAATATTTTAACATTTGGTCGAGTATTTTTTTTTAAATATATTTGTCTGGTGAATATGGTCAGCCGGAATGACGTCATTAGTGGCACGAAAGTTTAAGAAGGAATACCTTTGCCATCTACTTATAGAAAAAGAACGGACAAGTGTCATTACCTGTCATAATGACTTATTGGTTGTTTGTAAACAAATAAGTTATAGTTAATATTTCTTCTATTTTATTCATTTAATCCAGTGACGGTTCTAACCTACCTTCCTAATTTGCCGCAATAATTTAAAAAATTATAATAAAAATGCTTACCAGTGGAAACTCAGCTGAAAAACTTTGTAAAGGCTGACACGCCCAATCTACCCAAACTGCGAAATGTATTGTGTCTATTTTAGATGTAGGCTACGCATGGATCAAATTTTTAATTGCTTGTGGACTGATAAATTTGCAGGATATAGGTAGTTCGTGCCAGTTAAACGTGCATAAACGGTCTTTGCCCTCTTCTGTACCAAGAATTCTTGAAATTTAGCGATAAATATCGTTCTTAATACTAAACTGTCGATAACATTACATCGTTTCACATTTCCTAATACACAGGATATTACAACATAAAATTAAGAATCAGTAGGACTTGTGCAATAAAAAATTATCATCATTCATTATTTTTTTTATTCATCATTCACAATATATTTTATTATTGTTAATAATAATAAAGCGAAATACCTGATAATAAGTTAAAAACTAAAGCAATTATGTCACATGTCCTACTGATTCTTGATTTTATGTTGTAATACCCTGTGTATATGAAACGTTCGAATTTTGTTCTGCCTCGTGCCTTTAAATCACTCACTGTGCTCTGTAGTCTATATTAGAATCACGAGCGTTCGCTAGTTCGTGATTTAAAGTCGGCACTCGCGGCACAAATTGGTTTTGGTCACTTGTAAGTATAACAAATAACTATTAACACGTTATAACTTTTGTCACCGGCTTACAATTTCTATTCTATTGTTTTAGATCAGCCCCTTTCGCTTAGACGTAAAAATTAACCGTATGTCTGTATTTATGTAACGAACTTGATTTCAAACACCTTGTAATGATAAGACATACCATAATCAAATTCTTCACTAATTCTATGGTGGGACTGGGAGACTATTGTATGAGGCTATGGTGTTTCCAAATAGGTCACTTTAGCTCCTGTTTTTTTTTAATTGTAAGCCAGCCACAAGCTGTATGCATGCCAAATTCTAATATCGATCGACGCTAGACTAGAGAAAGCCGACACGGGGTGGCCCTTATTTGCCAGTATAATAACACAGCCGAAAGATATATAATTTACATTATATGGCATTTTTTTACACCGATCTAAGATCTAAATTAATATTATGTAATCTAAACACCAAAAATACTAGGAATTTCTGGATTTTTACCAGATGATTTATTAATATATTTGATTTACTCATACAAGACATCTGAAACACTGAAAACTTTTAGCACATTTCTTTCAAACATTTTATCAAAAGTGTCCTTGGCGGCGGCGGCGTACTATAGCAGAGCCCCTCCAGCAAAGACGTTGCCGCGACCACGACACGAACACAATAACGTTTTGTTCCCGTCTCTGCTTAGAATTGACATAAAATATCTCGGTTTAGATAAGGGTCCTTTATGTTTCGTCATGTTTCATTAAGTCCCATTGTTTCTGGAAGCAGTATTGTTACTCCGGAAAAAGCAAAAAAATAATGTTACCTAAACGTTTTCAGCTCAGTTTCATTGAAAAACTCAAGCTAAGATCGTGGGCATTTGTCTTAGAGAATGATACAAATCACTTTACAAAGAGACACGGGGGGATAAGGACTTTTTAACAATCTCAGTTTACAGGCAACGATTTCGCTGCGACCTCTTCAAAAATATACAGAGTGAGATGCAGTTATTACGGATTCTCTATCTCCTTCTGTAGTACCGCTGACAAACGCTGCGTGTCGCTGTCTCTTTTCTTTATTCACTTGGACTCGGCGCTGAAGTATAACACAAAAGATGATCATAATTGATTTTCGCTCCGGTGCCTCTGAATAGAGATGTGATTGAATGAGACCGCGTATAGCCCAAATGTTTTGTTTTTGCACAGTCAGCCCAATTTCGTATCTTCCTACTTATATGACTAGACGCCTATGTAATATTATATTCGTTTGATTATTTATTAGAATAATAAAGTGGTAGAATTTATACAATATGGGCGTTCTTAAGTATGTTATTATTAAAACGTATAAAGTCGAAACATGTATATAAACATATATACATATAAACATGTATTGGTTATCCATTTTCCTCTAAATATTTAAGCGAGTATTTCTCGTAATCCCTGTTGCCTTGCCACAGTGAGCGTTTTATCGTAGAAACGTGATATTAAGCCACGTGTAGGAGAATCGTTTGGCGATGTCGTACAAATGCCAACAATTGGAACGCCACAAAATTCTGTAACGAACGGGGCGAAGGAAATCAGGGAGCTCACCCCCTCCCCTGACGATTTGAAATAAAACGCAACGGGAACCGAGCAAGTTGCGAAGTGGCGAGATATTGCGGCGACAGCGCGACGTCTGCATTAACATATTCAGCGAGTGTCGCCGCGGCCGCGCCCGCGCCTCGTCGCCCGCTCGCCGCCCGCCCGTAGCCCGCCCGGCTCTTGGCCGCGGCCTCGCGTTTTCTCGCATTCGCTCTTATTGGAATTCTTTTGAATCTGAAACTATCCTCCAACCGACGCCAGTTCTCGATAAGTTCATGATATCTCGAAACTCAGTGTTCCAGGAACATTGAAATTCCTAAGGAATTTTTAAAAGAACCGTTATAACTTATTTTGACTGCAAAATCCTAAGTACCCGCAACAACATTTTTAAGATGAAAAGTGACAAACATATATCCGAGCACTTATTTTCTGTCGGTATCTTAATGAGCGCAGCCTTAAACGTCTTTTTACTTCGCCAAAGTTTGTTGAGTGTACTTACATTTTGGTAAAACATGTAATAATTCAGACAGCCAGAAGTTGAACACGAAGTTTTGTGAAAGAACGACAACACTGGGTGTGAAAGCCAAGTTCGGCGCGGATACGGGCCGCGTAATTATTCGATCCGCGCCACCTCCAGAATGTCATTTGTGGTTTTTGTCCGAACTCTGACTTTCCGTAAAAGTTCGTTTTTGTCGATTTGTACCCCTCCCTTCTAATGAAGGCTTACAGGATTCAATTAACCTAAGGGATTGGAATGTTTTGTGATTTGTACCCCGTAAAGAATTCTGCCATCAACGCGCTTCAATTCAGCGTTCTTCCAAATTAAATCGGCCAAAAAGTTTCGTTGAAAGAATTCTTCGATATACAACTCGCTTTACACCGAATAAGGGACAGTAGATTCATACCGTACTTTCTGCTTTACGTAGTTTACTTGATTTACATTTGATTACAAGTAGAACAATTTACTATTAGAATACCTATAAATCCTACTAATATTATAAATGTGAAAGTTTGTGGGTTTGGATGTTTGGATGTTTGTTCCTCAATCACGCAAAAACTACTGAAAGGATTTGGTTAAAATTTGGCATACAGATAGTAAATAGCCTAGATTAAAACATAGAATACTTTTTATCCCGATATTCCCACGGGAACGGAAACCACGCGTTTGAAACCGCGGGCGGCACCTAGTAGTAAATATACTTTTCATCCCTTCTATTCGAAAAATGATGATTTGTTCCTATATAAGTGGGACCAAATAGCTCTTTTCTGGTAAGAACTTTTTAGTGGGAGGAAAAGAGATTTGAATTTAGAACATGTATCTTTCAAAGAATTCGAACACCGCCGCTGGCTGGTATGTGTTGACTGGCTGTACTATCCCCGTCAATTGGTAATGCGCCTGGCGGCCATGATTTTAACCTCAAAAACGAAAAACAATTGTAATTTTTTCATATACCTATGCCCTTTCTTATTAAAAATAAGAATTCAATAATTAATTTATTATATTTCCTATTAGAATTTTACTGTTTTTTGTCATTTTTAGTTGCGGATGATGTTGATGTGTATGTTAATTTGACAAGGTTCCAGCGCATTACCAATTGACGGGGATAGTATAGACGACGCGAAGACTAAAAAAAACATAAGCGCGCGGATTAAGTCTGTGTTCTTGTAATTAGTACATACTTACGTACTTAGTACAATAACTTTTGAAAATTGCGCTAGTGTATCAAACGTAACTATAAATTTGTAATTATTTTTACTTTTCACGTGTCTTTTTTAAATAAAGAACATTTTCATTAATTACATAAACACAGTCTCCTATTTATTTTCTCATAGAAAGGGGATGAAAAGTAGAGTATATGACTCGGGCGCAAAATATTTTTGGCGAGGGCGACATACTTTGAATCCCTCGCTACGTTCAGGATTCTACTGAAGAATCCCTCACTTCGCTCTGGATTCAAAAAAGCGCCCTCGCCGTAAAAATATTATTTTGCTCCCTTGTAATACAATCTACTATTTACCACTCGCGCCCAATTCAGGCCCGCATTTTGTGGAAATTATCGAAATAAGGGACGCGATGGTCAAATACGGTGACAGTCTCGTACCTACCCTAACCATAGTACAAACTCAGCTTGATTTGGTACTGGTATTAAATGATTGACGTGAGCTATCCCGTTTTTATCCTCTTTTTTTGAATGATTATGCGTACATATGTGCATATACGCTTATATTATAAGGCCAGGTGCTTGGTTCAAAGAAGGCAGGCGGCGGCCGGCGTGGCGCCGAGAATGCATTTCCTCCCTGTATTTGCATTCTGACTGTGCACCCCCAATTTGGCGCATTGTGAGATGAAGTGCATACGGCGTACGACGCGGCTGCTTAGCTATGTAGCGATTCATATTTCAGGCTTGCTTAATTCCTAACTAATCTCCATTTGCACGTATACAAATATAAAGAAATTAATATCAAACACACAGGCAGCTTTCACTTTTTTATATTACTTACTTCGAATACAAACATAAAATAAATCAATAAAAAAACTTTATCACAAAACCAAATGCTACAATCGCAAATAAAAATCGCAAGGGATAATCCCATACAAACAATTTTAACTTTTTTGAATAATTATGAACATGCAGCCAAAACTCTGAGGCTCTGGTGGGTTGATTATTGCCTATCGATCTGGAAAGGTGATAATAGTTCCATCCAGTCCAAATATTAATATGTTTAAATACAAAAAAATCTAATTTCTATATGTACATATAATTTACGAGTAATATAATGAAAAAAAAACCAGGTTGCAAAAATCTAAAACTTCATAATCAATATGTTTAGTATAGCAAGGCTTTTTGAGACTGTAATAAAAAGTTCGGATTTAAATATCACAATGTAAATGAATCTTTAGTATTTTTTTAAATATAATTATCTGTTACGACCATCAATCATATAAAACAGAATTATTAACAAAAATTGTAGAAAATTAATTTTGTTACTGTACCCTATACTATTTTAGGTTCCCTTCTCAGAATCCACTAAAACTTACCTAGTACCTATAACTTAGATAGGTACTCAGCTAAATTTATGTTAAACTATACATCGTCGCCTTTAGCAATATCAAAGCGGATGATTCCTTTAATGTTGTAAGCGTTGCTGAAATTCCTCTGTGTACACGAAATTGAGCAAAATTCGGATGAAATTACCGAGTAGCTATGGCTGGCGGGCTGGGGCGCATCGATTGAGCAATAAATCATAATAATATAATAGGTGTAATGTAAACTGTGGCTCGGGGATGACGCGGCCGTAACCCTGCCCCGCCCGCCGCGGTCGCATCGCATCAACCATGCTTCATTTAACCACACGAAATAACAAAATTAAGCAATGTGTGTCTATTTATTTATTAATTTTTGAAATTTTATTACCGTACTAGCGGCCGCCCGCGACTTCGTCTGCGTGGACAATTTTTTGGCCATCCCTCGGGAACTGTACGTTTTTTCTGGATGAAAGGTACCCTATGTCCTTTTCTGTACCCCTGACAACGTGTATGCAAAATTTCATGATGATTGGTTCAGTAGTTAAGACGTGAAGGCGTAACAAACAAACAAACAAACAAACAAACGGACTTTCGCATTTATAATATTAGTAAGGATTGGGTATTAATCGTCTTATCAAAAATTCACAATAAATGGTTTTATTGGATCTCGTAGCAACAAATATGCATACATTTAGGTACATACCTATTTTATGTCAATAATGCTTTTTAATTTTTTGAAAATTTAACCCTAATGTCATCAGTTGTTATATTTAGTGACAAAACAAACTGTCTAGGTACCACTCGAAATTTATAACCACATTTTGTGTAAAATTATTATCATAGCAACATTTGCCACCAAAACCCGCAAAGCTCCCAAAAGAGCAACAAATAAAGTGGTTGTTATAATGTGTGTCATATTTTAGTTGTCGTAATGAACTGGCAACACTGCCCGTCGGCCTAGTTCGCGCTAATGGTCCGCTCGTATGTAATTGCCGGCGCGACACACTGCCCTTCAGGAATGTTCCCTCACGCAAAAATGTTGAGTGGACATTTTGTAACAACTCCACTCACCGAAATTGCGCCCTTTCTCGTGTACATGTAATTGAAGTACCAAAAGGTTTTTCAGATCAAACCAACTATACAAAAGTGATTTTCCAAATGAATTTAGTTGATCCAACTTGCTGTTAAAATTAATTTGCAACACTTTCCCACAATAAATGTTTTCATCACTCAAATATATGTGGTTCTACATAATGCACTTAAATAATAAAAAGTTAATTTAATTAATTTGAAATAAAATAAATGTGAAGGTTGCGTCATGTTTGAATACCCAATGCAAAAGTTACAGAAAACTCTGTGAAAATTAATTAATCCATAAGCTATGAAGAAATCAATTCGCAATCCATTCTTGTGGATAAAAATCACATAACGCTTGCTTTAATAAGGTAATAAACCAACAATGTAATACATAATTAAATGCCACTCACACTCTAGACACTGTTATGCACAACTTTACCCCATCCTGCAACGCTTCGAATAATTCTACCTGCATAACATAAAATGCTTGGCAACCCTCAACACAAACTCCCATCGGCAAATTCCGATTACATGAGTGAGTATTAACGCGCACAGCGAGTGCCGTGGTGGGTTAACCCTACTTGTGTTGGGATAGTCAATAATATATTATGTGTCGAACGAAACCATAATCAAGGGTTGCATTCAATTGTACCCAGAATGATACTTATTAATTTCTGGGTACAATCGAATGCAAACGTTGTTTGACGAAAGAGGATGAACATCATCAATTTAATTTTTAACTGACTTCATCAAAAGGAGGAGGTTCTCAATTCGATTTTATACTTTTTTTATCGTTGTTCGCGCGTATCTTCGTCATTTATGGACCGATTTTGATGATTCCTTTTTGTTCGATTGAGTATTCTTGCGAGATGGTCCCATTATTTTTTTTTCAAATCGGTTCAGTAGTTTTCAAGTAATCCTGAAAATACTATGATTTTGCATTAAATGCCTTGACGACTTTGTTATTTATGAACCGAATTTGATGAAGTTTTTTGTGTTGGAAAGGGGATACCTTTAGTGTAGTCTTTTTAACCGAATTAAAAAAAATAGGTTCTCAGTTTGACCTGTATGTATGTATGTTTCTCCGCGATTATCTCACGTTTGGCTGAGCCGATATTTTTACCTAATAATATACCTACACTACCTAATACAGAAGGTACAAACTTACACTAAAAATAAAAGAATATAAAAATGGTTAAGAAACAAAAAACCGACTTCAAAAAACCTGCCTATAAAAAGCAAGAAATAATAATTATTCAAATCATTAGATACGCATTATCATCGTTATAATAACGTCTATTGAAATCGGGTGGGGCTTTTAGAATAAAAAAAGGAAGTTGTACTTCCCGTACGTACGTACGTACGAACGTTCGTACCCCACCCGAATTCAATCGACGTTATTATAACGATGATAATGCACATCTAATGATTTGAATATTATTTCTTGCTTTTTAGAGGCAGGTTTTTGGAAGTCGGTTTTTTGTTTTTAAAACAATTTTAGACTTCTGATATGGAATTTAAATGTAATAAATTATTTTCATTTAAAAAAGGTAATCTGTCATCTACCAATTTTGTTTAAATTAAAAATTAAAAACGAGCTTTTGGGTGCAAAAACAACATAGGTACCTTCCTTTCAAATCCATTGTGATCTCTGCTTGAGAAATAGAAACGATACTACCTATCCTTTTTTTATCGCAAACTAACGTAATCCGGATAAAATACACAGGGTAGAAAAAACGGAATTATGAGGGAAAGTAAGTACCCTGAATATTAATTGGCAAATTTTACTGAAAGGAAATATTCCATTAGTTTTAAAAATAAGTAAAATTGCATTCAAAGACTTTTGATAAATCGCTTGTCTCAGCCGCGATAGGATGCCGGGAATCGAACGGGCTAAAACCAGAAAAATAAACGTCCTGTACTTTTATGATACCAATCGGTAGGGTCAATGAAAAGGGGCAATTTCTTTTTAGAAATTCTAGTATCCTAGATTATAGACAGGCCCAAAAAATACAAAAAAATTGTAGTTCAAAAAATTGTTGTAAGTACTTAAGTACTTAATTTTCTTAATTTAAAAAAATCTTTGAATGCAATTTTACTTATATAAAAAATAAAGGTTTTTTTTTTAGTAAATTTTGCTATCACCAATATTTAGGGTACATTCCACCCTGTATATACCTTCTACAATACGAAGCTCAGTCGACAAACGTCTGCACAGTTTAAACAGCGCAGCGAAAATTTTTCTATGTCTATGGTTTAAACATTCTGATTTCTCCTCGAACACTCCTGTATATATTATTATTTCCACGTGGTCGCGTTCCAATGGGGAGGAAAAGCGCAATTTTATCCCGATAGGTGGCGTCTGGTCTTTGGTACCCGGCCGCCTCAAAGAAAGTGTCAAAACATATGAGAATCTCTTAGAGTGTTGCACTTTTTAATTTTATACTGAGAAAATGCCGCATTGTTATGCATGTAACTTGTAAAATATTAGAGTTCATCGATTTCCCAGTAACAAAAAAATATTGGGCAAAAAAATATCAAAAAAAGATGCTTTTCCCTCGATTTTCTCCTTTGCTGAGCCTGAGAAACATTATAAATCAAAAGGAATGTTTCATGAATTTGATGAAGCTTCGCCAAAATAAAACAACATTTGAATTATAACAGCTTTGTTCTTTAATATTTCAACCTCAGCAGTTTCTAACATATTTATAGCTTGGATGAATTTGATAGGTATATCAATTGACAACATATCAAAATTTTTATCCTGTTTTTTTATTTGTTATTTAGAAATTACTGGTGAAAACATGAGACACGTATTTTTTTATTTTCCAAAATTTTTATTTTAAGTCAACGTAATATTAATTTGAAAACTTATCTATTCTAAAAGAGCGTAAGTGCCGTTTAAAGGATTTTTGGCGGACAATATCCTTTGCCCATATGGATAAAAAAATCATTATGACGTCAACCTGCCAATCTAATCTATGGACGGTAATGACGTTTGTTTGTTTATCTTTTGCTCGAGGTTGTTTTCTTTTATTGTCGCTATTTTTACCTTATTTTCAACAATAATAAAAAAAGATATTCGTAAATTAGATTCCATAATCTCATGTGTAGTTCCTGCCTGCAAAAATTCTGTGATTGAATGCCCAAACAAACACTGTTTTACGTGCCAAACCAAAATCTACACGTTTACAAGTGGTGTGTTGCTTTAAAGTTTTATGGAAATTGAAACTAATGCACTTCAAAACAAACTGTATTTATTAAACAAATTCAAACGTACACAATATCTTTTTATTTCTAAAAATAAAATGTTTCGCAGAAGAATTCAGCTTTTGCAGCATGATGAAGTCCATTTTGGTAAGGTTGCGACTGTCTGCTATTAAAAATCCTTCAGAAAACTTGATATTATATTTCGATAGATGTTAAATTTAACCAAAATACTAATTCAAGTTAAAAATATCATGAATACATTCAAAACAAAACTAATCAAAGTGAAAAATATTTTGATTCTTGACACAGACTGACATAAATGGTAACCTTGACAGCGACAGTTTTTATGATTATAATTTTTTTAAGATAAAATCACACAACTTTTTCACGCAAAGGAGTTAAATATTTAATATTCCTTTATCTCGATGATACAGTGTTTTTTCTACATATTTCGTTAAATTATTGATCAAAAGCCCCGAAAAATTATGTACGGTGTCAGAAATTGAAAAACCTCGAAATGGTTTTCGATTTAAGGTACCTTGTAAAAAATGAAAACATGTCAATTATGGAATAAGCCCAATATTGGGAAACAGAGAATTAATAGAATTTTATATGCCAGAGTCATTCAAGAAACTTAGAATAATAAAATAAATATAATAAAACGGTTCGTGTAATTTTGGACGGTACAGAAATTCCAGTACAGAAACCTGAAATTACTATTGCACAGAAGGCATCATGAGGCAACTATAAACACGGAAATTCACACTCAGTTGCTTTGTTAAAATTTAAATCATATGCTTCTAATCTGAAATAAAAAGATTACTTGTAAATCTTACACGAAATTTAAAGAAATGTAATGCTTGTTAGCAATTTTTTGTAAGTTGCTATAAACTTTCTTGTCTGTTGTTTTGGCTTTTCTTTTCCGTAATTCTTCTTTTATCTGAGCTAAAGTTAGCATAGAATACATTGTTTGTCCGCAAAACCGAAAAAAATATTATCTAAGAAAGTAAAATCACGTAATACACAGTCAAGACAATATAAGCTCAAACTGACAATGGGTCCAAAGACTGAAGCGCCATCTGTAATTCACTTTGCCTTCGCCTCCCCATTCCTGAATATTCGCTTCGCTTAGCGCTGAGTTTAATCCTTACCTTAGCATGTATGATAGATTACTTCGACGCGACACGTTGCGAGAAGAGCTGACCTAAACTGCATTTCAACTAGCATTTAATTACTTAATGAAAAAGTAATTACGTTGCATACGAGTACATTAAATTTATAATTTCAGTGAAAGTGAACGTGAAATATATTTTATTTAAATAAGCTCACATAATAAGCCTTTTTTAATCGTCAATGGGGAGGAAAAGCGCAATTTTATCCCGATAGGTGGCGTCTTGTCGTTGGTACCGAGCCGCCTCAAAGAAACTGTCAAAACATATGGGAATCTCTTGGAGTATTGCACTTTTTAATTTTATACTGAGAAAATGCCGCATTGTTATGCATGTAACTTGTAAAATATTGGAGTTTATCGATTTCCCAGTAACAAAAAAAATTGTGGGCAAAAAAATATAAAAAAAAAATGCTTTTTCCTCGATTTTCTCCTTTGCTGAGCCTGAGAAACATTATAAATCAAAAGGAATGTTTCATGAAATTGATGAAGCTTCGCCAAAATAAAACAACATTTGAATTATAACAGCTTTGTTCTTTAACATTTCAACCTCAGCAGTTTCTAACATATTTATAACTTGGATGAATTTGATAGGTATATCAAATATGGAATAAGCCCAATATTGGGGCCAAACAGAGAATTAATAGAATTTTATATGCCAGAGTCAGTCAAGAAACTTAGAATAATAAAATAAATATGATAAAACTGTTCGTGTAATTTTGGATGGTACAGAAATTCCAGTACAGAAACCTGAAATTACTATTGCACAGAAGGCATCATCAGGCAACTATAAACACGGAAATTCACACTCAGTTGCTTTGTTAAAATTTAAATCATATGCTTCTAATCTGAAATAAAAAGATTACTTGTTAATCTTACACGAAATTTAAAGAAATGTAATGCTTGTTAACAATTTTTTGTAAGTTGCTATAAACTTTCTTGCCTGTTGTTTTGGCTTTTCTTTTCCGTAATTCTTCTTTTATATGAGCTAAAGTTAGCATAGAATACATTGTTTGTCCGCAAAACCGAAAAAAATACAATCTAAGAAAGTAAAATCACGTAATACACAGTCAAGACAATATAAGCTCAAACTGACAATTGTTCCAAAGACTAAGCGCCATCTGTAATTCACTTTGCCTTCGCCTCCCCATTCTTTTACCCTACCACCCATTATGACGTCTTTTAACTGACAAGAAAAATGGGCGCAAAAAACTTGTCAGCTTTATCAGATGGAATGATATTTACAAAATATGTATATCGTTTCCAGACTTTATATAAACAAAGATTAACAAATAAATAACATTATTGAATTAGCTCATTTCTTAATTAATTTCAAATTTCTTAATCAATTTTCAGATTTTAAGCTAAATTCAAAGTTTGAACTTGTTATTCAGTCTAAGCTGTTACAATAAATAAAAATAAAAGAAAAACATACAATTCAATATGCGTTAAGATAGGTAGTCAGAAGCAGACCCATTCCCACTGGCAGCACCAGTTCACGAGCATGACGCATGAACCAGCCATCTCTTCGCTCAACCATATTTGAGGGAATGTAACGACCCGCCTCATACGACACCACCGCAGAAATGATTAAAAAGAGCATGACATACTAAGACTACCTATGTTAAGGCATCGAATTGAAAATTTATATCCAAAAGCTTTTCATAGGTCTTTCACTAAACTACTGACTATAGAAAGTAAAAATATTGCAATTAAATAAATCAAAACAAGGTAAGCTATTAAGAATTATATTTTTTGAGTAAAAAGTGCCATACATACGGACAATATAAAACAGATCTTTTATATACGAGTTATACGACGCCCTTAATACAAGCAGACAGAAGCAGACCCATTCCCACTGGCAGCACCCGTTCACTAGCATGACGCATGAACCAGCCATCGCTTCGCTCAACCATATTTGAGGGAACGTAACGACCCGCCTCACACGACACCACCGCAGAAATGTTTGAAGTGAGCATGACATACTAAAGCTACCCATATTAAGTCATCGAGTCAAGAAGCCAGTAGTACGTTTTTAAGTAGGTAGGATACTTCTCACAATTTTATACTTAGAAAAGAAAATCAGTATTAGGACTTGAGTAAAACTGCAAAGCGATATAACTCTTGGATGACCTCTGTATTTATGCAAAGAAGTACTGAAAGCACTCAAAAAAGTACTATCTTACGTCCATTTTTCAAGAAACCATGTTCCCTTTAAGCATGTCACAAGAGCAGTAATCTTGAGAGAGCTTTCGGGACCAGTATCTATAAGTGCAGCTCGTGTTATGTTCGCATTCCGTCGCAAGCCCGAGTGCAAGGCACACCACCAAATTCCTGAGGCAGGCCGCAGGGCGGGCGACCTTAATACCGCCCATCAGCAAATTGCGAAACACCAGCTGGTCGTGACAAGAAGTCGCTGGCATAATTCACGCTATTGAACCGCAATCGGCGTCCGAAACTACTATGACACAATCGTTTCCGATATTTCGTGTCCTTTTACCGACTCTTTATAACGTTTTCAAAGTGCTTAAAGTCGTTCCGCGTCGTCAGCGGTTACATGGTAGCGTGATTCGAGTTTAAAGTAATATCTGTCGGGCGCGGAGGGTTATTAAATAGCGTCTCGCGGGCTGAGTGCACCCTGACCCACATCCACTGCAGCGCTCGACTTATATGAGTTGAGTGGACTTTATTGATTCGAAGTCTTGAGACGGTGCTCCCTCCCGCCCGCGCGGGGGAGGGAGGCTACTTACTCAATATTCCGAAGGCGCGCCAGGACGCCTGCACAGCAGTAATAGGACGCTTAGGTAACACGCAGTGCTAAACGAGAGTTTTATGCGCCCCTACTATATATTTTATTCTGGTTCAAGGTAACTGTGGTAACTATCATACGATTATTTTTTTATTAAGTTTTAAATTCACTTAAGCACATTATCATCATTGATCATTGAGTATCAACAGCTTTGGTACATTGTGTGTGACATGGTCATATTTAAGATATTTTCCTCAAATAATCTTTGTAAACTTACTTTAAAGAAAAACCCTATTTAATAAATGAAGTCTGGTTTGCCCCCTTTTTTTATTACACATTAGAACTAAAAAATCATTTTTCATGTAGGTTAGGTACTCATCAATTAATTTTAACTAAGTATTGTTAAAGTATCTGATTAAGAATCAAAAGTAACAGTTATCGCGGGGATTACAAAGTTATCGTATGGTAATCTTGGCGGAGGTAAGGTTAATGGGCGGTTTCTTGCGGATACTTCGCCTGCGACCAGCTGCATCCAGTAATTATACGAGTTTCCATCGATCCAGCTTTCTGGCAACATACTGGACCATCTATTCTAAAGGATAATTTCATATTATGTTCTAATTTTAAGTCAAATCAAGGGGCTAATTGTCTTATTTCAATCTGTGTCTTTTAATCAAATCTATCGCAATCGCTTTCATTTGACAGATGGATGTGACATACTTACGTAGTATGATAGATGCAATATAAAAGTTTACATTCGAGTTCTATTCTCTAAAAACAAATCTGATACCTATCGTCTTAGATGATCAGATTTTCTTTTTAACATTTTCCTCGTCTGTTCAGCCTATATTATTTTATACAATGCACTTATTGAACGTCTACACCTTTTCATGGCTTCGTAAGTCTTTAAGTCTTCTTCGGCGTCAAAGGAAGCCGCAAAAAATTCACAGAATTCGCAGTCCCCGCAAGAAACGGAGCATTGAAAATAAATACAATTACGAAAAAAATTAAACAAAGCAATCGCAATACTATTATTTTTCTAAGGTTTTAACAAAGCAAATGCAAAACTATTATTTTTTTAACTCGTTGGCCTCGTTTCACAAAAGCGCCCGCTGAATGTCTCGACGCTGCCGAATAATTTATTTACCGATTTCTAAATTTCCTACGAATGCACTTCTCGTCTTCGCATCTTTTACCACCATTACCATGACAGTCGGTTAATAATCATCTATGATTCATGGTAATGGTAGCTACATCACTTTTTAAATACGGAAATAAATACCCGTTTTTCTACAATTCCAAATCTAAGGGGACCACCTAGGTCACAATCCGATTTTATATTTTTTTTGCCATTTTGTAGCTAAACTAATACCCTAGGACCTTTTTTTCTTTTTTTCTTAAGTCGGATTTTTTCCGAAATTTTTACAATTTAATAAACAAACACCCCCCAAAAATCCGACCTTTTTAAACTTTTCAAAATTCCAAAAAATGTTACCAGCCTAATTTCAAAATTCAAACTTTCACACGTGTCTCGATAAATTTCTCAACTTTAGGTGCTATTTTAATCTCGATCCTCTCAAAATCCTCGGAGCTATGGCTAAAAATACGTCTCAGGTGATTTGCATCTGATAACCACTTTTAATGGTAAAACAACTTTAAAAGTAACTTTAAATCCATTATTTATAAAACTACATACACACAAACTGATAGTCCATTTCATTCAGACAATCTTTTCTAATATATTTAATTATTTTAATCCTACTAACAAAATTATATGAACCACATAAGTAGTTTACGTTTTTGAATTAATTGTATGCGTAAGTAATATATGTATATGCACAGACATATCGTTGTTTATGTATATGATGCATAATTATTAATTTACTTTTAAAAAGAAAATTCACATCAAAGAGACTGTCAAAATTGTTTACCTTAGCTGAAAGGAGAATGGCAAGGGCCCATATATTTTCAGAACCACATAAAGGCTTAGCGTGCCAAGAAGTAAATAGCATGAATTTAATCCTCTATTAAAGCCTAATAAATTATGTAATCGTAAGATACACTTTAAAGCTGGGGATAAAAAGTTGATTTTAAAACCTAAACTCAAAACAGCACCTAGTAGGCAATTACTTTGGATACATTACATAACCTACACAGAATGATTTTTATTTCAAAGCTTTAGGTGAGGCTGGTCATGAAATCCACAAATATTTAGTCATTAGACCGTAATAGACAATTACCTACTACCTATCTATCATTGACCTGAAACATAGTATGATAACGATAGGTAGGTACTAATCCGCGTCAATTGGTAAGGCGCCTGGCGGCCATGATTTTAACCTCAAAAACGAAAAACAATTGTATTTTTTTCATATACCTAGACCCTTTCTTATTGAAAATAAGAATTCAATAATTAATATATTATATTACCTATTAGAATTTTACTGTTTTTGACATTTTTAGTTGCGGATGATGTTGTTTTTCTAAATGTTGCCTCCTTCTTTACGAACACTTTAAATTGAAAAGTAACCACCAAATTATGACCTTTAAATCTCATAAGGTCCGAATTGGGCACGCTCAGTATTTATGAATTTGAAAAATGGTTCCCAGTTTGCCATTCTTCTTTAAAAAACTTAGTCACAGGTAACGATATCAAAAGTGTATAAAGTACTATTCATTATCTATAAGGGATGAAAATGAGAACACCACAATTTCGGGACACTCTTGTGGATAGCTGCCGGCTGCGATCGCGGGGTTCTCAAGACTACTGCAATTAAAATGGCGGACGTGCAAAATCGCAATCGGCGCGCATTCCATTCTTTATTTGAATTTAAATGAAATTTTACAAAATTACGTTATTACGCTATATATCAAAGTATTTATGACATATATGTATTATTTTAAACTTATTTAATTATTTTAACATTAGGTTTAGGTATTTTCTTTAACATTTATAAAGTTTGTATTTTAATTTATTATAAGTTATAGCTTATGGCCGTACACAGTATGCATGTGTGAGTGAATGAGAGAATGTGTGTATGCGTCGCCTACAATATTCCCCCCCTAGTGTTGCAAACACTATCATCCCGTGGGTTAAGTAAGGCGACGCGAGTTACAGGACGGCGCAAGATACCGGTGCGCGTGCGGACATCAACGATACGGACGCGACCATCACTGCCTGCGTGAGCCGCAGCCACTACACCATGGCGCCAGCTGTTACGTTCCAAATTAGGTTCAATTAAAATTACGTAATCACCTATCTGCAAAGACCTATTCTCTTGCGTCCACTTTTGGCGAGGTATAAGAGTTGGTAGGTATTCCCTAGTCCAACGGGCCCAGAAAGAGTCAGCTAAACGTTGCGCTACACGCCATCGTTTCCTAAGGCAGAGATCTTGGTCATCGTATTTACCGAAAGAAGGGTTATTCGATGAGGAGCCGATTAAAAAATGATTAGGCGTGAGTGCCTCCGGGTAATTAGGATCAGTGGATACGTGAGTTATGGGGCGACTGTTGACTATCGCTTCCACCTCCGCCAATAACGTGACTAACGTGTCAGGGTGTGGGGCACGTTCTTTTAAGATAACTTTTAGTGACGACTTAACGGTTCGTATCATACGCTCCCACGAGCCGCCCATTTCCGGCGCTCCAGGTGGGATAAATCTCCACTCTATGCCACGAACTGTTCCGTCCTCACGCAATAAATCCGTGTTCATTTCGGCCAAGCTTCGTTTCAGTTCATTATCAGCGCCACGCAGGTTAGTACCATTATCTGAATAGATAACGGAAGGGAACCCTCGGCGCGCTCCCATGCGACGGAGCCCCATTATCGTGGAGTCAGCACTGAGATCTTCAGTGAGCTCAATATGTATGGCACGTATGGTTAGACAGGTAAACAACATTCCATAACGTTTTTGTCGTCTACGACCGACTGTGGTTTCTAATGGTCCAAAAAAATCGATTCCGGAAAAACTGAAGGGGCGGCGGTAGTGTTCCAATCTGGCTGCTGGTAAGTCAGCCATGCGTTGTGGCTTTGCCACCGCTCTCCTATAACGACAAAACAAGCAGTGAGCAGATACTGAGCGGACGGATGGTCTTAGTTGCAACACCCAGTATCGCTGTCTCAACTCATTAACGACGAGTTCGTTGGCGCCATGGAGGGCGCGTCTGTGATAGTGTTCTATCAAGAGTCGGGTGATTCTGTGTCGGCCATCTAAAATAGCTGGTCTCCGTACCGACTGCTCGACACCAATAACTTTGTCGATACGACCACTGACGCGAAGAACACCTGACTCGTCACAATAAGGTGATAGCTGTAGCAAACGACTGTTTGATGGCAGCGGCTTACTTTGCTGTAAACATATAAGTTCAGCTTTAAATGTGAGGTGTTGACATTTTTTAATAATGAGTAGCTCTGCTTCCTTCATTAGAGGCACGTCAAGTTGGACGCTTTGACGCCTAAATTTACGAATGAAGAGCAGGACTCTGGCGGTAGCCCGCACGAGGATGATCCACTTCGAGACATTATCTTCATTTGGCAAAGATAAGTCCGAGTGTTCGACCACTGTGAGCACAGACCGTTCCTCACAAGTTACATCTTCAGACCGTTTGGAAAATTTTGTGTCCTTAGGCCATTCACATTCAGGTCGGCGTAAAAACGAAGGGCCTTGAAACCAAATGTCTGAAAATGTCAGAGGAGGGGCGTCCTCTCGAGTTGCTACATCAGCAATATTAGTTGCTGACGGCACGTGACGCCATTCACAAACTTTAGTCAGTTCATCGATCTCACCGAGACGATGGGCCACATATGGCTTATAATTTCTCGGATCACTACGAATCCATTGTAAAACCGTACTGGAGTCGGTCCAGTAAAAGCGCTTAACGACTTGAGTATTTTTATGTTCACGACACACAGTGTCGGCGAGGCGCGCGCCCAAAAGCGCACCCTGTAGGTATCTCCAATCTAGGAATAGAAATAGGACGTAAGGGACTTACTCTGCTTTTACTTGCAGCAAAACAAACTAACACGCGTCCATCTAACAAAGTAAATCGCCAATAAATGACCGCTGCGTACGCTTTCATCGACGCGTCGCAAAAAATGTGCATTTGTTTTTCTATAATGTCCGAATCACTAACAAAATTAGAAGAGCATTTTTCACATACGCCTGCGTAGCAATTTGTCCAATCAGCTGTTTTTAAATAACAGCGAGGAATACGCAACGAACACAATAATCGCAACTCCTTTAACCAATCCATCCACTTAACGTGCTCATCGCTATGGATGCGGCAGTTCCATTCTACTCCGCTTCGATGAACAGACTGAAAGAGTATTTTGCCTTTTATAATAAAAGGAGAAAGAAACCCATGTAAATCGTACACTGACATAATTACGCTAAGCATTTGTGACTTAGTAGGTGCTTGCGTACCATCTAGCACATCACTAGGTATGCGGTCAAGTGATAATTTAAATGCAAAAGAATCATCATTCGGGTACCACATCAAACCGAGTGTACGCTCAGTGACGTTCGTAGCTCCATGGCTAAATTCAATAGCCGTCTGCGCGAGCGATTCAGACGGAATAGTTCGTAAAACTTGTTTACTATTGCTCGACCAACGAGCTATCTCAAAACCACCTTTGCTGTGGATGTATGTAATATCATGCACTAATTGAATAGCTTGGCTTTCGCTATCACATGAGTGGATACAATCATCCATATAGTGATTATTAATAATCACATCTGCAGCATCAGGATACAAGTCTTGGTACTTTAAAGCGTTTTTATTTTTGATATATTGCGCTATAAACGGCGAACAAGTCGCACCAAAAATTAAACTTTGCATAACACATATTTTTAAAGGGCCGTTAGCGTTATCTTGCCACAAAAATCGCAAAACATGTTGATCTTCAACACGTATTTTTATTTTGTCGCCAACTATGACGAAGTTATGCTGACGAAACCGTAACATAATACCTAAAAGTGAATTATACAAATCGCGACCGGTCAACAAATAATCATTTAAACAAACACCGTTAACTTTACCTGCACCGTCAAAAACTAATCTTAATTTACCGGGTTTATTAGGATTTTGTACCCCAAAGTGAGATAAATACCAAATATGACTAGCCGAGAGTTCATTAATCATAAGTTCCCGAGCGTAGCCAAGATCGAATAATTTTTGCATTTCTTTACGATACCTAACTGCATAAGATTCATCACCTTGAAATTTTCTCATTAATCCCTTTAAACGCGAAAGTGCATAGTTATAACTATCAGGCATGGAAAAATCGTCCTTAATGAACGGCAAACCTACTTCCCAATGATCACCAAGTGTGCGTCCTTGAGCGCTCGAGAGCGGACGCACGCATCGGCGCGTACGCATTACTGTGTTTTTCGCAATGTCTACTACATTGAAGTGTTCGTCATGTAATGTCGTGATTTGTGAACTTCTTGCTTTCATCCAAAATAAACAAGATGTTATGGATGAAAAATCTTTGGTTACTCTGTGCATATCAAGCTTTTCAAAAGAAGATATTGACAATGCCAAGACTTTGCTATTCACCGCCATATCTCAACGTAAAATTGCAAGAAAAAAGGCGATGAAATCCTATAAGGACCTATATGACGTAATTACGGTTTTTAAGGAGACCGATCCAGATGATTTGCCGGTTTTTGTGGCTAAAGAATTGCAGAAGCTGCCGCCATTAACTTTCGACCATATTGATGCATCAAGATTGTTAAAAGATTTGCTCGTGCTAAAGAGTGAAGTGCAGAAAATTAAGGAAACGCATGCAACGCAACAACAATTGCAGGAAATTAAAGATGAAATGTTGAACCTAAAACATAATAATAGGCAAGATTTTTTCGTTACTCAGAAAAGAGGAGGTGGTTGTGAAAACAGTTTTTGTCTCGATAACGAGCCGCTTGGGCAGCAACAAAGTACGACACCACAACAGAATGAGTCAGATGACGGCGGCACTGCGGACCTGCATTCTTGTTTTCACTCGCCGCAATCAGACATAATTACGGATTTTTCACCAACGAATGATAATGCTAGCGCGGCGGCTCCGTTGAAAAATAACGTCGAAACTACCACTACTACTACCAGTGCGGAAAATAAAGTGCAGTCATCTACCCCGTCCGCGAGAAAATCTGCAACCTTAGCTGACATAGTGGCTGGAGAGAAGGAATGTCAGTCGAAAGATAAGCCGCCTTTGCCAGAAGAGTGGCATATTGTTGAACATAAACGGGTCAGGAATAGGAACCGTTTTGTTAGTATCCAGGGCAAAGCCACTACTGATCCATCTGTCAAGTTTAAAGCCGCGGATATAAAAATCCCCCTATTTATAAACAATGTAGACAAAGAGGTGACGGAGAACGATATAACTGAGTACATTCGTAGCAAAACACAGATTGACGTGAACCTGCGAAAAGTAAATTCTAAACAACAAAAACAATACTGTGCCTACATTGTTTACATTCCTAAAAACAAACTATCTTCGTTTCTGAACGATTCGTTTTGGCCTGAAGGGGTGACATTTCGCCGTTTTGTTAATCGTAAACAAACGAGTGATGAATTTAGAAATAACAAATCTCAGTCATGAATAATAGTACTACAAAATTTATCACTTTCAATTGTAAGTCACTGGTAAGGTCTATTGACTGTATACGCGCACTGTGTCAGACCGCGGATCTGATTGCTCTGCAGGAGACATGTCTGCTGCCGCATGATATACCTCTGCTGGGCACCGTTCACCCAGAATTTGAATACACTGGAAAATCAGCTGTTGATACGTCGGCGGGAATACTTCGTGGGCGTCCCTACGGCGGCGTCGCTATACTGTGGCGAAAAGGTGTTTTTCACTCCGTAACGTCAGTGCAGTGTTCTAGTGACCGGCTCATTGCTATTAAAATAACCACAACGCAGTGTTCTTTCTTAGTGTTTTCTATATATATGCCTACTGACGAACCGACGCACCTAGTGGATTTTGCACATTGTTTGGGTGAGTTGAACGCTATTATTGACAGTTGTGATGTTGAAAACGCGTATCTTCTTGGCGACTTCAATGCTCATCCGGGTAGGCAGTTTGGTGTAGAATTGAATAATTTCTGTGTAGATCAAAACTGGATTTGTGTAGATATTGAAATACTAGGCGTAGACTCAGGCTCCTATACATACTTGAGTGATAGTCATGGGACCACTAGCTGGCTAGACCATTGTGTAGTTACCCAGGGTACGAGACATACAGTTGTGAATGTATCAATCAACTATAATACGTTTTGGTCTGACCACTTTCCATTGGAATTGCAGTGCGACCTTAATATATTAAGACCTAAAACTGTGTACCGTAATAATGCCAGTAATGGAATCATATGGGGTGATAGGGACGCTTCTCAAATATCCTTATATACTGATTATTGTAATGCAAAACTAAAACAAATTGATTTTCCTGAGGTTTTTGCGGAGTGTGCCGACACTATGTGTAATAATCCGAAGCATAATAGTATCTTGTTTGATATGTATAACAATATTATCAATACATTAAATGAAGCTTCTTTATGTAGTTCCAATAGGAAAACATGTAATCGCAGAAGGAAACATAATATATGTGGTTGGAATAAACATGTAAAGAGTGCACATAGTGAGGCTCGAATGTGGTTTCATTATTGGGTTTTGTATAATAAACCTCGTGAAGGGTATGTGTACAATAAGATGTGTGAGTCTAGAAGCACCTTTAAATCTAAGTTGAAATGGTGTCAGACAAATGAACAACAAATAAAATTGGACATTTTGGCTATGCATCATACTAAAAAAGAGTTTTCTAGTTTTTGGAAACATACAAAAAAGTTTAATCCTAAGTCATGTATTCCAGTGAGCGTTGAAGGATTAAATGATCCTTCACTGATAGCTGAAATGTTCAAAGATCATTTTAGAGTAGAGTCACCTTTGGGCCCACCTGTTTTTGTAAACGACACAGCTCAACCAAGTGGCAACTGTCCTGGTGAAAAATCAGTCATGATTACAGCAAAGGATATTAGATCTGTTTTAAGAAAAATGACTCGAGGCAAATCTCCTGGACACGATTACTTAAGTATTGAACATCTGCAATATGCAGGTCCACACATGCCTCGAGTTCTGGCAATGTTTTTCTCCCTTTGTTTGAGTCATGGATACTTACCAGACAGTATGTTAAAAACCCTGGTTGTGCCTATAGCTAAAAATAAGACGGGCAATACTAGTGATAAATGTAATTACCGACCAATTTCACTTGCAACCATAGTGTCTAAGGTGCTGGACAGGCTGCTTGACCAGCAGTTGGGCAAACATGTCAGGCTTCATGATGCCCAGTTTGGATTTAGGCCGGGTCTATCAACTGAATCCGCTGTCCTGTGCCTCAAGCAGACTGTGCAGTATTACACCACCAGGAGTACACCTGTATATGCCCTTTTTTTAGACCTGTCAAAGGCTTTTGACTTGGTACAATATGATGTTCTTTGGAAAAAACTCTGTGATGACACTAACCTGCCTCATGATTATGTTTGTATTTTAAAGTACTGGTATGCAAACCAACAAAATTTTGTAAAATGGTCAGGAGAGTTGTCAAGTGTGTACAGGTTGGAATGTGGGGTGAGGCAAGGTGGAATAAGCTCTCCCACACTTTTCAACCTGTACATAAATAAACTGATCGTTGAACTCAGCAGCGCTGGAGTCGGCTGTTCTATTGACGGTACCCTTGTCAATAACATAAGTTATGCCGACGATATGGTGCTGCTGTGCCCATCGGTCAGCGCTCTCAAAAAACTTATCGACATCTGTGAGCGATTTGCAGAATCACATGGTCTTAGGTACAACACAGCTAAAAGTGAATTATTAGTTTTTAAAGCTAATAACAAGACATATAAAGTTCCTCCTGTGAAATTAAATGGGGTTCCTCTTAGGCGTGTACAAAGTTTCAAGTACCTGGGACATTGGGTAACCGAGTCGCTCAAGGATGACCTTGATATCGAGCGGGAGCGTAGGGCACTGTGTATAAGAGCTAATATGCTTTCTCGCAGGTTTGCACGATGTACAAAGCAAGTTAAAATAACCCTTTTTAAAACTTTTTGTCACTCACTGTACACGTGCAGCCTGTGGATGAATTACACCCAAGGAGCATACAGGACCCTGCGCACCCAATATAACAACGCCTTTAGGGGGTTGATGGGGCTGCCTCGCTATTGCAGTGCATCAGGGATGCTAGCCACGGCGGAGGTAGATAGCTTCGCAGCCATCATAAGAAAGCGCATTGCATCCCTGATCCATCGGGTGCGGGGCAGCTCCAACAGTCTCCTACAAACGGTTGCGGCGAGGCTGGACGTGGATAGTGCAATTATGCAACACTGGACGCGCGTCCACCTCTCGAAGGACACTAAGCCGTCCTATAATAATAATTTTATAAATCATATTGTGTAGTGTAGGTAATATGGACTTACGTCTGAAATAAATGATTTTTATTTTATTTTATTTATTTTTATTTATATTACGTGAACTTTCGTCTAAAATACGAATAGCTCTTAAATGCGCCGTATTCTCGCGGCGTACGGTCGAAATTCCTATGGAGTCTAATTCGTACGACTGTTTAATTAACTGGGTCAATTCCAATTCGTCGTTAGCACAGAATACATAGTACAATCGTTAGCACCCGCCTGTGGCTCGGACCATAGAAAAATCAAATAAGTAGGCCAACTCGAGCTGTGAGCGAGCGATAATAGCCTAAACACTGGCTGACTGGTAGGGCTGTCGCTTATAGTTTATTCAATCGTCAAAATGCATATGTAGGCAATCTTTATGTAAAACAATTTTCCCCTGTAGGGTATTTTCATCAGGGATCTATAATATTTTTTTTTAATTATTTTTGTACATAGACTAGGAGCTGTCTACAATGTTTAACAACAACCACAACTACAACCTACCTACTCAAGTTTATTGCTTATATACCTACCTAAGATTTAGTTTGATTTATACAAATTTCTACTTAAGTAATTGGTCCCCTTCTTTTCGCGGTGGGGCATACTTAGTGAACTAATAAATCAAACCACAAATTGGTATCTGGTCAATGAAATTCGGAGCAGAACTAGGTATTTCCTAAACACTTTCAGATATGTAATAGCTAACACATTATTTAATTATGTACGTTCCTACGTATGATATAGTAGGGTAGTATATTAGATAGGTACTCACCGTTCTTGTTCGCTAGGTAATGGCCGGTATACATTTTGATTAGTGTTTAGTGCGAGTGGCTCGTTTAGTGTTTAGTGTTTAGCAAAAAACAATTACTTAACACTAAACAGAGACTGTCCGCACGTGTTTTTTGCTAAACACTAAACGAGCCACTCGCACTAAACACTAATCAAAATGTATACCGACCATAATGCGAAGAAAGACAATTCCGAATCAGACAAACTGCTATTTAGACATCCATAAACACTGCAATATTTTCTAGAGGTCATCTTCACGAATTTGTATTTAAAGGAGGTAAGTAGGTAGTGTACATGTACGGCGGAGCGTGCGTGAGCGGCTGAGCGCGGGCGGTATTAAGTACGACGCAGCCACGACTGACGCACCGCTATCACCTTTTAGTTGTGTGAGTGTGTGCGTGCGATGACGCATACGTACGGCCGCGCTCACATACAAACCGCGTTCGGGCGTATAATGAGTAAGACGACTTACTTATTTGATTTTACTATGCTCGGACTCAGAGTGAGCGAGATGAAACGTGTGCGCGTGCGCAGATGTGTGACTGCGACCGACGCAGCCGTGAATGGTCCACCCTAACTAGGGTTGCCAACCCTACTATATAATATAGTATCCTACTATATTGAGGTCTCGCCTACTATATTTTTTGAAAAAATATATAGTAGGCAAAACTACTATATTTTTTCAAGTGAAAAAATTAAACAATAGCAACAAAATAATTACTTATATGCACATTAGTAATTGCATAATATTTTTTTGTGATTAAACACTTGTCTTTATGGTTGTTGAATAAATTATGAAAATGTTCGTACTTACTTAAGTATGAAAAATTCAACTTTTTTAAAATCTTCCATACAAAACGTCAACTTACTATATTTTTTTGGACTTTTTCGCCATCTACTATATTTTTACACTAAAAATCTTGAAACTACTATATTTGATCCAAAAAAAGTTGGCAACCCTAACCCTAACCTGCATTTGGTCGCGTAAGGTTCACGTTCATTTCCGTGAAAAACTTCTAAAGGAGCCATAAGAAAATAATTATCTTCCCCGATAAGTAGGCGAGGCACAACACACTCTTTACAAACAAATCGTTTTAAATGCGAAAAATGATCACATGACATATTATTGATTACAGACAAATTTTGTTTTGGTAACTGAAGTTTGTCAACTTGACGTAAAGTAACATCATACATTTTACTTTCGTTATGTATACCAGAAATCTTAGTACAAATTTTCGGAGCATCAGATTGAAATATTTCTAAGCCAAACGCATCTATAAATTTAATAGCACTAGGTTGAAAACATTTTAAGCCTAATTCGTTTACCAAAGTCTTATCGATCATCGAAATCGCGGCACCATCATCTAATAATGCAAATGTACTCACAGTACCGAGGGGTCCACTGACGTTCACTTTTACCACTTTGAGAAGGACGTGCGGCGCTGTGCCCTCGTGAGGCGCCGGAGGCGCGAGCGGCGCCGGCGGCAGGGGCCCAGACACATGGGCAACGGTGGCGCGCGCTTGCGCCGCCGCGGCGGCGCCAGCAGGCGTCGGCAACTGCTGCGCGAACTCGCTGGCAGGGGCGGGCGGCACCGTGCTGGCGCGCGCGACGGTTTGGGCGGCGCCATCGTCGACTAGCGGCGCGGTACCAACGCGTGACCTGTCCTGCGCGCCGGTGGCGGCAGGGGCCGTACCCGATGGCTCCTGTTCGTCTGATGTGACGTGGGACGTCATATGACTCGGCTGCGGTTTGTTATAGTGCAACAAATGATGATGTGCGCGTCCACAGTTATTGATGTCACACGGCGGCGCTGGGCACTCATTGCGATCGTGTTTCGATAGACAACAGAAACATAAGTTGTTCGTTTTAACAAATCTCCAGCGCTCTTTTCTCATAGCTCGTTTGAATGAACGACAAGTCGATAGTGCGTGCGACGATTTATTACAGTAAATGCATTCATTAGCGTTCCCGTCGCTTAAAGTTAATACCGGCTTGTATGTGTTGTAGCGTGGATCAGCTGTTTGCTTACGAATGTAGGTCACGTGCTCTTTTCTGTTTTCTTTAGGCTGTGGCTGTGTCATGCCCACAATTATAGAAATCATATCAGCTTCTCGCTTCAGGAATGTCGATAGTAACTCCAACTTAGTCACTTTTTCATCGAGATTTTGGTATACATAATCGGTCCATTTACCGATAAGAGTGCTCGGTAGCTTCGAGGTGATGGACGAAAGCAATTCTGGACTACATAAATAGTCATTTTCATTAATGGCACGCAAGGTAGCTACACAGTTAGTTACTTTAATGGAAAAATTTAATATATCTTGCTGGTAATTATTAGGTAACGGAGTCAACTTCTTTACCTGGTTTAGTAAATGATGAATAATAATATCAGGTCGACCAAACCGTAATTCCAAGGTGTCGAGTATCTGTGACGGCGACGTGTTTCCGATCAGGAGATCAGTGACCGCCTCCTTGGCTTCGCCCTTGAGTGCACGACGAAGTCGCCACATATTCTCCGACTCGGTGAATTGACACATCCGTGCTGTTTCTTCGTAGGCGCTCTTGAAGTGCAGCCATTCAATACAGTCCCCACAGAATATGGGAAGGTCACGAGGGGTGGACAGGCGTGTAAGGAGCCGTTCCTCGTGCTGTCGCGACGACGTGTTCATGAGGTCCTTGAGGGTGTGTGCTAGCTGAAGTATGCCGTCGACCGGCTGGGTGGAGGGCGTTGCACGGCGCGGTTCTACACATCTAGTGGCCGGCGCTGCCTCCGTGGCCGTCGTTGGTGCCTCGGGCTCCTGCCCGGGCTGGTGCATGCTGCTGCGGTCCAGCCATTCCTCAACTTGGGACCGTTTCGTGTCACTATTTTTGGTAAATTGTGAGTGACCATCAGACCTGTTGTCTTCGTCGATCAGAGCTAAATTCACTTCTAATTGTTTGTCAATAAGATCCATCTGGATCCTTGCTTTCGCTTCAGCAGCCTCCAGTTCAAGCTGTTTGCGGCGTGCTTGCGATGACGTCGATTTCTTTGAAGAAAGTACCGATTCGTTCTTAATCGATTTTGAAACTGTCACTTTAGAGTGTCCCGGACACAGTTGCAATGACAAACTATCACTATTATGCACTGGCACTGCAATATCACGGCTACTTTTCGTGAGCACATGTTCGGAAGCGCACTTCAAACGTTCCGATAACTTTTGCCGGTCCGACGTGATTTTATCGCGAGGTGGTGTTCTCGGCATCATTATACACTGTAATAGGCACTGGTGGTGAAGATCCGGCTCGAAGGACCAAATTTTATAAGGGATGAAAATGAGAACACCACAATTTCGGGACACTCTTGTGGATAGCTGCCGGCTGCGATCGCGGGGTTCTCAAGACTACTGCAATTAAAATGGCGGACGTGCAAAATCGCAATCGGCGCGCATTCCATTCTTTATTTGAATTTAAATGAAATTTTACAAAATTACGTTATTACGCTATATATCAAAGTATTTATGACATATATGTATTATTTTAAACTTATTTAATTATTTTAACATTAGGTTTAGGTATTTTCTTTAACATTTATAAAGTTTGTATTTTAATTTATTATAAGTTATAGCTTATGGCCGTACACAGTATGCATGTGTGAGTGAATGAGAGAATGTGTGTATGCGTCGCCTACATTATCTAAAACCTACTTTAATAACCTATAATAGGTAATTCGCAGATACACAAATGAGATATATCTCTAGGCAATCATACGGCCCCTAAGGCTACGACTGAAACTAATACGCTACCTGCCTTCAAATACACAAATATTATCCATCATACGTCTAACATAACTATGCTATGCTTCTCTGTAATAGTCTCATATTTATTATCTTTTGTCTAATATAGTTATGGAAACAAGAAAGAGAAAATATATTTGCAGTAAGTTATTTTTTTCTACGCGTTTTTGGTAAAGAATATACTGATGAGTTTAGGAAGCTTACATCCTACCGTAAAGTGGAAAATTTGGGCAGAGTCTCAATAATATTTTATTTATATTTTGGGACAAAACACTACAATTTAAAACAAATTTCTAAAAAATACACACTTGGGTAAAAAAATATCCGTTTAGGCCCGAATTTTAAGATAGAATTAATTTAACTTCACACCCTTTTCAGTATGATTTCTAGTTGATTTAACCTTTTCGCTATTTAGACAATATTCAAAAGTTATAGCACCTATGAAATTTGCCGTACGAGGAGCGTGGGAGTGGACAACAGGGCTGCCACTCCGATTTATTATTTTTCCTGTTCATTATGTGACATTAAAAAAATAACAGTCATCCATGTTCGTAGTTAGGTTATGAGTTTTTTCTGCAGACTTTGCTTATTTAAAGAGGTGACCATATAAGATAAGACTTATAATGGTATTTATACCTATTCCTACCTACCGGTACCTACTCCGATCACTGTTCCAAACTTAATCTACCTAAATTGAGGTTGAATTCCGGAATCCCGGAGGCATATCCATATTATTATATACGTGTCATTTTGTTGACCCCAAATCAATTTACCTACTCCGATCACTGTTGATAAATAAAAAATAATACTTTTATTATCATTAAAAGTACAATCTACGCCATTTTTGTGTAAACACGTTCGTGATGCGACAAAAAAAACATCCACAACTTCATTCAGTCATAATGGGGAGGCGAAGGCAAAGTGAATTACAGATGGCGCTTAGTCTTTGGAACAATTGTCAGTTTGAGCTTATATTGTCTTGACTGTGTATTACGTGATTTTACTTTCTTAGATTGTATTTTTTTCGGTTTTGCGGACTAACAATGTATTCTATGCTAACTTTAGCTCATATAAAAGAAGAATTACGGAAAAGAAAAGCCAAAACAACAGGCAAGAAAGTTTATAGCAACTTACAAAAAATTGCTAACAAGCATTACATTTCTTTAAATTTCGTGTAAGATTTACAAGTAATCTTTTTATTTCAGATTAGAAGCATATGATTTAAATTTTAACAAAGCAACTGAGTGTGAATTTCCGTGTTTATAGTTGCCTCATGATGCCTTCTGTGCAATAGTAATTTCAGGTTTCTGTACTGGAATTTCTGTACCATCCAAAATTACACGAACCGTTTTATCATATTTATTTTAACCGACTTCAAAAAAAGGAGGAGGTTCTCAAGTCGACGGTATTTTTTTTTTTATTTTTTTTTTATGTATGTTTTAACATAGCTTCGTCAGTTGTTACCCGATTTGTACAATTCTTTTTTTGTCTTAAAGAACATAGTTCGTGTGTGGTCCCATAATTTTTTTACAGAGATCTGGCCAGTAGTTTTTTCATAATCCTGAAAAATATCAATTATTTAGCTCGCCTTCGCACGAGTTTTTATGGAATTTCGGACATAACTTCTTTGTTTATGAACCGATTTAGATGATTCTTTTTTTATTTGAAAGGGTATACTTCAAGAATGGTCACAATTTAATTTCATTGTTATTGGACTTCGAACTTCGAAGATACACAAAGGAACTCTTCAAAATCAAATAGTATAAGTAAAGTGATTTAGGTTTTGGTAAGTTTATGGCAATCCAAAACAAACCAAATCATGGTTTGCGATGCAACGTTCTGGACAAGACTTGGACTACGATGACACAACGGAACTCCTCAAAAACAAACAGCGTAAATTTGGAAATTGAGTTCTGGGCATTTTACCATTGAAAATATTATAATATAAAGTTAAAAAATATTTACACGCTGCGCTTACATACCTACCACTAAAAAGTTGAAAATAAAAAAGCTTTTTAAAAAAAAAGAAAAACCGCCTTCAAAAAACTGAAAACAAAAACAGCTTAAAAATTAAATACCTCTAAAAAGCAAGAAATAATATTCGAATCATTCGTTACATATATCAATATTAATAAAACACGTCTAATGAAGTCGGGTGGGGCTTTAATAAAAAAATGAAGTTGTCCTCCAGCCCCACCCGACTTCAATAGACGTGTTTTATTAATATTGATATATGTAACGAATGATTCGAATATTATTTCTTGCTTTTAGAGGTATTTAATTTTTAAGCTGTTTTTGTTTTCAGTTTTTTGAAGGCGGTTTTTATTATTCTAAGTTTCTTGAATGACTCTGGCATATTTAAAAAAAAGCCCCAATATTGGGCTTATTCCATATTTGATATACCTATCAAATTCATCCAAGTTGAAAATGTTAGAAAAATATGTTAGAAACTGCTGAGGTGTAAATATTAAAGAACAAAGCTGTTATAATTCAAATGTTGTTTTATTTTGGCGAAGCTTCATCCAATTCATGAAACATTCCTTTTGATTTATAATGTTTCTCAGGCTCAGCAAAGGAGAAAATCGAGGGAAAAGCATCTTTTTTTTGTATTTTTTTGCCCAATATTTTTTTTGTTACTGGGAAATCGATGAACTCCAATATTTTACAAGTTACATGCATAACAATGCGGCATTTTCTCAGTATAAAATTAAAAAGTGCAATACTCCAGGAGATTCCCATATGTTTTGACAGTTTCTTTGAGGCGGCTCGGTACCAACGACAAGACGCTACCTATCGGGATAAAATTGCGCTTTTCCTCCCGTGAACCTTTCATTTCGAGAGTGTTGACTTTTTCCTTGTAACGAAGTAACAAATAGTCGAAATACGAAATCTGAAGAATTTATTATTTTCCGAGGTTTTATTACATAAGTACCTAGTACCCTGCGTGGTAGTATCGGACAACCCTTGCAAGAAGCCAAAGGGCAAAGTTGAACGACCGCCCGCCGTATCGAGCTGAACTGACTAATAAATGTTAGCCGAAAACATTTTCGGAGTTAGCCTCCACTTTGCCGAAAAATGAGACAAAGTCGCATAAGTACGTACTGACATAAGTCATATTGGATTCATTATTTTGTTGTGGAAAACATTTCTAATTTGTGATTGAAAATATATCGACAAACAGAAGCTATTCGCTTCTAAAAATAACATCACAAGAATTGATACCCAATTGAGTTTCGTATGATTAGGGTCATGTTATCTTATTATCATTCAGCTAATATAATAATGATTATTACTATTGAACCTGAAGCCTCTATTGTATAAGGTTAATCGGAACCTGAATATGGTCGAGGACTGAAATACCAATAGTTACAGTAATTCGGATTTTACTGGAAATTCGCAAAAAACAATGTTTATAAAATTTTATAAATCTCTGTAACTTAAAAATCGACGTACTATTTACGACACGCTTTCTTTCGTAGTACTGTTTAATTATTTTTTATTCTTTATTCATTTAAAAGTTAGTGTCTCTGAACTTAGTATGATTTTCTATGTTAAGTCCCTACATGTAGTTAAGAATCACATCTTTTGCTCTTGATTCAGTGTCATATAAAGTTCAAAAGATTTACGCAGATACGCAAAACACCGCCTTTACGCAGTACCACCACTTACACAAAATACCAACTAAAGTCGCATTACTAATTTCCCAGCAAAAATGTAAACAAAGAAACGTCACTGTCAAATTGACAAACTGACCCTGATAGTGACATTTTCAGATATTGAAAACCTTTGGTCACTTTTAAAACTTTTTAATTTGTATATTATATTTTGAGTCATTATAAATATAATGTCATCCAGGGTTTTATCTTTATAACCTATCATAATTGATGTTAAAAGTTCTTGAAACGAACTGATAAGAAAACTTTACTTAGATATTGCCTGTATGTAAACTATCAAAAATATGTAGCATCACCGCCTGTTAGGTGTTAGGTTTAGGTGTGTTTATTTCTTGACTTAGCATTATACTATTTCTTTTTGTGTTGTTTTGTTCTGGCAACACCTTTGTTCACCTTTTTGCTGGGAAATTAGTAATGCGACTTTAAGCAGAAAACCAACTTTGTTTTACGCAAAATTATAATACCAACTTTTTCGTGATTGACTGATTGATATATATATTCCTTTCTAATAACAATGGTATTTTTTTATTGACCTATCCTTACATAAGAGAATTAAACCATGCTCGGATTGGTTTACTAGCAAACCAAACAAAACATCGAAACACATCAACATATACAATGCGAAGCTGACACGAAACGTCGAAAGCATGGATAGGATTTCTGATGTGCTTGCGCTGTATTAGCTCCTAACTAAAGCCTAGCTTAGCTATATTCCGAAGGGCTACCGCGAAAACCAAATCATGATAGTCGGACACGGCGATCATTCCGCTGCGTAACATCCTCCTGGTTTACTAGAGTTTTTTTTTAAGAGAATTAAACCATGCTCGGATTGGTTTACTAGCAAACCAAACAAAACATCGAAACACATCAACATATACAATGCGAAGCTGACACGCTTCGAGCAACAAAGGCTTCGTTTTTCACGAAGGGAGAAGCCTTAGCGATTAAACTCTATTCAAATTATTCTGGCATTTTTGCGGGGGGGGGGGAATGCACACAAGTGCAGTTCCGCATACCCACATACAAAAACAACACTGTAATGACGACACTCACACATAAAAAATAAAACAAAACAGCAAAAAATTGTGTACGGATGAGTCACACATCAAAATATGACACGTTTTTGACATAAAGGGCTGGGCTTAACTGTCGATGCAGCAATATCGATACGGAAAAAGGAATAAAGGTTACAAACTCAATCATTTTACGATGGGGTGAATAACAACAAAGAGGTAATTTTTATACACGAGCTTTATACAAAAAGCTCGAGAGTGTAGGTGATTGGGTTGTGACTAATGTGTACCCAGGGACGTTGGGCTCAGGATGCTGACACTGAACATCGCTCCATGACAGTACTGCCACCCAACAATTTGAATTTTGACCGACCGTTGAATAAAAAAATAGCAAACTGATTTTGATAATGTCGTCAATATAGTAAAATATATCATTATTTTTCTAAGAAACTGTACATTCAATGTCTCAAAGATGGCCTGATTTATCATAATATGATAGGTACCTCATTCGAGGTGGTATATTGATATCGCGATATCTGTCTCGCTGGTGTGAACCAGTGCAGAGCAAAACATGCAAAAATCTCGCAAATTAATTTGACGCAGAATCAGGGCCAGATTGACCAACACTTTATCGACAAACATTATTTAACGGTAACATCACTAAGTTGTCCATCGGCGAGAACTCGGATTTATCTAGCGACAGATCTGAAATTTGTACGGACGAGCCATGGACTAGCAGACCCGATGTCACTGAACAAATCTGACAACTAATCAAGAATAAAATATACGAATTTAATGTAAACAAATAGCAATAATATGATACAAATTTACTTTCATGTGAAATGTAACACCATCTTTTTGTGTACTTGATGTTCGAGACCTCTTTTAACAGCAAAAACCTCATCAAATCGACATTTTAAACAGAGCAGCGTTCACATGCGCGACTGGACTCGGTCTAGAAAGAAATCCGGGCGCAACTGGTTTTACTAATGCGTATGCCCATTTGGGCTTGTACTTCGGCAGAGGGGAACGCTTCGTATGGCTTCTCTTTCTGTAGAAGCCCGTCTTACTCTAAGCTGACACGAAACGTCGAAAGCATGGATAGGATTTCTGATGTGCTTGCGCTGTATTAGCTCCTAACTAAAGCCTAGCTTAGCTATATTCCGAAGGGCTACCGCGAAAACCAAATCATGATAGTCGGACACGGCAATCATTCCGCTGCGTAACATCCTCCTGGTTTACTCTATCGGAGTTCTTTGACTACGAAACATTATATTTTACGTTTAAAAAATAAACTATAAATCATAGACTTATTATATTACTGCTATAAATGAATGGTTAGGAATTGACAACATTTCAAAATATTACATATATATTTTTACATATATATGTAATATTTTGAAATGTTGTCAATTCACATACATATTTTTATGGATATAATGAAAATTTATTGTTCCTGTGTGAGATTTCCAGCCCTCAATCACACAAAACATAATGTCGCAAGTAACGCTTAAGCATCACAAACGATGCTACGACTTTCTTTTAATTATTCTTACAAGAATATATTAAAAATATCTAAATTTTACTGAACACTCGAAGTGCACTCGATAGACATTCAGTCATTATGACAATATGACAATTAATTTTTTTCAGTGTTTCCAGATCAGATTTTCACACTACCCTAGGCTGGGTCTCAATTTACCCTAGATCACAGATAACAATTATTATTCCCGATACGTGCACCGTCTCAAACTTAAATAATACGTAAATATATCGGTTATAAAACACTGTGGTATCAGTAATATAAACAGCCCAAAATTCTGTGTTCTGGCAAAATGTACAAATTGTATTAAATTCACGACCCGTTGAATTCGGCCACACTGCCGTCCTTATCCGAATGATTTATCATATTTCCGTACGCGGCAATTTTACGAACCACTAACTATTACTCACATAAATCGTAATGACAGCTTAACAATATCATTATCATCACAGCTACGATGACAACTGAAAAAACTTCTTTTTTATATACACCGTAATTTTGTAGTCGTTTTAATTAACTTAAGGGAGTGTTCTACTAATGGAACTAAACATTTTTGCCCAAGAAACATGGGTCGAAAAACGACAAAAAAATTTGACTTTCCCATACTAATAAAATGTTTTAGCCGTCTAGTTAGTATGGAAGATCCAATTTTTTTTGTCGTTTTTCGACCCATGTTTCTTGGGCAAAAATGTTTAGTTTCATTGGTACAACACATCCTTAAGCTAATTAAAACGACTACAAAATGACGGTGTATAAAAACATGTTTTTAAAACGGATAAGTTATTTTATACTTTTACTACTATAACTCTACGCAAAAGTTTACTTAACGAGGAGCTCGATGGCGCAGTGGTTTAGTGCCTGGCCCAGCGATTGCGGAGGTTAAGCAATTTTCGCAAGGGTCGGGAATGGGATGGGTGACCAAAATTTTTTTATTTTGAGCTCCTCCGTGCGAGAAGCTAGTTTATGATCGTTTGCTAAAATTGTGGACAAAAAACAAATAAAATGAGAAAGCAACCTAACAAAAACGTGTTATAATGTACTGACACGTTTCCAAATAAAATAAAATGGCAGGTTTAAGTAAAATATAAGTACTTCTTTGAAAATCATTTATTTATCATAAAATAAATATTTTCAAAATTTTATAATATCTAGTTAACTATGGTTTAAGTGGTAGTTAACTCTGGCTGACTCTGTTATTAAAAGTAAATTCTATTGTTAAATATCTTTGTGTTTTTTATATCCCATCATATTGCATAGATTTGTGTTTGAATATACAGAAAGCTATCCTGTGTCTATCTATTTATGTACATACTAGCCTGTCACTTGAGTCTCGAGTGCATCTCATCCGAGCATCCACCTAGCCGGAAGCGCTCTCCATGGAAGTACTAGTAGTTCAGTAAAATTACGCATTCTCAAAACATTAAATGCTAATAACCTGTATTTTTGCATATCTGACTTTGATCCAACTAATATTATAAATGTGAAAGTTTGTGGGTTTGGATGTTTGTTCCTCAATCACGCAAAAACTACTGAACGGATTTGATTGAAATTTGGCACACAGATAGTAGATAGCCTAGATTAAAACATAGAAAACTTTTTATCCCCATATTTCCACGGGAACGGGAACCACGCGGGTGAAACCGCGGGCGGCCGCTAGTGTGATTATAAAACACTATATTTACGAATTCAACTTTATTTACGAATACAAAAAATACATCGTAGATGTTACTTTTTTGTTGGATTTACATTCACAATCAAATTATAGTTGCATATCAAGCAAAAAGTAAAAAAAATATGTAATTAGCAATTTCGCTAAAGCAACCAAATAAATTAATATTTTGGTTAGCAAAGAAAAAACAATAGTGAAAATTAGTTGGATTCATTTATAAAATGACAGCTAGCTATTTTCTAACGATCAAAAGAAGAAAGAACGCTATTGCAAATTATTTCAATTTCGTCATACTAGCTCCCGTAATTTTACTGAACTAAAGTTCGGTCTATCAAACGAAAATACGCAAAGAAAGTATTATATACTTTGGAATTAATAAAATAATACGTCAGTTACTTTTGCGTTGATTGATACCAAATATTGTTTTTCTTTTTACATTTTTATTTGCGATATACAATATGAAATATGAAACTTCAATAGAATTTATTTGTAAAATATGTTGATATCTAAAAATGTACAAGCTCTATGTCAAGCTAATGATGTTTTGAGAATATTATATACGTCGACGGAGGGTACAATATGTGTATATCCACTTCACAGTGACACTGTGTGCAAACGAATGAAACATATTATCTGTATAAAGTCGCACTACACTCGCACTGCGCTGAAATTAGTTAGTACCTCACCGAGACACAGTGTTAATTGAATGGCCTGAATAATATAACAGTTAAATACAGTTGCGAACTGTTATAACCGCACTGGAACTAATAATGAAGCGTCTGCGAGAGAAGGATAGATTCCACTTGAGAGTTGTCTCTAAGATTTGTGTGAAGCGTTGAAAGTAATCATACTATACTTTGACATCAGTTCTACGAAGTCTACGACCGACAAATAATTAAGTAGGAAGCATTTGACTTTACTGCCAAACTTATTTTCTTTCTAATGAAAATAACTTACAACATTTACCAAATAAACCTTCAAAACATTAATCTTATACCTTTAAACGAGCTTGTATATTTATTTATTTCTGTGATCTCGGAAACGGCTCTAACGATTTCGCTGAAATTTGGTATATGGGGGTTTTCGGGGGCAAACAATCGATCTAGATTAGTCTTATGTTTGGAAAAACGCGTGTTTTCGAGTTTTCATGCGTTTTTCTTTCGACGCAGAATAAGGTCCCTAATTTCGTCCTGCCACTGTCGGTCTGGTCCAGCGGGTTAAGACGCGGACGGCAAGAAACGAGTATTACGGGTTTGAAACCCACTCGGTGACTTATATGTTCAAGTTTATATATTTTTTATTTTCATTGTTTTTAGACAAGTTTAAAAAAAATACAATAAAAATAATTTCTACTAATAATTATAGAGTTCTACAAGATCAGATCTTAAAGAATATTTTTGTGTAGTCTAACGCCATCTAGCAATGACTTTTGAAATAGGTGCTTGGCTAGCATGCTACAGCCATAGAGGAAATAATCACAACGTTTTAGCTACGGCAAGCAGAGGCTGAGTGTAGTAAAGTAGCACCACATAATAAAATGTACACAGCACTTCATACATGGCGATACTACCACCATACAATAAATAGTAATAACCGAGCAAACCTCGGTCGCTCAGATATTGTATAAATAAAACACTGCGACTTTCAGCTGAAAAAATAAGTAAGTAGATACAGACGGTATACGACACCCACCGCGCACATTACCACAAATTCTAGTCTTATATATCGCATAATAAGATGCAAGAAAGAGGCGGTATAATAAGTAAGAACAGCGGTCGGACTCGCTAACTTGCCCCGACAATAAAGTTGAAAAATCGGGGATTGTGCGCTGCGGGCGCCGACAAAAAACGAAGCCTACATTTCGCACTTAATGAAACTGTGGCCGAAACAAAATAGAAAGACGACGCATTTACGACCACCACTAAGTATTGTAATAAGGGCTTTTCATCGCCATCTTAATGGCGGCGGTGGTTTTAAAAGTTACTTGTATGCGGAGTAGAATCAGATTGTTACGTACGTTGAAAAATCTTTTAAAACTCTTTCTTCCAAATATCTACATAGCTAACTCTGAGTCGATCTGGCGACAACTTTGAAACAGTGCCCATTACAATAATATTGTATACCTTTTTCATACTGTATTTGCATGAAATAAAACACTTTTTAACGGATACTAGCGCGGTTTTAATAAAAGTACTTTGGTGATTAGTAGGTATTTGGTTTGATTTTTTATTTTGCTGACGTTTCGGCACCTTTGCAGCTGCCGTGGTCACGGGGGCTCAAGCTGCTCATGAGCCTGACAAATGACAGTATCCGTTAAAAAGTGTTTTATTTTATGTCTAGAAGGCGCGTAAGTTTAGAAGTGAATCTGTATTTACAATAAAAAAAAAAAAACAATCGAACTGTTTGCTTCAATGGGGAGGCGAAGGCAAAGTGAATTACAGATGGCGCTTCATTCTTTGGAACAATTGTCAGTTTGAGCTTATATTGTCTTGACTGTGTATTACGTGATTTTACTTTCTTAGATTGTATTTTTTTCGGTTTTGCGGACAAACAATGTATTATATGCTAACTTTAGCTCATATAAAAGAAGAATTACGGAAAAGAAAAGCCAAAACAACAGGCAAGAAAGTTTATAGCAACTTACAAAAAATTGCTAACAAGCATTACATTTCTTTAAATTTCGTGTAAGATTTACAAGTAATCTTTTTATTTCAGATTAGAAGCATATGATTTAAATTTTAACAAAGCAACTGAGTGTGAATTTCCGTGTTTATAGTTGCCTGATGATGCCTTCTGTGCAATAGTAATTTCAGGTTTCTGTACTGGAATTTCTGTACCATCCAAAATTACACGAACCGTTTTATCATATTTATTTTATTATTCTAAGTTTCTTGAATGACTCTGGCATATAAAATTCTATTAATTCTCTGTTTGGCCCCAATATTGGGCTTATTCCATATTTGATATACCTATAAAATTCATCCAAGTTATAAATATGCTAGAAACTGCTGAGGTTGAAATATTAAAGAACAAAGCTGTTATAATTCAAATGTTGTTTTATTTTGGCGAAGCTTCATCAAATTCATGAAACATTCCTTTTGATTTATAATGTTTCTCAGGCTCAGCAAAGGAGAAAATCGAGGGAAAAGCATCTTTTTTTTATATTTTTTTGCCCAATATTTTTTTTGTTACTGGGAAATCGATGAACTCCAATAATTTACAAGTTACATGCATAACAATGCGGAATTTTCTCAGTATAAAATTAAAAAGTGCAATACTCCAAGAGATTCCCATATGTTTTGACACTTTCTTTGAGGCGGCCCGGTACCAAGACCAGACGCCACCTATCGGGATAAAATTGCGCTTTTCCTCCCCATTCATGTAGCGTTTAAAATGTAGCAAAGATTTCCATTAACGTCGCTGTTTTGTTATATTTGAACTAAATCCTTGCATTCAGCACTGTAGAATTCGTAGCGTCCGAAGTAGCGTCGGACGCGGAGAGGGGGGAGGGGGGGGGGGTAATGCTACGGCGCGGGGAGGAGTAGCAGCTACAGCACGGACGCTAGCGCTAGTTTTAATTACTTCGCCCCCAGTTGCCAGTTCCTCCGATGGCTATTTCGTCTCTCTAACTAAAAACACTCATTTATTAACTGTTTTCAAGAGCTCTTTTGTTGAGTTGCTGCTTTCTAAATAAAGAAATCTTAAGGTGTTTTCGTAGTGAAATGCCTTAAAACTTCCAGTTTCATTAGCAAGAATGTTGTAAATACGATGTCTTAGCCCTTTCTTAGCCAGTAATTTCTTTGCTGTCCCTTTCTACATAATGAATGACTCATATTTGTTTTAGAATCGTTAAAATACGACCAAAAACGTACCAGATAATGGGCATAGTAAGCTTAAAAGATAAATAAAAAATATGTACCATCACGGAGTTTTCTTGTACATTTATAAAAGACTAGCGGCCACCCGCGGTTTCACCCGCGTGGTTCCCGTTCCCGTGGGAATATCGGGATAAAAGTATTCTATGTTTTAATCCAAGCTATCTACTATCTGTGTGCCAAATTTCAACCAAATCCGTTTAGTAGATTTTGCGTGATTGAGGAACAAACATCCAAACCCACAAACTTTCACATTTATAATATTAGTAAGGATAAATATCCTCCCCATTATTTTGGTATATCTCAAAGGGATTAAGCAGCGTTTTTGGATGAAAGCTCCCAGGTTTTCTGACACTTTACACAAATACTTGACAATATGCCTTAACCTTCCTCATGAATCACTCTATCTATTGGTGAAAACCCTTCGATCATTTATAGTGAAAACCGCATGAAAATCCGTGCAGTAGTTTTTGAATTCATCGCGAACAGACAAACAGACAGACGCGATGGAGCACTTTGTATTATAATTATGTAGTGATACCGAATACCTTCTTCAACTGTAATGGCAGAATATTTTACAAACTATTCTTGAACATGAAACTGAGCTTAAGTTTCGCTTAATGAATAGTCCCTATGATTTTAAGGATAAGCCTAAGCCTTTGAAGGTTAGCATTAGACCTAAGGTTATAATTATCCCATCTTGTTTCAAGCTCAACCGCTTTTCTACCTCAGACGAATGAATTTCATTTGACAAATTAAACCATCTTTAGTAAAGCATACATACCCCTGGTTGCTATCCCATTTTAAGCTCAACCAAACGAATTAATTTCCACTACCTTTCGTAAAGCGTACCATATTTCTTTATCGAAATCTCGCCCTGAATATATCCTTAGCACGATTTCCAAAGGCCATCGTAAAGGAGGTGCGGCGTCAGCACAGATTATATTTGTCATTTTTCACCGACGCCGGGCCAGGACAAAGGGCGCGATCGATCAGGCCGATTGTGCCCGCCTAATTGCCTGCGATTGTCTTTAAGGCTTTTATCCGTTGACTCATTGTGGAGTCGCGGCTTTGCCCCCTCGATCGCTGTAATTCTACGGAAAGCGTATCGTGTGTAAACTTATGAAAACTCTTTCTTCTTGGCAACATCATTATGATGATTAATATTCTTACTGTATACGTTTTTCAGAGAAAACAGAACAGGCTTAGGTATAATATCAAGTTGAAGTTCAGGGAAAATGGACGTTCAGAGAAGAGGACGTTTTGTGAAATAGACCTAATGAACCGACTATTACCGGAATGCCCATTCCAGTAATAGGACCTAACGTGCCGAAAGGCAATAACTATCATTAAACATTTGATAGTAGTTGTGTGTAATTATAGTTTTAGTCCTACTCAAACCCTTCAAGATCTTTTGTTTCACTCTCAATAAATACAAACACCTTTTAACAAGATTATTAGTTACAATGCATTAAAATTTATTTCATAATGTACATTCTACCAAGTGTATCCGCGCGTAGCCGCGTATGATATAATAACATAACTTAAATATAGTAAAGACTAGCGGCCGTCCGCGACTTCGTCGGCGTAGAAAGGTTTTTGCTATCCCTCGGGAACAATACTTTTTTTCGGAATGAAAGGTACCCTATGTCCTTCTCACCCCTTTGTACCCCGGACAACGTGTATGCAAAATTTCATGATGATCGGTTCAGTAGTTAAGACGTGAAGGAGTAACAAACAAACAAACGGACTTTTGCATAGGATTACTTAAAACGATCCAAGCTTAACGAAAGTTCATTAATATCTCCCATAATACTGGGTTTGCGTAATAATGGGCAGTAAACAAAGTTCGATTTGCTCGCCTAATCAAATACTTGCGACGGTATCTAGAGCTTATTTCATTCCGCACGCGTTTACAAACTTTGATACCGTTTCCGTTTGCTTTTGCGCCGTTATCTAGGTCACAGGTAATAACCCCGTTTTCTTCGAGACATTTTTAAATAAACTTCAGGTAATACGTTCTGTCTGGTAATTGAATCAATTTTACTATTACATTTATTGGTATTTCATTAACGTGAAAATCACAGACCTGTTGACATTACAATAATGACAACATTTCAAAATATTTAGGTATGTTTTTATGGATACAATGAAAATTTTTAGGCAACACGTATTTTTTCTTTTCCATTTATTTTCATACATTACTGAGATATTTATTAGTAGAAAACGGTTTATTCTGAAAGGAATTAAGTACAAGATATAGGTAAAATATGAAATGAAATGTTGTCAATTGTTGCGAAACGATAAAAGAAAACATAATTACCTACATTTAAACAATTATTGTATTTTCTTATGTAAGTTAATTCCACGTATTTCATTTGGAGTTTCACTTACATGCTTATAGTGCGTAGATTTATTTCTTTTCAGCACCACTGTCACCATTGATTTTAAAATTAATACATCCAAATACTTTGACCAGCCGTTTGTTTTAACTTATGAAAATTGAACCTTACTAAAAAGTGTCAACTTTGTTCCAGCGCATCATGGACAGCGCCGAGGCAGCAGCGTTATCGGCGAGCGGCGGCGACGGGTCACCCGGCTCCTACTTCGACGCGCGCTGGCTGAACGTGCACGCCGACGACGGCACGCTGGCGGCGCGGGCGCGGCGACTGATGCTCGCGCCCAGCCGCCATTTTGATCACATCGCTGTCAACGCGAGCTACAGTGCGGTGCTGATGCCGCCGTACATTGACATTGAAAGTAGGTTGATTGAAGAACTTAATTGAACTTTTTTTACTGACTCAAATTTACAACCTGTAGTATTAGAGCGTCCACTGCGTTAAATGGGTTACCGGCGCGGGTACACTGCGTGGGAATAGGTATAGATTTCTGGTTTTCTGACTGACAGATGCTTGCAGTGCATGAGCATCCCGCTTACGGCAGCGGACGCCTTTATGGCCTCCTACTTGATGCATCTAATTAACAATGTCTTTTTGGATGAGATTCTCTACCACTCAAACACACTCTACTATTCGCGTCAATTGGTAATGCGCCTTGCGGCCATGATTTTAACCTCAAAAACGAAAAACAATTGTAATTTTCTCATATACCTAGACCCTTTCCTAGAATTCAATAATTAATTTTACTGTTTTTTGTCATTTTTATGTTGCGGATGACGATGATGTGTATGTTAATTTGACAAGGTTCCAGCGCATTACCAATTGACGGGGATAGTACACTCCCTATTGAACTCGCTTCAAACCGCTCCCTGACCGCACATATTGTTGACATTGGTTCTATTGTTTTAAACAAAATATAATTCAAACTAAAACATTGTAAGCCGAATCTTTAAACGTAGCACAATGACTTGCGAGATTTCGTGGCATCCATCGTGTCTACTGAAATAATTGTATTTGCTCACACGTCAGGCAGGGTGTAATCCCTTAACTGGAGACAGTGACGAGCCTCACCTGTAAATGATGAGCGGGAATATATTGTTGACATAAGCGAAGTGACGCCATAATTTATAACGAGCCCCTGCCTCATTCCGCATGAACATTTTTTCAATACATGTTTAGCGTACACTTTTATTATACACTCATCACAAGTTAGTGTCTAGGCATCAAGATACCTATTTTCTGTAGTATTTGAATAAATATTATCACAGATTTGACAGAAGATTTACGCATAAGTATTGACCGCAATAAAAAAACTGCGTTTTTAAACAATGAAATTGACAAAACATTTCATAGGAGTTAAAAAATATATTCAAAAAGCAAATTTTCAGTGATGTGTGGACTTATTACTATACTGCATAGAAAACTGTTTAAAAAAAACCGTAGTTTTAACTTTTAACTTACTACATTAGCCACGTTGTAGCAACTGCTACGTCGTAGCAATCGCTACAGTAACGATACGTTTGCTACGACAAATCTTGAAAGTGTTTTTGTAGCAATTATAACTAAAATTTATTTATAATCTGAAATTGCTACAAAAATACTTTCAAGATTCTTCGTAGCCAACGTAGCGTTACTGTAGCAATTGCTACGACGTAGCAGTTGTTACAAAGTGGATAATGTACTAAGGCCCGTATTTATAAACTGCCCTCAACGTTGAGAGCTATCTTGAGATCGTACTTGCGATGCTCTTCTTATAGGAACAGCCTCTCAGGTATGTTCTCAAGATAGCTCTCAACGTTGAGAGCGGTTTATAAATACGGACCTATGTTTCAAACCTAAGTTCTACAATGTATATAGAACTTTGGACACAAAATGAGAATATTTAAATCACTAGCGGCCGCCCGCGACTTCGTCTGCGTGGAAAGGTTTTTGCTATCCCTCGGGAACAATACTTTTTTTCAGGATGAAAGGTACCCTATGTTCCTCTTTGTACCCCTGACGTGTATGCAAAATTCCATGATGATCGGTTCAGTAGTTAAGGCGTGAAGGCGTAACAAACAAACAAACAAACGGACTTTCGCATTTATAATATTAGTAAGCATATCATAACCGAAATATAGTGTTAATGACGATAAACACCGAAGTGACGAAATTATTACCTGAAAAATTTTACTCTTTAAATGGTTTGCGAATAAAGGATGTAATATGGAAGCTTTATCATTCGTGGATAATGGTTTGCGTCGTTATACAGTTCGATTAGTTTCGTTTTGATTGACCAACGATGTTATCTGTGACTTCTGTCAATAAAAAACGTGTATCACCAATTGATCACCAATGTAGTGTAGCTAGTATTAATGGCGTGGCCTGTTGTTTGTGAATGAAACGTAAATGCTTGTTTTCTCTACTTGAAAAAAAAATTGAAAACTATCGTAGGACTTGTAAAAAAAAATTAAAAAAAACAGCGATTGTTCTTTTATACACAACTTAACTGATATCTAATACTTACATAAGATAATATCAATAATCATGAGAGAAAAAATAATAGGTACTTTTAAGTTTGATATCATATTACTACAACTTATTAGGATAAGTATTATTACAAGGATTAGGATTCAAACTCTCGATAGCAGTTAACCGTCCGTGTCGTGGAGTTTCGTGTGCCATAGGTAATTTGGGAACAATGGAATGGAATCCCATGTCCTCCCTCAAGCTCCAATTTATTACAAAATCCATCAAAATTGGTCAGTGGTTTAAGCTAGAAAACGTAACAAACAAACCGATAGATTTTCGCATTTTTAGAGTGTGTATGTTCGATCGTGCACAGTTCCGGTTAAGAATAGGACTGTCCCATCTCATCCCGTGGGTATCGTAGAAGGCGATTGAGGGAAGTTTTTGGGACCCGGTTCAGACCATCGCACAAAGGGTCACTCGAATGGCAGCGAGGAAACTGTCAACAACAGCATTCCCAAGGAGGGTTGGTGTCAGGCAGGCGGCCGATCGTAAAACTTTGCCTAAACCTAATGCAGTATGTACTACATGCTGCGCCGACCCCAATAGTGGTCGTTCTACGAGCGCAAAATTTTATTTTGTGTAGACATAGCACTACTAATAAATTGGGATAAGGACAGGAGGATGATGATGTATGTTCGATCGTCAATCGAACCAAAAGTTTAGCAATAAACAAGTCCGTGGCCAAACTTCACCCGCGGTTTATTTGGCCAACACTGGTGTAGAGTGGTGGACTGGTGGTCGATCCTTGAGGCCGATCGCCGCCGACTTTGCCAATTACAGTTCTTCGATGGCCGTTCAACGGGACTTCCCTAATGACAGTTGGAATTTTATTCCATTTTTCGTGATCAGAATCAGAACCGCGATAATAGGGAACATGCATCATTTTTTTTTGTATCAAAATCAAAAGTATAATGCGTGAGAAAGTCAACTGTAATATATATTTTAATATTAAAAGTTTTAACTTTTCTCTTGCGTTTTTTTCTCGTAATATAGACACTTGAAGTTAGCACGCACGCAGCAGCACCCGCCGAGAACGCTCTATACAAAACGGTCAACATGTGTGACGTCACTTTTGTCACGTTTCAGGCGCATTATTATGGAGTTAGCCAAGAATTTTCAAATATCTCCTTAAATATTGCGTTTAAGTACATATGTGTAATACAAAATATTATTTCTTATTCGATATTCTCTCCGACTGTTAAGTGCATTATATCCGAAAATGAAAAACAAATTCATCATTCATTCTTTTTCAGTCATTTTCCCCTGTGTGATAAAACTAAAATATTTTATTTTATTTTTTATTGTTCTGCTCTATCTTGTTTTTATATGTGTCCTAAGCGATCAAGCTCAAATTCATCAAAATCGGTGACTTATGCATGTTCCCTATTATAATTATTATGTGATACCTATCACTATTGTACCTCGCTACGGTTGATTTAGATGAAGGTAGATACGATTATAACAAAAGAAAACGCTTTTTTCGTCAGTATCTGTTTTGGAAGGTTACAAAAATATTTAGTAATTAATGTCACATCAAGATATAATATTCAAGAAGTCAAATACTGTCGATTCTCTCGATGGTATTTTAATTAAACCTTGCTGACTGAACGAAAATATAACTTTATTTTATACATTTGGTTTACTTTGTAATTTTTCTCATAATTATAATATTTGTTGACAGATGGTGAAGTACAAAATCAAATAGCTTGGTCCGAACACCTGGACCCGCTGTTCGTGAACAACTACGAGATAGACCCGACGCTGTCCTGGCAGTACTTTGCCTCCTCCTCCGGATTCATGAGGCGGTATCCAGGTGCCTATACACTAATTGAATTCATAATTTTAAGCTACTTACTCATTTTAAAGCTGGTGATTACAACGGTTTAGAAGTAATACTCCATACTAAATCTTATCTCTGCAATATATTGACGATATATCTTTAGAAAAAATTAGTGGACGTTTTACAATTTACAATCACTTTTCAACTCGGAAACTAAACCAGCAAGTGATCACTTTTTTCGTTGCTCATCAGTTTCGTCTGTAACAAAAATTTCATATTGTCGTAGTTAGTTAACTCGCTTGATTAAGTTGTCCTTACACATGATTTGAACAGTGTCAACAAATTGTATCGATCTTTTAAATGATCGAGTAAGTTTGGACTTGTAGAACTGCTATACTTTCTCTTTCAGCAATGTCCTGGCCTCCAGAAGACGGGTACTCTCACCACGCGCGCGACTTCTACGATTTCCGCTCGTCCAACTGGTTCGTCGAAGCAGCTACTTCTCCCAAGGACCTGGTGATCCTGCTGGATGACTCTGATGACCTGAGCTCGTCGTACTGGCGGCTGGCGAAGGCCACAGTATCGGGATTGTTGGACACTCTGGGGCCGAATGACTTTGTCAACGTGTACCGATACAGCGATACTGTGTCTGAGATACATTCGTGCTTTTCGAAGATATTGGCTCAGGTGAGTAACTTTTAAGTTAGTAATTTTATTCCAAACTATTTTAAAGTGACAGATAGGAAACCGAAATGAAGTGGTTACAAAGAAAACATTGACGATTCAAAAATACTTTGTAACTATTTTTTTATTTGTGTAAAGAAGTTTCTTTGGTTTCTGATTTCTATAACAATAATGGAACTACAGGGACATACATTCGTGTCTACTTACCTTTTTTGATATCCCAATGGTAGGGGAAGGTCGTATACTATCGGACAGCGTATAGTATCGGACAATGTTGATAACACCTCTATCTCATTACATAAGCTCCCTATAAGAAATTACTACCAAAGAATAACATCCTAGACACGCCGTGAACCAGTTTGCAACAAGCTGACAACGTCACTAAGAGCACAAAATCGATTTATGTGATTAATCCATTTCAAATTTGTGAATGTCTTTTTTTGATTAGTCTACTATCTCCACAATTTACATATTTTAAACGACTCACGATACTAGGTATGTCATAAGTTTATTACAGATTGAATAAATGACCCCTAAACAAATGAAAAATGGCTTGTTTATTTTTAATTTAATTTTTTATAAAGTCATTCACGTCGTATTGTATCGGACAGTAACGTTTCGTATAGTATGGGACACGTCCACGCGTCCAGTACTACACGAAAGTTAATAATAAATAATAATAGAAAACTAAAATAAATAATAAACTTTTTATTATTTTCTAAAATTTTGTTTAGCTCACAGTGTTAGTAAGTAGTGTATGTATAGCCGGTTGGATTTAGGTGTTTTTCTATAAAGGTTGCTTTGTTTTTTTTACTACGGCCACGAGATTTTAAATTATTATTACCGTTTAATAGTGCTATTTGTGAATTATTGCTGCCGAAATAGTTTTGTTGGTGTAGTTTTAAAAATATATTTGATGATAAAAACATACAAGAGACGTATTTTATGAAAATGAATTAAATGGAAATCTTATTATTTACTACAATAATATGGTATCTAAATACAATATACATAATTATTAACAAGGGTATTTGATATTTTATTACCAGTTAAAGAATACTTTCTATCCTGGTTAAAGGTTCTTTAAAGATTTTCTCTAATGCACGCACGCAGGACGAAGTCACGTGCGGCAGCTAGTAGCAAAATAATAACCTGTCCGATACTAAACGAAACTGTCCGATACTTAACGAAACAGTCCCTGCATTATATATTTTAAGTTCTTTTGAAATATTAATAGCTTATCTAATTAACACATTTGCAAAGTACTTAGTGCAAGTATAAAATTATTCTAATTCTTATTAATTAATTTTTATTGGCCTTTTAAGTATGCTGTCCGATACTATCGTACGATGTCCGATATTATACGAACATTTTATAAAATAATAATTGATTTAAATCAGTTATTCGTAAAGATAACTTACTTTTTACCTTAAGCACATAACAAATAATGTTAAAACTGCACAATTATTGAATAAAATGGTTTTCATGTCTTTAATTTCGAGACTTATTTGTTAAAAACAAAATGTGTCCGATACTATACTACCTTCCCCTACTCACTCCACATTCTCCGCTATTTCATAACCCCCTAGTCGTTAACAGACAATACAACGAAACAAACAGAATTTCACAATAAAAAGCCGTGAAATTCAGTAGGTGAAGCAATAAAACGTGACCATAACCGTGTTTCACGCGGCTTGTTTCAACAAGTCTACAGAATAAGTAACTACATAAACTTGTGCCATAACGTCGTACTACACTCAGTCGTCTTATTACGCGCGTTATTGTATACGTCAGGGCGTGTTTACTGAACATGCAATCATGAGCAATTAGATGACATAAGTTTAATTAAAACAAGGGCACGGAACAGGTGAGTGCTTAGAGTAAGACGGGCTTCTACAGAAAGAGAAGCCATACGAAGCGTTTCCCCTCTGCCGAAGTACAAGCCCAAATGGGCATACGCGTTAGTAAAACCAGTTGCGCCCGGATTTCTTTCTAGACCGAGTCCAGTCGCGCATGTGAACGCTGCTCTGTTTAAAATGTCGAATTGATGAGTTTTTTGCTGTTAAAAGAGATCTTGAACATCAAGTATACAAAAAGACGGTTTTACATTTCACATAAAAGTAATTTTTTATCGTATTATTGCTATTTGTTTACATTTAAACATTAAAATTCGTATATTTTATTCTTGATTAGTTGTCAAATTTGTTCAGTGACATCGGGTCTGCTAGTCCATGGCTCATCCGTACAAATTTCAGATCTGTCGCTAGATAAATCCGAGTTCTCGCCGATGGGCAACTTAGTGATGTTACCGTTAAATAATGTTTGTCGATAAAGTGTTGGTCAATCTGGCCCTGATTCTGCGCCAAATTCATTTGCGAGATTTTTGCATGATTTGCTCTGCACTGATGTGATCGCGACAGATATCGCGAAATAAATGTCGAAATAGTAGATTATACAACAAGTGAATAAAAAGAGAATTTAGTTCGAGGGACTAACGGCCGTCTCTCGAGCAAGATAATTAGGCGCATGATAGCTGCATGACAGCTAAGTTCATGACACCGTTTTAATTTGGTCGAGTTGTAGTTAGGAAAGACTTATGCGATTCTTATCCAAGCTGAATACTGACCGTAAGTAGTACTGTTAAATAAGCGGCGGTGGCTAGAGTGGCGATGGTAAAAAAGCAATTATTCAATGATGTAACTGTGATCAACGTTAAGACGGGGAGCGATCACCGATATTGTTGGGTGTGCAGATGGCAGTACTGTCATGGAGCGGTGTTCAGTGTCAGCAGCCTGAGCCCAACTTCCCTGGGTACACATTAGTCCCAACCCAATCACCTACACTCTCGAGCTTTTTGTATAAAGCTCGAGCGTATAAAAATGACCTCTTTGTTGTTATTCACCCCATCATAAAATGATTGAGTTTGTAATCTTTATTCCTTTTTCCGTATCGATATTGCTGCATCGACAGTTGAGCCCAGCCCTTTATGTCAAAAACCTGTCATATTTTGATGTGTGACTCATCCGTACACAAATTTTTGCTGTTTTGTTTTATTTTTTATGTGTGAGTGTCGTCATTACAGTGTAGTTTTTGTATGTGGGTATGCGGAACTGCACTTGTGTGCATTTTCCCTCCCCGCAAAAAATGCCAGAATAATTTGAATAGAGTAATATCGCTAAGGCTTCTCCCTTCGTGACAAACGAAGCCTTTTGTTGCTCGAAGGGTGAGTGGGACGGATTCCACGTCAGACCTGATTTAAGCTTGACGTTTATTTCGCGGTTATAAGGCCTCCTTTGAGACTTTTCTATTAGGAACTACGGGCGTTGTTATCACTGCAATAATGGTGGACTAGTTTTATTTATTTTAACAAAACTTATAAAATTAATTTAATGTAGAACTTCGGATAAGTCCAATGAAGTTAGAAATTTAAAATATTTGGAACTAACAAGTCAGGTGGAGATTAGCGATAGAGTGAAATCAAATGAGCTAGTTCTACTAGTTACCTACTTACTATGAAGCACAAATACCTAACTTTTCATACTTTTCAGTGAAATAGTATTAGATTTGAATACATAATCATATTACTATAGATTACTATTATTACCAATTTGTTGAGTTTTAAAAACTCTGCTAGGTAATTTTATAACAAACAACAATACAAAAATTAAGGTTTTTAAACCAGCTTACATACAAAGTTACTTTAAGTACTTGTTTATTTAACAATGTCCTTGCTTTTAGATCCAAAGCCAATAATTAAAACATGTTTGAATTATAAATGAGGCTTCCACGTTTCCCGGTAAACATAACGTACCTCCCAACAAATTAATGAAGCGCAAAGCCGCTTAAACCGCTCAAACACAACTTGCAAGCGTTTAATGCTTAAATAAAAGACTTTACGTACATTGAATTGATGCATAAAAAATGGAGCAATTGTGTAAGCCACGGGACAATCAGGCTATAATGTAACGATCAAATCTATACTTGTAAATTAGTGGCAAATGCAGGTATCGCGTGCGGCCCGCGGCATTACGCGATACGCATCTGTCGGCGTCTGTGGGTGCCCTAATGGATTCTATCGGATCGGATCGGACCTTAATGCGACCTTCTATTACGATGGGAGTTGGCCTTAAGCACTACGACAATAATTAACGTACTAACTGCCCATGGGGAAGATATTTAATTAGTTACTTCCGAGAATAGCGGCAATTAATGATACCATACCGCTTTTTTGGATACCGCCTCAACAAAATAAAATCCAATAATATTGTATTATTTTTTTCATTCCTTACGATGTATTCGAAATTATCTTTAAGACAGTTTTATTGAGTAGCAAATTTATTTGACTTATTCAACGTCCTCCATATTGTTTGTATCTAACCTCAAAACGCTACCGAAAATATAATATAAAATTAATACTAGGAAAAGAAAATAAAAACGAATTATTGATTATAGCTTACCTATAGCCTTTCCAGCTACTAAATTCAATCGCAAATTGACACGACAAGAGTGTAGATCTTGTACATACTTTCTGGTCTGAAGGCTTAGGAGAATCACTCAGCCACAAAAAATATCAGCCAACGGCGAGTTGTCTCCTTCTTAAAATCTATGTCTTGCCATGTATGTGGGTTCTGATAAAAAGCTTAAAACTTGTATACGTGGAAAAAAACAAATATGAAACTTGGTTTCATCAAATTCGTACGTCGTCGATCATGACATTTCTTAGAAAAAAACAGTTACTATTCCTAAAACTACATAAAGTAGTAGGCACAAGTTGTTCGGCTCGCAGTACACGTTATATTGTTTTCCTGTAATGGAGGGCATCACGCTAAGTGAAAAGTTTTCCCCTCGCTCTTCCCTCCTCCCACACATGCTTTGACACGTCCGACCGTCCGACGAGCCTCATCAGATATTCAGTTACTTTTCCTCCTAAAATTATTTATTCTGCTTCACGACTTTGAGAAAATCCAGCTCATGTGATAAATTTAGGTTTCATTTCTACAAAGCATACAAATACAGTGTCTTTACTGATATAAACACACGTAGGTACTTTTAACGCGAAGTTTATTGTAAAACACCTATTATACCAAATACGCGTTGCAGTCCGTAAATGTGTTTTGGGTATTTCAGGAATACATAGTAGTACGCGCGGAAAACTGAAGTGTAATTAATGTCTTTTACGTTTTTTTCTTATTTTCTACTTACTAGTAAGTTATTCCAATTAAGGAGTTTAGGAATCAGTTTCATAATAAAAGAAGAGATTCGAGAGTAAAAGATGACTAATAATTTTGGATCAAATTATTAGTCATCTTTTACTCTCGAATCTCGAAGGTATGAAATACATAAATTAGAACTCAATAACTTCTTCTCTTCTCATACATCTCTCATAATTCCCGCTCTTCACACTACATGATAACGGGTGTAGGCATTACCTTCGTTTAATAAACTCATACGTACGAACACCGACATAAATATCCGACGCCATTATCTTCACCTCGTATCTCGTTTAGTTCATAAGTCAAAGGTGTTTTGGATAAAATCAGAGCCCCGAGAGAGAGGGGGTGGCCTTATTGAGCGGGGTAGCTTCGTCAACGGGGTGAAATCGAACAGAGAGAAAACTTTCCGGAACTTAGCTGAGACAAGCTGAGGTACAGAATATGTGACTTTGACGTAGCTGAATACTTTTGCTCGTTATCACACCAACTCGGTCTAGTAGGGTCTGTATTCACCGAATCGCTTCAACTTTCAAGTCAAATTGCGTCAAACCAAACCCTGCGCTTTCCCTTTCAACTTTCTTCCATATGAATATGACGTGTTTTTAGAAGATAAGGCATGGGCTTTAGAATGCAATGAACTTCGGCAATGAAGCATGCCCCTGTTGAAAGCGCTAGGGAAACGGGAAAGCGACTGTGACAAAATACACCTGTATGAAAACACTAATCTCCAATACTTTTATTAATTGCAATGTTTAGCGCAACTTAGCTTTTCAAAGAGTTACGTGTGGTTGAGCTATTTCTGAAGCAGATCATACCACGTATAAAAAATTAAATGATCAAAATGAGAAGGTATCTCATTGACGCATTCAAATAAAGTATAAAGAAAGTACTTAAACTGTTTTAGCTTAAACTCAACCTGAAATGTGGTCTCTGTTCGATTTTGGGTGTGATCGCTTGATCGAGTTACATTCCCGAACTTGACTGGATAACCACCAGTGTGCAAATATCTGGAATACGCTAGCTACGTTAAAGTGCAACACGTTTATACCTATATAGCTCATCAAAGTAGGATACTGAAATGACTTGAAAAAAGGAAATCTCCAACAGATTCCAAATTACGAAAAAGTATACAAAAATGTTAGCTCATAATTGTATTAACTTTCAGTTTTTCTGTCGACATTGCATCGAACTTTTGGTGACGAATAAGTTACAGTGCTTGAAAGCCTAATTCTAAAGCCTAATCTAATTGCATTTCACCGTATTGAACCGATCTTATTCAGATTATATTCCATGTGAAGAGCCTATAGGTTTATAACAATAATTTTTATCTTTTTCTATGTATTGAACCAATCTTAAATCAAGATTATATTCCATGTGAAAGGCCACAAAGTTGATAAAAGTTCCCCCTAATCGGTAAGTATACCCTCGAGTCAGCAAACACCTTCGCCCTCCACCGTTTTCCCTAAACTCGAATTCAAGAGTTGTTACGCCCGTTTCATAACACATCCACATGTTTGTTCCCGTTAACGACGCTGGTTAACTGCCTGTTTAATATATCCAATGACTTACTTATGCATGAAGTCTTATTAGCTTAGGTACCAATAAACATTTGACTTTACGAATCAAGAGATTTATGAAGTTTTCCATTTAAATTATAGTTAACAAGCCGCCGCCCGCGGTTTCACCCACGTGGTTCCCGTTCCCGTGGGAATATCGGGTTAAAAAGTATCCTATGTTTTAATCTAGGCTACCTACTATCTGTGTGCCAAATTTTAACCAAATCCGTTAAATAGTTTTTGCGTGATTGAGGAACAAACATCCAAACATCTAAACATCCAAACCCACAAACTTTCACATTTATAATATTAGTAGGATTAATCCTTACTAATATTAAAATGCGAAAGTCCGTTTGTTTGTTACGCCTTCACGTCTTAACTACTCAACCGATCATCATGAAATTTTGCATACACGTTCTCAGGGATACAGAGAAGGACATAGGGTTTTTGACCTTTCATCCAGAAAAAAGTACTGTTCCCGAGGGATAGCAAAAACTTTCCACGCAGACGAAGTCGTGGGCGGTCGCTATTTTAAAATATTTCTTTCAGCATTAATTTCTCGTCGTTACAATAAATAATGGATATAACTTTATTTATTTTCATTATAAACAATATATTTTTACGTAACAAGCTGAAAAAAATTTACTACTTACTTAGGTACTTATTTAGAAATTATTCCAGGTTTTTTCTTTATAAAGTTTTTTCGATCTTGCATAGGTAATAAGTAATATATGTGCTTATTAAAAAAATAAGAATTAAGTAATTTAAATTTATTCGGTTTACTATTATGAATACGAAAGTGAATTTTCACCTTTCCAAAACAAAAAAAACGCTTCTGGCGCGTTTAAACTGCAAGCAAGCAACTACAGCAAAAATTGATAATAAAGATGGAAAAAATAAATAGAGTGAAAAAGAATGAGTTGTAAAATTTTTATGTGAGAAAAGGAAAAATTAAATACACAGATACCAAGGAGTTTTAAACAAGAATTGTTGAAAAAGAAGGTTGATAGTTCGAAATAAAGAGTATGGACGAAATGAGGTCATAAAATATTTAAAAAATAAGTATTATATAAAATATGATGTTTGGTTTTTTTTTTTGTTGGATTAGGTACAATGTTATTAATTTTTTTTCTATTTATTTTTTTATCTATTACTGGTCAACCTTATATAGAAGTGATAGAACTGAGCTGGTGAACACATGGTAGGTAATTCAGAATTCATCCATTTCGTTTATGTACATTCGTGAAAGTTAACTTGTCTGTAAAATGTCCCTTTGGACCCAAAAACCACACTGATTGTTATCAGTATCAGTTAACCTAGCAATTTATGTAAAATAATAATTATTTTTTTATTAAAGAGGTAATAAATAATAGCCATTTGTAATAAATAAATAAATTGCAAACTATTTAACTCTATTCTATTCTAAAATTTGCATGAAACAAAACCTTCCTTCGCGGAAATAATATGAAGCGTATCATGAGCGCGCCAAAGTCATCTCGAACAACTCTACTAGACAATAGAAGCTGCAACATCCAAGGTTGTCGCTCAGTGGTGCAGCCTTGGGCTGTTTGCGGCTTACTCCACTCTTATGCAACTTGCTTTGTGTAAATTGGTTCAGGTCGGGCGAAGCCAAGCCGAGGACGCTCGTGTCTTGTTCCACCTACAGATAGTGAAACGTTTTAAACATGCTAACTCCCCTTATCTGCAAACCTTGACATCGTTTTCTTTGACTAAGATTGGAATTGATATTATAATACTTGCTGACCGAGCGAGCACGAAGTGCGAGCGAAGCGTCTCTGCTTCAGCTTGGGCAAAAATTCTTTCGTATGTCCGGCTGTCTGTTCCCACCTACAGGTCGCATTTCTCAACCAATTCTTGTAAAATGTTGTGAGCAGGTTCGAAAATTATATAGATTTTTTTAGTCAAGCCAGTTTATTGAAATTTTTAAAATGGCGGAGATATGTTAAAAAAACAGAGTTCAGTCCGCTTTTCAGCACTGCCCGTTCTTCTCTATAGATCGCATTTCTCAACCGATTCTCGTGAAATTTTGTGAGCAGGTTCGAAATTTTTTTTTTTGTCGCGCTAGTTTTTTGAATTTTTTTTCTAATTGGAGATATGTTAAAAAAAACATATTCCAGTCCGGCTTTCCGGCGCTGTCTGTTCTCCTCTACAGGTCGCATTTGTCAACCGATCCCGGTGAAATTTTGCCCTTATTCCGTCTACGTAACTTTTTTTCATAACTCCTACAAAAAAGGATGTTTTTTTTCTTGATTAATAACTGGTTATCAAAGAAGAATTATTTTGTCCGCCTTTGTAACTTTTCGTAACCGACTACGAAAAAGGAAGTGTATTTTCTTGTTTAATAACTGGTTATCAAAGAATAATTATTTTGTCCGCTTTTGTAACTTTTCATAACCGACTACGAAAAAGGAAGCGTATTTTCTCGTTTAATAACTGGTTACCAAATATGATGGTTTCGTAACTGGTTATTAATAAAAAATAGACTGTGTTTTGTACATAAACAAATTATGTGACAGTAGGTCGGTTCTGGCGTTGTTGGTCGCAATGGAACCTAACCTCCTCCTCGCTCGTCGTCGTACCTAATAGACCTAAACAAACTTTCGGGATTTTGAACTATCGGTCATTTAATAATCGATTTTTCAAGTTTCGGTCTATCGGATATCGACATTTAAGATTTTCGGTATTTTGAAAATAGGTGTTTCATACGTCGATATTTCGGTCGTATGTGTTATGTTATGAATTTTCGGCATTTTAATACATACCCCTTTTGCATGAAAATAAATAAGTACAAAAAATAATTTATTCTTATTGTTTTTGATTTTTATGTCTAAATAATATTAGGCAAATAGACAATATACCTAATAATATTATGCGCAAACAAATTAGTCTAAATGATGATTATGCTAATATAAATAGTATGCCAAAAAACAATTAAGCCAAAGTATTATTATGACAAAAAAACAATATGCTAAATCCGTAATGCCAAATCAAATTAGGTATAAAACTATTATGCGAAAAAAATGAATCCCTGAAAATCTATCTAGTTATGAAACAGTGAATATTTAACAGTTATGAAAGTTGAATGTTGAAAGTTGAAAGGGGTCTTTCCTAACTTAATGAAAAATAGTAAATTGATTCCTCTTTTTAAATCTGGGGATAAAAGTGACCCAGCTAACTTTAGGCCAATATCTATACTACCAGCACTTAGTAAAATATTTGAAAAAATTATATATTCCCAATTACTAGATTATTTCACATCCAATAACATTCTTCATAAAAATCAGTTTGGATTTTCCAAAGGTAAAAATACTACTGATGCTGGAATTGCACTTCTCAAACATATTTTTGTCGCTTGGGAAGAAAAACAAGATGTAATTGGCATTTTCTGTGACCTTTCTAAGGCATTCGATTGCGTTGATCACCAAACACTATTAAAGAAGCTAGAACATTATGGTGTCTCTGACAAATCAGTTAGCCTTATGAAATCGTATTTGTACAATAGGACTCAGAAAGTAGTGATTAATAGAACTCAATCTACTGGAGCCCCCACCAATATGGGTGTGCCACAGGGATCAATATTGGGCCCATTGCTGTTTCTAATTTATATAAATGACCTTCCCAATTACGCGAATAATTTATGTGAGACAGTACTATTTGCGGATGATACTTCTTTAGTTTTCAAAGTAAACAGAGGTAACAACTGTTCGGACGAAGTAAATAGCGCTCTCTCTAAAGTTTCATACTGGTTTAATAGCAATAATTTAGCACTTAACCCCAAAAAAACTAAATGTGTAAAATTTTCATTACCTAATGTTGAGCAGACAAAATTTAATATTAATTTGAATAACGATGAAGTCGAGTTTATTGAGAGTACAAAATTTCTAGGTATTACACTAGATTCTCGACTGCAATGGGATCCACATATTGAAGCCTTGTCAAGTAGACTTAGTTCAGCAGCATTCGCTGTTAAGAAAATAAGGCTTTTAACTGATATTGAAACGGCAAGGTTAGTATATTATAGTTATTTTCACAGTGTAATGTCTTATGGACTGCTATTATGGGGCTCAGCTGCCAGTATTGAAAATATTTTCGTACTCCAAAAAAGAGCTGTTCGCGCCATATACAATCTTCGGCGAAGAGATAGCTTGAGAGAATTGTTTAAAGAAATAAACATCTTAACTTTGGCAGGCCAATACATATATGAAAATTTAGTTTATGTAAGGAAACACTATGATTCATTTCCTAAGAACAGCAATATTCACCAGTTTAATACAAGAAATAAAGATAAACTTGCCGTTCCAAGATTTAGGCTTGCAAAATCTAGAAGTTCATTTATGGGGAAAGGCATAGCCTTTATTAATAAAGTTCCGCAACAAGTGATTGATCTGCCTTTGCATGAATTTAAAATCCATGTTAAAAAAACGCTCATGGGTAAAGGTTATTATAAAGTAGATGATTATCTTAAAGATCAAAATGCGTGGAAATGATGTAACACATAACTTGCTACTATAAGTACTTTGTTGAAGTAATATAATAAGTCTATGTTGTTGCCAATAATCCTGTCACCCTGTTGTAATTATCTGGTAACGTTATATTCAAGTTTGTAAATATCGTTACTTATGGCTGTTACAGCTGATAAGTTTCTTGCGCCCGTTCTTCTTGTCAGCTAAAAAAAGTCTGGAACGGGTGGTAGAAAAATATAGACGATTCAAAAGTACTTAATAATTAAGTTTATTTGAATAAAGCTTATTTGACTTTGACTTTGAAAAGCTTATTTGACTTTGACTTTGACTTTGAATTAACATTTATTATTTGATAACTAGTTATTAAACGAGAATAAATACTTCCTTTTTCGGAGGAGTTATGAAATAAATGGAATAAAAGTTACAAAGGCGGAAAACAAATTCTTCTTTGATAACCAGTTATTAAACATGTTTCGTAGGAGTTATGAAAAATAGTTACGTAGACGGAATAAGGGAAATTTGGTGAGGAGGGTTGATAAATATACATATTTTTTTTGTCGAGACAGTTTTCCGAAATTTATTTAAATGACGTAGATATGTGAGAAAAAATATTTTAGTCAGTCTTTCCAGCTGTTAGTTTTCCTCTACATGTCGCATTTCTCAACCGATTCTGGTGAAATTTTGTGAGCAGGTTCGACAATTATCTAAAATTGTTTAGTCGAGCCAGTTTTTCCAAATTTATCCAAAAAAATATTCACCCATTTCGAAAACTGATCTAAATTAGAAGCACCGTCTAGCTGCGAATACTCCAAATAATATACCAAACAACACGTACTGTGTGCTTTGAAACCTCATGAATACATTTTATCTTTGTACAATTTGAGCCACTTTTTATCGCGAGGTCTACAGCTCACGGAGCCACTAGTTAAATATGGTAAGTTTATGAACAGAATTTAAGAATGTTCACTTACCTATTCTATTCAAAATCATATGTAGGTACGATTTACCAGCCTTACATTTTTTAATTAATTACAGTTTATAAATCATTTATCAATGTTTAGAAAAATAATGTTAGTAAACGTTTTCAGAGAAATAAATCAATATCTATTCAATTTGTAAGTCTATTTTCCACCCACTGGTTGCTAGAATGAAGTCTTTTAAAGAGTTGAACGAATTCGCTGCTTTCAGCAGTGCCCCTATTGTAGTCGAATAAGCGAGGACGCCCTTCATACATGCGCAGATTCTATGTCAAACAACTCGGAAAAAGTAGGTATTAAATCGTTAATAAAAGCATTATAACTGAAATCACGCTGGTTGAAAGTTTCAGCTCTCCTAAGTTTATGGTTTTTAGGGTTCCGTACCCAAAGGGTAAAAATGGGACCCTATTACTAAGACTCCGCTGTCCGTCCGTCTGTCTGTCTGTCTGTCTGTCACCAGGCTGTCTCTCAGGAACCATGATAGCTAGACAGTTGAAATTTTCACAGATGATGTATTTCTGTTGCCGCTATAACAACAAATACTAAAAACGGAATAAAATAAATATTTAAGGGGGGGCTCCCATACAACAAACGTGATTTTTTTGCCGTTTTTTGCTCGATATTAATAACGACAAAAAGTAGACAGCTGAAATTTTCACAGATGATGTATTTCTGTTGCCGCTATAAGAACAAATACTAAAAACAGAAAAAAAAATATTTAAGGGGGGCTCCCATACAACAGACGTGATTTTTTTGCCGTTTTTTTGTACGGAACCCTTCGTGCGCGAGTCCGACTCGCACGTGGTCGGTTTTTTATACATTGTAGGCGTGTTATAGGCCTTCTTTTACTAAGAACGCAAAACTTAATCTACTTAATGAATGAATTTTTTTTCAAGCGAAGCACTAGAAAATTCTGACATGCTAAGCTAAAGTTTAGACTTTTTTGGTGATAAGATAGCGTGTTCATTGTGTCATAAGTATTAAAGAAATTATTTGGATTTACTTAGCAGGCGTCACGCTTCATGTTGACCGCTGACGCTCATACATTAGCTTGTTATTCAGCGGTATTTTTACGTATCGCGAATATCGCGATCTGTACTATATAGGTTATGTTCGGAGTTAATTGTAATTATTAGAACTAAATAACGATATGGTAGGTAATCCTACTGGCTTTTGTGTATATTATTCAACGTTTTCCTTACTAGGCTTTACCAGAGACCATCCGCGAGCTGAAGACCACGCTGTGGTCGGCCGAGGCGTCGGGCGGCACCGCCAACCTCACCGCCGCGCTCACCTCGGCATTCGAGATACTGCACCGGGTGAGCTTATTACTATGAATATTTTTCAACAATAAAATAGAACGGTGACGGCTGCAGAGGAAGCAGACCGCAGAAAAGATGGGTCGAGTATGTAGGCAGTGATGGAGATTATGGTTGACAGCAAAGTATGTACTACGCTGATCCCAAATAAACTAGGATAAGGGTTATCCATAGTCATATAGTCTCTGTCTGATGACTTAAATAAGTTTGAAGCTGAAATAGAAAGAAGTTAATAGGATTGAAACCAATTAACTGTCAAAAAGACAAAGTGACAGTTGAGTGTCGATAAAATGCTATATCACGCGATATAAATCGGGCATGCTAGGTGAGCCACGAAAGGGGGGGGGGGGGGTAGTTGAAAACATCACGATGTATCACAAGGGGGGACGGGGGGGTGTAGTGAGATATCACGTGTATTAATTTTTTTCGTTGAACGTGTGACTTTTAACCGAAAACTGTGTGTGATTGTTGACTTACCGTTACCAGGACGATTTCCCCGCCCACCGCGAATATTCGTACTGAAAATTGTTGAGATTATTTTGTACCAAAAAAATACACGTGATTTAGAGAGGGGGGGGGGGGGGGGGTAATGTAAAACCTCACCATGTATCACCAGGGGGGAGGGGGGGTTAAAAATTGGCCAAAAAAAAAACATCACGTGATTAATGGACGCCCCCTTACTTGCCGTCATCTCAATGCACGTTTGTGCAGACATAATCGACGATATTGGTCTGACCACATAATCCTCATCCATCTATTTCTCCTACAGTATAACCGCACTGGGCAAGGTTGTCAATGCAACCAGGCAATTGCGGTGGTAGGCGCGGGCGGCGGGGCGGGCGGGGTGAAGGGAGTCTTCCGGACGTGGAACTGGCCGCATATGCCCGTGCGCATCTTCACGTACCGAGTGGGAGGGGACACAGCTGCCGGACACAATATGAAGGACATGGCTTGCACAAACAAAGGTCAGTAAACCTATATAAGATCTGTTGCCTAATCTGTCAGAGCTGTTACAAAATTTTACAATGCTGTTACAAACTTTAAAAAAAAACTTAATCTGTCAGACAGAAATATTGGGTGTTCGATAAAGAAACTTGGAGCAGAGATTACCTTTTCTTTGTGGGAGGAAACGCGGTTTTATCGCCTTCCGACCCACCCCATCAGCATCGTTCTCCGATGCGACAGGAGGGGGCCGGCGAGTTCTGAGCTCTCCATTGCGTGTCACTTCGATGAGCAGAGTCGCTCAAGTCGAAGTGACACCCAATGGCATATCAGTTAAAAACCTCCTAATGCCCCGCAACACACAAGGGAGCAAAGATTACCTAAAATGAGAACTCTTTGTAGGGCTTTTGTCATATCATAACACAACTATTATTTTTATGATCATAGTTGGTATAAACTATATTTTGAAATTAACCGTGTTCACCTTAGACTGTCTCTCAAAAAAAGTGATATTTGCTGAACAGGATTTTACGTGACGATAAACGAGCACAGCGAGATCAGGCCGAAGGTGCTGCACCTGGTGGAGGTGCTGGCGCGGCCGCTGGTCATGTACCAGACGGTGCACCCGGTGCACTGGAGCCCCGTCTACGTCGGCGGCAGGGTGAGGGTCAAATATCAATGTCCATCAGCCATTTTTAATGTCCCCACTGCTGGGGCACAGGCCTTCCTTATGGGTGGTAAGGAGGAAGGGCCATTAACCCACCACGCGGGCCCAATGCGGATTGGTGAGTGTTAACGACTGCAAATGCAACCGGGACCAACGGCTTAACGTGCCTTCCGAAGCACGGAGGAGCTCGAGATAATACATTTTTGGTCACCCATCCCATGACCGACCCTTGCGAACGTTGCTTAACCTCCGCAATCGTTGGGCCAGGCCCTAAACCACTGCGCCACCGAGCTCCTCAATCAAAATATCAATGAATAAGATTTTATTAATCTCATATCTAGGTTGATTGATACCATAGATATAGGTTGATACCGACCAACTAGGTTGTCAGTTAAGAAAAAAGAATCAACCTACCGACCGACCCTGCCTTTATCAAAACTTACGAGTCTTGTACTTATTATATTATACTTACAAGCATTTTCCTAATGAAAATCACTATTCCACAAATCCGTTTATCATATCATATCACATTAAATTACACGCTAAACATGTGATTGTTTATTTAACCAATATGTTTTTACTCTTGTATTAATGATTTTGTTAATCAAACTTGTATAAAAAAACAGTTTTCCCCAGTAGGTACTTCTTAACAGCTCTGTGGAAAATCCTGAGTATTTTTCAGGGTTTCCGGCGACTCTCCATACAGTCTGACAATTTTGACGAGTGTCTTTATTTACATGAACTTGTAAAATATTTCTTGTAAAGTATACTTGTAGACTTGTACGTTTTGATAAACAGGGCAGATTTAGGAAAAATAAATATCAAACGACTTACCAGATAGTTGGTTAAGAAAAAAAATCCTAACCATCCATATTATCAACCAGTCCCCCTACAATGACTCGAAAGTAATATCGAAGCGATGTTGTGATTTTGATGGCGCTATACGCGATTCAGCTCGATAGAACTAGATATAGCTCTGTCTCTATAACAACATCACTTTGGGTTGCTATAAGAGTTTAGAGTACGGCCTCTGGTAGACAGAACAGTTTATCGGTTAGTATAAATAATAATAGAATACTTTCCTAACCTACATTTATCAAAAATTTTGAACAAATAAAAATATCATTATCCCACTTTGTATGATAAATGAAAGGCCCACCCAGTATGATTGACTATTATAATTCAGAATATTCAGATCATTATTTTCAAACACTAAAGTGATCAAGTTTCAGAAAAATAATATATACGTTTTATTTCTAATTACAGAGTAGCAATTTGGACGACGATGGGATGGGCCAGCTGATGACGTCAGTGACGGTACCTATCTTCGACAGGCGAAACCACACGGTGAGCAAACACTTCGCTTTTCCCAACGAACTAATCTTAGTTCGTTGGCTTTTCCTGTGGAAACGTAACTAAGTACTACTTACTACTATTTGTCACATAGAAGGAAACTCATTTCCGCCATCCTGTTCGGTGAATGGCTACAATTTCCCGTAATAGGATAAGGAAACTGTCGTGTAGATGTGTGTAGCGTTTCTTAAGGGACAGTAAAGATTAAAGAATTCCTTTCCTTTATTAACTGTAGTGGTCGAGCGGTTAATTAGCCTAACTGTGAAACATGTTCGCGGATTCGGATCCGGAGCAATTATTAATGTTGAATGCTTTATCAGATTTATTCAAGTTTTTTTAATGTAAAATTTCTTCTATTTACAGCAAAGGGAAGCCAACCTTTTGGGTGTGGTAGGAACAGACGTTCCTGTCGAACAGATAAAGAAGCTCGTGCCATCTTATAAGGTAATTAGTCTACCATTAACTTAATAAAAACAGCTTAGAGGTAAGCTGTAAATCAGCTCACATAACAGTGCACTATATCTAACATCTTGTTACAGCTGGGAGTAAACGGTTACTCATTTATGGTGGATAACAACGGGCATGTTTTGTATCATCCAGATTTGAGACCTTTGGTAAGAAACAATTATTGTAACTATTCACAGTATAATAATTTAATGATTTCTATAAAGCTTACACTGATTTTTATTGTTTCAGTATACAAATGAAGAAGTAAGTAATACGGACTACGAAAATAACTTTTTACATTAAACGATTTTGTATATGTTATTTTGTTTTGATGTTATTTGAATTGTAACTAATGTTTTTTTTTTCAGTATACTGAAACATTACGTCCACTGTACTCAAGCGTAGACTTGACTGATGTCGAGTTGTTGGTGGATTCTGATGAGAACTCTAGAGTGAACCTCACTTCGCTGCTGCTTGATGTAATTATTCTTTATTTTACTTTTAAGAACTTTGCAAAAAATAATAACGTACGTATTTAGGTACTTTTTTGTATGGAATCTAATATTGAGTTTCATAATCATCCTTTATAGCTCCGCCACGACATGATAGAGCAGCGCGAGGGCGAAACAGAAATCGGCGTGAAAGTGCAATACGACGGCATGCGACGCGTAGCGACGCGGCGGCAGCGCTACTTTTACAGCCCGGTAGACGGCACGCCTTACTCGCTGGCGGCCGTGCTGCCCGACGGGTACGGCATGTACGAGCTGCACGCCGAGCAGGAGCTTAAGCATAGCCCCATCAACGGTAAGTATGACCGACGGCATGCGACGCGGCGGCAGCGCTACTTCTATAGCCCAGTGGACGGCACGCCTTACTCACTGGCGGCCGTGCTCCTCGACGGGTACGGCATGTACGAACTGCATGCGAGCTCAAGCATAACCCTATAAACTGTAAGTCTAATCACAATAACAGAAATCGGCGTGAAAGTCCGATAGTATGCGAGGCGACAGTTGGCGACGCGGCGGCAGCGCAACTTCTCCAGCCAGGCAGTAATATGTGCTCAAGCATAGCCCCTGCAACGGTTAGTCAGAATTTAACCTTTGTTAAAATTATAGGATCAGGCATACATAATTAAAAGCACTAAGTCAATGTTTAACAAGGATATATTTAAATTACCAAAAGCAATACTCGCATTGTTAAGAAAACAACATCTTTGACCTTATTAATCATTATAATATTCTATTAACCAATACTAAGCAAGATTTAACCAGAAAACATCATTAATCTTATTAATCACTATATTTTACCGTAACTTTTATAATCACTAACATTCTAAATTGTGTAACTAATAAAACGACACATTAGACTGCATTATTTATATTGAAAAATTATTAATAACCAATTTTACATTAATTGCCAATAAACAACTCATAAAACATTAATCATCATGAATAAACAATTCAACTTTACTTTTGTAATCACTACTATTTTAAATTATTTGTATTACAAATGAAATAACACACTGGTCCTTATTATTCATTCTAACGAACATTGGATTAAATGCCAATAAAATAACCCATTCAAATCAAACAAATTAATCATCACATCATAACAAAGGATTCTGAACAGAATAACATCTTAGACGTTATACTCCTTTGATCAAAAATAACGCTGGTATTCAATACTTATCTTATTATTCAGCGAGGCACAAAATCAGACTGACCCGTTACACCATTTGATTTCACTTTTAAGCATTCGTTATTGGCGGGAATTGACACTTCTTTCCCGCCATTACTGTTCATAGTCAATGTCATATCTTTTTACTGTTAATCATTAATTTTCAAAAAAGTATGCAAAACACAATTTTAAAATGGACAATAAGAATTATTTAAATTGTATCACGCTAATAAATGTGCCCAATTACATGTATAAATTTAACAAATTAACTTTTCTGTAAAGCCAAATACACTTCCGTCAATTCACATACTTTTAATCAGCTAACTAAACATTTTATGATTTACTAATTAACATTTTTACGATTAATTTAACTCATAAAAATTATATAACTCATAATAAAACTTAGAATTATTTAATAACATCGTTATGATAACTTTACTATCAATTGTTACCCAACCGGAACACTCGATATTTAATAGTTCGTCCATCCTGACACATTTGCGTCCCCGCAAATCACGTGGCTTCTGTAGGATACATCTGTAATAAGAAAACATTTTGTATTCCAAGTTATCAATGATCCAATTTCCATTGTGATAATTTACCTATTTTCCATCGTCTGATCCGACGGCCCTATTTAATTTATTTTTAAATCTAAAAATCTCTACTAATAGTCCAATATTAACTTGATATTATTTATAAATTTACAACGAACAGTTAACCTTTAATATTTAGAGAATTTAAATAATTCGGACTACCACACATAGTTTGCCCATTAAAGTTCATTAAAAAAAAAGCATGGTATAATTTACTTAAACCCTTAATTTCTGATAAACTTTATTAAGATCCCCGTTACATGCCACCCAGGTGGTCCTTAACAAAATAAATCTCTTTTTCCATCATCAGGTTAGACAACGTTTAACAAGATAAACCTTTTCTTCATCGTCAGTTTAGACGATCCTTAACAAAATAAACCTTTTTTTTCATCGTCAGGTTAGACGACACTTAACAAAATTGACCTTTTTTTTTCATCGTCAGGTTAGACGGCCCTTAACAAAATAACCTTTTTTTCATCGTCAGGTTAGACGGCCCTTAACAAAGTAACCTTTTTTTTCATCGTCAGGTTAGACGGCCCTTATCGATTAACTCCTTTTTTTCATCGTCTGGAGTGACGGCCCTTATTGATTAGCTCCTTTTTTTCATCGTCTGGAGTGACGGCCCTTATTGATTATCTCCTTTTTTTCATCGTCTGGAGTGACGGCCTTTATTGATTTGATTAGTTTCCTTTTTTTCATCGTCTGGAGTGACGGCCCTTATTGATTAGCTCCTTTTTTTCATCGTCTGGAGTGACGGCCTTTATTGATTATCTCCTTTTTTCATCGTCTGGAGTGACGGCCTTTATTGATTTGATTAGTTTCCTTTTTTTCATCGTCTGGAGTGACGGCCCTTATTGATTAGCTCCTTTTTTTCATCGTCTGGAGTGACGGCCTTTATTGATTAGCTTCCTTTTTTTCATCGTCTGGAGTGACGGCCCTTAAAAAATATATAGACTGTTAGCATTACTGTAAAAGCCATTCTTTTATTTTTACAATATTAATTGCAAAAACATTATCCCTCCAACAAATCTATAAGTTATCAACTTGAGTCACTAATCTCACTATCACTTGCCTCATGCATTAGTTCATTAAGCTTCAAAGCAACTACTTATACACTTATACTCATTGGGTCCCTTATTGAATACTATCATATATAAAATCACAATATGTTTACGACTTTCATACCATCCTACCACCAATTTAACTTTTCTAGCTGACAGGAAACTAATTTTTAGCCTCTGCAAAGATTAGAAGTTCACTTATTTACATAATATACCTACTCGTAATTATTATTACCAATTGTATTGAAATACAGAATTGCAACATATTTATAACATAATACTATAAAGTCAAATGAAAACAACCATTGCGGTCTTTTTAAATAATCTTGTAATAGCTTTGCTTGTGAGCATATTTTACCATGTATTTTAAATCTATGCCAAAGCAGCTCAACTATTTTGTGGAATTTCATCAACGAAAGGCAATGCCTTTCGACATAACATAGTTTTTGATGTCTAAATCTTGGAGCAGCAACCTCATTTTATTTCCCGTATTAAAACAATGGGTATCACCTTATCAAGCGATCCATATAACTTACAACCTTAAACTAAACTCCTTTACATATCAACATATTAATTTTCCCTAAACCATTCTCTTAGTTAATCCTGCAACCAAAGGTGTACTGTGCGTTCTGTGATATAGCTTACAGTACAAACAGCTTAAACATCCCTTTTGAAGTACAAATATATTCTCAATATTAGCTGCTGAGCCTTACAACAGTACTCAGCGCAACCATTATATTAAACATAATATTTTATTTAATATTATTCAATAGTACACTACGCTATGAAAGTAATGAAAACAAAAGCTAGCAAAGAATAGCCTTCTTGATAAGACAAATATGTGGATTGGATATCATTGTCGTCGTGGATAATTACATTTTTTAATAGGTACATTAGAGATTTCGTATTCTCAACAACCTCAAACTAAGTCTGCATTCAAATTAATATGCATAAGTATATTCGGTAATGTAAGAAAATATTCTCTTTTTCTTCGATTGATAATTTATGTTGGGCAAATGTAAAACTTAAAAAGGAGTAATAATGTCGTCGTTAGAACAATTTTATTATCAATATCACCCTTGCCATCAGAAAAAATTAAACTGAGTCTTATATAGAATATAAATCATTGGAGAATATTCCAATAATTAATTGAAAATCATAAAATATTTTCTTTTCCCTTTATTTTACTTGGTACAAGTAATTATAATATTCTTATAATATGCACTACGTACAGGTAAAATAGATATTGGCCTAAAAGTTGGGATCACTTTTATCTCCTGCTTCAAACAAAGGAACCAATTTTATTTACTACATATTTTCCCACTGGGCCAAGAAAAGTACATTCCTTAGTGTTAAATACTATTACATCAATATTAATGATTAAAAATATTGGTAGGAATGACCCCGTGAACATCGATTATATTAACATTGCTATTATTATTTTTAAATCTAAATACCTCAACACCTATGGACATCCGATTCAAGGAGGTCAACAAGACAACAATGCTGTGAAGAAGTCCATCAAATCACCCCACATCCTCAACATCAGAATCTTATTCTAAGAGAGAATGAGTATCACCCTTTGTTTTCCCAGTTTCTTGACTAAAAATTTTCACAAACAAGTTCTAATTTTTATTTCAAATATACTTGAACATTGCTAGAATACATACAGTCATGTCTAAATGTTTTTGATTAGATTCTTCAACATATTCAAAGCAATCAGGATCACAGTAAGTAGGTTTTTTTCTTAAAAAAACGCATTTATAACTCATAATTAGTATATAAATTAAGTTAAATATTAACTACTAAAAATTTGTCCAAAGCATTGTATCCACTAATTATTATCTTTAGCTCTAGTTGTTATTTGTTTGTAGATCTTCCACAAAACAAATAATAAATAAAATTTATTTCTACTTCTACGATTGATGATCAGTTGCGGCTAAATCACTTAATTACTTTGCATCATTTTGTTTAGACCACTCCAAATAAAATATGGTAACAGAGGTTATTGAGTTTCCTAGTAGGGATTAGTGCAATTCCAAGTTTTATAGTTATTGGCCATTTACTACCCATCGCGTTTTAAAACTGACATGATTGATTATGTTTTATACTTGATGAACATACTGTTAAAGTATGGGTTATCCATTTGTTAAGTTTATATTTTTCAATTATTTTAAAGGAACAAACTTGATAGATTCAAGACATATTTTCGTAATGTTGCATACTGTTTGTTCATCGTAACATGTTGGCCAATATAACATATACCTAGACCTACCTATATCGATGACTTTTAGCCACTTTTCTATCAAAATGAAATCATTATATTCCTTTCTAAAACTTGCCCCGTAATGGACTCAAACGCCGGATGTTTCCCAGGCAGGAGTGTCCACGTATACACTAGACATTAATAATTATTTATTCAAGTTACACACATCTAAACAAACCTGCATTAACTCAACATAAACTCAACAACAACATCAACTCAACAACAACATCAACTCAACATCAACATCAACTAAACATCAACATCAACTCAACATCAACTCAACATCAACATCAACTCAACATCAACATCAACCCAACATCAACATCAACATCAACCCAACATCAACTCAACATCAACTCAACATCAACATCGACTCAACATCAACATCGACTCAACATCAACATCAACTCAACATCAACATCAACTCAACATCAACATCAACTCAACATCAACTTAACATCAACATCAACTCAACATCAACTCAACATCAACTCAACATCAACGCACAACATCAACGCAACATCAACTTAACATCAATTCAACAGTTTTTGCAAAGCGTCAATAATATTAATTAACCTTTCATCGAAATTATTAAACACAACATAAGATATTAAATATTTAAATTAAAAACGACATCTGAATAATACAAAGGAAAGAGTCATCCCAACACGAGTATTTATATTACTCTCTGGGGCTGTCTCAAGGAAATTCTGTAACTGAATTATTGAGGAATAATTTATTTTATTATAATTTTTTTTAACGGATCTCTTCTCTTCCGATTATGTTAATACCGAATACTGAAAAACCTTCCTTCTAATTTGACAAAGCTAGCCTCTAATGCCTCGAGCGGTAATTAAAAAAAATATAAATTTAATCATATTTTAAATAAGCTATATCTAAAATTATTTTCTACCTTTAGCAAACTTAGACTACAGGGAAATATTAAGACTTCAATTTTCCTAACATTCAGGGAACTTCCAACGACACTTTACAACACCTACATCACATTACCTATGCACTGCATTTGATCAATGTATGCCTATTATAACAATAATCGGAACGGACTTGCCTTGTGTTTTGCTTGCGTGCCAATAACACCCTGCTTTCGTCGGAGCTGGAATCTTGCGAGAACCTCTCTTGGACTTCACGGACGCAATCGCTTCTCGTCTGGTTCACAAGGATTCTCGGCTCGACCTCGTTGGCACCTTGTCTTCGGACATACTTGGTTATCACCACTTCTGAAATTGTTAAAATTATAGGATCAGGCATACATAATTAAAAGCACTAAGTCAATGTTTAACAAGGATATATTTAAATTACCAAAAGCAATACTCGCATTGTTAAGAAAACAACATCTTTGACCTTATTAATCATTATAATATTCTATTAACCAATACTAAGCAAGATTTAACCAGAAAACATCATTAATCTTATTAATCACTATATTTTACCGTAACTTTTATAATCACTAACATTCTAAATTGTGTAACTAATAAAACGACACATTAGACTGCATTATTTATATTGAAAAATTATTAATAACCAATTTTACATTAATTGCCAATAAACAACTCATAAAACATTAATCATCATGAATAAACAATTCAACTTTACTTTTGTAATCACTACTATTTTAAATTATTTGTATTACAAATGAAATAACACACTGGTCCTTATTATTCATTCTAACGAACATTGGATTAAATGCCAATAAAATAACCCATTCAAATCAAACAAATTAATCATCACATCATAACAAAGGATTCTGAACAGAATAACATCTTAGACGTTATACTCCTTTGATCAAAAATAACGCTGGTATTCAATACTTATCTTATTATTCAGCGAGGCACAAAATCAGACTGACCCGTTACACCATTTGATTTCACTTTTAAGCATTCGTTATTGGCGGGAATTGACACTTCTTTCCCGCCATTACTGTTCATAGTCAATGTCATATCTTTTTACTGTTAATCATTAATTTTCAAAAAAGTATGCAAAACACAATTTTAAAATGGACAATAAGAATTATTTAAATTGTATCACGCTAATAAATGTGCCCAATTACATGTATAAATTTAACAAATTAACTTTTCTGTAAAGCCAAATACACTTCCGTCAATTCACATACTTTTAATCAGCTAACTAAACATTTTATGATTTACTAATTAACATTTTTACGATTAATTTAACTCATAAAAATTATATAACTCATAATAAAACTTAGAATTATTTAATAACATCGTTATGATAACTTTACTATCAATTGTTACCCAACCGGAACACTCGATATTTAATACCTTAATTTGTGTAAATCAGCGAGATTTTAACGTTAATCTTTTATAATTCAGAGTAAGCTCTATATCTCAAAAGGAGCGTAACGACAAACTCAAATAATATTTTACTCTCTGTATTAAGAAATAAACTATCATCTCAATGTTTATGAAGCTTCAAGAAATTAATATTTATTCGTTTGTAATTATCATTTACAGTAACGGAATACTTCAAAGGAGATAACTGGAAAGTGCATCCTGACTGGTGAGTCCTAATTACCCCCACAGTTTATTTTTATGTATGTGTAATTGATTATACCAACTACTTACGTTAAGTAATTTCTCTTGAATAAAAAGTTAGTGAAAATAATGTCTTTTTTTTCTTAATAATTGTAACTTGACTGAGTTTTAACGACACATGTCTAACTTGCCACAGGGTGTACTGCGAATATGCGTCGACGTCAGAGCAGTCGTTCAACAGCCCCGAGGAGCAGCTGGTGCACTTCCTGTCCCGCGCGGGCCGGCCCGGCTGGAAGTGGATGTCGCTGCGCCCGCGCGCGCTCACGCTGCACAACGCGCACAAGAAGCAGGACAGAGATTCTTATTACTGTAAGTTCCATACATCATCATCATCATATCAGCCGCACGACACCCACTGCTGGCTATAGGCCTCTCCCAAGGATCACCACGACGATCGGTCCTGTGCTGCCCGCATCCAGCGGCGCACCGCGACCGCACACCAAATCGTCGGTCCACCTCGACGGGGGCCTACCCACGGAGCGTCGTCCGGTGCGCGGTCGCCATTCCAGAACCTTTCCGCCCCAACGGCAATCGGTTCTTCTCGCTGTGTCCAGCCCACTGCCACGTCAGCTGAGCAATTCTTCGAGCGATGTCGGTTACTTTAGTTCGCCTGCGGATCTCCTCATTTCTGATTTGATCACGCAGCAGGGAAACGCCGAGCATGGCTCTCTCCATTGCACGCTGGATGACCTTGAGCTTCCTTATGAGACCCATAGTTAGCGACCACGTTTCACTGCCGTAAGTCACCACTGGCAACACGCACTGGTGATAGACTTTCGTCTTGAGAAACTGAGGTAAATCGGACGCGAAAATTTTTTCGACGCTTCCCTAATGTTGTTCCATACAGTTGTCCACCAGTTGGGGATATCGGGAAAAAAGTTATTTTCTATTCTTTACATTTCTACCCGATATCCCCCAGTAATGTACAACGGGAATAGAACGTCCATACTTTATTTCCCGATATAACGGGAATAAGTAGGGCTTTATTAGACGAGACTGGCCTACTGCACCAGCTGCAAAATTGCAGTTTCAATGCAAAGTGTAGTCGTTATTAGAACTCTACGCCGACAGCAAGCGTATGACTAACAGTCAACTGCGTAGTTTAATGTTTTAAATTTCCATGGTTATTGACGTTATTAGAATAAACTATGTCGGGATGTACTTACCTATTTATTTTTGAGGATCTGATACATCGGCGCAGTTACATGCGTCATGATCACGGAAGAACTTCCGTGAAGAAGAAGCCTCAAAAATAAACAGGTAAGTGTAAATCCCGACATAGTTATTATTTTAATGACTGCGTAGTTAGCTGGCAGATTAATTCGATGAAGTTTTAACGACTCCATCAATCCTTGTCTAATGACAGCTTATACAATTTAGCAGTACTATAAGTACAAACGACAAATTAATGTTTTATTTTGTTTCCTATCCACAGGTGACAAAACTTTAGTTCAATCGCTGATCAGGGACGCTATGGTAATCAAGGAATTGGACGCACACATTGGACACGCAAGCCACCACTCACAGTAAGTTACAAACTTCAGATAGAGCATGAATTAAAATACACCGTGCTTTCGCAATTTGAATAATAAATCAATATATGAACCCAACCCTTGATTTATAAAGCTCCGAAATTCTAAATATTCTGGGTTTGAAATAAGACAAAAAGTACTCAAGTCTCTACTCTAAATCGATTCAAACCGATTCAGTATCTGCCAGCTATTTTCGCTAAAAACCTAAAGTCACGATCCCAGAAAACAAGATCTATCATTCCGGGAGTGAGCTTGCTTACGTCACTATCCAGTTTCGCGATTTTGTAACAAGCAAAGCAAACAATCATTTCAAAATTATAATAGCTAGTGCATTTTAATTGTGATTTATTTCAAACGAAACAGTTCAAGTTAAAGATGAGATGAATGAAAGTAATTTCAATACCGATAGCGGAGATGACGTAAGCAAGTGTTACCATATTTATAGCATTAGCAAGTCATCTTATGTCTCGGAATGCTATATATACCTAGCTAGGTAGGTACCATATCTAAAGTAAAAAGAACTTCGAAAAATTACTATCAACAAAACGGGGTTTTAAAATATCATTAAAGGGAGCGAAATGCAAATTCTTCAAGCTTTGCATGAACCACTTTTAGTTTTAACACTTTTACTTCAAATCACCAACTATAATAATTTAATTACCTCACTAATTGTTTATGTGTTTGTCACACGATTAGCCCGATAGCGACTTTAATGGCTCTACTGACAAGGTACAGTAATCAAAAATTATCTCCACGGTTTTGTAGATTTTGTCAACAATTGTAGCTTCAGCTAAATGGTATGGTGGATTGGGTGATCTTGTTCTCATTAGATTCGTGGCAAGCCAACATTATTTGACTACGAGAAAGGTATGGTATAGTATACTTTGCTTTAAAACGCACTTGACTATAACCATAAGAATAATAATAAATAAAACTTTATTCGTATGCTATAACTTCTCAAAATGGTGCTCATAATATAGAGTACCTAATTATTAGTTAATTTATTACGTAAATATTTATAAACTGCGTTTTATAGTAAAGTAATTGAGTTTATGAACACGCACTTGTTTGTTTTTTGTTACACTTATTTTAAAATCACAAACTAGATAGGTACTACTATTTTGTCTATAATGCCAGAAGAAAAATCAGTAAAGTTTTCGCAATGCACAATCAAATTGAGATTAATTCTTATTAAGTTTTACACAGTTCATCAATGGTCGGATCAAATGCTGACTACTACCTAATTAAGTGATTTCTTGATTTCGAGTTCGATTTGCTTTTTTCAAAAATGTCAAAATCCGATCAAAAGCCGATACATCCATCGCGCCAAAAACCGATTTTACCTAAACATTTTTGTCCAATATCTCGTGAAATTATGTATCTATACTTTCCGTTTCCTATCAAACAACAATCTGGGTCACTTTTAACAACAAATTGACGTGGGTACTCTATTTTCCTACTATTGTTACATCAAAAAACTTAAACGTTTTTTATAATATGTGAAAAATATGGGCAATTGGATTTATCTGTTTCAATTGTTAAATTAAGAAACAACGTGGCAAAATATAGGAACTATTTTTTTACAATTTGATAGGGCTTTAGTTTTCATTTTGTTGACATACTAAGTAATGGCAATGCTGCTATTGAGGATGGAGGTATGATATCGATATAGTTGAATAAGCTAATATTTCTAGCACCCAAAGGATTTTTCAGCTCGCTCGGATATGGTTTTTTTTTTCGTATTGAAAACCTCTGATTCGGTTTTAATAAAACCAAATAAAGACTGAATCGGTGGTTATTAGCTTTTTTGTTTTAGGTAGGCAAACAGTAAGATAATATTATAGGTAACAGTGAGGGAACAAAGGCGTGGTGCAACCGACGTTAACACTAAGACAATTTTGATCTTATTGACGCATTTTTAGTGGCGTTAGCTCTTTTATTGCAATCGCTCGCTCTGCCTGAAAACTAGGTACAATACAAGAAATTTTGACATGAGATGAGACATGAGAAATATGGACTACGAATTAGTTCCGCCACTGTACCAACCGTATTTTGGTTAAGATAAAAACGAAAAATTTTCACTTCAGCAAACCAACATAGCAGCCTAGAAAAAGCTACCTAAAAGCTACCAAGTCGTAACTATTACGACCCTATTTCATCGGACTTGGCTGTAGAAGAAGCCTGAAGGTTTCCCATTCATCAGCGCATCAAGACCAATTCTACGTACATATTTCAGTAGCGTTGAATTTGTTCAAAAATATTGTAACGAGGATCATTATCTTCGCTTACCATCTGATAGATGATGAACGATCGATGTTTAGTTATGTAAATAAAGCAAGTGTGTCTTTACAGACAAGGCCGGTTCCACAAGTTCCAAGTGACGCTGTCTTTCATCGCCACACGCAGCGGTCTGCTCAAGTGGACCGAGAACAGCAACACATCCAGGACATCAGAATCTTCAGAACCGTGAGTACACAAAACTACGATTAATTCTCTAAACATAATTTCGTAAGCTGGTCTTCAACTGAGCCACTTTCAGATTTCACGCGAACGAGATAGCGAGTCTTATAAAAAACACTCTATAACTGAAAAGCTCACTTCCTTCCTGAAAATATTTAGACTGAAAACACTATGCAATCAACTAGGTAATAACTGCAAAAAACCAAACAACTAACAATATCCAGCTCATAACTAATTGCCCTTTAAACACTGTTCCAGGCATTTTAGCGAGAAGTATGCTCGAGCATTTGACTCAGAGTGGTACCGCCGCGCTGTAGAGCACCACTCCATTGAACCGGAGAGTTTCGTGTTCTCGGTACCTTTCCGTGATGGTTCCGAAGCCGAAGACCTCAGCGGGAGACCGCCGCTCGTTCTGGCGACTCATGCAGTCTTCGTGGAGTCCAGGGGCCACCGGGCGCCGGCAGCTGTTGTAGGACTACATTTTCAACTAGAATCACTTGCGAGGCACTTCTTGAATGTTACGTCTACTGTGAGTATACTATTGGTAACAACATAAAGCTGAAATCTTTAAGTCAATTGAATTTAGCGTCATCCAGTAAATTATTTAATCTTTTTTTAATTTAGGCGCCTCATTTACAGTGCACTGCTGGTAGTGTATGTAAGAAGACTTGTGCTGGAGATGAGCTGGACTGCTATATACTGGACGACAACGGGTTCATCATTCTCTCAGAAGACGTATCACAGACGGGACGATTCTTCGGACAAGTTGATGGAACCATAATGGATTCATTGGTACAAGATAGGATCTACAAGAAAGTTACCGTTCACGACCACCAGGGCCGATGCCCCGATTCCAGGAATCCATTCAGTGGCAGTAGCAACAAACTAGGGGTAAATTTTGAAGTATCTAATATTTAGGTAGTTTGTATTTTGATTGGATAATTATGTGTGCTTTACTGAATTCTTTCATTGTGTTGCAGCCTGTAAAACCGTTGGCCTGGATTGGAGGTTACCTGACGAACCTTCTAGCTGTATGGTTCCCCTATTGGGAGTCTGTGAGTGCTTATGCACATCCTCATGCAGACGAAGATATAGGTAAATAAAATTGAAATTAATAAAAATATAGGTAGTTTGCATAATTTGTGGACAAACAAACAAAGAAATAAATGAACAAGAAAGCGACTTAATAAAAACGTGTTAATAAATGAAGTCAAGTTAATTATAGCAATTCATAAAGTCATTCTTTTCCTTACTATGTGTAAGCTAAACATCGCAGTTCGCTAAATGTACATTTTCATATGAGTAAAAAACGATAAACTGAAATTAAAACCACAGTATAAGTAAATATAAGTTTTTGAAACAACTTATATAGGTACTGGGTGTTTGGTAATAGCCTTATAAATCCGAATATGGTGGATAGGGACCATCAAACTGAACAACTTTTACTATGGGACCAACGCTGAAAGCGTGAAAAAAAATCAGCTGTTCCACAGAAAAGTACAACATCGACTCGACTATAATGTATGGAACAGCAGATTTTTTTTTCATTATAGTCGAGTCGATGTGGTAGGTACTTTTCTATGGAACAGCTGATTTTTTTTCGAGATTCCGTGGTTGGTCCTATAGTAAAAGTTGTTAATTTACGTGGTCTGAAATCCCCTTTTCATTTTTAGATATACCTACTTACTTAAAAATTAACGGTGTATACTGTATTAAAACTATTCAATCAAAATAGTTCTTTAGGATTGCAGAGTCGATAACCGACGACAGTAGATTCAAATCAAATGCTTACATCGTTTTTTCTTTCTAGATTACGAGGACTACGAAAACGAAGACTCTGAAGGTGACGACGACCTAGACCGTGACCGCGGCACGTACGAGATCATAATCGACGGCGTGGGCGGCGCGGGGGCGGGCGCGGGCGCGGGGGCGGGCGAGGAGCCGCGGCCGCGCGAGGCGGGCGCGCCGGCGCCGCGCGAGCCGCCGCGCGAGGCCGCGCGCTCCGCCGCCGTGCGCCCCTGCGACACCAGCGCCGAGCTGTTCACGCTGCAGTCCACCAGGCTCAGTGCCGCACAGCCACTCAAGGGGAAACTTACGAATTGCCACAACTCTGGATGCGAAAGGTTCGTTACACAAAACTGTAGGCACGACGGCAAAGTGCCGATATCTCCTAACTGTTAAATTCACAAAAATATGGAAATTTCACTAAAATACGAATGACTATCAGTCATTTTTAATGTCCCCGCTGCTAGGGCACAGATCTTCCTAATGGGTGGATAAGGAGGACGGGCAATAATCCACCACGCGGGCCCGATGCGGATTGGTGGGTTAACGACTACAAATGCATCCGGGACCGACGGCTTAACGTGCCTTCCGAAGCACGGAGGAGCTCAAGATAATAAATTTTTGGTCACCCATCCCATGACCGACCCTTGCGAAAGTTGCTTAACCTCCGAAATCGCTGCACACAGGAGTATTCGACCTCAAAATCCGGTCAAAAATATTGTTTACCTTTTTCTTATTGGAAATGGTATATAAGGTTATCTTATAACTGTTTTGATGTTTTGAAGTTTAATAAACACAAATTAACAAATAATATTTATTTTAAAATTTACAATCATAAATCTGCAATTACTTGCGGATCCACTTTTCAAAATAATTCTTTTTTTTCTGATAATTATTGAAATAAATACAATGTTATGCAAAACCTGAAATAAAATCATTTTTTTTACTACAAGAAGAAAATTGACAAAAAGTACCACAATATAAAGGGTCATAAAAATTTTTGAGACAAGATGGGTGACTATTATCTATGTCCATGACATGATTAAGATGTATAGTTTAGTCTAAAACAATTATAATTGCCCGATCGGACCCGGAAATATAAAAAAAACATAATTATTGTTAAAGATAAATTCATACTTTACTATACGTGCTTGTCATCACAATTATTAATTGAATATCAATAAAATATATCAATATTTTAATATTATAATTAGGTACATACCTTGAGCTTCGATATCCATTATTTGTTTCTCCACAAACCACCAAAAATTACTCGGAACACAAACTGCAAAGATACTGATAAAACGTATCGAAACTAAAGACGCGTGACATCGGCCAGAATCCGACCACCTGCTTAGCGAGCAGGAGGCTTACAGCTATTATTTGACCGGATTTTGAGGTCGAATGCTCCTGTGTGCGCTGGGTCAGGCGCTAAACCAATGCGCCATCGAGCTCCTCAAAATACGAATAATGCCTTTAAATGCTTTGCTATGCCATGCCTGTCATGGTGCTTATAATCCAGTACTTACATCGCGTGTAGTGCAAATTTAATAAAATGAAGCGATAAAGAATTTGTCGGAAAATTACAGCTAGGAGGTATTGGCACTTCGCCGTCGAGGTACCTATCCCTACTACACCATAGCGCATAGGTAGAGTATTAGATTCTATAAATAAATTAAATGTAGAGTTACTACTCTAGACTACCTACTGTCTAGACTCCCTGTTTTGTCGGCTAGCAAACGCAGGCTCGTTCGCCTGCAAAAAATCAACAAAAATCTTCTACTGGCGATGGCGCTAGTCGACTCGACATGATATCAGGTTACCTTACCCCTATTAAGATACCTTATCCTGAAAATAATAAATTCCCTACGTGATCAAATCAGAAACGAGGAGATCCGCAGGAGAACTAAAGTAACCGACATCGCTCGAAGGATTGCTCAGCTGAAGTGGCAATGGGCGGGACACATAGCGAGAAGAACCGATGGCCGTTGGGGCAGAAAGGTTCTGGAATGGCGACCGCGCACCGGACGACGCTCCGTGGGTAGGCCCCCGACAAGGTGGACCGACGATCTGGTGGAGGTCGCGGAAAGCCAGTGGATGCAGACAGCGCAGGACCGATCGTTGTGGAGATCCTTAGGGGAGGCCTATACCCAGCAGTGGGTGTCGTGTGGCTGATATGATGATGATGATGATGATGATCCTGAAAATGTTGCATTGAGACTGTATATACGCATTTCAAAGAAATTAGCGTTTTTCCAAACGAGTTATCTAAAGAATTAAAGCATTACTATTGATGTAAACTTTAGTTTTAGGAAGCAAAATTCTTAAATTAGTGCCGTATAGAGAGAAAAACATAATAAATTATCAGGTATTTTAAAACAAAGACAATCTGTTCAAGTGGAATTCCAAATTTGCTTGTCAGAGGTATTTTTCAAACATGTTTCAGCTGTAACAAATAATAATACGACTCATATTTATTTTTTCATTTATTGTTTGTATTGTCAAGGAGTGCCCTATAGAGAGAAAATTTTAAAAAATGATTTTAATCACAGAGAAATAAAATATTAAAAAATGCTCAAATAGGTACACTTTGACATGTTTTTTACTGGTATTTTCAGATTTTAAAGTAATTTATTATTTTCCTTAGAAATAATGAGGTATTTGTCTATTGTATTGAGTATTTTGTATATACTTATATCTAATATATAATTTAATAGGAATTTTCAAAGTTCGCCCTCATTACGGTTCGCGCAGAGATGTTTCGATCATTTGTATGGAAAATTTAAAAATGGAACGTGATGCGCGTCTACAGCCTTAATGCTTATTCCTCCCAGGCCGTTCAGCGTGCAGAAGATCCCGCACAGCAACCTGATCCTGCTGGTGGTGGACACGCTGTGCCCGTGCGGCGCCAAGCGGCTGGACGTGCGGCCGCGCGAGGCCGCGCCGCGCGCCGCCTGCCGCCGCGCGCCGCCGCGCGCGCACCGCCGCCGCCCCCGCCACTGCGTCTCCTACCACCCGGAGGTAACACACCCACCAAGCGGCTGGACGTGCGGCCGCGCGAGGCCGCGCCGCGCGCCGCCTGCCGCCGCGCGCCGCCGCGCGCGCACCGCCGCCGCCCCCGCCACTGCGTCTCCTACCACCCGGAGGTAACACACGCACCATACAACTGTCTGGTCGCTTTGTAAAATACTAAAGGCCACGCGTCGCCGCCGCCGCTCTCACCACTGCCTCTCGAGCATAGTAGAATCTCTTGAGTGACAATAATAGACCGACTTATGTAAACTCTCTCTAATAATAGTGTGTTTGAAATAAATAAGTCTGCCATGTCTAGCAGCCATATCTGGCCGGAAGTCCTTCAAAAGTGATTTTTAACCGGAAGTGAAAGATTTTCTCAAGCTTCCGGCCAATTTTATTTGCGCTAATCTTCTGATCCTCGCTCTGCACAACATTATCGACCGTGTGCCATGCATTTCATCGTGCGTGATGTCATAATGACGTAAGCAATATTGTCGAAGGCTTACGGACTATAAGTGTCAAAAGTATTTTCCAAGTCGTATTTCAACAATAATATAGGCCCCGACGCCGCTACCCCAGGCAGGTAGGTACTGCACTTCTACCACCCAGGAGGTAACACAAAGACAGTGCAATTTTCAGGTAGCTATGCCACTATTACAAAATAACAAGGGACTGGTGATGTAGCGCCGCTCTTTGCGTCAGCAAGTTGCTGCCACTGGATCTTACAACTCTTACCAATTATTTACCTCCCCCCAGGCCTGAGCTCTTCAATCAATAATAGTAATGCAAAGTATAGAAAAGTACATTTCCACAACAATATTACTGCTGTAAAAGTACCTATCTTCTGTATGGGTTTCTACCATTTTTAAGAAAATTCTGAAGAGAAATGTGTTCGACAGGAAATCGAGATCCTATCTTGCGGTCGTGGTGGTAGAGTGGAGCCCGTGCTCGCGCTTCTGTCCGCGCTGGTGCTCCTGGCGGCGCGCGGCACGTGACTGGCGCAAGGTTCGCCGCACCACCACCGCTAGGCCGCCCCGCGCCGCCCGCCCCACGCGACCGACGCGAAGCTTTCACAATACTCCAGTTTTTCAAATCTCCGACAAGGAAGCTTCCAAGGTCGACGTACGTATGTGTTCGAGCATCGCGAGTGAATGACGAACAGTTGTGAACTGTGTTACATGGTGCGATGTGTAGCGGTCGCATCGCTATAGCTGGCAGTAAACAGGGAGGAACATGGCTACTTTACCCGATCGCTATAGCTGGCACTAAATAGGGAGGAACATGGCTACTTTACTCGAAATGTCTTTTCCATTTCGTAAGTGGATAAATATTGATAAGAATATAGCATCGAGCCTCTACGGCGATGCGGCCATACGCACACCTCATTTATACGTCTACGCGAGGGTTATATAAAGAGTTTTGATCAATTTTACCGACTGAAGTTTTGGTCCGACCAAATGAACTTTCGATCTTGTTTTAAGACAGGATTATCTATTCGAATTATGATACGATAATAACTTAAATATTTTCTCTTCTGTGTTATGTTGTCACGTTTCATAATGTAACTAATGCAGACGCATACAGTAAATAGGTAGTTAACTTATACCTTGTTAAATTTAAATTGAGGATTATCACAAACTTTGAGATCTTATAAATTATAGCTAATGTTAATAGGTATTGAAAGATAATGTAAAGATAATATCGTTTGAAACTGTTTTAGAAAAATTTACCTATGTTGAACCTTACTCGATTTATTTCTCGATATCTGTCAATCAAATTAATCGCAAACGTATTTTATAGTTGCATAGTGTTCATGTAAATAAGGACTGTTTTGTTTGTAGATGTTTATGTTGCTGGATTTATGTGTGCCTGTGTACTTTATATAAAGGTCGTTGAGTCATCGGGACGGTCTCGCGAGTTGAGTCTATCGTGGCCATAAAGCTTAGGACTGAGAAACTTATGGTCGTTACGTTCAACGAGCGATTAATGGAACAGTAACCAGTTCAGTTGTCCTGAAGGTTTATATTCACGGTTAAATATTTATAATTTATTCGTCTACTCGGAGCCTCGCGAGGCTGTTCTTCTTGGCCTCGTCTAGTTGTTAGTGTTTTTCTCGCCTAATCTTCGAGTAATGTCGTATTGGAGAAACTGTAAACAGTTTCGTATTTTTATTGTAAATATTTTACTAACTTAAATGGCCTATTACAATTTTAAGGTGTGTTGCTAATATTTAAGTCGTACCATTCGACTTTGTGGTGTAAAACTACGTCATATCAACCTATCGCAAGCATTATATTTTGCATATCATTTACCTACTTGGATTCTCACGACCTGGATACGAAACATTTATCATTCATAAATTTAAAGCCTCCCATATGAAATTTAGCGTATTTAATAAACTCGTTTGTAATTAAAATAAATGTGAATGTTATATAGGAATAATATTCAGATTTATGTATTAAAATTAATAGATTTTTTATATTATATCATTGTATCGTGAAGCTTGCTATTGTCCGTATCGATTGTATATATTTTATAAATTACGGCAAATTTTGGAAATAGTACAAAAGTCAATAGTGTTTACAAATAGTTCAGAAGATGAGTGCCAAACCACAGTGTTTGTTTCGTGTTATCTCACATTCGTTCGACGGGACCGATATTTACGTGATACATGTATCATACATACACATACATGTATCTACACTACACTGCACAAAGGGACAGTAGCAAGCTTGGAGTTCTCTCAAAGTAGAAAAATGTTACAGTAATTTCAACTTTCCAAAAAAAATCGGTGGATTTATAATGTGACAAAATCCAATCACGTTTGTTACGTTAATTGCCTGTACATAATAATATAGTTGAATGTTAACGAAACTAATAATTTAAATATTGTTTTTAATTAAGTACATACTACGCGACGTAAAGTCATAAAATAGTGCAAAACTAACCTTGCGCTGAGAAGAGCTTTTTTTCTAGAATAGAAAGACAATAATTTTAATTCACCGTTTCCACAGTTCAGCATTTTTATTTGCATAATTTAACCATGTTTTCCGTAAAAGAAAGAATTACTGTAACAAACACACACGTCATCGAATCACATCTAGTCCCACTAGGTCATGTCCTCATTAGGTCATGTCCTCACTAGGTCATGTTGTCATTTTGTTAGAATGAATCAAAAGAAAACCAAGACGAAATTAAAAACATAAAATAAAGAAAAAGTAAAACCTCTATTTTTTTTTAATCATACATGAAAATATTAAAAAATATTTAATAAAGTTAATCTCCTCTAAATCTATGCTACCCTGGTACTTTGGTTGAATAACAAGGGTATTTAATAAAATGAAAGCAAAATAAATGTTTCAATTAATTTGTATTTAACCTATGTACCTAAATAATGCATGCATGCATGCCTGCCTATGCATTTATAGAAAAAAATCAGCGTAACTTCAAACTGAATAGTTTTTACCCTGTGGCATTGCACCATCCACAAAATTCGTTAGGCATGACTAAATGTGAATAATGTGTATGAACAAAAATTGCATGACCTAATGAGGACATGACCTAGTGGGACTAGATGTCGAATCATAATTCTATCGTGACCTAATTACTAACCGCAACACATATACATATACAGTTGGGGCGCTTTTGAGAAATTGTACATTTTGTAAAAATACAGTAAGAAGTCGATATAAATGGCGTAGGATCGTTTCTTTGGGGAGTGGCGGGCGACTGAAAATGTATTGAAAGTGCTTCTTGTAAGCGTCGAGTCTTCCATAGCAGTCGACACGCCGGAGGGTGTTTACTGTAAGGTCTAAGTATTAAAAAGATAATAATAGCGTATACTTACATAGTCTAGGCGGAGCTCGCTCGTGCGGTATGGTATTTTGTCTTGCACACCGCGGGTTAGTTTGTAAACTGATAGACACAAAACAAATACCTCGTTTAGTTACTGAAATGTGTAATAGCTAGACAGAATTAGCGTTTATTTCGCATTGAGTTCTTGAACATATCAATTCAGGCACCAAATGAGACTATAGCGTAAGCAGTTTTTAAATTTTTGAATTGTGATCTTTTTGTGTATAATAAGCGGCGATTTAGGCGAAATCCGAGGTATTTACTGCCGGGGAGTTCGCCTAAAACGAGTCACTAGGTTCGTATATGCAATAAGTTTGTAAGGGAAGGAACAGTGATCTCTTATCTTTGCCATAATACTTGTCGGTGTATGTACATTTTTCTATGAGAAGTATAATATAAATCGGTTATCGTCTCTTGTAATGAACCCCACTATCGATCATTCCCTGTTAAAGCTTTTTAGGAGTATATTCAAAATTTATACGAGTACTTTGGAGATTTTGAGAAGAAAAGCGATTTCACTGTTTTCAAATTAATTTTCTTATACTTAGTTAACGATAAATAGTTGTATCATAATTGGGCACGGCCGACTCTGTGAACATGGTTCTCTAGCGTAATAATTCTAGTATAATACTGTTCTTTTGTTACTTGCCAGTTCATGCTATAGATATACCGTAATTACAACAATAAAGTTCTCTTATAACATTGTGATCATTCGTTTCAATTGTGACCTTAATATCAGAACAATAGAATAAAAAATCGTTTGAAAATATAAGTAATATATATTATAGTAACAAAGCCCTATTTGATAAATGTGACAATTGTAAATTACAATTTGGCGTGACATTGGGGATGGCAACGCAAAGCTTATCGTAGATGTCGCTGCGTACGCTTGTTCCTAAGACAGTAGACGTTCGGAAAATTGTTATTTATTTTGTGGTATTTTTTTTACCGAAAAGGACCCATTGACCCAAAATGGATATAAAACACTATTCTACACTATTGAAAGCCAAATTAAGGCGTTTTTATTCTTACTGATTTTTTTTTCTTAATATCTAGATTTTTCGGAAATTTGTAAGTGCCAACATTTTTACAGCTTATTACACAGAATTTCGTCTTTTAAAGCCCTTTGTTTTGACGGTTCTCGTGGAACAAGCATACGTAGCGCCACTTTGACAGTTACCTTCCCCATTGATAAATTGTGACGTTTTAAATAGGGCCCAAGTTGAATGTCTACATGTACAAGCTAGCGGCAAAGACGATGTCCCTCTTGAGCAGCTTGATGGCCTCGCTGAACTTGTTCTCGAGGTCCGTGTTGCCGATGTTCTTGGCGGCCTGGCAAAGTTGCCGCAGCACCTCTTCTAGTCGCCGCATGCACCGGATTATTGAGCCTGATCGATAACAAAATCGATCGTGTTACCAAAATAGTCAATAAAAGTAGTGAAAAAAACTAATATGATAACTAGAGGCCGTTATTTTGAGTTATATTTTGGAAGTAGACGTTCTTAGGATAGGGTAAAAAAATATGGTAAAAAGAGTTAATTTATCGATGCACCAGAATCGATGCCCTAAGAACGTCTGCTCCCAACCCAAAATGTACCTCCGATTGATAATTGACCAACAAAATATAATTATTACACTTTGCCCCACCAAGCCACCCCACTGTCGGGACAAAGTGGAATGGTTCCCAAAATATCATACGCTTAGAATCTTTTTATAATTGTGGAGGTTTGATTTCATGTACAAGAATTCATTTAATCGCGACCATAGCTCTACCGAATACCGAATATGGTAGAATAGAGACCATCAAAGACCATCTGAGAACAACTTTGAACTCTGAAATCGCGAAAAAAAAATCAGCTGTTTCATACATTTTGATATTTTTGTTATTAATTTTTGTGTGGAACAGCTGATTTTTTTTCGCGATTTCAGCGTTGGTAGTAAAACGTTGTTCAGTTTGACAGTCCCTATCTACCATTTTCAGGTTTAGCTATTAATGCCGAATATGGTAGATGGTTCCTATCTACCATATTCGCCATTAAGAATTATTTCGTAACACGTTGTAGATATAATCGAGTGTCCCGTGTTGTGACCTGTGTGGTAGTATTTACCTTCGAACACGTCGGTCATCTTGCAAATCTGCAGGAAGCTGCCGCCCTTGGCCCAGGCGAGCACCACGTCCATGAGCGTGCACTTGAACTTGCCCACGTACTGGTCTTCGTCTACGTCCATCTTCGCGTCTATCGACACCTTAGCTATGCGCCGAGCGTACTCCTAAAAACATATTCAAGTATTATCATATACACCTAAGAACTACATAGACTGACTACTGCTGAGTTATAGATATCATTTAAAGTTTATGTAACTAAACTGTTAATTAAAAATATCAAATATACCGCTCATGTTCCTAAACAATCGACGCAGGTAAAAGGTCAAAATAGCATCCACAAGTTTCCGTAATCACTTCGCCTCGAAACGTGTATGGATTTGACGTTTTTAAATTAAATTGTTAATGAAACCTTATCTATCCCAAATCGCAAAGGTATATGTTTCGCAATCGAAGTTACTTTTGAAATGTCCTATTTTAAAAACGATTCCCTGACGTAGAAGTAGATAGCAAATGTGTCTATGGGCTATGACTATGGGCCCTAAAAATCCACGAGAAGTTAAAATTGTGTATTAAAATTACAATATTAAATAAAATTCACCGCGGCTCCTTTCTGTTTCTATAGAAAATTTTCAAATCAGTCTAAATTAGCTGTAACACTATTTATCAAAAATGTTTTCAATTGTATTTTGAAACCGATAAATTCTGCTTTTATAATCGGTTCATACATTTCGAAAAAAAAAGGACGTCAAAGTTTGCATGAAATGCCGTGACGAAACAACGCTCTTAAAAATATATGTTCGCACTAAGTATACCTGCAGCTGGCGCAGCACGCCGCGCAGCTCCTCCCCGGCGACGGAGGCCTGCGTGGCGTTCTCGTCGCACACGAAGCAGCTCACCAGCGACGCGCTCTGTTCCGGGCTCAACGCGTTGAACACGCCGTTGAAGATCAGCTCCGTCAGCAGTAACTCGTCCGCACTACAATGACGAACGCAATATTAACAAAACACTATGTTTTCTCGTTAAGGGGCCATAATAGGAAAACATGATTTGCGCGGGCCATATTTTTATACAGAAAATGAAAAGTTGTAGCCACAAAAAAAACATACGACAAGCTAAAAAGATTATCTAGTAGCTACAAGTATTAAATTGCGTAAAACTTTACAGATGATTATAAAAAAACTGAATATCACCAAAAGCGCTTGTCGCGGGCCATATTTTTGGCGTAAATAATAACGGAAACGTATTGAATTCTACATCAAAATACACTTTAAAGCGAGGTGGTACTGAAAGTAGCACCGCCACAATATTTATTTTTATTACTCGTAAACCAAGTCAATATTTAAAAAAAGCACAAGTAATAATCTCTTAAATTGTAATAAATCAAGTAATAATTCTCTAATATTTTTTAATAACTCTTCAACAGTTGATTTCTGTAAGTTTTAAAATCCATTTTAGCTCAAAGTGGCCACTTTTGGCTGTTGAAGAGTTATTCAAAAAATATTAGAGACAATTTAAGACATTATTACACGTGCTTTTTTTAAATATGGACTTGGTTTACGAGTAATAAAAATAAATGTAGTGGCGACGCCACTTTCACTACCACCTCGCCTCAACGTACTGTGCAGTTGCTCCAATAGCTTTTTTTCAAGAAAGATAATAATGTGCAATAGTAAGAAAAATAGTAATGATGAAAAAAAAATTAAAAACATTGAAAAAGTGCAGAAGTGAGGTTATTTTCCATACTCTTTACACGTAAAGAAAAGGACAGAGACAAATGATTTCGCATAACGGAGCCTTAATATTGGAGTTGCCCGAAACGTTATACAACGTGTTATAAAATAACCCCTAATGCCGAATATGGAAGATAGGGACCATCAAACTGAACAACTTTTACTGTGAGACCAAACCTGAAATAACGAAAAAAAATCTGCTGTTTCATACAAAAATTAACAACGAAAATATCAAAATGTATATAACAGCTGTTTTTTTTCGCGATTTCAAAGTTGGTCCCATTGTATTTATATCATATTCGGCTTTAGGGGTTTTTAATAACACGTTATATTATATGCAGTTATAAATTTTATGGCGGCCGTAAAGTTAGCATGTCGCTGCGCAATACACAATTTGGGTGAAGAGATAATATTGCGGGGCATAGCGGCTAACTTCACCATAAAGGCACGAATATATTAGGGGATATTGTTGCGTGCGGAACATGTCAATAATCTCTAATCAGTTTTGAACCTTAATATCATCGCATGTAAGTTCAAAACTACCTGAATTTAAAATTGAATAAAATTATTATAATGTGTGTGTTATAAAAAAACCGGCCAAGTGTGAGTCGGACTCGCGCACGAAGGGTTCCGTACAAAAAAACGGCAAAAAATCACGTTTGTTGTATGGGAGCCCCCCTATTATAATATTTATTTCATTCTATTTTTAGTATTTGTTGTTATAGCAGCAATAGAATAGAAATACATCATCTGTGAAAATCCAATTGTCTACCTACAGTCGTTATTAATATCGAGCAAAAAACGGCAAAAAAATCACGATTGTTGTATGGGAGCCCCCCGTAAATATTTATTTTATTCTGTATTTGGTATTTGTTGTTATAGCGGCAACAGTGTGATATCATCTGTGAAAATTTCAACAGTGTAGCTATCACGGTTCATGAGATACAGCCTGGTGACAGACAGACAGACAGACGGACAGCGGAGTCTTAGTAATAGGGTCCCCTTTTCACCCTTTGGGTACGGAACCCTAAAAAAAACTAACACGCCTGTAGCACACTTCCACCCCGAAACAATACCAGCGAAACCGCAGTAGGTTCCGCCATGACGTGTCAGTTGTACGACAAGCGAAACAGATGCGAAACAGCCTGGGGGCTAACCATCAGAAAATAAGAAACCGTTCAGTTCAAAAGCAGGCCTTAAACAAGACTGCTTAAGGCCTGCTTTCATTCTAACCTTTGAGGTCATAGTACGAAAAAGTAAGGCAGTTCAATATAAGTCCTGCTATAGGAGCTCATAGTAAGGCCCCTGTTCTAACGCATTGATTTAACTATGATGCTGTCTCTTTCACGCCCGATCGGCTCGGACCGTTGGCACACCGCCCGCCGCCAAAACAATAACGCGAAACCGCTACGTAGATGTGATCGTCATATATAGTCGTCGATGGCGAAACTACTGCGGTTTTGTTGGCATTGTTTCGCGGCGGAGCCCGGCGGAGGTGTGCTACAGGCGACAGTGTTTTTTTAATGCAGAACGGGATAGTGTTTGGCCTTCTCAAAGTGACGTCAGGGCTCTGTCACTCCGCGCTCGAGTATGAAGCGCTCGGCGTCCTCTGGGAGGACAAATTTCATACGTCAGAAAAGATAAGACCTACGCGTTAGAAAGAGAAGCAAATACTAAGTAAATGTTTTGGAGCGAAGGGAGCGCTGTGCGACCTGAATTGCACTTTATTGTGTCGGAGCAAGAGTCGTAATTTATTTAAACGATTTTGCGGAGTGCAACTTCTGTACGCTAGTACTTTTATCTATTGTGGTGACGTTAAGGCCGAAGGTGGAAGCGCACTGCACCCGAAATCCTCACCACTGAAGAACTGGCTATCCTTACCTCTAACTGCAGGAACACAAAAAAAAATTGTTATGGCGTCAGACTTAGGTATGATGGTGGACCGTAGAGGCAGTAAAAAGTGTCTAAAAGCTAAAAACGTGTAAATAGTACGAGTATCTATTAATTGTATTTACCTGCTCAACTCACAAGCGATGCGTCCTTTCAGTTCAATAACGTCGGCGGCGGTGCAGTATCCCATCCGCCTAAGTACTCGTTTTCTCTTCTTGAGCTCGTCCATTTGTAATACACTCTTAGCCGTTTTCAACTCAGCTTTTGCTAAGTTCAATTCTTCATATAGTTCTTGCTTCCTTTCATAAGCAGCTGATAGAGCCCCTCGGTTCTTGTCTTTGTGAAGGGGGTGGTCATACAATCTGCGTGTAAAAATATAAATTATGAGAGTTCTTGGTAAATTATAACTACAATCGACAACACTGTAGTTATACTTCTTTACTTAGTTGCTATTATCCGGAAAAGAAGATAATCTAAAATAAATTTTATTCAGATGATATAAAGGACTTGATAAAATTTGTTAGAAATGATTTCTCTCAACAGCAACACTATATGACTTGAAAATGAAAAGGTATAGACATCCTATGTATGTATGACATAGCTTACACCATACCAAGTAATTATCATAGTTTGGGTTTACCAGTGATGCTGGGGTAATAGTGGTGTTAAAGATTTATTACGCTATTATTATTAACATTAAGGCCCCTATCGTAAGTGGCGCCCTTATCCTAATTAAATTTATTGCTCGCTAAGTACATATTGTATCGAAAAATGAATCTGTACAACAAATTCATGTGAATTTTCAATTACTTAGCGAGCTATAAATTTAATTGAGATGAGGGCGCCACTTAAGGGTGATAGTCGCCTTAAGTTAAAGAGTAATAAATAATAGAAAAAGTTTAAGATTTTTAAGAATATGTGCCAAATAAACATCGTCATACCTTTCTTCTAGCTGCTTTATCCTATCGACGCATTCCTTAAACACTTTTTCCTCGATCTTCATATCCTTAATAGGGTTGAGCAACGGCGGGCCCTCTGGGAATCGTTTCTTCACCTCGCCTATCGTCTTGAGCACCGACTTGCGGTTGTCCGACGGCCGTAAGTCTTTGGGGTAGTACACCCTTAATGAGCTGATTTGGTAGATTAGGGTGTGGAGGACGGGAACTACTTCTACGTCGCCAGTCTAAAAATATATAAAAGTTCCTATAAAAGTATTTAACTCTGTGACTTAAATGATATATTGCTCTCTGATTACACTCTATGATAGCCATAGCCCGGGATATTCTTAAAATACAGTAAGCCTATCAGCTCATCATAAGCTTGGTCACCAACATTTTTGTGAAAATAACGGGTGTAACAAGACCCTCAACGAAGCCAAAGTCCACGCATTCCGCCCATCATCAGGATCATCTTTGTCCTTTAGACTATACCTGGGAAACCAATAGCTACGAAGTTATTGAAGGTAAAAGTCTTTTTTTTCCAAAATGTGTTATGAATACTTATTTTATTCGTTATTTCTTAATTTTTGGCTAAAGAAACATTATTGAAATTTTATGTATTTCGTAACAAACAATGGGTTCAAAACGTTATCACTCGATGTATTTCATGAGCACGCACATAAACGTTGCCTTTCAACTCGGCCGCACGCAGCTGTGTAGCATTCATTCGCAGGCGCGGTCTTGGTAATGTATGCAATGCTTTTTTAACACCAAAAATTTAAATCGTTTCCCATCAATAATTTTGAACAGAAATGGTTCTGTCCTGATGATGGGCAGAATATGTAGATCGTAGACCTCGGCTTGATTGAGATTAAAAATATATCCGATAATTTCGTAGCCGTTCCAGATAGAAGGCGTAGACTATTGGGATAAAGTCTACCAACCCTCGTAACCGTACGCATCAAATAAATCAATATTATAGATATTTTAACTCACGAAGGCATGTGTCAACGCTCTTATGCTTACGCAATAAAGTTAAAATTCGTCAAACTTTAAAGTGTCGTTGTTCCAATTCAAGCACAAATTAGCGATTAATTTTCCATAAAATATAGATCAGGGGTGTCAGACTGATTTTTTTAAAGGGCCATTTATAAGTTAAGAGGCCAGACAAAAGATCAAAGGTAAAATCATACTAGTAATCTCTCAATAACTCAATCGAGCCAGCGCACGAGGGGTGTCGTGTGTCGGTTGAGACAGAGCATACAATAATAGGCAAGAGAAGGTGCATACAATAATAGGCACGCAGCACTGTGCAATTTGAAATTGTACTTTTTACCATCGCCACTCTAAAAAGTGCGTTTAATTCAACGATAAGAGTGAATAATAAGCTATTTTATTCACCGAGTGAATAAAAATGATTTGAATTTGGAACAAGCGCGCATCGTATGAATTATGTACAAAAAAAATAAAACGTACTGAAAGTATGGAGCTATTCCATAGATAAAGCCATAGTTATACAATTAAATAAAAAAAAAATATCCCGCCAATTTTATTTAGGTTCTTTTTAGTGTCTTATCTTTGGGTTCTTTTCTAAAAAAAATATCTCGCCAAATTAATTAGGTTCTTTTTAGTGTCTTATCTTTGGGTTCTTTTCTTTATATTAGAGGGAGATTAGATGTTCAGTCTTGCATCAGTCCATTCCATCAGTCTGGTACGATCTTCAGTCTGTAAAAATTCAAAGTCTATACAAACTGATGAAATGGACTGATGTCAGACTGATCATGTAATTTCCCTCATAGCATGGTTGTTTTATGTCATTGGAAAACTTATAGTTTCACTATTTTCTAACGGTTAAATTACCGATTACCTATCTAAATAATAAAATTTGAAAACTATAAATAAGTACTATAGGTGTAAGTACTGCTATTATGTTTTCTCGCAGTCAATGGTAAAAAGTAGAGTACACAACACGTGAAAAAAAATTTCATCTCGGTCCTTTGTATCCCTCGTTTCGCTCAGGATTCTACTTTTGAATCCCTCGCTACGCTCGGGATTCAACTCTAGAATCCTTCGCTGCTCTCGGGATCCAACATAGTACCTCGAACTAAATTCCTTCTTTTTTCACTTGTTGTATAATCTACTATTATTGCCCAGCGAGAGTAGCTTATTATTTGATTGCGCTCGCGCGGATGGGCTTCAGTAACGTGTAACAGAATTAATGGTTAACCAGAAGTCCAAAATATAGTAGTAGGGGCCATCAAACTGAACAACTTTTTCTATGGGACCAACCTAGAAATCGCGAAAAAATCTATATTTTTTCATATTTTCGTTATTAATTTTTGTATGAAACAGCTAATTTTTTTTCCCGATTTCAGAGTTGGTCCCATAGTAAAAGTTGTTCAGTTTGATAGTCCCTATCTACCATATTCTGGCTCAGAATAGATAATAATGCAGAAGTTTCACTCTCGTTTAAATAAATTGCGACTCTTGATTCGATACAATAAAGTGCAATTCAGGTCGCACAACGCTCCCTTCGTTCCAAAACATTCAATTAGTAGTTGCCTCTCTTTCTATCGCATAGGTCTTATCTTTCCTGATGTATGAAATTTGTCCTCTCAGAGGACGCCGAGCGCTTCATACACGCGCGCGGAATGACAGAGCCCTGATTCTGGTTTAGCTATTAATTCTATTACACGTTATACCGGGTGTCCCAAAACTTTGCCCCATGGAGGGAAAGTACCTTAAATATTGAAGATAGGAAATTTTACTGAAAGAAGACTTCATTTTATTTTAAAAATTAATGCGAACTGCATTCAAAGATTTTTTTAAATATCGCATTATTTTCTATACAAATTGATACAATACGTAATCATTAAAATTTAAATGTAAAATTTCATGGTCTTCCTTTTGTTTAAGATGCTGTGTTACTTAACAAAAAATAATCCTAACGAGTAACCCTTTCGATCGGTATCGTAAAAATAAAAGATTGTATTTTTTCTCTAATTTGGTAGGTTCGATTCCTGGTTAAGACATGCGATTTTTCGAAAATCTTTGAATACGGTTCCAATTATTTTAAAAATCAAAAGAAGTCTTCTTTCAGTAAAATTTCCTATCTTCAATATTTAAGGTGCTTTCCCTCCTTGTGGCAAAGTTTTGGGACACCCGGTATATATCAGTACCTAACACACTTACCTCGCCTGGAGGACACGGTACGTTAGTTTCCGAGTCATCTTCGGCGGCTTTCTTCACGTGCAATAGTATGTCCACGATGATCGCGGGCTCGGCTGTTAACGGGTTCGAGTCTTGGCCCTTCTTGCCTTTGTCCATTTTGTGCCGGAAGTTTACTATGATACCCCAGTCGTATTCGTACTTCTCTGTTTTCACCTAAATGTTAAAAACTTTAATAAATATTTAGTTATACTTATTACATTTGTTAGAGTAGATTTCTGAACGAAGTCAAGTCCGAAATAGAGCAAAGTTGGTTTTAAATCATGCTTCTGTCTTTCCTAGTTAACACTGTATCACCAATATGTACGGCAAATTACGTAACCGAGTCAAAAAGTTCACATCGATGAAATATTCTGACTATTCAATGTCCATCAGTCATTTTTGACGTTGCGCATAGTCCTTCCTTATGGGTGGATAAGAAGGATGGCCCAATATTTGGGTGTTAACGATTGGATTCTTAACGTGCCTTCCAAAGCACGACGGAGGTCGAGATAATAAATTTTTGATCACCCATCCCATGACCGACGCTTGCTAAAGTTGCTTATCCGCAATCGTTGGACAAGCGCAAAACTGCGCCATCGAGATCCTCAACTCAATGGCAATGACTATTCAATAAACCGTGGAAGCTATGACTCAAAATTGGGTAAAAACAAACACGAGAACGTGGCACTTTTGCTTTGTTATCAAATTGTTACTCTTTTGATGTTAAGAATAAGTATTATGCCGTATTGTTCTGCTCCTGAGTGTAATTCCATGTCTCAAGAATAGACACTTGCTTTCTGCAGGGGCCGGCTAACTTTTCGAACTTCGACATCTCTGGCGAGCTTCAACTTAAAATAGATAAATCGAAGTAAGGAAGTTTCAAGTTTGTATTGTACTATTTGCCGAAATCATTTGGAAGATATCGATGTTCCTGTGACATCACGAATTGGGGTTTGCCATTTTGGCCTGATTGGGGCACGATTTATCTCTTTTAATTTGAAGCCGGGCAGATTTGCCGAAGTTCGATGCGTTAGCCGGTCCGGCCCCTGATGCTTGTTTTACCCCAAATGTCAAACTCCGCCATTATGTGACGTCACACTTTCATGGCCTATAGGCAAGCTATCCCCGCGTTCCGAATCACGCTGACAGCGCTGTTAGCGCGAATCCGACCAAATTAAATAGTCTCAAAATATTACACAAATAGGGTATTTGTATACCTACTTAATTTAATAGATTATAGGCTAACAGTCCTGTTGGCGTGATTTGGAACTAGGCATATATTCTTTGACGACCTCCGTGGTCGAGTGGTTCGCACGCCGGTTGCCAAGGCGTCACCATCTCTTGAGGTCCCGGGTTCGATCCCCGGCTGGGTCAATGTAGAAAATGAACTTTTCAATATTGTCTCAGGGGCCGTACCGGCTAACGCATCGATTATCGAAAAGTCTGCCGAGTTTCAACTTAAAACAGAAAAATCATAGTAAGGAATTTCGTCTTTTACTTTCTGTTGACGTAATTTGCAGGATATCGATGTTCGTGTGACATCATGAATTGGGGTTTGTCAGTTTGGCCCAATTGTGGCTCGATTTATCTGTTTTAATTTGAAACCCGGCAGACTTTTCGATAATGGATTCGTTAGCCGGTACGGCCCCAGGTCTGGGTGTGTGTCATACCACCGTTGTTTCTGATTTCCATAACACAAGTGCAATAGCTACTTACTTTGGGATTGGAGCAATGTATGTGATGTTGTCAAATATTTATTTATTTATTTATATTGTACCTTGACGAGGCGGCCGGGCTGCAGGAACGGCTTGAGGTACTCGGGGCGCGTGATGAACGCCCGGAACTGTTCCCCCAACAGCTGCAGCTGCGTCCGAATGCTGCAGTACGACGCTATCGAGTGCTCGCGCTCCACCGTCAATTCATTGTACTCCTTCTGTTTCGCTTTCACCTCTAAACAAAATAAATAAATAGTAACAATAAAAAAAATATTAAAAGTAAATCTAAGAAACGATATTGCATTAAAATGTAAAGGAAGTAGGTTGGTAGAACTTACTATCAATCAAGTCTGGTATGGCAGCCTGATTTTGAAACTGGAAGAAACTTCTTTCTAACATGTATTCTGGGTTAATTTCTTCCACTCTTAACAAATTCAAAACCTAGAAGAGAAAAAGACTTTACAAATATCGTAATAAAAAAATTGACGAGCTATTTATTTTATTACTTCGCACAAAATTAACAAAATTCACGGAACAAAATTGAAAACTCACGCGAAATAAATAAATAAAAATCTAAATCTTAGGCAACGGTATAGACAAAAACTATATTTTGCCTTTTTACAAATAACTTTTGAAAACAATTAACTGTTTAAAGTACATATAGGAGCTCAATTAGGGTTGCCAACATGTCTTTGGCGAAATAGTATTTTTCAAATTAAGCTATAAAAAATATAGTACACTTAAAAAAATTATAGTACTTATTTAATAAGCATTTTTTTTACTTACCTATTTATTTTTATAAAAACTACATTTTTTCAGTTTTTGCAATTTTGAACAAGTTTTGGATATTTTTGGAGTCTTTTTTGTATCTTTCGCTTTTTAATCGGCGTTAGCGGCGCACTTGAATTTAACTTGACTTGACTTGAATTTATCTAAGACTTGACCTATATTTCTCAAAGAAAGAACAATGTTATATTTTGCAGACGATTACCAAGAAAATCTCAAAACAAAAATAGAGCAAACCAACCAATGACCAAACTATCGTTTCAAGCTTTTGAATTTTTATTTGATAAAATAAGACAGATATGTTTAAAATTCAGATACGATTTACTACACTACATGCTATCGAATCAGTCATTATGCACGATCACAAATAAAAAAAACTTTGCGGAGAAACAAACGAACGAACAAACGAACACACAAACGAGAAAGCAACCTAATAAAAACGTGTTAAAAAATAAGATTTGTTTCTTAGCGTTCAATGTTAAAAATTGTATTTTTGCGTACTATATATTTCTTCAACAGTATATAGTACGCAGACCCGAAATATAGTACAATACTATATATTATAGTACGGTTGGCAACCCTAAGCTCAATGTCTCAGGCCAGCTGGAAGAAATTTCAATATGAAATAAGCTGTACCCTTGTACAGTCAAATTGATATGAGCGTCTAGAATAGTCAAAATGACCTAAAAAACAAAGTAATTTGTAATGCTTTACTATCCTTACTAATATAATATTATAAATGTGAAAGTCCGTTTGTTTGTTTGTTACGCCTTCACGTCGTAACTACTGAACCGATCATCATGAAATTTTGCATACACGTTGTCAGGGGGGGGTGCACAAAAGAACATAGTAACCTTTCATCCAGAAAAAACGTATAGTTCTCGAGGGATAGCAAAAAAACTGTCCACGCAGACGAAGTCGCGGGCGGCCGCTAGTTTACAATAATGTAATGCATTATAACCGAGAGCTTTGTTTGCTAAGCTAATTATGAACACCCTGACTGCTCATATAAATATGAAACAATGAGTAGTATAGTAGATTGTATTACAAGGGAGCAAAATAATATTTTTACGGCGAGGGCGCTTTTTTGAATCCAGAGCGAAGTGAGGGATTCTAGAGTAGAATCCCGAGCGTAGCGAGGGATTCTTCAGTAGAATCCTGAACGTAGCGAGGGATTCAAAGTATGTCGCCCTCGCCAAAAATATTTTGCGCCCGAGTCATATACTCTACTTTTCATCCCCTTTCTATGAGAAAATAAATAGGAAACTGTGTTTTTGTAATTAATGAAAATGTTCTTTATTTAAAAAAGACACGTGAAAAGTAAAAATAATTACAAATTTATAGTTACGTTTGATACACTAGCGCAATTTTCAAAAGTTATTGTACTAAGTACGTAAGTATGTTCTAATTACAAGAACACAGACTTAATTCGCGCGCTTATGTTTTTTTTTAGTCTCCGCGCCGTCTATACAGCCAGTCAATACATACCAGCCGGCGCGCGGCGGCGCGGCGCGTTCGAATTCTTTGAGAGATACATGTTCTAAATTCAAATCTCTTTTCCTCCCACTAAAAAGTTCTTACCAGAAAAGAGCTATTTTGGTCCCACTTATATAGGAACAAATCATCATTTTTCGAATAGAAGGGATGAAAAGATATTTTGAACACCTTGTGTGCTTACAACAATATGATGATTCTAACTGCTTATATCATATTGCTTTAATGTTTTCAGATCATTTTGATTACTATAGCTAGACATTCATCAATTTGACACTGACTATACTACTCTTCTGTCTATTATTATTTGATAAAAATTGTGTGTGTAGTAAATAAAATAATAGGAGCATACAATACCATAAGTGAGATGAAAGGCGGAGTTGATGGGGTCGGCCTTGCCCTGCACCATGCCCTTGACGATGGCGGGCGTCATCTTCTGGGCGATCATTACTATACATACCATGTTATAGGTGAGATGGAAGGCGGAGTTGATGGGGTCGGCCTTGCCCTGCACCATGCCCTTGACGATGGCGGGCGTCATCTTCTGGGCGATCATTACTATACATACCATGTTATAGGTGAGATGGTAGGCGGAGTTGATGGGGTCGGCCTTGCCCTGCACCATGCCCTTGACGATGGCGGGCGTCATCTTCTGGTCGATCATTACTATACATACCATGTTATAGGTGAGATGGAAGGCGGAGTTGATGGGGTCGGCCTTGCCCTGCACCATGCCCTTAACGATGGCGGGCGTCATCTTCTGGGCGATCATTACTATACATACCATGTTATAGGTGTGATGGAAGGCGGAGTTGATGGGGTCGGCCTTGCCCTGCACCATGCCCTTGACGATGGCGGGCGTCATCTTCTGGGCGATCATTACTATACATACCATGTTATAGGTGAGATGGAAGGCGGAGTTGATGGGGTCGGCCTTGCCCTGCACCATGCCCTTGACGATGGCGGGCGTCATCTTCTGGGCGATCATTACTATACATACCATGTTATAGGTGAGATGGAAGGCGGAGTTGATGGGGTCGGCCTTGCCCTGCACCATGCCCTTGACGATGGCGGACGTCATCTTCTGGGCGATCATTACTATACATACCATGTTATAGGTGAGATGGAAGGCGGAGTTGATGGGGTCGGCCTTGCCCTGCACCATGCCCTTGACGATGGCGGGCGTCATCTTCTGGGCGATCATTACTATACATACCATGTTATAGGTGAGATGGAAGGCGGAGTTGATGGGGTCGGCCTTGCCCTGCACCATGCCCTTGACGATGGCGGGCGTCATCTTCTGGGCGATCATTACTATACATACCATGTTATAGGTGAGATGGAAGGCGGAGTTGATGGGGTCGGCCTTGCCCTGCACCATGCCCTTGACGATGGCGGACGTCATCTTCTGGGCGATCATTACTATACATACCATGTTATAGGTGAGATGGAAGGCGGAGTTGATGGGGTCGGCCTTGCCCTGCACCATGCCCTTGACGATGGCGGGCGTCATCTTCTGGTCGATCATCAGGATGACGATGCCCTTATCGTCGAGCCCGCGCCGCCCCGCGCGCCCTGACATCTGGATGTATTCTCCGGACGATATCTACAGTAAGTAACCATTTAAATACATGGCCACCATTACAGTACGTTAAGGTAAAGGTAGAGGAGAGGGCAAATGGGCATCGTGTTTTTGCTTTTCTTAGAAATGACGACGACATTTATTTCACTGCAATAAACATTTAGGGGCAAACTACTTTTTGTTAATAGGGAATACGTATAAGTCACCAATTTTCATAAAATTGAGCTTGATCGCTGCGGACACTTGTAAAAACATGATGGAACAGAAAGAAAAATAAAAAAAAAGAATTATTCTAGTTTTATCACACGATGAAATCAGGGGAAAATAACGATGATTTTTTTTCATTTTCGGTTATAATGCACTTAACAGATAAAATATCCAATAAGAAATAATATTTTGTATGACATATGTACTAAAACGCAAAATTTAGGGAGATAATCAAAGAAAAGAAAAAAATGATGCATATTCCCTAATAGGGAATATGCATAAGTCACCGATTTTGATGAATTTGAGCTTGATCGCTGCGGACACTTATAAAAACATGATGGAACAGGAAAAAAAATAAAAAAAATGTATAATCCTAGTTTTATCACACGATGAAATCAGGGGAAAATAACGATTTTTTTTTTTCATTTTCGGATATAATACACTTTACAGTCAGATAGAATATCGAATAAGAAACAATATTTTGTAAGACACATGTACTTAAACGCAAAATTTAGGGAGATAATTGAAGATTATTGGCTAACTCCATATTAAACGCGCCGAAACACACCTGAAACGTGATGTGTGACGTCACCGTTTTGTATGGAGCGTTTTCGGCGGGTGCTGCTGCGTGCTAACTTCAAGTAACTATATCACGAGAAAAAAACGCAATAGAAAAGTTTTAATATTACAGTTAACTTTCTCACGCATTATACTTTTGATTAAGATAAAAAAAAATTAATGCATATTCCCTATTGTCTTTATTATGTAAGTGGACGATTGTTTCCGATGCCCATTCTTTATCTTGAAGTACTGTATGTACTCTTATTATTTTGTTCAGAGATGTTACGTAGTCAGTAAATTATGAACATTTCGCCGTAAGTTTTAGGCCACGGTCGCTTGCCGAATCGCCGCCGGTGACGATAGAAAAGAAAATGCTACTATATCCTTACTTCATACTAATATTATAAATGTGAAGGTTTGGATATTTGTTAGTCAAGCACGCAAAAACGGCTGAACGGATTTGGTTAAGATTTGGCAGACAAATAGTTTATAGTCTGGTGGATTAAAACAACTTTTTTTACACCAATCAAAGTTATCCGACCGGGATTTTTCGACTGTCCACGCGGATGATATCGCGAGAGAAGCTAGTAATATCCTTACTAATCCATACTAATATTATAAATGTATTTTTGTGTGTTTGTTACCTCTTGAAGCCTAAACAGCTGGACGGATTTGGATGAAATTTCGTACACAGATCCTAATAATATTATAAATGTGAAAGTTTGTGGGTTTGGATGTTTGTTCCTCAATCACGCAAAAACTACTTAACGGATTTGGTTGAAATTTGGCACACAGATAGTAGATAGCCTAGATTAAAACATAGGATACTTTTTATCCCGATATTCCCACGGGAACGGGAACCACACGGGTGAAACCGCGGGCGGCCGCTAGTAGTTTATAACTTGGATTAAAACAGAATACTTTTTATACTGGTCAAAGGATCCCTAGGGACCACGCTTACGAAATCGCGGGCGGCCGCTAGGATATTATATCTATGAACCAACAACAATTTATTTTTATTGTAAAGTTTTGATTGTAAGTTACCTTGACCCTTCAACATACCTGTTAAGCTTGATTAAGTAAACAGTAAATTACTTACATATCTGAAATCCTTCCCGTCAAATTTTTGGCAGCTTGTAAACACTACTGTTCTAGCAGGCATATTCAATCCCATAGCAAACGTCTCTGTCGCAAACAATGCCTATAAAAAAATGAGTTTATTTTTTTTTAAGTTGGATTAGTTCAGTACCTAACCTAATCAAATAAAATATAGGTGTAACAATTCACAACCATCATTTTGTTCCCAGGCCCCTCGTCAAGTTTCTATAGTCCATTAGATACTCTTTTACTCCTATGCATACCTTTATAAGCCCCAACCCGAACAGTATCTCGATAATTTCTTTAAGTATGGGCAGCAGGCCGCCATGATGGATGCCGATGCCGCGCCGCAGCAGCGGGATCACGTTCTCAACCTGCGGCAGCTTGCGGTCCTCCTCGGAGAGTACGTCCATCGCGTTGTTGAATACTTCGTCCACTAACTTCTTTTCTTCAACTGGATATAATATTATAAATCAGAAAAACGCAATTTATAAAAAACAAGAAACAGTGCTAGATCCTTCCAGGATTTGGATTTTATTCAAGAAAACTATCAAAATACAAAACCAAAACAAAATAATGATGTTTAAGCCGCTCGCGACTTCGTCTTTGTAAACCCTGGGGAATAGTATTTTTTTCTGGATAAAAGGTAACCTATGCCCTTTTCTGTACCCCTGACAACGTGTATGCAAAATTTCAGGATGATCTGTTGAGTAGTTACAACGTGAAGGCGTAATAACAACCAAACAAACTTAGTTTCGCATTTATAATAATACTAATGGCTGCCCGCGACTTCGTCTGCGTGGACAGTTTTTTTAGCTATCCCTCGGGAACTGTTCGTTTTTTCTGGATGAAAGGTACCCTAAGTCCTTTTCTGTACCCCTGACAACGTTTATGCAAAATTTCATGATGATCTGTTCAATAGTTAGTTAACCACAGTGAGATTACATACTTGTGTTAAAATCCAATTTGGCCATCTGCATGGCGTAGACCTCGCAGTCCTTTTTGCTGAAGCTGAATATGATGACGGGCGCGAAATTTCTTTCCATGATCATCTTGACTATATTGAATATGTTTGAGGAGTTCTGGCCGCTGACGCCTCCTCGGCGCCCGCGCTGCTCGCCCTTGCCTGCGTCCCCGGCGTTACCGAGAACTGCCATCGCAGTGTTGAAATTGTCCTCTTTAAACATGCCCTAAAATTTTTCAACAGTTTACAGGGTGTAAGAAAAAGACCTTCAGCGAAGCCGACGTCTACGTATACTGCCCATTATCAGGACCATTTCTTTTCAAAATTATTGCTGGGAAACGATTTTCATTTTGGGTGTTAAAAAGCATTGCATATAGTTCCACGCAATGTAACGCGCGCAGCAGACCGCGCTTGCAAGTGCGTGCTACACAGCGTGCGGCTGAGTTGAAAGACAGCGTTTATGTGCATGCGTATTGATTGATGATGTTTTGAAGCCATTGTTACGAAATACTTAAAATTTTGATAATGTTTCTTTGGACAAAAATTAGGAAGTAACATATAAAATTAGTTTTCATATAATTCTGGAAAAAATAATTTTGACATTGACTTTCAATCTTCCAGGTATAGTTTAAAAGACAAAAATGATCCTGATGCTGAGCGGAATGCGTGGACTTCGGCTTTGTTGAGGGTCTTTACCCTTTATGTTATCTAGACAATTTTGATCATCGAGCTATTAAAGAATTTAAAAAAACATTAAACACCGGCTTGCAAGCTACTTGGAAGTCGTCAATGAATGTAGAGCATTTTTTTTTTTAAATTAGAATATTGATGGTGAAATCTCATTATTAAGAATATTTAAAAACAAATCAGTATCAAAAAAACACTGATTACTTACATAATAATATATTTTTCAAAGCAAATCAGTGCCATAAATACACAGATTATTAACAATATAAACATACCTACAAATAAAAAAATTCTTATAAACCTAAATTACGTAAAAGTATTACCAACCTTTTCATCTACTACCAAGTGTATGCCATCACCTCCTGCAGGGAAGATGTAATGTTGCAATGGAGTGGGACGAAACTCTGTGTAAACCACGTGGCAAGGCTGGGAGTGCAGGCGGCACACCCACTCAGCAAACTGCCGGGCATTGGGAATAGTGGCAGACAGGAACACGTAGTGAACGTTGTCCGGTAGAAGAATGAGGGTCTCTGATAAAGAAAAACATAAATCAAATTGCTCCATTTGTCATCAAGTGTATTTTCCGTTTTATTTGAATACATAATGAAACTTGAAAAAATTAAAAAACGCAGAAATTGTAAAGTTATGTGTATACTTGTTCTTGCTTACCTTCCCATACAACACCTCTTTCTTTGTCTCTCATATAGTGAATTTCATCAAACACTACCCAACCCACTTCTCTCATTATTTCAGAACCTCTGTACAACATGTTACGTAAAATCTAGAAAAACACCATTTCTATTAAATAACTTGAAGACAAGATCACTTTTACTTTAATAAATAAAAAAAACTTTTAACATACCTCTGTGGTCATGATAAGACAAGATGCAGAAGGATTAATAGTGACATCTCCTGTGATAAGGCCGACATCATGAAATTCTTCAGAAAATTCCCTGTACTTTTGATTGGAGAGAGCCTTTATAGGAGTGGTGTAAATCACTCTCTGTTTGTTTTTTAATGATAATGCTATGGCATACCTAGACAGAACATTGATTAATCAATTAGTAAGCTTACCGGTTGTTTTTAAATTGTTTATTTTTTAAATCAAGAAAGCTTTTACTGAAAAAGCGCATGGTGTCCTATTTCTATTAATAAAAATGAAATGGAGTTCATTGATACAGATGTTTTATCTCACAAACATGCATTATGGACCTGGCATTCATAGCCGAGTCACATTCGTAAGATAAAACTACTGTCAGCACATCACTTGAGAACAGGGTTGGAAAAAAAACAGGTTTTTTTTATTTTATAAAACAAACAGTTCAAAATGTTTTAAACAAGTGTTTTTTTTGTTTTTTATGGTTTTTTTACTTATTAGGTACTTTAAACCATCACTTTCAAATCAATTAGACCTATAATATTAAATTTCTAGACTATTTTCAATTTCGCCTTAGAATCCTTAGTAAATATTTACAAAAATCGATTAGTTAATAAACATATTTTATTTTATATCTCTTATCAATACTGAACGCTTTACTTACATACACCTATGTTCTAGTGGCGAGGGGTGAAATTATGGCGAAGGTAAGCCGTTCTACAAAAATGTTGTGATCTGCATAGTGGATCGGTGAGATGGGATTTCTAAAAGGTAAGCCGATGGGAATCGGCTTGTATGGATCCTTCGCCACTGCTATGTTCTCTGATGTTCATTAATAATAAAGGAAACCCCAATATATAGGATGGAGGAACCAGTTTTCGACAAGTTTTTTTTAATCGGTGATAAAATGGCTAATACCTACTTAGTTAAGATTTGTCATCTTGGCATAAGATATCCGATACAATAACATTACACTTTTTACTGTCATTCTATGTATTTTCAGTGAAATCTAAGTTTTTAAACATATTTTTGGGAAAAAAATGCACTAATTTACGAAAATCACTATTTATTTTTATTAACAGTACCTAGTTTTAAACCGTTTTTTTTCTTAATATTTTTAAGATTGTTTAAAACTTTTTTAAACTGTCTTTTTAAACACTTAATAAAAAAACATAGTTTTATTTCAAATTGTTTTAAACACTTTTAAACACGTGTTTTAAAACAACTTGTTTTAATCATGCCACCCTGCTTGAGGAAGACTGGACTGATCAGTAACTTACAGACTGAAAATGCCCAATCACAATAATTGAGACCCACATAATAATATTTTGAAACCCACTGTATAATAAAACAAATAAAATTAGATGTCAAGGATCCCAAAGAATACTTACTCAGCAACAACAGTTTTTCCTGCTGACGTGTGAGCAGACACCAGCACTGATTGCAAGTTGTCTATACACAATATTGCTTCCTTCTGAAACGGATCCAGAATGAAACTGTATTGTTTAGCAGGCTCACCAGTGATGGGCATGAGGGAAGCATACTCATGATTGGGAGGTATAGCCACTTCATGTGTACATCCTTCGTGAGTCTCCAAAGTGTGAATGACTATTCGTGAACTCAATAGATCTAAACTGAAATGTAAAAAGGAAAAATTACTGTAGAGCTCAGTGGTTAGCACCTGGCTCTGCAATTGCGGAGGTCAAGCAACTTACGCAAGCGTCGGTCATGGGATGGGTGACCAAAAATGTATTGTCTCAAGCCCTTCTGTGCTTCAGAATGTTAAACCTTTGCTCCCGGCTGCATTAACAGTTGTTAACAACCTACCAATACACATTGGGTCCGTGTGGCAGGTTTTTTTTTTGCCCATCTCATCTTCCTTATTCACCCAATAAGGAAGGCTTGTGCCCCAGCAGCAGGGACATTAGAAATGGCTAATGCCATGTCAAAATTATTTGAAAATATAGTTAAGGGGGCGTCCATTAATCACGTGATGTTTTTTTGCCCAATTTCTAACCCCCCCTCACCCCTGGTGATGCATGGTGAGGTTTTACGTTAAATTCCCCCCTCCCCCCCCCCCCTTCTAAATCACGTGTATTTTTTTTGGTCTCAACATGTTTCAGTATGTTGCGGTGGGCAAGGAAATCGTCCTGATAACGGTGAGTCAACAATCACACGCTGTTTTCGGTTAAAAATCACACGTTCAACGAAAAAATTTATACACGTGATATCTCGCTACACCCCCCGTCCCACCTTGTGATACTTCGTGATTTTTTCAATTACCCCCCTTTTCGAGGCTCACGTGATTAATGGACGACCCCTAAGGCAATAACTATAATGACATTAATGACATCATTAATGTTGATTGTTAAAACCAGTTGGTCAGAGTGTTGCAAAGGGTGCGCAAGGAAAAAAAGACAGAATAATTTTGAGATGTTTTCGTTTTATGATATTGTAAACGTTTTATGATTGTTTCGGTTTTGGTTAAATTGGACAAAACTAAAGAACTTTTACTCTTGTCACTTTTTTCGTGCATATTATAGTTTCTGAGAAATATTGCCTTTAAATAAATTTTCGAGATTTTTTTTTATGTAAATGGTAACTAAGCAGAGGATAAAAAGAAGAGGGTTAAGGGGAGGGGACGTACGTACAAAATTTCGCACGTAAAAAAAGTCGTTTCTGGCGCTTCGCCGGCCGCTGCCGCGGCACGCTTGCTTCGCTCGCTCGGCTCGCGCGCTGGGTTCATGTACACCTAACATGCTCGTCGCTTCGCTCCTCGCACCTATCACGTGACCTGCGGTCTTTAGTCACCATCGCAACAATTTAGCAGTGCTACCAACTTAGTGCGCTGACATTAATTTTAAAAATTATCTATTACTTATCTTTAAACGCAATATTTCTAAGAAACCATAATGTTTACGAAAAAAGTGACAAGAGTAAAAGTTCTTTAGTTTTGTCCAATTTAACCGAAACAATCATAAAACGTTTACAATATCATAAAACGAAAACATCTCAAAATTATTGTCTTTTTTTCCTTGCACACCCTTTGGGTCAATCCAACCCTTACTTTATATCACTAATCAGCTCATTGTCATCTTCATCATGTTTGACTCTTTTTTGTGAAGTATCCGCATATTCCACTTCTTCGTGAGGTCTTTTCCCTGAACTGGAGTCCTGTGATGATCCTCTACAAATAAATATTCTATACGTAGTTATTTTAATGTTGTCTTCCTACTCAGACCATTATTGTGTTTTTACTGCAAAACACCAGTGCAAAAACTACCCTACCATGACCCTACCTTCTGGCGGACTAAGGGAGGGGCGGCAGGCGCGGTCCGCCCCGGGCCCCATGCCTGTAGAGGGCCCCGGTTTGGCATAAAAAAAAATTAAACTGACTAAAAATCGCACTGCACGGCCGTTTTTTCTATATACAGGAAAACTTACAACATTAGTGGATGAAACTGACTAAAAATCACGCTGCACGGGCGATTAATTTGACTAAAGATAGTGAAAATACAAGTGTTTGACATAACTGACTAAAAATCACACTACGCAGCCGTTTTTTCTACATACAGCAAAAATTACAAGTTTAGTGCATGGAACTGACTAAAAATCCCGCTGCGTGGCCGATTAATTTTACTAAAGATAGTCAAAATACAAGAGTATTTGATAATGGTAAAAATTGTTACATAGAGGGCGGCAAACTGCCTTCTACACCCCCCCTTTTGAAAACGTTAATATTCAAATCGGTTCTACTTTCCATTAACGGACCACGATTTTGGGGGGAGGGGGTGAGGGGGGAGGAGTAGGGGGAGGGTGGCAACCCCTCCCTAAAGTTTGAAAGTTAGGAGATGGATACTTTTTTTTTAATGGTTAAAAAAAAAACTAAAAATATGTAAATTAAGCAGGGGAGGCTAAAAAAAGGTGGGGAGAGGGGAGGGGACGTACGTACAAAATTTCGCACGTAAAAAAAGTCGTTTCTGGCGCTTCGCCGGCCGCTGCCGCGGCACGCTCGCTTCGCTCGCTCGGCTTGCGCGCTGGGTTCATGTACACCTAACATGCTCGTCGCTACGCTCCTCGCACCTATCGTGTGACCTGAGGTCCTTTAGTAGTGCTACCAACCTAGTGCGCCGCCATTAAACGTAAAAAATTGCGACACAGGTCTAAAATTATTTTTTTTACCTTGAAAATCTTAATTTATAGATTTTTTTTCTCGCGTATTATTTGGTTCCTAAACATAAAATTTCGTATACGTGTTCCAAATCATGAGTTCTTTACATAAAAAAAATATGAATTCGGAACTCGTGGTCCGCTAATGGAAAGGTGAGCCTTCAAATCTGAAGGGCGCCAGGGGGCCCACAATGTAAGATCACCCCGGGCCTCAAAGTCTTAGTCCGCCAGTGACCCTACCCATATCAATAACTATATGTATACAAAGCAATTAACAAAAAACAAATGACGAACAACAAGTGCTATAGCATTTGCAATTTATTTTTTATCTGACGCTAATTAACCAATAACGTAAAAACTATTAACTAAATACACATTGTTTTGCTAAATAGGTTATGCTCAGGCATACACACGTACGGTTTGTCTTCTTCTTTTTTTAAGTTCGGGAACTGCACTGCTGCCTCATTCTGTGCTGGTTCATTAAAACAATCAAATAAACTATTAATATCTGCCATTATAAGATATAAATTGCGCCAAACAGGTGAAACAGGCAAATAAATGCAGGCAAATACGAAAAAAACTAAATGTTTGACGTGTGTTTGACGTTTTCAAATTAGGCACCACAGATCACTAAAATACTCAGTGTTGCCGATTAGGCAAGGCCATAATACCCTAATGTCGAGCCAAAAATTCCCGATTTCGGGAAAAGATAATCATAAAATACCCTATTTTTTCCCGCTAGTTAAATAGGTAATAAAATGAAAAAGTGTTAAAAACAACCATTTATTTTTGGTACTTATTTATTTATTTAATTAAAATACTTAACTTTACATTTCTATTCGGCCAAACTTTGCTGCCCATTTATTAGTTATATTGCGATTTAAAATGACGGAAAAGAGAGATTTTTTTTACATGTTTCCATATTTTTTTGAAAATTGTCTTTTATGCAATCCTTGTCCTGATAATAACAAGCAAACACAACAAACAAAGAACAATAAATTAACTACCGTTTGGTCCGCTTTCCACTTTTATTTGCCATTTATCCAGTTTACAGCAGACTTTAATGAATCACCAAGAGACAAAGGAGTGTATTTCATGACTTCGACGACATAACTGCGCATAACACGATGGCGACAGCTTGTTACTGCCGCTACCGTGGTTGCGACAGAAGACTACTGCGCATATCGTCATAGCGACTGAACTCCACTGCGGCGCACCCTACTCCGATATAACGCTACTTCGACAACTCAAAAAAGCGATGGGACAGTCCGGCAGTGCAACAAACGGTAGGTAGTGTTTATTATTCTTATATTCTCTACCTCCACAGTACCATTTTTTTTAAATTAGAGGGTTGGGGGAACACATTTTATCACTTTGGATTGAAAAAATCGAGAAAAAACCTATCTACAGACACTGTATGTATAGGTTTGATGAAAAATAGTTTTTCAGTTTCAGTTTCATGTATGGGAAGATTGGGAAGCCCCCCTTTATCTTTTACTTTTTTTTATTTTTGTGTAAAAATCGTACAGCGGTTTACATCTACCTACCAACGAACTAAGAATATTAGTTCGTTGATTTTTACACAAAAATAAAAAAGTAAAAGATAAAGGGCGGCTTCCCTTACATGAAACTGAAACTGAAAAAATATTTTTCATCAAACCTATACATGCACTGTCTATAGATAGGTTTTTTCTCAATGTTTTTTCAATCCAAAGGGATAAAATGTGTCCTCCCCCCCTCCAATTTAAAAAAAATGGTACTGTGGAGGTAGAGAATATAAGAATAATAAACACTACCTACCGTTTGTTGCACTGCCGGACTGTCCATAAGGGAGTTTTACTTTTTTTTGTGAAAATAAAAGCGGTTTACATCTACCTACCAAGATTCAACTGTGTAATCTATAAGGGTTACGTTTTTTGCCTTTGTTTAGGGTTCCGTAGCCTAATGGCAAAAAAATAAATTAAAATAAATTAAAAAACCCACCTGCATAAAAAGACAAGTCAACTGAAAAGATGGAAACAAGATTAAATGTTAAAGGCTACATAATAACATGCAGTTGGAGGCATGCAAAAAAAAGTAAAACTCCCTTATGGACAGTCCGGCAGTGCAACAAACGGTAGGTAGTGTTTATTATTCTTATATTCTCTACCTCCACAGTACCATTTTTTTTAAATTGGAGGGGGGGAGGACACATTTTATCCCTTTGGATTGAAAAAACATTGAGAAAAAACCTATCTATAGACAGTGCATGTATAGGTTTGATGAAAAATATTTTTTCAGTTTCAGTTTCATGTAAGGGAAGCCGCCCTTTATCTTTTACTTTTTTATTTTTGTGTAAAAATCAACGAACTAATATTCTTAGTTCGTTGGTAGGTAGATGTAAACCGCTGTACGATTTTTACACAAAAATAAAAAAAAGTAAAAGATAAAGGGGGGCTTCCCAATCTTCCCATACATGAAACTGAAACTGAAAAACTATTTTTCATCAAACCTATACATACAGTGTCTGTAGATAGGTTTTTTCTCGATTTTTTCAATCCAAAGTGATAAAATGTGTTCCCCCCAACCCTCTAATTTAAAAAAAATGGTACTGTGGAGGTAGAGAATATAAGAATAATAAACACTACCTACCGTTTGTTGCACTGCCGGACTGTCCCATCGCTTTTTTGAGTTGTCGAAGTAGCGTTATATCGGAGTAGGGTGCGCCGCAGTGGAGTTCAGTCGCTATGACGATATGCGCAGTAGTCTTCTGTCGCAACCACGGTAGCGGCAGTAACAAGCTGTCGCCATCGTGTTATGCGCAGTTATGTCGTCGAAGTCATGAAATACACTCGAGACAAAGACCGCAAAGATGCTAAATCATATTCGTATTCAGCACGCGTAGCATGAGCAAACAGCACACGTAGCATGACCAACATCGAGATAAGATTCGACTCACAGAACAATGGCTTGTCTACACTGAAATGTCACTTTTGTCGGGTTGAGATCGAGATACTCATGCAGTGGCGTAGCTACCCAGGGGCTAGGCGGGGCAGTGCCCCGGGGCCCTCAAGCTCAGGGGGCCCTGGAATCCTTACCAGAAATCTCGATCGAACTGAACTTTTGGAAATTTCTCCCATTTTCAAAATAAATATGACAGGTTGCAACCACACTTTAATCATAACAACTCAGTTGAGAGAAATTCAAAAGTTATACCTAGGGAATAATAATAATAATAATAATAATAAAACACTTTATTTGCTAAAAACATGGTAATATGGTCTTAGTACACTTTAAAGGGCTCATGTTTTGCTTTTAGTATACAGCATGCAAATACATAATTGTTCAATATTTAGAATTAATTATGCATAATAATCAAGATTAGAATACTAAGTACAGTTTTTTTAATTTCACAATACAATTCATTAATATAGTAAATGTCAAAATAATATATCATTATGTTGATTTAAGCATGTCATTATCATCTATGTCAATTTATGTTCTTTCGTCAAAAAACTCTTTTATGTCATAAAATGTTTTTTCAATTAACCATTGCCTTAATTTCTTTCTAAATAAATTTATGTTCAGTTCTTTATATACTTAGGTATTTTATTATATATTTGTATACTAGTGTTTCGCCCTGGTGCGCGGGCTGCTGAAGCAGCCCGCGGGCATCGCCCTGTTGGGCTGTTAGTAACTTTGGAGAGTCGGACTGCGAATTGTGGAATAGGCATATTTCCGTCCTATCAAATCACATTGCAATTTCTCTGCAATTTGCAGTGGTGATGCACTGTGAAAACTAAATGCTCTATTATTTTTTCTAAAAACTTTGCTGGCTGATATGAAAATCATAGAGAAACTAATATAGTTACTACGTGAAAGATCTAATTAAAGCTAAGAATCCCCGGGTGCGGCTCGGCTGCCATCAACCACAAAAACTGAACCTGGCAACTTACAACACGCGCAAACTGAGATTAGACACGAAGTCAACCTATTATTAGCAAGTTACACTGGGATATCATAGGGTTATCTGAAGTCCGAAGAGAGGGAGAGGACTCGGTAATCTTCAAATCCGGTAACTTGCTATACTACCGGGAGGGCGACCAACAGTCCCTTGGTGGTGTCGGGTCATCGTCCACAAGTCCCTTGTCAACAACGTGATTACAATCGGAAGGGTTTCGACCAGGGTAGCGTACCTTATTCTCAGAATATCCAAACGGTAAACCCCAGTACTCCGTTATGATCGGGTAGTTTACTGCAAAGTTGGGAAAACGATGCGGTGATGAGCTGAGAGTGGGGCAATTTGGAGTTGGGCAATGGAATGCCAGAGGCCAGATGCTGGCCGAATTTATGGAGAAGGAGAAACTCTTTATGATGAAGTCCTTCTTCAGGAATCCTGAAAGCCGGAAGTGGACCTGGATCAGTCCAGACGGAGATTTTATCATGTAGGCGAAAAAGCAAATTTTCAATGATGTCACTGCGATCACCGATTGGTACGTGGCACATTGAATATCAACGTAAAACTGGAAAGATCTCAACTGATACAACCCACGCTCCGACCATTACCGGCTCATATGTAAAACCCCGAAAGCTTTCAACTTTATCTTCAGAACCGCTTCGAAACCCTTGAAACCAACATGGTGATGTGGACAATCTAAACAACATGGTGCTGGATACTGTCCGTACGGTAAGGTTCTATATCTTAAAGACCCGCCGTCCCAAGCTAAAGAAACTCTCCAACCAAACTCTCGTACTCATGGATCAGAGTCGTGAAATGAGGCTCTAGAGCTCATCGGATGATCATCGTTATCGGCAGCTTAATAGGCAGATACTAAGTATTTGACGAGTGACCTTCTTCAATTTAATAGGAATCGTAAAAGACTATCAAGAGGAATAAAGTTTCCAAAAGTTTCGGGAGAGATCCGTTTAATGTGCAAAGTTGATAAAGCTGAAAACTGAAAACTGATAACGGACGCATCATTTCATCGAAGCCTGAAATTCTGAGGGAGATCGATAGTTTCTATAGGCAGTTATATTCCACGCAGACACCTGTTGAAAGCAAGGCTAAAGACCATAGAGCCAAGCTTACCCGACACTACACCGAAGATATCCCGGATGTCAGCCTGTACGAGATTAGTATGGCTCTCAAGCAGCTGAAAAAAGAAGGCTGCGGGTGACGACGAAATTACTACAGAACTTCGGAGATCTTTAAACTCTTAGACTGGAAAGGACTCGGCATCAACAGTACTGGCCAAGACTTAACACACCTTCGTTTTGGCGATGGTATAGTTCTTATGGCTGAGACCTTAGAAGACCTGAACACAATGCTCGAAGATCTCCGTAGTGCTTCCCAAATATTAGGTCTCAGTATGAACATGGATAAGACGAAAATCATGTTGAATGCCCATTTTGTGTTTGCTCCGTTACTCAAGACGAAAGTATACCAGTGTGTGTTGCCAAGGATGACATGCGGCAGTGAAAAGTGGTCAAATAGGTCACATAAGTAGGCTCAAGATCACCCAGCGTGCAATGGAGAGAGCTATGCTTGGCGTTTCCCTGCGTGATTGCATCAGAAATGAGGAGATCCGTAGGATCCGTACGATGTAATGATAATATTGTATATTGTTATAATAATGATACTCCTATGACTTTAAATTTTGTGACTCTGTGCTTCTTCAGTTAAGTTCAGACTGCCTGACAGCCATCTCCACTCTCCCATTTGATCGTAGATCGCCAAACTTACTGTAGCAATATCTTTCCTTTAATCAAGATCAAAATAAACCCAGTGGGTCAAAAACTGAAATCTCGCGATTTGTTGGTGGTCGCAAACCTTCGGTGATCTCTTTGCCTTCTTCAAGTTTAAACCAAACCCTAAAATATCTGTGGCTGGTTTCCAATCGTTCGGTCGATTAAGGGCCCAACTTCTTATGTCACAACGTCCTGCCTTATGAATCAAATTTGACACCAAAGGTCATCGAGTTCATCTAATAAGTTTCTGGGGGCTTCGTTTTTTTTATTACCCTCCAAAGGAAGCACTGAGCGTTTTGATTCTGATCATTTACCTCACCTGCAGGAAAATTTCCCTGATCCCTGCAAAAATGGCTAATTCTCTCTTTCGGAAACTAAGCAGGACTGGAACTAATGAATTCAGTAGATCTGGGCCAGTCAGTTTTCAGTGACACTCCTTGAGTTTCAGCTTTTGCGCCAAGAACATGTCTGAGTTTTCCAGGTTTGTTAATATTCCGATCCCCAAAATGTGGGGGATACCGTACTGAGCAGTTCAATTTTCTTGGCATAATTATTTTTTTAACATTTTATGCATCGAGTGGTCTATCCAATATCTTCTCAATCAAGCGTGATCGATTTTTATTTTGTTGTTCGAAAGCTTAATGCCACAGTAAAGCATACTCCCAGTGGTCGTGGATTTTCTTTGACTTAATATCGAGTAAGAATGCCAAGCGTTCGTCGTTCATCTGGAGAATATCTAGGTAGCTTAGAATTCCTAATGCCAATGCTATCAAATCTGAAGTATTTCTCTACAAAGAGGTGTAGTTCATCCTCTTTCTCAGACTCAAGGTGATAAGCAAACTCAAGCATAATCTTCCTCGACATTGACGACAAAACTCCATGCAGGATCCAATCGAGTTCAATGAGAGAGGCGACAGGATCATCCTCTATACCCTCTTTTATTTCTCGGCGTGAAATCTAATGCCAATAATCTTGGCCTGTCAAGTTCACTGTCGGTCGACCGAGGTGGTCGTACTAAGAAATCAAGTTGCCATCAATTACCTAAATGTCTTGGAAGCGTAATGTATGAATGTATAAACTCGTTCAAGGTTGAAGAATCCTGTATCTGTCACAAGCGTCAGAGAAGACGATCTTGCTTTCCAGGTTGTTATAGCCGCCCACTGCCCTCTGAAACTCCAAGTCGACGTTCCGATTTCCGGCTCCTACCTCGTTGGCTACACTGCTCTCTACGAGTGGGACGGTGAACCCTTCATCAAGCAGAGCACACCTGTTAAAGCTATCTTCAGGCCCCTGGACGGTCACTGGAAGCACCTTAAAAAAGGACCTGTTTGGCACTTGCCGAAATGGATGTTTGCAGTAGCCACGGTAATCTTTGGTCTTTCTTCCTCTTAGTGCGTTGTCACCATTCCAAAACCATTTCGCCCCAACGGCCATCGATTCTTCTCGCTATGAGTCCAGCCCACTGCCACTTGAGCTGAGCTATCCTTCTCCGGAATCTCCTACGGATCTTATCCATGTTTATTCTGAGACCCACTCTTTAGGAAGTACTATGGATATCTTCGAGCATCGTGTTCAGGTCTTCCAGCGTCTCAGCCATTAGAACTAATCATCAACAAAACGAAGGTTTGTTGTGTGAACAGTTTTGAGAAATAAGATCTCCCTGTAACCACACCTCGCTGCAGTAAGATGGGATTTGTGCTCTGATTCTGTACTCGGACCGACATGGTGGCATTTTCGTATAAGTACCTCAATACCTTGATATACCTATAGTCCACTTGGCACCTCTGGAAAGACTGCAGCACCGCCCAGGTTTCTATCGAATCAAAGTTTTTCTCATAGTACACGAACGCCAAGCAAAGTGGAGATTATACTCCTCGGTCTTCTGTATAAACTGCCACTGCGTAAGGATGTGGTCTATTGTTTTATGAAAATACTGTCTGCGCGTTTGTCCTCACTTTCACCTGATGGAAAGTGAAGTGGAGGACTAAGATTGAGCACGCACAGTCAGTCAAATGCGTGTTTACTCTCGCCTTAAGGTTAAGGTCTTTAAAGACGCCTAAGTTATATTGTTCGGGGAATACAGACGCAGGGAGGGCATTCCACATCTTAGCTGTTCGAATTAAAAAGTTGGAACCGAAGCGTTTCGGCGGATACGTGGAATCAGGCACGTATCCAAGGGGGGGGGATAGTTGGGATTTATCCCCCCCCGAAATCCAGAACACACAGTACAGGACTAAATTCAAATTTAGCGGGCGAGGCACTCTCCAGTTTGCGGGATGCAGTTGTCCCCCCCCGAATTAAAAGTCTGGATACGTGCCTGCGTGGAATATCGACAACATAAGGATGAAAAGCCACCCTGGGTCTTGTAGTCCAAAGATGAAATGGGGAAGGAGGTATGAGGTTGTGTATGTATGTGGTCTATGGAGCTAAATCCTTTTCGGAATCCGGCTTGTTTGGGAGATAGGAAGTCGTCGAACCTGTGAGCGAGACGATTCCTAAGGACATTTGAAAAAACTTATAAACGTGGCTCAGAAGTGAGATGGTTCTGTAGTTCTTTAGAAGGGACTTGTCACCCTTTTTAAAGAACAAAATCACCTTATGTTCTATGCCTTCGACTTTCTGCCCTCGATAATGACGAAATTGAAAAGCTTCTGTAGGACCTTAAGTATCGGCTTATATACCGCCCGCTCTCAGAAGTTCTGTAGTGATTCCTTCGTCAGTGGGGGTTTGCCATAATCGCCATGCTTGGATGGCGGGTTGGCGATCGCAGTAGACCAAGGTTTTTGGAGACGCTGCTTTGGGTAAGAGATGGGTCTCTTGATGGCTGTGCTGCCTTAGTCGCCAAACATGGTTCTCTCTATTCCACTTTGGGTGACTTTGCGCCTTCTTATGAGACCGATGGGTCTCCGTTAGTGACTACGTTTCACTCTCGTATGTCGTCACCAACAACCCACACTGGTCAAAGACTTTCCTGTTGCGACACTAATGGCCGATTGCACTAAACTTAAGAATCGCCTAAGTCTTTTCTTATCTACAACTCGACCAAGTTCTCTAGGCAAATGACAGCTACATGACGGCTAAATTTATGACACTGTTTTAATTTTGTCGTGTTGTAGTTAGGAAAAGACTTAGGCGATTCTTAAGTTTAGTGCAATCGGCCATGAGGTACCTAAGTAGAACGCGAGATTTTCCGAATCTTCCCGAATGATACACATCCGAGCTGTATTCGACGAGAGATCTTCTTCTCGAAATTGAACTTACCTGACTGGTTTGTCGTCTGACCTAACCAGTTAATGGTCAAAACATTCAAGTGTAGTGTATTTATTGTTGTCAAATAAAAAAATAATGGTCAATGAACATGATTCTCTGATTTTCTATATTTCTAAACCTTTACTCGCCACGGTATACTGAAAAATAGAACACTAAGCTCATCATATTAGGTTGCCTGTCCCTTGACGCAAAGCGAGGCAGCAGAGCGGAGAAACGAAGCAATATTACTAATAGGATAGCATAAAATCTCCGCTCCGCTGTTCTATTGGTTAGTATTTCTTCGTTTCTCCGCTCCACTGCCTCGCCCCGCATCAATGGACGGGCAGCCTTATACAGAGTACATAGAATAGTGCCATAGCCTTCTATATCTTCCAAGCCCTGAAGTTGAGCAGAACGGCAACATCGCATGTGGTCAAGTAAATGGTATAAAATTATTTTAAAAATTATTTATTATTTGTTTTTCCTATATAATTTATGTTTAAACTAGTTGTAAATTGTGATGTAAGATTATTTCAATAAAGTTTTATATTTATTATTATTATTTATTTAGTAGAACATAAGGTTTGAGTCAAATAATTTGAACTTTTCGGGGGTCCTTTAGTACAATGAGCATTTTGATCTAAGCCTCCTCTAGCAATAAATCTTATATCATTGGAAAGGTATTTAAATTTGAAACACTTTATTGTATTACTATAAACGTCAACTATTAGTACTTTGGGAGTTATAACGCTCTAAACTTGACATTTTTTTTAACATTAATGACCTAAAACTCCGAAAATACTAACAATTAATATAAAATATGTTTGCAGCAAATATTTGTCATATAAAAACCTTCCTTACCATATATCATTCATTTCTATAGGTATGGTAGATCAACTCCCATAGACAATAAACCACTTTTAAACTTTAATAACCTTTAACTCCAAAAGTATTAACAATTGATATAAAGTTTATTAACAGCAAATATTTGTCTTTAAAAGACCTTTCTAATGATATATCATTTATTGCTGTAAGGCGTGTTAATCAACTCCCTGCTGAAGAAAATCAACAAAAAAGATGACATCTTTGACAGCCATTTTTTCCTGGTTAACATTGATATTTTTCTTATTGTTTAATATACAAAGCATTTCAATAAAAGAACTAAATTATTTTCATATTTTAAACCTCACACGATTACTATGAAAAAAAATATCGACCTCTTAAAATTGAAATATTCCCATACATTTAGTATGGAGACTGGCCGACGACATGACCACGAACTGACAGTAACAGACGTTGCCAAACTTATGTTCACGGCTTGCAATTAAAGAAGGCTATGATAGTGCTCATCATATGGAGTATTCTCTCAATGGAGGGCATACTTGTCGCAATCAATGATTGAGACAACGGATTCACCTAAAGTGGCTGATTGTAGATTATGAAAACAAACAAAAAAAATACACAGAGCTCATCAGTGGATCAGCCCTGACACCTAGCAGAGGAACCACCGAGGCTGAAATCGGCAAGGAGAGCCTCATAGTAATCATTTATATACACAATACTAAAAAAAACTCCGACAAAAACGTAGCAAAAACCGATATTTTTTGTTCTTGATGCTATTTTTTTCAATTATCTTCGAACATATTTTTTCTGACTTTGACGTTACTTAGAAGAAAATATACTAATTATATGTGATGAGGACAACATATATAACATTTAAATATATGTCATATATTGCTACAAGGGTTGGGACATTCTTCATATAAAATTGCCCATTCTCTTTTCGAAGAAAATCGACATTTAAATTGGCATGATTTCGTACCTCAAAAGAAATGGCCACTACAACAGTGAACATCTTGATTTTTTTTCCAAGATTGGTCATAATCATAATATAAATGAGGGTTCTTGTAGTGAAACGGAAAAATATTTTTCTCTAACCAAACAACACTTTAGAGTTGTGGCCCCGCGGTTTGCGGTCTAAAAATCTATGTTTTTTCAGAACTCTCCAGCGCGCGCACCATTCGGTTTTTAATGTCAAAATCAACCACTCTTGTATGTTTGATCAAAATCGGTTGGAAAACAAAAAAATTGCAAACATCGCCACAACCACCATCTTGTTTTTCCCAAATGTCATATTTTTTCCCCAGTTCGATTGAGGTTTTGCACTTTCCTCCAAACATCATTATACCCTTTTCCACCTCCTTCTGGGAGATGAGTCAGTGGTATGTAGTTTCATTCGTCACTACATGCCGACTTTTTCAAGTATCGTAAACTGCCTCAAAATAGCCTTAAAGTATTCTTAAAAAATATAAAATTTAAGAAATGGCCACCAGCGCGTCCACCATATTGTTTTTTTTATTGTTCATATTTTTCCTATATTTTGCAGCATATATTACGTTTTGGTCTTTTTTCTCACTTGCACCCAGCCGCCGCAATAGAACTTCAAAAAAGATAACTCGAAAATTAAACAAATTCGTTTTCGCTTTAAGGAGACTAAGATGCGTAGCAGGGAAGAAAGTACCTCTTACCGCTTACTATGGCTATGTAGCTTCTGTGCTGCGATACGGTCTTATATTGTGGGGTAGATCCCCTGAATCAATAAGGCTTTCATTTTACAGAAAAAGTGTCTAAGAGCTATCTGTGGCGCAGGTCCTATGGAGAGTTGTCGCCCTTTGTTTCGTCAACTAAAATTATTGACTTTAACAGGTTTATATGTCATAGAAGTAGCAAGCTTTATACGAACTCTCATACTCGAAATTTCCAAAAAGGTGTTATTTCACTTTTTTGCATTTTGGGGTAAATGTCGAAAGTTACCCCGAATTAGTTCGATTGGGGTATTGTAAATTTTCCCCAAACATCATTATACCTTTTTCCACCTCCTTCTGGGAGAACAATTATTTTAATCAGTGAGTCAGTCAGTAAGTGAGTAATCGAGCTGTATATGCTGGGTTTTCTGTAAATTTGTATGGCGACCATTTTGTTTTTTGACCATTTTGATTTTTTTTTCTCGCTTCAGGATCTGCTTAGAGTCTTCTACAACTTTAGTTTGAGCACCATCTACCTATGTAGTACCATTTTGGCGGGCGGTTCTCTGTCATGAGGATCTTGACCTGGACTTCCACTTTTAATTTTTTTTGTAATAGTTTTATAAATTGTGATTACTTTTTCCATACATTGTACACATCTACAAATGCTCCTTTTAGGTAATAAAAATGTAAGGTTCTTGGAAACTCATCCTTCTTTCAATTTCAGTGTTGCCATCTTTTCGATATACAAATAGTCAAATTCCATTAGTATTCGCAAAATTTAATGGTTTTTGATAAAAAATATTTAAAAATGCCGCTTTTTCTATTTTTCAATTTTTTGGGGTAAATCTCAAAAAGTACCCTAAAAATGGGTATTTTTTTTTCACAAGGCAATACTTCTCTATAATTTGCGTAATTTGTCAATACATGCCAACTTTCTCAATTGTCGTAAACTGCCTCAAAATAGCCTTGACATATTTAAAAAATGTATAAAATTTACAAAATGGCCGCCACCGCGTCCGCCATGTTGTTTTTTTAATATTTCATATTTTTCCTATACTAAGCAACATAAACTGCGTGCAATGACGTTTTGTTTTTTTTTCTCACTTGCACCCAGTCGCCGCAATAGGACTTGAAAAAAGGGTATCTCGAAAATGTCTTTTTCCTTAGCAGTTTCTAGGGTTGCCAGACGTTGCAAACCAAAATACCATAAAGTCATTTGTATACAGACTATACACAAGTCCTCATACTCGAAAATGTCAAAAAATGGTTATTTCACTTTTTTGCATTTTAGGGTAAATCTCAAAAGTTACCCCGAAATGGGGTGAAAATATTTTACTAATGAATACCTTGTACCTATAGCTATAGCTGTTTTATGAACCTCAAAGCGCTCCGGTGTTGCCATCTGGAAGAAAATCGACTTAAAAAATGGCGTGTTTTCGTACCCCAAACAAAATGGCCTCTACGACAGGCGCCATCTTGAATTTTTAAAAAGTTTCCCCGATGGGTAAAATTTGAGGGTAATTTTGGTGAAACAATAAAGTTTTTTTTCTTAAATCAAATAACACTTTAGAGCTGTGGCCACGCGGTTCGGGGTCCAAAAATCGAATTTTTCAAAACTCCCCGGCGCGGCCGCCATTTTGTTTTTGCATTTTTTAAATATTTTTCTCAATTTTAAATGTCAAAATCTACCACTCCTGCAAGTTTGAATAAAATCGGTTAAAAAACAAAAAAGTTACAAACTTCGCCACAGCCGCCATCTTGTTTTTCCCAAATGTCATAATTTTTCCCCAGTTCGATTGGGGTTTTGCACATTTTCTTAAAATATCATTATACCATTTTTTACCTCCTTCTGGGAGAACAATTATTTTAATCAGTGAGTCAGTCAGTAAGTGAGTAATCGAGCTGTATATGCTATAGGTTTTCTGTAAATTTGTATGGCGGCCATTTTGTTTTTCGACCATTTTGATTTTTTTTTCTCGCTTCAGGATCTGCTTAGAGTCCTCTACAACTTTAGTTTGAGCACCATCTACCTATGTAGTACCATTTTGGCGGGCAGTTCTCCGTCATGAGGATCTTGACCTGGACTTCCACTTTTAATTTTTTTTGTAATAGTTTTATAAATTGTGAATACTTTTTCCGTACATTGCACACATCTACAAATGCTCCTTTTAGGTAATAAAAATGTAAGGTTCTTGGAAACTCATCCTTCTTTCAATTTCAGTGTTGCCATCTTTTCGCTATACAAATAGTCAAATTCCATTAGTATTCGCAAAATTTAATGGTTTTTGATAAAAAATATTTAAAAATGCCGCTTTTTCTATTTTTCAATTTTTTGGGGTAAATCTCAAAAAGTACCCTAAAAATGGGTATTTTTTTTTCACAAGGCAATACTTCTCTATAATTTGCGTAATTTGTCAATACATGCCAACTTTCTCAATTGTCGTAAACTGCCTCAAAATAGCCTTGACATATTTAAAAAATGTATAAAATTTACAAAATGGCCGCCACCGCGTCCGCCATGTTGTTTTTTTAATATTTCATATTTTTCCTATACTAAGCAACATAAACTGCGTGCAATGACGTTTTGTTTTTTTTTCTCACTTGCACCCAGTCGCCGCAATAGGACTTGAAAAAAGGGTATCTCGAAAATGTCTTTTTCCTTAGCATTTTCTAGGGTTGCCAGACGTTGCCATTCAAAATACTATAAAGTCATTTGTATACAGACTATACACAAGTCCTCATACTCGAAATTGTCAAAAAGTAGTTATTTCACTTTTTTGCATTTTGGGGTAAATCTCAAAAGTTACCCTGAAATGGGGTAAAAATATTTTACTAATGAATACCTTGTACCTATAGCTATAGCCGTTTTATGAACCTCAAAGCGCTCCGGTGTTGCCATCTGGAAAAAAATCGACTTTAAAAATGGCGTGTTTTCGTACCCCAAACAAAAACAACTATTCGACAGGCGCCATCTTGAATTTTTAAAAAGTTTCCCCGATTGGTAAAATTTGAGGGTAATTGTGGTGAAACAATAAAGTTTTTTTTCTTAAATCAAATAACACTTTAGAGTTGTGGCCCCGCGGTTTGGGGTCCAAAAATCAAAATTTTCAAAACTCTCCAGCACGGCCGCCATTTTGTTTTTGCATTTTTTTAATATTTTTCTCAATTTTAAATGTCAAAATCTACCACTCTTGCAAGTTTGAATAAAATCGGTTAGAAAACAAAAAAGTTACAAACTTCGCCACAGCCGCCATCTTGTTTTTCTTAAATGTCATAATTTTTCCCCAGTTCGATTGGGGTATTGTACATTTTCCCTAAACATCATTATACCCTTTTCCACCTCCTTCTGGGAGAACAATCATGTCAATCAGTCAGTGAGTGGTAATCGAGCTATATATAGTATAATATACACATCATTAGAACACTCTTTCGATATTTAGCTGAATGCGGTGTTTCCTTTAGCACAAGTTTATGAGGGTCTCTGTGAAGTCTAGAATTTTGTTGCGATGCGTTTTTAAATAATTCCTTATGTTTTTGACAAAAATACACACTTCGAAAATATAAAGGGACGGCAGCGGCAACAAACCCATACATTTAAAATAGGGTCTACAAGATACATCGGGCGGTATCCCACAGATGGCTCGTATGCACTTCTTTTGGGCAATAAACGCTTGATTTTTTAGTGTACTATTTCCCCAAAATATCAGTCCATAGCGTAAGACAGATGCTATGTGGGCATGATAGGCTACAATCGCAGTCGCTTTATTTGTCACATTTTTGACTTGCCCAAGAGCATAAGCAAAGGAGTTGACTTTTTTGGAAACATTGTCGACATGTATTTTCCAATTTATATATTGATCTATAGTAAGACCCAAAAATTTGGTGTCAGAAACTCCTTCTATTTTTGGTATGTTTAATTTAAAGTTCAAGCTTTTGTGTTTAGACTGATTGAAATTCATATATGAAGACTTATTTAAAATTATTTGTAAATTATTCATATTTAGCCATATTAATATTTTGTCAATTGTACTATTAATTTCAGATTCATGATCAATTATAGAATTATTATTTTTGTCAGATGTCACAATTATCGATATATCATCAGCGAATAATATTATTTTATGGTCTATTACTGTTGCGAGGTCATTAATATATATTAAAAATAAAAGAGGGCCCAGAACACTGCCTTGTGGACACCATATTTATTATCTTTGTAGTGCGATTTATGTGGTAATGATTCATTATTCAGTACCCTATTTATAACTACGTATTGCATTCTATTACTTAGGTAAGACGATAACCATTTTAGTGCAGGTCCTCGAATACCAACCGATTCTAATTTTAGCAATAGAAGATTATGTGAAACGTAGTCAAAGGCTTTAGTTAAATCAAAAAATAGTCCCGTAGTCAAATAATTATTATTTAATTTGGTCAAAATTGAACTATTTAAATCAAAAATAGCTAGAGCAGTGCCTTTATTTTTCTGAAAACCGTATTGTTGGCTTTCGATTATTTTGTATTTATTAAAAAATTCCATCAAAATCTTATGCATGCATTTTTCAAACACTTTGGAGAATATCGACACAAGACTGATTGGGCGATAGTTTTTGATGTTAGATCTCTCACCTTTTTTGAATATTGGCTTTACAATGGATAGTTTAAGAGCTTCAGGGAACGTCCCTTCCGAAAAAGACATATTAATTAAGTGTGTTAGAATTGGTGATATTTCTTTTGCACAAGCCTTAATAATTTTTGTATTTATATCATCAAAACCTTCTGCATTAGTTTGATTTAATGATATTATTTCTTTCTCCAATTCAACCTCAAATATCGGTCTAAGAAATATTGAATTCGGTTTCATTGGTAATTTGTATTGACAATGTTCAGTTCCATTACTAGAGTCATTTATTGAATCTATAAAATAATCATTAAAAGCATTTGCTATGTCAACTGGATCCGTCAATTTGATATTATTTATTTCAATTGAATTTAAATCGTCATAATGTTGTTTCTTGTGACCAATTTGATTGTTTATAACAGCCCAGGTAGCTTTACATTTATTTGTACTTTTACAGATCATTTTGATGTTTGAATTCTTTTTAGATGTCAAAATGCATTTTTTCAAGATGTTAGAGTAAGTAAGATACTTCCCCCTGTTAATCATTGTTTTATTTTTGTAATAGCAATAACGTAAGTTGCGTTTCTTTTTACAGCTATTTTTTAATCCTTTGCTTATCCAAGACTGGTTGAGTTTATTGAGATTAAATTTAATTTTAATTTGTGGAAAACAAAGTTTATAAAATAAAGAAAAACAGTTCATGAAATTTTGAAAAAGCCGCATTTAGATCAGTCATCTCCAGTACATCGGACCAAGATAATGTGCTTAAATATTCTCGGAATTTGCAAATATTATCATGGCTGTAGTCTCTTTTGTAAATAAAATATGACTTAGGCTTAATTTTAACTTGTCCCACTGGAAAACTAATAAGTTGTGCAGTATCATGATCAGATAAACAGAGAGGAAGTACCATTGCCGATGTTCCATTTATATTGCTTAGAATGTGATCAATACACAATTCTTTTCTAGTAGGGACATCAATGTGAATCTGTAAGTTGTAATTTCGGCACAAGTCTTGGAGATACTTTGTTATGCTACTAGGTTTTAGTGTGTTTATATTTAAATCTCCTGCAATCACTATGTTAAATTTATTTTTTCTAGAAGCTATTTCATATAAAATCTTGTCTAATTTCATTAAGAATATTTTTGGATCTGAAGTGGGGGTTCTATAAACACATAAAACAATCAGTTTAATACTAGGAATTTCAATACCGCAGATTTCAAAAGATTTCGCAAAAGTATGTTGTCTTAGAAATGTCAAATTTTTATACTCTATACCTCTCTTTGTCAAAATACATGTGCCTCCTCTTTGCTTCTCGCGACTTTAATTAGCTGCTAGTTCAAAGTTGTTTAATTGTAAATAACTACTGTGCCCACTCTTTAAGAAAGTTTCTGATAGGCATATTATATCAGGATAACACTTTTTCTCGCCCTCGGAATTCCCCTAAATTCATTCTGTATGTTGGCAGTGTTGTCAATTTGATGGATAGTGATATGTGCGTTTTATTGTGAATTCGAGTTAAGATTTTTTTTTCGAGATAACGGTTAAAAAATTAATGCTGTATCAGGAGTAAGTAAGCTAATGTCAATAAACTTTTTTGTACTGGTCAATATAGTGGTTCAATTTTATTTGATTTTACCACTCATATTGATGTCCGGTACGTCAATAAATCGGGTCAAATCTATAGATTTCGGCTACAGCTCATTGTATAACGCGAACTATCGTGAAAAAATGCAAGTCACCTGCAGTAGGTACATTAATTCAGGTCCGCGGGCAGGAGATCGTTCATAGTCTCCACCGTTGAATGTGGTAACACTAACGGTGATATTTTTTATTAAAAATAATAAAAAAATATTTAAGAAATAATATGGGCCAAACTCGACTCCGACATTTATCGCTAATAATAAAAACCTAATCAGTTTACATAGTGCAGTGGCAGTGTCGTAGCGAGTGGGGGGCGGAGGGACGGACCGCCCCGGGCGGCACCTTTTGGGGGCGGCATATTTTTAAAAAATATAATAATAAAAAATATGAGTACTACACTATCATTGATTGTAACGATTTTGACCAAACCATCATCACCGTACAGACCGGAGCGCGCGGTGCGCTTGGCACGCCGCGACTAGGCTACACTTTGATTGATTGATTACAATCAATCAAAGTGTAGCCTAGTTCAAATCAATAGATTTTAACCAAATCATCATCACCGTATGACCCGGAGTGCGCGGAGCGCTCCGCACGCCGCGACTAGGCTACACTATCATTGATTGTAATGATTTTGACCAAACCATCATCAGCGTATGACCCGGAGCGCGTTGCGCGCTTCGCACGCTGCGGCTAGGCTACACTATCATTGATTGTAATGATTTTGACCAAACCATCATCACCTAGGCGACACTATCATTGATTGTAAATATTTTGACCAAACCATCATCACTGTATGGCCTGGAGCGCGCGGCGCGCTGCGCACGCCGCGACTAGGCTACACTATCGTCGATAGTAATGATTTTATCCAAACTAACATCACCATATGGCGCGGAGCGCGCGGCTACATAAAAGATTATGCACTGAAAAAAACCCGAAGAGTTAGTTATTAGTAAATAAATAAGGTAGGTAATGATTATTTTTTTAAAGAAAATAGGTACCTACTGATTTTCTTGACTTATAATGAAAATAGGGGGGCGGCAAAATTCCGGTCCGCCCCGGGTGGCACAACACATGCTAAGCCACTGCAGTGGGGCCCCATTTTTTAATTTGCCCCAGGGCCCTTGGTTACCTAGCTACGCCACTGTACTCATGCTCGCATTTTACAACCGTAGACTCGCATTGTTCTTTGTCGTGGCCTAATGTCAAAAGTCGACAAACACGAGCTTTTGTCTTCAACTGACATTAATTTGACAGTTGAGTGGGAGAAATTTGTCTACCACCCTTCGAGAGGTCGAGAAAGATTTGTCGACTTATTTTTTTTTCTGAGTTTTTAATTTCACAATAAAAATAAATCTAAGTTGTCCGTGTTTATATTTTATTAAGGTAAGAAGAGAAGTTACAGCACAAACGACAAAAACAGCTGTCCGCAAAGAAAAAAAATGAAAAATTGTATTTAAGTAATTCTTTTTTATTATAAAATTTATAAAAAAAAAAGAAATATATTAAATATTTACTAGTAGTAAATAACGAATAAGTATTTTTTATTCTTAAATTTTTTCATACTTTTTATAAATTAAAATAATACAATAAATAATTTATTGTAAAAAGGTACCTACCTATTCAATAATATTGTTTCCTAATATTACACTTTTTTCCCTTCAGTATTTTTTTTACTTTTATTTTACTTAATTTTAATTTATTTACTTAAAAACGTAAATTAAAATTATTTTCATACATTGATTTCAATATTTATTACTAAATTAACAAGTGCGATGGTCTGTGTCAGCTTTTCAAAAATCTCTCAATAAAAGGAAGGCAAACGAACTATATCCATACGGCTATATTTAACTCGGTTTTTTGATGTTTAATTTCGACGTTTATTGATGTTGAAATAAAAATATTATATTTTAAAACTCATATTTGTATTAAAAGACATAAAAAGGTTGTAAAATTCTGAGAGCGAGTCCCACCACTGTGCTCAGCCATCTAGAGGGTCGAGACGACAAGTCTTCGTAGACAAGAGTCCCGTTTGCTCATGCTACGCGTGCTAGACTCTTGTCTACGAAGACTTGTCGTCTCGACCCTCTAGATTGCTGAGCACAGTGGTGGGACTCGCTCTCAGAATTTTACAACCTTTTTATGTCTTTTAATACAAATATGAGTTTTAAAATATAATATTTTTATTTCAACATCAATAAACGTCGAAATTATCTGAAATGATTCGAAATGATTTAGTTTAAACATGATACTTATTTTTTAATAAGTTTTAAGATAAAGAGACACTCACAAAAGCTTTCACTTCCGTAGACAAAGCTCTCTCGAGCTCGAGAAGAATAATGTTGCCACTAGTAAATATTTATAATTATTTCCATCATTTCTCTTAAAGGGCGTTCCTTTCTATACGTTTCACGACGCAAAACTCTTAAAACCGAGTTAAATATAGCCGTATGGATATAGTTCGTTTGCCTTCCTTTTATTGAGAGATTTTTGAAAAGCTGACACAGACCATCGCACTTGTTAATTTAGTAATAAATATTGAAATCAATGTATGAAAATAATTTTAATTTACGTTTTTAAGTAAATAAATTAAAATTAAGTAAAATAAAAGTAAAAAAAATACTGAAGGGAAAAAAGTGTAATATTAGGAAACAATATTATTGAATAGGTAGGTACCTTTTTACAATAAATTATTTATTGTATTATTTTAATTTATAAAAAGTATGAAAAAATTTAAGAATAAAAAATACTTATTCGTTATTTACTACTACTAAATATTTAATATATTTCTTTTTTTTATAAATTTTATAATAAAAAAGAATTACTTAAATACAATTTTTCATTTTTTTTCTTTGCGGACAGCTGTTTTTGTCGTTTGTGCTGTAACTTCTCTTCTTACCTTAATAAAATATAAACACGGACAACTTAAATTTATTTTTATTGTGAAATTAAAAACTCAGAAAAAAAAATAAGTCGACAAATCTTTCTCGACCACTCGAAGGGTGGTAGACAAATTTCTCCCACTCAACTGTCAAATTAATGTCAGTTGAAGACAAAAGCTCGTGTTTGTCGACTTTTGACATTAGGCCACGACAAAGAACAATGCGAGTCTACGGTTGTAAAATGCGAGCATGAGTATCTCGATCTCAACCCGACAAAAGTGACATTTCGGTGTAGACAAGCCATTGTTCTGTGAGTCGAATCTTATCTCGATGTTGGTCATGCTACGCGTGCTGGTGGGTAATTATGTAACGTTGTTGTAATCAACTCTGACAGAAATCGCAGTTACATGGCTGCTTTAGTAAGAACCAATGTGACAACTATCTTACTTAAAGCTGCAATGTAACTGCGCTTTCAATAGATTTCAATCGAGAATTGTTAGCAACAGCCTTACGTAATCAAGGTACCGTTCAGACAAGACCCTTGATCACGTAAGTCTGTTGCTAACAATTCTCGATTGAAATCGATTGAAAGCGCGGTTGCATTGCTGCTTTAGTTAAGATAGTTGTCACATTGGTTCTTACTAAAGCAGCTAGTCCAATCAATGAGGATATTTGTTGTATGGCGACTTCCAAATAATAAATATGATTAAAGAAGAAAATTTATTGGCTTACTGAACAAAGCTATATATTAAAAGTATAAAAACATATAAAAAAATAATAATCAGCACAAAAATTTTTCAACAGAAGATATATTGAAAAATATTAAAATTAAAATTTGGGGTATCTCTGAAACCGAAAAAGTATTGGATTTCTTTACATACTTATTCTAACTAATACATAAGTACGTATACAGAAAGTATTTTAACCCGAGGAAATATTCACAGAGAGATATAAGCGATTTCATGTTTAGGTAAAAATACCTAACTTCTCGTAACAAAATTTATTGGATTATTGTTCATCTGTAATCTGTATTACCTAACTTCATCACATGCCAAATTTCATAGACGGGAGAATTATTCGGGTTGCATAAGCCCCGTTGATTGGACTAAGCGAATGTAACTGCGATTTCTGTCAGAGTTGATTGCAACAAAGTTACGTAATTACCCCTAGGTGGTTTCTAATTAGATAATCAGCCTGCCGGCATAACCAATGCAGTCAAGCATCGTTCTAAAATAAGTTTATCTAAGTCACGTAGGTACTCAACCATCGTTTTAATTAAGAGCGTGTATTAAATACACGCTCTTAAACCGTTCACCATTTTTTATATAAGGACGATGCAAGAAGCTTATATTCCCCATGGAGATTGCACGGCCATATGTCATAGTGAAGATTGAAAAAAGGTCCTTTAGTGACGTGACGGCTTATTGCTACCTCTTTCTTTAGTGTTACAATACGTTTTCGTTTCCCACTAACGAACGAACGACGAACAACGAACACGTATTGTAACACTAAAGAAAGAGGTGGCAATAAGCCGTCACGTCACTAAAGGACCTTTTTTCAATCTTCACTATGACATATGGCCGTGCAATCTTTATTGGAGGGAGGTATAAGCTTCTTGGGACGATGCGTACCATAAGTCATAAGTAGTCATACATAACGCACGGTTTGACAGTTTTTGGGAGCTGTTTAGGGCTATGTTTACATTAATACAAGTAGACGACCGAGTCGAGTAGCGAGTAGAAATACATTGCCTGGCATGTTCGTTGATTTTAAAAGAACGTCAAACACACCACGTAATGTACTTCTTCTGGAATATTTGCTGGGCCGAGCTGCTGGCGTAATGTAAACATAGCCTAAAGGCTGGCGTCCACTAGGCGCGCCGAGTAGAGTTGAATCGAATCGCTAATTTATTTTAATGTTTATTATTAACAGTTTGATAAAGGCAACGCACATGGTACCGATTTAAGCAATTTTGTTTAAGGCCTCTGCTTTTGAACTGGGGCCTTACTATGAGCTCTAATAGCAGGACTTATACTGAATGGCATTACTTTTTCGTACCATGACCTCGATTTAGCAGGCCTGCGGAGGGCCTGCTTTAATACACGCTCTTAAACCGTTCACCATTTTTTATGTATGGACGAAGCGTACCACGACGCACGGTTTGACAGTTTGGGAGCTGTTTTATAGCGTCTGTAATGTCAAATAAAGCAATTCATAAAAAGTTCCTACGTGATCAGCTTTTTCAACATTGTTTAAGTGTATTTAGATAAGTTTGGTGTGAGAATTTTAAGATTTGTGAATTTCTTTTAATGTTTATTATTTAACAATGAATTATGTAACTTGATAAAGGCAACGCGACGACTTCCTTGTTGTTGAATATCACTAAAATAAAAAGAAATGATGAGAGATGAGACCCCATAAATAAGTACCTAAATTGCATTAAATTTTATGTTATTATGAATAATAATAATCAAATAAAGAAGAAAATGATTTATTTTGTATCGATGTAATTAACAAACTAATGGTGTGAAATGATATTGAAAATAAAAAAAATGAAATAATATAACTTTAATTTGTTTTATTGACTTGCGACATTTTATTAGAGCACGCACCTAGTAAATCGCACTCAAAAATAAATATGACCAACTTACTATATACCTATTTGCCATTGCAAATACTAATAACTTACTGTTGGTCTCATTAAAAAAAACTAGTAAGTGACCGGTATTTTATTTTTCATCAATTTAGAACGTCGCGGCAGACAGAGATATACTATCCCCCCAAATTGGTAATTCGCAAGAACCTTTTCACATTAACATCCACATCGACGTGATCCTCAACTAAAAATGCCATGAAATAAGAAAATTCTTAATAGGTAATCTAATATAATTATTATTTATTGAATTATTATTTTCAGTAAGATAGGGTCTAGGTCTATAAAAAATTTACAAATTGTTTTTCGTTTTTGAGGTTAAAAACATGGCTGCCAGGTGCATTACCTGTTGGCGGGGATAATAAGCGATAAATTAGGTCAGCAAACAAATATCTGAGTCATTGAACGCCATAAAGTACATTGTAACCATGAAAAGTAAATGAATATTCTAAAAAAATTACTTTCCAAGGTTAACAAATTTATGGCGATCGATGACTCAGAGATTTGTCTTACAGAATGCACCCATCGATTTGTATAGGCTAGCTCGTTCTCGCATCGTCTACAAAGCATCCTACCAGAGACAAACTAACCGTTCACCTTGAGTCAAAACAATCTTTAAGCCGTTCACCTAAAAGACGGTCATGGTACCGATTTATGCAATTTTGTTTAGGGCCTGCTTCTGAACTGAACGGCTTAAGGATGGTTTCTTATTTGCTGATGGTAAGCCCCCTGGACGCCTTAAGATTGTTTTTTTCATTTGCAGATGGTAAGCCCCCATATATACTGTGGTGATCGATGACTCAGCGATTAGCCTGTTGGAATGAACCCATTTTCTACATATTTTTTGTACTGGCGAGAATTTGTATGACTCAAAGGTCACGTGATCACTCGTAGCTTGGGTTTGTGATTTGATTGGCAAGTTTTCGTTCGTTTTTCTTCTGAGAAATACGCTGTTCTTGGGTTAGGCTCGTGTGTTGAATAGCAGTTGTGGTTGTTTTTTATCGTGACTGAAAAACTTATCCACGATGTCGTCAAAAACAACAAAAAAGACTGTAACATCTTCAAACATAAGTGTGGTGTCATCAGTGCAAAGCCCACCGCAATCCAGCACTCCTGTTGGTAGCCGCCCTTCCAGCTCTGCCGGTCGGCCCAACAGCCCCCTCAGTCCAACAAGACACACTCGCCTCCAAGAAAAAGATGCACTACAAAACCTCAATGACCGCTTGGCGGCTTACATTGATAAGGTCCGTCAACTTGAAAGTGAGAATTCTGGCTTGCGCCGGGAAATCCAAACAACACAGGAGGTGGTCACACGTGAGGTTTCTAACATAAAGGGAATGTATGAGCATGAACTTCAGGATGCCAGGAAACTGTTAGATGATACTTCAAGAGAAAAAGCTAAGTTGGAAATAGACTTGAAGAGACTGTACGAAGAAAATGATGATCTGAAGAAGCGGTATGTTAAACTTTCAGTATTATACTCTCATTATTATGACTCATAATGCCCTCGCATATTGTATACAACCTTCAGGCCATTATGTTTGCTAAACTCTTGCTAGCATTTTAAATTCCTTCCGGCTAACCTTAGCGTTAAGTTTACGTCATCGGCGGCGTTTCAGAGCGGGTGCGGTGACGAGACGAGCGCGCGCGACCTCGCTTTTACGACATAGTGACATCATAGCTAGATTTAACTAAACCAAAATCATTTTCTTTCGTGAGACATCCTACTCATCGACCAACATAACAGACACAAACAAAAAAACATGTTTGTAAACAACCATTATCAAATATAATTAAATTGTAAATCTTAACAAATATTTGAATTTGAATACCTAGCTAGATTATAAATATTTCAAATTTGTTTTAATTATTAATAATCATTAAAGATTAATAATTACTTTGTGTAATAAACAACTAAAAAAAATGTATCAATAAAGTTTAAAGCAAATAATACAATATTGGACAAAGATTAAAGATTATGTTAAATTTGTGTTACTGTGTCAAGGTGAACATTCTTAGTAAAAAACAGATTCATTTGTATCTCTTATTTTATATATTTTGTTGGCTTTAACCCATAACTTTGTCCATGTGGAATTATACTCCTGATAACTTTATAATTAAATAGTCTTTGTCACTAAGAGTTAGGTATTGACGCATCGGCACGGATCTTGAGCAGTGAAATTTAATGCGCAGAAGCATAGCCGTCTCTAAAGTCTGTCCATCCTTACTTGACAGTTTTTGACAGTTGTCATACGTCTTTTAAACTTAAATCATTATTTAAAAATATGTTAGTAACTTTATGAAATTGTTGTTAATTTATTAACAATTTATTTCGTAATCTATGTGTGGAAACCCAACTAACAATTTTACGTCGTACAATTGTCGTACAAACGTTATCTTATTACCACTGGTCACAAAAGATGGGTCACACTAACGTTATAATAACGTTTGCTCAACGCGAAAAGGGCCCCATTTATACAACCTAAATTGTTGTTTAATGTGTAAAGAAGTAAGGCTACGCACCTTCTTGTATTAGTCGACTCTATGATTGTACACTGTGACATTGAATGTTATGCTATGTCTCTGTACTCTCTTTGTGTTTTATATCCTGTCTAGTTGTCATTGATTGGTCTCTATAAATCGTACTCACAAATTAAACTCGTAATAACTTTCTCAATCAGTTCTTTATTCGTTAAAATGGTAGCAGAGAATCAATTTTCAAATTGAACTGAGGGTGTAGATTGGCAAATTTCGTTTCGGTGGCAAAACCAAAAAAAAAAAAAAAATCTAACATTGAAAATTCGACGGAACGAGACCTGCAGTCAAAATGGATAGATCCATTGCAGACGTTTCGAAGATTCAACTTGGGGATTTAGATGCCAAAAAGTTCAACACGTGGAAGTTTAGAGTTTTCATGGTACTGAAGGGGCTGCCTGGGGCAAGAGATGTGTTGGAAGGGAGAAAACCGAGGCCAACATTACTGCCTGGTGCTACAGCAGAAGCCACGAAGAAGTACGAAACAGATGTTTGTGAGTACGACAAACTCGACAGCATAATTTCCGCCCTGTTAACGTCAAACCTACCAGATGACATACTCGAAAAAATGATGCGTTTTACTTACTCCAAGGATATGTGGGATGAACTACACAGACTTTATGGAGGCTGCACCGTAGATAAAAGGTACGCGATGTGCAAGACTTTCTTCTCATACAAGAAAGATGCTACGCATGATATGGCGACCCATATTTCGACGCTCAAGAACTTATGGCACGAATTACATAGTGCTCTGGACCTAGAAAAGGATCTGCCAGATATGCTATTGATTTACAAAATTCTTGACACATTGCCGTCGGAGTACATGACGTTCGAATCAAGCTGGCTTTTGATGACGAAGAATGAGCGCACAGTCGATAACCTCACTGTCCAGCTGTGCTCCCATGAACAGATCCTTGCGAGAGGAAAGGAGGAAAACGATGAAGGCAGCAGCACTGCCGAAGCATTACGGGTAAAGACAGGAATGAAGGAAGCAAAATCTACTAACAAAGTAGAAAGCAAGGAAAAGACGCGAAAAGATAAGAAAAAGTGCAAATACTGTGGAAAACTCGGTCACTTTGTTAGACAATGTGAGAAATGGATGAGTGATGGAAGACCAAAGAAGCCAGAAAAGGACACCAAAAATGTCAACATGACTATCTTTTCCATAACTGGTGACGAAGCTAAAGATGCGAAAAATTTTTACGTGGACAATGGAGCAACCAGCCATGTATCAAACAACGTCGATCTTTTTGTTGAATTCAGCCATTTCAAGAGCAAGCACACAGTACGAGGTGCAAATGGAAATGAAATCCAAGCTGTAGGGATTGGCACCATTAGAGCACAGGCACTAGTAGATGGTGAAATACATCAAATCATGCTAAAAGATGTATGGTATGTACCCACCATAAGCAGAAATCTTTTCTCAGTTCTTGCGGCGCACGATGCAACAGAGAACAGTACATTCGAGTCCACTCCAACGACTTGCATTTTCAAGGTAAACGGCGAAAAACGACTAACTGGTAAGAGAGCAAAGCATGGCGACCTGTATAAACTGGATATAACGTGTTTAAAGCCTGCAGAAGTTAATCAGTTATCAACGCAGAACCTTCTTCAACTTTATCATGAGCGTTTTGGACACCAAAGCAAAGCACATGTAAAGAAGCTACTGGAGAAAGAAATGAACATTAAAACAGAGATAAACAAGGATCTGTGCGAAGGTTGTGTCTATGGAAAATCTCACAGACTGAGTTTTGGAACCAGAGAGAAGGCAACCCGACCTGGAGAGTTAATCTGTACAGATGTTTGCGGCCCTTTCCCGTACTCTTATGGAAAGAAGAGATACTTTGTGCTATTCAAAGATGTTCATACCGGGTACCGTTGGGTATATGTGATGCGAGAAAAGTCGGAAGTCCACCAAAAGCTATCACTGATGCTAGCCGAAGTCAAGGCAGCAGGAGTAAAAGTAAAAGAGATTTTGAGCGACAATGGAGGTGAATTTGATAATGGCGAAGTTCGACGCATACTGCAAAGAGAAGGGATCGTACAGAGGTTGACGATGCCTTACACACCACAGCAGAATCCTACTGAGCGAGAGAACAGGACTGTTGTGGAAATGGCAAGAGCCATAATGTACGCCCATGGAGAGATGCCAGCGGGCCTATGGGCTGAATTGATTTTGACGTCGGTGTATATCCTGAATAGAACGGGACCAGGACCTGATGGGAAATCACCGTACGAATTATGGCATGGCAGAAAACCAAGAATAAAACACTTGCGTGTGATTGGGACTACATGCTACCCTCACCTTCCAAAAGAGAAACGGAAGAAGTTGGATAAAAAGGCTCAGAGGGGAATCTTAATCGGATATGACGGTGATGAAGGATATCGTATTTGGGATGGGGAACATCACAAATTAATCCGGTCGCGTGACGTCACCTTCCAAGAATACCCTTTGCTCAGAGAAGCAGAAGATTTGGGAGAGACAAAATCGAAGCCTGCCGACACTGTTGTGGAAGGAGAAAGAGAAGTCTTAGTCAATGATAATGAACAAGTAGCCAATGGCGAACAGGAAGTAGTCAGTGACGAAGAAGTTGTCAATGATGAAAGCACTGAAACCGAAGAAAGGTTACATATCAATCTTCCACTGCGACGAAATGCCTTCAAAGCTATAGTGACGCAGATCATGGGGGAGATCCTACTACAGGGCAATCTACTTCCGGAATGGTCTGCCTATAGTCTTCCTCAGTGTCTTGAAAGTGGAAGCAGCGAAACAGCTAGCCGACTTCCTAACCAAGCCGCTATTCAAGCCACGGATCAAAGAGCTAAGCGCTCTTATAGGCCTAGCATAGAGCTAGAAAAACAAGACGGGATGTAAAGAAGTAAGGCTACGCACCTTCTTGTATTAGTCGACTCTATGATTGTACACTGTGACATTGAATGTTATGCTATGTCTCTGTACTCTCTTTGTGTTTTATATCCTGTCTAGTTGTCATTGATTGGTCTCTATAAATCGTACTCACAAATTAAACTCGTAATAACTTTCTCAATCAGTTCTTTATTCGTTAAAATAATGGTCATACAAAAGTCACAAGATTACCACTTTCATCGTACAGTAGTCGCATCAAAACTTTACAACGACTCTTTCGTGATACTGTGGTCATACAGACGTTTTTGAATGACGAAAATGTTGTACCTATATGAGTCAAGTAACAACACTTGTACGACTGATTTTAATGTTCGTCAGTGACTCGTGTTTGTGGTTATGTTTTGAGATCTGAGTGCAAAATAAATCAATTACAAGGAAATAAATGGTGAGTATTAATTAACTTTCATATCTTGCTAACTGTGTCTGTCTCTCATACCGTTTGGTTCGTCTGGGAATTAAAATTTTATGATAATATACCTATGTTAATACTATTAATATCTTCATGCCCCTTCGTAATTTTGCGTTTGAAACATAAAATTTGTATTAATAAAATTATATTTAATTCTAAAAATGTCAGCCATGTTAATTTTGTCGCACACTAATCTCTATATGACGTTTTAAAGACAAAAAGTCATTTTAAGGTTATTTGAAGACCAAGTAAAGCCGCCATTTTGTTAAACGTCGTTTAAAAGTCGAAACTTGACTCATATGCGACTACAAGTCGTACAGACGTTTTAACTAAAACTTTAATATAACGTCGTATAGTTTAGTCGCGCCGACGACGTTGCTATGACCAGTTTATTATGACATATTTGTCGCACGACTAAAAAGTTAAATTTAAGACGTCTATAGGACCTAGCAGTCATCTCATTACTATTATGAGACTGCTGTCCGACTTAAAGTCGTACAAGTCAGATCTTATATGACGTTTTTGCTTGTTGGGAAACCATTTGTTGTATTTTATAAATGATTATTTCAATAAAGAGTTGGGTGAAGATTGTTTACCATATAAGACAAGTAAGGATGGACAGACTTTACTGGAGTAGCAATAGAGATAGCTATTCTTATACCGCACCACTCAAGATCCGTGTCGAAGACTGTACAGCCCCCTATTTTTTGTGAAGGAATTTTTCAAATGGAAATAGGTAGCAATTCCGGAGTTTCCTCCTTCATCCAATATTACTAACTACATTCCTCTTTATAAAATTATTATTGGTTTTAAATAATTGTTAAGTGAAAATTTTAATGACTCCTTCAACTTTCAACATTTCTTATTTTTGTATCAACACTAACAAACAAGCAGAAGTTTAAATTTACCTTGCTGTATTATGATTTATGAATAAGGTGGGTTGTGTTCTATTTAGATATTAATAAAATCATTTAATATTAATAATATATTATGTACAGTAATACCACGCTTTATGCAAGAGATCATTCCAGCTAAAATATAGTGGAAGGAAAGCGAATTTTGTGTATAATGGGATCTGTTAAGATTAAGATTCTGATAGACCAAACTTACGTCCAACCCAACTGTTATTTTACCAATTACTTTTTTAACTTTAACTCCAAATTCAAGCTTTTACATTCTTTTTTCTTTTCTGAACACTTATGTTACTCAAAACACTCAATAACGCAATAATAATTAACACTTAAAGGTAGATAAATAACAACCGAGGTAACATGCTCTGCTGCTCGTAAGTAAATAACCAATTAAATATCAACTCGGTGACCAAACAGTGCATTCGCGCCGCTTAAAGCAGAGCAATTTAGCACGAAAATAAAAAACTGCATTATAGTGAATCCGTATTATACGAGGTCGCGTAAAGCGGGTAATTATTTCCAAATCAATATCATTTTGAGATTTGTGTAATACAATAAATTAGTACTTTCTGTTTAAGAATCACAATGTTTTTATAGATGTTGTTTGCTGTTATCAGTGAATTATCTCAAAAATTTGCACATTTATTACTGAATAAAATATTTATAGGTAGATGACCTTGAATATTAATTTGTATTAGAGTTCTCTATTCCTTCTTCTTCATTTATTTTGACAGTATATTTAAAAATAATTCATTTAGTAGGGATATTTCATTTATAATGTTATAATAACAATAACCTTAAAAACTGCCAAGGTTAATATTATGTATAGTCGTTTTTGGTCAAGAATGCATTACAGAGGCTGTTGACCCTGAAATATGTCACCTACTGGGCGGACAGTAAGTCACCTCGCACTCCCTTTATGGCTCTTTTGAACTTAGATGTGATACCTACTCTGAATAGTGTTATCAGCTTAAGTAATCCATAGTAATGATTGTTTGATAAGTGATCAATTATATCTAATAATAAATATCCTTTATTAATATGAATTAGAGAAGGTTCATTCAAAATTGCAATGAAACAAGTTTAGCAATAATTTTCATTTAATCTTTAAATTTTAAGTTTGTTAAAAAGCAGATTTGTTTTGGTTAATAAATCTAAAATTATTGCATGACTTATTTTGAAATAAAAGACTTTTTAACGGATACTAGCGCGGTTTTATTGAAAGTACTTTGGTAATTAGTTGGTACAGTCAGTGGCACGAATCATGAAATCGGGTGGGGATTGCGCGGAACGCGTATTTTGGGTATGCGTTGCGGTGAGGGGCGCGGGCGGCGGGAGAGGGGCGCGCGCTATTGGTCGCTCACAAGAGCATATGCGCGAACTTATCCCCACTCCGTCGAAAAAAATTCATGATTCGTGCCACTGACTGTATTTGGTTTGATTTTTGATTTTCCCAACGTTTCGGCACCTTTGCAGCTGCCGTGGTCACGGGGGACTGACCACGGCACTGACAAGTCCCCCGTGACCACGGCAGCTGCAAAGGTCCCGAAACGTCGGGAAAATAAAAAATCAAACCAAATACCAACTAATTACCAAAGTACTTTCAATAAAACCGCGCTAGTATCCGTTAATAGTAGATTGTATTACAAGGGAGCAAAATAATATTTTTACGGCGAGGGCGCTTTTTTGAATCCAGAGCGAAGTGAGGGATTCTAGAGTAGAATCCCGAGCGTAGCGAGGGATTCTTCAGTAGAATCCTGAACGTAGCGAGGGATTCAAAGTATGTCGCCCTCGCCAAAAATATTTTGCGCCCGAGTCATATACTCTACTTTTCATCCCCTTTCTATGAGAAAATAAATAGGAGACTGTGTTTATGTAATTAATGAAAATGTTCTTTATTTAAAAAAGACACGTGAAAAGTAAAAATAATTACCTATTTATAGTTACGTTTGATACATTAGCGCAATTTTCAAAAGTTATTGTACTAAGTACGTAAGTATGTACTATTTACAAGAACACAGACTTAATTCGCGCGCTTATGTTTTTTTTAGTCTCCGCGCTGTCTGTACAGCCAGTCAATACATACCGGCGGCGTTCGAATTCTTTGAAAGATACATGTTCTAAATTCAAATCTCTTTTCCTCCCACTAAAAAGTTCTTACCAGAAAAGAGCTATTTTGGTCCCACTTATATAGGAACAAAGCATCATTTTTCGAATAGAAGGGATGAAAAGTCTTTTATTTCATGTCTAGTGAGCGCGTAAGCTTGAGAAGTGAATATGACTTATTTTGTCCAATTCTGGTGATATTGTTTATTTGATTTGATCTAACTAACTAGTAACTAGAGATAATGATTTAGATCTTGAAACACTGCAGGTGTGAATTCTGGTTATAAACTTTACATAAAGTCAACTGAAATAATAAATAAAAAATTATGAAAGTTATAAAAAGTTGTGCAAAGTCAGGGGCCCTATTTTTGAATCGATCGACTGTCGTCGAGCGTTCGTTTCTACTGATTTACGTTCGACAAATCAACTCAAATGTATGAGCAGTCGAACGAAAATCAGTAGAAACGAGCGCTCGGCGCTAGCCGAGCGATTCAAAAATAGGGCTCCAGAGCTTTCGCCGTGTTTCGTTCGCGTACGTCGCGTCATGTAATTTTTCGCGCGTGGGATAGAATCCTAAGCTTCAAATGCTGACATCATTATCATTGGTATTCTGAGTATAACCTCGATCGTTCAGCCTAATATTAAGGTGCGTCCAGATATGTTCTTTTGCCCGTACCGTACCTCCGTTCCGATCGGCGTCGCGATCAAAGAACGCTAGTCTGGACGCATGTTCGGAACGGTGCGGAGGTACGCCGTTCCGTTCGCCGAACAGGTACGCCCCGATCCACCTCGAATCTCTCGCTCTTTTGCCCGTACCCGTATCTCTCGCTCTTGAGCGTCGCGAACAAAGAACGCTAGTCTGGACGCATGTTCGGAACGGTGCGGAGGTACGCCGTCTCGATCGCCGACAGGTACGCTCCGATCCATCACGAGTCGGTTTTTTCGCCCCGTTCAAAGGAAAAACGGAACGGAGGAACGGTACGGCGCTAGTCTGGACGTGATCGCGGCGACGCCGACGTCCGGAGGTTGTAGTACAGTAGCCCGTAGTACATTTAAATTACGAAAAAGGTTAGGTACCGTTTGCCGTTGTGATATAGTTATTTATTATGAAATTATAGATACTTTAACCCAAGTTTTACAGATCGCAACTCGCCGTAACCTATATTTGTATATCTCCAAAAATGAGATTTTTTTATTTTTCGAGGTTAATCACATGGTTTAGCTATTGTCGTGTTCTACAGCGCTATGTTTGATTACCACTGATAATAGTTAGACTGTGAAAAGTAGCCATACACAGATTTAAGACCAGATGAAATGGATGTACTTTATCTGGTCTTAAATCTGTGTATGGCTACTTTTCAGTCTTAATATTATCAGTGGCAATCAAACATAGCGCTGTAGAACACGACAATAGCTAAACCATGTGATTAACCTCGAAAAATAAAAAATAATCATTTTTGGAGATATACAAATATAGGTTGCGGCGGGTTGCGTTCTGTTAAAGTATCTATAATTTTGTAATAAATAACTATATCACAACGGCAAACGGTAACCTTTTTCGCAATTTAAATTTACTACGGGCTGCTGTACTATTGGATCGGAACGTTGATACGGAACGGAGGTACGGTACGGCGCTAGTCTGGACGTGATCGCGGCGACGTTCGGCGGTTTGATCGGAACGGTGGTACGGAACGGAGGTACGGAACGGGCAAAAGTAGCGTCCAGACTTATTTGATCGGAACGCTGGTACGGAACGGAGGTACGGTGCGATCAAAAGAACATATCTGGACGCACCTTTAGGTGCTTACTTAATCGTTTCGTATAATATTGACTGGTCAACAATGTCGTCAGAGGGACCACGTCACACCTAAATAAAAACTTATGTTTGCGCTACAAGCTAAACGCGGTGCGCTAATAAAAATCCTGTGGTTTATTCTCGTTCTCGTCATCATCTTGGTTTCATTGCTGCGGCGCGGCGGTAGGGATATATTTTCGGCAGTCACGTTCGTGTATGAATTGTGAAAAATGGGTCGTTTAACTTCCCCTTTCTTTAATTTTCGTGGATCACGATCTACTTGCCGTAAATATAATTCGGCCAAGGCTATGATATGCGGGCGGCCCCCGCATCGCGCGTATGAAATAGGGACGGGAATCGGGACGGTACGCCGCGCCGCCGAATAAAACTGGCGTAGAAAGCACGCTCGGGAACCGGATAATGGCGTGTTTACAAAAACATTCCGTATGCCGTTGCGCAACAGCGCGCGTCGCGTAGTAACACGGATTCCACCGTTCCCCTGAGCCGGTCTGCCGGTGTCATGGTTAACAATTTTCAATAACTTTACTCTTTCGACCATCTTATTAATTCATTCATTTACATAACTTCAACGCTGACACGAAAGCTTGGTTCAGCTATAAATAACTCCAAACAACGGTCACGGGTTCGAATTCCGAAAAGGCGAAATGTTTGTATCAATATCCTTCTGGATCTAGCTAGACCAAGCTGTAATTTTAATTTACTTTCTAGGTAATCAATAACAATTACTAATCATGTGCACTTAATGTGTGGTAGCATATAAATTATTACTAGTAGATGAGGTTTACTAAGCTCTTTTCTAGTCGCTCCCTCCCGCCTAGGGAATGCAATCTCGCGAGATTTTGTCTATGCCGAGATCTCGCGAGATAAGAAATATCAATGTCGGGAGATCTCGCCATTTACGAGATCTCGCGAGATTGGTGAAATTGTTTTTCTTTTTTTTATAAAGTGTCACAATAATGGATTTTTGATTATATTTAATAATCACTAGTTTTCCCACTAGTTTTCATTAATTAAACAATTAAACGTTGTCTTAAGTTATTTAATAAAAGAAACTTGTCAAAATTTTGGAAATAACTTCGCAAAAAGCATAAAGTATTTAAAGAGTCATCTGACAGAACACTTCTAATTTTCAGAGAATGCTCTCAGCTTCTACACTGGTAGGGACTACAGAGCGCCAATAGTTGTCTGCAAACTGTAAGAGTTCTCCCTTGGACCCCCTTCATAAAGATTAATTTCTTTTTTATTAATCAATGACTCTAGCAGATGCGATTTCTCTCAATATTGGCTTTTTAAATGCAGTAAAAGATTTTTGGAAAATGAAATGCTTCTTCCTTCCTCGGAAACACATGTATTTATGCTTCTGTGCAATCTCGTTTATTTCGCGAGATCTCGTCCGATTTTTGGCCGAGATTAATTTCGGTAAATATGGGCGAGATCTCGCGAGATCGAGATTGCATTCCCTACTTCCGCCGGCCGCCCCGCACCGCCGCCGGCTATAAAACTGATTCTATGCCTCTAGGTTTTTCTTAGATGATTGTAGCAAGCTTGTCCTCCAACCACTCAAGGGAAATGAAGTTCTAGTTTTCGCTTACAGGACCTAAATAAAGTTGCCTTTTTTATTGTCACAGTAATCTAATGGGAGAACAAACTAGATAGGAGTAACACTTACACAGGCACAGTTTATTAAACTTCTAATGATATAATCAATTAGTCCACCTTCAAAATTTGGAGTCAAAAGTCCGATTTTAGTTAACATCTAAGCATATATGATTTTTAATAATAAAAACGTTACCAGCTCCAATTAAATATTAGAAGAAGAAAAATCATTCGAAAGTAAATAGCTAATTAAAATGTTTGTTGCATCTGTATGTCATCAACAACATTAGATTTCTCTCTGTGAGCGTATAATACCAAAATAGTATAACGGCAACCGTTAAATTCGCCATGTGTGGTGACAATAGATAATTTTGCACCAGTTTGTTGCAAGCTATAGATGAATATAAATAACTGCTTACCGTTACCATGACTTTCCTCATGCTATTATTCAAAAATATTCATGAGTTAATTAATGATATTTACATCATTATTGAAAAAAAAAACTATAAAAATTATAAATGTATTATCCTTGAATACCAATGTGGCTGTGGGATTATTTTTTACAAAAGCGTAACAATTATTGCAGCAGTTGCAAATCAAATTCAATCAGTAAATTATAATCAAGCAAGTCTAGGAAATTACCTTTAACTTCAAGTAGGTAACACATGTGAATGTTTAGGTTCAGCTGTAAGTTCACATTGTATGCTGAAGATATTAAATAAATAAATAGACACGTTTTCGTATTTTAAGCACGTTTTTATTTAACGACTTAAATATTTGATGGATAAACACCTGCATTTGATATTGTAATTCATAAGCTTCGATGACCAACCATTACTTATCATCATTCATTAAGATACAAAGCTAGCTAGTTTTCATAGAAGAAATTAACGATTAAGTACTTGTTCCGCTATATGCGGAGAGTAAAGAATAATGCCCATTATAGACCTAACTTTTTTTGAGAATGTATAGAAATAAATCCTATTGGCAAAAATAGCCCAAAAATCAATAAATCAAAACACGCTATCTATGTTTCTCTACAATCCCAGGGAAAAATATAATATTGTGTTTTCTTTTCCTAAGTTAGAACCAAATTAATGTGCTTGAACGCACCCAACGCTACGGTAGTAACCAAGTTAGGGTTTTTGAACGCACCCTGATGGCATCCGGCCGCTCAAAACGTTCTGTTACACTTTTTATTTTTGTTTAATGTGATATATTGTGATGCATGTTTGCCTATATATTATCTAATATTAGTTTTAAATAGCGTTAAGTACCTACCATTACCGCATACCTAACATAATAAGTAATTATTGATAAATTGATGATAATGATAAATTGACTAAACAACCAACTCTACTAAAGATGCTACCTAAAACGGAACGTGTTGTTGACCACTCACTGTCAGAGTGTTCAGTGTCAGCTCTATCTATCTCTGTTGTTTGTGGTTGTTGTTCGTTGTGTTCTGTGCGTTTTATAAATTGTTGTTGTTTAGATTTTGTTTTTTCTTTGACTTACGCTCGTCATCGCTTTATTAATGATTAATATGTGTTGTTAATAATTAATTCAAACAAAAATAGTAGCTAAAAATGTTTAGCTATGACGTCGTAACGCTAAAAACGTCGAGAAGATATTTCTAACCTCAAATCTTAAAGTATTATTTTTAGACTTCTGTGGGATTTAATAAAAAATCTGACTTCAGACCCTTAAACAGTTATAAATAACGATCACATTTTGCTATCAAGAGGATTTATACAAGCTAACTCATTAACAGGTTTTCAAATGTATGGACAGTGGGCATTGTTCTTTTTATTTTATACATGGTTCTCGTATTGTTTACAGCTTGGACAAAAAAACTAAAGATTGTCAACAAGCCGAGAACTTGGCGCGTCACTACGAGACGCGCTTCACAGAAGAGAGCAACAAATACAACACAGCACTTGCTGACAAGAAGAAAGCTCAAGATGAAGCCCGGGTATGTTATAGAATAACTTTTCCTTATGCAGGATTCGAACTACTGTTCCAAGAGTTGAATGGATTACTTACACACTGCCACGCATGCAGATTTTAGTAGAAAAGTCACGCGCGTTGGTTTATGGGGTGTTGAATTGTTGATGTGCTTTATGGTTTCTATTCAAACTTGTTATTTAACATCCGACTAAAATCTGCAATCAGCGTGATGCATGGCACTGAGAGAACCACTTTGTCACAAGCGAATACCAACCATGACCTATTTAATAAAAATATGACATGTTATTATTACGAGTACCGAATTTTTTACTCTCACTTGAAATTGAGCGAGATTTATGAGATAGAATAAAAAAGAAGTTAAGGAAAGTAAGATAGTTATATTTACGTATTATAATAGTGCACTATTGAATGTTGAGTATATTCGTCTTGTTTCAACTTAGTGATATCAACTGGCAACAGCAGCTTAGTGATATCAATTGGCAATAGCAACCAGAGACAGCAATCCATATCCTCACTTAACAATAAATTGAACAGGAACTGGTTAAAGAGTTAGAGAAGCTTCGCAAGGTGTAGTGATATCAATTGGCAATAGCAACTTAGTGATATCAATATCAATTGGCAATAGCAACTTAGTGATATCAATTGACAATAGCAACTTAGTGATATCAATTGGCAATAGCAACCAGAGACAGCAATCCATATCTTAACTCTACAATAAATGTAACAGGAACTGGCCAAAGAGTTGGAGAAGCTCCGCAAGGTGTACGCCGACACCCGCAAGACGCTGGAGGAGGAGATGCTGTGCCGCATCGACATGGAGAACACGGTGCAGAGCCTGCGCGAGGAGTTGTCCTTCAAGGACCAGGTGTTCCAGCAGGAGCTGCAGGAGACGCGCACGCGCAGGCAGGTCGAGATCTCCGAGATCGGTGAGTTCATTGTCCTTCTAGTTCTACTATTATAGTCTACTAGCTTCCGCCCACAACTTCGTCCGCGTGGAATTTCGGTGATAAAATTAGCAGATAAAATATAGGTTCAGTGGTTCTAGACTTCTAGAGATTACCTCCTACATACAAACAAAGTTTACATCGTTATTATCTTAGTGTACAATGTGTTTAATTTAACTTTGTACAAAAGAAGTTACCAACCAGAGCACTTGCGTTAGAAAATGATGTATTTTATTTCTCTATAATATACCAGCGGCCGCCCGCGGTTTCACCCGCGTGGTTCCCGTCCCCGTGGGAATATCGGGATAAAAAGTACCCTATGTCTTAATCTAGGCCATCTGCTATCTTTGTGCCAAATTTCAACCAAATCCGTTTAGTAGTTTTTGCGTGATTGAGGAACAAACATCCAAACATCCAAACCCACAAACTTTCACATTTATAATATTAGTAGGATATAGTAGGATAATGTATCTGTAAAATTTACTATTTGCCTTACATTCTCGAGTAAAGTTACCGCGGATCACTGTCTATTTAATCGCATTGTAGATGAAACTTACAGCCGAAAAATAATTTTGTATTCTTTATAAAATCACTTGGTTTTTGTAAATGTGTGGCCTATTAAAACACATGTGCAGCGATTCCAAATCTGTGAGTTGTTTTCGTTACTCGATTAATACAAATACTCTGTACGTGTAAACTGTAGAAGCAATGTTTGTGTCCAGTAAGAAATTTGTTTCGTAACATTTGAATTTCTATAGGAATTAAAAAATATATTGTTTTTTTTACCGATTTACAAATTAGATGTCTAGTGCATAACTTAAATAATCGTTATCATAAAAAAAAACCTGAAAACAAAAACAGCTTAAAAATTAAATACCTCTAAAAAGCAAGAAATAATATTCGAATCATTCGTTACACATATCAATATTAATAAAACACGTCTATTGAAGTCGGGTGGGGCTGGAGGACAACATTTTTTTCTAAAAGCCCCACCCGACTTCATTAGACGTGTTTTATTAATATTGATATGTGTAACGAATGATTCGAATATTATTTCTTGCTTTTTAGAGGTATTTAATTTTTAAGCTGTTTTTGTTTTCAGGTTTTTTGAAGGCGGTTTTTCTTTTTTTTTAAAAAGCTTTTTTATTTTCAACTTTTTAGTGGTAGGTATGTAAGCGCAGCGTGTAAATATTTTTTAACTTTATATTATAACATTTTCAATGGTAAAATGCCCAGAACTCAATTTCCAAATTCACGCTGTTTGTTTTTGAGGAGTTCCGTTGTGTTTTCGTAGTCCAAATCTAGTCCAGAACGTTGCATCGTAAACCATGATTTGGTTTGTTTTGGATTGCCATAAACTTACCAAAACCTAAATCACTTTACATATACTATTTGACTTTGAGGAGTTCCCTTGTGTATCTTCGAAGTTCGAAGTCCAATAACGATGAAATTAAATTGTGACTACTCTTGAAGTATACCCTTTCAAATAAAAAAAGAATCATCTAAATCGGTTCATAAACAAAGATGTTATGTCCGAAATTCCATAAAAACTCTTACGATGGCGAGCTAAATAATTGATATTTTTCAGGATTATGAGAAAACTACTGGCCAGATCTCTGAAAAAAATTTATGGGACCACACACGAACTATGTTCTTTGAGATAAAAAAAGAATTGTACAAATCGGGTAACAACTGACGAAGCTATGTTAAAACATACATAAAAAAAAAAAAAATAAAAAAAAAATACCGTCGACTTGAGAACCTCCTCCTTTTTTTGAAGTCGGTTAAAAAGGCGTTTCCTGTTGATACTCTTCATCATAGCTAAGAATAAGTATTTTCTATCGATCCGGTATTTGAAACAATTTAGAGATTTGTTTTTATATTTTAGAGGACACCACGCTAATTATACTTGCACCTGTCGCAATCGATGACTATATCTTAAGATTGACTTACAAAAAAATTGTCTATAGAGTTTACCTGAATTACAAACCTCGCTACGTTCCTTTTCACTGTCCTATCGATTGTTATTAGGCATGACCTCACCACCCCAAGGCCGCACTGTCACGTTATCTCACAATTTGAGACAACCAAGTAAACTCAAGACCTCGCTGCTACACAGAAATACGTTAAATATGTTAGATCTGATTATAATATTTTTTTATTTATTTATTGACAAAGAACAGTCGTATACAGCGACATAAATATGCTCAAACTATTACTAAATATAATCTATAATTACTTTTATGAAAATTATAAGTAGTGTAGGTATGTGACAAAGCTAATCGAAAAGGATTCGATATTACTAGATCAAGTGCCTTCACAAAAAATACTTAACAATTAGTTATAAAAAAACAAGACAAATTATATTCAGATAAATAAATCCCTTCAAATATAAAAATATATAATATTAATAAGGCTTTATCAGTTATGGATACCTACTATTATTTGTACTGTTACTTGAACAGTAACTAAAAATAGATTCATCGTATTTGATCTACTTTATGATGTCATTATCATTATTATTTATGAATTATGCATTTGATAGTACTTGTGCTAGTAATTATTATAGGTACCTACTATGACGTGTTTTGTAACTAAAGTCTGGGCTTATCCGATTGTAAACAAACGTGGCACTAAATACTAGCGTAATTACTGTTTATCAGAGGAAAATGTTAAGATATAGTTTTAGTAAATATTTACTTATATATCTACAATGAATTTAATGTTGTTCGGTATCACATCATCACAAAAATTGTTTCTTACAAAATTCTATCAAATTCAAAGTCAAAACTTAAAAATTAAGCACTTTTGAATCATCTATATTTTGCTACCATCCGTTCCAGACTTTTTTTGACTGACAAGAAGAACGGGCAGAGATTAATGCTATTTTGAATAGTATCAAACATATTTAATACAAATATTTATTTTTCTATCAAATAAAGCCATATATCTAACTTGACAGCATAAATAAAATAAACTCATGTTTGTAAGTGCCTGTTAAAAAGATCGTGTACTTTTACTTTACGTTAAGTAGTGTGGTTTGTTTACAAACATTGTCTTCATTAATTGGTGTCTTAAGTATAGGTTATGAATGGGCGAGAATTATTTTCTATTTGAGAACTACAAAAATTACGGAGTTGCTCTTAGCCCAGAGTAGATGGTTTGAAAACTCAGTCTTGTAAAAGTTATAAAAGTTATTTTCATGTTCGTATAGTTCAGGGGTGGCCAATCTTATGACTTGTGAGGTCTACTGGTGTTTAAAATTTTTTTCCTGCGCTTGACTGCAAAGTAGAATTTAGATGTTATTAAGATGTTTGATATTAAATGTTTTTTTTTTCATATTTTTTTCCTATTCAGTTTATTTAACTCTCGCGGCTACCTAAATCGCCCTCGCGGTCGATCTCTTGACCATAGTTGTATTTTGTAGCAGACTCTTCTGCTCTTTATATTACTTCCAGTTGTGTAAGGTCACAATTTGGGTATATTTGGTAAATTATGCCTGTGAGTATAGTCATCATAGTTCAAGTGTGTTCACTTCATTACTCGTGACTGGAAGTTGATAAATACTATACGTATCTGTTGATTACAGATGGCCGTCTCGCGCAGCAGTATGAAGCCAAGCTGCAGCAGAGTCTGCAAGAGCTTCGTGAGCAACAGGAGGCCAACATCAAAGCTAACCGCGATGAAATCGAGGCACTTTATGAGAACAAGGTAAGCAGCCAGCTCACGAAATCACCTCCAGTTCCCCTTGGGGTCGAAATCGGTTACCCAGAGGTCGACATAAACGTATAATATAGGTACCTTAAAATAGTCATAATAAAATTAGATTTATAAAGTAATTTGGGCTATGGGGTCTGTTTGAGGTATCAGTTCATTTTTGAAAAGGGATCTCTTGCCTAATATATTTTTGGTAATCCCTGGTATAGACGCTTTAACTTCCTTAGGCATATAGGTATGTAACGTGGCCGTGCGAGCTCTTTCCCAAAAGTAAAAACCGGCCAAGTGTGAGTCGGACTCGCGCACGAAGGGTTCCGTACCAAAAACAGCAAAAAAACATCACGTTTGTTGTATGGGAGCCCCCCTTAAATATTTATTTTATTCTGTTTTTAGCATTTGTTGTTATAGCAGCAATAGAAATACACGATCTGTGAAAATTTAAACTGTCTACCTGTAGTTGTTATCAATATAGAGCAAAAAACGGCAAAAAAAAACATGTTTGTTGTATGGGAGCCCCCCTTAAACATTTATTTTATTCTGTTTTTAGTATTTTTTGTTATAGCGGCAACAGAAATACATCATCTGTGAAATTTCTACAGTTTCTATCAGTTTGTACTAGTTCTGCTCAGTGAGACTTTGAAGTACTGTGATTGATGAATTTATATTAAAAAATGATGTAAGCTTTTGGCTAAACCGTGTAGCAAGGAACCCTCGCAGTTTTTAGGTTTTTATTTTGGAAATACAAGGTGCATTTGTAACCACTCTCCAAATTTTAATGATGTGTTCAGTCCATGAAATTGAACAGCTTTCTCCATGAAACAAAAAAAATTGGTCATCCCATACTAAACTGATCACGTGATCTCTTTGATTTGTATGAAAAGTAATTTTTTTACATATTTGACCCTATGTTTCTTAGAGAAAGTTGTTCAGTTTCATGGACTGAACACATCCTTAAAACTTGGAGAGTGGTTACAAATGCACCTTGTATATTGGATTACACTGTGGAGCGCTGTTGTTTTATTGCTCCACGTGACAGGTAAAATCCGCTCTAACGGTGTAAATGGTATAATAATGTGTTTGTTTGTTTGTAGATGAAGAACCTGCAGTCAGCGGCCACGCGCAACAGCTCGGCGGCCACGGTGGCGGTGGAGGAGCTGCGCACCATGCGCACCAGGATCGACACGCTCAACGCGCAGCTCAACGACCTCGAGAACAAGAACGCCGCGCTCAGCGTAAGGACTCTACTGATTTAGGTCAACACACGGCTCGTAAGCGGAGTCGTCTCGTAAGCGGAGTCGTCTCGTAAGAACCTGCAGTCGGCGGCCACGCTGGCGGTGGAGGAGCTGCGCACCAGGATCGACACGCTCAACGCGCAGCTCAACGACCTCAAGAACAAGAAAGCCGCGCTCAGCGTAAGGAGGACTTTACTGATTAACTTAAGAAACCCACCCGCCCTTGCTTCACACTCCGGTGTTTATGGATAGTTATTACTCAAATTGGGTGTGATTTTGTCCTTTTAAACGTATAATTTGTCTGGTACACATATAAAGATTTTATTTATTATTTATTTACGAGGTACAGTACGAGGCAAATATCTTAAAATCGGTGAAGATTGCGCAGAACGCGTATTTTGGGCCTGCTCTTAAAATCGGTGAAGATTGCGCAGAACGCGTATTTTGGGCCTGCGTAGCGGCAGGGCTCTGTCACTCCGCGCGCGAGTCTGAAGCGCGCGGTGTCCTCTGAGAGGACAAATTTCATACATTAGAAAAGATAAGACCTACGCGATAGAAAAAGAGGCAACTACAAAGTGCATGTTTTGGAACGAAAGGAGCGCTGTGCGACCTGAATTGCACTTTATTGTGTCAGAGCAAGAGTCGCAATTTTTTTAAACGATTTTGCGGAGTGCAACTTCTGTACGCTAGTACTATTATCTATTCTGTGGTAGCGGTGAGGGGAGCGGGCGGCGGGAGAGGGGCGCGCGCTATTGGTCGCTCACAAGAGCACATGCGCGAACATCGGCCCTACCATGAATTGTTGCAATCTGTTTACGTTACCGTAAACTATCGTTTTCTCTCTTTCACTCGCATTGACTGCGAGCAGCTTACCCGATAGTTTACGATAACGTAAACAGTTTGAATCAACTCATGGTAGGGCCACTTCTCCCCACTCCGTCCAAAAAAATTCAACTGTAGTGCTTGGCCTTTACCACACCTGATGTTAAGTGGCATTAAGGCCGAAGAAGGTGGAAGCGCACTACACCCGGAATTCTCATCACTGAGGAACTAGCTATATTACGCCTAACTGCCGGAACACAACAATGTTAAAATTGTTGTTATGGCGTCAGACTTAGGTAAGATTGTGGTAGTTAGCCAGGCAGTCTTGAAATAAGCCCTACCACCAACTAAACCGAGTACAAATTGTACCCCCCTGGGAATCGAACCCCTACGTCTTACACGGGTGGGCGAACCACTTAACCACAAAGGTGGTTAAAATCTGTTGAAATGGTAATAATGATGGGTTATGTCATAGCCTTCTCTATTGTTCTACAAGCCATGCTATTAGGTTTGGCAACGTTGCGCGTGAACCTATAGACTGTTGATTTAAGATGGTCAAAAATGCACTATGACTTCTAGTAAACGGCGTCTTTTTAATTTGTCGTAGTTGCTATTTGTGTCAAATCGGTTCACGCATAGTACCGAAATGCGACGTTGGCGAACCTAATAGCATGGCTTGTAGACAATAGAGAAGGCTGTGGTTATGTTTTATTTTTGACAGTAGTGATTTTATGAATCTACATTTCTTGACTACACTGTTTGTGATATTACATATTTTATTTCTTTACTTTATTTTGAAACAAAATCCACCTTTCGGATGTCCCAAGTGTTTGTGTCATCATCCTTACCTTTAATTTTCGGAACAGAACCGATGCCGCGAATTGGAGCGTCAACTGGAGTCCGAGCGAGCCCGCCACGCGGAAGATCTCGCGTCGCTCGAGCAAGAGCTCGCCCGACTGCGCGACGAGATGGCGGCGCAGCTGCGCGAGTACGCCACGCTCATGGACATCAAGATCTCGCTCGACCTCGAGATCGCCACCTACCGCACGCTGCTCGAGGGCGAGGAAGACAGGTCGGTGCAATCATAGTAATCTGTCAATGTACAGCTGCGCGAGTACGCCACGCTCATGGACATCAAGATCTCGCTCGACCTCGAGATCGCCACCTACCGCACTCTGCTCGAGGGCGAGGAAGACAGGTCGGTGCAATCATAGTAATCTGTCAATGTACAGCTGCGCGAGTACGCCACGCTCATGGACATCAAGATCTCGCTCGACCTCGAGATCGCCACCTACCGCACTCTGCTCGAGGGCGAGGAAGACAGGTCGGTGCAATCATAGTAATCTGTCAATGTACAGCTGCGCGAGTACGCCACGCTCATGGACATCAAGATCTCGCTCGACCTCGAGATCGCCACCTACCGCACTCTGCTCGAGGGCGAGGAAGACAGGTCGGTGCAATCATAGTAATCTGTCAATGTACAGCTGCGCGAGTACGCCACGCTCATGGACATCAAGATCTCGCTCGACCTCGAGATCGCCACCTACCGCACTCTGCTCGAGGGCGAGGAAGACAGGTCGGTGCAATCATAGTAATCTGTCAATGTACAGCTGCGCGAGTACGCCACGCTCATGGACATCAAGATCTCGCTCGACCTCGAGATCGCCACCTACCGCACTCTGCTCGAGGGCGAGGAAGACAGGTCGGTGCAATCATAGTAATCTGTCAATGTACAGCTGCGCGAGTACGCCACGCTCATGGACATCAAGATCTCGCTCGACCTCGAGATCGCCACCTACCGCACTCTGCTCGAGGGCGAGGAAGACAGGTCGGTGCAATCATAGTAATCTGTCAATGTACAGCTGCGCGAGTACGCCACGCTCATGGACATCAAGATCTCGCTCGACCTCGAGATCGCCACCTACCGCACTCTGCTCGAGGGCGAGGAAGACAGGTCGGTGCAATCATAGTAATCTGTCAATGTACAGCTGCGCGAGTACGCCACGCTCATGGACATCAAGATCTCGCTCGACCTCGAGATCGCCACCTACCGCACGCTGCTCGAGGGCGAGGAAGACAGGTCGGTGCGATCATAGTAATCTGTCAATGTGGCCACGAGATGGCGGCACCGCTGCGCGAGTACGCCACACTGAAACGCTGCTCAAGGGTGAAGAACTCATCTTAGAGAGAGTAGCATTAGTTCTGCTACTCTTTCCAAGATGAGTTCTTGCACTTTTTAAATGTTCCTGAAATATTATTATGTAATAATAAGTCACTTTAGTGTCGCTACAGCTACGCTAGAGCATTGACGTCGAGCTCGATGGCGCAGTGGTTTAGCGACTGGCCCTGCGGTTGCTGAGGTTAAGCAACTTTTGCAAGGGTCTTTCATGGGATGGGTGACTAAAAATGTATTATCTCGAGCTCCTCCGTGCTTCAGAAGGCACGTTAAGCTGTTAGTCCTGGGTGCATTTGCAGTCGTTAACACCCACCAATCTGCATTGAGCCCGCGTGGTGGGTTTTGGCCTATCCTCCTTATCCACCCATAAGGAAGGCCTGTGCCTCAGCAGTGGAGACATTACAAATGGCTGATTGTCAAGTATAACGTCGTATTTCTTTTTTTTTATTTCATTGATTTCAATATTTGTGACCGCACCCACGCATGGTTTACTTCCGTATTCAAATCTCATCATCATATTGATTCACCACCAGGTTGAACATAACGGCGCAGTCCCCCGGGCGCGAATCCCGCGCGTCGGCCAGCGGCAGCGGGTCGGGCGGGCGCGGCACGCCGGGGCGCCGGGCGACCCCGCTGCGGGCAGCGCGCAAGAGGACTCTACTCGATGAGAGCGAGGAGCGCAGCCTCAACGACTTCAGCGTCACCTCCAGCGCCAAGGGGGACCTGGAGGTGGCCGAGGCCTGCCCCGACGGCACCTTCGTTAAGATCAGGAATAAGGGCAAGAAGGTGAGATACTAAAGTATGTTCTTCCTTTTTTGTCCTACGTCTTCGATGGCACTTTCGTCAAATCAGGAATGAGGGAAATAAGGCCTTTTGACTAATAATTTTTATCGGCATTTCCTATACTATTTTCTCTGCCTTTCTATGCCGCCGTAACTATCAAAGGCGATTCTCACAAGCGGCGGGTTCTGTGCGCGGCGACGGAGCGGCGGATCCGCCTATTCGAGCAGTTTTCTCCGCGTCGGTCGGCGTTGTACGACGGCCCCGCGCTTACATATAAAAATTCACAGATTTTACAGTCCCTGCAAGAATCGGAGCATTGAAAATGAACACAAAAATTTACGAAAAACCAAAATCAAATCAAATGCCAAGTCCTATAAAAATTTTAAAGTTACCTAGGTAGTACCTACCTATTTATTTTTACGATTGTGACACTCGGCTCCGCCTCGTGTCACAAAAGCGCCCGCTGACTGCCTCGACGCAGCCGAAATAATATTAACCAATTTTCAAAATTCCAACGAATGCACTTCTCGTCTGCTTCTGCATCTTTTAACGCTATTACCATGACGATCGGTCAGTAATCATAGAAGCTACATCACTTTTTATGTATGGAAACAGCCGTTTTTCTACAATTCCAAATCTAAAGGGACCACCTACAGGTCACAATTTTGAACCGATTTTCAAAATTATTTCGCCATTTGATAGCTAAACTAATATCCTAGGACCCTTTTTTTCATTTTTTCTTAAGTCGGTCTTTTTTCCGAAATATTTACAATTTAGTAAACAAACATCCCCCAAAAAACCCGGAATTTTTGGAATTTCGCAAAATTCCTAAAAAAGTTACTAGTAGATTTTCAAAATTCATCAGTCTCGATAAACTCCTCAACTTTTGGTACTATTTTCATTTCGATCCTCCCAAAATCCTCGGAGATATGACCAAAAATACGTCTCAGGCGATTTGCATCTGATAACCATTTTCAATGGTAAAACCGGCACGATACCACACCCCGGGCACTCCATACAAGCGCCGCGTTTCAACTACCTATTACACAGACGCAACTGTTTCGTACTCATTCAGTATGATATTACCTAAATAATGGAGAATAAAAATCTGAAAACGGGAGCCATTTTGACTGTTTTAGTTGCTTCACTTTTGACAGTGCGCTTTGTAGAGAACTATCGTTCTAAGTGTTATTATTCTAAGGCCGGCGACTGACTTGAGCATTTTGGCGTAATATATAATTCGAGGTGAGCGTGTTACGTGACGGCATTGCCTGACTGACCTGTACCCTTGCTCCTGGCGAGCACTGCGCTCTACTGTGCTTCGCAACGGAACGTAGTCAGGATCAAAATGTCGGTTAACGAAGTCATGTTTCTGGGTTTCATAATTTTACTGAATTAATTACTAAAATATAACTATCGAATATGACAATTCGAAACGCAATGGCACTCTGAAGCCTGATTTACACATGCGCTCGCGACGACGGACGCTTGGGATTGCAATGACCTAAAATTAAGGCGTAACGTAACACTCAAAGGGATTCGCCAAAATACCGACAGTTGTTGTGTAGAGCACGCGGCGCTCGCAGCGAGCGGCTCGGCTCGCTGTACTGACCTATAACATTTCGTCGTAATGTAACGTTACGTTACGATTAAATGTTACAGGTCAGTCGCCGGTTCAAGATTATTATTAATTGTGACAGGAACTGAGCCTAGGCGGCTACCAGATACTGCGCAAGGCGGGCGACCAAGAGACCGTGTTCAAGTTCCACCGCACCGTGAAGCTGGAGCCGGGCGCGGTGGCCACCGTGTGGTCGGCCGACGCGGGCGCCGACCACGACCCGCCGCGCGACCTCGTCATGAAGGGACAGAAGTGGTTCGTCGCCGACTCCTTCACCACCACGCTCATCAACACTGACCAGGAGGCGAGTTGCATCTTTTTATTAAAACACTTTGAATTGGCTTCTGATACACAAGTTTAATTTATTTTAGAAGTCAGGGCTATATTTATATTTAAGTCGGCTACTGTGGCCGAGTTTGGGCCGGTACTATACAAAATGTAAAAAAAATCTCGTCCGCAGCTTGTGCTCGCGCTTAGTTGCTGCGCCTAATGGCCCAATGTGTGGCAGCTCTTAGTGTTACTTAAGGCATTGTGTACAAAACAACATAAAGAATAAAATTGATTTCACACGTTTCCAGTAAACGATAAATTCTTGAAAAACGATAATTCACCGGATCTGAAGGAGCCCAAACTTGGTATGTTTTGAAAATGTTTTTGGGTTTAATTTAGGAGAAGTGGCTGAAATATAATGATGTGATATATTTTTAGAACCGGCTCAGCAAGCCCTTTCATTCAATACCATGCACGATAGGTATTAGAAAAAAAAATTTTTTCCCATACAAAAAAAAGATGACACCATAACTCCTCTCCTAAGGGAAGAATTTTTAAGAACTGCGGGTCCAAAATTTTGTTTTTACCTCAAGTATACGTGTACCAAACGGCTTTGCTGTACATCGATTTGCGGTTTTTTTTTTGCGTACGAGTAGGACTATAGTTGTTATGTCTCTTATCTATGAAAAAATGTGTTTTGTACCTACACTTCTTAGTCTTTACGATACGAGAACAAGTATGAAGTCAAATTATTTAAGTTTTATTTAATGAAATGTGGTCATTTATTTTTGTTCTTGTTCAACAGGAGGTGGCGGTATCGGAACGGCAGCGGAGGCAAATCAGCACGAGCGCGCAGCGACACCGCGAGCTCGCGCACAAGTACCCGCGCCGCGAACAGGTCACTATTATACACAGTGTAGTTTTAAACACTTTCCAAAGGGGTTCGAGCACTTTGGTCCTTATGACCAATAGACTTGAATCGTACATCGATGGAGAGGTTTTTTCAAGAGGAAAAAAAGTTATTATCGGGTTACATTTGGATTTGTTGTCCGATTCGAGATATCGGCTTATAAAGTATGTGTTTTCAGTATCTCGGATAGTACAGTCAGCAATGAAAGTCACTTAACGGCGGCGGGTCCATAGAATATCAGGACAACAATTCAGGACAAGCGCCATACCTATTCGTGCTTTATGAGAATCAATGGTCAAATTGCCCAAAGAGAATGTAAAAAAAACTAAAGTTTTATGCTTGCCTACCACAACAGGACATTAATCAGTTAAAAAAACGCGAAGACATTATAGAAGGTTCAAAATAACGTTTTTGAAAGATTTTCATAACCTGACCAGCTGTTTCATACATTTTTATATTTTCGTTCTCAATTTTTGTATAAAACAGCTGATATTTTTTTCGCGATTCCAGTTGGTCCCATATTAAAAGTTGTTCAGCTGTAGGTGTTTTTTTGTAATACGTTGTATAATATAATAATATTGCTTATTTTACAGTTGGGAGAGATCCGAGAAGGCGATGAGAACTGCCGCATCATGTAACGCAGCCGGTGCTCGCGCTTCCCTCGACAGGAGCCCTATTCTATGCCCCGTGGGCAATCTTTTCACCCGCTCTTTCTTTACAATGCCAGATGGTTTCGTATAAGCGGTCCTCCGCACCTGTACGTTAAATAGATTTTGTGTTCAAAAATATAATTTATACTTAAGATTTGTAATCGTAATTTGACTCGGATTGTGTACGCTCATTACCTTTTAAGTACACGAATATTTCGTCTTGTAGTGCTGCACTGACATTTAAAGCACACGTGCGTAGTTCTGTTTATACTGAATTTTAAAATGCCCTGAATATTTACAATAATTAATCAAAATCTGGAGAATTAAGCTTTTCTTTTTCACTGCCCTTCTTTTTAACGTTGTGAACAAAGTACAAAAAATCGCGTTCACTTTATTGTGGGTAAGTATAGAATTCTATAAATGTTTTATAATTTTACATCCCCACCCCTCACGATGCACTAGGTAATAAGTAATTTTTATCCGTAATAATAATTTAATTAAAGTATCCATCAGGTAACAAAGAGAAAGTAGATGAGATCTACAAATTATGATCATTAACATTATCTTAGTGACCCGACTAGAGAGATCATGTATTAGGTTAAGTTTCATTTGACATATCCTGCGTCAAATTTATTTAGAATAAGTTTCAGTTTTCATAGTACTTTTGCTATTTTTAAATGATATAAAACAGGTGCAAGTCTCAAATAAAAGGCTCTCATATATAAGAAAACAAAATCCTTACTTATAAACATACTTGAATTCTTTATGTAATTATAATAAAAATATTAATGTAATCCTTATTTTCTTTTTGAAAAGTTATATCCTTCGTTTGTTTTGGTTTTGATCATAGAGGATTTGAATCTGATTCATTGTCATTTATTTTTGGTTAGTGAGAAATCATGAGACCTTTTTAATTTGGACACAGTTTAATATCTTCCATGTGCAAAATAACTATTATTACGAAATAAAATTATATTTAGGTTTAAGCGAGCATTTTATTTAAAAACCTTCAATTGTGCTTTTACAAATGATAGGGACTAAACCACAGAATAACTAATAATACAAGTAACTAAACTGAGCAGTTGCAATGCAAAATATCCGATTAGGCACTGACTGAGTTCACGTCACGTAAAAAGCCCGCTGACGCTCATAGCGAGGATATGCGTCAGCCTTGTACTCTGGCTTCAGCGGTCTTTTTACGAGACGCAAACTATATCAAGACTGGCGGCCCTATTTTGAATCGTTCGACTGGCGTCGAGCGCTCTTTTCTACTGATTTTCGTTCGACATCGACATTTGATTTGACTCAAATGAATGAGATTGAGTCAAATGTCGAACGAAAATCAGTAGAAAAAAAGCGCGTGTTTTTTGCTAAACACTAAACGAGACACTCGCACTAATAACTAATCAAAGTGTATACCAGCCAAGCTTCCTACTTCGCAACCCAGACGACGATATTTGATAACACCAAACTAAAGCCTCGATTACATACGCCAATTTAGCTTCCTAGCTAGGAACCAATTTCGGGTTGCCACCCGTATTATATAACAAAATATTGTACAATAACATCGATTTTAAAATTGAATTAACACTTTAACGGGAAAGTAAACATTGTTTAAGATTGTAGATGAGAATAGAAAATAAAAAATCGTAAAAAAATTGACTTTTCCGCTATTTGTGCAAATTTACTGTTAAAATTGAACTTATTTATACGGGTTGCAACTCTAAATTGGTTCCTAGCTAGGATGCTAGATCGGCGTATGTAATCGAGGCCTAATGACTTCTTTCTTCTATTTTTATTTTGGCAATCTACTTTCCTCTTGGAAGTAATTTTTGCCAGTGTTAAGTGTTTAATAGTTCAGTGGTAGGTATTGTTTCAGTTTATGTTTAAATTAGAATGCGGGTGCATTGCATTCTAATGCTGTTTGGAGCATTTGGCAACAAGTATATCAAGACAGTTTACTCGGAAAGTTCTGCCGAGGTAGCTACCACTACAATAAAAGTCTCGTGTGATACTTCCCAGCAACGCCACCATGGCGTAGAGATTTCTAAATACCCTCAAATGAAAGACCATAAAATGTACCTAATTGTACCCTAACTCAAAAAATTGTACCTCTGATAGTTTCAGAGAAAAACGCACTTGATTGTGGCGTTGCCAGGAAGTATGCTTCCTGGCAACGCCACGCTGTACCAGATTGAAATTGATCTCGCAGTAATGGCCAGAAATTGTACTTAATTTGTACCCCATTATTGAATTGAAACATGCTGAGTTTCGATAAAAAAAAACATTTTTAAATTTACCTTGCTTGATCTGCAATACATGCAACGCACATTGTTATTAATGTAAACTGATGTTTGGCTAAGGAGTTTCTATGCATTATGCAGTAGTAGGACCGAAGAGGCAACCGCCTCTGTGGTCTAGTGGTTTGCCCACCCATGTGAGACGCAGGGGTCCGGGTTTGATTCCCTGGGGGGGTGCAATTTGTACTCGGTTTAGTTAGTTGTAGCGCTTAGTTCAAGTCCGCCTGGCTAACTACCACCATCTCACCTATAATTACACACAATTTAATTGGTACCATTTTAGTACAATTTATTTGGTACCATATAGAAAAATTTATTTATAAGTACCATATTATATATAATATAAGTACCATATAGTATACTTAATTAGGTACTTTTTAGTACAATTTATTTGAAACCATATAGTACAATTTATTTGGTACCATATAATATAATTTATTTGGTACTTATTAGTGCCATTTATTAGGTACTAATTAGTACAATTTATTTGGTACCAAATAGTACAATTTATTTGGTACTTTTTAGTGCCATTTATTTGGTACTATTAAGTACAATTAATTTGGTACCGTATAGTACATTTTATTAGGTACCCTTTAGTACAATTTATTTGGTATCATATAGTACCATTTATTAGGTACTATTAAGAACAATTTATTTGGTACCAAATAGTACAATTTATTTGGTACTTTTTAGTGCTATTTATTTGGTACTATTAAGTATAATTAATTTGGCACCGTATAGTACAATTTATTAGGTACCCTCTAGTACAATTTATTTGGTATCATATAGTACCATTTATTAGGTACTATTAGGAACCATTTATTTGGTACCAAATAGTACAAATAAGTTGGTACTATTTAGTACATATATTTGGTACCATATAATACTATTTATATGGTAGCATATACAAAGTGTTTGGTAAAAGCCTTATAAAGCCGAATATGGTAGACAAGGACCATCAAACTGAACAACTTTTACTACGGGATCAACTCTGAAATCGCGAAAAAAAATCAGCTGTTTCATACATTTTGATATTTTCGATTTGTTCCGGATTCGTCATGTTCCTGACTCGTCGTATTCCAGATTCGTCGAATTCCAGATTCGCCAATTTCCTGATTCGTCGTAATACGTACAATCGATAACAATGGCGCTTTACCATTTTTAATTTTATAATTGCTTGCGAGCCGCGCCATTATGTTACGCATGTCGGAAATGGTCTCACAATAATTATCAGTAAAAAAGTGTCAATTTTGAATTTTTTTATTATTATGAACATGCTTCACATTAATTAATATTTGAACTAAAGTGTTATGTCTATTATGATGATTTTGTACCTTATAATTAAATAAATACTTAAATAAAAAAATATGTCATCGACTGTATTCCGACGAATCTGGAAGATGTCAAATCTTGAATACGGCGAATCGTACTATTAAGTACAATTAATTTGGCACTATATAGTACCAGTGGCGTGCCCAGGCCTACATAGTAGCGCAAGCCCGAACCCTCAAATCAAGCAATTTTTTTATCAGCTCAATACAAGCAAAAAACCAATGCATCCCACAATTTCTCGTTACTAATTAAAGATTTTTTTCATACGATGATCTTTACCAAAATATCGATGCGACACCGCTCAGCGCCATCTAAACGAATTCATAGATAGCTCTCAAAAAAGCACCAAAAGCACAACCCTTAAACGTACTTTAATTATTCATAAATTAGTTCACCGCAAAATGCTAGATGGCGTGGCTTTATCAAATTTAATTATTGTGTAATCAAAACTAAATTTCTCGTTTAAAATGTGTCACTCATAATAAATATCTAAATCATTTCACAAAATCATAGCGTCCCTGCTAGGCAATTCAAATCCTATCCCCTGCATTCCAAACAAACATTTACAAACAAACATTTAAATTTTCGTTCAAATGAAAGACGCAAAACTAACCTTACTTATTTATTTTTATAAGAACAACCAACAATGTAAAGAGTCCACTACAATATTACGATACATTGAAGAATATTATATTTCTTTGCAAAATACTCAAATGAAAAGGTTTATTACTTACGTTATTTTGTATTTCTCTTGGAATCGACTCGACTCGTAGGTACACTTTCATAGATCACACAACAGTTAATAAACATTTCAATCCATCACAAGGGACCATTATCAATCATTAAACTGAAGTTTTAATTCATTTTTAACATAAAAACACTAATAAAGGCAAAACAGTTTGTTTTTTCAAAACACCTGTCGTCACAGATTGAAGCAAAAAGCCAGGCTTTTAGTCGGCTTCTGTATTTCTCATAGAATCTATAGTACCTACAGCAGTGTGCATATGATGCGGTAGCAGTTTTGTTAAAGTAAGAAGAGAGCGGATATATACAGATCGCAAAGCCCGGTTGCAAGCCAACGAGTGCGAGGGAGATGAAATGCATTTGTAAGGTTTATTGAGGAAAGTAACGCAGTTTAGTGACTTGTCTCTCGATCAGTTGTTGTAAAAAATGAATTTGTGGTTATTGATTATTGAAAATTAACATTCGTTAATAATATTGTTTTGTTGTTATTAATTACGATTCATTAGTAGTGTAAGTAAGTTATTGTTAGGGCAAGCCGGGCTTTTCGGCTTGTATGGGGGTACCGCCACTGTATAGTACCATTTATTAGGTACTATTGAGTACTATTTATTTGAAACCATAGAGTACAATTTATTTGGTACCATATAATACAATTTATTTAGTACTATTTAGAGACATTTATTTGGTACTATTAAGTACAATTAATTTTGCACTGTATAGTACCATTTATTAGGTACTTTTTAGTATAATTTATTTGAAACCATACAGGTACAATTTATTTGGTCACATAATACAATTTATTTAGTACTTTTTAGATCCATTTATTTGGTACTATTAAGTAAAATTAATTTGGCACTATATAGTACAATTTATTAGGTACTTTTTAGTAATTTTTTTTGAAACCATACAGTACAATTTATTTGGTACCATATAATACAATTTATTTAGTACTATTTCGATCCATTAATTTGGTACTATTAAGTACAATTAATTTGTTACTATATTGTACCATTTATTAGGTACTTTTTAGTACAATTAATTTGGTACCATATAGTACAATTTATTTGTTTATATTTTTTTTTATTTATAAATATTTTTTGTACAAACTACAAATACATCAAGTAAGGTACAAATGGTGGACTTATTGCTAAGAGCATTCTCTACCAGTCTACCAACAAAAAAATATTTACATGCATGTACAACATACATTAATACAAACCAATAAATTCATGTTTACATAATCAATTAATAAAAATATTTATTAATGCAACTTATTTATTGTTTTATAAGTTTTAATGGGAAAGTGGCGCCACCGTCGTGATCCTAGTGCATACATTTACTATGAAAGTTGATGAAAACCGATGTCATCTGACGGCGTGTTAACGCGTGGCACGCGTGGTTAACGCAGACAAATGTGCCGGTACCTTATTTCTATTACGATACCGATACGAATGATAAATGCATCGTAATAGCGAATACGATAATGAATGCATTACGATTATTTTATTTACATTTAATAAAACACTTGAGTAAAATCACCTTTTATTTAAATCTATTTACCACCTATTATCTTGAATACGTTTCAGCTCATAATGTCAACTTCTTTAGTTTCCACCCATTTCTGCATTCTGTGATGCCAGCGCAAACATTCGATGCTGTCTTGCTTTCCTTTTCACGCAAAATAAATTACATCAACAACAGTAATTTTAAGATTCTTATAAATCGTAATACTTTTTACGATACCGATGATCGTCAAAAATTACGATCTCATAAAGCTAATATACCTAGTTGAAAACCTGCGGTTTACAATTATCGGCATTGGTATCGTTGCATCCCTAGTTTGCATTAATGTTTTTTGAATGCATGTAAATATATATTTTTGTTGGTGACTGGTCGAGAATGCTCTTAGAATTAAGTCCGCCATTTGCACCTTACTTGATGTATTTGTACAAAAAATATTTATAAATAAATAAAAGAAATAGTACCAAATAAATTGTACTACATGGTACAAAATAAATTGTACGTAATAGTACCAAATTAATGGCACTAAAAAGTACCAAATAAATTGTAATGAATAGTACCAAATAAATGGTACTAAATAGTACCAAATTAATGGCACTAAAAAGTACCAAATAAGTTTGTACTAAATAGTACCTAATAAATAGTACTATTTGGTATCAAAATAATTGTACTAAATAGTACCAAATTAATTGTACTATATGGTACCAAATTAATTGTACTTAATAACACCTAATGAATTTTTTATATTTTAGATTTTAGGCATTCACAATGCTATTTTTCTATTAAGATAAATATTTAATAGCAAAAATACTAGAAAGAATCGACTCACCCGTAGCAGCTCAGAAAGGATTTGAACCCGCACCCTTGGGATTTCGGCCCAATGCACTAACCAATTATGGCATAATTGGGTCTTGGAGGCAACTCGGTAGCATAATTGGTTAGTGCATTGGGCCGGAATCCAAAGAGCGGGTTCGAATCCTGTCTGAAATGCTACGGGTGAGTCGATTTTTTCTAGTATTTTTTCTTTATCTTAATCTTACTATAATATTATAAATGTGAAAGTTTGTGGGTTTGGATGTTTGTTCCTCAATCACGCAAAAACTAATGAACGGATTTGGTTGGAATTTGGCACACAGATCATAGATAGCCTAGATTAAAACAAAGAATACTTTTTATTCTGATATTCCCACGGGAACGGGAACCACGCGAGTGAAACCGCGGGCGGCCTCTAGTACCTAATAAATCGTAATGTATGGTTTCAAATAAATTGTACTAAAAAATACCTAATAAATGGTACTATATAGTACCAAATAAATTGTACTTAATAGTACCAAATTAATGGATCGAAATAGTACTAAATAAATTGTATTATATGGTACCAAATAAATTGTACTGTATGGTTTCAAAAAAAATTACTAAAAAGTACCTAATAAATTGTACTATACAAGGTGTTTGGTAAAAGCCTTATAAAGCCAAATAGGGTAGATAGGGACCATCCAACTGAACAACTTTTACTATGGAACCAACTCTGAAATCGCGAAAAAAAAATCAGCTGTTTCATACAAAAATTTATAACGAAAATTTCAAAATGTATGAAACAGCTGATTTTTTTTTCGCGATTTCAGAGTTGGTCCCATAGTAAAAGTTGTTCAGTTTGATGGTCCCTTTCTACCCTATTCGGCTTTATAAGGCTTTTACAAAACACCTTGTATAGTGCCAAATTAATTTTACTTAATAGTACCAAATAAATGGATCGAAATAGTACTAAATAAATTGTATTATATTTGACCAAATAAATTGTACCTGTATGGTTTAAAATAAATTATACTAAAAAGTACCTAATAAATGGTACTATACACCGTCATTTTGTAGTCGTTTTAATTAGCTTAAGGGTGTGTTGTACCAATGAAATTAAACATTTTTGCCCAAGAAACATGGGTCGAAAAACGACAAAAAATTTTGGATCTCCCATACTAACTAGACGGCCAAAACATTTTATTAGTATGGGAAAGTCTAAATTTTTTGTCGTTTTTCGACCCATGTTTCTTGGGCAAAAATGTTTAGTTCCATTAGTAGAACACTCCCTTAAGTTAATTAAAACGACTACAAAATGACGGTGTATAGTGCCAAATTAATTGTACTTAATAGTACCGAATAAATGTCTCTAAATAGTACTAAATAAATTGTATTATATGGTACCAAATAAATTGTACTCTATGGTTTCAAATAAATAGTACTCAATAGTACCTAATAAATGGTACTATATAGTGCCAAATTAATTGTACTTAATAGTACCATATAAAAGGCTCTAAATAGTACTAAATAAATTGTAATATATGGTACCAAATAAATAGTACAAATAGTATCAAAGTAAGTGTATTATATGGTACCAAATACATTGTACTGTATGTTACCAAATTTATGGTACTAAATAGTACCAAATAAATAGCAAATTAATTGTACTAAAGAGTACCTAAATAAATGTACTATACGTTACCAAATTAATTGTACTATTTGGTACCAAATAAATGGTACTAAATAGTACCTAATAAATAGTACAATATAAATCCAAATTAATTGTACTTAATGGTAGGTACCTAATAAATGGTACCAAATTAATTGTACTTAATAGTACCAAATAAATGACACTAAATAGTTCCAAATAAATCGTAATATACAAGGTGTTTGGTAAAGGCCTTATAAAGCCGAATATGGTAGATAGGGACCATCTAACTGAGCAACTTTTACTATGGGACCAACCCTGAAATCGCGAAAAAATATCAGCTGTTTCATACAAAAATTAATAACGAAAATATCAAAATGTATGAAACAGCAGATTTTTTTTCGCGATTTCAGAGTTGATCCCGTAGTAAAAGTTGTTCAGTTTGATGGTCCTTGTCTACCATATTCGGCTTTATAAGGCTTTTACCAAACACCTTGTATATGCTACCTTATAAATTGTATTATATGGTACCAAATATATGTTTTTTTTTTTATATTGAATGGGTTTGCTCTTGACCCCAGTCTTGCCCAGAAAGCAAAGACAGGGTCTACGATGGAGCGAGCTTGCCCAGAAGGTGCTTATTCACTCTGGCCTTGAATAGAGTCAGGTTGTATGCGCTCGGAAACACAGACGCCGGCAGGGAACTCCATTCCATAGCTGTGCGCATTATGAAAGATGATGAGTAGCGTTTGGTACGCAGAAAAGGTATATCAACTAAGAACGGGTGGTAACCTGCAGTGCGTCTGGATGTCCGATGGTAGAAAGGAGAAGGTGGAATGAGTTCATGCAGTTCTTGAGCACACTCACCGAAGTACAATCTATAAAAGACCGATAGGCAAGCAACTTTTCGGCGGTGAGCTAAACTGTTAAGCTTAGCTGCTACCAGTTCTTCATCGCCTATTAATCTCTTGGCTCTGCGTTCCACCGAGTCCAGTGCAGCAAGTTGATATTTCGCCGAGCCATCCCATAGGTGGCAGCAGTACTCCATGCAAGACCGGACTTGAGCTTTATAGAGAGTTAAAAGCTGCCCAGGCGTAAAGTACCGCTTGACTTTATTTAGGACGCTCAGCTTCCTAGCTGCAGTTTGAGCCTTGGACTCGATGGAGGTGCCGAAGTTGAGATCAGAAGATAACTCCATGCCAAGAAGCTGGAGAGAATCGGTTACTTGAATAGATGTACCACGGAAAGTAGGAGTTAAGGTAAATGGACTCCTTTTCGCGGTGAACAGACATGCCTGCGTTTTAGAGGCATTGAAGCTGACGAGATTTTCATCACCCCATTGGGAGACGAGACTTAACGTCAAGTTCAATCGCTCAATCATGGCCTCTCTCATTATTTTTACCTCATCTCCACCGGTATTCGCGCTGGACAGATATCTCTCCATGACGGTACTGTCGTCCGCATAGCCAACAATGCCCGATATTAGTAGGTCATTGATGTGTAGCAGGAAAAGCGTCGCAGAGAGCACCGACCCCTGAGGAACTCCGGCATCAATCGCCATGAGGTCAGAGGAGCAGCCGTCAATGACTACTCTGATCGACCGTTCACTCAAGAAGTCGGCTACCCAGCTACAAAAGCCAGCAGGGATTCCGTACGCTGGAAGCTTGCTCAGCAGACTTGCGTGCCAAACCCTGTCAAAAGCCTTTGAGATGTCAAGCGAAACAGCAAGTGCTTCGCCGTGTTTCTCAATGGCCTCGCCCCAGCAGTGCGTCACATACACAAGAAGATCCCCAGTTGATCGACCTCGGCGAAAGCCATATTGACGATCACTGAGGAGATCGTTATCCTCTAGGTATGTGAGCAGCTTACCGTTCAGTACTCTCTCCATAACTTTACACAGTATGGAAGTGATGGCGATAGGTCGGTAATTGGCAGGGTCGGCACGACTACACTTTTTAGGTACTGGTTGCACATTGGCAAGCTTCCAAGACTTCGGTACGGTTTTGGACAGAAGGGAAAGGCGGTACAGACGCGTCAGTACAGGTGACAACTCAGGCGCACAACACCTCAGCACTCTTGCTGGTATGCCATCAGGACCACTGCGGCCTTATTCACGTCTAGATTAAGTAGGACTCTACGGACCTCTTTGTTGTGTATTGTAATCTCCTGCATCGAAGAATTACAGCGAGGTAGGGTTGGTGGTTGTGTAGAGCCAGTATCCAGACGCGAATTACTCGCAAACAGAGTGGCAAATAGATTCGCCTTCTCAACTGCGGAGTGAGCCAGCGTCCCATCGGGCTTCTGCATGGGAGGCAATGTGGGACGGCAGAAGTTAGACTCGACCGACTTCGACAAGGACCAGAATCGCTTACTACCCGGTGGATAGGATGCGAGTTTCGCCCGAATGCGGCTGACATGGTCGAACCTAGCTTTACGCAACACCCTTTTGCAAGATTTTGCGGCTAAATTAAATGCTCTCTTTTTGGCGCGGACTCTTCGCACTCGAACCTTACGATCGCGGGCTTGCACCCAGGCTTGGTATGCAGACTGCTTACGAGCTTCAGCACGAGCACAGTCTGCATTGTACCATGGTCGGGCTTTGTGATCGAGCGGTATGTCGGAGAATGGAATGAAATATTCCATTCCCTGCCGAATCACATCAGCAACAACATCAGCAGAGCAGGAGGGGTCTCCTGAAGAGAAGCATACTTGTCGCCACGGGTAAGATGCAAAGAAGGTACGCATCTCGTCCCAATCTGCCGACTCGTAACGCCAAACTCGTCTCGTGCCCTTTGGACTGTCATCCGGAGGCGAGTGGTTCGATACGGATTTCACCACACAGTGATCGGATGTACCTAGGGGAGCTGAGACCGATACCGAATGTCTGTGTGGATCAGTTGTCAGCAGCAAGTCGAGGCAGTTGGGTGTATGGTCAGCGATATCTGGTATCCGCGTTGCTTGATCCACCAGCTGAGTGAGATCTAGCGCTAAGGCGAACCTTCGCGCCTCTCTCCCGGCATGGTCAGTTTTCTGGTATGGGAACGCTTCAACGCCCACCACAAGGAGTGGCCTTGTGGTGGGCGTTGAAGTCCCCCAGAAAAACAAGCTCCGCCGTTGGATATCGCTGAAGTGCAGCGTCCGTCGTCTCAATGAGGTGTTCAATGAGCTCAGTTGTCTCCTGGTCACCGCTGTGCGACCGGTAGACACCGACGTAGATCGATTTTTCTACCCCAGTGTCCACCAGGAGCCACAGCACGGAAAACCCTGACTTCTCAAAGCAACGGAGACGCCTACAGCATAAGTCATCGCGAACGTACACACAGACCCCTGCATGTTTTTTGAACTTATGTTCAAGAGTGTAGCCAGGGTAGTTGAGGTACGCCGCATCCGATGGTGTTGCTATCTGCGTCTCCGTTAAGAAGAATAGGTGCGGCTTTTCGGTCTCGAGGTGGTGATGGACCGGATCGAGATTTGAATGCATACCTCGGATATTAGTGAGGTGCACTTTTACTGGGAGGAAGTGCCGCCGTTGTTTAATCTTGTTCTTCTTTCTTTGCTTTGACATTATAAGTTATAGTGATTTGTGGGGGATAGGATAAAAACAGTCGAGGCACTGCTCATTTAACCCATATTAGTACTTTTCGGCTCAGCTGATCCGAGGGGGAACTCGTTTGGAGACTGCGGGGACGCCCGAACCCCCCCGATAACCCTCCACCGGGTCCTCCCGTCCAGTCGCCAACTGGCACGGTGGAGCATTACGGGATTTTTCGCGAGTTGGCGGGGTATTTACTAAATAGTACCAAATAAATGGTACTAAATAGTACCAACTAATTTGTACTATTTGGTACCAAATAAATTGTTCCTAATAGTACCTAATAAATGGTACTATATGATACCAAATAAATTGTACTAGAGGGTACCTAATAAATTGTACTATACGGTACCAAATTAATTGTACTTAATAGTACCAAATAAATAGCACTAAAAAGTACCAAATAAATTGTACTAATTAGTACCTAATGAATGGCACTAATAAGTACCAAATAAATTATATTATATGGTACCAAATAAATTGTACTATATGGTTTCAAATAAATTGTACTAAAAAGTACCTAATTAAGTATACTATATGGTACTTATATTATATATAATATGGTACTTATAAATAAATTGTTCTATATGGTACCAAATAAATTGTACTAAAATGGTACCAATTAAATTGTGTGTAATTATAGGTAAGATGGTGGTAGTTAGCCATGCGGACTTAAACTAAGCGCTACAACTAACTAAACCGAGTACAAATTGCACCCCCCCAGGGAATCGAACCCGGACCCCTGCGTCTCACATGGGTGGGCAAACCACTAGACCACAGAGGCGGTTGCCTCTTCGGTCCTACTACTGCATAATGCATAGAAACTCCTTAGCCAAACATCAGTTTACATGAATAACAATGTGCGTTGCATGTATTGCAGATCAAGCAAGGTAAATTTAAAAATGTTTTTTTTATCGAAACTCAGCATGTTTCAATTCAATAATGGGGTACAAATTAAGTACAATTTCTGGCCATTACTGCGAGATCAATTTCAATCTGGTACAGCGTGGCGTTGCCAGGAAGCATACTTCCTGGCAACGCCACAATCAAGTGCGTTTTTCTCTGAAACTATCAGAGGTACAATTTTTTGAGTTAGGGTACAATTAGGTACATTTTATGGTCTTTCATTTGAGGGTATTTAGAAATCTCTACGCCATGGTGGCGTTGCTGGGAAGTATCACACAAAGTCTCAGCTTCACACAACCAAGATTGCGCCTATTTGACTTTGACGACCTCCGTGGTCGAGTGGTTCGCACGCCGGTTTTCAAGGCGTCGCCATCTCTTGAGGTCCCGGGTTCGATTCCCGGCTGGGTCAATGTAGAAAATGAACTTTTCAATATTGTCTCAGGTCTGGGTGTGTGTCATACCACCGTTGTTTCTGATTTCCATAACACAAGTGCTATAGCTACTTACTTTGGGATTGGAGCAATGTATGTGATGTTGTCAAATATTTCTATTTCTATTTCTTTATTTCAATTATCCCACATATTGTTCAGTTGTGTAGAAACTTATACCACAAAACTGCACCAATTTTAAGACACAATATCCACTATGAATCAATTTTTAAATAATTTAAAATGGACAACCAAAAACTCCAAAGAAACTAATGACTATCTTATGCCAATGTGGCCTGTTGGTTGAGAACGTAAGTCTGTTGCTAACAATTCTCGATTGAAATCGATTAAAAACTTTAGTAATTTTTGCTGCTTTAAGTAAGATAGTTGTCACATTGGTTCTTAACTAAAGCAGTAATGTAACTCCGATTTCTGTCAGAGTTGATTGCAACAAAGTTTGATAACTACCCCCCTTGCCAGTTGATTACGTGAGTCTGTTGCTAACAATGAGGGCTTTTCACAATGACAAAAAACTGTAAGCTCGATAGATGGCGTTGATAAAAATAGGTGACAATGTGATTTTTTCACTAAAGCCGCAATTACATACGCCGATCTGTACCTTGATTACGTAAAGCTGTTGCTAACAATTCTCGATTGAAATCGATTGAAAGCGCGGTTGCATTGCTGCTTTAAGTAAGATAGTTGTCACATTGGTTCTAACTAAAGCAGCAATGTAACTGCGATTTCTGTCAGAGTTGATTGCAACAAAATTACAAAATCACCCCCCTGGCGTCCTTACTGGGGATACAATCTAGGAAGCTAAATTGGATGTAGCGATCACACTATGCCCCAATACAGTGGCGGTACCCCCATACAAGCCGAAAAGCCCGGCTTGCCCTAACAATAACTTACTTACACTACTAATGAATCGTAATTAATAACAACAAAACAATATTATTAACGAATGTTAATTTTCAATAATCAATCAATAACCACAAATTCATTTTTTACAACAACTGATCGAGAGACAAGTCGCTAAACTGCGTTACTTTCCTCAATAAACCCTACAAATGCATTTCATCTCCCTCGCACTCGTTGGCTTGCAACCGGGCTTTGCGATCTGTATATATCCGCTCTCTTCTTACTTTAACAAAACTGCTACCGCATCATATGCATACTGCTGTAGGTACTATAGATTCTATGAGAAATACAGAAGCCGACTAAAAGCCTGGCTTTTTGCTTCAATCTGTGACGACAGGTGTTTTGAAAAAACAAACTGTTTTGCCATTATTAGTGTTTTTTATGTTAAAAATGAATTAAAACTTCAGTTTAATGATTGATAATGGTCCCTTGTGATGGATTGAAATGTTTATTAACTGTTGTGTGATCTATGAAAGTGTACCTACGAGTCGAGTCGATTCCAAGAGAAATACAAAATAACGTAAGTAATAAACCTTTTCATTTGAGTATTTTGCAAAGAAATATAATATTCTTTAATGTATCGTAATATTGTAGTGGACTCTTTACATTGTTGGTTGTTCTTATAAAAATAAATAAGTAAGGTTAGTTTTGCGTCTTTCATTTGAACGAAAATTTAAATGTTTGTTTGTAAATGTTTGTTTGGAATGCAGGGGATAGGATTTGAATTGCCTAGCAGGGACGCTATGATTTTGTGAAATGATTTAGATATTTATTATGAGTGACACATTTTAAACGAGAAATTTAGTTTTGATTACACAATAATTAAATTTGATAAAGCCACGCCATCTAGCATTTTGCGGCGAACTAATTTATGAATAATTAAAGTTCGCTTAAGGGTTGTGCTTTTGGTGCTTTTTTGAGAGCTATCTATGAATTCGTTGGCGCTGGGCGGTGTCGCATCGATATTTTGGTAAAGATCATCGTATGAAAAAAATCTTAAATTAGTAACGAGAAATTGTGGGATGCATTGGTTTTTTGCTTGTATTGAGCTGATAAAAAAATTGCTTGATTTGAGGGTTCGGGCTTGCGCTACTATGTAGGCCTGGGCACGCCACTGTGGGGTACGTGATTTCACTGATTAGGGTTGTCACTTGACAATAACATTGTTGTACATCGATTTAACAATGAGTTTTCACTATTAACGGAAAGGTAAAATAGGTTTTGATGAGTACTCTGATATGATAGGAAATGGTTTGATGATGAAGCCTGAAGAAGGCCACTAGAACTCTGTAATAAAAAAGATGGCGGTCAAGTTTATTGTTCGTGGGCCGATTTCGATGAAACTCGGTTTTGTTACTATTTTGACAAAAAAAATAACATCGAAATTAATAGAATAAACTATGTCGGGATTTACACCATGTACCTGTTTATTTTTGAGACTCCGATGGTGTAAATCCCGACATAGTTTATTCTATTAAGGCCCATATGAGCGCCAATGACCTTGAGCGTTCGGGCGTGGCCAAGTGTTTTGCGCCCCGCCACCCACCGTTACTCCGCATCGAAACATCACTGTAGTAGTGGTGTCAGTAGGGTGAAAAATACGGCGTTTTGTGAACCAGAGATTTCCTTTGGTAGGATTGGTCCTTAGGACCCTAGGATGGATATAAGAAGTGGAGCCACCACGATTTTTATAGTAATTTTTTTGAAGTTTTGGCTTTCAGCCCAATCTCGATAGATGTATTAGTTAAGCTGCTATGTCCAGTTTGATATCATATTCGTAAGAATTTAGGGTGTCAAATTCATTTTTGGATTCATATTTGTACGATTCAATTGTTAAACTATTTAAAAAAAATAAAAACAAAAATAAAATACTCACTTGATTAAAGAAAAAAATTGCCATTAAATACACAAATTGGAATATTGAAAAAGAAAAATACCTCGTAGGAGCCCTATTATCCTTTTATTTTTAAAATAATAATAAAAGAAAATATTCCTGTCTAGGCTAATTAAAAAAAATAACTTCGATACCGTTGTAAGGAAGTTATTATTTTTATTAAATATTAAAATTTTAAATATCAATTTGAAACTTGCTTGTGATAGGCTCAAATTGTAGCAAATTTAGTTAGTTTTATAAAAGCATAGAGTAGAGATATCTGAAAAACGCTTTCTTAAGGTAGTTTTTTCGAAAATACTGAAACAAGTGCCAAGTTTTTCCAGCAGTACAGGGTTTCCAAGGGTTAAAACTTGGGTAAAACTACTCTCAAGGTACCTAAAAATATCTGGAAAATATCGTACTTACATGCGCGCTTGTGCTATTTGCCTTTTTTTGGTGTGCGTTACCCCAGCAAAAAGTTGAGCTTTAGAGAGATGAGACCTTATCAGATAATTAGTGTGTCATGAGGAGAAATTTGTTTACTAATAGCAAAATTTGTGTGAGTTGTAGTTTTTAAGATATATGAGAAAAACAGATTTTGCTGGGGTCACGTTTTAAACATAACCCTGGCAAAAAAAGTTGTTTCAGCCTGGAACCAAATACATGAATAGATAGCTTTTGTTGCATAGTAAATGTTAGCAAATAGCAAAAATTGTGTGTGTTATGGTTCTTGAGTTATTTAAGTTTTTGCTGGGGTAACGTTTTGGGTTTTCCCAGATCTCGAAAACGGTTCAACGCAGAAGTTTGAAAAAAATACCACTAAGAGACCTTAATTTGTTTAAATTTGTTTGATTGTTAGTTTTTGATTTGGTTGTCGCAAACCAACGTAATTAAATGGTTTCGAAAAACAGAAAAAACTAATTTGCAAGTAAACTAGTACACTTATAATCAAATAAACAGCTGTTAAAAATAGCCGTGGTAGACACTTATTACGTCAAGAATTTTAGGCTTTGTAAGTTTACACGATGTAAAGATATAAACAAATTTAATAAATTTTAGACCGGTCGTACTTTAGCGATCGAATACACAGTTTCCATAACATTAAGACACATCGCATACATTAAACAAATTTCAGTAATTCATTAACATTCCTTCCTGTTAATTTCAGCTTCCAATTACGCCTATCATGAAAGTTTTAACAAAAACAAGATTAAGACAGCAATTCTTGAAAAAGCCGACCAAATTGTAAAGTTCACTAAAAAGCGACCGCACCATACGTACGGGTTATCTTCGCAAATTAGCAGCTTAGTATCCGATGTTTTGTACAGTTATGAAGAAAAATGTTATTGATATAGCTTAGATTCAACTAGTTTTCTATTTTATAAATTAAAATCGTGTTTATTAATATCAAATAATACACTTACGCGATTAATAGTATTTTAAAAAGAATGTAATGATTCATAAAAGGTAAAAGTTTGAAGGCACTCAACATTACATAAATAAAGGTAAATAATAATCTAAACCTAATTAGGTAATAATCTCGCTAAGCAATTTATAGTGTGATTTATTTGTCAGTATCAATATATACATTTATAGTAATTTGTTGCTTCTGTTTTTTCAAACCAAATGTTTTATTTTAATACCAAACCTACTCATGTCAATCCAGTGACCACTATGTTTGACAGGTAAAAACATTTACCCATAAAAACTGTTCCTACCTAGGAACAGTTTTTACGGAAACTACCTCGCATTTTTTCCATATAGGTATATTTCTCACCATTTAAACCTTCCCCTGGAACTACGACAAACATTTTAAAACCAAAATCGGCCAAGCCTCTTAAGTTTTCGCGAGACTAACGTACATTTTATATTTAAAGATAACCTGACCATAAACTTTTGTACGCAACTGTACTAACAAAAGATCCACATTATCCCGTTCATTTAAGATGGTTACGCTTATGTATAGCGTGGTCGCTTTTACGTGACCTCTACAATTTAGGCTGCTTATTAGAGAATTATTGTCATATTCTTGTTTTTGTTAAAACTTTCATGATAGGCGTAATTGAAAGCTGAAATTAACAGGAAGGAATGTTAATGAATTACTTAAATTTGTTTAATGTATGCCATGTGTCTCAATGTTATGGAAACTGTGTATTCGATTGCTAAAGTACGACCAGTCTAAAATTTATCAAATTTGTTTATATCTTTATATCGTGTAAAGTTACAAAGCCTTAAATTCTTGACGTAATAAGTGTCTACCACGGCTATTTTTAACAGCTGTTTATTTGATTATAAGTGTACTAGTTTACTTGCAAATTCGTTTTTTCTGTTTTTCGAAACCATTTAATTACGTTGGTTTGCGACAACCAAATCAAAAACTAACAATAAAACAAATTTAAACAAATTAAGGTCTCTTAGTGGTATTTTTTTCAAACTTCTGCGTTGAACCGTTTTCGAGATCTGGGAAAACCCAAAACGATACCCCAGCAAAAACTTAAATAACTCAAGAACCATAACACACACAATTTTTGCTATTTGCTAACATTTACTATGCAACAAAAGCTATCTATTCATGTATTTGGTTCCAGACTGAAACAACTTTTTTTGCCAGGGTAATGTTTAAAACGTGACCCCAGCAAAATCTGTTTTTCTCATATATCTTAAAAACTACAACTCACACAAATTTTGCTATTAGTAAACAAATTTCTCCTCATGACACACTAATTATCTGATAAGGTCTCATCTCTCTAAAGCTCAACTTTTTGCTGGGGTAACGCACACCTTTTTTTGTCGGTATTGACTGGGATTTTTGGTTTTTCTAATAATTTACTGATATTTTTTAATTCTGCGTTATACTTTTTAAGTTTATTTCAAAACAGTTTCATAAAAGTATTATAATATATATATATTTGGAATTGGCTATTTATTACCTTTCATTTGATACCCATATTGTTATGATAAAAAATATTAATATTTCCATAGGTGTAAAAGAAATTGACGGCACGCGACAGTGAAATTTTTTTCGTTGTAAGTTATATTTTTTCAAGTCTTCATTCTATAAGCTTTGTTAACGTATTTTTTGTTTGTAAATAAGATCATCAGTTTAATATTTACGGTGACTTAAAGTAAAAAAAATATAGTTGAAAATATTGGTTATTGTGTAATGTTTAGGAAACTTCTTAATAAATTGCAATTTTTATACCAAAAATGAATTCTACGTCATTGATTTATCCGAAAATGATACCAAACTTGGCTTAGTATCTAAACTTAGGCAGTTATTAACCTCGGACTTCGTTAAGGGAGAATTCCCCCCTCCCCCCCACCTGCTTGAAAAATCCAGGTGGCTCCACTTCGTAAACCCATTTTAGGAACCCAAGGATCAATCCTACCGAAGGAAATCTTTGGTTCATGGATAGCCGTATTCTTCGTTTTTTTGCTTCCTACGACTGGGGCTATAGGGTGTACGTCGTTCTTATTTTTTTGGGAATAAGGAATAATGGGTACCTACAAAGTCTTTTCTAAATTAATATCTATGTAAGAAGTAGTAAGAATAGCACATTATTGATGTCTTACTAAATGGTGTGGTAATTAAAAAAATTGCTTCACACAAATACTATACGATTTGAATGATGAAATTAAGTACCTGTCAAGTCAACTGAAAAAAGCTAATTCACCTAGACTCAGGGGACCAACAAACATGTTCATGCAAATACAATGGTCCCAGGGTGGTGATCGAACTCACGACCTTCGGCTCACTAGACAGTGACATTACCAAATCAAATGATTATTTTAAGTCATTATGTATGTTTCAAGTTTACGATTTTCTCAGAAACTAATGGACCCTGACTAAAATGAAAATGTTGGTAACACGTTGTATAAAATATGGCAGGCAGACATGCCATATTGTATACGTGTTACAAAATAACGTCTCCAAAGTATCTCAGGATCTCACAAATATGGAAAAGGTTGACTTCTATGATAAAAAAAAAATTGTTTTTATTTTTATTTTCCAATTTTTTATAACAAAATATAAAAACGTCGCCAAAGTACCAAGATTACATAAATATGAAAAAGCAATAAAAGATAATTCTTGTCTGGGAATGCAGTATTTCTTGCACTTATGTCGTTTATCAGTCCTCTTTCCCTCTCTCATACACACCTCTCCCTGTTACTTACTCATCCTTCCATTCCATTCCACGTCTTTCACCCATCCTACACTTTCTATGATAAAAAAAACTTTTATGTTATTTTTTTTTGATCACATAAATATGGAAATGATTAAAAACCCCGAAAAAAAATATAATCGAAATTAAATAATTATTTTTGTAGAATTTTCATCATCATCATTATCAGCCGCACGACACCCACTTAGAGTAGTTCCTAACGCCTATAAAGCAACAGCATACAGCACGCTACAGACTATATGCTATTGATTTCTAGCGCGCTATTAAATACGCTATGTTATAACGCGCTATTTATCAGGTAGCGTGCGGGCGGCTGGATATGCAGCACGTTAGATATCGTAACACGTTACAACATCACACGTCGTTCGCTAGACAGATTTCCGACCTTACTGATGTTAAAATTCAGTTGTTTTTTTGCCGTATTCTCTAATACTTAGGTACTTTGATGTTTCATTAAAAACCGTGATTTTGGTATTTGTCAATAAGGTCGAAAATGGCTTGCACTCATTTTTTTAACTTGTCATCACTAGACAATGTTTTCTAGGTAAAAAAAAACAGGTGCAAGCGATTTTCGACCTCATTGACATATGAAATTCAGTTGCTTTTTTGCCGTATTCTCGTTTACTAACTTTGATGTTTTATTAAAAACCGTGATTTTGATAAATCTACCTACCTACATCACTTTTAGCCGAGGGATTTTTGTAAAACTTATTTTAGTCTTTTTAAATAAAGAGAAACAATTTTAAACGTCGTGGGTTTTTTCAAAATTTTTAATTTCGCCATTTTATTTTAAACTTTTTAAAGAATTCATACGTTATCTACTCTAAAAACCGCATCTAAATCGGTCAAACCGTTCGGAAAATGATTACTACAGCGCCCCCTAGTGGCTGAACACCATAACACCAAGAACCATCGCCGACAAACTACAAAACTATTACGGAAAACCGCATCCAAATTGGTCAAACCGCTTTGGAGATAAATGAGAAAATGATAACTGCAGCGCCCCCTAGCGGTTAAACACTATAACATCTATCTGAGAACCATCGCCGATAATCTACAAACCCATTACAGAAAACCGCATCGAAATCAGTTGAGTAGTTTTTGAGAACTTTTCAAGCGCGACTTATCTGGTTGCTGCAGCGCCCCCTGGTGATCTACCACCATGAAACATATCTAAGAACCTGCTCTGAAATGAAACCTTTTGATTGCAAAAAACTGCATTGAAATCGGCCCAGTAGTTTCCAAGGAAAATGGTAATAGACAATCTTGACTTATCTGGCTGCTGCAGCGCCCCCTGGTGGTCTACCACTATAAAACATGTCTAAGAACCTGCTCTGAAATGAAACCTTTTGAATCCAAAAAACCGCATCGAAACCAGCTTAGTAGTTTCCGAGGAAAATGGTAACAGACAAACACACAAACAAACAAACAAACGCACAACCTCTAACCCCAAACGCACATACCGCCTCCGTTCCGTCCGTCGTGGGTAAAAAAATCTTTTTTCTTAATGAACTTCTATGATAAAAAAAAACCGGCCAAGTGCGTGTCGGACCACGCGCCCTAGGGTTCCGTAGTTACCTTATACCATACGACATTTCATACCACTATTATTTTTCGTCTGCAAAAATAACGTTGTTTTTCACAGTGTTGGTATGAATGACAAAGTTATATTTGCGGTTTTGGAAAATGTGCTATATCTCAAAAACTAGTTAATATATTTCGTTCAAACTAATTTTCGTTGAAAGTGTTTATTAAGATCTACAGCATATATTTTTTTCAGATTTTTCACTGTCTTATTTCAAAAGTTAGAGGGGGGGGACACACATTTTACCACTTTGGCAGTGTTTATCTTTCAAACGGTTGACTTTGAAATAAAATCGTCTTAGAAACCTCAATGCCATTTTTCAAGACCTATCTATAAGACACCCCACAGGTATTGGTTTGAAAAAAAAATTTTTTTTCAGTTTCAGTTCCATGTATGGGGAGCCCCCCCTTAATCTTTTATTTTTTTATTTTTGTGTTAAATTCGTTAAGCGGTTAACAGAATACATCTACCTACCAAGTTTCAACTGTGTAATCCTGATACTTTCGGAATAAAGTGGCTGTGACATACGGACGGACAGACAGACAGACATGACGAATCTATAAGGGTTCCGTTTTTTGCCATTTAGGCTACGTTAAAAAAAATTCGTCTCTGTAACACAGTGTTCTCCTTCCAATCCCGTACCCCGCGTCAGCGAGTTTTTTTTTTGTCGAAATGTTAATAAAGAAAACAAAAAAGATTTTTTAAATCATATAATAACCTTTATTTTTTACAAACAAAAGAAAAAAATATAAAAAATATCCAAAATCTTAAAAGTGATTGAATATATATGTTATAGTCAAACCCCGAAGTCCAGGCGCTCCTAGGTTTGCCTAGTCAAACCTCAGGTTTGACAAGAAGGCTTAGTCAAAGTACAAAACTAAAGCGTATTTCGGGCTTTGACTAACGAATTTATGGCCAATCCTAGGAGAGACCAACTTGGATAGTCAAACCCCGAAACTCAATACGATCAAATCGGGGTTTGACCAGTCAGACTTAAATTAGGGTCAGAATGTGTTATTTTGTATGTAAATATGTAAAACTACATTCTTTAGAGTGAAAATGTAACTAAATTAACAATCAGCCAGATTAACCCAGATTAACCTAAATATGTATGAGAAACAGCATTCATTTCCGATGTTAATTTTAGTCAAAGCTGCCTTACTCCTGTAGGTCACGTTTAGGTTAGAAATTTAAATTTCGTGGTTATTTATTTTTTTAACAGACAATAGAAATCTTTATTTCACAGGAAGACTGTTAATTTAGTTACATTTTCAGTCGAAAGAATGTGTTTTTCATACTTTTAAATACAAAAAAAACATATTCTGTACCTAATTTAAGTCTGACTGGTCGAACTCCGATTCAATCAAATGGCGTTTCGATGTTTGACTGTCCAAGTTAGTCTCTCCTAGGTTTGGCTATAATTGCGTTAGTCAAAGCCCGAACACGCTATTAGTTTTGGACTTTGACTAAGCCTTCTTGTCAAACCTGAGGTTTTACTAGGCAAACCTAGGAGCGCCTGGACTTCGGGGTTTGACTATAACATATATAAACCAAAATAAATATACCTATCAAAATGTGATTGAAAATATTATTTGTCTATATCAACTAAAATCTGTCATTTTGTAGACGTTGGCATTTGTAGAATTTGTCATTTGTATCTGGCGTTTTAAACTAAGTTGGCATTTGTAGAATCTGGCATTTATTTTTAGACGAAACCAATTAATTGTTCAATCACAAAAAGCGTCCTTTCGCAAAGAAAAGTACCTATAACACAGCAAAATAAAATGTTTATATAGTATGTAATGTAGGGACAATAATTATTCAAGTAAGGCTGGCCCCAGACCTACCGGTTTCATTTCTTTGCTTTGCTGTTCTACCATGGACCGTCGGCCAAGAGGCTCATTTTCAATCTATCGCATATTTTGACCTGACCACATTGGCAAGATAGCCATTAGTTTGGTGTTATCAAATATCGTCGTCTGGGGTGCGATGAGAAGTTTTCGTTTTCGTTTTAAAAAAAAAAATCAATAACGAAATTATCAAAATGTATGAAACAGTTCATTTTTTTTCGCGATTTCAGATTTGGTCCCATAGTAAAAGTTGTTCAGTTTTATTATGGTCCCTATCTACCATATTCAGTTTTATAAGGCTTTACCAAACATCTTGTATAAATAAGCGATCGAGTTATTTTTAACGATCGGAGTCCATGTTCAGGGTGGCATATCTCCTAAAAGCTTCCTACTTCGCAATCCAGGCGATGATATTTGATAAAACCAAGCTAATGGCTATCTTGCCAATTTGGTCTAGTCCCAAAATGCGATAGATTGAAAATTACCCTGGTTGGCCGGCAGTCTTTCAAGCAAGGTAGCACAGCAAAGCAAAGAAACGGAACCGGTAGGTCTGGGGCCAGCCTAAAACTTAAGACAAACTTCTAACTAAAATATTTTTTTATAAAGAATCACTAAAAGCGTCTTTTCACATACAAAGTTAAGGAAACGTGTAACGCATTCAATAGAAGTGTGGGCACCTTAGCAATAGATTTTTTATTTCGCGTAACCACGTGGATGGCGGCAGCGCAGAGCGCGGCCTTCCCCTTCGAGCTTCAGACTGATTCTCATCGCCCGTGCGTAGGGATGTTCGATCCGATCCGATACTTGCGTGGATCGATACAATGGGATACGATCCATTCGATTTTTGTATCGATACAATAGCATTCGATCCTTTGGTGGATCGATACACATGCATAGAGGATCGGATCGAAAGAATCGTATTATGTATATCGTATTAATAAAAAAATTACTTAGAGAATATTTGAAGTTCAACGGAATATTTAGTCAAAATCCATATTACGATATTTAATAAACATTCCTCTAATTACTTGGACACTTTTTGCCAATGTTGCCATATCATATTTCAATGTACTGTCAACTTCGTCATAACTAATTTATTGTTTAGTTTGAGAAGAGAACAATTTTTATTTCGTTAAGATAAGTACGTTTTGTTTGCTTGGACCACTAGCAACTTTTAATTTTGTTTTTGGGTACATAACTACATAAATTACAGTGTTTTTTTAACAGTGATCATATTTCGTGGTGTGGCTTAGACCATCCAACAGTTTGATGGTCTAACTAAGCTATACCACAAAATTTGATAAAAAACACACTGTATTATATTGCCATTATTTTTAATTTACCATTTAAGTACACCGTTATTTTTAAAGTATATCTAAAAATGAAAAGGGGTGTTCAGACCACGTTAATGAACAACTTTTACTATGGGGCAATACACGAGATCGCGAAAAACAAAATCAGCTGTTCCATAGAAAAGTACATCGACTCGACTATAATGTATGGAACAGCAGATTATTTTTTTCACGATTTCGTGGTTAGCCTCATAGTAAAAGTTGTTCATTAACGTGGTCTGAACACTCCTTTTCATTTTTAGATATACAAGGTGTTTGGTAAAAGCCTTATAAAGCCGAATATGGTAGATAGGGTCCATCAAACTGAACAACTTTTACTATGGGACCAACTCTGAAATCGCGAAAAAAAAATCAGCTGTTTCATACATTTTGATATATTCGTTATTAATTTTTGTATGAAACAGTTGTTTTTTTCGCGATTTCAGAGTTGGTCCCATAGTAAAAGTTGTTCAATTTGATGGTCTCTATCTACCATATTCGGCTTTATAAGGCTTTTACCAAACACCTTATGTAGTGTATATTAGTCACTCACTTATTATCATGTTTCTATTAAAGTGATTAAAAATCCGACTTTACGAAAATATTTAATTCGATACTGGATCGATCCAAAAAATCGTATCAATTTATTAGGATCGATCCATGGATCGATACAATGGATTACGATCCATTGCGATCCGGAATATCGATACAAGGCACCCGGATCGAACATCCCTACCCGTGCGTAGAAATTTGTTGTGAAATTGGAAAAAAAATATTTTTGGCAAAACTAATGGTAGTTATTTGTAAAAACCCAATGTACCGTTTCAAGAGAAATTAATTACCATAGTGGTGTAATAATAATCATAGACATATCTCTTGTAGTTTAGGAGTAGTTCGGAAATTAAAGTTGAAAACAGCCTCTTTTCAAAAATTATTTTTGCATAGTATTTTATGCCTCAAACTTTTCATAATATGTACCGATTATAGGCCATATATCAAGGCGTAAAATATATTTTTTGTGGAATTTTTTGCCGGCTAATTTAAGAGTAGTTCGCCTCCAAAAACGATCATTTCAGATATCTAGTCGCCTTAACGTCAATAACCATGGAAAAACAATATAACATCGAAATGTTGAAAATAATGAAAAATCCAATATGGCAGCCAACTCTTTTATTTGTGGGCCTATTTCTATGAAACTCGGTTTTTGGTACTATTTTGACAAGAAAATAACAACGCAATATTGAAAATATTGAAAAATCCAAGATGACGGCCTATTTTTTTGTTCGTGGTCCGATTTCGATAAAACTCGGGTTTTGGTACTAACTACTTTAAATAGTAACAATATCATCATCGAAATCGAATCGAAAATTGAGAATTCGCCCCACAAATAAAAGAGGGGATCCCTTGTTTTCGCATAATGGATTTATATCTAATTTGATTTGGATTAGCGGATTTGGCATATTTTTTTTGTCATAATAATTAACTTTGGCCTCAGACCAAATTGCCATGCATGTGACAAACAATATTTATATTTATTTCAAGTGTGAATTTTTAGCAATAGCTTTTAAATGTGTAAGTTTCGAAGTTTATTCATTTTTTTTGTTTATTAAAATATGCGTTAATAACATTATGCGTGTTTAAATTTATGCTAAAGAATATTATGCTTAAACATGATTATGCTTAAATCAGTTATGCGTAAATAAATTATGCATAAGCTGTTATGACTAAGTAATATTATGCGTAAACATCATTCGGCGAAATCATATTATGCTAAGACATATTATGCCTTAAATTTTATGCAAATACATAGGGAACCATAAAAGAGTTTAAAATCGGCCCATTAACAAAAAAGTTGGCCGCCATCTTGAATTTGTAGTATTTGAAAAATTGCGTTGTTATTTTCTTGTCAAAATAGTACCAAAAACCAAGTTTCATTGAAATCGGCCTAAAAACAAAAAGTTGGCCCGATCTTGGATTTTTAGTACGCACTCAAATGGTAGTGGTGGTGGTAATGCAATGTAAATTATTGACGACTAATCTAGGTGCTACTTATAATGTGAAATAGGTGCCGGCATATAACTTGGCAAAACAAAGATGAAACAAAAGATGCACCGAGTTTAATGTTTGTAGCTGCTGCGCATCTTTTGTCTCATCTTTGTCTTGCCAAATTACGTGCTGGTAGTAATACACCATACACCCGCATAAATGCAAACTAAAGAAAAAATATGACTAAGGACTTGGCTGCATGACCAAAGTTTCATTTGCCTTACCTATATAGCCTTGGCTAGGGCAGCGGTTCCCGAATTTTTTTGGCTACGGAAACCTTTTTGGTTCACCGTTTTTGGGCGGAATCCCAGCTCAAGTAAAAAACAAATTAATCAGGGTTGCCACCTTTAAGAACAGAAAACAGGACAAGGGGGCGAAATTTTTTTGGAATTTGGAATAAAAAGAAAAATTTCCATGCATATTTTGTACTAGCGGCCGCCCGCGGTTTCACCCGCGTGGTTCTCGTTCCCGTGGGAATATCGGGATAAAAAGTATTCTATGTTTTAATCCAGGCTATCTACTATCTGTGTGCCAAATTTCAACCAAATCCGTTTAGTAGTTTTTGCGTGATTGAGGAACAAACATCTAAACATCCAAACCCACAAACTTTCACATTTATAATATTAGTAGGATTGCTACGAGCCTCTCTCATTAATTCCGCATCATTTTTATATTTACAGCAGCAACGATTTCTGACATTAGGACATTTAACCGTCATAAGGTAAAACCTTACTTAACATAAGCATTTGAAGGCGGTATTCTTAAAGCGCGAGATACAACGCAAAATAAGGCTGGCCCCAGACCTACCGGTTTCATTTCTTTGCTTTGCTGTTCTACCATGGACCGCCGGCCAAGAGGCTCATTTTCAATCTATCGCATATTTTGACCTGACCACATTGGCAAGATAGCCATTAGTTTGGTGTTATCAAATATCGTCGTCTGGGGTGCGATGAGAAGTTTTAGTTTTCGTTTTAAAAAAACTGCTGTTTTATACAAAAATCAATAACGAAATTATCAAAATGTATGAAACAGTTCATTTTTTTTTCGCGATTTCAGATTTGGTCCCATAGTAAAAGTTGTTCAGTTTTATTATGGTCCCTATCTACCATATTCAGTTTTATAAGGCTTTACCAAACATCTTGTATAAATAAGCGATCGAGTTATTTTTAACGATCGGAGTCCATGTTCAGGGTGGCATATCTCCTAAAAGCTTCCTACTTCGCAATCCAGGCGATGATATTTGATAAAACCAAGCTAATGGCTATCTTGCCAATTTGGTCTAGTCCCAAAATGCGATAGATTGAAAATTACCCTGGTTGGCCGGCGGTCTTTCAAGCAAGGTAGCACAGCAAAGCAAAGAAACGGAACCGGTAGGTCTGGGGCCAGCCTGAGGCATTTAACTTGTTATCCTTTATGCTCTTAAACATTTGGCTCGGTATTCACATCTTGTAAGTATAGTTTGACTTTTAAATAAGGACTTTTATGATATAAAATATATATCTTGAATTTATACCTAAACTCTTGAATTTTCGCGGAACCCCTGAGAGCCTCTCACGGAACCCTAGGGTTCCGCGGAACCATATTCGGGAACCGCTGGGCTAGGGAGGCAACCCTTAAATTCTTCAACTAGGATCCAATTCGGGGCTTCGTTTCCAATCTGAAATTGGGTCCCCAGTAAGGACGCTAAATCGGCGTATGTAATCGAGGCTTAAGCTACGAAGAGTATTAACACCATCTAGTGATTCAAATAGTTACTATTTTTAGGGTACGAAGAGTATCAACACCATCTAGTGAGGTAAATAGTTACTATTTTTATTTTTTAAATGTCACTTTGAAAAGCCCTCATTCTCGATTGAAAGGTCAGTTACATCTAAATCAGCAATGTAACTGCGATTTCTGTCAGAGTTGATTGCAACGAAGTTACATAATTACCCCCCCCCCCCCCCCCCCCCACACACAGTCCCAATATTCGATAGATTGAAAATGAGCTTCTTGGCTGGCGGTCCATACAGTAAGGCCGGCCACACACGGACGGAATTCCGTACATACTATCCCCGTCAATTGGTAATGCGCTGGAACCTTGTCAAATTAACATACAGATCAACGTTATCCGCTACTAAAAATGTCAAAAAACAGTAAAATTCTAATTGGTAATATAATATATTAATTATTGAATTTTTATTTTTAATAAGAAATGGTCTAGGTATATGAAAAAATTACAATTGTTTTAGTTTTTGAGGTTAAAATCATGGCCGCCAGGCGCATTACCAATGGGGTTGGCAACGCAAAGCTAATCGCAGATGGCGCCAGCGGCGATCTAACCGCTATCAATACTTTGATTGATTAAAATATGCCACAAATGACATTTGATATTTGAAACAACCAATCAAATGTTTTGGTACAACCGCTTGTGGCGCCATTAGTTCCTCAGTTTCCATCCCCATTGACGCGGATAGTACGTGATTCCAAACGCAGCAACTGCATACAAAATCTATGGGCCTGCCATACACATACGGGATTTTTCCGTACGGAATCTTCATACATTGTCGAAATTCCGTAACGGGATTCCGTCTGTGTGTTGCCAGCCTAACCCTTGACTAAATAAAGTCTAGATTGATCCATCTGTCAAATCAAAGCTTACATTATCTGTTCGTCCAATTTAACTTCATTATTTTTAGAAAATTTTCTAGCCGACCGATAGACCCGCGCATCCCTCATGGTCTGCCCCTTGATTACGTTGGTCTGTTGCTAACTATTCTCCAATCGATTGAAAGCGCAGTTACATTGCCGCTTTAAGTAGGATAGTTATCTGTCACATTGGTTCTTACTAAGGCAGCAATGTAACTGCGATTTCTGTCAGAGTTGATTGATACAAAGTTTGATTACGGGTATGTATTAACCTAATTTTACAAGACCTATGGACGAAAGACCGAAAATTGGAAGGCCGAATGGTTGTTTGGCCGTACGTTTAAAATTACGAAAGGACATTTTACATAAAAGACTAAGGCTCGTATCACAGAATGAAACTCAAACTCAAATCTCTGCTTGAGTACAGTTAGATAGGGATGGCGCTATATGCGATGGATAGCACCATCCCTTTCTAACTGTACTCAAGCAGCAAGCAGTGCTTGAGTCTCGTCCTATAATACGGACCTTAATCCCGAAGCTTGAAAAACCGAAGGTGTAATTTGAGTGTTACATGTCAGCAGGTCGGTTCTGGCACTTCGCCGGGAGCTGCCGCGGTACGCTCGCTTGACTCATGTGTTGTTGGTCGCAATGGAACCTAACCTTCTCCTCGCTCGCTCGTCGTCACACTTAATAGACCTAAACATAGGTACTTTCGGGATTTCGAACTTACGGTATTTTAACATTCGGGATTTCGAACTAACGGTCATTTAATAATCGATCTTGCAAGTTTCGTTCTATTAGATTGGACATCGACATTTAATTTTTTTTCGGTATTTTGAAAATAGGTGTTTTATGCGTCGATATTTCAGTCGTAAGTGTTATGAACTACCGGCATTTTAATACATACCCCTGGGGGCTTACCATCAGCAAATAAGAAACCATCCTTAAGCCGTTCAGTTCAGAAGCAGGCCCTAAACAAAATTGCTTAAATCGGTACCATGACCGTCTTTTAGGTGAACGGCATAAAGATTGTTTTGACTCAAGGTGAACGGTTAGTTTGTCTCTGGTATGCTTTGTCACAGATCACTAATGCTTTGTAGACGATGCGAAAACGAGCTAGCCTGTACAAATCGATGGGTGCATTCTGTAAAGGTCCAAACAAATTATCGGACGCGGCTTACTGCCGCGGCTGATCTGAGGTGTGCAAACTATCGGATGTAGTAGGTCGCGGACGTAACCATAGACTAATATGACGTCATCGGACGTCCGATAGCTATCTGGAACGCAGGATGTTATGAGAGTGTGCACACTTATCAGCCGCGGCAGTAAGCCGCGTCCATAAGCCGCGTCCGATAATTTGTTTGGACCTTGGGGCTTACCATCAGCAAATAAGAAACCATCCTTAAGCCGTTCAGTTCAGAAGCAGGCCCTAAACAAAATTGCTAAAATCGATACCATGACCGTCTTTTAGGTGAACGGCTTAAAGATTGTTTTGACTCAAGGTGAACGGTTAGTTTGTCGCTGGTATGCTTTGTCACAGATCACTAATGCTGTGTAGACGATGCGAAAACGAGCTAGCCTATACAAATCGATGGGTGCATTCTGTAAGACAAATCTCTGAGTCATCGATCGCTATAAATTTGTTAACCATGGAAAGTAATTTGTTTAGAATATTCATTTACTTTTCATGGTTAAAATGTACTTTTTTGGCGTTCGATGACTCAGATATATGTTTGGCAGAATGCACCCAATTTATCGCTTATTATCCCCGCCAATTGGTAATGCACCTGGCGGCCATGTTTTTAACCTCAAAAACGAAAAACAATTTGTAAATTTTTGATATACCTAGACCCTATCTTACTGAAAAAAATAATTCATTAAATAATAATTATATTAGATTACCTATTAAGAATTTTCTTATTTTATGGCATTTTTAGTTGCGGATCACGTCGATGTGGATGTTAATGTGACAAGGTTCTTGCGAATTACCAATTGGCGGGGATAGTATATCTCTGTCTGCCGCGACGTTCTAAATTGATGAAAAATAAAATAACGGTCACTTATTAGTTTTTTTTTATGACAACATTGCAAATAAAGTATCACAACTTCATATTTATTTTTAAGTGCGATTTACTAGGTGCGTGCTCTAATAAAATGTCGCTAGTCAATAAAACAAATTAAAGTTATATTATTTCAGTTTTTTTATTTTCAATATCATTTCACACCATTAGTTTGTTAATGACATCGATATAAAATAAATAATTTTCTTCTTTATTTGATTATTATTATTCGTAACAACATAAAATATAATGCAATTTATGTACTTACTTTCTGGGTCTCATCTCTCATCATTTCTTTTTATTTTAGTGATATTCAACAACAAGGAAGTCGTCGCGTTGCCTTTATCAAGTTACATAATTCACTGTTAAATAATAAACATTAAAAGAAATTCACAAATCTTAAAATTCTCACACCAAACTTATCTAAATACACTAAACAATTTTGAAAAAGCTGATCACGTAGTAACTTTTTATGAATTGCTTTATTTGACATTACAGACGCTATAAAACAGCTCCCAAACTGTCAAACCGTGCGTCGTGGTACGCTTCGTCCATACATAAAAAATGGTGAACGGTTTAAGAGCGTGTATTAAAGCAGGCCCTCCGCAGGCCTGCTAAATCGAGGTCATGGTACGAAAAAGTAATGCCATTCAGTATAAGTCCTGCTATAAGAGCTCATAGTAAGGCCCCTTACCCTGATTAAGATTGAAACCGCAGTTACATTGCTGCTTTAAGTTAGATAGTTGTCACATTAAGCAGCAATGTAACTGCGATTTCTGTTGTGTTGATTAAGTAAAACATTATTGAACATTTTAAACAAATTACTTTCCATGGTTGAAATGTATACTGTGGTGATCGATGACCTAGCAACTAGCCTGCTGGAATGCACCCAGTGTGGAATGCATCCAGTGACGTTAACGTGACATATGTGACATATGACATTTGTTATTGTTTGTAAATTTTATTGAGTTGACTAGTTATTTGTATTAATTTGTATTTTTTTGGTTTTGAATATTGGATAAGTATTTCATTTCGATTCAGGATTTCTAATTTTCATTTTATCCTCGTCCTCGACCAATAATAAAATAGGTAAGTAAGAAACAGCATCTACAAAACTTATCGCTTGATTATTGCTGTTTTTTTATATTCTAAGTTGGCCAAAGCATAAAAGGGAGAAGATAGGAGAATAGGAATATCATACTCAATTAGTTTATGGTGCAAAGTACTATCTTTCAGTGTAGCTAATAATGATCTTCATTGTAGCTAACTAATTCACTTTCCTATAAATTATTATGGTTTAAATCATTTGGGGTAATTTGCCACTTTTTGTATTAGGCACTCTGTGGTGTACTATCATCAGGTACATATCAGTGTTATTATCCTTACTAATACTTAATATGAATTTATGTGAAAGTCAGTTTGTTTATTTGTTTGTTAAGCCTTCACGGTTCAACTACTGAACGGATCATCATGAAATTTTGCATACCTACACATTGACAGGAGTATAGAAAAGGACAGGGTTGTAGATTGGGACAAAGAATAATTAACAAGGTTGGACTTGCTGGACTACTAGAAATTACAAAATATTACAATAAAATTGTAGCTTCAGTATTAATTTATTAATGCTGTTCAAAAGTTATAACAATTTTTTAATTTGAGATTTTAACATTCACTATGCATTTTTATACAATATGAAATAATAGACTAGAAAAAAATCGACTCGCACCAGATCATATTCTGAGGCGGAAATCAAACCCACAGCCTTTAGAACCTTCCGGTTCAAAATGCACACTTCCTATAGGTCCGGTCCAATGATCTTCCAACTGAGTTACCGAGTCACTCATCTTCTATTTCTTGTTAATGCAGGTGGTTTCCGCAACTCGACATCTATTGCACCTATTTTGCGTCTAGACGGTGTGCAGCCGGATCACTACAGCCAGCCCAGCTCTGCTAGGAATGCTCCAAGGGTTTTCACATTCGTGATCGCTTCCTGGACGCTGCCCGGCGAGCCGAGGTTACCTTGCATGGTAAGGGGCCACCCCTCTGCATTCCAGCAGTATGTGGGTGGCTGTTTCTTCTTCCTCCATGCATTCTTTACATAGGGGACTGTCTGTGACACTTAAATAAAAAAGATGTCTGTTAAATTATCCATGACCAGTAATAGCACCTGTTACCAGGCGAAGTTACGGTCTGCACAGTTGTTTCAGGTCAGGGCCCTGGATAGATAAGTGTCCACCCGTGTAGTGCGAGTTTCGCCTGTCTGCACGAGTCCAGCAAGCTCCAGTTTTGTTGGTGTAATTCTATAGCGCGTTCACGGATCTTACTTGCAAACCAGCTTGTAAGGATAGACGCGATTAGGGTTACCAGATGAGAGGAATTTCCCTGACATGTCAGGAATTTAAGGCATCTGTCAGGAAATCAGGGAAAAGCTTTGTCAGGAATTTTTGATATCCCAAAAAGTGTGATTTGTCAATCATTTTGGTGAGATAAAAATATCAAACGTCAACTAAATGAAGAATGTAGATATAGGTGCCAAATGTCAGGAAATTTACTGAAAAGTCAAAAAGTAAGGAAATCCCTTCATTAGATCTGGTAACCCTAGGCGCGATCGGCTCTGGGCCAACAGGCGTCGAACCAGATGGGCGTCTAGCCAGTTCGTCGGCTGCATCATATCCCCGTGATCCACTGTGATCCATTGGATAGTAATAGTATAAAGTGCACCTACACCTACTGTATTTAAGGCGAGGTGAAACTCAAGCAAAAGGCTTGATGTGATGCGACTGCCCTGGAGAGCCTGTAGGACGAATTTGCTGTCAGAGAGAATTAAGATGTCGCGGTCTTTTACCTCCCTTGTTTTGATTGCCCTTGGGATGAAGTTGTGCATAGAAAATCCTTCATTTTCGAAGTAAAAATCGCTTAAGGAAATCTAACGTAACATAATATATCGCTTTTGTTAGTATTGAAATGGCGTAAATAAACCTAAAATAAAATTCGATATAGATGTCTTTATTGGTGTTTTATGGGATGATGATTGCGAAAATGACATTTAGGTATTTTGAATTCCTAATGGTGGACATGATTCAACCCTTATTTTCCATTCAAAGTTGTGTTGTGAAGTTGGGGTTCAAATTTTGTTTGGCAATAATTGGCAAATAATGTAAAAAAGACATTTCACCTTCAAACTTTGTAGCAGCACTTCTAAAAACAAATAAGCAAACTCATATTTTGTGTTTTTCGAAAATCAATCCATGACATGACATGACTCTACCTCTAGACAGGGAAAGTGAAAGGGAGAGGGAAAGGGAAATATCTCTGGTCTGGACCCAATTCTGAACAGGATTGGGAACGGAGATGGGAATGAGAACAGGAACGGGATACTTAAATTTCTGAACCTAATTCTGCCTTAATCCGCCTAATCACGTAAAAACGGCTGGTCGGATCCTGGCTAAAGGTTCGGACGAAGTCGCGGGCGGAAGCTAGTGTAATATATGAATATTGCCTTTCCTTTCCTATTCTCTAGAATCTGTAGATTTAACCCGCTGAGGTTTTTTCTCCTACCAAACATGACTTGGCAGTGGCAGGCAAAGATTTTCATCAAGCCAAAAGGTGGTGCCTGAAATTAGCCCCCATGTCAGTTACCACATTTTTCGAGGCAACGAAAGAAAAAAAAGTGGGTCTAAAGAGGTACAAAAAGATTATGTAGAAAAATAAAACAAAATATGCCAAAAAGGGTTTATTCTTTCCAACAAAGTCATGGACTTACGTATGTACACTTGTTATTGAAATAGCAGCAAATACCGAAATTACCACTAAAAGTTAGGCTACCTATAATTAAATAAAAACTAAGCCCTTCACACAGGATAACATAAACCCAAGGAAATCTTCATTATGAAATTAAGGTTTAAGTTATCAATCTTGTTCTACCCCTTTCCCGTCCGCAATTTGTGCACATGTTTCAATCAATCCCTGTCAGTATTTGGGCATAAATTAATCGTACGAGTACCTAATCAAGTTAACATCCGGGTGGTTTCATTGCGGCTTTCGCACCTTGACCCAGGTGGGCGTAACGCAATAGGTCAGGGGGGTGGGGAGCGCGCTCGCGGGGCATGTTTGGGCGGGTAGAGTAGCGTAGTGACGTCAGAGGCGCGCGGTATCGACCCCTCCGCCCGTCACAACACCCCGCAGCCCCCGCAGCGAGCTGCGCCGCGCATCTACGCATCGCGCCGCCCGGAAGTTTGCCGACGCTAATGCGCTAGGAAAACATTCAGTACTCCCTTTGATGAGATATTGAGATCCACCGTTCGCCCACACCCTTCCGCATAACGCAATTTGGTACCGATCTCCGTATTGGGTTCTGCCTGCGTGATGAGCGGTTCACTTCGTTGATGGCTTTGTCAAACTCTGCAATTAGTTCATCATTTGCCTAAGTGGCCTATGGTCTCAATAAGTCTGTGCATCCCTGACATAAACACCAAAGCACAGACCAAAGCTGCAGTAGAGCTTTAATGGAGCTTACATCTTTATAATGACCGGAGTCTTCCTTTCCCGGAAAGTTATAGAAATAGGAACAAGAAAGAGAATTTGACTTTTATCGATATAACAAAAGCACGCAAAAGTATCCATGAGCGGGCGTTTTCTAAGGATTCACTGTTTACTTAAATCATTATTATTCCATTTTCTATGTTTGCCACTTTATATAATGATAGTTTGGAACTTAAGACAATGATAATAAATAGTGTTAGGGATAGCCAAATACCATCTGCCTTACACAGTAGAGAGGATCTCGATTATTTCTTGTGTGTAAAGTAACTATCATTCATCTCAGCGTAACCCGATGATGATGACAGAGAGGCTTGACCTTATGTTTGTATCCATCACTCTGAAAAAAGGCTAATAATAATCTCAATTACTTCTGGTATATTTTATAACACCACCAATTCACCACGCTTAGCATTAGCGCTAAACTCCTTATACGTATCAATAACGAACCCTCTAGAAAATATTAAAGATGCGTAATTTTTCGCTGTTTTCAGTATAATTTTATTATGAGCGTTTTGTGGTTCTGGTTCGCCCACAGACCATACAACAATGGCTTCGCCTATCTATTACTGTAAACTCGTTAGGTACCATGTTGATGACAAGTACACTAAAATTATGAGAGATTCAGTTAATATCTAACTTCTTGCATTTACGACATCATAATAAAGCGCTCTTATTGAAAAAAATCAAACAAACATATACACGTAAAATTACATGTAGGTAAATAAAGTCAACAACAAACAATGAAAACTTTTAACAAGTGCGCAGTTGTCACGAATAACACCCCGACTGAAACTTCCCCCTAGTTTTCCAATAGAGGCCTTGAGCCTATATTTAGAACTCAAATCGAATAGATTAAATTGTTAAAGTGATCCTTGACTTGACTTTGCTTAGCATAAGGTTATAAATAAGTAGGTAGTTGATACGATGGATGTAACGTTTTTTTTTTTCATTTATATGATTACAGTAGATAAGATACTTACCTACTTACTTATAAATAAATCAAATAACATTTAAGTGATCGGATGTTAAGTTTGAAAATTTATGTACTTGTTTATATGTAAATGTAGTTATTATGTAATTTTTTAATCCTTTCTATTGCAGCGCTAATGTGAATTGTAGAAACTTTAATCGGACATGACTGAATCTTCCAATACTGCTGAACCCCTTAAAAAATTTAAGAAAATTCCAATATACGTCGTTGAAGAGCACAATGACGCTTTACAGTTTGTATATTCGGCAATTGGAGGAAAAAAATTGCCAGTAGAAGGGACGACACTGTTACACTTGGACGCTCATCCTGACATGCTTATAGATAGAAAATTGAAAGGAGAAGATGCTCGGTCGGGAAGGAAAGTTTTGCCATTACTGCAAATAGAAAATTGGATAATGCCGGCTGTGGCCGCCGGGCACCTGGGCCGCGTGTTGTGGCTGCGCCCTCCGTGGGCCAAACAATTCTCCGACGGCTCCCGCGTCATCCGAGTCGGAGATGACGCCACCACAGGATTGTTGAGAGTCGATAGTACAGAACCTTATTATCTATCGGACGCATTATGCTCATCCAGACTAACCAATATAAGAGAGTTCGATTTCACTGTCGCGGAACTTGCTTCTGACACTCCTGAGAACGTTGGTAGATCATTTCGAGATCTAGCAAATCAATTTAACGTATCTGAACCGTATGTTTTAGATATAGATCTAGATTTTTTTAGCACGGAAAACCCATTTTTATCAATATACAATAATATTGATTTATATAATAAATTAGAACCAATCTTTGGTTTTGATATTCCTAAAGACAGAAGCGAAGAAACTATGGAAAAAGTCATAAGGGCGCGGGAGGAGCAACTAGACGAACTTGAAACATTATTTCAACATCTAGAAAAACATAATAGTCTTGAAGATTATTCTGGAGAAAAAACGGATTTATATCACAAGGTTCGTTATTGTTTTTCTGTTTGTAGAGTAGCGCGGCGCTTTCGTCCGTCCGACCTTATGCAACGGACGACGACGACGTTGTGAATGAATGTAAATACTATTTTAGACGTGAAACCTTTTTAGTCTGAATATGAATAATAATATTGTATGTATCGTTGTTCGTAGGTGTCAGACATTGCGTCAGCTGTTTTGGCAGAAGCCGAGCGGCTTAACGCGCCTCCAGACTGGTGGGCGGTGTTCGCGGGCGGCTGCACGCGGGACCAGGGAGGCCTGCCGCACCACGTCAGCTCCCACGCTGAAATAACAAATGAAATCTTGAACGGCCTTCATCCACTTCTCAAGAATCTACCTCCCCCTGTTTTGATTACGATTGCACGATCAACGAATGACGGGTACTGCCCACAAAATCAGGTAATTTTCGGTAGGAACACATCAGCAATATACTTAATAATATAATTTCAGTACCTACGTAAACGCGTAATGAAGTGCAGCCCATGAGCGAGGGTTGGAAAATAGTTTATCCTAACTAATTAGTCAGTTTGTTTGTTTGTTTGTTACGCCTTCACCTTTTAACTGCTCAACCGATCATCATGACTTTTTGCATCCACGTTTTCAGGGGTACCGGGAAGGACATACCTTTCATACCAAAAAAAACTGTTCCTGAGGGATAGAGAAAAACTGACCACGCAAACGAAGTGGCGGGCGGTCGCTAGTAGTATAATAAAACCATTACGATGTAGGTATGTTAGAACTCGACTCTTAATAGCTGAAAGCTGAATCAGTTTCGTTATCAGCAATTTTTAATGTCTCCGAGGCACATGCATTTCTAATGCGTGGAAAACTGGCCATATCATAGCCATTCATAACATAACCCAGCACGCGGCCCAATGTGGATTGGTAGTTGTTAACGACTGCAAATGTAGCCGAGACCAACGGCTTAACGCGCCTTCTTCCGAAGCAGGGAGGAGACTCTCGAGATAATATTTTTTGGTCACCCATCCCATGACCGACTCTTGGCGAAACAAGGCGAAATTACTAACCCCCTGCGCCATCGAAATTCTGATTCAGTTTACCTATTCATCATACAGTGCGTCACTTTTTTATCCATTATTCTATTATTATATTATCAGGTCTATATTAAATTCTGTCGGTTTCCTTGTTTTAGGTGGACATCATTCAAAAATCAGTACTCATGATGTTGCAAGACGTATTTGAAACGGATGAACCTTATTTATATTATCTTAATGCAAATACTTTATAAAACTAGCATTGTTTAGTTGTAAGTTTAAATCTAAATAGATACATCGTTTAATCAAATATTTTGTTTCCACTTCAACATTTAATTCAATATACAGGGTCGAAAAAAAAAACGGTAGTTGGAGGGAAAGTACCCTAAACATAGATGATGGCAAATTTTACTAAAAGGAAACATTTCTCTAAAGGATCTTCGAAGAAGTTGTGCTGCCGTAACTCGCAGGTAAAGGACTGACAAGTGTCGCGTCGAACCAACCGAGCTAACGCGATGCGAGACGTGTGTTTGTTGTTTCGAATAATTCGAAACAAATTCTTAACCAACCGAGCTAACTTAACGTGTCTGTCATACCTGCGAGTTACGACCCCCTAGCCAAAGTAACATTTGCAAATCTTCGTTATCGCTTCGCTTTCGCAACATGTATGGGATTGACACAAGGCATCGTTAACTATCGAATTTTAAAACGTCAAATACATACATTTTTCGGAGCTAAGCGATAGCGGAAATTTTTAAATGTGACATTGGCTACAGGCTCTTGTTCGAATTATTCGAATTACAAATTCTAACCAACCCAGCTAACTCGACGTATCAGACAGCGAGTTACCGAGGATCCTTTAAACTTTGAAGGAATGTTTTCTCAGTAAAATTTATATGTTTCTCTGTAATATTTAATTTATTTAGGTAATATTTAAACTCCATAGGAAAGCAGCCTCAGACAGAAGCAGAAAACAATGTGTTTATTTAATAATTCATTTTTTACTAACGTCTAATGCAGACACAATCGCAATAAATCTCAGCTAATGAACTTCGAGATATTTTGGCCACCAGTAAGATACAGCAAAGCAAAAGTTCCTCGAAGTGCTAACTTTATCAAGCATCTCGTATCGTACAGTCAGCGCCAAAATGATCTGAGCGTTCAAACCTACCAAAACATCTGAGCATTTGACATAGATCAACCTTATCTCACAAGACGTTAAGGTGCACTTTCATTTGGTGTCACCTTAATATCCCAAAAAAAAGATTGTGTTACAACTCCCTCCCATACAAAAATCAAAGATCCAAGACTAAGGGTTCAGAAGGTTCACCCTGCCAAAGGATATCCCTCGATCACCAACGCCGTATTTTTTATTGAGCACACGTGACTAATTACGGATTGTATTATAATAATATTATTCGATTTTTTTGCTCTTCAGTAGGTATTCCATCTTTTCTGTACCTATTATAAATTTCAAGTATCTAACTCATGACTTTTGAATTAGACTAATGAGGACGATGATTTTTGCACACATTGGGGTCTGACTGAGGGCATGGTCATAGGCAGGTCAATGAGCAATAAAAATGATACTGCGTCATCGGTAGAACTGTGTATTCTAATGTTTCGGAGTGTGGTATATTATCTTTTTACCACAGACATTGGAGTAAACAGCTGTAAACATAACGTGACGGTTCTGTCCCAGCAGCACCTGCAGCACCATTCAGGATTTTGCTTTATAGTAGAATCATTAAAGTACCACCTTGCTAAGAATTCTACATGAGGAAAGAATTTTGTTACTTTTCTTGATGATGATGATGTTCTCGACCGATTTCGGCCACAGCGACCGCATCATTCATTGCATAGGGCTACGATGAATGGCCCTATCGTGCGCTCTCATGTGGCTGGTGTAGCCAATTTTATTGCTGAATACACGCGCACATATACTACAAGTTAAGACTCCGTTAACAATGTTGTACGAGATGGCTGTTGGTGGTTTAGCCTTCAATTTGTCCCGCTTGGCATCGAGGTCTGCCCTTCTCTCTTCTTAATACTTTTAATACTTTTCTTAATCTAATAGAGGCGCACAATAATAATCTACTTCTATCTAATTCTAATCACTATTAAAAATAAGTTTAAATTCTTATAAACTCTGTTCCATTACTAAATTAAACCAGAAGTACCTAAGTAATGCATTATCAAATATTTGTAAACAGTTTAAATTCACCTAAGTAATATTTTAATTTTATTTATAAAGAAGCTAAATCCCAGTGCTTGGTAAAACCTAAATAGACTTATATACATATAGCACTGTTAAATGTAAGAAAACATTGTTCTAACTTTAAGTGTTTAATAATAGGTAAATAAAAATGTAAATAAAAAACAAAGTTTCCTAACTTTTGAATGCTGATGAATATGATTTAAAATGTTGAGTCATACCAATCCCCAAGTATCCTCCAATCCTCCAATAGGTAATTTTATGCCGGTTTTATTCAATTGATCATATTGTGATAAATTAAGTGATCGCATTTGAATGCCGTGCCGACCTTCACCAATTTTAGAAGTGAAGCAGTGCAAACTTGCGGAGAAAGCGAAGTTTCAAAATCATAAAATTCACCCTGAAAACTTTTCGCGTTTTCATTTTTGCTACGGGCGACGACTTCGCATTGTGCTAAAAAACAAATAACTCGCGACTTCCGGTCCATTTTCTTTTTTAATTTCATAAATGAGTTCCAATGAGTTTTCTATAAGTAGGTATTCAAATATTTGTGAGTTGCCAGATACGCAACACTTTCAGAGTGCCTTATGCACAGAACATCTTGTTCTGTGGTTCTGTGTTTATGTATGAGTACTAAGTACTTGTTGTATGGTCTGTGATGAGTACCTACCCTACTCTTACCTCTGCATGAAACTGCAATGTATTGTTCGTTGGGAAGTGGTCATTGTTCTTTAGGGTACTTTGTTTGTTATCATTAAAATTTAGGGTACTTTCCTTCCAACTTCCGTCTTTTACCTTTTAGAAATCCGACCCCACTGGTTCACGATCATAACATTTTACATCATTTTTGTAGTGTGGCTTACCTTCGCCATAATTTCACCCCTCGCCACTGCTGTATGTTCTCCCATACTTAGGGTTTCGATTTACTTACCTACTTAAATATCCAACCAGTAAGTACTATAAATCTTCAGCTTATTATACTCGTAATCGAAATATTATTATGTACCGATCGATACGGTTAGACCATCGACTAACAATTTGGTCCTTCGATTGGGGTCGATTGGGGTCAAGTGTGCGCCGAAGTGAGGACTCGACTGGATAACTTATACCAATTATATCTAATAAAACAGTAGGTACCTTACTGGCCAGTGTTATTGAAAACTGCGTTGCTCTTTTTAACCGACTTCTAAAAAAAAAAAGAGGAGGTTCTAAGTTCGTCGGAATCTTTGTTTTTTTTATGTTGGAATATTTTTTTATTTTTTATGTACTAAGGCATGGTACCTACTCGATTACGGCTGGACCGATTAAAAAAAAAGATTTTTTTGTTTGAAAGCATATATTTCCAAGTTGGTCCCATTATCATAAGGTCAGGATCTGGAGATGGAATCCTGGAGAAATCAAGGGAACTCTTCAACACCTATAGCGATTTTGGTATTTTCTTAAAAAACTCGTACATTTGCTTTCGATGAAGTGGAACTGATGATGAAGACCATAGATGTTCATCGGAATTATTCAGTACTAAGTATTTCACTGCTGCTATACGATTACTTTATTATGGTTGCTAGGCTATTTATGATCGTCATAATGCATTATGGTGAAGTGGATCTGATAGTGAAGTACCAGGAGAACTCCTCAACAATTAACGCCCCTGCGTCGGGAAAATCAGTATTTTATTTTGTAAAAGGTGATGAGTTGTTGACATACGTACCACAAAAAAGTAAAAAGAACCGCTTTCAAAAAACTTAACAAAAACAGCTTCAAAAATAAATGGCTAAAAAGCAAGAAATAAAATATTCGAATCTGTATAATTACTAACTCGAAAGTTAGTAATTATGCAAAAACTAGTTAAAAACGTCTTGTGAAGGGTGGGATATTAAAACCATGATTAAAGTTTAGATAAAAAATAAATAGGGAATTAATTAATTGGGTGACTGGAAATAATTAAAAGCGTTTGTTAATGGGATACTTAAATACTAAACTGGGTACCAGTTTATTTTTTGGGCGACAAAATAACTAAACGGGCGACTAACGGTGGATTACAAAAATACTCAAAACGGGCGACTACATATGGGTGATAAATAATTAAGTTAGCAGTGAAAACTCTAAATGGGTGACAAAAATACTGAGTGGGCAACTATTATACCAAGTAGGTAAAATACATGGTATTTTTAACACGTTTTTATTAGGCGGCTTTCTTGTTTGTTTGTTTTTGTCATCTCGATTAGGATAATAGTTATCTTTTTTAAATAAAATATATGCCAAATTTTAAATGTTTTGTGTGCCCTAAGTTTGTCGCCCAAATAGTAATTTGGTCGCCCGTTCTGAATAACTAGTTACCCAATTTGTATTTTAAAGTCACCCATTTTCAATTCTTGTATCTATTTCAGTACGCTATATTCAGTATTTTTGACACCCAAAATGGGAATTTATTGTTACCCGATTAAATACTACCCGAAGAAAAGAACCATTGAGAGCAATAATTTCTGTAGTTGTTGAGTGCATATAGGGTTACCATTGAGAAATTTAAAAATTCCTGACAAAAAGCCGGACAGGACAAGAAAAGTCCGGACATTTTCAGACAGATCCAGACTCTATACTTTTTGGGACTTCTCTTTCGAACACTACTGCTATGTGTGTTTTTTAACTAGTATTACACCGCCCAATCTTAAAAAAGCCGGACAAATTACAATGCCGGACAAAGTCCGGACAAAAGTCTAAAAATCCGGACATGTCCGGACTAATCCGGACGGATGGTAACCCTAAGTGCATACAGTATAATCTACAGCGAACTGTTGATAGTCTACGTCTACGGGACGTCCACGACATGAATATCTGTGCCCTGTGGGGACGTGTCGTTGCACTCTACTTCACAGGCATCGAAATTATTCGAAATTAGAGCATGCAATACCGTTATATCATTACCGCAATTTCGCGAATTTTCAGTACCGCAAAAGCGAGATTAGAACTGCGAAATTCGCGGTATTAATACCGTTTTTAAAAACGAACCGTGATCGCGTTAGAGTATACACCGTCATTTTGTAGTCGTTTTAATTAACTTAAGGGTGTGTTGTACTTGTACCAATGAAAATAAACATTTTTGCCCAAGAAATATGGGTCGAAAAACTATTTCGTACTCTCATGAAGAGTGCCTTTTACTTTATATAACGAAACAAATCGATTATAATATTTAATTTTTAGTTGATCGAGATAGATTGTTTATTTATTGTCTCTTTTGAATATAAAAATTCAAATTGGCACAATTATTACTTTTTGTACTTGACAGAGCTAAGTGATTAGTTTGGACGTAGAGTTAGTTTCTTCTTTGAATAAAGTGTGATATTTTATAATATTTATATAACAAAGTTTAAAGTTTTAATTAAGGGACCAATATTAGTGATTCGATAGGAGAAATTCTGATAGAAACAGCCAGATAGATACGCTTTCGATTCTTACCAAGAGACTGTATCTTCGCGACACATTACATTGCTCTATTTTTGTTATACTAATTGTAAACAGATTGATATTGTATTGTACCAATAAAACATTTGACCGTATCGATGGTTTTGTGTTTATTATCGACAGCTTTATTGAACCGAGATGGTATTTTTTGTTTATGTTTAATTGTTCTAGTTTCAGTTTTTCTCCACTTGTAAGTCGTATCGTGACCACGAAAGGATAATTCGTACTTTTTATATATTTCGAAATTAGATAGTACCGTAAACAACATAATAAATCTTAAAGATATTTGGAATTGCAATATTATAGACACGACATTTTAAAAATTTGGTCACGGAAATTCGTCAACACCATCGCAGCAACATCAAAACAATTAAACAATTAAAGTATGTCTGGAAGTAATTGGTCACGGATTTCCGTCATCGCCATTAACTTGGTTATCTGATTAAGTATTATTCTTTTATTATTTGTAACATTTTACAATACTGTGATAGTAAGTACATATTTCAAAATGAGTGACTGTGCTGAGATGCATTTATTAATTTAAGAATTTCAAAGGACACATATCAAATTCGTCATCACCATTAACATCATTACCATTTTTTAGATGAAAATGGCGATGATGCTGTGTAAACGGTAATGATGAAAATTAAAATGCTATATAGGATTATTGGAACCATGACGTATTCCTCCTAAGGTGTTATAGATGAAATCAAAACAAATGTTATTGTTATATAACTTTTTCTCGAAAGGTTAATAGTTTTTGAGTTAATTGAAATTAAGTATTTTTTTACCAAAAGTACGTTTTCAGACACAAATTTTTGAAATAAAAGATAACTACTCATTCGATGTCAGTTTTTTTATTATTTTGGGATAGAAAATATTCTGATTGTTGATAATGAATATTTTTTATAGTGTTTATAAAATATACAATCCTTAAATGCATTTTTTTATATATATTTTTATTTTTCTAGATTTTCTGGAAATAACGGCAAATACCTTAGTAACTAAGCGTGCAATATATTTTAAAAACATCTCCATCTATTTTGCTTTTTGTTGGGGTATAAAACTTATTAATAATTTCTATAAATAAGATTGAGATGTTTTTAAAATATTTTGTACGCTAGTAACTAATACTAGGATTTTTTTATATTATTTTCAAAAAATCTGGAAAAATAAAAAATGCTTGATTTTTTTATATACACCTGGGGCCATACTATGAGCTTTTATAGCAGGAATTATATTGAACTGCCTTACTATTTCGTCTTACTTTTTTAGTGCCTCACTTTTTTAAGCAGTCCTGTTTGAGGCATGCTTTTGAAATTTGCTGATGGTAAGCCCCCTATACTTTCTTACATTTTTTTTATTCATAATCAACACTCAGAATATTTTCTATTCCGTAGTAATAAAAACACCAGAATCGAATAAGTACCTAGTTATCTTTTAATTCAAATGTTTGTGTCTGAAAACGTACTTTTGGTAAAAAATACTTAATAACAATTAACACGAAAACCATTAACCTTTCGAGACAAAATTATATACCAAAAAAATATTTGATTTGACCTCATCAGCTATAACCCTTTAGCAAGAATACGTCATATTTTCAGTAACCTTCGGGTGTTGTTGGAAGGTCGCATTTGGCAAAAAAGGAAAGAACCGAAGCGAAGCGAGGGCGGGCCGCTAGTAATAATGTATATTTATTGTGAAAGGACTAAAGATTTTCCTTGTATAATGTGTAAATTGATGTAAAATATATTTACACGCTGTATCATTTATGTTTGTATTATTTTATAATTAAAATTATATATTAAATAAATATAGAAACGTAATAGCACAATTATACAAATAACGATAATAGGCACTGGTCTAGATCTTGAACTAGGCTAGTCTTACTTCTCATTGAAAAAAGATAGGCAATATATACCTATAATTCTGTGCCTCCAGTCAAAAAGGGCATAATTCAAAAAGACTACTTTTCAGGAGAGTTGAAAAACCAAACTTTTATTGTTTTTTTAGTTATTAAATTATGAACACGATATCCAATACTGCATTTATTTAGATATATTTTTAATGATACGATTAATGGAAATTTATTCTACATTTGTACACTCTATATATTTTTTTTTCTAAATTTTCTTGAATTATGCCCTTACTAACGACTACATAAAAGCATAACGTGATTTAAATGAACTTTTTTTTGCATGATATAAGAATAACATTAATTGTCTATTCAATAAATTAAGACTAAAGGTAACAAATGATGTACATAATATGTTTGGTTAGCGATATCGGAGTTTTTAAGGGCAGATCATATTATCAATTTTATCGACAAAACCCCCCACATGTTCGGGTCTATCCCCTCTTCTGCTGGAATGACCGGCATTTTAAATTTGACTTTTTATTTAAGATGGCCCTGCCGATAATATTAATTCCTTTAGATTTAAAAATCCCACAGTTATAAAAAAAATACTTTTCAAAAATCAAACGCAAAAGTCAAATCGATACACTTCCCCACTGTGGAAGTGCTTTATTCAAAGAGTGACAGCCACGGGAACCTACCCTTTTATGTGATAGCCAGTTTTGGCACAATATGGTAAAATATAAATTTAATTATTAACAATAGCATTAAAATGTATCTGAAATAAAAATTATTTAATTTTTATTTTATTTTAAAAAGCTTACAATATTACCTCATCATCATCATTACTTTACATCATTACCTTATACAATATTACTTATCAAGTAAAAAATAATTATGTAGACTTTTGACTTTAATACATCCTAAAAAATAATGAATGAATGAATGAATGAATGAATACTTTATTGTTCACCATAATAAAATAATCCGAAATTGGTGTGCTTTTTTGTTTCTCTTACAGATCTCAAAATAAGGTGCATTTTTTATATTTTTATAATACACAGGAATATTATCTACAAAACGAAATCAGAACTATTGTTCTGAGTTGCATATTTTGAGAGTTATTATTGTTTGAATATGATTCTTACGTAAATGGACAAATTTAAAAACATTTTTATCAGTTTTTAACTTAAGTTGATAATTTTATCGCAATATAAATGTCATTGAACTATAAAAGCAAGTATTTACGAGTTTTGATTTTTGACCATTTTCAAAAATTAACATTTAGTGCCATAGGGTCAAACAATAATAACTCTTGAAATCTGCAACACAGAGCATTGATTTTGATGTCGTTTTGTTTATAATATTCCTGTGTATTACCAAATTAAAAAAAAACTCACATTAATATCCTTGTTTTCAAGATCTGTGGGAAAACCTAAAAAAAAGCACTAATTTCGGATAAAAATTTACTAAAGTATTTTTTATGACGAATTAAAGTTAATAGTTGACATAATTATTCTTTTTTACTTGATAGGTGATATTATAAGCTTTCAAAAACTACTTTTTTATAACTGTAGGACTTTGTAATCCAAAGGAATTTATATTTTCGGCAGGGCAATCAAACATTAAAAGTCAAATAAATTTAAAATGCTGGTCATTCCAACACGACAGGGGATAGACCCGAACATGGGGGGGGGGGGTTTGTCGATAAAATTTATCTTATTATACACATACATATTGTATGTAGTCATAATCGCTTTCTTCACATAAATTTGTTTTGCAGAGAGCATCAAGTAGCTCTGATTTGATTGTGAATATCGGAACCAGCTTATATCGCGCCAATGCACATTTTCTTTATTGGCATTAATTTTCCTTAAGTAGTACCAGTGGGCCTTTAAAGAGTGCTTCAATATTATAGAAAGTCTCCAAAGTCGTTTCTTTCACAGTGAATTGGCCTCTTTCCCCAGCAGACCTTACCATCTGGTAATAATCTCTAGGATGGTGATGGTGAATACTTTGGTTTTTTTTAGTGGTTATAACGTGGTTATAAAGAGCATAACTACATTTAATTCTATATTATTTTTAAACTTAATGATATAACATGAATTATGTCTTCTATTAATAAATCAAATGTAATTATGCTTTTTTAATCACAGATAATTTTGAGACTATACCATTTATGTCTTTCTAAACGTAAAACTCAACAATTATTAAAAACTGTGCCCTTACAAGCGGTGAGTTATGCTTTTTGTGTAAAAAATAAATGTATGTTAGGAGGTAGGTACAGTTATGCCCTTTTTTGATATGTTATGTAACTCAATGCGCTGATTACAACAGTGCAATAAAATAAAAAGGGCATAACTCGTCTTATGCCCCTTTTGACTGGAGGCACAGAATTATACTGATGATATCCCGGACGCGATATTAGAAATGCCTGTGGGGTACAGACACTGCCTGATCTGTACCGCTCTGGGTTTTTCAAATTAATAATGTCGAAAAAGCCTGTGTGTTTCAGAGCACCGCTTGCTCTGTATCACGCGGGGTTTTTCAACAAAAATTTTTATAATATCATCCTAAAAAGCCTGTGGAACACAGACACCTTGCGCTGGGATCCACAGGGATTTTCTAAATATAAATACCCCGAGCGATACAGACGCGTAAGGCACTAAGGTCCGTATTATAGGACGAGACTCAAGCACTGCTTGCTGCTTGAGTACAGTTAGAAAGGGATGGTGCTATTCATCGCATATAGCGCTATCCCTTTCTAACTGTACTCAAGCAGAGATTTGAGTTTGAGTTCGATTCTATAATACGAGCCTAAATATCGTGAAACTTGGATATTAAACTAAAATAAAATCTCTCTTATCAAAAAAACTTTTAACTCGTCAAAAAAAACATGGGACATAATTTATTTTTGGTAGGTCCTTTTAGAAAGAAATCCCCAAAGAACAGCTGTTTTATCGTAATTTGCAAAATTTCTCGAAAACAGCATAGCACAATCAAACTTTTCATTTTACCTACCTTACCTAAAAACGTGTGTAATGTGTGTAGGGAATTGAAAATATCCTACCATAAATAATATTAATTGAGAGTTTTACAAAAAATATATTTTTATAATAGAAAAGTATTTTGTTAGTTTTTCGCAATTTCCGAGTGCAATAACTAACAGCCGAACGTTATTTCATTTTTTTTATTTGATAATGTTTGTACCTACAGTCAACAGCACATCAGATTTAGACTATAGGTACTTGACCTTGTGACCGCCTTTATGCCGTACGTTATAAAAGCTGTTTTGCAGTTTAACTGTTTAACTTAACGTGCTGTCTTGTATACCCACATCAAAGAGTACTTTTGTAATATAGGTAATAAAGAATCTTGCTGGCTTTTTCTGTTAACAAGAAAATTATAATCACTGATAATGTGTTTTATTGTCTTTTTTTGTAATATTCTTTATTTATAACAAAAGTGTTAATGAAAAAATAATAAATCGAAATGAAAAACACATTAAGTAACACATAAATATTACTTATGTCAGATTAGTGATACAATAAAACATAATTAGGTATTGTTTATTAATTATCCAAGAAACTTGAAAATGCGCTCTATCAAGCTACCGCCCGCGACGTTCTTAGGAACCAAAGTCTGCTATATTTTAATCCAGGTTAAAAAAAAACTATCTGTGTGCCTTTCATCACAATAAATTAATATTAATAGTAGGATAAACTAAAAAAATATACCACAAAAAAAATCGCTAGTATGACTATAAATCACTATTTTAATATTCTACATAATTTACCGAAACATGAAAAAGGAATACTTTAACCACAACTGTAATTTTCTGAATTGTCTGTGTTCCACAGGCTTTTTACGGTGATATTATTAAATTTTTCGTCGAAAAACCCCGCGCGCTCCAGAGCAAGCGATGCTCTGAAACACACAGGCTTTTTCTAACGTTATTAGTTAGAAAAACCCAGAGCGGTACAGAGCAGGTAGTATCTGTACCCCACAGGCATTTCTAATATCGCATCCCGGACGTCAGTCAGCCTATTCGAAGTTATTATGGCTTTCAAACTAAAAACAACAGGGCAGTGGGTAACGATAGAGTGACGATGACTTACTACAGAAATTCTGAGAGTGGGCGATAACCCCATACCATATTCAAAATCTTTCAGAAGCTTTTCAGTTCCGTCATCGTTGAAGGCAAAACGCCGAAGGCATGGAACACAAGCGAGGTGATTCCTGTTCTTTAAAAAGAGTGACGAGACCCTCATAAAGAACTATAGACCCATCCCACTTCTGAACCATGTCTGAGCCAGGACTGGAAAGGACTCGGCATCAACATTTATAGCCAGTAACTAACGTTTCTTCGTTTTGCCGATGATACTCATGTCCGAGACCATGGAAGATATGGAAGACCTGGACAGAAAGCTCGAAGATTTCCTTAGTGCTTCCCAAAGAGTGGGTTTTAGGATGAACATGGATAAGATTAACATTATGTTGAATGCCCATGTTGCACCTCCAGCACAGAATATTAATAGTACTAACGTCCCCCAGTTCATGTTTGGAACACTATACTCGAAGTTGTTAACCGTTATGTTTACCTAGTAATGACAGATAGTCCATTTAGGTAAGTCTAACTTCGAGAAAAATCTCTTCTATGATCTTCAGGGTCTTCGAGAGATTTCTCCTTGAATCCAATTCTGATGGGCCAACATTCGGGAAACTTCGGTATTCCAAGGCAGATGTCTATAACCAGTGTGTGTTGCCGATGGTTAATTACGGCAGTAAAACGTGATCGCTAACAAACAATGCGTCTCATAAGAAAGCTCAAGGTCACCCAGCGTGTAATGGAGAGAGCCATGCTTGGTGTTCCCCTGCGTGGTCGAATTAGTAATGAGGAGATCGCCGTGGAGGACTCAAGTAACCGACATCGCTTGAAGGATTGTTCAATTGAAGTTGCAGTGGGCGGGATACATAGTCAGAAGAACTGATAACCGTTGGGGCGGAAGGTTTTGGAATGGCGACCGCGCACCGGATGACGCTCGCACTCCGTAGATAGGCATAGGCACCTGAAGAGATAGACCGACGATCTGGTAAAGGTCGCGGGAAGCTGGTAGATGCGGGCAGCGCAGGACCAATCGTTGTGGAGATCCTTGGGTATAGACCCAACCCAGCATTGGGTGTCGTGCGGCTGATATAATGATGATAATGACAAGTATTAGGAAAATTCGTCATTACCGTTAACTTGTCATCATTACCCTCAATAAGAACGTCATTACCATTACCATGATGTCATTACCATTAGGGCATGGATACCGGTATACCGAAATACCGGTATACCGGATTTTTTTTTTCGGTATTTTGATACCGGTATTTGAGAGTAAAATACCGGTATTTCGGTATTTCGAAAAAAAGCTGTATATTTTTGCAAGGGTGTTTAAATACTATGCAGAACGTTCAATTTCTATGGTTCACAGTGTTGTTCATACTGCAGATGAGTTTACGATATGAAAACTCAACGAATCACGAATAATCATGATTATAGAAAAAATCACCACTAAATCAACTACGCAAAACACTGCATGCATATAGCTTATCTAGATGGTATTTGATGATATTCCTTTTAGTTGTTCGTTTAATGTTTTCAACATCATCATATCAGCCGCACGACGACCACTGCTGGTCTTATTCAAGGATCTCCGCCTCCCTCAAGGATCTCCAAGACGATCGGTTCTGCGCTGCCCGCATCCAGAGGTTTCCTGCGACCTTCACCAGATCGTCGATCCACTTTGTCGGGGAACGTCATCCGGTGCGCGGTCACCAGTCCAGAACCTTTCCGCCTAAACGGCCATCGATTCTTCTCGCTATGTGTCCCGCCCACTGCCACTTCAGCTGAGCAACTCTTCGAGCGATGTCGGTTACTTTAGTTCTCCTACGCATCTCCTCATTTCTGATTCGATCACACAGGGAAACGCGGAGCATTGCTCTCTCCAATGCATGCTGGGACCTGGGTGACCTTGAGACCTCCTTTTTATGAGACCCATAGTTAACGACCACTAACCGGAAATGATCTTTTAATATAGATAAATTATCTTTATATATAGACTTTCGTCTCGAGACACTGAGGTAAGTCGGACGCGAAGATTTTTCGAAGCATCCTGAATGCTGCCCAGCCGAGTAGGATTCGACGAGAAATCTCTTTCTTGAAGTTGGACTTGCCTAACTGGACTACCTGTCCTTACCTAGGACGTAATGATCAACAACTTCAAGTGTAGTGTTCCCAACATGAACTGGAGTGGGCACAACATGGGCATTCGACACGATTTTCGTCTTATCCATGTTCATCCTGAGATCCACTCTTTGAATACGGAGATCTTCGAGGATTGTATTCAGGTCTTCCAAGGTCACAGCCATAAGAACAATATCATCGGCAAAACGAAGGTGTGTTAGGTACTAGCCAGCCTTAACTGGACACTGCAAACTAAACAGACACCTGTTTCATATGAAATTGAGTGATACTGACGTCTGCAGATATTGTAATGAGGAGCAGGAAACACCCAAGCACCTCTTATGTGGCTGTGGACCTCTAATCCACAGGCGTAGCATCCATCTGGGACGACACATAATCGACCCAGAGGAAATTAAAACTCTGAAAACCAGGAAGATTCTCGACTTCTTGGAAGCCGCTGGGCTCAACTTGAGCTGCATTGCCCCTAACACTCAAATAATAGTTACTGGCCATTAATATTGATACCAAGTCCATTCCAGTATATGAGTTTAAAGATGTCCTCCAACGCAGCTGTGAACAGTTTCGGAGAAATAATGTCTCCCTGTCTCACACTTCGCTGCAGTTGGATTTGTGGTATAGAACTCTATACTATGGTACTTTAAAGCCTTTTCGAAACCCGGCTTGTTTGGGAGGTTGGAAGTCGTCAAACCTGCGAGCGTGACGGACGATTCGTAAGGACATGGCTCAGAAGTGAGACGGGTCTAGTTTTTTAAAAGGGGCTTATTCCCATTTTTAAAGAACGAAATACTTTACTTAAGTTATATTGCGCCAGAAAACATGATCTAGCTACTGAATCTACCACCAGTTCACAAATTTGGAGGCCTCTCAGAGAAAGAACTGGCGGAAAAAACTCAGAGAGGTTATGTCGACCTCCCTTTTGATCCCTATCTACAAAACAAACTAACTGTATCTTTAGATCCTGCAGTGTGTGATTTGGGATGGGATTTTAGTTGATGAATTATAGGGTCCCAAGACTCCCAAGCTGGTGGTACTCTCCAACCATCTTCTTTATGGAAATTTTGATATTTGTAGATTTCAATAATAATTGAATCAAATAACGTATTTGCTTTAGTATTCTTAATTACCTAGGTATTATTTTAATAACTCATTTTGTGGAGTTTCTGCCATAAAATATAGCGTAGAAAATTGCTTTAATCACTCTCCACATACAAGACTTACTTATCGTTCTTAGAAACATTTAAAAAGTATGTAACTAGCAGTTTTAAAAAAAATACCGAAAAAATACCGAAATACCGGTATACCGGTAATTGAAATTTCAATACCGGTATCAATACCGGTATGAAAATCATTCCGGTATTCCATGCCCTAATTACCATAAAATGACAAAAACTTTGATCATCAGTATCTCCTAATTCCTCTACTGAATAATAGTGCCTTCGGTTGGTTTACAAAGTTTATTAATAAATCTTTAAATTTATCTCACTTAGCACGCATTTCCGACAAGTTTAAAAAAAATTGAAAATAGATTACAAATATTTTGAAACGGCGAATTCACCCTGGTCGTAATAACTGCTAATTTATAGCTACTATGGCAAGTGGGGTGGGGTATCATTTTCGGGTAAAAAAAAAAAGATGGCCAATCATTTTCTGGAATAAAAAACACACCTTCACATACAAAAAAAAATAATTACCGTAATTCCGAAACTAAAAAATTGAAAATTTTATAAACAAAAAAATATTTCTAGTTACGATAAATTTTAAACGAGTACAAATATCGGAATAAAAAAATATGGTTAGAAAGCCACATTAATACAGATTTCAAAAATATTAGTTTCATTGGAACAGTTTCATTAAAAATGCGTTTAAAAAATATTATACATAGTGCGGCAGTGGCATAAAAAAATCTTAAAAATGCGTTTTGTTAAAGGCCGGAACAGTTCACTTTGTGACACCAGTACCAAATTTTAGTATGTTGTTAAACGTTTTATTTCCTCTTAAAACCATCAGGAGACTACCTTTTAATTGCCTTGTTCCGGAGATATGACGTCATCAAAATGGCGGCTGACGTATTTTGAAAAATACTGATAATTATGATTCTATGAATCTTATATACATGTATGGGGTGTCAGATTAAAGGGAATTAAGTATTCTATAATGTCGTAATACAAAACATTGTCTGCGTAGTACATTTACGAAAATATTTTAAATAATATGGAACTTCAATCTAAAAAACCTTCCTATTTTAATTTCATTTTAAGTACCTTAAATATTAAACTGATATTTTTATTTGCAAACAAAAATATGCTATTAAATTCCATATAATGCAGTTTTCGAAAAATATACCTTTCAAGTACTTTTACTAACAATAAATAGCGAAAAAAAATTATTTTACGTCGCGCGCCGTCTATATCTTATATAAAAGATTTTTTTTATTAAAGTATAACAATATGGGTGTCCAATGAAAGCTAATAAATAGCCGATTCCAAATATATATGCATTATAATACTTTAATGTTACTGTTTTGAAGAAAACTAAAAAAACCAAAAAAACAGATGTACGAAATATTTGTAAATTATTTGAAAAATCAAAAAATTCTAGTCAATATTGTAACAAAAAGGGCAAAAATCGCAAGCGCACATGTTACACGATTGCATGAATGTTGTTAGGTCCCTTGAAAGCAGTTAATACCGAAGTATGCAGCCCTGAAACCCTGTGCTGCTCGTAAAACTTAGCATTTTTTTCAGTTTCTTCAAAAAACTATATTAACGAAGCGTTTTCCAAGTTGTTTGGTTCTATACTTTTATGAAGCTTACTAAATTAACTACAGTTTAAGCTAAATTTGAGTAGTCTAAGACTATTGGTTGTGGAGATACAGCAGGTCAAAGCTCGTATTTTTTAATTTTTTTTCCATTTGCCTATCTTTGACTAGCTGAGTCTTCGCAATCAATAGTCGTAGACCACTAAAAATAGACTTAGACTGTAGTTAATTTAATAAGCTTTATAAAATATTAAGATCAAGTTACCTGAAAAACTTCTCCTTAGGAAAGTTTTTTTGAGGAAACTGAAAAAAATGCATATTTTTTCGCGCAGCACAGGGTTTCAGGGCTGCATACAACGAACTAAGATACTAAGGAAGTGTAATTCCGCTCAAAAAATAGCACCACGCAAACTAGGACCGAGTGGGCGGGGCTAAAAAAGTACTAGCGAAGCACGATTTAGTCATGTCTGTCTGCCACGCGCTCGGCGACAGTCGTTAGCGTTACCACAAAAAAATAATTAGAAAAATGATTAAAATGACGTCATGTGTGGTCAAGTGGTGAAAAAGACCAAAAGAAGGCAGCAAAACTATACAGACATAACATAACATAGGAAAGTAACATATTTTTCGTTTTTTAGAAATATCTATGAGCGTATACATACAAAATATGGTCGTTATTATGCAACAAGTGTTAAGTCGCTTTGTGGGCCAGAGTCAAATCTTCACATTCACTGCTATCACACATTTTTAAACAAGAATAAAACTCTCTCATGGAATTCAGTAAAACAAAAAAAAGGAAAATTTAAATCAAAATTTTGTAATGCTAAAAATGGCGCGTCCTGCAATATGCAATACATAGAAAACGAGTAATCTGATGTAATCTCTTTGTTTTTTATTTTTATACAGGTTGTAACAAAAACGCTGTCCAATCCGTGAAGGGATGATTAGGTAGGTACCTATAAAGATTCTATTCACACAATCCTCTTTGATTAACGAGTAAAAATCCTTGGTTAAAATAGAATAAATAAAAAATGAAGAACTCACATTGCAACACCGAAGGCAGCATAGTGGCACGACAAGTAGTGACGTCATGAGGTCAAGACCGTCAGATCAGAACACAAAGTAATGACAATTTCCAGAAACTGTGATTTTTATGCAGCTCTGAAAACAGCTTTTTAATATGGAGTTTGATCAGCGGATCATTCTGCTGGAACCCCAATGTGAGATCTGCTGCGAAAATGCTACTTTATATTTCCACCACCAATAGAAATACATGCCTAGCAACGGTGCACTAGATTGTCCCGAACACTTTGCAGCACACCTGTATTCCACTTAATTAGTACAAATGTGGCTATTATTCGCAAACGCATTACGGATTCACTCTCACAAATGTTTTTAAACATCAACTGTAAACATGACCTCACAAATAAAAATCAAGGGGTGTCAAATCTGGAGATCGCGCTGGCTACGGAGTTGGTCCACCTCTTCCAAACCACCGTCACCCATATTGCTAGTTTAGGTATTTGCGCACCGGTCAATAAGCATGTTAAAATAGTCTGCATTTGAAAAAGATCTTGACAAGAATAAACTTTGACTTGGTGGAATACGCTGCTATAAAAAATACATTACGACAAACTGAGAACCTCCTCCTTTTTTAAAGTCGGTTAAAAAGGTGTCGCTATAAGAATTTTGTATTGCCAATTAAGGCATGCTTTTTTAAGTGAAAAATAAAAATAAAGCGACGTATTAATACTGTTGTTCTTTATCAGTCACACCTCTAAAAGACGTATTAAGGTGTTGCTCGCGCAAATGTGATAATTATCTACATAAAATGTACTTACATGTTATAAAAAAAACTTTACAGTATACATTGTCTTTTATCAAGCATAACTATTTTATTTCAATAGCTTGCCTAATTTTAGTCCTTCTTGAAATCATATGTCTTACCAATTCGTGACAAATAATATGATCATCATTCATCAACATCATCATTTTATAATTTTCATAAAATAAAATAACAATAAAATCATCACAGCCGAAAGACGTCCACTGCTGACATAGGTCTCCTTTAGTTTTTTAGAGCGACTAGTTACAGGCGACTTGCATCAAGCGTATTCGAGCGGTCTTTACCAAGTCGTCCGTCTACATAATAAAACAAACATTATATCTAACAAACAATAATGTACTAATTTCATAAAACAATTTTATGATGCCGCCCAGCGCGCCGTAGTAGGTTAGGTGTACTGACTGCATTCTACGTTACACCGTCCTCGCCTCAATGACAAAGGCACGACAACGGCCCAATGAGTGACACGAGGCGAGTCAAATATCCAATCATGTTTGATCTGCGTTCAAACCCCAGCCAATAGAAAACGTCATATGCGTTAGAATACAATCTAATGCCGATTATGCGTGCAATGTAATAAGGTATGTTTTTACTAGTTCATTGTTGAGTTTGCGACCTTTTGTGTTACAGAATATGTGAAGGTGCCATTTTTTATGCAATATTTGTTAGGAGTTAGGCTTCCTTAGATCTTAGTTCGTTGGCTGCATACTTCGGTATAAACTGCTTTCAAGGGACGTAACAACATTTATGCAATTGTGTTACATGTGCGCTTGCGATTTTTGCCCTTTTTGTGTCAATATTGACTGGACTTTTTTGTTTTTTAAAATAATTTACAAATATTTCGTATTTCTGATTTTTCGTTTTTTTTAGTTTTCTTCAAAACAGTAACATTAAAGTATTATAATGCATATATATTTGGGAAATGCTAATTATTACCTTTCATTGGACACCCATATTGTTATACTTTAATAAAAAATATCTTTTATATAAGAATTAAAGGGCGCGCGATGTAAAAAAAATTTTTTTCGCTATTTAGTGTTAGTAAAAGTACTTAAAAGGTATATCTTTCAAAAACTGCATTATATGGAATTTTATAGCATATTGTTGTTTGCAAATAAAATTATCAGTTTAATATTTAAGGATGCTTAAAAAAAAATTAAAATGGGGAGTTTTTATAAATTGAATTTTTATATCATTTAAAATATTTTCGTAAATATACTACGCAGACAATATTTTGTACTATAACATTATAGAATACTTAATTCCCTTTAATCTGACACCCCATACATGTATATAAGATTCATAGAATCATAATTATCAGAATTTTTCAAAATACGTCAGCCGCCATTTTGATGACGTCATATTTCCGGAACAAGGCACTTTAAAGGTGGTCTCCCGACGGTTTTTAAGAGGAAATAAAACGTTTAACAACATACTAAAATTTGGTACTGGTGTCACAAAGTGAACAAGATTTTTTTTTACCATCGCCACTCTAAAAAAAGCCTTTAATTCAACGATAAGAGTGAATAATAAGCGATTTTATTCACCGAGTGAATAAAAATAATTTGAATTTGGAACAAGCGCGAAAAAAAATAAAACGTGCTGAAAGTATGGAGCTATTCCATAGATAAAGCCATAATATATATCCCGCCAATTTTATTTAGGTACTTTTTAGTGTCTTATCTTTGGGTTCTTTTCAAAAAAAATATCTCGCCAAATTAATTAGGTTCTTTTTAGTTTCTTTTCTTTGGGTTCTTTTCTTTATATTAGAGGGAGATTAGATGTTCAGTCTTGCATCAGTCCATTCCATCAGTCTGGTACGATCTTCAGTCTGTAAAAATTCAGAGTCGTAAAAGTATACAAACTGATGAAATGGACTGATGTCAGACTGATCATGTAATTTCCCTCATAGCATGGTTGTTTTATGTCATTGGAAAACTTATAGTTTCACTATTTTCTAACGGTTAAATTACCGATTACCTATCTAAATAATAAGATTTGATAACTATAAATAGGTACTATAGGTGTATAGGTGTAAGTAGTAGTAAGTACTGCTATTATGTTTTCTCGCAGTCAATGGTAAAAAGTAGAGTACACAACTCGTGAAAAAAAATTTCATCTCGGTCCTTTGTATCCCTCGTTTCGCTAAGGATTCTACTTTTGAATCCCTCGCTACGCTCGGGATTCAACTCTAGAATCCTTCGCTGCTCTCGGGATCCAAGTAGTACCTCGAACTAAACTCCTTCTTTTTTTACTTGTTGTATAATCTACTATTATGCCACTGCTGCACTATGTATAATTTTTTTTAAACGCATTTTTAATGAAACTGTTCCAATGAAACTTATATTTTTGAAATCTGTATTAATGTGGCTTTCTAACCATATTTTTTTATTCCGATATTTGTACTCGTTTAAAATTTATCGTAACTAGAAATATTTTTTAGTTTATAAAATTTTAAATTTTTTAGTTTCTGAATTACGGTAATAATTTTTTTTTGTACGTGAAGGTGTGTTTTTATTTCAGAAAATGATTGGCCATCTTTTATTTACCCGAAAATGATACCCCACTTGCCATAGTAGCTATAAATTAGTAGTTATTACGACCAACATCACGCGTGGTTAAAAAAGACTTCACCCCTCCCCCTCCCCCCCAGCAGGGTGGCTCCCTCTGTCTCCCGGGCGTTTTTCACTCTGGTCCACCTAAGGAACAAGTATACCAAGTCTCATCCTTTAATGGAAAAAATATTGGTGTTGTCCTATACGTATCCCACTATAACCACAGAATACATAATAGACAGAATACATAATAGCTATAACTAATATTGAGCTGGGCCAAACTATTAATTATAATTATATCAAAAAAAAAAAAATATCAATTCAGGTTTAGCTAATAGGTCAAATGTAGTATCATTTTCGGATAAATCAATAACGTAGAATTCACTTCTGATATAAAGAAAAGGAATTTATCAAGCAGTTTCTGAAAAATTACACAATAACCAAAATGTTTTTACTTTTATTTTTTATTTTTAGTGTAAGTACCTTCTGTATATTGGTAGTGTAGATATATTATTATTAGGTAGAAAAATCTGCTCAGCCAAACGTGAGATAATCGCGGAGAAACATACCTATACATACAGGTCAAACTGAGAACCTTGTTTTTTTTGAAGTCGGTTAAAAATAATACACTAAAGGTACCTAACCTATCCCTTTTCCAACACAAAAAACATCATCCATTTCGGTTCATAAATAACAAAGTCGTCAAGGTAGTATGCAAAATCATAGTATTTTCAGGATTACTTGAAAACTACTGAACTGACTTGAAAAAAATAATAATGGGACCATCTCGCAAGAATATTCAATCGAACAAAAAAACAATCATCAAAATCGGTCCATAAATGACGGAGATACCTATATGCGCGAACAACGTTAAAAAAAACAGTATATAGGTACAATCGAATTGAGAACCTCCTCCTTTTGATGAAGTCGGTTAAAAATTAATTCGACACCCTAAATTCATACGAATATGATATCAATCAAACTGGGCATAGCAGCTTAACTAATACATCTATCAAGATTGGGCTGAAAGCCCAAACTTCAAAATATTTACTACAAAAAATCGTGGTGGCTCCACTTCTTAAATCCATCCTAGGGTCCTAAGGACCAATCCTGCCAAAGGAAATCTCTGGTTAACAAAACGCCGTATTTTCCACCCTACTGACGCCACTATTGGTCTTGGGCGCAAAATACACCGAAGCGACGTGATCCGGATACGAATCCGATCCACATCCGCATCGTACCTTAGAATCCGAATCTTCGTGTATTTTGCGCTTTGCTTGGCTCATGCGGTGGGGACGATAAAGCCTGTGCTGCTGTGAATTGTGATTGAGCGCACCCGCCTTGCTCAAGCAATAGTAGATTGTTATACAAGACGCTAAAATGACCCATTGCATACGAGGTAGTTTTATTCCCGAGCTTTAGCGAGGGAATAAATAGAAACCGAGTTACAATGGGTTTTAGCGTCGTGTGTTACACTCTACTTTTCACTACGAAGGCGAGAAAATAAAATACAATATTAAATACCTAGTTTATACTTACGTAAACGAATCCACTCATTTTTCTATCCTCCACTTTATAAACTTTTCATACAGTATTTAAATAAATGATTTGTGCTTGACGGCAAAAGATTAAAATTATTTCTTTCCTATTACTTACTTACAGGCACACAATTCAATCAGTTTGGTATTAGAGAAAAATTCTAAAGATTTCGCGCCTTTTTTAATTTCTACTGTAGCAGCTAAGAAACACAATGCACGCATTCTACGATCAAACTTAAAGTCACAGAGTATAAATAAGTCTATGATTTCACCGAAGAGATCGCTGCTTTTAGTTCCATTTTCAAAAATAAAAATGAGAAACAGTATTGAGTCGAGCGAGTCTTTTTTCGTGATTATGAATAAAGACTTTTTCGTTTTAGTAGGCTCATTGGTAATAGACAAACATTAAAAAAGAAAAAACTTTATCCCCTAGGGGTAATTTTGCTATTTTATCCTGGCTCTTGTACCTTACAATGACGGACTTTTAGAGCAAGAGGAGTGAAAAAAAATAAGCATAGGATAGGATACGAAAAAGAGAATTTGAGCGAGCGAGAACGTCCGCGCACCCGGCCGCCGGCCGCCGCCGCCCGCCGCCCGCCGCCGAGCGAGCAAGCCGCATTCCTCGACTGGGTCGTCGGCACAGTCACGCACGCACGGGCCCGCTCGCCTTCCCTTCCCCCACCAAATTCAGTCAGTCGTTCGCGCGCGTCACCATTGACGAGTCGGTTACGTTCCGTAGTATCGTATGCTGTGTTTACAACAATTATTATTGTGTGTGTTTTAATATAGTTCAAATATTGCTACGAGTGACTAGTGACAGTGCAAAAAATAGTTGTGTCGCAAGATTAATTTAGTGCTAATAATATAGTGGTTTACGAGCATCGGACAGCCACGGCGGCAGGCCCCGAGCGCAGGTAGCGTAGCGTTAGCGTCTCATGTCATGTTTGTTTTCAATCTGATTACGAGTATTACGACAGCGTTTATCTGGTTTAATGAGGCCCAGGTGTTATTGGCTATATTTCGCTGAAGTTTTTCTACGTTGATGCTAGAATATAGATAGGTGTATCAATAGACCCATGTGACCGAGCTAGTGTAGATCAATTGAGTGGCGCTCACCACGTGGTGCGATCCATGTGCGATCCGTCCAGCCAGGCGACTGTTGTAAACAATAATTCAACGCCCTACCCCCCCGGTTCCCCCGCCGGAAGTCGAACTGCGCACCGCGCGCGCCGCGCACCGCACACGTACATCGCTCGTTTGGCTTGCGCGTGTCTGTGCTGCGTCTGTGCTGCTTCTCGTTTCTCGTTGGCTCGCTGATCTGTAGCCGCGAGTATCTTATCCCATCCATCCCACAAACCAACGCTTTTTCAGCTCAACACTCGTATTTATAAGTAGGTACCTACTTATTGTATGTTGTGTTGTGTTAAAAGAGCTTTCGGTTCAGAGTTTCGGACAGAGGAATTGTACGAGTATTTTGCGTGTTTCCTAAAGTTCCTTCAGCCCACCCAATACTACCCTACTGAAAACGTAATATTATTTTTACATTGAAAGAAGATCAGAAGTATTAGGTAATTAATTATACTATAATTAAAAATAAGTTTTTATTGTACAATTATTTATTTATTTTATTACTTAGGTAGGTTAGGTACTTACATGATAAAGGTCATCAGGCATTTTGTTCGGACATTTGACCTACGGCGCGGCGGCGTTATATTATAGCGTTATATTATATATTATAGCATTTCCATCCTTACTCCTTACTAATATTATAAGGGTCATTTTCATTTTTGGTGAAATACGACACATATTTTTTTATTACAAATAAATTCTTTGCGTGTTTTTTGAAAAGACCCTTATGTCATGTTCTCTCAAGTGTGTGGTAAAGCTTAACGAATTGTAGATATTGAGAACAACAAGTTTAAAACAAAAATAAAAGAACATGGATGTGACATTGGTCCACCCACGGTGGTGACAATGGCGGGCTGGAAGTACGCTTTGTGGTGGTGCTGCAGTGCTGTATGAATACTTGTCAAACATCAATTATCTTGCCTGGCGGTGTGACAGAATATTTATCCCGCTTTGTGGCCTTTGGTAGATTCAGAGATTAAATTGTCCGGCCATGGATGTGACATTGGTCCATGGCTGTGACAATTAAGCAATTAAGACTTCCAAGTGGTTATTTAGACTACAATTCGCCACTTAAAAAGATTTTTTGTCACTGAAAAAGAACCAAAAACCTATTGTTTTGCATTGGGGCAAAATAATAATTCATAAACGTCACGACCATGGTACAATATCCCACGGTCGTGACACACACGGACGTGACATTTTCGCAACGTGTTCGCTTTAACATAACCTTAAATAACAGATTTTCAAATAATAATTTAGACACGGTATTATAGCTGCTTTCTCTAATACATAAAACAAATATGCCACAAAAAATCGATGGCTTATCGTTTGGAATGGTTATCTATCACGTTTGTGACGCGTTATGCTCGACAAAATGCCAATAAATAAAATCAAAAAATTATCTCACCGAAACCATAAACGATTTACAAACAGGGGCTTTTCACTTAGTACTTGACTCACTACAAGGGAACGCAGCCTAAAATTTTAGTTTCCGAACTGTTTGCTAGATGGCGTTCATTTTTCGTTTGTTAAACTGTCGATAGATGTCGCTAACCCGTGCTGAATTGCGGTATCGTTTGTCTTTTACTGTTTTATATAGGGAAAGGTGATTTTAAATAAATTATTATTTTAAGTTTTCTTCATAAAATGGAGAAACTGACCGGTTAGGTACTTTCCTAAAAATTACAAGTCAAATAATTATACTGAAGATACCTACTAGTACCTATATATATTATCGTAGTCGTACACATTTTGTCACATTTCGCTAGATGGCGTTGATCATTGGGTCTGACTGATAACTCTATCTCTAGTATAATAATGTACTCTATGTTTACAAACGGGAAATGGACGATTGCAAATGGCGACCGCATGTCATCGTCGGTGCAGTGTTGCCAGAATGAAATATTAAAAAATACCACTAGAATTTATGATAATGTAGAGGTCCATGGTTGTGACCCAATATCATTACGACAAAATATTCCCATCGACGAATCATTACTGAGGTGAAATATTTAACTGAAATTTAACTTTTAAGTATGGTTAAGGACTATAAAACGTGTGTGTTAAATAAAAGGCACAAATAATAACACGCCATAACCAGAATAACGCCTCAAAACGAGAAAAATGGGTTTGCGACACAACATGGACGTGACTTTTAAACACATTTTTTATTTTTTACATATACATTTTTTGTTACTTTTTTTGCTTGTCGATGTAGATATGATCTAAATGAATGGTTACAAAAAAGATTCTAATATGTTTTTCATAAAAATACCCCCATTTTCACCATGCACACTTTAATTTTCGTAAATGAAAATTGACCCATAAATGCGAAAGTCCGTTTGTTTGTTTGTTTGTTAGGCCTTCACGTCTTAACCACTCTACCGATCATCATGAAATTTTGCATACACATTGCCAGGGGTACAGAGAAGGACATAGATAGGGTACCTTTTATCCCGAAAAATAGTTTTGTTCCCGAGGGATAGCAAAAAACTTTCCACGCAGACGAAGTCGCGAGCGGCCGCTAGTTTATAATATAAAAAACCGGCCATGTGCGAGTCGGACTCGCGCACGAAGGGTTCCGTACCAAAAAAACAGCAAAAAATAATGTTTGTTGTATGGGAGCCCCCCTTAAATATTTATTTTATTTTGTTTTTAGCATATGTTGTTATAGCAGCAATAGAAATACACGATCTGTGAAAATTTCAACTGTCTACCTGTAGTCGTTATCAATATCGAGCAAAAAACGGCAAAAAAATCACGTTTGTTGTATGGGAGCCCCCCTTAAATATTTATTTTATTCTGTTTTTAGTATTTGTTGTTATAGCGGCAACAGAAATACATCATCTGTGAAAATTTCAACTGTCTAGCTATCACGGTTCATGAGATACAGCCTGGTGACAGACAGACGGACAGCGGAGGCTTAGTAATAGGGTCCCGTTTTTACCCTTTGGGTACGGAACCCTAAAAATGAATCGTTGAATGTCTTGCTAAGTGCAAATCTCGAGATCAGCTGAACCGATTTCGCTAATTCTTTTCTTGTTGTGTTTGTTATTATCATTATTCTTTTGGAGCGGAAAATAAGAAAATTTAAGAATACTTCCATATAAAATTTAATTTGGACTAAGTATAAACTTTTTTAATGTAACCTTATGACGTTTGACATAGAATGGACAAAATGTGGGCTGCAAAAAATTGAATGTCGTTTAAAATTCGAATTCAATATTCATAAATCATAACTAAGACAAGACAACGTCTGTCGGGTCAGTTAGTATAAATAAAATAAACAATACAAACGTTTCTTAAGCTTGTAGTGTAGGTACCTACAACACATTTTCACAATGCTGAAAGTAAACATTTCTGTTTTATTAACAAAAGTCACACATATACTGTAAAATTGCTTTTTTCTGCCGGTCAGTAGGTACATAAAAATATCATACATATTTTGAAAAGTGGGATTGAATTCTTCAATTTAAAACTGGTTTGGTTTCTGTACGCGAACTTTCATCAACTAGGTCAAATATGCCCAATGACCTTTATGTACTGACTATCTTTTAATTACTTATCATTAGATTTAATTTAATTATTATAAAATTGGGTTGGAGGAAAGGGTGAAAAAGGTCCGCGACGTTTTTATAATTGTGAGATGTTTTTGTTGTTGGTTACGGACTACGGGAGTAGGTACTCACAAGGTCGTAAACTGCGACCAAGAAACTGAAGAAACCGAACTTTAAAAAAAAGGTGAATGACCTGACTTTTGGGTCATTGACCTTTAGTTCATGACTAGAGGAAAGGTCATGAACTAAAGGTCAATTATCCTAAAAATTATGGTATGATGTAGGTACTTAAGGGTGTAGACTCAAAACAACTCTGCGCGAGCCGTATTGAGGGCGATCTTTGAAAATTCCTATTAAATGATTAAATAGATATTTTTTTTCTCCTTTTAAACAACAAAAAATCATTTAATTAGTGACATGACCTTTAGCACAACGTCATCGCCATTGGGCATTTGGAAACACATTTATACAATTCCTCTATTCGAAAGGTATTACAGACCTAGGTACACCTACCTATGTATTCTGTAGCACAACACCGTGTTGAGCTGAAGGAGGACTTGGAAACACGCTGGCAGCCACACAGGAGTTGGATTGGTTGGATGGAACGCACGTGGGCCAGCCAAGATGTTTTTTACAGCTCGTTTATTTATTGTCCCTCCCAAACACCGATTTATTTATTCAGTCTCCAGTGCCTAAGCTTTTTTAATTAATAATCCAATAGATAGTCGTTGCCGTTGGAGAAAAATGCTTCTGTACTACAAATCTACCGCCCTGTAATAAACACAAATTGACATATAGGTATTTGTGTATACCTACCGAAACAATATATGAAAGTTTGGATGTTTGTTACTCAATCACTCACGCAAAAACGGCTGAACGAAATTAAATGAATAATTTATTATTTTGTGTTGCTATTTAAACGTATATAGTAATTTGGTCGGTAGGCCAATGCCCTCGCCTGCATCGGGGGATAAAGCCATTGTATTGGGGGTCTTTTACAAAAAATCTGACACCTGTCCTACCCCATTCCAATGACCCCGTTCAGCTCACCCCATACCCCAGCTAGGCCCTGCGATCAACTCAAACTTATCAGTTTTCAAACTACTTAGTTAATTTCACGCAATATACTGTAGAAATGCTTTAGTTTCGCTCACGCTTAGAATTCTCATTTTTTTATGAATGTAGATAGCAGTTAATTACTTTTATAGGTACAGATTATGCTCGCTCAATTAATTTTCAAAATTCTTATTTCATTTGCTGTTTCTCTATGTAAATTCCATTGCAATGTAATTGCAATCTATCTTTTTCACAAAGATGAAGATTGTGAACCAAGCGGCGGCGTCTCCATCCAAAAGGCCACAACGTTTCTTACTCTCTGGCCTTCCACAATGAATCGTACTTAACGTAAAGGCGGCTACTCACGATTCATCTGAACCACAATCTGCTGATACAATTTGTTGAAGTCGCGGTTGGCTGTGCTCTACTCACGTTGCATTGTGCCCCCAACTCGACTACTGACTATTCAATCTGTCAACTCTCAGCAGATTGGGCTCTCAGCAACTTGCCGGGTCAGCAAGTTGAAAAATAAATTGAATCGTGAATAGGGGTTTTAAGCCCCTCCGCACACGGCGTCGCACCGTGCGTCGTAGCGCGTCGTACGAGAGCAATACGAGCACGTACTGTCAGCAAAGCTATGAGCTGAACACCTTAAGTTTCATTTCTAGATTGAGTAGTCTGTATTGTCTTGCATTTACCCAAAAGTCACAAAAGCATCTTTTGTATAAAAACAATGGAGGCAGGTAAAGATGAACTTTTAGTTCCATCCTTGCAAGCGATTTATTTTCAAACTGTTAAGGTCATAACTTTGCTGACTGTACATGTTCAAAGAAGTCGCATACGGCGTCGTAGCGTAAGCGTATCGTAGAAATTTAATTGTCAATACGATAGTCGTAGCGTACTGGCGTAAAAAACGAAGCGTAAAAAATACTTTCTATACGTTTGGTGATGAATTTCCGTCAACGGGAAGCTCTAGATAGAGTTATGGGATATCAATAAATACACGTTGTATTTTGTTATTTTTGACCCAATCTCGGAAATTATCAAGATTTTACACACTTTCACTGTTCTAAAAGTATTGGTAATGATTTGAACCTGGTGTTATCGGTAGAAGATAATGGTTTATTAAGGCATTTGTCGAAGCGCTTAGTTAGGTAATCAATAGATATCAAGGCACAATACTAATATAGTATTATATTATCTGTGGCACAAGTCAACCTCACTCAGCCCAGTACCGACGACCTAAGTTCAATTAATGGTTAATTGGGGTTGATTAGGTACCTACATTACAACATTTATTTACTCGAACCGTATCAAACACGATTACTATTTATAGATAGACGGTACCTAGGTATTATAACTTACTTATTTATTCTATGATTTAATCGAAAGTAGCGTTAAGTATACTTACTTATTCGTATAGGTAATACTTGTAAGTATAAAGTATTTTGTAAATACAGGATGTTTGTGAATAGCCTTATAAAGCCGAATTTGGTAGATAGGGACCATCAAACTGAACAACTTTTACTATGGGGCTCTGAAATCATACAAAAATTAATAACGAAAATATCAAAAACTCATTTCATCCACTTTCTTTCCTTTTTTAACGATTCTTGTTTAAAAGGTGCGTGTCCACTTCATCGGACGGAATCAGAGCGGGCGGATTTGTTGCTTTGTAGCAACAAATCCGTCCGCTCCGATTAACGATACAAATCTTCGAAGAACAAAAAAGATACAAATCTTCTTAGTATGGATTTCTATGGCACTGCATGCATATCTGCGTGCACTGCTTGTGACAAATAATGACGATGCCCCGTCTGCGCCCCGTACGCTCCAATCCCGATCATCATCATCATATTCAGCCCACATCAACCCACTGCTGGGTATAGGCCTCTTCTCTATAGCGCCATTCCTCACGGTCCTGTGCCAGCCTCATCCAGTGATGCCGATGCCGATTCCGATGCAGTGGACAAACTCCTATGGTATAGGTAGGGTTGCCAACCCTACCTATATAATATAGTACAGTCAGTGGCACGAATCATGAAATCGGGTGGGGATTGCGCGGAATGCGTATTTTGGGTATGTGTTGCGGTGAGGGACGCGGGCGGCGGGAGACAGGCGCCCGCTATTGGTCGCTCACAAGAGCACATGCGCGAACTTATCCCCACTCCGTCGAAAAATTTTCATGATTCGTGCCACTGACTATATCCTACTATATTGCGGGCTCGCCTACTAAAACTACTTTATTTTTTCAAGTGAAAAAATTAAACAAAAGCAGCAAAAAATTTATTACTTATATATGCACATAAGTAATTGCATGATATTTTTTGTGTTTAAACTCTTGTATTTATGGTTGTTGAATAAATTATGAAAATGAATTCTATCTATCTTTTTCTTACATATAAATTTTACAAGTATCATCCGCTCGCAGCAAAAGTAAATTTTTCTGCGAGTTTTTATACGCCAAAAGCGCCCTTTTCCTGCTGGAGAGGTGAAAAATAATTCAAGCTGTTGACCTGATGGACACTGAACCACAGAATAAGTAATAGTAAACTGAACAGACTGTAATTTTGGATTTTGTCTCACTAGGTGGTTTGAAAATAATTAAAAATCTATGTTGACATACCTAATAATAACTCAAAGTTATCAATATTGTTAATACCTTAGCAATGAACATAAATAAATCATTTGTTACTAAGCATAAGCAGTTGTTAAAATGCGTAAATAAATAGCGTAGACAAGGTTGATTTTAACGACTTTTTAATGGCATTCCTATTTTAAATACAAGGAAACAAACATCGTCTTTGTTATTTTTAATAAAGTCAACCAATATTTTTTACATTTTTACAACGTCATGATGACATCGATTACCACTTTACGTCTACTGGTGCTGCACTGATAAAAGTCGGCTAGTTAATTAATTGCAGAGCTAAATCACAATCGCCCACGTAGGTAGCGAACGAGAGCTCAGCCCCCTGATTACGTAACTCTGTTGCTAACAATTCTCTATTAAAATCATCTGAAATTGCAGTTTTAATTAATTAAGCTGTCACATTGGTTCTTACTAAAGCAGCAATGTAACTGCGATTTCTATCAGAGTTGATTTCAACAAAGTTACAAAATTGTCCCCTTGTCTTGCTGGCGCTTTCGTTGCGATACTTGCCTTATGTATTTGCTCGTTTTAATAATAAAAATACACTATATTTATCATATTAATAAAGGTAAAGTAAATGTAGCGGTCCGCTCCACTGCTGCATTTAACAAAGTATTTAGGCCCTCCGCTGCCTTGAGCGGGACACGCGCGCGGGGCGACATAGATTAGAGCTTACTTATGCACTGCGCAAGCATCTGTCCGTCAAAAACCAGCAATCTATATTCCCGCGCCGTGTACCCGCGGCGGGATCCCGCTCAAGGCAGCGGACGGCCTTATTACTAGCGTCCGCTTGGCTTCCGCCCGCGACTTCCGCGTGGACAGTTGATTTGATATCCCTCGGGAACTGTCCCTTTTTTTGGATGAATCCCTATGTCCTTTTCTGTACTCCTGACTACGTAATATGCAAAATATAATGATGATCGGCTTAGTAGTTAAGACGTGAAGGCGTAACAAACAAACGGACTTTCGCATTATAAGCATAAGAATAAATAAAACTTTTATTTCTTCTTATGATATTAGTAAGGATGCGAAAATATGTTTACCCTACACTAGCTTAAATCTGGCTACGAAATGGTCCAAGAGAACAGTTTAAAACCGCCTCTGTGGTCTTGTGGTTCGCCCACCCGTGTCAGACGCAGCAAGGGTCCCGGGATCGATTCCCAAGGGGTACCCCTCTTGGGAATCGATCCTTTTTTCCGAATTTGTTCTCGGTTTAGTTGGTGTTAGGGCTTATTTCAAGTCCGCCTAGCTAGCTATGACCATCTTACCTAAGTCTGACGCCATAACAACAATTTAAAAATTGTTGTGTTCTGGCTGTTAGATGTGAGGTAAGGTACCAAGCCAGTTCCCTGATGAGGATTCCGTAGTGCGCGGCCGTGAGGTGAAGGCCAAGTACCTAGGTCAGAGGTGCCCAAACGGTCGATCGCGAGAGGTTTTAAGGTCGATCGCCAAGAATAACAGATTTGCACCCAATGTAGTTTTATGTATGCAATTTTGTTTTAAAAAATATTTGGTGGGTTAAACGGTAAAAATGTCGATCTCTTTGTTATAAATTTTTGCTAGTTTGGGCATCCCTGACCTAGGTACTATCCCGTTGTGCATAAAAAATCAGAGTTCCAATTCGAAACCGGAGGAAAGATTAAAAAAAAATATAAAGGCTGCTAAAAAACATAAGTATTTTATTCTAGATCGGCATCGAAATGTATAGATCGGATATGTTTTTTGACCGAGCGAGCAACCTCCGTGAAGATAGCCACCCCAATTCGAGTGCCCAGGTTTTGAGGGTGCAGGACGTTAGTTTAGCGTTAGTTTTGATTTGTTTTGGAAAAAAAATCGTTTGTTTCGATTTCCTTCATACTTTTTTTTTAAAAACAAAAGTGGGGTGGCTATCTTCACGCTAGCCACCCCATTCCACCAAATGGTTTTATTTAAATTTTATTCGATAGATATTTGTTAGTTTCGTTTGTTTTGATTGAAATTTTCGTTTGTTTAGACTCCGTATTCTCTAGAAAAAAATGCAAAGTGGGGTGGCTATCTTCACAGGAAGATAGCCACCCCATATGGCAAAACAAAATAAAAATTACGCATTATGATTGCTTTCCGTTAGTTTTGATTTGTTTTGATAAAATTTTGTTTGTTTTGACAAACCAAAAAAAGTTATGGGTTTTTTAATTTTTTTTTAGGGAAATCTTGCCTGCACGCAATGACAACCTTAACAACTCGTTATATGGATTAATTTATGTGAGGAATCATTGAAAAATGCTAAATCTATATAAGCACATCAAAATGTCCCGTAACTCATTGAAAAAAATAGGCTATAAATAGGTAGATACACATAGGCAAAATACTCAAATCGTAGAATTCCGTTAGTACGCGTAGAAACGCTATTATAATAATAGGCTAAAGAAGCGCCCGCAAACGACTAGGTTCAAATGAAAGATGCAAGTCTTAGCTATGGCCTTACATAAGTCTTTTCGTTTGTTTCGAAATAGACAACTGTGTAGACCAGGAGCAAACATACGGAACTTTATAATTACCTACTCAATTCAAACCGCTAAAAGTATTTGTTTTGAAAGAGCGCCCGCAAATAACTAGGCTCAAATGAAAGATGCAAGTCTTAGCTATCGCCTTACATAAGTCGTTTCGTTTGTTTCGAAATAGACAACTGTGTAGACCAGGAGTAAACATTCGGTTCGTTAAAATTACCTGCTCACTTCAAATCGCTAAAACTATTAGTTTTGAAGGAGCGCCCGCAAATTACTAGAATCAAATGAAAGATGCAAGTCTTAGCTATGGCCCTACATAAGTCATTTCGTTTGTTTCGAAATAGACAACTGTGTAGACCAGGAGTAAACATACGGTTCGTTAAAATAACCTGCTCACTTCAAACCGCTAAAAGTATTTGTTTTGAAGGAGCGCCCGCAAATAACAAGGCTCAAATGAAAGATGCAAGTCTTAGCTATCGCCTTACATAAGTCGTTTCGTTTGTTTCGAAATAGACAACTATGTAGACCAGGAGCAAACATACGGTTCGTTAAAATAACCTGCTCACTTCAAACCGCTAAAAGTATTTGTTTTGAAGGAGCGCCCGCAAATAAGTAGGCTCAAATGAAAGATGCAAGTCTTAGCTATGACCCTACATAAAACTTTTCGTTTGTTTCGAAATAGACAACTGTGTAGACCAGAGATAAACATACGGAATTTTATAATTACCTACTCATTTCAAACTGCTAAAAGTATTTGTATTGAAGGAGCGCCCGCAAATGACTAGGTTCAAATGAAAGATGCAAGTCTTAGCTATGACCCTACATAAAACTTTTCGTTTGTTTCGAAATAGACAACTGTGTAGACCAGGAGTAAACATTCGGTTCGTTAAAATTACCTGCTCACTTCAAATCGCTAAAACTATTAGTTTTGAAGGAGCGCCCGCAAATGACTAGAATCAAATGAAAGATGCAAGTCTTAGCTATGGCCCTACATAAGTCATTTCGTTTGTTTCGAAATAGACAACTGTGTAGACCAGGAGTAAACATACGGTTCGTTAAAATAACCTGCTCACTTCAAACCGCTAAAAGTATTTGTTTTGAAGGAGCGCCCGCAAATAACTAGGCTCAAATGAAAGATGCAAGTCTTAGCTATCGCCTTACATAAGTCGTTTCGTTTGTTTCGAAATAGACAACTATATAGACCAGGAGCAAACATACGGTTCGTTAAAATAACCTGCTCACTTCAAACCGCTAAAAGTATTTGTTTTGAAGGAGCGCCCGCAAATAAGTAGGCTCAAATAAAAGATGCAAGTCTTAGCTATGACCCTACATAAAACTTTTCGTTTGTTTCGAAATAGACAACTGTGTAGACCAGAGATAAACATACGGAATTTTATAATTACCTACTCATTTCAAACTGCTAAAAGTACTTGTATTGAACGAGCGCCCGCAAATGACTAGGTTCAAATGAAAGATGCAAGTCTTAGCTATGACCCTACATAAAACTTTTCGTTTGTTTCGAAATAGACAACTGTGTAGACCAGGAGTAAACATTCGGTTCGTTATAATTACCTGCTCACTTAAACCACTAAAAGTATTTGTTTTGAAGGAGCGCCCGCAAATGACTAGGTTCAAATGAAAGATGCAAGTCTTAGCTATGACCCTACATAAAACTTTTCGTTTGTTTCGAAATAGACAACTGTGTAGACCAGGAGTAAACATTCGGTTCGTTATAATTACCTGCTCACTTAAACCACTAAAAGTATTTGTTTTGAAGGAGCGCCCGCAAATGAATAGGTTCAAATGAAAGATGCAAGTCTTAGCTATGACCATACATAAGTCTTGTCGTTTGTTTCGAAATAGACAACTGTGTAGACCAGGAGCAAACATACGGTTCGTTAAAATAACCTGCTCACTTCAAACCGCTAAAAGTATTTGTTTTGAAGGAGCGCCCGCAAATGACTAGATTCAAATGAAAGATGCAAGTCTTAGCTATGACCCTACATAAAACTTTTCGTTTGTTTCGAAATAGACAACTGTGTAGACCAGAGATAAACATACGGAATTTTATAATTACCTACTCATTTCAAACTGCTAAAAGTATTTGTATTGAAGGAGCGCCCGCAAATGACTAGGTTCAAATGAAAGATGCAAGTCTTAGCTATGACCCTACATAAATCTTTTCGTTTGTTTCGAAATAGACAACTGTGTAGACCAGGAGTAAACATTCGGTTCGTTATAATTACCTGCTCACTTCAAACCGCTAAAAGTATTTGTTTTGAAGGAGCGCCCGCAAATCACTAGGTTCAAATGAAAGATGCAAGTCTTAGCTATGACCATACATAAGTCTTGTCGTTTGTTTCGAAATAGACAACTGTGTAGACCAGGAGCAAACATACGGTTCGTTAAAATAACCTGCTCACTTCAAACCGCTAAAAGTATTTGTTTTGAAGGAGCGCCCGCAAATGACTAGGTTCAAATGAAAGATGCAAATCTTAGCTATGACCCTACATAAAACTTTTCGTTTGTTTCGAAATAGACAACTGTGTAGACCAGGAGTAAACATACGGTTCGTTATAATTACCTGCTCACTTCAAACCGCTAAAAGTATTTGTTTTGAAGGAGCGCCCGCAAATGACTAGGTTCAAATGAAAGATGCAAGTCTTAGCTATGACCATACATAAGTCTTGTCGTTTGTTTCGAAATAGACAACTGTGTAGACCAGGAGCAAACATACGGTTCGTTAAAATAACCTGTTCACTTCAAACCGCTAAAAGTATTTGGTTTGAAGGAGCGCCCGCAAATGATTAGTTTATAATGAAAGATGCAAGTCTTAGCTATGACCCTACATAAAACTTTTCGTTTGTTTCGAAATAGACAACTGTGTAGACCAGAAGTAAACAAACGGAACTTTATAATTACCTACTCAATTCAAACTGCTAAAAGTATTTGTTTTGAAGGAGTGCCCGCGAATGACTAAGTTCAAATGAAAGATGCAAGTCTTAGCTATGACCATACATAAGTATTGTCGTTTGTTTCGAAATAGACAACTGTGTAGACCAGGAGTAAACATACGGTTCGTTAAAATAACCTGCTCACTTCAAACCGCTAAAAGTATTTGTTTTGAAGGAGCGCCCGCAAATGACTAAGTTCAAATGAAAGATGCAAGTCTTAGCTATGGCCCTACATAAAACTTTTCGTTTGTTTCGAAATAGACAACTGTGTAGACCAGGAGCAAACATACGGTTCGTTAAAATAACCTGTTCACTTCAAACCGCTAAAAGTATTTGTTTTGAAGGAGCGCCCGCAAATGATTAGTTTATAATGAAAGATGCAAGTCTTAGCTATGACCCTACATAAAACTTTTCGTTTGTTTCGAAATAGACAACTGTGTAGACCAGAAGTAAACAAACGGAACTTTATAATTACCTACTCAATTCAAACCGCTAAAAGTATTTGTTTTGAAGGAGCGCCCGCAAATGACTAAATTCAAATGAAAGATGCAAGTCTTAGCTATGACCCTACATAAAACTTTTCGTTTGTTTCGAAATAGACAACTGTGTAGACCAGGAGTAAACATTCGGTTCTTTATAATTACCTGCTCACTTCAAACCGCTAAAAGTATTTGTTTTGAAGGAGCGCCCGCAAATGACTAGGTTCAAATGAAAGATGCAAGTCTTAGCTATGACCCTACATAAAACTTTTCGTTTGTTTCGAAATAGACAACTGTGTAGACCAGAAGTAAACAAACGGAACTTTATAATTACCTACTCAATTCAAACCGCTAAAAGTATTTGTTTTGAAGGAGCGCCCGCAAATGACTAGGTTCAAATGAAAGATGCAAGACTTAGCTATGACCATACATAAGTCTTGTCGTTTGTTTCGAAATAGACAACTGTGTAGACCAGGAGCAAACATACGGTTCGTTAAAATAACCTGCTCACTTCAAACCGCTAAAAGTATATGTTTTGAAGGAGCGCCCGCAAATGACTAGGTTCAAATGAAAGATGCAAGTCTTAGCTATGACCCTACATAAAACTTTTCGTTTGTTTCGAAATAGACAACTGTGTAGACCAGGAGTAAACATTCGGTTCGTTATAATTACCTGCTCACTTAAACCACTAAAAGTATTTGTTTTGAAGGAGCGCCCGCAAATGACTAGGTTCAAATGAAAGATGCAAGTCTTAGCTATGACCCTACATAATACTTTTCGTTTGTTTCGAAATAGACAACTGTGTAGACCAGGAGTAAACATACGGTTCGTTATAATTACCTGCTCACTTCAAACCGCTAAAAGTATTTGTTTTGAAGGAGCGCCCGCAAATGAATAGGTTCAAATGAAAGATGCAAGTCTTAGCTATGACCATACATAAAACTTGTCGTTTGTTTCGAAATAGACAACTGTGTAGACCAGGAGCAAACATACGGTTCGTTAAAATAACCTGTTCACTTCAAACCGCTAAAAGTATTTGGTTTGAAGGAGCGCCCGCAAATGATTAGTTTATAATGAAAGATGCAAGTCTTAGCTATGACCCTACATAAAACTTTTCGTTTGTTTCGAAATAGACAACTGTGAAGACCAGAAGTAAACAAACGGAACTTTATAATTACCTACTCAATTCAAACTGCTAAAAGTATTTGTTTTGAAGGAGTGCCCGCAAATGACTAGGTTCAAATGAAAGATGCAAGACTTAGCTATGACCATACATAAGTCTTGTCGTTTGTTTCGAAATAGACAACTGTGTAGACCAGGAGCAAACATACGGTTCGTTAAAATAACCTGCTTACTTCAAACCGATAAAAGTATTTGATTTGAAGGAGCGCCCGCAAATGATTAGTTTATAATGAAAGATGCAAGTCTTAGCTATGACCCTACATAAAACTTTTCGTTTGTTTCGAAATAGACAACTGTGTAGACCAGAAGTAAACAAAAGGAACTTTATAATTACCTACTCAATTCAAACCGCTAAAAGTATTTGTTTTGAAGGAGCGCCCGCAAATGACTACGTTCAAATGAAAGATGCAAGTCTTAGCTATGACCCTACATAAAACTTTTCGTTTGTTTCGAAATAGACAACTGTGTAGACCAGGAGCAAACATACGGTTCGTTAAAATAACCTGTTCACTTCAAACCGCTAAAAGTATTTGGTTTGAAGGAGCGCCCGCAAATGATTAGTTTATAATGAAAGATGCAAGTCTTAGCTATGACCCTACATAAAACTTTTCGTTTGTTTCGAAATAGACAACTGTGTAGACCAGAAGTAAACAAACGGAACTTTATAATTACCTACTCAATTCAAACCGCTAAAAGTATTTGTTTTGAAAGAGCGCCCGCAAATGACTAGGTTCATATGAAAGATGCAAGACTTAGCTATGACCCTACATAAAACTTTTCGTTTGTTTCGAAATAGACAACTGTGTAGACCAGAAGTAAACAAACGGAACTTTATAATTACCTACTCAATTCAAACTGCTAAAAGTATTTGTTTTGAAGGAGCGCCCGCAAATGACTACGTTCAAATGAAAGATGCAAGTCTTAGCTATGACCCTACATAAAACTTTTCGTTTGTTTCGAAATAGACAACTGTGTAGACCAGGAGTAAACATTCGGTTCGTTATAATTACCTGCTCACTTCAAACCGCTAAAAGTATATGTTTTGAAGGAGCGCCCGCAAATGACTAGGTTCAAATGAAAGATGCAAGTCTTAGCTATGGCCCTACATAAAATTTTTCGTTTGTTTCGAAATAGACAACTGTGTAGACCAGGAGCAAACATACGGTTCGTTAAAATAACCTGTTCACTTCAAACCGCTAAAAGTATTTGTTTTGAAGGAGCGCCCGCAAATGATTAGTTTATAATGAAAGATGCAAGTCTTAGCTATGGCCCTACATAAAACTTTTCGTTTGTTTCGAAATAGACAACTGTGTAGACCAGAAGCAAACATACGGAACTTTATAATTACCTACTCAATTCAAACCGCTAAAAGTATTTGTTTTGAAAGAGCGCCCGCAAATGACTAGGTTCATATGAAAGATGCAAGACTTAGCTATGACCCTACATAAAACTTTTCGTTTGTTTCGAAATAGACAACTGTGTAGACCAGAAGTAAACAAACGGAACTTTATAATTACCTACTCAATTCAAACTGCTAAAAGTATTTGTTTTGAAGGAGCGCCCGCAAATGACTACGTTCAAATGAAAGATGCAAGTCTTAGCTATGACCCTACATAAAACTTTTCGTTTGTTTCGAAATAGACAACTGTGTAGACCAGGAGTAAACATTCGGTTCGTTATAATTACCTGCTCACTTCAAACCGCTAAAAGTATATGTTTTGAAGGAGCGCCCGCAAATGACTAGGTTCAAATGAAAGATGCAAGTCTTAGCTATGGCCCTACATAAAATTTTTCGTTTGTTTCGAAATAGACAACTGTGTAGACCAGGAGCAAACATACGGTTCGTTAAAATAACCTGTTCACTTCAAACCGCTAAAAGTATTTGTTTTGAAGGAGCGCCCGCAAATGATTAGTTTATAATGAAAGATGCAAGTCTTAGCTATGGCCCTACATAAAACTTTTCGTTTGTTTCGAAATAGACAACTGTGTAGACCAGAAGCAAACATACGGAACTTTATAATTACCTACTCAATTCAAACCGCTAAAAGTATTTGTTTTGAAAGAGCGCCCGCAAATGACTAGGTTCATATGAAAGATGCAAGACTTAGCTATGACCCTACATAAAACTTTTCGTTTGTTTCGAAATAGACAACTGTGTAGACCAGAAGTAAACAAACGGAACTTTATAATTACCTACTCAATTCAAACTGCTAAAAGTATTTGTTTTGAAGGAGTGCCCGCAAATGACTAGGTTCAAATGAAAGATGCAAGACTTAGCTATGACCATACATAAGTCTTGTCGTTTGTTTCGAAATAGACAACTGTGTAGACCAGGAGCAAACATACGGTTCGTTAAAATAACCTGCTCACTTCAAACCGCTAAAAGTATTTGTTTTGAAGGAGCGCCCGCAAATAACTAGGCTCAAATGAAAGATGCAAAACTTAGCTATGACCATACATAAGTCTTGTCGTTTGTTTCGAAATAGACAACTCTGTAGACCAGGAGCAAACATACGGTTCGTTAAAATAACCTGCTCACTTCAAACCGCTAAAAGTATTTGTTTTGAAGGAGCGCCCGCAAATGACTAGGTTCAAATGAAAGATGCAAGTCTTAGCTATGACCCTACATAAAACTTTTCGTTTGTTTCGAAATAGACAACTGTGTAGACCAGGAGTAAACATTCGGTTCGTTAAAATTACCTGCTCACTTCAAATCGCTAAAACTATTAGTTTTGAAGGAGCGCCCGCAAATGACTAGAATCAAATGAAAGATGCAAGTCTTAGCTATGGCCCTACATAAGTCATTTCGTTTGTTTCGAAATAGACAACTGTGTAGACCAGGAGTAAACATACGGTTCGTTATAATTACCTGCTCACTTCAAACCGCTAAAAGTATTTGTTTTGAAGGAGCGCCCGCAAATGATTAGTTTATAATGAAAGATGCAAGTCTTAGCTATGACTCTACATAAAACTTTTCGTTTGTTTCGAAATAGACAACTGTGTAGACCAGAAGTAAACATACGGTTCGTTAAAATAACCTGCTCACTTCAAACCGCTAAAAGTATTTGTTTTGAAGGAGCGCCCGCAAATGACTAGGTTCAAATGAAAGATGCAAGTCTTAGCTATGACCCTACATAAAACTTTTCGTTTGTTTCGAAATAGACAACTGTGTAGACCAGAAGCAAACATACGGAACTTTATAATAACCTACTCAATTCAAACCGCTAAAAGTATTTGTTTTGAAGGAGCGCCCGCAAATGACTAGGTTCAAATGAAAGATGCAAGTCTTAGCTATGGCCCTACATAAGTCATTTCGTTTGTTTCGAAATAGACAACTGTGTAGACCAGGAGCAAACATACGGTTCGTTAAAATAACCTGCTCACTTCAAACCGCTAAAAGTATTTGTTTTGAAGGAGCGCCCACAAATGACTAGGTTCAAATGAAAGATGCAAATCTTAGCTATGACCCTACATAAAACTTTTCGTTTGTTTCGAAATAGACAACTGTGTAGACCAGGAGTAAACATACGGTTCGTTATAATTACCTGCTCACTTCAAACCGCTAAAAGTATTTGTTTTGAAGGAGCGCCCGCAAATGACTAGGTTCAAATGAAAGATGCAAGTCTTAGCTATGACCATACATAAGTCTTGTCGTTTGTTTCGAAATAGACAACTGTGTAGACCAGGAGCAAACATACGGTTCGTTAAAATAACCTGTTCACTTCAAACCGCTAAAAGTATTTGGTTTGAAGGAGCGCCCGCAAATGATTAGTTTATAATGAAAGATGCAAGTCTTAGCTATGACCCTACATAAAACTTTTCGTTTGTTTCGAAATAGACAACTGTGTAGACCAGAAGTAAACAAACGGAACTTTATAATTACCTACTCAATTCAAACTGCTAAAAGTATTTGTTTTGAAGGAGTGCCCGCGAATGACTAAGTTCAAATGAAAGATGCAAGTCTTAGCTATGACCATACATAAGTATTGTCGTTTGTTTCGAAATAGACAACTGTGTAGACCAGGAGCAAACATACGGTTCGTTAAAATAACCTGCTCACTTCAAACCGCTAAAAGTATTTGTTTTGAAGGAGCGCCCGCAAATGACTAAGTTCAAATGAAAGATGCAAGTCTTAGCTATGGCCCTACATAAAACTTTTCGTTTGTTTCGAAATAGACAACTGTGTAGACCAGGAGCAAACATACGGTTCGTTAAAATAACCTGTTCACTTCAAACCGCTAAAAGTATTTGTTTTGAAGGAGCGCCCGCAAATGATTAGTTTATAATGAAAGATGCAAGTCTTAGCTATGACCCTACATAAAACTTTTCGTTTGTTTCGAAATAGACAACTGGGGGCCTACTCAAATGGCAAACGTTATAAGCGTTTCTATATTCTACATGTTTCTTCGACTCGGCGAAAGCGATATTATTTTGGTACCCAACCCGTCTCTGCATTCAATCTTCAAACGCTTGTATCACAGAGTAACTAGAGAGAGAGTAACTCAAAGAGTCCACTAGCGCCTTTGGAAATCGATGCGGAACTACTGACATGAAATTTTAATAGCTGAAAATGTAATTTTTTGTTTCTTATTATATATTTATTTTACTTTTTTGTAATATCTTTATTTATAACAAAATAGAAAATATTAATGAAAAAGAACAAATCAAAACAAAAAAATACAAAACAACTATGATTTGGCTCGGTATTCGTACAACGGTATAAATGTTGTAGCACGGTAAATATCTATTAATATTGTAACTAGGGTTGCCACCTTTTTTGAACTAATAAAGTATATTGATTGCTAAAGCTAGTAAAAAGTACGTTGTATGTTGTATGGAAATAAAGTAATATTTATTTTTACCTTTAAAACATACTTTTTATTACTTTTGGCAATATTTAAGCAAATCTTGTGAAATAAAGTATTTTCACGTACCTACTTTATTTTCCTCATAAAGTAGAGAGTACAATAACCCCGAAATAAAGTACAGGTGGCAACCTTAAATTGAGACCTTTTTGTCGCACGATACACCCGGCTACAGTATTTTAATTTCAGCTAAGTACCTACTTTCGTATCTTTCTAGTTTTGTAATTGCGTATAACCTGCGTAATATTTTATAATCCATAATATTATAGCGAAAATGAAATAGGTAGGTAGGTACCTAGGTTAACAAAACTAACAGTAAAAACAAAAAACTGAAAAAGCTAAATACCTATATATTAAAGAGAGAAACAAATTATTTTCAAATCCTTCGAGCCGTACTTAGTAGGCAATACCTATAGTAAAAAAAAATATTTTAATAAAAGTATACTAAATCTTATTTTTTGGACTCCGGGTATTTAAACATGACATCTCTGCCTGTCTAGCATGACCGATTTATATCGCGTGATGTAGCGTTTTATCACGTTGAACTGTCAAAAAGACAAAGAAATTTGACAGTTGAGTGTCGATAAAATGCTATATCACGCGATATAAATCGGTCATGCTAGGCAGGCTGGAGTAATAAAATAATAAATATAATACAAACAGCACAATCTGCAATTTACCATAGTAAGTAAGTACTTGTATTTCAATCAATAATTAGTTCGTAGGTATATTACGTTCGTCACTGCGGCGCATTCGCGACTGTTCGTGTACCGAGTATTGTTGAAATTGGAATACTGATAGATACAGTCAGTGGCACGAATCATGAAATTGAGTGGGGATTGCGGGGAACGCGTATTCTGGGTATGCGTTGCGGTGAGAGGGGCGCAGGCGGCGGGAGAGGGGCACGCACTATTGGTCGCTCACAAGAGCACATGCGCAAACTTATCCCCACTCCGTCGATAAATATTCATGATTCGTGCCACTGACTGTACCATTACCTTGGTAGTAATGTCATGTAAATAAACAGAGGTGGTGGTAATCCGCTACGCTACTGGACTGGGTCATTAATTCGGGTGTCGAATTTTATCATTATTATTGTAATTCGCACCATGACCAAACTCAAAAACGATTTTCATTTTCATATTTTTAATATAATATAGTTTTTTGGCAAACTTGAAGACTTTGTTGTGAAAGTTGATGCTTAAGATTCAGAGATGACGCTACTTTTGTTTCGACCGTTTACGTTGTTCCAAGTGTGCCCCTCTTGTATTATACTGTATGATCTGTGTTTAACGTTACGCTAGCTCCGACAGAAAGAAATGGTACTCAAATGGCTATTTTGACATGTAGATTTGCCGACGATAGCCAGCAATCGTACTAAATCGAAGCGAACGCCCATACCCTGTAGAAAGAAACAAATAGTCGTACGACACGTGTCTTATTTTCAATTTTGAAAAGGGTTTTTGTGTTTCCTGTGATTCCTGCCAATAAAACTAATGGAGAAGATAAATCATAATAGTGATCTGTGTAAGAAGCACTGAAGCAGGCCACTTAAGGCGTGGGGCCTTGGAATTAAAATCCCTAATCATCAGTAAGTACTTAGAATTAATTGATAAATTATGCAGTAGGTATTTTGAAGAGTATTCTTCTTTACAAAAGCCTGAAGGCATTGGCGTATCTAAAGATTATTTCCAGTGGGGCAGGGCCTCTAGTTCTGGGGCAAAGCCTAGGGTCACAGAATATATAATAGTACTAACGTCTAGGGTGCTTGACTAGAGCCGTGTTGGAGTTTTGAAAGGCAATAGAAAAGTATTATAGCTGGTATTTTTCTGGGGTGGGTATCAGGCTGGTCTCCCTTCCTGCCAATGCCTGAAGGTTGTCATTTCGTAAGTATAAATTAGTTCCAGTTACTCGTAGGTACAATACCTAATTATGTAAAATCTTTTTTCATTAGTTTCCCTTTCTTTAGTCGGTAATCACAATAAAATATGATTCCCTTATAATTAACATTTATCTTTCATGTAGCATGGAAATGAAGTATTAGTTGAGCTATGTAATGATTTCAAATTTTCAATTAAGTACTTTTTATTGTTTCAGGTTGTGATAATTTCTTCTTGAATTTTCGTTCAAAATAAAATTTGCACTACCTATATTATAAGAAGATAAAGAAGAAGTGTAAAGTGAAATTATAGTGATGATTTCTGAAACTGTGGCAAGCTAATGGGCTGTGTAATAAGTGAGCGAAGCTTTGTACTAATGTATTTTATCACAAATACAACACAGAGAAAGCATTGATAATTTGATACAATGGCAAACAAAATAGTGTATAAAACATAAGAAAAATATGTCATAACTCAAAGACTTCTATGTTGTACCTATACCTATTACACATGTATAAAAAAGGAACAACAATTAAAAAATAATAAATTAAAAGTAAAAGCTATAAAGCATGTATCAAAAAAGAGGTCAGCTCGGCAGCTGGCCGAGTGATGGTAAGTGTTAAACTTGATATTATACATAACATATAGTTAACTTCACCACCATAGACTATAGCCTGACATGCTATAATTCAGTGCGGGTTGGCTTGGTGAGTTGAGTAGTGGTCCCCCGACACATATTTGGAAGTTAAATGCAGACAAACAGACATAAGGCTTCAATAACACATAATCTTTATGTTTAAGTTGCATGGTTGGCTATGGTTTCCAGATCTAATAATGAGATTTCCTGACTTTTTCCCTGACTTTTCAGGAAATTTCTTGTAAATCTACATCTACATTCTTAATTTAGTTGACATTTAATAATCTTTTCACACCAAGTAATTTACAAATTATGTGTTTTCATTAAGTTTTTACTGCTACAGTTATCAGTACATCCCTGACAACTACAGTTTTTATCCCTGTTTTCCTGATAGATGACTTAAATTCCTGACATGTCAGGAATGTTACTTGGTAATTAATATTCGCTAATTCTAATTCACTAATAATAATCACATAGTCATAAATTTACCTCTTTAATGAGTGAAAAAATAAAAATAGAATAAAAATAGTAGGTAATTGTTTTAATATAATGTTAACTTAAATAAATAAATACCTACTTTTTTTACAGGTGACACTTAGAAGAAGGCCTGTTTGTAAGATATACTAGTTACAATAAGCCAAGCAAGACTGATTCAACTACTGATACAAGATGGTATCTAACAAAATCATGGGCCTCAGTACTTTGTCTGCGTGAAAAGTTTTTTTTGCTATCCCTTGGGAACTTTGTTAAGGATGAAAGGACCCTATGTCCTTCTCTGTACCCCTGACAACATGTACCTATGTAAAATTTCATGATGATTGTAACAATTGTTTGTTACACCTCTAAACAAACAAACGGACTTTCTCATTTATAATATTATTAGTAAGGATGTGGTTGCTTTGTTATTATTATTTTTTTACTTTTAAGTTCAAAAAGTAAATGTTTTCTTTGATTTAAATTTAAATTTGTTTTAATCTAACACCTTATAACTACCCTATTATTTTGATAATGCAAAACAACAACATATTGTTGAATTTTTTTTTTGTTTTGTAGATGTGACAGATAGTACACAAAATGAAAGGTTAGAGGTAGGTAGTCAATATTTTATTTTATAATTATATCTAAACCAATACAATTAGGTATATGATTTTAAAGCACAAAGTACAGTACAGCCAGAACTTTTCCATCATGCTCCTTTTTATTTTATTATTACAGTACCTAAAGTTTCATAATCTTGTTTGTCGCTTGGAGCAAAATATTCATTAGGTACTATAATTTTGTTCAATAGCTTCAGCGTTTGTTCCTGTGCACCATCGGGCACGTTCGGTGTCCAAGGGTTAGTTTTTCCAACATCTTTTCTAGCCAATTTAAAAGGTACTTGTGTATTATATTCTGCAATGTCAATATACCTATTGAATTGTATGTATCTGAAATTCAATAAGATTGGGTTAATAACAATTTAGGTAAATAAAAGACTTATTAAAAACCATAGCGGTATTTTGATCTAATAAGTAGTCAGTATATAATGTTACGGCTAATACCCGAAGTACCCGAATAGCTGGCTAAAACTATGTGCAGCCTATGTGTAGTTTGGGGTATGAAGAAAGTTATTTGTATTATCTGTTAAAAAAAATCATCATCATCATATCAGCCGCACGACACCCACTGCTGGGTATAGATAGGCCTATCGGCTACACCTAGTTTTAGCCGCACTTCGGGTATTAGCTGTAACATTATAATTATATACTTATTATTTACCAGCATTCTTGATCACTTTTTTGTTTGTTTCATCCTTTGGTCAGAAAAGAGAGTCATGTTTTCTTGCCAATTATATTCCGTAAGTATTGTAGGTATCTTGAACTGAAATAAAATATGTAAGTTATGATTGATAAGTCCATACGATAAGTCTTAAGTGTGGTATTTTGATGTAAGTAATATAAAGTTCTTACTTACTTACTAAGTAAATATATCTTATTTATTATTATAGGTATCCATGGCATATGATTGCTGATTATTATAAAGAAAATTAGGTAGGTACTATACTATTCTAATTAATTAGTTTAGTAATAAACACATTAAAATTTTTACACAACACAGAGGAAATAATCACCACGTAGTAAGCAAACAATTGACATTAGGTGCATTCCAACAGAATAATCGCTGAGTCATTGATCCATCGAGATAAATATACAAGAGAAGCAAACCTCACTTCCACGCGCCACAAAAAGCGTGTAACTTTTTAACAGTGTAGGACGGAGCTTTGAAACCACTAAACATTTTTAAGTAAACATATATCTGACTCACTCACACACGTCCCAAAAACAATACCGTCGCCAAGATTAGACAAATACCACAACAAAATTAGACAAAGACCGCGATATCAACATGCATTTTTTTTTTAGAAAATTGTGTTGCCTCCTATGTGAAATTTTACCCCAAAATAATCAATGAAAACAAGAAAAATTTGGCTATAGAATGAAAGTATTTTATAACAAAAGCTATATGACGGCCAACTTTTTGTTTGTGGTCCGATTTCGATGAAACTCGGTTCTTAGTACTATTTTGACATGAAAACAGTAAAGCTATGTTGAAAATATAAAAATTTCAAGATGGCGGCCAACTTTTTTTGTTTGAGGGCCGATTAAGGTAAAATTCGGTATTTGTTACTATCTTAACACGAAAATGTTGAAATATTAAAAAATCCAAGATAGCGGCTAACTTTCATGTTTGGGGGCCGATTTCAATGAAACTCGGTTTTTGGGTACTATTTTGACACGAAAATAACAACGCAATGTTGAAAATATTAAAATATCCAAGATGACGGCTAACTTTTATGTTTGAGGGCCGATTTCAGATTTAGAGGGGTAAATTGGGGGGGAGGGGAAAAACTACCATCCAGTGGCGCTCCCACTCCGCGGAAGTACAAAGTTATACAGATATATGCATTTGAAATTTCAACTAACAACTTCAATCGTGATTATCTCGGAAACTATGAACTTCCACTGGGGAGGAGTTAGACAGGGGAGGTCACTTTCAACCCCCCTTCTTCCCCCCCAGACCACAACCCTAAATTCCATGGCCCATATTCTAAAGTTTACCCTGTCTTCTTTTTAATCAGTTAAATAATATATTAGTTTTGAACGAATTAATGATTATGAGGGATAGGGGGGGTAAGGTGGGGGATAAGCTACCCTCCAGTGGCACTCCCTCTCCATGGAAGTGTGTGTACTGTGGTAAGCTTTAATGAAATTTCAAATGCGTATATCCAATAACTATGCATTTCCGCAGAGTGAGAGTGCCACTGGAGGGTATCTTTTTCCCCCCTTACCCGCTATCCCCACATATCCTTAAATTCATGTAAAGCTATTTCTAAAATGTTAACTGATCAAAATAAGAAGGTTAACTTTGGAATATGAGCCATGGAATTTGGGGTTGTGGTTTGGGGGGTAGGAAGGGGGGATGAAAGAAACCTCCTCTGTCCAACTCCTTCCCAGTGGAAGTTCATAGTTTCCGAGATATTTACGATTGAAGTTGTTAGTTGATATTCCAAATGCATATATCTCTATAACTATGTACTTTCGCAGAGTGGGAACGCCACTGGAGGGTAGTTTCCCCCCCCCCTACTTTACCCCTCTACCCCCCATAATCATTAATTCATGCAAAACTAATATATTTTTACAGATCAAAAGAAGACAGAGTAAACTTTAGAATATGGGCCATGGAATTTCGGGTTGTAGTTTGGGGGGAAGGGGGGATGAAAGTGACCTCCCCTGTCCAACTCCTCCCCAGCGGAAGTTTATAGTTTCCGAGATAATCACGACTGAACTTGTTAGTTGAAATTTCAAATGCATAATATAAATCTCTATAACTATGTACTTCCGCGGAGTGGGAGCGCCACTGAAGCATAGTTTCTCCCTCCCACTTTACCCCCCTACCCCCATAATCATTAATTCATGCAAAACTAATATATTTTTTTACTGATCAAAATAAGACAGGGTAAATTTTAGAATTTGACCCATGAAATTTGGGGTTGTCGTATGAAATAGGCCCCTGACACAGAATAATGATACTACCAGTATTCTAACTTAGTACTAACGGCCGAAATGCGAGCCACACCTATGCGCCTCGAGTTCGGGCTGCTCTCGGGCTGGTACAGTCGCGAATGCGCCGCAGTGACGAACGAACGGTGGTTTCGTATTTTGTGATCACGATGGCGAATTGCAACTATGGAGTATATTGTGCTGTTTAAAATAAACCATAAGAGTTTAAATAAACCAAACGGTAAAAAGAATGATAATGTGTTACATTATTAACGTCAGACGAGTATCTATAGCATCTGCGTCATCATAATTAAATCTAGTTCAAAGTCAATGATGCACAATGATTTACAATTATAGTTTGTTTGTTTGTTACGTCTTCACGTCTTAACTACTGAGCCGATCATCATGAAATTTTTCATACACGTTGTCAAGGGTACAGAAAAGAATATAGGGTACTTTTCATCCCGAAAAAAGAGTTGTTCCCGAGGGATAGCAAAAAAACTAACCACGCAGACGAAGTCGCGGGCGGCCGCTAGTCCTTACTAATATAATAAATGCCAAAGTCCGCTTGTTTGTTTGTTACGCCTTCACGTCTTAACTACTGAACCGATCATCATGAAATTTTGCATTACATGTTGTCAGGGGTCCAGAGAAGGACATAGGGTACATCATTTCATCCCGAAAAAAAGTACTTTTCCCGAGGTAAAGCAAAAAAACTTTCCACGCAGACGAAGTCGCGGGCAGCCGCTAGTGTTTTATACAATTCATGAATTAAAAACTAAAAATAAATTAACAATAAGAAAAACGTTTCTTGAAAATTTCAGATTTCATATACCTACAATATCAAAAAAGGTTAGAACTTTCTTTGGGGGAAAATAAAATTATAAAACAATTTTTAAGCGTAAGTCACCGGTGATCTACGCGGCGGCTTAAGTGTTAATAATTACAGATCTCTTTTTGTATTTGCTTATTACCAAAATATCAAACCATATTATAAATTGTATATGACAAAATATAATTTAAAAGCAAAATGATAACCTTTTGAATTATTAGGCAACCTAACACGCTATCATCTTTATTTCTAAAATATAACATACAATCACGAAATTAGAGACAAATTCAAGTAGGTGAAGATAGGTACTGTTAACTTTATTTCATCTACCTACTTGAGTTTGTTTCTAGTTTTGTACATAGATGCAGGCAGCCCTATCGTATGTTGACGTACCGCGCGGCTCAAGTTACGTATTTCAAGGACAGGCTCGAGTTAGAATACTGGTAGTATCATTATTCTGTGCCCCTGATTAAATACTGATGGATCACCCAGTGCTCTGTGGCACAAAGAATTTGTGTCTGTGGCACACAATACCAAGCAACGCGCGGCAAAAAGGTTCCTTTGCTTTCAATTTGACTTAAATTCTAGTTTAAAATGCCGGGTATTTTTTTCTATGATTTAAAAAGTTATTGTAAAAATAGCACAAATGTGATTATAAACGAAAACATAATTTACCAAAACATTTCTTTTATGATATAACAGAAGTGTATGTAACATCAGAGGTAGCGGAGTACACCTATCCATTAATCACTAATTCTCCCCAAAAATGGGAAAACTAAAACGATGTTTTTAGCGGTAGCACTGAACCTAAATTATGGTATGATTTATTTTATTTCTTTTTTTGCGTTTTTAACGTTAATAGTAATACAAAAATAATAAATTATCGCGTAAAAAGTAATTCTCTTTGATGTGATAAGTTTTTTTGACCTCGAAGCGCACTCTTTCACTACGCATTTTGAAGAGCTGTTTCTCTGTAGGCCTCCCACTGAGGACTGGCTTGACATAATCTTTACATATGTCAGCTGACATATCCGAAGTGTCCTCAACTTGGCGCGGTAAGTGCTTCTCTTGTATATTTATCTCAATGCATTGATCACCATAAAGTACATTTTAACCATGGAAAGAAATGGCAGTATAATATGATCGTCATCTCGTATGTGCAGTACATTAATGCGTGCTGAAAAAATCAGGGGCTGAAAATAACTAGGACGAATTTTATTTTTTCCATGCTAGTCGATTCTGAAAAATGATCGATGACTCAGCGAATAGTCTGTTAGAATGCACCCAAAGTAATGAGACGAGACTATCGGTGTTTTAGTTCTATGTATTCTGTGTTTGTAGAATGGAACAAGCGTTTGTGATGTTAATGTACTTTTGAGTACCAAATTAGTGTCGATATCGTTTAAGCGTAGGATTTTGTATAGAGAAACGCTTAGAAATATTTTTATGCAATATGATTTGACTTGATTTTGGATTACTTATGGTTTTAAATTAACAATAATGCAATGTTATGTGTGTAAAACAGTCACAGGCATCCGATGGACGACTATTTGTTTAATTTAAGGTAAGATTATAGTTTTATTTGATCAAATAGAAACATTGTACATTTGAGTACGAATCAACAAATTCGTTACGCTTGATCACGTGACATATGTCAATCCCATACATTGTCTTTCTATTCTACTAGCGTTAATTGTAGTAAGTGGCCATTTGAGTAGGCCCCCTGTGTAGACCAGAAGTAAACAAACGGAACTTTATAATTACCTACTCAATTCAAACCGCTAAAAGTATTTGTTTTGAAGGAGCGCCCGCAAATGACTAAATTCAAATGAAAGATGCAAGTCTTAGCTATGACCCTACATAAAACTTTTCGTTTGTTTCGAAATAGACAACTGTGTAGACCAGGAGTAAACATTCGGTTCTTTATAATTACCTGCTCACTTCAAACCGCTAAAAGTATTTGTTTTGAAGGAGCGCCCGCAAATGACTAGGTTCAAATGAAAGATGCAAGTCTTAGCTATGACCCTACATAAAACTTTTCGTTTGTTTCGAAATAGACAACTGTGTAGACCAGAAGTAAACAAACGGAACTTTATAATTACCTACTCAATTCAAACCGCTAAAAGTATTTGTTTTGAAGGAGCGCCCGCAAATGACTAGGTTCAAATGAAAGATGCAAGACTTAGCTATGACCATACATAAGTCTTGTCGTTTGTTTCGAAATAGACAACTGTGTAGACCAGGAGCAAACATACGGTTCGTTAAAATAACCTGCTCACTTCAAACCGCTAAAAGTATATGTTTTGAAGGAGCGCCCGCAAATGACTAGGTTCAAATGAAAGATGCAAGTCTTAGCTATGACCCTACATAAAACTTTTCGTTTGTTTCGAAATAGACAACTGTGTAGACCAGGAGTAAACATTCGGTTCGTTATAATTACCTGCTCACTTAAACCACTAAAAGTATTTGTTTTGAAGGAGCGCCCGCAAATGACTAGGTTCAAATGAAAGATGCAAGTCTTAGCTATGACCCTACATAAAACTTTTCGTTTGTTTCGAAATAGACAACTGTGTAGACCAGGAGTAAACATACGGTTCGTTATAATTACCTGCTCACTTCAAACCGCTAAAAGTATTTGTTTTGAAGGAGCGCCCGCAAATGAATAGGTTCAATTAAAAGATGCAAGTCTTAGCTATTACCATACATAAAACTTGTCGTTTGTTTCGAAATAGACAACTGTGTAGACCAGGAGCAAACATACGGTTCGTTAAAATAACCTGTTCACTTCAAACCGCTAAAAGTATTTGGTTTGAAGGAGCGCCCGCAAATGATTAGTTTATAATGAAAGATGCAAGTCTTAGCTATGACCCTACATAAAACTTTTCGTTTGTTTCGAAATAGACAACTGTGAAGACCAGAAGTAAACAAACGGAACTTTATAATTACCTACTCAATTCAAACTGCTAAAAGTATTTGTTTTGAAGGAGTGCCCGCAAATGACTAGGTTCAAATGAAAGATGCAAGACTTAGCTATGACCATACATAAGTCTTGTCGTTTGTTTCGAAATAGACAACTGTGTAGACCAGGAGCAAACATACGGTTCGTTAAAATAACCTGCTTACTTCAAACCGATAAAAGTATTTGATTTGAAGGAGCGCCCGCAAATGATTAGTTTATAATGAAAGATGCAAGTCTTAGCTATGACCCTACATAAAACTTTTCGTTTGTTTCGAAATAGACAACTGTGTAGACCAGAAGTAAACAAAAGGAACTTTATAATTCCCTACTCAATTCAAACCGCTAAAAGTATTTGTTTTGAAGGAGCGCCCGCAAATGACTACGTTCAAATGAAGGATGCAAGTCTAAGCTATGACCCTACATAAAACTTTTCGTTTGTTTCGAAATAGACAACTGTGTAGACCAGGAGCAAACATACGGTTCGTTAAAATAACCTGTTCACTTCAAACCGCTAAAAGTATTTGGTTTGAAGGAGCGCCCGCAAATGATTAGTTTATAATGAAAGATGCAAGTCTTAGCTATGACCCTACATAAAACTTTTCGTTTGTTTCGAAATAGACAACTGTGTAGACCAGAAGTAAACAAACGGAACTTTATAATTACCTACTCAATTCAAACCGCTAAAAGTATTTGTTTTGAAAGAGCGCCCGCAAATGACTAGGTTCATATGAAAGATGCAAGACTTAGCTATGACCCTACATAAAACTTTTCGTTTGTTTCGAAATAGACAACTGTGTAGACCAGAAGTAAACAAACGGAACTTTATAATTACCTACTCAATTCAAACCGCTAAAAGTATTTGTTTTGAAGGAGCGCCCGCAAATGACTACGTTCAAATGAAAGATGCAAGTCTTAGCTATGACCCTACATAAAACTTTTCGTTTGTTTCGAAATAGACAACTGTGTAGACCAGGAGCAAACATACGGTTCGTTAAAATAACCTGTTCACTTCAAACCGCTAAAAGTATTTGGTTTGAAGGAGCGCCCGCAAATGATTAGTTTATAATGAAAGATGCAAGTCTTAGCTATGACCCTACATAAAACTTTTCGTTTGTTTCGAAATAGACAACTGTGTAGACCAGGAGTAAACATACGGTTCGTTAAAATAACCTGCTCACTTCAAACCGCTAAAAGTATTTGTTTTGAAGGAGCGCCCGCAAATGACTAGGTTCAAATAAAAGATGCAAGTCTTAGCTATGGCCCTAAATAAAACTTTTTTCATTTGAACCTAGTCATTTGCGGGCGCTCCTTCAAAACAAATACTTTTAGCGGTTTGAATTGAGTAGGTAATTATAAAGTTCCGTTTGTTTACTTCTGGTCTACACAGTTGTCTATTTCGAAACAAACGAAAAGTTTTATGTAGGGTCATAGCTAAGACTTGCATCTTTCATTTGAACCTAGTCATTTGCGGGCGCTCCTTCAAAACAAATTCTTTTAGCGGTTTGAAGTGAGCAGGTAATTATAAAGAACCGAATGTTTACTCCTGGTCTACACAGTTGTCTATTTCGAAACAAACGAAAAGTTTTATGTAGGGTCATAGCTAAGACTTGCATCTTTCATTTGAACCTAGTCATTTGCGGGCGCTCCTTCAAAACAAATACTTTTAGCGGTTTGAATTGAGTAGGTAATTATAAAGTTCCGTTTGTTTACTTCTGGTCTACACAGTTGTCTATTTCGAAACAAACGAAAAGTTTTATGTAGGGTCATAGCTAAGACTTGCATCTTTCATTATAAACTAATCATTTGCGGGCGCTCCTTCAAAACAAATACTTTTAGCGGTTTGAAGTGAACAGGTTATTTTAACGAACCGTATGTTTGCTCCTGGTCTACACAGTTGTCTATTTCGAAACAAACGAAAAGTTTTATGTAGGGCCATAGCTAAGACTTGCATTTTTCATTTGAACTTAGTCATTTGCGGGCGCTCCTTCAAAACAAATACTTTTAGCGGTTTGAAGTGAGCAGGTTATTTTAACGAACCGTATGTTTGCTCCTGGTCTACACAGTTGTCTATTTCGAAACAAACGACAATACTTATGTATGGTCATAGCTAAGACTTGCATCTTTCATTTGAACTTAGTCATTCGCGGGCACTCCTTCAAAACAAATACTTTTAGCAGTTTGAATTGAGTAGGTAATTATAAAGTTCCGTTTGTTTACTTCTGGTCTACACAGTTGTCTATTTCGAAACAAACGAAAAGTTTTATGTAGGGTCATAGCTAAGACTTGCATCTTTCATTATAAACTAATCATTTGCGGGCGCTCCTTCAAACCAAATACTTTTAGCGGTTTGAAGTGAACAGGTTATTTTAACGAACCGTATGTTTGCTCCTGGTCTACACAGTTGTCTATTTCGAAACAAACGACAAGACTTATGTATGGTCATAGCTAAGACTTGCATCTTTCATTTGAACCTAGTCATTTGCGGGCGCTCCTTCAAAACAAATACTTTTAGCGGTTTGAAGTGAGCAGGTAATTATAACGAACCGTATGTTTACTCCTGGTCTACACAGTTGTCTATTTCGAAACAAACGAAAAGTTTTATGTAGGGTCATAGCTAAGACTTGCATCTTTCATTTGAACCTAGTCATTTGCGGGCGCTCCTTCAAAACAAATACTTTTAGCGGTTTTAAGTGAGCAGGTTATTTTAACGAACCGTATGTTTGCTCCTGGTCTACACAGTTGTCTATTTCGAAACAAACGACAAGACTTATGTATGGTCATAGCTAAGACTTGCATCTTTCATTTGAACCTAGTGATTTGCGGGCGCTCCTTCAAAACAAATACTTTTAGCGGTTTGAAGTGAGCAGGTAATTATAACGAACCGAATGTTTACTCCTGGTCTACACAGTTGTCTATTTCGAAACAAACGAAAATATTTATGTAGGGTCATAGCTAAGACTTGCATCTTTCATTTGAACCTAGTCATTTGCGGGCGCTCCTTCAATACAAATACTTTTAGCAGTTTGAAATGAGTAGGTAATTATAAAATTCCGTATGTTTATCTCTGGTCTACACAGTTGTCTATTTCGAAACAAACGAAAAGTTTTATGTAGGGTCATAGCTAAGACTTGCATCTTTCATTATAAACTAATCATTTGCGGGCGCTCCTTCAAACCAAATACTTTTAGCGGTTTGAAGTGAACAGGTTATTTTAACGAACCGTATGTTTGCTCCTGGTCTACACAGTTGTCTATTTCGAAACAAACGACAAGACTTATGTATGGTCATAGCTAAGACTTGCATCTTTCATTTGAACCTAGTCATTTGCGGGCGCTCCTTCAAAACAAATACTTTTAGCGGTTTGAAGTGAGCAGGTAATTATAAAGAACCGTATGTTTACTCCTGGTCTACACAGTTGTCTATTTCGAAACAAACGAAAAGTTTTATGTAGGGTCATAGCTAAGACTTGCATCTTTCATTTGAACCTAGTCATTTGCGGGCGCTCCTTCAAAACAAATACTTTTAGCGGTTTTAAGTGAGCAGGTTATTTTAACGAACCGTATGTTTGCTCCTGGTCTACACAGTTGTCTATTTCGAAACAAACGACAAGACTTATGTATGGTCATAGCTAAGACTTGCATCTTTCATTTGAACCTAGTGATTTGCGGGCGCTCCTTCAAAACAAATACTTTTAGCGGTTTGAAGTGAGCAGGTAATTATAACGAACCGAATGTTTACTCCTGGTCTACACAGTTGTCTATTTCGAAACAAACGAAAATATTTATGTAGGGTCATAGCTAAGACTTGCATCTTTCATTTGAACCTAGTCATTTGCGGGCGCTCCTTCAAAACAAATACTTTTAGCAGTTTGAAATGAGTAGGTAATTATAAAATTCCGTATGTTTATCTCTGGTCTACACAGTTGTCTATTTCGAAACAAACGAAAAGTTTTATGTAGGGTCATAGCTAAGACTTGCATCTTTCATTTGAATCTAGTCATTTGCGGGCGCTCCTTCAAAACAAATACTTTTAGCGGTTTGAAGTGAGCAGGTTATTTTAACGAACCGTATGTTTGCTCCTGGTCTACACAGTTGTAAATTTCGAAACAAACGACAAGACTTATGTATGGTCATAGCTAAGACTTGCATCTTTCATTTGAACCTATTCATTTGCGGGCGCTCCTTCAAAACAAATACTTTTAGTGGTTTAAGTGAGCAGGTAATTATAACGAACCGAATGTTTACTCCTGGTCTACACAGTTGTCTATTTCGAAACAAACGAAAAGTTTTATGTAGGGTCATAGCTAAGACTTGCATCTTTCATTTGAACCTAGTCATTTGCGGGCGCTCCTTCAAAACAAATACTTTTAGTGGTTTAAGTGAGCAGGTAATTATAACGAACCGAATGTTTACTCCTGGTCTACACAGTTGTCTATTTCGAAACAAACGAAAAGTTTTATGTAGGGTCATAGCTAAGACTTGCATCTTTCATTTGAACCTAGTCATTTGCGGGCGCTCGTTCAATACAAATACTTTTAGCAGTTTGAAATGAGTAGGTAATTATAAAATTCCGTATGTTTATCTCTGGTCTACACAGTTGTCTATTTCGAAACAAACGAAAAGTTTTATGTAGGGTCATAGCTAAGACTTGCATCTTTCATTTGAGCCTACTTATTTGCGGGCGCTCCTTCAAAACAAATACTTTTAGCGGTTTGAAGTGAGCAGGTTATTTTAACGAACCGTATGTTTGCTCCTGGTCTATATAGTTGTCTATTTCGAAACAAACGAAACGACTTATGTAAGGCGATAGCTAAGACTTGCATCTTTCATTTGAGCCTAGTTATTTGCGGGCGCTCCTTCAAAACAAATACTTTTAGCGGTTTGAAGTGAGCAGGTTATTTTAACGAACCGTATGTTTACTCCTGGTCTACACAGTTGTCTATTTCGAAACAAACGAAATGACTTATGTAGGGCCATAGCTAAGACTTGCATCTTTCATTTGATTCTAGTCATTTGCGGGCGCTCCTTCAAAACTAATAGTTTTAGCGATTTGAAGTGAGCAGGTAATTTTAACGAACCGAATGTTTACTCCTGGTCTACACAGTTGTCTATTTCGAAACAAACGAAAAGTTTTATGTAGGGTCATAGCTAAGACTTGCATCTTTCATTTGAACCTAGTCATTTGCGGGCGCTCCTTCAAAACAAATACTTTTAGCGGTTTGAAGTGAGCAGGTTATTTTAACGAACCGTATGTTTGCTCCTGGTCTACAGAGTTGTCTATTTCGAAACAAACGACAAGACTTATGTATGGTCATAGCTAAGTTTTGCATCTTTCATTTGAGCCTAGTTATTTGCGGGCGCTCCTTCAAAACAAATACTTTTAGCGGTTTGAAGTGAGCAGGTTATTTTAACGAACCGTATGTTTGCTCCTGGTCTACACAGTTGTCTATTTCGAAACAAACGACAAGACTTATGTATGGTCATAGCTAAGTCTTGCATCTTTCATTTGAACCTAGTCATTTGCGGGCACTCCTTCAAAACAAATACTTTTAGCAGTTTGAATTGAGTAGGTAATTATAAAGTTCCGTTTGTTTACTTCTGGTCTACACAGTTGTCTATTTCGAAACAAACGAAAAGTTTTATGTAGGGTCATAGCTAAGTCTTGCATCTTTCATATGAACCTAGTCATTTGCGGGCGCTCTTTCAAAACAAATACTTTTAGCGGTTTGAATTGAGTAGGTAATTATAAAGTTCCGTATGTTTGCTTCTGGTCTACACAGTTGTCTATTTCGAAACAAACGAAAAGTTTTATGTAGGGCCATAGCTAAGACTTGCATCTTTCATTATAAACTAATCATTTGCGGGCGCTCCTTCAAATCAAATACTTTTATCGGTTTGAAGTAAGCAGGTTATTTTAACGAACCGTATGTTTGCTCCTGGTCTACACAGTTGTCTATTTCGAAACAAACGACAAGACTTATGTATGGTCATAGCTAAGTCTTGCATCTTTCATTTGAACCTAGTCATTTGCGGGCACTCCTTCAAAACAAATACTTTTAGCAGTTTGAATTGAGTAGGTAATTATAAAGTTCCGTTTGTTTACTTCTGGTCTTCACAGTTGTCTATTTCGAAACAAACGAAAAGTTTTATGTAGGGTCATAGCTAAGACTTGCATCTTTCATTATAAACTAATCATTTGCGGGCGCTCCTTCAAACCAAATACTTTTAGCGGTTTGAAGTGAACAGGTTATTTTAACGAACCGTATGTTTGCTCCTGGTCTACACAGTTGTCTATTTCGAAACAAACGACAAGTTTTATGTATGGTCATAGCTAAGACTTGCATCTTTCATTTGAACCTATTCATTTGCGGGCGCTCCTTCAAAACAAATACTTTTAGCGGTTTGAAGTGAGCAGGTAATTATAACGAACCGTATGTTTACTCCTGGTCTACACAGTTGTCTATTTCGAAACAAACGAAAAGTTTTATGTAGGGTCATAGCTAAGACTTGCATCTTTCATTTGAACCTAGTCATTTGCGGGCGCTCCTTCAAAACAAATACTTTTAGTGGTTTAAGTGAGCAGGTAATTATAACGAACCGTATGTTTACTCCTGGTCTACACAGTTGTCTATTTCGAAACAAACGAAAAGTTTTATGTAGGGTCATAGCTAAGACTTGCATCTTTCATTTGAACCTAGTCATTTGCGGGCGCTCCTTCAAAACATATACTTTTAGCGGTTTGAAGTGAGCAGGTTATTTTAACGAACCGTATGTTTGCTCCTGGTCTACACAGTTGTCTATTTCGAAACAAACGACAAGACTTATGTATGGTCATAGCTAAGTCTTGCATCTTTCATTTGAACCTAGTCATTTGCGGGCGCTCCTTCAAAACAAATACTTTTAGCGGTTTGAATTGAGTAGGTAATTATAAAGTTCCGTTTGTTTACTTCTGGTCTACACAGTTGTCTATTTCGAAACAAACGAAAAGTTTTATGTAGGGTCATAGCTAAGACTTGCATCTTTCATTTGAACCTAGTCATTTGCGGGCGCTCCTTCAAAACAAATACTTTTAGCGGTTTGAAGTGAGCAGGTAATTATAAAGAACCGAATGTTTACTCCTGGTCTACACAGTTGTCTATTTCGAAACAAACGAAAAGTTTTATGTAGGGTCATAGCTAAGACTTGCATCTTTCATTTGAATGTAGTCATTTGCGGGCGCTCCTTCAAAACAAATACTTTTAGCGGTTTGAATTGAGTAGGTAATTATAAAGTTCCGTTTGTTTACTTCTGGTCTACACAGTTGTCTATTTCGAAACAAACGAAAAGTTTTATGTAGGGTCATAGCTAAGACTTGCATCTTTCATTATAAACTAATCATTTGCGGGCGCTCCTTCAAAACAAATACTTTTAGCGGTTTGAAGTGAACAGGTTATTTTAACGAACCGTATGTTTGCTCCTGGTCTACACAGTTGTCTATTTCGAAACAAACGAAAAGTTTTATGTAGGGCCATAGCTAAGACTTGCATCTTTCATTTGAACTTAGTCATTTGCGGGCGCTCCTTCAAAACAAATACTTTTAGCGGTTTGAAGTGAGCAGGTTATTTTAACGAACCGTATGTTTGCTCCTGGTCTACACAGTTGTCTATTTCGAAACAAACGACAATACTTATGTATGGTCATAGCTAAGACTTGCATCTTTCATTTGAACCTAGTCATTTGCGGGCGCTCCTTCAAAACAAATACTTTTAGCGGTTTGAAGTGAACAGGTTATTTTAACGAACCGTATGTTTGCTCCTGGTCTACACAGTTGTCTATTTCGAAACAAACGACAAGACTTATGTATGGTCATAGCTAAGACTTGCATCTTTCATTTGAACCTAGTCATTTGCGGGCGCTCCTTCAAAACAAATACTTTTAGCGGTTTGAAGTGAGCAGGTAATTATAACGAACCGTATGTTTACTCCTGGTCTACACAGTTGTCTATTTCGAAACAAACGAAAAGTTTTATGTAGGGTCATAGCTAAGATTTGCATCTTTCATTTGAACCTAGTCATTTGCGGGCGCTCCTTCAAAACAAATACTTTTAGCGGTTTGAAGTGAGCAGGTTATTTTAACGAACCGTATGTTTGCTCCTGGTCTACACAGTTGTCTATTTCGAAACAAACGACAAGACTTATGTATGGTCATAGCTAAGACTTGCATCTTTCATTTGAACCTAGTGATTTGCGGGCGCTCCTTCAAAACAAATACTTTTAGCGGTTTGAAGTGAGCAGGTAATTATAACGAACCGAATGTTTACTCCTGGTCTACACAGTTGTCTATTTCGAAACAAACGAAAAGATTTATGTAGGGTCATAGCTAAGACTTGCATCTTTCATTTGAACCTAGTCATTTGCGGGCGCTCCTTCAATACAAATACTTTTAGCAGTTTGAAATGAGTAGGTAATTATAAAATTCCGTATGTTTATCTCTGGTCTACACAGTTGTCTATTTCGAAACAAACGAAAAGTTTTATGTAGGGTCATAGCTAAGACTTGCATCTTTCATTTGAATCTAGTCATTTGCGGGCGCTCCTTCAAAACAAATACTTTTAGCGGTTTGAAGTGAGCAGGTTATTTTAACGAACCGTATGTTTGCTCCTGGTCTACACAGTTGTCTATTTCGAAACAAACGACAAGACTTATGTATGGTCATAGCTAAGACTTGCATCTTTCATTTGAACCTATTCATTTGCGGGCGCTCCTTCAAAACAAATACTTTTAGTGGTTTAAGTGAGCAGGTAATTATAACGAACCGAATGTTTACTCCTGGTCTACACAGTTGTCTATTTCGAAACAAACGAAAAGTTTTATGTAGGGTCATAGCTAAGACTTGCATCTTTCATTTGAACCTAGTCATTTGCGGGCGCTCCTTCAAAACAAATACTTTTAGTGGTTTAAGTGAGCAGGTAATTATAACGAACCGAATGTTTACTCCTGGTCTACACAGTTGTCTATTTCGAAACAAACGAAAAGTTTTATGTAGGGTCATAGCTAAGACTTGCATCTTTCATTTGAACCTAGTCATTTGCGGGCGCTCGTTCAATACAAATACTTTTAGCAGTTTGAAATGAGTAGGTAATTATAAAATTCCGTATGTTTATCTCTGGTCTACACAGTTGTCTATTTCGAAACAAACGAAAAGTTTTATGTAGGGTCATAGCTAAGACTTGCATCTTTTATTTGAGCCTACTTATTTGCGGGCGCTCCTTCAAAACAAATACTTTTAGCGGTTTGAAGTGAGCAGGTTATTTTAACGAACCGTATGTTTGCTCCTGGTCTATATAGTTGTCTATTTCGAAACAAACGAAACGACTTATGTAAGGCGATAGCTAAGACTTGCATCTTTCATTTGAGCCTAGTTATTTGCGGGCGCTCCTTCAAAACAAATACTTTTAGCGGTTTGAAGTGAGCAGGTTATTTTAACGAACCGTATGTTTACTCCTGGTCTACACAGTTGTCTATTTCGAAACAAACGAAATGACTTATGTAGGGCCATAGCTAAGACTTGCATCTTTCATTTGATTCTAGTCATTTGCGGGCGCTCCTTCAAAACTAATAGTTTTAGCGATTTGAAGTGAGCAGGTAATTTTAACGAACCGAATGTTTACTCCTGGTCTACACAGTTGTCTATTTCGAAACAAACGAAAAGTTTTATGTAGGGTCATAGCTAAGACTTGCATCTTTCATTTGAACCTAGTCATTTGCGGGCGCTCCTTCAATACAAATACTTTTAGCAGTTTGAAATGAGTAGGTAATTATAAAGTTCCGTTTGTTTACTTCTGGTCTTCACAGTTGTCTATTTCGAAACAAACGAAAAGTTTTATGTAGGGTCATAGCTAAGACTTGCATCTTTCATTATAAACTAATCATTTGCGGGCGCTCCTTCAAACCAAATACTTTTAGCGGTTTGAAGTGAACAGGTTATTTTAACGAACCGTATGTTTGCTCCTGGTCTACACAGTTGTCTATTTCGAAACAAACGACAAGTTTTATGTATGGTCATAGCTAAGACTTGCATCTTTCATTTGAACCTATTCATTTGCGGGCGCTCCTTCAAAACAAATACTTTTAGCGGTTTGAAGTGAGCAGGTAATTATAACGAACCGTATGTTTACTCCTGGTCTACACAGTTGTCTATTTCGAAACAAACGAAAAGTTTTATGTAGGGTCATAGCTAAGACTTGCATCTTTCATTTGAATCTAGTCATTTGCGGGCGCTCCTTCAAAACAAATACTTTTAGTGGTTTAAGTGAGCAGGTAATTATAACGAACCGAATGTTTACTCCTGGTCTACACAGTTGTCTATTTCGAAACAAACGAAAAGTTTTATGTAGGGTCATAGCTAAGACTTGCATCTTTCATTTGAACCTAGTCATTTGCGGGCGCTCCTTCAAAACATATACTTTTAGCGGTTTGAAGTGAGCAGGTTATTTTAACGAACCGTATGTTTGCTCCTGGTCTACACAGTTGTCTATTTCGAAACAAACGACAAGACTTATGTATGGTCATAGCTAAGTCTTGCATCTTTCATTTGAACCTAGTCATTTGCGGGCGCTCCTTCAAAACAAATACTTTTAGCGGTTTGAATTGAGTAGGTAATTATAAAGTTCCGTTTGTTTACTTCTGGTCTACACAGTTGTCTATTTCGAAACAAACGAAAAGTTTTATGTAGGGTCATAGCTAAGACTTGCATCTTTCATTTGAACCTAGTCATTTGCGGGCGCTCCTTCAAAACAAATACTTTTAGCGGTTTGAAGTGAGCAGGTAATTATAAAGAACCGAATGTTTACTCCTGGTCTACACAGTTGTCTATTTCGAAACAAACGAAAAGTTTTATGTAGGGTCATAGCTAAGACTTGCATCTTTCATTTGAATTTAGTCATTTGCGGGCGCTCCTTCAAAACAAATACTTTTAGCGGTTTGAATTGAGTAGGTAATTATAAAGTTCCGTTTGTTTACTTCTGGTCTACACAGTTGTCTATTTCGAAACAAACGAAAAGTTTTATGTAGGGTCATAGCTAAGACTTGCATCTTTCATTATAAACTAATCATTTGCGGGCGCTCCTTCAAAACAAATACTTTTAGCGGTTTGAAGTGAACAGGTTATTTTAACGAACCGTATGTTTGCTCCTGGTCTACACAGTTGTCTATTTCGAAACAAACGAAAAGTTTTATGTAGGGCCATAGCTAAGACTTGCATCTTTCATTTGAACTTAGTCATTTGCGGGCGCTCCTTCAAAACAAATACTTTTAGCGGTTTGAAGTGAGCAGGTTATTTTAACGAACCGTATGTTTGCTCCTGGTCTACACAGTTGTCTATTTCGAAACAAACGACAATACTTATGTATGGTCATAGCTAAGACTTGCATCTTTCATTTGAACTTAGTCATTCGCGGGCACTCCTTCAAAACAAATACTTTTAGCAGTTTGAATTGAGTAGGTAATTATAAAGTTCCGTTTGTTTACTTCTGGTCTACACAGTTGTCTATTTCGAAACAAACGAAAAGTTTTATGTAGGGTCATAGCTAAGACTTGCATCTTTCATTATAAACTAATCATTTGCGGGCGCTCCTTCAAACCAAATACTTTTAGCGGTTTGAAGTGAACAGGTTATTTTAACGAACCGTATGTTTGCTCCTGGTCTACACAGTTGTCTATTTCGAAACAAACGACAAGACTTATGTATGGTCATAGCTAAGACTTGCATCTTTCATTTGAACCTAGTCATTTGCGGGCGCTCCTTCAAAACAAATACTTTTAGCGGTTTGAAGTGAGCAGGTAATTATAACGAACCGTATGTTTACTCCTGGTCTACACAGTTGTCTATTTCGAAACAAACGAAAAGTTTTATGTAGGGTCATAGCTAAGATTTGCATCTTTCATTTGAACCTAGTCATTTGCGGGCGCTCCTTCAAAACAAATACTTTTAGCGGTTTGAAGTGAGCAGGTTATTTTAACGAACCGTATGTTTGCTCCTGGTCTACACAGTTGTCTATTTCGAAACAAACGACAAGACTTATGTATGGTCATAGCTAAGACTTGCATCTTTCATTTGAACCTAGTGACTTGCGGGCGCTCCTTCAAAACAAATACTTTTAGCGGTTTGAAGTGAGCAGGTAATTATAACGAACCGAATGTTTACTCCTGGTCTACACAGTTGTCTATTTCGAAACAAACGAAAAGATTTATGTAGGGTCATAGCTAAGACTTGCATCTTTCATTTGAACCTAGTCATTTGCGGGCGCTCCTTCAATACAAATACTTTTAGCAGTTTGAAATGAGTAGGTAATTATAAAATTCCGTATGTTTATCTCTGGTCTACACAGTTGTCTATTTCGAAACAAACGAAAAGTTTTATGTAGGGTCATAGCTAAGACTTGCATCTTTCATTTGAATCTAGTCATTTGCGGGCGCTCCTTCAAAACAAATACTTTTAGCGGTTTGAAGTGAGCAGGTTATTTTAACGAACCGTATGTTTGCTCCTGGTCTACACAGTTGTCTATTTCGAAACAAACGACAAGACTTATGTATGGTCATAGCTAAGACTTGCATCTTTCATTTGAACCTATTCATTTGCGGGCGCTCCTTCAAAACAAATACTTTTAGTGGTTTAAGTGAGCAGGTAATTATAACGAACCGAATGTTTACTCCTGGTCTACACAGTTGTCTATTTCGAAACAAACGAAAAGTTTTATGTAGGGTCATAGCTAAGACTTGCATCTTTCATTTGAACCTAGTCATTTGCGGGCGCTCCTTCAAAACAAATACTTTTAGTGGTTTAAGTGAGCAGGTAATTATAACGAACCGAATGTTTACTCCTGGTCTACACAGTTGTCTATTTCGAAACAAACGAAAAGTTTTATGTAGGGTCATAGCTAAGACTTGCATCTTTCATTTGAACCTAGTCATTTGCGGGCGCTCGTTCAATACAAATACTTTTAGCAGTTTGAAATGAGTAGGTAATTATAAAATTCCGTATGTTTATCTCTGGTCTACACAGTTGTCTATTTCGAAACAAACGAAAAGTTTTATGTAGGGTCATAGCTAAGACTTGCATCTTTTATTTGAGCCTACTTATTTGCGGGCGCTCCTTCAAAACAAATACTTTTAGCGGTTTGAAGTGAGCAGGTTATTTTAACGAACCGTATGTTTGCTCCTGGTCTATATAGTTGTCTATTTCGAAACAAACGAAACGACTTATGTAAGGCGATAGCTAAGACTTGCATCTTTCATTTGAGCCTAGTTATTTGCGGGCGCTCCTTCAAAACAAATACTTTTAGCGGTTTGAAGTGAGCAGGTTATTTTAACGAACCGTATGTTTACTCCTGGTCTACACAGTTGTCTATTTCGAAACAAACGAAATGACTTATGTAGGGCCATAGCTAAGACTTGCATCTTTCATTTGATTCTAGTCATTTGCGGGCGCTCCTTCAAAACTAATAGTTTTAGCGATTTGAAGTGAGCAGGTAATTTTAACGAACCGAATGTTTACTCCTGGTCTACACAGTTGTCTATTTCGAAACAAACGAAAAGTTTTATGTAGGGTCATAGCTAAGACTTGCATCTTTCATTTGAACCTAGTCATTTGCGGGCGCTCCTTCAATACAAATACTTTTAGCAGTTTGAAATGAGTAGGTAATTATAAAATTCCGTATGTTTATCTCTGGTCTACACAGTTGTCTATTTCGAAACAAACGAAAAGTTTTATGTAGGGTCATAGCTAAGACTTGCATCTTTCATTTGAGCCTACTTATTTGCGGGCGCTCCTTCAAAACAAATACTTTTAGCGGTTTGAAGTGAGCAGGTTATTTTAACGAACCGTATGTTTGCTCCTGGTCTACATAGTTGTCTATTTCGAAACAAACGAAACGACTTATGTAAGGCGATAGCTAAGACTTGCATCTTTCATTTGAGCCTTGTTATTTGCGGGCGCTCCTTCAAAACAAATACTTTTAGCGGTTTGAAGTGAGCAGGTTATTTTAACGAACCGTATGTTTACTCCTGGTCTACACAGTTGTCTATTTCGAAACAAACGAAATGACTTATGTAGGGCCATAGCTAAGACTTGCATCTTTCATTTGATTCTAGTAATTTGCGGGCGCTCCTTCAAAACTAATAGTTTTAGCGATTTGAAGTGAGCAGGTAATTTTAACGAACCGAATGTTTACTCCTGGTCTACACAGTTGTCTATTTCGAAACAAACGAAACGACTTATGTAAGGCGATAGCTAAGACTTGCATCTTTCATTTGAGCCTAGTTATTTGCGGGCGCTCTTTCAAAACAAATACTTTTAGCGGTTTGAATTGAGTAGGTAATTATAAAGTTCCGTATGTTTGCTCCTGGTCTACACAGTTGTCTATTTCGAAACAAACGAAAAGACTTATGTAAGGCCATAGCTAAGACTTGCATCTTTCATTTGAACCTAGTCGTTTGCGGGCGCTTCTTTAGCCTATTATTATAATAGCGTTTCTACGCGTACTAACGGAATTCTACGATTTGAGTATTTTGCCTATGTGTATCTACCTATTTATAGCCTATTTTTTTCAATGAGTTACGGGACATTTTGATGTGCTTATATAGATTTAGCATTTTTCAATGATTCCTCACATAAATTAATCCATATAACGAGTTGTTAAGGTTGTCATTGCGTGCAGGCAAGATTTCCCTAAAAAAAATTTAAAAAACCCATAACTTTTTTTGGTTTGTCAAAACAAACAAAATTTTATCAAAACAAATCAAAACTAACGGAAAGCAATCATAATGCGTAATTTTTATTTTGTTTTGCCATATGGGGTGGCTATCTTCCTGTGAAGATAGCCACCCCACTTTGCATTTTTTTCTAGAGAATACGGAGTCTAAACAAACGAAAATTTCAATCAAAACAAACGAAACTAACAAATATCTATCGAATAAAATTTAAATAAAACCATTTGGTGGAATGGGGTGGCTAGCGTGAAGATAGCCACCCCACTTTTGTTTTTAAAAAAAAAGTATGAAGGAAATCGAAACAAACGATTTTTTTTCCAAAACAAATCAAAACTAACGCTAAACTAACGTCCTGCACCCTCAAAACCTGGGCACTCGAATTGGGGTGGCTATCTTCACGGGGGTGAGCGAGCACGAAGTCCGAGCGAGGCGTCTCTGCTTTGGGCAAAAATTCTTTCGTATGTCTGTATGTTCTCTTCTACAGCTCGCATTTCTCGACCGATTCTCGTGAAAAATTCTGAGCAGGTTCGAAAATTATATGGAATTTTTTTGTCGAGCCAGATTTTTTTAATTTTTCAAAATGGCGGAGAAATGTTAAAAAAACAGGTTTTTCGGCTTTCCAGCGCTGTCTGTTCTCCTCTACAGGTCGCATTTCTCAACCGATTCTCGTGAAATTTTGTGAGCAGGTTTAAAAATAATATAGATTTTTTTGTCACGCCACTTTTTCGATTTTTTTCAAAATGGCGGAGATATGTAAAAAAAACATATTGCAGCCCAGCTTTCCGGCTCTGTCTTTTCTTCTCTACAGGTCGCATTTCTTAACCGAATTTCGTGAAATTTTGTGGGCAGGTCGGGCAGGTTTGAAAATCATATAGATTTTTTCAAGTTGAGACAGTTTTTCAAATTTTTTCGTAATGGCGGAGATATGTAAGAAAAATATATTTCAGTCCGGCTTTCTGACGCTGGATGTTCTCCTCTATAGGTCGCATTTCTCAACCGATTCTCGTGAAATTTTGTGAGCAGGTTTGAAAATTGTATAGATTTCTTATGTCAAGCCAGTTTTTCATTTTTTTTAAATGGCGAAGATAATGTAAAAAATTCAAATTTCAGTCCGTATTTCCGGCGCTGTCTGTTCTCCTCTACAGGTTGAATTTCTCAACCGATCTCGGTGAAATTTTGTGAGCAAGTTTGATAAATATATAGTTTTTTTTTGTCGAGACAGTTTTTCGAAATTTCTTAAAATGACGGAGATATGTAAAAAACCATATTTCATTCCAGCTTTCCGGCTGTTTGATCTCCTCTACAAGTCGCATTTCTCAACAGATTCTGGTGAAATTTTGTAAGTAGGTTCGATAATTATATACATAAGTATAACTGTTCAGTAAAGCCAATTTTTCCAAATTTATAAAAAAAATACTCACCCATTTTGAAAAATGATCAAAATTAGAAGCACCAACTAGCTGCAATACTCATGTTTTATTTTATTTTTTCGCGAGGTCTACAGCTCACGGAGCCACTAGTAATTATGTTAGACAAGATATTCGGCATCGTATTGTTTGTTTAAAACCGACAAATCTGTTGTACACGTAGAAGTGTTCAAAGCCTGTTATCAAAATTATCGATAAGCGTGTGCGCGAGTAGCATGCACCTTGAAGTCTTATCAAAACACTACGCGTATTTCGAAAACAACATTTTACGGTTATGCCGACCTTGAATTAATTCGCTGGCTATCTGATGATCTCTTTATTACATTCTTTGTTTCAACAGTACAAATACCTCTATTACTCAAATAGGTACCTACCTATATTGAAAATTCGAACATTATTTTGGCAACTTTCTTCGAGATCAAATTGGAATTAGGGTTCCAAATTTTTTGCATCAAATATTGTACCTAATGTTTTCAGGATTATTACATGTAAATATATAGGTCAGTAGGGTTAGAATTGAAATCGGATTTATTCCTACAAGTCCTACAAACATGTGATTAAAAAAAAATGGCCTAATTTTGAAAAGCTGTATCTCCAAAACTATCGCTCGTATCAAAACCGTTCTACCCTCAAATTGTTTCAAATTTAACCAACTTTAAAACCTTGATACACAATCTTGATGAATAACCAGTCCTTCCGGGTCAAATCCCCTTTTGGGGTACATTTTTACCCCCCACCACTTAAGCACAACTCCGCCGAGGGGGGGAAACCTAGGATAGTCATAATGGACAACAAAAGATGCCATTAAAACAATAAAACCTTTTTTAGCAATTAAATCCGATTTGAAGTTTTTTTTTGGTTTAATTCTACTCTTTTTCTACTGAACTAATAAAGTAGCTGCTGGCAAAAAAGTTCAAAAATTTATACAAGTTTTCAAATACCTACTTGTATTATGGTTATACTAAATAATTTAATACCTAGGTACCTACTAGAAAAAATACGACTCGCACCAGATCATATTCTCGGGCGGAAATCGAACCCGCGACCTTTGGAAGTCTGGTCCAATGAACTTATATTATTTAGTATTGTACCTACATGGTACCTACCTACTTGTAAGCATTTTTTTCTACCCATCAGTCACGAAGACCCTAAGCAGCACATTTACCAACACAATACGTAAATCAAGTAAGTAGGTATGAAAAATAATAACAAATAAACACACGACTCGAACAACGAAGTGAGAGCCAAGTTAGGGTATAGACAGACCTTGGACTAATACTACGTAGGGTTACGTTTCCCTTTTGAAATACCTCACCTACCTACATAGGAAACTTTAAAAAAATATCTGCAAATGACTGCACTATTTGTCATGGTTAACTAATAAAAAAACTTGCAGGCAGGACTCCATAAATTGCGCTTTTGTTTGTGCTCAGTGTAGAGTGTAGGTGTACTGTACAAGGGGTAAGGGGTGCAATATTTTGGTGGCGAGTGGCGCGGCGGGCTCCAGTGCGCCGCCGCCACACTGCCCGCTCATGATCGATCGCTGCGCTGCGCTGCTCTATAATTTATTACCAAAAATATGGCCGCGTGGTGCGGCACGCGGTCGTCGACCCCGCCGCCACGCGTAAACAACTCTGTGGGAATGCAGCGCAGCGCGGGAAACTGGTCACCTTGTTATGCCTCGTGTTAAATAACTGGGACCAAGCAAGACCCGAGAACAACTGGAATTTATCAACATACATTTTGGGACATCTCTTTTCTTCCAAATCCGTCCATGACCGGAGTAGGTAGGTACCTATAGGCACACATTAAGACCGCGCACCTAATTTTAAACAGCCATAATTCGCAAAAAAGCTTTCTTCAATGCTAGTAGGTATAGGTGGGGTATCTTAGAAACTGTTGCACTATAACTTTGTCATGAATTGGAAAACTCCGGAATGAATTTATCTCACCTTAAAAATTAGCAGTAGGTAGGTACCTGTCTATTGTAGCTCAGTGTGTGAGTGAAATAGTGATGGCAATTAGTGCCTGGCATACTCCATAGATAGCAGTCGAATAACGTCATGATGACGTATGTGTATTTACTACACAAAACACGTACCTACTTAGTTGTGGAAGTATCGATCGATCGTGCCACACACACACACAGAGAGAACACAATGAATGGGTATTTGATTGTAAAGGACAGAAAGTCATCGAAATGTAAGTACAGAAACTAGCTCGGGCGCCGGCGCAAGCGCAACCACATTGTCGCTGATGTGTTTTATTGGCCCTATTGATCAATCAATCTGAATTGATTGCTATCATGAAATTATTAGGTACCATTATCTGGTAAATAGCTGCATTGTAATATGACTTTACGACCGCCGACTTTTAGACTCCTGATAGACACATAAACGAAGTTTTCTACCGAAAATTTTAACCGCTCTGTAAAACGCTGTTTTCAAACCCGAACACGTTTATTTGCCCCGGTTTTTTTTTAATCGGTTTCATATTGTGGTATGCGCCTGCACGTTGTTACATAGCGTGCTCGACTGCTCGTGGCCCCTACTGGATTTGCATAGGCTTATGACCGCCATGACATTACCGTGTGGCCGTTTGCAACAACAAATTTATGCTAAAACTTATGGATTTAATAAAAATTTCAAATCAAAATCGTTTTTGAAAGAATTATCCACCAATACCAACCGATACCACCAAATAAATAATAGGCCTTTAGTCTTTACCTATGAAATTGCCGATTTGTATCAAGAAGTTGCATTTTTCATACTAGCATTTTCTTTGTTCATTTAACAACCGTGAACACTCATGTAACAAAACTTTTATTTTATGTACTTACTAATGTTTGAACACTATGCTAACTTATTCCATTTACGGTAAGCGAAAAAAATAAGTTTTGACTAAGTTACAACCCCCGGTCACCCTTTTTTTGTTTTTTGCTCACAAAAGAGTCGCTTTCAAGAGCTTTCGTAAAGCATTACTCCCGAAACACGAACGAGGTTCTGAGATCCAATTGGTAGCTAATAAACGTCCCCCATGTAAGTCCCTCATATAATCGCTTTCATGTCTCTCTTATGATGAAATTGATGAATTCAAATAATTCCGCATTCAAATGTGATCACTGTGGAAAAGATGACTAGTGTCACAAGAAAACCAGCAAATTACCTATTGGAGAATTCGAGAATGATATGACATGAAATTTAAAAAAAATATTCATTAGCATTCAAAAATTAGGAAACCTTGTTGCCGCTGGATTCTTCATGAACTCACCATGTAAAAAACGAACTCGAATTGATTGATGTAAAAAATATTTTGTTAAAGTGCAAACGCGGTCGTTCACATACTGTGTAGGATATTGTTATAGATAGAAGATAAAATATGGATAAATTAATATTGTTCCGAAATCAAATAGATCGCAAGATTTTTTTAAATGGGTGTTAAAAGTCTACCAGTAGGTATACCGATCAAAATAGTGGACAAGCATTTCCCTGTATTCTTCTTTTCCCAGACGGGTCCTATCTAAAATAACCTACTTGAGGAAGAAAACACAGTTAAGCTGCGTAGCACCAAAGACAATGTAAAAAAACTAGCGTAGTAGCACTACCATTTGGTTCCCAAATCCCAACTGACGTCAAAAAAGGTAAGGAAAAACAACAGAAGTGACATCCTATTGCACGGTGACAATTTTTCAATGCATACTGCGATAAGGACAAAGTCATTTTCGTCTCTGAAAAGTTGGAGTTTATGATCCATTCCGCATTATTTTTATACCTTACATCTTGCGATTTCTTTATTATTATCCTTGAGAATTAAAGAGAATTTAGAGATTACGAATTTAGAGAGATTTTTTTATGGGGCCAGCCAGAGGAAGCTGTGATAGCGTATGAAAAATATACCCTCAGACCTTCCTCAGACAAATGATGCTATGTTAAAATAATAGTTTTAAAATGTGATGGAGAATACTATCCCCGTCAATTGGTAATGCGCTGGAACCTTGTCAAATTAACATACACATCATCGTCATCCGCAAAAAACTGACAAAAAACAGTAAAATTCGAATAGGTAATATACCTAGTTGGTTACTAAGTTCTGTAACTATGGAAAACATGAATAATACTAAATTTACAAATAATGCTACAATGAATTATATACCAAATGAAAGCACAAATATTTAAGATTATCATGTATTAAAATTATTCGAAATGACCGCCTCTGGCATGAATACACGCCTTTAGACGACGAGGCCAGTCATCGATGGCAGCACGAACTACCACCATATCCAATTCTGCGACTGCCTTGAGAATAGCGCGCTTAAGAGAGTCGAGATTCATGTGGGGCTTAGCACATGCTTTCTCCTCAATAAGTTGCCATATGGCATAATCCAGAGGATTTAAGTCTGGGCTGGAGGATGGCCATTCTTCCTGCGCGATAAAATCAATTTTGTTAGCCCGAAACCATGCTTGTGTAGATTTTGCTTTGTGCGCAGGGGCAGAGTCCTGCTGGAAGACCCATGGCTGGTTTTGAAATAAAGTGTGGCTTAAGGGTTTGACAACAGGTTCCAGAACGGTATCTTGATAGACTCTAGCGCCAGTTTTCACACCTTTTTCACAGAAATGAACCTTACTTAGCCCTGAATAGGACACCCCCAGCCAAATCATCACTGATGAGGGGTGGTGACCTCGTTGGACCCTCGGAGCAATCATGCTGGCTTCTTTACTATTCTTAGCGTATACTCTATCATTTTGACGGTTAAAATTTTCTTCGACTGTGAAGATTTTTTCATCAGTAAACAAGATTTTTCGATGGCCGTTTTGTGCGTACTGCTTTAGTAGAGCGCGACTTCGTGCTAACCTCATAGCCTTCAATCGTGCGTTTAGCAGATGGCCCTTTCGTCTACGGTAAGCGTGAAGCCCAAGGTCATCATTGATAATTTTTTTAAGGGAACTTCTCTTCACAGTCATCTGTATTGCCAATAACTTTTGCTTCCGGACGGGATTTCTCGTGATTCTCGCCTTCACTGCCTTGATCACAGCTGGTGTCCGAACGGTGCGTGGTCTTCCTGATCTTTTTCGGTCATCGACGGTCAAGGTATTACTGTACCTATGGATAGTGCGATAAATAAATTGCTTGTTGATTTTCAACTTTTGTAGCAACTTGAAAATCATATTCGGTGGCTGCCCACATTTGTGCAGAGCAATTACAGCGACACGATTCTCCTTCAACCCCCATTCCATGGTGAAATAAACAAAATATGATATACGTGTGGTATGGAATTATAGCTTATAAAACTGTCAATAATATGTCATTTTTATTTTTTCTTTTCATTTGTTTTAATGGCCAGTAATCGATAAAGAAACTCAGTAACAGAACTTTTGACCAACCTGTGTAGTATATTAATTATTGAATTCTTATTTTCAATAAGAAAGGGTCTAGTTATATGAGAAAATTACGATTGTTTTTCGTTTTTGAGGTTAAAATCATGGCCGCCAGGCGCATTACCAATTGACGCAGATAATACTATACTTAACACCTTCGAGCATCGCTGTAAAGAAGCCCGTCTTTTATTTGATCGGAACGCTGGTACGGAACGGAGGTACGGTACGATCAAAAGAACATATCTGGACGCACCTTAAGCTTAACACGCAATAAATAAATTTAGGTTTTCAATTTCAATCAATAATATTGTTTCAAAATAAAACAAGAAGGGCTATTTAGAAAAACAAACCAATGTCAAAAAAAACCGAGAATCGAGATTTTGTTGTCTATGGATAAGTCAAGCCATAACCCTTCATTTGGTATATTCAGATTTCAGAAAAACAGCCCCAGTCAGTAGATATTCCTTGTAGAAGTTTGTTCCGTATTTGGAAAAAGAACCAAAGTCAAGCATACTCTTAGAATTTATTGAAAGAACAGCGAATGTCTTTGCCTAAAACAACCCATGTCAATCATTTCATAAACGGTTTTTTTCTTCTCCTGCAAAATTTGCTGAATCTGACTAGGGTTGTTTTTCCAAAAACCATTTCTTCAATCATCGAAATGTACTTACGTAGTAGTACCTACATTTGATTGCCTACATTGATGATTTCAATAATATCGTTTCATTTATGAGTTGCGTTCCGTGTGTGTGAATCGGGCTTAAATGTACTAAATCCAGGTCTGTGCTTATTGACCATAGAGTAAAGTAATCTTTGACGTGAAGTCAAGTCCACAAATTATAAAAGGTAGTGTCAAGTCACACGTCACACACACCGCACATTATTAATTGTGAGTCACACGAATGCGCGTTTTTCTCTCAAATTATATAAATTAACGATTGTTTAATAAAGCCATTAGATTACCGTGAAAATTGTTAAATTAAAGTTAGATGACTTTTACATCAAAGGCGGCAATAATATTGCCGCCTTTTTTTGCAACGTGAAAGATAAGGTAATGAACTGTAAGTAGTGTAGGTAATAAAATAAGGCTATGTTTAATACCATTTATGCTTACTTCTTGCTGTTGAAAGTCGATGATGTTTATTACATTATATCACTGTACGCAAATAAAAATTAATCGTTTATAACATTTTTTTTATCTTACTCTATGGTTTATAAAGAAGAGCGAGCCTAAGAGCAACCCAGCTTCCGTACCGGACGGAAGCTGCGTTGCTCTAAGGTGCGAGCTAAGAGTGCGAGCACAGAATTAATAATAGTACTAACGTGTGCGAGTTAAAAAATAAACGGCTCTAAAAAGCAAGAAATAATAATTCACTTACTCAAAATTCTTAAAGATAGTAAAAACGCAAAGAGCTTTTTCATGGCTTTTTCACAAAGGTGTGCATGCTTATTGAGATGAGTTTGATTCCAAACAGTGATTGCATTAGGCTCACTTAGTTGACGTGTTTCTAAATTGATTATGTTCATGTACTGGGCGGTACGTGGGAACCATTTAAGGTTTTAAGGTCCCACGCTCATTAACGTGTACCTACCTACTTGTGATGCCAATTTGCTGACTATTCAGTCAATGAAACTCAATTTATCAATGGAAATACTATTGTTGTGTTATGATAATGGTAGTTTGCAATTTACAAATCCGTAGCCTGTCGTGTTCACACCGTTTAATCGTTGATGTTTTTCTTAAAAGTAAGGCAACACGAGATTTCCCGTCGTAGACTTAATTTTTAAATGATTTCGGGTCTTTCATGGGTTTCCCTCCCATCCCAGTCAAGCTTGGAGTCCTTATTATTTCGTAGCAGAGGTCCGTAATCCCGTTACGTTTAGAAATACCTATATTTTGTTATCCTTCGTAGTCGACTACGAAAATTTCGTGTTTGCTACGAAAAAATATCCGACGTAGCGATTTTGTGAATAAGAGATGTTAAAAAATTTGTAACAGTAGTTGATCTGAGTTGATAAGAGGATTGGATTTTTATTTTATTTTATTTTATTTATTAGGTATACCAACAAAATACATGCAGAAACAATCTTGAAACATACATTTGCTATCTTTGGCCTTTACAGGTACACACAGCATTCAATTTTTATAACGTGCAACACAATCAAAACGGTATCTACCTACCTACTCATAAAAATGCAAAACAAAAATTGGATGCTGAAATGATGTTGAAACTCCTGCCCCCCTCCTAACATGATCACTGAAGACCACCGATTTTGACGTGAGTGTCGATAAAACGTATTTCGGTGGTCATGCTAGAGGGGGCTGACTGATATGTAAAATATTGAAGATTCAAAAGCGCTTAATTTTTAAGTTTATTTGAATTATTTTAAATAAGCGACCACCCGCGACTTCGTCTGCGTGGAAAGTTTTTTTGCTATCCCTCCGGAACAATACTATTTCTGGATGAAAAGTACCTTATGTCCTTCTCTGTACCTCTGAGAACGTGTTTTCAAAATTTCATGATGATCGGTTCAGTTGTTAAGACGTGAAGGCGTCACAAACACGGATTTTCGCATTTATAATATCGGGTCATTTTGAACTTACCATCCAAATTTCAAGGATGTCATGTGTCTAATTTCGCCACAAAATTTTGGTCATCTCATACTAAATTGATCACGTGATCTCCTTGATTTGTATGGATAGTCGTTTTTTTGTTTACATATTTGGCCATGTGTTCCTTAAGAGCTTATTAGATCATCCTGAATAAAGGATACGGAATGAAGTCGCTCCTTAATTCAGAGAAGTGTAATTGCATTCAGGAAGGTAGGATCCTAGTTAGGATAGAAAATGGTCTCCGGCGTTAAGGATGCTAAATCGGACGCAGTTAGGACAGTGTAATCGCATTCAGGACGCTCGGCTCCGACACAGTAGTACCACAGCCTAAAGAGTATACAGTCAGTCAACGCTTTTTATGTTGGCGAAAAAAAAGCCGCCGTTCGTCTAGTTTTCATAGTGTTTGTAAACGACAAAGTTATATTTGCGGTTTTGAAAAATGTGCTAGGTACTCTAAAACTACTAATTATATCTCATTCAAACCAATTTTCGTTGATAGTGTTTATTAAGATCTACAACATATATATATTTTATCAGATTTTTAGAATGGGGGGGACACACATTGTACCAAACGGTTGATTTTGAGAAAAAATACTTTTAGAAACCTCAATGTCATTTTTATAGACACCCCATAGGTATAGGTTTGATGATTTTTTTTTCCGTTTCAGTTCCATGTATGGGGAGCCCCCCTTAATCTTTTATATTTTTTTTATTTGTGTAAAAATCGTAAAGTGGTTCACAGAATACATCTACCTACCTAGTTTCAACTGTGTAATTCTAATAGTTTTGGAATAAAGTGGCTGTGACATACGGACGGATAGACGGACAGACAGACAGACAGTCAGACATGACGAATCTATAAGGATTCCGTTTTTTGCCATTAGGCTACGGAACCCTAAAAAATAAATCGCCTTAAATTTCTAACCTAACCCGGGCCCTACAGGAGTAAAGCAAGTTCGATTCCAAACTCAATGAGCCCCGCTCGAGCCCCCCTCGACCCCCCTCTAGCCCCCTCAAGCCACCCTCGACCCCCCCTCTAGCCCCCTCGAGCCTCCTCAAGCCCCCCTCGACACCACCTCGACCCCTCTCTAGCCCCCCTCGACCCCCCTAGAGCCTCCCTCGACCCCCCTCCAGTCCCCCTTGGCCCCCCTCGACCCCAAGTTTAACAGCTGTCATCTGTTGGTATTTGCTTTTAAAATTGATTTTAGGTATGTTATTAGATGAGTTATTCGCAAATTCACGCAAATACTAGTACCTACATCAATAAACCTGGTTCAGATTAGCATTGAAAATGACACGTACCTACTACCAACCTAGCTACATGTATTTTTACGGTCACTGTATTTTCCCCTCCGTTGCTCTGCGTAAGTACATTCGTGTAACAACTGTATGATCGTTAAGCTGTGATATCGGATCCGTTATTCAGCGGGGCTACTCAAATGGCCACTTTTCTATTCGTTCGCTAACTTAAAAATTAAAAATAAGCCATAAACTCCAAAATTACGTGTCGTAGGCTTGTCAATTCCATACAATACAACAATGTCTGTGATTTACATAAACTTGCGACGTGTGACTTGATCGTTTAATTGCTTATTTTTAAGCTTTAAGTTAGCGAACGAATAGAAAAGTGGCCATTTGAGTAGCCCCCCAGGACGGTCTAATTGGCGACTGAATTTCTCGTCCTAAATCGGACTCTGAATTCCGGATCCTTAATTCAGGATGATCTAATAAGCTCTTAAGAGAAACTTGTTCCGTTTTATGGACTGAACACATCCTCATTTGGATGATGAATACAAAATGACCCGATATAGTAAGGATTTGAATTGATGTTGCGTGTTGGTTGTTCCAGCTCGGGCGATGCGGGCGGGCGGCGCGTGGCGCGGCGCTGCGTGATGCGGCGCGCGTGCGGCGTCGCTGGCTGGCTGGTGGCGGCCACGTTGCTGCTGCTGGCCACGAGCGCGCGCGCGGTGCCCACCGTGCAGAAACTAGCGCCGGGAAGTAAGTCACTACCTTAACCAGCGGTTCCCGAATGGGGTTCCGTAAGAGGCTCTCAGGGGTTCCGCGAAAATTCAAGAGTTTATAAATTCAAGATATGTGATATACTTATCTTGATTTGATACATCTTGTAAGTATAGTTTGACTTTAAAAGCCAAAAAGCCTCAGTATGGTGTGATTTTACAGTTAGTTTCCTTCTTACTTGAGCCAAAAGAATTCGGGAACCGCTGCTCTACACTACCACATCTCTATATTGTGGCACTACACTATAGATCTAAAGCTTGTTTTGCGTGAGTTGTGTGACACACCATGACTCTAGACTGTTCCATCATCCATGAGTTAGCTTACTTAGCTACTTGGTAATTGTATACAAAAGGTTTAAATATTCAAACCCGATAAACTTTTCCTCCTTTCACTTCTCTCAAATTGCTGTCAATTATTGATAACCTTTAGTTAGGCTACAGATAAATTAGTAGAAAAGTAATTTGATACGATTAGGCATCGGAAGAGTGAAGCAACTGAATTTATTTATCTCTTTATGGAGTAGGCCAGTGTTGTGGGTCTGACTGAGCGAAGCGGGTGGTGGGCAGCGATCGTTTGGGCACGTGTAAACAACACGTACAGATGTTAGTAGCGCGCCGGATGTTAGCAAAAAACTTCCGCGGCCGTTGATCCGCCTCTTGAGGGGCCACTCGTGGGCCGCGTAATTTTGTTTTTTTGCCATAGACATGCTATTGAACCCAGACTCAGAGGCGTGCTCGGTATCGCTCCAACATCAAACATCGATGGGTGTAGACATAGCCTTCTATATTGTTTTACAAGCCATGCTATTAGGTTTGGCAACGTTGCGCGTGAACCTATAGGCTGTTGATTTAAGATGGTCAAAGAAGCACCATGACTTCTAGTAAACGGCGTCTTTTTAATTTGTCGTAGTTGCGATTTGTGACATGTGATTTGTGTCAAATCGGTCCACGCATAGTACCGAAATGCGACGTTGCCAAACCTAATAGCATGGCTTGTAGACAATAGACGCTCACCACGTTCCATTTTTAAATTTTCAATACAAAACAACTGCGCCAGCCGTAATGAGGGCGAACTTTGAAAATTCCTATTAAATTATTAAATAGATATAAGTAAATACAAAATACGAAATACAATTGACAAATACCTCATTATTCCTAAGAAAAATAAAAAATGACTTTAGAATCTGTAACCTATTTTATTTTATCTTACTCTATGATCTGTAAATACCAATAAAAAAACATGTCAAAGTGTACCAATTTGAACATTTTTTAATATTTAATTTCTCTAAGATTAAAATCATTTTTTTAGATTTTCTCTAAAGGGCACTCCTTGGCAATACAAACAATAAGTGAAAAAAAAATATGAGTCGTATTCTTATTTGTTACAGCTGAAACGTTTGTGAAAAATACCTCTGACAAGCAAATTTGAAATTCCACTTGAACAGATTGTCTTCGTTTCAAAATACATACCTGATAATTTATTGTTTTTCTGTATATACGGCACTAATTTAAGAATTTTGCTTCTTAATACTAAAGTTTAGATCAATAATAATGCTTTCATTCTTTAGACATCGAAATGTATTACATTTCAATGTCTTTAGATAACTTCTTTGGAAAAACGCTAATTTCTTTGAAATGCGGATATAGTCTTAAATACAAATTGTGTTATTTGCATTCGTATGTACATCGTACAGTACCTACCGTGATATTTCATAAAGAGAGTGCATTCCCTCATTCCCATCTGCGTTCATTATTTTATTTTGTAATGGCGAAAGAGTAAACAATAACGAAACGAGTGAGCCAGTGGGGCCTCATTGAGGAGGCGCCAGAGTTATCTGTACCGTAGCCACTCGACCGTGTAATAGCTGTGAACATCTTGCCTGTGATGTTGAACTCCGCAGTTCGTAATGTTGCCACTCATGCGTTATCATTGTTGTTAATAAGACGGAATGGTGATAAAAATGTTCATCAAGTGTGAGGCGACCACATGAGGCCAGACAACAATGACATATCTATTGTCTCATTTTCCCGTACGTGCGGGTTTCTTCTTACAGTTTAAAAGTAAAAAGCGATTCTATTTAAAGACGCTAATAACTTTTCATTTCATACCTCAAGGGAAAATGTTTTAAATTATTTTTAGAACTGCTGTTTTTTAATTTAAATAAGTATTTAAATTATTTTTCAATACAGTTGCTCTAAAATATATGTGAGCTTTCGCTGACAGGCAGCGTTAGGTAAGTTGATTTTACCGCACGCCCGGCGCCCCGTGCGTTTTTGTTTACGGTTTTTTTTATTATTTCTATTATTATGTAAGTACCGTAAATACTGATAAGATTACTACCAAAGAGTTTCTGTAATGAGGATTAAAAGATGTAAAAGTTAGGGGCTTTTTGTTCTTTTTTTGACAAAAAAAAAAGAAAACAAGAAACAATGGTTTTGCCTATAATCTAGAACAGATTTTCTCCAATTTTTTTTACAGATTTTCTACAAATTTTCTACTAATTGTAGAAAATTTGTAGACAATTGTCTACAAATTAGGTGTAAATTTCCATTACTTAAGTAATAAATAATAACATGGTAACAGTGACATAATGTGATTATGATATGAGTTCACAAATTGTTTGAGTAAACTTTAAACATAAGTTTTCAGCTTGAGAGTCAAATTATACGAAAAAGTTAAGATTCTTGCACTAAAATTAAATAAAATTAATACCTACTTTTCGTTTGCGTGCGAATTCAGAAAGTAATCAATGATCCACTTCAACCAAATTAATTAACTTTTATCTAAGTAATTTATTATTTTTGTGAGCTTGATTAGTAGCGGCCGCCCGCGACTTCGTCTGCGTGGAAAGTTTTTTGCTTTCCCTCGGGAAAAGTGCTTTTTTCTGGATAAAAGGTATCTACCACTTGTCCTTTTCTGTACGCCTGACAACGTATGCAAAATTTCATGATGATCGGTTGAGTATTATAGACGTGAAGGCGTAACAAACAAAAAAATAAACGACTTTCGCAAATAGACTGTTTTGTATTTTTTGTCTAAACACTGTAAGTACCCAGTGAAAATAACAGTATTACAGTCAAAACCCTTTTCATAATTGATGTTAATCTGACATTGGCATCAGTCTGTGGTCGCATGAATGAATAATACACCGTGCAATCAGCGCATTTGTTATAAATAGCGCAGAAAATCCGGTTGTTTTGATAAAAACCAAGGTGGCGGATAATTTGAAACATTCTTTAACGTCGAATATTTCTAGCGATGACTGTCTCTGTTTATATGCGCCTTGAAATACCTACAAGGCTAAATCTCTGCTTGATACTAACACAACATAATCTGTGAATCGTGAGCTTTCGAAAAGCAGAAGAAATACAGCTAACAACTGCAGGATAATTAGTGAAAAACTGTTCAACCAAACCGTTGAATGCTTATAAATAAAAATATTCTTGCTTACATCACCAGAAAAGCTCAGACTGCGCAGATAAGTTGAATAAATGAATGAATTGAACGAATGAATTTTTTATTTCTCTTCGAATGGGTATGTATTACAATGCCGAAGTTGAAAAGACGAATTTTACAAGACCTATGGACGAAAGGAAATTGAAAAGTCGAATGGTTGTTTAGCCAAACATTTAAAATACCGAAAGGACATTTTACCTAAAAGACTAAATCCCGAAGCTTAAAAAACCGAAGCATAAAAACCCGAAGGTTAATTGAGAGTACACGCCAGCAGGTCAGTTCTGGCACTTCGACGGCCGCTGCCGAAAAAATAAAACTTGTGTGTTGTTGGTCGCAATCTCAATGGAACCTAACCTCCACCTCGCCTTACATAGATTCAAAATTACATAAGACGAACTTTGCCCGTGCGACAATCAAAGTACACAAGATCTAGAACACCTATTAGAATCATGCCTAAACACCATTGAAAAAACACAACACTTTTGGGATTTGGAACTATCGGCATTTTAACTTTCGGGATTTAGAATCAGCGGTCATTTAATAAATCGATCTTTCAAGTTTCGGTCTATCAGTTATCGACATTTAGGTCTTTCGGTATTTTTGAAATAGGTGTTTTATGCGTCGATATTTCGGTCGTATGTGTTATAAATTGTCGGCATTTTAACACATACCCCTTCGAATACATAGTTTAAACTTTTAAAGTATGATCCCACAAAACTACTTTAAGTAGTTTGTCTGTGGGTACAGTCTCACAGGTTATAATATAACCACAGTTTAACTAATAATTTTAATTTATTGGTGCTTAAATAGACCAACAAGGGCCTCTTTCACAATGTCTGATTAGTTCTAATTTTGACGACTAGTAAATTCTTGTAATGTAAGTTGGTTTCTTGCAAAAACCAGCTGTCTATAAAAAAGTTCTCTCCAAAATGCAATTTCTTTGACAGAAAAAAAAGAATATTTTATGTAAGTACCTGCGAATCAATAACTAGGTAGGTCAAACGTCATCAGCCCATCGCTCCGCTCTCTCAAGGTCGCTAGGTTATTTGATCTGCTGTATAAAAAAACACTGTATCTTCGTATTAATAAAGTATACATGTTGTGTTAGTTATGGATTGAAATAATATTTTTATGATCGATCTAGCCATGTAAGATTAAGGCCAATACTGTAAATGTACTTGCACCCACAAACGGGTGTTGTCGTAACAAAGCTGTAAGAAACTCTGCTCTTGTATTTGAAATAAGTACGGTAAGGTGTATTAAGCAGGGATTGAAATACCGTTAAAAAAAATAACGTTAAAATACCGTTAAAACATTTTATCGGTAAATTTACCGGTAAAAATAACGTTAAAATCATTGTACCGGTAAAATTACCGTTAAATATAGTGTTAAACTTTACCGGTACAAAGGTACCAGTAAAATTATCGGTAAAAAAGTAACGTTATTAATTGGAATAGCGTTAATTTTAAAATAACGGTAAAAAAGGAAGAAATAACGTTAAAATTAACGTTATTTGCTGAAATAACGTTAATGTTAAAATTAACGGTAAAAAAAGTAAGAAATAACGTTATATTTAAAAATAACGTTATCATTCCCTGGTATTAAGGCACTTATATTGCGTGAATCGTTAAAAAAAACTTGGAGGGTAGGTACTTTTTACTCAACAGTAGCTAGTGTAGTGATGCGACTGTATTTTATAATCTGCAATATTTACTTGAATTTATAAGCCAGCATAATAGGTACACTGTCGAGATTAAAGAAAGTTTTTGTTGATTGCTGCTAATTTGATTCATCGAAACTGTAAATAGGCGCGACTTGTTTGGTGTTCACGAAAATATAAGAGTGAGATTACGTAGGTAGGTTGCCCAACTTTGATAGCCGATAAGAATGCTTACAAATAACACAAATATTTGATAACGCTATGGATGGCGCCAGGATGTTTTTCATGTGTCGTAAGTAACTGTGCGTGTTTTTTGTATAGTGCTTAGAATAAAATAATCACCAACTATTATAGATGATAATCTAGGCTTGGGTTATTTAAAAATCGAAATGAACTAAAACCATTTACCTTCATGGAAATGACTAATTTGAGTTATGACACTGAACATATAGGTACTCTGACGTGGTTATATTGATTCGAGTCTAGGAAAACTAGGAATCATTTCAAAGCATATCGTGTCTGCCTGCCAATGATAGCTGAATTGGTCTATCGGTCAGTGACCCCAACTATAGCGAATGCCACGGTCAAACCCAGAAGAGGCAAATGTTAGTATGATAGGTAATCATACGTATTTTGTCACGGTTGAGTCGTGGTCGCACAACACTTCATTTATGTATTCAATCCGGTTGGTACCTATTTATTCATTCATACATTCATAGTATCTACCTACAAACTTGCCTAGGATGGAAGGATTATTAATTGCGCTATTGCGCAATGCAATACGGTAACTGATGGAGATTGGAGACAAAATTATTATTTCCCAGGACAGACCTTTCAACTTTGAGTACCTACCTACCTTAGGTAGGTTCTTCTATGGCTAAGAGAGCGAGTTGCCCATTTGGTTGGATTAAAATAATAGATACAATAACTCTGTGCTTATCACGTCACGTCCCAGACAGGGATAAGTAGCATAGCGTAGCGCCTGGCTAGAATAGGAAAAGATTTAAATCTTTGAGAATAGGTAGGTAGGTAGTTACCACAAGTATTTCGATACATCACGCAGACAAAAGGATAGAGTAAGATGGAATTGAAATAGGTAATTGATTATACCTAAGGTAAATAGGTGCGGGTGATATGATGATGATGATGAAGGTAAATAGATTTAATTTACGAATAAAATTTCATGGGAAAGGTATTATTCCACATCGTTGATCTGCCAGACAACATTTTCAAATCACCAGCCGTCTGCGTGATAAATAAAATAAAAAATAGAAATGCATTTATTTCAGTAATCTTTGATACAAAACATTGCTGAGAGGTATTATCTATCACTTCCCTGTAAGCGATAGATAGGACTCTATACTGGGTGTAAGGGGAAACTTTCGAAAAAACGAATGTGGAGTTGCTAAAACTGAATAACTTTATCCAAGGAAAGGAACAAAGATTTGAAAAACAAACAAAAATCATACTAGGTACCATACATACAGCTGCCCGACTTACTATAGAAAGGTGAAAAAATAAATTTTCGAAAAAAGGCAGGTTGTGGTTGTTGAGTTGGTAAAACTAAACAACTTTATCCAAAGAAAGGAACATAGATTGAAAAACAAACAAAAAAAACATACTAGGTTGGCACCTTGTACTACAGCTGACCAACTTACTATGGAAAGGTGAAAAAATAATATTTAGTGTTTCGATCTAATATGTATTATTAAATTCTTCCTTGGAGTTGTTGTTTTTTCGGACCTGCGTTTTTACTGAAGTCTTCCCCTTACCGTACACCCTATATTAGTAAATACTATATTATAGTATGGTAAGTAATAAGTATTTCAACAATTTGTTATATGGTCTGTGTATTTCAATAACTAATCCATGCATGAGACAAGTGATCATTAGGCGCGTGCTAATCTTAATATATAAAATCGTAAACTGAATGACTGACTGACTGACTGATCTATCAACGCACAGCCCAAACCGCTGGACCTAGAGACTTGAAATTTTGCACACAGATACTTTATACAGTGTAGGCATCCACTAAGGAAGGATTTTTAAAAATTCCATCCCTAAGGGGATGAAATAAGGGATGAAAGTTTGTATGAAAGTCCCTCAGTTTTGAAGCTATAATCTTCAAACTTTGTGTTTAGGCTGACGATTGGAAATAAATAAATACGGGTCTCAGCGTTTTTCAAAATTCTACCCCCGTTGGGGCCAAAAGGGGGATGAAGTTGTGTATTGAAGAAACTCCGTTATTTTCGAAGTAAAAATCGCTTAATTTATAATTTAGGCTTATGGATGAAAATCTAATGCAACGAATATTGTTTTTGTTATTATTTCAAACCCTATGGGGATGAAATGGGGGTGAAAAGGGATAAAAAACCTAAAAATAGATATGGATATCGTTATCGGGGTTTTCTGGGATGACGATTGCAAAAATGTCATTTATTTTGAAGTCCAACAGGGTGGACATGATTTAAGCCCTGAAGGGGTGAAAATGGGGTTCAAATTTTGTATGGAAAAATAATATAAAATAGACATTACAACTTTAAACTTCGTAGGAGCACGTCTAAAACTAAATAGGCAAACATATATTTTGTGATTTTGAAAATCAACCCCTTAGGGGCTAAATGGGGTGAGTAAACATAAAAATCGATATGGATGTCGTTTTTGAGGTTTTATGGGATGGTGATTGCGAAAATGAGATTTATTTTGAAGTCCAACACGGTGGACATGATTTAACCCCTAAAAAGGTGAAAATGAGGTTCAAATTTTGTATGGAAAAATAATATAAAATAGATTAACAACTTTTAACTTCGTAGGATTAGGTACATATAAAAATAAATAGACATACATATATTTTGTAATTTTGAACGGGAACGGGAACGGATTGGGAACGGAACGGGAACAGAACGGGAACGGAACGGGAAAGGGAACGGAACGGGAACGGAACGATAGCTGAACGGGAACGGAAACGGAAACGGGAACGTGAACGGGAACGGGAAAGGAAAGCCTCGTGCGAGGTCCGCCACACTAGGCAAATGTCTTGCCTCGCGAAGCAGCGCACTTGGTGAAGACCCGCCTAATCGCGTAAAAATGGCTGGTTGGATCCTGGTTGAAGGTTCCTTAAGGATTTTCTCTAATATCCACGCGGACGAAGTCGCGGGCAGAAGCTAGTAACTCTAATATTTGACCTTTCATTTACTAAATATAATCTTTATGCTATCAGCTATTTAATTAATCAACGAAGTACATAGATCATGGTTAGTGTTATAAATAAATAATAAAATAAGCAGTATTTTTATAAAGTAGAGTCAACATTAACAGATTTTCATATTAAATTAAAACCGGCCAAGTGCGTGTCGAGAAACGCATAATAGCGAAAAGCTATATTATGCTGTCGCAAACTCTCGGACGCACGCAAAAATGATATTTTTTTTCGAAATCTCTGGCGCAAAACTCTACAAAAATGTTGAAAAACGAAAACAACAGTAACATGGCGTACAGTTGGTATCAAAAATTGTCAATGAAATTATACCTTTTTATCATTTTAAAACCCATAAGGGTGAGGTCGTTTGCGTATCGGGTCAAAGTTGCGAATTTGAAACATGGTCGTTAGCGTGTACGGTAATTTGCGTTTCTGGCACTATGCGTCGAAAGGCATCGTGCGTCCCCTAGCGCCGCCAATCAAGAAAAAATAATTACAACGAAATATGAAATATAACGAACTATGTTAAATAAAATTCTGAAAAATATAAAAACTAGTATTAGCTACCAACTATTTTTGTATGCATTAAATTCTTAGTTTAAATGTGTTCGCGTGGTTAAAACCTGGATTAACGCCCAAAGTGGCCACTTTAGGCGTTAATCCAGATTGTAACGACATAAACACATTTCAACCAGGCAAAAAACGCATACAAAAATAGTTTATAACTAATACTAGTTTTTATATTTTTCAGAATTTTATTAAACATAGTTATTTTGGTGTAATAATTTTTTCTTGAGTGGCGGAGCTAGTGGAGGCCCGGCAGGCCCTAACTACCCTTAACCCCACTCAATGGGGTGGAGCACAAAAAATAATAAAGAAGAGGTACATGAAAAAATGTGCCGTGTGTGTGCCGGCCTAGAATAGCACTACCCCCTATCATCCCGTGGGTGTCGTAAAAGGCGACTAAGGGAGCATAGCCTTCAAGAGACGGGCAGCAGCGTCTCCAAAAAACCTTGGCCTACTGCGATCGCCAACCCGCCTGCCAAGCGTGGCGATTATGGCAAACCCCCCCCCTCATGCATAATGGATCAAAAAATTGGCCCCCAGTCCCCGGCAGCCCCGCTATTCCTAGCTACGGTAGCGGCTACGGTAACGGCGGGGCAGGGGGTGCTAAGAATCCCCGGGTGCGGCTCGGCTACCAAAAACGACGACAACTGCACCTGGCAACCTATAACACGCGCACACTAAGGGAAGACGCGAAGTTAACCGAGTTGGAAGAAGTTATCAGCAAGGTACACTGGGACATTATCGGGTTATCTGAAGTCCGAAGAGCGGGAGAGGACTCGATAATCCTCAACTCCGGTAACTTGCTTTACTACCGGGAGGGCGACCAACAGTCCCAAGGTGGTGTCGGGTTCATCGTCCACAAGTCCCTTGTCAACAACGTGATTACCATCGGAAGTGTGTCGACCAGGGTGGCGTACCTTATACTCAGAATATCCAAACGGTGTTCGCTGAATGTTATACAGGTTTACGCACCGACCTCGACACACCAAGATGACGAAGTGGAGGCTATGTATGAGGAGATCTCTAAAGCCATGCATAGCTACAAAACCCACTACACTGTTGTGATGGGGGACTTCAATGCAAAGTTGGGGAAACGATGCGGTGATGAGCTGAGAGTGGGGCAATTTGGAGTTGGGCAACGGAATGACAGAGGCCAGATGCTGGCTGACTTTATGGAGAAGGAGAACCTCTTTATGATGAACTCCTTCTTCAGAAAGCCGGAATGCCGGAAGTGGACCTGGGTCAGTCCGGACGGTAAAGTCAGAAATGAGATAGATTTTATCATGTCGACGAAAAAGCAAATATTCAATGATGTCACTGTGATCAACGCTGTTAAGACGGGGAGCGATCACCGATTGGTACGTGGCACATTGAATATCAACCCAAAGCTGGAAAGATCTCGACTGATAAAATCAACAATTCGACCATTGCCGGCCCATATTCAAAACCCCGAGAGCTTTCAACTCGAACTCCAAAACCGCTTCGAAGCCCTTGAGAACAGCATAGATGTGGACGATCTAAACAACATGGTGGTGGATACTGTCCGTACGGTAGGGTCCAAGCTCTTTAAGACCCGCCGTCCCAAGATAAATAAACTCTCCGACCACACACTCCTACTCATGGATCAGAGACGTGAAATGAGGCTCCAGAGTTCAGTAGATGCTAATCGTTATCGGCAGCTTAATAGACAGATATCTAAGTCTTTGACGAGCGACCTTCGCCAATTTAATACGAATCGTATTAAAGAGGCTATCGAGCGGAATAAAGGCTCCAAAGTGTTCGCGAGAGATCTGTCTATTGGGCAAAGCCAGATGACGAAGCTGAAAACTGACGACGGACGCATCATTTCATCAAAGCCTGAAATCCTGAGGGAGATCGAGAGCTTCTATGGGCAGTTATATTCCACGCAGACACCTGTTGAAAGCAAGGCTAAAGACCCCAGAGCCAAGCTTACCCGACACTATACTCAAGATATCCCGGACGTCAGCCTGTACGAGATTAGTATGGCTCTCAAACAGCTGAAAAACAACAAGGCGGCGGGTGACGATGGAATCACTACAGAACTTCTGAGAGCGGGCGGTAAGCCGATACTCAAAGTCCTCCAGAAGCTCTTTAATTCCGTCATCGTCCAGGGCAGAACGCCAAAGACATGGAACATAAGTGAGGTGATCTTGTTCTTTAAAAAGGGTGACAAGTCCCTCTTAAAGAACTATAGACCCATCTCGCTTCTGAGTCATGTCTATAAGTTGTTTTCGAGAGTTCTTACGAATCGTCTCGCTCGCAAGTTCGACGACTTCCAACCTCCCGAACAAGCCGGGTTCCGAAAAGGCTTTAGCACCATAGACCACATCCATACGCTGCGGCAGGTTATACAGAAGACCGAGGAGTATAATGAGCCACTTTGCTTGGCGTTCGTGGACTATGAGAAAGCCTTTGATTCGATTGAAACCTGGGCGGTGCTGCAGTCTCTCCAAAGGTGCCAAGTGGACTATAGGTATATCGAGGTGTTGAGGTACTTATACCAAAATGCCACCATGACGATCCGAGTACAGAACCAGAACACAAATCCTATCCAACTGCAGCGTGGTGTGAGACAGGGAGACGTTATTTCTCCGAAACTGTTCACAGCTGCGTTGGAGGACATCTTTAAGCTCTTGGACTGGAAAGGACTCGGCATCAACATTAATGGCGAGTACCTAACACACCTTCGTTTTGCCGATGATATAGTCCTTATGGCTGAGACCATGGAAGACCTGAACACAATGCTCGAAGATCTCCGTAGTGCTTCCCAAAGAGTGGGTCTTAGGATGAACATGGAAAAGACGAAAATTATGTCAAATGCCCATGTTGTACCCTCTCCAGTTCATGTTGGGAACACTACACTTGAAGTTGTTGACCATTACGTATACCTAGGACAGGCAGTCCAGTTAGGTAGGTCCAACTTCGAGAAAGAGATCTCTCGCCGAATCCAACTCGGGTGGGCAGCATTCGGGAAGCTTCGAAAAATCTTCGCGTCCGACTTACCTCAGTGTCTCAAGACGAAAGTCTATGAACAGTGTGTGTTGCCAGTGATGACTTACGGCAGTGAAACGTGGCCGCTAACTATGGGTCTCATAAGGAGGCTCAAGGTCGCTCAGCGTGCAATGGAGAGAGCCATGCTCGGCGTTTCCCTACGTGATCAAATCAGAAACGAGGAGATCCGCAGGAGAACTAAAGTAACCGACATCGCTCGAAGGATTGCTCAGCTGAAGTGGCAATGGGCGGGACACATAGCGAGAAGAACCGATGGCCGTTGGGGCAGAAAGGTTCTGGAATGGCGACCGCGCACCGGACGACGCTCCGTGGGTAGGCCCCCGACAAGGTGGACCGACGATCTGGTGAAGGTCGCGGAAAGCCAGTGGATGCAGGCAGCGCAGGACCGATCGTCGTGGAGATCCTTAGGGGAGGCCTATACCCAGCAGTGGGTGTCGTGTGGCTGATATGATGATGATGATGACATGAAAAAATATGTTATATTAGTACGTTAAAATTGAGATTTATACCAGAAGTATTATAAAATTCATCAAAATTGTAGATGCGGCGCGGTTCAAAACTGTAGACGCTACGGCTACGATGATGCTACGAAAAACCAGAACGAAAACAAACTTTAAGGCTCTACGAAACTTTTTTATCAGGAAATTGTTGTAATTTAATTCCTTGACCTCTGGAATTGTGGCAAACTTGAGGAAAAATGCTACTTGTTGGGTACGTGTAATTTTTGTATTAGGTAAGCAATATAAAATCGCAAGTTCAATGTAATTGTAAAGTGTAACATTGTCGACTGTCGTTAGCAATAGAAATTATTGTAATACCTAAATGATTTTTATAGTGTGTTTAATTGTGTAAATACAACAAATTAATTTAATGGCTCAAATTAATCGACACGACATTCATTAATTAATGTCGATTAATTTGCGATCAAAATTAAATCGAAATTAATTAGTCGGTAAACTACTCTTTTACCGTCATCTGTTGAATTACCTAGTTTCTATAAATTATTAAGAAACAGCTGTGGCGATGATCTGCCATATCTTTATTTCGATAAAATGTGAACAACTGAATCGAAGCATACATTTATACCTACTTAGATCTCAAAACAAGATAAGAAGAAAACTGTGAACGAAGAATATAAATTGTATTTGATTTGAGGTAACAAACCAGTTATATTATAACAGTATACCTACTAAAAAAACACTACTCTACTTTACCTAGGTAGGTACCTACCTACAATCATACCCATGTCATTAAAGTACTAGCTATTTTTACCTAAGTGTAGTTGTACGAATATTTTTTGCATTTTCCTAAGTAGTCGTAGTGTCGATATTTTCATGTGAAAGTTTGTATGTTTGTTACTCAATTACTTTTCTTTTAATATAAAAACTGTTAGGTTTCTTAATCTTATTCGTAATTGATGTATTCAATTTATATCTAGTGTATGAAAATCTCAATGATTATACATAATAATTTAATCAATATTATTTATTGAATCACTTCAGACTTACAACAAAGGTTTTTACTGTTCTGTACGTTGCAATCTTCTATGAATTGAAAGCAATCATTGTATTGACAAAGTAGTTTTGATGCCAACCTAATGGTTGGCATCAAAACCAGACTACCTACCTATTCAGATTACACTAATTACCTAAGTATTATTAAAGAATATCTAATTAAACACCAGTACCTAAAACCAGCACCTAAAAACTATAAACAAAAGTTTAAAATATCTTAAATAAGGAAAATCGAGTATCATAATGTGTGCGGTCAGAGTGATTTAATATCTTAACAATTTAAATAATATGTATGAATTAAAAAAGTTGAAGCATTGACAACGTTGCGCGTCGCGCCTGATAATACTATCGCTTTTTTTCTATAGTGATTCATAATGTACGAAAACATCCTGTGTGTAAACATCACACTGATTACTGAGAATTTATTTATGCCCCTTTGATAACGTGAATGTCAACAGTTACTATTTTAATTTTGATATCTTTATAACTTAAGTAAGTACTTCAGAAAACGATAGGTTCAGACAGACGACTTATTTTTCTTCACCACACTACCACCTTACTATTCTGATCTAGATACCACCCTTCGCAATAATGGCACCTCAGATAGCGTCCCAGTTACAAACTTGGCGGTTATTTTGTACATAAACAATCACCTCTTATTTTGTACAAACTCACATTTTATATCATTATTTTGTACAAAGACTCTGACCAGACATCTACGAGGGTGGATTGATAAGTCCATGACTTTTTAATGAAGAAAGACTTCTTTTCGGAATATTTTGTTTTATACTGTACATAATCTTATTGTAGGTCTGCGTATTCAGTCCAACGAAGTTCCTACCTCTTTAACCCATTATTTTTTTTTCTTTCATCGCCCTAAAACTGGTATCTGAAATGAGGGCCCATTTCAGACATCACCTTTTGGCTTGATGAAAATCTTTGCCCGCCAAGACATTTATCAAGACATTTATTCATGTTTGGTAGAAGAAAATATCTCAGATTCGCATCTTCATTCGATGAGTTTTGATGTCATGAGTGCCGCCGAGAGGGTCGACAGGGTCATTAAGAAAAGTTAGAACTTGCTTGAGCTTTTTGTTTCCAAAAGTAATAATCTTTTGTTGAATTTGAAAAAAAATGTAGTGTAAAGATGCCTTAAGGAGTTTCTTTTTAAGACACAAAAATAAATTATGAAAAAAAAGTATTTTTTCTTTTCAAAGTCATGGACTTATCAAACCACCCTCGTAGGGTATTCTTGATCGAAGATACAACAACAAAATCATCAATACCTAGTTGATAGAATGCTTTTAATTCTAGTTAATATCTGATTTAAATTATCATATTTTTATTTCACAAACTGAACGCTTCAAAAATTAAGCCATAATCGGAAAAGCTGAACCAAGTCAATTGGAATAATAAATTGTATTAATCGATTATGGCCGTCACCCGTTGACCTTGAAAGACAAACAACTCCTTTCACGAGGGTACAGCATGAAAGAGAATTCTGTATCATGTCATCTAGAATTCTAGATATTAAAATCATTAGTAGACGACCAATGTTATCTGTTTGTATGACATATGATATGACCTACCACACAGGGACACGGGTAGTCTTAGTCTCGCCGGATGTAAACTAATGTGCAAGTTGTGCAACTGAAGTCGATGTTGATCTCTCCTGTTACTCGTTATGTTGTTATGACCGTGTAGTTATGCCCGATGTAACCTTGACCTCGCTCGGTGCGATGGATGATACTATTTCTTAGCACATTATTTTGTACTCTTATGTGTGCATATTTTTTGATGATTTAGTAGGTATGATTTAGAGCTACGGATATTTTTTTCATAAAAAAAACTAAAATCGATCGAATATTCACTAAAATATCAATTTAATTATAAGAAAATAAAATACGTGCTGAAATTCTCCTGACGGGAATAGTCTGTCAAGTGTCAATACATATCCATACAATATTATAAATGCGAAAGTAACTTGTCTGTTACGTTTGCACGCCTAAACCTCTGGACCGATTTTGATGAAATTTCGTACGCATAGATAGGACCTTTGGGAACGATATAGGCCACTTTTTATCCCACTGCTGGGCACGAGTCTCCGCCCACACGATACAACTTGTAGTCCACGTGGGTGAAGCTGCGGGCGGAAATCTAGTTGATAATAAATCATTACTTAGGTACATACAATATTATACACTCAAAGAAAAAGGATTTTTTTAAATCGAATTATACAACGTGTAAACTTTTTGCGTGTAACAAAATTACAGGCAGAACCCGAAAATGTAGATAGGGACCATCAAACTGAACAACTTTTACGATGGGACAAACCGTGAAATCGCGAAAAAAATCATCTGTTTCATACAAAAATTAATAACGAAAATATGAAAAAGCATGAAACAGCTGATTGTTTTTTCGCGATTTTCTGAACAACTCTGGTTGGTCCCACATTAAAAGTTGTTCAGTTTGATGGTCCCTATCTATCTACCTTATTCTGGTTTAGCCATTACGTTCTGTTACACGTTGTATATTATAGCAATGATATATTTATAATAATTATAATACACTCGGCGTCAGAAAAACCGCACCTTTTCTTCAAAGTTAATTTAATCCCATACAATTTAATGATAAGTGTTATTATATACTTCTTCCCCTTCGGACATAGCCAACTTTAGAAACCGTTGGAATACTCGTCGAACGGAATCAATTACTGAGATTGAGTTTCCGAGCACATTACATTGCCTAATTTTATTGCAATATTTGAATAACTTCATGGGCAATAGTATCCATCTTGGGTATTCGTTTAATTGAACTGTTGAAGTGTGTTTTCTCCATCATCTCGATAGCGAATTTACCCGCATTTCCTGAATTGACCCCTTTTATTTCCCTTTTGTGGTGGCGCTAGCAATAACGCTTTAATCGTTTAATTATGGTAACTGTTATGTTAAATAAATCAAACACTTATTAAAAGAAAGCTCATTAAATGTACTTTCAATAGATATCAACATTTACACAATAAAACGTTAGCTAGCAATAGCAGATGGCGAAGTCTAAACTTAGTGCCGAAGAGGTGCGGTTTTTCTGACGTCGAGTGTATATTATCTGAAAATTGACCGTCGCGTCTCGTAAAAGTAACGCCTCGCAGCCCTGAGATCTTTCTCTATTATATTTGTAGGTATCTATTTATTTTTCACAACCACTCCATTTATATATAAATGATGTCAACATGCACTAAGACCGCAGCATAACCTAGCTTTGAATACAACCACTAATTTACTACTGATGACGTTACAATATGATAAGAGTTGTTTTACGTTATTGCGTTTGACTTTATTATAATGATATCTTTTATTTAGCATGGTTTTTTATCTGATATAATGTAGTTAGCTTTTGCCCGCGACTACGTTCGTTCATGTAGACATTTTAGAAAACCTTTAAAAAAAATACTGTAGAAGGCGTTCCTGTCTCCGTCCTCATTCAGAATTGGGTCCAGAGATATAAGTATCCCGTTCCCGTTCCACTTCTAGTCCCAATCACAGTCCCAGTCCCACTCCCACTTTCACACTCTACGCGTATCCCAACAATCAATCAATGTAGCGTTTTATATGTATAGATGACAGGTTTGGACTGAATGAAAAGAAACAAAAAATATCGCCGAGTATAATTTTTATATTACTTAATCAATTATTATTATTATTTATGTAATAGATAGAGAACTGAGTGCACTTGTGCACACACACGTTGATTATGCAAGACCGGCGTGGCGTGGTGCCGCATTGTATTGAACGATAGAGCATGATATGACTGACCTACCACAAAGCGCGCGCCCGCGGGCCGCAGGCGGCGTGGCCAATGTGGCCATACAGATCAGAATAAATAAATACAGTTATGCACATAATCAGGACAAGAAAGTAATATACGCAGCTATTGCAAATTAGCTTATTAACCCCCGACGCAAAAAGAGAGGGGTGTTATAAGTTTAAAGGGTTTGTGTATCTGTCTGTGGTATCGTAGCTCCTAAACGGATGAACCGATTTTCGTTTAGTTTTTTTTGTGTCATAGATAATTTTATCCCGAGTGTTCTGAGCCATGTTTCATGAAAATCTGTTCAGCCGTTTGAAGATCATCAGCTCTTTTCTAGTTGATGAGGGTATCTGACTAACTTCCTTATGTCCGATCGATTCATGGTACAGATTTACACGTTGTAAATCTGTTCAGCCGTTTGAAGATCATCAGCTCTTTTCTAGTTGATGAGGGGATCAAACTAACTTCCTTATGTCCTATCAATTCGGGGGGGGGTTAATTTTTGTTATTAACATAAAAAGGCAAAGCTATTTTAATTCAACATAGTCCATGCGGTCCTTGATTATCGTTTTTGTCATCTTGACAATATCTTGATATATCTATCAAGTCAAGATAGTCGCAATAATAATGACGGAGAGCTACGATTGCCACGTTAACACGACAAAAACAGAAGCACAAATCCCATGACGACACGGTTCTCGTTCAAATAAAAATATAAATTAGGTAATTATTATATTAGCCTCTACTAACTCCTAGAGTTGCCTTGTTAAACAGGCAGTCGATGTTATTGTAATCATCGTTGATAAACAATAATTTATTAGTATCTATAACTCTACGAATTTTTTAGATTGTTGCTTGCTACTGATTATGGTATCTTTCTTCGAAATGTTACTTGAAGCTTTAAAAAATATCGGAATTTAGTTTGCGTCATAATTGCGGAAAATAATCTATTTGTCTACTGAGCGGCATCGTCATTCATATTAACATGACATTATATCACCTTTGCTATTAAAATATGAAACCTACTGATATACAAACATATTTTTACCATTGAAAATGGTTATCAGATGCAAATCGCCTGAGACCTATTTTTGCCCAAGGATTTTGGGACGATCGAGATGAAAATAGTACCAAAAGTTGAGAAATTTATCGAGACACGTGTGAACGTTAGAATTTTGAAAATCTAACGGTAACTTTTTTTGAAATTTTGCAAATTTCCAAAAATTCCGGGTTTTTGGGGGGGTGTTTGTTTACTAAATTGTAAATATTTCGGAAAAAAAACTGACTTAAGAAAAAATGGAAAAAAGGGTCCTAGGGTATTAGTTTAGCTACCAAATGGCGAAATTATTTTGAAGATCTGTTAATAATTGTGACCTGTAGGGGGTCCCTTTAGATTTGGAATTCTGGAAAAACGGGTGTTTCCGTACATAAAAAGTGATGTAGCTTCTATGATTATTGACCGATCGTCATGGTAATAGTGTTAATAGATGCAGAAGTAGACGAGAAATGCATTCGTTGGAATTTTGAAAATCGGTTAATAATATTTCGGCTGCGTCGATGCAGTCAGCAGGCGCTTTTGTGACACGAGGCGGAGCCGAGTGTCACAATCGTAAAAATAAATAGGTACTACCTAGGTTACTTTAAAAATATAATAGGATTTTGCATTTGATTTGATTTTGGTTTTTCTTAAATTTTTGCATTCATTTTCAATGCTCCGATTCTTGCGGGGACTGCAAAATCTGTGAATTTTCCGACTGTCGTGGAAATCCTTAGGGGAGGCCTATACCCAGCAGTGGGTGTCGTGCGGCTGATATGATGATGATTGAGAAATATTACTATTTACTTAAACAGTAGTCCAAGGTACCTTTGATCAGGGTCTTTCTTCTTTAAAATGACTAATTATTGACTGTTTTTGTTCTTTATACTGTACCACAGTTCTTGGCTTCTTTTGCGTGACGATAAAATGACCTTTTTGCATGATTCCATTGAACTTTTTGTATGAAGGCGCCAGGCTGGCGCGTCGGCTGTTGGCACAGGAGAGCCACTAGAGCGGAATACCCGCAACCAAACCACCCACTGCAGCTGCACGTTATTTGCTATTTTTTAACAATCATCTTTATTACACAACTAAAACTATAAGTAAATAGTACTAACCATGTACTAACATCTATTATGTGCTCAAAAAGACCTTACTCGTCGCAAAGAACGTTTACACTAAATATTTTTTTCCCTTCGACATTCAACTTTCGTCGTGAAAAATATAAGTATCACAACACAACAGATTTCAAAAATATACAGCTGTGACCTATGTCAATGTCGTTACCAAAATATGAAACGATTTTACATTTTATACAGTATTTTGTATAAGTTACTAGCTTTTGCCCGCGACTTCATCTGCCTGGACAGCAGTGGCGAGGGGTGAAATTATAGCGAAGGTAAGCCGCTCTACAAAAATCATGAAAAATATTATGATCTGCATAGTGGATCAGTGGGGTGGGATTTCCAAAGGTAAGCCGATGGGAATCGGCTTGTATGGACCCTTCGCCACTGCTGGACAGTTATTTTTAAATAACAGTACTACCTTTTGAAATATTCCCTGTCCTTTTCTGTACCCCTGACAACGTGTATGAAAAAATTCACAGATTTTACAGTCCCTGCAAGAATCGGAGCATTGAAAATGAACACCAAAATTTACGAAAAACCAAAATTAAATCAAATGCAAAGTCCTACTTATTATATTTTTAAAGTTACCTAGGTAGTACCTATTTCTTCGCCCGCTGACTGCCTCGACGCAGCCAAAATATTATTCACCGATTTTCAAAATTCCAACGAAAGCACTTCTCGTCTGCTTCTGCATCTTTTAACACAATTATCATGACGATCTGTCAATAATCATAAAAGCTACATCACTTTTTATGTGCGGAAACACCCGTTTTTCTACAATTCTAAATCTGAAGGGACCACCTACAGGTCACAATTATTAACCGATTTTCAAAATTATTTCGTCATTTGGTAGTTAAACTAATACACTAGGACCTTTTTTTTTAATTTTTTCTTAAGTCGGTTAATATTTACAATTTAGTAAACAAACACCGGAATTTTTGGATTTTTGCAAAATTCCAAAAAAAAAAAAAACAAGAACAAATCTTCACTAACCTTTCTCTTACTTTTTTCACAAAAAACAAATTCGAGCATTTTTCCATATACCCCCAGCAATTTGACTTTTAATGACAGCTGGATACGATGATACGATCGCAACCGTATGAGACCGACAAAACATGTAGACACTAGATCGTAGGTAAGTACCTAAATAAAAAAATGTACCCTCTGTTACACTGTTCCCACTTGACGGTATTGATTTCACATTTCAAAACGCGAGCGAAAACTTAAAACGACAAAAAGAAAATGTAAACTGGGAATCTAGCTATTGTCGAATTAATTTTTGGGTGTTGGATTAGTACTTCCTCCCATATCAGGTGAAATAAAAACGTCTCATTAGATGTGATTCCCACTCAATGATTGACAGACAATACATTTCATACATCTCCCATTCAGAAGTTCCATTGACAATTTGAAAATAGATTAAAAAGATAATTCAAGGCGGCGCACCAACGGCGCTCAGGCGTGCTCTTTCAGTTGAACATGCCAATAATGTTAACAGAAAATAATTTTCAAAAAATTTGGTACTACCTGGTAACAATAGTTTCCTATCGTCACACTGCCAATTGCGGGGGACGTTTTTTTTATTTAAGATGTAGTCAATAGTCATGCATGTCTTGTTGATTTTATAGAGATATTAATTAATGAATTTACCCAGTATTTTTACTATGGTATAGTACGAGTACATACTTAGATAAATTACTGAACCAAAAGGTGAGGAGTGATATTACTTTTACGATTTACTGGAAATACTGGAATGCTAAACTAATGTTATTCTCTAAACATTAATCTTAAAATTAGCAACCAATCTAAAAATAAAGTCGATGACAATGATTGCTGTAACATATAGTTAAAACATGTGTTATTTTTATGAGAGACAAGAATAGGCGTAAGGCATATAAATAAAATTATAATTTGGACAAATATGACTCGAATAGGTCCACGCCCACGAGCACATTTTGTATTATTATTTATTTGATTCTCGATTTCTTTGATGTTTTCTTGCTAATAGAGCACCTATCTATTCTTCTTACAAAAATTTTAATCACTTTGCGCACGACAAATGATAGTAGACCAGTCTCCTCAAGCCAAATACCTAATAAATAACATCAGTACAACAGTCTTGTTGTACGGCGATCTACAAGAGTTGAACTCATTATTTATTATTCGCTCGAATCTCGTTGTTATTCCAATGTCGCCTTAAATACAATTTCAAGGTGTCTGTAGTCCGATTCGTGTGAAAGATTAGCGTTTTAATATATATATATATATATAATAGTCTTGTTTGTGCGTCTTAATGCGGTAGCTGCCATCATGTTCAGAGATTTTATTTGACCCCCTTTTGACTTTTATTTGGTACTAGCGGCTGCCCGCGACTTCGTCTGCGTGGAAAGTTTTTTGCTTTCCTCGGGAACAATACTTTTTTCAGGATGAAAGGTACCCTATGTCCTTCTCTGTACCCCTGACAACGTGTATGCAAAATTTCATGATGATCGGTTCAGTAGTTAAGACGTGAAGGCGTAACAAACAAACAAATAAATAAACAAACAAACGGACTTTCGCATTTATAATATTAGTAAGGATACCTATGGTCTGTGTTTGATTGACACCCAGAAATATAATTGTTTCTTGCGTTGTTGCGCTATGCATAATTGTCAATTTTGTTAATTTACGGTTGTCAGTGGCTTTGCACCTTAATTTAAAAAAATATACTTAGCATGAAATTAAACTTTAGATGGAATCCTCTTATCAAAATTTCTTGTCAACAGGCATGAGCTACAGGCACATAGCACGACTATACGTATATTATATAATGTGGCTATAAACCCCCTATTTTCTGGGCCTTTAGGCGCGATTGGTCCTATTCGCGATTGGTCCAATGTTAAAAAAAATGTCCAATTCGCAGTTGGTCCAATTCGCAATTGGTCCAATTCGCAGTTGGTCCAATTATAGTATATTAAGTTTTGTATACTTATGTTTAAATATATATTTACTAACTTAAATATTCATATATTTTTGCAACTTATGAGTGCATTAATCGGTTGCGATACCTAATTAGTCACGATTACTATTAAATGTGTTATTTTGTTTAATTTTGGAAATACACTTTATTTGGACCAATCGCGAATTGGACCAACCGCGAATTGGACCAACTGCGAATTGGAATTTTTTTTTAACATTGGACCAATCGCGAATTGGACCAATCGCTTCCCTTGTCATTCGTTTCCCTCCCTACTAAATGTACAGTTCAACCAACTTATCTGTGAAATGGCAGGGGTCGCTGCTGGTGAACAATTTTGAGTCAAAAACCTTTGGCTGCACCTGCATTCGTTACATTTTTCATCATTTCACAGTTGAGTTGGTCTAACTGTAAAGGTTTTACACTTGTACCAACTATTAGGTGTGTATTCTGTGGTTTTACTTTCATTATGTCATTAGCTGACACTCGTAGATCCTGAGACACTATCTTATTCATCGGACATAAATCAAGTGGAAGTTAACTAAAATGTTTTGTGTTATACCTACCTACGCACGCACCTATGAGTTCATAAACGCATAGTTTCTATTTCTGACTGTGGTATTGTTTACTTTTTTAATTACTAGGCGCGAAAGAAATAGTTTGTGTCTGTAGCTCGAGTTTAAAATATCTCGTCCCATTTACAAAACAACAATTGAAAATAGGGCACAGGGTTATTTATTATTGTCTGCCTTACTATACTAGGTACCTGTATCTGCTCTATATTTATCTCATTACATGTTAATCCTCATGTAGCAGTTATATTTTGAAAAATATCTAATACTTTCCTTGGCAACTGTAGTTTAATATTGGTTGGTTGCGTTGCGCCGTTTAAAACCTCTTTGCACATTTTTAACACATTTTTATTAAGTTGTTTTCTTGTTTATTTATTTCTTTGTTTGTCCATAATATCTAAAGCACTGATGTACCTACCTGAACTAATTTTATTTACTTTGCTGACAGGCAGATTAGCTACTTTTTATTTTTATTTTATTTATTTGGACAACCAACAAGTACATACACCCTTATATGCTAAGAATTACATTGCATATTTAATGATTATACATGGTGTTGACTTAATTATAGGCTGCCACGGAAAGCATTAACAGATTTTTTTTTTCGGTTGGAGGCAGAAAGCATCCCCTAAGTTAAATTAATTAATTATATTTACTTACTTACTAAAATTACTAATATTACATAATATAATTATTGCAACGAAAACAGAAAGAAATAAAAACAACCAATGGAGATATGTGCGATAATTCAAGAGCCGAGTAACATGAATAATTGCTTTTTAAAAGCAGGCAATCGTAATTCAAATATATCCACCACCTTATTTCTACTAACAGTATTATACTGCGACTGTAACCTATAAAGAGGAGAGTTAAGGCCTAGGTTAGTTTTGCAACGCTTAGGAGAGAACAATGAATATCTAGATAAACGAGGTAGCTTACGAGTGATATTGAAAGTTAGTTTTTTTAGCAGTTGGGGACAATTTATATTACCATTGACTAGCTTGTGGAGAAAAGTTAGGTCTAGGGTTTTACGACGATTTTTCAATGATATTAATTTAAAGTGTTTTAAGCGGTCAGAATAGCTGTGAAGTTTTTTCGCCATATTAACTTTGTACGACAGGTGATACAGGAACTTCTTTTGTACGCGTTCTATTTTATTGGTATGAACTTATACTTTAAAAATATAAGCAAACTAGATTGGTGCCCCAGTCAGTAGGTTAGGCCTGTAGCATAAAGATACATTTTATTTATTCTTATGCCTGTAGAAAGTAATTAAAATAGGTAAGTAATTAGAAAGTTTTGTAGGTAGTCGCCTTAGGATTATGATATGAGAGCTTTTAATTGTTCCCGCAAAAAGATCTATCAGATATGAATTCAGATGTTTGTGCCCTTCACTCATGAGCACTCCGAGAGCAACTCCTTGGCGGCCTCCGACTACCAAACGGAGGTTGTTAAACTCAGGCGGTATTCTCCACTCGCGAAGGCAACGCGGTCGACGACCGTGCTCGTCATCTTCAGCCGTTCCAATTACTGCGGCTAGCTATGAAATCCTACTTCCTAACTAATAAGTTTGTTTCTCTGTTTGATACGCCTTCACGTCTCATGAAAACCGATCATCATGAAATTTTGCATACACGTTGTCAGAGGTACAGAAAAAAACAGGGTAGGTACCTTTCATACGGAAAAAATAACTGTTTCCGAGAGATAGGAGAAAAACTCTCTACGATTCCACTCGATTTTCCAGGTACAGTCTAAATGTGAAAAATGGTCCTGATGATGGACAGAATATGTAGGCCCCGGCTTCGTCAAGGTCCCAGTTCGATCTCCGGCTGGGTCAATTTAGAAAGGAACTTTTGTTAAGCTCAGTTCTGGGTGTTTGTGATACCACCGTTGTCTCTGATTTCCATAACACAAGTGCTTTAGAGCTACTTACTTTGGAATCGGAGCAATGTACGTGTATGTTGTCCAATATTTTATTAAAAAAAAACTTGTTGTGTCTATAGAAAAGCTAAAATTGTTTTTCGCTCTGCTATACTATACAATTTTCGGTCACAGTGTCATTGATATTTGCAGTTTTAACGTCTTTCCCGGGATCCCGGCGCAGATTTCCTGGGATAGGGAATGAAAATTTTCCCGGGAATAAACGAAACCCTACTAACACTGTCCGGAATAATCCGGACGGATCGCAATGCTAACATTGCTAACCGTGCACATACAGTATCGACACTCAACATTTCTACAGCGGTCACGTTTTCCTCTTTCAATTGGTAATCAGTTATCGCTTGTCAAATGACAAATCTTTAAAGTGGGAGGAGGCAGACCGACCAGAATTAGGTGACCTGTCACGCTGCCGACTGAACCTAATTACCAATAATTGAACATGAGGACATCGTCACACGCTTGCTGACATCATGCATTTTGAACACAAACACGCTGCAAATGAAATAACGCCAGCTATAGCTATAGCGCTATCTATGTGCACGCAACGCAGGCATGCGCGGTTTCCGTTTAGTTCGATAGGTACACACAAAACACAAAACGTAACGTGTGCATGACACGTTACACTCCTTAACACAATTTAGCCCCCATTGTACCCTAACATTGATTTGATGGAATCGGTAAATTTTGCTTAAAGTTTGTAGGCCTTTATTATTTGCCCCACATCTGATTACCTAGCGCACGCGCGAAGTGAGCTCTACTTTTGTTTTTGCGTTCAATGTCAGTTGACTTCGGCTAATTTTATCGCGTTCTGCACTCGTTGCGTATCTTGTTTGATGAGGCTAAAACACTGTTTGTTTTGATTTCGTTTGCTCAAAATAGAACAACATGTTTGTAGGATATTGTTATGAAACAGAATTATTAGCTAATTGTTGTCATCTATTGTTGATCTTATCATCTGTAAAAAAATACTTTTTCTATAGACATAGACACAGAATACATAACAGCATTAAATAGATTTTGTTTCTTCTCCTACTTATTGCATAATATGCGTAAAGGTAGAATTTTTGATATAATGCTGACTTGCATTGCAAATTCTGTTTACAAACGTACTTACAGAAACAGTATTTAATTTAGTTACGGCCATGTGTTGTAAAATGATTATAAATGACTTCTTCTTACCGCAAACGTCTAAATTCAAAAATATCTTTTTAACAAAGTGTGAACGAAGGAAGCCGTAAAGTCGCCTTTCGACTTCACACGACATGACAATACTATCCCCGTCAATTGGTAATGCGCTGGAACCTTGTCAAATTAACATACACATCAACGTCATCCGCAACTAAAAATGACAAAACACAGTAAAATTCTAATAGGTAATATAAATATTAATTATTGAATTATTATCCTACTAATCCTACTTCCTACTAATATTATAAATGCGAAAGTTTGTGGGTTTGGATGTTTGGATGTTTAGATGTTTGTTCCTCAATCACGCAAAAACTTCTGAACGGATTTGGTTGAAATTTGGTACACAGATAGTAGATAGCCTGGATTAAAATATAGGATACTTTTTATCCCGATATTTCCACGGGAACGGGAACCACGCGGGTGAGACCGCGGGCGGCCGCTAGTATATTATAAATGCGAAAGTTTGTGGATTTTGGATGTATGGATGTTTAGATGTTTGGATGTTTGTTCCTCAATCACGCAAAAACTACTAAACGGATTTGCTTGAAATTTGGCACACAGATAGTAGATAGCCTGGAATAAAACATAGGATACTTTTTATCCCGATATTACCACGGGAACGGGAACCACGCGGGTAAAACCGCGGGCAGCCGCTAGTATTATAAATGTGAAAGTTTGTGGGTTTGGATGTTTGTTCCTCAATCACGCAAAAACTACTGAACGGATTTGGATGAAATATGGCACACAGATAGTAGATAGCCTAGATTAAAACATAGGATACTTTTTATCCCAAAATTCCCATAAGAACGGGAACCACGCGGGTGTAACCGAACTTTTCAATAAGAAAAGGTCTTGGTATATAAAAAAAATACAATTGTTTTTCGTTTTTGAGGTTTAAAATCATGGCCGCCAGGCGCATTACCAATTGACAGGGATAGTACCTTTAATAGTACTTAGAACTTAAGTAAGTACTATTTATTTACTACCATTTTTTGCGGCATAAACTGCCGATCTTTTTTTACGTTAACTTAGAAGTTTGATTTTTTCAGTTTTAAGGGACTGTAGACTTAAGTTGGTAGGTTTATGGTTTTAATTTCAACTCGATACCTCCATGCGTTCCGAGATAAAGGGCCTAGGGCACAGAATATTATAATAGTACTCCTAGGGGCCTAGACAGACAGTCAATAGACGTGTTTTATTAAAATTAATAAGCGTTAATAAATTTTGATTCCCTTGAAAGTGTTGAAATATACATTTTTTGCGGCATAAACCTGCCGTAAGAAGTTTGATTTTTTCACAGTTTTAAAGTATGTTTTTTCACATTTTCAAGGGACTGTAGACCTGAGTATGACTAGCGTTTATTGAAAGTATACCTACTTTGCCAATGCGCACCCGTATGCATTAGCGCAGTGTAATTTCAAGAACGATATTTTTTATTTTTGTCGACATTTTTTGTCTTTCCCTAGCTCGTGGGAACAAAATGGTTTCAAATTTTTTTAATAAACCTGGCTGCGGCGATAGAGCTCGCCACTCATCACGCGTAACTTGTTTCTCTCGGGGCGAAAAGCGGGCATCGGAGACCCGTTTTGCTACGCTGAATGTATGTGGAGCGATGGAGGAGAAAATGGATGAGGTGTGTTTGATTATGGAAGAAAAGAAGTTGGATGTTTTATGCGTGAACGAGACGAAAAGAAAGGGCAAAGGAGTCTCAGAACATGGCCCGTTTAAAGTTCTGTGGTCGGGCGTTGCCGAAAATGAGCACGCGAGTATGGGCGTGGGACTCCTGCTGTCGGAAAGGATGATAGAATGCATGACTGAGTATGAGTGTGTTAGTCCCAGACTTCTCTGGGTTAGACTCAAAGTAGGATTACTTCGGATACGCGTCATTGGCGTGTATGCTCCCGATATATCCAAGTCAGCAACGGAAAAGGAGGATTTCTGGAAAAGTGTGGAAGACATCTTGAATGAATGCAAAGATAATGAAAGGATAGTTATGCTTGGAGATTTTAACGGATGGGTAGGTGTGAGAAGAGAGGGATGTGAGGGAGTTTTAGGAATATATGGAGACAAAAGAGTAAATGATAATGGCAGGAGTTTGATTGAGGTATGTTTAGAAAAGAATCTTGTGGTAACGAACACCATGTTTGACCACAAGGAAATTCATATGTACACTTGGCAGAGAGGGGAAAAGAAGAGTATGATCGATTTTGTGATTGTTGATGAAAGTTTGAAGGGCAGAGTTGTAGACACCAGGGTCTTTAGGGGTAGTAACATTGGAACAGACCACTTTCTTGTAGTGTCTCGGGTTAGTGGTCTGTTCAAAAGTTGGCGTCATCGTCCCACAGTGTCAACAACGGAGCTGACTAGAGTAAAAGTTGAGAACCTGGATGAAGTGGAAGTGCAAAAGACATATTTGTGCAAATTGAAAGAACGATTGGGAAATGTGGCTGAAGTGAAAGATGGCAAGCTTGAGGAAGTTTGGGAAAAGTTTAAAAAAGGTGTGACTGAAACAGCTGAGGAAATATGTGGAGTGAGTAAAAGGAAGAATGCTCCCCCAATAAACTGGTGGGATAGTGAGGTAAGACAGATAGTGAATGAAAAGAAAAAAGTATGGCAGGATCTGCTGGCCATCAAAGCCAGTAAAAGAGTGAATGCAAGTGTTACAGAAGATGATGTTGATACAGTTGCAAGGGAGTTTAAAAGGATTAAGAAAGTAGTGAAAGAAAAAGTAGACGAAAAAAAGAGAAAGATGAAAGAAAAGTGTGACTTCAAACTCTGTGATAACTTTCGAGACAATATAAAATTGTTTTGGAAACAAGTGAAAACGTCTCGAAGTGGATCACATAAGTCTAAAATGAATGTGATAAGAGATGAAAAAGGTGAGCTAGTGACAGATGAAAAAGGTGTACTACAGGAGTGGATGAAATATTTTGAGAGTTTGTTTGAGGCGGATGGCTCTATGCTAGAAGCCTCGGATAAAAGGGTGGAAGACGAGGAAGAGACAGAAGTGGATGAAAGAGATATATATATGGATGAGATTATTAGTGCAATGAAGAGCATGAAAAAAGGGAAAGCAGCAGGATATGACAGAATTACTGTTGAAATGCTGAGAGGTGGGAAAGAGCTGGTTGCGTCCTGGCTGTGCCTGATCTTTAATAAATGTTGGAACAGTGGCAAAGTGCCGGAAGATTGGCGTAAAGCCGTGGTCGTGCCGCTGTACAAAGGGAAAGGGTCACGGCAGGATGCTAAAAACTACCGCGGGATCAGTCTTCTCAGCATTGTCAGTAAATTGTATGCAAAGGTACTGATTGAAAGAGTGATGCAAAAAACTGATCAGAGTATTTGGGATATGCAAGCGGGATTCAGAAAGGGAATGGGATGCTCGGATCAGGTCTTCTCCTTGAGGTGCTTAACCGAAAAACACCTGGCTAAGCACAAAAAGGTTTACTGTGCCTTTGTGGACCTGGAGAAGGCCTACGATCGAGTTGACAGGAATGAGCTATGGAAGGTGTTGTCCGAATACGGATTGGAGAGCAGACTGATTCATGCACTGAAATCTCTCTATGAGGATTCCCGTGCATGCGTCAGGATTGACGGCGTATACACTGACTGGTTTGGCATCTCTAGGGGTGTCAGACAGGGATGTGTTGCGTCACCATGGCTCTTTAATCTGTTTTTGGACAGTTGTATGAAAGGTCTGAAAGAACGTGACTGTGGGGTTGTGATGAATGGGTCTCAAATCAAGTGCCTTCTCTACGCTGACGACCAAGTTATACTTGCGTCTTCTGCGCAAGAGTTGCAGGAAATGATGTCGGTTATGAATGAAGATTTTGTGAGAAAAGGGATGAAAGTGAATGTAACTAAGACTAAAGTGATGGTGTTTGAGAGAGATGAAGAAATGACTGACTGTACGGTAATGTTAGGTGGCGAAAAAGTGGAACAAGTCCGTGAGTTTGTATACTTGGGGAGTTTGTTCACAAGGGACGGAAAGAGTGAGGAAGACATAGAAAGACGAGTGAAGAAAGGAAATTCGGTGAGTGGTGCTATACACTCGGTTATGAGTAGCCAAACCGTTTCTGCAAAGGCGCGAATGGCTATTCATAACGGAGTGCTGGTACCGACACTGATGTATGGAAGTGAATCTTGGGTATGGCAGAAGAAGAATGAAAGCAGAATAAATGCGGTAGAGATGCGATCGTTGAGGAAAATATGTGGAGTAAAACTGAGTGATAGAGTGAGCAATGAGGTGATTCGCAAAAGGTGTGGTCTGAAAGATGATATAGTGACAAGAATTGAGAAAGGAATGCTCCAGTGGTTTGGTCACTTAGAGAGGATGAATGAAAGGCGAATCACGAAAGAGATATACTGTGCGAATGTGGAAGGAACGATTGCACGAGGGCGTCCCAGAAAAACCTACGCGGACCAAATAGAGGTTATTATAAAAAAGGCTGGTGTACGCAGTGACAAAAACCGCAGGGCATGTATGAAAAGATTGATGGATATGAATGAAGCGAAAGAAGTGTGCAAGGATCGTAGCAGGTGGCGATCCATAGTCTCTGCCTACCCCCATGGGAAACAGGCGTGAGTGTATGTATGTATGTATTTTTTATTTTAAGACTTTTTGTAGCTGAAATAATCTATTTGAGGAACAAAATACAGTTAATGCTGAGTAAATCACGGAACAATTTAAACTGTCGTTAGAAAAGTTAAGGAATAGTAGATTATACAACAAGTGAAAAAAGAAGGTATTTAGTTCGAGGTACTATGTTGGGTCCCGAGAGCAGCGAAGGATTCTAGAGTTCAAAAGTAGAATCCTGAGCGAAACGAGGGATACAAAGGACCGAGATGAATTTTTTTTTCACGAGTTGTGTACTCTACTTTTTACCATTGACTGCGAGAAAACATAATAGCAGTACTTACACCTATAGTACCTATTTAAGGTCAAACTGCACTACAGCGGAGCGGCGCGGAGCGGCGCGGCGCGGCCAAATATTCTTTCTATTGATTGCAATGATGCAAACCGCACTATAGCGGAGAGGCGCGGCGCGGCGCGGCGCGTACCGGCGCGGCGCTGCAGATTTGGGTGCAAAAGAATATTTTGCCGCGCCGCGCCGCGCCGCGCCGCTCCGCGCCGCTCCGCTGCCGCTAGTGCGGTATAGCTCGCGGCGCGACGCGGCCGAATATTCTTCATAATCGAGCTTCAGTCTATATAGGGTATTTGGAAATATCTATTTCTACTGATATTTCAGTGTACAAATTTTGATTAAATTACAAAGTAGTATTTTACGTGATCATTTCATAAATCATCATAATCATTACTCAACACAAATAAATAAATAAAAAATATGAGGATGTGTTGCTAAATCGTTGCTTCGAAATTCGTTCTAGGGAACGCGTGACCGAGCGTTCCCTTTTCGTTCGTGCGTCCAACTTCAATGAAATCTTGCTACGTCTGGCAATTTGAGCCGCGCCGCGCCGCTCCGCTGCCGCGATAGTGCGTTTAGGAGAGGCCGCGCCGCTCCGCTGCAGTGCTGCGCCGCGCAGCGCCGCTCCGCTGTAGTGCGGTTTGACCTTTATAGTTATCAAATTTTATTATTTAGATAATCGGTAATTTTAGAAAATAGTGAAACTATAAGTTTTCCAATGACATAAAACAACCATGCCATGAGCGAAATTACGTGATCAGTCTGACATCAGTCCATTTCATCAGTTTGTATAGACTTTGAATTTTTACAGACTGAAGATCGTACCAGACCAAGAAGCTTATACCTCCCTCCAATGGAGATTGCACGGCCATATTGTAACAGTTCAAAATTGAACATGTTATCTTTGTCTCAAATATTTAATAAAAATAAAAATAAGAGGGGTTACTGACCTATGAACCGGCACTGGGAAAGATATTTTGTTGCTCCTTAATAATCCCATCGCCTCCAATGTATTACCTTTTTCTATCGCCTTGGAGACTCCATTTCTTTCAATTAACTTCTATTTTAGTGATAATTTGTAAATCTGCGAGGTACAAAGAAGTCCAGGGTTGGAAAAAATAGTTGTAAACAATAAATAAATAAAGTTATGTGATTGAATCAATAAATAAACTCGTTGAATAACTTACCTGAAGGGATGTTTATTCTCATTTTAATAAAAAAGGGGTTGTTTATGCAATTTGGGATGTCTTTAAATGTTGTCTGGCTTTACGATATTTACTGCAATTACAAAAGTATTCTCGTAGCACAAACTCTTTGATCACAGATAATTGTAGGCTATGACTGCGATTTGCAAATGCAACATTTACGAAATATCATATTTCTATATAAAAAACGGATACTTTTGCGGGATTTCTTTAACCTGAAAATATGTTTCTACAATAATAAACAATAGGTTGACATTTACATAGACAAATGCATTTGACATTTGGTGGCCGTTTTTGGAACTAAAGTGATAATCCATAGAGAAAAATCACTCTATATTTTAAAGAGAAAAAAAAAGAGAACGAAATAATCCTTGGTAAAATTATATCATTTAAAATTTATAAGGTAAAAGGAAGTCGAATGATTATAAAATATTAAAATAAACAAATAATAATTTCGTTATTCTAAATGTGTAAAATAATGTTTAGGTTTGGTGACGTGACATGCTTTGTAAACACATATCGCGTTTCGTTTTCAGCAAAAATCAAAAAACACTATTCGTAAATTAAGCTTGGGATTATGAATAAAGTAAAATCATTTAATATTAAAAGTAAAGGAAGAATACGAATGATTATATTTGTAATAAATAAACATTAAATAGAAACGATAACTAGTAAAAAGTTGTAAAAGGAACTAGACATAAAAACAATCTACCGTAGAATGGATCGTGGCTTTCCTTTGTTCATAAACAAAACACGAAGGGAAAATGTTGTGGTAGCCAATCGAGAGCTCGGAATCTGTGTGGGCGTGGATTTTCCTAAGATTAAGCTACATGGCGCCAGATTTTAAAGTAACCAATCATAATTCGCAATAGTGACGTGTAAAATTAAATGTTACCAGTTAGAGTCTATAAAGTACCCTTAGTAATATAATATGGGAAAAAAACCGGCCAAGTGCAAGTCGGACTCGAGAGCAAGGTTCCGTGCCAGGGGAACGGCAAAAGAGGTCGCGTATGTATGTATGTATGAGTCGAGGGTGTTAAGGCCGGGATTCATCTTAAGGCTAGTATATTCGAAATTGTGAGATTTGGTGTATTTTCGATTCATCAATAAGCGATCAAATGTGCTTTTGTTTTGAATAGATGAAAATATATGCTTAGATTTTATAAACGACGTTGATTATCTTACAGTAAGAAATATGATATCCATATATTCAGTATAGTAAACCTGCAAATACAATAAAAACTTTAATTGATTTTATATTTTCTGAATAATACTTGGAGATTACAAATCATTTACCCACAATAATAGGTATATGAATAGGTTAAATGTTATGTGGAAGGATATTCAACGGTTACCTTTCAGTAAAAGTGACTCTTTCAGTAAAATAACGATAGAAACGGCGAATAGATGAAGAAATAAAAATGATGCCATTACTTTTGCACAAGAAAGAAAAGTTAGAGACAGAGAGGGTTTGAAATATTTTTAAAATACCATAGTATGTAGATAAACTCATTCAGTGACTGAAGAGGCAAATTGTAAGATGAGGCGACAAAATAGGGCACATACAACAGTAGGTTACGTATGTGAGTAATTTTCGTTGTTAGCGTTATTATACCCCAAGTTTGGTTGGTTAAGCATAATATCATTGGGTTCTTGTTATCAATTCGTTGCTATTATTAAATAAAGCTATGCGTCGATTGGAAATAATAAAAGCGGTCAGATAACATATTTATTGATTATAAGATTTTTCTTGGGAGGTTAGAATAGCGATAGACCAAAAGATGTTTCAAACGTACAGGGAAGGTTAAATCGATTGTGTCATTAGGAAGTTAGAACAATATTTGCGTATGTGAGGAGTTTTGTAAATTCTAGAATAAGCAAAACTAATTATATTTATAATTATAACTATCGTGAGTATCGAAGTAATTACGGGTTCCTATTATTATATTCGCGAGAAAGGTAGATTAGTTCAGGGAGAAATTACCCCATTATTGGGTAAATTAGAAAAATTAGTGACAGGGCTCTCTAAAAAATTAAGAACCAATAAGATTAAGCGTCATCAAGATTTTCGCAGAGGTAACTTTTCCGCATGTATATAAGGCCGGGCGCGGGGGAGCCGGTTCTCTTTCCTTGACTGCCACCGAAGAAGACGCAAGCACACTTCCCTCTGTAAGATGGCTGCTGAACAAGTTTTTATTTAACTCAAGACCGAAATAGTCAGCAAATAAGTGAAAGAAACGAAAGTCTATGTGTATAGGTCTTGCACGGGCAAGTTTCTAACCTTTGGGGTAATGTTTCAGACAAGCTTTAAATGGTAAAATTAAGGCCTGACTGAAATATATAGTTTGGTTGCAAAGTTTACATCAAATTAACGTAGCTGTATCAAGTAAATTCAAGAATTAGTGAAAATAGATTTTCTAAAACTAATTTCATATGAAATGGAATGTGGGAAAGGGAGTTTTTATCTTGAATAATTAAAAATAGGATTGTGTCGTACTGGGGCGATTCGCTATGGACTTTCGAGGGGGGTACTAGGTAAAATTGAAGTTTATGATTGTGGCGTCATAAACGGGCGGCCAATTCGTTGGTCTGCCTAGTTAGTCACATAATGTAAGCCTGCGTGACTTAATATGGAAAAAGGCTTCATCAAGTGCTGCCGTTAGAACGTAGTTCTGTTTTCCGTTTAAGCCCCGAGGGCAGGTTTTCATTATTCCTTGAGCTAGGGCCCCGGAATCGGCTCCTTCCCCTCCGATTCTGGCACGTAAAGGTTGATAGGTTATGCTAGGTGAGTGCCGCTCAAAACTGTACAGGAATGGGGCGACGTGTGGCGCTGGTAAGAACCACAAAAATTGGCATAGGAAATTCTCATGTAGTCTGAACTAGGCAGGTAAAATCATAGGTCAATTGTAGGGTTAATCGCGCGAAAATTAGGTAGAGTATCACAAAACCTGGGGGGGGGTTTGTGATACTGGTGTTGTGAATCGTCGTCAATAGAGCGGAATAGGCGCATAATCTGCTAGGCAGGCATGTGGAACGAGCAAAAATCTAGTTAGGTAGGTCGTCACATTGTAAAATTAGCATTCTAGACTCGAAGTTGTTGTAGGATAAGTTAGGCATAATTCAACAAAATGGCCGAATTATTATTTATCGATAGGAAAATTGCTAGGTGCATTACAAAATGGCCGCTATTGGTTCTCTAAGTGATGCATTTCATCCAAGCTAATTTTGATAAACAACATGGCGGATCATGACCAAAGTAAATTAAAATGTATGACAATTTTTAGGTTGTGTCAAGGCAGGTAAATGCGAGCAAGTTGGAGGGTTTAATGGGAATGTGTTAGTGAATTTGTTATCTTAAATTCTCAGTGGCATCTATGGGTGTTGTGAAGTGGCATTGTAAATAAATTTCAGTGAATGAAAAATATCTACCTACCATTGTGCTAAAGCTAGCTGGACGCACAATCTAATTAACTAATAGATTATCAAATCATAATAGAAGTAATATCTTTGAATTGGGCTGACTTTACTAATTTTGACCATGTTTCAATCTGTTGACTATAAATAAAATAAAATATTTTGGTAATAAATGTGGATGAATGCTAAATAAAAGTCTGGGTGTAATGTTGACCCGTGATATTATTTGAGCCATGTCAATTCCAACTCATTAATATCACAAGACACAATATTGAGTAAGCTTCCGCAAATTAACAAAATAATGCTCGGTGTGTAGCACTAAACAATACTTTGACCAACATTTATATACTATGAAAGTATCAATTAAATTGGTGAATATGTTAAGTTCACGATTACTGGAATCAAAGTATTCTCTGAGTTAAATATTCTAAATCAAATTTAACAGTCGACTCAATTTAAAGGAAATCAATATCAAGTTTATCACACAATAATCATAAGAAGATCTATTCAATGCCATTTTGACAATGCAATCCAAAGCTATTGTTCAAAAGTAGGAAAGGTTTAACGCAAATATTTATTTATTATACGTCCCTAAATTTAATAAACTTTCCTTCTGAAATCCCTAGATTTTCCAGTATTTATTCCCTTTTTTTTTAAGTTCATAAATTGTAAGATTGAATTTATGTTGATATAAGATAAATCAGAATTTAGAAAAAAAAAAGAAAAAAAATTGATCTGGCCATCACATTTGAGAAAAGAATATCTCAATTGTGAAAAACTGGGAAATCGCTTGGAGCATTTTGCTTGTCCTCTTCTTGTTGGAATATACAGACAAACTTAGATTATCGACCATATACTTTACTTAAATTAAAGAATGATTGTAATTGGCTGGTCCTGGGGGAAAGTTGCCCAGTTCTGGAGACGAGGCTTACCATATTGAGCGGTGGAGGGGCTCTTTATCTAGCCAGGAAAGCCACATTGTATATTTTTAAGTAACACTAAAGATAGCAAATAAATTCTAAATCAGTGACGAAGACGTTTTTCCATACCTTGATTTCAGGCGACTATGACTCTTTAACTTGCTTCAAATTACCTCTCTTATCTTGATAAACTAAGTCGACATTGGATGATTTACATTACTTAGAATAACGTTGTATGTGACAAATAAACTAATATTTGGTAGCGGAGTAGAATTACCCAAACTTAACTTTCTTTATAGCTCAAGTTACCTCCTTTTACCCTATTGACTATTATGGCTCGATATACCCTCTTCTACCCTACTAATTTATAACAATACTCCAATTAACTCATAAATTCACTTTGACCAATTTCTATCAACATTGTTCATACTTACTTCATTCAGCGGTATGTAGTTGGAAACGCTTATCTCTTTCCTATAGTATCTCCATTTCTAATCGCTAGAGACTATTAAAATTTCCATGGTATAGTAACAAATATTAAGAATTAGTATGAGATTAAAGTAAGCTTATTTAGGAAAATTACAAACTTAAATTCTATTTCCCTGGTTATATCAAAAGAGTAATAATATCCATTTGGTAGTAATTTTATTAAGTAATAGCTGTAATAACAGGAATAATTGAGGCCTAGTAATAAAAGCGAATACTTTTGTTGTAAGATGAGGAATCAATACCATTAACTAGGAAACCGTCTGATTACATTCTTCCTTGGGTATAAAACACATTAAACTGAAGATAGGCAACGACCAACTATGCAATCCAATAGTGATGAGCGAAGCCTCATTTGTTTAAGCACATACTTAACGTTACAAAATATACTTACTAAATTCACTTTGTAGTCAGAGCGTTGGTTTCATATCCTTTGTTCAGAGCTAGGACATCTATACATCAAATTAGACGAATAGAAATAAAGAAATAAATCATAAAAGCAAACATTCAGATTTTCATAATATAATTTCAGTATTGGTTCTGGCATTAACATAGAAAACTAGGTGAGAGGCAACCCTAAGATACTTTTCCAAGATATTTAAATAACATTATTCCTTTTAAAGTTAGAAAGTTAACAAAGTCTGGAGATTTTCTAACACTGCGGTCGGGCCGGTTATGATATTAAAATTTGTCAAGTAAATTCAAGATATGAATTAAAACATTGTTGACATAGATAATAGATTCTTTATAACTGATAGTATAGTAGTAAAATAGGTAAATTCTCAAATTTTCATTAACACAGCAGGCGGTCACTAGTAATTCATTGTTGAAGTTATAACTAATTAGTAATAAATTTATCAATAAAGTTGATATAGCATGACCATGACATCATAAGGTAGAAATCTAATGGATTAGGGTCCTCCGTAATAAAATAGATCGGTATTTTATTTGATAAACGTAGTTATTTCTAAGCATTAAACAAAGTAACAGATTAGTATGAAGTTGGATCAACTTGGAATGAGCAATTAATATCTTAAATTCTATTCTGTAGGAAAATCAGGCAAAGTAATTTCCTTCTTTTAGTAATAGGTTCTTAGTTCATTATCTATCGAAGCATAAATAATTAAAGTTAGTCATGTAAAGTTAATATTTATATCCACCCAGCAATATTCGAGAACTTAGGGTAATTACGGATTACAACTTGGGAAATACCACTAGAAATCACGCGCTCATTTCACACTTACAAAAGCATTAATATTAGATTATTCTAGCATGCAATAAAATAGGGTTAGGGAAAATAAATTAGGCAAAACATAGATAAAACATTTAATGGAATCACAAGTAGGGATAGTTAGTTCGGAAGCCGTTTAGCGGCTAATCAACATGAATGGGATTTGTAGTTAGGTATGCGTTAGGTTAACTATGCTAGGGTTAGAATATCACCAATCCATGTAGTAAAACAGTAAGAACTAGAATCCAATAAAATACAATCACCAGGTATCATTAGGAAATCAAGATAGTAGTTATCATTTGTATCAGTATTTAAATAGGGGGGGGGGGATCATTACATCGTGAGATGCCGTGACCAGAATTAGTAGTTTTTACATACTTTTAGCATAGATTCCACTTCAACGAATTCCAGGCTTTTGTAATGTGAAATGCAGTGATCAAAATACAGATAAGATGATTTTGGTCACATTTTGCTGCTGAGAAAATAGGAACGATATCGCTGGTTGTGGATTGAAAATTCCTTGTTTTGTAGTGTAGCATCCATTTTGATCTTTTGTGTGCGATCTGTTATGTAATCCTTTTGGTTATAGCTGAAATTAAAGAAAAATATCAAAATAGGTTATGTAGTTCACATTAATGTTTATAGAGTTATATTTTAGCGTTTGAGAAAGGGTTTCTTATTGATTGAGGTAAAGTAACATTGAGCTGGTAGAGGGGCATTGATTTTATGGACATTTTTACTCCATAAAGGTTTCACAATGAAAACAGAAAATTTTATCAAAAAAAATGCCAACCGAAAATTTTATACTTACAAGAAGTTTTGTAGTAGGAATGAAATTCACCACTAAAAAGCGCTACTTTAAATTCTCCTTTGGTTATTGTGTACAAATACAACAAGTACAAATTTATTCTTGAGTAAAAACATCGTGAATTTTAGGTTAAAAACATAAGAAAATCACGTCGTGACAAAGATTACTTAGGATTCTGATAGAAAGAGGGGTTCTGTCAAATAAACAGACTAGAAAAAAAATCTGACAGTTAAAACATGTTAGCACGTTGGCCCACGGCGGCCCATACAGCGATTTTAAAATCAAATGTTGAGTATCGAAATGGGTGTGCGATTGTGTTTATGGGCCTTGATGAGTTTTATAGCGGGGTTATATTGAACTGCCTTACTTTCGTACTACGGCTTAAGCAGTCCTGTTGGGCCGTTTAAATGAACGTTTTCTTGATTGCAAATGGTTAGAATTCAGTTTTATAAAGTTGACTTCATAAATAAAATCTAGAATTAAAATTTTACTAGCAATCGATAAAAGAAACAGGAAATGTACTTATCTAGAAATATTTTATTAGCGTAAACGTTATTGTTATTTTCTTTATGCTATTTCGGGAATTATTAGAATAGACGGGTTTTGTCGAACGTTTTATTACCGCCGGATTTCGATTATGATATTGATAGCATGATGAACACTGAGCTCATGTCTTGAAAGGAATTGGGGTCGGTTGAATTAAGAAAACTGAATAATGAATAGGGTAAAATATAATAAGCTAATATTCTTCGAAATGGCTCAGGTTATGATGTCAGTTGCACTGTCTGTTCTTATTTCTGAGATACGACAAGCGTGAACGTAGCCTTAGTATGAAATAGGCCTACGGAAAAATATCATAGATGGCGTTAGTGAAAACTAAGACTTGTAGTCATGGAAATAAAAAAAATTGTTACATTGATAAATAATAGATTTTATGGGTTGAATAAATATAAAGAATTTAGTAAGGATAAGGGATCGTCTGGGTTACGATAAAAAGACATTTAAGGCGGTTTCATTTAAAGAAAGAAATTAGAAAATAAAGAACGAATGTCAGATAGAAGAACGAATGCCGGATGAGCAGACGGACGGGGTTTTGTTTCATTGTCATTCAACTAAGAACTTCATTCAATTGTCAACGTCAACCTGACGGCAAAAGTCACTCTATAGTGTGGTCAGATTCAGTGTGCTTAACACAAATTCCGTCTAATTTCGCGACCGTTCGGACATAGAGATTTGGTAATTAAGTTGGCGGATATAAGTAATTATTGCTAACGGTGTCGATGTCATGTTAAGACAATTAAGTAAAATTGCTCTTTTAGCTTCATTAGAGTTTCCATAGTAATAAAATTATCGGCATTTGCTAAGCGTAGCTAACAATTACCTTTAGGTTGGTTTCAATTAAAATATTGTAGTACGACTTTAACGTTTGTCGAAATGACAATTGCGAAAAAAAAACATGTTGCGAGAGTTAGTTTTTCACCGGTGTAATTTTTCTCATATGAGACTGGTAAATTTTCATTTTTTTTTCTGCAATTTAGTCTGTTTTGCGTTCAGAAGCTGGCCACACTAGTCTGATGTCAACAAACAGAAAAAGAGGTTATAATAAAGTTAGTTATTGAAAAACAATGGTTAAATAAACAAGTTTAGTGAAAGTTTGACTGTGATGATGATATAAAGGTTATGTGGGTCAATGTGGAATAAATGTTGCATTGTGATTATGTGATAAAAATTTAAAGGTGCAAACAATAATAATGAGATTGGAGCCGGTATGCAATTGAGAAAATAACTGATTGTGAGTAATTTCTTATGCCTAAAATACTTATTGATTTGACTAGAGCTATAGGGAAACTTCTGATAAAGTTGCCTAGGAAATATAAAATGGTTTACAATAAACATAATCTTTAACTTGACTGTAATGTCAATTGAAGAAAAATATCAGATAACTGTACTTAAATATCAAAGTGAGATTTACTGAGACTACAATAAAACAGGCAGATGTATTGACAACGGGGGGTCGCGAATTAACTATGTAAATTTAAAAGCAGAAATTAAGTGAGCGGAACATGTCTAGTCGACTAGAACTCAGCTGGTTAATTGTCAACTAGTACAGTTAAGAGAAGTGAATACTTAAGAGAATGTTGATAAGAGAGTATAGCAATTATCATATAAAGTGAGACGGTTTAAGTGTGGTTTTTAGAAGGGGTAATTTTTAAACATTTTGATTTGCGCTAATGGAATAAAGTTAATTCAAGAAGAGGTTGTATAGCATTTTTAAAGCAGACAAATGAACTTAGATAATTGCTTACAGATGCTTCTACGCAACCTTAGTATTAAAAGACAGCCGCTAGTTAAATAAAAATTCTTTACAAAATAATTTTAGCGGACGGAGCGTTGACACATATCTTGAGATTATTATTGTAGATGTGGATATCTGGCTAACGGAGTAGCCTAGCTGTTATTGTGGAATAGAAGAATTAGTCTAAGAGCCAAGGGTTTAAAAATGGTTCTTCAATATAAATAAATAAAAAAATCTATAGTAGATACTTAGTGAAATAGTCAGGTTGCCAAAGTATGTATATATTGAGTAGGTAATGTTTAGTTATAAAAGTCAAAATTAAAAATTCAATAAAATTGTGCAGTAACAATGAAGATTCAGGTAAACTTTAAACAGCGACTATTAGCAGTCCGCGACTTTTTTTTTAACTAGAGTTACGGAGGAATAATTTCTTAGTGAATTGTTTAGGTTATCGCTGACAGTTATAGAGACATGTTAAAGTATCAAGTTTGGATGTACGTTACAAAATTACAATAGACATTGGTTTCCGTGGTGATGACATTGCAAACGGCACGTCTGAGGAAAAGTCCTGCCATTAAGGTTTTGTTTAGCGTACGGTTTTAAAAATCATTCAAGTATGCTTGTATTGTTTTGTTACTAAAAAATATAAGTAGATAGACTAATACGATTAGATTTATGGCGCCTTTTGATGTGTCCGTCTACGACTAGACATGGACTAAATGTTAGATTTATTTGGGAACTATTGTATGCATTGGTCCAAATTTAACTTTTAATTCTTGACTCGAGGTACATGAGGAAGGAGTTTTTGAGAGTTAGCGTAGAGTTTTATTTTGTTATAAAAAAAAAAGAATAAAAATAACTTATCCGTATGTGGCTATAACTATTTACATTATAATTTATTTTATGGGGAAGGCGTAGGCAAGGAAAATTAACGGAATGAAAAAAAAGAATTTGAAAAAAAATACAAACAATTAAATTAAAACTAACCAAATAGATAATTCGGGAGAAAATTAGAATTAGCTGCAATGTTAAAACCAAAATAAATACCCCAAACAAAAAAAAAAAAAAAAAAAAAAAAAAAAATTTATAGCGGACAAATAAAAAATTTGAAAGCATGGTTTTTTTATATCCAATCTTTGGATATTATAAAACCAAGCTAAAAAAGGATGTGTGCTAATATTTTATATAGATCTGACATTACACTGAAGGCAACGAACAATTAAAACTCGCCATGGGGAAACCGGTCCGAGTTCGTCGCGCGCCAAAGCGGTATGAATCATCCGAGGAGCCGGCGGAAATAGTAGAGGTTCCACATAGTTCCCGACAGTCGGAATCCGAGGTTATAGAAAATAGAGGGCCTCAACCGGTAGAGGTGCGACAGCGGCTAGTAAAGACGATAGTGAAACCGAAGGTAACGCGATCGCGCGAATTGATGACAATACAAAGAATGTTGAATCGCACGGTAGGCGTGTTAACTAAGAGGATAGATGACCTAAGTGAAGAAGTCAAAAGGACTCAAGGTTCTAATCAGGATACTAGCGAGGTCGAAAAATCGCCGGTAGTCGAAGTAACGCCGATGAACGATGTGGAAATAGAAAATAGGAATGAGACTAAGGAGCCTAATGCGATGGAAGATATTCAGAAGTACGTCATTTGTAACGTCAAAAATATAAATTTAGATAGACCTAAATTTGGGGATTCGTCGATACATCCAGTCGATTTCATTGAAGATTTAGAAATTTACTTAAAAAAGGCGGGAAAGGCTGAAAACGAATTAAGCCTAATACAAGACTGCTTAACTTCGAGTTCGAAGGACTGGTTTAGAGTATATAAAGGAAGATGGACAGGATTGGCTGATTTTAAGGTAGATTTCTTAAAAGCATACTGGGGAGAAAATGAACAAAATGAGTTGAGAAGGAAGATAGTGCAAGGCGTATGGAATAGGACGGAGACGCCCACCATGGTGGAACATTTCTTGAAGCTGACAGTCAAGGCGCAGATGTTAAGCTACAACATTCCTGAAAAACAATTAATTAGCGATATCATTCGGCATTATCCGAAATTTATTCAACAAGCGTTCGTGACAAACAAGATAGAAAATATAATAGAAGCGGCGGAATTTTTAAGAAGTATGGACAACATACAGAAGCAAGAAGCACCGAGCACTTCGGCAGCTAAGAATTCTAAGGATTGGGAACAGAAGAAGAGGGGCCTTCAGCAAAACTATAGGCAATGGCAGAAACCAAGAGAAAATCAAATACAAGCGGTTAGCTTAAATAATAATAATGTTAGTGTAGAGGGTAGCGAAATGTTAAACTAGCTAGTCAGCTTCAACTACAGGGGACCTAAATTATAATATGATGGTTAAAATGAATTGGTGTCCGGGTGAATCTTTAGGGCGAAATAATACCGGAATTAAGATACCTATTTGTACGTATCCGAAAGAAAATAATTTAAAATTGGGGTTAGGATATAGTGAGCCAGAGGGTTTAGTTCAAAACATTCCTAGCCAAATAGTAGAGATTTTAAAATTAAAAATAGAACAACTTTTGGTCGATACTGACAATAGCGTACACGCAATTTTTGATGAGGAAGTCACAAATAGGGTAGATACTCCAGCATTCAAGTCTGAATTATTAGTTCAAATATTTGATGAAAATCTAGTAGCTTTGCTGGATACAGGTAGTGATATAACATGTGTATCAGAAGAGTTTTGGAATAGGTTAAAAGAGAAAAGGCCGACGATACCCACTATGCCTATTAAACCACTTCTTATTAAAACTGCAGTAGGTCAGAAAAGTGTAGAAATAAAAAAAATTGCTTTGGTCACGTTAGGAATAGGGGCTTTTGAATGTGATTTAACAGTTTTAATTGTACCGGGTCTTAGTGCTGATTTGATATTGGGATTTGATTGGATGAAAGAAAATCAAGCGTCAATAAAACTTAATAAAGAGGAAGAAGGGGTAGAAATTATCATAGGGAATGAGAAAAAATTATTTAAATTTTATAAAGGCGAGAATGCTTTCAGTAATTGTAATCCGTTAACGAATTTTAATATTGAAACAGTAGTTGAAGAGAACGTAGAAAAAAATATTCGAGATATGATACACCAGTCAAATCTAGATAAAAATAAACGTGGAGCTTTAGAGGAAGTTTTAATGAAACATAAAAATCTATTTACATCCAAATTAGGGAGAGCAAACTGTTATGAACACGAAATTATTATGGAGCCTCACTCACCTGTAGTAAAAAGAACATATCCAATACCTTATGCGTATAGAGACAAAGTAGAAGCCAAGTTAATGGAAATGGAAGAGCAAGGGATCATTAGTCGTTCGTCCACGCCATATTGTAGTCCATTGACGTTCACTTTAAAAAGAGACGGGTCAATTCGTGTGTTATTGGATGCCAGGGAAATAAATAAGTACATGATAGCAGAAACCGAAAAACCGCCATTACAATTAGATGTTTTAAATTCTTTTCAAGGGGCAAAATACATTAGTAAGGTAGATTTGAAAAATGCTTACTATCAAGTAGGGTTAACAGAAGCTAGTAAAAAATATACAGGGTTTTCTTTTAATGGGAAGTCTTACGTTTATAATGTACTCCCACAGGGTTTGAAGACCTCTGTCGGTTCGTTTAGCCGTTTGATTAGTATCATCCTAGGTCATGAGGTTAGGGAATTTTGCGTTAATTATCTTGACGACTTGGGAATTATAACGACAGGAACGCTATCTCAACATTTAGAACATTTAAACATTGTGTTAGGGAAGTTATCTGAGGCAGGGTTAACTTGTAATTTAGAAAAATGCGAATTTTTAAGTACCGAAGTAAAAATGTTAGGTTATATCATTTCAACTAATGGAATTAGCACCGATCCGGAAAAGGTTAAGTCCATACAATTATTCCCTGTACCAAAGAAGCTAAAGCAAGTTAGAGCTTTCTTAGGGCTTTGTAACTTTTATCGTAAATTTATACCAAATTATAGTTTTCATACTAGATCTTTATGTGAGTTGTTGAAAAAGGACAAGAAATGGAATTGGGGACAAACAGAGCAAGAAGCTTTTGAGAAAATAAAATCACTTTTTATTAGGTCCGTAGAGTTGAATCATCCGGATTTTACTAAACCTTATTACTTACAGACCGACAGTTCAGGAATAGGGTTAGCTGGGTTCTTATACCAGATGGATAGTCAAGGGGACATAAAAATTTTAGGGTTTCACAGTAAATTATTAAGGGGGGCTCAATTAAATTGGACGGTAACGGAACAGGAATTTTATTCAATAATTTGTTGTTTAGAAAAATTTGAAACTTATTTGAGAGGAGCGAAAGTGATAATTCGAACAGATTATAAAGCGTTAACATTTGTAAAGAATTGTAAGTTATATAATGCACGGGTAACTAGATGGATAAATTATTTAGAGCAGTTTCAATATGAGGTTCAACATGTAAAAGGTAGGGATAATGTGGTAGCTGACGTGTTATCTAGATATCAGCCTGAAGGAGATTTATTACAAGAGGATAAAACTAATTCACCGAGGATATTTTATACTGAAATTAGAGATAATAAAGAATTACGCGATAAATTAAAGAATTTGGCAAAATTACAACAGGATGATACAGAAATAGGCGAAATAATAAAAAATTTGAATAGTGGGGTTGAACCAAATAGTGAGATAGGTTAAGACTTAGGTATATAAAAAAAAAGAAAAGCCGCCGACACACATTTTTCTTTCTTCGGGGGGGAATTTTTTTTTTCTCATAAGTAAGTAGATATATTCAAGAGAATTAACTTTTACGATTTACTACTAACATAATCTTAGATTATTAAGGGATACTGGAAAGAAAAAAGGTATCTTAATAAGGGAAAGACGCTTGTGGAATCGAAAATGTACGAGATTTCTTCAATTTATGAATCATTAAAATATATGCAATTAGATATACATGTATAAATATATATAAATATAAATGACTAAACAGATAAAATGAATTACAGGTATTACTGCTAATGGTATTCAAAATTTAATAATTAACAAAAGCAGGATTACGGAAATAAAAGGAAATACATTTAGTTTGAACAGGGATATTTATTAACGAAAGGAGCGGTGTATAGTTGTGAAATAGGAGAGTTGCGTAAAGTAGAGATGCGTACTGGGGGAATGTTTAGGGATAAGCGAATCTAAAGCGTACAGACGTTACTATTGCGTAATTACTATTGCGTAATTTATTTGCAATCTAATTAACAGATATTTTAATGCAATCTGCGTAGAATTCCATATGGTGACAGACGACGTATTTAATCTTATCATTGCAAATATAATTCAAAATCATTCATCGTTAGTTGTATAAATTTTGTATTCAGTCTGTAGCTATGATATAATCTTGGGTGGCGTAAATGTAGGCTAGTGAATGATGATAGTGGGTGCCGCGTGATGAGAAAAGATGAACAAAATGAGAATCTAAAATAGGATAGAAGTATGAATAGAGTGATGAGCGAAGAGAATGAAAGAATGAAAGTTGTTGAGAGAAAGGAACGTTAGTTAAAATATAGATTCTATAGGAGGGCTTTGGATTATAACATATGTGAAACCTGAATGCAGGCTTATTATCTTTCCAAGAGATAGGACCATCACACTGCTTTAGCGCTAGGGCTGTGCTTGCGGCCAGGCCGGCGTCTAGAGTTGACAAACTTGAATTTTGTACAGTAGGACTATTTGGTGTTAGGTTAATAAAAAAAAAAAAGAGAAACAAACACAGTTGAAGTTTGTTATTGTCCTGGTGTAAACAGCTGTCCAAAATTCATACTACACAAGAAGCTAAGAGCTAAATTGATATTCGGCAACTGCACACTCTCCAAGGCTGTATTAGGGTTGTTCCAGAGTCTTAAGTAAGCTTTTGGAAATATATGGTCATTGTATATGCTCGCCGCTAAACCTTTGGTTTGGAAGGAGTAATATTTGATTGCGGAGGGGTACAATGCACAAATATGAAGCGCATTGCGCGTACTTTTTCATAAGGTTAGGAAAGGTCTTATTTGTCCATGTAGGCTTACTAGGAGCTGTGGATTCACAACCCACACCTTACCGTGATTTTGTACGACTCTGGTGTTGAATATGCATACGACGGAATTGGCAAAAGCAACAGACACTTAAAACTCGCTTAATAATTTTTGATATGGTCTTGGTTTAAATACACTCTACAATCTTAAATTTCACTTACACTAGGGCTCACCCAACAATTCTTTGATCTTGGAGAAATAATAATGATTAGGATTATAGAAAGAGGGGGGAAGATTCGAATATATATATATATATTAAAGAAACAACAGTAGAAGGGGTAATATAAATATTTGAGAAGAAAATTTTACTTCGGATCCAATACGTAGTTTTGTCACCTATGTATAAATTTTGGGGTCGAGCTGTAACAGTTCAAAATTGAACATGTTATCTTTGTCTCAAATATTTAATAAAAATAAAAATAAGAGGGGTTACTGACCTATGAACCGGCACTGGGAAAGATATTTTGTTGCTCCTTAATAATCCCATCGCCTCCAATGTATTACCTTTTTCTATCGCCTTGGAGACTCCATTTCTTTCAATTAACTTCTATTTTAGTGATAATTTGTAAATCTGCGAGGTACAAAGAAGTCCAGGGTTGGAAAAAATAGTTGTAAACAATAAATAAATAAAGTTATGTGATTGAATCAATAAATAAACTCGTTGAATAACTTACCTGAAGGGATGTTTATTCTCATTTTAATAAAAAAGGGGTTGTTTATGCAATTTGGGATGTCTTTAAATGTTGTCTGGCTTTACGATATTTACTGCAATTACAAAAGTATTCTCGTAGCACAAACTCTTTGATCACAGATAATTGTAGGCTATGACTGCGATTTGCAAATGCAACATTTACGAAATATCATATTTCTATATAAAAAACGGATACTTTTGCGGGATTTCTTTAACCTGAAAATATGTTTCTACAATAATAAACAATAGGTTGACATTTACATAGACAAATGCATTTGACATTTGGTGGCCGTTTTTGGAACTAAAGTGATAATCCATAGAGAAAAATCACTCTATATTTTAAAGAGAAAAAAAAAGAGAACGAAATAATCCTTGGTAAAATTATATCATTTAAAATTTATAAGGTAAAAGGAAGTCGAATGATTATAAAATATTAAAATAAACAAATAATAATTTCGTTATTCTAAATGTGTAAAATAATGTTTAGGTTTGGTGACGTGACATGCTTTGTAAACACATATCGCGTTTCGTTTTCAGCAAAAATCAAAAAACACTATTCGTAAATTAAGCTTGGGATTATGAATAAAGTAAAATCATTTAATATTAAAAGTAAAGGAAGAATACGAATGATTATATTTGTAATAAATAAACATTAAATAGAAACGATAACTAGTAAAAAGTTGTAAAAGGAACTAGACATAAAAACAATCTACCGTAGAATGGATCGTGGCTTTCCTTTGTTCATAAACAAAACACGAAGGGAAAATGTTGTGGTAGCCAATCGAGAGCTCGGAATCTGTGTGGGCGTGGATTTTCCTAAGATTAAGCTACATGGCGCCAGATTTTAAAGTAACCAATCATAATTCGCAATAGTGACGTGTAAAATTAAATGTTACCAGTTAGAGTCTATAAAGTACCCTTAGTAATATAATATGGGAAAAAAACCGGCCAAGTGCAAGTCGGACTCGAGAGCAAGGTTCCGTGCCAGGGGAACGGCAAAAGAGGTCGCGTATGTATGTATGTATGAGTCGAGGGTGTTAAGGCCGGGATTCATCTTAAGGCTAGTATATTCGAAATTGTGAGATTTGGTGTATTTTCGATTCATCAATAAGCGATCAAATGTGCTTTTGTTTTGAATAGATGAAAATATATGCTTAGATTTTATAAACGACGTTGATTATCTTACAGTAAGAAATATGATATCCATATATTCAGTATAGTAAACCTGCAAATACAATAAAAACTTTAATTGATTTTATATTTTCTGAATAATACTTGGAGATTACAAATCATTTACCCACAATAATAGGTATATGAATAGGTTAAATGTTATGTGGAAGGATATTCAACGGTTACCTTTCAGTAAAAGTGACTCTTTCAGTAAAATAACGATAGAAACGGCGAATAGATGAAGAAATAAAAATGATGCCATTACTTTTGCACAAGAAAGAAAAGTTAGAGACAGAGAGGGTTTGAAATATTTTTAAAATACCATAGTATGTAGATAAACTCATTCAGTGACTGAAGAGGCAAATTGTAAGATGAGGCGACAAAATAGGGCACATACAACAGTAGGTTACGTATGTGAGTAATTTTCGTTGTTAGCGTTATTATACCCCAAGTTTGGTTGGTTAAGCATAATATCATTGGGTTCTTGTTATCAATTCGTTGCTATTATTAAATAAAGCTATGCGTCGATTGGAAATAATAAAAGCGGTCAGATAACATATTTATTGATTATAAGATTTTTCTTGGGAGGTTAGAATAGCGATAGACCAAAAGATGTTTCAAACGTACAGGGAAGGTTAAATCGATTGTGTCATTAGGAAGTTAGAACAATATTTGCGTATGTGAGGAGTTTTGTAAATTCTAGAATAAGCAAAACTAATTATATTTATAATTATAACTATCGTGAGTATCGAAGTAATTACGGGTTCCTATTATTATATTCGCGAGAAAGGTAGATTAGTTCAGGGAGAAATTACCCCATTATTGGGTAAATTAGAAAAATTAGTGACAGGGCTCTCTAAAAAATTAAGAACCAATAAGATTAAGCGTCATCAAGATTTTCGCAGAGGTAACTTTTCCGCATGTATATAAGGCCGGGCGCGGGGGAGCCGGTTCTCTTTCCTTGACTGCCACCGAAGAAGACGCAAGCACACTTCCCTCTGTAAGATGGCTGCTGAACAAGTTTTTATTTAACTCAAGACCGAAATAGTCAGCAAATAAGTGAAAGAAACGAAAGTCTATGTGTATAGGTCTTGCACGGGCAAGTTTCTAACCTTTGGGGTAATGTTTCAGACAAGCTTTAAATGGTAAAATTAAGGCCTGACTGAAATATATAGTTTGGTTGCAAAGTTTACATCAAATTAACGTAGCTGTATCAAGTAAATTCAAGAATTAGTGAAAATAGATTTTCTAAAACTAATTTCATATGAAATGGAATGTGGGAAAGGGAGTTTTTATCTTGAATAATTAAAAATAGGATTGTGTCGTACTGGGGCGATTCGCTATGGACTTTCGAGGGGGGTACTAGGTAAAATTGAAGTTTATGATTGTGGCGTCATAAACGGGCGGCCAATTCGTTGGTCTGCCTAGTTAGTCACATAATGTAAGCCTGCGTGACTTAATATGGAAAAAGGCTTCATCAAGTGCTGCCGTTAGAACGTAGTTCTGTTTTCCGTTTAAGCCCCGAGGGCAGGTTTTCATTATTCCTTGAGCTAGGGCCCCGGAATCGGCTCCTTCCCCTCCGATTCTGGCACGTAAAGGTTGATAGGTTATGCTAGGTGAGTGCCGCTCAAAACTGTACAGGAATGGGGCGACGTGTGGCGCTGGTAAGAACCACAAAAATTGGCATAGGAAATTCTCATGTAGTCTGAACTAGGCAGGTAAAATCATAGGTCAATTGTAGGGTTAATCGCGCGAAAATTAGGTAGAGTATCACAAAACCTGGGGGGGGGTTTGTGATACTGGTGTTGTGAATCGTCGTCAATAGAGCGGAATAGGCGCATAATCTGCTAGGCAGGCATGTGGAACGAGCAAAAATCTAGTTAGGTAGGTCGTCACATTGTAAAATTAGCATTCTAGACTCGAAGTTGTTGTAGGATAAGTTAGGCATAATTCAACAAAATGGCCGAATTATTATTTATCGATAGGAAAATTGCTAGGTGCATTACAAAATGGCCGCTATTGGTTCTCTAAGTGATGCATTTCATCCAAGCTAATTTTGATAAACAACATGGCGGATCATGACCAAAGTAAATTAAAATGTATGACAATTTTTAGGTTGTGTCAAGGCAGGTAAATGCGAGCAAGTTGGAGGGTTTAATGGGAATGTGTTAGTGAATTTGTTATCTTAAATTCTCAGTGGCATCTATGGGTGTTGTGAAGTGGCATTGTAAATAAATTTCAGTGAATGAAAAATATCTACCTACCATTGTGCTAAAGCTAGCTGGACGCACAATCTAATTAACTAATAGATTATCAAATCATAATAGAAGTAATATCTTTGAATTGGGCTGACTTTACTAATTTTGACCATGTTTCAATCTGTTGACTATAAATAAAATAAAATATTTTGGTAATAAATGTGGATGAATGCTAAATAAAAGTCTGGGTGTAATGTTGACCCGTGATATTATTTGAGCCATGTCAATTCCAACTCATTAATATCACAAGACACAATATTGAGTAAGCTTCCGCAAATTAACAAAATAATGCTCGGTGTGTAGCACTAAACAATACTTTGACCAACATTTATATACTATGAAAGTATCAATTAAATTGGTGAATATGTTAAGTTCACGATTACTGGAATCAAAGTATTCTCTGAGTTAAATATTCTAAATCAAATTTAACAGTCGACTCAATTTAAAGGAAATCAATATCAAGTTTATCACACAATAATCATAAGAAGATCTATTCAATGCCATTTTGACAATGCAATCCAAAGCTATTGTTCAAAAGTAGGAAAGGTTTAACGCAAATATTTATTTATTATACGTCCCTAAATTTAATAAACTTTCCTTCTGAAATCCCTAGATTTTCCAGTATTTATTCCCTTTTTTTTTAAGTTCATAAATTGTAAGATTGAATTTATGTTGATATAAGATAAATCAGAATTTAGAAAAAAAAAAGAAAAAAAATTGATCTGGCCATCACATTTGAGAAAAGAATATCTCAATTGTGAAAAACTGGGAAATCGCTTGGAGCATTTTGCTTGTCCTCTTCTTGTTGGAATATACAGACAAACTTAGATTATCGACCATATACTTTACTTAAATTAAAGAATGATTGTAATTGGCTGGTCCTGGGGGAAAGTTGCCCAGTTCTGGAGACGAGGCTTACCATATTGAGCGGTGGAGGGGCTCTTTATCTAGCCAGGAAAGCCACATTGTATATTTTTAAGTAACACTAAAGATAGCAAATAAATTCTAAATCAGTGACGAAGACGTTTTTCCATACCTTGATTTCAGGCGACTATGACTCTTTAACTTGCTTCAAATTACCTCTCTTATCTTGATAAACTAAGTCGACATTGGATGATTTACATTACTTAGAATAACGTTGTATGTGACAAATAAACTAATATTTGGTAGCGGAGTAGAATTACCCAAACTTAACTTTCTTTATAGCTCAAGTTACCTCCTTTTACCCTATTGACTATTATGGCTCGATATACCCTCTTCTACCCTACTAATTTATAACAATACTCCAATTAACTCATAAATTCACTTTGACCAATTTCTATCAACATTGTTCATACTTACTTCATTCAGCGGTATGTAGTTGGAAACGCTTATCTCTTTCCTATAGTATCTCCATTTCTAATCGCTAGAGACTATTAAAATTTCCATGGTATAGTAACAAATATTAAGAATTAGTATGAGATTAAAGTAAGCTTATTTAGGAAAATTACAAACTTAAATTCTATTTCCCTGGTTATATCAAAAGAGTAATAATATCCATTTGGTAGTAATTTTATTAAGTAATAGCTGTAATAACAGGAATAATTGAGGCCTAGTAATAAAAGCGAATACTTTTGTTGTAAGATGAGGAATCAATACCATTAACTAGGAAACCGTCTGATTACATTCTTCCTTGGGTATAAAACACATTAAACTGAAGATAGGCAACGACCAACTATGCAATCCAATAGTGATGAGCGAAGCCTCATTTGTTTAAGCACATACTTAACGTTACAAAATATACTTACTAAATTCACTTTGTAGTCAGAGCGTTGGTTTCATATCCTTTGTTCAGAGCTAGGACATCTATACATCAAATTAGACGAATAGAAATAAAGAAATAAATCATAAAAGCAAACATTCAGATTTTCATAATATAATTTCAGTATTGGTTCTGGCATTAACATAGAAAACTAGGTGAGAGGCAACCCTAAGATACTTTTCCAAGATATTTAAATAACATTATTCCTTTTAAAGTTAGAAAGTTAACAAAGTCTGGAGATTTTCTAACACTGCGGTCGGGCCGGTTATGATATTAAAATTTGTCAAGTAAATTCAAGATATGAATTAAAACATTGTTGACATAGATAATAGATTCTTTATAACTGATAGTATAGTAGTAAAATAGGTAAATTCTCAAATTTTCATTAACACAGCAGGCGGTCACTAGTAATTCATTGTTGAAGTTATAACTAATTAGTAATAAATTTATCAATAAAGTTGATATAGCATGACCATGACATCATAAGGTAGAAATCTAATGGATTAGGGTCCTCCGTAATAAAATAGATCGGTATTTTATTTGATAAACGTAGTTATTTCTAAGCATTAAACAAAGTAACAGATTAGTATGAAGTTGGATCAACTTGGAATGAGCAATTAATATCTTAAATTCTATTCTGTAGGAAAATCAGGCAAAGTAATTTCCTTCTTTTAGTAATAGGTTCTTAGTTCATTATCTATCGAAGCATAAATAATTAAAGTTAGTCATGTAAAGTTAATATTTATATCCACCCAGCAATATTCGAGAACTTAGGGTAATTACGGATTACAACTTGGGAAATACCACTAGAAATCACGCGCTCATTTCACACTTACAAAAGCATTAATATTAGATTATTCTAGCATGCAATAAAATAGGGTTAGGGAAAATAAATTAGGCAAAACATAGATAAAACATTTAATGGAATCACAAGTAGGGATAGTTAGTTCGGAAGCCGTTTAGCGGCTAATCAACATGAATGGGATTTGTAGTTAGGTATGCGTTAGGTTAACTATGCTAGGGTTAGAATATCACCAATCCATGTAGTAAAACAGTAAGAACTAGAATCCAATAAAATACAATCACCAGGTATCATTAGGAAATCAAGATAGTAGTTATCATTTGTATCAGTATTTAAATAGGGGGGGGGGATCATTACAATATGTCATAGTGAAGATTGAAAAAAGGTCCTTAAGTGACGTGACGGCTTATTGCTAGCTCTTTCTTTAGTGTTACAAGTTACAATACGTGTTCGTTGTTCGTCGTTCGTTCGTTCGTGAGAAACGAAAACGTATTGTAAAACGAAAAGAAAGAGATAGCAATACGCCGTCACGTCACTTAAGGACCTTTTTTCAATCTTCACTATGACATATGGCCGTGCAATCTCCATTGGGAGTATAAGCTTCTTGTTATAACTATGGCTTTATCTATGGAATAGCTCCATACTTTCAGCACATTTTTTTTGTACATAATTCATACGATGCCCGCTTGTTCCAAATTCAAAATATTTTTAATTCAATCGGTGAATAAAACAGCGTTTTATTCACTCTTATCGTTGAATTAAACGCACTTTTTCGAGTGGCAATGGTAAAAAAACTATTTTTCAGTAAACATTGCTTATGAGCTGCATGCAATTCATGATGAGCTTATGAAAAGCTTAAACCTTACATCTCGTAACTCCTTTATTTTCGTTACATAATTATGTGAATTCTCATCGTATCTTTAATTTCTAAAGATACGATGAGAATTCACATGTGGGGCCAGAGGAGGCCGTGCTTTCAACAAGCGTATGAAGAACATGCCTTCAGACAAATGATGCTCATCTCATGTTAATAAAATGGTTAGGACGATTTGAACATTGAAAATGTTTTTTCGATCGCTTCGGTAAGGTACCCAATTTCAGCAAAAGTGAGACATTGCCCTGGTCCCGTGAGTTATGGGTCTACGTGTATGTACTAAATGTCAAAAGATGCGTCTCAGCAAGGGCTACAATATGGTGAAAAAAATTTTGAAAAAGTCAAAAACTTTTTTCGAAAATCGCATAAATGTAGAAAAATGACACACTTTTTCGGGGTCTTTTCTCACTAAATCGACAATTTCTCAAAAACGAAAAGCGATATCGAAAAAATGAAAAAAACCCCTAGAGATATTGAGTTAGGCTACCTACTGAAATTAGTATATGTCCCTGACTCTTACGGTCTGGGCTGTAGCTTATCCTTTATGAAGCGAAATGTTGGGATACCGCGGGCGACGTGCGCGGCGCGGGATAATGGTAATACGTAGTAGGTACGATTGAAGTTTTTAAATAATTGTATATTTCAAAGCTTGTAATAGTGTTTTATATTTTGTATTTTTTATTTATTTCCACATTTTTTATAAATAAATTTCTGAAAAAAAAACTTTTTTAAAAACACGTTTTTAAAACGGACTAAATTATTACAAAAAAAATCGGACTAAAACATTAGAACGGACTAGTAAAAACAGACTTAAAAGTATAAAATATTTTTTTCTGTAAATATTTATAACCCTATACCTACAGAAATTTTAAATCTAAAAATTTTAAACCTCAAAACGTGGGGCGCATTTTGTAAAATTTATCATCCATATTAATTTTTTGATGTAAAATTTCTGTAGGTATAGTGTTATAAATATTTACAGAAAAAAATATTTTATACTTTTTAGTCTGTTTTTCCTAGTCCGTTTTAATGTTTTTAGTCCGAATTTTTTTTGTAATAATTTAGTCCGTTTTAAAAACGTGTTTTTAAAAACGTTTTTTTTTCAGTAAATTTTTATTTTCTGCTTTTTAGTTAACGAGCTAAGACTAAAAATATACCATCTCCTATCGAAGCACTCGTCAAGACGATTCAGACGAGCCCAAACTCGATGGGGTTGCATGGTTTTATTACAGAGTCCCAGTGGCCTTCTTCTGGCTCCATCATCAGACCCTGGAAACTATTTCCTAACAAAGTACTCGTCAAGACAATTCAAACGAGCCCAAATTCGATGGGGTTGCATGGTTTCAATATTGAGTTCCTATGGCATGGCCTTTCAGCTTCATCATCAGACCCTGGACATCCACTCCCATTAGAGTACTCGTCAAGACGATGCTAACGAGCCCAAACACGATAGGGTTGTATGGTTTCATCATAGAGTTTCTATGGCCTTCATCCGGCTCCATCATCAGATCCTCGGACACTATTTCTTATTAAAGTACTCGTCAAGGTGATTCAAACAAGCCCAAACTCGATGGGATTGCATGGATTTATTACCGAGATCCAGTGGCCTTCTTCCGGCTCCATCATCAGACCCTGGACACTATTTCCCAACAATGTACTCGTATCTTGTAGAGAAACGGATAAACGAATCTTGAGCGAAAGTTGAACAGAAGAGAGAAGCCGAGGGCCTCTACTAGATCCAAAATGTGGGTTGCTGTTATTTCAATTTCGAGATTTGAAATTACTCGATCAGTCACGTCTTAGTGACACTGCGATTCCAAATTTTCTGAGAGTGAGAGTGTGATGATGATGCCTAGGTAAACATGAGGGTTGTTATCGCACATTCGAGTGATGATGAAGTCGGCGCGAGAGTCTCGCATGCTGCATTTGATTTTGATTTATTTTTTTATTAGGGTTAATTTATTTACAAATTCAGATGTTTAAGTTATACATAGTACTTAGGTTACCTTTCATTAAATTATTAATGTCTATAAGAAAAGGATAATAAAATATTTTGTTAAATTCATTAAATTTATTTTCAATGTACCAGAAGGTCGTGAAAGGCACGTGATCTGTGAATTTTTTTCCATAACGAATTCTTTGACACACAATAAATATATAAGTTTACATTTTATATATTGCTTTGTTTTATTTACGAGTTACTTACGAAAAAGAGTTCCCCACGTAACAAGGGGTGATGAACGTCGATTGTAGGTTTCAAATTGTCATTACACTATGACGCCAGTGTAGGAAATGGAGATGTTGTGGTTGTGGGCGTGAGGTGGTGATGCCCTCATAGCACCACGTCACGACATAACCGCTCGGTTACGCGAAAACACGCTTGTGTTTTCGTCGCTATTTCCGCAACAAGTGTTGTTTTGAAGAGAGAGGCCCGAGCGGGCGAGCGAGCCCGTCACGCCTGTGCCTGCCCCGTAATCACAGCATCGCCCGATTGAATTTTTCAGAAGATTCATTGTGTTAACACTACTTCAACTGATTTGATGCTGTCTTGAATGTTGATATAAGAGGAACATAATCTTATTTTTGGAGTCGGAGTCATAAAAGGCTCTACTGTTCCAATGCGGAGTTTTTGTCGTCCAAGAGTTTTTGGCATCCTAATGTGTACCTAGTATAATATGTATACGGAAGAAATTACTGTTCCACATTCGAACAGATTCGCACCGCAGCACATTGGCGAAGGAAGGGCTATGTATGGCTCACTGCATGCATGGCGTAGCGCTAGCGTAGCGTAGTAAATACATAGGTACTTATACACAAATTAGTAATAATTGTGTTATTATTTTTGCGCTAACGTCCGCTGCCTGCCTGCCGCCGCTGTAGCCGCTACGGTGGAAAATGTCTTTTGTTTTTCTCTCTACAATTATTTTTTTTTTTCATTTATTTATCCTACAGAAGTTTGGACAATTTACTTTCAAATAATATAAAACTTATCTAAAATTCGTTATCACGAAGGTATTTTCCCAAAATTGTGTCGCAATATTTTACGTCAGTGAATAAATAAGTGTGTGGCCGGCACGTCACACTGTACACACAACTGTTATCACTATCAAATATCGCACTACGCTCCGTTCTAATTTATTTCACACTTGTTATCGTCATAGTGGGTATTATTAACTTTACTTTTCTTTTTATGTGAAAATTTTGAAAATGTAACTGGAACGCTCAGTCTGAGCTTGTCGCGTCGGTCGGGGCGTCCGTCGTCGCGTGCGGCGTGTGGTCGGAAGTTTTTTTCCGTTTACAGAGAGGGGCGGGGCGTGCATCGGCGTGTGCAGCGTGTACACGTAAACACAAAACGATGTTACGTATTATCCCCGTCCATTTGTAATGCGCTGGAACCTTGTCACATTAACATCCACGTCGACGTGATCCGCAACCAAAAATGTCATGAAACAAGAAAATTCTAATAGGTACTAATATATTAATTTTTGAATTATTATTTTCAACAAGATAGGATCTAGGTATATAAAAATTTTACAATTGTTTTTCGTTTTTGAGGTTAAAATCATGGCCGCCAGGCGCATTACCAACCAATTGACGGGGATAGTAGGTACAAGTTTCGCTTTTTTATGTATACAGTGGCGTGGGGCTAGGGTTGCCAGATGGTCGGGATTTGCATGGATTCTCCCGCAATTTCAAGTGATCTCCCGACTCCCGAAAAATCTAAAAATCTCCTGGAAAATCTGCTGTTCCGAAAGTTCTCTAGAAAGCAATAATTTTCACGGATGAAACCACGGATTACAAGATTATTGGATAAAACATACTAAAAATCGCGCTGCGCGGCCATTTTGTCTTGATATAGACATGGACGAAAAAATTTTTTCGTCCATGATATAGACAGGCAAAGGTACCAGATTAGTAGATAAAACTGACTAAAACTCGCGCTGCGCGGCCGTTTTCTTGCTATATATATACACAGGCATTTAAGTTACATTTTTATTTTAAATAGTTATTTCTCCCGACAACAACCACAAAATCCCGACATTTTCAAATATTCTCCAGATATTTTGGACTTCCGATCTGGCAACCTTACGTGGGGCGGTCACTCACGTCACATAATCAAAGACACCCGTCGATTTTCATACAAACGAGGTAACTTTGAAGCCGTGGTTCTCCGCCAAAGATTGACCTAGCTGTGATCTGATGGTGACTATCCAGGGAGTGAATGGAGGAGATTCAGATCGCTATACACATCCAACTGATCTGATAAGCATTCTAAGAGATATAAGGATACATACCTATATTTAAAAAAACCGCGATATTAGCATAAAAATGTATGGAAATCCTGATACTGAAAACTCGGATCCTATAGTGAAAGTGAAAGTGAAATATATTTTATTTAAATAAGCTCACATAATAAGCATTTTTAAATCGTCAATTCTTTTACCCTACCACCCATTATGACGTCTTTTAACTGACAAGAAAAATGGGCGCAAAAAACTTGTCAGCTTTATCAGATGGAACGATATTTACAAATATGTATATCGTTTCCAGACTTTATATTAACAAGGATTAACAAATAAATAACATTATTGAATTAACTCATTTCTTAATGAATTTCAAATTTCTTAAAGGCTGTTACAATAAATAAAAATAAAAGAAAAACATACAATTCAATATGCGTTAAGATAGGTAGTCAGAAGCAGACTCATTCCCACTGGCAGCACCAGTTCACGAGCATGACGCATGAACCAGCCATCTCTTCGCTCAACCATATTTGAGGGAACGTAACGACCCGCCTCATACGACACCACCGCAGAAATGATTAAAGAGAGCATGACATACTAAGACTACCTATGTTAAGGCATCGAATTGAAAATTTATATCCAAAAGCTTTTCATAGGTCTTTTACTAAACTACTGACTAAAGAAAGTAAAAATATTGCAATTAAATAAATCAAAACAAGGTAAGCTATTAAGAATTATATTTTTTGAGTAAGAAGTGCCATACATACAGACAATATAAAACAGATCTTTTATATACGAGTTATACGACGCCCTTATATTTTATTATGTGCCGTAGGTACGGCGAATTAAACGTATATTTTTACGGCGTAAAACCGTGTGTAGACAATCGCCCTAACATTACAACTGACAACAGCGCGTTATCAGAGAATACTTATTTCAATATTTCGTTATCAACCTATTTATGGCCCGATCAAAGTTGACAATGACAATTAATAATATGGCCGTTTTTATAGATTTTTCGTAGTTAGTCGATGGGACTACGGAATCTCAAAGTATTTTTCTGTTCTTTTGTTTGATTACAAAGTTAGATGTGTTGTGTAATTTAGCCACGGGCAGGGCACCGCGCCTGCGTGCACCGAGAGGAGACTTGTTGTGTTGTGGTGCGCGTGCGGTCACAACCACTACCTAGGGGTCAAGTCTGCTAATGTTAACATCAAAATCGTGGTTCAATGGTGTTTGAATGGTAATGCTTTTTGACACAGTTATTGTTTCTTAAACCAACAAGAAACAAGAAGTTTGTCAAAAAGCATTACCATTCAAACAACATTGAACCACGATTTCGACGTTAACATTAGCAGAAATTGACCCGCTATACGTATACCTCAGACGTACGCAGTGAGAGGCTACAATCTGCCTGCAGGGCTGCATTCCGAGCGCATTACGGTCGCTGGACCACTGGACGACCTAGCTGCGGTTAGGGTTACCGGATGGTATATCTAGGGAATGCAATCTCGATCTTGCGAGATCTCGGCCATTTTAAATGAGATTAATCTCGGCCAAAAATTGGTAGAGTACTCACGAGGTATACGAGATTATACAGAAGCATAAATAAATGTGTTTCCCGTAGCTTCTGCGATGATTCCTTCAACATAAGCTGCTACTAATGATGTTACTTACTGATATTGATGATATTCCTACTTCATTACTTTCTTAGAATACCGAGGAAGGAAGAAGCATTTAATTACAGGAAGAACTTAAAGAATCTTTGACTGCATTAAAAGAGCCAAAAAAGAAAGCAATGGCATCTGCAAAGTTGCGAGTCATTGATAAAAAAAAAAATCGAATTAATAAAAGATTCGACGACGACTCTTTAAATGTTTTACGCATTTTGCGAAGCTATTCCAATTTTTTTAAGTAAAATATGACTATTTTTTTTATTAATGAAAGCAAATGGTAGAAATAAATTATTTTTAAATATTACAGCAAACTAATTATGTCCCTATCAAAAATCCCATTATTGTGACTATTTCTAAAAAAATAAAAAATAATTGACCAATGTTGCGAGATCTCGTAAATGGCGAGATCTCGCGAGATTGATATTTCCTATCTCGCGAGATCTCGGCATCGCCAAAATCCGCGAGATTGCATTACCTAGGTACATCTAAAAATCCTGTCAAAAACCTGAAAGTCCTGACATTTTGCTAAAGCGCCCACACGTTGCCGTATGTGTAAGTAAATATGATATATTGATAACACATTGTAAGTATAAATACCTAAATTCTCTTTTAATAAATAATTTATTATTGTTTCTTGTTATAATGACGTATAAAAGTGATATTTTAAGTACTTATTCAAAAAGAAAGTTTTTGTTTTTAGTGTTTGAGTTTTAGTTACCTATTGATTTATTTATAACTTTAAATGTTGATTATTTGAAAGTTGATTTATTTAATGCAAAGTTAGTTGATTTTTTTACTGAAAATGTCAAGTTGATTGTTACCAAAAATAAGGTTTGTTTTACTATAATGTAAATAATCCAAAAAAGCCCGACATTCTCTAAGTCCGGCCTGAATTCTTACAGGGACCCAAAAAGCATGTCATGTTAGGGCAAATCCTGACGTCTGATAGCCCTAGCTGCGGTCCTGCGAATAATACCTAATTACTTATACTCCGGTCGAAATACCAGTCTTAATCCGCTAACCAACATTATTTAAAGAGCTCTTATTAACTAGCCGGCTATTTATACACGACGTCCTAGACTTGTTGGTGAAGCAGGATATATTTATCACAGTTGCATTGAACTCAAATAGCTTTAAATCACAGACCATACAACAAACTTAAATATATTATCAATTCGAGCCCGATTTTTCCACGGTTTCATGACGAATCCAGCGGCAACAAAGTTTCCTAACTTTTGAATGCTGATGCCACAGCTGGAAGTGTGAAGCACGACCAGTGCGCAGAAGGTGGTAAATGAAACGTCAATGTTACAATTTACCAAGATATATTGAAAAAAAAGGTCTCAAGGGGGGTACACGGATCTTCGTTTCGTGGTAGTCGCCTTGTAACATAAAAAGCACTTAGCTTATATTTTGCCTAGAAGAGGCAGAAGCGCATGCGCGGCACGAGCGCTACGTTCGCTGAGGGAGCGGTTGGTCCAGCCTCAGTAGGAGGGTGTGCTCGGAGAAAAGCGGTGCGCAGGCTCGGCGTGGGTGTTGCTCCGGGGTAGGCCGGAAGCAGCAGGTGGTGACTCGGGCAGGTAGGTGCCCGGAGGTGTAGTAGTAGGCGGCGCAGGAGAGGGTCCGGTAGGGGAACTCCTGCCCGTAGGTACGACCCTGGAATGTTACACACAAGGTATGAACAGGTGTTCACTAATTCTGACCGCTGCTAAATAGGTGCTAGGGCAGATGGCTACAATTGAAAAGTCTCAAAAAAAGATTATTGACCATAATAATCAAAATGATTATTTTGGTCAATTTGATCAAACTAACTAATTTGACTATAATATTACTTATGGTGAGCATTCGAGCACTTCAGACTATTAACATGTTTGAAAAGAATAATTTTATTAGTAGAAAGGTATATTTTAATAAAAGGGAATAATAATTTGATGCTTAATTTTGAAAGGCAATTTAGAATATTATAAAATAAACATTAAGATCGGGATTCACCCATTGGCAGCGTCGTAGGTTATAAAACGAAATCATTTCATTGCAAGATAGAAATTAAATTAATGTTGGTTATAGTATTTATTCACAAGCTATTTAGTAGCTCATACAAAATACTATTACCTGCCTTCTGAGTTTACTGTAAACAAGGATTTCGTTCTGCATATCACTTTCCACAAAATATTGCTGCACATTGATATGAATCGTTTACACTCGATAAGAATTTAGCACAAAAATCACACTGATTAAACCATTAGATATTAATATGAGAAAAACTATTAGATATTTGATTAAGGTATTTAATATGAGAATTCACTATAAAAATTTATAAGGAATTGAAATGCAAAACGAACGTATTATAGCTACACTCACCCTAGAAACGGGGTTGCACAACACAAAGAAATGAAATGAAATTAATGTAGGTAAGGTTACGAATGTTTTGAAAAGAAGAAAAGGATTTTTGCGAATCGTTCGCATTTATAGCAAGATAAATATCGAGAAGCACCTCAAAACAGCGAGAATCATCTAGAAGTCCCGGTCTTATCCTATTGGTCGAGCTTGACATAACGAAGGTGGATGTCATTATAGACAATGACAGCGTCTGTCACAGTGTGACAATACGGCCGCGTTCCGAGTCGCGATTTGGAATAAGGCAGAGGTCAGAACTTCCCACATTCCACAGGTGAAGTGATGTAATGAATTTTTAAGAAAAGTTCGACAGTAATTATTAGTTATAAGAAGTAGGTTTTTAGCAACCGTTACATGTCCCCCCTCTTAGAGTAGGATTTTGCCTGGACAAAATCCAGTTAAAAACAAAAACGACCAACCAATCAGACAACAAAAGTTATATTCAAATTAAAAGACAATAGTTAAAATTTTCATGCAATGTAAATTATAGTAGTGGAAACAGTATAAGTATTTAAAAATGTATACTTATATTGCTTGTCTATTATTATTTTAATTTAAAGTATTAAAAACAAGTTTAAGAATAATTATTCAATTTAAAATCTTTGATATGCCAAGAACCCAGATTTTTCCCTTTCATATCGACAAGTTCATAGACCAAGGGCGACAATTTAGATTTTATACGACATTTAATATATTTAGGAGCAAGTTTTTTAGAAAATTTCTTATCTTTGTCGCTTTGATAATAAGTTTTTCGCCAGACAATATCATCTACGTTGAATTCGAACTTTTTACGACGAAGATTATAAGGACCACAATTACGAGCATGCGATTTTATAAGAGAACTTTGCACTTGATCAAAAATTTTCCTAAGTTTCCCAGTATTTTCAGCATATTCATCCCTAGGTGAGAAGATAATGTCGTTCAGATCGACATCAAGATAATGAGATCCACAAGAGACTAATTCCCTCCCAAAGACCAGAAACGATGGGGTATAACCCGTGACTTCACTTACAGCAGAGTTGAGAGCGAATTGTATTTTAGGGATATTAAGATCCCAAGTTCTGTGATCTTCATCAATAAAGGTCGAAACAGCCGTCATAATGGTCTTGTTGTAACGCTCGACTGTATTTACCTGTGGAGTGTATTTAGGCGTAAAATGCACTTTCGGTATTTTATATTGAGCGAACATATGCTGTAGTTTCTGACTAACGAACTGTTTACCATTGTCCATCAGAACGGTGCTAGGAATGCCATGTACAAGAAGGACTTTCTCCTCAATAATATTAGTTATAATTTCAGCAGTTGCACGACGTATAGGAAATAATAGAGAGTATTTAGAAAAACAGCAAGTGACAACCAGGAGCATAGTATTTTGCTTCCTACTTGGAGGTAGTGAACCGACCAAATCAATACTAATCATTTGGAAGGGCCTAGAGCATTCTTTAGGTCGACCCATAAGTCCTAAGGTAGGATGATTAGCATGTTTGTGCGAGTTACAAGCATCACAATTATTTACGAAATTAGCAACATCCTTATGTAAGCCGGGCCAAAAATAATTTAAAGAAATACGTTTAAAGGTTTTAAAAATTCCCAAATGTCCTGAAGTAGGATTTGAGTGGTTAGCAACAATAATATCAAGTCTGGAATCGTTAGGGACAACTTCCTTCCATTCGAATTCCCTAGCTAAAGGGTTTAAGGATTTCATGTGACGATATAATTTATTGTTAGTGATTTTGTAATTAGGAAAGGAAGTAGGAGAGGATTGGCAACCATTAAAGATCTCCAAATACCATGGATCTGTTACAGGTGAACAAGATTGGTTGGCACTGTCTATAGCTGCTACAGGTAAGGCACGAGATAGAGAATCTGGCACAACGTTGTCCTTGCCACATGTGTATATGATATCGAAGTTGAAGGCCGATAGACGTATTCCCCACCTAGCAAGGCGACCTGTAGGGTTATTCATGTTAAGATACCATTTTAAAGATGAATGGTCAGTATAAACAAAAAATTTTCTACCGTTATCCAAGTAACACCGCCAGTGTTCAATAGCAACAAGTACCGCGAGAGCTTCGCGCTCTGTAGCGCCGTAATTACGTTGTTGGGCTGATAAGGATTTACTCATATAGGCTATAACCCGCTCTTCGCCGTTTTGAATCTGAGAGAGCACAGCACCTAACCCGTAGTCGCTAGCGTCGGTGCGAACTTGGAAGGGTTCAGAATAATCAGGACAAGATAAGATAGGAGGTGACGTCAGACACTCCTTCAGTTTAACAAAAGCGGCCTCTGCTTCTTCTGTCCAAGCAAAGGGAGGCGCCGATTTACCTTGAGAAGTTAGTTTGTTCAATGGTGCAGCCAAGGAACTAAAATTAGGGATAAAACGACGATACCAAGAAGCAGTGCCCAAGAAACGACGAACTTCCTTCCTATTAGTAGGGGAAGGATAATTTACAATAACATCCACCTTTTCAGGATCAGCATGGAGACCATTTGAATCAACGACGTAGCCCAAATACTTAAGCCTTTCTCTGAAAAATTGACACTTTTCGAAGTTAATTGTTAAGTTGGCGAATTTCAATTTTTCTAGAACCCGCGTAAGAAGCGACATATGTTCTTCGAAGGTGTTTGACACTATAATTACGTCATCGACAAAAACGTAGACCTTATTTTCAAATTCAGGACCGTAAAAGAGCAAATCTACTAGTCTTTGCTGAGTAGCAGGTGCATTAGTTAAGCCAAACGGCATAGACTTAAATTGGAAGGTCCCCCTAGAGGGAATATAGAACGCAGTCTTGCATCTGTCTTCAGGTTTTATTAAAACTTGCCAGAACGATTTAGAAAGATCAATACTAGATAGATATTTAGCATCTCTAAGGTTGTCTAGGATCTCCGAGATATAGGGTAAGCTATAGGCATCTTTACGAGTGACAGCGTTTAGTTTTCTGCTGTCCAAACAAAACCTAAATTCACCGTTCTTCTTAGGAGCCAGAAGAACCGGATTCGACCAAGGGCTCTCACACGGTTCCACAACGTCATCCTTTATCATCTCCTCCAGCTGTTCGGAGAGAATTTGTTGTTTATGAGGAGACATTCGGTAGTATCTCTGTCTAATAGGAGCAGCGTCATCAGTGTCGATAGCGTGAGTGATCAAGGAGGTACGACCCAAACCGCATTCCTCATACGAAATACCGCGGAAATCAGCGATTATATTATCAGCAGTTTTCTTTTGGTCATCTGAAAGTTGAGCGTACGGACAAATATGTTTAGATTCGTCAAGAGCGATGTTCGAAATATTTGCCTCCTGAGACCCATCAAGTACAAGGCTATCAAGTTCACTGGGAAATAACCCAAAAGTCCTCCAGAAATCCATTCCTAGAATAAGATTATTTAGTATTTCCGGCACAACGAAGAGTTTAATATTGTGAGTTTTATTATTAAAGGAGAGAGGTAAAATGAAATATTTAGAAGAACAAAACTTCTGACCGCCAGCTGCAGAAAGCTGTAACGGATCACAAGAGTAACATTTATAGTTTAGTTTTAAAAAATAGTCATGAGAATTATTTCCTAATAATGTTATGCCGGAACCAGTATCTAAAAGACCAACAATTTTTTTGTCACCAACAGACACATTAATATAAGGTCGAGAAAAATTAGTTTCAGAATCCAGGATTGGAGACACAGATTGGCTCGATGAAAATTTAGAAATAAAGGTAAGCCAATCCTTCCATTCAGTCTCATTACAACGGCTAGAAAATCTCGTGTGCCGAGATTCACTAGTTCTCCAATCCTGACTAACTAGTTTTTTGGATTACATTTAGTGCAATCAGGAGTACGAACACCTTTATTCCCACACTTAAAACATACAATAATGCGTGGCTGAGTACATGTTTTTAAACTGTGCGTATTATTACGACATCTGGGACAATAAACGTTATCCGTAGCTACGGCCGAAACAAAAGTTTTATTATTAACTGAACTTCCAGAGCTAGCAGAAGCACTGGATTTGCCACGATATGCAAATTCAGGAGCTAGGGTTGAAGAATTTGGAGCAGAAGGCTCATGAAATTTGGAAAATTGAGATTTTATTTTTTCAAAGTTTTGGCAAGCTGCCTTAAGTGCTTCTATAGTTAAAATTGGCCATGCTGAAGCCAATGCATTCGCATAGCAAGGACGCACGTTATGCGACAATATTTCCAGTTTTTCGTCCTCAGGCAAGGGTTTGGTAAGTCGTGAGAACATGCCATCCATTATGGACAGGTAAATACAAATAGATTCACCCTCACCTTGAGTACGAGACCGAATTTCAGATAAAAACTGATAGTCAAAGTCGTGTAAACTAAAATCGGCCTTCAACAATTCCGCTAATTGGGACCAATTATGAACTTTGGGTTTAACACCACGAAACCAATGCAGGGCATCGTCTGTAAAAATCTCATAACCAAAAGATAACACTTTATCGTAGCTGATACCTCTTGATTCTACAAATTCATCCACTTTTTGAATGAAGGATCGGACACAAGACTTCCCGCTAAATTTAATTTTGGAAAAATCAGGTACGGTATTACGATCAACAACTAAATTAATAACTGATTTTTCCAATTTACCGATGTTTGCACTTATACTAGATTTCGCCTCATCAACCGGTGTCAACGACTTAATCTCTTTCGTTTGGAACTCAAACATAGATTGACAATCCGACAGAAGAACCAGCAAGGAATCATCATCAACCTCGATTCTATTTAACCTATGGTATATATGATTTAGCAAAACTTCAGTTCTTAAGAATAAGTTTTTTTCAAATTTAGATTTTAAAGATTTTAAATTTTTAAAAGATTTTTCAAGAGAGGCCTTAACACCCTCAATATCCTCAGATGGAGGCAAGTGTGAAGTTAAAATATTTTCGGAAGGAAGATCTTTAGATAGTTTAACAATCTGTTTTCGCAATTCTTGAACCGAATCAGCTGGGGTTTGACCACGCAAGGCCACTTCGTATTCAAGTTCTGACTTTTGAAGCGAAAGAAAATTTACTGAACGTTCAACCATGATTACGATAGTTAAAAAAAATTAAAGTAAAACGAGACCAAACTAAGGTGAGTGTAGCGTGAGCCTAATCAATTGCAGCACAATAAAAAAATATTTAAGTGGGTAGCTACAAAAAAATTAAGGTTAAAATTTAAGGATTTTCAAAAAAATTCGTGAAACAACGTTAAAAATTTAAAATAAGCACTAAAGCGCAGTAGCAAAAGTACTTGTACGTTATAATAGTTAACAACGGCTTAGTGACCGTTAGTTACACAGTAAAGGTAGGTAGGTACCCACCTAAAACACAAAAAAATCAAAATTTAGTAAAAATAAAAAGGCGAGAACCACTGAGCGAAAGATCTTGAGCGAGTTGGGCGCCACTGCCACAGCTGGAAGTGTGAAGCACGACCAGTGCGCAGAAGGTGGTAAATGAAACGTCAATGTTACAATTTACCAAGATATATTGAAAAAAAAGGTCTCAAGGGGGGTACACGGATCTTCGTTTCGTGGTAGTCGCCTTGTAACATAAAAAGCACTTAGCTTATATTTTGCCTAGAAGAGGCAGAAGCGCATGCGCGGCACGAGCGCTACGTTCGCTGAGGGAGCGGTTGGTCCAGCCTCAGTAGGAGGGTGTGCTCGGAGAAAAGCGGTGCGCAGGCTCGGCGTGGGTGTTGCTCCGGGGTAGGCCGGAAGCAGCAGGTGGTGACTCGGGCAGGTAGGTGCCCGGAGGTGTAGTAGTAGGCGGCGCAGGAGAGGGTCCGGTAGGGGAACTCCTGCCCGTAGGTACGACCCTGGAATGTTACACACAAGGTATGAACAGGTGTTCACTAATTCTGACCGCTGCTAAATAGGTGCTAGGGCAGATGGCTACAATTGAAAAGTCTCAAAAAAAGATTATTGACCATAATAATCAAAATGATTATTTTGGTCAATTTGATCAAACTAACTAATTTGACTATAATATTACTTATGGTGAGCATTCGAGCACTTCAGACTATTAACATGTTTGAAAAGAATAATTTTATTAGTAGAAAGGTATATTTTAATAAAAGGGAATAATAATTTGATGCTTAATTTTGAAAGGCAATTTAGAATATTATAAAATAAACATTAAGATCGGGATTCACCCATTGGCAGCGTCGTAGGTTATAAAACGAAATCATTTCATTGCAAGATAGAAATTAAATTAATGTTGGTTATAGTATTTATTCACAAGCTATTTAGTAGCTCATACAAAATACTATTACCTGCCTTCTGAGTTTACTGTAAACAAGGATTTCGTTCTGCATATCACTTTCCACAAAATATTGCTGCACATTGATATGAATCGTTTACACTCGATAAGAATTTAGCACAAAAATCACACTGATTAAACCATTAGATATTAATATGAGAAAAACTATTAGATATTTGATTAAGGTATTTAATATGAGAATTCACTATAAAAATTTATAAGGAATTGAAATGCAAAACGAACGTATTATAGCTACACTCACCCTAGAAACGGGGTTGCACAACACAAAGAAATGAAATGAAATTAATGTAGGTAAGGTTACGAATGTTTTGAAAAGAAGAAAAGGATTTTTGCGAATCGTTCGCATTTATAGCAAGATAAATATCGAGAAGCACCTCAAAACAGCGAGAATCATCTAGAAGTCCCGGTCTTATCCTATTGGTCGAGCTTGACATAACGAAGGTGGATGTCATTATAGACAATGACAGCGTCTGTCACAGTGTGACAATACGGCCGCGTTCCGAGTCGCGATTTGGAATAAGGCAGAGGTCAGAACTTCCCACATTCCACAGGTGAAGTGATGTAATGAATTTTTAAGAAAAGTTCGACAGTAATTATTAGTTATAAGAAGTAGGTTTTTAGCAACCGTTACACTGATGAATATATTTTTTAAATTTTGTGTCACCAATCCCCAAGTATCCTCAAATTATCCAATAGGTAATATCATGCTGGTTTCTTTCAATTAATCATGTGACAATAGTCATATTTGCACAGTGATCGCATTTAAATGCCAACCTTCACCAATTTTATCATAGGAGAGACAGGAAAACGATTACATTCTGCATGCTAAATGCTTTACGAAACTCAAATAAAGTCCTTCCTTTTCTAAAAGTATTTAGAAGTGAAGCAGTGCAAACTTGCGGAGAAAGCGAAGTTTCAAAATCATAAAAAATACGACTACGGGCGACGAACTTCTCATTGTGATAAAAATAAACAAATTACTCGCGACTTCCGGTCAATTTTTGTTTTAATTTCTTCTTCTTCTATATTTATTTTGGCAATCTACTTTCCTCTTGGAAGTAATTTTTGCCAGTGTCAAGTGTATAATAGTTCAGTGGTAAGTATTTTACATTAGAATGCGGGTGCATTGCATGCTGCTTGGAGCATTTGGCAACAAGTATATCAAGACAGTTTACTCGGTAAGTTCTGCCGAGGTAGCTACCACTACAATAAAAGTATCAGCTTCACACAACCAAGATCGCGCCTATTTCAATTATCCCACATATTGTTCAGTTGCGTAGACACTTGTACCACAAAACTGCACCGATTTCAATACACAATATCCACTATAAATCAATTTGCAAATAATTAAAATAGACACCGAACCGAACTCAATGAAATGGCGCCAAAAAACTCCTGTTTTAATTCCATGAAGTTAGTTAGATAAGATTAGAGTGCTTAAGTTTAAAAAAAATAACATTCTATATTCAAATATTTGTGAGTTGCCAGGTAGGTACGCAAAACTAGTGCTTAAGTTTAAAAAAAATAACATTCTATATTCAAATATTTGTGAGTTGCCAGGTAGGTACGCAAAACTTTCACAGTGCCCTATGCTAAATAAATACTACTCTTGTTTTTGGTTTGGCGCATTCTTATTTATATTATAATATTTACAACTACAATATTTGACTTTTACTTTTTCTTCGTCTCAAAACTAATGATATGAAAACATATTTCGATGGATATGAGAATACACTAATTCGTAGTTTCTTGAAATTTAATAATTCTTAAATAGAGGTCATATTTCTTTTTGCTAATAAATAGAGAAAGCGAGAGGAAATACAATTTCGTATTACTTTATTACCTACATGCGCGACACGTTGAAGCCAACCGAAGTGACCCTTTTCATTTGCGCGCTTCCGGGTCGGCGACCGCCGCCCACGACCTTGATTTACGCCTTGTTTGTGGCCCTTGGATAAATCGTGATATATAAATATGCGCAGTACAGATTAATGATTTCGGTTAAGGTATCGGTTCGTTTGGCCGTTAATGAGTCACTTTAGCACCGCGACGTAAACAGACGGAGCGGCCGGGCGCTACGCCCTCCGACGTCCGAGGCCGTCGACGCGACGTACCAACGCTCGCAAAATAAACGTGCCTCAAATGGGTGTATCGCCAACTGATTTTGACGCAATACCGAAACGTAAATAAAATAACCGCACCACATTAGAACATTACCATAGTAGATTTGATTCTACTATGACATTACCTACGTTTTTTTTTTGAGCGAGCTGTGCATTGTACTCTGGGAATGTATCGGACGTTTTAATTTTATCGCTTTATTACATAGTCAAGAGATGGGAAAACTCTTCTAGGATATCAAAAAGGAAATATTTTTATCCTACCAATATTTCAAATGCGAAAGTTTGTTTAGGCTGGCCCCAGACCTACCGGTTTCATTTCTTTGCTTTGCTGTTCTACCATGGACCGCCGGCCAAGAGGCTCATTTTCAATCTATCGCATATTTTGACCTGACCACATTGGCAAGATAGCCATTAGTTTGGTGTTATCAAATATCGTCGTCTGGGGTGCGATGAGAAGTTTTAGTTTTCGTTTTAAAAAAAACTGCTGTTTTATACAAAAATTAACAACGAAATTATCAAAATGTATGAAACAGTTCATTTTTTTTCGCGATTTCAGATTTGGTCCCATAGTAAAAGTTGTTCAGATTTATTATGGTCCCTATCTACCATATTCAGTTTTATAAGGCTTTACCAAACATCTTGTATAAATAAGCGATCGAGTTATTTTTAACGATCGGAGTCCATGTTCAGGGTGGCATATCTCCTAAAAGCTTCCTACTTCGCAATCCAGGCGATGATATTTGATAAAACCAAGCTAATGGCTATCTTGCCAATTTGGTCTAGTCCCAAAATGCGATAGATTGAAAATTACCCTGGTTGGCCGGCGGTCTTTCAAGCAAGGTAGCACAGCAAAGCAAAGAAACGGAACCGGTAGGTCTGGGGCCAGCCTTATGCGTTACTTTTTAACCTGGATCAAAGGTTCCCTAGGGTCCACGCGGATGAAATCGCGGGCGGCTGCTAGTTTTTTATAAAAATGTCTCGCTCTGTCAAAAAGTTATCAGACCACATGTAGAGCCCAAGCTTCTAACTCTACGCGCCCGCCCTAACTCTACAAGCGTTAACTTCAAAAACTCTTCACCTTAGTTAAAATAATGTGGCTCATTTTTTCATTTTTCATGTCATCTTCAACAATAATCATCATAATTCTACCAATTTACATAAAACCTCAACTAATTATACACCTACAGATGTATTCTGTGCCTACAGCTTCCTCGGGAATCACTCTATCGTTTGGTGAAAACCGCATGAAAATCCGTTCAGTAGTTTTTGAATTTATCGCGGACAGATAGACACAGACAGACGCGGCGAGGGACTGTTTATAATAATGTAATGATAGTTCATAGTGATGTTTAACTCCTGCATTTTCTTTTTCGCCTCTTCAATTGGATTGGAACTGATATTATATTCATTCGTTTTATGAAAAAAATTAAGATATTTTCTATGGTTATTTTATTACATTATTATTTAGTAAAACTACCTAATTTAAAGGTTGTAAATGCAATGTAAGGCTATGCAAAAACCCCCAAATATTACAAATACTATCACTTTTATTTCCGCTTTTAAGACCCGACCTTGTACACTTTCAAACTTTCGACTTACGTCACTTGGGTTCGGAATTTTCGGTCCTATAAAAACGTAGTCGTTAAGTTTGCCTGTATATTGTTGCTGGAGGTGGAATTTGTTCAGATTAGGCTGCCATTACATCGCCATCTGTGCGGCAGGGGTAAATAAATAGTGGTTGACAAAAAAGGTCGCGTTCGGAGTCCGATCACGCGCGGGGCGCGCGAGTGACGCCGCGCCGCGTAACTTTTATTACATTCCCCGAATAATGTCCCTGGCGGAAAGCCTGCGCGCTACAGCTACAGCCTACCCTACATAATTTCAATGGTTTTAAGAAACCGACAGATTTCATCTTATAGGTGTTTGGTTTTCCCGTTCTTAAAATAAGTTTCAGACAATTTTTATAACTTACCTACTTACATCTATTTCTTTAAGACGTGCCCAAATTGTTTTTTTTTATATAGAGTTAAGGTGACATGCCTAGTTACCCGGCCGTCTCCAGTATCCGGCCCCTAGAACAGTTTTTTGTATAAAATAAGGTGGCAATTTCTTGGCAATTTGGATATTAGCTACATTATGTTCTTAGCGAGGCGCCACTTTGAAGGCTTATAGGGCCCTTAATTCCTGGTGTAAGTAGGTACAGCTCATTGTTTCCGCCGGTTTCTTTGACGTTTATGACGCACTTACCGCAACTTGACATAACAGCTTTAACTTATAGCATGGACGTTTTACGATTATGATCGTGACCTGAATCTTGTGCCTGTCTCCTACGAATATAAATTTGCGTTGTCGAATCGCTTAGTTAGGCTACGTTCCCACGGCAACATCCCGTTTTTTAGCTGACTTAAAAAAAAAAGGAGGACGTAATAAATTCGTTGCAATTTTTTTCTATGTATCTTTAGCGATTACTTGAATACGGCTGAAAAGATTGTTACCAAGTAGGTCCCATTTTTGAAATTTTGAAATCGGTTCAGTAGTTCTCGAGGTTTGACCCTCGGCGGACAACAAAGGCTTCAAAGTTACCTCGTTTGTGTGGAAATTGGCTGGCGTCCTTAATAAATGTGACCACCACTATACCTACATACCTTGGGTCTACCACAAATTAGTTAAAAATAAAAAGCTTTTAAAAAAAAGCAAAACTAGTACTATTATCTATTCTGTGGCAAAACCTCCTTCAAAATCCTTAAAAAATCTCTAAAAAACTGCTTCAAAATTAAACAGCTCTGAAAATCATGAAATAATGTTCAAATCTGCATAATTACTATTAAGTACGCATATTTAATATTTAAAAAATGTCTTATGAAAACGGGTTTTAAACATTAACAAATAAAATAAAATTGAAAAAGCGAAACCACGATAAAAAATTATACTTACCTGTAAAAACAAGGAAAATATCCTTTGGCCTCACCTGACTTCAAAATATGCGAGATTTGAACAATTATGTCTTGCCTTTTAGAGCTGTTTATTTTTAAAGCTGTTTTTTTAAAGAATTTTTAGGTTTTTCTTTTTTAAGCTTTTTCAAAGGTACTATTTAAAAAACAGGATCCTGTTTGTTTGCAGGATGTGTCAGTATTGTAACACGTACACAGTATTCAACGGAATCCTGCAGAAAAACGGTATGTTGCCGTGGGAACGTAGCCTTAGATGATCGTTTTGAACCTGAACGGGAACATGGTATAAGAAACCTTTGATATCTAAGATCATTTGTGTAAATATAAGAATGAAGTGTTAGATATTTAACCATAATATTCTTGCAAATTACCTACCAATAAATGATTGAGACTGAAAAAGAAATTTCATGATATAAATGAATAATAAGATTGCGTAGTGTTTATGTTAGTATAGACACAGATTCATCGCAGTGGCTATAAATATATTTTACGACCATTTTATCGACATTCAATTATCAAAATGAACGCAACATAATAACAATAACGTTCGGTCGGCCATCAAAATGTGTGATGCGCGCGCGTCTCTTAAAATTATCTTCATCGGCCAAGTCTCGTTTTGTAAACAAGCGAAGCTTCGTGCAAAGGAGATGTCCCAGCATTGCCCCAGTTTCATTTTATTTAATTACTTTCATAATTAAAAAATGCTAATTACAATTTATTTGGGTATAGTATCAGTTTTATATTTAGAAAAACAATTACAAAAACATTAAGTTGTTTTCTGAAGTATTTTGTGAAAAAAATGTAAGTAAATAGTACTCTAATGATAAAAAATTGTGATTTAAAAGCGTTTTAACTTAAAAAGCCCACTTTTTAATGCAGAAAATAATTATCAATCTGATTCTAGAGTAAAATACCTACTCTGATATACTACTTTGATTAAGACGCGATAGACTTAAATTTTTTGCGAATGGTGGGGCAAATGACTTAGGCGCGATGGGACATGTCCTTTTAAATTAACTTGATGTAGCATCTGTATTTCATAATGTAACTAAGAGATAAAGCAGTGAAAGTAAGTACTATTATGTATGGCCCAAGGGCCCAAGACTCCCAATAACACCTTTACGTACACTTCGTTCGCAATAAAAAGTTTTGTATTTTGTATTTGTATTTCTCCTATCCTACACGGTAAGTCAATTAATGCTTTCCTACTTCCTAGGTCATTGTACGTAAATAAAACATAAAGTATTCCTGTTAAAATCTCTTACCTTTACGTTAGGTGTACGGAAAATAAAGGCTTTCTAATTTTAGTATTAATGAATGAAATTAATGTTCGTTAATTTAAATTCCTGCGGCTGACCGCAATCTCAGTTACGTCAACCAGTATAACGCCGCGTCCCGCCGTCTTTGAATCCTATCCTACTAATATTATAAATGCGAAAGTGTGTGTGTTTGTGTGTGTTCTTGTGGCCTTTTTCTGGCTTCATCATTATACCCTAGACTGGACACTCATCTCCTGTCAGACCAGACTACTTATCAAGACGAATCAAACTAAAGAGTTCATGTGGCCTTCTTCCAGCTCCATCAGCAGATCTGCTCAATGACACCGTAATATTGCATTGTCTTCCAGTTAGGACCTATGTCATAGTAGAATTTGATTCTACTATGCCTATGTTCAAAGTTTAGAGTCTCTAGCTCAGAATATAAAATTTCCTCTAGCTCATCTGAAGCTAGTATAAAATCTTTTGCAAAGTGGACAAAGAAACAAATAAACATGAAAGTGACCTATTAATTATTATAATATAAAAGTGGTAAAATTAGGGAAAAGCAACTAAGAAACTCATCATATTTTCTTTGAAAAATATTTATTCAAAGGGACTTATGATTTGTTATTATATTATTTTGTTATCATATCAAGCTTATCTCCTTGAGCAAAATTACGTCAATCGTTGCGATACTACGAGTACCAGCGCAACAACGCTCACTTGTATCATTGTTTACTTATGCAATTATCTATTACAAACAAACGATTAATGCAGGTTTATATGTAGTAAATCATGAATGAATTGAAACTTCCGTCATATAGGCGAATAGAAATACGACCGTACGTAGTGATAAAATTATGTTTATGTTGAGGAATCACAATCTTAAAAAATTTAGTTATGTAGTTAGTTAGCCAAAACAACTCAAACATGGTTTTTCACATTCCTAATCTTGTTATTGTTACCTACTTCTTGTTGAGGTGTTTATGTTGTAACTTAAAGTATTAGCTGCGTTTCTTCACGACATAAAAGTGCAATATAAGGCGTTTTTTGATCGAGGGATATCCTTTGGCAGGGTGCACATTCTGAACCCTTAGATCATTTTAAGAAGTGAAGCCATCTTGGATTTTTGAATGGGAGGGAGATAAAATACAATCTTTTTTTTGTATGGAAATTGTTTTTTTTTCAAAACCCATCGTGTGGGATCGGATGAAAGGGATTTTTGAGCTGATTCCAAATATATACAACTATTATAACGTATCTGTAGGAGCCCAAACCACAGAATAAGTAATAGTACAAAGTCCCAAACATGGTATGTTTTGAAAATGTTTGTTGTTTTAATTTAAAACAGGTGGCTGAAATGTAATGATGTAATGATGAATATTGCCTTGCGGCTACTGGCAAAAAAAAGATTGAATTTTATCTCCCTCCCATACAAAAATCCAAGATGGCTCCACTTCTTAAAATGATCTAAGGGTTCAGAAGGTGCAACCTGCCAAAGGATATCCCTCGATCACCAAACGCCGTATTTTTTATTGAGCACACCGGACTATAATATAGGGCCATTTTTATTCACCCTCGAAATTTTAAGAATTTTTTCAGTCCATGAAACAAGACATATATTATTATGTCGAAATAAACCACAAAATGTTGGTCATCCCATAATAAATGGAGCACGTGATCTCTTTGATTTGTATGGATAGTCTATTAAAATTGGCTATTTTTATATTAAGAAAATTAATATAGGTGAAAAAATACTACAACAAATCGACTTCGAGTCTTCTGGATAGTAATTTTTTTTTGGTTTTATATTTTTTAGAGAAAGTTGTTCAGTTTCATTGGCTGATCACATCCTTAATTTGGAGAGTGAATAAAAAATAACCCAGCATACTATCCATACCTACACGCATACTTACTACAGTACAATCCACTACACCGCATATTTGTCCAGCCTTTTTGCGTTGCGTTGCACATGTAAGGCAGCCATTACACGGTAGGTTTTGCTGTCAGTTTAACCACAGTCACGGCCGTGACTGACGATTAACCTACCGTGTAATGGGGTGAATGATGGTTGCATGATGGTGACTGACGAATATTTGGATATTCGTCATGCAACCATCAGTCATGAGTTTTGAGTGAACGTGTAATGGGATTTCATCAGTCAAGCGTCAGTCAGCTAAGGATGTTCGATCCGGGTACCTTGTATCGATATTCTGGATCGCAATGGATCGTATTCCATTGTATCGATCCATGGATCGATCCATTAAAATTGATACGATATTTTGGATCGATCCAGTATCGAATCAAATATTTTAGAAAACTCGAAATTTTTTATCACACTTTATTATAAACGTGATATTAGGTACCTAATGTACTTCTTCTTCGTCGTTAGTAATGTTTAATAAATTAAAACAATATTTTTAATTTTGCTAATATTTAAATACTAAAGTACGCAAAAACAAAATTAAAAGTAAAATTGTTCTCAAACTAAACAAAAAGCAATATAATAGTTATGACAAATTTGATGGTACCTAGGTACATTGAAATATGATATGGCAACAATTGATAAAAAAAAATTTCATATAAATAATATGAATCTTTTCGCCCGCACTATTTTAAACAAGGGAAAAGTTCGAGTTCAAATATTCTCTAAGTAACTATACAAAATGTTTGGTTAGCTATAAAAAAAATCTTTTAGAAAGCTAATAATATCAACTATTACATATAACTGTAGGACTTTTAAATCCGGAGAAATTAATATTTTTCGGCAGGGCCATCTAAAATAAAAAGTCAAATTTAAAATGCCGGTCATTCAAACAGAAGAGGGGACAGATCTCAACATGTGGGGGTTTGTCGATAAAATTGATCATATTATCTGCCTTTAAAAGCTCCGACATCGATAACCAAACATAAATACATAATACGATAAATACTTCATACGATTTTTTCGATCCGATCCTCTATGTATGTGTATCGATCCGCCAAAGGATCGAATGCTATTGTATCGATACAAAAATCGAGTGGATCGTAACGCATTGTATCGATCCACGCAAGTATCGGATCGGATCGAACATCCCTACAGTCAGCGCGCGGCCAGCGATGGAGTCGGACACTTTTCTAGCATAATAATGCAATTAATGTTATGTTAATGTATAGACTTGGTACATACCTACCTACTTATAATAATTTTATTGATTTTTAACTAGGTACTTAAGACAAATTGACTGTATGTATGTAGTTTTAGGCTATTGTTGATGGAAACTTATAATTAAGTAAAAATAGTCTGTGACTTTACTCTGGCAAGCTGTCTCTGTGCTGTGCACATCTCATAAAATTACAGGGTGTTTGATATAACATATAGGCGCTTCAAATGAAACTTGGAATCTTCTCAAAACTTATAATTTTGATAAAAAAAAGCTTAATTAAGGCGCAGATGATCTGATCATGACAATGTAGAAAAGTGAAGTAAAAAATACAATTTCATACAGACTACCTGCAGTTACATTACATACAAACTCCTGCCACACATGATAAAAATTAGATTACTTTGACAAGATTGCTAAAAGCAAACGTTCAGGCGCAAACGCGTAAACACAGGGTAAAAATTACAGGACAGGTTGAGGACAGGGTATGTTGTAATAGTGGTCCAGAGCAAAGGAGCCGTTTCCAACAATAATGTTTATTTTTAGTTACTTATAGCTTTTTCCATATGGTAACTTGTTTTTTAGGTATGGTGTCTGTCACTAAGACCAAAAGGTTATCAAAAAACGCATATTTCAAACAAGTTTGTATGGGTTAAGAAATCCCTTTTTAATATCCAATCTTTTACCCAACGCTTTCTTTTTACCCGTTTTTTATTCAACAACGCATTCAAAATTAAATTACAGGCCTTTATTTAGTGAATATCCATAATTTATACATAAACACGTGTATTCTTTGTGAATTTTTGCGTATGACTGACGATCAGTCAGAATGACAGTGTAATGTCGATAAAATTCCATCAGTCACCATCACTCAAACGTAATTCATGACTGATGGAATTTGACTGACGCTTGCATGACCATGTAATGGCCGCCTAAGTACATACAGCGTACAGTACAACAATATGAATGAACGCGGTAAACAGGTGTGCGTGGTTGAAGAACGTACTTCAACGTACCACAGCAGCGCACCATATGAGGCGATCATTGATATCTTCATTCATACCGGAAACATAATCAACGTTGCGAGACGGTCGCGGGCGCGTCGCACTGCGCCTCGTCCGTCGAACGCTGCACAAATTCTATTCTCTGCGCTGCCATTGTTTTCTGCCTGCTTCGTATCGCAAAAATGGGCTATTTGATAAATAGACCTCTGGCGTCTGGAGGGCAAATGTTTAGTAGCAGCTTCCCGGAATACCTGTATTAAAAAATCTGGATCTATACATAAAGACTACAATAAAATAATAAGGTTTTCCAAATATTTTTACCATTGAAAATGGTTATCAAACGCAAATCGCCTGAGACGTATTTTTGGTCATAGTTCCGAGGATTTAAAGAGGATCGAGATGGGAATAGTACCAAAAGTTGAGGAATTTATTGAGACACGAGTTAACGTTTGAATTTTGAAAATCGGCTGGTAACTTTTTTTGAAATTTAGAAAAAAATCGGGTTTTTTGGGGGGTGTTTGTTTACTAAATTGTAAATATTTCGAGAAAAAAACCGACTTAAGAAAAAATGAAAAAAAGGGTCCTAGGTTATTAGTTTTGCAACAAAATAGCGTTTTTTTTTTTGAAAATCGGTTTATAATTGTGACCTGTAGGTGGTCCCTTTAGATTTGGAATTGAAGAAAAACGGGTATTTCGGTATATAAAAAGTGATGTAGTTTCTATGATTATTGACCGATCGTCATGGTAAAGGTATTGAAAGATGCGGAAGCAGACGAGAAGTGCATTAGTTGTTTTGTGAATCGGTTAATAATATTTCAGCCGCGTCGAAGCAGTCAGGGGCACTTTTGTGACACGAGGCGCAGCCGAGTCACAATCGATCGTAAAAAAAAAAATAAGGTACCTAGTATACCTTAGAAAAATTATAGGATTTTGCTTTTGATTTGATTTAGTTTTTTCGTAAATTTTTGTATTCATTTTCAATGCTCCGATTCTTGCGGGAACTGCGAAATCTGTGAATTTTTAACTAAATACTGTCAGAGTCGTCAATTAAAAAAATGCGTAGCATCCAAACAGTTCGATTATCTCCGCCAGTCTAACAATTGGGAAAAAAAATGTCCAAACAGTTCGACTATCGAACTAATAGTAGGACTGGATGGAATAAAGGGCAGATTTGGATCTGCTGCTACATGGTTGACTATGTAAAAGATGATTGAATTGAATCTAGGAGTCTAATGAAGTAGGTACCTACTTATGATGGCGCAATGACGAAAATGCAATAGAAGTAACATAGCATCTCGTGGTTCTTAGCCGAGAATGATAGACATGCCTGGACTAACTTAAAATCGATATAAATCTTCCTTCTCTTACCCACAAGCAGATGTTAGAAATTAAAAAAGTCTATTGTAACTTAAACCAAACAAAACGACAGTCTTGAATGGCTTATTTTTATCTGACTACAGAAACTCATTTTAAAAAGAAATAAGTATTTACTAACAGGCCAAATGTAATTAATTGATTGAAAGTCTAGGAATAACATGGCTGTGCTAAATGTCTGTTTATTAAACCGCGAAATGGTGAAAGACTTTCTTAGCGGATATCCGTAAGTATTCCCACGGCTGGTGAGCAAATAGGTAGAGACAGGCAAGACACAAGCGGTCCAATAGCCGGCGAGTGCTTATTGGATGTGTTGACGACAACGAGTTCATATTTTATTGGACCTATAAGTGACAGCAATTGTTAGGAGACGACCGACTCTATTTGCAGTGAGTGAAAGTGCAGTGACTCACGCTCATAGTCGGAAATAGAGTTGCGGTGCGCCCGCGCATCGTTGTCATCGAGGCGATCAGCCGAAGCGAACCAACTCCACATAGCACTGTTTGATTGATAGAGGTGCTTCTTTTTATTTTCATTAGACTTAAATTTTATGTGGTTACTAAATAGGTATAGAGTGCTTTTACTCGCACCTAAAAATTATAATTTTAGGTTATATATAGGCCGGAGAAAGGACAAAAAACTGGTACTGTAAAAGTAAAAAACTGTAATTAGTATCCATTAGTTGCATTACATTCACAATCTTTATAAAACCAACTAACATAATGACATCCCTCTCCACTTTCTACGCCTACGTCACTGCAGCTATATTGACGCGGAAACATTATTGCACACTTTCCATATCAGTCAGTCAGTACGAATGCCTTGAAAGTCATGAGTGATTGGAATTTTTTGGGCTACAGTCAACAGAAATAATTTATTACAGACGTTGATAGACCGGAACTTTCCTTCCTCGACGCGAGCATCCAACATACGTGTCCGGTGACCGATCCACTTCGGTTGCCGTGCGCCATCAAAACGTGCCGTCACGTTGTATTACCACTTTACATTACATTACAGTTGTAGAATGTAGTTTCATTCATCTTTTTTAACTGAACCGATTAATGAACGTGGGCATTGCAGGATACTTTGTGTCATTCAACCACAGTTATCTGCGCATTGAACGCAATGCAATGACGATTGATATAATCGGAACATACTATTTTCATTCATGGACAATTTACGATACGAGTTTTGATTAAATTTTCCTCAACTCTACATAATACCTACTCGTAGTTTAATAATGTACGAGTTTTAATTAATTTTCCTTAACACGTTACTCGTAGTTTAATAAGTAGGTAGGTACTGCGCCGTACACTTACGGCGCAGAATAAAATCGTTTTTATGAAAAACTGCAAAAAAATGTAACCATAAGGTATTTATATTTTTTCTTAGTCCATCCACTTGATCGGTTGATATACTTCCTAACATTCTATAAGATCACTTAATCAACCAAGTAAATAATTAGGTTTGGTTTTTGGAACAAACAAACTTAAAGATTTTATCAGCGTGAGGTAGTTTGTCCTGAAATTTTTCGACAAAACAGACAAAAAGACATCAACGCACTATTTTTCCGGCTAGTTCAAAATTAAGGGCACAAAAATATTTGTTGTAGAATGCCTGTCTGTGCGTATTTTCCTTCTATCGGCATACGAATATAAATTATAAAGCACATTTATGAAAAATAATGAATGGCCAGCTATTTTCACGATCAATCATAATAACAATGGAATAGGCATCAACAATCTTACACGGGCCTCTTTCATAGGTATTATCAGGATTATGATTAGCAAATCGATTGTTATAGCTATTACGCTGATTATGTACAAAATTAGTTACACCTTACACTAACAAGTAAGTATTGTAAGTTGGATAAACGGACGGGATTTCAATAATTTCACATACAAGTTATAAAGTTTACTCTGTTAACGAATACCTGAGGTGCACGTCATCGATTCATGTTCATGAATGCGTACTACGTCAGCCAGTACTTACTACGAGTAGGTACCTACTCTAATTTGTACTGTACAAGTGGATACGCGGTATGTATGCCAAGCATAAATAAAGAACATTATCACAATGCGTTACAAGTTATTTCAATGCGGCGTGGAATGCATCTTGCACATTACCACACAATATGACTCACCCACTCCGCTTATCTGATGCGAAACAGCGGCCGAGCTCAATGGCTCTATAATTTTGCAAAATTATAGTAAACGTAAGCGGCGCAGAATCCGCCATTAATAACCGGCTCCGGCTTGCACCACGAGACGCCTCGTATCGTAATTACTGTCGGGAGTTACGGATTTAGGGCTTCGTGTGACGAAGGTGCGTATCGTTGGTTTGTCGGGCTCGTTACGGCTACGTATGGATACAGTGGTGAAGGGGGCTGCGGGGTGGGGCGTACGCAGGCTGTAGTAACGGCGCGGCGTAGTAAGAGCGCGGGGGAGGGAGGGACGCGCGTCGCGTTCAATATTTGTCAGTTCAACCAGAGCTGGAGTAGTGATGTCCAAACAAGTGATTAATGCTTTATTTTATTTGTTGTTAACATTTAACTTAGGACACCAATAAATAGCTCGGTCTCTTTTATGTTACTTGTATTTCTACAAAATACTCAAAAAATAACCGCGACAAGGATATTAAGTATTTTATTTTTTATTCTCCTCAAAGGTAATAAATATTTTGATAGGACTATTAAATTAATTTGTCAAATCCATCCCATCATAAGTTTAGCTAAATACATAAATACAATAACTTGTCCTGTAATTATACAATTTTATTTGCATGTTGGCAATTTAGAACACTCTTGAGCCGCTTATCATAGAACTCCTACCTACCAAAGGCTCTGTTAATCTTGCTGTAGCCTGGAGTAGCTCACTGTTCACCATCTTACACAAGTATAACAATCTGTCATTTATTTTTTCTGTTTTAGTTTCCATCTGGGTATTTGACTAAAATGTAACAATATTATTAATGATGTTGACCGAAAAAAGGTTCTCACCTAAGTACCTACCCATTGGACAACACTAGCGCGTGTACAATAACATTCCATGGTCTATAAATAGGTGGTAGGTAGGTGGGTGAGCGGCCGAGGCGTGCGGGGCGGGGGGCTCTTAGCGAGTTCATTTGCATCGCCGTGCACCGGCGGCGGCCGTGACGTCAGCACTACAGACAGCTCAGTTTCTAATAGTCTACCTATGTGTAGCTAGACCTAGATGATCAGTGCATGTGAAATGGCGGCGGCGCTTAGCTCATTACGTGCATCTGCCATATTTAGCATAGCAGAACAGGTATGGCGCCTGCAAATAAAACGCCTGAATATGGTACATCATAGTTCTAGCGTGGTTGGTTCTAGCACAAAGTACGTAGCGAGCGGGGCGCTCCGTAAATGCTAGGTGAACGCAAAAAAACCGCAAATGGATGTACAGCAAAGCCGTTTGTTACACGATAGGTTAGGTACTTGAGGTAAAAAATATTTGGACCTGCAGTTCTCAATAAGTCTTCCCTTAGGAAACGAGTTATGGTGTCATCTTTTTTTGTATAGGGAAAACATGTTTTTTCTAAACCTATCGTGTATCGAATGAAAAGGCTTCCTGAGCCGGTTCTAAAAATATATCACATCATTACATCTCAGTTTACCTAAATATTATTTGACCACCTACATAGAGGCCACTGCGAACAAAGCACGATTTTGCATGCACATTATAATTCAGGGATTTTCGGGCAGCTTTTCAGAGCCCCATCCGCGAGACTCGCGAGTTTTTGTTTACGCAACTGACATTTTAGAGACGCCAGTAATTAACTAGACACACGGCAGTACGGCAATACTATCTACTCCTTTTTAAAATTAAGAATAATACTAGAGCAACTCTAGTGAGTCCGGTACGTTTAGGTAACATCTCGCCGTCCCTCGATAGTAAAATTGTTATTTTCGAGGACGGCGAGAGAGGTCATTCTGTAAATTTAATATTTTGTAGTTCTAGCCATGATTAGCTTGACTTGTAGAGTTTTTGAAGTTAGGGCTTGTAAAGTTAGGGCGCGTAGAGTTAGAAACTTGGCTCTACATGAGGTCTGATAGCTTATTGACAGTGCGAGCCATATGGAAGTATTGGCAACATATGAAAATGTTTTTGGTGGGATGTATTTTGTTTATAAGTCTTAGATACCAGCACAAGTTGGATGTTTTCCCCTCATCAGGTTCGCGCCGCCTTACCTTGTTTACATTGCCTCGATGTTGGCCGTCCTCGCCCACTCCCACCCACGCCACCAATGCACATGCGCTCTACAGTTCTGCGTCTCGACGCTCACGGAAATACTTACGGATGCGAAAAAACGACGCAATACGCCGCCGCCCGCCGCCCGCCACGGCCTTGCTTCCCCGCCCGGTAGGTTATTCACGATTGTCAGAAATCTACTCGAAAACATTCGATTCGATTCCGTATCCTCCGATACTAAAAAATATAGCTATTCACGATTACTACATTCGACTGGGATTTGATTAATTAAAGTTTGGTAGCATAAGGTAGAAAATAAGATCAAGACTACAGGACTACAGACTTCCCGATTCGATTCGGAAAGTTGGTTTCCGACAATCGTGAATAACCCCCTGATCTCTGTTTATAAACATAGGACGCTGTTTAGCTAGGGTAGGGTACCTAATAAGAATCATTTAAATGGCTTTTTTCGTGCTTTCTTTTTGTAATGAGGGGTCTTGTTGAGATGCTGATGGGGATGTCGTAAAATGCAATTAAAACGCAACGCATAGATGACGATATATTATATAGGTATCAACATGCTATATGGCGAAATATGTATTAATTTTTAAACTTTTAGATTGTATGCATTCACAATGCTATTTTTATATTAAGATTATTAATATAATTGAAAAATATTAGAAAAAATCGACTCACCCGTAGCAGCCCAGACGGGACTCAAACCCGCACTCTTAGGATTCTGGCCCAATGCACTAACCAATTATGCTACCGCGAGTTGCTATCGCTAGCGAGATTGGCGAAATTTTCTAATACTTTTCACGTTTCCGCTGTAGGCCAGCGCCATCTCATCATCATATCAGCCGCACGACACCCACTGCTGGGTATCTCATCAATTGTGAAGAGAATTAACTTCGACATTCGAAAGCAACACCTTTACAGATGCTAGACAAATCGATTAAGATGAAATCCTACTAATATAATATCGCACCTCCGATAAAATAGGGTTACAACTGGAAAAACCTTGATTTTCAGGAGAGCGAAAACAAACACACGGATTTGTTATGTAGTTTTTATTCCTTTAATATTGTATAAATATACTACAAAGTGTATATATTTAAAAAGATTGCAAAATATACATTCGAATGGCATATACTGTTTTTCAATTTTCCTGAAAAATTGCATGAAAATTTCCAATTGTAACGGTATTTTAGATAGGTATTTGAACTTTTATAAATAAAAATACAATGTGAAAGATGTAACAATGTTAATTTAAATTGAAAACAGGCAGTTACTTGCGCTTATCTTAGCTAAATATTTTTTGTATTGATGTAGACTCCAAAATAAAATCAACTTTAAAAAAAACTTCAATTAGATCAAACCTAAAACATAATTATCTCTAAAGTCAGAGTATTTTTTACTAATCAGTTCAAGTTTAGATAGTCTCAAATTAAGAGATATTTAAATAATATTATGTTTTAATCTTTTCCTAATTATAATAATGTTGAATCATTAAGTAGGAACCATAATTATCACTATAAAAAAAAAAACAGATCTTAGATTTCAGTAATCTAAATTTCAGTAATCACGTAATCAGGGTGTCAGATAGCTAATTTTCAATCACAATTTGGTTGTTAAAAGACGCATGAAATCGTGGTACATGATTAATATCTACCAAACTCAGTAAATCATCTTTTTTTAAGGAAAAAAGTAACACAGTATGATTAGGTACTCTGGGGAATTACAATTAACCGTACCTAAAACACCGATACAATACAAAATGTATCACTGTAATATAATACCCTTTCAACAATGTTTATCCATCATTTTACAATAAACTGTAACAAGACGACTTGTGACCGTTTATTAGAAAATATACTTAAAAAAATAAAATTTACCTATCAAGAACACAGTAATATTTTAGTTAGTAACACTAACCGAAATCACAATGATGTGACAATGCTTTAATGGTGTAGCGTTACAACGCCACCTAGAAGCGAGTTTTAGAGTTACAGATGTAACTATTTTCGAGAAGATAAATAATAACATTTGAAAGTTTTCTGTGTAATTAACACAAAATTCGAGTTGTAACCCTATTTTATCGGAGGTGCGATATTATAAATGTGAAAGTTTGTGGGTTTGGATGTTTAGATGTTTGGATGTTTGTTCCTCAATCACGCAAAAACTACAGAACGAATTTGGTTAAAATTTGGCACACAGATAGTAGATCGGCTGGATTAAAACATAGGATACTTTTTATCCCGATATTCCCACGCGAACGGGAACCACGCGGGTGAAACCGCGGGCGGCCGCTAGTAGCCATATAATTTTTAAACTTTATATTATTTATACCGCCTTTTTTCTAATATTTTTCAATAATATTAATAATCTTAATATGTATTAAATTGATATGTGGGAAAAAGATAGAAAGATAGTTTTATGATATCATACACTTGGATTAAAAAGTAAAGAAAATAAAATAGGTACACGGTTATACGAAGGAGAGAGTATGGACGAAATGAGGTCGCATTATACAATAAATATAAAATAAGAAATAAATTAACAAATTAATTGCTCTTAACATGATTGTAAATAAATAAATAAGATGGGATATTAATAAATAACATCAAAAAAGCACAATGTAATCCTATCCTACTAATATTATAAATGTGAAAGTTTGTGGGTTTGGATGTTTGTTCCTCAATCACGCAAAAACTACTGAACGAATTTGGTTGAAATTTGGCACACAGATAGTAGATAGCCTAGATTAAAACATAGGATATTTTTTATCCCGATATTCCCAAGGGAACGGGAACCAGGCGGGTGAAACCGCGGGCGTACATTTTTTTCAGCATATAGGTTTGATCGAACTATTTTTGTGATAATAACACAGAATAGATATAAGTACCTACATAAAATAATACAAAAGATGAGTGCGTCCAGCTGAAATATAGTTGCTAACCTTCAAAAGAGTAGAAGGTACAAGTTTCTATGCTGAATTTAGGTTTTTACCGGGAAAATCACGTGAAAATAACTGTTCTTACCTATAAAACTTTTCTCGCTGGTAAAGGCATTCTGCTATAGTAGACATGAAAAGCAAAAGCTGTATGTTTAACACGAGACCAAAGTTTTGTTCTGTCTCGTGCCTTTAAATCACTCACTGTGCTCAGTAATCTATATTAGAAAGGAATTCTCTCGCTAGTTCGTGATTTAAAGTCGGCACTCGCAGCACAAATTGATTTTGGTCACTTGTCACTACCGGATTTAAGCACAGGCTACATAGGCTGCAGCCTATGGGCCCACACCACATGATTTTTTAATTACGCAGATGAAACCACAGATTAAAAACTAGTGGATGAAACTGACTGAAAATCGCACTGCGCGGCCGTTTTTTTCACTTTAGACAGGCAAGATCACAAGATTAGTGGATGAAACTTAACTATAAATCGCGCTGCGCGGCCTCTTTCTACTAAAGATAGGCAAGAGTACAATATTAATGTATGAAGCTGACAAAAAACGCGCTGCGCGGCCGTGTTATTGCAAAAGACAGGCACTATTACGAGATTAGTGGCTGAAACACACTAAAAATCGCGGCCAATTTTTTTTACAATCGATAGACAAGATAACAAAATTAGTGGATGAAACTGACTGTAAATAGTTTTTTTCTAAAGATAGCCATAATTATCAAATAAGTGGCTTAAACTGACAAAAAATTGCGCTGCGCGGCCATATTTTACAATAGACTTGCAAAATTACAAGATTACTACAAGACGGGGGGCCCGCACCACAGAATGAGCCTAGGGGTATATAGTTCTTAAATCCGGCCCTGTCACTTGTATAACATATAACGATTGTTATGTTATTTATTACACACAAGCAGTTATGATTGCCAATACTGAACATCGTCCCATGTGGTCATCGATGGCGCTTCCTAGCGGGAGGTGATTAGTAAATGTCGTGTCCGCGAAAACAATAACACTTTAATTACTTATAATTATGTCCTACTCTACTTTATTGCTGAGTAGCTACGTACGTACCTCGGTGATATGATGAAAAATACGTCTATGTGTTTCTGTATTTTCCAAACTTTCTCGAAGATGTCTGTCATATTCTTTTAAAAAGGGGAACTTGAACGACTACATAAACATTATTTTATTAAATCTCGCCTTGCCATGTATAATTTAATGTAACACGTGTCAATTTTATATGCGGTTGCCAACTGTAAAGAACACTATCAACTTAGACTATCAATATTAAAATAAAATAGTCAAAATAATTTCACGATAAAAGTAATACGATGGAACTTTGACACATTAACATCCGCATTGACTGACGTCATCCGCAACTAGAAATGACATGATTGTAACAATTAAATTCTAAATATAAATTATTATTGAATTTATTATTTTCAATATTATAAGAAGTCTATGATTATAAGTAATTTTTTCAATTGTTTTTCGTTTTTGAGGTTAAAAAAATGACCGCCAGGTCCTTTAGGAATTTGCGGGGATAGTATTGATAGACTGCAATGTGTCTTGTACATTGTACACGCTAGTATTATAATTAATAGTGTGGTTTTGTTGCAGTATGTCCGTCCTTGGACATCCGCGGCACCCCGGAGCAGATGCAGAAGCTGCGCGGCTGCCGCGTGGTGGAGGGCCAGCTCAGCATCGTGGTCATGGAGCACGCCACGCCCAAGGCCTTCGAGAACATTTCCTTCCCAGAGCTCCGGGAGGTCACGGACTTCATCAAGATCTACAGGTGCGTACTATGACTAAATAAATAAATAAAAAAACACGACTGCCCTGCCAAAACGAACAAAAAATTTAAATAAAGCATTGTTTACACGAGGTCATCGCTGGCTGCCAGTCTCACTGGCTTGGAAAATACTGGGTGTTTCTTAATAGCCTTATGAAGCCGAATATGGGAGATAGGAACCATAAAACTGAACATCTTTTACTATGGGAGCAACTCTGAAATAGCGAAAAAAAATTTGCTGTTTCATACATTTTGATATTTTCGTTATTAATTTTTGTATGAAACAGCAGATAGTAAAAGTTGTTCAGTTTGATGGTCGCTATCTACCATATTCGGCTTTATAAGGCTATTACCAAATACCCTGTCGAGCGGCGCTCTATTCTCGAAAACTGTTTAGACAAGGCTAATACCAAGCCATCGCTGTGACTGGCATTGATTCTACTATGCTGGCAGCCAGCGATGGCCTCGTGTAAACCTTGCTTAAGGCGCTGTAGGTAGTGAAACTAGCGCCACCAATACATTTATTTTTATTACTCGTAAACCAAGTCAATATTAAAAAAAGCACAAGTAATAATCTCCTAAATTGTGTCTAATATTTTTTGAATAACTCTTCAACGGTTATCATTCATTCTGTAAGTTTTAAAATCCATAATTGCCAAAAGGGGCCACTTTGAGCTAAAATGGATTTTAAAACTTACAGAAAGAATGAAAACTGTTGAAGAGTTATTCAAAAAATATTAGACACAATTTAAGAGATTTATTACTTGTGCTTTTTTTAAATATTGAGTTGGTTTACGAGTAATAAAAATAAATGTAGTGGGGGCGCCACATTCACTACCACCGCGCCAAAAGACAAGTTAAGACAAGTGTAGTTGCAGTCGGGGGACCTTTTTGTGGAATAATATTTAATCCATCGCCCGACTATAATGACACGTCTTGTTATTTAAAATTTTAGTTAGTTTTTGGCAGGGCAGTTGTGTTTTTAATATTTTTTTTATTCCACACATTTTAGTGACAAATTATATATAGTTTTGTAATGTGCTCATCATGGCCTTTCATTTGAATTTTTTTTCACATTTGAAAGTGGCGTCGTACAGTCGCCATATTGGTTTTTTTTAATTTACCCAGTTTCACTTGGAATGATGTAAAAGGATTCTAACGATGTAACAATTAATTTTTCTGCTATCGGGGGGGTGATTTTGTAATTTTGTTGCAATCAACTCTGACAGAAATCGCAGTTACATTGCTGCTTTAGTTAGAACCAATGTGACAACTATCTTAACTAAAGCGCAATACAACTGCGCTTTCAATCGATTTCAATCGAGAATTGTTAGCAACAGCTTTACGTAATCAAGGTACAGGTAATTATGAAAATAAAAGATTCAGAAACGGTTAAATGAGAACTTTTATTAAAATAAATGAGAAAATAAAGTATTAAGAGAATTTTAAAATGTAGGGCGTGGGTATAATATTCTTGCAGCTCACTTGTTGCACTGGCGGAAGGCCTTAAATCACAGTATTCTCACTGAGTTGAGAGTTTACATACATGAGTTATAAAACAGAAGTTAAACAAAACAAGGTATTTAAAAGAGATCTGAATTTTGCTATCTTTGAAATAGGTCTACAATATACTAGAACAGTTATAGATCATTAATCAATAGGAAATCATATGATAAATAGACAAACGCACCCTAGATTAAGGTAGTAGATTACAAATCAAATATGACTAGGTTAAACAGATGACAGAAGAGAAGAGTAGAGATGAATATGGGCGCCACACGCTTGTGGATGACTCACAAACGTGAATAATAGTAAAGGGTGTAGCAAGATAGAAGTATAGGAACGGTTACACCTGATATTCGTCTTCTGATGGGGTTTCTCGATCACCGGTCACTCAAGGCCGAAGGTCAGATAATGAGGGCTTGGCGATGTTGCCGTCTGCTCAGCAGCACTCGTCTCGGATGGGTGATTCCGTCAGAATTTAAAAGAACTGTAGAGGAAATAGAGAACACAGCGTTATGACAAAACAGTGACATAAAATAAATGTCAGTAGACATGATTGCCGTTTAGCAGAGAAGCTTACCCGGACACTGAGGATTCGAGGACAAATGTAAGAGATTGCGGTGCCCACGATGATGCAGCTAGGACGCAATTTTGTGGTTTACGAGGGATAGATGACACACACACAGCGTATGAGAAGTATTCTCAATCACAGTACACACTGGCGCACTCACTGCAAGTTAGGTAGAAATTCAGAGAGAGCGAATGTCCCCACTCAAAGAAATCGGGTTCTATTTATATCTTTCCCTTTTAGCCGTACAATTTCGCGAATCATCTACCACATTCCCGAGGCAGTCGGAAAAAATCATAAAGACTAGCATACTTCTAGAAAGAGCAGATTTTTGTCTATGGTTAAAAAATTGGTTAAAGAAAAATGAAGAATTATATGAAATCAAATAAAGGAAGATTCGTAGATTATTAATAACTAATTACTCCCATTGTACATTAGATATTGATTAAGTTATTGATAAAAGTTTTTAGGAATCATAGATAATTGAAATTGTTTATCTGTGGAACCAGATTGTGAAAGCAGGAAGCTACTTCACGCTAGATGTCACTTTTGAGTGCTATTGTATGAACGAGGTGACAGGACGGTTATGCATTTAGGTGTGAGAGAGATGGTAATATACGCGCGACAGACTGCCACTACTTGACACTAGATAGCGCTAAAGTTATGATGAAGTGTGGAATCCCAACGCTAGGTGGCTTTATGAAAAGAAGAGATGCAAATAGCTAGACATCCCTGCCAGAATGAAAAGGCGTATATATATTTGGATGTTTTCTCGTGGCATTAGTTCCGCTATTCCTCGCAAGATTGAGCCAATGGTCCGAGAATTATGATTTTTATGTTAATAACATTAAAATGTCAATCATCAGATCGAAATGTTGTTTGTTGGTGAATTTAAATCTACATAAAGTGTAAAAGAAACTAGAAATTATTGCGTGGAATAGAGTTAATGAAGATGTATGTACCTTGCAATATGGGATGTATGAAAAATGTTGTGTAATGATGTGAAATATTGGATAAAGAAAACATAAATAAAGGTTGGTATGATTAAAGTATAATATGAATGTAACCTATCAAAAATGATGTGTTACAATACCTCATTAGTTGAGAGAAAAAATAAAAAAAAGGAAACTGGGATGAGGTGAGTAAAGGACAGTTCACTATCCCCACACAGCAAAGAAAAGAAAGCGAAAGCGTGAGGAAAACATGAAGGGAATAGATAGAACAGGAAAGGAGCAAGAGGAGAAAAAAATTGTAGAGAAAGGAAAGTTGTGTAGAGCAGGAAAAGGTTTTGTAGAGAAAGAAGATGGATAGCACGGTATAGTAGAGTAGGAAAGTAAAGAAAGTTGTGGGTTGGGAATTAAGTAAGGAAAGGAAAGGGCAAAAAAGGAAACAAAAACAAAAAATACATAGACTACATGCCAGCTGTTGGCGTAAACAAATAAGTTATTTAAATTAACGGAATACATAAACAATACAGATAATTGATATCGACGGTGGGTCTTACTTCTGGCCTATATGCCATGCGCCCTTGCCGAAAATTTTAAAGTGTGCGTATACTAGATAAATATGGATATGCATAAATAAATGGAGTGCCGATGGCCTATTTTAAGAGTCGCAGCCGCTCTGATATATAGATGAGTATAATATACTAGTGTGATAAAAATAATCTGTTGTCGTTAAGGCTTATTTTTACAGAGTTACAATCCGCTCTGAGCAGTAAGGCTTTTGATTTTTCAATTATGGGATTACCAGCCGTCCCATAGAATAAACTAGATACTATAAACTTAATATATATATAATAAAAACATACAGAAAAATAGAGTACATAAAAGAATATATAATAGGGTTAGGTAATGGGTATGGTGATGGCGAGGGGATGATGAGGGAAAATGTGGGATATGGAGATGGGACTTTTAGTCGGCTCTTACGACACGCAAGGGGATAACGATGGCACTATTCTTTCTCCGGCAACCATACGGATAAGGATATATAATAGGGTTGGGTAATGGGTATGGTGATGGCGAGGGGATGATGAGGGAAAATGTGGGATATGGAGATGGGACTTTTAGTCGGCTCTTACGACACGCAAGGGGATAACGATGGCACTATTCTTTCTCCGGCAACCATACGGATAGGGGATAACGATGGCACTATTCTTTCTCCGGCAACCATACGGATATTTTAGTTATAAATTCTAAGACACAGGTGTGTCCGTCAAAAGTTACACCCCATTTTAATATTGGAGAATTTCTGGGAGAGGAGTGAGAAGGATAAGGAGGAGAGATAGGGATAGATGCTCCCTCAGAGTGTACAGGAAAACATGAAGGGAATAGATAGAACAGGAAAGGAGCAAGAGGAGAAAAAAATTGTAGAATGATACATAACTCATGTATGTAAACTCTCAACTCAGTGAGAATACTGTGATTTAAGGCCACTAGTTTCTTTTTACACTTTATGTAGATTTAAATTCATCAACAAACAATATTTCGATCTGATGATTGACATTTTAATTTTATTAACATAAAAATCATAATTCTCGGACCATTGGCTCAATCTTGCGAGGAATAGCGGAACTAATGCCACGAGCAAACATCCAAATATATATACGCCTTTTCATTCTGGCAGGGATGTCTAGCTATTTGCATCTCTTCTTTTCATAAAGACTAGCATACTTCTAGAAAGAGCAGATTTTTGTCTATGGTAAAAAAATTGGTTAAAGAAAAATGAAGAATTATATGAAATCAAATAAAGGAAGATTCGTAGATTATTAATAACTAATTACTCCCATTGTACATTAGATATTTATTAAGTTATTGATAAAAGTTTTTAGGAATCATAGATAATTGAAATTGTTTATCTGTGGAACCAGATTGTGAAAGCAGGAAGCTACTTCACGCTAGATGTCACTTTTGAGTGCTATTGTATGAACGAGGTGACAGGACGGTTATGCATTTAGGTGTGAGAGAGATGGTAATATACGCGCGACAGACTGCCACTACTTGACACTAGATAGCGCTAAAGTTATGATGAAGTGTGGAATCCCAACGCTAGGTGGCTTTATGAAAAGAAGAGATGCAAATAGCTAGACATCCCTGCCAGAATGAAAAGGCGTATATATATTTGGATGTTTGCTCGTGGCATTAGTTCCGCTATTCCTCGCAAGATTGAGCCAATGGTCCGAGAATTATGATTTTTATGTTAATAACATTAAAATGTCAATCATCAGATCGAAATGTTGTTTGTTGGTGAATTTAAATCTACATAAAGTGTAAAAAGAAACTAGAAATTATTGCGTGGAATAGAGTTAATGAAGATGTATGTACCTTGCAATATGGGATGTATGAAAAATGTTGTGTAATGATGTGAAATATTGGATAAAGAAAACATAAATAAAGGTTGGTATGATTAAAGTATAATATGAATGTAACCTATCAAAAATGATGTGTTACAACGATACCCCATACATCCAAATCCGTTAAGGGTGCACCGAGCGTCCACTAGCGCCGCCAATCAAGAAAAAATCATTACAACGAAATAACTATGTTTAACAAAATTCTGAAACATATAAAAACTAGTAATAGTTATAAACTATTTTTGTATGCGTTTTTTTCCTGGTTTAAATGTGTTTGTGTAGTTAAAACCTGGATTAACGCCTAAAGTGGCCACTTTAGGCGTTAATCCAGATTTTAACCACACGAACGCATTTAAACTTAGAATTTTACGCATACAAAAATATTTTATAACTAATACTAGTTTTTATATGTTTCAGAATTTTGTTAAACATAGTTATTTCGTTGTAATGATTTTTTCTTGATTGGCGGCGCTAGTGGACGCTCGGTGCACCCTTAAGGCATTTAGAAGTTATGGTGGAATCACAGTTTGTAAGATGTTAAAGCTGTGGGTGGAATAAAGAACCCACAAACATACATGAACCCTAAACACATAATGTGTTTCTGTTTTTTTCACTCTGCAATAATATTGAGCTCCATTTGTAGCGCCATGCGCCATCGAACTTTTGATAGAATGTTGTTTTTTTTTGCTACTCTCAACGAGAAGCCTGACTCCACAGGGAAACCTTAATAAAATACTTTTTTAGTTATTCAGCACAGCAGCGCATATTTATGAACTAATCTCGTAATGGACGTTATATCTCGTGTCTTCTTCTTTCAATCAATTTCTTTCTTACGGCCCCTTAAAGGCGCACCGAGCCTCCACTAGCGCCGCCAATCAAGAAAAAATCATTACCATGGAAATGACGTTTAATGAAATTCTGAAAAATATAAAAATTAGAAGTGTAGTAAAACTGTTTTTGTATGCGTTCATTCTTAGTTTTTAGATGTGTTCGTGTAGTTACAATCTGGATTGATTTCTGGTTACACTTTGGGCATACAAAAATTGTTTATAACTAATACTAGTTATTATATTTTTTCAGAATTTTATTAAACATAGTTATTTCGTTGTTATGATTTTTTCTCGATTGGTGGCGCTACTGGACGCACGATGTACTCTTAAGACATAGGGCTATACCTACACTCGACGTCAGAAAAATCGCACCTCTTCGAAAATAAGTTGACTTAGCCACTAGAAATTGCTAGCTAACGTTTTAATGTGTATAAATGTTGATATCTGTTAAAAGTACCATGGGCAACAGCGTCGCTTAACTACTGCTAAGGTTAGAATCGCTTGCACGCCGCGCCGTCACTACATACGTTTAGTTCGTGCAGGGGCGATACGCGCGCACGCGAATTTTGTTGCTAACTGGTTAAGCGACGCTGTTGCCCATAGTACATTTAATGAGCTTTCAATTAATAATTGTTTGATTTAATTAACATAACAGTTACCATAATTAAACGCTTAAAGCGTTATTGCTTGCGCCGCCATAAAAGGAAAATAAAAGGGGTCAATTCAGGAAATGCTGGAAAATTCACTATCGAAATGATGCAGAAAACACACTTTAATAGTTCAATTAAAAAAAGATATACCCAAGATGGATACCATGAAGTTGCTCGAATATTAAAAAAAACCGGCCAAGTGCGAGTCGGACTCGCGCACGAAGGGTTCCGTACCAAAAAACGGCAAAAAAACACTTTTGTTGTGAACAAATGGGAGCCCCCATTAAATGTTTATTTTATTCTGTTTTTATTATTTGTTGTTGTAGCGGCAATAAAAATACATCATCTGTGAAAATTTCAACTGTCTAGCTATCACGGTTCATGAGATACAGCCTAGCAGCCCCGGATCTACGTTTTCGAAAAGGGGGGGCAGAAGGCAATTTGCCGCCCTCATCGAAACTATTTTCAACAAATCCCCCCCTCCCCACCTCCCTTGCACTAGCTCCGCGTTTTTACTGTTACCATCTACGTAAGGGCGGATGCCTGTCTGGGATACCTACACAAAATGCCTTTTTTTCCCGAAAACTACCTGTCTGTAAAAGAAGGCCGCGCAGCGCGAGTTTTACTCAGTTTCATCCAATTATATTTTAATTTTGATGTCTTTAGTAAGAACAACAGCCGCGCAAAGCGATTTTTAGACAGTTTCTTCCAATAATCTTGTATTTTTGTTTTTTTTTTGTAAGAACAACGGCCGCACAGCGCTATTTTTAGCCAGTTTCATCCAATAATCTTGTAATTTTTTAAGCAAAAACAATGGCCGCGCAGCGCGATTTTTTGTCAGTTACATCCTCATATTCTTGATCGTAGGTTACATCCAATAATCCGAGTTTTGCTTGTCTATTGTAAAATAAAACGGCCGCGCAGCGTGATTTTTATTCGGTTTAATCAACTATATAATCTCACTAATCTTGTAATATGTGACATGTGTGTTTTATCCGGGCGGGCGGACAGCCGGCCGCGTTCTTGGGTGATAAAATTTTGTGAATTGAATTGACGTTTGTGAATTTTGTAAAAAAATGCGTAAAAACATGCAAAACTGCCTGTCTCAGCTTAGTGCCACCCACACGCCTATCTAAACCGAAAAATCCCTGTCAAATGCGGCAATTGCCTATCAGATGGTAACCATTAACCATACCCGTGCCCGCCGCCCCGTTTTCCTTGCCTTGTGTTGACTCTTCTCCGTCTCGTCGTATATTACTCTATCAGAGACTAGCTAACTACAGCCAAACTGGTGCTGTGGGCCAGCCCAGCCACAAGCAAGTTATGCCGGCCGGCCTCGCGACCGGCATAACTTTCTTGGGAAGACTAAGGCTGGCCCCAGACCTACCGGTTTCATTTCTTTGCTTTGCTGTTCTACCTTGCTTGAAAGACCGCCGGCCAACCAGGGTAATTTTCAATCTATCGCATTTTGGGACTAGACCAAATTGGCAAGATAGCCATTAGCTTCGTGTTATCAAATATCATCGCCTGGATTGCGAAGTAGGAAGCTTTTAGGAGATATGCCACCCTGAACATGGACTTCAATCGTTAAAAATAAATCGACCGCTTATTTATACAAGATGTTTGGTAAAGCCTCATAAAGCTGAATATGGTAGATAGGGACCATAAAACTGAACAACTTTTACTTTGGGACCAAATCTAAAAATCGCGAAAAAAATGAGCTGTTTCATACATTTTGATAATTTCGTTATTAATTTTTGTATGAAACAGCAGTTTTTTTTAAACTAAAACTTCGCATTGCAACCCATACAACGATATTTGATAACACCAAACTAATGGCTATCTTCCCGATGTGGTCTGGTCAAAATATGCGATAGATTGAACATGAGCCTCTTGGCCGGCGGTCCATGGTAGAACAGCAAAGCAAAGAAATGAAACCGGTAGGTCTGGGGCCAGCCTAAGGGGCGTCGGCCTGCGCCCGGGGCATTTGCCCCCTCCCCCCCCCCCCCCTAGATCCGGGCCTGCAGCCTGGTGACAGGCAGACGGACAGACAGACAGACAGACGGACAGCGGAGTCTTAGTAATAGGGTCCCGTTTTTACCCTTTGGGTACGGAACCCTAAAAATGAGGCAATGTAACGTTGCTCGGAAACTGAATCTCAGTCATTGATTCTGTTCGATGAGTATTCCAACGGTTTTTAGAGACTGTTGGCTATGTCCGAAGGGGAACAAGTATATAACAACACTTACCATTAAATTAGAAAGGATTAAATTAACTTTGAAGAATTTTCTTAAAAGGTGCGATTTTTCTGACGCCGATCGTATTATATTAATGGGTGACCATAATGGACGATTAACAGCAATATAGCAATTGTAGCGGCATCTACCGTACTGCCGCACATACCAACACATGGTTGCAACGATATTCATCACCATGTGACTAGATGGCGCTAGTGTCGAATAAACACAAAAGATTAGTAAGGAATAGCACCTCGTAGTATGGAGCATATATGGAGAAACCTACACCTCGCTATCGGAGTTTTCTCAGCCACCAAACTATATATACAACTTCCAACCATCATCGGTTGGACCGCGGTCCCCGGGCAAATACCACCCAGCCCGGAGGAAGATCTTCCACTTTGGCCTTCCTACTAGTGGCTACCTCTCTCCATACCATACCATACTTCATCCCTTCACGGGTGACCCCCGACGGAGCACATCAAGCACCTTCAGCAACGCAGCGCAGCCATCATCCCCATACCTTATCCAGCATCCGCAGCAGTCACACCGCAAGCAGAAGCACAGCAGCCAGCAGCTTTCAAGGTTCCATCGCAGCATCATTGACGACGCTTCCTGGACTATCGGCAACTCTCGACGGCATCATCCCGACCTGGTCTTCGCAGCCCACGACTGGAGCATCACTGGGCCCTTGCTCCGGCGTGGCAGCTCTGCGCACCTCACCAGCAGCTCGGACCTACCGTCTCCTTCCACTGTCCCGACTCACCGTGGACAGGTCCCGACTCACCGTGGACACGGATCTACCTGCAGCACTGGCGGACGCGCCTTACTTCACCCCACAACGTCTCGACTCACCGTAGACTGTCTCGACTCACCGCAGACTGGGGCATCTCCTGCAGCACTCTACTCTGGCACTTGCATATCTCTGACGCACTGACAGCTGAGCTTGGACAATCCTTGGACTATCGACCTCCGGTCTCAGGGGGGGAGTGATGTAGCGGCATCTACCGTACTGCCGCACATACCAACACATGGTTGCAACGATATTCATCACCATGTGACTAGATGGCGCTAGTGTCGAATAAACACAAAAGATTAGTAAGGAATAGCACCTCGTAGTATGGAGCATATATGGAGAAACCTACACCTCGCTATCGGAGTTTTCTCAGCCACCAAACTATATATACAACTTCCAACCATCATCGGTTGGACCGCGGTCCCCGGGCAAATACCACTCAGCCCGGAGGAAGATCTTCCACTTTGGCCTTCCTACTAGTGGCTACCTCTCTCCATACCATACTACCATACTACATTTCCTACACAATCGTATCCGGAATCCCGTGATATAATATAATCGCATCAATGCCGGTTTCTCACAGTAGGTAGGTACATACCTACATTAAAGGAATGCCTGCGGTTGGTCGCATAAGTTGATTAAATAATTATATACTGGTTGGTCGTTCGTGTATTCACACACACAATCGGTGTTCACTCACACACACAATAGTTGATTATGTATTTGTTTGTTTACGACAACAACTACTATAATAATATTCTATCGTTAAAATAACTAATCTAAAGACTAAAGATAGACTAAATAAAGAATAACAATTTAATCATGGCAGGTAACCTATAAGTAGGTAACTTTTTTGTTTGAAGTAATTTTATCTTTTCGCATTTTCCTTGTTAATAATGACATGGCTTCTGATAGGTAGGTAGTACCTCAAATGTATTAGATGTCACCAACAACGCTCATCGAGTGTTTATGGTCTTGTTTACTGTATTTGAATTGTAGATCAAACTGGTTGTGTTCGGAACGAAGGGGCTCCGAATTGTCTCGCTGTTTTAGTAGTCAAATGTTGTTTTTTTTATTCATACTTTCGATACCTTTTGAATGTAAGCATATCATAAAAAACTAAAAGATTCCGGGATGGTCTAAAAATATAGATTTTGATGAATAATAAACAAGTTTTTTTATTGAAAGGCATGAGAAAAAAAAGGATTATCTAAAAAAAATTTTGGGCCTATAACCTTTTATTTAATCTTATGCTATAACCTGAGTTGCAAAGTTACTCCCTTTTTTCTGGGACTAACTAAACAAATAATAACTGTCTTATCCAGAGTGCCTTCGTTAAACTAGGGCCAAAGTTAACATGGCGTTAGACTGCAGACTAACGCCATTTTAGCGCAAATCGTATTCAGAATGACAGTTTAATGTTTAGTCCCACCGTTTAAGGATTAAAAAGTGCAATGTGATTGGTTTACAAGCATTAAACCAGGTTTTGTTAGACCAGGTCTTGCACCCTAGTTTTGTGAAACATCTCTGAATAGGACAGTTAGATTCTTACCGACAACAGACGTTCACTTAAAAGGTACTTAAGTAAATTATTAAATCTTGTCGATACCTAGTCACAGAATAGATAATACCTAGTATTCGTATTAACCGCATTCAAGTAGCTAAAGCTGTGTGATTAGCGTTGTTTATTTGTTTTTGTTTTTCCAGAGTGAAAGGCGTGCGCAACCTTGGCGATCTGTTTCCCAACCTGACGGTGGTGCGAGGAATGCAGCTCTACAAAGATTATGCTATCGTTGTGTACGATAGCGCACATCTGGAGGTATGCACCTATTTCTGTTGTATCTATTTTGAACTGGGGGTCCATGCGGGCCACTGATGGAAAGGACAGATTTGGTGTGCTCACTACTTTTACTATTATGTATTCTTTGTTACTTCTAGGACAAGGAAATGTTCCGGTATGGTATGTTTACGTTTAACGGCTAAAACCCAAACTGCAGCTACACCTAGCAGCAGGTAGCTGTTGGTTAATCCTAGGTGTAACCGATCTGCTTTACTCCTGTACGTCGTCCAGAATATAGAATAGATTAGAAGTTTAAATTTTGTGGCGATTTTTTTTTAACTGACAACATAAATATCTTTCTTAATATCCCATAAATTACAACCCCTTAGACTTGTACTATTATGTATTCTGTGCCCTTAGTAGAAGCACAAAGTACGCTAAACCTAGTTTTAACCGGCTACACCTATATTAGTATTTGCCGTAAGCAAATCGGTTACATCTAGGTTTAACTTTTTAGCCGATTAGAACTAGGTGTTAGCCGTACTTCGGGTACATGTCGTAACATAATAAATATACAAAAAACACATTTTTAGTTGGACAGATAATAAAAATAAAATTACTAGACTAAGTGAGGTCCTTTAGTTAGCCAGATCAAGAATATATTTACGGCGACCGTCATTGTTTCCGTTTTGTTGCTTATGAATTTGTAACAAATTGTTTTTTCGCAGTCCCTGGGGCTTCGCTCTTTGACGAAGATTGAACGAGGAGCTGTTCGGATCCAACTTAATGACAGATTGTGTTATACCAACACCATAGACTGGAGCGCGATCGTCAGCGAGAATGACTTGCCTAACGTGAAAATTAGGGTGAGTTACAATAATGCCTCATGACGTTACAAGTCAGTTAATTCAACTAAAAGTTTACTAGTGGCTCTGTTAGCTTTAGATTTCGCGTTTGTGACATTTTGGAAATGGGTGAAATATGGTTTTTTCACATATCTATTTCAAATATTTATTTATTTATTTTGAAATTTTTGAATGACTGAATTTACAAAAAATACTTTCTGCGTATTTATTTATCGAACCTGCTCACAAAATTTCAAAAAGAATCGGTTGAGAAATGCGACCTGTAGAGGAGAACAGACAGACAGACGGACAGCCGAAAAGCCGGAAGATGGTAGTACTTATACTACTATCCCCGTCAATTGGTAATGCGCCTGGCGGCCATGATTTTAACCTCAAAAACGAAAAACAATCGTATTTTTTTCATATACCTAGACCCTTTCTTATTGAAAATAAGAATTCAAAAAATAATATATTATATTACCTATTAGAATTTTACTGTTTTTTGTCATTTTTAGTTGCGGCTGACGTTGATGTGTATGTTAATTTGACAAGGTTCCAGCGCATTACCAATTGACGGGGATTGTATACATATAGTATATATTCTGTGCCGGAAGGACATATTTTTCTAATATATTAATTATTTTCTGAGTAGAATTTATATACCTGTTTTCTTCATAAACGTGTCTGCTGCAGTCAAACTACGACACACGGCTCTGCGGGCTGTGCCCCAACGCGCAGAGCCGCATGGAGGACCACAAGCAGTCGCAGAAGCAGTGCCCCGCCGACGCCTCCGGCCGCCTGCTGTGCTGGGACGACAAGCACTGTCAGAATAGTTAGTATTCTACTTTTAATTTAGGTACCTACTAGTCTAGTATTAGGTCCCCTTAAACTTTGGTTAGTAAAAGTTTATCATTATTACAGTACGGCATATATCTTGAAATTTTTTCGACGGAGCTATTGGTCGCTCTTGTGAGCGGCGACCAATAGCGCGCGCCCCTCTCCCGCCGCCCGCGCCCCTCACCGCTACGCATGCCCAAAATACGCATTCCGCGCAATCCCCATCCGATTTCAAGATATATGCCTCGTACCTACTGTACTTAACTTATGAATGTAGTACCTTAGTTGTTATAATTTTCAGGTGTTATATCTTTTTCATTATGTTGTACAATAATATTTTTAATTACATATACCAATATTAAATTCGACCATGCCTATACCTAATAATAAATGTTTTGCTTGGAATGCTTTCTACTGTAGAAACTGTTTTTTTATTCATACAAAAAAGTATTGACGACAGTCACAGTGATGTCTTAGACATCGGATAATCGGGTGCATATTTACCCGAAGTCAATTGTTGGCTAACATATTGTGGAAGCGGCTTCTTAAAGTATTTAAAATGCGTATATTACCATGAGGTTTAATAGACCTTGTTTACAAGTTACAACGTAATAAGATTGTCTTTGCTTCTTCAAAAATCACTGACAGTAAAAGTAGGGAAAAGCAAGCAGTTATGTTTGCAACAGGTCAACTGGAATTTGTGTCTAATCGGGTTTATCTATAACATCGCACGGAATATACACTAAAATTGGTTAATCCCAGAATCCTTTGATTTTTGTCAAAATCCTTATATATTTTCGATTAAAAAGTGCTTTCCACAATACTGAACATCTGAACTTAGGTAAATTTATATGCATTCGAATATCCGATCTCTGACAACATTTTTAACATATTTGTTTTGTAACAAGTGTGGTCCTTGTGGCAGTATGCCCGCGCGAATGCGAGCCGTACGGGTGCACGCCGGACAAGGAGTGCTGCCCGAAGACCTGTCTGGGCGGCTGCAGCGGGAACACCTCGCGCGATTGCCACGTCTGCAGGAACTTCTCCATCGGCTACGGCAAGGAGCGCCATTGCGTCGAGAGGTGCCCCATCAACACCTATCAGGTGAGCCCAATGTTTTGTCACTAACACCTACCTATCATGGAGTACTGTTGGAAAACCTGCCTGGGCGGCTACTGCGGCAATTCCTCGCAGGACTTAGTACCTTCTCCATCGGCTAGGGCAAGGATCGCCATTGCGTCGCGAGGTGCCCCATCAACACCTATCAGGTGAGCCCAATGTTTTGTCACTAACATCTACCTAATAATTATTCATGGAAGTCCTGCCTGAGCGGATACAGCAGTAATTCCTCGTGCGAATGCTACGTCTGCAGGAATCGCCTGTGCTGTGCATCGAAAATTAGTGCCCCGTCAATACTAATGTCTTTTTCTCTAACACTTAGTTGATGATACGCAGCGCTGCTCGAAGATCTGCTTGAGCGGCTGCACACGCAACCTACCGCTCTGCTGAATAGAACTTGTCAATCGGCTACGGTGAACGTCATGGCGTGATTGACCATCAGCCATTTTTATTGTCCCCACAGGCCTTCCTTATGGGTGGATAAGGAGGATGGGCCATAACACACCACGCGAGCCCAATGCCTATTGGTAGGTGTTAACGACTGCAAATGCAGCCGGGCTAAACGTGCCTTCCGAAGCACGGAGGAACTCGATATACTAAATGATGGTCACTTATCCCAAGACCGACCCTTGCAAATTTGCTTACCCTTCGCAATCGCCGGGCCAGGCGTTTAACCATGGCGCCCTCAAGCTCTTCCATTGAGCAGGGCTCTATGGCGCGATTAAACTAGGGCAATTGCCAGTTTTCGGGTACTAGTACCAGAATGACTGATTGGGGTCCCCGACTTACCCGATTGTCTTCATGGCATCGACTACGTACGAATCGGTTAAATTAGGTCAATTTAATAGCACCATCAGTGTGTTGTGAAGTAATTTAGTGTTAAGTGCATATTATTATGCTACATAGTTATTCATTTGTATACCTGGTATATACGATGTCTATTATAGAGTGTTTCAAGTCAAAAACAAGACAACAGTCCTAATAATAATAAATCGGCATAATTGAATTAGCATCCTTATGTCATTTTGGACATAGCTAGCTGGACCTAGAGGTTAATTAAATTAATACCAGTGTGGTCTTTCTAGTACTTGTGTCGAAAGAATAACGTGTATATTATACACTACAACAATACAATGTCTACATTACATGAACTCATCATTAAATGGAAATATGATCAGAGGGGTAATTGTCTAATTTTAAAATCTATCGCAATTGCTTCAGGATGTGATACATGGATGCTTCGTTTTGGCACAAATAAAAACTTACTTAAGAAATGCAGCAATGTGTCATATCCATCTGTCAAATGAAAGCGATTGTGATAGATTTTAAAAATTAGACAATAAGTAGATAGGTCCTATTCTTGGTGAAGTGTAATCTTGACTACACCTCATGAATCTACGAAGCAACATATTACCTCGTATCGCCCCCCTTGCAATGTCTTCAATATTTGTTAAGTCCTCAGTAACAATATGATCAAGGAACCTAAACTGAGCAACACGCCTTTAGAAGTACATCATTTAGATGGATTAGTGGTATACAGGCAGGTTCTTTAATTCTACCTTTAAACAACAGAAACTCGCACTCTTCGTCGTACCTTAAGCCATGGCGTTCAGCATTATCCTCACAGTGATTCAACAGTTTCCTCAAATCAAACCATTGATTGAAGCTTAGTCTGACTCTGGAACTATTAATAAATTGGAGAATGTGTGTAATACTCATGTTATAATTGTTGTGTGTCAGTTGGCGCGCCGGTGCGTGACGGAGCACGAGTGCCGGTCGATGCCGACGCCGCCGCCCGGCGCCGTGGACCCCAGCATCAACGCCTACAAGATCCTCAACAACACCTGCGTCTACATCTGTCCCAGCGGCTACATGGAGGTTAGTGTATGGTCACTAGACGCACCGGCGCGTGACGGAGCACGAGTGCCGGTCGATGCCGACGCCGCCGCCCGGCGCCGTGGACCCCAGCATCAACGCCTACAAGATCCTCAACAACACCTGCGTCTACATCTGTCCCAGCGGCTACATGGAGGTTAGTGTATGGTCACTAGACGCACCGGCGCGTGATGGAGCACGAGTGCCGGTCGATGCCGACGCCGCCGCCCGGCGCCGTGGACCCCAGCATCAACGCCTACAAGATCCTCAACAACACCTGCGTCTACATCTGTCCCAGCGGCTACATGGAGGTTAGTGTATGGTCACTAGACGCACCGGCGCGTGACGGAGCACGAGTGCCGGTCGATGCCGACGCCGCCGCCCGGCGCCGTGGACCCCAGCATCAACGCCTACAAGATCCTCAACAACACCTGCGTCTACATCTGTCCCAGCGGCTACATGGAGGTTAGTGTATGGTCACTAGACGCACCGGCGCGTGACGGAGCACGAGTGCCGGTCGATGCCGACGCCGCCGCCCGGCGCCGTGGACCCCAGCATCAACGCCTACAAGATCCTCAACAACACCTGCGTCTACATCTGTCCCAGCGGCTACATGGAGGTTAGTCTATGATCACCTAGATTTAGTTGTATATTAAGTCTGTCAGTGGGCTTATTCTGTTTATCCACCCTGAAACAGCCACCCTAGAGTGGATACTCGGAAAACGCGTGTTCATCTATCCACCCCATCATACTATCAACTATGATGGTGTGGATAGATGAACACGCGTTTTCCGAGTATGCATCTTAGGGTGGATTTTTCAGGGTAGATAAAAGGAATAAGCCTGTCAGTGTCGCGTCGGTACATGACGGAGCACGTGGACTGACTAAATGGATAAACTTTTAAAATGTCTGTACACGTGACTTAAGCATGTTCCAGACCAGCCTCCCAACAGAGGTGACTTTGATGGGAGCTTGGTTTCCAACCGTGGACTGTGTTTCGGCTACAAACTCGCCCTTCAATATGCTCGCGTAGCCAAATCACGTGCCGTAGTTGTAGAAATGGCTCCTAATTTGTCAAAATTTTAAAATGTACGCGTTTCTTTAGAATTTTTGTGTCTAATTGACATCGCTGGTCCTTGACTCACGGACCGTGAGAGACATTGTACTGGCACACGTGCGCATCCGCCGTCTGCCGCAACGCAACTGGCCTATGGTTGGATGGCGTTGGATGCAATCCGGCGGACAGACGGATGTAATCCGCGCAATCCAACTGTGGATGAGAGCGCGCGCCCGTTCTCCAATGATGTTGAAAGTAAAATAAAAGTGGATTACATCTATCGTCTAGAACATTGATGGTGAACTTTTATGTATCAACGTGCAATTTTCTAAAAGTTAATGTTTAATGAAATCATATATGTGCCATCAAATCGTTGCATAATAAATTTTGTGATCGGTGACGTCCCCAAAACATTGTTTCGCATGTCATTGGTTCGCCATCCCTAGTCTAGAATGTCTAGATGGATGGATGGCAACAAGCAAGGTCCTAGATTACATCCGTCTGGAACATGCTTTACATTTGTTGCGTACCTATGGACATTTTTTTTAAAGTCTGACATTTTCGTTAAAATGGCTCACCTCAGGTAGGCGACAAGCGCAGTGCGCGCTGCACGTCGTGCCCGGGCGCGCGCTGCAAGCGGGAGTGCAACGGCGCGCGCATCGACTCGGTGGCGGCCGCCGAGCAGTTCCGCGGCTGCACGCACGTGCGCGGCACGCTCGAGATCTCGCTGCGGGCCACTGGTGGTCAGTACACTACCTCCACAATAATAACACCTAGAAGCCGAGTCCTTGTATGTAAAGTGAGCCAAAATAGCACAGTTTTCATATTTATATCCTTCATATTGTTATGTTACCTAATCGTAACTAATTTAGATAATCCCCTAAAGGTAGAGTTATTGAAACTTTTTCGTTCTTATAGGTACGATTAGGTAACGTTTGAAGGATAAAAATTTGAAAACTGAGCCATTTTGGCCACACTTTTGACAGTGCGCTTTGTAGGGAACTGTCGTTCTAGATTGTTATTATTCTAAGACAATATCACACACAGCCCCTGCCCCGTATTTCAATACAAACTCTGAAAACTTGCCCAGTTTTCGGAATGGCTATCATTGCGTCCGTTTTATTTACTACTTGCTTCCGCCCGCGACTTCGTCCGCGTGGACCCTAAGGAACCCTTGGGGAGGCATGTGTAATGGTAACTTATATTTTAATCCAGGTTATAAACTATCTGGTGTGCCAAATTTCATCCAATTCCGTTTAGTCGTTTTTGCGTGATTGAGTAACAAAAATCAAAATATCTACACATCTAAACTTTCCCATTTATAACGAGAAAGAGATGTAGCTACAGCAATTCGTAAACCTAGTAAGATTTAAGAGCTTGTAATACCCCCACCCTCCCTGTTCTCTTAGCATTTTTTCAAAATTCAATTCAAAATATTGAATTTACAAATAATCGAACGATCAAAATATCGAATGGTTAAAATATCGAACGCTCAATACATCGAATGATTAATTTATCGAAAAAATATATTGTACATAGTTTCTTCCATCATGAACAAACCAGTAGATATTTCAATGTTCATGAAACTTAATTTCCGAACGAAGCTATTGCGTCAAATAATTTTTGTTCTACCCAGTAACGCAGTAATATTTCGTATACAGAGCAGTTTATTTATAACTTCATAGCAGCAGTCTTGTTTTATCAGTTTATGTTTGAATTGAGTATTTTTGTGCTGAAAAGTTAATGAATTTGGAGAATAATATTTTTCGATAAATTAATCATTCGATGTATTGAGCGTTCGATATTTTAACCATTCGATATTTTGATCGTTCGATTATTTGTAAATTTCGATATTTTGAACGTTCGATGTTTTGACCGTTCGATGTTTTAACCGTTCGATGTTTTGAGCGTTCGATGTACAGTGTTCGATATTTTGATTTTCGATCATTTGGTATTCGATATGGCGTAGGTAACCCTGCAAGAATAGACTCGTCTAATAATAACGTAATTGTACAGGTAACACAATGGCTGCCTTAGAAGCATCACTTGGAGAAATCAGGGAGATTGTTGGTAGCTTGAAGGTGACGAGATCGTACACTCTAATCTCGTTGATGTTCTTGAAAAGTCTCAAAACTATCATTGGCGTACCGACGGAAAACAAGTAAGTACAGTATGCCGTGTTATAGTCGGATATTGGCATGTTTTGTAAAACCGGAAGTTGGTTTTGTCCAATAAGTCTTTGATTTTTGTCTGATTAATGCCCTTCGGATATTATGAGTATTTAATAAAGTAGGTATAGGTACTAAATTTTTTAGCGTTCAAGATCATTATCTCTATATTATTTATGACTTTTTAAATGTTTAAGTCCAATTCAAAGATGGCAGGATAAATTTTGCCGATTCACAAATCGTCCACCAGTCGGCGCACTACCGGCAATTTGGGGCTAGTGTAGATGTAGACCTGTCATTTATTGTTTTCTATGTGTTTGCTACAAGAAATTTAAATGAATTTTATAAGTTCTTGGTTTGTTATCAATTTTTGGATATCAGAAGGAAGCGCATTTTCGTAAATTTATTTCAATTTTTCTTCCAAAACGTTTTGGTTTTCTTCAATCCTTTATTCGTTAACTGTCCAACTGAAAAACATAATTGAAAAATAACCGGGAACATAGCCTTTATACACGTCATTCGTCACGATTCTTCTTGTCAGCAAAAAAGTCTCGAGCGAGTAGGTAGGAAAGTATAGACAATTCAAAAGCACTTAATTGTTAAGTTTATTTGAATAAAGTATTTTTAAATTTCAATATATCACGTACCAAATGTCTTCACCTACACAGATCATGTCATGAGATCATTAATATTTTTGTTGAAGGGGTCAAGCATTACACGTATTTAACAATCCAAACCTGGAGATACTGTGGGACTGGTCGACCTTCGGCGACCTGAACATCACGGGGGGCAGCCTCTACATCCACCTCAACCCGAAGCTCTGCTACTTCCAAATACTGCCGCTGAAAAATATGACGCACAACCCGAGGTCCAAATTCACCGAAATTGAGGTGTCTGAAGACAACAATGGCGACCAGGCTTCGTGTAAGTCTTATAATTCGTTATGCTACGTTTCTATGATTATGTTATTCCACTGCCCGCAATGATTAGCATTATTTGATTACATCTTCGTGTATTATTTCTAATGAGGTAGGTAACAAAAACTTAAAAATTAATAAGATGGCAGCAGTACCTGCCCACCCCAGAATAGTCTGGTGCCCACCCCAGAAAACAAAAAAAGATCTGTTTAAGCTAAAGTCGAGAAAGTTTGGCAATTTTTTGTACATTTCGTACATTAAGTAAGCGTTAACTCATATTTTTCCATTTCCCTTTAAGGCCAGCCCCCCCTGGAAAATATCTCTAGATACGCCCATGTTGATGGCAGCAGTATGTACTTTCTAGCAATATAAATCAGTCAAATCGTGGTGATAATTTCATTTTCAGATTAATTATTTCTTCGCGATATAATTAAGTCTCTTATGGCCGAATACTCAAACGCCAATTAACTTTGAGGGGGCTCTCAAACGTCGTCCTGTCGCATTAAATGTCAAAGAATGACAAATACAGCATGCTGTTTGAGAGCCGCTCAAAATTAAGTAGCGTTTGAGTATTCGGCGATTAGGCTCTCCTCTGCGTTGAGCGGGATCCCGGTGCGGGTACACGGCGCGGGAATATAGATTGCTGGTTTTTTAACGGACAGATGCTTGCAGTGCATGACTAAGCTCTATTGCCCCGCGCGCGTATTTCGCTTAACGCAGCGGAGAGCCTGACACCTTTGACCTGATGCGCAGGTTCACCAAAAACGCTGCAGTTGAAAGTGAAGCAGCTGCGGTACGACGCGGCGTTACTGCAGTGGGATACATACTGCGTGGCTGATATCCGCAAGTTGCTCGGGTACTCCATCTACTACATCGCCGCTGAACAAAACGTCACGCTGTACGGGCAACGCGACGCCTGCTCTGACTCGTAAGTGATTATTAGCATTGTCAAGCCAGTGACACTCCGCACTTTAGGTATGAAGCTATAAGTACGCGGCCGGCTCGACCGGTCGGGCCAATGGGCAAGATGACTATTTTTTTTATTTTATGTTACGTAAATTACCTCTCAAAAAAAGAAACATTGGTAAAAGAATTATTTCGCTAGCATGAAAACGGCCCGAGATATCACAGTTTGAAATGCACAAAATTGGACTCACCCGAAAACGCTCCATACTAACGGCTACTCAGTTATGACGTCACGCTTGAGTAGTTTGTATGCAACGCGTAGGAATTTTGCACGGCAGCTGTATTAAATATTGTGTTTATCAAAATTGTTTCTTGGACATGGACAAATTTGCTACAAATTTTACGGACTAATTAAATGTATTATTTATTTCAACAAATTTTATACTTTTTAAATGGACTTGTCCATCCAACTTTGAAGGGCCATAAAACAAATAATACGCAATATATAAAACCAAGAGGTATACAAGCTACTCTAAAAGTTTAATATGTTTACGATTTTTATTAGTATTTCGTTATTTTATTAATTAGTCATCATACCCATTGACTTACAGATGGAACGTCCTAGACGTGACGATAGACGAAGCACGCGGGCACAACTCCTCCAACGACGAGAAGAACGTGCTATCAGACCAGTGCAACCTGCAGAACCAGCCGCAGTTCAAGATCATCCGCCCGCTCATCCCGTACACGCGGTACGCGGCCTACGTCAAGACCTACACTACGCAACAGGACAAAATGGGCGCGCAGAGCCCTATCATCTACTTTAGAACTCTGCCAGGACGTAAGTTTTTTTATATTACAGAGATAAGTAATAATATGTTGCGTTTGGATAATAAGGGCTTAAAGAAAGAAAACTATTATTTACTAGCGGCCGCCCGCGGTTTCACCCGCATGGTTCCCATCCCGTTGGAATATCGAGATAAAATGTAATCTACGTTTTAATCTAGGCTATCTCTATCTGTGTGCCAAATTTCAACCAAATCCGTTCAGTAGTTTTTGTGTGATTGAGAAACAAACATCCAAACCTACAAACTTTCACATTTAGTAGGATAAACATTAAGACCTTCGTGGTCGACAAATAGGAGCATAAAGAGCGTTGATTCATCACGGTATGACATTTCATACAAACTTTCAAGTTCTATAAAACTTCATACGCATATTAATCAGGATACATACGCTGCTTTGGTAAATTTAGAGTTGTGTTGTTATTCATGCAAATAGTTGAAATTGGTTGCTTTTGAGTTGTGTTGTTATTCATGCAAAGCAGCAGTCTAAAAAGTTAGAGCCGGTTTCTGGATTGAGAATTTAACGTTGAGAACAACTTAAGCACGACTTAAGTATGACTCAAATATATTTTTGTTACATTGACAGAAGACGTTTCGTTTTTCACAAATCCATCTTAAGAATTCATTCACAATAACAGAAAACTTATAAAATTATTCTCAACTAGCGGCCGCCCGCGGTTTCACCCGCGTGGTTCCCGTTCCCGTGGGAATATCGAAATAAAAAGTATTCTATGTTTTAATCTAGGCTATCTACTATCTGTGTGCCAAATTTTAACCAAATCCGTTCAGTAGTTTTTGCGTGATTGAGGAACAAACATCCAAACATCTAAACATCCAAATATCCAAACCCACAAACTTTCACATTTATAATATTAGTAGGATTTGTTGCAATTTAGTAGTATCTTACTTTTAGAATATTTTTTTCAGTTTACATTATGAAAATATTGAAATCCAAACGGACGGAAAATGGATCGTCCATTGCAAATAAAAAAAACCGATAATTAATACCGGTTTTTTTACTTGTAATGGAACATCTAAGTATAGTTTGAGAAAAACTCAATTAAAAGTGATTTGAGAAAAGCTAAATATGACGAATGAAACGTAAGAAACTTAAGTCGTCATCAACTATTTGAGCAAAACTTAACTGATTCCAAGTAAAATGCTCAATTCAGAAACCGGCGGTTAGTGAAGAACATTTTTGAAATGTCCTATTTAAAACTGAGAATTGGCAGTTTCAATGGAAATTTTAAAATCGGTCTAATTTAACTGTAACACTACTTATCTAAAATGTTTTCATGACCAATGTATTTTGCTTATGTGTATGAAGTTTCATTAAAATCGGTCCATTCATTTCGAAAAATAAGGACTTGAAAGTTTGTATGAAATTCCGTGACGACTCGACGCTCTAAAGATTTATTAAATTAATATCTAATAGTTCGAATTAATGATGGTAAATATAATGTGAAGGTCCGAGCCCACCTGCCGGTCTGACAGTGGAGTCGACAGGGCCGCACTCGGTGAAGATCAAGTGGTCCCCGCCCACCATGCCCAACGGCACCATTACGCTGTACCACGTCAAGATCCAGGCCAACAGCTACAACCGCCCCAAGATACTCGCCTGGAGGAACAACTACTGCGGCAACCGTAAGTCTGCTTACCATACAATCTGATATCAACTCATGAGTGTATTTCATGACTTCGACGACAAAACTGCGCATAACACGATCGCGACAACTTGTTACTGCCGCTACCGTGGTTGCGACAGAAGACTACTGCGCATATCGTCATAGCGACAGAACTCTACTGCGGTGCACCCTACTCCGATATAACGCTACTTCGACAAACTTAAAAAAGTGACGGGACAGTCCGGCAGTGCAACAAACAGTAGGTAGTGTTTATTATTCTTATATTCCCTACCTCCGCAGTACCATTTTTTTAATTAGAGGGAGAGGGGGGGGGGGGAACACATTTTATCACTTTGGATTGAAAATAAATTGAGAAAAATCTATCTATAGACAGTGCATGTAAAGGTTTAATGAAGAATAATTTTCCAGTTTCAGTTCCATATATGTGTATATATGGGAAGGGGAAATAAAGGGGGGGGGGGCTTTATCTTTTACTTTTTTTGTGAAAATAAAGCGGTTTACATCTACCTACCAAGTTTCAACTGTGTAATCTATAAGGGTTAAGTTTTTGCCTTTGTTTAGGGTTCCGTAGCCCAATGGCAAAAAAAAAAATATAATTCAATTCATTATATAAGGTCCTTCTTAAATAGTGCACATAACTTTAAAGGGTCAATGTACTCATGCATACAAACAACTTTTACTATGGTACCAACATTGAAAACGCGAAAAAAAAATCAGCTGTTCCATACACTTTGATCTATTCGATTTTAATTTTTCTATGGAACAGCTGATTTTTTTTCGCGATTTCAATGTTGGTACCATAATAAAAATTGTTTGTATGCATGAGTACATTGACCCCTTAAAGTTATGTGCACTATTGAAGAAGGACCTTATATATGTTACCGGCAATGTGTATTCGCCGGCATTGTATACAATGCCTAGGCATTGTATACAATGCCTGAAACGATCAGGCAATGTATGAAATGATATTAATTTTATACATTGCCTAGGAATTGTATACAATGCCTGGTGGTCCACCGGCAATGTGTAAAATAAGTTTATTTCTGTTGTCTGTTATAAAAAAATAACCTCGAAATTTAAGGCTCACGCTCCGCTGCGCTACGCGCTCGCCTTAAATTTCTAACCTAACCCGGGACCTACAGGAGTAAAGCAGGTTCGGTTCCAAACTCAATAAGCCGCCCTTGAGCCCCCCCCGAGCCCTCCTCGAGCCATCCCGAGCCCCCCCGAGCACCCCTCGATCCCCACTCGAGCCCCCCTCGAACCCCTTCGAACCCCCCGGAGACCCCATCGAGCCCCCCGACCCCCCCCCCCCGAGCCCCCCTCGTGCCCCCTCCGAGCCACCCTCTAGCCCCACTCGAGCCCCCTCGAGCCTCCCTCGAGCCCCCCTCGAATCCCCTCGAGCCCCCTCAAACCCCCTCGAACCCCCCTCGAGCCCCCCTCAAGCCCTCTCCTCGAGCCCCCGTCGAGACCCCGTCAAGCCCCCCGAGCCCCCCTCGAGCCCCCTCAAGCCCCCTCGAGCCCTCCTCGAACCCCCCTTGAGCCCCCCTCGAGCCCCCCCTTGAGCCCCCCTTGAGCCCCCCTCGATCAAAATCTTTTTATTTTACACATTGCCGGTGGACCAGCAGGCATTGTATACAATGCCTAGGTAATGTGTGAAATAGACAATAATATTCATTCTATTTCATACATTGCCTAAAAGGGCCAGGCATTTTATACAATGCCTGCGTTTCATACATTGCCGGTGACATATATAAATAATTCAAATCATTCATAATGTCACTTTGCCTATATAAATAATGCCTCCGACTGCATGTTATTTTGTTGCCTTTAATATTTAATCATGTTTCCATCTTTTCAGTTGACTTGTCTTTTTATGCAGGCGGGTTTTTTTTTCATTAAGCTACGGAACCCTAAACAAAGGCAAAAAACTTAACCCTTATAGATTACACAGTTGAAACTTGGTAGGTAGATGTAAACCGCTTTATTTTCACAAAAAAAAGTAAAAGATAAAGCCCCCCCCCCTTTATTTCCCCTTCCCATATATATATGGAACTGAAACTGAAAAAATATTCTTCATCAAACCTATACATGCACTGTCTATAGATAGATTTTTCTCAATTTATTTTCAATCCAAAATGATAAAATATGTTCCCCCCGCTCTCCCTCTAATTAAAAAAAATGGTACTGCGGAGGTAGGGAATATAAGAATAATAAACACTACCTACTGTTTGTTGCACTGCCGGACTGTCCCGTCACTTTTTTAAGTTTGTCGAAGTAGCGTTATATCGGAGTAGGGTGCACCGCAGTAGAGTTCTGTCGCTATGACGATATGCGCAGTAGTCTTCTGTCGCAACCACGGTAGCGGCAGTAACAAGTTGTTGCGATCGTGTTATGCGCAGTTTTGTCGTCGAAGTCATGAAATACACTCACAACTCATAAATGTTAGTCAATATATTGAGTTCAATGTTTTCTTACAAAGCATCGATAATCAAATGCCAAAATGTTCATTGATCGGTATTTTGTACGATAACGCGTGCGTAAAATTCTCTACATCGTGAAGCTGCCTCGCGATATTGAGATTAAGACACGACATAAGACTGTTATAATAATAACCTTAAGATCTTTTATGTACCTACCACATCCATACACAGGCGCGGTCGCAGCCTATAATTTGGGGGGGGGGGGGGGGGTCACTAATAATAATAATTGCTTTTTGTAAATTTTTAGAAGCTTTTTCTATGTGACATGTACGATTTTGGGGGGGTCATGTCCCCTGTGACCCCCCCCCCCCCCCCTCGGACCGCGCCTGTCCATACATATAATAAAACAGAAAAAAATGTGTGTCTGTACATTACATATATTTAAAAAAAATATGTGGGGCGATGGAGACATACTAATAGAGTAAGAGTTTGAAAAAAAAGTGTGTCTGTTTGTCTGTTTGAACACGCAATCTCCGGAAATACTGAACGGATTTGAATGAAATTTTGTTTGTTATATAGCTGTTAAGCCTGGGAATAACTTAGGGTATAACTGATTTTGGAAAATGGAACACCTGATACAGAACCGTAATGGTCCAACTTAACCATAAGGAATATGAAAATGACACCTTAGCAAAAGTTGTTCAGCCTGATGAGCATTTTTTGTTGAGGTATAAAAATCGAACATCTGGAACACCTGATGCAGAACCATAACACTGCTACAAGTATTTTCTTATGTAACTACTTTAGTTCATTTATATGCATACGCCGAAGTCATAAAGTCCACGCGTACGAAGTCGCGGGCATCAGCTAGTGATGTAATAAACTATATCTACATACTTTAGTACTTAACTACAGAACTTTTAAAATATCAACGTCCAATAAATCACAAATGTATCTATGATTCTGATAATTTACTCTGTTGTCGCTTATTGCATCATAATAGCAAATAAGAGTAGCTTTAGCATTACAGAAGTTTAAAACTACCAAGATACAATAATGCTTACCTATTGAATATTAGGTCTCTTACTGAAATGAACCATGTATGTAACGCCGACATTTTATGTAATTATGATGTTACTGTCTTTAGCTAACGCGTTAGCAAACATAATTGCGGGCCGCGGCGAGATAGCCCCAGAGAAGGAAGAAGCGAAGACCACAGGCGAGGTGAAGAACGGCTCCTGCTCCTGCAAGGAGGAGTCCCGCGGCACCAAGTTCACGTCGCGCGCCGAGGAAGAGCGAGATGAAACTATCAACTTTGAAAATGAGTTGCAGAATGGGGTAAGACTTAGATAAGTTCGCTGGTCATTGTTTTTCTTCTATCCTGTTGAGTTGTGGAGCCTTATGCCGGTGACACGCCACAGCCATGTTTCATAGTTTTGATATACAGGGTAATTTTGCGACCTCTTTACAAACTCAAATACAAGTTCAGGGTAGTAGTAAAAAAAATAGGTGAGAAAATTATGAATGATTTCTTTTTAAATTCACAGTTTTTAGACAGTTTTTAAATACTAACGCTCATGGTGTTGTATATTATATAAAAAATTATAAGAAAAGTGATAATATACATTATTTTTATGTGGATACCTAGATGTTCGTTTAGTTAGTCCAACTCTTGTAATTTTGCGACAAACTCAAATACAAGTTCAGGAAAGTAATAAAAAAAAAATAGGTGAGAAAATTATGAATGATTTCTTTTTAAATTCACAGTTTTTAGACACTTTTTAAAAATCAAGGCGCGCACGCTCATCCTTGCGCACGTGACGCGAGCGGGAGAAGGGGGGTGGTGGGAGGGTGGCTCGCAAACAGTGACAATGACAACCATTTAAATTTGTGTAGGGAAAACTTTGGTGTTAAAATGCAGATAAAGTTAAAATTTAAAATAAAAAATGTTTTTTACTTCATAAATTGATTGTGTTGCTTATATAGAATGTCCTGACAAAATTTCAAAAGGGGTCCAAAAATTACCCTGTATTGTCCGTGGCTCCGGGTTCGCGGGCCACAGCATTCGTAGTGGTGCCAATAGGGAATAAGCATCATTTTTTTAAATCTTAATCAAAAGTATAATGCGTGAGAAAATTAACTGTAATATTAAAACTTTTCTCTTGTGTTTTTTTCTTGTGATATAGTTACTTGAAGTTAGCGCGCAGCAGCACCCGCCGAAAACGCTTCATACAAAACGGTGACGTCACACATCACGTTTCAGGTGTGTTTCGGCGCGTTTAATATGGAGTTAGCCAATAATCTTCAATTATCTCCCTAAATTTTGCGTTTAAGTACATATGTGTCATACAAAATATTGTTTCTTATTCGATATTCTATCTGACTGTAAAGTGTATTATATCCGAAAATGAAAAAAAAATATCGTCATTTTCCCCTGATTTCATCGTGTGATAAAACTAGGATTATACATTTTTTTTATTTTTTTTCCTGTTCCATCATGTTTTTATACGTGTCCGCAGCGATCAAGCTCAAATTCATCAAAATCGGTGACTTATGCATATTCCCTATTATATTCTGTTGTGGAGCACGAATCGCAGTCCACAGCCGTGATTCACGCAGCACGCCGCGAGTGTAGAACAGGCATTGGCTTGTTAGGCTAAGGAAGGCTATGTTCCTAGATATGAAATGTTACATACAACAACCTTATCATGTTGCTAAGTTGCCAAAAGCAGGATATAAGTCACTCACTCAACAGGATAGTAGGGCCCTTTTTACCCGACTGCAAAGAAAGGGTTATGTTTTTAACGTGACTATTTGTCAATCAGTGCAGCTATGAGTATTTTGTTCTATTTTCAAATTGACGCAATATAAGCAAAATAAGGGTGCTTCTACACAGTGCCAGCGCAAGTTGAGCACTTGTGCAAGTTACATGCTCCGTAGAAACACGTGAGCAGGTCCAGCTTCATAGCATTGTGACCCCGCGCAAGTCAACGTGCGCAAGCACCGTGTAGAATAGAAGCGCTAAAAATTTCATGACAGATGGCAAATTGTCATGTTTATCAAATAGGGCCCAGGCAATTTGAAACTACAATAACAATAACTTTAATTGGTATCTTCCCCAGGTGTATATAAAATCAGATAGGTCCAACCGTGAGAAAAGTCCCGAGAACGCGGGCAACGTGCGCGCGCGCCGCTCGATCGACTTCACCCTAAACAGCATGCTTGTCATCCTCACCGAGAACTCGGACCCCGTGCTCGGCCTCAACTACACCAACACCACCGACAGAGACGGTAAGCATCTCCTCTCCTCCTCACACCCTTGCGGATTCCGAATACAACCTCATTCTTCATGCTTCACTCTAAGGCGGCCCCTAGACGACACAATCATATTGCGCAATATTTAATTGCACAATAAGGTTGAAATACCCTTTTTGCCTAAACGATCAATTATATTGACAATAACAATATTGCGCAATATAGTATAGTATTGGTATTTCGTGTGCTATCTTCAGCAAAATGTCAGAAAAAAGTTTAGCTGTAGCTATAATCTCAGAATATTTAGTAGTATTATCATCTATATTGTTATTATAAGATGAAAACGTCACTGATTAAAAAAATATTGCGCAATGTTGACCCTAGACGGTGCAATGAAAGAATATTGCGCAATTAAAATCTAAATCGCTCAAACTTTTGTCCAATCATTGCGCAAACTTCAATATTAACCCTACACGGTCAATGAAATTGTGCAATATGAAATATTGTGCAATATAATAGATAGTCTAGGGGCCGCCTAAATCCAATGTAGAACGTAGAGGAAAAGATTGTACGCGTAGTCCGCAAGAATCGCGTCACCACAATCATAATGACCATTAACGCAACCTTGAAGCGTATCTCTCTATGCTTGTTCTTCATCTTTGTCATGCTTGTAATCGTACACGAACCTCATCACGTCCATCTAAACATTTTCGTTTCAGCAACATGCAGTCACATCGAGCCTAATGTTTGCGTCGTAAAGGAGAATAGTACAGGTTACAACCACAGAACTATTTGTTTTATGTCACGGGTATCCGGTTGCTGCATGCTCTGCTCTATCATCACAGATGAACGAAACGATTTCACGTTAGCATCATTTTTCTTTTTTTTTTTCATTTACTGGATGAGCGAAGCGATTGACGCATGTTTTCATTAAGTAGAATACCTAACTTAATCATTTTTGCATGAGTTTTGTAGAGTATGTATGATCTTGTATTCGAAATATTGCTGCGCTCATCAGGCTGATTGATATGAAAATTGCATGTGGTAATTTAAAACTTTACTTTGAAGTAGTCTATTTTATTCACCTAGTCGAACTAAGTAGGTATATTTTTTGTAAAATTTTATCAACTGTGTTTTACATTTGGGTGGTATGAGGAAGTTTTATGTCAAAAGAAGTTTGGCCTGTATTCTCATTTTGTTCGACCAAAAAAGGGCCTAGTTAAACTATCAGTTCTAACATAAATTGCTCAGTTTATAAGCTTTGATTGCACAACTTCCCTATGCCGTCTAATTATTAAAATAAACTCTTATTCAAAAAATGATTATTTGACTTAGTTACCCAATTTTCGATTGGAATAAAAACGACATTAAGAGCCCGTGCAAATTTTGCCGCTGTCCTTCAAATCTTATATTGCAAAAAGTGGCCGAGACACATTTTTTAGTTACGCACTGAAAAAGAAATCTTAAGAAAGCATGAAATGTGCGAGCGAGAGAACGGCAGTCAGCGGCAAAATGTGTACGGACTCTTAAAAGTCATACTTTCGCATAAAAAAATAAATGATTAAAGCTTCGTACAAACTGACGCGAATTCGATCACGCTATGAGGCATTTTGACGGATTTTGATCACCTAACCTCAAAGGAATAGCCATAGCCATTGCCATAGCAATTCTCTAGCAATTCATTTGGCAATGGTTATGGCTATAGCTTTGAGTTTGGTGGTCAAAATTGCCGCGACGCGAGTGAATTCGCGTCAGTTTGTACGAAGCTTAAATTAATTTACATAGTTGACTTATAGTGGTAACGAAGTGTACGTGTCCTCAGGCTATGTGCAGTCCCTGTACTATAAGTTGTCGAGCAACTGGACTACGCTGGCGGTGCGCGACATGCGGCACTTCACGTGGTACACGGTGAACGTGTGGGCGTGCCGCCAGCGCGAGGACAACGAGCAGGACTCCACCTACTCCGAGCAGTGGTGCTCCAAGCGGGCCTTCAACACATTCCGCACCTTGGAACTTGGTCAGTTTGTAGTTTACGCACTTAAGCCTTGAGATTGATAATGTTGACTGGTAGAGAAGGGTACGTACCACACCCCCGGCACTCCATACAAGCGTCGCGTTTCAACTACCTATTACACAGACGCTACACAGTGACGTGTTGTGTGCGTATGCGTGAAGTTTAGGGCTATTGAATGAGCACACGATTCGGCACACGAACTTGTGGGATGGAGTAAGGTCTTGGACGAATCAACCACTGGACACGTAACGTAAGAAAAATGTAAGAAATCACGATCAACCAATTTCTGCGGGGTGAGGGGGGATTACACTTGTCAAATTATGACAATGTTATAGGGTGATTTAGCCGGTTTTCGGCCATAACTGATGACCAAATATGATGGATTTTGAAACTCGTACATTAATTCGCGGCCAAGCGGCCGAAAAGCAAATGACATCCCAAAAATGCATTTAGTCACCCGGCCATCAAATTTAAATGTATCACACCGAATACTTTACGCGTTTAAGTCAAAATAATAGTACTAAAACTAATTTATCATACTTACACTCAATTGCAAGAAGCTTCAATTTATATCTTCTTTAGCTAATGCCACTTTATCGCTTATACAATCATTAACATAATGATTTCATTAGTTTGTTGCATCAACCTATTTTAGGCTAAAAACTTAATCCTTTAACTAATAAGAGCCTTAAACATTGTTGCCAATAATAAAAATGAATGGGATGGCCGGATGGTTGAGTTTTGTTTTGAAAAGTATTTGAAGTTTGTATATAAATTGGCTTGTATATAAATATTCGAAGTATTCGAATATTCGACTTGCAAGCCCTACTACCGACCCAGTAGTGTCGTAGGTAAATGAAAAATTCCATACATATGCATTCCCCACGACCACAGTATAAAGAAGTACTACCAGTAAGCCGACTCCTTTGTTTATAAACGCATGCCGCCACTGTGTAGGTATAAGCACAGAAACTCCATCAAGGGTCAGGGTTGTCACAACAAAAACTACTCAAAATTTAGATAAAAGTTTGAATTTGTAATAACGGAAGAATAAAAATAGTCAATAGGGCCTTTTCAATAATATCATCGTAACAGACAAAACAGAGACAGCAAACATGAAACCACTGATTGTTTTTTCGCGATTTCAAAGTTTGTCCCATAGTAAAAGTTGTTCAGTTTGATGGTCCCTATCAAACCATGACGTGGATTTACAATTAAAAACAGAACTAATCCTGTAAACCATAAGACGTTTTGAAATTTCGTTACGTTTCTTAAAACGTACACCCCTTCAAGTTAGAGAGCGCAAACTGGAGGAGATTGCGCTCTCCGACTCTGCCGCTCACTTCCCCGCGTACCACCCATCGTTGCCCCGCGCAAGTACATGAGTCGGACAACTGTTAGTAGTATTAAAACTGTGCCACGACACTACCATTAAAAACTTAATTAACTTCTTAAAATTACATTATCAAAGTACCAGGGTAGCATAGATTTAGAGGAGGTCAACATTTTTAAACATAATAAATTGTTAAAGTCCTTATCCGCGCGACCTTGAGCAAGTGAAGGAGGCCTGGTTATGTTTCCGAAATGGCCGAAAACCAAACCGGCAAACCGGCTAAGTCACCCTACTTTGTTTATATACCAATTTTTATTTATTTTACGAAAAATAGCTACTATAATAGGTTGAAATTGTGCTTACGCGTGAAAAGAAAGATTTCTTGATTGCCCGCTATTTTTTTTGCTGAACAAGACGGAGCATTTTGCACATTTTTGTACCAATGTTTCGCCACGAGCTCTAGCATCACACTGACAACGCGATATCGTTTACTGAGGCTATCGGTCACAGTAAGTGGCAGAGGGGTAAAGGCGAATATGGCTGTCATTTCGCGTCCAGTTGTTAATTCGTCCAAGAGTAAGGTAATTGATTCTGGGGTGGAGCGTAGAGTTTCCTTTCTGTACGGTAGTACTTACTTATATCTATTCTTTGATTGTACAATAGAGATAGGTAAAAAAAAATAACATGTATAGTCCGATTCAAACTTTATGACATCTGTTAACATCACGCGAGACGATGCGCAGAACACAAATTTGATGTTAGTGTGTGAGAGAGACAAGTGGTGGGTTACGCGCATAGTGGCTAATTTCACAAAAGTCATAAAGTTTGAATCGAGTTATACGACTGAAGTGATCGCTTGCGGTACAAAACGACGTATTTTAATACTGCATCATCACGCTTTAAAAGCTCAAAGGTTCCTTTGGTCTTATAGATTTGTCCACGATTATGGATAGTAAAAAACTATAATTTCCATTCGATGGCTGAAAGAAAGTGCTAACGAATATTTTTCTTTTGCAGCCAATGCTGACGTAGTAACGAATTTGCAAGCAGAAGTGCTGCCCTCGAACAAAACGCTGCCCGACGTGAACGTGACGTGGAAACCGCCGCCGAACCCCAACGGGTTCGTCGTCGCTTACAACGTGCACTACACGCCTATCGAGGACTCCAACCAGGTTACTAATCATCATACTTGTTTATGTTATACGGATTAATTTTCATAATTTCTCTTACATATTTTACATAAGTAAGTGAATGAATGAATGAATGAATGAATGAATGAATGATTTATTCGGTGACATGACATGATAATTAATACTAAGCTTAAAAGTAGATACATTAAAATAAATATAAAATAAATGGCACCGAAAAGGCATTTACTCAGCATAATGTCGCAGCATTCAAGAACACCACGACGCTGGTCTTCCGCAAATGCCAAAAATAAATGAGAGAAACACTGCTACGCATAGACTACAATTTGCTGATCTAAAAACTGCACTGCAATAGAGAATCATTATTAAGAAATGGTACAAAATGTGTGTCATTAAATAAGTTGTGAGTAAATATAAAATAATATAGGTAGTGTTAATTGATATATATTATATAGATAGGTACTTCAGAAAACGTCAAGCTCCTCCACCTCATGTTTTATTGAACCATGCTCCACCTGACACCTCAACTTAGTAGGCGGGACACAGCGATTTAAGTATGTGTTTTTTGTAAATTTAAAAGATAGCTTTTGTAATTTACCTTAAAAGTTCTAACAGAGCGACATAATTTTAGGGGAGGTGGAATATTATTCCAACATTTCGTGGCACAGTAGCGGAAGCTGCCACGAAACGCTGCAGTGCTGTGGCTGGGGCAAAGCAAGAGAGGAGTTATTCTGGCTTGGCGGTGGGAAAACTCAAGTTTATCGTATAGATAAGATGGAGATCCAGTTTGTATAACACCAAATAACAGCGAGGCAAAATGAAGTGCGCGTCTGGACTGCATGTTAATAAGGCGTTCTTGATTAAGGAACGGAGTAACATGGGCTCTGCGAGGAATCGAGAAGCAGTACCGAGCACAGGCGTTCTGGACGCGTTGTATAAGTTTTTTGGTGTAATCAAAAATACACTCACCTATCACAGTGTCTGCATAGCTCAATTTTGATAGTATTAGGGCTTCGCAGAGCTTCACCCGCACCTCAACGTCTACAAAGTCGCGTACTCGATACAGCACTTTTAGCCTGTAAAAGCAATTTCTAACTATTTCCAGGACGTGATTATGAAACCTCAATCTACCATCCATGAGAACACCAAGGTTCCTAAGTAATATTAATATTATTAATATTAAGTAATATTATAAATAAACAGCAGAGATATGAATGCAAGGGAATTGAATGACGGATGACATAAAACAGGGGTGGCCAAACTTTATGACTCGAGGTCTACTTCTGTTTAAAAAATATGTCGTGCACAAGGTAGAGTTTAGATGTTATTAAGTTGTTTGATATTAAATGTTTTTTTTTTATTCAGTTTATTTAATTCACACTGGCTATCTAAATCGCCTTTGCGGTCGACCTTTTGGCCATCTCTGACATAAAACATCATATTCCTAATTTTGAAAGAAATATTTGAGCATCGACTTATTAACGATAGAATATGTTGGAAATACCTAATTTAAGAACTTTATATTGTAACCATATTCTTGCAAATAAATAATTTATTATTATTAATAACAGGACAGTATGAAAGTAATAAGAATCTATTTGTGCCGACCCCAAATAAATGAGATAGGATAAGGGCAGGGAAATGAGACCTAACGATAGATATTTAATAACTTTCAGTCTTTAATAATCCTTACTTAAACTTGTCACATGCTCGTCACTATAATACCAGTGTTTACTTTTCTGTGAAACAGGCGCAAGACGTGGCCCTACAGACGTGCTTGATGGCGGACGACTACGAGAGCAACGGGCGCTCGTACATGCTGCGCAGCCTGCACGCCGGCAACTACAGCATACGCATCACGCCCATCACCGTCAGCGGCGCCGGGAACGTGTCCGACATATACGTGTACATACCGGTGGGTTACATTACTGGCGTGGCCCTACAGACGCGCCTGATGGTACATGCTGCGCAGCCTGCACGCCGGCAACTACGACATATACGTGTACATACCGGTGGGTTATGTTACTTTTTTACGTTTTTCAGCTTAGAGCATAGCTGTCTGAGTATCTTTGAGATCTTCAATATTACTGTAAAATGGTAATTTTGTCGTCTACAGTGTCTACAATAAACTTGAAACAATTTCGAGTCAAAGTTAAATAGTAGATTGTACAACAAGTGCATAAAACGCATCATTTTACCTGAGACGATATATATCCACCCGAGCCGCAGGCGAGGGTGGATAGTCAAGTCGAGGGTAAAATGGGTTTTATGTACGAGTTATACACTCTGCTTTTCACTTCCATTGTGAGGAAATTAAACAACAATAATGTTAAAAATAAAAATAAAAATATTTCTAACATTTTAGTGATAAATTATATATTTTTGGAATGTGCTCATCAAGACCTTTCATTTGATACCCATATTAAAAAATTGAAAAAATTTTTTTTTTCAATTTTTTGTGACAAAATATATATTTTTGGAATGTGCTCATCAATGCCTTTCATTTGATATCCATATTCAATAATTGAAAAAAAACTCATTTTTTTTATAAAAAAAAAATATAATTTTGGAATGTGCTCATCAAGGCCTATCATTTGATACCCATATTCAAAAATTGCAAAAAAATACTCATTTTTTTATAAAAAATATATAATTTTGGAATGTGCTCATCAAGGCCTTTCATTTGATACCCATATTCAAAAATTTAAAAAAAAATTATCAATGTCTTTCAATAAAATTGATACCCATTTTCAAAAATTAAAAAAGTGAAAAAACAAAATGAAATAACAAGTTAATTCAATTAAGTTTAATTGCATGTGTGGCTGTTTACCTGACGACCTTTGTCTTAAAGTCTGAGACTTAGACGAAGATTTTACTTTATGCACTAGAGCATAAAAAGCGATTTTATGCAGCCTATACCCAACATAAAGACGAACTTTACGAGCATGAGAAGTGAAAAACTATTTATTTGCTCTTAATGCGGTAAGGTAACAGGGTTGATACCAGGGATTGAAATAACGTAAAAAAAATTACGATAAAAAAAATTACGTTAAAAATACCGTTAAAACATTTTATCGGTAAATTTTCCGGTAAAAATGACGTTAAAAATATTTTACCGGTAAAATTAGCGTCAAAAATAGCGTTAATATTTACCGGTACAATATACCAGTAAAATTATTGCAAAAAAATTACGTTATTAATTGTAATAAATAACGTTAATTTTAAAGTTTAACGGTAAAAAAAGTAAGAAGTAACGTTAAAATCAACGTTATTTACTGAAATAACGTCATTTTCAATGTAACGTTATCTAAATTAACGTTATTTATTGACATAACGTTAATTTTATAATTAACGCTAAAAAAAGTAAAAAATAACGTTACATTAAAAAATACCGTTATCATTCCCTTGTTGATACACATTTAAAAATTCAAAACACGCACATAACTGTATAGCATGCGGAAGGTTCATAAGCCGAGTGTGAGCGAGCGTTCTACACATGAGTGCGAGTGCAGAACGCTCGGTCCTTTCTGTAGCGTGCGGCCAACAGCACATTAGGTTATCGAAGATTATCTCTCTATTAGTTTATAAACCAAAACTAGTTACAATATGTTAAGTTCCAAGTTTATTTTTGAAAATCTGACGTAACCCAGCGGGTTTCTATGAGTACAATTTCTGCAGAAGTATTAGCATTGATTTGTTTATAAAACCATAATATATCTCTCTAGAGAGCAAAATCTAATATCGTTAGCAAGTAAAACTAACTCCTATTTATATTGCGTTAGGAGCGCACTGCGGATTCAGGCTACGAGTGGGTATGGGGCCTAGTGGGCGGTTGCCTCGCCATGGCGCTGGTGGCGGGCGGAGGCGTGTGGTACGCGCGCCGGGGCGTGCTCTCACCGGCCGAGGCGAACAAACTGATCGCGTCCGTCAACCCCGAGTACGTGCCCACCGTGTACGTGCCCGACGAGTGGGAGGTGCCGCGCACTAACGTACAACTGATCAAAGAGCTTGGCCAAGGGTCGTTTGGAATGGTGAGTCATGATTACTGCTGCGTTTACTGCTAGGAGAACAAATTGATCGCGTCGGTCAATCCGGAGTACGTGCCCATTGTATACGTGCCCGACGAGTGGGAGGTGCTGCGCACTAACGTACAGCTGGTCAAAGAGCTTGGGCAAGGGTCGTTTGGAATGGTGAGTCATGATTACTGCTGCGTTTACTGCTAGGAGAACAAATTGATCGCGTCAGTCAATCCGGAGTACGTGCCCATTGTATACGTGCCCGACGAGTGGGAGGTGCTGCGCACTAACGTACAGCTGGTCAAAGAGCTTGGGCAAGGGTCGTTTGGAATGGTGAGTCATGATTACTGCTGCGTTTACTGCTAGGAGAACAAATTGATCGCGTCAGTCAATCCGGAGTACGTGCCCATTGTATACGTGCCCGACGAGTGGGAGGTGCTGCGCACTAACGTACAGCTGGTCAAAGAGCTTGGGCAAGGGTCGTTTGGAATGGTGAGTCATGATTACTACTGCATTAAACTGATAGACGAACAAACTGATCGCGTCCGTCAACCCCGACTACGTGCCCGACGAGTGGGAGGTGCCGTGCACTAATGTACAGCTGGTCAAAGAGCTTGGCCAAGGGTCGTTTGGAATGGTGAGTCATGATTACTGCTGCATTTACTGATAGACGAACAAACTAATCACGTCGGTCAATTTCGAGTATGTACCTACTGTGTACGTGCCCGACGAGTGGGAGGTGCTGCGCACTAACGTACAGCTGGTCAAAGAGCTTGGGCAAGGGTCGTTTGGAATGGTGAGTCATGATTACTGCTGCATTTACTGATAGACGAACAAACTAATCACGTCGGTCAATTTCGAGTATGTACCTACTGTGTACGTGCCCGACGAGTGGGAGGTGCTGCGCACTAACGTACAGCTGGTCAAAGAGCTTGGGCAAGGGTCGTTTGGAATGGTGAGTCATGATTACTGCTGCATTTACTAGACGAACAAACTGATCGCGTCGGTCGACCCGGAGTATGTAGTCGACGGCGTAAACTAAGTAACAATATGAAATAATGCTTAGTTCCAGTTTTGGCCACCGGGTTTGATAAGTTTGTGTCGCTGTACTACACTGACAATGAAAATGAGTAGTAAAACTAAAGAGTGCTCGATGACAGCCAAAGGGTTCAAAAAGAATAGGCTAATCTTTGCAAATAAACGATGTTTCATAAAAACTATATAAATTCTCATTTACAGGTGTATGAAGGTATTGGAAAGAACATTGAAAAAGGCAAACCGGAAACTCGGTGCGCTGTGAAAACTGTCAATGAACATGCCACTGACAGGTAAGAGATTCACAATGATAGATAACTATGTTTTTCGAATAAAGCTATCGGCATTAAAGATCTTAAGCTTATATTTACGTGGGAAGAATATAGCCAAACAAACTTGTTGTGTAGGGAGCGCATCGAGTTCTTGAACGAGGCGTCGGTGATGAAGGCGTTCGACACGTTCCACGTGGTGCGACTGCTGGGCGTGGTGTCCCGTGGGCAACCCACGCTCGTGGTCATGGAGCTCATGGAGCTGGGCGACCTGAAGACGTACCTGCGCTCGCACCGGCCCGACGCCGAGGCCGACAACAACCGCAAGGGGCCGCAGAACGCGCCCACGCTGCAGAACATACTGCAGGTACTGTCGATGTAGTTAGTGGCGCCATCTCACAATACTAGGCGACCTGGAGACGTACCTGCGCTCGCACCGGCCCGACGCCGAGGCCGACAACAACCGCAAGGGGCCGCAGAACGCGCCCACGCTGCAGAACATACTGCAGGTACTGTCGATGTAGTTAGTGGCGCCATCTCACAATACTAGGCGACCTGGAGACGTACCTGCGCTCGCACCGGCCCGACGCCGAGGCCGACAACAACCGCAAGGGGCCGCAGAACGCGCCCACGCTGCAGAACATACTGCAGGTACTGTCAAGTTCTTTTTCTTCTTCTTATTTTCGTTTTGGCAATCTACTTTCCTCTTGGAAGTAATTTTTGCCAGTGTCAAGTGTTGAATAGTTCAGTGGTTGATATTGTTTCAATTTCAATTTTCATTAGAATGCGGGTGCATCGCATTCCAATGCTGCTTGGAGCATTTGGCACCAAGTATATCAAGACAGTTTACTCGGTTAGTCTTGCCGAGGTAGCCATCACTACAATGAAAGTCTCAGCTTCACACAACCAAGATCGCGCCTTTTTCAATTATCCCACATATTATTCAGTGGCTTAGACACTTTTACCGTACAACTGCACCGATTTTAAGACACAATATTCACTATGAATCAATTTGCAAATAATTAAAATAGACACCGAACCGAACTCGATAAAATGGCGCCAAAAACTCTACTGTCACAGCGGCGGCACTCCCTGTAAGTGAGAGCTTGGCGCCAATTTGGCGGCGGCAGCGTCGGAAGCGTGACGAGTAGTCACGACTTGTGATAGGGTTGGCTATTAGCATCATTAACCCAAGGAAATTATAAAACGATAGTTTGGTGAAGTAAAGTATTGATTTTATATAAATTTTAATATTAATACATTTTACTATATTACGTTTAAATATATACAAGGTGATTGGTAAGAGCCTTATAAAGCCGAATATGGCAGATAGGGATCATCAAACTGAACAACTTTTACTATGGGACCAACTCTGAAATCGCGAAAAAAAAAACAGCTGTTTCATACATTTTGATATTTTCATTATTATTTTTTTGTATGAAACAGCTGATATGTTTTCCGCGATTTCAGAGTAGGTTCCATAAGAAAAGTTGTTCAGTTTGATGGTCCCTATCTACCATATTCGGCTTTATAAGGCTATTACCACACATTCTGTAGATCAATAAATTAATACAATTTCTTGATTTGCGCCATTTCCTACGTTTATTCTTCGTTTGCCCAAATAGATTTTTTCATTACAATTAATATCAACTTATATTCTTGTTAATTACAACTTAAATAGTGTGTGGGTACTATTTAAGTTGTAATTTCAAAAATGCAAATATCTCGGACACGGTGCGTCGGAGCCAAAAAATTAAGTTTTTCGACCCCCCTTAAAACTACGGAGGTAATAGATGAGAGGTATAAGTAAAATGTCAAAAAACGGTCAAGTGCGAGTTTTTAATATTTTTCTATACTTACAAAAGTACAAAAACTTTTTAGTGTCTGTGTAATAGATTTAGGCTGGCCCCAGACCTACCGGTTTCATTTCTTTGCTTTGCTGTTCTACCTTGCTTGAAAGACCGCCGGCCAACCAGGGTAATTTTCAATCTATCGCATTTTAGGACTAGACTAAATTAGCAAGATAGCCTGGGATTGCGAAGTAGGAAGCTTTTAGGAGATATGCCACCCTGAACATGGACTCCGATCGTTAAAAATAAATGAATAGTTATGCAAGATGTTTGGTAAAGACTTATAGAGCTGAATATGGTAGATGGATAGGGACCATAAAACTGAACAACTTTTACTATGGGACCAAATCTGAAATCGCGAAAAAAATAATGAGCTGTTTCATACATTTTGATAATTTAAACTAAAATTAAAACTTCGCGTTGCATTGCAACCCATACGATGATATTTGATAACACCAAACTAATGGCTATCTTGCCAATGTGGTCTGGTCAAAATATGCGATAGATTGAAAATGAGCCTCTTGGCCGGCGGTCCATGGTAGAACAGCAAAGCAAAGAAATGAAACCGGTAGGTCTGGGGCCAGCCTTATAGTTCGGGGTGAAAGGCAAGACACCATAATTAAATTATTGTAGTTATTTTAATTCAATATTATTTTAAGTACTTATTTAGTTATTTTTCTGTAGTATAAAGCACTATGTATTACTCTGAAGAAAGTGCAATTATTACCACTTCACCCCTCAATGTACAATATACTATTGATTTCCTCACATTTCTTGAGAAAAGCAATAATAATGCCCTGTATTGTACTTATAATACGAAAAGCAAATTACATTGCCTGCTCTCGCATGCGGCTCGACACGTATCACTTTAGTTTGTCGTACTTGCCTGTACTATTGCGCGGTGCGAGCGAGCGAACTAGGCAAGCCTGATAGCGCGTGCCTCCGCGGAGGAGATTCCTCGCCCCGATGGCGTCGCGGCACCCCCGCGCTCGCCCGGCGCACTCACACATAGCCGCGAGCAATTTTACAGCACCCATGCGCAAGTGTCGCTTCTTTTCACGTTAGTGTATATTTTCTTTGCTACTGTCGAGTTCAATAATTAGGTCCACCTTGTCGGGGGCCTCCCCACGGAGCGTCGTCCGGTGCGCGCGAGCCATTCCAGAACCACCCCGCCCCAACGGTGATCGCTAGGTATATGTCCCGCCCACTGCTAATTCAACTGAGCAATCCTTTGAGCAATGTCGGTTATTTTAGTTCTCCTACGGATCTCCCCATTTCTGATTCGATCGCGCAGAAAACGCCGAACATGCTCTCTCCATTGCACGCTGGGTGACCTGGGGGGCTATTCAAATGGCCACTTTTCTATTCGTTCGCTAACTTAAAGCTTAAAAATAAGCAATTAAACGATCAACTCACACGACGCAAGTTCATGTAAATAACAGACATTGTTGTATTGTATGGAACTGACAAGCCCACGAAACGTAATTTTGGAGTTTATGGCTTATTTTGAATTATTAAGTTAGCGAACGAATAGAAAAGTGGCCGTTTGAGTAGCCCCCCTTGAGCCTCTGTATGAGACCCATAGTTAGCGACCACGTTTCACTGCCGTAAGTTATCACTGGCAACACTCACTGGTCATAGACTTTCGTTTTGAGACACTGAGGTAAGTCGGACGTGAAGATTTTTCAAAGCTTCCTGAATGCTGCCCATATACGAGTTGGATTCGACGAGAGATCTCTCACCAACTAAATTAACTTTTCTAATTTAATAGTATCATGATTTTAATAAGTGTATTTTCTTTCGCAGATGGCTATTGAAATAGCTGACGGTATGGCTTACCTATCGGCCAAAAAGTTTGTGCATCGCGACCTCGCGGCGCGCAACTGCATGGTCGCCGGGGACCTCACGGTCAAAGTGGGGGACTTCGGCATGACCAGAGACATTTATGAGACTGATTATTATAGGAAAGGCACCAAAGGCCTACTGCCGGTGCGATGGATGAGCCCCGAGAGCTTAAAAGACGGGGTGAGTGCACAAAACTAACTGTTATTGTAATTATTTAAATGCAAGCTCCCTCTTTTATTTTGAGATTTCTTTTGTACTAAAGTATTTGGATTTGAAATGAAAGAAGAAAAAGTCGATTAAATTAAGTCTATTTGCAGTTCAATAAGGTTCTCTATTAAAGTTGATGAAAATGTTGAAAAAATGTGTAGCGGCACCTACCGTACCGCGGTCCCCGGGCAAATACCACCCAGCCCGGAGGAAGATCTTCCACTTTGGCCTTCCTACTAGTGGCTAACTTTTCCATATATCTCCATACCATATCCATACATATTCCTACAAATGAACGCCATGTTTGACTAATTTTCAAGAATGCACTTGTCTCTTAAATATCTACACTGCTATTTCCATGTTATAAATAAAACTAAATATGCTCTATTTTGTCGGACAGGTCTTTTCCAGTGGTAGTGATATATGGAGTTATGGTGTCGTTTTATGGGAGATGGCGACGCTCGCTATGCAGCCTTACCAGGTATTTTTCTAATAAACATCCAACTCATAATCTCCCTAGAATTTGGTTAGTCCAGACAGACAATCAATTAATTGAAAAATGTAAACGAAACTTTTTCTACAACGAGCGGTTAAGGCTCCGTTATGCGAAATCATTTGTCTCCGTCTTTTTCTTTACGTGTAAAGAGTATGGAAAATAACCTCAGTTCTGCACTTTTACGATGTTTTTCGTTGTTTTTTTCAAATCTTTAGCACAATTATTTTTCTCGAAAAAAGTTATTGGTGCAACTGCACAGTATGTTAAAGTGTATTTTGATGTTAAATACGTTTCCGATATAATTTACGCCAAAAATATGACCCGCGACTAGCGCTTTTGATGATATTCTATTTTTTTTTACAATCATCTGTGAGGTTTATACGCAATTTAATACTTGTAGCTACTAGTTTCTTTTTTTTGTGGCTACAACTTTACGTTTTCTATGTAAAATTGGGCCCGCGCAAACCAAGTTTTCCTATTTTGGCCCCTTAACGCAACCATAGTAGAATCAAATAAGTAAGTCGTCTTACTCTTTATACGCCCGAACCCGGTTTGTATGTTTGCGCGGCCGTACGTATGCGTCGTCGCACGCACACACTGACACAATTTAAAGGTGATAAAGGTGCGTCAGTCGTGGCTGCGCCGTACTTAATACCGCCCGCGCTCAGTCGCTCACGCATGCTCCGCCGTACATGTACACTACCTAGTACCTACCTACTTACCTCCTTTAAATACAAATTCGTGAAGCTGAACTGTAGAAAATATTGCAGTGTTTATGGATGTCTAGATAGCATGTTGTTTGTCTGATCCGGAATTGTCTTTCTTCGCATTACCTAGCGAACAAGAACGGTGAGTACCTATCTAATCTACTACCCTACTAAATCATACGTAGGAACGTACATTTTTGTGTTAGCTATTACATATCTGAAAGTGTTTAGGAAATACCTAGTTCTGCTCCGAATTTCATTGACCAGATACCAATTTGTGGTTTGATTTAATAGATCACTAAGTATGCCCCACCGCGAAAAGAAGGGACCAATTACTTAAGTAGAAATTTGTATCAGTAAATCAAACTAGATCTTAGGTTCCTATAAGCAATAGAGTAGGTAGATAGGTGGGTACGTATCAGAATGTCTAAAGTTAGAATGTCTAAACTTAAAATGGCAAAGTTCAAAATGTAAAAAATTTGAATGTCTAACGATTAAAATGTCGAAAGTTTAAAATGTCGAAAGTTTAAAATGTCAAAAACTAAAATGTAAAACGGTCAGATGGTCAAAATTTAAAAAGCCTAAGTTTAAATGAACAAAATTTAAAATGTCTTATACTCCAAATACATATAATGACGTATAGAATTTTCTATGCCTTTCTTTCATTTAGATACCTAATTAATTAGGTTAAATAATTGCGTGTGTGCCACCTCTGTGCCACCGCGGCACATCACCATAGCCGCGCCGCTCCCTGATTCGGTAGCCGGTGCCAGTCACTGATTCAGTAGCCGGCGAACAAAATCCACCAATTGAGTTTGAAATAGTTTTTTTCTGACGCTTCGCCGGCCGCTGCCGCGGCACGCTCGCTTCGCTCGCTCGGCTTGCGCACTGGGTTCATGTCAACCTAACATGCTCGTCGCTACGCTCCTCGCACCTATCTCGTGACCTACGGTCTACGGTTTCTAAGTCCCAGTAGATTAGTTTAGACTCATTTCCGGCAGCTAATTTTGCTATAAAGCGTTTCAGGCGAAGCCCAAAGACACCTCCACTGACTCAATTAACCTCAAACAAGGCGATTCGTTTTAAGATCCAACCCAATTCAAATAAATCATTATGAACTTAGACTTAAATGACCATTGATATTTTAACTCGTCAAGTATTTGATACGTTTGATACTTTGAATTTTGCTATTTAATAATGATTTTTGACATTTTAAACAATTTTAATTTTAATTTTTGACATTTTGAACTTTGCCGTTTTAAGTTTAGACATTCTAACTTTAGACATTCTGATACGTACCTAGATAGGTACTTACCTAACTATGTTTCATTCATCTCATCAGTTAACATGTAGGTACCTCACACGGTTGGTTATCAACCTACGCAAATCTGTCAAAATTTTCCAGTTGATATTGCATTCTATATTTACATAATTTTAAACTTTTAGATTTTTGCATTCACAATGCTATTTTTATATTAAGATGAATAAATAATGAAAAATATTAGAAAAAATCGGCTCACCCGTAGCAACTTAGACGGGATTCGAACTTTGAAAATTGGTAGTGCATTGGGCCGGAATCCTAAGGGTGCGGGTTCGAATCCCGTCTAAGTTGCTACGGGTGAGCCGATTTTTTCTAATATTTTTCATTATTTATTCATCTTAATATAAAAATAGCATTGTGAATGCAAAAATCTAAAAGTTTAAAATTGTACTGTTTCACCTTAATTGATTGTCTGGCATCTGCAAAGGTGCTACAACCGAATGTCGAAGTAGTTCTCTTTACATTGGTGAGATGGCGCTGATCTTCAGCGGAAGCGTGGAAAGTATTAGAAAATTTCGCCACATCCCTCAGCGGCTTGGTAGCATAATTGGTAGTGCATTGGGCCGGAATCCTAAGGGTGCGGGTTCGAATCCCGTCTAAGTTGCTACGGGTGAGCCGATTTTTTCTAATATTTTTCATTATTTATTCATTTACATAATTATTATATAGGTACCTACATATAAATAAACAAATCGGTAAAACTTACTACATAGGAGAGCGGGGTTAATTATTATTATTTCGTCATGAGTAGGTATAAAAAAAAATAGGTACAGTCAACGGCACGTGTGACTATACATGTTGACCTTGAGACCGTCTTTATGTCGTGCGTAATAAGAGCTGTTTTCGTAGTTCAACTGTTTACCTAACCGCGCTGTCGTGCGTACCACCTCATTCCGTTTTAAATTTTCAAATTAGGTAGGTAACAACCGTTGAAAAAATAATAATTTATAAATAATTATTTAAAATTAAATAATTTATTTATTTTTAAGTTTTATAAATGTATTTATTTTTATTTATGTCATAATAGTTATTTTAATTACGGTCATCATATACCTTTTTGAAATCCATACTATATTATATAAGCCCTTTAATTTGAAGCCGTATTTCAGTATTCTAAAAAAATATTTCACTTTAAATAATAGCATCTCACAGTCGCTAAATAATAAATGAAAAAGTAAAAAAAATCGTTAATAGTGTAAAAACTACAATATCATAATAATTATTTTATTTTAATAAAAACATGATTTAGTAAAGCCACGTTTTAATAAATCCTATTTCCATCGTAATTTTTCAAATCACTCATCATATAATATGACGTAGGTAATGAAAACATTGTAGTCAGCTGCTCGTCTATGTACCTACAAAAAATAATTAAAAAACTTTATATTATAGATCCCTGATGCTTTCCCTACAGGAGAAAATTGTTTTATCTACACTCACAACGTAATGTTCCAAATATGAATTCAAAAAAGATAATATAAATACGTACTTTATTTTCGTGGATAGGTAAAATTAAAAAATAAACTCATTACGATGCAGTCAACTGCATCATAAAATAACTTTTTTTCTCATTACGATACAGGGCAAATCCAAAAAGAAGGCAGTGCCGTAACATTAAAAAAGAACAACGATATTTTCCCACTTATTTTCCATGATTAAAATGCACTCTATGGTAATCGATGACTTAGTGCGATTAGATTGTTGGAATGCACTGATCTATTTTTTTTTATGGAATGGGCGCCAAGCATTTCAGATAAAGTTTTGATTTCAATTTTTACATTTTGTTATACTTACTGAATTTTGTAGGTTTTTTATTTTTGCTTTAAAATGTGAAAAAAAAATACTCTGCCCGATATTTTAGTTTAGATGCAGCTAAGGAATTGACTTATTACAAGGTAGGTACCTAGCTAATACAAACAAAGTCTCTCTCTTTCTCTTTTCTAACGTTGATCTTTTATTTAGTAGGTTCAATCCCAAATGTATGAGTGTAGATAAAGTAGTGTATGAAACTGCACATAACTAGGTATTAAAACACTCGTGTGATACTATTAAAAACCTCGCCTACGGCTCGGTTTTTAAACACACACTCGTGTTTTAATACCCCTCTTTATGTGTCAGTTTCATAAACTACTATTACATAAAGATTGCCTACATAATATGCATTTTGACGATTGAATAAACTATAAGCGACAGCCCTACCAGTCAGCTAGTGTTTAGGCTATTATCGCTCACTCACGGCTCGAGTTGACCTACTTATTTGATTCTACTATGACGCAACTGATGATAATGCGGTGTTGTATAATGGCCATAATAGGGATGCATTCTGAGGAACTGAAATGGTGCCACAACTATCCTAAAATTTTATTAGTTGTTTCAAATGTTAAATGTCATTTCTGACTTATTTTAACCAATCAAAACTATTGATATCGGTGGTCGGGCACGGCTGGCGCCATCTACGATTAGCTTTTAGTGTGGATACCCATCGATAACATTTTGTCGTGCAGGGGCTATCAAACGAGCAAGTGGTCCGGTACGTGGTGTCGGGCGGCGTGATGGAGCGGCCGGAGCACTGCCCGGACCGGCTGTACGAGCTGATGCGCGCGTGCTGGGCGCACCGGCCCCACCAGCGGCCCTCGTTCCTGCGCCTCGTGGCCGACCTGGCGCCCAGCTCGCACCCCGCCTTCAGGCACCGCTCCTTCTTCCACACGCCGCAGGGCCAGGAGATGTACGCCCTGCAGCGCTCCGCCGCCGGTCAGTACTACACTAGCGCGGCACAGTACTGGTGATGCCGCCTGCCCCACCAGCGGCCCTCGTTCCTGCGCCTCGTGGCTGACCTGGCGCCCAGCTCGCACCCCGCCTTCAGGCACCGCTCCTTCTTCCACACGCCGCAGGGCCAGGAGATGTACGCCCTGCAGCGCTCCGCCGCCGGTCAGTACTACACTAGCGCGGCACAGTACTGGTGATGCCGCCTGCCCCACCAGCGGCCCTCGTTCCTGCGCCTCGTGGCCGACCTGGCGCCCAGCTCGCACCCCGCCTTCAGGCACCGCTCCTTCTTCCACACGCCGCAGGGCCAGGAGATGTACGCCCTGCAGCGCTCCGCCGCCGGTCAGTACTACACTAGCGCGGCACAGTACTGGTGATGCCGCCTGCCCCACCAGCGGCCCTCGTTCCTGCGCCTCGTGGCCGACCTGGCGCCCAGCTCGCACCCCGCCTTCAGGCACCGCTCCTTCTTCCACACGCCGCAGGGCCAGGAGATGTACGCCCTGCAGCGCTCCGCCGCCGGTCAGTACTACACTAGCGCGGCACAGTACTGGTGATGCCGCCTGCCCCACCAGCGGCCCTCGTTCCTGCGCCTCGTGGCCGACCTGGCGCCCAGCTCGCACCCCGCCTTCAGGCACCGCTCCTTCTTCCACACGCCGCAGGGCCAGGAGATGTACGCCCTGCAGCGCTCCGCCGCCGGTCAGTACTACACTAGCGCGGCACAGTACTGGTGATGCCGCCTGCCCCACCAGCGGCCCTCGTTCCTGCGCCTCGTGGCCGACCTGGCGCCCAGCTCGCACCCCGCCTTCAGGCACCGCTCCTTCTTCCACACGCCGCAGGGCCAGGAGATGTACGCCCTGCAGCGCTCCGCCGCCGGTCAGTACTACACTAGCGCGGCACAGTACTGGTGATGCCGCCTGCCCCACCAGCGGCCCTCGTTCCTGCGCCTCGTGGCCGACCTGGCGCCCAGCTCGCACCCCGCCTTCAGGCACCGCTCCTTCTTCCACACGCCGCAGGGCCAGGAGATGTACGCCCTGCAGCGCTCCGCCGCCGGTCAGTACTACACTAGCGCGGCACAGTACTGGTGATGCCGCCTGCCCCACCAGCGGCCCTCGTTCCTGCGCCTCGTGGCCGACCTGGCGCCTAGCTCGCACCCCGCCTTCAGGCACCGCTCCTTCTTCCACACGCCGCAGGGCCAGGAGATGTACGCCCTGCAGCGCTCCGCCGCCGGTCAGTACTACACTAGCGCGGCACAGTACTGGTGATGCCGCCTGCCCCACCAGCGGCCCTCGTTCCTGCGCCTCGTGGCCGACCTGGCGCCCAGCTCGCACCCCGCCTTCAGGCACCGCTCCTTCTTCCACACGCCGCAGGGCCAGGAGATGTACGCCCTGCAGCGCTCCGCCGCCGGTCAGTACTACACTAGCGCGGCACAGTACTGGTGATGCCGCCTGCCCCACCAGCGGCCCTCGTTCCTGCGCCTCGTGGCCGACCTGGCGCCCAGCTCGCACCCCGCCTTCAGGCACCGCTCCTTCTTCCACACGCCGCAGGGCCAGGAGATGTACGCCCTGCAGCGCTCCGCCGCCGGTCAGTACTACACTAGTGCGGCACAGTACTGGTGATGCCGCCTGCCCCACCAGCGGCCCTCGTTCCTGCGCCTCGTGGCTGACCTGGCGCCCAGCTCGCACCCCGCCTTCAGGCACCGCTCCTTCTTCCACACGCCGCAGGGCCAGGAGATGTACGCCCTGCAGCGCTCCGCCGCCGGTCAGTACTACACTAGCGCGGCACAGTACTGGTGATGCCGCCTGCCCCACCAGCGGCCCTCGTTCCTGCGCCTCGTGGCCGACCTGGCGCCCAGCTCGCACCCCGCCTTCAGGCACCGCTCCTTCTTCCACACGCCGCAGGGCCAGGAGATGTACGCCCTGCAGCGCTCCGCCGCCGGTCAGTACTACACTAGCGCGGCACAGTACTGGTGATGCCGCCTGCCCCACCAGCGGCCCTCGTTCCTGCGCCTCGTGGCCGACCTGGTGCTGACGTCATGTGTTTATAAAGGGGTGGTTGTATGGAGTGTCCGGTGTGTCAGGTACTACACTAGCTCGGTAGAATACTGGTGATGCCACCTGCTGCATTGGCGACCCTCGCTTCTGTCGTACGTCCCGCAGCGCTCTGCCCCCAGTCAGGTTAGTACACCTTATGAACCCTTTTGTTCCACGTGGCGTTTAGCTTGGGATTGTCGCCGTAGCAGAAGTCAGCATAAATAATATGACAGCAGTAACGCAGCATTGGCCGACGTTACATTTTAAGAGTTCAAACAGGTCAGTACTCTATTTTAGTCGTTATATTGAGGAACTCTGCGGCTCACGGAGCGATTTTCTCCCGCGGCTGCCGCGGTTGCGGGCCCGCAGCTTCTGTAGAATACGGATATGTATGTAAAAAATTAAAGCAAATTTCACGACGCGTTTTACGGCCGCAACGTGCGCGATTGTTTGCGGCTCCCGCTGCACCGGCGGGCAACTTGTAGAATCGCGCGGGCCGCGGTTCCCGCCGCCTCGGCGGTTTGCGCCCGCGCGCTCTGCGATTGGTTGGCGGGCGATCGCGGTGGCCGGTGGAGGGTAGCTACATTTTGCAGTGACTTATTTATTACTCGTGGCGCTGTGACGTGTTTTTGTAGAGCAGTTTCCATTTTTCTTAAAAGTTCTAAAAAACTAGATAAGTACGGATATTCGAAAATAATTAAATAATTTTTCTTTTATTTATTTTAATTAGTGACTCTTTAACTCACTAATAGAATGACAAATAAGCCATAATGGTATCTTTCCTGAATCAGTGGATCCACCCAGAACCTTTTAGGCCTTGTCTTTGTATTTCTTCGCTGAAGTAAGTATAACGCAACAGCTCGTTTCTGTTCTGTGTCCATGACGGTCTAGAACTCAACTGTACTCAACAATCTGATCGTAAATAACCGCCTGTCTTGCGGTAATCGCCCGCCAAGTTTGCGGGCGATAATCGCAACCGCGGCGGCTGCGTAACCGCACAGCCCCCCTAGCCAAAGTAACATTTGCAAATTTTCGCTATCGCTTCGCTTCGAAACATGTATGGATTTGACGTTTTAAAATTCGATTGTTAACGAAACCTTATGTCAATCCCATACATTTTTCGAAAGCGTAGCGATAACGAAGATTAGAGAATGTTACTTTGGCTAGGCCCTCAGAACTGCGGTCTCGTGAGTTTTGAAATAAAAACGCGGTTCCTTAATCGCGGCGGGCGCGGGAAAAAATCGTTCCGTGAGTTCCTAGCCTGCTTCGTGTAGGTAAGCGCTGCAGTGCTCCTTTATCAGACGTTATTAGTAAGTTCATGTTTCAGTTGCAGCTAGTTCTACACACCAGTCCCGCTCCCGATGCAAAATTTGTTCTCCTATCAAATGCCAGCAATCAGTGCTAGACACCCGACTAGTGTCATTAACTTTCAAATAAACATATTTTATTACTCCAAGATGATCATGATATATGAGCTTTTGTGTCAAAATATAAGCCAAACATTTTGACATTTAACAATTATTAGTTTCCCTAATTTGGGTAATTATAATAAAGTTTTATATAGCACAGTTCAATAAAATAATTATCATTATTAAAAAAAGTATTCAAAATTTCTTGTAAAACAAATTGTCACGTCAGATCGGCCCTCATTAGTAAATGATAACATTAGAGCTGTGCTATTTCTGAATATTTTCGATACTAATACATGAACTTATTGCCCGAATAGCCGTCACAGACGATCTATGTGGCGAGCAGACGGCACACTAACCGTAAGTAACGGTATGCATGTCTCACAGTGTATAGAGCACTCTTATGTTATCATTTGTTGGGTGGCCATCCATCGTAGCTACTAGTCGGGTCGGGAGGGTAGCACTGCTATTTTTATACTGCAATACTTTTGGGGCGTTCACTATATTTTTAATTATTCGCATATTTTATAAAGTTTAAAGTTGTTCAGGAGAAGTATATACCTAATTATTTCAGCAATGCTGCTCTTGAAAACGCTTCTGAACTTTTCTGCCTTCGCTAAATCTTTACCTTTAGTTTTTTTAGGTATCAACCAATTTTTTTTATAGATGGTCTTTTTATCTTGCTTTTTTCAAACTTAATTTTATATGCGTATTGTAATGAAAATGATTACATGTACAGAATATGATAGAAATTCTTAATAATTTAATTATTTAGAAAATTAATGTAAAACATGATATGTGCTGTGCTGTGCATATGTGCCAATATTCAGATAGCACTTTCCTTGTAGCGTCTAGGCATTTCTTTCAAGATGCACGCTAGTAATTAAGGTATACAGGGTGGAATTTTGAGACGGTACATTAAGGGCAGGTACCTTAACCGTTATAGTTACAGAATAACGTTCCTGGGAGACCTTCCATAACTTTTTGAGATATTTTGAACTGCATTTACAGATTTTGGAAAAAGTTACCGTTAGCAAAAAAATTCAAACATACCAAAAATTTTTTTTATGCCAATCGATCTTATTTCATGTGGGGATCAAAAAATTCTATGGGACTATTTGAGGTATGAGTACTAGAAACAACAGAAATCGCCAAAAACTTTTCCCATAAATTTTCTACAGAAAAACAATAAATCAACTCGAAATATTTTTTATTGCCAAACGATCCTATTTCTTACTGTGATCAAAATGCTCTTTAAGGCCAACTGAAATTCGAGTACAGAAACTACAGTACCTAAGTCAAAACACCGGTTTTACACGCAGGCACAGTCTTTTACAACATTAGATCAAAAAATATTACTGTACTCAAAGTTCAGTTGGCCTTAAAGAGTATTTTGACTGAAACAAGATCGTTTGGCAATAAAAAATATTTTGACTTGATTTATCGTTTTTCCGTACAAAATGTATGGGAAAAGTTTTTAGCGATTTCTGTCGTTTCGTATAGACTCTTGATCCCCACATGAAATAGGATCGATTGGCATAAAAATTTTTTTTTTGGTATTTTAGCATTTTTTTGCTAACGGTAACTTTTTCCAAAATCTGTGAATGCAGTTCAAAATATTTCAAAAAGTTATGGAAGGTTTCCCAGAAACGTTTTCCAGTAACTATAACGGTTAAGGTACCTGCCCTTAATGTACCGTCTCAAAAATCCACCCTGTATACATGTTACTGGATGTTGTCAAGCAAAGGGTTAAATATTTATCATGCACCCGAGGTCAAGTCACTTATGTCTTACGTAAATACTGTTAGCACTACACATAAGGGTTCAGTGGTACCGGTCACCTGGAACGGTCTCCTAAACTTTATCAACCAACCTTCCAATACTGCCAAAGCGACGTATATCCTGCGGCGCGAGCACGCTTCATCGCGTCTGTATAGAGTGGAATGGAGACTTATAAAATATGGTGTCCCCCACAGACGAGGAGCAGGAGCTGCCGGAGGTGAACGTGGGCGCGGTGGCGACGGGCTCGGGCTCGAACCTGTTCGGCGTGTCGGGGCGGCTGGCGTCGTGGGTGCGCGAGCTGTCGTCGCTGCGCTCGCGCGCGTCCGACGACGCGGCCGCCGAGCCGCTGCGGCCCGTGCCCGCCAACGGCGCGCTGCCCACCACCGGCTGCTAGCCCCCGCCCCGCCCCCCACCCTCATCTACCTCAGGCTCGTTGACCCTCCGCGCGACGCGACCCATCCCACCGAAACCTATCGAATCCAGTCGTTTGTATGGGTATTTCTCGCCACCGACAGGGAAATAAAATTTCAAAGGCTGAAAAATTTGACACTTTCGATAGATTTTCGTGCTGAAGGTACGAGACCCGGCGGCGGCTCGGCGGGCCGCGGTCGGACGTCGCTCGTGCGCCGGGGGACTTCGGCTCTTCGAATCCTAGATGTAAGCGTAGTTAGTGAATCGTGCGTTGCGGCAGACGCCGCGAGCCGCCTCGTTTATTTATTGCAAGCGTGCGACTCGGCGAACGCTCCGAAGCACCACTCTTGGCAGCTTTTTTTTTAAACCGATAACTCGTAGGGCGTTTTAATTTGCCATGGCCATGACGTAAAATCGATTATGGCGAACTATTGTGTACAATAACGGAGTGCTGGTACCGACACTGATGTATGGAAGTGAATCTTGGGTATGGCAGAAGAAGAATGAAAGCAGAATAAATGCGGTAGAGATGCGATCGTTGAGGAAAATATGCGGAGTAAAACTGAGTGATAGAGTGAGCAATGAGGTGATTCGCAAAAGGTGTGGTCTGAAAGATGATATAGTGACAAGAATTGAGAAAGGAATGCTCCGGTGGTTTGGTCACTTAGAGAGGATGAATGAAAGGCGAATCACGAAAGAGATATACTGTGCGAATGTGGAAGGAACGATTGCACGAGGGCGTCCCAGAAAAACCTACGCGGACCAAATAGAGGTTATTATAAAAAAGGCTGGTGTACGCAGTGACAAAAACCGCAGGGCATGTATGAAAAGATTGATGGATATGAATGAAGCGAAAGAAGTGTGCAAGGATCGTAGCAGGTGGCGATCCATAGTCTCTGCCTACCCCCATGGGAAACAGGCGTGAGTGTATGTATGTATTGTGTACAATAATGACTATTGCTGCATTTTAAAAAATCTTAGAAAAACCGGACTAAAATACTACCGACCTATTCGATGTCTCGTCGACTATGGAATCACAAAGCGGGTAGCCGCCGAGGCGCACGCGCGGTTTTTTCGTCTGACGGTTCGTTTCATATCAGGAAATTAATATTTTTGCTGAGGCGATATTGAGAGTCGATCTGTTTCGACGTGAATCCTATATAGTTTACCTCAATAAAATAGTTGTATCGGTGTCATTTTTGACATAGCCTATTAATGTTAAGTTTACTATGTAAGATGTAAAGTGTGTATAGGTACGTTGACTAGGTCGTGTACAAATTAATTTTATTCAGTTCTTAGCGTGTGACCGGCGATGTTTTTATCTTTACACGCGAGTGGCGAATTTGTCGATTTTGTTGAGTTATAGTTATTGTTAAAAGCACTTTTTGTTGAAAGTGCATCGCGATCTACGGATTAGTCACTCGTGTGCGCTAAAATTTTTTTTTACTGGCAAAATCTGTATTTGTTCTGATGCCCAGTTTAATACTTTAGCGGTTGCGTTAAGAAAGTCGGAAATAACGAAATTGATAAAACGCCAAATTAAAAACAAATGCCTCTCACTCAACTCACACTTTCAAACAAGCCTTGCTTGACTCCTATTTTTCATGAGCAGCTAATCTGTTTTCTTATTTATTGTATGCATGATGATTGTTAAAGAATTTATCATTTCTTTATGTATTAATTTATAGTTATGAATCCACGTGAATAGTTGCAAGACCGATTACATGAAGCTGATAAACACAGCAATGGTCACACACGCATATTTCAATAACCAGAAAGCTCTGTTTATTGTGTCGTATGTATGTACCTAATTTACAGCAATCAGTTTATGTGAAGCCTGTTGTAAAACACCAAGAACATTATGAATCTGAAATCGATGTGTTCCCAATCAATTACAATGCAATAGAATATACCTGCCATTATTATTAAATAGTTATATTACTTATTGTTCTTATTTGTGAATGTATTCTTCATATTGTGAATTGTACCTACAGACGAAGTATAAGATTAAATATTTAGACACACGTTGTAAACTCAATGCTACTACTGTACTGACATCTAGTGACATGTTATAATCTCGTTAATTAATTTACTGCGACTGTGTGTATTAGCGCATCATCCAACGATCTAGCGTGCGAGTGACCTGTTTTTGTCCGCAATCTTTGCGAAAAAAAATAGATTTTAGTTGTTCTGGTATATTTTTTCCTAAGATAGCGATGCCACAATTGAAAGCCATAACACATATGTGCTGAGGTCTGATGTAATTATAATGGGGAGGAAAAGCGCAATTTTATCCCGATAGGTGGCGTCTGGTCTTTGGTACCCGGCCGCCTCAAAGAAAGTGTCAAAACATATTAGAATCTCTTGGAGTATTGCACTTTTTAATTTTATACTGAGAAAATGCCGCATTGTTATGCATGTAACTTGTAAAATATTGGAGTTCATCGATTTCCCAGTAACAAAAAAAATATTGGGCAAAAAAATGTCAAAAAAAAGATGCTTTTCCCTCGATTTTCTCCTTTGCTGAGCCTGAGAAACATTATAAATCAAAAGGAATGTTTCATGAATTTGATGAAGCTTCGCCAAAATAAAACAACATTTGAATTATAACAGCAGCAATTTCAACCTCAGCAGTTTCTAACTTATTTATAACTTGGATGAATTCATGAGCGTAGCCAGCCATGGGCTCAGGGTGGGGCAGCAGCCTAAAATAATATGTAACTAGAAAACTATACCCGCAGTCTTACCCTGGTAATTTTTTTTATATGCATTTTCCATGCATATTTTGTATTGCTATGGGCCTATCTCATTAATTCCGCGTCATTTTTATATTTTCTTAGTTAGGTAAGATTAGGTAGGTACCTCACAGGTCAGAGCCAGGGTGGGGCAAGCGCCCCACCCTGCCCCACCGTGGCTACGCCCATGGATGAATTTGATAGGTATATCAAATATGGAATAAGCCCAATATTGGGGCCAAACAGAGAATTAATAGAATTTTATATGCCAGAGTCATTCAAGAAACTTAGAATAATAAAATAAATATGATAAAACGGTTCGTGTAATTTTGGACGGTACAGAAATTCCAGTACAGAAACCTGAAATTACTATTGCACAGAAAGCATCATGAGGCAACTATAAACACGGAAATTCACACTCAGTTGCTTTGTTAAAATTTAAATCTTATGCTTCTAATCTGAAATAAAAAGATTACTTGTAAATCTTACACGAAATTTAAAGAAATGTAATGCTTGTTAGCAATTTTTTGTAAGTTGCTATAAACTTTCTTGTCTGTTGTTTTGGCTTTTCTTTTCCGTAATTCTTCTTTTATCTGAGCTAAAGTTAGCATAGAATACATTGTTTGTCCGCAAAACCGAAAAAAATATAATCTAAGAAAGTAAAATCACGTAATACACAGTCAAGACAATATAAGCTCAAACTGACAATGGGTCCAAAGACTGAAGCGCCATCGGTAATTCACTTTGCCTTCGCCTCCCCATTAGACTGAATAGAAGGAATGTAATGGGTTATTGTTATATAGACGATTTTATGCAAGCGGAGACTGATTCGTGACATCAACTGATCTTAAAGACAAAAGTAAGTCCACGAATATTTTAAAATGTTATAAGTACTAATAATCCAGTGCGCTAAACGTGACAATTTGTCACCTGTCATGACAATTTCATATCCATTGTGTCAACCAATTAGAAAATAGAACAATCATAGCTACACCGCAATGTAAAGCCTCGATTACATACGCCGATTTAGCTTCCTTACTGGGGATCCAATCTAGGAACCCAAATTGGATGTAGCGATCACACTATGCCCCAATTAGGACATGATTTCACTGATTAGGGTTGTCACCAGTACTTGACAATAACATTATTGTACATAGATTAAACAATGAGTTTTCACTATTAACGGAAATGTAAAGGTAGGTTTTGATGAGTACCTACTCTGATAGGAAATGGTTTGATGATGAAGCCGGACGGAAAAAGGCCACTAGAACTCTGTAATAAAAAAGATGGCGGTCAACTTTATTGTTTGTGGGCCGATTTCAATGAAACTCGGTTTTGTTACTATTTTGACAAAAAATAACAACGAAATGTTGAAAATATTTAAAATCCAAGATGGCGGCCAACTTTTTTGCTATTGGGCCGATTTCGATTAAACTCGGTTGTTGGTACTATTTTGACAAGAAAATAACAAGGCAATGTTAAAAATATTAAAAATCCAAGATGGTGGCCTATTTTTTTGTTCGTGGTCCGATTTTAATAAAACTTGGGTTTTGGTACAAACTACTTAAATAGTAACAATAATCATCATCATCGAAATCGAAAAATTGAGAAATCGGCCCATAAATAAAAGAGTTGGCTGGTATATTGATTTTATTATTATTTTCAACATTTCGTTATTTTTTCGTCAAAGTAGTAACAAAACCAAGTTTCTTTGAAATCGGCCCATAAACAAAAAAGTTGGCCGCCATCTTGGATTTTTTGTATTTGAAAAATTGTGTTGTCATTTTCTTGTCAACATAGTAGCGAAAACAGAGTTTCATCGAAATCGGCCCACAAACAAAAAATTGGTCGCCATCTTGGATTTTTAAGTATTTGAAAAATTTGTGTTGTTATTTTCTTGTCAAAATAGTAGCAAAAACTGAGTTTCATCGAAATCAGCCCACAAACAAAAAAGATGGCCGCCATCTTGGATTTTTATTATTTGAAAAATTGAGTTGTTATTTTCTTGCCAAAATAGTACCAAAAACCGAGTTTCATCGAAATCAGGCCAAAAACAAAAAAGTTGGCCCCCAATCTTGAATTTTTGGTACGCACTCAAGTGGTAGTGGTGGGTGGTAATGCAATGTAAATTATTGACAAGCCATGCTTGATCATCTAGGGGTTACTTATAATGTGATATAAGTACCGGCATATAACTTGGCAAAACAAAGATGAGACAAAAGATGCACCGAGTTTAGTGTTTGTAGCTGCTGCGCATCTTTTGTCTCATCTTTGCCTTGCCAAATTACGTGCCCGTAATAATACACCCGCAGAAATGCAAACTAAAGAAAAAAATATGACTGAAGACTTGGCTGCATGATCAAAGTTTCATTTGCCTTACCTATATAGCCTTGGCTAGGGAGGCAACCCTTAAATTCCCCAACTAGGATCCAATTCGGGGCATCGTTTCCAATCTGAAATTGAATCCCCAGTAAGGAAGCTAAATCGGCGTATGTAATCGAGGCTTAAACCAAATTGCATTGACAATTGTCAATGTCAATTGACAATGTGACAAATTGTCACATTATTAGATAGGGCCAGAATGTAGAAACAATAAAAAACTAAAATTTAACCCAACGATGACTCATTTGATCATTTATTGCACTGCACGGGCTGTCTCCGCTTGCCCTATTTATTTAACTATTTTTATATAAATAATAATGATATTACACGGTCGCAGGCTGGATTAATATTTTAATGCAACTGATATTATAAATGGTTATAATATTGTATTATATATACCTACATAATTATATTGTATTTATCAACAGTTTATAGCTATCTCAATATTATATTATGTAACTACGCTAGCTACATATTTATCTTACATAAATTTACATTAATCTATTGAGTCTATTATAATAACATTATTATATAAATTAACATTAATTGTGAAACATAATGATTTCCAGATTTGTCATTTGTCTCCAATGGACAATATTGTAACATAACTGTTTTGGGACTTAAAATATAGCAAGTAAAAGTACGGTAATCTTGTACGTTTGTTGAATATTCGTGTATAAAATCAACCAAAGTAGACTTCGATGTTCTGAGGGCCTAGTGCGAGTTGATGTTTTCACTTTTCACTGTCGAAAGCTATCGTATATACTGCTCATAGTCAATGCTAGTGAAAGAGAGAAAACGATAGTTTTCTATAGCGAAAAGTTAAAACATCAACTCGCACCGCACTAGGCCCGCTGTGCATCGCACGATAGATTTCTGTAGGATCCGATGCGATAATAGTAACAATAACGATAATTTGGTATAAGGGTATAAACGAGTGCCTTCAGACATCCAGCCTTCGACAGAATGCAGGATCGTTGATCGTGTGAGATAGATGATACAATCAATTCATATGCACAAGTGGTATACGAATAGTGCGGTTCCATTTGTGTGTTAATTGTGTATTTATCTCAAATTGAGTAGCTTTCATAATTTACTTCAAGAAAAATGAACAGTTGTAAACCGTGCCACAAGTTTGTCTTTTGCTGAGTGTGGGCGATGTAAGCGCTGCGACGCGACAATGCCGTCGCGTGTTGGTGTTGAGGGGCTCAAGGCACGTTGCATACATCAATTTTGCCGTCATATGAAAAATTCTCTTGATTGAATTAGTTTCCAAAGCGAAAATCCAAATATTCTTTAATTTTAGAAATTGCATAGTGCCTTTTGCTCAATTTATGGAAATATAAGTTAAATAAACGTACATTAAGCGTAAATGTTAAATATATAAGAGCTATATTTTTGTTCCACCTTACGTTGTAGTAGGAAGCAGTCTGATGGCGTGCGTCTAGTACCTACGAGTTGCGATCGTGTAACTAATTTGGACGGATACATCTTAATTTGATGATACATTTGCTAATATATAGTACCTAGTACAACAGTACATTAATTCATAAAAAATACGAGTGACACATTGACATACAACCTGTAAGTCGTAGTTTAATTTATTGACACAGCACTAAATCAAACAAAATATATTGCACATTTTCAATGGTGCTATAAACTAAATTAAGTTTTTTTTAATTTAACTCGATAAAACTTATTAAAAAGACAGTCTACAAGTTTGTAATTCATTCGCTATCATAAAAAAAAATTGCTAGAATAATGAAATTCCGAGTGTTTCGCAGGTTGTCTGGTTCGCAATTTGTCTGTATTCTACAATTTGTCTGATTTCTTTTTAAAATGAGCAGATCGTCTGCCGGACGAACTGCTAATTGGTTATTTAAATTTTCCTGAAACATCATGTTAGTTGGAAAATGCTATCAACCGTTGAAACTGAAATTGTATGTAATTAGTTACACGGTCGCGCCTGTTTATTGTAATACTAGTACCGGTTAGGGTCAGTTCAGACAGAACGGAAAAATTCCAAAGCAATTTTCTGGTTTCATTGCAAATAAGACTCGGAATTCCGTTTTCGTCAAGAAAAAAACAGACTATATTTTTTTCTGACGAAAGTGTAACGAAAAAAACGAAGTTTTTTCTGACCATAGAGGAATTCCGTTTTCGTCAGGAAAAAAACAGCCTATATTTTTTTCTGACGAAAAAGGAATCTGACGAAAGTGTCCTACATCGATTATTGTAATACGGTCCTATATTCAGTGAAGCGAGATATTGCTAGGGCATTTTTCCGTTGTGTCTGAAGTGACGTTAGGCGACGAGCACCGGCCGGCCGGCGCCGGCGCGGCGTGTGCGGGCGAGGCGCGGGCACCGCCCCTCGGCCGCGCACAACGTCGCCTCACACGCCGCTCCCTCCATCAATACCGACCCCCTAAAATGATCACATGCGCTCTTTTTTATTAAATCAGTATTCACTTTCAATTGTGATTTTGACTTAGTAAGGCATTACCTCATCTTTAGTAATTATATTATTCATAAATTATTGACTGATAAAGTATATTTTTCCAAATTATGTGTTCCTCGTGTGATTTGTGTGCGTGTTTATGTGAAGTGTTGGGGTAGCGTTGTGCTTTATGCTCAATTTAGATACAATTCACCAAACGATTGAGATAGTGTACAATTTTTATATTTAATTTATAAGAACCGAGTACCTATTAATAATAATTTTAATATTTATATTAATACAGAGTTAAAATTTAGCGAAGCATAGTTTTGAATATCAAAGTGTATCCTAATATACCTTGTTTGAATATATTTTATAACAAGTTAAAAGGAAGCCTATACATTTCTCAATAAAATCAATTTTTCAATGATATCGTTTTTCCTTTCTCGACAATTTTTTCTTACTTTAATTTCTTCAAGTCTAACTTGAGTGGTTTTCTAGGAATTCGGCCGGGTACTCTGCACTCGCAAGGCTGCGTTTCGGCGTAACGTAAAAGCAGCCGTCGAATTCTCAGGTAAGCTTCTTCACCATTATGTTTAAGATTCTTCAAGTATTGTATGTAATATTGTGGCAGGCCGTGCTCGTTGGCCCCGCGCACCAGCACCTCGCGGTAGCTCCACGAGGGCCACCGTTCCACTGGGATCGGCTCATTATCGCATCTCGGCAAAGGACTTACTTTTTGCATAAATGTGCGACAGTGAAACGTGCCCATGTAAGGGGTCAAGACTTCTACGTACCTCATGTAATATTGTTTCATGGCGACCCCAGTCAGCCTGTAAAAATAAATAAATAGTATAGCTATACAGGGGTTCCCTCTCCTGTTGGAATCGTCATTACAAATTTAACTTTTTATTTTAGATGGCCCTGCCAAAAAATATTAATTTCTTCGGATCTAGAAATCCTACTTAAAAAAATCTAAGTGTCCGGACACGAAAGTGGCGGCGGCCGAGCGGTGGCGGGGCGGCGCGGCAGCGGAGCGGCGGCGGGGCGGGGCGATGAGAACGTGGGCACGAAACTTAGCGGTCGGTCAGCCGCGCTAGTAGTGTTGTGACAGATGGGCTAAATACCATTAAGGGCCCGTGGACCTACCGATTTGACCTACTGGTAGGATCACGGTATACCACTAAAGTAACTTCTTATTTTTTTTTATTTCTATTGATGTGTCAAATGTGATGTTGCTATGGAAACAATTTCTTGTTAAATCAATACCGAAAAATATTCGAAGGACGAAATATATCCTATGTCTAAAAATTTTATTTAGTTCAAAAAAATGGTCTAAGTATAGGCGTTAACTAGTTTCAAAACCGGATTCTTTGCTCATCTTGTGTTTTTTTAAATGATGTCCAAGATGCCGACATCCATACTGAATAAATAGGTACTACCTAGTAATCAAACAGACACTATTATATTATTCAACACAACACTACTGTAATCGCGGGCTACCAAATCCAACTAGTTTGTTCATTTGTTTTCGTCGCTCTCCTCCCGCCCGTGCATCGCTCGTCGCCCCGCGCCGCCACCGCCCGTTTCGTGCGCGTCTCCATACTGTGCCATACTGTTGAATGCATCGCCGCCGCTCCGCTGTCGCGCCGCCCCGCTGCCGCTCCGCCGTCGCAGTTTTCGTGCCCGGACACTTAAGACGACGCCTCGTGAAAAAAATTTTTTACAGGCTCCGCCCACTCACCCCTCGTATCCCATAGTGACATTCTGCCTTCAATCGTAAAGTTTGATTTTCGCGCCAAATGCCTGTGAGGTTTCATCGAAAGTTTAAAAAAGAAGAATAGAGAAACGATGGAGTCGCAATACATTGTATTTAGAACATTTTCTTTGATAATTTAGGTATCTTCAAATTGAATGAAAAATGAAAATGAATACAAATACCTAACAATAGTTTATTAATTGTAAAAAAATACTATTATTATTAATAAAGTTGTACCATTCGGCGTTTTTCAATACATTTGCGAAAAACAGATTTGTAACTTTTGCGACAGAGGTCCATTTGGGGCCATCCATAAATTACGTCACACGTTAAGGGGGTCGACGACGTGTGGAGGGGTCCTAAATTCGTCAGTTCCAATTCAATAATTATTACTAGATATAAGTCGTAAAATATGTGACGCCATCGTTTCTAGTTTTGCCCTTCAGAAGTGCGAGAAAAATAGTTTTAGAATTTTTAAAGCAATATTTATGGAGAAATTCACAGCTCGGCACGGCGAAACACACACCTTTGCTCACATTTTTTTATCTGGCCTACCCACATAAAAGAAATAGGCCATTCAAAATGTCACATAAAGAGAAATGGGCAAAAGACGCGTTTAAGCCCGACCATTGGGTTTAAACACATAATTCCCCCCCTCCCCTCCCCCCCGTAGGAGCTAAATTTAATTAAACATATTTTATGCAATATGTTGTGTTTAAAATGAAGATTATTGAATTTACTCAAAAAAGCTTGTAATATGGTAATTATTTTGACAACCTTCTTTGAACAAAGTCGAGGTTGCCGTGCTCCTCCGATGGTGACGCAGCAAAGTTGTATGGGATATCATTATTTTCGAGTTTTAGCCACCAGCAATTTCCTTTGAGAATCCATTACTGTCGAGTTTTGTTTCAAACATAGTTGGCTGAAAATACAACATTGTACAACGCACTTGACGTCGTTCATAAACACATCCCGCTCGCACACTATACGCCACACCTATCGCTCTCTCATTCACACTTGTTGTGGTAAGCGTGGTGAGCCGCCATTTTCAATCCCATTCTTTTTCTGCGCGTGTGTTGTATTATTGTATGTAGGGGGCGATGCGGGCGACGGGCGACGAACGCCTGCCGCCCGCACCTCTCACGACCCCCGTTCTCGTCTCCCCTCGCGCCTCTGTGCCCCGCAGGCGAGGACTCATTTAACGTGTGCGTTACCCCAGCAAAAAGTTGTGCTTTAGAGAGATGAGACCTTATCAGATAATTAGTGTGTCATGAGGAGAAATTTGTTTACTAATAGCAAAATTTGTGTGAATTGTAGTTTTTAAGATATTTGAGAAAAACTGATTTTGCTGGGGTCACGTTTTAAACATTACCCTGGCAAAAAAAGTTGTTTCAGCCTGGAACCAAATACATTAATAGATAGCTTTTGTTGCATAGTAAATGTTAGCAAATAGCAAAAATTGTGTGTGTTATGGTTCTTGAGTTATTTAAGTTTTTGCTGGGGTAACGTTTTGGGATTTCCCAGATCTCGAAAACGGTTCAACGCAGAAGTTTGAAAAAAATGCCACTAAGAGACCTTAATTTGTTTAAATTTGTTTAAACGTTAATTTTTTATTTGGTTGTCGCAAACCAACGTAATTAAATGGTTTCGAAAAACAGAAAAAACGAATTTGCAAGTAAACAAGTGCACTTATAATTAAATAAACAGCTGTAAAAAATAGCCGTGGTAGACACTTACTACGTCAAGAATTTTAGGTTTTGTAACTTTACAGGATATAAAGATATAAACAAATTTGATAAATTTTAGACCGGTCGTGCTTTAGCGATCGAATACACAGTTTCCATAACATTAAGACACATGGCATACATTAAACAAATTTAAGTAATTCATTAACATTCCTTCCTGTCACTAAAAACTATAAAAAATATAAAATAAGTATCGGGAAAACTCACGATCGGCTAGGCCGATTGGTTTTAAAATGTTTGTCGTATTCCAGGGGAAGGTTTAAGCGGTAAAAAATATATATGAAAAAAGTGCGAGGTAGTTCCCGTAAAAACTTACGGGTAAATGTTTTTACCTGTCAAACATAGTGGTCACTGGATTGACATGAGTAGGTTTGGTATTAAAATAAAACATTTGGTTTGATCAAACAGAAGCAATAAATTACTATAAATTTATATATTGATACTGACCAATAAATCACACTATAAATTGCTTACCGAGATTATTACCTACTTAGGTTTAGATTATTATTTACATTTATTTATGGTTGAGTGCCTTCAAAGTTTTAACTTTCGTGAATCATTCATTACATTCTTTAAAACTACTATTAATCGCGTAAATGTATTCTTTGATATTAATAAACACGATATTAATTTATAAAATAGAAAACTAGTAAAATCTTTGCAATATGAATAACACTTTTCTTCATAACTGTACAAAACATCGGATGCTAAGCTGCTAATTTGCGAAGATAACCCGTACGTATGGTGCGGTCGCTTTTTAGTGACCTTTACAATTTGGTCGGCTTATTCAAGAATTGCTGTCTCAATCTTGTTTTTGTTAAAACTTTCATGATAGGCGTAATTGAAAGCTGAAATGAACAGGAAGGAATGTTAATGAATTACTTAAATTTGTTTAATGTATGCCATGTGTCTTAATGTTATGGAAACTGTGTATTCGATCGCTAAAGCACGACCGGTCTAAAATTTATCAAATTTGTTTATATCTTTATATCCTGTAAAGTTACAAAACCTAAAATTCTTGACGTAATAAGTGTCTACCACGGCTATTTTTTACAGCTGTTTATTTAATTATAAGTGTACTAGTTAACTTGCAAATTCGTTTTTCCTGTTTTTAGAAACTATTTAATTACGTTGGTTTGCGACAACCAAATCAAAAACTAACGTTTAAACAAATTTAAACAAATTAAGGTCTCTTAGTGGTATTTTTTTCAAACCAGTGACAGCTTATGTCACTTTGTTAGATACCTACTTATTATAGCGTGCGCGTGCGCATGATGCGTGCCTAAATAAATAACGTAATAATGCGAGACGTAAGTATTCGTTTTGAGATTATTTATTATTATTGCTATTCTTTTTGCTTTGCCGTTGTCGCGTAAAGAGACTAATGATTCTGCAAAATAATAATATTTGTTCACGATCGAAACTTGTAAAAGTTAAAAGTTGTACCACGGGTCGGGAAAGAAATTTTATTTCACAATATTTATTAGTTTATTGTTTTGTTACGCAATGGCGACTCTTGGAAGGTTTGTTCTGTTGATAATTTTCATCTCCTAAAAATAGGTTGGATAAGTATTAGAGACTCTTTGTCTTTGAAATGTGAGAGAAATTAAAACTGTCATTGTCAGTATACTGTCATTTTACGTGTTTTGGCTGGTAAATTTTTGGAGCGCTCAAGCACAGGTCTGTCTTCAAGGAAGGCTCGCGGCCGTCTGAAATTTCGGTGCAAAGAGGTAAAGTAATATAGCTTCCCAGCGCAAAGAAAGGGACAACAATAGCGCACGCATTCCGAAATAAAATAACGTAAGCGACATTATGAAAATAGTTGATTTATTAAAAAACTAAATTATTTTTGAAAAAATTGGTTTTATCAAAAGTTGGAACTATTTATTACTTATCTTATTAACATAATTTCAGTTCAAACTATGAGTCCGTTTGCTTACAGTACTGAAAAAATGATATGAGAGGCATCAACTTTGGATTTTTTTTCTATCGAGAAAATTGTTTCCATTCATGTTTTGAGCTTGATCAAAAAATTTTGTTATTAGTCTATTTTAACATATTCCAAAATTAGAACAATAGTAGTAGGATCAATAGGACTAAATCTAAATTGAAAACCATGAAAATCCACGAGGTATCCTCTTAATACCACATTTCAAGTAAAAAAAAAACTTCGTGTAAACTTATTCATAAAAAATTAAGTACCTTACCTACTAAAGTCAATTTGAATCCGGAATTTTTGAGTTTTAGTTTTCTCACATGTCCTTAAACCTAGGACTTTTAATCTTTTTTTGTTTAGGGCATTATTATTCTGATACACAGGAATATTATCTACAAAACGACATCAACATTATTTCTCTGACTGATTCGAAATGATAATTTTCGAAAATGGACAAAATCGAAAATATTTTGAACAATTTATTATATTTTATCTGAATACAAATGTCATTAAACAATAATAGCAAGTTTTTATGATTTTTTTACGAGCAGCCTCAATAATGCAAAAAAATACATTGTAGGTAGGTAGTCCTAATTTTTGATGTAAAAAAAACTAAAAAAAACACACTTTTGGATTAAAATTGATTTTAGTAATTTTTAATGGCATATCAAAGATTGATATGTGATATTATTTATTATATTTCGAAGAGTTTTTTTTTATATCTGTAGGACTTCTAGATCAGGAGAAAATATTTTTTTTGGTAAGGCCATCTACGAGGGTGTCCATGACTTTGAAAAGAAGAAATACTTTTTTTCATAATTTATTTTTCTGTCTTAAAAAGTAACTCCTTAAGACATCTTTACACTACATTTTTTTCAAATTTGGCAAAAGATTATTACTTCTGGAAACAAAAAGCTCAAGCGATTTCTCACTTTTCTTAATGACCCTGTCGACCCTCTCGGCGGCACTCATGACATCAAAACTCATCGAATGAAGATGCGAATCCTTCCTTTTCTCTAGATTCAACCACAGTGAGATTTTTCTTTCATTCTCAGTAGATACATTGGCCAGATCCACAATGGATCTAGTGAGAATTTTTTTCTCATAAGATCTATAATGGATCTAATGAGAACTTATGTCTCAGAAGATCCATTGTACAGATCCATAATGGATCTAGTGAAAGGTTTTTTCTTAGTTGATCCATTGGCCAGATGCATGATAGGTAGATTTAGTGAAGTTTTTTCTCACGACCGACCCATAGTCACACCGTATAATGTCAGGTAAGCTAGGCTAAAGAGCCTTGCTTTCAACAGGCGTCTGCGTGGAATATACCAGCTGATCTCCCTCAGGATTTCAGGTTTCGATGAAATGATGCGCCCGTTGTCAGTTTACAGCTTCTTCAACTATATTTTCCCAAGAGACAGATCTCTCGCGATAAAGTTTACCTCCTCTAAATCTATGCTACCCTGGTACTTTGGTAACGTAATTATTTTAAAGGAGAGAATGATCAATTGGCAGCTTTCAAAAAAGGATTGAAAATGGAGCGATAGCATGTGACCGAGAAGATAATGTGTACGACGCCCACAGAACAAAGAGTTTTTCTCCCATAAGTCGCATGTGGGCGGTACTTGTCCGGTCCTTGTGTACTAACATCAAGTACCCACAGCTCCACTATCCCCATACCATTATCTATTCTGTGCCCATACTTTGAATTTAAGTTCTCCGAGATTTAAGTTTCTTCTCATTAGATCCATTATAGATCTTATGAGAAAAAAAATTCTCACTAGATCCTTTGTGGATCTGGCCAATGGATCTACTGATAATGAAGGCTTTCTCCTACCAAACATGAATAAATGTCTTGATAAATGTCTTGGCGGGCAAAGATTTTCATCAAGCCAAAGGGTGATGTCTGAAATGGGCCCTCATTTCAGTTACCAGTTTTCAGTCGATAAAAGAAAAAAATTATGGGTTAAAGAGGTAGGAACTTCGTTGGACTGAATACGCAGAATGAATGAATGAATTATCATTTAATCAGGCAAATTACACCCATTTTCTACAATACAATTATTAAAATGACTAGGTACCTATTTAATTACAAATTCATTAGAAATAAAATTATAATAAAATAAAATTGTATTAATTCAAAAAATTAAAATAAATAATAAATACATAATACAATTAAAAAGTTAAAATAAATCAAATTAAAAATTATGGATAAAGAATTGTTAAAAATTTACAAACAAAATTATGTCATCAAATACCAAAATTAATAAATCAACATGTCAAAATTAATGAAATAAAAATAAAAATTAAAACCGTAATGTCACATTGAAAAATAATATAAAGGTAAAGAAAAAAATAAAATTTAAGCAAAACAGCAATAACATTAACATAAAACAGACACCCGAAAGACGATATTTACAGAAGCTATCAGTACTTCCTGTCCGGCATTGGCTTGGCGACATGCCTTTTTGAACAATGCCAGATGTAAGGGCAGTCGAGCCTACCAGCAATCATTGCCAGGACAGTGTTGGAACTGTCCCGCACCCTGTATACCAGCGATGCGGCGCGTTTGCGCATAGTTGCGTGAAAGCAGTCGGTGTTCGCCTGCGCAAACATGCCCGACGCACTGCAGTAACGGGGCAGTCCCAACACTGCCCTAAAAGCGTTATTATATTGGACGCGGATGGCGTTGTAACTTCTCGCACTATAATCAGCCCACAAGTTACAAGTGTAGAGCGAAGTACAGTATGCTCTAAAGAGCGTAACCTTTACATCTATTGAGCATCGTGCAAATCTACGGGCGATCATATTAGCTCTTACTGACAACGCCCTCCGTTCCCGATCCATGTCTGCATGGTCCTTGAGGTCGACGGTTAGAACATGCCCCAGGTATTTAAATTGCTCAACTCTTTCTAGAGGAACACTATTAAGTTTAACCAGTGGTATACTGCATGGACACTTCCCTCGAGCGCCCTCAAAGACCATGAATTGGCTTTTTTTTGCATTATATAATAATCCATGGCCACACGCATACTCCTCACAGACCGTCAACAACTTCCGCAAACCGCATACTGATGCGCTCATAAGCACCATATCGTCGGCGTAACTTAAGTTATTTACACATACACCGTCAATGTGACAGCCGACATGTAATGAGCTGAGCGCAACGATAAGTCCGTTAATATATAAATTAAACAGAGTTGGAGATGTTAAACCACCCTGCCTAACTCCACACTCTTGCCGATAAGGGTCCGACATTGCTCCCGCCCACTTAACTCTATTGGATTGGTGTGCATACCAATACTGGAATACACTAATGAGTTCTCGTGGAAAATTTATATTCCGAAGCTTGTCCCACAGCAGGTCATACACTACAAGGTCGAAGGCTTTGGACAAGTCGAGGAAGCAAGCGTACACGGGCGTTTTGCGATCTGTATAGTATTTGACGGTGTGCTTTAAACACAGTATAGCACTTTCAGTGGACAGCCGAGGTCGAAACCCAAACTGGTTATCATGCAGTGTCACGTATTTATTTAACTGTGTGTTTAGCAAACCGTCAAATACCTTAGCAATAATAGTGGCAAGAGAGATCGGCCTGTAGTTACTCTTATCGGAAAGGTCACCAGTTTTATTCTTCACTACAGGCACTACCACTGTTTTCATGAAATCAGGTGGCAAATAAGAATGACTTACACACAACGAGTAAAACATTGCTAAAACTCTAGCAATGTGTGGTCCAGCATGTTGCAGGTGCTCAATGCTGAGACCATCATGGCCTGGGGACTTACCTCTCGAAATTAGCCTTAAGGTTTTGACTACATCATTGGCTAGGAAGGTAGCCCCGACCTTTTGAGTATTCGTGTCACCACTGAGCACCCCCAACCCCGAACCTAACAACAGAGACTTTACAGAAAAATGGTCCTTGAAGAGATTTGCAATCTCTTTTGGGTCACTTGCACCATCGACGCTCACAGGAAGGCCAGGTCGTATATTTGCTTTATTTGTATTTTTCCAGAAGCCACGGAAATCCCCTTTGCAATGTTTCACAGCTAGAGCGTCCATTCTAATTTGATCTTGATTATTTTGGCACCATTTTAGCCTAGACTTAAACACTCTTCTGCTATCACACATTTCTTTGTATAGAAACCCTGACCTGGGCCTACCACACAACAGCCAATCCATAAACTTCGATTTGGCCATCCTATGAGCGTCACTGACGTGTTTGTTCCACCCCGCAATGTACGAGCCACCATTACCCTTTCTCGAACTTCCCCGACTCGCCACTGCCGCTTCACGCATGGCGGTCACAATGTCGGAATACAGCCTATCCAGAACATGCCTATGGCCATGGTCATTACAAAAGCTATCAGCACATTTTACGCACTCAGAAGGAAAATCAATTATTTTCAACCGATTATGACACTCTCTAGCATAAATAGATATCTGTTTCTCACTTCTTGTACCCCATATTACATTATTGTTAGCATTAATTATTTTAGGTGTGATCTTAGGTGTTAGTAGTTTTAAATTACACGTAATGATAAGTGGCAAATGATCCGACCAGAGTGTGTCATACTCGACCAAGACACTAACAACGGCTTGCTTAGCCGAGTGAGTTGCTATACAGTGATCAAGCCAGCTGGTGGTCCCGTGCGCATCACTTAAATAAGTAAAAGTACCCGAGTTTACCCCCAATATGTCAACGTCTATGCATGACCATTGTTCTTCATTACAGACATTTAAAAGTTCACTATAAAACAACTCACCAGGATCCGCATTAAAGTCGCCGAGAATAAATACAGATTCGATTCCATATTCGTCAATTATAGCACTTATTGCACTCAAACAATCTGTAAAATCCGTTAAATTATCGGCACAATTTGTTGGCAAATAAACACTCATTACAATCACAGGTCTATCGCTTGTTGTTATTTTAATTGCACAAATACGAGCACTGTTACACTGTAATGCCGACACCTGTTGAAACGCACTGTATCTCCATAATAACGCTACGCCGCCATAGGGACGCCCGCGCAGGATGCCCGCAGACGTGTCGACCGCAGACGTCGCAGTATAACCGAACCCGGTGTCGATAGTACTAATAAATGGTATGTCGTGGGGTAACAACCAGGTTTCTTGTAGGCAAACGACGTCACAAACACGGCACAAATCCCTGACGTCATCGATGGAGCGCTTTATACTTTTACAGTTATACGTAGCAAATCTAATTTGGGCACTATCCATTACTTGGTTTGTGTGAGCCGTCGGCGGCAGCAACATCTGCGCTGTTCGTTTTTCTTTGTTTGAAGTTTACAAACCGTCTAAATATGACACCAGCAGGCCATAAGGTTTCATCCATGTACATCGGTATATTAGCCTCCGATATAAGGAACTTGTATGCTTTATGTCCCCTTTCAGATTTCATATTTATTCGCTCTAAAGACACAGTTTCCCGAGTTTTACTATAAATATGTTTAATTATATCGCTTTCCGTCGTCAACAAATGTACATTCGTTATAAACATGGGGATTTTCTTATCTGCCGCTCGGAATGTGCATTCTAAATCTTTGGCTACACCCGACTTGCCCAAGAAACGATATTTTGTTTGTTTTTTACGTTTAGTTACTTTTTGCCACCCGTCGTCGTTGTTAGTGTTTTCTTTTGTCAATGGTTTACATTCGTTTGACGGGCACTCGGGCACACTATGATCAGCTGTTGCATTAGTACAACCGCGAGCATCAGCGGAATTGTTATTAGATGCGCGCGAAAGCTCAGTGCCGCTACGACCGTTCGGACTCGGAGCAGTCGCATTATGAGTCACAGGCGGGCGCTCCCCCTCCGCGTAGCAGCTAGCGCCCGCGTTCGTCTCGCGACCCGACAGCGGAGTCAAATAATCCTCCGCTTCGCAGCCTGTGTTTGAATACCCACAATTTGAAATCGACTTTTGCCGCTCATTATCTAATTGCATATTGTCATCTATCTGCATTTTCCTATATTGTGTCATTGGTGACCGGCTATTGCTACTCAGTACGTCATTATCACATGCCTCCACAAAACTCAAATTTTGACAACCGTGCGAAATTTCCATGGGGCCGCTGTCTGACCAGGCACCGCGCTTTGTGTTCACTTTGAAGGCTGATGTGGGTGGCATCGTCAGGGAGTCGTTCTTTAAGCGAAGAATGTCAGTTTTTAATTCGGTAACACTATCCTGTGTTGCATAAGTCGACTTAATACCATCAATTTCGGCTTTCAATACTTGAATGTCTTTTAACAACTTGGAACAATCTAAATGATCGATCAAAATCGGAGGTAGTTTGTCCAGCTGTCGCGCCACAAATATTGGAATTATATCTGGTTCCGTGGATTTAAATACGTTGATTATATCTGCTATATTGCGCTCTTCTTTTCCTCTGTTTTTACGCAATATTTTTCTAATGTCCGTTGGAATAGATTCGAACAAAAGTGATTTCGACTTCGTGATTTCATTACTTGTAAAAGTAGCCGTACAAATACGCACTAATGACTCCTCGTCAATGATCGACACTTTATTTTGGATGAACGATAACATTTCATCTATTACGATGTTACACACACTGCACTTTACAACGTTCGACATTTTGTTAAAAACAAAGCGCGAGTCAACAACAACACGCCCGTCGTCCTTGGGTGCGCGCGCGCAACTGTGAGCTACGCAGAGCTACAATAAGATTATGTACAGAAATGAAACAAAATATTCCGAAAAAAGTCTTTCTTCATTAAAAAGTCATGGACTTATCAATCCATCCTCGTAATAGTACATTACTGACGCGGTCAATAATGACTGCATTGCTGGCAGCGCGATGATGATGGCCGATAGCGTAGCTTAGCGCAGGTCCAGGCCGTCACAGCGCGGTCAGCATTGCAGCCCTTCCGGTCTCGGCCTTTATAGCGCGGACAGCAAGGGCTGCAATGATGACCAAGCTTGAAGGCCGAGAGCGTAGTTAAGCTCAGCTTGAGGCCATCATAGCGTGGCCAGTGGCCAGTGCAGTCATTGTGGACCAAGTCTTGTATAGTGCTTTACTCAAAAATGTCAAAAAAGTAAAAATGTCAAAAAAGTCAAAAATGACCAAAATGTCCAAAATTAACAAATGATCATTTTTGTTTTTTTTGATATTTTTGACATTTTTGAAATTTTTGACATTATTGACATTTATGACATTTTTTACTTTTTTGTCATTTTTGAGTAAAGCTCTATACAAGACTTTGTCCAAAATGACAATAAAATAAAAAAGGCAAGAAAGTCAAAAATATCAAAAAGGAAAAATAGTAAAAAAGTAAAAAAAAATACAAAAACATCATCTACAACAATACAACACCCGCGCAAATAAAGAATGGGATTGAAAATGGCGGCTCACGGCGCTTACCACAACGAGTATAATCCCATTCATTAACTGCGCGGGTTGTACAATGTACTTTTTTCACGAACTATGTTTGAAAAAAAACTCGACATTAATGGATTCTCAAAGGAAATTGCTGGTGGCTAAAACTCGACAATAATGAAATCCCATACAACTTTGTTGCGTCACCATCGGAGGAGCACGGCAACCTCGACTTTGTTCAAAGAAGGTTGTCAAAATAATGGCCATATTACAAGCATTTTTGAGTAAAATAAAAAGTATTAAAAATGGCGGTAATTCCAAAAGAAGAGAGGAGGGGAAACCATGTGGGTGTTTTTGTCGATCAAGATATATTTCACGCCTTTTTTATTGCTAGTACAAAACCATAGAATAATAATGTCTATACAATTATAGGTAGGTAATTTGTAAAACGTTTAATGTTCTTTTTAAATCTTATCTATATATATAAAATTCAAAGTCCTGACTGAGTGAGATATCAACGCACAGCCCAAACCGCTGAACCTAGAGACTTGAAATTTTGCACACAGATACTTTATACAGTGTAGGCATCCACTAAGGAAGGATTTTTGAAAATTCCATCCCTAAGGGGATGAAATAAGGGATGAAAGTTTGTATGAAAGTCCCTCAGTTTTGAAGCTAGGATCTTCAAATTTTGTGTTTAGGCTGATGATTGAAAATAAATAAATACGTGTCTCAGCGTTTTTCAAAATTCTACCCCCAAAGGGGTGAAAAGGGGGATGAAGTTGTGTTTAGAAGATAATCCTTCATTTTTGAAGTAGAAATCGCTAGATTTGTAATTTAGGCTTATGGATGGAAATCTAACGCAACGCATATTGTATTGGTATAATTTCAACCCCCATGGTGATGAAATGGGGGTGCAATGGGGTAAATAAACCTAAAAATCGATATGGATGTCGTTATTGGGGTTTTCTGGGATGAAGATTGCGAAAATGACATTTATTTTGAAGTCCAACACGGTCGACATGATTTAACCCCTAAAGGGGTGAAAATTGGATTTAAATTTGGTATTGAAAACAATATAAAATAGACATTACAACTTAAAACTTCGTAGGAGCATGTCTTAAAATAAATAGGCAAACATATATTTTGTGGTTTTGAAAATCAACCCCTTAGGGGGTAAATGGGCTAAGTAAACGTAGAAATCGATATGGATGTCGTTCTTGAGGTTTTATGGGATGGTGATTGCGAAAATGACATTAATTTTGAAGTCCAATTTAACCGCTAAAGGGGTGAAAATGGGGTACAAATTATATATGGAAAAATAATATAAAATAGACATTACATAGTTTACAGCTTAAAAATTCGTAGGAGCATGTCTAAAAATAAATAGGCAAACACATATTTTCTTATTTTGAAAATCATCCGTTAGGGGGTAAATGGGGTAAGTAAACATGAAAGCCGATGTGGATGTCGTTCTTGAGGTTTTATGGGATGAGGAATGCGAAAATGACATTTGTTTTGAAGTCCAACACGGTGGACATGATTCAGCCCAAGGGGACGGGGACGGACACGGGAACAGGAACGGGAACGGGGGCGGGGACGGAAACGGGAAAGAGTAAAGAAACGGGAACGTGATACTCTTAATATCTCTGGACATAATTCTGATTATTGTAATAAACTAGCTTCCGCCCGCGACTTCGTCCGCGTGGATATTAGAGAAAATCCTTAGGGAACCTTCAACCAGGATCCGACCAACCGTTTTATACGCGATTACGCGGGTCCCCACCAAGCGCGCAGCCTCGTGCGAGGCCTGTCACACGTCGCAAATGTTTTGCCTCGCGAGGCAGCGCGCTTGGTGGGGACCCGCCTAATCGCGTATAAAACGGTTGGTCGGATCCTGGTTGAAGGTTCCCTAAGGATTTTCTCTAATATCCACGCGGACGAAGTCGCGGGCGGAAGCTAGTTTAATATATAAAAGAAGATACTGATTGGTGACTGACATATCAACGCACAGCCCAAACCGCTGGGTCTAGAGACTCCAAATTTGGCACGTAGGTTCCTTATGAGGTCTAGGGGTGCACTAAGAAAGGATTTTTCAAAACTCACCCTCCAAGGGGGTGAAACGGGGGTCCAAAGTTTGTATGAAAGTCCCTCAGTTTCGAAGCTAGGATCTTCAAATTTTGTGTTTAGGCCAACGATTGAATATTAATATACACGTGTCTCTGCGTTTTTGAAAGTTCTACTGCCGAAGGGGTGAAAAGGGGGATGAAGTTGTGTAAAGAAAATCCTTCATTTACGAAGTAAAAATAGTTAAATTTATTATTTAAGCTTATGGATAGAAATCTAACGCAACGTATATCGTTATTGTTAGTATTTTGTCCCCTATGGGGATGAAATGGGGTAAAACCCAAAAATCGATATGGATGTCGTTATTAGGGTTTTCTAGGATGACGATTGCGAAAATAACATTTATTTTGAAGTCCAATACGGTGGACATGATTTAACCCCTTAAGGGGTGAAAATGGAGTTCAAATTTCGTATGGAAAAAGAATATAAAATCGAAATTACAACTTAGAACTTCGCTGGAGCACGTCTAAAAATAAATAAGCAAACAATTATTTTGTGATTTTTAAAATCAACCCCTTAGGGGGTAAAAAATAAGTAAACATAAAAATCGATATGGATGTCATTCTTGAGGTTTTATGGGATAGTGATTGCGAAAATGACATTTATTTTGATAACCAACACGGTGGACATCATTTATAAAGGGGTGAAAATGGGGTTCAAATTTTGTATTGAAAAAGAATCGAAAATCGAAATTACAACTTTAAAATTCGTAGGAGCACGTCTAAAAATAAATAGGCAAACACATAATTTGTTATTTTGAAAGACATCCCTTAGGGGGTAATATGGGTACAAGGGCGGATCCAGCTTTGGCACCAGGAGGGGGTCACATAGTCGTGGTCAAGTCAAGAACTTATAATTTAATTTTGATAACAATAGAAGTAAAAACTAGGTATTTTATTAATGTACGTAAGTAAAAAACTGGTAAACTGGGCATTTAGGGCATTGGCAACTTGCGTGGTACTCACCACGAACAGGCCCAATAAGTTCATTTTCAATTTTTTATTTTTTTTATCGAAAATGTAGCTGTTGTTATTCACCACTCATGTTGCTATTGCCAGATCGAAAGTCCAAAATATCTGGAGAAAATTTGAACATGTCGGGATATTGCGGTTGTTGTCGGGAGAGATAAATATATAAAACTAGCGGCCGCCCGCGACTTCGTCTGCGTGGAAAGGTTTTTTGCTATCCCTCGGGAACTATACTTTTTTCGGGATGAAAGGTACCCTATGTCCTTCTCTGTACCCCTGACAACGTGTATGCAAAATTTCATGATGATCGGTTCAGTAGTTAGGACGTGAAGGCGTAACAAACAAATAAACAAACAAACGGACTTTCGCATTTATAATATTAGTAAGGATAATATTAGTAAGGATTAAAAATGTAACTTAAATGCCTGTATATAGAAAAAAAAGGCCGCGTAGCGCGATTTTAGTCAGTTTCATGCACCAATCTTGTAAGTTGTGATCTTGCCTGTCTATTGAAAAAAAATGGCCGCGCAGCGCGATTTCCAGTCAGTTTCATCCACTAATCTTGTAAGTTGTGATCTTGCCTGTCTATTGAAAAAAAGGCCACCCAGAACGATTTTTAGTTAGTTTCATCCACTAATTTTGAACTCTTGCCTGTCTATACTATAAGCACAATAAAACGGCCGCGCAGCGCGATTTTTAGTTATTTTCATCCTCTAATCTTGTGAGTTGATAAACTAGAAAATCTACTACGTGATGGTGAACGTAGATCTCGGATGAACAACATCGAGATCAAGGGTGTACCCTATAATAATTCAGAGAATCTGTTCCAGATATTTGCTAAGGTTGGGGATCATATAAAGTGCCCCATTCCCAAGGACAGCATTAATTACATTGCTCGAATTCCCATGCGGCACGACAAAGACAACAAAACAATAATTGTCTCGGTGCACAACAGGTACCATAAGGATGACTTCGTCGCAGCTGCAAAGAAGTGTACTATTGTTCCAGCGGACCTGGGTCTCCAAGGGAACAGCAGGGTATTCGTGAACGATCATCTGATTCTTGAGGATAAGCTTTTGCTAAACAAGACTAAAACTTTGGCAAGAGAGAAGGGTTTTGCCTTCATTTGGGTCAAAGGGTGCAAGATTTACGCGAGAAAAAACCCCACCTCCCCTATTATAAAGTCAGAGGCAGACTTGAAAAAACTTTGAAAGTGCCCATAGAATCGTCGCTATTATTTTTGTTATTCTGTTTACCAGACATTGCACTGCTTTATAGTCGCTCGCTTTATGTTTTAGTTTTAAAATTACTTTCATACCCCATGCTTACAAAATATTTATATTTCTGCTTTTACATAGTTACCATTTTATTGTTGTTAATTTTGTTGTGACATTGGTGACATTGAAGTCGACACAGCTGATGTTTCGAAACTATTAGCTTCTCTTGACACAAATAAATCTCCTGGTCCTGACAATATTCCAGCCTTTTTTATTGTGAGGTGTTGTGAGTCACTTACAGTCCCTCTTAGTATTTTATTTAGGCGATCACTGAGTGAAGGCATTGTGCCTGAAATCTGGAAATCCGCCTTTATTACTCCAATTCATAAAAAGGGGCCTAAGGATGTAGTCATTAATTATAGACCGATTTCAAAATTATGCTTATTCGCCAAAATACTGGAAAAAATTGTCTACAAACAGGTCTACGCATCAGTCAAGCAATCGCTATGTCCGGAACAGCACGGCTTTATTAAGGGCAGATCAACCACGTCTAACCTTATTTTATGTAGCGACTTCCTAGCAAAACACATGTCTGTACCGTCTCAGGTCGATGTAGTATACACGGACTATAGCAAATGTTTTGATCGTATTAACCACACTATACTTTTGCGTAAACTGAGCGCCATGGGTATTAAGGGTAACTTGTTTAGATGGTTCTCCTCTTATGTAAAAGACAGATGCCAGACTGTTGTACTTAACGGCTACACATCTTCTCCCATGCTTATACCATCGGGCGTGCCTCAAGGTTCAATATTAGGACCTTTACTCTTTAACATCTTTATAAATGATATTTCGTCTTGTTTCACTTACGCTAAAATCATTATGTACGCCGATGATATGAAGGTACTAATGCCCATCAACTCAACTCTAGATGCGCAGCATCTTCAGGAGGACCTGACAAGGTTTGAACATTACTGCCAGATCAACAAACTCGACCTAAACGTTTCCAAATGCTATGTCTGCACTTTCTCTCGGAAACCGGAACCCATTTTATCATCCTACAAGCTTTTAGACGTTAATATCACTAGAGTTTCTACCATACGCGACCTAGGAGTAACCTTTGACAGCAAACTGCTCTTTGATAGTCACATAAATGAAATTGTTGCTAAAGCATCTAAGGCACTCGGTTTTGTGATGCGGATGTCACACGATTTCAATTCTGTAAAAACATTAAAAATACTATACTGTGCTTATGTGCGCAGTCATTTAGAATACGCTTCTCAAATATGGAACCCCTGTTACAATTTATACGACACGCGGATTGAAATGATCCAGAGAAGGTTCTTACGATACCTGCAGTTTAAATCCAAGACTTACATTCATAATTACGATAAGCGATGCCGTAGGTTCCACTTTCTACCGCTTGTAGAGAGAAGACGCATCGCCGATGTATCGTACTTACTTGGCATAGCGAGCGGCGTCGTTGACTGTCCTAAACTCCTAAGTAGCATTGGTTTGCGAGTTCCAGTAGCCTCCTTCCGTAAGCCTAATATACTTCACGTTCCCCCAATCAAAACTAATTATAGGCAAAATTCATTTCTTATAAGAACGAGCAAATGTTTTAACACGGTGGCAAAGCAATTTGACATAGATCTTTTTAACACTCCTTGTAACAAGCTCAAGCGACTATTAAGTAATGTATACTTCTCGAACAACTAACTGTAATTAGTGTAGTGCTACGCTATCTGGCATTATTTCACTAACAAACATCAAATTAAGAATTAACAATTGGTTTATATTGTATTTTTTTTTTCTATCCTTTCGTAGGCAATCTTTGTATTTACTATATGTTATATGTGGAAACTTGTAATTGGCTTTCAATAACTATTTAAATGACCTACTTTATTTTAACCTAGCTGTAAGTTTTCCGAAGATTTGTAAAATAAAATAAAATAAAATAAAATCTGTGGTTTCTTACTCGAAAATTATTGTTTTCTAGAGAACTTTCGGAACAGCAGTTTATTCGGGAGATTTCTAGATTTTTCGGAGTTGGGAGACCACTTGAAATTCCGGGAGAATCCAGGCGAATCCCGACCATCTGTGAATACGATTCAATTGGTTTTTGTTCACGTCACTAGTAGACATGAGGTGGCAACATAATTTTACTAACTGACAGTTCAAGCTGTCAAAACACTGCATCGACTTACGTGTCGGAGTATAGTCCAATAATAAATTCAAATTTTCGATGCGTTCGTTCCCAAACGTTTGCCATCATACAAAGTTATTATAATATATTAAATTAATTAAATATTGAAGGTATGTAGTTACATAAAATCTGTATGGTGACAAAATATATAAATAAAATCATTATGTTCAATTAGTGGTTCACCTAAGTCCTGGAACCAGCTCAGGGGGGGGGGGGGTCCCCCTGGATCCGCCCTTGTATGGGTAAGTATTCATAAAAATCGGTATGGATGTCGTTCTTAGGGTTTTATGGGATGGTGATTGCGAATATGATATTTATTTTAAGTGCAACACGGTGGACAGATTCAGCTCCTAAAAAGGTGAAATAGGGGCTCAAATTTTTGTTAAGAGGTCGGGGACGGGAAGGGGTGTGGGAAAGGAGAGGGAGAAGGAGAGGGGGAGGGAGAGGGAGACTCATATATCTGGACCCAATTCTGATTATTGTAATAAACTAGCTTCCGCCCGCGACTTCGTCCGCGTGCATATTAGAGAAAATCCTTAGGGAACCTACCAAGCGCGCAGCCTCGTGCGAGGCCCGCCAACGCGGCAAGCGTTGTGCCTCGCGAGGCAGCGCGCTTGGGGGGGACCCGCCAAATGACGTAAAAACGGCTGGTCGGATTCTGGTTGTAGGTTCCCTAAGGATTTTCTCTAATATGCACGCGGACGAAGTCGCGGGTGGAAGCTAGTAACTAAATAAGTAGGTAAATTAAGCCAGCCAATAGATTATTTACTCGTCAAGTAGATTGCTTTCCTCCCCGTTTAGTCGCCATATAACTCCCCAAATGTGTGCATTCGCAGTGGGCACCGCGGTACTAGTGGGTCCACCCCAAAAACTTGAATATTTAATAAAATCAAGTCTATAGTTCTGTAACAGATAAAAACACTTGATGAGAGAGATGTACTCGTAAAAAATTCGAAACAGTATGGAACTACTTACCTACCAGGATTTGAACCTGAAATAACAGGAGCAGACTAAGGCCGCGGCATTGACTTCTATAAAAAATGTTTTCATGTCAATGGGCCGCGGCCACACAGAAAAGACGCCCATCGGCAGACAGGGCGGGCGTCGTCGGCCGTCCTCGCCTTGTCGTCGTCATTTCTTTTGTCCCCGCCCTGTCTGCGATGCACAGTGTATAATATAGACAATCAAGCGGAATTTAATTATTGTAAGTATGTGTATTAAAGCTGAATTTTTGAGTGATAAGCTTCCTATTTCGAGATTTTTAATTACCTACATTAAACAAAAAAAAAACACAAATTTCAAATATGTAGTTCAAATATCATTTAAGATTATTGCAATGAAATAATTTTATTATTTGATTTGATAAGTAATTTACTATTTCATAATAATTTTAATTGTACAAACCACAAATTACTTAATGAAGTATTTCTCCTTCGATATCATCTTCATATTAGGTACTCTCGTTTCTGGCGGTAAAGACTTTTTGTTTCTAAATCGAGGTGTACAAGATTGAGACATTTATTCGTTAATTAATTAATAATAAAATTGACTTCAGCAGCAACCATAATTTTATCTGAAGTCACTGACGAAAGAACACTTTGGACTTTCCTTCTGTTGTATTTCCAATTACTTGTGAATGGCAGCAGGTTGGTCATCTCATTGGGTAATACCACATCACTTTCAAGCCATTTTTGGTTCCTACTAAGAAAATTAAGTTTTCTTTTGCTTGACTGGTGTCCTACATCTTGGCATGGACCACTTTGAAAACCGCAATTCTGACTACATGGAAAATTTCTCTCCAATTAGTCCTAACTAGTCCTACTTTTTCGGAATTAGGTAGTCCCAAAAAGGACTGAAAGATATAAGCGATTTAAATGGTCCATGCCAAAGCAAACCTTCATTTTGGCAGGGACAGGCTATATCTAGTGAACCACAACACCTAGCCAGGATCTGATTATTAAAAAAAAAGTCCCCTTTTTATGGATCTCGCAACGCCTAGAACCAAATCGAAATGAAGCGCCGTTCAAAAAATATAAAGGAATGATTTGGGCCATGCTAAAATCAACCTACATCTTGGCGAGGACTTTTGAACCAGGTCACCCAGAGAAAATCTGCTTATTGGAAACGATTCGTGTAAATTAGTCCCAAAGCCACAAAATTAGTCCCCCTTTGGTTTAGGAGAAATTCCGTTTTTTTGTATAAGTACAGTCACGTACAAAAACGTACAGTAAAAATTAATTAAGTAATTTTTACTGTACCAAATCATTCCTTTATATTTTTTGAACGGCGCTTCATTTTGATTTGGTTCTAGGCGTTGCGAGATCCATAAAAAGGGGACTTTTTTTGATAATCAGATCCTAGCTAGGTGTTGTGGTTCACTAGATATAGCCTGTCCTTGCCAAAATGAAGGTTTGCTTTGGCATGGACCATTTAAATCGCTTATATCTTTCAGTCCTTTTTGGGACTGATTCCGAAAAAGTAGGACTAGTTAGGACTAATTGGGGAGAAATTTTCCATGTAATCAGTATTGCGGTTTTCAAAGTGGTCCATGCCAAGATGTAGGACACGCTTGACTGCCATTTTATTTCTATTTGGCGGATAAAACCACTTAAGAAAATTTTCAACAGTTTTGAAATGTAAGGTGGTACATCTATGGCATGTCTATTTAATGTAGGTATAATTATAAATATCATTTTTCCCTTCTCCTTTTTGATCTTGTGCCAGATTTCAAACAATTCCCTTTTGTTCATTTTAGGTAGGTACCTAGTCCTATCGAATATAAAAAAAAATATGAGAAGGGCAAAATAGGACAGCCTTTGCACTTACACTGGCCTGCAAAAGTAAGTATCACACAGGCCTATATTCATACAAACGAGGTAACTTTGAAGCTTTGGTTCTCTGCCCAGGATTAAACAGGGTGTGATTTGATGATGGCCATTCAAAGAGTAAATGAAGGAGGCCCAGGGGGCCTACTCCCACCTTTTTTATAAGTAAGCTTATATCCAGCAAGCTTGTTACAAGCTCTAAATGATATCACTCAAATTCGTACCACGACATCAAATAACAATCTTGTTTTGTGCTGGGAATGAACGAATGATTAGGTACACATAAAAAGCAAAGAAATTATGCTTTGTAAATAGTATACCATTTTATAAGAAATATATGTACCTACCTAGAATAAAACTTTATGTATAACTAGTTTCCGCCCGCGACTTCGTCCGCGTGGATGGAAAATCATTTGGGAACCTTCAACCAGGATCAGACCAGCCGTTTTTACGCGATTAGGCGGGTCCACACCAAGCGCACTGTCTCATGAGGCAAGACGTTTGTCGCGTTTGGCAGACCTCGCACAAAGCTACTCGCTTGGTAGATATTAGTTATTCTGTGGCTTGGTGGGGTGCCTAACCACGTAAAAACGGCTGGTCGGGTCCTGGTTGAAGGTTCCCAAATGATTTTCTCTAATATCTACGCGGCCGAAGTCGCGGGCGGAAGCTAGTTTATCACAATAAACAGAAATGGGTCGAGAGATATAAAAATCCCGTTCCCGTTTCTTTACCCTTTCCCGTTCCCGTTTGGACCCGTCCCCGTTAGGTGCAGTGCAGTTCCCTTTTGTGCTCGTTCCCGTTCCCAATCCTGTTCAGAATTGAATCCACATATGTCTCCTCTCCCTCTCCCATCCCCCTTCCCGTCTATTTAGGCGACATTAAATTCCCATTTTGGGTATCAAAAATACTGAACATAGCGTACTGAAATACTAAGTGGGTGAAGGACCGAGGGCGACTACAGATATTGAAAATGGGTGACTTTAAAATACAAATTGGGTAACGGGCGACCAAATTACTATTTGGACGACAACCTTAGAGCACACAAAATATAAAAAAAATATTTTTGTCACCCATTTAGAGTTTCCTCTGCTAACTTAAATTATTTATCACCCATGTAGTCGCCGGTTTTGAGTATTTTTGTAAGTTAGTCGCCCGTTTAGTTATTTTGTCGCCCAAAAAATAAACTGCTGTCCAGTTTAGTGTTTGAATATCCCATTTACAGTCGCCTTTAATTATTTCACAGTCACCCATTTAATTAATTCCCTTTTTCATGTCATCATTTCATAACTCGTTCACTCAATCCGTACCATAAATCCGTACCATGAGCTGCCTTTTTGACAACTAGCAATCTTGTTTTACGTCAATTATGTCAAATCTAGCGATCTTTCAGCGATTTTAAAAAAGGTGTTTTTGGGCGACACAATCAACATGATTTAAAGTAAAATGTTCCAAAAGTAGATTATTCATAGTGCACAATATATGCATAATTTACTCATATTTCTGGGCATATTGAGTGAACTTTCTTTAAAATATGACAAATAAATAAGTTATCTTTTACAATTATTTTTAGATGACAAAGGAATGGTACGAAATCACGAAGATTTACTGTGAAGAAAAAGGCGTCGTATTTAACCACGCCCAGAATGTGAAATTTTTTAACTTGTTGATTATTTGTTCATCGGGTGATTTCATTTGTAGCAGAACCAGCTTGTTCATAACCTGTGCGACAATTGGAGGCTTGTGATGAAAAATCTCAAATTCTACTGGTACTTTGTTCGTGAGTTCTCTTTCTGTGAGTGAGCTTGTGCTCTTATAAATCTACAAAACTTCATTTTAAAATAAAACAGTACATGTATTGTATTATTGCCGTTTTATTAATCATCTTCTAATGGGAACATATTACTAAGACAAGTTGTCCCTACTAAATAAACAAAATCAACATTAATTACAGCACGCCCACCTATGATAGTGCTAAGCTATATTAAGGTAGGTACCCAAGTTTTTTTTCGTAGAACATGCACACCAAAACAACCAAACTACAAATTTTACAAAACCAATTTATAAAAATAAAGTCACGGCCCCTTTGCTAAGCCTAGCTATAGCTAGCGCAATGGTACAAAATAAATAAGAGCAAAGAAAATGATTACTTTATTACTTTATATGGGTATTATTAATGATATTCACTTTTCAAAATGAAACATCTTTTCTATAAGTATCTAATAAAATTGTTACAGTATTGTTGTACAAAATTATCCTTTTTAAGTCGGAAGCTTATGGCGTTTATGGGTTTATCATCGTATGATTCCCTGGCAAACCTGCAAATAACCAAAAATAATGTAAGTAGGTAGTTAGATACTCTAACACAATTCAATCAAGCGGTTACGAGCACTTCAGTATAAAACGACTTATTTACACTAGGTACTTGCTTTTAAGACCATAAAACAATAAATATAATACACCAATTTACTTACATGAACTTAAAAGACGTTGTGACGATATTCAGCTCTTTGAAGTAGAATCCTATCCTGTTTACTGCAAAAGTATTAAATTGTCCACTTTTAAGATATCACGTGTGTGGTTGATTTATCAATAAATTATTAATACGTGGTTATAAATTATATCAATCGAAGGATTATAGCTGTTTAGTGTTTAAGTAAATATTTTTTTGATCACGAGACGAGTGACATATTTACGCTACGCATGACATAAGTAGGTAGGTACCTCTTTGTTCATGTCTATTGTTTTGTTGAAACCACAGAATAAATAATCACAACATAGCGTATTTTTTCCTATATCTAAGCAAGGTATAGACAAATTATTAGTAAAATTATTCGTTCTTTCCCAGTACTTTGCGGGAATAATATAAGGTTATTATATTATCATAGTTTGTTTGACAGAAATGTCATGGTACGAATCTATGTAGAGCTCATATCAACATCGCTGGAAAAAAGATCGTTTTGAAAAAGGCTGGTTTAAACAAGCTGTTATTGCTTTGTCATTATAACACATTACATTTTGCATTAATAATTTTCATCATCAAGACTTCCTCATCACGAGCTCAAGTAAGTCTTTGTTATACAAACGAAAGGCCTCCACAGTGTGCGTCAAAAATCTTCTAAAATATTTTGTTGTTCAGAGTGAAAGTGTTGTATTTATAGTGATTGTGTTCACTCTGATAATTTATTTAAAAATAATAATAATAAATTACGCTTTATTGCACACAAGTAGAAATCTTACAGAAAAGGGGACAAAAATACAAAGAAAAAAGTATAGAAGAGGCGGTCTTATTGCCAATCAGCAATCTCTTCCAGGCAACCATTGGGTGTAAAATACATAGATAAAATTAAATATAGGGGAGTGGGTGCAATGATAAAAAGGGAAGAACAAGTGTGTTATATGAATACAAACAATAGTTATACCTAAAGATATATACAATTAAAATAAAGGAGAAAATAAATAAATGGTCAATCAGAAGAAGAGGAAAGGAAATGCCTTCTAACTCTATCTAAAGGACTTGGGAGTCTGAGATTTGTGTTTACACGGACAGTCGCCATCAGTATATCGTAACAGACGAGGTGACCAAATACTTCTGATCAGTTTAAAATGTCAATAAGTTCCATGCACTACAAGTTACCTTTACAAGTTCTGATGGTGACTGTGCGAACCAAATAAATATTCGTAAATGTTCGTGTTCATCATGCTCTTGTTCGTTCGTGTCTACACGCCTTAATAATTTTGATTCCATCCTGCCTGTCACTTTTATGATCGCCAAAGGAGTGTGTGTGTGGTTTGAAGGCCACTTGCTCGAAAGTCAATAAAAGTATACTGATGATTTAGTGGACATTATAAAAGAAATGTGCAACTTGGAATCGATTTTGTGAAAGTTATCTTCCCTGAGTTATTGGCTGAAGAGTCGGGCCCTCAGTTCTCACATGGAGGATTGAGGGCCCGGCTGTTGCGAACAAACTATTAACATTACAGTAAAAGTTGTAATGCTAAAGTCTAAGTTAATCCCGAACAAAAATTGTGGAAGTAAGATTTATCGCAAAACGCTTTTCTACTTTGTATAATCTTAGTTCGAAATGGGCCCTCAATCCTCCAACTTACAAAAATTAACTGCGCATTTTTTTTAAACTATAGGATTACGGCTGTTGCAAGTTGTTCAGGGGGGTACGTAAATGTGAAAAAATGTGAAACAAATAGCTGGCTTCAACTCCTCCTAGTTTTCCAGTTATTGCCTTGTTAATATTCGGGCCCTCAATCCTCCACATTTTCTTTTTCTTGATTTTTACGCACAAAGTATGGAATGTAAGAACAACCTGAAGTTTTCTGTTTATGTGAAAAAAAATGTGCAACAAGCTGATATCAAAGGGAAAATAAAAGACCCATTTATTAATAAGATATATCAATTTCAGTTTTATCCTCTTTAAGTATGAAATAGGGTGACCACGTTTTTTATTCAATACTTATGAGGAATAGGGAAAACTCAGGAGGCGTTTTGGAAATGTATCCCTTTGTGCCTATTATTTTTTATTAAATTAAATAACTCCAAACTTCAGATTGAAAAAGAAAGAAAAAAAATACATTTATTTTTGGAACCACACAACGATACACATATTATAACAAAATACGGATAAAAATAAAATTAAACACACATTAGTACACATTGCGTATCGTCGCGTGATGCCTAAATGTGCCTAGCTCAGTAATACTCAGTATAAGCAGCAAGCGGGGGGCCTACTGCACTGGTATTCTGCTTGACACATTATGTCATTAAAAACGACAAAACAAGTAGGTACCGTCAAACATGGCATCTTTACCAATGATTTTAGAATTTTTAAAAAGATCTTTACCATATTTTTGAACGTAAAATGAAATAAAATCTAAATTGATCCACTATTTTAAAAGTTAAAATATACGAAATATAGATCATATCCTTACCCTTCCTTTTACCTGACTTTTAACAATAAATCTCTAAAAATAAAGATTTTGGAAGAGTTTAAAGCAAGTAGGTAAAATTGACACATTTGTGGCATTTTTACCTACTACAGTTTTTCGAAGAAATATAGTAGTGGTTAAACTGTGGTTAAAATTCCTTCACAATTAGTGCCTAAATAAATTATTTTTAATGAGTTTAGGAGAAAAAGTAACTTAATAATGGCATAATGTCATATTTGAGCAGGCGATTTTCACACAAGAAAAAAAACAAGGGTCGAAAGTTTGGAGTTATTTAATTTGATAAAAACTAATAGGCACAAAGGGATACATTTCCAAAGCGCCTCCTGAGTTTTCCCTATTCCTCATAAGTATTGGATAAAAAACGTGGTCACCCTATTTCATACTTAAAGAGGATAAAAATAAAATTGATATATCTTATTAATAAATGGGTCTTTTATTTTCCCTTTGATATCAGCTTGTTGCACATTTTTTTTCACATAAACAGAAAACTTCAGGTTGGTCTTACATTCCATACTTTGTGCGTAAAAATCAAGAAAAAGAAAACATGGAGGATTGAGGGCCCGAATATTAACAAGGTAATAACTGGAAAACTAGGAGGAGTTGAAGCCAGCTATTTGTTTCACATTTTTTCACATTTTATTACGTACCCCCCTGGACAACTTGCAACAGCCGTAATCCTATAGTTTAAAAAAATGCGTAGTTAATTTTTGTAAGTTGGAGGATTGAGGGCCCATTTTGAACTAAGATTATACAAAGTAGAAAAGCTTTTTGCGATAAATCTTTTTTCCACAATTTTTGTTCGGGATTAACTTAGACTTTAGCATTACAACTTTTACTGTAATGTTAATAGTTTGTTCGCAACAGCCGGGCCCTCAATCCTCCATGTGAGAACTGAGGGCCCGACTCTTCAGCTAATAACTCGGTGAAGATGACTTTCACAAAATCGATTCCAAGTTGCACATTTCTTTTATAATGTCTACTAAATCATCAGTATACTTTTATTGACTTTCGAGCAAGTGGCCCTCAAACCACACACACACCCAAAGGATCGCTAGATTTGACGTATTAAAATGTAGGTATGCTTAGGGTTGCTAACAAGAATCTTATATTAATAAGATTCTTGGTTGCTAACCAACATAGTAGGTAGGTATATTGTATCCGGCGTTATTTTACTTTTTCATGGGTACAAAATGAAATATAAGGATACCTACAAAATAAGTACCTATCGAAAATACTTTATACTTAGATAGACTTACTTAGACGTATTAACGCTTACGATTATGGGAAGAATGTTAATGTTAGGTATAAGAATGGGACGGATTTCTGTGAGCCATTCTAACGGCTGGTTGTCTGTATCGATTCACGTCAGGCTGGACACCAAAAGTTGCTCCCTATTTGCTACCATTTACGATTTACCTACAGTCAAATAATTGCTAAACTTTGAAACAAAATAAAGGGACTTCAAAATGACCAGCCATTCGGATATCAGGCATAAGAATAAATAAAACTTATTCTTATGTATCAGGATAGCCGGTCAAATCCCGGTTGTGTAAACTATTCAAATTCTGGGCACTCGTTGTCTACACCATTAACTCTAAAAATTCATGTTATTATTTACTTGAGTAATTACTACCTGTATGCAGAACAAAGAAAATATGATTTGTGAGTTTATCCTTACTATTAAGGATAAACTCACAAATCATATTTTCATACTTGGTATCGACTATAATCTTATGACAACTAAGTGCCGATTTCACCGTTAACCGAGTTAAATTGAACTTGGTTTTACTTGAGCGAGTTCAGAAATTCGTTTTGATCGCGGTCTACGTTGCACCGGTTTCACCGTCTTCATTTTGATAACCGTAGTTCAGCTTTGACAAAGAATGAAGTTGCGTTCAAAGTATTGTAATTAAAGAAATTTTCCCTACATAAATGGGAAAAAAAATACAGATCATGATATTCTTCGTGGCGCAAACCACATTCACTCGTGGTGTGAACCCTGTGAAACATACCTACTCAGTGAATTTAAAGAAATAGGCTACGCACTTATTCATTCATTACCTACGCAAAAAAAAAAATTCAGGGTCAGTTGTCAAAAACGTCAAAAACAAAAGTAAGTAATGAAAAATTTGATGTCAAGTTAACGGCGGTCTTTTTAAATTTAGAACAATAAACAGCTTGTAAAGAGTTGACAAAAAAAGGTCGCCACTTTATTTTTCAATAACTTAAAATTTTTATTATTTTCCAATAATTTATAACAACTTTCTTTTGCATAGGTCAACACTTCAAAATCACATTGACTATCTTTTGTACTTAAAAATATTAGTTCCATTAAAATTCTTTCTGGCCCAAGTATAATTTTTAATTTTGAAATGATCGAAATTATTTAGGGTAAAACTAAAACTTGGTAGTGGAAACACTGACTTATAATCTCTTTGATTTTTGACAAATTTCTCTATGGAATTTGTTTTTGTCAGTTTGTCAATTTTAAAACATTGTTTATCTGATATTTTTGAGTTTTATGCAGTATTTTTATTTTCCGCAGTGATATTTTGCTCAATTGTTTATTTCGCACGGATTGTGGATATAATAATTTAAGTACCTAGGTACTGAATACATGTTATTTAAGTAAGTGTCGTGAAACTTGTGAATTGTGAATTTTTGACATGGTAGGTAATAAATCAGTGAAATAAATTGTTGTCCGTTTTTTCTTTATTATTATTAGTTGTATGTAGAAGAACTAGGTACGTAGTTAACGGGATATCTACTAGCATAATAGTAAAAGTTAGGTAGGTCATAGGTAAGTAAGTGTACTTTGTTCTATTATGTTTTGATTTACGGTGCCTATAAAACATTATTAGGCATTGGATTCATAATGTTTTGAACGCTTATTATTATAATGGGTGTTTTAAAGGCGCCGCTCGTAATTCAAAACATAATAAACTCGAGAGCACAGGCCTATTTTCATACAAACGAGGTAAATTTGAAGATCTGGTTCTCCGCCCAGGATTAAACGGGCTCTGATCTGATGATGGCAAATTAAGAAAGGTGGTTGAGGAAAAAAGGTGAATAGAAAAAAGCTGAATAGAGCATTGGCACGAGCTAAGGCTCTATTCATCTTTTTTTTTATTCAAATACGAAAAGAATATTTCTTTCCACTACTTATTTCTTTCTATGCAATAATCAATTCTCCCATGTTCAACGTACATACCTACTCCACAATCATGGCAATGAAACAATATTATCTACCACTGAACTATTCAACATTTGACACTGGCAAAAATTACTTCCAAGAGGAAAGTAGATTGCCAAAACAAAAAAGAAGAAGAAGAAGACATCATGGCAGACAGATGACAGACAGTTCTTGAACGTGTTCAAACCATAGATAAGTTCAAATACGCTAACCGTCGTAAATCGGCCGTTCAGAAACTGAAACCAAGTTCAAAAGTTTAAGCGCGTGAGCTGAGGTTAACTCGAATTGAGCGCGTTCAATTTAAGCGGTGAAATCGGCTCTTATTAGTTTCTTCCAGAAAAAAATGTTATAGAACTTGTAAAAGATAGTTACTTACTTAAACTTGCGTTGAGTTGGCAACCTTAGATATTTTTTGACAAAGAGTGAACAAGTTAAAGATGATCGCAACAAAATTGCTAAGAAATTTGAGGTAGAAACAACCTTCTTTATAGGACGTCGTGGTACGAAAAGTCAATGTAAGACCTAAAAGACATTGCTATAAGAGCTCGTTGTAGGCCCCCAGATCGCTAAAGAAACCTAATGGATTAAGAAAGTCGTTTAGCTAGTCGTCTAGCTTTAGTTTAGATATTTGAGACTCATCGTTTCGATCGGACGTGTCGATTAATTAATGTAATATTAATAAATCATTGCAAAATTGTGACCTACTTGAACACTACGCGGAAGTGACATTCGTCTGTGTCATTCGTTCTACATACTTGAATTGTTTTCTTAGTGTGATTTATAAAATGGACGGTAATAGTCCATTTAACCGGCGGAGCGAGCTAATGGCCCGCAGCCCGCCGCCCACGCCCTCGCACCGACCCCCAGCGCCCTCGCCAGCCCTACAGGAAGATGAGCCCCCAGAACTGGTGTCCACGCCTGAGATCCAGAACTGGATGAAGACCATTGAGCAGTGTCTGAATGAGGTGTGCGCTGTTGCCTGTGAAGGTAAACTAAATTCGGATCAAAAACTCAAAATTAATAATTTGTGCCGAAAAGTAAGCCATGGGACATCACAAATGGCTGTGCAATACCAGTCCCTTAAGCAAAAAACTATACAGAACCATTTTTCCCTGCAAGCACTTTCTCACAGCAGCTTCAAGCCCTTAAACAAACCATCGAAGAGTCCTCAAAACCTGTCGCGGATGCAGTTTCCTTCGCCAACATGGTTAAAAAAAGTCCTAACAACTTTATTCAGCCCAATAATGTCAACTCTGTGGCAATTTACCCCACTGACAAAATGAAGTCGAGCGAGGAGACAAAGGCCCTCGTTCAAAAAATCATCAGACCAGATCAAATGAAGCTACATGTGAGGAGCCTGCGTAAAACTCGGAACGGCGGTGTGATTATCAGCACAGATACTAAGGACGATATCGAGAAGCTAAAGCAAACGGATCAACTAACGACCTCTGGCCTAACTGTGAATGAACCACATAAACGCAAACCTAGAATCGTGGTCATCGGAGTGCCTGTATGTATGGAGGAAACGGAAGTTTTCAACTGCATATACCATCAAAACTTAGCCGACAAGCTTAGCGGCATGACACTCGCGACATTTTTGACCTCGATTAAATTAAGCCATAAGTCAGGCAAAAAGGGCGCCGAGACCTGTAATTATATTATAGAAGTTCCTGCACAAATTCGAAAACCCTTAATCATGAACGACCGGGTATTTGTAAATTGGTCTTCCTGCCCTGTGAGAGATTTTACCCTCGTGACAAGGTGCTACAAGTGTCAGCAATACGGTCATGCTGCTAAGACTTGCCGGGAGGAGGCCACCACCTGTGGTCACTGCGGCGATATAGGTCATACTGTAAAGGACTGTGGGAAGAAATCCGAGTCAGCAAAATGTGCAACATGTTTGCACTTCAAGAAGCCCGCAGATCACAAAACTGGTGATGCTGATTGCTGAATGTCCTGCGAAAAAGATTGCCGAAAAAAGGTATATCAGCTCGATTGATTATGTGGGCACCTAAAAGCGCAACTTCCTAGATATATCTTTATAACTTTTACAAATAAATATTTAACATTCCGTGACTAATATTACTATTTGATATCACATAATTTATTTTTACATTGTTTACATTGTTTTATACATTTACTAGTTCGCATCAGTTTAAAAATATTTATATTATATCAGTACATTTCAATAAGTTAAGATTGTAAATTTTTTGCTGAAATCACAATGCTGTTCTACTAACATCAATTCGTAAGATACCTTACTAATATGCACGTAATATAAAAATAATAAATGTAAATAAGTAATGATGCATGCACTTCGTTTATTTTTGATGACGCAGATGCATTATTCGTCTGTCGTTAAATGATGTTACAAAATTAACATTATTTTAGCGTTTGGTTTAATTTAACTCTTTCTGCAATTATTTTTGATTTAATTTTGTTTTCATTTTTCCAATATTAATATTTTTATTTGATTGTATAATAATATTACGATACATAGTGATGTAAGTTCTTATTTGCCTGAGATACAGGTTTTTTAAACCTAGTTCAGGCACTTTGTATTTTAGCTCTGTGTACCTATGTCTAGATTTTAATTGTTTTATTTTGATGTAAGATTATTTCAATAAAGATTTTATTATTTTTATTATTTATTATTAGCTCAGGGCTGAACTTAAAAAAATAACAGCCTAAATTACATCAAAAGTATGGAAAATGTAATACTAAAAAGTCCGTACCGTCTCTGGTGTAAACGACTCTTCTAATCCATTGGGTTTCTTTAGCGATCTGGGCCTACTCCATTTACTCTTTGAATGGCCATCATCAAATCACACCCTGTTTAATCCTGGGCGGAGAACCAAAGCTTCAAAGTTACCTCGTTTGTATGAATATAGGCCTGTGTGATACTTACTTTTGCAGGCCAGTGTATTTTGATTAACGAATACCTACTCCACATGATAATCTATCATTATAAAACTAATACATCATTAGACAATTTTAAAACTCAAATTATAAAATAAAATTAAAAAATACACGCATAGCTAAGTAGGGCGAATGAAAACACCAATTGTACTACAAAAATATTTTGAACTTCTTACCTGCAGGACACACAACCAAGTTGTTAATTACACCAATTTTTCTTGAGTATCCTTTGATATGCACTTATTATGGTACGGCTCGCGCAAAATAACTAGCAATTTTAGGAACAAAAACGTTTAGTGCGCAAGCCTCATTGTCTATGGTTTGGTTCAAGTTATACTGTGCGAGCTCAGCACATTTAACAAACAACTATAACGACGTGAATGATAGTACGAATTTATGAAGTTTTAATGCGGGTAGTTAAAAAAAAATTACGGAATGTTGTACTTTGGTTTATAAGGAGTAGTGTTGCTAACTTGAATCATATTTACGAAATAGTTTATCGAATTAAATACCGCTAGATTTCCCATATTAAACTGTGTGGCGACGGGTCCGCGACGGTCGTCTTTTCTGTGTGGCTTGTGTTGCGTGCGCCGGTGACGGTTGGATGCCTACCAACCTCCAGATACCGTGGTCGAATCGTGAGGAGTGATCTTTTTACTCGAAAGGGCGGGCGTGACCGTCATGAAGCCGTGCAAACCCACACACCCGCGGGGCGCCGCGCCGCTGCCGCGGGTGGCGCGGCGGTTACGCTACCAGAGGAAATAATCACTACATTTACCCGCTACGGCTACGGGGCTACGGCGCGGCGGCTGCTTTTGTGGACAGTACCGCCACCGGTGATTTATTCCACCGTGATTATTATTAGAATAATTATCCCCACCGTGATAATTATTAGAATAATTATCACGGTGGCGGTACTGTGCCGGAACTGTGACTTCATTGATATGTGTGAATCGGCCTTAAACGGTCGTCGCCATTACTTACTATGAAAACCATTTGTGTGGTTGCTCTTGTCTTGTCTGTCACTCACATCACAAACCGACTATACCGGGTGTAACAAGACCCTCAACGAAGCCGAGCTCTACGTATTCTGCCCATCATCAGGACCATTTCCGTTCAAAATTATAGCTGGGAAACGATTTTAATTTTTGGTGTTAAAAAATAATTGCTTAAATTACCTTACCACGCAATGTAATGCGTACACGCGCCTGCGAGTGTATGCTACACAGTTGCGTGCGGGTGCGGCCGAGTTGAAAGGCAGCGTTTATGTGCGTTGAGTGATGACGTTTTGAAGTCATTGTTTGTTAAGAAATACTAAAAAATTTGATAATGTTTCTTTGGACAAAACTTTTCCTAAGTTTTGTCCAAAGAAACATTATCAATAATAACGAATAAAATAAGATTTCAGAGAAAATTTGAAAATAAAAATTGACTTTGACCTCCAATAACTTCGTATTGGTTTCCCAGGTAGGTATAGTCCTAAAGACAAAAATGATCCTGATGATGGGCGGAATGCTCACATACAGGGACTCTGTGTCACAAAATCAACACAAACCGCAAAATGGTCAAACAATAATGTTACCACCAGGTAAGAAAATTTGTAACTTACGTCTAATCGTGCTATAGACACAACCTCTGCTGTGGGGCAATCTAAATGCATTTTGAAAGTGAACATATTGCTGCCATATGAAAAATAATGAACAGTATTTTCTGGATCCCATTTTATCATAATCAAAAATAATTTGGAATCAATGCCGAAAAGTTTGTTGAAACTTAATATGATAGTCACGTAGTGATATTACATTCTCTTTGATGAAAGTGGATGACGTGGATGACTTGTCTTTTGCTTGTGGCTAGTGCATAGATATAGTATATTAAAAAGGCTAGTGCAGTGACGCACAGAATACATAATAGTACAAGTACAGAAGATCCACTCCGCAAAGTCAATTATTTAAATAGCGACTCTATTCCATACACAATAAAGTGCAATTCAGGTTGCACGCCGCTCCCTTGGCTACAGTTATATTCACCTTATTGACTTCTATATATTCCACTAGACTGGCTGCTGTCAAACTGTTCTTGTGCCTATTTGATTTCCGCCATTTTGGCGCTGTAGGACGTAGCGTGAGCATAGCGTGAGGGACATGGTACTAAAGTCTGGTGTAATCATGGCAACCATTTTCATTGTAGTTACGTCAGATAATTCCTTTGACAGACGCTAGAGGCGTTTCAAATAGGCACAAAACTTTGCTGTCAAATCATACAATACAGACAGCCAGTCCATAACAATAAAAAAAAAATTAATGTCTGTGATTCACCTAGAAGTTGCCTCTCTTTCTATCGCGTAGCTCTTATCTCCTCTAACGAATTCAGGGTTTCACTTTCTTCTATTATATGATAATTAAATAACAGGTAGTTAATTTATTACAAGTTATGAGGTTGTGAAATAATGTGTAGGTACTTAAATATGTTTCAAAATAACCTAGGATAGGTACAGTCAACGCCACATCAGACATGCTGACTTTGAGTCAATTTGCTTTCATACGAAATGAAATTGTATTCATAATTAACTTTATTTCGAAAGTAGGTAAGTAAGTAGCTACTTACCTAATCTATAAATTATTAATTCAGTAAATAGTTGGGTGAATATTGTTTAACAAATAAGACAAGTAAGTACCTACCTAAGAATAAATGGATACTAAATACTAAGTACCTAGTAGACAAGCACTTCTTACGTTTCGATGTAGTTTGGAACTTTTGGAAGTGTGAAAACACGTGAGGTTCGGATCCTTTTTATTAGTATTAAGGCAGCCCATTAAGATGTCATATGCCTTCATTTTGGTTATAATAATATTATTATAGAGTGACTATCGAAATCGAACTACTAAAGTGCGACCCAGCCGGCACGTGATAGCCCTCTGAAATTAGTCCGTCCGGACTGGCTACTTGTAGCTTCGTACCTAAAGCGCGGAGAGCGCCTAGCCTGACTGACGTCCATTATACAAGTACGTACTTGTATAATGGACGTCAGTGGGCTAGTGGTGGATGACTAGTGATGTAACATGAAAAAAAATATAATAAGGGTCAGTTTTCAATATTTTCACTTCTCATGTCATGCTCGTAAAGTTCGTCATTATGTTGGGTATAGGTAAAACGTAGTGATTATTTCCTCTGTGGGTATAGGCTGCATAAAATCCACAGATGTAATAGAGAACAAGTATAAAATCGCTTTTCATGCTCTAGCTAGAGCATAATGTAAAATCTTCGTCTAAGTTCAGATTCTAAGACAAAGGTCGTCAGGTAAACAGCCATACATGCAATTTAACTTCGTTAAATAAACTTTAATCCATGTTAAATTACTTTTTTTTCAATTTCTGAAATAAAAAATAATAATAATATGGGTATCAAATGAAAGGCCTTGATGAGCACATTCCAAAATTATATAATTTATCTTATCACTAAAATTTAAGATGTCTTTTTTTAATTTTTACATTATTGTTGTTTAATTTCCTCACAATCGAAGTGAAAAGCAGAGTGTATAACTCGTACATAAAACCCATTTTATGCACTTGTTGTACAATCTACTATAGTTAAACAGGGAAAGCGGCGCCACCATTGGAGCGCAAAAAGATAAAAAATAGTAAGTGACGTAAAATAGTAGATTATACAACAAGTGAAAAAAGAAGGAATTTAGTTCGAGGTACTATGTTGGATCCCGAGAGCAGCGAAGGATTCTAGAGTTGAATTCAATAGTAGAATCCTGAGCGAAACGAGGGATACAAAGGACCGAGATGAATTTTTTTTTCACGAGTTGTGTACTCTACTTTTTACCATTGACTGCGAGAAAACATAATAGCAGTACTTACACCTATAGTACCTATTTATAGTTATCAAATTTTATTATTTAGATGGGTAATCGGTAATTTAACCGTTAGAAAATAGTGAAACTATAAGTTTTCCAATGACATAAAACAACCATGCTATGAGGGAAATTACATGATCAGTCTGACATCAGTCCATTTCATCAGTTTGTATAGACTTTGAATTTTTACAGACTGAAGATCGTACCAGACTGATGGAATGGACTGATGCAAGACTAAACATCTAATCTCCCTCTAAAGAAAAGAACCCAAAGATAAGACACTAAAAGAACCTAATTAATTTGGCGAGATATTTTTTTTAGAAAAGAACCCAAAGATAAGACACTAAAAAGAACCTAAATAAAATTGGCGGGATATTTTTTTTTATTTAATGGGGAGGAAAAGCGCAATTTTATCCCCATAGGTGGCGTCTGGTCTTTGGTACCCGGCCGCCTCAAAGAAAGTGTCAAAACATATGGGAATCTCTTGGAGTGTTGCACTTTTTAATTTTATACTGAGAAAATGCCGCATTGTTATGCATGTAACTTGTAAAATATTGGAGTTCATCGATTTCCCAGTAACAAAAAAAAATATTTGGCAAAAAAATATAAAAAAAAGATGCTTTTCCCTCGATTTTCTCCTTTGCTGAGCCTGAGAAACATTATAAATCAAAAGGAATGTTTCATGAATTTGATGAAGCTTCGCCAAAATAAAACAACATTTGAATTATAACAGCTTTGTTCTTTAATATTTCAACCTCAGCAGTTTCTAACATATTTATAACTTGGATGAATTTGATAGGTATATCAAATATGGAATAAGCCCAATATTGGGGCCAAACAGAGAATTAATAGAATTTTATATGCCAGAGTCATTCAAGAAACTTAGAATAATAAAATAAATATGATAAAACGGTTCGTGTAATTTTGGATGGTACAGAAATTCCAGTACAGAAACCTGAAATTACTATTGCACAGAAGGCATCATGAGGCAACTATAAACACGGAAATCCACACTCAGTTGCTTTGTTAAAATTTAAATCATATGCTTCTAATCTGAAATAAAAAGATTACTTGTAAATCTTACACGAAATTTAAAGAAATGTAATGCTTGTTAGCAATTTTTTGTAAGTTGCTATAAACTTTCTTGCCTGTTGTTTTGGCTTTTCTTTTCCGTAATTCTTCTTTTATCTGAGCTAAAGTTAGCACAGAATACATTGTTTGTCCGCAAAACCGAAAAAAATACAATCTAAGAAAGTAAAATCACGTATTACACAGTCAAGACAATATAAGCTCAAACTGACAATTGTTCCAAAGACTATTGCGCCATCTGTCACTTTGCCTTCGCCTCCCCATTGTATAACTATGGCTTAATCTATGGAATAGCTCCATACTTTCAGCACTTTTTTTTTGTACATAATTCATACGATGCGCGCTTGTTCCAAATTCAAATTATTTTTATTCACTCGGTGAATAAAATCGCTTATTATTCACTCTTATCGTTGAATTAAACGCACTTTTTAGAGTGGCGATGGTAAAAAAGTTATTTAATATTAAAGCGGGATTCAGGAAGGGAATGGGATGCACGGATCAGGTCTTCTCCTTGAGGTGCTTAACCGAAAAACACCTGGCTAAGCACAAAAAGGTTTACTATGCCTTTGTGGACCTGGAGAAGGCCTACGATCGAGTTGACAGGAATGAGCTATGGAAGGTGTTGTCCGAATACGGATTGGAGAGCAGACTGATTCATGCACTGAATTTTCTCTATGAGGATTCCCGTGCATGCGTCAGGATTGACGGCGTATAAACTGATTGGTTTGGCATCTCTAGGGGTGTCAGACAGGGATGTGTTGCGTCACCATGGCTCTTTAATCTGTTTTTGGACAGTTGTATGAAAGGTCTGAAAGAACGTGACTGTGGGGTTGTGATGAATGGGACTCAAATCAATGGGGAGGCGAAGGCAAAGTGAATTACAGATGGCGCTTCATTCTTTGGAACAATTGTCAGTTTGAGCTTATATTGTCTTGACTGTGTATTACGTGATTTTACTTTCTTAGATTGTATTTTTTTCGGTTTTGCGGACAAACAATGTATTATATGCTAACTTTAGCTCATATAAAAGAAGAATTACGGAAAAGAAAAGCCAAAACAACAGGCAAGAAAGTTTATAGCAACTTACAAAAAATTGCTAACAAGCATTACATTTCTTTAAATTTCGTGTAAGATTTACAAGTAATCTTTTTATTTCAGATTAGAAGCATATGATTTAAATTTTAACAAAGCAACTGAGTGTGAATTTCCGTGTTTATAGTTGCCTGATGATGCCTTATGTGCAATAGTAATTTCAGGTTTCTGTACTGGAATTTCTGTACTATCCAAAATTACACGAACCGTTTTATCATATTTATTTTATTATTCTAAGTTTCTTGAATGACTCTGGCATATAAAATTCTATTAATTCTCTGTTTGGCCCCAATATTGGGCTTATTCCATATTTGATATACCTATAAAATTCATCCAAGTTATAAATATGCTAGAAACTGCTGAGGTTGAAATATTAAAGAACAAAGCTGTTATAATTCAAATGTTGTTTTATTTTGGCGAAGCTTCATCAAATTCATGAAACATTCCTTTTGATTTATAATGTTTCTCAGGCTCAGCAAAGGAGAAAATCGAGGGAAAAGCATCTTTTTTTTTATTTTTTTTTGCCCAATATTTTTTTTTGTTACTGGGAAATCGATGAACTCCAATAATTTACAAGTTACATGCATAACAATGCGGAATTTTCTCAGTATAAAATTAAAAAGTGCAATACTCCAAGAGATTCCCATATGTTTTGACACTTTCTTTGAGGCGGCCCGGTACCAAGACCAGACGCCACCTATCGGGATAAAATTGCGCTTTTCCTCCCCATTGCCTCCTCTACGCTGACGACCAAGTTATACTTGCGTCACAGAATATATAATAGTACTAACGTACTTGCGTCTTCTGCGCAAGAGTTGCAGGAAATGATGTCTGTTATGAATGATGATTTTGTGAGAAAAGGGATGAAAGTGAATGTAACTAAGACGAAAGTGATGGTGTTTGAGAGAGATGAAGAAATGACTGACTGTTCGGTTGTTAGGTGGCGAAAAAGTGGAACAAGTTCGTGAGTTTGTATACTTGGGGAGTTTGTTCACAAGGGACGGAAAGAGTGAGGAAGACATAGAAAGACGAGTGAAGAAAGGAAATTCGGTGAGTGGTGCTATACACTCGGTTATGAGTAGCCAAACGGTTACTGCAGAGGCGCGAATGGCTATTCATAACGGAGTGCTGGCACCGACACTGATGTATGGAAGTGAATCTTGGGTATGGCAGAAGAAGAATGAAAGCAGAATAAATGCGGTAGAGATGCGATCGTTGAGGCAAATATGCGGAGTAAAACTGTGTGATAGAGTGAGCAATGAGGTGATTCGTAAAAGGTGTGGTCTGAAAGATGATATAGTGACAAGAATTGAGAAAGGAATGCTCCGGTAGTTTGGTCACTTAGAGAGGATGAATGAAAGGCGAATCACGAAAGAGATATATTGTGCGAATGTGGAAGGAACGATTGCACAAGGGCGTCCCAGAAAAACCTACGCGGACCAAATATTTACATACGCTTGAGCTTTATACAAAAAGCTCGAGAGTGTAGGTGATTGGGTTGTGACTAATGTGTACCCAGGGACGTTGGGCTCAGGATGCTGACACTGAACATCGCTCCATGACAGTACCGCCACCCAACAATTTGAATTTTGACCGACCGTTGAATAAAAAAATAGCAAACTGATTTTGATAATGTCGTCAATATAGTAAAATATATCATTATTTTTCTAAGAAACTGTACATTCAATGTCTCAAAAATGGCCTGATTTATCATGATGTGATAGGTACCTCATTCGAGGTGGTATATTGAAAGAGATATGATTTCAATGGTAAAAAGTAGAGTACCTACACAACTCGTGAAAAAAAAACTCATCTCGGTTCTTTGTATACTACTTACGGCTATTTGCACTAAACTTAAGAATCGCATAAGTTACCGGCCGTTAGTCCCTCGAACTAAATTCCCTTTTTATTCACTTGTTGTATAATCTACTATTTCGACATTTATTTCGCGATATCTGTCTCGCTCAAACCTGTGCAGAGCAAATCATGCAAAAATCTCGCAAATTAATTTGACGCAGAATCAGGGCCAGATTGACCAACACTTTATCGACAAACATTATTTAACGGTAACATCACTAAGTTGTCCATCGGCGAGAACTCGGATTTATCTAGCGACAGATCTGAAATTTGTACGGACGAGCCATGGACTAGCAGACCCGATGTCACTGAACAAATCTGACAACTAATCAAGAATAAAATATACGAATTTAATGTTTTAATGTAAACAAATAGCAATAATATGATACAAATTTACTTTCATGTGAAATGTAACACCATCTTTTTGCATACTTGATGTTCGAGACCTCTTTTAACAGCAAAAACCTCATCAAATCGACATTTTAAACAGAGCAGCGTTCACATGCGCGACTGGACTCGGTCTAGATAGAAATCCGGGCGCAACTGGTTTTACTAATGCGTATGCCCATTTGGGCTTGTACTTCGGCAGAGGGGAACGCTTCGTATGGCTTCTCTTTCTGAAGAAGCCCGTCTTACTCTAAGATTACCACAGTATACATACAGGAGTGTCCCAAATCTTTGCCACACGAAGGGAAACCTTATTAAGTGTTACAAAATAATCGCTAGTGCCGAATATGGTAGAAAGGGACCATCAAACTGAACAACTTTTACTATGGGACCATCTCTGAAAACTCAAAAAAAATCAGCTGTTTCATACATTTTGATATTTTCGTTCTTAATTTTTGTATGAAACAGCAGATTTTTTTGCGATTTCAGAGTTGGTCCCATAGTAAAAGTTGTTCAGTTTGATGGTCCCTATCTACCATATTCGGCTTTATAAGGCTATTGTATCGGTAACTTCGTAAAAATATGAGCAGCTTTTTTGCATTAGTCGTCTCGTGACCACTGCCCCTGGAAAGGTGTTAAAACGTCGGGAAACCCAAAAAACTAACAAATATAATAATTCTAAGATAACATCTGAATTAACCAATATACGCGCTGTAATCCGTAAAAAGCATAGAAATAGAATGTCAAAGAACAACAATGTCAATAAACAGGTGATCCGAAAACGAATGCATACATTTAATATGAGCCTCGTGCGAGGCCTGCCACACGCGGCAAACGTTTTGCCTCGCGAGGCAGCGCGCTTGGTGGGGACCGGCCTAATCGCATAAAATCGGCTGGTCGGATTCTGGTTGAAGGTTCCCTAAGGATTTTCTCTAATATCCACGCGGACGAAGTCGCGGGCGGAAGCTAGTTTATTACAATAATCAGAATTGGGTCCCGTTCCTGTTCCCGGTTTCCGTTCCCGTTCGCGTTCGCTTTCAAGCGATCGCGTTTGTGTTCCCGTTCCCGTTCCCGTCCCCTGGGGCTGAATCATGTCCACCGTGTTGGACTTCAAAATAAATGTCATTTTCAAGAACGACATCCACATCGATTTTCATGTTTACTTACCCCATTTACCCCCTAAGGGATGATTTTGAAAATAACCAAATGTATGTTTGCCTATTTATTTTTAGACATGCTCCTAAGAATTTTAAAGTTGTAATGTCTATTTTATATTGTTTTCCATACCAAATTTAAACCCAATTTTCACCCCTTTAGGCGTTAAATCATGTCGACCGTGTTGGACTTCAAAATAAATGTCATTTTCGCAATCGTCATCCCAGAAAACCCCAATAACGATATCCATATCTATTTTAGGTTTATTTACCCCATTTAATCCCCATAGGGGTTGAAATACTACCAATAACAATATACGTTGCGTTATTTTTCCATCCATAAGCCTAAATTATAAATTTAGCGATTTTTACTTTGAAAATTAAGGATTTTCTTCTTCATCCCCCTTTTCACCTCTTCGAGGGTAGAATTTTGAAATACCATGATACACGTATTTATTAATTTTTAATCATCAGCCTAAACACAAAATATGAAGATCCTAGCATCAAAACTGAGGGACTTTCATCCCTTATTTCATCCCCTTAGGGATGGAATTTTCAAAAATCCTTTCTTAGTGGATGCCTACACTATATAAGGTATCTATGTGCAAAATTTCAAGTCTCTAGGTTCAATGGTTTGGGCTGTGCGTTGATATCTCAGTCAGTCAGGACTTTGAATTTTATATATATAGATACATAAAATTAAATTAAAAAACCCGCCTGCATAAAAAGACAAGTCAACTAAAAAGATGGAAACAAGATTAAATATTAAAGGCAACATAATAACATGCAGTCGGAGGCATACGACTCAAATCATTCATAATGTCACTTTCTTTATGCATGCCTCCGACTGCATGTTATTATGTTGCCTTTAATATTTAATCTTGTTTCCATCTTTTTAGTTGACTTGTCTTTTTATGAAGGCGGGTTTTTTAATTTTTTTAATTAATTTTTTTATTTATATCTTTTTAGTTATTATATATTAATAATAATAATATAGCTTTATTTCAGGCAATATACCCATATTACATAATAAAAATACAAAGTAAAAGTAAAATTAAAAGCACATTTATAATAAATAATATCAGTATCGCTAGGACTTGTCAAAATAAATGCCCTACCTCAAGCAGCCGTTTCCCACAGTATGTATTTTCGACCAATGACGGAAAAACACATTGTCTATATCACTGTTAATATTTTTAAGGATTGAATTATTACTTTCCCTGACTCTGGCCCAAAAGGATGCCGTTCTTGACCGGAGAATGGCAAAGAAGTCGGCAACATTTGCATCAGCAAACATTTCTTTAGCACTGCAATGTCTCGGCAACCTCATCAGAATGCGGAAGGCGTCATTATACTGCACCCTAAGCACATTGAAAGCGCGTTTTGTATATTTCAACCAAAGTTGACATGTATAAAACGTCTGACAAAATGCCTTAAACAACATGACTTTGACATCTCCCGCACTTCTGGCGAAGCGCCTCGCGAGCATATTGCAGCGCACTGCGAGGGCCCTACGTTCTCTTTCCATGTCATCCTCATCACTCAGCTTTTCATTCAGAACGTGGCCTAAATATTTAAATTTAGATACAACCTGAATTGGTGAACCATATAACCAAACCGGCAGCAACCTCTCCGGACCCCTACCTCTTTTAAATACCATGACCTGTGTCTTCGCAACGTTGTATTTCAATCCGTGATGCTCAGCATATGACTCGCAGATTGAAATTAGTTTGCGGAGTCCATTAATCGAGGGGCTGAGAAGCACCATGTCATCGGCGTAGCTCCTATTATATCATACTAGCTTCCGCCCGCGACTTCGTCCGCGTGGATATTAGAGAAAATCCTTAGGGAACCTTCAACCAGGATCCGACCAACCGTTTTATACGCGATTAGGCGGGTCCCCACCAAGCGCGCTGCCTCGCGAGGCAAAACATTTGCGACGTGTGACAGGCCTCGCACGAGGCTGAGCGCTTGGTGGGGACCCGCGTAATCGCGTATAAAACGGTTGGTCGGATCCTGGTTGAAGGTTCCCTAAGGATTTTCTCTAATATCCACGCGGACGAAGTCGCGGGCGGAAGCTAGTTTATTACAATAATCAGAATTAGGTCCAGAGATATTAAGAGTATCACGTTCCCGTTTCTTTACTCTTTCCCGTTTCCGTCCCCGCCCCCGTTACCCGTTCCTGTTCCCGTGTCCGTCCCCGTCCCCTTGAGCTGAATCATGTCCACCGTGTTGGACTTCAAAACAAATGTCATTTTCGCATTCCTCATCCCATAAAACCTCAAGAACGACATCCACATCGGCTTTCATGTTTACTTACCCCATTTACCCCCTAACGGATGATTTTCAAAATAAGAAAATATGTGTTTGCCTATTTATTTTTAGACATGCTCCTACGAATTTTTAAGCTGTAAACTATGTAATGTCTATTTTATATTATTTTTCCATATATAATTTGTACCCCATTTTCACCCCTTTAGCGGTTAAATTGGACTTCAAAATTAATGTCATTTTCGCAATCACCATCCCATAAAACCTCAAGAACGACATCCATATCGATTTCTACGTTTACTTAGCCCATTTACCCCCTAAGGGGTTGATTTTCAAAACCACAAAATATATGTTTGCCTATTTATTTTAAGACATGCTCCTACGAAGTTTTAAGTTGTAATGTCTATTTTATATTGTTTTCAATACCAAATTTAAATCCAATTTTCACCCCTTTAGGGGTTAAATCATGTCGACCGTGTTGGACTTCAAAATAAATGTCATTTTCGCAATCTTCATCCCAGAAAACCCCAATAACGACATCCATATCGATTTTTAGGTTTATTTACCCCATTGCACCCCCATTTCATCACCATGGGGGTTGAAATTATACCAATACAATATGCGTTGCGTTAGATTTCCATCCATAAGCCTAAATTACAAATCTAGCGATTTCTACTTCAAAAATGAAGGATTATCTTCTAAACACAACTTCATCCCCCTTTTCACCCCTTTGGGGGTAGAATTTTGAAAAACGCTGAGACACGTATTTATTTATTTTCAATCATCAGCCTAAACACAAAATTTGAAGATCCTAGCTTCAAAACTGAGGGACTTTCATACAAACTTTCATCTTTTATTTCATCCCCTTAGGGATGGAATTTTCAAAAATCCTTCCTTAGTGGATGCCTACACTGTATAAAGTATCTGTGTGCAAAATTTCAAGTCTCTAGGTTCAGCGGTTTGGGCTGTGCGTTGATAGTGACAGGAGCTCGGTGGCGCAGTGGTTTAGCGCCTGGCCCAGCGATTGCGGAAGTTAAGCAACGTTCGCAAAGGTCGGTCATGGGATGGGTGACCAAAAGTTTATTATCTCGAGCTCCTTCGTGCTTCGGAAGGCACGTTAAGCCGTTGGTCCCGGCTGCATTTGCAGTCGTTAACACCCACCAATCCGCATTGGGCCCGCGTGGTGGGTTATGGCCCATCCTCCTTACCACCCATAAGGAAGGCCTGTGCCCCAGCAGTGGGGACATCAAAAATGGCTGATGGACATGGTTGATAGTGAAAGTGAAAGTGAAGTTACGTTCCCTCAAATATGGTTGAGCGAAGCGATGGCTGGTTCATGCGTCATGCTCGTGAACGGGTGCTGCCAGTGGGAATGGGTCTGCTTCTGTCTGCTTGTATTAAGGGCGTCGTATAACTCGTATATAAAAGATCTGTTTTATATTGTCTGTATGTATGGCACTTCTTACTCAAAAAATATAATTCTTAATAGCTTACCTTGTTTTGATTTATTTAATTGCAATATTTTTACTTTCTATAGTCAGTAGTTTAGTGAAAGACCTATGAAAAGCTTTTGGATATAAATTTTCAATTCGATGCCTTAACATAGGTAGTCTTAGTATGTCATGCTCTCTTTAATCATTTCTGCGGTGGTGTCGTATGAGGCTCAAATATGGTTGAGCGAAGAGATGGCTGGTTCATGCGTCATGTTCGGGAACTGGTGCTGCCAGTGGGAATGGGTCTGCTTCTGACTACCTATCTTAATGCATATTGAATTGTATGTTTTTCTTTTATTTTTATTTATTGTAACAGCCTAGACTGAATAACAAGTTCAAACTTTGAATTTAGCTTAAAATCTGTAAATTGATTAAGAAATTTGAAACTCATTAAGAAATGAGCTAATTCAATAATGTTATTTATTTGTTAATCTTTGTTAATATCAAGTCTGGAAACGATATACATATTTGTAAATATCGTTCCATCTGATTGATAAAGCTGACAAGTTTTTTGCGCCCATTTTTCTTGTCAGTTAAAAGACGTCATAATGGGTGGCAGGGTAAAAGAATTGACGATTTAAAAATGCTTATTATGTGAGCTTATTTAAATAAAATATATTTCACTTTCACTTTCACGATACCTTTATTTTAAATTATAATTAAGATTAACAAATATTTTAAACAAACTGATTGCTCATTTGCTAAGCGGGACGCTAGGGGCTCTTACTGTTAAAAATTTTGGCACATGTCACTTGATCCTTTGTCTCTTTTTTACATAGACCGTGTCCGTATGATGTTAACTTCTCTTTTCCACGCTTTGTCTCTGTTTTGTTGGTCTTCTTGAGCGCAGCGAAAATTTTTCTGTCTATGGTAAAAAGTGATTTATTTCTAATAAACTAAGCAAAAACACGTATTTCGTGTTTTCCTAAAATGTTTTGGTTTATTAGGTGGGGGGAAGGGGGGAATTCTGCTGTAGGAATGAAGTATGGTAGTATGGAGATGGAGAGAGGTAGCCACTAGTAGGAAGGCCAAAGTGGAAGATGTTCCTCCGGGCTGGGTGGTATTTGCCCGGGGACCGCGGTCCAACCGATGATGATTGGAAGTTGTATATATAGTTTGGTGGCTGAGAAAACTCCGATAGCGAGATGTAGGTTACTTCATATGTTTCTCCATACTGCGAGGTGATATTCCTTACTAATCTTTGTGTTTATACGATACTAGCGCCATCTAATCACATGGTGATGAATCTCGTTGCAACCATGTGTAGTTATGTGCGGCAGTACGATAGATGCCGCTACATCACTCCCCCCCTGAGACCGGAGGTCGATAGTCCAAGGATTGTCCAAGCTCAGTTGTCAGTGCGTCAGAGCTATGCAAGTGCCAGAGTAGAGTGCTGCAGGAGATGCCCCAGTCTGCGGTAAGTCGAGACAGTCTACGGTGAGTCGAGACGTTGTGGGGTAAAGGAAGGCGCGTCCGCCAGTGCTGCAGGTAGATCCGTGTCCACGGTGAGTCGGGACCTGTCCACGGTGACTCACAAGGGACAGTGGAAGATGACGGTAGGTCCGAGCTGCTGGTAGGGTGCGCAGAACTGCCACGCCGGAGTAAGGGCCCAGTGATGCTCCAGTCGTGGGCTGCGAAGACCAGGTCGGGATAATGTCGTCGAGAGTTGCCGAAGGTCCAGGAAGCGTCGTCAATGATGCTGCGATGGAACCTTAAAGGCTGGTGCTGGCTGCTGTGCTTCTGCTTGCGGTGCTGGATAAGGTATGAGGAGTGATGGCTGCGCTGCGTTGCTGAAGGTGCTTGATGTGCTCCGTCGGGGGTCACCAGTGTAGGAATGAAGTATGGTAGTATGGAGATGGAGAGAGGTAGCCACTAGTAGGAAGGCCAAAGTGGAAGATGTTTCTCCGGGCTGGGTGGTATTTGCCCGGGGACCGCGGTCCAACCGATGATGATTGGAAGTTGTATATATAGTTTGGTGGCTGAGAAAACTCCGATAGCGAGATGTAGGTTACTTCATATGTTTCTCCATACTGCGAGGTGATATTCCTTCCTTACTAATCTTTGTGTTTATACGATACTAGCGCCATCTAATCACATGGTGATGATCTCGTTGCAACCATGTGTAGTTATGTGCGGCGGTACGATAGATGCCGCTACACTGCCTTAACGAAGGCCTAAGTTTAGATAAGCCAAGCCAAGTTTGGTATCATTTTCGGATAAATCAATGACGTAGAATTCATTTCTGGTATAAAAAAAAAGCAATTTATTAGGAAGTTTCCTAAACATTACACAATAATCAATATTTTCAACACATTTTTTTTTATTTTAAGTCACCGTAAATATTAAATTCATGTTCTTATTTGCAAACAAAAAATATGTTAACAAAGCTTATAGAATGAAGACTTGAAAAAATATAACTTACTTACTTACTTTATTAACAATAAATTGAAAAATAAATTCACTGTCGCGTGCCGTCAATTTCTTTTACACCTATGTGCACCTATGGAAATATATTATTTTTTATGATAACAATATGGGTATCAAATGAAAGGTAATAAATAGCCAATTTCAAATATATTGTATATACCTACATTATAACATTTTTATGTAACTGTTTTGAAAGAAACTTAAAAAGTATGACGCAGAAGTAAAAAATATTAGTAAATTATTAGAAAAACAAAAAATGCCAGTCAATATCGACAAAAAAAATACACACATACCTTGTACTATTATTTATTCTGTGGCAAATATCACAAGCGCGCATGTAACTACAATTTTTGCAGATGTTGTTAGGTACCTTGAGAGTGGTTTAACCCAAGTTTTAAGCCTTCGAAACCCTGTACTGCTGGAAAAACTTGGCACTTGTTTCAGTATTTTCGAAAAAACTACCTTAAGGCAGCGTTTTTCATGTATCTCTACTCTTTACTTTATAAAGCTAACTAAATTTGCTACAATTTGAGCCTATCACAAACAAGTTTCTAATTGATTTTTTTAATTTTAATATATAATAAAAATAATAACTTCCTCACAATGGTATTTTTTTTAATTAGCCAAAACAATAATATTTTCTTTTATTATTATTTTAAAAATAAAAGGATAATAGAGCTCTTACGAGGTATTTTTTTTCAAATATTCCAATTTGTGTATTTAATGGTTTTTTTTTTCTTTAATCAGGCGCATATTTATTTTCTTTTTTTTTTAATAGTTCAACAATTGAATCGTACAAATATGAATCCAAAAATGGATTTGACACCCTAAATTCATACAAATACATAGCAGCTTAACTAACACATCTATCAAGATTGGGCTGAAAGCCAAAACTTCAAAAAATTTACTACAAAAATCGTGGTGGCTCCACTTCTTATATCCATCCTAGGGTCCTAAGGACCAATCCTACTAAATAAAATCTCTGGTTCACAAAACGCCGTATTTTTCACCCTACTGACGCCACAGGATAAAACACATAAAATAGTTTTTAGGGTTCCGTACCCAAAGGGTAAAAATGGAACCCTATTACTAAGACTCCGCTGTCCGTCTGTCACCAGGCTGTATCTCATTAACAGTGATAGCTAGACAGGTGAAATTTTCACAGATGATGTATTTCTGTTGCCGCTATTACAACAAATACTAAAAACAGAAAAAAATATTTAATGGGGGCTCCCATACAACAAATGTGATTTTTTGCTGTTTTTTGGTACGGAACCCTTCATGCGCGAGTCTGACTCGCACTTGGCCGGTTTTTTCTTGTTAATCTTCCGTTACATACATTGGTAAGTGTATGCTTAGCTTTTTATTATTTTTATTTGAAGGATACACAATGAAGAAAGACAATTTGATTTAAATACAATCTTTAATTTATTATTATTTTTGGTTAATTGTATTTTTGTTCCTTTTTGTAACGATTTGCTTTGATTTATTACATTTTTTTGTGACATAATGAGTATGAATTAACAAATATGAAGTAAATTTACTTCTTTCTAATAGAATTTACATCACAAAGTAGTCCTTATAGTTTCATCTTAGTTATTTATTGCCACAACAAATAATTTTCATCTTTGATTTTATCTGTTATACATATTATACATATATGTCACCGTTAATGTGCGGGAATCCGTTAATCTGCAGATCAACTAGTGAATCTGCAGATTAACTGGTCGAGTCAGTTAAAGTGCGGAATTTTCTTAAAACGATTTCCGCACTTTAGTTTAACTAGTTAATCTGCAGATTAACGACCAAGGATCGGTTAAAGTACGGAAACAGGTTTTGTTATTTAAAGAAAATTAGTAATAACATAAAAGGTAGACACAAAAGCGGGGGGACGGGGGGGCGCAACTGCAACTTTATAATCGTATTTGACCTGACGTGTCGACGATCGATCGTATCGAACTGCTTTATTCTTGTAGGTCCCGGGTTAGGTTAGAAATTTAAGGCGAGCGCGAAGCGCAGCGTAGCGTGAGCCTTAAATTTCGAGGTTATTTTTTTATAACAGACAACAGAAATATTTTCTTTTATTATAATAACTGACGCGGTACGTTTGCTGTTTACAAAGCAATTCTGGCTCATGTAAACAGCAGACGCGTTAGTCGGACACGTCTGCTATTTACCACGCAGCCGAAACTTCCCGAGTGGATAACGCGTCGGGTATTTACGAATATGCCCGGCGAAGCGTCAGAAACGAAGTTTTTGTAAAATAAACTTTCAATGTAGGTCTTTTACTTCAATTTCCTAAAGCCTTGGCTATTTCACTCACTGTATTCTGCACTTTAACGGTGTAGCATCCGTTAATCTGCAGATTAACTAGTTAAAGTGCGGAAATCGTCTATTTTAAGAAAAATTCCACACTTTAACTGGCTCGGCCAGTTAATCTGCAGATTCACTAGTTAATCTGCAGATTAACGGATTCCGTACTCTAACAGTAACATATATATATATATTTTTTAAATGACCCTTAATTAGTTTTATATGATAATAATAATAAATTGCGCAACGCAAATCACAGATAATAATCACAGCACCATTAATATGCTATCTACATATTGAGTTTTTCAATCATTTTAGGGGAAGCTTTATTTCCATTATGTGGAGTCAGTTTCAGTTTTTCAATGTAATCTTCTGGAAGCTGACATTCAATAGCTCCATTAATAATACAATCTAGATACGTTGATGACGGCCTGCGGTCAGGTGGCAATTGTTCATCGTCTCTACATACCGGTGGATTAACTGTTTGCTGGTAAGTGCGACATTCAACTTTGGCACCATCTGTTGTAATTACTTCAACAGTTTTTGGAAAATACCAATTGGTTTCAACTCCCTCTTGCCTAGAATAAAAATAAATGTGAAAAACATTGTACACCATATCGAAAAAATATAAAATAGAAATTATAAGTAACATACTTATCAAGCGCTGGCATATCATTGTTATGAAGCCTCCAGATAGCTCCCCAGATATATGAGCCTTCAGTTGGAACTATTGTGGCAGAAGTTCCTCTCCAGTGATCGGAATATCTCATAAAATTTAGCTGATGGTGCTGTAAAAAATATATTCACTAAATTAAATTTACTTACTGAAGTCAAACTTTATGGTAACTAGGTACTGAAAGTTTTAACTGAACCTTACTTCAAGTCGCCCAATTCCCAAAAATTCAGCAGAAGGATTATTTATGCGAATTCTTTTCTTTAGTAAATTGCTGCCGTAAGCAAAGTACAAAAAAGTGTCTACAATAGGTTGAATCATATTCATACTTCCTGTTCCTGGTTGTCTGATAAACTGTATTGAAATGAAATGGAACGCAGATTTATTTGTATCAGTGCACTTATTTAATTTAATAAAATGGACGTGCGGTGCGACTGGCGACGAAAAACTTTTCCTTAGATTCAAAACCAAAAATAAATAATGTCATATATGACATTAGGGCAGGGGCAGAAAGGCATCACAGAATGCTAACCGCTGAGCCATCGGTTGCTATAGAGTACTTTAACCATGGGATGGGAATCCATTAGCGTTCATTCCTGTCGGAATGTACGATCCACAAAGGCGAAAACATGTTGTGTCGACACGACACACTGTAAATAATTGTTTCTAGCCATACAAAATTTAAGAAACCGATACGCTTTTGTCGCGGCGGGCTGAAGGTCCAAACAAATTATCGGACGCGGCTTACTGCCGCGGCTGATCTGAGGTGTGCAAACTATCGGCAGCCTGATTATCTAATTAAAAATCACCTAGCAAATCACCTAGCGACCGGTCAAAATTTCGGAATCGTCGCTGTCAAACTCAATTTCGTACCACCGATCGAGTTTCTACTAGTGATGGGCCAACTCGAGTTCCGACCCGGGTTGACTCGAGTTGCAGTTGTATCGGGTCAACTCGAGTCAGCCCGTTAAGAACTCGAGTCAGCCCGTTAAGAACTCGAATTGTGTACCTTCGCTTCCGCCGCCGGCGCCGCCGCCATGCTCAGCCCGGCCCGGCGGCGGAGTTGGCCGATCTAATCCGAGTTTACCCGTAACACCCGAAGTTCTGTTTTCTTACTACCGGCGAATTTTTATATTTTACTGTTTACTTGTTTTGTTTCTTTTAATGTTTGGATAGACAAATATTAAAGTTCGGTTTTTATAAGCTCTTTTTACTTCGTAATTGTGTTGAGTGTGTGTTTTGTGTAGTATTTAACTTTGAGACAATGTCATCCAGTCAGAAAAAGAAATCAACGGTTTGGGTAGTATTTACCTAACCTTACCTACCCAAATTCCAAACAAAATCACAATATCGTCATAAACAAATTAAAATAACCTAACCTACTTAGCTAGTATCTAATCTATGAACAAAAAGGTAAAGGTCTCTACAGTTGCTGACCACCTGTTGTCCGTTCCGAACCGATTACGCAACTCCGTCTGACCCGTTTATAGCTACGGAAATTCGCGTAACTCAGTTTCAATTCAACTCGAGTTAGCCGACCCGAGTTGGCTAACGGGTCAACCCGCTACGACCCACGAGACAACTCGGAAATTCGCGTAACTCGGTTTCAATTCAACTCGAGTTAGTTACGCGAATTTTAAAACGGGTTGACTCGAGTTGGAAATAAACCGAGTTGGCCCATCGCTAGTTTCTACGAGTGCTGCCTCCAACGGACAACTAAGGAACTAAAATATACGAGCACTTGCAAGGAAATGCTCCGAAATTGGTATTATCTAACTCAGAAACCGCGACGCGACCGTGACGATTTCGCGATTTGTTCTGTCAAACAGAAACCAGACAAAACGTAATTTCTGATTGGTTTTCGTTAAATTCTTAGCCTTACCTTTAACCAAAATTAAATAAAATTGCTACAATGTAAAACAAAAGGCCTGTCCTTTAATACCTACACGGAATTTGCAATTTTGAAGACGAAAAAATGTAAACAAAATTCGAAGCGAAAACAAATAGGTTATGTTCACAGAGCACGTATGGTCAGACACATACACAGTCACAGACTACTTTCGGTAAAAAGACTTTTCAGTCGCTCCCACCGGTTGCCAGTGGCGCTAGTTTCTACGGAGATCTTCACGAGCATAAACCGAGCATAAACTAGTCAGCGATCGCATACATAATACCAAATCATTGACTCGGTCGCGCGACGATTTCGAAATAATTCAGGAATCGAGATCGGTCGCTCATTTTAGATAATCAGCCTGCGGATGTAGTAGGTCGCAGACGTAACCATAGACTAATATGACGTCATCGGACGTCCGATAGCTATCTGGCACACAGGATGTTATTAGAGTGTGCACACTTATCAGCCGCGGCAGTAAGCCGCGTCCATAAGCCGCGTCCGATAATTTGTTTGGACCTTGACAGTCGCGATCGCGACACAACACAACACGACAGAATAATAAGTTTAAGCCTTTAGGGATTCTACATTCCGGCAGGAATGAACGCTAGTGGATGAGGCCCTATTGTCATGAAATGACAGCAATTATTTGTAAGGGTTCCGCAAATTTTCAAAAGTATCGATACCTACTCGATACCAAGTATCGTATCAAAAGTATCGATACCGATAAAAGTATCGGATCAAAAGTATCGATACTACTCGGTATCGAGTACTTTTTCTTTGCCTAGGAAAAACGTGTCAAAAAGTCTCAAAAAGTACAGTTAACGGCACGCTGGGCTTCCATAAAGTAACAAATTTACTCAGTCAATTTTAAACTTAAACAAGCAGTTTAAGGCAAAAATAAAAGTCTGCCTTAATAATACAAGCACAATACTTAACAACTAAATACTGAATACTAATACTAAGTTTTTTTGTGAACCTTAGTGTTAGATTTTTCGTTACAATCAGATATCCTTATTTCCTTAATAATAATAATAATAAAAAGTCTCCACAGCGCATCCTCACATATCTCCTAAACGCAAGATCGACAAAATCTGATTCTTGGTGACAAATTCCGACAAACTAACGGCTACACACTCGAGATATCAGATTTTCGCTATGACCTTCCGTTCTCAAGATCCATGTAGAAAAGTCTCCACAGCGTATCCTCACATATCTCCTAAACGCAAGATCGACAAAATCTGGTTCTTGGCGACAAATTCCGACAAATTACCGACTACACATACGAGTAACGAAAAAGACTAGGGTTCACAAAAAAACGTAGTATTCAGTATTTAGTTGTTAACTATTGTGCATGTATTTTTAATGCTGACTTTTATTTTTGCTTTAAACTGCTTGTTTTTATGTCTTAAATTTATTACTTTGTTATTTGGAAGCCCAGCGTGCCGTTTACTGTACTTTTTGAGACTTTTTGACACGTTTTTCCGAGGCAAAGAAAAAGTACTCGATACCAAGTAGTATCGATACTTTTGATCCGATACTTTTATCGGTATCGATACTTTTGATACGATACTTGGTATCGAGTAGGTATCGATACTTTTGAAAATTTGCGAAACCCTATAGGGACCCGCAAAAAGTATCGATACTTGAGTAGTACCGATATTTGCGTTTCGATACCTAGTATTTTCGTACTCGATACTGTTGTTTCGATACTTTACTAGGTATCGATACTTTCTGATGTTCTCGATACTTTTTACACTTTACTATCTAATCTTCATAAAAAAATAGCTCATAGTCACGTGCCGGACTACAGCTGGGCCACAAAAAAAAAGTTGGAAATCTGACTTTTTGACTATAGCCTCGATTACATACGCCGATGTAAGGAACCAATTGAGAGTTGCCACTCGTATAAATAAGTTAAATTTTAACAGTGAATTTGCACAATTTATCGATACCTAGTAAAGTATCGAAACAAAAGTATCGAGTACGAAAATACTAGGTATCGATAAACGCAAGTATCGATACTACTCAAGTATCGATACTTTTTGCGGATCCCTACCTAGTCGGAAATTCGGAATCATTCATATGAAAGTAGACAGACAGTGTAAAGATGTTTTGGTTATTATTCAGATTTAATAAATATCTTATTAGCGTCTTCTTTCAATTTAAGTCGTGGAGAGGGTTACTAAATATAGTTTGAGACTTGTGCAATGTAGTGACTAAGTTTTAAAAATGTCTATGAACTATGCCTTTGGATTTTCGCTGTTTTTATTATTTCTAGTTGGAATTAATGTATACTTTTTCTATACTTTTAATACTGTACCAAGGCCACTTCAAGAATTCAATGTACCTGGCATGAAATTGGATGTGCCTCAGAGTATTTATAAGGAAATTTACCAATATCTGAATTACTTACCTGCCACATATAAACATAGAAATCCTAAGTATTCAATAGTACAGAAGAATCTCCTACAATCTTTCAACTCGACCACTAATAAGAGTCCTAAGAATGGGTTATACAATGTAGTAAATGTAAGTTATTTTATTTTTCTACTTATACCTATGATTGATTTCGGTCAGAGTGTCGCAAAGGGTGCGCAAGGAAAAAAAGACTCAGAATAATTTTGATGTTTTCGTTTTATGATATTGTAAACGTTTTATGATGGTTTCGGTTAAATTGGACAAAACTAAAGAACTTTTACAAAACGCAATATTTTTAAGAAACTATAATGTTCATGAAAAAAGTGACAACAGTAAAAGTTCTTTAGTTTTGTCCAATTTAACCAAAACAATCATAAAACGTTTACAATATCATAAAACAAAACCATCTCAAAATTATTCTGTCTTTATTCCTTGCGCACCCTTTGGGTCACTCCAACCTTGATTTCTGCATACTGGTAGCTCAGCAAAATTGTGTTTGTGTGTACGTACAGACAGATGCAGACACAGAACTTGGCAAGACAAAGATAGACAAAAGATGTGCCAAGTTTAGTATTTGTGGCTGCTGCGAATCTTTTATCTCATATTTCTCTTGCCAAGTTACATGCCGGAATCTGTACAGTGGTAGATAATAACATAAGTCATTGTTAATAAGACATATATTTATGATAAATTGTTTCAGTGGGTCAGTGAAGAGTCATTATTCCCTCATATAAATGGAACAGCAGGACAAATTTTGCAGGCCATGCGGACCTCGCAGATAGTACTTGTTGATAATGCTCCTAAAGGAAGTCAGCTAAAGTTACTGCTCCTGCTAGAGGTAAAATACCACTCGATTTACCTCCACTCTAAATTACATACATACATACACTCACGCATGTTTCCCATGGGGGTAGGCAGAGACTATGGATTGCTACCTGGTACGATCCTTGCACACTTCTTTCGCTTCATTCACATCCATCAATCTTTTCATACATGCCCTGCGGTTTTTGTCACTGCATACACCAGCCTTTTTTATAATAACCCCTATTTGGTAAATTACTTAAAACTGTTATTAAGTACCTATGGTATGGTGGTTTGCATTAGAATCTAAAACAATCTTTTTTTGTATCTATCTATCTATATCAGCCTTTTGTTCATCCGTCTTCGAACACAGGCCTCCTCCAAAGCTTCCCACGATCTTCTATCTTGTGCCACCTGGAGCCAGTTGCTACCAGCATGACTCCTTAAATCATTGACCCATCTTTTAGGTGGACGACCTCTACCTCACATAGTTTGTCTTGGCTTACATTCCAGTACCTTCCTGTTTTACTTACTTTTGTATTTACCTACTTTTACCTACTTTTGTATCAAAAACAATGTTTTTTTTGCAGAATAAACATAAACTTTACTTTAAACCTAAAAGATACCAACTTAGTGATGTTATAAATAGCAATACTATTTATGCAGGGTTTGATCGACATAATTCTGAGGTGTTTGCATATTACCTTGCTATGGTGTTAAATTTTACATGGATAACACCCTCAGTCATACGCAGAGTTCATGTAAATAACGATATTATGCCTGTTGCAACTCCAGGTTTGAAGAAAACTATGGTGAACAATGGTACATAATACTTTACTTTGCATTACTAAAGGTAAAGAGCAAACTTAATTCCATTTCTTCAAATAATTGAAATATATCTTATTTTTAGGAAGAGGTTCATTATGTATTTATGGAAAATGCTATTATTGTAAAATAAATGAAACTGTTTGTCCTGACAATAAAGGGGAAATAGAAGGGGCTGCTATATTATACTTAGACAAACCTTTCAGAGTATACCACTCACCGTGGAGACGATCTTATAGCAGCAAGAAAATGGAATGGGAACAGAATAAAGATTATTGTAAGTAAGTATTAAATTCAAATATGTTTTTATATTACAAACAATATACTTACTTATATTATTATACATATATTAAAATATTTTACAGGAAAATAATCAGCACACATAGTATGAATAGGCTACTAAACTTTATGGATATGTCAATATTTGATTTTCTAATACAAAATGGAGACAGACATAGATACGAGGTCTATAAAAATAAAATAATACTCTTGGACAATGGTAAAGGTTTGGGCAATCCAATGATTGATGAGTTGGATATCTTAGCACCTCTTTATCAATGTTGCATGTAAGTATATACTTACATGCATAATTAAAATAATACTATAATGTAAAAGTACCTAACTACTGAAATCTTGATACTTATGGCCAGTATAAATTTTGATTAGTGTTTAGTGCGAGTGGCTCGTTTAGTGTTTAGTGTTTAGCAAAAAACAATGACTTAACACTAAACAGAGACTGTCTGTTTTTTGCTAAACACTAAACACTAATCAAAATGTATACCGGCCATTAAAATGATAACATTGTTAGTAACCAGGGCTTGGAATACCGGTATTTTCCGATACCGGTACCAGTGGCTTGGACAACAATCCGGTATTATATGTTCAACCAGTAATAAAAATACAGGTATTATTGGTATACCGGTATAAATAATACCGGTAGTACCTTTATAAATACCGGTATCACAGCTTAACGACATAATGTGCGAGTGAGACAGATGTAGCGCCGCCGATGTGCCACAGTTATATTATAATACTAGTATAGTTTGCGATACCTGTTAACAGGAACCGAAATAGTAAATACCGGTATTACATTTACAATACCTGTATTTTCGATACCGGTTCCAAGCCCTGTTAGTAACTATTTAAAGCCCACTGTTCTACAGCCAAATCACTTCGTAGATATGTAAATCATATCACATTTTAGGTTGTCGTCATCAACTTGGCAGCATTTGGAGATGTTGTCGGGGGGAAGTCTCACTGAAACTGTGAAACTGTTGTCATCTTTCCAAGAAGATAAGTTAGCAACGGATGATCACTTCAAAGCAGTCGAGAGAAGGCTGCTAAAAGTGTATGCTACAATACAATATTGCATAGGAAAATATGGTAGCGCGAAAGTCTTTAAAAGTACACAAAAGCACTAAAACTCGCATAATAAGACATTTAAATAATTTTATTTGTATGTTAATATACACTCGACGTCAGAAAAATCGCACCCCTTCGAAAATAAGTTTAGACTTGGCCACCTGCTATTGCTAGCTAACGTTTTATTGTCTAAATGTTGATATCTATTGAAAGTACATTTAATGAGCTTTCAATTAATAATTGTTTGATTTAATTAGCAAAACAGTTACCATAATTAAACGCTTAAAGCGTTATTGCTTATGCTGTTATTGATTATTCAGGAAATGCGGGTAAATTCGTTAGCGAGGTGATAGAGAAAACACTTAAACAGTTCAATTAAAAAAAGGAATACCCAAGATGGATACTATTGCAATGATGTTGCTCAAATATTGCAAAAAAAATGAGGCAATGTAATGCTACTGTTACACATGCTCTAAAATAGCATGCTTAAAACCGTGCTATTGAGTATGCTCAATACGAGCATGCTTATGAGCAGTTTCCATTTGCTAGCAATAGGCATGCTAGTTTTAAGTATGCTCCTGAATAAGCATGCTCAAAGCAAACATTAAAATACACATGCCATTTTATAGCGTGCTTCCTCGCTCTCTGTCAGTCAGTTCAAATAAAGTCATAGACAATCAAACAGCTATCCCTATCCGTATGGAGCTGAATAAGATCATCCTTTTGCTGGCGATGCAATGCATCCAGAAACTTATATCACCTCGTCAAAAAAGAAAAGTTGCGAATGACTGATCGATACTAGCATGCTCAATAAGCAAACCTGTTTAGATGTGCTTAAAGCACGCCCCCTTCCACCCGCGCCGCAGGTAGCATGCTCAAAAATCGCACGCCTGTTGATTTTTAAGCAAACTCGAAATGAGCATGCTAATTTTGAGCAACATTCCGACACACATGCTAGTAAGTAGCAACTGCTCAATATAAGCATGCTTTCATGCTTGAAATGAGCATGTGTAACAGTACCATAATGTTGCTCGGAAACTGAATCTCAGTAATTGGTCCTGTTCGACGAGTATTCCAAGCAACGGTTTCTAGAGACTGTTGACTATGTCCGAAGGGGAAGAAATATAAAACAACAATACTTAACATTGCATTATATAGGATTAAATTCACATTTAAGATTTTTTTTAAAGGTGCGATTTTTCTGACGCCGAGTGTAGTAACATACAAATAGTAATTAAAAAGATGTTAATTGGTACAATCGCGCCTAAAGGAGTCCCCCTTTAGGCGCGATTGTACCAATTCGCGGTTGATCTAATTCGTAATTAGTCCAATTCGCAATTATCTATATGTATAGTCCAGTTCATGTTGGGAACACTACACTTGAAGTTGTTGACCATTACGTATACCTAGGACAGGCAGTCCAGTTAGGTAGGTCCAACTTCGAGAAAGAGATCTCTCGTCGAATCCAACTCGGGTGGGCAGCATTCGGGAAGCTTCGAAAAATCTTCGCGTCAGACTTACCTCAGTGTCTCAAGACGAAAGTCTATGAACAGTGTGTGTTGCCAGTGATGACCTACGGCAGTGAAACGTGGCCGCTAACTATGGGTCTCATAAGGAGGCTCAAGGTTACTCAGCGTGCAATGGAGAGAGCCATGCTCGGCGTTTCCCTACGTGATCAAATCAGAAACGAGGAGATCCGCAGGAGAACTAAAGTAACCGACATCGCTCGAAGGATTGCTCAGCTGAAGTGGCAATGGGCGGGACACATAGCGAGAAGAACCGATGGCCGTTGGGGCAGAAAGGTTCTGGAATGGCGACCGCGCACCGGACGACGCTCCGTGGGTAGGCCCCCGACAAGGTGGACCGACGATCTGGTGGAGGTCGCGGAAAGCCAGTGGATGCAGGCAGCGCAGGACCGATCGTTGTGGAGATCCTTAGGGGAGGCCTATACCCAGCAGTGGGTGTCGTGTGGCTGATATGATGATGATGATGATGATAGTCCAGTTCGCAATTATTGGTCAAAACAGTAATGGGGAATGTCCGAAAAAAATCAAATTGGCCGAATATTTTTTTATAGGTAGGAATAAGCTTCCTAGTAATAGAAAAAAGTTTAAGGATTTTCGGTTGCGTAAAATAAAATTAAAATTAAACTCTCTTCGACTTCACAAATGTACGAAAGTGACAGCAGAACGGAGATTGACTATACCTTGGCAGTCTTGGCACCATCTGCCACAACCACAACAAGTATTATAAAAAAAAAGTTTTGAGAAAGATTGAGGTGTTGAAACTTTTTAATACCATGTTGTAGTTGTGGCAGGTGGTGGAAAAGGTATAATCTCCATTCTGCTGTTACTTTCGTGCATTTGTGAAGACGAAGAGACTTACTTTTTAATTTTTTACGCTACCGAAAATTCTGAAACCTATTTCTATTACTAATAGAACTTATTCCTACCTACCTATATAAAAGATATTCAGCCAATTTGATTTTTTTCGGACATTCCCCATTGGACCAAGAATCTCGTGTTAAACCCGCCCTCGCTTCCTTCGGTGTAGAGTCTACACTGTAGTAGAGAATACTAAATACACTGGCCTGCAAAACTAAGTACTACAGAGGTCTATTATCATACAAACGAGGTAACTTTTAAGCTTTGGTTCTCCGCCCAGGATTAAACGTGGTGTGATCTGATGATGGCCATCCAGGGAGTGAATGGAGAAGATTCAGATCCCCATACACACCCAATTGATCTGATCAGCATTCTAAGAGCTGTAAGGATAAGAGTTATCAGTTACAGCATTTACATACATTTTAATGCTATTTTCGTGGTATTTTAAACATATCCAAACAGCTCTTAGAATGCTGATCAGATCTATTGAGTGTGTATGGGGATCTGAATCTTCTCCATTCACTCCTTGGATGGCCATCATCAGATCACACCACGCTTAATCCTGGGCGGAGAACCAATGCTTCAAAGTTACCTCGTTTGTATGAAAATAGACCTCTGTAGTACTTAGTTTTGCAGGCCAGTGTAGTATAGTGGTAATCAATGTGATTTGATTTGACAGATAGATGTAGGTTTGCCAACCCTACTATATAATATAGTATCCTACTATATTTTTTGAAAAAATATATAGTAGGCAAAACTACTATATTTTTTCAAGTGAAAAAATTCAACAAAAGCCGCAAAAAAAATACTTATACTTATGCACATAATTGCATAGTAATTTTTGAGTTTAAATACTTGTGTTTATGGTTGTTGAATAAATTATGAAAATGTTAGTATGAAAAATGCAACTTCTTTAAAATCCTCCATACAAAACGATAACCTACTATATTTTTTGGACTTTTTCGCCATCTACTATATTTTTACACGTAATAATCTAGAAACTACTATATTTCATGCAAAAAAGGTTGGCAACCCTAGATAGATGTGACATTGCTAGTTTTCGTTGGTAAGTTTTTATTTGTGCCAATCGAAGTAGCAATGTATCACAGACATCTGTCAAACCACAAAAAAGTTGAAAATAAAAAAGCTTTAAAAAAAACCTTCAAAAACCTAAAAATAAAAACAGCTTCTAAATGAAATAGCTCTGAAAAGCAAGAAATAATATTAAAATCACCAATACGCATTTCAATTTAAATAAAAACCGTCTATTGATGTCGGATGGGGATGGATTGAAGACAACATTTTTTTAATTTTAAAATTGTTTTTATTTTTTGGTATTTGAAGGAGGTTTTTTAAAAAAAAACCTTTTTGTAATCTCGCGTATCCAGGCCCTTATTTTACCTAAGACTACTTAATACGATCTGCAAAAGATCTGAAGCCACCAGTGTTTTATGGATTGTTATTTTGTGCTCCTAGGGCCAAAATTTGCAATAAAACCTATTTAATAATTTCAGTGATAATTAGGATTTTATTTTCTAAGTACCTATTACTATATTTAAGTGTTAATACTATTTATAAGTGTGATAAGATAACTATGAATGATCCAAATATGCTGAGATGAAATCTCTGTTTAATAATATTAACTTATCTAAATGTAAATCGCAACTTAAAAAATAGAGACAAAATAGTTAATTCTGGTTTAGACAGAGTTCAGAAACCAACGTGCAAAAATACTGTAATTCTATAAGTCGACCAATAATGCCACTCCTGGGACCCTACCAGCTAACTTTCCGAACTTCGGAAAATCTGCTGGGCTTCAACTTAAAACAGATAAATCTAAGTACGGAATTTTGTATTGTACTATTTGCCGAAGTTATTTGAAAGATATCGATGTTCGTGTGACATCATGAATCGGGGTTCGCCATTTTTGCATGTTTGTTTTGAAGCCTGGCAGACTTGACGAAGTGTTAGGCTGCCTGCCCATTGACGCGGAGCGAGGCAGTGGAGCGGAGAAACGAAGAAATATTAACCAATAGGATAGCGCGGAGCGGAGATTTTATACAATCCTATTGGTTAATTATATTACTTCGTTTCTTCGCTCCGCTGCCTCGTTCCGCATCAATGGACAAGCAGCCTTAGCCGGTATGGCTCCTGCTTAGCGCTTCATTGTGTCGATTACGGAACAAACTTAAAGGTATTTTGTTACTGTTTTCCTTAGACTAGTTATAGCAAGCGCCGGGCGCGTGCCCATTCGTTTCATAACCGTATCGGAGGGAAAGTGCTAAATAATTTTGAATCAAAGGATTTTTTTTAAAGAAGCAAAACTGCATTCAAAGATGTATGTAGACAAGACAATAATAAAATTCTAATGAAGTAGACGTACCTTCCTAATTTAAATGCTGAAGATAATAATTTAAGATCAATAGTATGTTTTGCTCCCATACAACAAACGTGATTTTTTGCAGTTTTTTGTTACAGAACCCTTTGTGTTTTATTTTTATTCTCCTAGGACCGATTTTTTTATACCAAAAAAAGTATGCCTAGTAAATGTTCTTCTTGGACGAATTAACCACTGGACACGTAACGTAAGAAAAATGTATGAAATCACGATCGACCAATTTTTGCGGGGTGAGGGGGGATTAACTTGTCAAATAATGACAATATTATAGGGTGATTTAGCCGGTTTCCGGCCATAATTGCCGGCCAAATATTATGGATTGTGAAACTCATACATTAGTTCTCGGCCTGGCGGCCGAAAAGCAAATGACCTTGCAAAAATGCATTTAGTTACCCGGCCATCAAATTTAAATGTATCACACCGAAAACTTTACGCGTTTAAGTCAAACAGTACTAAAACTAATTTACCATACTCACACTCAGAGGCGTCTTTACCTATTGTGCAGGGTGTGCAGCGCACACGGGCGCAGGGTCTTAGGGGCGCCGCGCCGACCGAGCGGCGCTGGCGCTTGCGACGCGAAACGTGGTCACTCGCGGCGCGGTGCCCCAGGGCGCTCTCAAAGACCCTGCCTGCACCCGGGCCCGGCGTGGTCACTCGCGGCGCGGCGCCCCGGGGTGTTCTCAAAGTCCCTGCCTGTGCCCGGGCCCAGCGTTGTTACTCGCGGCGCGGCGCCACGGGCCGCTCTCAAAGACCCTGCCTGCGCCTGGGTTCGTGTTATGGCCGAAGCCGGTGTTATGGTCGAACCGTCTCTGTTACCCTAGCACTAAGGCCACTGTCCAAATGCTGTCGCCATTTTCGCGGACATCAAACAAAGCGTTAGGTACATCTCTGCACTGCCGGATTTAAGCATAGGCTACATAGGCTGCAGCTTAGGGGCCCGCATCACATGTTTTTTTTGCATTTTTGGATAACGTGGATGAAACCACAGATTACAAAACTAGTGGATGAAACTTGCTAAAAATCGCGCTGCGCGGCCGTTTTTTCACTTTAGACAGGCAAGAATACAAGATTATTGGATGAAACTTGACTATAAATCGCGCTGCGCGGCCGTTTTTTTCCTAAAGATAGGCATGATTATAAGATTAGTGGCTTAAACGGACTAAAAATTGCGCTGCGCGGCCATTTTTTTTATCGAAAAACAGGCAATATTATAAGATTAGTGGCTGAAACAGTGAAACACACTAAAAATCGCGCTGCGCGGCCATTTTTTATCGAAAGACAGGCACGATTACAAGATTAGTGGCAGAAGAACACTAAAAATCGCGCTGCGCAGAATTTTTTTTTCAATCGATAGGCAAGATTACAATATTAGTGGATGTAACTGACTATAAATTGCGCTGCGCGGCCGTTTTTTTCCTAAAGGAAGTCATGATTACAAGATTAGTGGCTTAAACTGACTAAAAATCGCGCTGCGCGGCCATTTTTTTTACAATCGATAGGCATGATTAGAAGTTTAATTAATGAAACTGACTAATTGCGCTGCGCGGCCACTTTTTACAATAAACTGGAAAAACTATAAGATCAGTGGGTAAACTGGCTAAAAATCCAGCTGCGCGGCTTTTTTTTTCAACTATAGACAGGCATTTCTCTGAAAAATCGCGTTGACACCGCTCTACAACTGCATTTAGCACCACAGAATGAGCCTAGGGGTCCATAGTTCTTAAATCCGGCCCTGCATCTCTGTATGTTTTTTACACTGTGACGTGACACTACACAATGACTTTTGTTTCAATTTCAACGTGAAATCAGCCTTAAAACCGATAATTAAAGATTGATTATAATGATTGGGGCAGTGTCGAATCAAAGGCGCGTGCCGGCCGACACCGACACCTGTTTTGATGAAACGCCAACAATCATTGCAAACTCGGCTGTATTAGAATATTATAAAGTGTAAAAACTGATTTTTACTCGTGTACCCATCGCTTCCCGACATCATTTAAAATTGCACTATTTGAATAGAATTGTAGTATTCCATTTTGACCGCACGCCTACTAGAGGGCGCCAGGGTATTTTTGCACACAGGCGCTACATGGGCTAGAGACGGCTCTGCTCACACTCAATTGCAAGAAGCTTCACTTTAAATCTTCTTTAGCTTCGCTAACTTAACGAATTAAAATAAGCCATAAACCCTAAAATTGCGTGTCGGAGGCCTGACACTTCCATAGATTATTACAATGTCTACTTGCGACGTGTTACTTGATCGTTTAATTGCTTATTTTCAAGCTTTAAGTTAGCGAACGAATAGAAAAGCCTCCCTGGTTATATTTCCGAAATGGCCGAAAACCATAGGGGGCCGGCAAACCGGCTAGCTCACCCTACTTTGTTTACATACCAAATTTTATTTATTTTACGAAAAATAGCTACTATAATAGGTTGAAATTGTGCTTACGTGTGAAAAGAAACATTTCTAGATTGCCCGCTAATTTTTTTGCTGAACAATATGGAGCATTTTGCCCATTTTTGTACCAATGTTTTGCCACGAGCTCTAGCATCACACTGACAACGCGATATCGTTTACTGAGGCTATCGGTCACAGTAAGTGGCTAAGGGGTAAAGGCGAATATGGCTGTCATTTCGCGTCCAGTGGTTGATTCGTCCAAGATGTTCTTTCATATAACAAAATAAACTTCATAGTTCGACGTCAGACTCCATAGAAAAATGTCTGATCTATTTTCTACTCATTCAAATTGTAGAAGAAAGTCACCTTTTGGCTACAGAGCCAGAACGTCACGCTGTACAGGCAACGCGACGACGGTGACGTCTCTGATTAAAGAGCTTATTAGATCATCCTGAATTAAGGATCCGGAATGAAGTCGCTCCTTAATTCAGAAAGTGTAATTGCATTCAGGAAGGTAGGATCCTAGTTAGGATCCTAGTTAGGATAGAAAATGGTCTCCGGCGTTAAGGATGCTAAATCGGAAGCACTTAGGACAGTGTAATCGCATTCAGGACGCTCTGCTCCGATACAGTAGTAACACAGCCTAAAGAGTATATAGTCAGTCAACGCTTTTTATGTTGGTGAAAAAAAAGCCGCCGTTCGTTTAGATAGACAGTTGGCGCAACGACAAAAATAAGTGTACAAGGGCATAATAACTCTGTGATTTGCTTTTTTGAATTAAAAAAACCGGCCAAGTGCGTGTCGGGCCACGCGCAGTAGGGTTCCGTAGTTACCATATACCATACCTTATTTAATACCACTATAATTTTCATCTGCAAAAATAACTTTGTTTTTCATAGTGTTTGTATAAACGACAATGTTATATTTACGGTTTTGGAAAATGTGCTATATCTCTAAACCAAATTTCAACAACAAACCAATTTTCGTAAATAGTGTTTATAAAGATCTACAACATATTTTATTGTTTTATTTTTCACTCTCTTAGTTTAAAAGTTAGAGGGGGGAACTCACACATCTTACTTGAAAGTGTATATTTTCTAAACGGTTGACTTTGAGAAAAAATACTTTTAGAAACCTCAATGTCATTTTTAAAGACCTATCTATAGGCACCCCACACGTATAGGTTAAATGATTATTTTTTCCGTTTCAGTTCCATGTATTTCATTTCCATCCCCCCTTAATCTTTTATACTTTTTATATTTTGTGTAAAAATCGTTTAAAAGTCGTAAAAATTGCTGTTTTAAGTTTGACAGCTGTCATCTGTTGTTATTTGCTTTTAAACTTGATTTTAGGTATGTTATTAGATGAGTTATTCGCAAATTACATACTAGTACCTACATTTAATAAACCTAGTTCAGATTAGCATTGAAAATGACACGTACCTACTACCTACCTATACCTCCTACCTAGATGTATATTTACGGTCACTGTATTTTCCCCTCCGTTGCTCTGCGCAAGTACATTCGTGTAACTACTGTATGATCGTTAAGCTGTGATATCGGATCCGTTATTCAGGACGGTCTAATTGGCGACTGAATTTCTCGTCCTAAATCGGACTCTGAATTCCGTATCCTTAATTCAGGATGATCTAATAAGCCCTTAACGAGTGTTTATTATAATGAAGCATCACATAACGCTACGCTACTTGATTGATGTAATTCGTTTCATAGACATAATTTTATTGAGCGCCCAAATCGCAGCGTATTGGGCGCGCGCCCGGGTGCTTGCTATCATACCTAACTAAGGCTTAAAGCGGACACGAGTTCGGCGTATAGGTGCCGGCATATAACTTGGCAAGACAAAGATGAGACAAAACATGCGCCGAGTTTAGTGTTTGTAGCTACTGCGCATCTTGTCTCGTTCTTATCTTGCCAACTTACGTGCCGGGCAGTATACGCGTACGCGTTTAGAATGCTTTGTGAGTCCTAAGTTCGTGACTACATAATACTTAACTATACATTATAAATGAGAATGTGAGTTTGTTACTTACGCTTTCACTTTTTAACTACTCAACCGATCATCATGAAATTTTGTAATACACATTGTCAGGCTGGCCCCAGACCTACCGGTTTCATTTCTTTGCTTTGCTGTTCTACTATGGACCACCGGCCAAGAGGCTCATTTTCAATATATCGCATATTTTGACCAGACTACATTGGCAAGATAGCCATTAGTTTAGTGTTATCAAATATCGTCGTCTGGGTTGCGATGTGAAGTTTTAGTTTTAGTTTTCAAAAAAAACTGCTGTTTCATACAAAAATTAATAACGAAATTATCAAAATGTATGAAACAGCTCATTTTTTTGCGATTTCAGATTTGGTCCCATAGTAAAAGTTGTTCAGTTTTATGGTCCCTATTTACCATATTTAGCTTTATAAGACTTTACCAAACATCTTGTATAAATAAGCGATCGATTTATTTTTAACGATCGGAGTCCATGTTCAGGGTGGCCTAATCTCTCTCCAAACTCCTCCTAAAAACTTCCTACTTCGCAATCCAGGCGATGATATTTGATAACACCAAGCTAATGGTTATCTTGCCAATTTGGTCTAGTCCCAAAATGCGAAGGATTGAAAATTACCCTGGTTGGCGGGCGGTCTTTTAAGCAAGGTAGAACAGCAAAGCAAAGAAATGAAACCGGTAGGTCTGGGGCCAGCCTCAGGGGTAACTACAAAAAAAGGAAGGGTATCTTTCATCCAGAAAAATACTAAATTCTGTTCCCAAGGGATATAAAAAACCCTGACCACGCAGATGAAGTCGCGGGTGTATAGTATGTTATAAAGAAAGTGACACAATAAAATTCTGTGACAAAGCAAAGAAATAGTTCAGTAAAATTACGGGAGCTAGTATGACGAAACATAAATAATTTGCAATAGCAGTCTTTCTTCTTTTGATCGTTAGATTAAATGGCTAGCTGTCATTTTGTAAATGAATCCAAATTATTTTTTTACTTTACTGGCCAAAATATTAATTTATTTAGTTACTTTAGCAAAAATGCTAATTACATACTTTCTTTACTTTTTGCTTGATTTGGAACTATAATTTGATTGTGAATGCAAATCCAACAAAAAAAGCAACAACTAGGTAGGTAGGTTTTTTGTACTTATTCGTAAATTTAGTTGGATTCGTAAATATTAGTGTTTAATAATAACTACAAAGTCAGACATGCAAAATTACAGCTTATTAGCATTGTTTTGCGAATCCGTAATTTACTGAACTGAAGGCATAACAAAAGCGAATGTGAAAAAGACCATACAAATGTATAACCGATTTCGACTGTATAATGCAGTTGCGACAAACAAAAGAGCGATAATCACTATAGCGACAGAAAAATATTTCGACACACGCTGTAACGACAGTACGTAGCTGCGACGAACGTTACTGCGACAAAATGTTCTCGCGACAGAACATAGCTGCGACGAACGTTACTGCGACAAAATGTTCTCGCGACAGAACATAGCTGCGACGAACGTTACTGCGACAAACGTATCTGCGACAGAGTATGGGCTCGTTTGAATCGTCTTGACGAGTACTTTGTTGGGAAATAGATTCCAGGGTCTGATGATGGAGCCGGAAGAAGGACACAGGAACTCTTTATTTAAACCACGCTACCCCATCGAGTTTGGGCTCGTTTGAATCGTCTTGACGAATATTTTGTTAGGAAATGGTTTCCAGGGTCTGATGATGGAGCCGGAAGAAGGACACAGGAACTCTTTATTTAAAACACGCTGCCCCATAGAGTTTGGCCTCTTTGAATCGTATTGACGAGTGCTCCGATAGGAGATAGTATATTTTCAGTCTTAGCTCGTTAACTAAAAAGCAAAAAATAATAACTTCCTAAAAAAAACTTTTAATCACGTTTTTAAAATGGACTAAAAATTATAAAAATCGGACTAAAAGCATTAGGACTATTAAAAACCAAATAAAAAGTATAAAATAAATTCTTCTGTAAATATTTATAACTTTAACCTTATAACTTTATTTTTTAAAGTCGTGGGTCTCCTTAAGCATGCGCCCCACGGGGCGCATGCTTAAGACAAATGGGATGATGAATTTTACAAAATGCGCCACACGTGTTTAGGTTTAAAATGTCTGTAGGTATAGGGTTTTTTTTTCAATTTATTTGGGTGTTAAAAAACAGTGTAACAATAAAGTATTCTTACAGTGTAATGTTAATAGCCTTTGTCATTGTGACACCAACATCATTAACCACGACAGTAAAAAATAAAGTTATAAGGTTAAAGTTATAAATATTTACAGAAGAATTTATTTTATACTTTTTATTTTGTTTTTACTAGTTTAATGTTTGAGTGTTCCGTTTTAATCTTTTTAGTCCGATTTTTATAATTTTAGTCCGTTTTAAAAACGTGTTTTTAAAAAAGTTTTTTTTCAGTTAATTATTATTTTTTGCTTTTTAGTTAACGAGCTTAGACTAAAAATATACCATCTCCTATAGGAGCACTCGTCAAGACGATTCAAAGAGGGCAAACTTGATGGGGTTGCATGGTTATATTACAGAGTTCCAGTAGCCTTCTTCCGGTTCCATCATCAGACCCTGGAAACTATTTCACAACAAAGTACTCGTCAAGACGATTCAAACGAGCCCAAACTCGATGGGGTAGCGTGGTTTAAATAAAGAGTTTCTGTGTCCTTCTTCCGGCTCCATCATCAGATCCTGGAAACTATTTCCAAACAAAGTACTCGTCAAGACGATTCAAACGAACCCATACAGCAGATACGTTTGTCGCAGTAACGTTCATCGCAGGTATGTTCTGTCGGGAGAACATTTTGTCGCAGTAACGTTCGTCGCAGCTACGTACTGTCGCTACAACGTGTGTCGAAATATTGTTCTGTCGCTATAGTGATTAGGTATCGCTCTTTTGTTTGTCGCGACTGCATTATACAGTCACCGATTTCTGTCCGATCAATCGAATTTTGAAACTGAAATGAAAGTAAATAATATTCATTGCGATATTAGAAATTACACGTTGACGAAGACGTAAGATCTCGTTTTAGTAGATAGGTAATTTACCATAGCAAAATTATAAAATAAATGTTTTTATCAATTATACTTAAATCATATTTTGAAAGTATCTCATTCCCTGGATCTGGTAATCAATAGTAGGCAAGGCAGGTTAGGTACCTAGAATTTACTTATACGCATCCAGACAAAATATTAATGGTTGGAAGATGTGATTTTTATAACATGGTTTATTATACTTATACTTGTATATTATATAATATTTATTTTATTTAATATTTCAAAGTGAACGAATGGAGGTTTAACTACCTATAATTTTAAACACATGCCCGTAAAAAATGTATTCAATCAAATGCGCCAAGTAAAGAATTTTTACTTGCAATAATTTTTACATTAACTACCTATCTTGTCGGTACCTACCTATCTTGTCTATACGCTTGTCATTTTATTTTTTACGTAGGTACCTAGTAACAATATTTTTTTTTGTCTATTGAGGTGTTGGCACATAATACTGTATGGTTGACTTAATATACGTATTTTTTGTAATATACGAAGTGATCTTAACGATATTTTGTTTTTTTTTCCTTTCTTTCTCTTTGTTTTAGCTACCTACTTTCAATATCATACTTCTAGATTATTTATTCTGTGCTTCTAGCTCGATCGTGAGTGCGTTAAAATTTTGTATGGCGTTGATGAAGTTCATCTCGTATTCCGCCAGGTGGCGAGCAACACCAATCCTATACAAAAAGGAAGGGTACGTAAAAACTCGCACTACGTACTCTGAAATCTCATGCACGTGTAGGTACCTAAGTATGGGTATGTGCATACCTATTAGTTTTTAAGATATTTACAGGACCTAGATCTACGTAGTTTCTATATAGCGTCTTAGGAAAAGGCGTAAAATCGAAAAATTTGTGAAACTTATGTAGACTAAGTTATGGTCGATTATACAGGGTTATTTGTAAAACACCAACAACCTCGCAGGTGTAGATTACCAATATCATAAACAACAACATTTGTTCTACGACTTTTATCATAACTCAATAAATTCACTAAAAATTAATTTTCAAGTTTTTATTATACTGTTCGACATATTTTACGTCTATGTATGGCGGGGTATGACGGGTGGGGCGGGCGCTTTGCGCGTGTTATATATTTTTAGCTTTTTTTATAACTGTAGCACTAAACTATTTAGTTGTTTAAGGAAAATTGAGACTTCTTGATTCAGGAAGTTGATTCGGTTATGATTTAAATAAAAAATCATTGTTAAAACGACATTTACACTATTTATTTATAACAATATTAATTTTGTAATCTAATTATAGTTTTTCGATATATTTTCATCCCTGTAATTACTTTTATAACTTAAAGAGTACTCTAGTTGACCAATTATGTACACGTGTTCTGTATTGACAGCTCGATGATTTTTCACGTGTTTGTTACTGCTATAAAAGAAAGAGCCCAGCAGTTTTGGGACACTTTTTGCACAGACGTTGACCAGAGCGGAGCTTATGCCAGTTTGAGTGGCGTAAAGGTTGTCGGCAACACGATTCATAAGTTAAGTATATTATTATTGTGTTATTTGGAATAATTGATTTGAAATGTTATAGAATAGTGTGAGTGTGACTAAATTATTATTCAGAGGCCATTCCCTGTTAAATTTCATATTCTATTTTATGATTATTCTGATTACTTATAATATTAATAAGTAAAGTACGAGATCTGATCTCTCTTTTCATTTGGCTGGTAAATCATATAGTATTTGAATTAAATACTAAATAAATTAAATGATATACTACTATACTATTTGAATAAATTTGAGACTAAGCTATATATATTTTTTATGATTTATTCGTTGTACTTTGTAACAATATATTTGTAAATGTCTGAATTGATAAAGCTGACGAGTTTCTTCCGCCCGTTCTTCTCCTCAGCTAAAAAAAGACGTCCGAACGGGTAGTAGGGTAAAAGAAAAGGACGAGTCAATGGAATATAAATACAATTTCATTTTATTTCACTTTTTAGTTTTATTTCTTTTCATTACGTTTTCTATTATCTAACACGCGCAAGGCGCTCCGCGCGCCGCGCGTAGAGCTATGAACATACGAACGGTAAATTAAAATGATATATTTTTTGTATGAAAGTAAAATCTAACGAATTATCAAAAGTCGTAGAAAAAATGTTGTTGTTTATGATGTTGGTAATCTACTCCTGCGAGGTTGTTGGTGTTCTACAAATGACCCTGTATGTGTCCGGACACGAAAGTGGCGGCGGCCGAGCGGTGGCGGGGCGGCGCGGCAGCGGAGCGGCGGCGGGGCGGGGCGATGAGAACGTGGGCACGAAACTTAGCGGCCGGTCAGCCGCGTTAGTAGTGTTGTGACAGATGGGCTAAATACCATTAAGGGCCCGTGGGCCTACCGATTTGACCTACTGGTAGGACCACGGTATACCACTAAAGTAACTTCTTATTTTTTTTTATTTCTATTGATGGGTCAAATGTGATGTTGCTATGGAAACAATTTCTTGTTAAATCAACACCGAAAAATATTCAAAGGACGAAATATATCCTATGTCTAAAAATTTTATTTAGTTCGAAAAAATGGTCTAAGTATAGGCGTTAACTAGTTTCAAAACCGGATTCTTTGCTCATCTTGTGTTTTTTAAATGATGTCCAAGATGCCGACATCCATACTGAATAAATAGGTACTACCTAGTAATCAAACAGACACTATTATATTATTCAACACAACACTACTGTAATCGCGGGCTACCAAATCCAACTAGTTTGTTCATTTGTTTTCGTCGCTCTCCTCCCGCCCGTGCATCGCTCGTCGCCCCGCGCCGCCACCGCCCGTTTCGTGCGCGTCTCCATACTGTGCCATACTGTTGAATGCATCGCCGCCGCCCCGCTGCCGCTCCGCCGTCGCAGTTTTCGTGCCCGGACACTATAGAACACTCATACCGCCCGCCTCGCGAAAACGCCATACTTACTTGATATCATACAATATACTCGACGTAGGTATGTTAAAAAAAGATATATGGACAATTTGTGACGACCTCCGTGGTCGAGTGGTTCGCACGCCGGTTTTCAAGGCGTCACCATCTCTTGAGGTCCCGGGTTCGATCCCCGGCTGGGTCAATGTAGAAAATTAACTTTTCAATATTGTCTCAGGTCTGGGTGTGTGTCATACCACCGTTGTTTCTGATTTCCATAACACAAGTGCTATAGCTACTTACTTTGGGATTGGAGCAATGTATGTGATGTTGTCAAATATTTATTTATTATTTATTTATTTATTTGTGCTGAATTTGTGTTAACTATTCACAAAATAATTCATTATCATGGTTAATTTGGATTTTAGAAGGGTTTTTAACTAACTTTAACTGAACAATATTGAAATTATATTATTGTATATTATAATTTGGATTCAGAGTAATTTTGTGACACATAAATCTTGACACAAGAGCAATTAAACATTTTGTTTCTTTTTCAATGCTCGTGTGAGTGTTCCATATTTTGGCACGACCTACTATTATACCACTTATGTGGAGGCTGCATCCAAAATTGTGAAAAGTTTGTTCCTAAAATTTAAAACATCGTCTATTTCCGTAAGTGTTATACTTTAATAGTTATATTTTTTTTACATCTTTAAAAGAAAATCTTATGTGGGGTGACCATGCATATGAACAAAAAGCGGGACAAAACATTTGTTTAAGCATTTTATTACAAAAAAAGAGACAAAACAGGAAAAGTAAAAAAAAATATATATGGTTGATATTATCGTCATGCAATCAAGGGTTGCGTTTATTGTTACCAGCATCTTTATGTAACGGTTTTTTTGTTACTCACGCTATTGTACCTAGGTATTACATTTTATTGGGCTCAGAAATGTAAAATAACAGGATCATCTTTACTATTGTAAAAAAATTCCCCTAAGTCATCATAGCCACGGTAAAAAAATCTATCAGTATTCTAACTTCATACAAATAGTCGAAAAAAAAGCGAGCCATACCTACGCGCCTCAGTTCGGTCTGCACTCAGTATACAACAGTCGCGAATGCGCCGCAGTGACGAACGAAAGATTTAGGTAGTATTGATTGAAATACAAGTACTTACTATGGCAAAGTGCATAATATTGTGTTTTTTTATTACATTTAATTAACCAATTAATCCAGACATACCATTTTAAATACCTGGTCAGTCCCAAAAAAAAAGATTAAAGTAAGTATAGGTACTTATTTTTTAATATATATTTAGGTACCTACATACTACAGCCAGAAGGATTTGAAACAAATTTCTCCCTTTAATATGTAGGTATTAAGTGTCCGGGCACGAAAATGGCGGCGGCGGGGCGGCAGCGGGGCGGCGCGACAGCGGAGCGGCGGCGATGCATTCAACAGTATGGCACAGTATGGAGACGCGCACGAAACGGGCGGTGGCGGAGCGGGGCGACGAGCGATGCACGGGCGGGAGGAGAGCGACGAAAACAAATGAACAAAGTAGTTTGATTTGGTCGCCCGCGATGACAGTAGTGTTGTGTTGAAACATATAATAGTGTCTGTTTGATTACTGGGTACTTATTTATTATTATTTATTTATTTAAAAATATTTTACAATCATCATCATCATATCAGCCACACGACACCCACTGCTGGGTATAGGCCTCCCCTAAGGATCTCCACGACGATCGGTCCTGCGCTGCCTGCATCCACTGGCTTTCCGCGACCTTCACCAGATCGTCGGTCCACCTTGTCGGGGGCCTACCCACGGAGCGTCGTCCGGTGCGCGGTCGCCATTCCAGAACCTTTCTGCCCCAACGGCCATCGGTTCTTCTCGCTATGTGTCCCGCCCATTGCCACTTCAGCTGAGCAATCCTTCGAGCGATGTCGGTTACTTTAGTTCTCCTGCGGATCTCCTCGTTTCTGATTTGATCACGTAGGGAAACGCCGAGCATGGCTCTCTCCATTGCACGCTGAGCGACCTTGAGCCTCCTTATGAGACCCATAGTTAGCGGCCACGTTTCACTGCCGTAAGTCATCACTGGCAACACACACTGTTCATAGACTTTCGTCTTGAGACACTGAGGTAAGTCGGACGCGAAGATTTTTCGAAGCTTCCCGAATGCTGCCCACCCGAGCTGGATTCGGCGAGAGATCTCTTTCTCGAAGTTGGACCTACCTAACTGGACTGCCTGTCCTAGGTATACGTAATGGTCAACAACTTCAAGTGTAGTGTTCCCAACATGAACTGGAGAGGGTACAACATGGGCATTTGACATAATTTTCGTCTTTTCCATGTTCATCCTAAGACCCACTCTTTGGGAAGCACTACGGAGATCTTCGAGCATTGTGTTCAGGTCTTCCATGGTCTCAGCCATAAGGACTATATCATCGGCAAAACGAAGGTGTGTTAGGTACTCGCCATTAATGTTGATGCCGAGTCCTTTCCAGTCCAAGAGCTTAAAGATGTCCTCCAACGCAGCTGTGAACAGTTTCGGAGAAATAACGTCTCCCTGTCTCACACCACGCTGCAGTTGGATAGGATTTGTGTTCTGGTTCTGTACTCGGATCGTCATGGTGGCATTTTGGTATAAGTACCTCAACACCTCGATATACCTATAGTCCACTTGGCACCTTTGGAGAGACTGCAGCACCGCCCAGGTTTCAATCGAATCAAAGGCTTTCTCATAGTCCACGAACGCCAAGCAAAGTGGCTCATTATACTCCTCGGTCTTCTGTATAACCTGCCGCAGCGTATGGATGTGGTCTATGGTGCTAAAGCCTTTTCGGAACCCGGCTTGTTCGGGAGGTTGGAAGTCGTCGAACTTGCGAGCGAGACGATTCGTAAGGACTCTCGAAAACAACTTATAGACATGACTCAGAAGCGAGATGGGTCTATAGTTCTTTAAGAGGGACTTGTCACCCTTTTTAAAGAACAAGATCACCTCACTTATGTTCCATGTCTTTGGCGTTCTGCCCTGGACGATGACGGAATTAAAGAGCTTCTGGAGGACTTTGAGTATCGGCTTACCGCCCGCTCTCAGAAGTTCTGTAGTGATTCCATCGTCACCCGCCGCCTTGTTGTTTTTCAGCTGTTTGAGAGCCATACTAATCTCGTACAGGCTGACGTCCGGGATATCTTGAGTATAGTGTCGGGTAAGCTTGGCTCTGGGGTCTTTAGCCTTGCTTTCAACAGGTGTCTGCGTGGAATATAACTGCCCATAGAAGCTCTCGATCTCCCTCAGGATTTCAGGCTTTGATGAAATGATGCGTCCGTCGTCAGTTTTCAGCTTCGTCATCTGGCTTTGCCCAATAGACAGATCTCTCGCGAACACTTTGGAGCCTTTATTCCGCTCGATAGCCTCTTTAATACGATTCGTATTAAATTGGCGAAGGTCGCTCGTCAAAGACTTAGATATCTGTCTATTAAGCTGCCGATAACGATTAGCATCTACTGAACTCTGGAGCCTCATTTCACGTCTCTGATCCATGAGTAGGAGTGTGTGGTCGGAGAGTTTCTTTATCTTGGGACGGCGGGTCTTAAAGAGCTTGGACCCTACCGTACGGACAGTATCCACCACCATGTTGTTTAGATCGTCCACATCTATGCTGTTCTCAAGGGCTTCGAAGCGGTTTTGGAGTTCGAGTTGAAAGCTCTCGGGGTTTTGAATATGGGCCGGCAATGGTCGAATTGTTGACTTTATCAGTCGAGATCTTTCCAGCTTTGGGTTGATATTCAATGTGCCACGTACCAATCGGTGATCGCTCCCCGTCTTAACAGCGTTGATCACAGTGACATCATTGAATATTTGCTTTTTCGTCGACATGATAAAATCTATCTCATTTCTGACTTTACCGTCCGGACTGACCCAGGTCCACTTCCGGCATTCCGGCTTTCTGAAGAAGGAGTTCATCATAAAGAGGTTCTCCTTCTCCATAAAGTCAGCCAGCATCTGGCCTCTGTCATTCCGTTGCCCAACTCCAAATTGCCCCACTCTCAGCTCATCACCGCATCGTTTCCCCAACTTTGCATTGAAGTCCCCCATCACAACAGTGTAGTGGGTTTTGTAGCTATGCATGGCTTTAGAGATCTCCTCATACATAGCCTCCACTTCGTCATCTTGGTGTGTCGAGGTCGGTGCGTAAACCTGTATAACATTCAGCGAACACCGTTTGGATATTCTGAGTATAAGGTACGCCACCCTGGTCGACACACTTCCGATGGTAATCACGTTGTTGACAAGGGACTTGTGGACGATGAACCCGACACCACCTTGGGACTGTTGGTCGCCCTCCCGGTAGTAAAGCAAGTTACCGGAGTTGAGGATTATCGAGTCCTCTCCCGCTCTTCGGACTTCAGATAACCCGATAATGTCCCAGTGTACCTTGCTGATAACTTCTTCCAACTCGGTTAACTTCGCGTCTTCCCTTAGTGTGCGCGTGTTATAGGTTGCCAGGTGCAGTTGTCGTCGTTTTTGGTAGCCGAGCCGCACCCGGGGATTCTTAGCACCCCCTGCCCCGCCGTTACCGTAGCCGCTACCGTAGCTAGGAATAGCGGGGCTGCCGGGGACTGGGGGCCAATTTTTTGATCCATTATGCATGAGGGGGGGGGGGTTTGCCATAATCGCCACGCTTGGCAGGCGGGTTGGCGATCGCAGTAGGCCAAGGTTTTTTGGAGACGCTGCTGCCCGTCTCTTGAAGGCTATGCTCCCTTAGTCGCCTTTTACGACACCCACGGGATGAAAGGGGGTAGTGCTATTCTAGGCCGGCACATACACGGCATATTTTACAATAAATATATCTAATAGGGTCAGTTATTCTACGGGACATAATAACCTATAGAATTCAGCACTGTGATATATCTAATAAAATTTTATATTTTTCGGTATTAATTTAACAAGAAATTGTTTCCATAGCAACATCACATTTTAAACATCAATAGAAATAAAAAAATAAGAAGTTTCTTTAACATACAATTTAGGTTTGTCACTACGATATTCTAAAAAGCCCTAGTCCAGTAGGACCACGAGCACATAGTGGTATACCGTGGTCCTACCAGTAGGTCAAATCGGTAGGTCCACGGGCCCTTAATGGTATTTAGCCCATCTGTCACAACACTACTAGCGCGGCTGACCGGCCGCTAAGTTTCGTGCCCACGTTCTCATCGCCCCGCCCCACCGCCGCTCCGCTGCCGCGCCGCCCCGCCACCGCTCGGCCGCCGCCACTTTCGTGTCCGGACACTTAGACTTTTTTTAGTTTTTTTGCTTTCACCATTCGTTTTGTTAACCTAAGTATTTTATTGCTTAGAAATTGATTTCTCGGCGAAGGTAGACCCTATGATATGGATTCTAAAATATTGCGTATGTACAATCACAAAACTAGAAAGATACGAAAGTACCTACTTAGATGAAATTAAAATACTGTAGCCGGGCAGCCCTATCTATCGCAGGTTGATGTACCGCGCGGCTCAAGGTAATAATGTCAAGGACAAGACCGAGTTAGAATACTGGTAGATTTCTTTACCGTGTCATAGCAGACCATTTGATCGTTATGAAAACCATGCCTTCTGTAGTGGCCAAGAATATTAGGACCCATTCCAGGAATGAATTCAATACCCCCGACCAATTTATTATGTCTATTCCTTATAAAAAAACATTTTAGGGACATCCTTTAAGAAAATCTTTTCAACCCCATTTAAGTCAAAGGATATGAATTTTGAAATTACAGCTCATTCGGAAACCGGAATTTTATTGGTAAGATTTTTTCTACATAGTTGCAGATGCAACGACTTACAATGTGATTAAGAATTTAACAATCAAATAAAAAGTACGGGTCACCCGTGAATCACAGCAGACTACTGAACTCCCTTCCATAATATTAGATAAAATAAAAGTACAGAAAAATATAATAACTTACATGATTAAGTACTTGTTATTAGTAAACAGAAACACTGGAGAATTTAACAACAGACTGCAATAAAAATAGAATTATTACAACGCACAACTACGAGTACCTAAAGGTTAGCCAATACGAGGGTAGACGAAAATTGTGTCCGAAAAAATCAAAAACCGGCCAAGTGCGTGTCGGACCACGTGCCATAGGGTTCCGTAGTTACCTTATACCATACGATATTTCATACCACTATTATTTTTCGTCTGCAAAAATAACTTTGTTTTTCACAGTGTTGGTATGAGTGACAAAGTTATATTTGCGGTTTTGGAAAATGTGCTATATCTCAAAAACTAATTATTATATTTCGTTCAAACCAATTTTCGTTAAAAGTGTTTATTAAGATCTACCTACAGCATATTTATTTTTCAGATTTTACCAGTTTACCAGGGGGACACACATTTTACCACTTTGGCAGTGTTTATCTTTCAAACGGTTGACTTTAAAAAAAAAATCGTCTTAGAAACCTCAATGCCATTTTTAAAGACCTATCTATAGACACCCCACACGTATTGGTTTGAAGAATTTTTTTTTCCGTTTCAGTTGTATGGGAAGCCCCCCCCTTAATCTTTTTTTTTATGTTAAATTCGTTAAGCGGTTAACAGAATACATCTACATACCAAGTTTCAACTGTGTAATCCTGATACTTTCGGAATAAAGTGGCTGTGACATACGGACGGACAGACAGACAGACAGACATGACGAATCTATAAGGGTTCCGTTTTTTGCCATTTAGGCTACGGAACCCTAAAAAGCATACCCACCCTACATAAGAAACTCCTTTGAAAATGTAAAAACAAATTTTTCGATTTTACCATCAAGTTTGCACAATTATTTCATAAATTCTTTGTATGGTTAAATTATTTTCTAGGAAAAGAACACTCACACCAAACGCACATGAATTACTGACATGATAAACACAACACACATTAACCGATAACAAAGACTTTTATGTAAAACGTTGCATACTTAATGTTTAATGCATTAAGTATACCACGTTTCACATAAAAGTCCCATAATCTTGCGCCATAAAGATATGCGGCGAAAAAAACAGACGCCATTGAAACTACGTAGATCTAGGTCCTGTAAATATCTTAAAAACTAATAGGTATTAAGATGAATAAATAATGAAAAATATTAGAAAAAAGTTGCTACGGGAGAGCCGATTTTTTCTAATATTTTTCATTATTTATTCATCTTAATATAAAAATAGCATTGTGAATGCAAAAATCTAAAAGTTTAAAACTAATAGGTATGTACATACCCATACCTACACGTGCATGAGATTTCAGAGTGCGTAGTGCGAGTTTTTACGTACCCTTCCCTTTTGTATAGGATTGGTGTGGCTCGCCACCTGCCGGAATACGCGATGGACTTCAACGCCATACAAAATTTTAACGCACTCACGAGAGTCACGAGTAAAGGTTAGCCAATACGAGGGTAGACGAAAATTGTGTCGGAATACCCACCCTACATAAGAAATTCTTTTGAAAGTGTAAAAAAATATAACTATTAAAAGTAAAACACTTACAGAAATAGACGATGTTTTAAATTTTAGGAACAAACTTCAAAATTTTGAATGCAGCCTCCACTTGTATACGAGCTCTGGTTAATCAAATAAATGCTAAAAAAATTAAAAACCTCCTTCAAAAACCTTAAAACAAAAACAAACACCGCATCAAAATTGTCTCTAATAAAAAGCAAGAAATAATATTCAAATCATTAGATACGAGATACCTACGCATATCAATTTTAATAAAAGACGTCTAATGAAGTCTGGTGGGGCTGGAGGACCACTTTTTTTGTTCTAAAAGCCCAACCCGACTTCTTTAGACGTGTTTTATTAAAATTGATATGCGTATCTCGTATCTAATGATTTGAATAGTATTTCTTGCTTTTAGAGACAATTTTGATGTGGTTTTTGTTTTTGTTTTAAGGTTTTTTGAAGGATGTTTTTCTTTTTTTTCAAAAGCTTTTTTATTTTTAACTTTTTTGTGGTAGGTATGTCAAAAGATATTTTGACAATTGAATAAGTAGAAGCGGCTTTAAAATATTTAAATTTGAGATTTCAGCATTCACATAGCTATTTTTACATAATACCTACCAAATAATATACACTCGACGTCAGAAAAATCGCACCTTTTCGAAAATAAGTTTAGACTTGGCCACCTGCTATTGCTAGCTAACGTTTCATTGTGTAAATGTTGATATCTATTGAATAGTAGATTGTATTACAAGGGAGCAAAATAAGATTTTTACGGCGAGGGCGCTTTTTTGAATCCAGAGCGAAGTGAGGGATTCTAGAGTAGAATCCCGAGCGTAGCGAGGGATTCTTCAGTAGAATCCTGAACGTAGCGAGGGATTCAAAGTATGTCGCCCTCGCCAAAAATATTTTGCGCCCGAGTCATATACTCTACTTTTCATCCCCTTTCTATGAGAAAATAAATAGGAGACTGTGTTTATGTAATTAATGAAAATGATCTTTATTTAAAAAAGACACGTGAAAAGTAAAAATAATTACAAATTTATAGTTACGTTTGATACACTAGCGCAATTTTCAAAAGTTATTGTACTAAGTACGTAAGTATGTACTAATTACAAGAACACTGACTTAATTCGCGCGCTTATGTTTTTTTTTCTCGCCGCGCCGTCTATACAGCCAGTCAATACATACCAGCCGGCGGCGGCGTTCGAATTCTTTGAAAGATACATGTTCTAAATTCAAATCTCTTTTCCTCCCACTAAAAAGTTCTTACCAGAAAAGAGCTATTTTGGTCCCACTTATATAGGAACAATGCATCCTTTTTCGAATAGAAGGGATGAAAAGTACATTTAATGAGCTTTCAATTAATAATTGTTTGATTTTATTAACATAACAGTTACCATAATTAAACGATTAAAGCGTTATTGCTTGCGCCGCCATAAAAGTGAAATAAAAGGGGTCAATTCAGGAAATGCGGGTAAATTCGCTATCGAGATGATGGAGAAAACACACTTCAACAGTTCAATTAAAAAAAAAGAATAACCAAGACGGTTACTATTGCCCATGAAGTTGCTCAAATATTACAAAAAATGAGGCAATGTAAATGTTGCTCGGAAACTAAATCTCTGTAATTGATTCCGTTCGACGAGTATTCCACGACTTCTAGAGACTATTGGCTATGTCCGAAGGGGAAGAAGCATATAACAACACTTACCATTAAATTAAATAGGATTAAATTAACATTCAAGAATTTTTTTAAAAGGTGCGATTTTTATGACGCCGAGTGTAGTAGAAAAATTCGACTCGCACCAGGGGGCCTACTCAAATGGCAAACGTTATAAGCGTTTCTATATTCTACATGTTTCTTCGACTCGGCGAAAGCGATATTATTTATGATCGTCATCTCGTGTGTGCCTTACTCCTTCAGGCTTGTGAGCTTATAAATCCTTCAGTGACGGATAAACAATTTCTTATTTTGGTATTCAGAACAAACGTAACGCTAAAATGTATGAATTATTGATGTTTGAACATGGTCCTCACGAAATGACGCTGAAGATCATGGATGCTGGAAATAACAAAAACTAGCTAACGAAAGTGCAGTTTCACTCCATAGATGCTCAGTGACGCAAAAATAAATAAGATTTAACATTCGAAAATCATACAAAACAGAACAGAACTCATAAAATCGTTGTTTAAACGTGGCACACACGGAACCGTATGTGCCAGTTTTCATTTGTCAAAATATCGACAACTAAACCCTTTGGAGTCAAATTAAGCAGTCTAGCAGCGTTACGTTTGATAAGTGACAGCATATAACACTTTAAATCCATTCGCGTAACAACACATCAATAGAAAAAGCAGAAACAATATTTCGACCCATCAGACTGTGTGGCCCACAATTAATACCGTTACGTTACGTGAATTTCGCGTTACTTAAGTTGTAAAGCAGTTTATAGTAATAAAAATTTCCGTCACTGAGGATCTAGCTTTATTTGGAACCAATCACTGCAGTACTTACGATGCAATTCGAGATTTAAATTAGTATGTAGATCACCTAGGGTGACCACGAAGTATTTTTTTGCGGACATCGTATCGTGTTGATGTTTACTAAGACTGCAGCGTATCGTCACAACCCACGATCACAGTTTAACTCCATACAGTTGTTAAACGCCTTTGATGTTGGACGATGCCGCCGCGTGCCGCCGCCCGTGTAGGTACTTACGCAATCAGCCGCAAATAACAAAAAATGCCGCAAATGTGCAAGGGTTGTCAAAATAGAAAATAAATGTGATTAATAAGTAATTATTTACAACACACATACACACAAACTTTCGCATTTATAATAGTAGGTAGGTATTAGTAGAAAGTAGGATTAGTGATTAGTAGAACAAGGATATAAATAATCTAACATTACACGATCAGTGTTCAAGTGCTTATAGCCCGTGCGCAAAGCGCAGGTATGTAGGTAAGTCGGTAGGTACCTATATCAAATAAACTTCAAAAGTGGCACCTAGCTTGCTTTTAAGTACTTACTTTAACAGAACGGCCGCGGCGTCATTAACTAATTAATAGTGTTCGAGTCCCTAGTAGCACAGAAAATAAATTAGTAGGTACCTATGTAGGTAGGTACCACCAGTGTACTACGTAAAACTGGTTCAAACAAGGTCGTAGGTACCTAGCTATTTTGTGATGATAGCAACACGGACGATATGCTTATGTACCTAGTTCCTACATACCTACCAAATATATATTCATTACTTATTTCACAAATCTACTTGAAGTTATTCTTTAGCTACAATCAAATTTTACTATAAAACTGCACACGACAGGTATTTTTGAATTATACAATAAAAGTACCTACTTAACAGCACGAGATGATGTTGGTTAAGTAGGTAAGTAATACGAAATTACTTATAGGAATAAATAAACTTACCTCGCATCACGGGGAAATCTATGAAAATTTAAGTCCTTGTTGTATGTCACCGTCGAGGCACATCCGTATACGGAACAAAACAAGTGTGCACCATTATTAATATATACTATAATATGTACGGCGTTTCGTAGACTTTAAAAAAGGAGACCGGAGTGTTCAAGTGCCAGGTGGAGTCCCTAATCAAAAATAATGGCTGTTACAACTAAAATGATCAGCTTCAACTGTAAAAATGTACACCGATCGGTGGAATGCCTGAGGCTTCTTTGCCGGACTGCCGATATAATTGTCTTACAGGAAACATGGCTCTTGCCACATGATTTGCCATCTCTGGGTACTATTGATGACAACTTCGCTTTTACTGGAAAATCGGCGGTAGACACTTCTAAAGGTATACTAAAAGGGAGACCGTTTGGTGGAGTGGCACTATTATGGAGGAAGTCGGCGTTGTCGGTTGTGGAATGTCATAGTGTGCGCTTGACGGCCATTAAGATTCTTCTCGACAGTGGAAAATCGGTGTTAGTGATTACTGTGTACATGCCTACTGATTCGGCGGCGAATCTTACAGATTTCACAGAGTGTATGGGTGAAATAAGTGCAATAGTTGAGACAAGGGCGTCGCCAGGGGTGGGCAGGGGGGAGCCGCTGCCCCCCCCCCTCTAGAGGTTAAAAAATGTAGCCAACTGCAAATAACCAAAGTCCTAAGGCCGTGCAATTGACTTGCTTTTCCGATAAATCCTGCCCCATCTCAAAACTTGAATAAATTCACTAGGTGCTGTTTGAATAAATTCACTAGGACTGTACCTACAATTCATATCATTCTCATCCTCTTTAATATTAACTTGGCCCCCCCCCCCCTGGGCCATGGGCTGGCGATGGCGACGCCCTTGAGTTGAGACGAACAACATCGAATCGGTATTTGTACTCGGGGACTTCAATGCACATCCTGGTGAGCAGTTTTCACATGAACTTTTAAACTTTTGTTATGAACAGTCGTGGGCATGCATTGACATGGAAATTTTACCCAGCGATACCTATACTTATGTGAGTGAGGCACACGGCACTCGCCGATGTTCGATCACTGTATAGGAACTAGCGCCGCGCGGCATACTGTTGTCAATGCTTCGGTTTTATATCATAATGTGTACTGGTCTGATCATTATCCTTTGTTGATTGAGTGTAATATAAATAAAATCCAGTCTAAACTTGTAACTTTAACCCAATCATTTAATAAAGTTAAGTGGGGTGAAAGAGATAATGATCAAATACAGAGATATACGGCCTTATGTAATAGTAGACTACGTTTAGTACACTTTCCTGCGGATTTCTGTGAATGTGCTGACAAAACATGTTCTAATGTCGACCATAGAACAAAATTAGCAACTAGTATCATGTGCCCTAAAAGAGTCGGCTGAATGTACCTACAATAGTGATAAACGTAAGCAACATAATTATGTAATAGGTTGGAATAAGTATGTGAGGGCCGCTCATGGAGAAGCTCGGTTTTGGTACCAATCTTGGCTACTGTACGGCAAACCAAATTTTGGTTTTATTTATGATAAGATGCGTGACACTAAAATAAACTTTAAAGCCAAATTTAAATATTGTCAAAAAAATGAGAATCAAATTAAAATGGATATTATCGCTCAGAATCACGCAAACAAGAACTTTAGCAAATTTTGGAAAAATACCAATTAATTGAACCCGAAACCGAGTATTCCTGCGAGCGTCGCTGGCTTGTACGAACCGACTGCTATAGCGAATGTCTTCCGGAAGCACTTCAAAGTCGAGTCCCCCCTCCCTCAGGAGCCGCAGGTGTTCGGTGCTGAATGTCGTGTCGAGGACTTAAAAGTCAGATTTTCTGCGCAAGAGATCGCCTCCACAATCAAAGACATGGTCAGAGGTAAGTCTCCAGGTCACGATGATCTCAGCATCGAGCATCTGAAGTACCCGGGGGTCCACTTGCCGCGAGTTCTGTCGATGTTTTTCAATCTTTGTATGAGTCACTGTTACTTACCAGATGATTTAACGTATTACCGTTGTAGTTCCTATTATAAAAAATAAGACGGGTGATGCCTCGGATTTGTCGAATTATAGGCCTATATAGTTAGCTACGGTCATAGCTAAGGTGCTGGATGGTTTGCTTGACAGAAGATTGGGTGAGCATATTAAGTTACATGATGCGCAGTTTGGTTTTAAACCCGGTCTATCCACAGAGAGTGCCATCTTCTGTCTGAAGCAAACTGTGCAGTACTACACAGCTAGAAAAACCCCGATCTATGCTTGTTTTCTGGACTTGTCGAAGGCATTCGACCTAGTATCGTACAACTTATTGTGGAAAAAGCTGCAATGTGAAACTAGTCTGCCGTCTGAAATAATATCCATATTTAAATATTGGTACGATAATCAGAAGAACTATGTAAAGTGGGCTGGCTCACAGTCGGAAGTGTACGGGTTGCAATGTGGAGTGAGACAGGGGGGATTAAGCTCACCCAAGCTTTTCAACCTGTACATTAACAGACTGATCGAGGAGCTCAGCAGCACCTATATAGGTTGCCATGTAGGTGGTGTATGTATTAATAATATTAGTTACACCGACGATATGGTGCTGATGAGCCCATCGATCGGAGCCCTGAGAAGACTAGTTCATATGTGTGAAGAATATGCGGTGGCTCATGGGCTCAAATACAACTCACTTAAAAGTGAATTCATGATGTTTCAGGTGGGGGCGTCCGCAAATCACCGGAGTATACCCCCCGTGACTCTCGGAGGCATAAAATTGAAAAGAGTTGACCAATTTAAGTATTTGGGCCACTGGGTCACTGACAACTTGTCAGATTCTGTGGATGTGGAGAGGGAGCGTAGGGCGCTATGTGTTCGCTGTAATATGTTGGCTCGCAGATTTGCACGGTGTAGTAAACAAGTTAAGATAACGCTTTTCAAAGCTTAGGTACTGTCAATCTTTCTACACGTGCGGTCTGTGGGTGAACTTTACGCAGCGGACATATAGCGCTCTACGCGTCCAGTATAATAACGCATTCAGGATGTTGTTTGGCCTGCCGCGCCACTGTAGCGCGTCATTGAAGTTCGCCGAGGCGCGTACTGATTGTTTTTATACGATCATCAGAAAGCGCTGCGCCTCGCTGTGGGCACGCGTGCGCGGCAGCTCAAACGGCATCCAGGTAGGGTATTATGACCTCTTATTTCCAGGCAGTTTTCTGACGGGCTATCAATCTATCTCTTTTATTTGCTATACGACGAGAAAGAGATGTCACTATAGCAATTTATAAACCTGGCAGGATTTAAGAGCTTGTAATACGGCCTCTGAGCACGTTGGCTAACCGGTGGGACTCCCCACTGTTGCGCCGCTGGCTAGAGCTTCATGCCCCTGTCACTAGCTATGACTATCTATAGCACAGGGGCCGCATCGGTGGCCAAATTATAATTAGTTTAGTTTTGTTTTGTGTCCTTAAAATTACTAACAATAGAATAAGTTTCGCTGTAACTAACACCTTGTATGGATTTTATGTCCTTAAATAAAATGATTATTATATATTATTAAAATAAAATTATACCCAATAAACGATAGCGGCATAAAAGATTTTTAAAATGGTCAATCGCTATGCGTGATTTATTCGGTCGCGTTACTCGCGCCGTCCTTCCGCGTTCGAGTACCCAAACTCAGCGAGTTTAGGTACTCCGAGCCGCGCCGCCCGACCCCCTCGAGACCCCCTCCGTTGCTCTGCGCAAGTACATTCGTTTTTCAACTGTATGGAGTTAAACTGTGCCACGATGGATGGAACGGAACGGAGGCGGTATATGTATTTTGGGTAAGGGTTTGCATGTGTGTTTGTATGTTTGTCTGCTACTATTTTCCTCTTTCGCGGCAACAGGTTGTGCGTGATAATTTTTATTAAAGAATTAGTAGTTAATTAAAGAGCGAGAAAATGCTTACATGCATTGCTTGTATGCATGTTGTCTGATGCAGGTTGAAAAACGTCGAAAAACGAAAAATAAAGGCATATTAAAATAAAAACAAAAACGTGGCTGATGACATGCCGTTCACTGCAGTGAATGGCGCTGTTTACACGTTTCATTTATCGTTAATTTCCGATGCCGATGATTGATGAAAGGCTAATGAAGCATCGAAAAGAAACGTAAAAATGAACCATCTAATTTCGGCTTAAGCGAACGCTGGCTGACATCTACCCAGAAAGAAACATTTCAGGGTTACATCTACCTGCCTACCTTAGTACTCTTCGAGGCTTGGTTATTAAAAAAAAAACACATTGACACATACATTTTTATCAATGCCATCTATCGAGCAGACAGTTTTTTGTCATTTTGATTGAAAAGCCCTCATTAACAGGACGTTTATATCCTTTCTGTCCATCAACGTGCGTACACTGTTGTCACCCTATCTTAAAAATCTCATACAAATTGTATCATGAATTGTATTGAAACTACTGCAGTGATTGGTTCCAAACAAAGCTAGATCCTCAGTGACGGAAATTCTTATTACTATAAACTGCTTTACATCTTAAGTGACGCAAAATTCACGTAACGTAACGGTATTAATTGTGGGCCACACAGTCTGATGGGTCGAAATATTGTTTTTGCTTTTCCTATTGATGTGTTGTTACGTGAACGGATTTAAAGTTTTATATGCTGTCACTTATCAAACGTAACGCTGCTAGACTGCTTCATTTGGTTCCAAACGGTTTAGTTGTCGATATTTTGACAAATGAAAACTGGCACATACGGTTTCGTGTGTGCCACGTTTAAACAACGATTTTATGAGATCTATTCTGTTTTGTATGATTTTCGAATGTTAAATTTTATTTATTTTTGCGTCACTGAGCATCTATGGAGTGAAACTGCACTTTCGTTAGCTAGTTTTTGTTATTTCCAGCATCCATGATCTTCAGTGTCATTTCGTGAGGACCATGTTCAAACGTCAATAATTCATAAATTCTAGCGTTACGTTTGTTCTGAATACCAAAATAAGAAATTGTTTATCCGTCACTGAAGGATTTAAAAGCTCACAAGCCTGAACGAGTAAGGCACACACGAGATGACGATCATTATTATTTTGGTACCCAACCCGTCTCTGCATTCAATCTTCAAACGCTTGTATCACAGAGTAACTAGAGAGAGAGTAACTCAAAGAGTCCACTAGCGCCTTTGGAAATCGATGCGGAACTACTGACATGAAATTTTAATAGCTGAAAATGTAATTTTTTGTTTCTTATTATATATTTATTTTACTTTTTTGTAATATCTTTATTTATAACAAAATAGAAAATATTAATGAAAAGGAACAAATCAAAACAAAAAAATACAAAACAACTATGATTTGGCTCGGTATTCGTACAACGGTATAAATGTTGTAGCACGGTAAATATCTATTAATATTGTAACTAGGGTTGCCACCTTTTTTGAACTAATAAAGTATATTGATTGCTAAAGCTAGTAAAAGGTACGTTGTATGTTGTATGGAAATAAAGTAATATTTATTTTTACCTTTAAAACATACTTTTTATTACTTTTGGCAATATTTAAGCAAATCTTGTGAAATAAAGTATTTTCACGTACCTACTTTATTTTCCTCATAAAGTAGAGAGTACAATAACCCCGAAATAAAGTACAGGTGGCAACCTTAAATTGAGACCTTTTTGTCGCACGATACACCCGGCTATAATCCCCGTCAATTGGTAATGCGCTGGAACCTTGTCAAATTAACATACACATCAACGTCATCCGCAACTAAAAATGACAAAAACAGTAAAATTCTAATAGGTAATGTAATATATTAATTATTGAATTCTTATTTTCAATAAGAAAGGGTCTAGGTATATGAAAAAATTTCAATTGTTTTTCGATTTTGAGGTTAAAATCATGGCCGCCAGGCGCATTACGAATTGACGCGGATAGTACAGTATTTTAATTTCAGCTAAGTACCTACTTTCGTATCTTTCTAGTTTTGTAATTGCGTATAACCTGCGTAATATTTTAGAATCCATAATATTATAGCGAAAATGAAATAGGTAGGTAGGTACCTAGGTTAACAAAACTAACAGTAAAAACAAAAAACTGAAAAAGCTAAATACCTATATATTAAAGAGAGAAACAAATTATTTTCAAATCCTTCGAGCCGTACTTAGTAGGCAATACCTATAGTAAAAAAAAATATTTTAATAAAAGTATACTAAATCTTATTTTTTGGACTCCGGGTATTTAAACATGACATCTCTGCCTGTCTAGCATGACCGATTTATATCGCGTGATGTAGCGTTTTATCACGTTGAACTGTCAAAAAGACAAAGAAATTTGACAGTTGAGTGTCGATAAAATGCTATATCACGCGATATAAATCGGTCATGCTAGGCAGGCTGGAGTAATAAAATAATAAATATAATACAAACAGCACAATCTGCAATTTACCATAGTAAGTAAGTACTTGTATTTCAATCAATAATTAGTTCGTAGGTATATTACGTTCGTCACTGCGGCGCATTCGCGACTGTTCGTGTACCGAGTATTGTTGAAATTGGAATACTGATAGATACAGTCAGTGGCACGAATCATGAAATTGAGTGGGGATTGCGGGGAACGCGTATTCTGGGTATGCGTTGCGGTGAGAGGGGCGCAGGCGGCGGGAGAGGGGCACGCACTATTGGTCGCTCACAAGAGCACATGCGCAAACTTATCCCCACTCCGTCGAAAAATATTCATGATTCGTGCCACTGACTGTACCATTACCTTGGTAGTAATGTCATGTAAATAAACAGAGGTGGTGGTAATCCGCTACGCTACTGGACTGTGTCATTAATTCGGGTGTCGAATTTTATCATTATTATTGTAATTCGCACCATGACCAAACTCAAAAACGATTTTCATTTTCATATTTTTAATATAATTTTGTTTTTAATTACTTTATAACCAGTTGAAGTTTTTTGGCAAACTTGAAGACTTTGTTGTGAAAGTTGATGCTTAAGATTCAGAGATGACGCTACTTTTGTTTCGACCGTTTACGTTGTTCCAAGTGTGCCCCTCTTGTATTATACTGTATGATCTGTGTTTAACGTTACGCTAGCTCCGACAGAAAGAAATGGTACTCAAATGGCTATTTTGACATGTAGATTTGCCGACGATAGCCAGCAATCGTACTAAATCGAAGCGAACGCCCATACCCTGTAGAAAGAAACAAATAGTCGTACGACACGTGTCTTATTTTCAATTTTGAAAAGGGTTTTTGTGTTTCCTGTGATTCCTGCCAATAAAACTAATGGAGAAGATAAATCATAATAGTGATCTGTGTAAGAAGCACTGAAGCAGGCCACTTAAGGCGTGGGGCCTCGGAATTAAAATCCCTAATCATCAGTAAGTACTTAGAATTAATTGATAAATTATGCAGTAGGTATTTTGAAGAGTATTCTTCTTTACAAAAGCCTGAAGGCATTGGCGTATCTAAAGATTATTTCCAGTGGGGCAGGGCCTCTAGTTCTGGGGCAAAGCCTAGGGTCACAGAATATATAATAGTACTAACGTCTAGGGTGCTTGACTAGAGCCGTGTTGGAGTTTTGAAAGGCAATAGAAAAGTATTATAGCTGGTATTTTTCTGGGGTACCCACCCCAGAAAAATACCAAATATCAGGCTGGTCTGGGGTGGGCACGGCCCACCCCCTTCCTGCCAATGCCTGAAGGTTGTCATTTCGTAAGTATAAATTAGTTCCAGTTACTCGTAGGTACAATACCTAATTATGTAAAATCTTTTTTCATTAGTTTCCCTTTCTTTAGTCGGTAATCACAATAAAATATGATTCCCTTATAATTAACATTTATCTTTCATGTAGCATGGAAATGAAGTATTAGTTGAGCTATGTAATGATTTCAAATTTTCAATTAAGTACTTTTTATTGTTTCAGGTCGTGATAATTTCTTCTTGAATTTTCGTTCAAAATAAAATTTGCACTACCTATATTATAAGAAGATAAAGAAGAAGTGTAAAGTGAAATTATAGTGATGATTTCTGAAACTGTGGCAAGCTAATGGGCTGTGTAATAAGTGAGCGAAGCTTTGTACTAATGTATTTTATCACAAACACAACACAGAGAAAGCATTGATAATTTGATACAATGGCAAACAAAATAGTGTATAAAACAAGAAAAATATGTCATAAGTCAAAGACTTCTATGTTGTACCTATACCTATTACACATGTATAAAAAAGGAACAACAATTAAAAAATAATAAATTAAAAGTAAAAGCTATAAAGCATGTATCAAAAAAGAGGTCAGCTCGGCAGCTGGCCGAGTGATGGTAAGTGTTAAACTTGATATTATACATAACATATAGTTAACTTCACCACCATAGACTATAGCCTGACATGCTATAATTCAGTGCGGGTTGGCTTGGTGAGTTGAGTAGTGGTCCCCCGACACATATTTGGAAGTTAAATGCAGACAAACAGACATAAGGCTTCAATAACACATAATCTTTATGTTTAAGTTGCATCGGGGCTATGGTTTCCAGATCTAATAATGAGATTTCCTGACTTTTTCCCTGACTTTTCAGGAAATTTCTTGTAAATCTACATCTACATTCTTAATTTAGTTGACATTTAATAATCTTTTCACACCAAGTGATTTACAAATTATGTGTTTTCATTAAGTTTTTACTGCTACAGTTATCAGTACATCCCTGACAACTACAGTTTTTATCCCTGTTTTCCTGATAGATGACTTAAATTCCTGACATGTCAGGAATGTTACTTGGTAATTAATATTCGCTAATTCTAATTCACTAATAATAATCACATAGTCATAAATTTACCTCTTTAATGAGTGAAAAAATAAAAATAGAATAAAAATAGTAGGTAATTGTTTTAATATAATGTTAACTTAAATAAATAAATACCTACTTTTTTTACAGGTGACACTTAGAAGAAGGCCTGTTTGTAAGATATACTAGTTACAATAAGCCAAGCAAGACTGATTCAACTACTGATACAAGATGGTATCTAACAAAATCATGGGCCTCAGTACTTTGTCTGCGTGAAAAGCTTTTTTTGCTATCCCTTGGGAACTTTGTTAAGGATGAAAGGACCCTATGTCCTTCTCTGTACCCCTGACAACATGTACCTATGTAAAATTTCATGATGATTGTAACAATTGTTTGTTACACCTCTAAACAAACAAACGGACTTTCTCATTTATAATAATAATAATATTAGTAAGGATGTGGTTGCTTTGTTATTATTATTTTTTTACTTTTAAGTTCAAAAAGTAAATGTTTTCTTTGATTTAAATTTAAATTTGTTTTAATCTAACACCTTATAACTACCCTATTATTTTGATAATGCAAAACAACAACATATTGTTGAATTTTTTTTTTGTTTTGTAGATGTGACAGATAGTACACAAAATGAAAGGTTAGAGGTAGGTAGTCAATATTTTATTTTATAATTATATCTAAACCAATACAATTAGGTATATGATTTTAAAGCACAAAGTACAGTACAGCCAGAACTTTTCCATCATGCTCCTTTTTATTTTATTATTACAGTACCTAAAGTTTCATAATCTTGTTTGTCGCTTGGAGCAAAATATTCATTAGGTACTATAATTTTGTTCAATAGCTTCAGCGTTTGTTCCTGTGCACCATCGGGCACGTTCGGTGTCCAAGGGTTAGTTTTTCCAACATCTTTTCTAGCCAATTTAAAAGGTACTTGTGTATTATATTCTGCAATGTCAATATACCTATTGAATTGTATGTATCTGAAATTCAATAAGATTGGGTTAATAACAATTTAGGTAAATAAAAGACTTATTAAAAACCATAGCGGTATTTTGATCTAATAAGTAGTCAGTATATAATGTTACGGCTAATACCCGAAGTACCCGAATAGCTGGCTAAAACTATGTGCAGCCTATGTGTAGTTTGGGGTATGAAGAAAGTTATTTATATTATCTGTTAAAAAAAATCATCATCATCATATCAGCCGCACGACACCCACTGCTGGGTATAGATAGGCCTATCGGCTACACCTAGTTTTAGCCGCACTTCGGGTATTAGCTGTAACATTATAATTATATACTTATTATTTACCAGCATTCTTGATCACTTTTTTGTTTGTTTCATCCTTTGGTCAGAAAAGAGAGTCATGTTTTCTTGCCAATTATATTCCGTAAGTATTGTAGGTATCTTGAACTGAAATAAATGTAAGTTATGATTGATAAGTCCATACGATAAGTCTTAAGTGTGGTATTTTGATGTAAGTAATATAAAGTTCTTACTTACTTACTAAGTAAATATATCTTATTTATTATTATAGGTATCCATGGCATATGATTGCTGATTATTATAAAGAAAATTAGGTAGGTACTATACTATTCTAATTAATTAGTTTAGTAATAAACACATTAAAATTTTTACACAACACAGAGGAAATAATCACCACGTAGTAAGCAAACAATTGACATTAGGTGCATTCCAACAGAATAATCGCTGAGTCATTGATCCATCGAGATAAATATACAAGAGAAGCAAACCTCACTTCCACGCGCCACAAAAAGCGTGTAACTTTTTAACAGTGTAGGACGGAGCTTTGAAACCACTAAACATTTTTAAGTAAACATATATCTGACTCACTCACACACGTCCCAAAAACAATACCGTCGCCAAGATTAGACAAATACCACAACAAAATTAGACAAAGACCGCGATATCAACATGCATTTTTTTTTAGAAAATTGTGTTGCCTCCTATGTGAAATTTTACCCCAAAATAATCAATGAAAACAAGAAAAATTTGGCTATAGAATGAAAGTATTTTATAACAAAAGCTATATGACGGCCAACTTTTTGTTTGTGGTCCGATTTCGATGAAACTCGGTTCTTAGTACTATTTTGACATGAAAACAGTAAAGCTATGTTGAAAATATAAAAATTTCAAGATGGCGGCCAACTTTTTTTGTTTGAGGGCCGATTAAGGTAAAATTCGGTATTTGTTACTATCTTAACACGAAAATGTTGAAATATTAAAAAATCCAAGATAGCGGCTAACTTTCATGTTTGGGGGCCGATTTCAATGAAACTCGGTTTTTGGGTACTATTTTGACACGAAAATAACAACGCAATGTTGAAAATATTAAAATATCCAAGATGACGGCTAACTTTTATGTTTGAGGGCCGATTTCAGATTTAGAGGGGTAAATTGGGGGGGAGGGGAAAAACTACCATCCAGTGGCGCTCCCACTCCGCGGAAGTACAAAGTTATACAGATATATGCATTTGAAATTTCAACTAACAACTTCAATCGTGATTATCTCGGAAACTATGAACTTCCACTGGGGAGGAGTTAGACAGGGGAGGTCACTTTCAACCCCCCTTCCTCCCCCCCAGACCACAACCCTAAATTCCATGGCCCATATTCTAAAGTTTACCCCGTCTTCTTTTTAATCAGTAAAATAATATATTAGTTTTGAACGAATTAATGATTATGAGGGATAGGGGGGGTAAGGTGGGGGATAAGCTACCCTCCAGTGGCACTCCCTCTCCGTGGAAGTGTGTGTACTGTGGTAAGCTTTAATGAAATTTCAAATGCGTATATCCAATAACTATGCATTTCCGCAGAGTGAGAGTGCCACTGGAGGGTATCTTTTTCCCCCCTTACCCGCTATCCCCACATATCCTTAAATTCATGTAAAGCTATTTCTAAAATGTTAACTGATCAAAATAAGAAGGTTAACTTTGGAATATGAGCCATGGAATTTGGGGTTGTGGTTTGGGGGGTAGGAAGGGGGGATGAAAGAAACCTCCTCTGTCCAACTCCTTCCCAGTGGAAGTTCATAGTTTCCGAGATATTTACGATTGAAGTTGTTAGTTGATATTCCAAATGCATATATCTCTATAACTATGTACTTTCGCAGAGTGGGAACGCCACTGGAGGGTAGTTTCCCCCCCCCCCCCCCACTTTACCCCTCTACCCCCCATAATCATTAATTCATGCAAAACTAATATATTTTTACAGATCAAAAGAAGACAGAGTAAACTTTAGAATATGGGCCATGGAATTTCGGGTTGTGGTTTGGGGGGAAGGGGGGATGAAAGTGACCTCCCCTGTCCAACTCCTCCCCAGCGGAAGTTTATAGTTTCCGAGATAATCACGACTGAACTTGTTAGTTGAAATTTCAAATGCATAATATAAATCTCTATAACTATGTACTTCCGCGGAGTGGGAGCGCCACTGAAGCATAGTTTCTCCCTCCCACTTTACCCCCCTACCCCCCATAATCATTAATTCATGCAAAACTAATATATTTTTTTACTGATCAAAATAAGACAGGGTAAACTTTAGAATTTGACCCATGAAATTTGGGGTTGTCGTATGAAATAGGCCCCTGACACAGAATAATGATACTACCAGTATTCTAACTTAGTACTAACGGCTGAAATGCGAGCCACACCTATGCGCCTCGAGTTCGGGCTGCTCTCGGGCTGGTACAGTCGCGAATGCGCCGCAGTGACGAACGAACGGTGGTTTCGTATTTTGTGATCACGATGGCGAATTGCAACTATGGAGTATATTGTGCTGTTTTAAATAAACCATAAGAGTTTAAATAAACCAAACGGTAAAAATAATGATAATGTGTTACATTATTAACGTCAGACGAGTATCTATAGCATCTGCGTCATCATAATTAAATCTAGTTCAAAGTCAATGATGCACAATGATTTACAATTATAGTTTGTTTGTTTGTTACGTCTTCACGTCTTAACTACTGAGCCGATCATCATGAAATTTTGCATACACGTTGTCAAGGGTACAGAAAAGAATATAGGGTACTTTTCATCCCGAAAAAAGAGTTGTTCCCGAGGGATAGCAAAAAAACTAACCACGCAGATGAAGTCGCGGGCGGCCGCTAGTCCTTACTAATATAATAAATGCCAAAGTCCGCTTGTTTGTTTGTTACGCCTTCACGTCTTAACTACTGAACCGATCATCATGAAATTTTGCATTACATGTTGTCAGGGGTCCAGAGAAGGACATAGGGTACATCATTTCATCCCGAAAAAAAGTACTTTTCCCGAGGTAAAGCAAAAAAACTTTCCACGCAGACGAAGTCGCGGGCAGCCGCTAGTGTTTTATACAATTCATGAATTAAAAACTAAAAATAAATTAACAATAAGAAAAACGTTTCTAGAAAATTTCAGATTTCATATACCTACAATATCAAAAAAGGTTAGAACTTTCTTTGGGGGAAAATAAAATTATAAAACAATTTTTAAGCGTAAGTCACCGGTGATCTACGCGGCGGCTTAAGTGTTAATAATTACAGATCACTTTTTGTATTTGCTTATTACCAAAATATCAAACCATATTATAAATTGTATATGACAAAATATAATTTAAAAGCAAAATGATAACCTTTTGAATTATTAGGCAACCTAACACGCTATCATCTTTATTTCTAAAATATAACATACAATCACGAAATTAGAGACAAATTCAAGTAGGTGAAGATAGGTACTGTTAACTTTATTTCATCTACCTACTTGAGTTTGTTTCTAGTTTTGTACATAGATGCAGGCAGCCCTATCGTATGTTGACGTACCGCGCGGCTCAAGTTACGTATTTCAAGGACAGGCTCGAGTTAGAATACTGGTAGTATCATTATTCTGTGCCCCTGATTAAATACTGATGGATCACCCAGTGCTCTGTGGCACAAAGAATTTGTGTCTGTGGGACACAATACCAAGCAACGCGCGGCAAAAAGGTTCCTTTGCTTTCAATTTGACTTAAATTCTAGTTTAAAATGCCGGGTATTTTTTTCTATGATTTAAAAAGTTATTGTAAAAATAGCACAAATGTGATTATAAACGAAAACATAATTTACCAAAACATTTCTTTTATGATATAACAGAAGTGTATGTAACATCAGAGGTAGCGGAGTACACCTATCCATTAATCACTAATTCTCCCCAAAAATGGGAAAACTAAAACGATGTTTTTAGCGGTAGCACTGAACCTAAATTATGGTATGATTTATTTTATTTCTTTTTTTGCGTTTTTAACGTTAATAGTAATACAAAAATAATAAATTATCGCGTAAAAAGTAATTCTCTTTGATGTGATAAGTTTTTTTGACCTCGAAGCGCACTCTTTCACTACGCATTTTGAAGAGCTGTTTCTCTGTAGGCCTCCCACTGAGGACTGGCTTGACATAATCTTTACATATGTCAGCTGACATATCCGAAGTGTCCTCAACTTGGCGCGGTAAGTGCTTCTCTTGTATATTTATCTCAATGCATTGATCACCATAAAGTACATTTTAACCATGGAAAGAAATGGCAGTATAATATGATCGTCATCTCGTATGTGCAGTACATTAATGCGTGCTGAAAAAATCAGGGGCTGAAAATAACTAGGACGAATTTTATTTTTTCCATGCTAGTCGATTCTGAAAAATGATCGGTGACTCAGCGAATAGTCTGTTAGAATGCACCCAAAGTAATGAGACGAGACTATCGGTGTTTTAGTTCTATGTATTCTGTGTTTGTAGAATGGAACAAGCGTTTGTGATGTTAATGTACTTTTGAGTACCAAATTAGTGTCGATATCGTTTAAGCGTAGGATTTTGTATAGAGAAACGCTTAGAAATATTTTTATGCAATATGATTTGACTTGATTTTGGATTACTTATGGTTTTAAATTAACAATAATGCAGTGTTATGTGTGTAAAACAGTCACAGGCATCCGATGGACGACTATTTGTTTAATTTAAGGTAAGATTATAGTTTTATTTGATCAAATAGAAACATTGTACATTTGAGTACGAATCAACAAATTCGTTACGCTTGATCACGTGACATATGTCAATCCCATACATTGTCTTTCTATTCTACTAGCGTTAATTGTAGTAAGTGGCCATTTGAGTAGGCCCCCAGATCATATTCTCAGGTAGAAATCAAACTCGCGACCTTTGGAAGTCCGATTGGCATGCAATTGTGGAGGTTAAGCAACTTTGGCAATGGTCAGTCTTGGGATGGGTGACCAAAGTGTATTATCTCGATCTCTAGTCCCAGCTGCATTTGCACTTATTCAGTAATACCCAACAATACGTGTTGGGCCCGCGTGGTGGGTTATGGCCCATCCTTCGCATCAATCCGTAAGTAAAGCCTGTATCCCAATAAAAATGGCTAGTGCGAAACCTTTCAATACATTAATGTTATCACTGTACACTATCCTATTTGATTTTGAAGAGTTCTCATGTGTGTCTTCGAAGTCCAAGGTTCAATGCCAATGAAATTAACATGAGGCTACCCTTAAGGTATTCCCTTTCCATCGAAATAAGAATCATCTAAATCGGTTCATAAACAAAGAAGTTATGTCTGTAGATCCGTAAAAACTCGAGCAATATTTACCAGTAATAGTACACAGTATATATAATGAAGTCGGGTTGGGCTTTTAGAACAAAAAAGTGGTCCTCCAGCCCCACCCGACTTCAATAGACGTGTTTTATTAAAATTGATATGCGTATCTCGTATCGAATGATTTGAATATTATTTCTTGCTTTTTAGAGACAATTTTGATGCGGTTTTTGTTTTAAGGTTTTTTGAAGGAGGTTTTTCTTTTTTTTAAAGCTTTTTTTTGGAAAACTGTCAATCACAAAACTAATAGAGAGCTAAATAGTTAAGCCTTTTTTTATTACAGTTTCAAGATTATAGGTTTATTATTGGTTGGCTCATCAGTGAAAAACTACAAAATTGGACGTCACTTAACAATTTTTTTATCGAGAATAGTTTTAGCTATCATGGTTTCTAACAATCACAAAACTGAGTAGGTACTATAATCTACTTTCTACATTATTTTTCGGGGACCGATAAATCAAGTAAAACTGTGAAATCTTTGTTCATAAATGTGTTTTGGCGTTGTATGGCCTTAAGATAGTCTCCAAACTCAATTATTCGTTCTTAATTTAATATCATATGAAGTTTTTTGAATTTCCAACTTTTTTATGTTCAGCTTTCGTTAGTCAGCTTCGATCAGATTTATCTGATCGAAGTTAGCCAGACTCTTCAAAAGTCTAAACGGAAGACAGACTAGTCTGTACTGTAACTTGGCGGGCAAACTCGGAAAATCAGTACAGATACGAGTAGGTAATCAAATTTGATTTTCCCTGAAGTTTACTTAAGACGAGGTCAGTAGCTCAGTGTGTCAAAAACAGCATTGAGACTTGAGAGGCAGTTATAATAAACGATACTCTCTTGATATTGGTCTTGTTCAAAGTATATTGTGAGAACCAAGATCCAGATATTGCAATAAAACTTTGCCGTTAGTTTACGATACGACTGAATCAGAAGTGTAGCTTGACAGAAAAAGGATACTTATGAGCTTAGATCAAGGCTGGCTTCCGAAGGGAAGGCCGTGTTGCTCGAAGCTGAGTACCTACAGTACAGACACTATATCATGGCATAATCAAAAAGTTCGATTTCGACCGTATTTTGTTGTGGCTAAGCTGTAGTCAGTGAGACGTATCGTCCACAAAACAAAAAAAATCCTACACGATAGAGTAGATTTGATTAAACTAAACAAAGCGTTCGGAACATTACTTTAACAAGATTGAGTTGTGTTTACACAGCGTGTGCTTTATACTAAACATGTGTATTTGTTTGCGCCGCGTCGCGGGCCGGCCCGTAACCCGATTATGCCCAATCAGGAGCGACGCCGCCGTAATTGGGCGCCCCCGACGCTAGGGCGGGCGATTTTTTAAACAGCTTGCGCAAACATGCGCCATAGCAAGGGAACTCCCCAACCAGCAAAACAGTTGAATAAGAAATAATTTATTCAGCTTATAGTTGAATAAAAGCTGAGATAATGTTTCCAAAACTCTGAATAGTCATATAATAGTGGTTTACTCGACTATTTAGCATTTTTACTAAATAATGCTATAATTAAGTCGAATAAACGTTTATAGCACTATTTTATAGCACTTTTACTCCATCTTTTGGAATATGCTGAATAAGTGTAACCAAGTCACTTTAACTCTACGTTTTTGTGCTAAGGTACCTTTTTATCCAGAAAAAAACGAGCAGTTCCCGAGGGATAGTAAAAAACTGTCCACGCAGACGAAGTCGGGGCGGTCACTAGTATACCATAAGTACGGGCCTCTAGGATTTGACTTATATCCGTGTGGATGAAAACGTAAAGAATGAATACGTAAAACGTGTCGTACAAATTAGCACCCCAATCGACAACCGACTGAGTGTTATAGCAAACTCGTCCATTATTAATAGCAACTAGCGAGTCGGATGGGGCAGCCGGGTTGTCATCAATCAGCCCCGCAGTCCTACAAATGTAGAAACAATATCGGTTGGCGAAGCGCCCCGGCTCCCTCCATAATAACATATTTATAGGGTTTGTACCAAATCGCGATTTCATCTGTACCATTTTGTACTCTCAGCGCCGCGGTCGATTTCGGTGTTCATTTGAAAACAAAATTCATTAATATTTATTTGGAACTATGCAAGTTATATGGGATGGTCACATAAATTAAGTTTTTTATCGACTTGGTACCTATAGGCACACATTATTCGAGTTAATATCTTTTTCTCAAACATGCTTGGAAATTCGAACATTATTTTGACAACTTTCTTTGTGCTAAATCGGAGTTCTGGACAGACCTAAACCGCACCGGCAAATTTTGTATGAGAATCCATTACTAACGTGTAATAATGGAATTTCATACAAAAAATGTAGATGTTGTAAAAAAAATCATATTTTAACATTGAAAATGTTTTTTCGATCGCTTCCGTAAGGTACCCAATTTCAGCAAAAGTGAGACATTGCCCTGGTCCCGTGAGTTTTGGGTCTACGTGAATGTACTAAATGTCAAAAGATGCCTCTCAGCAAGGGCTAAAATATGGTGAAAAAAAAATTTGAAAAAGTCAAAAACTTTTTTCGAAAATCGCATAAATGTAGAAAAATGACACACTTTTTCGGGGTATTTTCTCACTAAATCGACAATTTCTCAAAAACGAAAAGCGATATCGAAAAAATTAAAAAAACCCCTAGAGATATTGAGTTAGGCTACCTACTGAAATTAGTATATGTCCCTGACTCTTACGGTCTGGGCTGTAGCTTATCCTTTATGAAGCGAAATGTTGGGATACCGCGGGTGACGTACGCGGCGCGGGATAATGGTAATACGTAGTAGGTACGATTGAAGTTTTTAAATAATTGTACATTTCAAAGCTTGTAAAAGTGTTTTATATTTTGTATTTTTTATTTATTTCCACATTTTTTATAAATAAAAAAGTATTTAGATATACAGGGTGGAATTTTTTAATGCCACCTGGAGGGAAAGTATATAGAGTCTAAACAATGGAGATAGCAAATTCCACTCAAAGAAAACATTCCTTTATTTTTGAAAAGAAACAAAAACTGCATTAAATTTTTTTAATACCCTTCCCACGCCCAGGAATCGAACCGGCTACAATTCGAAAAAACAAGACCATATACTTTTATCATATTCATCTATAGGGTCAAACATAAGGATGAAATCTTTCTTACAAACATGGTAAATTAAATGAAAGGAAAACCATAAAAGACAAGATAAAACACTTTTACTAAATGATCCAATATGTTATATTAGTACCTACCTAGTTCGCAATAAATTATCTTTGATGTAGAACTATTTCGATAAGATGTTCGTAATGCACTCCTTATAAGATAGATGAGACATAAAAACTGCGTGTAGCAGTAATCTAAATTATGGAATTTTACATTTGGAAAAGGAACCAGAGAAATACCAGCAACATGGGGCCCATTTCGAACAACCAATGAAATAAGTTTTTTCTCGTTTAATTAAAATAAGTCAAGATTTAATGGTTTTCCTTTGATTTAATTACCATGTTTGTTAGAGAGATTTGATCCTTATATTCGACCCTAACGATTGATATCATAAAAGTACAGGATGTTGTTTTTTCGAATTTTAGCCAGTTCGATTCCTGGGTGTGGGAAGCGTATATTTTTAAAATCTTTGAATGCAGTTATGTTTCTTTTCAAAAATAAAGGAATGTTTCCTTTGAGCGAAATTTGCTATCTCCATTGTTTAGAGTACTTTCCCTCCAGGTGGCATTAAAAATTTCCACCCTGTATATTAAAACCATAATATTGATATTGATTAGCTCTAGCAGGTCAACAGATGGTATGACGTGAATAGAGCGTGAAGCGAGAGCTGATTCCAGATCTAGTCAAAGATTTAAAAATCGTTAGATACGGCGGCGCGGGGCGGTACCATAGTGTGACTGCACTGAAATGTCTCCATAAGTCCATATTCAAGTAAGTGACGTCGCTTACTATGTGAAAACGAAAGAGAAAGTAGTGTTAGCAATAACTGTAGGAGCAAAAGAGATGACGCTATTATCTCCAGTACACGTGCTAGGCGTCGTAGCAAGTTTTTGTGTGTAGAGAAACGGATAAACGAATCTTGAGCGAAAGTTGAACAGAAGAGATATTTTAGTTTGAGGTCCGGCGAAGCCGAGGGCCTCTACTAGATCCAAAATATTATATATCGTGGGTTGCTGTTATTTAAATTTTTTCGAAATTTGAAATTACTCGATCAGTCACGTCTTTCTTAGTGACTCTGCGATTCCAAATTTTACAACGATCTCTGAGAATGAGAGTGTGATGATGATACCTAGGTAAACATGAGGGTTGTTATCGCACATTCGAATGATGATGAAGTCGGCGCGAGAGTCTCGCATGCTGCATTTGATTTTGATTTATTTTTTTATTAGGGTTAATTTATTTAGAAATTCAGATGTTTTAGTTATACATAGTACTTAGGTTACCTTTCAATAAAATATTAATGTCTGTAAGAAAAGAATAATAAAATATTTTGTTAAATTCATTAAATTCATTTTCAATGTACCAGAAGGTCGTGAAAGGCATGAGATCTGTGATTTTTTTTCAATATTTGAGAAAAGTACTATAGGTGCCTTGGCCGCGACTAGGCATTATGAAGGTTGCATCATGTGACAGTTAAAACATAAAAATAAAGTAGAATGTAATCTTCTGTTCCTCTAATTTATTGGTAATTATTACACAGCTATAAACAGAGCATTAAAGGTATACCTATTATAGACACTGTTATCTTTAATTTTCAATAAATTTATATTTACAACATTAGTTGAAAACTTTCACTTATTTATAAAGAAATGTAGATTAAGCTTAGATCTACCTACTCATTAAAAATGAAACTGCTCTTTCTCATCTCATCTTTTACGCTTATCACAGTTTAATAATTTACAAACTTTACAGTTTAATACTCGTTTGGTCATATTTCCACATTATTATCAAACATTCTAATGTTAAAGCGAAGGATACTGTTGCACAAACACGTATACACAATCTATTATTATACAGATCCATCAATAACTGTTTTATTACTTATACTTAAATCCATGGTTTACTTACATTATTTTAGATAGGAACCAATATGTTTCAAAATAAATAAAATTACATCAACTATAAGATTAGAAATGAAAGAAACATTTTTAACAGCTTATAAACTAGTTAATTTTGCAATACTTTGGTGTGAACGATATCAATCACAATAAATTACCTGTGCGCAAATCATATGTAACATCGGGTTTTCATGTCTTGAATGTATTTTGTGACTTCAATTTAATTCACAACAGAAGTTATTTTCTCACTTACATCAGTGACTTATACTCTGAAATATTTATCATTATTTTTGAAAAAATAATGTGGTAAGTTCCACACAAGAATCTTATAGGTATTTATTCATATGTTCCACATTAACGTGGTTTACGTGCTGGGGCCCTATTTTTGAATCGCTCGGCTGGCGTCGAGCGCTTGTTTCTACTGATTTTCGTTCGACAGCTCATACATTTGTCGCACGAAAATCAGTAGAAACGAGCGCTCGACACCAGCCGAGCGATTCAAAAATAGAGCCCCTGGTCTGGTTCATCACGTTCCTTTGAAATTCAGTGCGGAAATTAATTTCATTGCTTACTTGCTGCAGTAGTGAGTGCGGGAAGTGGTACCTAAGTATTCCAAATTCAAAACGGTAGATCATAAAACTTTATAACTATATGTGCCACACGAACCAATTTAAATTAATATTTAAATTACATTTTCTCTCGTATATATTCTGTGCTACGGCTCGGGCTTCAAACCATCATCCTCCTCGACCAGTGTGATTTCTAACTTCCCGCGCTCACCTGTAATGTACTACTTATTATTAACACAAACCTTGTGATTGCACTATATAAATACCGGTATAATCCAGTATTTAAAAAAATATTGATTTCATCTGGCAAACTGGCATTTGTTAAACCGTATTCAAGTCCAACTTAGAATTTGGTTTTAAAATTTTATTTTAAAACTATTACCTATCTCAATGTAAAATAGTTTACAATATGTAACAATAATTTATGATAATAATCAATTCATTTTTGAGGCGACCAAGGCTTACATTGTGTTACCTACTCCAGCCATATTCTGTTTCAGTGAATTACAAACATAACTTGAAAATTCTATAAGAAAGAAAGTTTTGAAATCCTCTTTTTTGGAAATTGCTAAAAAACACCTTGCTACAATTACTAATAATTCTTTTTACCTAAGTTAACGACGCTTGTGATGTAATATGATGGTGGAAATGTAATCTGTAAGTAGAGTTTCATTACTGTTTACTTACATAAAATACTTAAGTTGAAAAAAAATATGTTTTTATTTTTTTCAAATCCCTAATAATTGTACTTAGACTCTGTTTTGTAAAATATAATTGAAATGCAAGGTTAATAAGTTTAACGAGAGGAATCACTAAAGATTTAATAACAACTCAGGAGATGGTAGAGTTCACATTATATGAATCGGTCGGTAAATGCCTAATAAAGTTAAGTAAATATCGTATACTGGCTGTCGATTTTGAATTATTTGAATCTTGCTATTGTGGTCTGAATGGCAGTTATGACTCTTTATACCACAAAATTTTATGTCAACGGAGCGTGCTGCTCGGAACAAATCCCGTGCACACGTAGACACTACAGACATGCTATCTGGGACCAAACTGGTACATAGTCTGTACTATGGTGTAGCAGCTGCCTAGTAATAGTCACTGCGCGTCGGCGAATGTCGTTAGGCGTGCACGTGCACATTGATTTAGTGTGCGTAATACGAAAACGTGCAGACGCACACTAAAACAATGTGCATGTGCAAGCCTAACAACATTCACAGCCGACGCGTATTCATGAGATGCAACCTTGCAACAACTGCATTCTTTGTCCTTAGCGTCACATCACAAAACAATGACGCAGTAAGTATTTTCGAATACCGCCTGAAGCGGGGCGCGTCTCTCAGACCCTGTCCTAATTGGCATCGGTCGTGCGATCATGCGTTGCGATTTCATCGTGCGATGACACAGAACAATAGACGCATCGCATGATCGCGCGACAAGGTGCCCCCGACAAGATGGACCGACGATCTGGTGAAGGTCGCGGGAAGCCAATGGATGCAGGCAGCGCGGGACCGATCGTCGTGGAGATCCTTAGGAGAGGCCTATACCCAGCAGTGGATGTCGTGCGGCTGATATGATGATGATGATCGCGCGACCGTCAATTAGGACATTCAATAGATATCACTAAGTTTGATCGCACGGTCGCACGACCAGTTTCATCGGACGGACGCACCATCGCACGAACGATGGCCAATTAGGACAGGGCCTCATGCTGCAGTAAGTAGTAACATATTGTAACAGCACTGAGATCAACAGCGCATCTCATTTGGCGTCTTTTCTTGTGGCTAAGGACTATGTGTCCGCGGAGGCGGGCGCGGGCGGCGGCGGGGGCGGGGTGGGCGCGCGCGCGGCGGCGAGCGCGGCGGCGTGGCGGCGCGCCTTCAGCCGCAGGTCCGCTATGGAGGAGGACCGGCAGCGCGCCGCGAGCGCCGCCAGCCCCGCGTACGGGGGGCACAGCGCCGCGGCCGCCGCCGCTGCGGCACTCGCGTACTAAACGTAACAAACAATAGTTATTATTATTTTTATTAAAAATGAGTTGCTACTCGCTAACACGCGTTTGGTATGCGAAATCGGGGAAAGAATTGTGATTTGCCTAGCATCGTCTCGTTGTTATCGCAATCAGCCATTTTAATTTTAATATCCTCACTGCTGGGGCACAGGCATAAAGGATACGGCGGATGACCCACCTCGCGGATAACCCATCACGCTGATGGCCCATTGCGGATTAGTCTGAGTTTGAGATTGCAAATGCAGCAGGGGCCGACGGCGTCTTGATCTGGCTTCCGAAGTACGGAAGAGCTCGAGATAATACAATTTTCATTTACGGTCAGCGGTCATCCCATGACCGACTCTTGCGAAAGTTTCTTAAGCGCTTACCCATGCGCAATCAACGCCCTACTATTGATACAAAACCCTATTCCTATTGTTTTAGGTAGAGCATAACATTTAGTTGCACGCAATGCAACGCAACGCAATAAAGCACTTTACATAAATTGCTATGAAAATTTACATTTATATTTCGTAGCAGCTACAATTGCACCGCCCGTCGTAGCATATGTTGCTACGAAAGTAACACGAACTACGAAAACATTTTTATTTTAAATCGACAGTTTCTTTACTCATTAACGTTCTATTTAAATACCTATAATGTGAACTTTTCATTATTCCTTTCACAATCAACCCAGCTGTTGTACGTAGAAGTACTATTCAGCACGTTTTAGATCATTACGTTTAGTTGTAATGCAACGCAACGTAATAAAGCACGTTACATAAATTGCTACGAAATAATTACATTTATATTTCGTAGCAGCTACGACCGCACCGCCCGTCGTAGCATATGTTGCTACGAAAGTAACACGAACTACGAAAACATTTTTATTTTAAATCGACAGTTTCTTTACTACCAACGTTTTATTTAAATACTTATAATGTGAACTTTTCATTATTCCTTTCACAATCAACCCAGCTGTTGTACGTAGTAGTACTATTCAGCACGTTTTAGATCATTACGTTTAGTTGTAATGCAACGCAACGTAATAAAGCACGTTACATAAATTGCTACGAAATAATTACATTTATATTTCGTAGCAGCTACGATCGCACCGCCCGTCGTAGCATATGTTGCTACGAAAGTAACACGAACGAACTACGAAAACATTTTTATTTTAAATCGACAGTTTCTTTACTACCAACGTTTTATTTAAATACTTATAATGTGAACTTTTCATTATTCCTTTCACAATCAACCCAGCTGTTGTACGTAGTAGTACTATTCAGCACGTTTTAGATCATTACGTTTAGTTGTAAATGTTGTAATGCAACGTAACGTAATAAAAAACGTTACATAAATTGCTACGAAATAATTACATTTATATTTCGTAGCAGCTACGATTGCACCGCCCGTCGTAGCATATGTTGCTACGAAAGTAACACGAACTACGAAAACATTTTTATTTTAAATCGACAGTTTTTTTACTACCAACGTTTTATTTAAAATACATATAATGTGAACTTTTCATTATTCCTTTCACAATCAACCCAGCTGTTGTACGTAGTAGTACTATTCAGCACGTTTTAGATCATTACGTTTAGTTGTAAATGTTGTAATGCAACGTAACGTAATAAAAAACGTTACATAAATTGCTACGAAATAATTACATTTATATTTCGTAGCAGCTACGATTGCACCGCCCGTCGTAGCATATGTTGCTACGAAAGTAACACGAACTACGAAAACATTTTTATTTTAAATCGACAGTTTTTTTACTACCAAAGTTTTATTTAAAATACATATAATGTGAACTTTTCATTATTCCTTTCACAATCAACCCAGCTGTTGTACGTAGTAGTACTATTCAGCACGTTTTAGATCATTACGTTTAGTTGTAAATGTTGTAATGCAACGTAACGTAATAAAAAACGTTACATAAATTGCTACGAAATAATTACATTTATATTTCGTAGCAGCTACGATTGCACCGCCCGTCGTAGCATATGTTGCTACGAAAGTAACACGAACTACGAAAACATTTTTATTTTAAATCGACAGTTTTTTTACTACCAACGTTTTATTTAAAATACATATAATGTGAACTTTTCATTATTCCTTTCACAATCAACCCAGCTGTTGTACGTAGTAGTACTATTCAGCACGTTTTAGATCATTACGTTTAGTTGTAAATGTTGTAATGCAACGTAACGTAATAAAAAACGTTACATAAATTGCTACGAAATAATTACATTTATATTTCGTAGCAGCTACGATTGCACCGCCCGTCGTAGCATATGTTGCTACGAAAGTAACACGAACTACGAAAACATTTTTATTTTAAATCGACAGTTTTTTTTACTACCAACGTTTTATTTAAAATATAGGTACATATAATGTGAACTTTTCATTATTCCTTTCACAATCAACCCAGCTGTTGTACGTAGTAGTACTATTCAGCACGTTTTAGATCATTACGCTTAGTTGTAATGCAACGCAACGTAATAAAAAACGTTACATAAATTGCTACGAAATAATAGGGATGTTGACTTATGAATAAAATAACGAAATACTAATAAAAATCGTAAGCACATCAAACTTTTGGAGTAGCTTGTATACCTCTTGGTTTTAAATATTGCGTATTATTTGTTTTATGACCCTTCAAAGTTGGGCGGACAAGTCCATTTAAAAAGTATAATTTTTTTTAAAATAAATAATACATTTAATTAGTCCGTAAAATTTATAGCAAATTTGTCAAAGAAACCATTTTGATAAACACAATATTTAATATAGCTGCCGAACAAATTTCCTACGCGTTGCATACAACCTACGAAGGCGTGACGTCATAACTTGGTAGCCGTTAGTATGGAGCGTTTTCGGGTGAGTTCAATTTTGTGCATTTCAATCTGTGATATCTCGGGCAGTTTTCATGCTAGCGAAATAATTCTAATACCAATGTTTCTTTTTTTGAGGGGTAATTTATGTTACATAAAATAAAAAAAATAGTCAACATGCCTATTACATTTATATTTCGTAGCAACTACGACCGCGCCCGCTGCCCATCGTGGCATTATGTTGCTACGAAAGTAGCACGAACTATGAAAACATTTCTATTTTAAACCGTGCTTGCTTTTAATCGACCGTTTTTTTTACCAACAAAACAAGGTTTAAATACCTATGTAAACTTTACATTATTCCTTACACAATCAACCCAGTACGTTGTATTTAGTACACTTGTACTATTATGTATTCTGTGTTAGTACCTACAATTTAAAATTTACGTTTAGTTAAAAATGTCGAATTAAAAATTTAAATACCTATACATTATGATATGAATACCTAACCTACAATACTTTAATGAATTATGCGAAAGTAGAACAAGTTGACATGTACAATTGTACACGTAGGTGGTGCGGTAGCGTATTTGGCGTGTGGAATAGCCCAGCGACAGTGAGCAAATAGCTCTATAAGGCAGCCATTACACGCTAGGTTTTGCTGTCAGTTTAACCACAGTCACGGGCTGTGACTGACGGTTAACCTACCGTGTAATGTAGTGACTGATGGTTGCATGATGTGATTTCTTCTTTCCATCAGTCAATCAGTCAAACGTAATTCATGACTGATGGAATTTGACTGACGTTTGCATGACCATGTAATGGCTGCCTAAGAGCTGGGGGGCTACTCAAATGGCCACTTTTCTATTCGTTCGCTAAATTAAAAATAAGTCATGAACTCTAAAATTACGTGTCGCAGGCTTATCAATTCTATACAATACAACAATGTCTCTGATTTACATAAATTTGCGACGTGTGACTTGATCGTTAAATTGCTTATTTTTAAGCTTTAAGTTAGCGAACGAATAGAAAAGTGGCCATTTGAGTAGCCCCGCTGAAAGCATGTGACTTTGTTTTGCGTTGTGTTAAATTACACATATTACCACCGACCGACAGCGTGCTTTTTTCACTATTGGACTAACCTCGGACGAATCGTGCTTAATAGGAGTATTTCACTCATACCTGATGTGCAGCAGCAGACAGTAAAGCAGAGTCGAACGGCGCGAAAGCCGCGGGAGGTGAAGGGTGTGGTGCGAGTGGCAGCGGCGGCGGCGGGGGCGCGCGCGGCACTGCCGACAGCCGCGGCACCGACACGTACGGCGCCACGCGGCACGGCTCCAGGGGCGTGCCGCCGCCACTCACTAACAGCCCTACAGAAATCAGGTTGTTACTGAATCGCTCTGTTGAAGTGATTATATTTTATTACTGGCTAGCTCAAGGTTTTTGTAAGAATCTTGTATGTATTGCATAAAACTATAATTTCTAATAGATTCTGATTGATAAAAACATGTTTCATTCTGTCGGTGCTTAATTCTTGTCAGCTTTCCTTTTTGCAGAGCGAAAGTCTACCTAAAAGTTAGTTCCATGTACTAGGGAACATGCATCAATTTTTTTTGTATCAAAATCAAAAGTATAATGCGTGAGAAAATCAACTGTAATATTAAAACTATTCTCTTGCGTTTTTTTTCTCGTGATATAGTTACTTGAAGTTAGCACGCAACAGCACCCGCCGAAAACGCTCTATACAAAACGGCCAACATTTATGACGTCACTTATGTCACGTTTCAGGCGCATTATTATGGAGTTAGCGAGAAATTTTCAAATAATTCCCTAAATATTGCGTTTAAGTACATATGTGCCATACAAAATATTATTTCTTATTCGATATTCTATCCGACATTATATCCGAAAATGAAAAAAAATCGTTATTTTCCCCTTTGTAATAAAACTAAAATAATGAATTTTTTTATTTATTTTTCTGTCCCATTATGATTTTATAAGTGTCCGCAGCGATCAAGCTCAAATTTATCATAATCGGTGACTTATGCATGTTCCCTATTTTCAGCTAAATCGAGCTAACTTTTCGCGGCAAGAGTAATTTGCAACGTGTCAGTCGGATCTAGTTCGGAGGATAATTCCCATTGATGCCACCGATATGGCTGCCGAGCGGCCGCGTCTCTGCGCAAATCCGCTGAGATCCGTTCCCGAACTCCACTTAATTAAATTGATATTTAAGTAAAGCATAATTTGCTCGTAAATTAAGTGAGATCCGTTGTTTATAGCCGCCCGACGGGCGAACTGAGCAATTAATAAATTAACGCGGATCTAACCGACTTAAGGTGTTCGGTGGGTCTCGTCTCGTCTCAAGGATTCATTAATTTAATTACTCAGCCATTAGATCTCGGGTGCTGTACGTATTAGAACTAAATGGGAATCCGGTTGCGATAATTGTTACAAAACCCCTCTAGAAATTGTCTTCCATAGGTAAAAAAGGCAATTTCTTTAAAGTACCTAGCTGACAAGTATTGTATAGGTACGTAATAAATAGGATAAAATTTGGAAAGAAAATTATGTTGTTTCCATGAATCACTGATTTAGCAGGAAAATGTATGAGTAAAATGGAAAGAAGAAGCAAGTGTAATTCAGCGTAACGTATAGGTCGCGAGGGCGGCGCCGCCCAGCGCTCTCGGTAAATCATGCTCGCTCCGGTCGCCGTCGGCATTATCAAAATGGATGCCCCCGCGTCTATGAGTTATTTCCATATTTGACACCGAATTACTTTCGAGAAGTGCCGACATAAATACGAGCCGTCCGGCAACTCCGGCGCCCGCGCCCCTCGCTCCGCTCTCCTCCCCCGACCGCTATGCATTTATTTGATTAACTCCGAGTTGTTTAATTTAATCGAATTAGAAGGTAAGCCGGGCGCGGGGCTGCGCGCCGTCTAGCTTATTTTAAAACGCTCCAAACATCTTTACAGCGGTTTCTGCGCAATAAAATATCGCCACCCCCACTGCGCGAATAACTTTACAATTTTATGAACAGGGGAACAATTAGGCGTCGGTATATTCTTTTTAGTCTCGAGTTCACGGCGCTGTGATTGTTTTTATGGCGGGTGCCGCGCCCGGCGGAGATTCATTTCTTCGTTAAAAATGAATTCTTAATTTTATGAAGATCCAGTACCCACTTTTTATGATTTGTAGCTTTTGTCTGTCTAACGAAGATGTATGAAAATTATTCGCTATTTTTGACTGTGTGGTATAACGAATGGCTCTCTAGTTTGAGCTGAATACTCTCGTCAAGACATGAAAACATGATTTAAACCCACCGCCGGCGATAATCTCTTAACTTACTATTAAGGTTATACCACCGAAAGTGGCGCCCTCGGAGGTTTTTATTTAATGAGTTGTTGATAAAAAATGATTTTAATAAAACTTCACGTGGAATTTTCAGGGCCCATGCAACGATATTACCGTTGGGCCCATGGTCTAGTATTTTTAGAAGGTACCACTATATTCCCTCATAGTCATTTTTGTTTAAAAATACTGGACTGGGCTGTAAAAATTCCAAGTAAAGTTTTATTAAAATTACAATACAATTTACCGCGCCACTACTTACGATCATACAACTGCTTTCATCGAGGTAGAGAGAGACACAGAATTACTGATTGAGATTGGGAGTAGTGATAATGTTATCATCAGTATTGAAATTCGCAGATTTTTTATCCAAAATAAATGTTAAAAATATCTATAAATGATTGTTTTTTTTTCATGACGGACTTTCCAACTATTTTAAAGCTGATAGATAGATTGAATACTTAAGTACTTCTGGTTAAAATCTTTGTTCAGTTTTTAAATCAGTCAAAGTACAATTCCCTAAAAGTATAGGAAGTTAAGTGTGAAACCATTATCATATCATAATACATCAAAGCCACAAATAGATTCGTTGAATAACATTGTGTCTCGTCTCCGTCGTGGGGAGACGTAACAAATAACCGTTTCATTTCACTTTACATGATTGTGCTCGCGTTAAGGCGGGGGCGGCGGGGCGCGGGGCGGCGGGGCACATAAGTTAATAAGACATTTAGCAAGGGACGGCGGGATTGCGTCCGAATGGCTCCCACGGGGAATCATTTTATTCGATTCCGGAGAGCGGCTTTTTTCCGCTTTACGCTCAGTTTAGCGGTTCCACTGGATCGGGAAGCTCTTACTTGCAATCACAGATAGTGTGATCTTAGCCCGGTCAAGTCTTGTTAGTTGATATGACGTCACTGGCTGAGACGCGACATACCGCAACGTCAAAATTATTTAAGAGATAAATGTTGGTTGGTATCTCGTGATTCAGGGAATTTTGCAGCTGTTAGTATAGGGGTTACTGTGTCATTTGTATTATTTGTTTGGTAATTAATGAAAAGGGTTGAATCAGTATTACGTAAAGGGTTGTATAAAAGCTCCTTTTATAAAAGTAACGTCAAACCAATTGATACTTACATTATTGAAAACCCTTCGGGTTGGTAGACTGTAGAGTTAGTTGTGTCTTGTGGAATAAGACTATATACCTACTTTAAAAATCAGAACAAACCCCAATCTGGTTGGAAAATTTATCGAGCAACACTAGCGCATTATGTATTCTCCATGATTCTGTCTAACTTGATTAGAGTACCGCCAGTGCCGCCGCCGGTCCGACTCTAACAGTTTTTTAATTCGACCATAACTCATGGCGATGAATAATTAAAATGGCGGGCCCGGGCGGAATCGTGCTACGGGGTAAAAAACATGGCAACACACGGCCGATAAATTCGGGAAATTGCACAACGCACTTAGCGTTCGCTTCCCTCTCGGTCAGTGGTCAAGATTCGATATCTCAAAGGTAACACAATTTACGAATGATCAAATCGAGAGGACCTCCGTGGTCGTGTGGTTTGTACGACGGTTTTCGAGGTGTCTCACCGCCATCTCTGAGGCCCTGGGCTCGATCCCCGGCTGGGTCAATTAAGAAAACGAACTTTTCTATATTGGCTCAGGTCTGGGTGTTAATACTTACACCGTTATCTCTGATTTCCGCAATACAAGTGCTTTAGCTACTTTGGAATCGGACCAATATTTGTAATGTTGTCTAATATTTAATTAATTTATTTAAGAAATGTGTTTGTAAAAAAATCAATTAGTAAAACGTCAAAAATAATACAAATATAGGCGCTGTAATCTGGTATTCTAATTAGTAAAACGGTTTGATAAGTGAGAAAACTGCTGTTTAATGTGTCATATTGTTGTTATTCGATCGTTAAATAAAAAAAAATGTGAGGTTGACTTGATTAATATAATCAAATAACGCATTCAAACAGATGAAATATAATGTATAGCATCAAATAGCTGATTAAATTACTCTCCTAACTAAATTATCCAGTTGCTCTGTAGTGAAATATTCGCACGACTGACCTCATTACGATCGAACAGCGAGCCAAATGTCCGCAACTAGTTTGCCAGAATCATTTGCAATTTGTAGCTTTAAAGTACAGCCGGATACATTTGGATAATTTGTTTATGAATGAGTATAACAATAAAGCATTTTTAACATGTACTTAGGTAATGTAAAGAAAAAAAATAGAGCTTGTTTTAAGCTCCATAAATTTTCAAACATGTGCGACTGAAAAACGTTTGTTGAAAATGTAACAGATTAGGTACCTATTATTATTTTAACAAGAAACTCATTGTTGAAGAGTAAGACGGAGTTAGCTACAGACAAAACATCGATAGTGAACCCTAACAAATACCATAAGAATTCCTATGCAAATACTAATTATAAAAAATATACTAATGAAGTAAAAATGCATCGTTCCTAATTTACGCACCTTTATGCATCTGACTTTCATGTTTCCGACATTTCGCCCGACGATTTTGAAACCAAACCTGAAACAAAAATTGTTAAACATTTACTTAAACATTAAATTCACATTGACTGAGTTACTATTAGGTACTGTACAAATATTTACATCGGATAAAAATATTTTTAGATTCAGTTTTAATAAAGATAATAATAATAATAATAAAAACACCCACCAATCCGCATTGGGCCCGCGTGTTGGGTTATGGCCCATCCTCGTTATCCACCCATAAGGAAGGCCTGTGCCCCAGCAGAGGGAGCATTAAAAATGACTGATAAATCATTTTTTTTATAAGGATTCTTGATCAAAAGCACAGTTTACTTAGCCCTCTTATTTTGTATGCATTCAATGAAAGTGTAAATATTTACGTTAACATAAAGTTATCAGTCAGCTTGTTAGCATTATAATACAACGAATCCTAACCGATTCTATAGTTTCGATAATAGTCACAGCAAACAAGGGCAACCTCACATGTCATGAGAGCGATGTAACATGTAACACATAATCACGTTAAGTTTCCGAAACGAATATGAGCAAGATATTGCTCTTATTCCGAAAATATAAGGTATATTTTAGATTGGGATGTATTTAATAGCACTTTAAATTTGATGAAAACAGCTATAAAATTGTATATCAGCACTTTAAAATAAAGATAGAACTATAATTTAATATTATCACTACAAAAATAATGGTTTGCACTATAAAAAAATTGTCAGCACTTTAAAATAATAATAGATATATAATTTAATATTACCACTACAAAAATAATAGTTTGCACAATAACTCCGAAACCATTTAGTTTCTGTCCAACCATGTCAGACTGACCACTGTTAAAATGAGATGGAAAGATGAAAACAACCTGTGGGATATTGCATACACTCTATATCGGGTCGGTTCTGGCGTTGTTGGTTGCAATGGAACCTAACCTCCTCCTCGGCTCCTCTCTCGCTGCGCCCGCTCATCGTCGCACCTAGTCGTCTCGTCTGTTTACCGGTACTAAAGTTATAAAATTAATTTGTAAGGTGCAAAGTATTAATTTTAAAGCTAAGCAATTAAATTGTATAGTGCAAAGTATGAATTTTAAAGCTTAGCATATTTAAAGTGGAAACCATTATTTTTAGAGTTCATTCAATTAATTTTGAAGCAAAAAATTTTAAAGTGTGTTTCATTATTTTTAAAGTGCATTTATATATTCCCCTTTTAGATTATCACCGTTACCAACCGTTACAAGATCTACCTTTCGTTTCGCACAGGAAATTTTAGGCTTTTCAACATTAATATCTTTAAGTTTATTATTATTTTCTTAACATTAAAAAAAACTGATTCCTTTTGTTGTTAGCACAATTATCTGTTGTACCTTAGCCAAAAGTTATTTACCTATGTGGCACAGTCACAGTTAGCTTAGTGTTCTAACATTTGTACTTAAAGCTTTGTTACAATAGCGTTTCATATATGTTAAATAAATGAAAACTTAAGTATTGAAAATTCTCTATACCCCTTTTATTTCCATTTTATGGGGGCGCAAGCAATAACGCGTAAAGCGTTTAATTATGGTAACTGTTATGTTAATTAAATCAAACAATTATTTATTGAAAGCTCATTAGATGTACTTTCAATAGATATAATAGTACATTATGATATAAGTGCGGTAAGTTGAAAATTACAGCTGAGGCGATATTGCTAGCCCGAGCCGTAGGCGAGGGCTACAAGAAAGCAGAGGCTGTAATTATCAAAGCGCACGTATGTCATACGACGTTTTATAACATATTTGCGAGGAAATAAATAAAACTCGGACTTTGCATTTTTGCTTGTTTTCTATAATGATGAAATTTTGATACACTTGTAAGTTTCTATCGGTCGATTTTTCTGCCTTTCACTTCGATTGTGAGGAAATCAAACAACAATAAAGTAAAAAATCAAAGCCTTTCATTTGATACCCATATTCGAAAATTGAAAAAATTTTTTTTTTCTTAAATTTAGTGACAAATTATGTAATTTTGGAATGTGCTAATCAATGCCTTTCATTTGATACCCATATTAAAAAAAAAAAAATTTTTTTTCTTAAATTTAGTGACAAATTATATTATTTTGGAATGTGCTCATCAAGGCCTTTCATTTGATACCCATATTCAAAAATCGAAAAAAAAATTTTTTTCTTAAATTTTAGTGATACATTATATTATTTTGGAATGTGCTCATCAAGGCATTTGATACCCATATTCAAAAATCGAAAAAAAAATTTTTTTTTCTTAAATTTTAGTAACAAATTATATAATTTTGGAATGTGCTCATCAAGGCCTTTCATTTGATACCCATATTCAAAAATCGAAAAAAAAAATATTTTTTCTTAAATTTTTTGTCACAAATTATATAATTTTGGAATGTGCTCATCAAGGCCTTTCATTTGATACCCATATTCAAAAATTAAAAAAAAAAGTTTTTTTTTTTATTGAAAAAATAGATTATATAAAGTAAATTTTATTCATAAAATGTTGACCAAGAGGTCAATCGCACATGACGCATCAGAAAAGATTCTGATATAAAAACTCTTTGCTAAGATTTAAAAAAGTACCGTTCGTTTAAGACGACGCATCTTGATAAACCGTGCGTTTTATTTTACATTACCGCACAAGTTCGTAATAAGATACAATACGATATTGAAATTGGCGTAATAAGAGACCCTTTACGAGCAAATATGTTATAAAAACATTTACACAATAAAACGTTAGCTAGCAAGCAATAGCAGGTGGCCAAGTCTAAACTTATTTTTGAATTTTCTGACGCCGAGTGTATCGTTGATTGTACACGGGCATTATGCATGTATACAATTATTATAGAGTAGTAGTACAAACAGGACATGTGTATAGTGGCAAACAGTTGTAACCGCATTAGTGAGGGGCACGCGCGGCGCTGATTGCATCGTGTCCCGACGTCGTCGTCGGCTGGCGGTCGGGATACGCTACGCAGGAATAATCTACCTTTGCTGACTTATTCATATGGCCATAATTAAAGGCCCATTGATTTTCCAAAAATGCAAAAGTGTATATATACAATGAGAATGTGTGAATATCTTGAATGACCCCCAGAAAATGTATATATTTAATATTTTAATAATATTAAGGCCAGAAGATTGATAAAACCATAGAAATAGAATGTCAAAGAACAACAATGTCAATAAACAGGTGATCCGAAAACGAATGCATACATTTTATAATGAGATACGTAAAATATGACTTAGATTCATAAAATATTACTATATATGGCAAAGGAAATTAATAAACTATGTTCCATACTGTTTTCTTCGTCGATTAACGAATAAATGTAGTGAAATTTGGTTTTAGAGAAATGTGTGGCAATATCTTATTTAGTGTGAAAAGTGTGATTACTTGGATTATTTCTTTTTGTCACGTCACAATTACTTAGAGCACAAGACACCATGGCTCCACGATACCTTTATTTTAAATTCTAATTAAGATTAACAAATATTTTAAACAAACTGTGATTGCTCATTTGCTAGGCGGGACGCTAGGGGCTCTTACTGTAAACAAATTTGGCACATGTCACTTGATTCTTTGTCTCTTTTTTTCACAGACCGTGTCCGTATAATGTTAACTTCTCTTTTCCACGCTTTGTTGGTCTTCTTGAGCGCAGCGAAAATTTTTCTATGTCTATGGATAAAACGATAACTATACCATCCACGCTGGAGTCAAAATAAAAAAAGTTTATTGTTGCACGGCACGTAACATTTTAAATAAGTAAATATTTTCTCGTATTTCTTGAGAAAAGCACTATACAAACCTTGTGCGAGAAGCAATTTACATTGACTCGAATTAGCCTTGACAATATAAATAAAAAAATTAACTACAACTCCAAATCTAAGTAATTCATATCAGAGATCAGATTTACATCGGTACATACTCAGAGAAGTCATTTTGATTTCATTTTAACTATTCTTAATGCTTCCTTATAAAAATTATAAGGTCCTACATAATAAAGCAGCGATGCGGCGGCAGGGTGGCTGAGGGGTTGTTTGTAGTCGTTTAGTCGCATTGTGTATGTGTAATCAGAGCTAATGAATTCGTCCCTAGTTAGCGTATCGGTCGTCAGCACAAACATACAAACACATGGATATTGTCAATGCAGGCACGTTATTGTTATGTTAAAACTGACTTTCTGGGTCCCTAATTTGAAAAGTAAAAAGGCGAAGCATGTTGTTAGTGTCAATTAAGTGACTTTAACTAACAGTGTCCTAGTTCTAGATGTGGATTTTTCTCAAAAGTGAATGAATGATGAAAGTGATGATTTAATCTGACACAGTAACAATTATAATAACATATGTTCCAAGTGGTATACGGCAACTCGGTCTATTTTAGACATCTGCAACTAAGAGAATTTTATTGATGTAATGTATAGCAATTTTAAATTCGGAATAGTGCGAGAAGTATTTAAATTATTTCCGCACTGAATTTCAAATTTAGAATGTGATGAACCAGACTACCACGTAAATGTAGAGCCTCTCGCATGAGATAAAAAAACACTTGCACGTGTTGTGCGGAGCAGTAATACTATTATTAATTATCTTATTAATACCCTTTATTAACTTAGATTAAACTAATTTTTTACCCCAATAATTCAAAGATATACATAACTTGCAAAAACAGCGAGGCTGCTACGCCGTAGCACGTGCTACGTTTTTTCGTAGCAAACACTCGTAAATATAAATAGAGTTTGATTTCTTTCATTGTTGTAGTGTTATTATTAAATTATAGGTCTTTCATTATTTTAAAGTGCTGATATACAATTTTATAGCTGTTTTCATCAAAGGAGAATGGCAAACTGGGAACCATTTTCCAAATTCATAAATACTGAGCGTGCCCAATTCGGACCTTATGAGATTTAAAGGTCATAATTTGGTGGTTAATTTTCAATTTAAAGTGTTCGTAAAGAAGGAGGCAACATTTAGAAAAACATGATAGAAATATTCTTTTTAGCTAGAAACAAAACGCAATTGATCTGAAACAAAACGCTTTTGTGAGGTTTGGTTTATTATTGTTATAATGGCCCCTCTAGAAAAAAAGACAGGGAACCAATCACGTCACGTAAATATATATATCCAGGACAGCCAACATGACAGCAGTCTAAGAACGGCAATGTTATTAAGTTGGTTTGCCTACTAGGTGCTGTTTTGAGGTTAAGTTTTAAAATCAACTTTTTATCCCCAGCTTTAAAGTGTATCTTACGATTACATAATTAATTAGGCTTTAATAGAGGATTAAAGTCATGCTATTTACTTCTTGGCACGCTAAGCCTTTATGTGGTTCTGAAAATATATGGGCACCTGCCATTCTCCTTTAAAGTGCTATTAAATACATCCCGTATTTTAAGTTAGTGCGTCCTCCGAGCCGAGCACAGGGTGCGATTAATAATAATTAATGTTTTTTTAATAAGGACGACAAGTATGTAGGTGTTGTTATATATTGTCTGTAGTCTGTAAATTATCATCAGGCGGGCCGTATGCTTGATTATAAAAAAAATACTAATTCCAGCTACCCCAATAACTCAAGCTCTCTTACTCTTCGCCCCCGTTCATTACTAATGCACGTAATTAGCTGCGAGCGTCCAACAAGTGAGTTCGTACGCCATAGATCGTGATTAGCCGGCGATCGGCGTTAAGTGCCGCCTCCGCTGGGGCCCGACGGATAAATACGAAATACTGATTGAGCCCTTGACCCTATGTCTTCACTAGTGTCCACCTAATGCTTTAATAGCCGATATCACTCTAAGTGATTTCTTTATGGTGTGATTTAGTATGGTAGAGAGGGAAAATGCAATGGCTGGATTTTTATTTCAATGCGTGTGGAAAAGAGGATTGAATTCAAACTGGAAAAAATATTTCTCTGAAAATATGTTTTTTTTTTGTATTTGGTATAGAAGAATATCGCCATTCTTGCGGTTGTTTGTTCAGCTGTTATAGCATAAAGTTCCTAGGTACATACGTACGTACAGTAGCCAGTATAGGAACACACAATATTATTTTTGCTATTACTCTGGTATCTCGACTTACTGCAGTGTGATTCTGTAAGACCTCATTCTAAACTTCGAATCTGAATCCGCGGTGAATTTCTTGATTGGCATTCTATAAACTCGGTTGATAATTCGGATTTACACTAGCGCTGCCCTTGCGAGCGTGTCAGTGAGTTGAACTAAGTTTATCGAGAGATAAAGTATGAGATGACGTAAGAATTGGCATTCTGTAAGGTAATTCCCCCGTCACTTCGACGCTCACTTCGAACTCGAACCCGCTTCAATGTGTCAGATTATAAGCATCTATTTTACGAGTGAAAATAGAAGAAATCCTTTAAAAATAGTGTTAACACAATATTTTTATGTCTCAGTGTTACAAATTAGTACTATAACTATATACTTTGTGGTTAGAAACTACTTTTGAGGTGTTTGTGTAAAGTTTTCATAATAAGTGATAACAATGGCAAGAATATATTTGTTGAAATCTTTATTAGAAGAGGCTCATGCTTTGGATAAAAGATAGAAAGAAAAGCGTCGACAATCTAACGAAATTCGAAGTTTATCTCTATTAACCCGAGATGACGATTATGTAACCGTATAATAGATTGTCAAAGGAATTAACTGACCAACTAGCTAGACTCTAGCTGCTAGAGTATGAGTTACTGCATCTGATAAAGACCACAAAACGTCGAGGCAAAGGACTCTCAGCTCGTGTAAAAGTAAGTGTTTCATTAATATGTTTTGTTTCAATGTTGTAATTATTTCAATGTTGTAATTATTACTATTTGGTATTCAATAATTAGTCTTCTAAGTATTTTTTTTATATATATTTTTTCGGGTAACAGATGCAGATCTAAACACTTTAAATGTGGATCCAACATATGGTGGAGCTACTCGTGATAGCTTAATTTTTAACGATGGTGTTATAAAAGCCCACTTAGAGGCATTAACAAATGCTGGTGAAGAAGTTATTTTGCTCGGTTAGTTAATCCCTCCCCACCCCTACTTCTGAGGGCTTAGTGCGAGTTGATGTTTTCACTTTTCGCTATCGAAAACTATCGAATATACTGCTCATAGTCAATGCGAGTGAAAGAGAGAAAACGATAGTTTTCGATAGCGACAAGTGAAAACATCAACTCGCACTAGAATATGAGCCTAATTAGGTATAAAAACCACATAACTGTTTGATACTTAATAATTTTTCAGGTGATTCAGGATATGCTCAGCGCGCCTACCTTATGACTCCAATTAGTCGTGCTGAAGATAATTCCCCAGAAGCTTTCTACAATGACCGTCACGGCGCGGCGGCACGATAATAAGTCTGCAGTGTAAAATTAAACCAAATCCAAACAAATCACCAATGGACTTTCAATAAAACTGTGCTAGTACCCGTAAAAGTGATAAATTCACAAGTTAAAGCCCCACCCTAAATTTATTTACTGCACACACTGCAGAATCTAACCCTATAATAAGTAGTTGTTTTTGTAAATAGATAAGTATAAAAGACGGAGGTCAACAACCCTTTCCAAGTTTTCTTTCGCTATTTCTTTCTTGGAGAGGCCACCCAAATTGTGAAATTGTTAGATTCAGTAGATTTCTATTTTTAGCACATCGGGAAATATATCGGGTCATTTTGAACTACCATCCAAATTGATTGATTGATGTGTCCAGTCCATGAAACTAAACAACTTTCTCTAAGAAACATGTGTCAAATATCGTCAGAAAATTTTGGTCATCCCATACTAAATTGATCACGTGATCTCTTTGATTTGTATGGAAAGTCGATTTTTATTTTACATATTTGACCATGTGTTCCTTAGAGAAAATTTTTCAGTTTCATGGACTGAACACATCCTTAAAATTTGGATGGTACTTACCTAAGTTCAAAATGACCCGATATAAAATCAATCCAAATCCAAACTAATCACCAATGGACATTCAATAAAACCTCTCTAGCATCCGTTTAAGTGTTTTATTTCAATATTTCAGCCTCGGCTGTTACAAGCACTTGTGAATGTCATAGAAGCTACGCCATCGGTTCGCAAACTGGATATTCTGAAACAACAGAAACAATCATAAAAAACCGGCCAAGTGCATGTCGGGCCACGCGCCGTAGGGTTCCCTAGTTACTTTATGCCATACCATAATACCATTATAATTTTTCGTCTACATAAATAACTTTGTTTTCACATTGTTGGTACGAATGACAAAGTTAGTTAGTTATGCGTTTTTGGGAAATGTGCTTTATCTCAAAAACTAATTATAAATAAATAAATAAATAAATATTTGACAACATCACATACATTGCTCCAATCCCAAAGAAAGTAGCTATAGCACCTGTGTTATGGAAATCAGAAACAACGGTGGTATGACACACACCCAGACCTGAGACAATATTGAATAGTTAATTTTCTACATTGACCCAGCCGGGGATCGAACCCGGGACCTCAAGAGATGGTGACGCCTTGAAAACCGGCGTGCGAACCACTCGACCACGGAGGTCGTCAAATTACTACCTATATCTCGTTCACCAATTTTCGTTGAAAGTTTTTATTAAGATCTACAGAATCTACCAAGTTTCATTTATGTAATCTTAATACTTTCGGAATAAAGTTGCTGTGACATACGGACGGACAGACGGACAGACAGACAGACATGACGAATCTATAAGGGTTCAGTTTTTTGCCAGTTAGGCTACGGAACCCTAAAAACCAGCCAAGTGCGAGTCGGACTCGCGCACGCAGGGTTCCGTACCAGTGGCGAGGGGTGAAATTATGGCGAAGGTAAGCCGCTCTACAAAAAATATGGAAAATGTTATGATCTGCACAGTGGATCAGTGGGGTAGGATTCCCAAAAGGTAAGCCGATGGGAATCGGCTTGTATGGTCCCTTCGCCACTGTTCCGTACTATTAGTAGTCACTCGAATAATATAACTTACATAAATTACCATAGCTGGTGGTTCCTCTGTAGGCGCCTGCCTCTGTCGTTGTTGTGGTACAGGAATCTATGATAAATAAACAGATAAATGCTTGATATGAGTATTTAATTAATCACATACAATTATGAATTAAATTTAAATATCATACATTGTCGATATCAAAATCTTGTATTTGTTGCGCTTCATGTGATGGAGATAGAGTATAATTTTCTTGAAACAGGTAATAATAATAACGAAATAATTCAAATAAAAATACACTTTACATTACTTTTAAAAGAGAGATTGCACAATTCTTGGCCACCACCAGCCAGACAGGATTGATGCAAAAAAAATTGTACCTACCTACCTACCTATTGCATTTCTAGATTTCTAACCGGAAATGGTTGTATGCCTTAATGTGCATCTCCTGTGAAAAAGCTTTCAGCACCACACAAAGGAACAACCCTTTCTTCAAGCTCTGACAGCTCCACTTCATCCTCCAGTGTTTAGTTAAACAGTGTTTAAAAATCTTTTGTAATAACAGGGATTATGTTTGCAGTTATAAATTACACATAGGCCGCGTTCCGAATCACGCCAACAGTGCTCACAGCGTGTGACGTCATTGTACACCGGTCCAAATCATTAGCACGCTGTCAGCACGCTCACGATTCTATTGATTCGGACCGCTCGTGAGAGCGCTCACACCGCTAACGTTGGATTGTATAGAACAACATAACCTCAAATGGGTTAATCTCGGTAAAGTAAATATTTATTCTAAGGGATAAATAAATAAAAAGGCACGAATTAAGTTCCTTCACTGAGACCAATTATTTATTAACCAATTTTAAACTCTCAAAGCTTTAATAGTAGTTTATGAAACTGACACATAAAGAGGGGTATTAAAACACGAGTGTGTGTTTAAAAACCGAGCCGTAGGCGAGGTTTTTAATAGTATCACACGAGTGTTTTAATACCTAGTTATGTGCAGTTTCATACACTACTTTATCTACACTCATACATTTGGGATTGAACCTACTAAATAAAAGATCAACGTTAGAAAAGAGAGAGAGAGACTTTGTTTGTATTAGCTAGGTACCTACCTTGTAATAAGTCAATTCCTTAGCTGCATCTCAACTAAAATATCGGGCAGAGTATATTTTTTTTCACATTTTAAAGCAAGAATTAAAAAAAACCTACAAAATTCAGTAAGTATAACAAAATGTAAAAATTGAAATCAAAACTTTATCTGAAATGCTTGGCGCGCATTCCATTAGAAAAAAAAAGAGATCAGTGCATTCCAACAAACTAATCGCACTAAGTCATCGATTACCATAGAGTACATTTTACTCTGGAAAATATGTGGGAAAATATCGTTGTTTTTTTTTAATGTTACGGCACTGCCTTCTTTTTGGATTTGCCCTGTATCGTAATGAGAAAAAAAGTTATTTTATCTACACTCACAACGTAATGTTCCAAATATGAATTCAAAAAAGGTAATATAAATACGTACTTTATTTTCGTGGATAGGTAAAATTAAAAAATAAACTCATTACGATGCAGTCAACTGCATCATAAAATAACTTTTTTTCTCATTACGATACAGGGCAAATCCAAAAAGAAGGCAGTGCCGTAACATTAAAAAAAACAACGATATTTTCCCACATGTTTTTCATGATTAAAATGTACTCTATGGTAATCGATGACTTTAGTGCGATTAGTTTGTTGAAATGCACTGATCAATTTTTTTTTCTAATGGAATGCGCGCCAAGCTATTCCGATAAAGTTTTGATTTCAATTTTTACATTTTGTTATACTTAATGAATTTTGTAGGTTTTTTTATTCTTGCTTTAAAATGTGAAAAAAAAATTACTCTGCCCGATATTTTAGTTTAGATGCAGCTAAGGAATTGACTTATTACAAGGTAGGTACCTTGCTAATACAAACAAAGTCTCTCTCTCTTTTCTAACGTTGATCTTTTATTTAGTAGGTTCAATCCCAAATGTATGAGTGTAGATAAAGTAGTGTATGAAACTGCACATAACTAGGTATTAAAACACTCGTGTGATACTATTAAAAACCTCGCCTACGGCTCGGTTTTTAAACACACACTCGTGTTTTAATACCCCTCTTTATGTGTCAGTTTCATAAACTACTATTATGATGCAGTTGACTGAATCGTAATGAGTTTATTTTTTAATTTTACCTATCCACGAAAATAAAGTACGTATTTATATTACCTTTTTTGAATTCATATTTGGAACATTACGTTGTGAGTGTAGATAAAATACTTATTACCACTGCTAGCCCTTTCAACATCAGTTTAATATAATTATTTCGTTCGTATCTTTACAAAACACCTGCAGGTCAATAAATTCAGCCATCTTTTGTAAAAATCACAAATAATGACTACAACATCCACAACGATTCACAATTTAACCACGTATTTTTTGTCAACAATGAACTTTGACAATGAAGTTTGACAGCTACACCGACTACGCTCACAGTGCTTTGGTGGAATACGCTGAGCGTCGTTAGCACATGCGATGACGTCATCTGTGACGTCACTTTAACTTACGTAAGCGTTGTAAGCATGATTTGGACCGGGCGTTAGCGCGCTCACTGTGCTGTAAGCGTGATTCGGAACGCGGCAATAGTATAGTATAGTATGCAGTATAGTATAGGTACATAGTATATCTTTCAAACTACATTAAAAACTGCATTTACTTATAATTAATACCAAATCATTGATTGAGTAAAATTAACAATAAGATAAAATTTGTGAAACCAAGGAACACACACAAGATTCCAGAAACAAAGATTCGTCGCACATTTGAAGTGGTTCGCTTTGGAGCCGAGGAATGTTAAGTGGTTCTAACGTGTTGTAAAAAAAGCTATGCTTACCTTGGTCCACTGTTTATAATTTTTGATTGTATTCAGGCGCACGGCTAGTTGCTTCCACTGGCGTCGACTTCGCTCTCTGGCATTTTGAGTCCTCAAGAAACCCTTCACCATGGGAGGGTTTCTTTCCATGAACTCTACCAGAGTTTCTAGCTGAGGTGAGAGGAACGTGTCCTCTCATTTGGACTGAAACATTATTGTTGGATTAGGAAACAAATTAAATAAGTACTTACGTATTTTAATTCATATCGCTTATAAATTTCATAACCACAATATAAACTTACTTCATGATTATTTCACAATTATTTTCGGTACTTTCAGTAGAAAGAACGAATAAAATACAAACAACACAACGCACTGTCGCACTCACTCACTATCAAAATATTATTGTGTCTGTCTCTGTCTGTAATTTTTTTTCGTAAGGGAAGTATAGGTTATATTCATGGAGAGTTTTCTGTTTTTTTACTTATTAACTGTCTCATTTTTTTTTAAATAAAAGAATTTAATTAAAAAATCATGAATTAGCTCAAATTCTGTGCCAAAACTCAATAATTGTGTCAAAAAACTGGAATCGATAAAACTCGACTAACATGTTGTTGAGTGTGGCCGTCACTAGTACAACGTTGGTCGCTTCGGAGCTCACTTCACTTCGCAAGTGACGAGGTGATGCTTACAGAATGCAAAATCAAGGTCATTTTGAACCTTATGCGAAGTGAGAGTGAATAGCGAGGTGAGATGCGAGCTGATGTCTGAATTTTACAGAATCGACGTACTGTACTCTCGCCTCGCTGAGGACCAATCTTTGACCGAGTTGATCTCTGTCAGGATAGTGCGTCTCGTCGAACAACCGCTCCAACTCTCCCAGCTGTTCCAGCGTGTAGTTCTCGTAGTGGTGGGTGCAGCTAAACTACTAAGTTTAGCTATACGTAATAGGTATGCGACTCACCTGTACCCTCGCTTCGCTAAAGGTAGGGTTTCCTAGGATGACGGCGCCGTCATTTAACGGCGTAGAACGTTGTCTATGTAAACAAATATGGCGCGGTTTCTGACGTTACGGTGTCGCCATATTATTTACATAGACAACATTCATCGCCGCTATATTACGGCCGTAATATGACGGCACCGTCATGCTAAGAAACCCTAGCTTACGGCCCAGCCTCTATTGAGCTCCACACGCACGAAAGCGTCGACCGGGCCAATTATATATTTCCCATGTGTGATACAGACTTTTTACCTTTACCGCCACTGTGGTCTAGTGGTCCGCCCAGCCGTGTAAGACGCAGGAGTCCCGGGTTCGTTCCCAAGGGGGTCAAATTTACGCCTGGCTAGCTAGCACCATCTTACCTTACCTAGGTGTGACGCCATAACAACAATTTAAAAATTGTTGTGTTCCGGCGGTTACCCTACTGTCTTTATTAAGTGCCTCACCTGTACTCTCGCCTCGCTGAGGCCCAACCTCTGGCTGAGTTCCTCGCGCATGAACGCGTCGGGGTAGTGCGTCTCATCGAACAGCCGCTCCAGCTCACCCAGCTGTTCCAGCGTGAAGTTCGTGCGAGACCGCCTCTGCTTGCCACCGCCGCCCACAACGCCGTTCGGTGATTTGTCCGAAATATCTGACAAAATAATAACAGCCAATAAGTAATTCATTTTATATTAATTTTCATCTAATGCATGTTATTTTTATCTTATATCAATAAACCATCCATGTAAAGGCACCGAAATTGAAATACAAATTAGATAAATTTAAAATTACATTATTAATAATGTATAATTGTAATTTTATTAAATTTGCATGCATTATAAAATGATTGACTAATAGCGACCGCCTGATCGTCTGTTCGTTCTGTTCAGTTATTTCTCTATCCCTCGGGAAAAGTCTTTTTTCCAAAACCTTTTTTTTTCAGAATAAAAGCCTTCTCTGTACCCCTGACAACATATTATATGCAAAATTTTATGATGATCGGCTGAGTAATTAAGACGTGAAGGCGTAACAAACAAACAAATAAACCCACTTTCGTATTTATAAGTAATACTAGCGGCCGCCCGCGACTTCGTCTGCGTGGACAGTTTTTTGCTATCCCTCGGGAACAATACCTTTTTTCGGGGTGAAAGGTACCCTATGTCCTTTTCTGTGCCCCTGAAAACGTGTATGCAAAGTTCACAATGATCGGTTCAGTAGTTAAGTAAGACGTGAAGGCGTCACAAACAAACAAACGGACTTTCGCATTTATAATAATAATTAGTAAGGATTACGGATACCTTTATATTTTTGTCTAGTTTGTTGGTTTTTTTAGCGAGATGTCATAATGTCAACTGCCTTAGTAGGAGGGCGTTCACGGTAAACGCTAGTTTTTAGGGTTCCGTAGCCTAATGGCAAAAAACGGAACCCTTATAGTTTCGTCATGTCTGTCCGTCTCTCCGTCAGTTGAAACTTGGTAAGTAGATGTATTCTGTGAACCGCTTTACGATTTTTACACGAAAATAAAGATTCAAGAGGGGGCTCTCCATACATGGAACTGAAACTGAATTTTTTTTTCCTCAAACCTATACGTGCGTGTCTATCTATACACGGTTATTTTTAAAGTATATCTAAAAATGAAAAGGGGTGTTCAGACCACGTTAAAGAACAACTTTCACTATGGGGCCAACTACGAAATCGCGAAAACGAAATCAGCTGTTCCATACATTATAGTCGAGTCAATGTTGTACTTTTCTATGGAACAGCTGATTTTTTTTTCGCTATTTCGTGGTTGGCCCCATAGTAAAAGTTGTTCATTTTAGTGGTCTGAACACCCCTTTTCATTTTTAGAATACTTTAAAAATAACCGTGTAGATAGGTCTTTAAAAATGACATTGAGGTTTTCAAGACTATTTTTTCTCAAAGTGAACCGTTTGAAAGATATACATTGCCAAATTGGTAAAATATGTGTGTACCCCCCTCCGTTAATTCGTCCAAGCCCCCTCCCCTTTAACTTTTAAAATAAGAGAGTGAAAAATAAAAATATATATAAACATACATATATGCTGTAGATCCTAATAAATACTTTCAACGAAAATTGGTTTGAACGAGATATAGGTAGTGAGAATTTTTAGAGATATAGCACATTTTCCAAAACCGCAAATATAACTTTGTCATTCATACAAAAACTAAGAAAAACAAAGTTTTGCAGACGAAAATTGATAGTGGTACAGTCAGTGGCACGAATCATGAAATCGGGTGGGGATTGCGCGGAACGCGTATTTTGGGTATGCGTTGCGGTGAGGGGCGCGGGGGGCGCCACACTGCAGGAATTCCGCGATCTAGCGGGATTTAACTCGAAAAATCAACTTCTTCAAAATGAGCAATGCAATAAATTTTTCGATAGTTAAGTACCTACCTGCAATCACTTAGTACTTGAAATTATTGTAGATATCACTAAACTTAAATAAAAAAATGTTTAAGGGAGTACATAAATTTTTTCATTCGATTGTCATCAAACTTACTATTTATTTGTGTGCATTGTTGCTTCGATTTCACTACAATAACAGTTACAACTCAGATTTTTGTGTTATTCATTGTATTAATAGTGTCTTTGAGGTAAGTAAAACACTATTTTAATAAGTATAAAGTAAATAAATAATAGTGCAGTAGCATTTAACTAACTTAGCCGAAAAATCGGTACTGTTTTGAAAAATGCTCAACTTAAATAGAGTAAAAGTTATATTATTACACAATATTACAAAACAAAACTTACGTCATGTTATAGTCTAGGCTCTTAAGTATTAGATTTACCAGACAGATTTTGCGCGTTTTTGCGACGCCCATACATTTTTTTCATTTTTCAGAATACAGACATTTTTACATATTTGGCATTTAAATAAAGGAATAGAGCGCTTTGATGCTGTTTCAGTTTTGAAAAATAAAGCTAATAATTCTGATAAAGCTGAAAAAGAAATACAGATATTTTAAAAGCATAATAATGCTCTTAAAATATTTTTATTTCTTTGCTAATGAGCAAGATTAGAAAAAAAAAACGTGTCAAAAATGGGTGGCGAGTGGTCGTCATCTTGAATGCTTTTTGAGCAAAAATGTAAGCTGGTTAAATGCTGAAATTATGCTTCCATATAGTGTAATGCAAGAAATTCCCTTATCATCGCATTTAAGAGGCAGTGGAAGACCACAAAAATAATTTTCAGAATGCTGCGTTTTCTTTTATGGAATGCATACTCGGCACTCCACATCGCTTATCGTCTTGATGTAAAAAAAAGGCAAGTTAGAGGCCCAGATAATAAGGATAAAGTGAAAGCTAGAAAGGAAGCAATACACATTAAATTTAAAAAAGGAATTTGGTTTACTAGTGGCATAGCCTTCTATAATATATGCCTACTCAACAAGCCGGAAATACCAATGGCAATATCACTCGACGATTTTTTCGTAATGCAACGATAGCTGCTGAAATGGTGAATTTGGAATTCATAAATAGATTTTACATAATTTTAGAATCGTTTGGTTGGCTTTGCTATCTACCTAGACGCCTTTGACACATATTACAGATACTAGAAACCTTTAAAACCAAGAATATTCCTGAAACAACATGCCTGTTAGTGTTATGCACACTAACAAACAGGCATGTTGTTCCAGGAATATTCTTGGTGCTATTCCATGGCAGAGAAGTAATAGCCTCATATATCCTCTCTATAAAGAGGCTCAAGAGGCCAGAAATAAAGACAACAGAATGTATACCGAACCGACACTAACGAGAATCTTCTCGTATCATCAGATCCCTTTATAACAAGTTTACAATAAAGTCCGCTAGAACCTGAAGTTTTGAAACTGCTCTCTATACCTACGGCAAAATACCTAGTTATAGAAGACAGTATGGGGTACCTTTTTATGTTATTTTCTAATACACATAATGGTATTTTTTTAGCAACACAACTTTTTAAGTAACTATGATAAAATTTTAATACATGAAACCATAATTCACTGTCAAAAAACCATTTTGATTACTGTTGATAATTTAATCCCGCTAGATTATGAAATTCCTGCAGTGTGGGGCGGCGGGAGAGGGGCGCGCGCTATTGGTCGCTCACAAGAGCACATGCGCGAACTTATCCCCACTCCGTCGAAATATTTTCATGATTCGTGCCACTGACTGTATTCAATATGGTATGGCATAAGGTAGCTACGGACCCCTACTGCGCGTGGCGCGACACGCACTTGGCCGGTTTTTTTTTGCACGGTACTTATTCGGCAAGTGGTTGCCATGGAATGTCATTCATTTTCCTCGTTAGGCATTCAAATCACAAAATTATAATAGAATTTCTTAAAAGATTTTTTACTATAATAGAGTAGAACAACATTCGTATCATGAGTCTAATCAAATTACCTAATGAAATGTTGCGATTTGTAGAAACATCTTTTAAATGATCTTAGGTGATGTTATTTTATTACACGACCGGAGTGAGCTCCCTTCCCTGTCCCCTTGGGATTTGTAGCGAGGACCAAACTGGGGATGTGCAAACTGCAAATAACGCCATGATTAGTGCGAATTAAAAAAATAACTCTGTCTTGATCTTGATCACAGGTCCCAGGGAAAGTTTCTATTTTAAAACTGAAGTTAATTTCAGGAATTTCAGAAGTTAGATTTGGTTAAAATGCTTATTACTTAGATAGTAAGTGAACATTTGACTGAATTTGATTTGTTTGTACTTTATCTGTCTTTTAATTGAAAATGTGTTATTTAGGTACATCAATCAATCACTATACTAAAATAAATAGGATCTACCCTTCCGAAATTGCGATTGAAAACTGTGAAAATATTTTAGTTCCGGACAGTGTGGGGGTGACCCAACTGCTCTGTCCAACCAGTTGGACTACGGGCCTTCACTTTACGGGTCGTGGTTCAATTATTTTTATAGTTGGACCACAGAAAGATGTCAAAGTCCCGTGGTCCAATCAACGAAAAAACTAAAACCCGACTACGGAAAAATCGTGCTCTAAAAAGTAAGAAACAAGAAAATATTCATAAAAAGGATAACCGTAGTCGCATGCCACTTTGTCCTAGACACGCACGGCACGGGCTGGAGGTGGCATTCGACTACGGTTATCCTTTTTATGAATATTTTCTTGTTTCTTACTTTTTAGAGCACGATTTTTCCGTAGTCGGGTTTTAGTTTTTAAACTTCTTTTTTATTTTAAATATTTTGGAGTTGTCAATAGGGTGAAAGCAAGCAAAACCACGGGCAAAAGCTAACAATTTATATATTTTTGAAAAGTACTCATTAAGCCCTTTTATTTGGTACCCAACACGGTATTATTAAAAAATGTTTTTTTTTAGTTCATGTCTTTAACTCCTCTAGAGGGCGCCACATTCAATTTAATGTAACGTCATATAGCCTATGTTCATTGGACGATTAAGACGCTTCTAACGATACCTCATTTGTCAATTTATAACAAGTAGTTTAGAAGTTATGAGGGAACAGATGAATTTACAAACATACATACATACATACAGGTCAAAATCTTATACTTACCCTCCGTTTTGGCTTCGCCGTAGTCGGGTAAAAAAATAAGTTAGTTGAGAAATCAATTGAATGGAGATATTCAGCCAGAAAATACGTATTAATTAATTTACAGTGTTAAGTCGATCGGGACCTTGCGAGGCGTCCTCTGAAGCTGCGCTGTCACGAGCGACGAGCTGTCGTTTAAAGCAATTTAGCAAATTGGGAAGCTCTCCTTTTTATACGGCAATTATGTAAATGGAGGGATTATCTGGATGTGGGCGGCGCTGCGGGCCACACCCGCTCTCCCCTTTCGTCTCGAGGGCTCCTTGGACGACTAACGACCTGGGAACAGTGATTAATTGCCGAACGACGCTCAGAATACCCCCGTTAAACTCTCAGTGATTTATTTGATTGAAAAGTCTTTTCCGGATATCCATTAAGGGCTTATTCATTTCGCTTGTTCCGGTCTTCGGTGCTAATCCTAAATGATTATTTTATCGTATAATTGTTTTTAAATTGCTCTGAATACAAATTTTACACAGGGTGATAATTTCACTTTAGCTCAGTGAATTACCAACGTCACTAAGGCCAAGTAGTTAGAAGCATCCCTTGAGCATCCACTTAGATTGCGTTAAGTTGGGGACCGATTCTCTTTTCGTTCGATTTGATGAATGATCCATTGATTAATTTCCGGAAAAGTTCTTATTTTTGAATATTGGCGTCGGTAGAAAGTTAAACTCACAGAACAAAGATTTTTTTCCCCCCCAGTAGAAGTCGCATGTGGGCGGCACCCGTGTAACATCAAATCTGCGAAGCTCCGCACTTCTTTGAATTTTGCTCCGTCAGTCGTATGAACGAACGCCAAACAAAAACATCTTCAAAAATAATATAAAAATGCCGAGTTGCATTATATAAAAGAGCAAAATTCATACCCACATATATCATTTAGCAAACGGGTGCATAAAATATCAGAGGCTAGCTTTATTTAATTAATTTTGATTTTAATTAAAAATTCAACTGATATTTTCCTTTTAAAACTCAAAACAATAAATATCCACCTTTATGCGGTATATACTTATGATCCATATTCAAACGCACCATTTGACATATTCTTGAAGTTACATAAACACTAAAATATAGAATGGCGGAAATGTCACTCAATAGGGGAGACCTAGAAAAGTTGTGACTGTGAAGACTTGAAAAGTATTATCACATTGTATTATCACGGTTTCGCGTATTTTAATTCATCAATCGGAAGTTTTGAGGAAATGATGACTCAAATGCAGAAATCACATTCAAGTGGGGTGCTTATGTTCGAAATTTTGTTCGTAAAATTTCAAAATTTTGTTCGTATCTTCAGATCCTGTAATATCTAACATATCACATGTAAAACATAAACATGTAATGCCAATTGAAGAACTTAATCTTTTACAAGAACCTGAAGTTGTGTTAGTACTTTCTTGGTTGTCCAGCACTCCGCGCCATACAGCATCGTAGGTCTTACAGCTGTCTTATAGATTTTTCCCTTGGTCTTTATTGGCATTCAATACACCCGACAGTAATCTCCACTTTAACCACGCTGTATTTATCCGGTGGCTGACGTCCTCATCGACGTTTAAAGCATGGCACTCTGGGCAGCTTGGATATTCTTCACTTGGATAGATGCGAAGTCCCGAGAAATGCGAGGGAAAAAATTCTTAGTTAAAATGTAATTTTGAAATTGGTTAATGTGGCCATGTGAAACGACTGGTCACGCAGCCATAAAAATTTATAAAAATAACGCTAGATAGTTATTTTTGGATTTGGAATACTACATTCCTGAACTTTTGCGGGGCGGGCAGTAACTATTGAAATTAACTCGGTAGGTATAGCTGCCGGCACATAACTTGGCAAGTTCTTTAACGCGCATTCCTATACTTTATTTCCCAAGAGAGCCCAGTCGCAATCTAATTTGTAGACGCCTGCACCTTGAAAGGGATGTTGCACTTGACAGGTCCTAAGAATTAGTTCTTCGTTGGCTTGAAGTAGGTCTTGATAGACGCACTCTTCAGGTAGCTAACTGTAAAGGATGGTGGTGGAATTCAACATTGAGGTACCTATCTGTAAGTGTTGCTTTTCGAAACATCCGATATAGGTATTTATTTTATTTGGGTTTCTGAATTTTGAATTTCAAATATTTTTTGCCTAGTAACTAAGAAATGTCAGGTTTCCGCCGAATTATGAAATACAGTTTAAACGAATTATTGATCTGAAACTATTTAGGATAAGCTAAGTGAAGAATGTCAACCAACCCGGTCTCCCTTATCTCATTAAATTTTCTTAAAGTACTTTATGTTTTAATAAATAAGGTGGTAAATCGCACTATTAAAATTAGCTTGCGCCATCTAGCGGCTGAGCAGCAGCATTATAAATATACATATTATTTAATTTGGTACCAAGTTGCTATGGTAATACGACTGAATTTAAATAAATAAACTTTGGGATTTATGGCTTTCTGGATATTATACATTTTTACTTTTTATCGAATTATGTGTTCACAAAGTATGTGTGCGTAGCATGTAACTATTAAGTGGGGGGCTTGGCTTCGATTTCTGATGTGTTTGTTTGGTTACATCGGTTTTCATACTAAATTGAGCTCATACTACTTCTATCTACTTCTATGTTCTGTGGTTAAACTATTATTTAGTTAGATGATTCCGGTGAAATGATTTTATGTGAAACCGTCTAGTATTCCAAAAGGTTTTTTCTAGAAATCAAAGAAATAGATTCCTAAAGTTAAATCAAAATTACAGATGGTGATCATAAAATTACACAACACATCACATCTTTCATTTTACCGGAGTTTTCAAATCTTAGGCGCTCCCGGATAGATCACCGCACAAAGACGGTACCCAGGCTGAAGACGACAGTCAAGCTTTCAAAACAAAATGTTATTTTAACATTTTGCTTTGCTTATGTAATAAACTGAAAAAACTGAAAAATTAACGATTATATTTAGTTTTTCACGCATTACGTAGGTAGCACAGGGGCAAGGGCCGGAACCGCTTACCATTAAAGGGGTTTTTGATTGGGTATGTCATAGACTTGTTTTCAAAAACCCTATCAATACGGTAACCCTATCGAAAGGGTAACCTAGGTAAGCACTTACCGAATCCGAAAACTCTATCGGGGAAACCCTATGAACGTGTTCAAGCAATTTATACCTAGTCCCACCTGGGCCGAGGGACCGGAACCGCTTACCGTTAAAGGTGTTTTGATTGGGTATTTTATGAACCGCTAACCGTTATAGGGGTTTTTGATTGGGTATTTCATAGACTTGTTTTCAAAAACTCTATCAATAAGAAAGGGAAACCCTATCATTTGGTAAAATTCAATTCAAAATTCAAAATTCCGGTCCCTGCACAGGGGTCCATTCCATATAATAACTTACCTACATCGTACCAAAATGCAGCTCCACATCTTGTTTTGCGTTTTTAGGGCTTTATTTGTAATGCTAGTGCTCCACTTGCGTTAACGTTAACGTTAGTGGTAATGTCCAACTACGCTTTAGCTAAGGCGTTAAGTAAATTTAGTACTGTCGTTTGTAAATTAACACGTTAGTCTTGGCCACATCTGCGTAATGCTACGGCTCCACCTGCGTCTTAACGCGTAGCTTAAAGCGTTAATCTAGGCGTTACGCAGATGTGGCCAAGACTTAACGCCGTTAATTTACAAACGATAGTAGTAGACCAGGGGGGTGATTTTGTAATTTTGTTGCAATCAACTCTGACAGAAATCGCAGTTACATTGCTGCTTTAGTTAAGAACCAATGTGACAAGTATCTTACTTAAAGCAGCAATGCAACCGCGCTTTCAATCGATTTCAATCGAGAATTGTTAGCAACAGCTTTACGTAATCAAGGTACGGGTACGGTTGTAGCAGGGTACAGTAGTACCATCGGGAATATCTCTGTAACTACGCCCCGCACGCCCGTTCTCTTCCCCTCAGGGGCCCCCTAAAACACGTACCGACTAACTGCCGGTACCCCGCGCGCGCAGCTCGACGCGGACGCTTGTGACGGCAAGGAGAAATTTCAACGTAGTCAAAGTAAGTTTTTTCCGTCAAATTTCATTGATCTTAATTGAGAAACTTCGCATTAATTTTTACCCAGTTGGATTTTAAACGTTTCTTGCTATTATTAGCTGTATTTTAGCAGTGGAGTGAGTATATTTATCAGTTTATTTGAACGAGAATTTAACGTTTTTAAAAAAAATACCTTGAGGGGACGATTGTAACAAATTTTCGGGGATGGTTGTAACGGAACAACCATACCCGTGGTACAATTGACCCCAATAGCACATCACACCTGGTTTCAAATTAAAAGATACCTACAAATAAAGAAAATATTAAAATCTATACAGCCTGTTCTTTTTGAACTTCCGTGACAAGAAAACACAAAAATGACAAGACTGATTACCGTAATAAGAAGAAAAAAGATTTTTTTTTATATTTAAGGGATGATTGTACCAGGGGATAATTGTACCACGGGGACAATTGTTAAAAGTGATTTTCTATACAACTTGTTGATCAGTAATATTTGTTATTATTGACTAATTATAAGCGTCAAAACTACAAAAACGTGGCTCTTATGCCCTAAAGAACCATGTTTTGTAGTCAATACTTTACGATTAATTGTCTAAGACTAGGAAGGTTTTGTTTTAAGTTTGTCAGTTTTTTATATTTACCTTTGAGAATATTGTTATGCTTTGTTACTAGTTTAATGAAAAAATGGTCTGTTGTCATGTTGTAATTCAAATAAATATATTTTTCTAACTAAACTAAGATGTATTGCTTCATGACATATCTGGTACAACTAACCCTGGGTAGGGACATTTGTAGCAGTGCGCCTGTTCCGTTTAAATGTAAAATATCTCTGTTTATATTGTTTCTACACAATTAAAGATGACGCAGCCTTAAAGCCAAAAAAAATAAATATCAATACACATTGACACTATTGCCATGATATTATAAATGGAGCCAAAAATAAATGTTAAAGTTAAAATGTTACAATTGTACCCGGTCTACCCTACTGAATATTAATAATGCCTGTTCTTGGACATTACCATTAACGTTAACGCAGGTGGAGTCGTAGCATAGATTGACGCTAAGCTATGCGTTAAGACGCAGGTGGAGCTGTAGCATAAGATATGACTGGCGTAGTAAAAGGCTGTATTTTCCGCTCACGTTACATTTTTAAATTTTCAATATGTGCAAAAAATTCTCTGCGCGAGCCGTTATGAAGGCGAACTTTGAAAATTCCTATTAAATTATTAAATAGATATAATGGATATACAAAGCACGCAATACATTAGACAAATACCTTATTATCCCTTTAAAAAATAAATAAATACTTGAATCTTCAAATACCAGTAAAAAATATATGAAAGTGTAGGCTGATTTGAGCATTTATTAAATTTTATTTTCTCTGTGATTAAAATTTTTTATTTTTCTCTACAGTGCACTCCTTGACAATACACACAACACAATAAGTGAAAAAATAAATATGAGTGGTATTCTTATTACAGCTGAAACTTTTGTGAAATGCCTCTGACCCCCTGACAAGCCAATTTGAAATTCCAATTGTCTTCGTTTCAAAATACCTAATATATTATAGTATATTTTGTTTTTCTCTCTAATTTGAGAATTTTGCTTCCAAAAACTTTACAGCAATAATAGTGCTTTCATTATTTAGATAACTTCTTTGAAGAAACGCTAATTTCTTTGAAATGGGAATACAGCCTTAACAATATATCTGAATAAGGAATAAAAACACCAGATCTTCCGCCCGCCCAACACAGCCGCCCGCCGCCGGCCGACGGCGCCGCGCCCCGCCGCGCCCTCTCGGGAACCCAGGGTCAGGGCGGGCGGTGGAGCTTTATCTATCTAAGTATCATCTTATTTTGGTTAATAATAACATTAATAACTATTCACTAACTTCGGTAAAGCTCAATTTGATTTGATTAAAGCTATGGTTTACCTAGTTGGTAACGTATTATTTTTTTGGATTGGCATGGAAAGTGACGTCACTCTAAGTTACAAGGTTTCCCGCTTAGGACTTGCAAACCAATGACGTAGCTTCTTCGCTTAGTAGGGCTTGTAACAGCCTAGACTGATTAAATGAATTTGAGTTAGAGTTTGAGGAGAACTAAACTTACCGTGCTTGCTATCATCATCATCATCAATATTGAGTTCCCTTTTGCAGTGTGTGGGCACTGGCGACACCAGCCAGTTGCGCGGCTTCTTGGGCGGCGGGCTCTTATCCTCCAGCGCCGTTATGTCCACCTCCACGTCATCCGCGTCCTCGGGCTCCCCGGGCTCTGGCGGAGGCGCGGGGGCTTCGCCACCTTCCAACGACTTGCTCACGAAGTCCGCCAACCGCTCCATCACCATTACTGCCGACAACACGCGTCGCCGCGCGCGGCCATCGCTCGCCACGCTCTACGAACTATGGCTCGTAGCTACCTCCATACGCCCACACTCATCGTACAAATCACACTTTCAAACCAGTTGAAACCCTACGTTTCACTAATAAGGGTCACATCTCAGTAATAAAACCCCATAGGCGGCGTTACAGACTCCGCCTAGATCGCGCGCCTGCGCCCGCCCTGCGTCGCGGCCCGACCGAGCTTGTAACACACGCCTACATTAACTATCGTTATATTGTGGATGAATCTTTAATAGAGTCTTCTTTGGCGTGTGAGGATGGGGACATGAGTGGAGGACATTTTGTGGGATCGATCAGTGTTATGGTGGCTATGGTGAAAATGGTTATCGTTGGGACTTTAATGTGACATTTACCTACAAGAAAACAGCAAGGTGAGCTGTATCATTTATTTATCGTTTCCTTTTTACGTAGTTAGGAAACTTCTATAAGAGTACATAATAATAATATTTAAAAACTATAACACTTTATATAAATAAATTACTTTATCAATCATTATGACTAACATTGTGCAATAGAACTAACAATAAATAGAAGCTAATAATCATTCATATAAGTAATTTAAATGACATAGATCTAACAAATAACATTGTAAGTATACCTACCTAGTTTAGAGTTGATTAATTTTGCCGTTTCTGGAGGGAATATAATAAACAGATACTAAAGTTAGCTATATTATTGAATACAATAATTATACTAGTTTTTTCTGATTGGTGCCGCGCCGTTCGTCATAGGATAGGAAGCAACTTTCTATTAATGCCAGGAGGTGAAAGCACGAAATTGTCTTTAGAACGTCTTTAGAAACACAGGTTTTATATTATAGCAGCTGTGATGCCAAACCCGAGTCGGAACTTATCGTTGGGATGGTTGAGTAGCGCGGAGATGGCACAGGCGAGCTTGGCGCGCTTGCCGCCGAGCGCGCGCTGCAGCGTGGCGCCCACCAGGCCGTCGGAGTCCGCGGACCCTCGCACCGTCCAGTCCTCAGTGTGCCATTCGTATGCCAACGTCGCCACCGCGCGCCTGATCGCGAACCCAACCTATTTGGGCAAATATTAAGTATGTTTCACTGTTTTGACCAGACCGCAATTTCCACCGTTATCGCTAGTTATTTCTAGCTAAAGTATGGCAGTCACGCTTAGGGGGCCAGACAAGACGTAGGGCCTACGTGCTACAGACCTACTTTGAACCTCAGAGACTTATTAAACCAGGCTGGCTGGCTAACCAGACATGTTAACCATACATACGTTAATAGGCTTATTTAGGAACTGTAATTTGACTTCTTCTCCAAAATATAGATGTGGCTCCTCACCTCAGGCAAATTTATTAGAATACCTTTCTTTTGTTGTTTCACGGCACAGGCATACTTAAAATATTCTTACCTCCAGCATTGCCGCAACGGTAAGAAAGGGCTTGATCATACGCGCGTAGCACAGATCGAGGCCTCGGTTGCCAAGCGTGGCGCTCACGGACTGGTCCTCGTTCGTCCAGCGGCCGGCACCCGACGCCGAGCTCAGCTCAACAGCGTGACCGCGCGCTACTATCTCAGCGCCTAGCGATATTTGTTCAGTCACCGCCTGAAATAGCGGCATCTTGTTTGAAACTACCAAAGACCCAAATGTACACGGAATATTGGAAAACAATGCCTTTTTGGCGCTACGCAATGTCTGTGCAAAGTACCGGGCCGACGCCTCAGAATATTTTAAAAAATTAAAACGACATTTCGATTTTTTGTGTACTTGTCTGTACGCGTATTTCTTTTTGTTTGATGTGGGAGCACAAAATAGATATTAGTACTACGTGTGAGTGAGAGTAACTTAAACGTTGTTCATAAAAAAATATTAGTAGGAGGTACACGCAGCTCACCTGCAGATAATGAAGAGCTATGAATTCCCTGTTTACGGCGATAACTGATGCTGTGAAACTATTGAAGTAAGCATCAAAAATACTTTCAAAACTGTAGAATTCGGCGTCTGCTATTTGTGCCACCACCGTGGCTCGAGTGCTGTGCGTAGGGCCCACCCGCACCTCACTGCTCATCTGGCCCCCTGGAGCAGCTTCCATAACGAAATATGGTATACCACTGGGTTTTTCCTTATCCACGTAGGATAGAAACAACCTGTAACCCCCTGGGGAAACTGAACTGCACGAAAGTGTGTGCCCGAGTATCCAATTGTTTTTTTGACTCTGTTTGACTGACACGCAGCCGCCCTCGAAGCACTGAGGCAATCGGTACCGCGCAGCGTTGTGTATGTACCGCAGAAGACCAGGATTGATGGCCCCAGCTGGCAAACCCGGCTCTTTTTCACACACGCGACCAGTGCGGGAGCCCGTCACCCCCGCGCCTGTCTTGCCGCGGTCGCCAGCATTACTCTTTCTGCCATCAGCGTCCGGCAAGCATGCACATTTTCTTTCAGGCGCGTCCCCACACGGAATAGATTCATTTCTCCTCGGCGTGTCGGGATTTGAACAGCTTTTTGCGTAAAGGGTCTCAAGTAGACCTTGTTTAAAGAATTTAAGAATAGACGCTGAAATGTTTGTACTGCTGGCGCTTTCTTGGTTATTCATTTGAATCTGTTGAAAAATAGATTTCTTTCTTTGTAAACAGTAAGTGAGAATAATGAATTAAAAACTTAAATGGTAACGTCTGAGCCAAGGAGCTGTGAAATGATATAAGTCAGAAAAATGACAACGACGTTGAATGTCACCTTAAAAAAATTGTTTCAAAAATAGAACAATATTAATTTCATATTTTTTTTGGTTTATTAAATACCTAATATGAATGGATACGCAATAGTATAATAGTACTTACCTACCGACACGCTAAAACGGGATAAAATACGGCACAATGATAGCACAACAGATGTGGAATGGTGGGGCTTGGGTGGGGGGCCCAAGAACCCTACTCTACCGAAACTTTAAAGCTGAAGCTAAAAAGGCATGACAACTTTTTAGTCTGTGTGGTTGCAGTACCGACTAACCGACACACTTTCTGGTTATCTACCTCAGCAGTTAAGTACCTAACCTAGTTAGTTTAACTTTAACCATTTACTTTATTTATTAGTTGTGTTTGCTTAGAGCAACGCCTCTTCGTCCCGAATGTGTTTGTGCCGAAAAGAGCAACATGTTTTTTAAATAAATGTTAACTAGGTACTATCACAAACATTGCTCTGATTTCAAAGTAAGTAGCTATAAATAGCGGAGAAACCAGGCCTTTGAAAATGAAATTCCGTCGGACAAGAGAGTGCTCTACCGACAACGGTATCATTCTCTTCAGCATGATCTCCTGAATAAGAATATAGCGGTTGTCGCATTATACAGGTTTGGTAAATTTTTCAATAACCACTTGTCCGATTTAAACAAATAAGATGTCATAATGGTAGGTAGGTAATATCTTTAACAACATATTTTATTTTACAATGTTTTTTTATAAATACTAAAGTTTATTAAATAATTAGAAAAGAAATACGAATTTCAAATAAAGACTTTTTAGTTTTGTAGCATTGAAGCAGTAAATTAAAATTAACTACTATGTAATTATTTTAATCATCACATCAACCAAGAACGAAAGAGCCAAAAAGGTTGTGGAAAAATTTAATAAGGGATGTCCTTCCACCAAAGACTGAACATGATGTCCCTTCTCATATTTTCAATGCTGAAAATATTAATAAACATTTTCTCGAATTACCAGGACGTAATAGTGTAGATCTATCTGTTTTAAAATACTTTGAGGATCACAGATTTAACGATTGTACTTTCTATTTAAAATGTGTTAATCAAGAATTAGTGCTAAAGATGATTAATTCTCTCAAATCGAATGCACAAGGTAAAGACTTAATTTCTCTATATATGCTCTTATTATCTCTACCCGAGTCCTTACATGTAATAACGTCCATAATTAATAGATCTATTATTTCATGTTCTTTTCCTCAACTTTGGAAAACAGCTATTGTGCAGCCCCTTCCTAAAACACCACAACCTTCCACTTAAGGATCTTCGACCTATTAGTATTAGCCCCAGTCGTAGGAAGCAAAAAAACGACAAATACGGCTATCCATGAACCAAAGATTTCCTTCGGTAGAATTGATCCTTGGGTTCCTAAAATGGGTTTACGAAGTGGAGCCACCTGGATTTTTCAAGCAGGTTGGGGGAGGGGGGAATTCTGCCTTAACCAAGTCCGAGGTTTATAACTGCCTCAGTTTAGATACTAAGCCAAGTTTGGTATCATTTTCGGATAAATCAATGACGTAGAATTCATTTCTGGTATAAAAATTGCAATTTATTAAGAAGTTTCCTAAACATTACACAATAACCAATATTTTCAACTTCATTTTTTTCACTTTAAGTCACCGTAAATATTAAACTGATGTTCTTATTTGCAAACAAAAAATACGTTAACAAAGCTTATAGAATGAAGACTTGAAAAAATATAACTTACAATTTTTTTTATTAAGAAAATAATAGTGAAAAAAAATTTCACTGTCGCCTGCCGTCATTTTCTTTTACACATATGGAAATATTAATATTTTTATCATAACAATATGTGTATCAAATGAAAGGTAATAAATAGCCAATTCCAAATATATATACATTATAACACTTTTATGAAACTGTTTTGAAATAAACTTAAAAAGTATAACGCAGAGTTAAAAAATATCAGTAAATTATTAGAAAAACAAAAAATGCCAGTTAATACCGACAAAAAAAGGCAAATATCACAAGCGCGCATGTAACTACGATTTTTTTCAGATATTGTTAGGTACCTTGAGAGTAGTTTTACGCAAGTTTTAACCCTTGGAAACCCTGTACTGCTGGAAAAACTCGGCACTTGTTTCAGTATTTTTGAAAAAACTACCTTAAGAAGCGTTTTTCAGGTATCTCTACTCTATACTTTTATAAAGCTAACTAAATTTGTTACAATTTGAGCCTATCACAAGCAAGTTTCGAATTGATATTTAAAATTTTAATATTTAATAAAAATAATAACTTCCTTACAACGGTAACGAAGTTATTTTTTTAATTAGCCAAAACAAGAATATTTTCTTTAATTATTATTTTAAAAATAAAAGGATAATAGAGCTCCTACGAGGTATTTTTCTTTTTTCAATGTTCCAATTTGTGTACTTAATGGCAATGTTTTTCTTTAATCAAGCGAGTATTTTATTTTTATTAAGTAGTTTAACAATTGAATCGTACAAATATGAATCCAAAAATGATTCGACACCCTAAATTCATACGAATATGATATCAAACTGGGCATAGCAGCTTAACTAATACATCTATCGAGATTGGGCTGAAAGCCAAAACTTCAAAAAATTAACTACAATAATCGTGGTGGCTCCACTTCTTATATCCATCCTAGGGTCCTAAGGACCAATCCTACCAAAGGAAATCTCTGTTTCACAAAACGCCGTATTGAAAAATAAGGCAGGATATAGTGGCGTCAGTAGGGTGAAAACCCTACTGACGCCACTATATCCTGCCTTGTCTATCCAAGATTATGGAAAAAGTTGTGTATTACCAACTCATTGAACACCTTGAGAGAAATAACATCCTTCCTCAGGCCCAGTCAGGTTTTCGTAAAAACCGGAGTACTGAATCAGCGCTGCTAGATGTAACTTCAAAAATTCTGGAAGCACAAGACGCGGTACTCTTCTGGTTCTTCTAGATTTTTCCCGTGCATTTGATACCTACTTTAAATATTCCTTTGCTAATCTCTAACCTGATATATTACGGGTTTGATGTTCCTACGGTAAACTCGTTTCATAGTTATTTGACCGACCGCTCTCAGTACGTTAAATTGCGTAATAGTGATGGCTCAGCGACATATTCTACTCGATTACCAGTTTCACGTGGTGTGCCTCAAGGATCTATCCTAGGCCCCCTCTTGTTCATAATTTATAGTGCTGACTTCGAGCGTTGCTTGTGCTAAATCCCAGTAAATCAAAATTTTTAGTTCTAGGTTCAAAACGACAAGTCATGACGAGAATCCAACGATTTAACTTAATAACGAAAACGTACAAATGGTGAAGGAGGCATGTAATTTGGGTTTAGTTAAAGACTCTGATTTGAGATTTGAAACGTATATTCGAGAGCTAGCACGAAATTGTTTTTATCGTCTGAAAGTGGATTCGAGGTAATGCGCTCGCAAAGGGCGCTAATGGATCGAGTGCACCCGAGATATTTAGACGCCCGAGCGAGCGAAGCGAGCAAGGGCGAATATAGTTCGAGGGTGTGATAGCTACTTACAACCGAGGTAAGCATACTACTTTACATCATTCATGCGAGGTAAATAAAACGTTGACAATTATATTTTTCGTTCATTAAAAACCTCTCGTGGGGTTGATCAGACCATCAAACTGAACAACTTTCATTATGGGAAAAATCACGAAAAAAAATCTGCTGTTCCATACAAAAGTAAAATGCCTACTCCATCGAAATGTAAAACCAGCTAATTTTTTTTCGCGCTTTCAAAACGAATGTTATCATTTTATAAAAAAAAAATGTTTGACCAAGGAGTTTTGCATAGCTTGAATTTTCATAGTTTTTTTTTTAGTAAAAAGTTTCGTCATTTTATAAGAAAAGACTAAGGAGTTTGACATTGCTTGAATTGTAAAGTGATTTGAAAATGGAACGTTCTATCTAAACAATGCACTGTGTTGCACATGCCAACTTACACGGCCTCTTACTATACTAGTAAATCCTAGTTGCCGAGCAGTATGATGTAAATAAAATTTATGTGCTTTATCTTAAATCATTTTTTACTTTATTATATCGAGATCTTTGGCAGCCCTGTATCAGTCTGGTGTGATTCTGGCGTCAGTCAGAGTTGGTAAAATTGTGATCTAGCCTGATGGTAGAATTGCATTCCAGACTGATCGTGTAATCTCCCTCTTACACATTCAACTTGGCAGTGTAAGTGACTGGATCAATAATTAGTTTTCTCTTTATGCTCATTTATGCTAAACTATCAAAAGAATTATTTGTAAACTGATCGATAATGAAAGTGGCAAATCATTAATACTTAATGTTGTATCATAGTGTATACTTAAATGGATTTAATATGTATTTTGTGACTGGGTCTATAATAAGTCTTCTTTGTACTCATTTAATCTAAACTAACAGAGTAATTATTTGTAAACTGCCTGTCGATTCTGTAACCAAACTCGCATCTCACTTCGAACCTCACTTCACTTCGCGTGAATTTATTATTAGAAATTAGCTGAATATAAGCTATTTTACCGATTGTAAAAGGTTTAGCTATCTAAAATCTTTTGTGATTAATAAAACAGTCTAACATTATCTAATTTGTGATTTAAAATTTCCGCGAAGTGAAGTGAGGTTCGATCGAAGTGAGATGCGAGTTTGTTACAGAATCGACAGGCTGATCAATAATGAAAGTAACAGACTATTTACGTAGCAGCATATTGCAGTACCTGGGTACAACCGAGCTAAAGCTCGGTTATTACTATTTATTGTAAATGGTAGTTTAGGTGATAAAGTGCTTTGGCTACTTACTTTGGGTTTTTTTCGATATGCGTATTCTCAACCTCACAGCACTTGTCACAGAGAAACGCCATCTATTGTCTACAGCTCGTGAGCTTTGTAATAAGATGTAGTTAATTACATAATAATTCCGCGAGGCGTAGTTGTTAGTTTTTATGGCATTAGCCGAGAGATTCTGATGGCATCACAAAACGTAGATATCCGAAAAACTGTGAATTTAAAATTTGTATCGGTAATTTTTTTGTTTTGCACTATTGCTTCACAAGTCTCAATAAAATAAAAACTCGAAAGCAACATTAACAATTTTTTTTAAACTTGTCTAAAAACAACAAAAATTAAAAAATATAAATATATAAACTTGAACATATAAAAAAAAGTAAGTCACCGAGCGGGATTCGAACCTGGAACACTCGTTTCTTGTGGTCCGCGTCCTAACCCGCTGAACCAAACAGACATTTGCCGGCCGCGGACGAAATTAGCGACCATATTCTGCGTCGAAAGAAAAACGCATGAAAACGCGAAAACGCGCGTTTTCCCAAACATAAGACTAATCTAGATCGATTGTTTACCCTCGAAAACCCCTATATACCAAATTTCAGCGAAATCGTTAGAGCCATTTCCGAGATCACAGATACCATATATGTATATATATATATATATATATATCTATGTACAAGGCATGATTTGGGACTTGACAATTTGGGGTGGTAAATTCAAAGCCTGCCACCCCCGGTATTTGGGGATGCAGATATTTTCATTTATATGAACCATTTACCAAAGTTATTATAGTTTTAGTATGCAAAGTATGTTTCGAAACTTCAGAGACCCAACGTGTGTTTTGAGGTACATGTCCTTAAATGAAACGATGGGTAAATTTATACACACACACACGTGTATTTACATGAACGTAGCGTTTAATACGGAGACAAGACCTCAAACTATACATTAAGTAAAACAGATATGTGACGAAATACGGCTTTAAGTACTGATTTACAAATATTCACATTGCGAATCATTTTTGGTAAAAACTCTAAAATTCATGAAACCCATCTACGATAACAAACAACAATGCCGACTAAAAAGTCACAAAGTAAACAATATTATTAATTATTATCTCTCAATTTACGAATGACAATCAATCTCAACCTTTACTATATGTATAATTATGATTTTTTTAAATTCACCCGCCACTGACTGGTGACGTGTATTTGACTTACATCGTTGGTGTCCCCGGTCTCACGCACCGGGGTTTTTTCTATAAGTAATTTACTGTTCATGGTAGGTACCTACTTTTCTTTGGAAAGGTTATAAAATTAATACTTTAGTTTTGGCGATTAGATAACAGTATTTTTGACAATATTTTCAACAATAATAGATCTTGTAAGTATCGCCCAATATAAATAGTAATTTAGATACCTACTTTTCCTATGTCGCGTACTCTTAAATTATACAACAATGGTCTAGGTTAGCCACAAAATAAAAATAACCAACTGTAAAAATTTTGAATATCACGTCACGCTACTATAATAATAATAACCCAGGCAATTTAGGGTTTGGCCCGGACATTGATAATTACTAAGCGGGACCTTTTGGAATATGTTGGGACACCTTCCAGTATGACAATCAAAAATTCTAGGTGTTTTCAGACCCTGGAATTCTTAGCTATCCCACTAGGGAGGTCGTGGTACTTTTTTGAGCGTCATGCTGGAAGGTGTCCCAACATATTCCATAAGGTCCCGCCATTCAATGGGTCCCGCTTGGTAATTATCAATGTCCGGTTCATAGAATGGAATAGTTTATTTACCTAATTTTCCAAATAAATTCCCGGATTTTCTAGGATATCTTGGCTATCCCACTAAGGAGGTCGTGGGATTTTTTGAGCGTCATACTAGAAGGTGTACGTATATATTCCAAAAGGTCCCGCGTAGTAATTATCAATGTCATTGGCCCACCACACATTCCCACCGCTGTAACTCCTGTAAGCCAGGATCAACAGCGGCGACCATTCAAAACACTAGACAATGAAGTCCAGCGAGCCCGGGGGATTACTCTAATCTGTCTTGGAACCCGCAATGAATTAATCAAAGAAGATAGGAGGAGCAATCCATTGCAAACGGGAGACAGCAATAAAAACATGGCTATTAGAGAGCCAATTCCATTATTTATGGCAGAGTTTAAGACCCTACCGCAAAAGCACCAAAAATAAAAATATAACAAATGGAACCTAACATTAAAAAAAAAAATTAAAAAAAACTCGGCGAACCAGAGCTCACACTCCCAAAGAATATGATGAGCGGATCTTGGCTATCCCATTAGGGAGGTTGTGGAACTTTTTTGAGCGTCATCCTGGAATCCCAACATACCTATTTCAAAAAGTTCCGCTCAGTAATTATAATCAATGTCAAGGTTATACATAACCTATTTTGCCAGGTAAATTCCAGGTTTTTCCAGGATATCTTGGCTATCCCACCAGGGAAGGTAACTATGTGGGTATTGCCGAATTCATAAAAAAGGAGGTTATCGATTCGACACGTATGTATGTAATATTGTTGGAATTGCACAAGATTCGTATAGGTAAGTATATTATCCATGTGGGCTTCTAAACATGTGTGTTTCATAGTAGGTACTATGTACTATATACCTGTGTTTGTTCGTCCATTATGCCGCATTATGCATTCGTTCTTGTTCCATTTATCCATCAGTTTCTATGTATTTGGTAGGTATTCATTATTTTTATTGTAGGGCTGTTTTTTTTTTATGACCAACGTATACCTAGAGTATAAATGGCTGAACCAAGGATTTCGGCGAGAAAGCTTGCAAACTGAAAGTAGTGGCATGAGTGTAATCATGAATCGGCTCACAGTCTGCAGGCAGTACAATAGCGTTGAAAGGTTCTTCATTTTTCTTTTCCTCTCGGTTCGGTTCGAATCGGTTTCTGATACGGCTATAGGTATTTGATAATATTATAACATCAATCTGAGTTGTGCTTTTTAATATCAAGTTTATCCGTAATTAATTACCTATATAGTACATACTAACCGGATTTATGGCGTTGACTGTAACATATTGAATGCAAAAATGACATCTATTTCTAAATAACAACATGACTCCCTTTTTGTTACAACCTGTATAAGTGGGATGATTTGAATTTATAACCCCAAATCATGCCTTGTACATACACATCTCACGACCCCAAAGCATAGTTCGAGGACACATTCTCGAACTATGCTTTGGGGTCGTGAGATGTGTATGTACAAGGCATGATTTGGGACTTTTGGGGTTATATATTCAGAGCATCCTACTTATACAGGGTGTAACAAAAAGGGGGTTACAAGCCGAAATGGAAGATGAGGAAAACTGAGTTGATTAGCGTATAGTTGGCAGCCTCACCATGGAATTAGAAGGTTTTGACTGGGTCAAAAAATTGTTAGTAAATAGTGATAAATAGTGAACTATAGCATATAAATAGTGATACTATGGTTCAAAAGATATTTGAGTATCTTGGTGAGGCTGCTAACTTGACGTCAAGCTGGCAGACACCCTAAGAAATACAATTCGTATCAATGTGATTTATAGTTGATACCGTAATATCTCGGCTTGTATTGAAGCAATATTATTGAAATTTTGCGTATACGATTCACTATTTCCTAACAATTTTTTGGCATATAAATCACATTGATACGAATTGTATTTCTTAGGGTGTCTGCCAGCTTGACGTCAAGTTAGCAGCCTCACCAAGATACTCAAATATCTTTTGAACCATAGTATCACTATTTATATGCTATAGTTCACTATTTATCACTATTTACTAACAATTTTTTGACCTAGTCAAAACCTTCTAATTCCATGGTGAGGCTGCCAACTATACGCTAATCTGAGTTGCTCTGATCATGTCGGTCCTTTATTGAAAGTTGTTTAGTACGGTGTCCCTAACAACCTCCTTTCAGCTTGTAACACTTATTTTGTCACACCTGTAGTTTCCCTATAGGAATTATATGGCCAATATCTGAAGTTGATAATTATTAACCTGTAAAGTTAAGTGAAAAAGTTTGACGTGCCAGTGTCATAACTTTTATTGAATGGGCTCCTCAATGTATCGATTACTGTACTTATTGATTTGAAGCAGGTATGTGCGCTGCGTGTATTAAGGCTTTGAAAAAAAAAACATGTTAAGTAATTAAAGATTTATTACATATTACAAAAGCAAAAGGTACATAAAGGTACATAAATTCTCTATTCCCAAAAACACTAACACTACTTAAAATTAAGTTAGGTTAAGCTGAACATCTAGTTTCATTATAAAATTAATCTCTTTTAGAAGAATCACGCGGTCGATTTGGCTGAAACATGGCGTAAGTATGCCTTGTATAATGCTGATTAAACATGTGAAGCATCAAGTTAAAATAATGACTAGATTTAGAGTTAGACCTAATTTAACTATAGTGATGGTGACCTATCTTGCAGTAGTAGTTGTATGATGAGAGGGGTCTCATTAAAATGGATCGTTAAATTTTTCACACAGTCAACTTGTTGCAGCCTAGGAACCGAGATGTATGTACCTGATTAATGTAAATGCCACCGTAAGATTATAAACACCGTTAGTATATAATCTATCTCGCGAGATTGTAAACTATCGATAAATTGTAAATTACTGTGTGTGTCACTTACAATTTAACGCATTATTTTTCGATAGTTTATAATCACAGTTCATAATTTATCGATAGTTTACAAGTCTCGCGAGATAGATTATAAATTAACGGTTTTTATAATCTTACGGTGACATAAATATTATATTGAGGAAAGAATTTCTAAATCCCATTGTTGACTAAAGAGGAGTATAAAAAACCAATTTACTGAGACCCCCCTCACCATATAAATACTATGGCGAGAGAAGTCACCATAAATATAGTTAACTTAGGTCTAACTCTAAATCTACTTACAGCCGTACTCAGAGTCATCACATAAGTGAGGTTCGGCTGAACACAAATTAATGTAAAATTAAGACACAATAAAATAAAACATACCTACTTACACACAAACATAAACATAAAATAGTAGATTATTAACCAAGGGGATAAAGCAGTATCTTCTGACGCGGGTGAAGATTTAAATCGCGAGCGTGATGAAGGAAGGACTCGAGGTTTACTCCCGAGCGTAGCGAGGGTGTTAAAAACTTAAATCACGAAAAAGGTATATCTCGGTTTGTGTAGGATAATTACCTATAGTGGCCAACCCGACTTACGATTTACGATTATACCTACTCATACCTACCTTAAAAGTAATAAAAAGTTGATCCCTTTTTCCTGTTCATCGATTGTTTAATGGTTGCCTAAATCGATCATTAAGTATACTTATACCTACCTATTAGACACGTTTAGGTATTTTCCGTAAATGTCCTCAAACTATGCTGTAAGTAAAGTTACAATTTATTTAAAGTCCCCAGTACACGATGTCTGCGGGGTGTAAGACGCTGACTCCCGGACGTTTAAACCGAAAAATATTGCTGTTGGCGTATAACAAACGGACTATAGGGGGCTCGCCGGGGTCGCTGCTCGGGAGAATCATCAACCCATACCCAACAGGCAACTGTCTGGTGTGTGTCCATATCAGAAAAATCTGAATGCAGGTTTCCTCACGATGTTTTTCCTTCCGCGATAGCAATGCCTGACTGGGGATAGAATCCGGAACCTCTAGTTCCGTGGTCCGAACCGAAGCACAGATATACCTAACCTACATTATGTGGTCCGAAGTTTAAAGCCGCAAGTACACATTGGCCGATGTTGGTCCAACTTTGCAATGCATTGCTAGCCTTGCATGGCCCAGGCTCGACTTTGCGCCATGCAAGGCCAGCAATGCATTGCAAAGTTGGGCCAACATCGGCCAATGTGTACCAACAAGGCAAAACACGCTAATGGGTAGATTGCCCACCGTACTATAATATTATTATATAGTATTGTACTATATTTTGGGTCTGCGTACTATATACTGATTGTCTTTGTGTGGGTAAGCTCGGGAGCGTTCAGTCAGTCTCGGTCGAGACTCGAGACGTCGGTCTGGCTGCTAGTGCTAATGAGTTCACGCCTAAAATGTATTTCGAGTACCGTCAGCATCGAAGGGTCACGTCACTTTGAAGGGTCAGTTCGAATCAAATTTGCGCAAAATTGAGTTATACGATTTAATAAAAAACATAAAAGCGATTTTATAACGTACAAAATAGATGACATCATCAAAAGTAAAGGGTTTGATGTAATACGCCTCCCTCCTGCCTTACCACCCTGAACTTAATGCAATAGAAAATATTTGGTGGGTTCTTAAAAACTACATTGCCCTAAGAAATGTTGAACAAAATATGACCAACACAGAAAAACTTATTCATGAAAGTAAAGAAAAAATAACTTGTGAAACATGGCGTAATACATGCAAAAGTGTAATTGATAGAGAAACCGAATATATGAAATATTTTGACAGTGAATTTGAATTCATAATAAATTTACAAGACGAAAGTGATGACGAAACTGACTCTGAAGATTATAGTTATGATTCTACCTAAATTTAATTTTATTCTATTTAATGTAACGTGATTGATTACGTGGTACTAAAAATAAATATTTTGTCATACATTTTTTATTTTACCATGTCAATGTCATATCCACCCAACGGACTAAGATAACTAAGGAAGTGTAATTCCGCTCAAAAAATAGCACCACGCAAACTAACACAGAGTGGGCGGGGCTAAAAAAGTACTAGTGAAGCACGATTTAGTAATGTCTGCCACGCGCTCGGCGACAGTCGTTAGCGTTACCACAAAAAAATAATTAGAAAAATGATTAAAATGACGTCATGTGTGGTCAAGTGGTGTAAAAGACCAAAAGAAGGCAGCAAAACTAAACAGACATAACATAACATAGGAAAGTAACATATTTTTCGTTTTTTAGAAATATCTATGAGCGTATACATACAAAATATGGTCGTTGATATGCAACAAGTGTTCAGTCGCTTTGTGGGGCAGAGTCAAATCTTCACATTCACTGCTATCACACATTTTTAAACAAGAATAAAACTCTCTCATGGAATTCAGTACAACAAAAAAAGGAAAATTTAAATCAAAATTTTTTAATGCTAAAAATGGCGCGTCCTGCAATATGCAATACATAGAAAACGAGTAATCTGATGTAATCTCCTTGTTTTTTATTATTATACAGGGTGTAACAAAAACGCTGTCCAATCCGTGAAGGGATGATTAGGTAGGTACCTATAAAGATTCTATTCACGCAATCCTCTTTGATTAACGAGTAAAAATCCCAGGTTAAAATAGAATAAATAAAAAATGAAGAACTCACATTGCAACACCGAAGGCAGCAGAGTGGCACGACAAGTAGTGACGTCATGAGGTCAACAAGACCGTCAGATCAGAACACAAAGTAATGACAATTTCCAGAAACTATGATTTTTATGCAGCTCTGAAAACAGCTTTTTAATATGGAGTTTGATCCGCGGATCATTCTGCTGGAACCCCAATGTGAGATCTGCTGCGAAAATGCTACTCCATATTTCCACCACCAATAGAAATATATGCCTAGCAACGGTGCACTAGATTGTCCCGAACACTTTGCAGCACACCTGTATTCCACTTAATTAGTACAAATGTGGCTATTATTCGCAAACGCATTACGGATTCACTCTCTCAAATTTTTTTAAACATCAACTGTAAACATGACCTCACAAATAAAAATCAAGGGGTGTCAAATCTGGAGATCGCGCTGGCTACGGAGTTGGTCCACCTCTTCCAATCCACCGTCACCCATATTGCTAGTTTAGGTATTTGCGCACCGGTCAATAAGCATGTTAAAATAGTCTGCATTTGAAAAAGATCTTGACAAGAACAAACTTTGACTTGGTGGAATACGCTGCTATAAAAAATACATTACGACAAACTGAAAACCTCCTCCTTTTTTGAAGTCGGTTGAAAAGGCGTCGCTATAAGAATTTTGTATTGCCAATTAAAAAATTAAAATAAAGCGACGTATTAATACTGTTGTTCTTTATCAGTCACACCTCTAAAAGACGTATTAAGGTGTTGCTCGCGCAAATGTGATAATTATCGACATAATAACTATGTACTTACATGTTATGAAAAAAAAATCTTTACAGAATACATTGTCTTTTATCAAGCATACCTATTTTATTTCAATAGCTTGCCTAATTTTAGTCCTTCTTGAAATCATATGTCTTACCAATTCGTGACAAATAATATGATCATCATTCATCAACATCATCATTTTATAATTTTCATAAAATAAAATAACATTAAAATCATCACAGCCGAAAGACGTCCACTGCTGACATAGGTCTCCTTTAGTTTTTTAGAGCGACTAGTTACAGGCGACTTGCATCAAGCGTATTCGAGCGGTCTTTACCAAGTCGTCTGTCTACATAATAAAACAAACATTAATGTACTAATTTCATAAAACAATTTTATGATGCCGCCCAGCGCGCCGTACTAGGTTAGGTGTACTGACTGCATTCTACGTTACACCGTCCTCGCCTCAATGACAAAGGCACGACAACGACCCAATGAGTGACACAAGGCGAGTCAAATATCCAATCATGTTTGATCTGCGTTCAAACCCCAGCCAATAAAAAACGTCATATGCGTTAGAATACAATCTAATGCCGATTATGCGTGCATTGTAATAAGGTATGTTTTTACTAGTTCATTGTTGAGTTTGCGACCTTTTGTGTTACAGAATATGTGAAGGTGCCATTTTTTATGCAATATTTGTTAGGAGTTAGGCTTCCTTAGATCTTAGTTCGTTGTATCCACCAAACATAACACAAATTAATTATTTTGTTCATTAGCAATGAGCTTGCTAACGCTACCTGCAGTTACGCACACAAGTGCGCGTATTCATACGCGTAACAACTACAAGTATAGCTCACCCGTCTTCGTGACAGAGTACACACGGCGACAGCTCAAGCTACCCTATTTGGACTTTGAACTATTAAAAGTTGTACGCTGCGAATCGTGCGAGAGGGTGCGGTATGCTGTTGATGTTTCGTCTCACGGCATTCTACGCCCGCGCCAGCAGCCGCGTCTATGCAGGCTCTCTAGCGCACTATTTTGTGTTTTGTACGCAGTGTAGTTATGGTTATATAGGGTGCGTAGCTTGATCTGTCGCCGTGTGTACAAGTGAGTAAGATAGCTTCAAACAAAGGTACCAAGCGCGCCTTGTATGACGTGTGCACGCCGCCGCGCGCCGTATTCAGACGCACACAATTACAAAAATATAGGAACAAATTAGAACACACAGTCAGGGCTGCGTACGATGGACGTTGCTGCTTGCCGCGTCATAATATGCGAGAGTTGCGAGACGGACCCGATTGTTGCGCTCTTGTTGATTATGTATTTTTAATTACGTAGGTACTTACTTTTAATATTTTGTTAATCATTTCAAAGTCAACAGCTCATCGAGTGTTTTTTTGTTGGTATTAGATTAGGTGGTACCTACAATAACTCAATGGATACATAGGTATACCTAATATAACAGTAACATAAGTAGGTACCTAATTACTTACCTACCTCTCCTCTCCGCTTTGGTGGTTACCGGACCTTTTACCTACCTTTCGGCGTGTATCGAAAAAATACTGAAAGTAACTTACCTACCAAATATATTAATTAATTAATTTCTGCTCTCTATTCCCGCAACTTCGGCATTCACAGAAAGGATAAAATATTTTCAGTAAAGAATTCTAAAGTAGCGAGAAGAACGCAAGTCAACAGAGCGTGTATTTCTTGAATTAAAAAAAAAAGAGCTTTTCCTTTACATTAATTAGAAAATTTATTGCGGCAAAGCGACAAAGCATATTATGACACTTTTATAAAAAAAGTTTAAAAAATTCAAGAAGTGCAAAAAAATTTCGTTTTTATTCAAATAAATAAATAACAAATACATTATCTTTGACTTTCTTTGCCTTTTCCTTAAAATACTATATTTTTTCAAAGTTTAGGTACAGCTTGGCAAAAAAGAGTATGGAAAAAATGAGGGCGCTGCGGCCACCCCATATACTACGACTAGACGATTGTGATACTTTGCTAAGAAAATTAATATTTGTTAAATATTTCTAGTTTTATTTGGAATAGGAATTACTTTTCTTTTAACCTAATATTTTCGTGTAAGAAAAAGTTTGTCTTATGGAACATACATCAAAACCGTCCAAATCTTTCCTCGGATGACCTTTTCGGTGCTTTCCCGGTGTGGAAAATTTTCCATTATTTTCAACACCTTCTTTTTCAATATTTCTTACATTATTGACACTAACACCTGTAAATAGCAAGTTACAGTGCTTGTGAGTACCCAAGAATAATTTATGTTTATAAGAATCAAGCACGTGTAGTCGTTGTATACGCGACTTTACTTGACAGCAAAGTGGTGTTGCCATGAAAGAAAATATTTAGTTCCATCTGTCACCACGTCAAACTCTTTTTTGCCAAGCTGTACTATATATTTTAATAGTTTTGAAAAATACTATATTTAGTCGAAGAAATGTTGGCAACCCTACCAACGAGGGAGTTTCTTGCCGTTTGCTCAACCTCAATGACCATAATAAAAAAAAAACGCGTAGGTACCTATAGAATCACAGTCTGAATCATGAAAACCGTAGGAACTGACTATATGTAGGCACTTTCAGCGCAAATTCCTTTAAAGCTGTCTATCTATCGAACGAACTAACTAACAACGGATTTTTGTAATCTAATTTTCACCCACTTCCTGTGAACCGATTAAGTTGAAACTTTACAAACACGTAGGTACCTATAGTTCTGATGACAATATAATATTATGGTAGCATGGAGTTGATCTGATGATGGAGACGGAAGGTGGTCAAGAGATCTCCTTGATGAATTATAGCAGAGTACTCGTGTTTGGTATCATTTAAATTATTTCGATGAGAACTTTATGTAGTACCTACCGGTAAGATTGAAGGTCTGATAATGGAGACGGAAGTTGGTGAAGGGATCTTCTCGATTAATTATGGGAAAACACTCGTGTTTGGTCTCATTTCAATTGTTGTGACGAGAACTTAGTGGTACCATTAAGATTGAGGGTCTGTTGATGGAGACGGAAGGTGGTCAAGGGATCTCCTCCCATGTAGGTATTATAGTAAAACACTCGTGTTTAGACTCATTTAAAATTTTGCGATGAGAACTTTGTGGTACCAGTAAGATTGAGTCTGATGATAGTAAAACACTCGTGTTTAGACTCATTTAAAATTTTGCTATGAGAACTTTGTGGTACCAGTAAGATTGAGTCTGATGATGGAGACGGAAGGTGGTGAAGGGATCTGCTCAATGAATTATAGAAAAACACTCGTGTTTGGTCTCATTTCCATTGTTGTGACGAGAACTTTGTGGTACCATTAATATTGAGGGTCTGATGATGGAGACGGAAGGTGGTCAAGGGATCTCCTCTATAATTGTAGCAGAGCATTCGTGTTTGATCTCGTTTCAATTGTATCGATAAGAAATTTGTGATATCAGTAAGATTGAGGGTCTGATGACGGAGACGGAAGGTGGTTAAGGGGTCTCCTCAGTAAATTATAGTAAAACATTCGTGTTTGGAGTCATTTCAAATGTTGCAATGAGAACATTGTGGTACCTATCAGTAGTGTTTGGTCTCATTTCATTTCTTTCGATAGTAAAATGGTACCGATAAGTTGGTATGTTTGATGATGGAGACGTAATGTAGTCAAGGTTTCTCCTTTGTAATTTGTTGTCAAACGCTCATGTTTGGTAACATTCAATTGGTTTTGATAAGAACCTTGTAGTCCCGGTATGATTTAGGGTCTTATAATGGAGACGGAACGTGGCCAAGGGATCTCCTCAGTAAACTATTGCACAACACTTGTGTTTGAAATCTTATAATTTTTGTCTATATTTTTGTCTACGATTTTATAATCAAAATTAATTAACAAAGTATTAATTTATAATATGAATCCCTATTGTAATACTTTTTTCGTAATAATTATTAAGTTAGGTTGACATAGATTATACTCAAAAATTTTCAGCTAACAGTATTGTACAACATAGTATGAAAATGTAACAAAGTTATTTTTTACCGTTTAGTGCAATTTTCATCAAAGTAAAATTGTTTTACTCATAAAGTTTTTTTTACTTATTTTATACACAATTTATATATACTTCTTCGTATAAAACAGTTTGAGGACAGTGCACACTATCATGCAGAGCATATAAATCGTAGCGTATAAAAAATCGAGACCCGATGTAAACGATTGGTAAGATTGTGTATAAAAGATTTCGCTGACCCCATAGTATCCGTTGAATACATGATTACTTTGAGACATGTCCCTAAACTATACAAAAGTCCTCAAAGCATGCTTACACTGTAAATTTTGTCCTCGAAGTAAACCTTGTACATAGATATATATACAAGAATTGCTCGTTTAAAGGTATTATAAGAAATTTTTTATAATTATTGTCACCACCACGATTGCATCTGAAAACCAGCGCCACTTGTTTCAGTTGTTTCAGCAAAAAATTGTAAATTTGATGTTAGTTTTATATGTTTTGTAACTATTTTTCCGAAAAAACATTTTCTATCTATCTATCTAATTAAAACTATGAAGATTTGCCTCAGAAAAAATACTGGTGAATAGTCCAGTTATCCCAATATATAGCTTTCAACAAAAATTGGTTTGAACGAGATATAGTAATTAGTTTTTGAGATATAGCACATTTTCTAAAACCGTTTCATGCCAACAATGTGAGACACAATGTTATTTTTGCAGACGAAAAGACGAAAACTTAGTGGTATTAAATATGGTATGGTATTATATAAGGTAAATACGGAACCCTACGGCGCGTGGCCAGCCAGACTTCAACTCAGCGCACTGCCGAACAGTAGGATGTATTAATCCTTCAGCTCAACATGCCCGCGTAGTTAAAGCACAGAATAGATATTCGTGCTATAAAGTTTTATGTAAGAGACTTTTTAACTTTTAGTGTGAGTTACACCAAATCGCTGTCAAAGTTACGGTTATCGTCAAATGATAATACCTACTACCTATTTGTCACGTCAAATTTGTCAAAGGACATCATGCTGGCTGGCAACCTCATTTTTTGGCTATCTTGTGCTTAACCGGTACTTTAACAAGCTTGTTATCGTTATAGTTAGGTGGTGCAGTGCAACTCAGCCTTAGACAGATTGTTTTTTTTCCTGTCTGGATTCCGTAACTCAGCGTTGCAAAAGAGAATCGTAATACATCCTACTGTTCAACAGGACCGCGTGCTGAGTTGAATTCAATTTTTTTTTCAATTCAAAAATAATTTATTTAGTCTAGGCTGTTACAAGCACTTGTGAATGTCATAGAAGCTACGCCATCGGTTCGCAAACCCTAAGCGGGAGACCTTGTAACGAGAAGAACCGGCAAGAAACTCGTCAAGGGCTGCTTTTTTCTCCCTGTATATTTCATACAGAGTCGTCAATATTGAAAAATGAGCTCCACATTTAAAGTGAGGTCATTTTCCATCACAATAATTATATAATTAACAAAAGTTTGCACACAATGGGTAGGTAGGTTGAAATTAAATACCTACTAGGTACATATCGGATAGGTAATGAGAGTAAATAACTTTCAACTAGTTGAGAAATCACTCTGTCTGCTACTCGAAAGTGCACCTGTAGGCAAAATATACCAAAAAACACATAATATAAATGTGAAAGTTTGTGGGTTTGGATGTTTGTTCCTCAATCACGCAAAAACTACTGAACGGATTAGGTTGAAATTTGGCACACATCAGATAGTAGATAGCCTGGATTAAAACAAAGAATACTTTTTATCCCGATATTCCCACGGGAACGGGAACCACGCGGGTGAAACCGCGGGCGGCCGCTAGTAAAAAAAAATTAAAAAAAAATGCAATTCTTACAATTCAATATGCGTTAAGATAGGTATTCAGAAGCAGACCCATTCCCACTGGCAGCACCCGTTCACGAGCATGACGCATAGACCAGCCATCGCTTCGCTCAACCATATTTGAGGGAACGTAACGACCCGCCCCACACGACACCACCGCAGAAATGATGACCTAGTACTTAGGCTACCCATCCTAAGGCACCGAATTGAAAACTAATATCCAAAAGCTTTTCATAGGCCTTTACTTACAAAACTACTGACTATAGAAAGCAAAATGATTGAAGGATGGTTTAATAAGACGCTGGCCAGACACGCACTTGGCCGGTTTTTTTTTCTGGGCCAAATCTTCATAGTTTTAATTCTGTAGAGGATTTTTGAAACATTGTAAAGAAAATTTCGCCACGCAACAACAAAAATAATTACTAGATAAAAATATTTGATAAACACAAAATGAGTTACTTCCCCTCCCCGCACAGGCGAGAGCTTTTGTGTTTTTGCAAAACAAAACTCATACGCCACGCCCCTAACATGTGGACAAAACATTGTTTTGATGTTTGAAAACACAAAAACACGGTAAGAGTATATATTCTGTGGCGCAGGAGACCACTGAGCAAGTAATCACTACGTTGACCGGCGATTGATAGCACTCGGAGCGGAGCGTAGGTTCTGAACGCAACCCATCCCACCCATCTGACATTTCGACATTTCCTTCTTTTCGTAGAGTTAAAATAAGGACAGCAATAGAATTTAAGCTGTCAAAACGGGGTTTTATTTATGGCTGCATTCCGAATCACACTAAAATCGATGACAGCGCACTAAAATGCGTTCCGAGTCGGTGATTTTGTATGGGTTTGACAGATAACGTGAGCGCTGACATCGATTTTATCGTGATTCGGAATATAGCCTATGTTTGATTAAGGAAAATCCTTGCGAAAACCGAATCGAAGGAAGATAAAAAAAAATAGTTTTGTTGAATTTGTGTCGATTCAACAGTGCAAGTTAAGTTTACTTTTAGGTGTAATAAAGTGGTAAAAAATTAATTCATAATACATACAATACAAGAGAAAGAGATTGAAAGTTGAAACCTATACTAAATTGTGTATTGCATACCTAGGTCTGTTAGTATTTTATTAATTTTTATTTCATAGCATACATTAAAAGTAAAGTTGCTTGCTCCAAGGTTAAATAATTTCTTTGTTGCATTTCAGACGTTGATATGACGACAGTAACCAGTAAACTATTGGAACTTTTGCGGAATCTCAAATCCGATGCGGTTCCTAAACCGCCAAGGACTGAACATGCAGAGCCAGATTCATCAACAGAAGTGCCAGCCACAGACGAGCCCGAGGTTGGTGATTCCCCTCCAAATAAAAAGGAAAAAGATAAAGATGAAGATTATGAAGAAGTGGTGTTTGGTGAAGAAGACTTCGTTAAAGAGAAAAAGAAGTCAAAGTTCCCTTTTAAATCTAAAAAGAATAAAGGTGATGTGCCTAAAGAACCAAAGGGAACGAAAACTGATAAAAATGGAGTCTTCTGTTCAGTAAACACTCAAGGTAGGCAGTTATTCTAGTGATTTTATAAATTTTGATCAAAAGGATGTTTTAAACTTGAAATGCCCAGTTTTAGAAAGTTTTTTGAATAAATTATTGAGTAATCGTCACTAAAGAGTCAAGTCACAGATTGATCACTTTTTATTTATTGTTACAATGATGTTTTTGTGAAAACCCCATAGACAGGCAGGATTACCTAGTTTGGGGACTACTATTAATAAAAAAAAACATTATTATTCAATGCTATAGACCAGTGGTGTCCATACTTTTTCTTAAGGAGATCGACCTAGCAAAAAAGTATGACAAGAGATCGACATTTTAACCGTTTAACCCACCAAATATTTATTAAGATAAACAATTGTAAAAGTAAAACTACATTGGGTGCAAAGTATCAAATCTGTTATCCTTGGCGATCAACCTTAAAACGTCTCGCGATCGTCGATCGTGATTAGAGATGGGCAAAGGACCCATTTTGACCCGATTGCTGGGTTTAAACCCAGTGGCAGAACATTTTGTTGAACTAAATAAAATCTTTAGAAATAAGATATGTTTCGTCCTTTGAATATTTTTCTGTATTGATTTAACAAGATATTGTTTCCATAGCAACGTCACATTTGACATATCAATAGAAATAAAAGGACTATAAAAAAATTCTATAACATACAGTGTGGGATTTTATTGGGTTTAAACCCAGTGGTCGGGTTTAAACCGGGTCTTTTGCCCATCTCTAGATCCACTGCAACACTGCTCAAAAATGTATGGCAAAGTGAAAATTTTACCGATAAATATAATAAAAATATAATATGTCATTTTGTATGGCAGGCACTCTGCAAATCACTGTCTATTGTCAATTTAACTTTTCTGCACCTGCCGCATTGTAAAAAAAAAAGAGAACCACCCAGTGGGATGGTAGTCCCACTGGCTGGCAATATGGAAATAAAATGCTGTCTTTCATGAAAAACTGAGAAAATGAGTCACAGAGTATAACTTTATTAGGCTTGTTAATCAGATAAAGTTGCCCATACACGAATAGCCAATATCTATGAGAACATAACTATTTATCAATCCCGTATGTATGCCGGCTTCATGCGTCCACACTGGCGTTGATGGAATGACTTGAGAGATTTTGCTCTGGATGCATATGCGTCCGAGCTTGTGTTGAAGAATTAATTGCATTGGTGGTTGGCAATAACATTATGATTCAGTAGCATTTATTTAGGTTGCTATTAACTTAATGTATGAGTGGTTTTTCTGTTTCCTATTTTATATTTGGATAAATACAGTTAATAAATACAGTTGTATGACCTTGCTAGTATTACAAAAAAAACTTTTTTTTAGCTACCGGTGCTGTTTACAATGCTATCAACTCTAAAAATGTACAGTTTGGTAGCAACCATGTTTACTACATGTCCGCTACCAAAAGTACAAACAAACATGAAAACTTTGAGGGTGATGAAAATGATGAAGAGAATTATATTCCCAAAGATAATTGTATTACACTGCTGATGGAATCTGATATAGAGGTAACTTACATATTTTGTATAGAATTTTTATATTTTGTGTTTATTTATGAAAGACTTGTATAAAGTGAAAAATCTAATGTAGGTGAAATGTTATTAATTTTATGTTCTATAAATAACCCGTGCAGATAATATAAAGGCCGCATATAGTGTGAGTGAGTGCGATAGCATGACTCACATATACAGTCATTGCCAATTAGAGTGACAGAACACACACAGACAGACTTTCGATTCTGAATTCTGAAACGGAATCATTCCGAATGCAGCTATGTGGCCGGCTTTGGGGACATATAACAATGAAGAAAATATGCCTATTACAACAAAGCTAGAATATATTTTTGGAAAATTAAAAACAACCTAATATTTCTTTCAGCCATCTTTTAAATACATGAACTTTATATCAAAGAATTTGGGCATGAACTGGAAAGCATTCTATACAACACTTGGTTACCTCAAAGGGTACATTGATACACTGGTATCAGAACATGGCATTATTGAGGTAAGAAAGTTTTCATTACGTCAAATTAAGATTCAAGCTGAAAAGCAATAATAAAAAAAAACAACAATGTTTTATAATATAAAATAAAAAAAATACATCTTTGTTATAAGTCTTGAATAAAAAAAATATCCTAGATAATGCTTCATGAACTAAAACAGCACGCAAATGTGGCACCAACTGACAAAACAAAAAGAGATGCAATCTGAGTACAAATTACTATTCTGTCGTCTGCGTGGAGTTTTTTTTGCTATCCCTCGGGAACTGTAAGTTTTTTCTGGATGAAAGGTCCCTATGTCCTTTTCTGCGCCCCTGACAACGTGTATGCAAAATTTCATGATGATCGGTTCAGTAGTTACGACGTGAAGGCGTAACAAACAAACGGACTTTCGCATTTATAATATTAGTAAAGATTTTCTCGTGCAGGCTCGATACAAACTGCTGGATGACTGGGTGAAGAATGACGATGATGGGTCTCTTGGCCGCCTGGCGACTTTACTGTGGGAAGCTGGGGAGAGACAAATAGTTCGAGAACTGTCGTTAATTTACAAGGAAAGTAAGAAATAGTCTTAATTTTAATTGTATTATAGTCGACGTCACGTTGGAATACTACAAATTCAATATTTTTTTTTCAATCAATTTTACACTTAATTAATTTTGTATAATATCCACTTCTAATCTAAGGTTTATTTATATAAATTGTTTTGTAAAGTTTTGTATAACTTTATGTGCTGCTGAATGTAAATTTTTGCTGTCTTTTTTATTGAAAAACGACTTTAGCCCTTTTTTTTAATTACCTATTAAATCTATGCCATATAAACATTAACTCTAATGCATTAATGTTTACCAATTACTTAATACTCTTAAATGAATGTAATTTTGAAGAGCTAGATGGCGCAGTGGTTTAGCGCTTGGCCCAGCCATTGCGAAGGTTACGCAACTTTCGCGAAGGTCGGTTATAGGATGGGTGACCAAAATTGTATTATATCGAGCACCTTCGTGTTTCGGAATGCTTATTAAGTTGTGGTCTCGACTGCATTTGCAGTCATTAAACCCACCAATCCGCATTGGGCGCGTGGTGGGTTTATGGCCCATCCCCCTTATTCCCAGTAGTGGGGACATTAAAAATGGCTGATGGTCTAACTAACCAAATGAATGTTGTCATAACAATTTGTATAGTATTTTGATGATTGCGAGTGTACAGTACGAGGCATATAACTTGAAATCGGGTGGGGATTGCGCGGAACGCGTATTTTGGGCATGCGTAGCGTTAAGGGGCGCGGGTGGCGGGAGAGGGGCGCGCGCTATTGGTCGCTCATAAGAGCACATGCTCGAACTTATCCCTAAGTACTCCGTCGAAAAAATTTCAAGATACATGCCTCGCACTGTAAATATTTTTTCATCCATCCTTCCTTTGACAGCATGAAAAATAGAGAAGTCCACTTCATTCCAACTACATGTTGTCAGACCATGCCAGTACAATGAACATTATAGGCAACCCAATACAAACTATGATTATAATGTAAGTAAATTGATAAAAGTAAAATAAATTGACTAAGTACATAGGTATAATTTGATAAAGCTAAGTAAAGAGATTATTATTAATCAACTTACACATTTATTAAGTAACAACTCATCATCGTTCAGAAACCCCGAACAAATGACAATGCTCAATTTATAACACTAATGGTTCAACATTAACTTAAAAAAAGGTTTATTTTTATATTGGATTTTTTGTATGTTATTGAAACGTATTGTTTTTTTTTTATTTAGTTTGTACAAAAGCAGTATAAATATAAAGTCCAAACTTTGCATAATTTAGTTTAAATATAAGATAAGTGATATGTCAAATGGTGCTTTTTAGGTAGTATATAAATATATGAAACTTTACACCGGCAATTGTATATGTAAATTTAGCCCAATTTAATAAATAAAAGTCCTATGTTTACTTATATTATGGCTACTGTGATTATTCTGAGAGATTTATTTGTAAAAAGTACATAATAATTACTCTAGTCATCAGGCAAAGTTTTTTACTGTGTTCTGGCATAATTACACTACAGATAGCCTTTGGCTCCATTTACACCGCTTTGGAAGGGAATCGTCTGGAATAGAAGCGAATTTTATCGTACATACATAGTATAATGAGTCTTATGTCTTTTGTGTAAGGTGCAAACTAGTACGAAAGGATACTGCGCGCAAATGCTCGAGAATGCGCACGAATTCCCCGGAAGAAGCGCGACCACTTTTTTTGGGTCGTATCAAGTTCGCATCGCGGTGTAATTTGGGCCTAAAATTCCTAATTAGTGAATGTGAATAGTTATTAGAGATTATGGAATATACAGGCTATACACGCGCAAATATGAAATATTTTGTGTTAGTTATAAGACTGATATTTACTAGTGTTTATGGTTAAACATTAGCACGTGACTCGCTACTGTAATTTGTAGGCCATAATAATTGTAATTAATAAATAAATTGTAATTTTAGCGTGTTCCGACAACTAACGGCAATTGTTTACTATGAACTATGTCACAAACTATGTTATCAAAGCAAAATTATCTCATTAAATGCAATATGTTTGTAGTATTATGCCGAATACAACTTTAGTGTGTACATATTCACTTATATGTGTACATTTGTTGTTTATATCGTTGGTTTGGATGAACAGGGTATCAACTCGAAAATTTGTTTTTTTTTGTTTTTTAATGCAGTCCTAATCAAAAAATTGAGATCTTTCTAATGAATAAGGTCTTAAAACGATCGGGGGGAAAATGGCGCGGAAAGCAGGTTGTATCTCCATCCTTTTCGCACTTTTAGACCCTAACTAAGCTTTGACTAACACAGTTTTATTCAGTCTTACACCGTGAAGCTACAGTAAAAGGTCGTCGTTTCTTGAACAGGGTATTAAAACTAAAAAGTACTGTGTTCATTATGTCTAAAGTTTTTTTAGATTTTAATTTTTTCATTTATCATAATTTAACGGGCTTATGCCCGGCTGCAAATGGCCAAAAAAACTATAAATTAAATATTTATTTCTATTCAATTACCTTCTATACGATAGCTTTTAATTGACTTTATGATTATTATACCGTATAAGGTACTTTTTTGAGATACTACTATGTTGCTCAAAGTTTAAAAAAAAATAAGTTTAAACTTTATTTTTCAAATGTTTTATTTTAAAAACTGTATTAGTATACACCTTTCTGAATAATTTTAGGATTTTCTCAAAACTACTTTACTGAAAATAAGTAAAAAGTATTAAAAAAATATTGTCAAACGTATAGGCTTTAAATATATTTAGGTCGGGTGTACGAAATAATAATAGCGGCTAAGAGGAAACTTTAAAATTGATGGAAAATCTCTGTTTTTGAGATAATACCCTATTCATCCGGACCAACGACATGTGCCTACAATAGCGAGTCGCGTGCTAATGTTTACCCTTAAAGCTCGACTATTTACAACCTCACGTAACCAGCGAAGTGTAAAAAAGCAACCCTATATTCCTATCTACCCTAAATACCGAATTATTATTATCATTATTGAACACAATAATGAGCTAATAATTCGGTATTTTTGTAATTTTACTTGTAGATTAGAAATATATTGAATCCGCGACATAAGCATTTAATAATTAAAATGACATTCCAAGAATTACTACTTACTACGTATTTTATGTAAGACACAAAACAAAACAAACAAATATTACATGTTACAAAATGGCCCTATACATAGAATAAATAAATAAGTTTTATTTATTCTTATGCCTATCCCGAATATGGTAGATACGGACAATCAAACTGAACAACTTTTACTATGGGACTTAACTCTGTAATCGCGAAAAAAATCTGCTGTTTCATACATTTTGATATTTTTTTTGTATGAAACAGCGTCTTTTTCTCGATTTCAGAGTTGGTCCCATATAGTCCCGGGCGTCCTCGTCCCTTGTTTGTGGCGCCGCGCACCCGTACAGTGGCACGTGTAGGGAATGCAATCCGGATAATCCGTAATCCGAAAAATCCGGATATCCGCACATTTTTACTAGACTTGCAAATCCGGATTTGAAAATCAAATTCGGATTTTTCGAATAATAAGAAATTGTTACAAAAATAATTAAACAAGCAAGTTTCTCGGAAGTATTCCACTTACGAGTAGAGCAATTGAGCGAATAGCAAGTAAATATTGATAGCTGTGCTTTAAGTGGAATACTTTAGTTGTTATTCGCCCAATTGCTATTCACTCAGTTGCTTTAAGTGGAACACTTCGTTTCTCGCACTAGCTAGACGGTAGATGCTATTTACACGACTGCCCAAAAGGAGTGTATATGTTTAGGGTTCATATATGTTTGTGGGTATGTGAGTTTTTTCTAGACGACGCCATTCATGCGTCTTGCTAGTGCCTTGTCTCAGGTCTGTCACATTAAGTCCCAAAAAGTTCGCTCTCCTTGTGTTTCTGCCGATACTACTCCCCTTTTATCGTCAATTTCTGAGTGTACTTGCAGCGTCTCTAGCTAGTAGTAGCGATGCCAATGACACTTGCGCGGTAGACCCACTGGTCGGTCTACCGCGCAAGTGTCATTGACATCGCTATCTGCTTCATTTGACAGATAAGTATGAAACATTACTACTTTTATACTTCGTATCACTTTCATTAGTGCGTGTGCTTCTTGTCGACTGGCAAAATGACCATCATCTTCTATGCGAACTTCTTGGTTGTTTTCACTGGTGCGCCTAGGGTCTCTTCTTCCCGTTGGCGTGGTGGCATATAGTCTTCCGGATGGTGCGCGGGTGACACTCCTCCTAACATCCTAAGGAACGAGTGGCTAATACGGCGCGCCTCTCAGTGTGCGTCCACAGTGAACGCGCGGTGACTTAGGCCTGTGGCGGGCGCGACGAGCCTTGGCGTGTAGTGGCCACAGTGACGCGCGGGCTGTTGTGGCGGTTCGATGTATATCAGATGTCGCAAACCATGGATGAGGATTTGTTAGTTTTACTAGACAGTCCGTTCCTGAGATGGGAGGTGTTGTACTCTAGAAAAGGTGTGCACAAAATTAACAAAAATCGTGAAATATTTTGTGAATTTTTAATTTTTATATGAAGAATTGAGATTGTATTCTACGAAATTATGCCATATACTGGTTTAGATTGAACAGCTCTTATAAACTCTTCAGTATTAACCACCATTTTACAAAAAAATATTTGTAAACGCGCATAAGTCGGGCGGCAAGACCGAACTGGTTTGATATCCCCGCCTCCGCGCGTTAGATCGCCTGTTAACTAGGCCCGTAAGTGTGGCCAAAACGCGCGGACAGCAACGTTTGAAAAGTACGCGTGCGATATCGCTCAGGACCGTCGCGCTAGGCTCCCGCCTTAGTCACTTCACTGTGGACGCAAAGGCGCATTTCATATGTTTGATATTTCGCGCCCGTCATCGCAACCGCGCTAGGCTCGCACTGTGGACTCCGCCTTAATCTCTCAGGGCTTTATCACATTAAGTCCCAAAAAATAATTTGTATTCTTCAAATTCACATAAACTAAACAACATATTATGTTATCTTGTTTAATCATATTAATATATTATTCTTCATTTGTATGATTTATAAAGAGTATGATTTTTATTTTTATTTGCGCTTTTTCGACGTCTTATCGCGCCATAACATACTCGGACGCCATGGCGACATCGCCGGTGACGTGGCCATGGCTACCTCTGGCAACCTAGCGTAGCCAAATGAAGTTTCCAAATAAGTAGCCACTGTCCTACGTGCATAGAAGAGATCGCTATATTATTGTTATCTGCGTCATAAAATGAAAAAGAAGAAACCTAAAAAGTTATGGGTCCATCCTTTTATATCAGATCGAAGTCGAAGTGTTTTTTCTAAACTTTATGCAAATTATGAAAATATCCTTAATAAAAATTTTTCAACTATGTGAGAATATCAATAACATCTTTTGATGAATTATTAAACTTATGTAGAAATAAATTGATCGATCAGAATATTCTTTTGATGTAGTACTTATCCCAAAAACATGGACGGTTTTGAATCTCTGCAATAAATCGTTCTATATCAAAACTCATTGTTTTCGCACAATTCACAGCGGGCGTCCGTTCTGGCGGCGACCAGTTGGCCACTGAACTGAGTGAGGGAGGCATAACTTACTTGTATACAAAATACTGGCGACTTAGCTATGCGTCGCAGGTAGCCAGAGTATCCAGTTTTCGCGTAGGGGCCGGTCGATAGTGGCTACGCTTCCAAATTGGCGACGTTGCCAGACGCCAGCCAAGTGTGTTATCTGCCATACATTTCAATACGAATTGTTTGGATACGTAGCCGTCGGCGTCGCCATGGCGTCCCAATGTGTTATGGCTCTAACGCTTCGGAATAGAACAACTGTGTGTTTGCACGAGCGATTTTTTTTTACCGTGCGATATTTTTGTCCCGTTCCACAGTCAGTCACATTGTGTTCTATTCGAAGCTTCAGAAATATCGCGCGATAAAACGTCCCAAAAGCGCTCATGCAAACGATCGCTTACGTCACCTACTCGCAAATCGCACGCGAATCATACACTATTTTAATAACATTTGAACAATAATAGGTAAAAAATCCGTAATATCCGGATAATCCGGATTTGACGAAATATCCGTTCTTAAAATCCGGATTTCGAAATATATACGGATTTGCATTCACTAGGCACGTGCACAGTCACCTCTTTGCCGCATATTGACTGATATCAATAAGTTCCTGGCTAACCAGTCTGAGTGCGATGTGTTTGCGGATGAGTGGAATTTAATCTCAAGAATTTGTTTATTGTTTTGTGAGAAGTCAGAACCAAAGTCCACCTGTGTGTGATCTTATTTCCTGGTTATTTTCTTTTATTGTTATTTCTCCATCATCTTTTATTGTGTGTAATTTTACTAATTACTGTAAGTGGTACTATTTGCCGTTGTAATTAGAAATAATAATAAATAAATAAATAAAAATAGTAAAAGTTATTCAGTTTGATGATCCCTATCTACTTATCATATTCGGCATTAGGGGTTATTTTGTAACAAAAAAATATAAAAAGGTATAAAAACAATATCCGGAAACGGACTGTGTATATTATTATTGTATTCATCACATTTTTATTTTAATAAATATACAATTACCTATAATCTTTTTTTACTCAGTGTTTTATTTAAGTCTTTTACCGATTTATATAATTGCCATTATGTATAGTTTACATCTTAAGTATAAATTAATTCATATCATTGGCCTTTGATTACGATAGGTAGGTAGGTAGGTACTGGTTCACTTTTCGGACTACCTTCGTTCATTTATATTATTGATGCTGAAAAACAAACTGCAATGAACTAAACATTAAGGATGTTTTGTTTGTACAAATGGTACAAATACCAGCTGTATAAGTACATAGACACCGGTTTTGGTTTGTTTGTCGCATAACTGATAATACCATCAACTTTAAATCAACTTTAAATACCATCGGGGTTATCTGTCATTAACTCATTAGTCGCTCGTCGTTACTGAAGAACGTAGGTACAGTTGTGCTACAATATGCCCGTGAAAGATAAGAAAGGTTTAAAAATAGTCAGTATAGAAGTTAAAGACGTAAGATTTCCAACATCTCTCGGCGGTCATGGATCGGACGCTTTGGTAAGTAACCGTTTTGGTGACCTATAAGTATATTAGTAAACATCACATTTCTGTCCTATCTGTTCAGTTTTTTGTTATGATTATATCTAAAGTTCAGTCTCGTAAAGTTCGTAGATATAAATAATGTAGGTACGGTAGTAAGTAATTTCGTTTCTAACATTTAGGTAAGTATTTGTAGATTCCAAAAAATAAAAATAGATAGTGTTATTTTACCTACATAAGTAGTTGTTACCTATTTTAATGATGCGAAAACTTATACCTAGCAGATAAGGGCGACCGGTTTTTAACTGCTACCATACTTGTAGATTATTGTCTACTATATTTTTTTCTTGAAATTGTAATTTTGGAGACGATAATCTGCCAGTTATCCTTTTATAAATATATAAGTACCTAATAGGATTCTCACAAAATAACGTTATTACCTTAGTTATTAATTGTAAACTTTGGTGCGTTATGTAAGCACGACATTACGCCCTTTCACCTTCTACAGCCTAAGCACACATAGGCTGTATACAGAAAGAAAGCTGGTAGCCGATGCCGATCTACCAGCGCTTATCGGCGCTGGTCCACGCAGGTAACCGGCGCGCGCAGGCATTTATATGAACAAGCGGCGACAAGTTGTCGGCAACGTCCGGCGCTTGTTCATATAAATGCCTGCGCCAGGTACCTGTGTAGACAGCGCTGATAAGCGCTGGTCTATCGGCGTCGGCTACCAGCTTTCTTTCTGTAAGTATACGGCCTTAGATAAAGTACACAAAATAGTAAAGGTGTCTGTCGCCTTAATGCTCGCTTCCAGCATACAGACCCGAACTACTCGTGCGCATACGTGACGACGCGCACCGAAGACGGCCGCAGCGGCTTCGGGCTGACGTTCACGTGCGGCCGCGGCACCGAGGTGGTGGTGCTGGCCGTGCGGACCCTGCGCCGGTACGTCCTCGGGAGGAATGCAGCTGACATCTTCGCTGACTTCAGCGGATTCTGGAGGACCATTACCAACGAATCGCAGCTGAGATGGGTAAAAACTACTGCTTGGAATTTTGCTGCACTAACTTACTAAAGCACCTTTAGAGTGGGTATGTAGTGCTAGCCGGAACCAGAAATTCGTAAAGCTAAAGACTATTGAGTGGACACATATAGACGCAATCTGATTCGGAATTCCGATACGGAATATTGATAAAGTATGAAAATTCCGAACGGAAAAATAACGCAATCATGTATGTGTAAGTCCATTATTATGATTTGTTTGCTGCGTTAGGAATAATTTCGATTTGTAATTCCTTAAGTACATGTAGTGTGTGGCCATAGCAAGGTTTAGCTATACAATCTACTGACTAGTTAGCTAAACAATAGAATTAAAGAGATTTTTTTAAAGAGACCTTTTAATTTCCTTTAAATTAGAGAGATCTCATAAAACAAAACTTTAATTTTTCTACAGATTGGCCCAGAAAAAGGAGCGTCCCACTTAGCAGCTGCAGCTCTATTGAATTCTCTGTGGGACCTTTGGGCCAGGATTGAAAATAAACCTTTATGGAGATTACTGGTAGACATGGAGCCTGAGGTAAGTCAAATGCTATTGAGACACACCGTTTACCGTACCTACCTACTACAGCTAAATGTAGCGCTTGCCTTTTAAATGATTGCATCGCTGATTCGGCTGAATACGCTTGCAGTGCTTTTGAAGTAACTTTATGTAAAGACAGCACTCCATATCCACCCATAAGAAAGACACCTGCAGTGGGGACATTAAAAATGGCTGATGCGTGCATAGACAAACAAAAAACAGCGGCCCAGTGATTTCAGTAGGTGTGAAGCTACAATAAATGAAATGACACGGTTTTTTCAGGAACTAGTGTCCACAATAGATTTTCGCTATATAACCGATGTTATAACAAAAGAAGAGGCTATTCAGCTGCTCAAAGATAAGAAAGCTGGGAAGGAAGAACGAATCAAACAATTATTAGACAGTGGTTACCCAGCATATACAACTCAAGTTGGTAAGTATATATTAGACTCGATATCGAAAACTAATAATAGCTAATTTCGGTCGATAAGGTACTCTCAAATAGTGCCTCATCCTTATCTTTAGAAATAAAGATTAGGGCGCAAGTTTAGCCTTCAGAACTAACTACGGATGCACATATGGAGGATCCAAAACAATATCATTTAGAATTTAGGTAATTCAGCACTACCAAAGCCAATGTAATCAACGATCCTCGGTTTGACCGCATGGTGGGGATTCCCTGTGGTGTTTTCACCTATAAAGATGTGTCATTTCCAATAGACATTCGAAATCAATAACTTTATTAAAGTCACATGAAGTTTGTTCAATACAATTGCTTTTGTTGACAATTTTTAGGCTGGATGGGCTACAGTGACGAAATGGTACAACAACTGTGTGACAAATATCTGAAGCTCGGCTTTAGGCACTTCAAGGTGAAGGTCGGGGTCAGTGTTGAGGACGACCTTCGGCGCTGCAACGCCGTACGCAAACAAATCGGAGAAGACAATGTCTTGGTGAGTAAGTAAGCAGTAAATAATAATTAAGTAGCTAAATAAAGCATTGCCTTAAGGAAATCAGAAATAGAAACGGTACCACAACACCAAGACAATAATTAGAAAAGTAAGCTTTCCTACATTATCCCGCCCGGGGGTCGAACACGGGACTTCCATAATGGCGATACATTTGCATTTTACATCATATTTAAAGACGGAGGTGAAAACCAGTGTACCTAGGTACTATCTTTTGTTTTACCGAGTGAGCATTGTCCTTTCGACATGGTTATACAAGGTGTTTGGTATAAGCCTTATAAAGCCGAATATGGTAGATAGGGACCATCAAACTGAACAACTTTTACTATGGGACCAACTCTGAAATCGCGAAAAAAAATCAGCTGTTTCATACAAAAATTAATAACGTAAATATCAAAATGTATGAAACAGCAGTTTTTTTTCGCGAAGAAAGGCTTATACCAAACACCTTGTATAACCATGTCGAAAGAACGCGCTCTTGTTGAGCGCGCTGTAATAATATTCTGACATTGAGTTGTACCTACGTAATAATTACAAAGCATGTAAATGGTACCTACTGGTTGCTATTTTCAGATGGTGGACGCGAACCAAGCGTGGGGAGTGAACGAAGCGATCGAGTGGATGATAAAATTGGCGCCGCTGAGACCGATGTGGATAGAGGAGCCCACCTCGCCAGACGATGTCTTGGGGCACGCCACTATTGCTAAAGCATTAAAGTGAGGGCAAATATTGGCTCTTTTATTAAGTGCGTCCGCTGCGTTAAGGTGACCGTAATATGACAGCACCGCTATCACAGGAAACCCTAGCTTAAGGGTGGCTGGCAAATCGCCAGATACCTAAGCCTAGGGCTCTAACGCCCGATTGCACTAAACTTAAGGATCGCCTAAGTCTTTTCCTAACTACAACACGACCAAATTAAAACGGTGTCCTAAACTTAGCCGTCATGTAGCTGTCATTCGCCTAGTTATCTTGGTCGAGTTGTAGATAAGAAAAGACTTAGGTGATTCTTAAGTTAAGTGCTTTTGCACCTAACATCCACAATGTTTCCACACAGGCCGTACGGCATCGGCGTGGCGACGGGCGAGATGTGCGCCAACCGCGTGATGTTCAAGCAGTTCCTGCAGAGCGGCGGCATGGAGTACTGCCAGATCGACTCCGCGCGCGTCGGCGGCGTTAACGAGATACTCTCCATTTATCTGATGGCAGCTAAACTTAATGGTGGGTAAGCTAAGCAAGCACCTTTAAAATAAGTTGGTATTAGTCCGTAAACCCGCGACAATATTGCCTACGTCATATGACATCACGATGATTTGCATGCCACACGGTCGGAACAGTTGTGCTGAGCGAGGATCAGAAGATTATCGCAAATAAAATTGGCCGGAAGTTTAAGAGAATCCTTTACTTCCGGTCATTATTTTAAGGTTATATTTACGTCATTTGACATCAGTAAGAGATCCTTGTCATCATTTAGTTTTCAATCGTAGAGAGAGTAAACATAAGTCTGTCAGTTCTGAAAAGACTAAAGTAAAAAACAAAAAATTTTAGTTTAAGGTATTACGGCCATTTCAGAACTTTTGTTTACCTACTCTCTCTACGATTGAAAACTAAATGATGCCAGGGGTCTCGTACTGATGTCACATGAGTCATGACGTACCTAAATATAATTTTAAAATTTTGACCGGAAGTGGAAGATTTTCTCAAGCTTCCGGCCAATTTTATTGGCGATAATCTTCTGATCCTCGCTCAGCACAACTTTTCCGACCGTGTGGTGTGCCATGCATTTCATCGTGATGTCATATGACGTAGGCAATACTGACGCGGGCTCACGGACTATATCGATGGAATAAGTGACTCGAATTCTAGCCTACCACATTTTGTAATGCTTGAAAAACCCTGACATAATGTACTACTGAATATCGATATATTTCAAAGCGTAAGAAAAAAATGTGTTTAGAGTCGTTAAATTCTTTCCAGAGGTTTTAAGATGGATCCCATACCGAAAGTAGCGCCCTCGGAGGTTTATATGTCAAAAACGGTCACTTTTAGCAGTTTTGCTATCTACTTCTAGATATGACTACCAGGGAATGTAATTGAATAATAGCTACCTTCTAAAACCTGCCCCCCGAGCCGCCTTGCGGGGGGCTACGTCCCCCCGTGCCCGGCTTTTGTATCTATCCCCTTATATGGCTATTCATTACCGTATACAAACAAATGCGACTGCACTACGACTCCGCACTCGTGTTGCAGCTAGGTTCTGGTTCTTGCTACTTGCTACTCTTCTTGTCAGCTAAAAAAGTCTGGAACGGGTGGTAGGAAAATATAGACGATTCAAAAGTACTTAATAATTAAGTTTATTTGAATAAAGCTTATTTGACTTTGACTTTGTTCAGACGGACTATTACTGCTCGAAGCCGCATTTGCAAGATAATGCAGCACAGACTATGGGTGTCTGTGTTGCATCCGCCCCGCCTTTGTATTTACGCGTCCGGAACACACTTATTAATTACGCACTGAGAAAACATGAAATACGAGCGAGAGAGCGGCAAATCGTATACGGCCTCTTAACTAAGCTATTATAATTTTTCAGTAAAGGTATGTCCCCACGCGGGCGGCGTAGGCCTATGCGAGATGGTGCAGCACCTGCAGTTGTGGGACTACGCGGGCGTGACGGGCACCATGGAGGGCCGCCTCGTGGAGTACGTGGACCAGCAGCACGAGCACTTCTACGACCCCTGCGTCGTACGAGACGCTAGATACGTGGCGCCTACGGTAAGATGACAGCTAATTATTAGGTATTTACTCTTGTTTACACCCACCAATCCGCATTGGGCCCGCGAGGTCAGCAAATGCAATCGTGGGACTACGCGAGCGAGCGGCGACATAGTGCCACCCCATGGAGTATGTCGAATAACAGCACGAACACTTCAGCGACCCCTGCATCGTACAAGACTACATGTGGTGTGGTGCCTAATGTAACCTACATTAGATTGAACCTAACGTGGTGGGGGATGACGCATTCTCTTTACCTAAGGGTCTGACTTCCAGCAGTGGAGTATAAAAACCAACAGCACATATAGTATGCGCAAAATAACTTGGCGGTTCTGAACTTCGCGCGGACCGCTGCGCAGTAGACGAATACAGAGCTTGCGCGGCGACGGGGCGCGGGCGGAAGCACTCGGAACTATGGACCCTGCGCGAAATATCACCTGAAGCTAACTTCCGAGCCGCCAAGTTATTTTGCTCATACACCGTCATTTTGTAGTCGTTTTAATTAACTTAAGGGAGTGCTCTGCTAATGAAAATAATCATTTTTGCCAAAGAAACATGGGTCGAAAAACGACAAAAATTTTTGACTTTCCCATACAAATACAATGTTTTAGCTGTCTAGTTAGTATGGGAGGACCAAAATTTTTTGTCGTTTTTTGACCCATGTTTCTTGGGCAAAAATGATTAGTTTCATTGGTACAACACACCCTTAAGTTAATTAAAACGACTACAAAATGACGGTGTATTATACCAGACTCTTTTTAAATATCTATGTAATTAATACACATAAAACTGAAATTAGTACTTCGTAAAGAAAATATTGTTTATCACGAAACATGTTTTTTTCTGTTTCAGATGCCAGGATATAGTACACAATTTTTGCCTATTACCTTAGAAAAGTATACCTACCCAAATGGAACCGAGTGGCAGAGAATGATCAAAGAAGGAATATTCCCACCCCCAGACGAAGCAGAACTAGTCAACTTATAAAATTTAAAACAACAACCTTTGTACCAAAATATTTTATTAATGATTTCAGGTGATAATATGTTTAATCCCATTTGTTATTATATATTTATTGATACAACTGATACTGGATAAATGCAATTTAATGTAATGAAATAAAATTAGTTAAGAACTATTTTTTTCCTTATTTCAACCTTCGCTTAAAAAATAACAATCTCTCAGACATGACAGACAGCATTGTTTTAGAACGTGACTTAGCGGTGTAGATGACCACAAATACGCATAGAAAAGTAGTCTCTATCAATAACAAGTTACAGCTTCTTTTGGATTACGGTGGCATTAGTGCAGTCAAACCACAAATAAACGCCTAGGAAAATACTCTTTATTGACAGTGGTTTTTAAGACTCCTTTTCGAATACTATAGCCCAGTAAATGAAAAGGTGTAGAGGGAAATGATTGGAACACAATTTTTGACTTCGTAACTTTGTTTGGACCAGTTAGGAGGAGAACATATCAAAAGTCCCCGCCCGTAGCCCCTATGCCGGGGGGAGGGGGGTTCGAATGTCCCATTTTTCGGTTTTTCAGATATATCTCGAAAACTATGCATTCCAGCGACATGAGTTCTTTTATAAAATAAAAGCTGATTAAATTTGAGACAAGATTTATTATGAAAATTTTTTCGATATCTTGTATAGTTTTTGAGATATCCGCTCCTGAATATCTGTAATTTAGGAAAAATAATATTTTTTGATTGATGATGATTCGCCCCCATTTCATCCCCATAATGGCTGAAATACTAACAATAACGATATAAGTCGAGTTAGATTTGCATCCATATGCCAAAATTGTAAATATAGCTATTTTTACTTCGAAAATGAAGGATTTTCTATACACAACTTCATCCCCCTTTTCACCCCTTCGGGAGTAAAATTTTCAAAAACGCTGGGACACATATATATTAATTTTTTATCGTCAGCCTAAACACAAAATTTGAAGATCCTAGCTTCGAAACTGACGGACTTTCATACAAACTTTGGACCCCCGTTTCACCCTTTAGGGGGTAAGTTTTGAAAAATCCTTTCTTAGTGCATCCCTAGACCTCATTAGGAACCTATGTGCCAAATTTTGAGTCTCTAGACCCAGCGGTTTGGGCTGTGCGTTGATATGTCAGTCACCAATCAGTTTCTTCTTTTATATATTAAAACCGGCTAAGTGCGTGTCGGGTCACGCGCTGTAGGGTTCCGTAGTTACCTTATACCATACCATATTTAATACCACTATCATTTTTCGTCTACAAAAATAACTTTGTTTTTCACAGTGTTGGTATGAATGACAAAGTTATATTTGCGGTTTTGTAAAATATGATATATCTCAAAAACTAATTACTTTATCTCGTTCAAACCAATTTTCGTTGAAAGTTTTTATTAAGATCTATAGCATATATTTTTTATAGATTTTTCACTCTAAAGTTAGAGGGGGGGGGGGGGGGAACACACATTTTACCACTTTGGCAGTGTTTATCTTTCAAACGGTTGACTTTGAAAAAAAATTGTCTTAGAAACCTCAATATCATTTTTTAAGACCTATCTATAGACACCCCGCATGTGTTTGTAAGGAGATTTTTTTTTTTCAGTTTCAGTTCAATGTATGGAGAGCCCCCCCTTAATCTTTATTTTTTATTTTTGTGTTAAAATCGTTAAGCGGTTAACAGAATACATCTACCTACTAAGTTTCAACTGTGTAATCCTAATACTTTCGGAATAAAATGGCTGTGACATACGGACGGACAGACAGACAGACAGACATGACGAATCTATAAGGGTTCCGTTTTTTGCCATTTTGGCTACGGAACCCTAAAAAGATAAAATTACAGACTTTTAATAGTGAATATCTCGAAAACTATACAAGATATAAAAAAAAAATACTGAATCTAACATGTAGCAAATTTAACCAGCTTTCATTTTGTAAAAAAACTCATGTCGCTGGAATGTATAGTTTTAGAGATATATGTGAAAAACCGAAAAATTGGACCTTCACAACTCCCCCTCCGCATAGGGGCTACGGCCGAGGACTTTTGATATGTTCACTTCCTATCCTAAATTTATTCCTGTCCAAACAAAGTTACGAAGTCAAAAATTGTGTTCCACGCCTTTCCCTCTATAACCTTTTTTGAGCGTTCATTTCCTGAACTACTAGGCACTAGTGCAGTTGACACCAAAAAAACTCCCAACATAAGCTTTATCCAATATCAGATTGGCTTCTTTTGGAATGCGAAGGCAATAACGGCCATCTCTTTGCCGTATATGCGAAGGCACTATCCCTATCTCTGGATTGATTATTAATTCTGGCCGTAATTTTGACTGCTTCGATGCGCTGGTGTCCGAAGGGTCAACCATGAGTTGAGCTACACTGCTAACGCTTCCGCGCGTACAGTTCATTAGAAATAAAACACTTTTTACGGATTACAGCGCGTATATTGGTTAATTCAGATGTTATTTTAGAATTATTTAGTTTTAATTTGTTGGTTTTTTGGGTTTCCTGAACACCTTTCCAGGGGCCGTGGTCACGGGACGACTATAGCAAAAAAAATCTGAATTAACCAGTATACGCGCTGTAATCCGTAAAATGTGATTTATTTTATGCAAATTGTTTTCTCTACTGAAAGAAAACTATCGGATATACTGCTTGCTAAAGAGAGAAAATGATAGTTTACAGTAGCGAAAACAGTTTGCATCGACTCGTGGTAGGGCCACGGGTCTTTATCTTGTTATTGGAGTATTTAGTTTGCACACGAAGGCACTAGTGCAGTTGATCGTAAATAAACGTCCAGAAAAATAGTCTTTCAACAACAAGCTATGGCTTCTTTTGGAATGCGAAGGCACTAAGCTTTGACTGCTTCGGCGCGCTGGTGGCGGGGGGGTCGGGTCCGTTGACGTCATCAAGCTTTCTCTTATTGGAGTCCTTGGTTTGCACACTCTTGAACATTTTGATGCCCACGCGAGTCAACTCGGAAGGCGACAACTCTGGATTCTGTTGCTCCAATGTTTGTCTGTTGCGTGAAAACCAATCAACGAACTTTTCGCCGTCATTAGGTTTTAATGGCTGGAATAATAATAATAATGAAAAGGTGTTTTAGCTAATAAAAGTTCTTTTTTGCGTAGCTACATTACCACTACCAATTTATTTAAGCAAGGAACTGCTTGCAGTTTCGATGCAGTTCTAATAATTTCTTAGAACATTCAGTTTACTAAGCAGTCAAAGCACGAGCACCACAAAATAGAGAGGATAGAATTCAAACTTAATATCTACTATGGGCGCAACGCACACTGCGTCACACACTCGAACTTATTTTGAGATTGGTCTGATTCCTTGTGTGCGTTGTTCGAGCGCACGTAGTACTAAGCTTGACTTCTGTCCTCTCTGTATTTTGTGCTATCACTCTCTATTTCTGAGCAAGCCACTAATCCGACTTTATTACAATACTAGCGACCGTCCGCGACTTCGTTTACTTATACAGTTTTTTTGCTATCCCTTGTGAACTGTGCGTTTTTTCTGGATGAAAGGCGTGAAACAACCAAATGGACTTTCCCATTTATAATATTACTAAGGAAAACCACAAGGAAAATAAAACTCACATCTTCGTTTTCAGCAAGCTCGCCAGTCGAATGCACTTCGACCAAAGTCCGTTCGGTCAAGCTTAGTGGGCTCTGCACATTCTTGGTAGCCTCCTGTTGCTTTCTGAAGGGATTCCGCGCCCCTCCAGGAGACGACTTTATAGGCTGGAAGTAAAAAACAATGCAATAACGAAGACCTATGAAGTTCTCAACTTTTTATAGTTGATCAGCCCTCCTAATCGAAGTCACAAAAATTGACTAAGCTAAATTCGTTATCGTTTTTAGAAATGTGATTGTTGATGATGAAATAACCAAGTTGGTCGTGAACCACAATGGGATCCTGCCATATTGAGTGTATGGTGTTCCACACAACACTTTGAAAACGATAAAGTAATTGATTTGAATAATTTATTGATAAGTTACTGACTGATATTGATAAGTTCACGCGACGAATGTTAATTGTGAACAAAAATTAAAGGCTTACACACAAAATTAATAAAATTATAAAATAAAATACATTTCTTAAGGAAATGCGGATTGGGCGAATTATATCCTCATTCACACATGCTCCGGGGTAGGAGATGAAGGGATGCTGGGAAAATGAATGATGAAGGGCTTATAATAAGTGATGAGGATTTTATTTTAGAAAAGTATAAGGTTCAAAATACATTAGCACACTTACCACTGGTTTTATCGGTGTCACAGTCTCGACTTTCTTCTCTTTAGATTTCTGTGGAATTATGAGGCTAGCATTGAGGTCTTGTTCAGTGCTAGTGACGTCATAAGTCTCCTGCGTGTCCAATTCTTGGAAGTGCGAGTTCTGAGCCAAGTTGTGTCTATCGTCATCTCGCTCCCACGTTTCGGCTAAGTCGGTCAGTTTCTCGGCCAAGTGCACGCGCCCCAAGCGGGAAGCGTACTTCGCCGCTAGGGGGAGCAAACGGTCATCTTTTAGGAGCTCCATAAGTTCTAGAGCTCGTTGCTCTATTTCGCTGCGACAGGCGAGCTGTAAATAGCATAATAGATTTGAAACAAATAAAGGCGCCAATAGACAATTAACGTCAGGTCTCGCAAACTTGACACATGTTGAATTGTCTCCAACTTTGACGTAACCGTGAAGTGAGATCTGTTTTGTATCTTACTTAAGTTAATAAAATATTTTTTTCGGAAGCTACGTTACGTCGTCGGTCTTGGCTGCATTTGCAGACGTTAACACCCACTAATCCATAATAGGCCCGCGTGGTAGGTTATGACATATCCTCCTTATCTACCCATAATAAATGCCTGTGCTGTGCCCCAGCAGGGGGGACATTAAAAATGGCTGATGGCCCTGGGATTCGAATCCAGGACCCCTGCGTCTTAGACGGGTGGGCATACCACTAGACCGCGCAGGCGGTTAAAGCTAGTTGTAGAGTCTGGTCATCGAAAGATGAACCGGAAATGGAGGCGCCACTTTCCCTGTTAAATTAACGTTTAGAGGTTAAGTTATGGGAAATTGAACCTTAAAGTAAGGCGCAAAATTAGTTCCTTTTCCAACAGAGTTTCATCATTCGTTGACCAAACTCTAAAACAGCAACAGTACCGCGAACAGCTTGAGCGCAGTCTCCCTCGCGGCCTTCACGTCACCGCACAGCTGCTCCTCGCACTCGGACCTCTCGCTCCCACACTGGGTACAAGCTAGTAGTATAACAGCAACAGTACCGCGAACAGCTTGAGCGCAGTCTCCCTCGCGGCCTTCACGTCCCCGCACCAGCTGCTCCTCGCACTCGGACCTCTCGCTCCCACACTGGGTACAAGCTAGTAGTATAACAGCAACAGTACCGCGAACAGCTTGAGCGCAGTCTCCCTCGCGGCCTTCACGTCCCCGCACCAGCTGCTCCTCGCACTCGGACCTCTCGCTCCCACACTGGGTACAAGCTAGTAGTATAACAGCAACAGTACCGCGAACAGCTTGAGCGCAGTCTCCCTCGCGGCCTTCACGTCCCCGCACCAGCTGCTCCTCGCACTCGGACCTCTCGCTCCCACACTGGGTACAAGCTAGTAGTATAACAGCAACAGTACCGCGAACAGCTTGAGCGCAGTCTCCCTCGCGGCCTTCACGTCCACGGCGGCGGCCGAGTGCGCCCACCGCACCAGCTGCTCCTCGTACACCGACTTCTCGCTGTCCACCTCGCACACTGGGATCTGGAACAACGCAAATGACCATCATCATCATATCAGCCGCACGACACCCGCTGCTGAGTAAAGGCAGTGGGTTCAATCCGCGCTTAAAATTTTCAGTCAGTTTTGACGCAGATCGTCATGTTCGGTCCAATTTGGTCACTTTCGCAGAATGTCATTTTCGCAACTGAGGGTCTAGCCAAAGTAACATTGGCAAATTTTCGTTATCGCTTCGCTTTCGAAACATGTATGGGATTGACATAAGGTTTCGTTAACAATCGAATATTAAAACGTCAAATCCATACATGTTTCGAAGCGAAGCGATAGATAAAATTTGCAAATATTACTTTGGCTAGGGGGGCAGATCACTCTTCGCAAAAGGTCACTTTCGCAGAATGTCAATTTTTTTTCTCTCAAAATTGTGAGTTCAGAAAAAATTGTGAATGACATTCTGTCATTCAGACATTCAGTCTTGTAAAATTCGGTCTTTTTATCTTCGGCATTTTAATACATAACCTATAATTTCCAGTTTAGGACTAAACATAATATAAAAGCATAATCAAGATTTGTACAGTACTGACAACGGCATGTCATGTTCACGGCATACATGTTGGTTGACATTGAGACCTTTTCTATGCCGCCGTATGTAATAAGAGCTATTTTCGTAGTTCAACTGTTTAACTTACCGTGCTGTCGTGCGTACTACGACTTTACCGAAAACAGACAAAAAAAGTTCGACTTTTGATACAAAATTCGATCAGTTGTTCTGATATTTGTTTGGAAAGTCGTTTTTTTGTTTTCGGAAAAGTCGTAAAACAAAACATGTTGTTGTTTATGATGTAATCTATTCCTGCGATGTGTTGGTGTTCTACAAATAACCCGTTTACTGCTACACAATGAGTGTGCGTAATTTTTCACCTGATACTGATCTATAGGTAGATATTACATTTCTATTGGTTTGTTTGCTAAAATAGTAACGAGCTTGTTTAAGTTTGTTATTATCATTCATGTAATTTTATATTGTAATGCCGCTTTTAAAACAGTGTAATAAAACGAATGAACATTTGCAATGTTATATTTTTAATATTATATTACCTGCATAGGAAGTTCTGCAACAATAGGCTTCGGAACAGTGACAGGATATGTGGTGCCTCGGCATAAAATCGCTCGCACAGTCTGTGATGGTTCACTGATCTGCAAATAAAAAATAAATTCATGTATAAACTTCCATCAAATAATAAACACGTAACATTCTAAAAAACCGGCCAAGTGCGAGTCGGACTCGCGCACGAAGGGTTCCGTACCAAAAAACGGCAAAAAAAAAAAAGACGTTTGTTGTGTTGAATGGGAGCCCTAAATATATATTTTATTCTGTTTTTAGTATTTGTTTTATTATATTATTTTTAGTTTATAGTATTAGCGGCAACTGAAATACATCATCTGTGAAAATTTTAAATGTCTAGCTATCTCGGTTCATGAGATACAGCCTGGTGACAGACAGACAGACATACGGACAGTAGTCTAGTAATAGAGTTCCGTTTTTACCCTTTGGGTACGCCATCCTAAAAACGTTAAAGTATGACATACATTTGCCGCAAAACGAATAAATTAAAAGGTGAAAGGGAATTCGAAGACACATCAAATAGATTTACAAAGAATGTTACTTACAGAAACAATGAACCACGAGTCCGTTGCACCTTTGGAGTGTGTACCAGTATCGCATATAGGCATCCATATCCCGCTCGCGACGTCATACAACCGCAATACCTCCGTGTTGTTTGCCGCAAGACGATTAAAATAAATTGAAAGACAAAAGGGAAATCGAAGACACATCAAATAGATTTACAAAGAATGTTACTTACAGAAACAATGAACCAAGAATCCGATGCGCCTTTGGAGTGTGTGCCAGTGTCGCATATAGGCATCCATATCCCGCTCGCGACGTCATACAACAATACCCCAGAGTGGTTTGCCGCAAGACGAATAAATTAAAAGGTGAAAGGCAAAACGCAGACACATCAAATAGATTTACAAAGAATGTTACTTACAGAAACAATGAACCACGAATCCGATGCACCTTTAGAGTGTGTACTAGTATCGCATATAGGCATCCATATCCCGCTCGCGACGTCATACAGCCGCAGCACCCCGGTGGCGTCGTACGCGCCGGGCGACCCCGCGTCCGTAGTGCCCACCCAAGCCAATTTAGACCCTGAGGTCAACGGCACAGGGACTGTTTTACTTCGCACCTGGCGACCTGTCAATATACACGCTGAAATTTTAATCATTTGGTTCCCGCCGTGGGGTGGTTCCACTCATGATAACAAGCAACATTTACTATGGGGCCAACACTCCTGCTCGCAAAAAAAAATCAGCTGTTCCATACATTAAGGTCGAGTAGGTACTGCACTTTTGTATGGAACAGCTGATTTGTTTTTGCGAGCAGGAGTGTTGGCCTCATAGTAAAAGTTGCTTGTAATCATGAGGTTCCACACCACGGCGGAAACCAAATTATTAAAATTTCACGGTGTATTAGGTATACAGTACTACAAGATAAATAATGGGCATCGGAAAACATCGGAAACAAATCGTCTACATAAGGGGTGTAACAAGACCCTCAACGAAGCCGAAATCCACGCATTCCGCCCATCATATGGATCATTTTTGACTTTAAGACTATACCTGCCTGCCTAGCATGACCGATTTATATCGCGTGATATAGCGTTTTATCACGTTTAACTGACAAAAAGACAAAGGAATTTGACATTTGAGTGTCGATAAAATGCTATATCACGCGATATAAATCGGTCATGCTAGGCAGGCTGGGAAACCAATAGCTAGGAAGTTATTGAAATTCAAAGTCTAAACTTTTTCACAATTTTTTTATGAAATCTTATTTTATTCGTTATCTCCTAATTTTCTGCCAAAGAAAAATTAACAATTTTTTTAGTATTTCGTAACAAACAATGGCTTCAAAACGTCATCATTCAATGTATCTCATAAGCACGCACATAAACGCTGCCTTTCAACTCGGCCGGCCGCAGCTGTGTAGCATACACTCGCAGGTATGGTCTGTTGTACGCGTTACATTGCGTGGTAATGTTTGCAATGCTTTTTTTAACACCAAAAATTAAAATCGTTTCCCAGCTATAATTTTGAACTGGAATGGTCCTGATGATGGGCAGAATACGTAGACCTCGGCTTCGTTGAGGATCTTGTTACACCCGTTATATTACATAACAAAGACAAACAAACAGTAAGTAGTTTGGCCCTAAAAGTCATTTACAATTTCAACTTTATTGCAATGAAATAAAATGCCTTCGTCATTTCTAAGAAAAGCAAAAATACGGTGACCATTCTTTATCTTGACGTACCTTTATTACATTTTGGCGACGACGCGAAGCGAAGCGGAGGAAAGAAGAAATATTAACCAATAGGATTGCATAAATCTCCGCTCCGCTATCTTATTGGTTAACTCTTACTTCTTCGTCTCTCCGCTCCGCGACAATGGACAGGCAGCCTTAGAGGAGCTTACTGGCACAGTGGTTTAAAGCCTGGTCCTGCTATTGCGGAGGTTAAGCAACTTTCGCAAGGATCCGTCATGGGTTGGGTAACCAAAAATGTATTATTTTGAGCTCTTCCATGCTTAGGAGCCGTTGGTCCCGGCTCCATTTGCAGTCGTTAACACCCACCAATCGCATTGGGCCCTCGTGGTAGGTTATGGCCTATCCTACTTATTCACCTATAAGCCCGTAGAGGGGGAGTTAAAAATAGTTGACTTCAAAAATTTTATTTATGCTCATATATATTATTTTGAATTGTATATTGTACATTAAAAAAAAAACTCGTTTTCAACCATTCAGATAAGACTGACAATACTTTTCAATAAATTACATCATCTCATCATCATACATGCATGTCATATTTAAAACATAAACTGACATAAACAAATATTCTGACGCACGTATGTGAAACAAAGTGATAGATAACTAATTTAAACTTATTGAATGATGACAAGATAGTGAAAACATTGATTATTTTGTGTTACTGCAGCCACTCAAAGGTTAAAACAACAACACAGGATTTCTGTTTAGTAATGGTAACCTTGGCCAAATTGACTGATATCTTTATCAAGTAAAAATATATACTTTATATTGGGATGAACATGCAGATTGCAGAAGTAAACTAAATACACAACGGTGTTATTACAAAAGATCTTGAAACACCTGTTTAACTTAGGCACTGTTTAAATGTGATGCTGTCTGTCAGCATCACATTAAAAAAGTGTCTAAGATAAACATGTGTTTAAAAATTGTAATAACACAGATAATGTTTAATAGTGCGCATAACATGAATAAATGAAAATATATGGTTTATTTACCGTTCATAGCAATGATGTCCATGGAAAGATGTTGATCCGTAATTCCAGGGTCGGTGCTGTGGTAGACGACTAGTACTGTTGTATTGTAAGCAGCTAGCGATACCACTGGGCCCGGCAGCGATATTACCTGTAGGTAAGACACATATAAAATAACTAATCCTTACTAAATTAAAATAAATGCGAAAGTCCGTTTGTTTGTTTGTTTGTTACGCCTTCACGTCTTAACTACTGAACCGATCATCATGAAATTTTGCATACACGTAGTCAGGGGTACAGAGAAGGACATAGGGTACCTTTCATCCCGAAAAAAAATATTGTTCCCGAGGTACAATATAAAAACTTTTCACGCAGACGAAGTTGCGGGCGGCCGCTAGTTTAAAATAAAAAAACACGACTGCCCTGCCAATAAACGAACTAAAAACTATTAAAAAGTAAAAAAACAAGTATAATTGCAGTCGGGAGATCTCTTAGGCTCGTATTATAGAATTAAACTCAAACTCCAATCTCTGCTTGAGTAGAGTAAGAAAGGGATGGTGCTATTCATCGCATATAGCGCTATCTCTTTCTAACTGTACTCAAGCATAGATTTGAGTTTGAGTTTGATTCTATAATACTAGCCTTAGATTTCAAACTATTGGCTCTGTGGGGTGTAGACCGCGCGTTTGTGACATTTTTGTACATTTTTCGAAATAGCTGAACTGTAATGTATTTGAGAAATACGACCTGTAGAGGAAGGAGACCAAACTGACAGTCATACGAAAGCATTTTTGCCCAAACTGAAGCAGAGACGCTTCGTTCGCGCTCCTCGTCGACATTAAAATAAATCAAGATTAAAATGTATATTCTTCAGCTTAATATTACATTTACAACAAATCATAGAGATCTCTTTCGTATTATATAAGCATGTCGGCCACTCGCCTGTCGCTGCGTGCCCATGGCGGTGTACAGGCGCAGCAGGCGCGCGCTAGTAGCGCACGCCACGAGCCCGCTGCTCGCCGCCAAGCATATTACTTCTTCCGTATCCGGCATTGAAATGCTCCACTCCTTACTGCTCCCCACCAGCGAGATGCACACTAGTTTACTGCCGAAATTTATCATCATTAGAATTACATAGGAAAATGCATCAACTTAGTCACACAACAGTGATGCCAAAGTGTTTGCGCTACGCATTCGGCCAAATCACTCATGATGCGGCTGACGCTGTTCGCTCTGTTACGTGACCAGCCAGACTAACCTAGCGCACCAAGACTAAAGCGGCAACTACATTAGGCCCACGTGGGCTACGTACGCCGATCTGGGGCCCTACCGGCTAAATTTTCGATTTTTACAGCGGATCTGCTTCAATTTAAAACAGATATTCGTATTGTACTATTTACCGAAGTTATTTGAAAGATATTAGTTATATAAATTCCTTCTGTTTAAAAACTGGTGATCAAACTATTGAATCTGACGACAAGGTCGCTAAAGTCTTTGAATATTTCTTTGCTCGAATACCAACAGAAACTACCAGTACTCTTAGTGCTTGTCCCAACATAGCTGTCTCCCTCCTAGAGTCTAGTGTTGATAAGTGTAAGGAAACCTTTTCCTTAAAATATGTAACTAGTGAAGATATTATTAAAGCTTTTAAAACAATCAATGTCAAAAAAAAACAGAAGATCTTTGGGGCATGTCAACAAGCATTATTAAGTCAATAATTGATATACTAGCCCCTTACTTGGCTTTTATTTTTAACAAATGTATTCTCTTGGAATGCATCAAGTACAGTGGGGCGAGGGATTCATTGATACAGAAACATAAGATAAATAGACTAGACGTAGGGAAATTTCTGACAATACTAGCAGACCCGCAATCTGCGGTGTTTAAAGAACTTATCAATATGTTTCTGTATCAATGACCCAAGTGTTCCCTTATATCTATGATTGTTATTTAGATAAGGGTATGATGAGGCTGACATACCTAAACTAGGTAAAAGCCTCTAAATTAAAATAGATAAAAAAAAACAAATGTATTGATGAAGGGGTTCCTAACTTAATGAAAAATAGTAAAATGATCCCTCTTTTTAAATCTGGGGATAAAAGTGACCCAGCTAACTTTAGGCCAATATCTATACTACCAGCACTTAGTAAAATATTTGAATAAATTATACACCGTCATTTTGTAGTCGTTTTAATTAGCTTAAGGGAGTGTTCTACTAATGAAAATAAACATTTTTGCCAAAGAAACATGGGTCGAAAAACGACAAAAAATTTTGACTTTCCCATACAAATACAATGTTTTAGCTGTCTAGTTAGTATGGGAGTACCAAAATTTTTTTGACCAATGTTTCTTGGACAAAAATGTTTAGTTTCATGGGTACAACACACCCTAAAGTTAATTAAAACGACTACAAAATGACGGTGTATATTCCCAATTATTACATTATTTCACATCCAATAACATTCTTCATAAAAATCAGTTTGGATTTTCCAAGGGTAAAAATACTACTGATGCTGGAATTGCACTTCTCAAACATATTTTTGTCGCTTGGGAAGAAAAGCAAGATGTAATTGGCATTTTCTGTGACCTTTCTAAGGCATTCGATTGCGTTGATCACCAAACACTATTAAAGAAGCTAGAACATTATGGTGTCTCTGATAAATCAATTAGCCTTATGAAATCGTAGCCTATTTGTATAATAGAACGAAAGTAGTGATTAATAGAACTGAATTTAATGGAGCCCTTACCAATAAGGGTGTGCCACAGGGATCAATATTGAGCCCATTGCTGTTTCTAATTTGCATAAATGACCTTCCCAACTACGCGAATAATTTATGTGAGACAGTACTATTTGCGGATGATACTTCTTTAGTTTTCAAAGTAAACAGAGGTAATAACTGTTCGGACGAAGTAAATAGTGCCTTCTCTAAAGTTTCATACTGGTTTAATAGAAATAATTTAGCACTCAACCCCAAAAAAACTAAATGTGTAAAATTTTCACTACCTAATGTTGATCAGACAAAATTAAATATTAATTTAAATAACGATGAAGTCGAGTTCATTGAGAGTACAAAATTTCTAGGTATTACACTAGATTCTCGACTGCAATGGGATCCACATATTGAAGCCTTGTCAAGTAGACTTAGTTCAGCAGCATTCGCCGTTAAGAAAATAAGGCTTTTAACTGATATTGAAACGGCAAGATTAGTATATTTTAGTTATTTTCATAGTGTAATGTCTTATGGACTGCTATTGTGGGGCTCAGCTGCCAGTATTGAAAATATTTTTGTAAAAAAAAAAGAGCCAAAAAAGAGCTGTTCGCGCCATATACAATATTCGGCGAAGAGATAGCTTGAGATAATTCTTTAAAGAAATAAATATCTTAACTTTGGCAGGCCAATATATAAATGAAAATTTAGTTTATGTAAGGAAATACTATGATTCATTTGCTAAGAACAGCAATATTCACCAGTTTAATACAAGAAATAAAGATAAACATGCCGTTCCAAGATTTAGGCTTGCAAAAACTAGAGGTTCATTCATTCAGCCTTTATTAATAAAGTTCCACAACAAGCGATTGATCTTCCTTTGCATGAATTTAAAAACCATGTTAAAAAAACGCTCATGGGTAAAGGTTATTATAAAGTAGACGATTATCTTAAAGATCAAAATGCGTGGCAATGATGTAACACTTAACTTGCTACTATAAGTACTTTGTTGAAGTAATATAATAAGTCTATGTTGTTGCCAATAATCCTGTCACCCTGTTGTAATTATCTGGTAACGATATATTCAAGTTTGTAAATATCGTTACTTATGACTGTTACAGCTGATAAGTTTCTTGCGCCAGTTCTTCTTGTCAGCTGAAAAAGTCTGGAACGGGTGGTAGGAAATTATAGACGGTTCAAAAGTACTTTTTGTTAAACCTGCATGGTCAATGCGAACAGCCTGTAGTTCTAAATTCATATATTGACTTTGTCCCTCGCTACCTTTTTCCTCTGTCAAATGGTCACATTAAACCACTGCGAAATAATATAAATATATTATTAAATCTGGAACTCCCAACCCAATCACAAGAAATCTTTGTACCTCTTGATAACGAACCTGTTCCTCAAACAGAACCTCAACCCCTGCCAGGTATATCGATGACGCCAATCACGTCAACCTCTGAAAATTTGTTAGAGTCAGATAAACCTGCTCCTACTTCTGAAAATCCATCAGAAAATTCTGAATATTTAGATCAAGTACCTGGACCTCAAAGGAGATATCCGATCCGAGACAGGCGCTGTCCTCAAAGGTACGAGGAACATCTTTATATGACCTCAGACCTAGAGCCGGAAACTTACAAAGAAGTCGTGGAACACCCACAAAAAGAAAAATGGCTCGAAGCTATGAAGGCTGAATTTGACTCGTTACAGAAACACGGTACATGGGTCCTTGTTGACAGACCTGCAGGTAGAAAAACTACAAAATGCAAATGGGTCTACAAAATAAAAAGAGACACGTCAGGGAATGTCACAAAACACAAAGCTAGACTGGTAGCTAAAGGATTCACTCAAGTAGCCGGAGTAGACTACGGTGAAACCTTCTCACCAGTTGCTAGACTGTCTTCAGTACGACTGTTATTCGCATTTGCTGCTCTTCGTGAGTTAGTGGTAGAACACCTTGATGTCGAAACGGCATTCCTAAATGGCGATTTAGATGAAGAGATCTTTATGGAACAACCAGAAGGATTCTCCGACAACGCAAAAGGCAAGGTATGTCTACTTAAAAAGGCCCTTTACGGTCTCAAACAAGCACCGCGTCAATGGAACGCTAAAGTGTGTGAAGCAATGCACAAACTATCTCTCATGCAGACAGCCAATGAACACTGCCTTTACTATAGAAGAGAAGGCGATGATCTCCTTCTCGTAGCCGTCTTTGTTGATGATTTCTTCATTGTCTGCTCAAGTAACGATATGAAGAATCATTTCAAAAATGAACTCAAAAAGTTGTTCACTATCAAAGATCTTGGTCCTTGTAAGGATTGTCTTGGCATGAGAATAGAACAAAACTCTGGAAACATATTTCTCGACCAGACAAAATATATCGAGAAACTTCTAACAAAGTTTGGTATGACAGATGCCATTACTGTTTCCACCCCACTAGAACCTGGTCAAAAATTAAATCTTGCGACTAAAGATGAAGAAAATGCAGAAGTTCCATATCAGGAACTTATTGGGTCACTAATGTACATTGCAATTTGTACGAGACCCGATATTGCCCATTCGGTCTCATATCTATCACAGTTCAATGCACATTACGGGGGGGTACACTGGAAGGCTGCGAAGCGAGTTCTTCGATACCTTAAGGGTACCAAAGACCTCCGACTGCATTTTAAACCTGGTGCTCCATTCTATCCCCAAGGATATGTCGATGCGGATTATGGAAACAGTCTTGTGGACCGACGTTCATTCACTGGATACGTTTTCCTAATGAGCGGCGCCCCAGTATCATGGGAAGCTCGCAAGCAGCGGACCGTCGCGCTTTCTACAACAGAAGCCGAATATATGGCTCTCGCAGAAGCTTGCAAGGAGGCAATATACCTCCAGTCACTCATTAGTGAACTATTCCTCACGTGTCATCCCATCGTCATTCATACTGACAATCAAAGTTCGATTAAATTAGCGAATAACAATACATACCATTCACGCACTAAACACATCGACGTCAGACACCACTTCATACGAGACTCACTTGCACACCACGACATACATCTCGAATACATACCTACACACAACATGATCGCCGATATATTGACTACACCTTTGTCGAAACTGAAGCATTGTAAATGTACAAATTCTCTAGGTTTAGCATAGGTTTGTAATTTTTTAGTTGTGCGTAAATTTTTTCATCATGTTATGTTTCTGGTAGGTAGTTAAGTATGTAAGGTTAGCAAGTAAGGTGTATATAATGATGTTAGTTTTGAATTGTGTTTGTGTAAAGTATAGATAGGGTGTTTGTTCTTTGATATGTCGAATATATATTTTTAGGAGCACATAGGTATAGGAAGATACAGGGTGTTCACATTGCGGGGGGGTGTTAAACCTGCATGGTCAATGCGAACAGCCTGTAGTTCTAAATTCATATATTGACTTTGTCCCTCGCTACCTTTTTCCTCTGTCAAATGGTCACATTAAACCACTGCGTAATATTATAAATATTTTATTAAATCCCATATAAACAAATCTTTTTAATTAAGTTTATTTGAATAAAGCTTATTTGACTTTGACTTTGATATCGATGTTCGTGTGACATCATGAATTGGGGTTCGCCATTGTGGCCTGACCTGATTGATTGGGGCTCGATTTATCTATTTTAATTTGTAGCCCAGCAGATTTGGCGAAGTTCGGAGCGTTAACCGGTTCGGCCCCTGGGCGCGACGATGCCCATATATTTTACACTAGCTTCTGCCCGCGACTTCGTCCGCGTGGATGTTAGAGAAAATCCTAAGAGAACCTTCAACCAGGATCTAACCAGTCATTTTTACGTTTCCCGTTCCGGTTCCGGTTCCCGTTCCCGTTCTGTTCCCGTCCGTTCCCGTACCTTTCCTGTCCCGTTACCGTACCCCTTCCGTTGCCATTCCCGTTCCCGTACCGTTACCGTCCCGTTCTCGTTCCCGTTCCCGTACCGTTCTCGTCCCGTTTCGTTCCCGTTTCATTCCCGTTCCATTCCCGTTCTCATTCCATTCCGTTCCCTTTCCGTCCCGTTCCCGTCCCGTACCCCTTCCGTTCCCGTTCCCATTCCGTTCCCGTACCCGTTCCCATTCCCATTCCGTCCCGTCCCGTTCCGTTCCGTTCCCGTCCCGTACCCCTTCCGTTCCCATTTCCGTTCCCGTCCCGTTCCCGTTCGCATCCCGTTCTCGTCCCGTTCCGTTCCCGTATCGCTCCCGTTCCGTTCCCGTTCCATCCCCCTCCGTTCCCGTCCCGTTCCCGTGACGTTCCTTTCCCGTTCGTTTTGTTCCCGTTTCATTCCCGTTTCCTTCCCGATACGTTCCCGTTCCGTTACGTCCCATACCGTTCCCGATTCGTTCCCGTTCGCGTCCCGTTCCCATACCGTACTCCTTCCGTTCCTTTTCCCGGTACCGTTCCCGTCCCGTTCCTGTCCCGTTCTCTTTCCCATTCCATTCCCGTTCCGTTCCCGTTTCGTTCCCGTTCCGTTCCCGTTCCCATTCCGTTCCCTTTCCGTTCCCGTTTCATTCGCGATCCCTTCCCGTTCCGCCTCCGTTCCGGTCCGTTCCGTTCCGTTCCGTTTCGTTCCGTTCCGTTCCGTTCCGTTCCGTTCCGTTCCGTTCCGTTCCCGTCCCGTTCTCATCCTGTTCCCGTTCCTGTTCCCGTGCCCGTGCCCTTGCCCGTTCCCGTTCCCGTTCCCTGGATGTGCATGTCCAGGTCCATGATGTGTCATGTCCACCGTGTTGGACTTCAAAATAAATGTCATTTTCGCAATCACCATCCCATGAAACCTCAAGAACGACATCCATATTGATTTTTATGTTTACTCACCCCATTTACCCCCTAAGGGTTTGATTTTCAAAATCACAAAATATACGTTTGCCTATTTATTTTTAGATGTGCTCCTACGAAGTTTAAAGTTGTAATGTCCATTTAATATTTTTTTCCATACAAAATTTGAACCCCATTTTCACCCCTTGAGGGGTTAAATCATGTCCACCGTGTTGGACTTCAAAATAAATGTCATTTTTGCAATCGTCATCCCAGAAAACGCCAAAAACGACATCCATATCTATTTTTAGGTTTACTCACCCCATCCACCCCTAAGGGGTTGGTTTTTAAAATCACAAAATATATGTTTGCTTATTTATTTTTAGACGTGCTCCTTCGAAGTTTAAAGTTGTAATGTCCATTTAATATTATTTTTCCATACAAAATTTGAACCACATTTTCACCCCCTGAGGGATTAAATCATGTCCACCGTGTTAGAGTTCAAAATAAATGTCATTTTTGCAATCGTCATCCCAGAAAACCCCAATAACGACATCCATGTCTATTTTTAGGTTTTCTTACCCCTTTTCACCCCCATTTCATCCCCGTAGGGGTTGAAATACTAACAATAACAATATACGTTGCGTTAGATACCCATCCATAAGCCTAAATTATATATTTAGCAATTTTTACTTCGAAAATAAAGGATTTTCTTCAATTCACAACTTCATCCCCCTTTTGACCCCTTCGGAGGTAGAATTTTGAAAAACGCCGAGACCCGTATTTATATACATATTTCGAGAAATACTATAAGACAAGAAATACGATAGAAAGCCATGCTAAAATAGTTCAAATATTGAAAAAGGAAATTAGATAATGAGAAAATCAATTACCAAAAGCTTACCTAGGTGTCTCACACGCCAGAGCAAGTACACTGGATGATAAACTAGCCATAGTGTGGTTCAGATAGTTGTTCAAGTGCAGGCCATGGTGGACGTTTGTATCGTGAAATTCGACATCTATACTGGACTCTCCGTTCTCCAAAGTATGACAGCGGACAATGCCAATGTCGTTCCAACACATATATCTGTAAATAAGGTGGGCTTAGTTTTTCCTTCATAGAATACTAGTATTTATTGAATTTTAATTCGGCAATTAGAAAATTATGCAATGTTATCTATCAATATGTTCTAGTTTGAAATATTGTCAATCTTTGGAGTTTAATTATCTCTATTTCTGTATTGTACGCTCATTTTTATTTTGGTTAGAAATTTATAAATAACAAGAAAAGCAAATTATATTACATCTTTATACATTGCCATGGACGAATATTTTTTCGTCCATGACATTGCTAAAATCAACATTTTGACAGGTCCGAAATGGGTGTCCTTCTTTAACATGTTATGGTAGCGCAGGGTGCCATTATCTGTACACCAGTTTTCTGGACCATTTAGAAAACAAACTTTTAGACATTGTCCCAGGTCTGGGTGTTTGTGGTCCCCCTCTCGTCTGTTATTGCTATAACACAAGTGGTTTAACTACTTACTTTGAATCGGAGCAATATGTGATGTCGTACAATTGTTTTTTTATCCTTACACATTACAATATTATAAATGCGAAAGTTTATAATTTTGTAATGTGCCCCTTTCCTTAGAAAAGGAAAGCGCGAACGAAGCTTTTCTGCTTCGTCTCGGGCAAACATGTTTTCGTATGTCCGTCCTGCTTTCCGGCTGTCCGTCTGTTCTCCTCCACAGGTCGCATTTCTCAACCGATTCTCGTGAAATTTTGTGAGCCGGTTCAATAATTACATAGATTTTTTTCTCGGATTTTTTTATAATGGCGGAGATACTACAGCTCACGGAGCCGGTAGTAAATTATCAGCCAGCATTTTATGGCTACCTATGTTCTAGATGCCTAGGAGTAGACGAGGATTGGAAGGGCTGTAGCGGGGCGCTGGACGCCGGCGCGGGCAGCCTGGAAACAGGTCTCGATCTCGACTCATCTTACCTATGCTCTAGATACCTAGGAGAGTAGACGAGGGTTGGAAGGGCGGCTGTGGAGGGGCGCTGGACCCCTCGACGGAGGTCTCGACCTAGACTCATCTCCCTACCTATGCTCTAGATGCCTAGGAGTAGACGAGGGTTGGAAGGGCGGCTGTGGAGGGGCGCTGGACCCCTCGACGGAGGTCTCGACCTAGACTCATCTCCCTACCTATGCTCTAGATGCCTAGGAGTAGACAAGGGTTGGAAGGGCGGCTGTGGAGGGGCGCTGGACCCCTCGACGGAGGTCTCGACCTAGACTCATCTCTCTACCTTTGCTCTAGATGCCTAGGAGTAGACGAGGGTTGGAAAGCCGGCTGTGGAGGCACGCTGGACGCCGGACCGGGCTGCCTCGAGACAGGTCTCGACCTCGACTCATCTTACCTATGGTCTAGATGCCTGGGAGTAGACGAGGGAAGGGCGGCTGTGGAGGCACGCTGGACGCCGGCGCGGGCAGCCTGGAAACAGGTCTCCACCTCGACTCATCTCCTTAAGTATGCTCTAGATCAGCGGTTCCCGAATTCTTTTGGCTACGGAACCCTGTTTGGTTCGCCGTTTTTGGGCGGAACCCCAGCCCAAGTAAAAAATAAATTAATCAGGGTCGCCACTTTTAGGAGCAAAAAGCGGAACAAGGGGGCGCGGCGAGCGCGAATTTGGAATAAAAAGAAAAAATCCATGCATATTTTGTATTGCTACGAGCCTCTCTCATTAATTCCGCATCAATTTTATATTTACTTATGAATTCCGAACAAGACATGTATTTTGCAATTCTGCTTAGAGCAACGATTTCTGACATTAGGACATTTAAGCGTCATAAGGGAAAAACCTCGCTTAACATAAGCATTTGAAGGCGGTATGCTTAAAGCGTGAGATACAACGCAAAATAAGGCATTTAACTTGTTATCCTTTATGCTCTTAAACATTTGGCTCGGTATTCACATCTTGTAAGTATAGTTTGACTTTAGAATAAGGACTTTTATGGTATAAAATATTTATTTAGTTAGAACAAAAAGATACGCACCTATAGACCTATCTTGAATTTATACCTAAACTCTTGAATTTTCGCGGAACCAATAAGAGCCTCTCACGGAACCCTAGGGTTCCGCGGAACCCTATTCGGGAAACGCTGTTCTAGATGCCTAGGAGTAGATGAGGGTTGAAAGGGCGGCTGTGAGGGACGCTGGACGCCGGCGCAGGCAGCCTCGACGGAACTCTGAACCTCGACTCATCTCCTTACCCATGCTCTAGATGCCTAGGAGTAGATGAGGGTTGGAAGGTCGGCTGTGGAGGGTTCCGGACGTAGAGAGATATACAAAGGCGGATGCAAGACAGACAGTAGCTGCTGTGTAACGCAGCCGCGTCTATAGGAATAAAGTATTACAATCACGGCTGCACCACAGACGTTTGAAAATTGTCTGCAGTGTTTTCGGCTTCGTAAGGCATTGATTTGACAAATCCGGCTGCAATACAGCTTAAATTCGCTCAGTAATACAGCATGATACAAAAAAAACGTCGTTTCTGGTGCTTCGCTGGCCGCTGCTCATCTCCTTACCTATGCTCTAGATGCCTAGGAGTAGACGAGGGTTGGAAGGGCGGCTGCGGAGAGGCGCTGGACGCGGGCGCGGGCTGCCTCGAAGGAGGTCTCGACCTCGAATCATCGTCATCCATCACAATACCGAGCGTATCATTCTTTATCTTCTCCAAAGAAATTGCATTATCATCATCATCACTATCATTGTTCTGTATTAAATTGTCTACCAAGTCATCATCTGAAATGTATTTTATTATTGAATATTGAATTCATATGGGAGCAAACACCAGTTATTCACGAAGGAGGTGACATATAGCCGGCTTTCTTTTCATTGTGCGGTCGGAAAGCTTACCGCGGTCAGAACCTGTAGCCAATGTCACATTTACAAATTTTCGCTATCGCTTCGCACCGAAAAATGTATGGAGTTGACGTTGTAAAATTCGATTGTTAACGAAATCTTATGTCAATTCCATACATGTTTCGAAAGCGAAGCGATAACGAAGATTTGCAAATGTTATATTTTATATTTGAGGCTGCGACCGCGCCTACTTCGATACTCGTTTCGGTCGCATGCGTCTTACTTTTGTCGAGTTACAGATATTTAACAAAAATGTTCCAATATTGTAAGCTTTTCTTTAACCATAGTGCGTACAATCGCTTTCCTTATAATATGCTACACAGTTCATTTAAAAGAAGATAACCTTTAACATTGTTAGAAGAGGAGAATATAACTGTAGGGAATTACCAATGTTGCGGCCTGAATTGCACTTTATTTTGTCGGAGCAAGTCGCTGATTATTTAAATGACTTTGTGGAGTGTCCCTTCTGTAGTTACTGTTGTACTATTATGTATTCTGTGACGCGGTAAATTGGCATCACACGCCATTAGTTAGGAATTGATTTTATGCAATAAATAAATAATATTTTAGCAACATTCAGAATACACACCATCAACTCTTTCCACCATTTCAATATCATCTGCAGTAGAGCTGTCTTTGCCATAACAGTTCACAAGGCACCCAAGTTGACCAGCAACATCACAATATGCCAAAACTCCATTTCCTTAAAAATTCAATTTCATTTTTTATTTATATTTTGAACATAAAGGATTTATAGCTTTTCGATCTATAGATAGTTCGTAGAGATCCAAAGGGGAGGGTTTATAGTGGCTACCGTGCTGCTATTTTGATGATAATGATAATATAAATTTTAATAATACATTAGTTAGTAGCATCAATTCATACCTTTTGGATTCCACGCCATTGCAGAGACATTGTGAGACGTTGGGTGTTCCACAATACCTATACAATTCCCAGTATCAACTTCCCACACAGCGATTTGTCCAGCTACAGTGCTTCCAGCCAAATATTGGCCACACGGTGAAAACAAACAATGTGATATTGCACATTTAATCTGAAAAAAAAAACACTAATATTAAAGAAAGATTTTTCAACATCTTACTTGAACATTTACCGACGACGTAGTTGAGTGGTTTGTACACCAGTTTTCAAGGTGTCGCCATCTCGGAGGTCACAGGTTCCATCCCCGGCTGGGTCAATTTAGAAAACAAACTTACGATGACCTGAGTGGTGCAGTGGTCAACATGCAGGTCTACCACGCAAGAGGTCTCGGGTACGAATCCCGGCCGGGCAGAAATTGAAATGATGAATTTTAATTTCTGTGACAGGTCTGGGTGTTACTATGTATAATAAGTATATATTTAAAAAGTATATATGTAGTATATCAGTTGTCTAGCACCCATATTACAAGCTTTGCTTAGTTTGGGTCTAGATGGCACTGTGTGAAATTGTCCAAACATTTATTTATTATTTATTTATTTATTTTCTATATTGGCTCAGGTCTGGGTGTTTGTAGTTCCACCGTTGTCTCTGATTTCCATAATACAAGTGCATTACTACTTACATACTTTAGAATCAGAGCAATGTTTGTGATGTTGCCACATTATTACCCACTACGTATCTAAATTATATATGTATATTTATATAATTAAAAATAAGTATAATTATTATATATTTTTAATGTATTGAGGTACACTCTTTTGTTTTGTGTTATTGCTTGCGACCAAACAATGACAGGGACTCGGCTGAAAATCAGTGTCTGGTTTCTCGGAACTATCAACACTGAGCTGAGTTCCTTTTCAGACTGCCACTGCTGCACACTCCGGTACGGTACTATCATGGACACTGTGTTAGTTTTAAGTTATCTCTCAATTGTTCCTGTTATTGTTGTTTTGTGTTGTAGTGGTTTATGAATAAATAATTATCTTATCTTATCTTATCTAATATTTATTTATTATTTACTTGGAAAAGCTGTTATATAGTTCTTGAACATGGGTTTCCATTGTTTTTTAATATAATCGTTGTCAAGGGGTAAGTAGAAGTCATAAGTTTAGAATACTGTTGGGTGGGTTGCACAGGATAAACGGTTGGGAGCCCCTGGTCTAAAGAGAAATGATATATTGAAATATGTAAATTAAGTATCATTAAATAAAAAGAGATGTCTTCTTATCTTACTGAGCTGTGTGTAAATGTCATCCGCTGTCCCCAACTTTCACAGTCCAATAAAACAACTTCCCTATTATTTGGATATGCTAGGTGCTTCCCTTCACTTGGCTCAAAGTCCATTCTACCTGCAAAATGAAAACATCTAAGTATCGACATCAGTGTCCCCACTGCTGGGGCATAGGCCTTCCTCATGGGTGGAAAAGGAGGATGTGTTTGGGTCATCATAATCCACCATGCCATATTGGCATGGTGGATTATGATTACCCAAACATATGGCTACGGAAGTCGAAATGAAAGAGGTGAAAAATTAATTGAATATGCCAATGAAAATAAACTTTCTATAATGAATACATTTTTCAAAAAGAAACCGAGTCGGAAATGGACGTGGCAATCACCAGATACACGAACTAAAAATGAAATAGATTTTATAATGTGTAACAAACCTAAAAGAATCACAAATGTTGAAGTCCTAAACCAAATACACTTTTCATCTGACCATAGACCAGTAAGAGCTTCTTTTCAAGTAAAACCAACCAAACTAAGTAGAAAGTCATTCAAACCCATACCGAGAACACCGAAAACCGACGAAGAAATAACAACATACTTAAACAACTTAAAAGAAAATATACAAATGAATCTAGAAATATTACAACACTCTAAAGATGTCGGAACATACTCTAACAAACTAGAAGAAATCATAACAACAAGCTTGAAAATGGAAAAAAGAAATCACAATAATAATAAATACAAAATAATGAGTGAGAAAACAATAAACTTAATAACCAAACGTACAGAACTAATCAAAACCAAAAATAAGAGCATAAAACAAAAAGAAGAACTAAAAGATCTGTTCAAAAAGACAAACAAATTTATTAAAGAGGACTACAAAAACTACAGACAGAGAGTAATCCAAGAAAAACTAACAAAATTTCGAAGCTTAAAACGAGCGTATAAAGAACTTAAAACACATAAAAAATGGATTCAAAAACTAAAAAAAGGAAAAAAAGAAACAAAATCCCGAAATGACATTATGAACTGTGCCACAGAATTTTATACACAATTATATAAAAAAACAAAAGAAGACATAGAAAATGAAGAAACTGAACAACCAACAGAAAAAGAAAATCTCACAATAGATTACATAACAGAAACAGAAGTACTAACTCATATAAAGAAATTAAAATCAGAGAAGACCCCAGGCCCAGACGGCATTACAAATGAAGCGATAAAAATTGGTGCACCAATCATAACTACCTACTTAACATACTTGTTTAACTTAATTTTAGAGTATGAAATAGTACCAAAACAATGGCTTCACTCAGACATCATACTACTTTATAAGAAAGGCGATCCCACAGACATTTCGAACTATCGACCAATAAGTCTACTGTCAAGCATCTACAAACTATTCACATCCATACTAACTGCAAGAATAGCTGCTAATATAGATAACCATCAACCACTAGAACAAGCTGGATTTCGTTCAAACTTCTCAACAATGGATCATATACACACAGTAGAACAAATCATCGAGAAATATAAAGAGTATAATAGACCATTGTATATAGCATTTGTAGACTATACAAAGGCCTTCGACAGCATTACACACAGTTCAATATGGAAAGCACTCAAGACATGTGAAATAAATAACAAATACATAAATATTTTAAAGAACATATACTGTAACAGTGTAAGCAAACTACGATTAGAAAACTATGGGAAAGAAATTAAAATAGAAAGAGGTGTTAGACAGGGAGATCCACTGTCACCTAAACTGTTTATCGCCGTTCTAGAAGACATATTCCAATCTATAAAATGGAAAAATAAAGGTATAAAAATACAAAATCAACACCTAAGTCATCTAAGATTTGCTGACGACATTGCCTTGTTTGCAGAAACAGCTCTAGAAATAGAACACATGTTAAAAACACTAGACACACAGAGTAAAATTGTAGGATTACATATGAATCCTAGCAAAACGAAAATAATGACCAATTCAGAAGAGAAACCAATAACAATTGAAGAAAATAATATAGAATATGTAAATGATTATATATATTTAGGAAAACAGGTATCATTCAGAGCAAATAGTAACGAAGAAGAAGTGGATAGAAGAATAAATTCTACATGGAAGAAATATTGGACACACAAAGAAATCTTAAAAGGCAATTACAATGTATCTCTGAAAAAGACAGTAGTAGACACATGCCTACTACCAAGTCTACTGTACGGATGTCAAACTTGGGTTTATACAAATAAAATAAAAAACAAAATTACTACATGCCAGAGAGCAATAGAAAGAAGTATGTTAAAGTTGAGACGGATGGACAAAATAAGGAGCACCGACATAAGGAGAAAGACTGGACTGACCGATGCTCTGGAACAGGCCCTTAAACTCAAATGGAAATGGGCGGGTCACCTATCAAGGTATAAAGACAAAAGGTGGACCCTCAAGTCCACTGGATGGACAGGACCTAAAGGCAAAAGAAAAGTAGGCAGACCCAGAAAACGATGGTCCGACGATATTGTGTCCGTGGCAGGCAAGGACTGGATGGAAGAGGGAAAAGATAGAGAAAAGTGGAAAGAAATGGAGGAGGCTTATACCCAAACGGGATCCATGTCTTAAACTGTACTAGCAAATAATAATAATTAGCATAAGTTTATTAACAAACAAAGTAACACAAATTGTTTAAATACAAACTTGCATAGATACTAGATATGGAATAAAAAGCTTTTTTATTTTATTTTATTTTATTTTATAATCCACCATGCAGGAGCAATGCAGATTAGTGGGTGTTAACAACTGCAAATGCAGCTGGAACCAACGTCTTAATATCCCTTCCAAAGCCTGTAGCTAAGAAAATACATTTTGGTCACCCAACCCATGACTGAAGACCAAGGAACGATTTTGATTTTTTTAACTTCATAGAAAACATTTGGTATTATTTTTTTATTATATTTATATGTATAAAAATATTTTGTTCTGTAAGACAAAAACCTTTATTTAATTTACTTGAGAGGTAGAGTTACTTACACAAAACTTTGGCCGAATAAAATGTATTTATTTTAGGGACACAGGATATTTCTTTCAATATTTTTTGGGTGTCTATATCCCAAATTCTTATATTCCCATCACCACTGGCGGTGCTGGCATACTTCATTTGAGGACATATCGCTATGCTCAGCACTGGGCCTTTGTGTCCCTCCATTGTGAATAAAGGAGCGCCACCCTCAAGACTGCAAATTCTTGCTTCCATGTTCTCCGATGAACAGCCTAATGCCTGAATTATAAGCAATGTGACATGTTATTTTCTATCAAGAACGTTAGATGTCCGGTTAGTCTCAAAAATGGCACCTCAAATAGCGTCTTACTTACAAACTTATTATTTTGTACAAAATAAGTGATATAAAATATAAGTTTGTACAAAATAAGAGGTGATTATGTACAAATAAGCACCAAGTTTGTATGTGGGATGCTATTTGAGGTGCTATTTTTGGGTGCTGTTTTAGTCTGTAAAGCATTATCTAGGATATTCTTGATCGAAGCATGTAATACACATTAACCTGCCCCCCTAACATGACCGATATTATATCGCGTGATACAGCATTTTATCAACACTCAACTGTCAAACTCGTTTGTCTTTTTAACAGTTAAACGTGATAAAACGCTATAGCACGCGATATATAGGTATCGTGTTATGCTGGTCATGCTTAGGACTGAGATTGTTGACTTGTAACCACAGAAATCCCATACAGTAGACCGTTTTGGCTGTTCTTAGGTGTACACTTGCACATTATTTTAGCGTGCAAAATATAAGAGAGTGCAGACACACACTAAAACAATGTGCACGACTAACTCCTTCATAGCAAAACAGTCTTCATGAGAGAACTATACCTCTATTTTATTAGTTGATTTAATCTGAGTGACCGGAGCAGTGAACCTGGTGACAATGCCATCTTTGTCAAATGATGGGAATGTGTATGCTTGCACAGCGTGGCTGTCTGTAGCAACATAGAGCCTCTTGTCCTTGTAACATACAGCAAGAGCACTCTCCCCAACACAGTGAGAATTTGGGTCATCATCTTCGATGTCAATCCATATTCTAACATCACCATCGTGACCACAAGTTATCAAGTGCCTGACAAAGAATAATTAATTTTAATTTTAAAATAACAACAAATTATCAATATCAAGTGTCTATATAAACAAAACTTACTGTCCATCATCAGAGTAACATATATCGGTGTGACCTTCTGCATGTGCATACCTAAGAGGTTTGCTTTCAATCTTCATTCTTTAGGTTTTAATAAAACACCAAATTGTTTAAATTTATCATTAATTTACTACCTATATTTCTATATTTTTAATAATATAGTACACTCAGCTGTCAGCTCACTCAGCTGACAGCAATCAAAACTCAGAATTTGGCGGGAAAAGCCATAGTCATAGGGATGCAACGATACATCGATGTTTCAGTAAAAAACATCAATGTTCACTTTTGCAAAACATCTTTGCATTAGAGTCTGTCTAAAAAGTCAGTTTATATGGGTAATTTCAAAAATATTTTTTTTACCCACCTAAATAAATCCCCAACCACCCTACCAATACCCATCTAAATAAATAAATAAAAAAATATGTTTACTATTAGAATTTTGACAGCACCGACAGGGTTACCAGTATAAGTTTTTTTTAATAATTTAATAATTTCTCAGGTAAACTGACTTTTTAGACAGACTCTACTTTTAGCAGAGCCTGCCCAGAGTCAATGACTTGTCCATGTACTATCCCCATCAATTGGTAATGCGTTGGAACCTTGTCAAATTAACATACACATCAACGTCATCCGCAACTTAAAATGACAAAAAACAGTAAAATTTTAATAGGTAATATAATATATTAATTATTGAATTCTTATTTTCAATAAGAAAGGGTCTAGATATATGAAAAAAATACAATTGTTTTTCGTTTTTGAGGTTAAAATCATGGCCGCCAGGCGCATTACCAATTGACGCGGATAGTACATCGACGTTTGTTCTGGAACATCGATGTTTGTTCTGGAACATCGACGTATCGATACATCGATGTTTTTGCTTTCGATATTTGCATCCCTAATATCCCTATTATACATAGTCATCGCTTGCCGTATAGAGTAGCGGTGGGTAATATCGCCTTTTTTCAATATCAAACCGAAACTATATATCGATATTCGATATCGGATTCTGAAACTATATATTTTGATATCGGCGATATTGTGAGTGGCGACCAAATATCAATATCAACCAATATAGGTTTACTCAAAATGTATACGATAGACATTATGATGATTCAATATTGATCAAAGACTTTTAATGCTAGTAAATTAATTTAAATAGTACGAAGTAGGTATTATTATTTATTTTGGAGTAAATAATAAATGTATGGGGTTTTTATGATTTTGGTTCAGTTTCAATTCAATTTTAAAAAACTAATGAATTGGGAGTAGAAATGATGTAAGTAGGTATTAAATTATTTCAAAATACCTACCTCATCGTTACCATTTTGTAAGAAATAAGGTTCAGTACTAAAGCTACCAAAAATATAAAAAATGTGTGCAAACAACTTTAGTACGATCTCAATAAGGTTTAGAATCGTATCTGATAAATAACATTGCTATTTCTCTATCTCATTCATTCGTCTCGCTCACACTCAGCGTCTCGCGCGATACGTATTCCATTGTAATACGGTACAATATCCCTAAATCGGATAACATAAATATCGTGGTGTGTCGACGCGAATCACATTCGTGAAGCAATATCGTGTTTTGCCAAATATATAGTTTCAGAATGCATCGATATCGGATTTGACGATATCGATGCAATATACGTTTTAAAAACTATATACGATTTATATCGTCCACTCCTAGTATAGAGTATAAGTTCGAATCACGAAAGATGACCACAAATGGCGCCCATCTTCGCGTCATAACTCATGAAGAAAAGACTTTAGACAAAATAATATTTCATATTCATATAGATATATCGATATTATTTAAATATGTGATATAATATTTTGTATTTACGCGGACCAAATAGAGGTTATTATAAAAAAGGCTGGTGTACGCAGTGACAAAAACCGCAGGGCATGTATGAAAAGATTGATGGATATGAATGAAGCGAAAGAAGTGTGCAAGGATCGTAGCAGGTGGCGATCCATAGTCTCTGCCTACCCCCATGGGAAACAGGCGTGAGTGTATGTATGTATGTATATTTTGTCTAAAGTCTTATCTTCATTAGTTATAATGCGAAGATGGGCGCCATTTGTGGTCATCTTTCGTGATTCGAACTGTAGGTAACCTACATTTTAACCATTGAAAGTCAAAAAAATTGCACATTCTATTTGATTGGGGATTTATCCCAAATCATTTGGGCCCAAGTCCAAAGGTTTGACCCTAAGTGCGCAAACGACTGTGGAGGACTGCAGAATCGACACTCACGATCTTTTAGATGTATATCACTCCCATTAGACTTAGAATTTTTTTCGCTATGCTCAAGCTCAAGTAGACTAAAACGTAGTGATTATTTCCTCTATGAAGTAGACGGACAATGGTGCGAGTGAGAAACCGTTTCTTACGGCTTATGCGATGTGCGAGAAAGAGTTGAAAAAAATGACAGCAAAACCTAGTTTGACTTCATTTATCATCGTTTATCATCTTGGTGAAAAGCGTCTACACGATTAATTTCGTTATTTTGATCGCAATCGGGTTGATTTGGCTCTTCTAACTCAATAATAGTGTCGTGTTCTGTGTTAAATTGTAATGTTACTTACGACAATAACCCAAAGAAATACTTTTTTCACAGGTAAATATGATTATACAAGTACCATTTTCATATTTCATATTTTAGTTGAATATATTCCCAAACACACTAAGTTATATACTAATATGATGCTGTTAAACGCCTATTTCCCAAAAGCTGATTTCTAAACATTATGTGTTAGATAAAAAGATATAATGTCCGTGAACTTGAGAAAATAAGGTGTAGATATTGATCAAAAATTATCGATATCGATACTCATGTCGATGATTTTTCCAATATAATTTTGTTTGTCTTTGTGAACACTGATAGTTTTATTTAAAGCTGCTTTTAACCGACAGTTTTCAAATGGTAAATTATACCTACTAGTACTGAAGTACTAATTTAACAAGGTTTCCTGTAAATCTAGTGATTAAGTTAAACTGGATAAATGTCATAAATAAATCGGCGGGATCCCGCTTAAGGCAGCGGAGGGCCTTACCGTAATGTTCCAGCGTAACCGAGCCTTAAATCAAATGGAAAAATGAAGAATGTAGAAACAATGTTTTGTGTAGACGATTTTGTTGAATGTTGAGATGTTTTTGTTGATTGTCTAGGGCAAAACACGCGCTATGAAACCGGAATAACATAATACTACCCCAATAAACTACTACTATGGTAAATGACTGTAGTTTTACCATTATTTTATGAAGTAGGCCCTTAATAAAATAGTGTTGGATCAAATTTATGGTTAAATGTACTCTATGGCAGCCGATGACTCAGCGATCAAGGTGCAAACAAATTATCGGACGCGGCTTACTGCCGCGGCTGATCTGAGGTGTGCAAACTATCGGATGTTAGTAGGTCGCGGACGTATCCGATAGTTTGCACACCTCAGATCAGCCGCGGCAGTAAGCCGCGTCCGATAATTTGTTTGCACCTTGAGTCTGTTGGAATGCACTCAATGTCATGTCAAGTTCCGTTCCCACCTCTTCTCTTCTATGATCTATTTGCTAGAATCTATGAAATGAAAAAAAAGGCGGGAAACGTTTGACTTGTCGGACGCGTTTTTTGGTTTGCGATTTTTTTTAATTAATTCATAGTGATAGTGGTGATCAGAATTACTTAATTTTATCACATTTGTATCTAATTGTATATATAGTGTGTAAATTGTATAAGTTCTGTACTGTATATAGCTGATATTTGGTAAGTTTTTTAACTCATTATGAATGAACCTCCTGACCCGGCCGACCCGGGGGACTTTGTTCCTCCGGCGGGAAAGTTTGTTACAGTAGCTTCCAATGAGTCTGGAATGGAAACCGATGGTTCTTGGACAAGTAGGTCACGCAAACGTAGTCGCTTACACGTATGTAAACATTGTAACAAGAAGCGTCGCCAACACCAAGGTTCAGATGTCAGCCACAATAATTGCCAGTGTTTGGATTTAACTGTTATAAACATAGACTTAGAAAATTTTTCGCTATGCTCAAGTAGACGGACAAAGGTGCGAGTGAGAAACCGATTCTTACGGCTTATGCGATGTGCGAAAAAGAGTAAAAACAAACTGACAGCTGAACCTGGTTTGACTTCATTTATCATCGTTTATCACCTTGGTGCAAAGCGTCAACAAGATTATTTTGTAATTTTGATCGCGATCGGGTCGGTTTGGCTCCTAAAGCTATATAAATCAATAATGGTGTCGTGTTCTGTACTGGATTGTAATGTTACTTACGACAATAACCCAAATAAACACTCTTTTCACAGGTAAATATGATTGTACTATTACCATTTTCATAATTCATATTTTAGTTGAATATATTCCCAAACACACTAAGTTATATACTAATATGATGCTATTAAACGCCTATTTGCCTCCTTATCCACCCATAAGGAAGGCCTGTGCCCCAGCAGTGGGGACATTATAAATGGCTGATTGACAAACGCCTATTTCCTAAATAAAGGCTGATTTCTAAACATTATGTGTTAGATAAAAAGATATTATGTTCGTGAACTTGAGAAAATAAGGCGTAGATATTGATCAAAAATTATCGATATCGATACTCATGTCGATGATTTCCAATATAACTTTTTTTGTCTTTGTGAACACTGATAGTTTTATTTAAAGCTGCTTGTAACCGACAGTTTTCAAATGGTAAATTATACCAACTTAAGTACTAATTTAACAATTATTTCCAGGTTTTCTGTAAATCCAGTGATTAAATTAAACTGGTTCAATGTCATAAATAAATAAGCAGGGAGCCTCAAAGGAGACCTTAAGAAATTATTTAAATAAAATTGTTCAAAATCTTGTTTGTGTTTTATTTATTAGAGCAATAATACATTATGGTTATCGACAACCTAAAATGGACTTCAGTGCATCTCTAAATTCACGCACACGTTTACATATTTACAAACACTGGCTCATCTCACTTTTGGTTTCGCAGCCAAGTGAACTCTGTTCGTCTATTCCAGTGGATATTAAGTTTATGGTTATAAATATTAAAATGTTAAAACGCGAGATTACTGTTTAACTTGTTTATTCAGTGGTAAATCCATATTTATGTATAAAGATATCTAAAAGTCAGACATTACCATACGAAAGCTAACTGACACTGACAAAACTCCTTTTCTTCTTTTTCTTTACCCGTGTTTTATAATAATCTCTTTGGTAACCTCTACATCCCCCCTCAATTCTAATACTGTTTATACTATGTATTAAGAATTGCTTTTTAAAACAACTAATCAAATCCATTTTTTCCCTGATTCTACTACTATCTTTGTTTTCATCTATCTTTGTTTTCATCAATCTTTGTCTTCTTTTATATTTGTCTTTACCTATCTTTGTCTTCTTTTATCTCGCTCAACGACTATTTTCGTCAATCTTCACAACACTAATCTTAGACTTCTATTTTTGTCTTCTTTTTGTCCTTGTCCACACCACTTCTTCTATTAACTATATTTAACTTTTTCAACATAAATTACTTCTTCTACTATTTTTAACTTCTTCTACTTCTTTATCTTCATTAAGACTATATTTTGTCTTCTTCTTTCAACTATTCTTAACATCCTCTTTCAACTATTCTTAACTTCTTCTTTCAACTATTTGTAACTTCTTTAACTTCATCATCAACTATTTTTTACTTCCTTTTTTTTTCTATTTTCTCATTTATTTTATATGTAAAAGTACTCATTTTCTTCAACTATTTTTATAATTCAACACTTTCTTCTATCTCAACTATTTTAACTTTTTTTTTCTATTTTCTCATTTATTTATTTTATATAAAACATCATCTCAATTCTCTATCTTACTTTTCTTTTTCCTTCTTGTTTTTTTTGTCCGTTCGTGGTTCGTCCATTTTGGAATTCAATTGCTTGCCTTGTCATTAATTGATCTGTCACATGAAAATTTTGTAATATATCGTCATCGTCGTAATTGTCGCTGCATTTCAATTCTATTTCATTTAATTTCTCTCCTTCTAAACTTGCTTCCATAATTTTGTATGCGCTTTCACAACTTTTTCACTTTTTCCAATTCAGATTAATATCGAGACATCTTTTGTGTTTTGCATATTGAAAATGTATTGGTATTAATGTTTGTTCAATAGCAAAATTATGGAAGTATGGGGCGGCCCATAACCTATTAAAATGTTAAAACGCGAGATTACTGTTTAACTTGTTTATTCAGTGGTAAATCCATATTTATGTATAAAGATATCTAAAAGTCAGACATTACCATACGAAAGCTAACTGACACTGACAAAACTCCTTTTCTTCTTTTTCTTTACCCGTGTTTTATAATAATCTCTTTGGTAACCTCTACAATAAAAGCTGATCAATCTGATGTAAATTCACAGACTCAGTCAGTTGTTAAGGAACTTAATGCGTCGGTTTCAAGTCCGGCCCCCACGACAGCCCCTGCTCCCACGCCCACGCCTATACCCGCGCCCACGCCCATAGGACGTTCAATTTTCAATGAAACGGATATTTCCCCATTTTTTATCCATGTCCAGAGAATACAATCTGCACCCAATGATGACATTTTGCTCCATCCAGTTGCATTTGGTAGATTTTTAAAAAATAATCACATTCTTGATATAATAAATGGAAGTGTAAAACGCATTGGCCGAAACAAAATCACTATATCCTTTTCATCTTATGTGTCAGCTAATTCCTTTCTGACCAACAAGAACTTAGAAACTCACAAAATGAAAGCTTTTATCCTGACATTTAGTGTAACTAGGATGGGGCTTGTTCGTGGAGTCCCTACAGAATGGTCCCCGGAAGAAATACTAGAAAATATCTCAGTCCCAATTGGCTGTGGAAAAATAATTAAAGTGAGACGCATCAATTATAAAGTATCTCAAGACGGATCAGCAATGTGGAAGCCCTCACAGTCCATTGTTGTAACTTTTGATGGTCAGGTGCTACCAAAGAGAATTTTTATGTGCTTTAATGCATTACCTGTAGATCTATACATTTTCCCAACAATACAATGTTTCAACTGTTGTCGTTTTGGACACACTAAAACTCAGTGTAGATCTAAACCCAGATGCTTCAAATGTGGAGACAGCCACTCTGGTGACTCCTGTGATAGAGAGGAAAACTTTAACGCCTATTGTTGCTCTTGTGAAGGTTCCCATTTTGCTACTAATAAATCTTGCCCCGAGTTTAATCGACAGCAGGAAATCAAAAGTTACATGGCACACAATTGTACATCTTACGCAGAGGCTTCAAAATATTTCCCTAATATCTCAAAACTATATTCTCAAGTTACTGCTAAAAACTCCTCTTCTACTATGCACAAACAAAATCAATCCATTCAAAACAATATAACTTACAATAGACCAGAGTCAGTTTCATATAAAAAAACAGTTTTTCTCAAACCCCGCTCTCCTCCTAAAGTTAGCCAAGGTTATGACATTGAAGCACATAATAACATTCTTAAAGAATTTGATATGCCATCACCAACTAATGGGTGTGGCTATAGTAGAACTGAAAAAGAACCTGATTCTCAAAATATATCAATAGCTGAAATAATTAAATTAATTCTCAATTTGCTTACTTGCTTTAGTAATAATAATAAAAGTGACAATAATCCACCGTCCAACGCAGCCTCTATCATAACTAATTTAATTCAAATCCTCCAAAATGGACAGTCGGGCTAAAGTATTGCAATGGAACTGTCAAAGCATACTTGGTAAAAGAAGTGAAATAATTTATCTTTTAAATAAGTTTGACCCTTTTATGTTCGTCTTATCAGAAACATGACTTAAACCACATCAAAGATTTAAGGCTGCTGGATACACTACTCTTCGTCAGGACAGAGATGATGGCCATGGCGGAGTGGCTATACTTATTAAAGACTCAATATCTTATTCTATAATACCTATACCGTCTCATCATAAAGAAATTTCTATATTTGCCATACAAACTTATAATATGTGTTTTGTTTCTATATACATTTCTCATCCATCTCTACCTATACTCAATGAAGTTAAACAAATTACTTCTAACTTACCTAAGCCCTTTTTGGTACTAGGTGATTTTAACTGTCATCATCAGAGTTGGGGCAGCTCTAAAACAAATAATTATGGAGAAGAAATGATAGATATTATTGATTCTCTTAATATATGTATTTTGAATACGGGAAAGGTTACTCGTTTAACAAAACCAAATGAGATTGATAGTGCAGTTGATCTTTCTTTATGTTCTCCATCTCTTGCAAGCTCTTTACTATGGGATACACTTCCATCCGTTTATGGCAGTGATCATTACCCCATCATCATAACCTTCCCATTTGATAAACCTGTAAATATAAAACGTACCTCTCATCTAAAACACAAGCTTCCTGATAAGGATAATAAAGATTGGGAAAAATTTAAATGTAATGTACAGTCCAAACTATCTCTACTCCCAGATGTGACTAATGGTTCTGAGAAAGAGAGTGCAAAGGCATTAGGCAATGTTCTTATTGAGGCTGCTAATGAAATTTTTCCACAAAAAAGTGGCTCCAATAAAATTCCCTCGCCTCCATGGTGGGATAGCGAGTGCACCAATGCAATAAAAAACAGAAAAGAAGCTGAAGAGAGGTATAGAGAGGACATGTCGGATAGTAATTACAATTTAGTGATTAAAGCCATAGCAGACACTAAAAAACTTTTCAAACAAAAGAAATTTGAAGGCTGGCGTTCATTCTGTTCGTCAATTTCCCCAAATACTCCACCAAGCCTAGTTTGGCAATACATCAACAGATATAAATCTGCCACTTATAATAAGCCTTCCGCAACAATTCCAATAGAATTAGCCGATTCTTTTATGGATAAATTAGCTCCTCCTTGGGTTGCTGATAACAACATTCCCACTTGTCCCCTCTTATCACCTCATAACCTAACAGGTCTCAGCGCTCCGTTTACTTTGCACGAATTAAAAGGAATCCTCCACAAATGTAAAAACTCAGCTCCTGGGAATGATGGCATACCGTATGCATTTCTTGAAAACGTTTGCGATGATACATTATACTATTACTTGGATTTAATAAATAAAGTGTTGATGACAGGGAATATTCCTCCATCTTGGAAACAACAAACAGTGTTGCCCTTCTTAAAACAAAACAAACAACCAACCGATGTTGCAGGATATCGGCCTATTGCATTATCATCTGTACTAATAAAGTTAGCCGAGCACCTGATAAAGAATCGATTAGAATGGTTCTTAGAAAGTAAAGGGCTTTTAGCAAATACTCAATTTGGTTTTAGAAAGGGTAAAAGCACTATAGATAATTTGGCCATTCTGACCTCAGATATCCGCATTGCTTTTTCCAACAATAACTCACTCTTAGCCGTATTTGTAGATTTATGTTCTGCCTATGATAACGTCCTTCTGAATGTCCTTAAAATTAAACTTGAGTCTTTGCAAATTCCTCCAATTTTTATACGTTTTATTCTTAATATGTTGTCGGAAAGAACAATAAATTTAAATATAAATGGTCTTAATTTTTCTAGAACTGTTTCCAAAGGTCTGCCTCAGGGATCTGTTCTCAGTCCTCTTTTGTATAATATTTACACCTACGATCTACAATCCCATATCTGTGTAAATGAAAACATACAAATACTACAGTATGCTGATGACCTGTTATTATATAGCGCTAATTCTTCCATCAATATTTCGCTGTCCACTTTGTCAGTTGCATTAGCGAATCTAAAAGAGTGGATGGATATGAATGGCCTTCAATTGTCAGCCTCAAAGAGTACAGTTGTCCTTTTTTCACGTATGAATAAACCACCAGATATCACTTTGAGTTACGATAATGCAACCATACCGGTTAAGGCTCATGTTAAATTCTTGGGTGTAGTTTTGGACACTAAATTAACGGGTGCTCAACATTGCGACTATGTCATTGGCAAATGTGAACGATTGATAAACATGATAAGATGTTTAGCGGGCGTATGGTAGGGAGCTCATCCTTACTCATTAAAACTTATTTATAATGCTCTTATTCGAAGCGTGTTAGATTATGGTACATACTTACTGGAACCAGGAAACATTACAGCTTACAAGAAATTAGATTTGATTCAATTCAAAGCCTTACGAATAATAACCGGTGCCATGAAGTCTAGTCCTACCAATGCATTGCAGGTTGAATGCTGCGACCCACCACTGCACTTGAGACGGCAATTTCTATGTGACAAGTTCTTTTTCCGTACTCTACAGTTTAACAACCATCCTTTATTTGACAAACTCCAGTGTTTATATGAGTTGTACCAAGAGTCAAGTTATTGGACACATAAATCTCCTCCATGTCTTTTAGTTAGCTATCAAAAATATTTATCTTTAAACTCTCCTACTTACCGATCTAATTTTCTTCCTTTATTTAGTATTAGTTATGATTCATTAATCTATCCTTTAGTCATCCATCTTAATTTTGTCAAAAATGGAAGCCCCAAAACTGAATTTAACCATCTTATTGAATCCAAGTTCAAGGATTTCCATTATATATTCACTGATGCTTCTAAGCATTCCACCTCTGAGTGTGTCGGCATAGGAGTGTACCATTCTCAATCTAATATTGTACAAAAAGTAAAGCTGCCACCCGAGTCATCGGTCTATTCTGGCGAATGTCTAGGAATTTTAAAAGCTGTCGAATTCATAAAAATTATGAAATTAAACAAGACTGTGATATTTTCAGATTCGAAAAGTTGCCTACAAAGTTGCTTTACAAAAAAATCCATTTACCTTAAAACTATACTCTCCTTTAATTTTCGATATCAGAAAAATCACAAAAGAATGTCTGGATAAAGGCTTACACATAGAATTCACGTGGATTCCGGGACATTCAAACATTGATGGCAATGTTATCGCAGATAAACTTGCTCACGATGCGGTGTCTTGTGGAGATGTTTATCCTTATCAGAATTACTGTCAAGATCTGTTAACACTTCCCTAAACATATTTACAGGACAATTGGAATAATGCATGGGAATACAGTCAGCAAACAAGGGGCAGATTTTATTCTCAAATACAAAAAAATGTCCCCATGAAACCTTGGTTTTCAATAATGAAGTTTGGCAAAATGGAAACATCTATCATCATTCGCTTAAGATTAGGCCATGCCTGTACACCATCGCATCTTGCCAAGCTCCATATCGTTAACGACCCTGGGTGTGAGTGCGGGTTGGACGAGGGAAACCCGAATCATATAATATTAGCTTGTCCAAAATACAACAGAGATGATTTTTGGAAGGACCTACTAACGCTTCGTGTTCCATTCCCGACCAGTATTGTAACTCTATTATCTTCTAATGATCGCAATGTATATAAATGTATAATATCCTTCCTTATCCTTAACAATATTAAACTATAAACGCACTATGTATATAATCCTATTTATGTAAATACCTACTAAAAAGTTTTCCTGATCCCACCTAAATTCCGTTATCCTAATTCCATTTCTTCCTAATTCCGTTTCCCTAATTTTTACTCGACATTGGCAAATGTACTGATCGTACGAGCCAGAAAAAAAAACAAATCTATGAAATAGATCAATGTGAACTAATTTTCTATGGGATAGAATAGTCGCTAGAAACAGAAGCCCAATATTGAACTAGCTTCAACTTTGATTCTATTCTATATAGAATAGACCAGCAATAGAACCGTGTGAACGGCAGTCACAGTGGGTAGAGCCTAGGGAAATCGATCCCGGCCCTTATTTCTGATCCCGGGATTTCGGGATTAGACTCAGGCAATCCCGGGATCCCGGGATTATTTCGGGATTGAAGATTGAAAATTCGAATTTTCGATTTCGTCAAAAATCGACGTAATTTAATCAAAATTTTAACGAAAACCAATATATTTTACGTTACAATACACACCTAGCTAATCTAATCACTAACTAATCAAAGTTAGAGTCAAATTAAGTCTAGCCAGACTTTAAGTCTGGTTAGTTTCACACTTTACATATATAAAAAAAAATTTCAAGAGTGAATAAGATCTTCATATAAACTTCAATAAATTGAAAAAAAAAAATATTTAACAAACTATGCAAATAAAGATAATTGACAAAACCTCTCTTAAAGTCGACCAAATAGACGGATTTCATGTAAAAACCTAGTTAGTATCTAGGTAGTAAAGTAGTTTTTTAGCAAAAACTGATTTGAAATAATATTCATGATTCACAAAATGTCTCATTTATAAACTTGAAGAATGTTCATACATTTTTGTTCAGTAGCAGTAACACTGAAGTGTATTACCACATAACCCAGTGAGAGTTGTTTGTCTTCATTTTAGTTCAAAATAAAAAAAAGTTTTATTCCAAGAAACCATCGCAAACCCGCTGGGTTAATTTGTGTTGCTTGCTTAAATTAAATTAACCAATCCCGAAAATCCCGGGATTTTGAATACTCAATCCCGAAAATTTCGGGATTGAAATACGGTCGGGATCCCGGGATCCCGAAATCCGGGATCCCGGGATCGAATCTTCTAGTAGAGCCTCTTCAACAATGTCAAGCAAAAAAGTGCCATATAAATGGCGCGATAGTGATATGATAATATTTTCAGAATACTACAGAACGTATGAGTGCCCGTGGAATATTAAATCGGCTGAATATAAAAATAAAACTAAGCGTGATCTGGGGGGTAATTACGTAACTTTGTTGCAATCAACACTGACAGCAATCGCAGTTACATCGCTGCTTTAGTAAGAACCAATGTGACAACTATCTTAACTAAAGCAGCAATGCAACCGCGCTTTCAATCGATTTCAATCGAGAATTGTTAGCAACAGCTTTACGTAATCAAGGTACGGGCCTACGAATTGTTGAAAGAAGATATGTCAATACCGGGATTAACGGTTGACGATATAAAATTAAAAATGAAAAATATTCATTCGACCTAAAGGCGTAGAATTGAATAAAATTAATAAATTCACCAAGTCCGATAGTGAATTGGACGATGTATAGCCCAACCAGAATCAATCTATCTGACACTTCGAGCAACAAAAGGCTTCGTTAAAGGCTTCGTTTGTCACGAAGGGAGACGCCTTAGCGATATTACTCTATTCAAATTATTCTGGCATTTTTTGCGGGGGGGGAAAATGCACACAAGTGCAGTTCCGCATACCCACATACAAAAACTACACTGTAATGACGACACTCACACATAAAAAATAAAACAAAACAGCAAAAATTTGTGTACGGATGAGTCACACATCAAAATATGACAGGTTTTTGACATAAAGGGCTGGGCTCAACTGTCGATGCAGCAATATCGATACGGAAAAAGGAATAAAGATTACAAACTCAATCATTTTACGATGGGGTGAATAACAACAAAGAGGTCATTTTTATACGCTCGAGCTTTATACAAAAAGCTCGAGAGTGTAGGTGATTGGGTTGGGACTAATGTGTACCCAGGGAAGTTGGGCTCAGGCTGCTGACACTGAACACCGCTCCATGACAGTACTGCCATCTGCACACCCAACAATTTGAATTTACAACAATCGGTGATCGCTCCCCGTCTTAACGTTGATCACAGTTACATCATTGAATAACTGCTTTTTTACCATCGCCACTCTAAAAAGTGCGTTTAATTCAACCATAAGAGTGAATAATAAGCGATTTTAAGTTATACAGAGCGATGCTGAATCTTCGGCTACTATTCAGCTCTTAGCAGTGTTATTTGCTTTAATTTGAATATAGTTTATTTAACAGTACTACTTACGGTCAGTATTCAGCTTGGATAAGAATCGCATAAGTCTTTCCTAACTACAACTCGACCAAATTAAAACCGTTTATTCCGAACCTAACCCCAGAACCTAACCCCCATGGGGGTTAGGTTAGGAAAGCAAAAATATTATTCCTAACCTAAATTCGCATTTACCAGATTCTATGACCTCGGTATGTGCGAGTGCAATAGCGAAATATTAGAAAATAAATTTCTCTTAAAAATATAGAAGTTAAACCTTTTCCATATTTATGTGACCCTGGTACTTTGATGACGTATTGTTTTTAAAATTATAAGATATTATTCGATAAGAAAGAAAGAATTATAAGATTTTAAAAAGTTATAATTTGCTTTGTAATTTTTCATGTCAAGGGTGAGACGATGGGACTACGAGGGTTAGGTTGGGAATAATATTTTTGCTTTCCTAACCTAACCCCCATGGGGGTTAGGTTTTGGGGTTAGGTTCGGAATAAAAAAACGGTGTCATGAACTTAGCTGTCATGCAGCTATCATGCGCCTAATTATCTTGCTCGAGAGACGGCCGTTAGTGCCTCGAACTAAATTCTCTTTTTATTCACTTGTTGTATAATCTACTATTTCGACATTTATTTCGCGATATCTGTCGCGATCACATCAGTGCAGAGCAAATTATGCAAAAATCTCGCAAATGAATTTGGCGCAGAATCAGGGCCAGATTGACCAACACTTTATCGACAAACATTATTTAACGGTAACATCACTAAGTTGCCCATCGGCGAGAACTCGGATTTATCTAGCGACAGATCTGTTATTTGTACGGACGAGCCATGGACTAGCAGACCCGATGTCACTGAACAAATTTGACAACTAATCAAGAATAAAATATACGAATTTAATGTTTAAATGTAAACAAATAGCAATAATACGATAAAAAATTACTTTTATGTGAAATGTAAAACCGTCTTTTTGTATACTTGATGTTCAAGATCTCTTTTAACAGCAAAAAACTCATCAATTCGACATTTTAAACAGAGCAGCGTTCACATGCGCGACTGGACTCGGTCTAGAAAGAAATCCGGGCGCAACTGGTTTTACTAACGCGTATGCCCATTTGGGCTTGTACTTCGGCAGAGGGGAAACGCTTCGTATGGCTTCTCTTTCTGTAGAAGCCCGTCTTACTCTAAGCCCGTCTTACTCTAAGATCTGACAGAATTTATTGTGTGAACCAAGTGTGAACGCTATAGAAGGACTCGGTCGGTGAAATATCATAGAATAGAAGAGGTGGGAACGCACCTTCAGGCATGCATGACACAGAAAATGATAGATTTGTAGGGACCGCCCGAACCCACTTTTCACCGAGTACCAAGGACCCTATTTTTGAATCGCTCGTCTGGCGTAGAGCGCTCGTTTCTACTGATTTTCGTTCGACAAATCTACTCAAATGTATGGGATGTCGAACGAAAATCAGTAGAAACGAGCGCTCGACGCCAGCCGACCGATTCAAAAATAGGGCCCCAAGACCGAGACCGAGATAAAAAAAAGTCTCGGCCGAGACTGTTTTTTGATTCGATGAAAAACACATTTAATTTAATTAAAATTCTTTACTCAAAAATGCTTGTAATATGGCCATTATTTTGACAACCTTCTTTGAACAAAGTCGAGGTTGCCGTGCTCCTCCGATGGTGACGCAACAAAGTTGTATGGGATTTCATTATTGTCGAGTTTTAGCCACCAGCAATTTCCTTTGAGAATCCATTTTGTCGAGTTTTGTTTCAAACATAGTTCGTGAAAATAGTACATTGTACAACCCGCGCAGTTAATGAATGGGATTACACTCGTTGTGGTAAGCGCCGTGAGCCGCCATTTTCAATCCCATTCTTTATTTGCGCGGGTGTTGTATTGTTGTAGATGATGTTTTTGTATTTTTTTTTTACTATTTTTCCTTTTTTATTTTTTTGGCATTTTGGACCAAGTCTTGTATAGTGCTTTACTCAAAAATGACAAAAAAGTAAAAAATGACATAATGTCAATAATGTCAAAAATGACAAAAATGTCAAAAATTTCAAAAATATCAAGAATATCATAAATGTCAAAAATATCAAAAAATTCAAAAATGATCATTTTGGTAATTTTGGACATTTTTGACATTTTTACTTTTTTGTCATTTTTGAGTAAAGCACTATACAAGACTTGGTCCACAATGACTGCACAGCTGGCCACGCTATGATGGCCTCAAGCTGAGCTTAACTACGCTATCGGCCATCATTATCGCGCTGCCAGCAATGCAGTCATTATTGACCGCGTCAGTAATGTACTATTATTTAATCATAATAGTGCTAGATGTACGCAAAACAATCCGCAAATCCATGTACAGCAAAGCCATTTGGTACCGGGTCCGAGTAACTGCGAGTCCAAAACAATATTTTGGACTCACAGTTTTTAAAAATCTTTCCTTAGAAGATGAATTATTATAGTGTCATCTTTTTTGTATGGGGATTTTTTTTCTAAATCCTATCGTGTATGATATTGAAAGGAAGAGCTTGCTAAGCCGGTTCTTATATTTCATAACATTTTCAAAACATATAATGTTTGGGCTCCTTCAGATCTGATATGTGGTTAAGTTATTTTTTGTAAAATACACCTTAAATTAAAAGATATATATTATACTCACTTAACTCACATCAATCCTCAAAAAAGCAATTTTGAAAATATTTACATTTAGTATTATTTTTTTCTAATTTATGCCCAAACTTATGTCCGACTTTGCATATGCAAAGTATTTTTTTAAAAATGATTTTAGGTTTAATTTAAAACAAGTGCTGAAATATAATTCTGAACATGCTGAAATATATTTTTAGAAATAGCTCAGAAAGCCCTTTCATTTGATATCACACACGATGGGTTACATAACAAATATATTTTTTTATCATACATAATCACTTTGTTAAAGCATTGTAATCATTAAAAACAAAAAATAAAAATTCTTAATGTCAATATTTACAAAATTGCTTTTTTGAGGTTAGATATGAGAAAATTACTTAAGATTTGAGATATATTTTATGAAAAATATTTAAACCATATCGTATCTCTAGGAGCCCAAACTTGGAATATTTTAAAAATGTTTTGTGGTATAATTTAAAACAAGTGGCTGAAATGTAACGATGTGGCTCAGAAACCCCTTTAATTGGATACCACACATGATAGGTTGTAGAACAAAAATAATTTTCCCATACAAAAAAAATATAACACCATAACTCCTCTCCTAAGGGAAGAAATTTTAAAACTAAATTTGGTACCTATTACAAGTCGACAGCAAATTACCAAATGACCGAAGTTAACAATTTTGATTTAATTTGATTAATAACAGTGAGGTATGCGTCACAGCGTATGCCCTGTGGAATGCATAACATGCGTTAATTCCAATGATGACGCATGCCTCAGCGAAAAGGAAAGGAAAGTGCACGAGTGTAATCTCAGGCCTACGTAAGTAGGTACTAATAGGCCGAGATTAGAGTTGGACGTTTAAACGAAAAGCACTTAATAAGCGTGCTTATTTAAATAAGTGCAAAAGCGCGCTTTCAATTTTAAGCAAAGTGTGCTTTCTACTTATTGTAAAAGTCCCGCCATCTATCATGTTGTGGTAAAACTACTTGCTTCAACGTTCCTATTCGGCGTTTTTGCCATTTGAAGGCAGCACTTTAGCGTATATATGCAACTTTATTTGGTTGGTTTGAATTTTTTAAACGAAAAGTAAAAAAGCAGTAAGCAGTACGCTTTTTGCTGCCTTGGAGTGAGCACGTGTCACGTTTTCGTTTAGTTTGTTGCGTAATTTGCGTTGTATGCTTAAATTGCTAACGTGATTTACGTTTTGTTGTTAATAAACGTTGTAAAAACGTTTTATTGTATGAGGTGGTGATATGAGTAAATAAAATTTTGTAAACACTATTATTTGAACTGCATTAGTTTTAAAGTTGTGAACATAAATAAAATGTCGAGAATTCAGGAAAAAATTGCAGAATGCAATATTTGTAAAGTTAAAGTTAATTGAAATATAAAAAAAAATATTAGGTTTTATTCAATATTTTGTTTATATCACAATAATTTTGTTCCGTTTAAAAAGCTCTCCGCGTAGTTTGTTTGTTATTGGCAACACAACGTTGCAAGCTTTTTACTTCAACGGTTTCAACACAACGTACAAACGAAAAAAGCATTTAAGCAAAAAAGCACTTTTTTAAGCTTGCATATTAAAAAAAGTATAACGTTTCAACGTTTAAAAATTTTAAGCCGTTTTTTCCACCTCTAGCCGAGATTCTTGGCCATTTTGGCCGAGACCGAGACCGAGACATAATTTTTGGCCGAGACTGGCCGAGACCGAGACTGAGATCTCGGTCGGTCCTTATAGATTTATATTTTATGTCAATGTCAAACAAAACAAATTGTCTTGTTGTCTTGCTTGACTGTCATTTTGATTAGTTTGAAATTTCTTCCTGGCCGGCTCAGCGGTGCCAAAGTGAGGCTAAATTTGAAAATCGAAAAGATTTTATTGTAAGTTTAACTAAAGTTTTTTCTCATAATTAAAGTCATAACTAGTAGTTAATTTAGTGCTAAGGTATATTTCCTCCTAAATAAATATTACATCGGTAGTAAGAACCATGCTCTGAAGACCCAATTTGAGACACGCGAAATGATGTAATTTTAGCACATTCTTAAAACACACCATGTGTAACCTTGGGTCAGAGTTGGCTAAATAATTATTCTGCGAACATCTTCCAAGTCAATTACATTATGTTCAACAATTTGTAATTTAAACATATGGTTTGGTGGCAGAGTACTTATATTTATATTTCAAGAAACTTAGGCACTTGCTAACGTTCATAAGTATTAGGTACTTTTTAATTTTAAGTACCTACGGTGTACCAGTGTATATAAAAGTGCTCCTTTTTATTATTATCTCCTTCAGTCAGATGGAAAATCAGGGGTTTTTGAAACAAAAGCTTGGCTTTGCTACCGTCGCTATTCACGCCGGCCAGGACCCAGAGAAATGGGCATCTGCTGCTGTGGTGCCGCCCATCGTCACCTCAACCACATTCAAACAACCAGCTCCAGCCGAGCACACTGTGAGTTCAATCAATTATTACCTATAAACTTTTTTAAATGAAGGCACATGGCTAGAATGATGATGATCCAAAACTCTTGTTTTCTTATTACTACACGCTTTATCTTTTTGTCAAAGAACCAAATGCTTAGAAGATGAGAGTCACGAGTTTTTTAAAGAAAACACAAACATATTGCACTGCTAATATACTAATGGCCGAATACTCAAACGCTAATTAACTTAGAGGGGCTCTCAAACGTCATCCTGTCGCATTAAATGTCAAAGATATGACAAAGACAGCATGCTGTTTGAGAGCTGCTCAAAGTTAAGTAGCGTTTGAGTATTCGGCCATAAGGTTTTCAATTTTCAACATTTTTAATTCGGCTAATCTCAAAAACCTTAAGAATGGACGCTCGCCCTTCAAATAATACAGTTTGGTATCTAAATTCTAGTCAACTAAAAATTTATGTATCTTTCAAACACTTAGCTATTTCATTAAGTATTTGTTGATATTCCTAAATTCTTAATGTAGGTACCTAGGTATTTTAATTTTGGATCTAGAGAGCCTACAACAGGGGTGCCCATACTTTTTCTTAAGGAGATCGACCTAGCAAATATTTATGTGTAAGAGATCGACATTTTGACCATTTAACCCACCAAATATTTACCAAGAAAAAAAAGCATATGTGAAAACTGCATTTTGGTGCAAAGTGTCAAATCTGTTACCCTTGTAGATTGACCTTAAAACCTCTCATAATCGACTGGTTGATCGCGATCGACAGTATGGGCCACCTCTGACCTACAACTTCCAAATTGACATTGTAACTTTTTGAATTTATTAATTTTTTTTTTCTTTTGACACTCTTTTCCATCTGCGATCAGCCCATTAGCTTTAATCAGATTGTATGTACTTTCTTTTTAGTAGTTCGGGTATATTCACATCCTGCAATGTGTCACCTCATGTTTTGCTTATTATTTGTGAGATTTACTATATTGAGGCTATTAAATTGATTGATAATAAATTAAACAATGTGGTCTTTTCTTTATGATACTGATTAGGTATGATTTAAATAAACTTGTAACTTTTTTCTTTGACATGTGAAGAGATTGCTATGTAGTGGTAATTTTAAGTTTTCTTGTTCTGTTTTTTTTCCAATATAGTAGGTATGCAATAAATAAAGTGTATTGTTATTCTGTTTAATTGTAGGGCTTTGAGTATGGGAGATCAGGTAATCCAACCAGGAACACCTTGGAAGAATGCCTTGCAGCGTTAGATGGTGGGAAATATGGATTGGCCTTTGCCTCAGGTCTGGCCACTACAACTACAATTGCTGGATTACTAAATAGTGGGGATCATATTCTATCCAGCGATGATGTCTATGGGGGCACTAACAGACTATTCAGGTACCTACAAAAAATATTTCCTACGAGTGTAGTTTTAATAACTTAAAAAATCATAAATCATATTTCTTTAACTACTTTTATACTGCCTAGTTTTTAGTTTTTTCTTAGGTAAATAGATGTATATTTTTTACAGACAAGTTACATCAAGACAAGGAATTGAAACTACTTTTACTGATTTCACAAAAATAGACAAAGTAGTAGAGGCCCTTCAAGACAATACTAAGGTTAGTTATAGTTCTTCTATGTCACGAAGTCCGTTCGGCTATGAATGTTGTTAGGCGTGCACATGCACATTGTTTTAGTGTACGTCTGTCCCTTTTTTGCACACTAAAATAATGAGCATGTGCACACCTTAAACATTCATAGCCAAACGGACTTCGTAAGATAGAAGAACTATAGTATTATAGTAAGATTTCTACTTTCCAATATTTTTCAAAAAGTCTATGATCAAAAAATTTAATACTTTTATTTACATAACAATAAAAAAATCATCAAAATAAAGCATGCATAATATATTTGAATAAAAATGTAATTATAACTGTTCAATAGTAAGACGAAATAACTGATAAGTCAGTTACATCACGATATTTTAACAACATTACCTTATATTTTAATAATAATGTGGATGTTTAAGTTCTTTTTATGACGTATGTTCTGATAACAAAACCGATAAGAACATTATTATTACACTTTAATTTTAATTGCCCAAGATGAATTTGCTGGCAGCCATTTTTCACTGTCACTAATGAAATTAGCTCACCTTTAATAATATATGCTTCAATCTGAAATCATACCAAGGTGTCTAGATTACGAAAAAAAAAAATGCTTGGATAATTTCACACACAATAGTGCTTATTAATAATTAAATCGCAAAACCAATACATTTAATAATTTCTCTAGTCTTATTACTGTGGCTGGCACGCCGCACCGGCCGGTCTGTATTCGTCGTCCGCGTTTGATTCCCGGAAGCGTCAATGTAGAAAGTCTTACTTCATTAATTTGAGTACGAATGGTACAGTGTTGGAACATGGCGTGAGACGGACGATGCGCAGCACAGTAGGTAGGTACACCGGTGGGGTTCGGTTACGCGCATAGTGACAGTGTTGCCAGACCCGATCAAAACTCTTGCCCACACAGGTTGTTAAAATTGCCCTTTCCGACACAAAATCGCCCATAATCGTTAAACATCGACATGTAGGGGAAACTATCGTATATTGACACGCTTTGTACCTAAAACAATCTTAATTTTTCGAAAGCTCCCGCCCTTTAGCCATTTAAACGTCTGAGCGACTATGGTCGACCGAAAATTTTTTGCAAAAAATGTTAGGGCCCAGTCGATCTACATCGGTAAAACTGTTTTTATCTGCGAAATCTTAAACACAGGTGCTGCGCTACCTTCCTAGATGGTTCTTTATGAAGAAACGTCTATGAATACCCAACCTAAGCTGTGATTTCGTGTTTTGGTACTTTGTGCCAGGTGTTTTTATGTGGTTTCTGGTTAGTGAGTTCCGTGATTTCCAAAATTGCCCATATTTTACCGGTTCCAAGACCTTTCCGCCCTTTTTGCCCTTTTTTCAAAAATGTCCTAAAATTGCCCATGGCGTGGGCAATTGCCCACGGTCTGGCAACACTGCATAGTGAGCTAACTTCACAGCCACCAATAAGTTTGAAACGCTCAGGGGCCCTACCGGCTAACTTTTTGAACTGTCGAAGTTCAAAAAGTTAGCCGGTAGGGCCCCTGAGCCTCTGAGGTCTGCCGAGCTTCAACTTAAAACAGAGAAATCAAAGTAAGGACTTTCGTATTGCACTATTTTGTCGAAATTATTTGGAAGATATCGAAGTTCTTGTGACATCATAAATTGGGGTTCGCTATTTTGGCTCGACTGGCGCTAGATTTAGCTGTTTTAATTTGAAGCCCAGCAGAATTTTCGAAGTTCGATACGTTAGCCGGTACGGCCGCTGTACAATGCAATTAAATTGACAATAGACAGTGATCTGCAGCAACTTCACTCGGGAATGCATAAAAAATAGACAATTTCACAGATTAAAATACGTCGTTTTGTACCGCAACACCGCAAGCGCTCAGTTAGTCACTACAGTTGTACATTATCAAATCGCATTGTACGTCGCCGTGCTTTCGGATTTTTCAGATTTTCCTATATATTTTGGGATCAGAACAAATGTATTCGTATTACATAGGTAGTATTTATTACCAACCTACACTTTTACACATTTTGTAGATGGTCTGGTTGGAAACCCCAACGAACCCCCTTCTGAAAGTAGTGGACATCGAGGCCGTGGTCAAAGCGGCGAAGAGCCGCGGCAACATTCTCGTGGTAGTGGACAACACCTTCCTGACCTCCTACCTCCAGAGGCCGCTCGACTTCGGCGCGGATATCGTCATGTACTCCCTTACCAAGTACATGAACGGGCACTCTGACGTCATCATGGGCGCCGCGATTCTTAATGACGAGGAGTTGGACAATAAACTTAGGTTTTTACAAAACGGTAAGTTGCTTTTGATAGGTATACTTATTTAACGTAAGTACTTTTTCCTTATGATTTCCTTTATACTGTAGTTGCTTATGAGTGCCTATAATCATAAAAAAGACATGCATAGTGATTAAATGCTCGAATTTGATTTATTGCGAAAAGAACAATTAATATTTATTTAAGTAGTCATGCATGTGTTTGAATGCTCGAATTTGATTTATCGCGAAAAGTACAATACCATAGATTTATTTAAGTAGTCATGCATGTGTTTGAATGCTCGAATTTGATTTATCGCGAAAAGTACAATACCATAGTTAACTTTGCGATAATGGTGCAATAAAACATTTTATGTTCGTTACTATATTGATACATAGCGGCCGCCCGCGGTTTCACCCGCGTGGTTCCCGTCCCGTTCCCGTGGGAATATCGGAATAAAAAGTATCCTATGTTTTAGTCTAGGCTATCTACTATCTGTGTGCCAAATTTCAACCAAATCCGTTCAGTAGTTTTTGCGTGATTGAGGAACAAACATCCAAACATCTAAACATCCAAACCCACAAACTTTCACATTTATAATATTAGTAGGACTAGCGGCCGCCCGCGGTTTCACCCGCGTGGTTCCCGTTCCCGTGGGAATATCGGGATAAAAAGTATCCTATATTTTAATCTAGGCTATCTACTCTCTGTGTGCCAAATTTCAACCAAATCCGTTTGCGTGATTGAGGAACAAACATCCAAACATCTAAACATCCAAACCCACAAACTTACACATTTATAATATTAGTAGGATGTAGGATAACAGTAGACTTTATATGAAATTTTAATTTCAAAATACGCGTGTTTTCCCAGTAAAGTACGTATTATCTGTTCAAACTGGAGGTAAAACTTCGCCACATTATTAAAGTACGACGTGTGGTATTGTGGTTGGTCGATATTTTATGAGTATGAATGCGATTTCATTCAACGGTTAACTATTCGTGGAAAGCTGAATACATTATCAATTGTTACATTAACAATAGGATTCTCGGAGACTCGTCGGCGCGGCGGTAGAGAAGCGGAGCGCGTTACATTTCGTTTTTGATTTGCTAGCTCTATGCAAAGAATAACATTGGGTTTATTCCTAACTGACTCCACGCCTTTGCCTCCTCTGTCTCACCTTTGGGATTTAAAAAAAAACTGGCCCAACCGACCCCCTGTTAATAACATGAGGACGGTTGACTGACATTGACTGTTGGGATAGTATACTTAATTCACCCAGGTGAAAGTCTACGACGGGCGTGAATTAAGTGTAGCAATTTATATACATACTTAATTCACCCAAGTGGTTTGGCTTGGCCCGTGAATAAGTCTACGATACGACGGATCATGAAGTGGATTATATTGAACCTTCCTTACATGTAAGATGCCCAATATAATCAAATGACCAACAATGTGGAAACGAAAATGTAGGTTTAGGTATAACGTAAGATTAAAATACATCATAAATACATTAATGTCCTCTATCTATGCCATTTGCGGATTCCTTTGTACGGTAGGTACTTCAACGTTATTGGCACTATCTCTGTTAAGTAAGACTCAGTGTTTATTGCGATAGCAGTATTGTCGTTATCATTGACATTAACAATATTGGTTTATGATAATAATACCTGATATACCAGTATCAACCCATTTCATTTAAAAGTAAAGTTACCTACCATCAATTAAAATAATTTACCGAGAAAAAAGTGCAAGCTGATTGCAATACCATTATTAACCCCCTGAGCATGACCACCGAAACACGATATATATCGCGTGATACAGCGTTTTATCGACACTTAACTGTCAAAATCCATTGTCTTTTGACAGTTCAACGTGATAAATGTAGTCGTGCTAGTGCGGCAAGTTCGCATTTCCAATAGATAGAGCATAGAGTCATAGTATTTGATTCTACTATGATAGAGTCCTTCACACCATACTATGTTTTTGTTAAGACACCTACAAAACATATGATACGACTAACGCCTATCGTGTCGTGTTATATGCATTACACAGGGGATAAGTAACTAATTTATCACCTACATGGTTTTTGACGCGTATATTAGAGGCTTGCGAAGAATAATTTGCGAAATTGCTCTATACCATAGAGTATATATTCTGTGTCTATACTTAGGCGTCATCATTATTGCACTGCAACAACATGTTGTTTTCAAGGCACCTAAACGAGTATGTCTATGAAAACAATATTATTTTGACCTTGTCTTGTCTTGTCTCGCATCCAGTTTGTTATAATTCGATCATATTTTTAATCCGGTTCTAATATTAAATTATAACGCGAAGTAAAGAAATTGTATAAGTACTTAAATTCGCGCAATATAACTTTAACCCAACCATATAGTATAGACACAGTATATATATAAGTTTTTTCAAACTTATATATGTACTGTGGTATAGACCAGCGGTTCCCGAATGGGGTTCCGTAAGAGGCTCTCAGGTCAGGGGTTCCGTGAAAATTCAAGAGTTAATAAATTCAATATTTTATATCTTAAAAATCCTTCTTTTAAAGTCAAACTTTATACTTACAAGATGTGAACACCAAGCCAAAAAGCCGCAGTATGGTGTGAGTATGGTGTTAAATCAAAAGTATCTTTTTTCCCTTCAGTTAGGTAACTATCCCTATTTTTTTTTATTTTACTCTTATTTTGCTGACCTGCCCGTTTGTTTCCATTAGTTTTGAGTATTTTAGTTACAAACATTCACATCACATACATTCAACATGTCCTTCATTTACCCGTCACCAGACTCCACAGTAGTTTTACTGTCAGTTTTAATGATTTCAACGTACGTTTAGAAAATAGACCCAAAAATTTTCGCTTTCGCATCCTTGTCCCGTCTTTTCTGTTCCTAAAGGTTGGTTAGTTTACTTCTTACTTGAGCTAGGTTTCCACCCAAAAACGGTGAACCAATAAGGGTTGTTCTGTAGCCAAAAGAATTCAGAAACCGCTGGTATAGACAATGAAGCTTGCAGCCAAATTACGTGGTATTAAAATTTGGGTCAAGATATTTTGGATCTACTGTTTGAAGCGTTATTTATCCGCATTTTGAAAGATTACATAAACGATTAAGTCCTATTTTGTTACAGCCATGGGTGCAGTCCCATCGCCGTTTGACTGCTATCTAGTCAACAGAAGTTTGAAAACGTTGGCGCTTCGTATGGAGCGCCATCGAGAGTCGTCTATGGTATTAGCTAAATGGCTAGAAAAACACCCGAAAGTTACCGAAGTTATGCATCCAGGTAAGGCAAAAAATAAATTAATTAAAAAAATATTAAAAACACGACTGCAATGACACTTGCTGTTTAACTTTTTTATTCGTTTTTGACAGGGCAGTCGTGTTTTTAATATTTTTTTAATTTATTTATTTTTATTTTACACATTTTAGTGACATATTATATAGTTTTGGAATGTGCTCATCAAGGCCTTTCATTTGATGCCCATATTGTAATAATAGAAGAAAAACAATTTTTTTTCGCATTTGAAAATGGCTTCGTACAGTCGCCATATTGATTTTGTCTAATAAAAATAAAGCCAGTGTCACTCGGAATGCTGTAAGGATTCTAACGATGCCCCATTTATCTAAATCATTTCAGGCATTTAGAAGTTATGGTGGAATAAAGAAACTCACATACCCACAAACATACATGAACCCTGAACACATAACACTCTTTTTGCTTTGCAGTCGTGTAAAAAGAAAAAACACTAGTCACAAAAAAACTAAGTCTTTATTTTATTTTGCGTTGCTAAAACGATTGGTAGGTATTAATTATTTTATATTTCCGGCTAAGAATTTTCGGTTTAAAAATCAACAAACAAAAGCATACTTTTTTACCTTCAACAATCCAGCTTCCTAGAGTCACAATTTTGCAAAGTAAAGCTCTAGTTAAAGAATTATTGTTTACTCCAACGTAAAATCTAACTAATATTTATACTGTCTTTACTTTGAAGTTGGTTATGGTGTTTTTAAAGCCGACGTAGGGTGCGAGTAAAGAAGTTTCTATTTTCCCTGATATTACTTTCAAGCAAGGTCCGTCAATCGGCGAACTAAAATCTATGGAAATGTAATTACAAACAAATATTGCTTAAAGAATGGGACCACGGGGCCGAAAAAGTACAACCCGCTCTAGTCGGGCCAGCCACGCACCCGGTGACTGACGTCAGTGTTCTTTTGAATAAATTGCAGTTTGTACTGTAGAGAAAAGATAGAAAGAGAGAGTTTATTAGAAATGACGTCCTTTATAGTCAAATGGTGTAAAAGACGCAAAGAAGGCAGTAAAAGATGCAGAAATAACGTAATATCTTATTTTTTCGTTTAAGTATAGAAAATATTTATGAGTATAAAAATAAGCTAATAAGCAACCAGTGTTCTGCGGGGCTACTCAAATGGCCACTTTTCTATTCGTTCGCTAACTTAAAAATTAAAAATAAGCCATAAACACCAAAATAACGTGTCGTAGGCTTGTCAATTCTGTACAATACAACAATGTCTGTGATTTACATAAACTTGCGACGTCTGACTTGATCATTAATTGCTTATTTTTAAGATTTAAGTTAGCGAACGAATAGAAAAGTGGCCATTTGAGTAGCCCCCCTGATGCTTTGTGCTGCATAAGTAAATGCCAGCATTTTTAGCTCTATCCACTTAGTTGTACTTTTCGTTTGGTACCATTTCTTGAGTGAAATGCTTATTCCATAAATTTTAGTTCGCTGCCGTCAATATATCAACATGAACAAATAACAAATACAAACTGCGGGAAACTTTGAAGGTGTCATGTATTTTTTGTAGGTCTTCCATCGCACCCGCAGCACGAAATAGCCAAGAAGCAGACCGGTGGTCACTCTGGCGTGTTCAGTTTCAACCACACCGGAGGCCTAAAGGAGTCACGAAAGTTCCTGAGCTCTCTCAAAATATTCACACTAGCTGAAAGTTTGGGTGGATACGAAAGCTTAGCCGAATTACCGTAAGTTGATTTACGGGTATTTACTATCCAATTTGGAAACTTCCTTTACAAACGTAATATCAAAAATATTTGCAATTTGAACAAATTAACTCTTCTTGTGATGTTATTCGGATTAAAACAGTATTTTCTAGGGTTTTATTAACTAAAAAATCTAAAATTAGTTACAAAAAATTAATGCCAATTACATTTTTCATACAAGACTGTAAGTCGCCTTAATTTTTATTATTAGAACCAGGGGCCCTATTTTTGAATCGCTCGGCTGGCGTTGATCGCTCGTTTCTACTGATTTTCGTTCGACAGCTCATACATTTGAGTTGATTTGTCGAACGAAAATCAGTAGAAACGAGCGCTCGACACCAGTCGATCGATTCAAAAATAGGCCTCCAGAAACACGGTTCAGTGATTTTGGCTCGATATATTCTTAAAATCGAAATTGTTTAGAAACAACATTAGGTATTCAAGTCGAAATTGCTTTAAATAATTTGAATCACCAATATTCAGAATCGTGTAGAAGCATTACTCTTTAATCGCTATAGTTAAGTACTACGAATAGATTTAATAATTTTTACGCCAAATCTGCCGAATCAGTCTTGCTCCCGCGCGCGTCGTTTTCTCATTGCTGTCTCGCTTTACGCTTTATTTTTGACACAGCCCCTTAACTTGTTTTCAGATCTGTGATGACCCACGCCTCAGTCCCCGCGGCCCAAAGGGCGGAGTTAGGTATAACTGATTCTTTGATTAGGTTGTCTGTAGGTTTGGAAGATGTAGATGACCTTGTTAAAGATTTAAGCGAAGCTTTTGAAGTGGCCTTTTAGCACAGTTAACTGAATTTATCCCTCATAGAAATCTCAAAAAGTACAAAACATTTATTAAAGCTTTTCAAAAATGAGAGCTTTTCAAAGTGACATTTTTGTAACTATTTGCCTCACTAGGCGTTGATGATGGTCAAGTGAAGTGTCAAAATTGGTTTTGAAAAATAAACGGCCTGTGCAAGGCAAGGCCTATGCCTAAAAAAATGTTTTCCTACGTTTTCTACAGTTGACACCGCCATCTATCGAGCCTACAGTTTTTTGTCATTCTGAAAAGCCCTCTTTAGAAAAAAAATATAATAATATTTTCAAAAACTGAATCAAACAATTTGCTTTCGTATTTTGGATCTTTTTCTTTGTTAAATATGCTTAAGATAATCAGGAAAAGTCTTTGTTGAAAGACGAAACTTTTTATCGATTTATTTATCTATGCGCATGAATAATAAAGATTGTTTTATGATAATGACAAAAGGGCAGTTGCAAAGCCACATCGTATGAATAAATAAATTGTGTTTTTTCCATCGGCTTCAAAACGAGTTTACTATTATTTTATGGAATGAACATGGTAACTGTTAAGTTTTAGGGAAGTGTTGCCACAAATCATAATACTACTAAATTAAACAATATTCGATGAGCTCAATTTTTCTTCCAAATCTGACACTTTTGTATTTACAGCTAATGACATTTAACGTTATAAATTGTCACATCTGAATGAGGGGTTTTCAAATTGACATAAAAAAAAGAAAAGTAACTATTTGCCTCACTAGATGGCGTTGATGGTAAGAGGGAAGTCAAAATTGGTAGTAAAAAATACTTTGAATCCCCTATTTTTTTCAACGCCATCTATCGAGCCTACAGCTTTTTGTCATTTTGAAAAGCCCTCATTACTATGTTAAGGAAGTGTTGCTAGCCACATAAATCATAATACTACTAAATTAAACAACACTCGATGGGCTCAATTTTTCTTCCAAATTTGACACCTTTGTATTTATAATTATTGACGTTTAACGTTATAAAAATGTCACGTCTGAATTACTTCTTGGTAAACTTCTTGCTTTCTATAGAATTTTAAGAATTGTTTTCTATTTTGTTAATTTTCTCTCAGAATCTCTTCCCGCTGAGATTAAACGTTATAAAACACAAGAATAGACAAATTTAAACTTCGGATCTGAAAGATGCTGGGCAGAATAATACAGAAAGATTTATTCTGCAGATTCATCGCAGATCATACTTAGTTAAAATAATTATATAACTGTTGAAATGTTTTTATTTATTTCTTTATTAATAATAGTGAAATGTGTGCATTCCTGTATTTCAGTGCTTATAAAGCAATCTATAACAAAGTCTAATAAAGTTAATAGGGAAAATGAATTGCAATAAGTAAACACATAGGTACAGCTTGACCATAAAGAGTTGACAAAAATTGAGGGCGCCACTTTCTATGTAAACACGTCAAAATCACCAATAAATTGGCAACACTTACTAAATTTTGTACTGAAAAATTTTAGTTCCATTTTATTTAATTTCAACTCTTTATGGTCAAACTGTACATTAGGAGATGTTTCTTGTAACAGGACGTGTGATTTAGTAATATTAATATAATATGTATAAATCAATGGATTTATCCTATTGAAGGTTGTATATGTATTTTTAAGTATTATTCATAGCTATATGTATACTTAAAAATTGTTTCGTTATCATAGCAGAAATCTGAGACTCTAGTTACAGAAAGGAAATGAGGTCATTGCGAAATTGTCGTGTCAATTGTCTGTCATTTGTGGTAAGTTGCGCCTACCACATCTATACTATGGACGGTGGCGGAAATGAACAATTTGTGCACAACGATACAAGTGTCTTATACAAAGGTCTTATTTTGAAAACGGTATCTACGTAACGATTATCCTATTAGGTATAAACTTATTAGATATTTTATACGAAAGTTACTTTTGACTATACTGGGATTACGTAAAGTTCCTGCCGTTTTTACACCGATTGAGTAAACTCAGCAGTTCAGTACTGTACGTGCGATATCACAAAATTACTAAGTACTTATCACTAAAACTTTTCTTAATTTTTGACATGTACCTAACCAAAAACCGCAATAAACTGAATACGTAATATAAGTGGGAAACGCATTTTTTATTCTACCTTAATTGATACTATCGCACGCATTTCTTGGAATAAAGGGAGTATCCCTCGAATGTTCGCCTGTATCAGTAAATTGAATAATATGACTTCCTTTATCAGTAAATTGAATATATGACAGGTAACTTAGGTAATATCAGTTTGAAAATCATAAATAAAATTGTTTATAATATTACACATGACACATACGATTCGTATCACGCTACGCAAGCATTTACGCTAGAATGTTATGAAAATGGGTCTATTAGCATAGCAAGTTAAATAAGAACAGTGAAAACTAAACTATTTAGCATAGTTCAAGCTACGAATAATTAAAACCGCTATGACTGGCGCATTTAACTTTCTTTTTAACTCTTTGATAAGTGCATCAAATTATTTAGACATGACACGTGGAGGAAAAAACATGTTTCGGAAAGAAAAGAGTTATTACTTATGTAAACAATAAATGCAAGTGTTGCTTTATCATTGCCCTGTCATATATTATTACTGTTGTATATATTAATAAATTATTTACACATGTGTTGTAAATAAACTGCACTTTGTATTTATTATTCAAATGATTTGTTTATAAATAATGCAAATGGTCTTGTTATCAAGTTTCAACCAGGAATGTTTTCACAAGTTTTATTTTATTTGTATTTGTAATAAAGAGAATTATTTTTAATTAAATATATAATTTTATTATTTATGTTACCTACGTGTATGTTATTATTTTTTGTATTTAATTATACCTATATTTTGTGTTGAATAAATATTTTTGATATTTTTTCTAGTGATTCGTATCATTTATTACTTATAAGATCCAGAAAATTATTTTAGCACATTCGTAAAATGGCATCTCGACGCAAAATGAAACATTCGCAAAATGACACATTTTCAAAAAGTAATAATATCAATTGCAATAGTCACTTCGTTCAATCCGCTATGATGCATCATTACATCTCGCACGCATCGCACGATGGAGAAGTTTCTTGATGTAACTGCTTTATTTAACTTCATTAAAATATAGCCTTAAATTTTAAAAAAAATTCGTCAGTAAATGGCAGAGTAATAAATAATTTAAGTTGACGAATTTTTGTGCGATGCGATTGTAAGGGCGTGACGTCATCCGACCTGTTGCTTGTATGGCGGCGGTGGCGCGGCCAGCCGCTGCCTGGAGATGTTCTGTAGATGACGTCAGGCGACCGGTTCCCGATGAGCGAAATTATCTTAAAATCGTAACTTTCACGTACTGTTACTGTAACTTTTTCATTTTTAGAGTTAATTTGATATTTCTTTCACAGTTGTGTATAATTTGGCCTTAATTTTAATAATAGCGAATAAAAAAAACTAGGAAACTTCTATGGTCTCTTCTATAGTCTCTGCCTACCCCATGGGAAACAGGCGTGAGTGTATGTATGTCTGTAGGAAACTTCTCGATTCGGAAACCTCAATAAATAACCCTTTCAGACCTGCACGCGTAGCATGAGCAAACGGGACTCTTGTCTACGAAGACTTGTCGTCTCGACCCTCTAGATTGCTGATGAGCACAGTGGTGGGACTCGCTCTCAGAATTTTACAACCTTTTTATGTCTTTTAATACAAATATGAGTTTTAAAATATAATATTTTTATTTCAACATCAATAAACGTCGAAATTATCTGAAATGATTCGAAATGATTTAGTTTAAACATGATACTTATTTTTTAATAAGTTCTAAGATAAAGAGACACTCACAAAAGCTTTCACTTCCGTAGACAAAGCTCTCTCGAGCTCGAGAAGAATAATGTTGCCACTAGTAAATATTTATAATTATTTCCATCATTTCTCTTAAAGGGCGTTCCTTTCTATACGTTTCACGACGCAAAACTCTTAAAACCGAGTTAAATATAGCCGTATGGATATAGTTCGTTTGCCTTCCTTTTATTGAGAGATTTTTTAAAAGATGACACAGACCAACGCATTTTTTAATTTAGTAATAAATATTGAAATTAATGTATGAAAATAATTTTAATTTACGTTTTTAAGTAAATAAATTAAAATTAAGTAAAATAAAAGTAAAAAAAATACTGCAGGGAAAAAAGTGTAATATTAGGAAACAATATTTTTGAATAGGTAGGTACCTTTTTACAATAAATTATTTATTGTATTATTTTAATTTATAAAATTTATGAAAAAATTTAAGAATAAAAAAGAATTACTTAAATACAATTTTTAATTTTTTTTCTTTCCGGACAGCTGTTTTTGTCGTTTGTGCTGTAACTTCTCTTCTTACCTTAACAAAATATAAACACGGACAACTTAGATTTATTTTTATTGCGAAATTAAAAACTCAGAAAAAAAAATAAGTCGACAAATCTTTCTCGACCACTCGAAGGGTGGTAGACAAATTTCTCCCACTCAACTGTCAAATTAATGTCAGTTGAAGACAAAAGCTCGTGTTTGTCGACTTTTGACATTAGGCCACGACAAAGAACAATGCGAGTCTACGGTTGTAAAATGCGAGCATGAGTATCTCGATCTCAACCCGACAAAAGTGACATTTCGGTGTAGACAAGCCATTGTTCTGTGAGTCGAATCTTATCTCGATGTTGGTCATGCTACGCGTGCTGGCCTTACATGATTGTGTGGTTTACAAGATTCAATTTTGTTCAAAAACTATTTATTCTATACGAACGGGCTCGGCCTCACACGATTGCGCGTGAGCCGAACTTTTACCTTGTGTGTGAATTTCGCGCGTCGGTGAGTTGGCCAGCCGGCAGTGACCTGTCAAGTACTGCGATTTTTTTCAGTACCGGCTTTGGTGAAAGTAAGTAAGAATAACATAAGAATTTCTTTGTTATTAGTACTGTTTTTTGCACGTAACATAACTCTAATGTTTTTTCCACCGACTTTTATGATTTTATACACTGTAATTGGTACTTTACCTACAGTGACGAGTTACCGAACTTTTTTGACACAATTGTATGAAGTGGGGCCGAAGGCTATCTCTTATCGACCCAGGGTCGACCAAGGGCTGCTGGAGATAATCGAGAACCAGGGTTTCCTGCAATGCCCAGCTCTTCAGGATATCGTCCAAAGCCTTAACCATCCGTTGACAAGCAAAGAGATGGTTATAATCACTGGCCAGTCATGGATACCTTGAAAGAGCTTAGAGTCTGCCGCGCTTTAAAAGGTACCAGTAGAACACAATGTCGATGCTATAAATATGACGTTTGTCTGTGCCTTACAAAGAACAGAAGTTGGCTTTTTTTATTTCCGTAACTAAGGTTTTACTTAATCGATCTAAATTATAATTATTTTCTGTCTCAACTGAGTCTGAATCAACACTCTTGAGACTGATTAGTGCTGATGAGAGGTAATTGTTAACTAATTTTCTAGTAATATTATTAATGGTGCACGTGTGAATTTGAAATAATGTAAATTTTTTGCTTATAAACAATATATTCATTAGTTTTAATTTTGTTTTATTCCAAACACATTATAAGCTTGGGCCCCTATTCATACAATTGTGTGGGCTACAATTTTCCAAGATGGCGGCCGGAAAATGGAAAATCGACCTCAGATTTGCAATCAGCGGCTCATGGTCGGTGGTACTTTTTTTCCGGACGAATTCTGTCTAGTTTTGGCGCAGGTCTGAAAGGGATAATGATCAAAATTCGACATTCGGCAACTGAGGATAGCCTGTCTGTCCCCTAGCAGTTATTTATTAAGTAGGTACCTACTCAGATAAGTAGTGTTCCCAATTCTTTTATTGTATGTCATATAAATCGTGTCTGGCTTAGGCACTGTCCGTCAGCTATTTTTAATGTCCCCACTGCTGTGGCACAGGCCTTCCTTATGGGTGGATAAGGAGGACGGGCCATAACCCACCACGCGGGCCCAATGCGGATCAGGCCCGGATCTAATGGCACTTGCCCCGGGCGGCGATAACTAGAACCCCTTAGATAACTTGCTTGTGGCTGGGCTGGTTCACAGCACCAATTTGGCTGTAGTTAGCTAGTCTCTGATAGAGTAATATCTAATATGCGACGAGACGGAGACGAGACCACACAAGGCAAGGAAAACAGGGCGGCGGCGCGGGTACCATACCCGGTACCATATCATCTGATAGGCATTTGCCGCATTTGACAGGGATTTTCCGGTTTAGATAGGCGTGTGGGTGGCGAAGCTGAGACAGGCATTAACACACAATGTCACATATAACAAGATTAGTGCGATTATAATGTTGGAGAAACCGACAAAAAATCGCGCTGCGCGGCCGTTTTCTTTTTACTATAGACAAGCAAAACTCAAAGATTATTATTGGATGTAACCATCGATCAAGAATATGAGGATGAAAGTAATGACAAAAAATCGCACTGCGCGGCCGTTGTTTTTGCTGAGAAGAAAATCAGTAACACCATAGTGCCCCACCAGACTGAAAACGCTGAAATCTGAGGCCACATGCATCTTAGCGAACTTGAAAGGTTTTTGATAGTCAAAATCAATTTGAACTATAATCGGGGTGGATTAACTTAATGGGGCTAATTTATTGTCTATCCATAATAGACCACAAATAGACTGAATTTTAATTTTTAATATGTTTGCCCGTTTAACGGATTTCAATTGATATTTTTGCCAGAGGACTTTAAAGAACTTAACAGTTTTTTTTAAGTATTAAGATGTCTTAACGTGTCTTAACGCAGTCGTTAATTTTCAAACTGATTTACTTTGTACTATTAGTTATTCTGTGCTTGAGGGCCTAAATTGTATTTTAGTTTGAGTAGGCAGAAGAAACTGAGAGTCTAGCGCTAATATTTTTGAAGATACGAGTATATAATGTTTTTTCTGAATCAAGTTGTTATTAGAGCAAAACACGCCCTAACAAAACTAAGTCAAAAACTGCGATTTCGCGGAACATGCATACAAGGGGCCATGGGGGTGATGAAATAGATTGGTATTAGTGACCTCTAACCCCATACAGCCCCTGGTACACATTTCCTGGGATATCACGGAACTGGGTTTATCATGAAAAGAAAAAAGTTTTTCCAAAAAACGGCGGTTTTCAGAGTTTAATTTTCCAGGGTTTAATTGTCAAAAATAGGGCCCCTGGGGCCCTATTTTTGAATCGCTCGTATGAAATAGTTTTTTCGCATGCGACTTAAGTCACACTCGTCTTCCAAGCCGCATGACGCCGATTTTCCGTATTTTTGAATCGTTCGTTTCCGTGCTGCCAACAAAATACGAAATGTTGGGTTTTATCCGTTCCACGCAGAATTTAGAGAAAACAGGTAACTACCGCAACGAAAACGTAACGTAATATCCATGTTTCTAATGGCTGTTACAAAAAAATCTTTGCTTTTTAGTAGAAAAGAATATCACTCGCCGTACCGTATCGCTCGCCTGCAAACGAGTGGGCGAGGGCACTCGTTGCGGTCGAGTGATTCAAAAATATGGAAAGTCAAATGTCGAACGAAAATCAGTAGAAACGAGCGCTCGACGCCAGCCGAGCGATTCAAAAATAGGGCCCCTGGGGCCCTATTTTTGAATCGCTCGTATGAAATAGTTTTTTCGCATGCGACGAAGTAACTTTAAAACCTTAGTTCTCCGCCAAGGATTGACCTAGCTGTGATTTGATGATACCCAGCCAAAGAATTTCAGCATTCTAAGTAATCTAAGGATCATAGTTTTCAGTTTCAGGATTTCTATAGAGATATTTTCGAGTTTTATTTAAACATATCCTTATATCTATGCATGCTGATCAGATCAGTAGGGTGTTTATAGCCTTTAGGCGCATAATATCAGAAACGCAAAATAGCCGATTCGCAAAATATGAGATTCTTATAAAAAATAAAAGATTCTCATAATAGCCAAAGTACAGTCGATGACAAAAAAACTAATAGGTCATTTATAAGTTTTTTATTTTGTCGTATGTGGGTGTTTGGCACTGTTTGGTAATAAGTAAGACTAACTAGAAGTACCAGGACTACATAGTTACAAAGGAGGTTGATGGTCCCTATCTACCATATTCGGCTTTGTAAGGCTATTAGTATTGTATTGTTTTAAGTTAATTAATTTAATAGAAAAAATATTAGAAAAAATCGACTCGCCCGTAGCAGCAATCACGTCTGAGCTGCTACGGATGAATCGTTTTTTTCTTGTATTTTTTTCTATTAAATTAAATATCCAATTAAAAAATTAAATTAAATTAAATATTTTCAACATACTTATGTACCTGAATTTAAAAGAAGATACTTTTGCCCGTACCCCTGATCGTTTCAGGCATTGTATACAAACAATGCCTAGGCATTGTATACAATGTCGGATTATACACATTGCCGGTAACATATATACTCTATATTAAATGGTTCTATGTAGGTATGTTATTTATTATTTTTCCATTTAAAAGCATTTTTTATTTATTTATTAGGGTAGGTATAATTATCAGTTTGGATGGCTTGCAGTTGCAGGTGGCCGCAAGTTCTGTAGGCATCCTGGTTATCTATTTCTGATCTAACCTATTGTCGAAATATTTTTCCAGACCGTATTGTATTGTAGTAGGTATTTCTCAAGTCCCCGGCGAGGCGGCGGCTACCTGGTACAGAGTTCTGCTAATCCTTCATTTGTATGTACTTACTTGCAATTTTAATACATTAGGCAGGGGCGTAGCGTGCCTTGGAGGGGCCCCGTATAAAATTTTGTTTGGAGGCCCTTAGGAAGGGTAAAGATTTCTCACAAAAGAAATAAAAATATTGAATAAAATATTTATTAATCATAATTATCTATCTGTCACTTTTTCCAAAATTTTTACAAACAATCCAAATTGAATATACAACGTGTAACAGAAAGGGATATCAACCCGTGTTCGAAAGGAGGTCAATGTACTCGTGAATCTGAACACCTTCCAACAGAAAAAAAATCGAAAAAAAAATTTTGTTTCTTCAAAGAAAATTTGAATTTGCAGCCAACATTTTGTACAGAAAGGTTTTTTTTCTGTTAGTAGGTGTTTAGTTTCACGAGTAGGTACATTAACTTCCTTTACCCGATCCGTAGCGGCGGCGGCGGCGGCGAGCGCGAAGCGCGAGCCGCGAAAAAAATGTTCGTCTATTTTTTAAATGTTTACTGGCAGTAAAACTACTGTAGAGACTGATACCTGATAAATGAAGGACATATTGAATGTATGTGGCTGTTTGTAATTAAAATACTCAAATTCAATGGTCTTTTAATCTTTTAAACATTTGGACCCATTTTTTATTAACACTTTAATTTTGATCGCGTGTTACATAAAAAATCGGGACAAAACTGATGGGATCGTCGGAACGCGGGACAATATGATCGAAATCGGGACGGGTGGTAACCCTGTCTCCTTGTGGGTATATACCCTTTTTCTGTTACACGTTGTATACTCTCCTTGCCTATTTTTCGGCCAACTGATTTATGCGCACGCTTTATGCGGAAAAAAAATTGCTTTTTTTGACTTTTTCCATAAAAAAAAAAGTTTTTATTTATTTTTGGTTACGCACGTTGGGGGCCCCCATGGCCAGGGGGCCCCGTATAATTGATACGGCTGATACGGCGGTAGCTACGCCCCTGACATTAGGTACATATTTACGCAAGGCAAAATAATTAAGACCTACTTATCAATAGTGATACAAGCATTTTATTATCTAAGGAAACATTCAAGGGGATGACAATCAAATTGTGTTTGATAGCCTCTACTCTGGATCAAAACTATCCGATATCTACTATTATATATACTATATAAGTAGGTACAAGCGGTTACAGTTGGTTAAAGAGGGTGAAAGAGGTGATATAGTGTCAGTGTTTTCTTGAAGTGTTACAGCTTACAAATATAACTAAAGTAAGTAGTCAAGGATTTTGGTTCATGTATTCTAGTCTAGATAAGTTATGTATAATAACATTTATTAGGTACCTACTTATGTGTAATGTAAGCACTTATGATTTTTGTAATAGCGTTTAGCGACTCAAACTTGTCTCTTTGGTATAATAATTGTAGCTATAATATTTTTTTCAAAAAGGTAATTATTGTATGTACGGGTTTTTTGAGCTAGACCAAAAAGCATTCAAAACTAAACCTAAGTATAACAAGAATTTCAATTAGTGAACTCGTGTTTTGTTACACTGCTTGAATTCGCCAATTTATACTAAAATACTGAGAAACCGCAAAACTTGAAGCCGCTATTTATTTTCTATTTCTATTCTATTTAAATTAGTACCATTTTAATACGAGAGAATACAATTTTATTAAATTTCTAACAGGTGTAATATAATCAGCTTGATACTAGTAGAGTTTGGTCAACGAAAGATGAGACTCGGTTGGAATTGGAACTAATTTTGCGCCTTATTTTAAGGTTCAGTTTCCAATATTCAAAAGTACTTAATAATTAAGTTTATTTGAATAAAGCTTATTTGACTTTGAATAACTTAACTTCTAAACGTTAATTTAACAGGGAAAGTGGCGCCGCCAATAGGGAACATGCATAAGTCACCGATTTTGATAAAGGACATCAGGCAGAGTCCCATAGAAAAAAAACCAAAGAATGTATAACATTTCTGTATTTTCCAAAATGTAGGCATGTAATTAGTAATTCATAGAAAATATTCAGATTTTCACGAAGATTTATGTTTTAAGAGTGATTTATGTTTGAAAGTTTTTTTTTGGTAACCCCGACACTAAATAGCAACACCACCACGACAACACGTTTCGTTAGCTGCGTTATGCTAGGGCCACACTACCGTGATATGCCAACAATTATGACCATTGATGAACCTTATGCGCATAGGAATAAGGAAAATTATGGCCATAATTATTGCCATATTATTATCACGGTAGTGTGCACGTAACATTAGTGATACAGATTAGCACCACAATGTACGAGTCGGAACCAGATCAAACGGAAAATCTGTGCATATGTCGCACGTAACAAAACACTTTTGACAGTTGACTGACAGCCGGCAGACATTCTTTTTTTTTAATGCGCAACCACTTGTGCCACAGAACAAATATACTCAGGGTAGACTTGTGAAATCGCTGACAAGGATGTCCGTTTCATTGATATGCTTTTGTTTTTTTCAATAATTAATTAAAGCTAAATGAAGGAGTTAAAAAATAATGTTGCAGCTGTTTGATGATTCTAGTAACATAAAGTGTTTATAGATAACAGAATTATGTTTATACACTTTTGGGTCTCATGTGCCTGATGTCCTTTGAGCTTGATCGCCGAGGACACGTATAAAAACAAGATAGAACAGAAAAATAAAAAATAAAATAAAATATTTTAGTTTTATCACAAAGGGGAAAATAACGATATTTTTTTTCATTTTCGGATATAATGCACTTAACAGTCTGATAGAATATCGAATAAGAATTAATATTTTTCATCCCTTCTATTCGAAAAATGATGCTTTGTTCCTATATTACTGGGACCAAAATAGCTCTTTTCTGGTAAGAACTTTTTAGTGGGAGGAAAAGAGATTTGAATTTAGAACATGTATCTTTCAAAGAATTCGAACGCCGCGCCCCGCCGCCGGCTGGTATGTATTGACTGGCTGTATAGACGGCGCGGCGAACTGAAAAAAAAAACATAAGCGCGCGAATTAAGTCTGTGTTCTTGTAATTAGTACATACTTACGTACTTAGTACAATAACCTTTGAAAATCGCGCTAGTGTATCAAAGGTAACTATAAATTTGTAATTATTTTTACTTTTCACGTGTCTTTTTTAAATAAAGAACATTTTCATTAATTACATAAACACAGTCTCCTATTTATTTTCTCATAGAAAGGGGATGAAAAGTAGAGTATATGACTCGGGCGCAAAATATTTTTGGCGAGGGCGACTTACTTTGAATCCCTCGCTACGTTCAGGATTCTACTGAAGAATCCCTCGCTATGCTCGGGATTCTACTCTAGAATCCCTCACTTCGCTCTGGATTCAAAAAAGCGCCCTCGCCGTAAAAATATTATTTTGCTCCCTTGTAATACAATCTACTATTGCATGACACATATGTACTTAAACGCAATATTTAAGGAGATATTTGAAAATTCTTGGCTAACTCCATAATATCTACTTTTGATTTTAATACAAAAAAAAAATTGATGCATGTTCCCTATTAAATCTCATCTTTCGTTAACCAGACTATATTATAACAGTTTCCTATATTATGTTATGTTTTCTTCCTAGATGGCAGATTCGTACAAAGGTTTTTTGAAGCAGAAGCCTGGCTTTGCTACGCTCGCTATTCGAGCTGGACAGGAGACCGAGAAATGGAACTCGGGAGCTGTGGCGATACCGATTGTCACATCTACTACTTATAAGAAACCAACTCCATCGGAACATGGTGTATGTATTATTAATATTATGTACTTAAAGCAAATAACATAGTTTTTTACATTGACACGTCTGGGAATCGAAGCCGAGGCCTTAAAAATAGCAAACAAAGCAATAGGAAATTAATATAAGGTGGTACCAAATGATCTGATGATACTTAAACAGGTGATAGTGTTGCATAAACTGATTAACTTTCTCCAAGGAACATAGGTCGAAAAACGAAAAAAAATTTTCATACTCCCATACAAAATGAACTGGTCAGCTGACCGACTTACTATGGAAAGGCGAAAAAAAAAATTCGTTTTTCGACCTATGTTCCATAGAGAACGTTGTTCAGTTTAAGCAACACTATCACCTGTTTAAGTATCATTAGATAATTTGGTACCACCTTATATAGTCAAGTCACTGAGTGGTGAAATGTCTGTAATACCATCTAAATTGGCATGGCATATTGCCATGGTTCTTTAATAGTTAATTATTGTAATCTCGAAATTATTAATTTTCTGACCCAAAAAGTTCAAGCAAGATAAAAAGTTGTATGACTTGCAAGTTTATTTTGTGTATCAATGACACGACAAAGCAGAATCAGTGTAACTTCAAAAATAAACATTGATAAGAATTTTAATAAGTAATGCCATGTAAATTGTAATGCTGTGCGTGTCTAAAAATTACCGATAAACAAAACAAGCTTTTACCATTTATGTAATCTAGAAGTTAAGTCACCACAATAATCGTGCTAAACTTGGTGATCCTGAATGTTGTACAGTGAGCAGCACATGATGTTATACAAAACTGTCAAAAATCTGTAATTTATTTTGAACCTTAATAGCTTTGAATTTAAGTATAAAATTGATTGAATATCATTCCCCTGCCGTGGATGCCCAGCGGGCCGTCGACCGTACTTGACATTTTCTTGTTTTCGGTTGAATTAGATTGGCATTCTATTTTGGCCTCTCGAGATAAATAGCCCATCACTGAGCACCAGCTCCTAAGGTCCAAGAGTACAAAAAATCATCATCCAATTTTATTTGCCCCTCCCCCACTGCTTGAGCACAAGCTTTCGATAAGGAGGATCAGGCGGGCCTAAAGCCTAAAGTGGTTTGATGAAAATACAAAATAATAATTAATCTCAATTTATCCCAGGGTTACTATTATTCAAGATACGAAAACCCAACCCGGGAGGCGTTGGAAGAATGCCTTGCGGCTTTGGAGGGTGGTACCCGCGCCCTCGTGTTTGGTTCCGGCCTGGCTGCCACCGCGGCGACAGCCTGCTTGCTGCGCAGTGGAGACCACCTGCTATCGAGCAGTGACATATACGGGGGCACGCTCAAACAGTTCCAGTTAGTAAAATCAATATTTGAATGTCTTAGCACAGAATACATAATAGTAAAAGTGTCTTAGGCCACGAATACACCTGCAAGAACTTCTTCGAGAACTTACACTGACAGCCTGTCACACAGTAGCTTGTGAACGCGTGACAAACTGTCGCCAGTGCATTAGCTATTAGTTAACACTTGTAAGCTACTGTCTGACAGGCTGTGGGAAATTTCTTGCAGAATTTTTCTTGCAGATGGAAACCCGGGCTAAGGCTAGGTTTCCACCTGCAAGAAAACTCCTGTAAGAAGTGTCCCACAGCCTGTCAGACAGTAGCTTACAAGTGTTAACTAATAGCAAATGCACTGGCGACTGTGTGACTGCTGTCAGTGTAAGTTCTCGCAGGTGTATTCGCTGCCTAAAGCCGTCTTGACTTTTCAAAAGGCGATATTGCATACGTTTGACGCAAGTTGATTTGAAAGTGGAAGCGACTCGGTGAAGACAGACCATTACGGTTTCAATCCTATTGGTGAATGCTGATTGAAATCTTTTAGTTTAAGTTGATAATTGGACCCCCTCTTGAGTTACAACTGCGCCAAATATTTAAGGGGCTGTACAACTGGATAAAATTTTCAAAGCAAAATTTATAGAAATTATCGACTACATTATCGTTTTTAATTAATTACGTACGACAGATTATATAATACTATTAATTACTTACTAAAAAAATATTACATTTTTAGAGACCTGACAATCATAAAACTGGACAGCTAGCTAAGGTTTTTTTTTAATTATAATTAGTTTCAAGGTTATAGGTTTGTTATTGGTTGGCACAGCATTCAAAAACGACAAAATTTCAGGTCACCTTACATTCTTTTTCTATCGAGGCAAGAAGCTTATACCCACAATCGAGATTGCACGCCTAGTATCATAGTGAAGATTGAAAAAAGACTCTTTAGTGACGACACGGCGTATTGCTATCTCTTTCTTTTCGTTTTACAATACGTTTTCGTTTCTCACGAACGAACGAACGAAAAACAACGGACACGTATTGTAACACTAAAGAAAGAGGTTGCAATAAGCCGTCACGTCACTCAAGGACATTTTTTCTATCTTCACTATGACACTGGCCGTGCAATCTCCATTGGAGGGAGGTATAAGCTTCTTGTATCGAGGTTTTAGGTATTCTGTCAATCACATAACTGAGTAGAGTACTACAAGTATTATCTACTTTCTTCATAAATATCGTTGCTCAAAAATGGATATTTGACGTCGACGGCCCCTTAAATAATTTTCTAATATTAATCTTAACTAACCTAATTAAAACTACTAACCTAACTAGGAACCTAAATTAATTATTAGGACTTATACATACAAGGTTATTTTTAGTTAATACAAAACTTCTCGTGGGGTTGATCAGACCATCAAACTGAACAACTTTCATTATGGGACCCAACCTTGGAATCGCGATAAAAAAAAACAGCTGTTTTATACACCGTCATTTTGTAGTCATTTTAATTAACTTCAGGGAGTGCTCTACTAACGAAAATAATCATTTTTGCCAAAGAAACATGGGTCGAAAAACGACAAAAATTTTGGACTTTCCCATACAAATACAATGTTTTAGCTGTCTAGTTAGTATGGGAGGACCAACATTTTTTGTCGTTTTTCGACCCATGTTTCTTGGGCAAAAATGTTTAGTTTCATCGGTACAACACACCCTTAAGTTAACTAAAACGACTACAAAATGAATATACATTTCGATGGAGTAGGATTGTATTTTGTAGGTATGGAACAGCTGATTTTTTTCGTGATTTCGAGGTCTGTGTCCCATAATGAAAGTTATTCAGTTTGATAGTCTGATGAACCCCACGAGAGGTTTTGTATTAAAAAAATAACCTTGTCAATGATCAAAATGTCATCGTTTTCAGGGACACATCTGAGAGAAATGGCATTGATATCACGTTCACAGACTTCTCAGATTTAGCAGCAATTAAAGCAGGCATTAAAGAAAATACCAAGGTAAGAAGCAATAATGACGTTTTATAAAGAAGGCGATGATGAAGCCACGTTTTTTTATTAAGGACAAATCCGTTATTAAAATATTGACAGAAAATCTCAAACCAATAAACCGTTGGATCAGTTCAGACAGAACGGAAAAATGGCCGAGCAATTTTCTTGCTTCATTGAAAATATGACCGTATTACAATAACCGTAACAGTGGTCTCGCCTATGCTCCCGCCAACCGCCAATGCGTCCATGCATACAACTTTCTGCCTTGGTAGGCATTGAAGCCAGAAAATTGCTCGGGCATTTTCCCGTTCTGTCTGAACTGACACTTAGGCACCCAGGGATCTTACATATACGACTATCAAGCTTTTTCCTCCACCTACGTTATTTCTAAAATATTGGTAACGCCAGTACGACTGATGAAGAGATAATTAATTTCAGATGTTATGGCTGGAAACTCCAACGAATCCGATGTTAAAGGTGGTCGACATCGCTGCCGTCGTGAAGCTAGCCAAGAGTCGAGGCAACATCTTAGTGGCAGTGGACAACACGTTCCTGACGCCATATTTACAAACACCTCTAGACTTTGGAGTCGATATCGTGGTATACTCCATGTCGAAATTCATGAACGGCCATAGCGACGTAGTCATGGGTGCAGCGATAGTCAAAGACGAACAGTTGGGCAAAAGGCTAAAATTCTTTCAAGCATGTAAGTTTAGCAACTGAAATGTTAAAAATTTAATCCGTTTTAAAAACGTGTTTTTAAAAAAAAAAAATTTCAGTAAATTACTATTTTATGCTTTAGTTAACGAGCTAAGACTAAAAATATACCATCTCCTATCGGAGCACTCGTCAAAACGATTCAAACGAGCCCGAAGTCGATTGTGTTGCATGGTTTTATTACAGAGTCCCAGTGCCCTTCTTCCGGCTCCATCATCAGACCCTGGTAACTATTTCCCAACAAAGAACTCGTCAAGATGATTCAAACTAGCCCAAACTCGATGAGGTTGCATGGTTTTATTATAGAGTTCCATTGGCCTTCCTCCGGCTCCATCATCAGACCCTGGACACTATTTCCCAACAAACTCCTCGTCAAGGCGATTCAAACGAGCCCAAACTCGACGGGGTTGCGTGGTTTTATTACCGAGTTCCAGTGGTCGTCTTCCGGCTCCATCATCAGATCCTCGGACACTTTTTCCCAACAAAGTACTCATCAAGACGATTCAAATGAGCCCAAACTCGATGGGATTGCACAGTTTCAATATTGAGTTCCTTTGGCATGGCCTTCCAGCTTCATCATCAGACCCTGGACCTTATCTCCCATTAGACTTCTCGTCAAGACGATTCTAACAAGCCTAATCACAATGGGGTTGTATGGTTGCATCATTAAGTTCCTGTGGCCTTCTTCCAGTTCCATCATCAGATCAGCTCAATGACACCATAATATTGCAATATATATAATCCTTAATGCAGTGCGATGCGCGCTCGGAAACGGTCGTGCACATTGCATTAGTGAGAGTTATTAAACTCACGTTTCGCGCGGCAGTAGCCGCTGCGTGCAATACACTATGGGCTCCCAGCAAATAATAGTGAACGAAGTTTTGGCGTTCATTCAGAATGCCATCGACACCATGGACGAAGTCAGCATCGTGCAGATCTGCAAATCCAACTTCATGGAAGCTGAGGTTTGCAGTAGCAAGGCGCTGCTGTTCCAGAGCATCGGGAAGGCCGATGAGATGCCATCTCGCCGGAGGGATGGAGGTGAGAAGAGTCTCCAGGACATCATCACCTGTCTGAAGGAGAACGACCCAGACGACGTGCCAACATTCGTGGCGAAGGAGCTGCACAAGCTGCCCCCCGTCACATTCGATCACGTCGACGTCACCAGGCTGCTTAAGGACATCATCTCCCTAAAAGCGAGCCTGGTTGAAGTACAAAGGAAGCTAGAGGCTTCGGATAATACCATCAGTGAGTTACGAGCCCAAATTGTGTTGTTAAGCAATACCGCTTCGGTAAGTAGGTCACCCGAGGCCTGCAACGTGAACACTCGTCGTGAGGCGCAAAATGCATCCATCGGCAGTTTTGAATCGGCGCACATGGATTCGTCACCGGTCGCCGGCGCCGCCGAGTGCGATGCTCCGCGCCCTGCCGCGCGCGATCCACCGCGCCCCGCCGCCAGCTCCTCCGCCCCGGCGGAGACGTCACGCGTGTGCACGTCGACCCCTCAACGTGCGTACGCCGCAGTCACCGCTGCAAACCGACCCGCTGTCCAACAACTCCAGCGGGGAGAAAAACAACGCCGGCCGGTCTCTAAACCTGTGCAGGCAGTTCCAAGGAGACTGGATGAAGAGTGCGACAAGGACGGCTTCAAGAAGGTGGAAAGGAGGAGGAAGCCCACTCGCCGTAACCTATGTGGCACCGCCCCGACCGGACACAACCACCTACTTCGTCCGGCCATCCCGACAACACTGCTGTACGTGTCCCGCCTGCACTACAGTACGAAACCTGATGATATTGTAGAGTACATCAGAGTGAAGACCAAATTCTGTCTGAGGGTCGAGCGGTTGGAGTCCCGCCACAATGTAAACTTCAATTCATTTGTGGTGAGGGCACCGACCGAACATCTGTCGACCTTCCTGAAAGAAGATTTTTGGCCGAAAGGTGTTTTGTTCCGACGGTTTCGCGGTCGGATACCGGACACTACGTTGCGCAACACGTCGCCGCCATCAATACGTGGAAAATAGTTTTATAAAATGTAATTTTAATATAAATATGTATGTTAGTCTGTAAGGTATATATTGTATGGGCCTAGTTGCCTCAATCAAATAAATAAATAAAAAAAAAAAAAATAATAATAATATTGCAATGTAATCCAGTTCTGACCTATGTTCAAAGTTTCAAGTCTCACGCTCATCGGGAAGCTAGTTTAAAATCGTTCGCAAACTTTGCGGACAAACAAACAATCGAGAAAGCAACCTAATAAAAACGTGTTAAAAACAATATTTATAGTTGACCAGTTGACCATCAGCCATTCTTGTTGGGGCACAGGCCTTCCTCATGAGTGGATAAGGAGGATGGGCCATAAGTAAACCACCACGCAGGAACAATGCGGATTGGTGGGTGTTAACGACTGCAAATGCAGCCGGGACTAACGGCTTAACGTGCCCTTAGAAGCACGGAGGAGCTCGAGATAATACATTTTTGGTTACCCATCCCATGACCGACCCTTGCGAAAGTTGTTTAACCTTGATGAGCTCGATGGAGCAGTGGTTTAATGCCTGGCCCAGCGATTGCAGAGGTTAAGGAACATATTTATAGTAAACACATCAACTTTGTCTAGGGATACAGTACAGGTGTTATTTTCATATAAACGAGGTAACTTTGAAGCCTTGGTTTCCTGCCAGTGTGAATGGAGGAGATTCAGATAGCTATACACATCCAACTGATCTGACCAGCATTCTAAAAGATTAAAGGATATGTTTAAAAAAAATTAAAAACCCCGCCTGCATAAAAAAATAAATTATAAAAATTAAAAAAACCCGTCTGCATAAAAAGACAAGTCCACTGAAAAGATGGAAACAAGATTAAATATTAAAGGCAACATAATAACATGCAGTCGGAGGCATGCATTAAGAAAGTGACGTTATGAATGATTTGAATTACTATATGCCTCCGACTGCATGTTATTATGTTGCCTTTAATATTTAATCTTGTTTCCATCTTTTCAGTGGACTTGTCTTTTTATGCAGACGGGTTTTTTTAATTTTTATAATTTATTTTTTTATTTATATCTTTTTAGTTATTATATATTACGGTCTTGATATACCTTTTTGAAATCCTTACAATAAGCCCTTTAATTTGACACCCATATTGCAGTAATCTAAAAAAAAAAAATTTTCCCACTACGTATATTAGTACCGTACAGCCACCATGTTGTTTTTTTTTATAACGCCACCTTCTTAAGAACACTTGGGCTGATGAGACAAATCTAACGATATCTTAATTACAGAAATCCATTCAGCCGTTTGAAAGATATGAGGTAATAAAGAATATTACATACAAACACACATACAAACATACTTACATAGTTACATACAAGATACGCGCGAAAAACATAACCCTTTCTTTGCAGTCGGTTAAAAACATACTTACATAGTTACATACAAGATACGCGCGAAAAACATAACCCTTTCTTTGCAGTCGGGTAAAAAACCGCGAAAATAGCATGAAAATGTATGGAAATCCTGAAAGTGAGAACTCTAACCCATTAATGTTTAAGAATGCTAATCAGATCAGTTGGGTTTGTATAGCGACCTGAATCTCCTCCATTCACTCCCTGGATGGCCATCATCTGGTCACAGCACGGTACATCCCTGGCAGAAAACCAAGGCTTCAAAGTTACCTCGTTTGTATGAAAATAACACCTGTATCCCTAGACAAAGTTGATGAGTATACTTAATAGGTACATCCAACAATATTCTTGTGTTCTTGCAGCTAATGGAGCAGTCCCTTCTGCCTTTGACTGCTACTTGGTCAACCGAAGCCTGAAGACTCTAGCATTACGTATGGAGCGTCATATGTCAACGTCTTTGGCTTTAGCGAAATGGCTGGAGAAGCAGCCTAAAGTTACGAAGGTCCTACATCCAGGTGAAGATCTTTTTCCTTAAAACGATGTCGTAAATATATTTATCTACACTCACAACGTAATGTTCCAAATATGAATTCAAAAAAGGTAATATAAATACGTACTTTATTTTCGTGGATAGGTAAAATTAAAAAATAAACTCATTACGATGCAGTCAACTGCATCATAAAATAACTTTTTTTCTCATTACGATACAGGGCAAATCCAAAAAGAAGGCAGTGCCGTAACATTAAAAAAAAACAACGATATTTTCCCACATATTTTTCATGATTAAAATGCACTCTATGGTAATCGATGACTTTAGTGCGATTAGTTTGTTGGAATGCACTGATCTATTTTTTTTTCTTATGGAATGCGCGCCAAGCATTTCCGATAAAGTTTTGATTTCAATTTTTACATTTTGTTATACTTACTGAATTTTGTAGGTTTTTTTTATTCTTGCTTTAAAATGTGAAAAAAATTTACTCTGCCCGATATTTTAGTTTAGATGCAGTTAAGGAATTGACTTATTACAAGGTAATACAAACAAAGTCTCTCTCTCTCTTTTCTAACGTTGATCTTTTATTTAGTAGGTTCAATCCCAAATGTATGAGTGTAGATAAAGTAGTGTATGAAACTGCACATAACAAGGTATTAAAACACTCTTTATGTGTCAGTTTCATAAACTACTATTTTTTGTTTTCTCCAACAATCTTAAGATTCTTATTGCCGAATACTCAAACGTAACTTAACTTTGAGCGGCTCTCAAACAGCATGTTGTCTTTGTCATATTTTTGACATTTAATGCGACAGGACGACGTTTGAGAGCCCCTCAAAGTTAATTAGCGTTTGAGTATTCGGCCATTAAGTGTTACATTTTTTTTATTTTACATCTAAGATATTATGAATTTCTGTAATGACCCTGAAGACCTAAGAAGATGAATAGATTGGCATATTTTTTTCCCTAATCACGTCAAATCAATACATCTTTCTAAAGCGAAACGATAGCAAAGGCTTGCAAGTGTGACTTTGTTTTGATTTGAAAAAAAATACCCATGTTTCTTCTTCGTAAAGTACTTCATTTAAGTGTGATTTGCTGTGATAGTACAAGTGATTTCATTTTACATGATGATAATTTTGTAGTGTTTGTGCAAAGTTAAGATATGGTTGATTGTAATGTACTTATCGATAGTCAAGTGCAATGAACATAGCGCTTAAGGCGTTAACATGCGTCAAATCCCAATATTCTATTCAAATTATTGAAAGACTAGCGGGCGCCCGCGACTTCGTCTGCGTGGAATGGTTTTTTGTTATCCTTCGGGAACAATACTTTTTTCGGGATGAAAGGTACCCTATGTCCTTCTCTGTACCCCTGACAACGTGTATGCAAAATTTCATGATGATCGGTTCAGTAGTTAAGACGTGAAGACGTAATAAACAAATAAACAAACAAACAGACTTTCGCATTTATAATATTAGTAAGGATTACGCGCGTGAAGCTATCATGGAAAAAATATATAATGTACTTGAAATAATACACAATAGATTTAATTGAAAGCATTTATAAAAATGATTTCCACCTTTGATGTAAAAAAAAAAATCCGTGGACCCTGTTTCTGGTCTTATTTGCAAAATTTCTCGGAAACAGAACATTCGTTTTATGTTAAAACCAACCATAAAAATCGACGATGTTAATACCTTCAATCTTAATTGAACAGATTTTCTTACTAACTTGAAAGCGAAGAAAGGTAATAAATACATGTAAAAATTGAGAATTCGGTGCTGTTCTCAAAGCAACCGCCGCGCGCGCTGGAACGCGCACTGATTTGAACCCAGAGTGAGTAGAGTTACGTTCGATTTTACTTCATCTCGGATCGACCAGCTCGGATTGACGCATGTTAACGCCTTAATAATTTCAGTAAGTCATACGTACTATTATTTATTTGTGGTACCTAATAGCACAAAATTTCACTTGTTTCAGGTTTGCCATCCCATCCGCAGCATGCGATAGCGAAAAAACAGTCCCGTGGACATTCCAGTGTATTCAGTTTCGATCACTGTGGCAGCTATGAGAATTCGACAAAGTTCTTAAACTCCTTACGAGTAATCCTTCTAGCTGACAGTTTGGGAGGTGTAGAGAGCTTAGCTGGATTACCGTGAGTATCAGATACCTACCTAGGGAACGTACCCATACTACGTGACCCGTTAAGGGGGGAGGGGGAGTCTTTAAATACAACGCTTGGTCACAGGAGTGGGGGAGGGGAGCCTAGGTTTCGTCTCTATAGCAGGGGTGCCCATACTTTTTCTTAAAGAGATCGACCGAGAAAAATTGTATGATTAAAAGATCATTAGCGTATAGTTCAGAGCCGTCTCTAGCCCATGTAGCGCCTGTGTGCAAAAATACTTTGGCGCCCTCTAGTAGGCGTGCGGTACTTGTACTATTATGTATTCTGTGGTGCGGTCAAAATGGAATACTTACAATTCTATTCAAATAGTGCAATTTTAAATGATGTCGGGAAGCGATGGGTACACGAGTAAAAATCAGTTTTTACACTTTATAGTATTCTAATACAGCCGAGTTTGCAATGATTGTTGGCGTTTCATCAAAACAGGGGGGTAATTACGTATCTTTGTTGCAATCAACTCTGACAGAAATCGCAGTTACATCGCTCATTGAGTAAGAACCAATGTGACAACTATCTTATCTAAAGCAGCAATGCAAACGAGCTTTCAATCGATTTCAATCGAAAATTGTTAGCAACAGCTTTACGTAATCAAGGTACAGGTGTCGGTGTCGGCCGGCACGCGCCTTTGATTCGACACTGCCCCAATCATTATAATCAATCTTTTATTATCGGTTTTAAGGCTGATTTCACGTTGAAATTGAAACAAAAGTCACTGTGTAGTGTCACGTCACAGTGTAAAAATCATACAGAGATGCAGGGCCGGATTTAAGAACTATGGACTCCTAGGCTCATTCTGTGGTGCGGGCCTCCCGTCTAGTAGTAAAATGCAGTTGTAGAGCGGTGTCAACGCGATTTTTCAGAGAAATGCCTGTCTATAGTTGAAAAAAAAGCCGCGCAGCTGGATTTTTAGCCAGTTTACCCACTGATCTTATAGTTTTTCCAGTTTATTGTAAAAAGTGGCCGCGCAGCGCAATTAGTCAGTTTCATTAATGAAACTTTTAATCTTGCCTATCGATTGTAAAACAAATGGCCGCGCAGCGCGATTTTTAGTCAGTTTAAGCCACTAATCTTGTAATCATGACTTCCTTTAGGAAAAAAACGGCCGCGCAGCGCAATTTATAGTCAGTTACATCCACTAATATTGTAATCTTGCCTATCGATTGAAAAAAAATTCTGCGCAGCGCGATTTTTAGTGTTCTTCTGCCATTAATCTTGTAATCGTGCCTGTCTTTCGATAAAAAATGGCCGCGCAGCGCGATTTTTAGTGTGTTTCACTGTTTCAGCCACTAATCTTATAATATTGCCTGTTTTTCGATAAAAAAAAATGGCCGCGCAGCGCGATTTATAGTCAAGTTTCATTCAATAATCTTGTAATCTTGCCTGTCTAAAGTGAAAAAACGGCCGCGCAGCGCGATTTTTAGCAAGTTTCATTCACTAGTTTTGTAATCTGTGGTTTCATCCACGTTATCCAAAAATGCAAAAAAAAACATGTGATGCGGGCCACTAGGCTGCAGCCTATGTAGCCTATGCTTAAATCCGGCAGTGCAGATATGTACCTAACGCTTTGTTTGATGTCCGCGAAAATGGCGACAGCATTTGGACAGTGGCCTTAGTGCTAGGGTAACAGAGACGGTTCGACCATAACACCGGCTTCGGCCATAACACGAACTCAGGCGCAGGCAGGGTCTTTGAGAGCGCCCCGTGGCGCCGCGCCGCGAGTAACAACGCTGGGCCAGGGCACAGGCAGGGACTTTGAGAGCGCCCCGGGGCGCCGCGCCGCGAGTGACCACGCCGGGCCCGGGTGCAGGCAGGGTCTTTGAGAGCGCCCCGGGGCACCGCGCCGCGAGTGACCACGTTTCGCGTCGCAAGCGCCAGCGCCGCTCGGTCGCCCCTAAGACCCTGCGCCCGTGTGCGCTGCACACCCTGCACAATAGGTAAAGACGCCTCTGGTATAGTTGGCAGCCTCACCATGGAATTAGAAGGTTTTGACTAGATCAAAAAATTGTTAATAAATAGTGATAAATAGTGAACTATATCATATAAATAGTGATACTATGGTTCAAAAGATATTTAAGTATCTTAGTGAGGCTGCCAACTTGACGTCAAGCTGGCAGACACCTTAAGAAATACAGTTCGTATCAATCTGATTTATATGCCAAAAAATTGTTAGAAAATAGTGAATCGTATACGCAAAATTTCAATAATATTGCTTCAATACAAGCCAAGATATTACGGTCTCAAAGTGGGCTGCTAACTTGACGTTTCTGGCGATGGCGATTCCAGAGAAACGGGTACAAGTTATAAACAGATAAATATATCAAAAAATTGTTAGTGAAATTGTGATCCTTGGCATATACTACGGGTGGTCACCAAGGGGGGGAGGGGGTATATGGGTCACGTAGTCTGGGTACGTTCCCCTACCTACTCCTACGTTTTGGTTTTCGTCGAGAAAAACCACCGTAACCGTAAAGTTTATTAGAAACTAGCTGATGCCCGCGACTTCGTACGCGTGGACTTTATCACTTCGGCGAATGCATATAAATGAACTAATGTAGTTACATAAGAAAATACTTGTAGGAGTGTTATGGCTCTGCATCAGGTGTTCCAGATCTTCAGTCTGAACAACTTTTGTAAAGATGTCATTTTTATATTTTGTAAAGTTTAGCTGGACCATTATGGTTCTGCATCAGGTGTTCCAGATCTTCGATTTTTATACCTCAACAAAAAATGCTCATCAGGCTGAACAACTTTTGCAAAAATGTCATGTTTAGCTGGAGCATTATGGTTCTGCATCGGGTGTTCCAGATCTTCGATTTTCATACCTCAAAAAGAGGCTCATCAGGCTTAACAACTTTTGCAAAGATGTCATTTGTATATTTTGTATAATTTAGCTTGCCCATTATGGTTCTGCATCAGGTGTTCCAGATCTTCAATTTTTGTACCTCCACAAAAAATGCTCATCAGGGGCCTATTGCATAACAAATTACAAGCTAATATTATTAGTGATTTTGGTTGTAACTTGTACTTTTGTGTTGCATAAGAAAATATAAGTCACAAATATACCAGTCGATAAGTACAAGCTAATAATATTAGTATTTTAACTGAAACTTAACTGTAACTTGTAGATTTCTGTTGCTTGATAAATTATGAGTAATAAACTACAAGTACCAATAATATAAGTCAAAATAACTATATAATTAGCTAATATTACAAGCTTCTGTTGCAATATCAATCCGAAAATACAAATTATTGGTAAAAACTTGTATTTATTTCTACTAACCTAAGGAGCACCGTATTTTCAAATTATTAGTTGGACTTATAGTGTGCTTAATCTAACAATATAGCGGAGATGTGATGTTATCCTACGAAACTAACGTTAGTTAACTCTGGTACATTGTCAAATTAATTTCATTTGTCATTGACCTAGAATAATACAACACCGTTAACCATAACTTTTAAAAAATATTTTATTATATTCATCAGATGATGAAAATGAAGGATTTAAAATAACGCGCAACCAAAAAGCATACAAAAACCGAACATTAAATTAAACCGAACGTTAATAAAATGTAGGTATATTCTACCCATGCCTAATATGAACAACTTTCACCATAGGATCAACGCTGAGATCGTGGAAAACAGAAATTTGCTACAGATTTTAATAGGTACATTGTATATTAGCTTTTTCTAAATATAAACATAACATATAGCCTATATACTACACAATAACTATATAATATAGGCACCGTGATTTAGTGTGATTGAATATATTATTATCATTAATTACCGCCAAAAGTATTTTTTTATACCAATGAAGTGGGATTAAAATTCAAATTTTCGCCAAAATTACTCTTTTTCATTGAAAAATCAAGACGGTTAAAGGTTTCACCTAGTCAGCTAAGGAAAGTTACTTGTAATTTGTATATTTTGCTAATATTATTAGAGCCCTTATTACAAGTTCGGAAAAGCATTTTATGCAACATAATATACTAGTACTTGTAAAAATAGCTTGTAGATTTTATAATATTATTAGCGATTTATGCAACGCAATATTTTCATACTAATAATAAAAACAAAAATAATTATGCAACAGAAATTACAACAACTTGTATTTTTTTGACTTGTAACTAATATTATTAGTAATCTTATGCAATAGGGCCCAGGCTGAACAACTTTTACAAATATGTCATTTTTATATGTTGTATAGTTTAGCTGAGGACCATTATGGTTCTGCATCAGGTGTTCCAGACCTTCGATTTTTATACCTCAACAAAAAATGCTCATCAGGCTGAACAACTTTTGTTAAGGCGTCATTTTTATATTCCTTATAGTTTAGTTGGACCATTATGGTTCTGCATCAGGTGTTCCAGATCTTCGATTTTTATACCTCAACAAAAAATGCTCATCAGGCTGAACAACTTTTGTTATGGCGTTATTTTTATATTCCTTATAGTTTAGTTGGGCCATTATGGTTCTGCATCAGGTGTTCCAGATATTCGATTTTTATACCACAACAAAAATGCTTATCAGGCTGAACAACTTTTGTTAAGGCGTCATTTTTATATTCCATATAGTTTAGTTGGACCATTATGGTTCTGCAAAAAGTGTTCCAGATCTTCGATTTTTATACCACAACAAAAAATGCTTATCAGGCTGAACAACTTTTGTAAAGGCGTTTTTTTATATTCCTTATAGTTTAGTTGGACCATTATGGTTCTGCATCAGGTATTCCAGATCTTCGATTTTTATACCTCAACAAAAAATGCTCATCAGGCTGAACAACTTTTGCAAAGGTGTCATTTTTATATTTTGTATGGTTTAGCTGGACCATTATGGTTCTGCATCAGGTGTTCCATTTTCCAAAATCAATCATACTCTAAGTTATGCCCAGGCTTAACAGCTATATAACAAAAAAGGTTTCATTCGAATCCGTTCAGTATTTCCGGAGATTAGCGTGTTCAAACAGACAAACAAACAGACACACTTTTTTTTTCAAATTCTTACTCTATTACTATGTCTCTATCTCCCCAGATATATATTTTTTTAATATATGTAATGTACAGACACACTTTTTCTACTGTTTTATTATATGTAAGGATAAATATTGATATTTAGTCCATAAACTTGGATTATTAAAAAATGATTGTGTATTTACACGGTTGTTTATTACAGGGTTGTGTCATCACACAGAATACTGACTGATAAGGAAAGAGCTGACCTGGGCATCACTGACACTATGGTCAGACTCTCGATTGGTCTAGAGGACCCTGAAGATCTGCTTCAAGATTTAAAACAAGCTTTGGACGCGGCTTTCTCTAGTTAAGACCTTAACGTTACCATACAGAGTTTATTATACCTAATTGTACTAGATTTTGCTAGCGGCTTAGCTCGCGTTTTGCCGGAGATGGATATGTGTGAAATAATGTTTGTAAGTGTAGGTACTTAATAAAATAAATAAAATTGTTGTTTGATAATTATAAGCATTTTATCTACCTACTAATTTGTTTTTGTATATATGTTACGGCTCATACCCGAAGTGCGGCTAAACCTAGTTTTAGCCGGCTAAAACTAGGTGTAGCCGCTAGCTGTTGGCTAAAACTAGGTGTAGCCGATTTGCCCGCGGCTAATACTAGGTGTAGCCGACTAAAACTAGGTCCAGCATGGGATATAAAGAAAGTTTTTTCTGTTGTCTGTTAAAAAAATAACCTCGAAATTTAAAACCTATAACCTTTAATAAATACCTATAACCCTTAAATTTATAACCTAATGCGGGACCTACAGGAGTAAAGCAAATCGGTTACACCTAGTTTTAGCCAAAAGCTATCAGCTATACCTAGTTTTAGCCGGCTAAAACTAGGTTTAGCCGCACTTCGGGTATTAGCCGCAACATATATATATTTTGTACATAAAAAATACGAGCAATCTAGTTCTGCATCTGCCATTCCGCATTATTTACTTATGGAAAGGTTACTTGCTGGTTGCAGAATGTTTCATTATTTTTATTTACAAGAATCAAACAGCATATCCTCAACATACTTTAATTGTAGCATAAATTAATTAATTTTGAAATGATATGAAATTTAAAGAAAAACCTCGCGGTACTCTTGAAACGCGTTCATTAATATTTTGGCGATATTGTTGGTAAATATAGCAAATAATATGAAAGTGTATCACACAACTTGTGTCGAACGAACTGATAAAATGGGCTACCTCTCTCTGTTGCATAACATTACCGCAATACCGAGTTGAGTGCGCTATATACCTACGCCGTTTGTTGTTGACAGTATTCGCAGAGAACTACCGAGAAACATAACAGAGCAGTATCAAAGTGTCACTCGTGAGGCGTATACGCATATTTTCAAACAAGTTTGTACACACGTAAGTGATATTCGGGTTATCAGAGATTCTTATTAGGTATTTATTGAGAATCTCCATCGCAGTCACATCACAGGCCGGTTTAGAAGTGGTAAGTATTTCTGATTACGAAAATAACCTTAGAAGCCACAGAACGGATCAAAGTGAACCACCACGCTCACTGAACGCGAATGCCGGTCACATCACATACCAACAATTATTGAGAGATTTATAGGCTAACTAACGTTAGCTATATACCTATCTAGTTTTAGAGCTGGTAAGTCTTCAACTCAATAAACTCAATTCTAATAAAAACTGGGTTTAACGGAGTGGGTAGGCAGGTACTTAATTAAAGCCATTCAAACGGACGCCGATTATTCAGCCTGACAAATAATTGTTAAGTATTTTTAAATGATGAAAAAGAACGAACATCCTCTCTCACTCTCACCAGTCCAGGGGAAGGAAGGATTCTTACACACTGGCTTTATAAGCAAGACATCAGCCCACAGCCTATGGTAATCTATGGAGCCGTGGTTTTACGACTAGTATTCAATTCAACTCGAAATTCTAATAAATATCTAAGCCAGTCTTACGTTATGTTTAAGTGCTTGCAGTTAAAATTATCTTCTAAAGTACTAGGTAGTAGTGGATAGGTAGGTACATATCCACATGTTTGATTTTGCTATATATCCGTTATTGCTATTATAAATAGGTACGATACGAGAAATTATCAGTATTACCAGTATTACCTACTACATACCTATCTGTAGCTGATAAATTCGACGTGCAAAAAATTTGACCTAGGTACTGTCTGCTAAGCTACTGCTGCTATTTCAAGTTAAGTTTTTCTATCATAGCTAATGTATAAAAACAACATTTGTACTATTATGTATTCTGCAATGCTTATTCTTTTCTTTGCCAATACTTAATTTGTGAATAATGAATGGCTTTTAAACCTTTTCTATGATAAATAATGTATTTAGTTTTCAGATTTATAATACAAGATGCTGATTCGTTGGGGCATCGTTGGCGCAGGCAAGATTAGTCATGACTTCGTGAACGCGATCAACTCATTCCCAGAAAAGGGAGATCAAATAATCGTGTCTGCTGTGGCTGCCAGGGACAGGCAAAGGGCGACAGAGTTCGCTAAATTACATAATATTCCAAAAGTATTCGATAATTACCAGGCGTTAGCCGAGAGCAACGACATAGGTAGGTAGATAGATACCAAATTCTTAAGTAAAGATCTAAGGTAGGTACTTAACAATATTAAAGTTAAGATTCTATAAAGTAAGTCCTTTTTTTTAGATGTCGCTTATGTGGGAACTCTGAATCCTGACCATTACAACATCACCAAACTTTTCTTGGAGAATGGAAAACATGTGTTATGTGAAAAGCCACTTTGCCTTAATTTCAAGCAAGCTCAAAGTCTAATCAATATAGCGAAAAAGAAGAAGTTGTTTTTAATGGAAGCAGTTTGGTCTCGCTTTGCTCCTGCCTATTTGGCTTTAGAAAAAGAGATTAAGTCGGGAAAACTAGGAGATATCAAACACGCGGAAGTCAACTTTGGGGTTCCAATGGAAGGAGTAGATAGAGTAGCGTGAGTTTATAGGAACCGTCCGTATTTATATTACATTATCAACATTGCAATAAATAAGAGCTATTGGTATTTCAGGAAGAAGGAGCTTGGTGGCAGCGCTGTTCTCGATATCGGCATATACGTGCTGCAATTTGCTCAGTTCGTTTTCAAATCAGAGCCTATTAAAGTCACAGCTATAGGAAATCTTAATGAGCATGGAGTTGATATTGTGGATACTATAGTCCTCGAATACGCCAATGATGGTCGCGCTGTGCTCAATTTGGATACCAGAGTGAGGTTGTGGAACAAAGCTACTGTGGTTGGAACCAAGGGCAGGGCAACGGTAATAAACCATATTTCTTTGTACTAAATCACGTAACTAGTTTGTGCAGTGAAAAGTATTATGTATTATGTAATAAGAATATTATAACTTTTTTAATTTTATATACTTATTAGATCGAGGATCCTTTCCATTTTCCCGAGAAACTGATTCATGTGGACGGCGTTTCGGAAAAATTCACTCTGCATACATCTAAAATTCCTTACAACTTCACAAATAGCGCCGGATTGGTATACCAAGCTTTGGAAGTAACCAGATGCATTCGTGAAGGTATATGTTGTGTTACTTATACTTATTTTACTCATTTAAAAAAAATGTTTCACAGATATACGACGAATGAAGATTTATGACTTTTAAGAGATGCCTAGATAGTCCGGTCGTGGGACATTAAATTTTATAAAGAAGTTTTGATAATACTAAAAGTTTTAGTTTTTGCTGAGTGTATAGATTATGTGCATTGTGAGCTATTGTTGAAAAGTTAGAAGTTTTATGCCGGTGCTTTAGGTATAGTTTAGGTATTTCGTAATATTTCGTTTAACGTAATATATATAGAATTAAAGTTTGAAATGTTGATTGTTTCATATTAAGAACTATGTTATCTTCATGTTGTAAAATATTTAGAAAGTTATTATGTGTGGAAGTGCGTAAATCACAAAATCACACTTTTGGGTTCGAATAAAATTTTAAAATTTCTGAAATCTTATTTTAAGACTTTCAGTGGTTAGATATACCAGTTCAACAAAGTTTAGAAAGTTAAGTGGTGTGCTTCTTTGATATTTTCATTTTTCCTTTATAACATACGGAATAATGAATTAAAAATTGATAAGATCGCTCTTACAATACCTTTTCAATGCACTTATATACTACACAAAAAATTAGAAAAATACATACAGTGGCTTTTGTTTAATTACGGATAAAATATGTAGTATTGTCGCTACAGGCCGCCCGCGCCGGTCCGGTGCCGCCGGCGGCGCGCGGTGGCGCGGCGCGGCGGCCGGCCGCCAGTCCAGCCCCCCTAGCCAAAGTAACATTTGCAAATTTTCGCTATCGCTTCGCTTTGAAACATGTATGGATTTGACGTTTTAAAATTTGATTGTTAACGAAACCTTATGTCAATCCCATACATGTTTCGAAAGCGAAGCGATAACGAAAATTTGCCAATGTTACTTTGGCTAGACCCTCAGGAGCCCTATTTTTGAATCGCTCGACTGGTGTCGAGCGATTCTCGTTCGACATCCCATACATTTGAGTCAAATGTCGAACGAAAATCAATAGAAAAGAGCGCTCGGCGCCAGTCGAGTGATAAAAAAAAATAGGGCCCCAGGCCCACTCGCGCCATAAATAAGAATAAATTATTATTAAGGTGGCGACTGATCTGTAACATTTCGTCGTAACGTAACGTTACGTTATGATGAAATGCTACAGGGCCCCTATTTTTGAATCACTCGACTGGCGTCGAGCGCTCGTTTCTACTGATTTTCGTTCGACATATGGCTCAAACGTTCGAAATAGAGTCATATGTCGAACGAAAATCAGTAGAAACGAGCGCTCGACGCCAGCCAAGCGATTCAAAAATAGGGTCCCAGGTCAGTCGCCACCTTTATGCTCGCGCGCGAAGTGTATGAAGATACCTGCACTACCTACAGCTACCTACTTACTTACAAGTTGTACGCTCGGCTACTTACAAGACGTGTCGACTTCTATCTGACCTATCTCTTATCCCGAAATGATATTATTATGATTCCACTAGTGGCCGCCCGCGACTTCGTCTGCGTGGAGTTTTTTTGCTATCCCTCGGGAACCATACTTTTTTCGGGATAAAACCCTATCTCCTTTTCTATACCCCTGGCAACGTGTATGTAAAATTTCATGATGATCGGTTCAGTATTCATGACGCGAAGGCGTAACAAACAAACAAACAGACTTTGGCATTTATAATATTAGTATGGATAGTGCAACTCTAATCTACCTAGCTCTCTAACTAATGTACCTACCTACCTAATTTATACAATTGCCACAAAATAGAAGGCCCTAAAAGACGACAGTAATTTTATGAAATTAGCCACAGATGTAGGCAGCTACATAGATAAATAAGACAAGTTAGTTGGTTTAAACACTTTGATCAATACCGTAAACTGCTGCATCTTTGCACGAAATTTAAGTTTTTTTTTTTTAATATCTCTTCAAGTATTTATTATCTGTGTCCATTTTTACATTAAGGCGCGAATTGGAGATGTATGCCATATATCTTAAGGTTCATAACGCCGAAACGGCTGTTAGATTGATCTCCAGAAACCGTCAAAGTCGTAGGCAAAGATGTGATAAAATATCCCAACTTTGCCTAGAAGATTATAGGCAAAAATACGAGCCGCATTTAAAAACTGGTCTTAATTATAGAGCCATACAAATTGCGTTACCATCGAGATGTGCATGGATTACCACATATTTTTATTATTATCATTTATTTCAGAATAAAATTCCATATTTTGTTAGTAGCAATGATGTCTTAACCTATGTTAGTAATTTAGATACAAATAAAAACAAAACACTATTATGGTATGACATTCAGCGCCTGCATGCTGGAGCATGAAGGCGCAACCACCGTTCCAACAGGGGTGAGTCCCAACGCTGGGCCAGCGCATTCAGGATACTGTTTGAGGAGCCACGTAAACGATTTAGCAGTGAGGCACAACGCTTTCTTATTATTGTATAAAAACAATCAATCCTCGCCTCTGCGAACATCGTCGAGGCACTGCAGTATCGCGGCAACCCAAAAAGCATCCTAAAGGCGTCGTTATATTGCACCCGCAGAGCGCTGTATGCACGCTGTGTGAAACTGATCCAGAGGCTGCACGAGTAGAATGTTTGACAGTATGCTCTAAATAGAGTTAATTTGGCTTGTTTGCTACAACGTGCGAACCTCCGAGCCAGCATGTTGCCGCGCACACAAAGCGCCCTGCGGTCCCTTTCAATGTCTATATCGTCTGACATAGATTCGGTAAGCCAATGACCCAGGTACTTAAATTTATTGACTCTACTCAGCGGTGATCCACAAAGCGCAACTGGTGGAACCGATTCACAGCCTTTATTCTTTGCCTTAAATATCAATAGTTGGCTCTTGTTCGAATTGTACTTAAGTCCATGGTCCAACACATACTTCTCACAAACTCCTAGTAGTTTGCGCAGTGCTCCGATCGAAGGGCTGAGCAACACCATGTCGTCCGCGTAGTTAATGTTGTTAATACAAACGCCGTCGATGTGACAACCGACTCCGGTATTGCTCAGCTCTTCGATCAGATCGTTCATGTACAGATTGAACAGCTTGGGTGAGCTCAACCCCCCCTGCCTCACCCCACAGTCCAACCTATACACATCCGAGTAAGCACCGGCCCATCTTACATTGTTCCTTTGATTTCTATACCAAAATTTAAAAACAGAAATTATTTCAGGAGGTACACTAGTTTCAGCTAGTTTTTTCCACAAAACATCATATGAACCTAGATCGAAGGCTTTTGATAGGTCTAAAAAACAGCAGTAAATCGGTGTTTTACGATCTGTGTAGTACCTATAAGCATCAATATTTTTTTCTGGCAAGCAGGCGAAGTTGGGCACAAGCAGACAAACTTTGAGCAGTATCAGTAAATATTTCCATAGTAAATTTGTAGCATACTACGGGTTGCCAACTTGCCACAAATAGAAAAACACAAAATTTAAAAGACTTACTAGTATTTCAATAAAAATGGGTAAATCCGGACGTAAACCAACTAAATTCACAGGACTAAACAAATTTCATTTGATTTGTTTTAATTCCTTTATTTTGAATTTATTATTTTCTTTTGAATTTATTTTTTTATAACTATTAAACCTTTAAACATTTATAATTACTTTTGTAAGATTGTTTTCTATTTTTATAGCTGTTTATCTTTTTATTTAATAACTAAACAAAGTAAACATAGACTGCCCTCCAAACTGCTTTACTGTCGTTGAGTAAGTAGTGACAATGACAACCCTAGGGCTAGGCAAACTTGAGTCACTAATGCCCAAGAAGACTTTTACAACATTGCCTACCGTGGTTCTAGCCGTAAATGATTGAAATTAACAAGAAAAAACCTTATAAATAGGAGAAAAAGCATATTTCCTTGCCCCTTTACGGGGCCGTAAATACTAAGAGAGCTGAAATTCTCGATTTTTCCAAGGAAAAATTAAAAGTTTAACACTCACCTAAAAAACGTGCACTCCGTCACAGAATACATAATAGTACAAGTACAGAAGCCGCATTCTGCAACATCATTTAATTAAATAGCGACTCTTGCTACGACTCAATAAGGCGCAATTCAGATCGCACACCGCTACAGCGCCTACAGTTATATTCACCTAGAAGTTTTCTCTCTTTCTATCGCGTAGTGCTCATCTCTTCTGACGCCGTTAGGGTTGTCTCCTTTTTATCTGTTTGTCTGTTTATCTGTATGTTTGTGCGCTAATAACTTGAAAAGCGCTAACTCAATCGTAATGATGTTTACATTGAAATATACTATATATTTTGCGAAGTAATTTAGTTTTTATTTCATCGCAATCGGTTAACTCAATCAAAAGATATACGACTTTTAAGTTTTTAAGAAGAGTTTACGATGAATTCGTTGAAACAATATCTTTTGGGAACTATACTGTTAGAACGACGACTACCTGGACCTGGTGTTCCCACATCTGGCACGGTAAAATGGTCAATGGCTTAAAAGTAAACAATAAAGTGTCGAGTTTTGGGGTCTGTCTTTTGTAATTTCTCAGAAAAAAATGCACGTGAATGCAGTAAAATCTAAGCCCGCTTTCTAAGTATTATATTATTTTATACTACTAGCTTCCGCCCGCGACTTCGTTCGCATGGACATTCGAGAAAATCCTTAGGGAACCTTTAACCTGGATAAAAAGTTTAATATCCTGCCTTGCTAGGTAGCCCGCTTGGTGTGAACGTGCCTTGCGCGCAGCAGGCCTCTGGCTGGTAAGCGAGTACTATAGCGACCGAGTGCGATGTCGGGCCGCATCCTCACGCGCAAGTGGCGAACGCCCTGCCTGCAAGCGAGGTACGTCCACACCAAGCGTACTGCCTAGCGAGGCAGGACGTTAGAATATAGAATACTTCGTATCCTGGTTAAAGGTACCCTTAGGATTTTCTCGAATGTCTACGCGGACGAAGTCGCGGGCGGAAGCTAGTATTCTCTAATTATTTTCTTTTTTCTGGAGTTACTATATTCTCTAGTGTTACCCTGGTGTCCCCTAATTTTTGATTACTTTTATCTTTGATCAAGAATACCCTAGATGTCCGGTCAGAGTCTCAAAAATGGCACCTCAAATAGCGTCCCACTACAAACTGGGTGCTTATTTTGCACAAAGTAAGTGATAAAAGATGAATTTTTGTAAAAAATAAGCTTATTTTGTGCAAAATAAGTGATATAAAATGTGAGTTTGTACAAAATAAGAGGTGATCATGTACAAAATAAGCGCCAAGTTTGTAAGTGGGACGCTATTGAGGTTCCATGTTTGCATACTGTTTTAGTTCGTAAGCGTTATCTAGGATATACTTGATCGAAGGTTTTTATGCATAAATAATTTATACAATTCAATTATACTTGTAAACAATACAGTGAACGTAATATGTATAAAGAAAAGAAAGGTACTGCCTGACATAGACGTAAGTTTCAAGTGGCTGTTTAATATCAAATTATTTTAAAGTTTAACATACATTTATGTCAAAGTAACGCAGTGGAGTTAAAATCATGTAAATCTTAGAAACTATTACTATAAACATAGATACATTATTTTGATAGGGTACTTTCTTGTTGTATTAAATACTAAATGTAAGTACCGTAAACTGCTGCAAGATTGCCCCTAAGCTTCAATTTTGCCTAATCTAGTAAAACTAACATTACTTCATAACCGCCATCTTTTTTTTACTTTTGATAATGAGAGAAATACCTTCGTTTTATTGGAAACCCATTTCATTATTATTCAAAGTGGCAACACCGTTACTTTTTTGTCTGTCAGCTGTCAACGGTCGCAAACTTTTAGTTTTTCCTTGGAAAAATCGAGAATTTCAGCTCTCTTAGTATTTATAGGGTAAGCAAATATGCTCTTTCTCCTGTTTATAAGGGTTTTTCTTGTTAATGTCAATCATTTACGGCTAGAACTACGGTAGGCAATGTTGTAAAAGGCTTCTCGAGCATTAGTGACTCAAGTTTGCCTAGCCCTAGGGTTGCCACTACTTACTCAACGACAGTAAAGCGGTTTGGAGGGCAGTCTATGTTTACTTTGTTTAGTTATTAAATAAAAAGATATACAGCTATAAAAATTGAAAACAATCTTACAAAAGTAATTATAAATGTTTAAAGGTTAAATAGTTATATAAAAATAAATTCAAAATAAAATAATAAATTCAAAATAAAGGAATTAAAACAAATGAAATGAAATTAGTTTAGTCCTGTGAATTTAGTTGGTTTACGTCCGGATTTACCCATTTTTATTGAAATTATTTTGTGTTTTTCTATTTGTGGCAACCCGTAGTATGCTCCAAATTTACTATGGAAATATTTACTGATACTGCTCAAAGTTTGCCTGCTTGTGCCCAACTTCGCCTGCTTGCCAGAAAAAAATATTGATGCTTATTGTGGTAATCCATGCACATCTCGATGGTAACGCAATTTGTATGGCTCTATAATTAAGACCAGCTTTTAAATGCGGCTCGTATTTTTGCTTATAATCTTCTAGGCAAAGTTGGGATATTTTATCACAACTTTGCCTACGACTTTGACGGTTTCTGGAGATCAATCTAACAGCCGTTTCGGCGTTATGAACCTTAAGATATATGACATACATCTCCAATTCGCGCGCTAATGTAAAAATGGACACAGATAATAAATACTTGAAGAGATATTTAAAAAAAAAACCTTAAATTTCGTGCAAAGTTGCAGCAGTTTACAGTATCTGATTTTCTTAGAAGTATAATTTTCATTCACAAAAAAAAACACAAAATAGGTAACAGAGGGGAAATTTTTAAGACGATCTTTTGTTATTCTCAAAAATCTCAAAAACTAAACGTCAAACATCGTGGCCATTCGTGGCCACCTTTAAAATCAAAAAATTAGATAAATGATATAAATTCGAATATAAATTCTTGTAAATTCAATTAAATTTATTTTTGTTTTCTGTTTCAAAATGCTCTGAAAGGAGTGCCTTAAAAGTTGATTCGCCAAATTACCTTAGAAAAACAATTATGATCAGCTTATTTAGTAGGTGGGTAGCTTTATTTTATTTTATAAGTATTCTGTGTAATTTCATCGATTACGCGACAAAAAGAGTGGCGCTTCGTAGGTGCTTGTAATATCAGGCACGCAGCGCTGTGAAATTTGAAATTGTACTTTATTGCTATGCAACGAGAGTAGCTTATTGTTTGTGGCCCCGCGCCCGCCCGCGCGCCGCGTGGCAGTCAGCGGCCCCTGCATGCACCCGCTCGCGCGTCCCGTATAATTCGTATTTTAGCGCAATAATTTATCCGTAATTTAAACAAAACCCACATTATGTATGTTTCTAATTTTTTGTGTAGTATATAAGTGCATTGAAAAGGTATTGTAAGAGCGATCTTATCAATTTTTAATTCATTATTCCGTATGTTATAAAGGAAAAATGAAAATATCAAAGAAGCACACCACTTAACTTTCTAAACTTTGTTGAACTGGTATATCTAACCACTGAAAGTCTTAAAATAAGATTTCAGAAATTTTAAAATTTTATTCGAACACAAAAGAGTGATTTTGTGATTTACGCACTTCCACACATAATAACTTTCTAAATATTTTACAACATGAAGATAACATAGTTCTTAATATGAAACAATCAACATTTCAAACTTTAATTCTATATTATATTACGTTAAAAGAAATATTACGAAATACCTAAACTATACCTAAAGCACCGGCATAAAACTTCTAACTTTTCAACAATAGCTCACAATGCACATAATCTATACACTCAGCAAAAACTAAAACTTTTAGTATTATCGAAGGTAATTTTTCTCTGGCTACGCGACTATAGAAAGAAACTTATATAATACTTGATATGGTTTTGATTAATTATAAATTATTTTAGGTCTTTTGGAGTCACCGCGCATGTCCCACAGCGACAGTCTCACTTTAGCTAAACTTGAGGACACTGTCAGAAAACAAGTCGGGGTCGATTACGATGTCGATGATCAAGAGTTTCCTTAACTTTTCTTCCTTCCTATTCCTATAAATAATAAAGCACGACTATTTTTGCTGTGGGAAAGCAGTTTATGTAAAATCAAATTCTCAATCGGTTTTTACTTTATGCGAATTAAAGTATGTTTAATATTGTATGTATCATGTGTTTTATTTAAAAACCTACAAAAACGTGATTGATATCTGTTTACAAAAACGTGTTTTGTAACTTTAGCAATAGAACATGAATATCTATTACTTTAATTAAATAATCGTAAACCAATTATACTGACACATGGCGAATAGGAGAAATTATACAGTCAATTCGACTAAAATGTAGTGATTATTTCCTCTATGAATTCGACAGTGAAGTCTGCAAGTTGAATATTACAGCTTTCGAGCAATATCAAATACAAATAAAATCAGATTGAATTTGCATTAAAACTTTCAGAAATTAGCTCGTTTGTATGGATAACCATGCAGTGGCCTCTACTTTCTTTTTGCTCAATAGTATTCATGCACAAATCACTAGATTCGAGAAATATGATTAATTTGTTGCTCTGACGACTGTGACTGAGCCTCTATTTAATAAAAGGTTTTATATTCATGCTTTAACATGAGTGATATGATGTGATGATAATTTCTTGACATGTTTATTTCATTTATAAAATACATAAACATAAAAATAAAGAGGTCAAATATTATTAAATCCTAGGATAACACACTACTTGAACTTTTGTAGATTTAGAGAACAACCTATTTCTAGATTTATATTAAACAATGTTAAACAATGGATCTTAGTCATAATGGTTTGCTTAAGCTTCCTTAGAGAATTTATAAATGTACCGAAAATAAAATAGAAAATCTATCAGAAATTAAGTTTAAACTAACAATATCAGTTCTCTAACTTAAATACTTAAGATAATATGCTCCAACATGGCAAAGTAAAGTGGGACACTATAATGAGGAATACATTTTAATTACCAGAGAATCAGGATAAACTAGTCATGCATACTTAATCTGCTAAATCATACTGTCTAAAATACCTAGCTATTATGCAAATAAAAATGTTTAGAGGGGCAGCTAAGAATCGGGCATTTTCACCATCAGGATTTATGTGAGACCTGGAAACAAAGTTTATTTTGATATTATGCTTTTTTTATTTATTGATTCTAAAATTATATGTTGCCCACACAACTTTTTATTTGCTCATAAAAATGATAGTGTGAATTTTTTCCATACCTTATATCAGCACATTTTCTAGCTAAGTTTCTAAGTATGCTTATTGTGTCAGAGAGTAATGGCTGTCTCGTACAAGCCAAGAATGCATATATCCATTGTCCTGAAATAAAAATAAAACATGAGTATATGCAAGAAAAGTCATTTTAATATGTTACAGTAGCTGGCAAACATCTTGAAATCGGGTGGGGATTGCTCAGAATGTGTATTTTGGGTATGCATAATGGCATGTAGTGGTGAGGTACGTGGGCGGCAGAAGAGGGGCGCGCACTATTGGTCGCTCGCAACTGCACATGCCGCGAACTTATCTCCAATCCATAGAAAGAGTGTCACTGGAATCTGTAACTAGGTAAATTAAAAAAAATATCTTTACCTGTCTTGTGATCAATTGAATCTCCTTGCTTAACTCCAGCTAGTATCACTGTCAGTATTTCCAAACCTCGATCAAGAAGAGCAACTTGTAACCCGAGTACACAAGACAAAGTGGGTTCTCTCTCAAGAAAAAACTTTTTCCAACCTCTTACACTATTCTCTTCAATTTGAGTTTTTTGTAAATTGCTAGGCCACAATGATTTATTTTCAAGAACCCGTGATATGTACATTCGGATGTCAGAAAAATCTGCAACCTGAATATTTTGCCATTCTATAGTTGGTATGAGTTTATCTGGTGCCTTCGCATTTGGAACCTAAAATAATGCCAAAACTTATATCATCCATTATTTATACACCGTCATTTTGTAGTCGTTTTAGTTAATTTAAGGGAGTGTTCTACTAACGGAACTAAACATTTTTGCCGAAGAAACATGGGTCGACAAACGACAAAAAAATTTGACTTTCCCGTACTAATAAAATGTTTTAGCTGTCTAGTTAGTATAGGAGACCCAAAAAGTCATAGAACTGTTGTTGTTTAGATGTTAGTAATTTACTTCTGCGAAGTTGTTGGTTTTTACAAATAACCCTGTAGACTTGCTAGCGGCCACCTGCGACTTCTACTGCGTGGAAAGGTTTTTTTACTATCCCTCGGGAACAATACTTTTTTCAGGATGAAAAGTACCCTATGTCCTTCTCTGTACCCCTGACAACGTGTATGCAAAATTTCATGATGATCGGTTCTGTAGTTAAGATGTGAAGGCGTAACAAACAAACAAATAAACAAACAGACTTTCGCATTTATAATATTAGTAAGGAAAGGATTAGAATTTGTTACATAAATAAAAACATACCAACAATTCAAAATGTACTTACCTCAACTACAAAGCAAGACTGATTTTTTGAGTACTTTGAATAATCCTTTGTACACTTAGTGACAGCTGAAAACTTTTTACGTTCCTTCATAACTTTTAAAAGATACTCTTCACCTGTCGTGGGAACCTCTCTCAGCTGGACATCAGGACCAATTTGAAAACATGGTGAACATAAAACAACATCTTCATCATCATCCCGAGCCTTATAAATACACTTATTTGCGGACATGTTTCAGTCGCGTTAAATTAGGTTGTTTTTACAATATCGTTGTCACTACATAAAGAATTGAAATAATAGGTACTTAAAATGGATCTGCACAAAAGGTTTCACAATTAATTTGTAGTCCATTCACAAATAAAGTAGGTAAATTAATTTACATTTCCATTTTGTTTGACAATACAAACAAAATACAATATTGGTTGACTTGACTGAGGCAATATTCCGAATCACGATAAAATCGATGTCAGCGCTGACGTTATCTGTCAAACCCATACAAAATCACCGAATCGGAACGCATTTTAGTGCGCTGTCATCGATTTTAGTGTGATTCGGAATGCAGCCTGACTGACAATGGCCGCATTCCGAATCACGCTTACAGCACTGTGAGCGTGCTAACGCCCGGACCGATTCATGTTAACAACGCTCACGTAAGCTGCAGTGACGTCACAGATGACGTCATCGCATGTGCTAACGACGCTCAGCGTATTCTACCAAAGCACTGTGAGCGTTGTCGGTGTAGCTGTCAAACTTCCTTGTCAAAGTTCATTCTTGTTAAAAAATTGTGGTTATTATTTGTGATTTTTAGAAAAGATGGCTGAATTTATTGATCTACAGGTGTTTTGCGAAGCTACGAACGAAATACTTATAATAAATTGATGTTGAGAGAGCTAGCAGTGGTAATAAGTATTTTGAATCTTTGATTGTTTATAATTGGTAAGTAAATAACTGGGGGGTAATTACGTAACTTTGTTGCAATCAACTCTGACAGAAATCGCAGTAACATCGCTGCTTTAGTAAGAACTAATGTGACAACTATCTTAACTAAAGCAGCAATGCAACCGCGCTTTCAATCGATTTCAATCGAGAATTGTTAGCAACAGCTTTACGTAATCAAGGTACTGGTCAGAGTGAAGGAACTTGATTCATATTCATTACTGCCTTTGTATTTACTTATCCCATAGAATTAACATTTACTTTATCGAGATAACCCCTTTTGGAGGTTACGTTGTTAAAAACAATCCAACGTTAGCGGTGTGAGCGCTCTCACGAGCGGTCCGAATCAATAGTATCGTGAGCGTGCTGACAGCGTGCTAATGATTTGGACCGGTGTAGAATGACGTCACATGCTGTGAGCACTGTTGGCGTGATTCGGAACGCGGCCAAGTGATGGGCCGAGACAAGGCCGACTCGAATACAAAATTCGAACACCTTCTTGGTACTTGCATACTCGAGTACCGAAAATACAGTATTCGGATACATAAGTACTCGAACTATACCCAGCAGTGGGTTGATGTGGGCTGAATATGATGATGATGATGAAGTACTCGAATAGAGAATTCGAGTATCAAAATTATGCTAATATCAAAGCAGGTCGACAATCAGTTTTAGCGCTAAATTTATTGTTTATTGTGGGAATTAGTACATAAAACCAGAGTCATTTTGTGTAGTAATACTAACTTTTTGAACTATTATGTGGAACAATGCAAATTCACGTTTCAGAAGTGTCAAAACAATATTCGAGTCAAATTGAGAATTCGAATACTTAATACTCGAATACCCAAGGACTAGAATACTAATTCGATTTTTTTTAACAAATACCAAAATTTTTGACCGCCTCTGTGGTCTAGTGGCAGTGCCGTTAATTGCCTTTTCTGTGCCTTGTGCGAGCTTCTATATCGGCGCCCTTTTTATTATAGAGCAATTATAGTGTCCAACACAATTTTAGTTTAGTACAGTACGTTTGTAAACCGTAAAACTAAGTAAATAAATGCTCAATAAAGAAAACGGCCGCGCAATGCGTTTTTTAGTCAGTTTCATCCAGTAACTTTATGATCTTGCCTGATTATAGTAAAAAAAGGGAAGCGGGCCGCGCAGCGCGATTTTTAGTCAGTTTCATCTTCGCCTGCGACTTGCAGCCATTTTAATAGAACAATTTCGTTTTTTGGAAATCTGAAATGGTGCTGTATTTATGGTCACCGTAGTTTTGTACACTGAGCAAGTAATCACTACGTTTTAAAAGGAATATTTCCTAAATATTGAAATTCTAAAATTGAAATTCGGTGCCTAAGACAAAAGCGGAGTTGCCTGGTTTGACACTTGAATTTATTACCACCTCACCGATGATAGCTGATTAGCATTATCGTAGAAATCTAATTAAATCAAAAGAGTAAGTTCTGTTTTATTTCACAATTAATATGTGTTATTCTGAATTAATATTTAATTAGTATATTTTCAATATTCCACTCCGAATCCTCAACTTTGAGACACTACGTGATTGGTAACGTATTTTTTTTTGTCCTACTATCGTGGTATTATTGTTTAGTAATGGCAATTGTGCGAACGAGACATCCCCTCCACTTGGTGTTGTTTCATTCACACAGTAGAGCCTTCAGTCATTGTCATCGATAGAATTTCAACTCTATGTTTATTGGAATAAAGTTGAATTTCTTTTAAACGAATAATGAGATTTTTGTAAAGGGCTCACTCCCCTTAGTTAACCTCCTTGGGCATCACTAAGTCCAACCAAAGAATACAGAATTGTATATTTTATAATTTGACATTGACAGATGACGTTGACAGTGACAGTACAGCACGTTGTCTCTGCTCTTGCTCTGTCAGGCTGCATTCCGAATCACACTAAAATCGATGACAGCGCACTAAAATGCGTTCCGAGTCGGTGATTTTGTATGGGTTTGACAGATAACGTGAGCGCTGACATCGATTTTATCGTGATTCGGAATATAGCCTCAGTCTGTTTCTGTTGCAAAGCCAAAAAATCGTACATTTATGTATTACATTTTCGAACAAAAATCTTTCTTTCTTGAATTTCACAATTCACATTTATTTTGAAATTACTCGAGGTTTATTCACTAATAAAAGAAATGTGTTAAGTATAAGAAAAAAGGTGTTCTGCGTATACACGTTATGTCTACATCTAGTAACATATCTCAGTCAGCTTATTCTCCTTCAGAGCCAGAAACTCCTCAGGTAGTATAAAATAATATCAAATAAATAATATTGTCATGATTCTCACATTATTCTTGGTGGATAAGCTCATCATAATAGGATTATACAAAAAAAAGTTTATAAATTCAACTTATTTATTACAGGGAACAACTCAGAATCGTCTTCAAAATTTCGATCATTCTTACAATCATGTTGATCTCGGGCATAGTATTGAACAATCAATGAAAAATGCTCAAAAAGAGATGCATCACAAAAGAATTCAATTGCTAAGAAAAGAGCTTGACTATCTTAAATCAACCGAATGGGAATTTGAATACGATAAAGGTTTTGTTCAGTAATCAAAATGTTTTCTTATATAAAGTCATTAATTTCAAACTTTATTTACAATGCTGATACTGATGATGGAGGTGAAGATTATAATAAAGAAGACTTTTTAGCTGATCAACTTGTTGAGTTAGAAGCTTTGAATGAACAAAATTATAGTCAAAATGAAAACGAACTTTCAGAAATACCAAGAGATGCTAAATGTTTTCAACGCACAGGTAAACATTTTGTTTAGTAATAACTTGTGAGTAAAATAAATCTTTGTGGGTATTGATTTATAATGTTAACATAGTTGAAAATACCACAACAGGGGCCCTACCGCCCAAGTGTCGTCGACTTCGCAGTCGGCTTCATTTGACAGATAGATGAGATACATTGCTACTCCTTTTTGGAACAAATAAAAACTTACCAAGAAAAGAAGCAATGTATTACAACAATCTGTCAAATGAAGCCGACAGCGAAGTCGACGCTACTTGGGCGGTAGGCCCACAGGTCGTAGCAAACAAACAGACTTTAGCATTCATGTAGAATTTGCTACATGAATCCTTACTAATGTTATAAATGCGAAAGTCTGTTTGTTTGTTTGTTAGGCCCTGTCCTAATTGGCATTGGTCGTGCGATCATGGGTTGCGATTTCATTGTGCGATGAAACTCAACTATAGACGCATCGCATGATCGCGTGACCGTCAATTAGGACATTCAATAGATATTACTAGGTTTGATTGCACAACCAGTTTCATCGGACGGATGCACCATCTTATGACCGATGGCCAATTAGGACAGGGCCTTACGCCTTCACGTCTTAACTACTGAACCGATCATAATATAATTTTACATACACATTGTCAGGGGTACAGAGAAGGACATAAGGTACTTTTCATCCTGAAAAAAGTATTGTTCCCGAGTGATAGCAATAAAAACATGAAGACGAAGTCACGGGCGGCCGCTAGTAATAAATAACTCAGGTTTTTTTCTGATTTTTAGGAATCATTACATTTATAAGTGATAATAATTATGTATTGATTGATGGAATGCTGTATTATGATGTATCCACATGTTCAGTCCATGTCACCATCAATGATAAGGTCCTCTACCTGGCCTATAGTGATGCCAATGATAGAATCATAGTGGTCAGAATATTAGAAAACCAAGGGATCAGTTGGGGAGAGGAGGAGTTGGTTGAGCAGAGTAATTTTGAGGTTATGCACCATGTCATAGTCGGAGAAGTTGGACAGAGACAAGAACGGTTAGTTCATATCAAGGACAGTGATCTTAAGTTTAGCCTGGATGAAGTGTCTTCCTCTCTGGTACCTATTAAAGGAGACTGGCTAGAGCTATATTGCAAAGTTCAACGGGATGAAAATAAACCATCTGATATAACAGCGGCACAGGTGATTTAATCTTAACTACTTATCATCAAGGAAACACTTTAAATCAAACCCTTAAGAAAAAATTATGATTACCTGCAAATAATTTATTACAGAAGTTATTTTTACAGTTAATTTAATTGATGTTGTTGAACATGTAATTGTTTTTTTTTTAATTAATATATAATTTGAGATATTTGCATTCACAATACTGGTTTTGTACAATTCTAAATAATATACAAAAAAAAATATTATTCACGCCAGTTCAATTCTCGGGTGGGAATCGAACCCACAACCTTTGGATCCAAGGGTTCAATTCCCATCCAATTCATATTTTTTCTAGTACATTATTTAGTAAGTGTATTATGTATAACTTATAAAAATAACTTCTCCATGATGTCAAGGGATGCCTTATTTTTTTACAGGTTTTGCAAGTGCTCTCGATCAGGGCATTACGGAGTAAAAGTAAGAATGGTGTTATTACTGAATGGTTCGGTGAGTACGGGACTATTGACAAGAGTATATATTTCTCAAGAGAGTGTATGGAAAACAATATCGACCCACCAGTAGGGGCAAAGGTATGTCATAGAGTTGTGTTGTGGTTATATTTTGGCTACTAGTAGACGACAATACTACTCTGCCACAACACAGTTTTTTAACTAGTGTGGAGGGTAGCTGTCATTATCTGCTACCGCTGTTATTATACTATCTTCATTGTTAATGACAATATCATTGTGAATGGACAAATAAAGTTATTATAATTTTTGGAATATCGGTACTTTATTACCTGCTGTAACTGTAACAATATCAGTTCACCCAATTTATTGATTGAATAAAATATATTAAAACACCTTGTTACAGGTTATTGTTAATGTAATTGAAAGCAATCAAGGATTATATACTTGGAGGGCCATAAAATTGTTAATTACTGAAACAGCATCCCCCTTAGAAATAAAGCCAAATACTTTTGAAGATGAAGAAAAGAGCCTGGTAGTAGAGAAAGAAAGGAAAATAGCAGTCACATATCCATTAAAGTTTGATAAACTTGATATCAAAGATACTGCCCACATTAAGTTAGTGATAACCAACAATAGTGAAGAATTCCAATTCATCAACAAATGGATAATGCTCAGTAAAAAAAGAGATTCACAAATAACTATAGAACCATTTTTGATACATCCCAGAAAACTTCATCCCAAATCCTCGTTTACATTCACAGTTACTTGTCACCCAAAATTTTTGGGTAATACTAAAGAATGTTTGATAATAATGTTTAGAGGCTTTCAAGCTAAAAGATACATAGATATGACTATTGTTAGTGAAAATATTTCATTGAAAACTGAAAAACATGGAAACAATTTTATTAAAACAGAGAATGAAAAAATTGATTCAATGAGAAACATTAGAAGGAATGAAAACAAGATATATGTACCTGGAGTAAAACCATGTAAACCACCAGCATTTGTGCCAGTAAAGATTGGTAATTTTCCAATACCAGAAAAGATTTGGTCGGCTGTTTTAGGTGATTCAGAGCAAGCTTTGTGGAGTCCAGATTATGATAAAATAATAAACAGGATTGAAGATGCTCTACCTTGTTTAACACAGACATTAAATATCAACAATTATATTGACAAATGGCATACTTTGATACATATGGAAGAAATACAAACTAAAATTAATATGAGGAAATATGATATGTCTAAAATTTTCCTCATACATTGTCAAGAGTATCTTGGAATTGAAATAAAAGACTTGGCTGAACAAAGACCATCCCTAATTAAAGGAGACAAAGCTGTCGTAAAAGATGTTTGGAGTACTAATGCTCCCCTCTACGAAGGATTTATACACACTATAAAAGGAGACTTAGTTTTGATGAAATTTGGCCAGAATTTTCACGAAACCTACTCTGGAAGCGATGTTTCTATAGAATTTCATAGCAGTCGCACAATATTCAGAAGGGCTCATCAAGCTATTAATTTGGCGTTGTCAAATCTGGGCCCTAATATTTTATTTCCATGCCGAATTGCTCCTCGACAAAGTCAAATATCCAAAGAAAAAATTAATGAAACTCAATGGTTCAATCAATCTTTGAATGAGGGTCAGAAGGCGGCCGTACTAAATATTCTATCAGGCGAATGTCGCCCCATGCCTTACTGTATATTTGGACCACCGGGAACTGGAAAGACGGTGACAGTTATTGAAACCATTTTGCAGATATTGAAATCCCTACCAGACAGTAGAATTTTGGTTGCAACACCATCAAACAGTGCAGCTAATTTGGTAACAGAAAGATTATTAAAATACCAAAGTCTCATTTCTAATTCGATGGTCCGTCTTATTGCTCATTATCTTGTTGATTCTGATAACATTCCCGAGATAATAAAACCTTTTTGCGCTACTATGGATGTGGCAACTGAAGATACCATTAAATCGAGACATGTTGTTAGAGATGGTATTAATTTACAATGCCAAAAATCCTTCATAGGGCGTCATCGTGTGACAATTGGAACTTGCTATTGCCTTGGAACTCTAGCTCAAATAGGACTTCCCAAAGGCCATTTCACACACGTAATTGTGGATGAAGCAGGTCAAGCAACAGAACCAGAAATCATGATACCAATGACATTCATAGATAAAGAAAATGGACAAATTGTACTTGCTGGAGATCCAATGCAACTAGGACCAGTGATTATGTCCAAGTATTGTGTTGAGTTTGGGATGGATGAATCATACTTGTCTAGAATTCTGAAAGCATTTCCGTATCAAAAAGATTATGCTGCATTCCAAAATGGATATGATAAACGAGTAATAACAAAATTAACTGACAATTACAGATCTCTAGAAGAAGTTTTAACATTACCAAGTGAAATGTTTTATGATGCTTCACTTGTAGCAAAAATTGATAGAAATCAACCGTGGATATTAAATATAGTGGAGCTTGTTAACCAAATGTTTAATAAAAATGATGCAAAGTCTGGTGGACTTTATGTCTATGGAATTAGAGGTTGCAACACAAGGTCAAATGACAGTCCATCATGGTACAATCCTCAAGAAGCATCTATGATCGCTTTAACAACTTGTAAACTGTATAAAAACAATATCAATGCTGAGGATATAGGCATCATTACTCCTTATATTGCTCAGGTAAAAATAATTTGATAATAAGTATGCTGAAGTTACACTACCGAAGTTCGATGTAGTTACACCTGCAATGCTTTGTGAATGGCTAGCAACTCATTTGCCGAAGCGTTTCTTCATAATAAAAGCGTTGCCGCTGATCTTCGGTCGCGTAACTTCGGCATAGTGTGTCTAGACGTTAAGAACAAAAAAACTAACTATTCATAGAATTTCTGCCGGGCGGCTCAGATTTGAATCGCGGGTTCACCCCAAGCTCACCCTAACCATTGCTCCATCATAATGCTCCTATACTCCGGTACCCATAGCTCAGCTATCTGTTAATGAACGGTAATTTATAAAATGAATACCAATTTATACTATTGATTATTGATTATCGAGTTACCATACCCAATATTGACCTTCATTCTCAGAAGATCCATTAGCCAGATCCACAATGGATCTAGTGAGATTTTTATTTCTCATAATAATACTAAAATTTTCTACTTTATTTGCTCCTTGCTACAATATGCGCAAAATAACTTGGCGGCTCGGAAGTTATTAGCTGCAAGTGATATTTCGCGCAGTCCATAGTTCCGAGTGCTTCCGCCCGCGCCCCGTCCCCGCGTAAGCCCTGTATTCGTCTACTGCGCAGCGTTCCGCGCGAAGTTCAGAACCGCCAAGTTATTTTGCGCATACTGTACATACTTGGATTATAATATTAATAATAACGACTAATTAATTTCTTTTTCAGATAAAATATTTGAAACTTGTTTTTGAAGCAATGGGTTTACCTTTACCTAAAATCGGAACTGTTGAAGATTTCCAGGGACAAGAAAGACCCATCATTTTAATATCTACAGTTAGGTCGACTGAAGTTTATTTGTCAGAAGATCAACGCCACTGTTTGGGCTTCGTAAAAAATCCTAAAAGGTTAAACGTAGCGCTTACAAGAGCTCAAGTGACAGCACTCTTGTTCTGTGACCCTCATTTATTGTGTAAGGATATACTGTGGAATAAAGTCGTAACTCAGGCAGTCAATGACGACAAATACATGGGATGTGATTTACCTTATCATTTAAATAAAACTGATGGTTAAAAATTTACTTAAGTTTTCTTATCATTTAAAAGCCCCCGCAAACTACAGACTTTCTATCGGCCGATAGTTTGGTCGAACCTTTTTAATATGAAGAATAGGCTGATACCAAATCATTGTAAAGTGCGCACTTGCATACTACTTCAAACTGATTAAGCGTGCCCGCAGACTACAGACTTTCTATCGGCCGATAGTTTGATCGGGTTGGCTTGCTAGCGCGCACACTGGCCCGACTAAACAGTCGGGTTGGTGATGAGTGCGCAGACTAGCCAACTGTCGGCCGACTTCCTTACATATAATAAAACAGTAAAAAAAGTGTGTCTGTATACATATATTATGTATTGCAAAAAAAAATATCTGGGGCGATGGAGACATACTAATAGAGTAAGAATTTACAAAAAAAGTGTGTCTGTCTGTTTGTCTGTTTGAACACGCTAATCTCCGGAAATACTAAACGGATTCGAATGAAATTTTTTTTGTTATATAGCTGTTAAGCCTGGGCGTAACTTAGGGTATAACTGATTTTTGGAAATGGAACACCTGATGCAGAACCATAATGGTCCAACTTAATTATAAGGAATATAAAAATGACAACTTTGCAAAAGTTGTTCAGCCTGATGAGCATTTTTTGTTGAGGTATAAAAATCGAAGATCTGGAACACCTGATGCAGAACCATAATGGTCCAGCTAAAACTATACAAAATATAAAAATGACATCATTGCAAAAGTTGTTCAGCCTGATGAGCATTTTTTGTTGAGGTATAAAAATCGAAGATCTGGAACACCTGATGCAGAACCATAATGATCCAGCTAAACTATACAAAATATGAAAATGACACCTTTGCAAAAGTTGTTCAGCCTGATGAGCATTTTTTGTTGAGGTACAAAAATCGAAGATCTGGAACACCTGATGTAGAACCATAATGGTCCAGCTAAACTATACAAAATATAAAAATGACATCTTTGCAAAAGTTATTCAGCCTGATGAACGTGCCGGACTACAGCTGGGCCACAAAAAAAAAAGTTGGAAACCTGACTTTTTGACTATGCCATGATGAAGTCGATAATTTGTCGGAATTTGTCGCCAAAAACCAGAATTTGTCGGGCTTGCGTTTAGGAGATACGTGTGGCTCAGCTGTAGAGACGTCTCTACAGCTGGGCCACACAGATCTCGAAAACGGAAGGTCGTAGCGAAAATCTGATTACTCGTATGTGTAGCCGGTAATTTGTCGAATTTTGTCGCCAAAAACCAGAGTTTGTCGGTCTTGCGTTTAGGAGATACGTGTGGCTCAGCTGTAGAGACGTCTCTACAGCTGGGCCACACAGATCTCGAAAACGGAAGGTCGTAGCGAAAATCTGATTACTCGTATGTGTAGCCGCTAGTTTGTCGGATTTTGTCACCAAGAACCAGATTTTGTCGATCTTGCGTTTAGGAGATATGTGAGGATACGCTGTGGAGACTTTTTTACCTGGATCTTGAGAAAGGAAGGTCATAGCGAAAATCTGATAACTCGAGTGTGTAGCCGTTAGTTTGTCGGAATTTGTCACCAAGAATCAGATTTTGTCGATCTTGCGTTTAGGAGATATGTGAGGATACGCTTACGACCTTTCGTTCTCGCGATCCAGGTAAAAAAGTCTCCACAGCGCATCCTCACATATCTCCTAAACGCAAGATCGACAAAATCTGATTCTTGGTGACAAATTCCGACAAACTAACGGCTACACACTCGAGTTATCAGATTTTCGCTATGACCTTCCTTTCTCAAGATCCAGGTAGAAAAGTCTCCACAGCGTATCCTCACATATCTCCTAAACGCAAGATCGACAAAATCTGGTTCTTGGTGACAAAATCCGACAAACTACCGGCTACATATACGAGTAATCAGATTTTCGCTACGACCTTCCGTTTTCGAGATCTGTGTGGCCCAGCTGTAGAGACGTCTCTACAGCTGAGCCACACGTATCTCCTAACCGCAAGACCGACAAACTCTGGTTTTTGGCGACAAAATCCGACAAATTACCGGCTACACATACGAGTAATCGGATTTTCGCTACGACCTTCCGTTTTCGAGATCTGTGTGGCCCAGCTGTAGAGACGTCTCTACAGCTGAGCCACACGTATCTCCTAAACGCAAGCCCGACAAATTCTGGTTTTTGGCGACAAATTCCGACAAATTATCGACTTCATCATGGCATAGTCAAAAAGTCAGATTTTTTTTTTTTGTGGCCCAGCTGTAGTCCGGCACGTGCCTGATGAGCATTTTTAATGAGGTATGAAAATCGAAGGTCTGGAACACCCGATGCAAAACCATAATGATCCAGCTAAACTATACAAAATATAAAAATGACACCGAAGCAAAAGTTGTTCAGCCTGATGGGCATTTTTTGTTGAGGTAAAAAAATCGATGATCTGGAGCACCTGATACAGAGCAATAATGGTCCAGCTAAACTATACAAAATATAAAAATTACATCTATGCAAAACATGCTCAGCCTGATGAGCATTTTTATTGAGGTATAAAAATCGAAGATCTGGAACACCCGATGCAGAAGCATAATGATCCAGCTAAACTATACAAAATATAAAAAATGACATCTTTGCAAAAGTTGTTGAGCCTGATGAGCATTTTTTGTTGAGGTATAAAAATCGAAGATCTGGAACACCTGATGCAGAGCCATAACACTGCTACAAGTATTTTCTTATGTAACTACATTAGTTCATTTATATGCATACGCCGAAGTCTTAGTCCACGCGTACGAAGTCGCGGGCATCAGCTATATTAAATAAAAAAGTAAAAAAAATATTCACTTTTAACATTATAACACTGCTACAAGTATTTTCTTATGTAACTACATTAGTTCATATTTATATGCATACGCCGGAGTCATAAAGTCCACGCGTACGAAGTCGCGGGCATCAGCTAGTTTCGAATGATTTGCTAGTGTAGTTTGTAACCGAGTTTTGAAGAGAACTGTCGCACAATGAAAATTAATTTACTTTTGTCTAGAATGGTTATTACTGCTCTTATACTATGGAGAAGAGAATATTAATTTTTATATTCTCTTCTCCATAGTATTAATATTAATAAACCCTCGACTGTCCGGCGCCAAAACTCGAAGCGAAATGAACTATCGGCCGGGCCGGCCGACTAAACAATCGTCGTGTGTGCGCGCGTGGATATGAGCCAATACTGATTAACCAGTCGGCCGATAGTTTGCCGACAGTTTAGTCGGGAAGCGCATCCAACTTATTTATCGGCCGACACCGAATCGTTCTAGTGTGCGCACCTGCATACACCTTCATACTGATTGAGAGCCCGACTAAACTGTCGGCCGATAGAAAGTCTGTAGTCTGCGGGCACGCTAAAGGCCCGACTAAACTATGTACCTATTCCCGTTGTCCCCATGATTTTGTCCCCATTATGGGGCCAACGGCACGTCAAAAAAAATCCGTGTCGTTGTCCCCATTATCAATGGGGACAACGGCACGTTAAAATTTCACGTATCAATGTCCCCATAATTTCTATTTCAACGTGGGTAATTGACTAATACTTAAATAATAGTACATTACTGACGCGGTCAATAATGACTGCAGCGCGATGATGATGGCCGATAGCGTAGCTTAAAATTCACCGCGGCGCCACTTTCGCTCAGGGTGCCTCCTTAAGATAAAATAGCTTTATTTTTTAGACTTATGGCATTCACAATGCTATTTTTTATTAAGGTAATAAATAACATAGAAAAATACAAAAAAAATCGACTCACCCGTAGCAGCCAGACGAGACTCAAACCCGCACCCTTAGGATTCCGGCCCAATGCTACGGGTGAGTCGATTTTTTATAGTATTTTTCCATTACATTTATAACCTTACGAGAAAAAGTATTGAAAAAGTGTTTTAATTCAAATAATAGGATTGCTTATTTAATTTAATAAATTGATAGCTGGTATTGTATGTTTTCTCAACTCTAGATTTTTCAAACGTCCACCACAATGGATTGTTGCAAATGACCCCGTATAGAAGAAGATTCACAGACACGGCGGGTGTAGCATAATCTTGTCTATTTCAATTTAAAAATGAACAACAACGATAAAGCAAACGATAAAGGCACTGGTTACTCATGTAACGTATAAGTTATTTTTGAAATTAAACAAATATTGACAAAAATATGAACCGTTGAATCCAAAATATTGTTGTTATTTTACTTTACTCTATGGCAATCGTTAGCCGAGCGGTTAGCCTGCTGGAATGCACCCTTGACAATGACATGACATGTGTCAATGTCAAATCATTGTCAAATTTAGATTGTACACGGAAGTTCGGGAGATTATTATTTTTGTTACAATATATTTCTTGTTGTTATTTCTCATAAATAATGCCATCTTACAAAATATAACAATATAAATTATATCGTTTTGCTTATGCTTTACACTGTAACAGTATTTTATCAAGAATGGAAGAGAATTTAAACGGCGTCGTTTTGTGTGACAATCTTATCAAATGGTTACAGACTTTGAATCTTACTGCTAAACATGGGAATCCATCAGGTAAACTGGCTCTAACGCATCCTTGTTTCATTCGCAGCCAACAAAATACTATCATGCTAAACTATCATAAGAATTGATCGACATAATGACATCCGTATTTTGTGGTGATCGCTAAGTGGACAATTTCGTCACATTGTTCTTACTCCGATTGGTACATCGCTTAATTCCTTTCAACTGTTTAGTTACTCAATCTGCAATCATTTTCATCATCGTAACATGACCACATGCAGAATACTGTAGGAACCTAGGAACTGTAGATATTATTAAGTAGTAGGGAGAGATTAATGATAACTATACTATATTATGTTATCCTGTTTATGTAATGAAATTGTAAATTGTCTATACATTTCTCTTTAATTTTATCATATTGGCATATAGAATTATCAGATGGAGTCGCTATAGCAGAAGCACTGACACAGATAGCTCCAGAGTATTTTACGCCAGCATGGAATTTGAAAATTAAAACTGATGTTGGCAACAATTGGAGGCTGAAAGTGAGCAATTTGAAGAAAATACTTGAGGGTGTTGTTGGTATGTTTTTAAATTACATGATATTTGAATATAAAGCATCTAACTAACAGCTTGCTAGGTACAGGAAGTAGAGTTTGACAAAGAGTTTCCTTTCCGTGTACTTACTTTTGTTTATGCACTTGTAAAATTTATCATTGCTTATTTTGTTTGTGCTTTGTTAAATATAAGGGCTATACAATGTTCTAAAGATAAACTAAATTTAAAACATTGTGTCTACAAAAACACTAAACATATTTCCAGATTATCATCAAGATATCCTGAATCTAAGTTTACAGGAGTTTTCAAGGCCTGATGTAGTAAATATAGCTGAGACAGCAGATCAGTCGGATCTGGGCAGATTATTGCAACTTGTGCTCAGTAAGTTTTCTTCCTTACATGCACCTTGATTATTCCATCACAGTATATGTTCACCTGGCCCCTATTTCACCAAATTGACATTTGTCAGTGACATATGTCGGCAATTTTAATAGTCTTTTTTACTTTAATAAGGGACAATTATGTTGTGAAACAGTGGATAATATTTACAAGTCAACAATTGCCACGCAAACTTGACTCAGCTCCAATCTCATGTCAAGAATTACTGACAAATCTACAAATATGTCGACTTGTAAAAAATATCCCTGTTTCACAACATACCTGTCCCTTATTAAAGTAACGACAATTGTAAAATTAACCGACATATGTCGCTGACAAATGTCGACTTGGTGAAATAGGGCCCAGGACATTAATACGTTGACTGCCAACCTACAAGTATACTCGTAGAATTTTTTATTTGTCCCACAAATTACTACGAGTATACTCATATGGCAGTCAACATGTTAACAGGGTGCAAAAAGTGGAATACTTAGTTTATTTTTATTTTTATTCACAACGGGATAGAGCTTGGCCTTCATCTCACCTAATGTTAGATGACGATAAGGCCGAAGCTGGAATCGCACTACTTCCGGAATACTGGCTATCTTACATCTAACTGCCGGAACACAACAATTTTTATTAAATTGTTGTTATGGCGTCACACTTAGGTAAGATGGTGGTAGCTAGCCAGGCGGACTTGAAATAAGCCCTACCACCAACCAAACCAAGTACAAATTGTACCCCCCCTGGGAATCGAACCCGGGATTTCTTCATACTTATCACTTCAGAATTGGGTATTTAACTTAAGAATGGACTCTACTTTTAAAGTAAAATAGATAAAAAAAAAGGAAGCAAAATAAACCCTATAGATTAAGTATCTAAGCAAATAATGTTTTTACAATAATGTACTTACATAACAACATTTTTTGTAATTAAGTATGGATTCTAATAATCAAGACCATTTTGTCACTGGAACATTAGATTTTTTCCAAATTGAATTCTTAGAAATCATAAAAAAATCGTCAAATCGAGCCAAAATTTTGCATAGGGGTTTATTTTATTTCCCTTTCTACTCTATTATACCTTTAAAGTAGAATCCCTTCTCAAGTCAAATACCCAATTATTTACCATTTGATTCTAAAGCTTATTTCTTTTGAAGGTAGGTGATTAGAGTCCACAATTACTAAGAAAAAAGTTGCGTTTTTTTATATCTAGGTGAATTAATTCCTTTTTCATGATTTCTATATTAATTGTTTAAAAAAATTCTGTAATAGGTTGTGCAGTCAACTGTATAAAGAAAGAGAACTACATTACTCGTATTATGGAAATGGAATTATCATGTCAGCGATCTATAATGCAAGCAATACAGGTAAATAATTTTATTTTCATAAAGACGCTATCACAAAACGAAAAACCAATTTATTAAAAAAAATTGGGGCACATAACCGCATACCTACAGCTTTTACATATAATGTGTCTTTTAAAAGCACTATTGTTGAATGCTGAAATATTTTACTAAGCTCACTGATGCTAAATAACAAATGATTTATTTATACTTATAGTATAGTACTTAATATTAGAGTAACTCTCTGTCTCAGTTTCTTTGTTATGTTTAATTAAGGATAAGGATATAGGCTAAATTCTACACGGAAGTAAGTTGTGGTCTATTATGCAATCTGTGGTTGCGGGCAAAAGCTAGACAAATATTATTAAATCTTAAACCTTGCGTAATAAAATTGCATGTTAATCCATAATAGTGTTTTATTTCGATAAAAATTAAACTTGTCTAAACCACAGATAACAATCATAATCCTAAACTAAGATTCATCAAGTCGGAAAACTTGATAGTTTGTGAATGGTGTGTCACACACAATATTTTATATTTGCCAATTACCTTTTGGACATTTTTACCTTGAGACAAATGTTTTTGTTACATTTGTGAAATAGAGATTTGCAGAAACATTTGTTTAATTATTTTGAATAAATTACGTCACACTTTAAGGGGGAGGGAGGGGGTCGATGAAGTGTGACGAGGGGGTGGGAGAGGTCCTAAATTTAATGACGTCACATTTCAAAATCATTAAAATTGAAATAAAACACGGTACTGCTGTTTTAATTCAATAATTATTTCTAGATGTAAAATTGTAAAATATTATGACGTCACTCTAGGGAAGGGAGGTCTCTCAAATGTGACCAGCTTAACTTTAAACTTAGCACAGATAAAAACTGTAATGTGGAACGAATTGCCTGGCCCTGGGGTGCAGACGGTTCGGGGGCGGCGGGTAAACCTCCCACCATATTGCTTTCTCTGTGCCTCCCACATTAGCTCGTGCAACAACCGCACGTATTGATACAGGAGTGCTATTCTGTAACTATACTATGTAAAACCATTTTCCCGATGCATGCTCTCTGAAAATATGGATATAAAACATCCTTACTAATATTATAAATGCGAAAGTCCGTTTGTTAGTTTGTTTGTTTGTTACGCCTTCACGTCTTAACTACTTAACTGATCATCATGAAATTTAGCATACACGTTATCAGGGGTACAGAGAAGGACATAGAGTACCTTTCATCCCGAAAACAGTATTGTTCCCGAGGGATAGCAAAAACCTTTCCTCGCAGACGAAGTCGCGGGCGGCCGCTAGTAATCCATAAAACAGACTAACAAACATAAACAAACTTCTAAATAGGTAACTCTAAAGGATGGTTTACATTATCTTAGTCTTTAGTAGAGTGCTTTAGGAAAGTGCTTTATTTGAAACATGTAAACGGTCGTCTTATGACCAAAAAGTAGCACAGTGGCACCCTATGCGCGCCCGCGCGACACTTTCCTCGAACTGAAGTATGTATAAACTCGATATTTTAGAAGCATTTAGTAGAGTGCTTTAGTCAAATGACACTGTACTGGAAGCATGTAAACGCTCACTGGAAAGGCACCAAAACTACTAAAGTACTCGCATTCGAGTCGATAGAGTTCGACTCGCACGGTAATAAAGTACTCTACTAAAAATAATCTAATGTAAACCAGCCTTAACGAAAGCATTACCTAGTGAAATTAACGTACTTCAAAAGAAAAACCACAGATTCAATAGGAAACACCTACCGTCACTTCAACATTTCTACTTTGTCTTCTAGGATAAATAGGTATGCAGGATTACTACGTAAGCTAACCCGACCGATATAGCTGGTTAGGCCGAGTTTGTTGATAATGCTATTTAGGGCAAATACAGCGGCGGTCACGTAATAAAAGATACCAGTAGATTTTCATACTAACGAGGTAACTTTTAAGCCTTGGTTCTCCGTCTAGGATTGACCTAGCTATGATCTGATGATGGCCATCCAGGGACTGAATGGAGGAGATCCAGATCGCTATACACACCTAACTGATCTGATCAGCCCTCCTCAAATGGCCAACTTTCTATTCGTTTGAACGCTACGCTTACTTTTAAAGCTTAAATATGAGCAATGGATGAGTAAATTACATGTGGCAAACTTATTTAAATCACAGACTTCGATGTATTGTATGGAATTTCCAAGCTTATGGCACATATTTTATAGTTTACTGCTTAATTTAAAGTTTTAATAATAAGCGTAGCGTTCAAACGAATAGAATGTTGGCCATTTGAGTAGGGGGGCTGCATTCTAAGAGATATAAGGATCAGTTTTGTTTTAGGATTTCCATACATTTTATTTATTTTATTATTTATTATAGCCATCTGAATCTCCTCCATTCACTCCCTAGATAGCCATCATCAGATCACAGTTAGGTCAATCCTTCCTTCAAAGTCGCCTCGTTTGTATGAAAATCGACCGGTGTCTTTAATTATGTAAACGCCACTGTATATGTAAACAGTTGGTGAACTTGGTTAAATTTTCTGAAAAGTTAAAATTGTTTGCGATGAATTAAAGTAAACTTGCATCCACACTAATATGCATGGGCATATATTTCGTTAGGGTCCTTTAGAAAGAAAATTGGGACCCTTATAGAACCACTTCGTTGTCTGCCGCGGGAGTTGAGACTAAAATAAACAATTTAAGTAAGTCTTACAGCACAAGTAAAGAAAAATATCCAAAAAATAGCCTTTTTGTAGATAAATCACAAAACATCACAATCACAAATCACAAAAATATTAGTGTGTAACAAGTGGCGCATTTTTTATACAAATCCAATCCCTATGACTGACGTTTGTAATGAATAATTTCAGAAGTGACCAAATGAATAATTAAGATTCCTAATCTTGAGGTTCAAGATCACAAAAAGTTCAGTGGTATGAAATAGGTTTAGGTATATTGAAAAAATGAATGGAAAAACATTGTGTTCCTTGTGTATGCTTCATTATCTCTCTGTGTTTTCTGCATTAACTTAAACTTGGTTGCTAAAATAAATAGATAATGAGCTTTTTGATGGCGTATAACATTAAAATGGCAAAAACGTGGCAGCGCAGCGTAAGCGTTACCTCGTAACCCATGCGCAACTAATTAGTTTATATACACATCTTATGTAACTTTTAATAATATATTTTAGTCTAGACGTTTTCATACAGCATTTTTGTTTATAAGCGAACATCACTATAATAACGTCGATTGTTGCAATAGTATATAGAATGTGTTCTTGCTCAACAGTACTTTCGAAGTTGCGTGCTCATTACTCGCCATTTTTAAAGAAACCGAATGTTTTAGTTACGCTTTTTTTAATGTCCTTGTATCACGAGAGTGGTGTAAAAGGTGTCAGTTAAAATTTTAATGTCGTGGTGTAGTGAGGTAGTGAATAGTGAATAATTTGTGATGGTGTTCAGGAGCTGGAGACGTTGACACTGACTGTGAACCGCAGCGGCGGCGTGCAGTTGGAGCCGGCGGCGCCGGTGGTTCTGACTGATGCTGACATGAAAGAGGCGCTCGCACAGAGATGCCATGAACTAGACGCTCAGGTCAGTACGTAAAATAGTGTAGGAGTAGGACTTTATCCAATGATTAATATTTTCATAGGTTATATTGGTAAATGAAACAGGGGTAAAAATACTTTTTTTACCATCGTCACTCTAAAAAGTGCGTTTAATTCAACGATAAGAGTGAATAATAAGCGATTTTATTCACCGAGTGAATAAAAATAATTTGAATTTGGAACAAGCGCGCATCATGAACTAGTACAAAAAAGTTCCTATACCTACTGGCTGCTATGGAGCTATTCCATACAGCCATAGTTACACAATAAAATTAAACGAAAAAAAAATATCCCGCCAAATTTAATTAGGTTCTTTTTAGTGTCAATTTAATTAGGTTCTTTTTAGTGTCTTTGGGTTCTTTTCCATCTATTAGAGGGAGATTGAATGTTCAGTCTATTCCATCAGTCTGGTCCGATATTCAGCCTGAAGTTCAAAGTCTATACAGACTGATGAAATGGACTGATCCCAGACTGATCATGTAATCTTTCTCTTAGCTTGGTTGTTTTATGTTATTGGAAAACTTCTAATTTCACGCATGGGTCGGTCATGGGATGGGTGACCAAAAATGTATTATCTCGAGCTCCTCCGTGCCTTGGAAGGCACGTTAAGCCGTTGGTCCCGGCTGCATTTGCAGTCGTTAACACCCATCAATCCGCATTGGGCCCGCGCGATGGGTTATGGCCCATCCTCCCACCCATAAGGAAAGCCTGTGCCCCAGCAGTGGGGACATTAAAATAGCTGATGGTCAACTATAATACTAAGTATAAAGTAGATACTGCTAGGTATTCGTTTTCTCGCAGTCAATGGTAAAAAGTAGAGTACACAACTCGTGAAAAAAAAATTTCATCTCGGTCCTTTGTATCCCTCGCTTCGCTCAGGATTCTACTTTTGAATCCCTCGCTACGCTCGGGATTCAACTCTAGAATCCTTCGCTACTCTCGGGATCCAACTTAGTCCCTCGAACTAAATTCCCTTTTTATTCACTTGTTGTATAATCTACTATTAGATTTTATCGAGATGAAAATATTTCAAAATGTTTTTTTTCAGCAAGCGACAGCTTTTTTTACTTAAATGCTCTCCAAATATGTATGTGGTCTAAGTTGTTATGAATTACACAATTTTCTATTTTATTATTAAATTTTATCGGCTTAATTAAATTTTCTTTTAAAGAAAATAAACTTGAAATCACAGTTACTCATACTATATTGGATATTTTTATATTTATAATAAAACAATATTTTAATTGCGTGGTTTCCTAACAGAAATATTTACTTTCTTTAAATATTACGTTATGCCCTATTTGATAACTGATTTTATAACTATACTAAGGTCAGTGTATTAATGAGATGCCGATTTCCTTTTAGTTATTATTATTAATTTAGAGGATATCGTATCGTTAACTTGATAGAGTGAATCCGTCTTTAATCTGAAATTTCAAAATCATTGTTTGTCAATCATGGACTCGATTTTGTTTAAAGTCCATTTCCACGAAACATGCTCCCAAATAAAATCGATCCGTATGCGCCCATTGGTTAATGCGCGTAACATTCAATAGTCTAGCCTTTAACCTACCTCTAGCCGCGCGCATTGACCAATGAGCTGCGAGTATTTTGTTCCCTAGGAGTTTTATTTGTAATAGATCGGAGTATAGTGTGATTTTTTTCACCTCATATCATGTTCGATCGCGACCGCGTTTGGCTTACAGGAAATCCATACAAGTTGACATTAATGAAGTTTAACGTGACGTATTTGTCTAGATATCCCATCGATCGGTGCCATACAAAACTAACGTGCTCATGACCGAATGTACCTACAGTGAAAAAAATCGCACTAAATACATACCGTCATTTTGTAGTCGTTTTAATTAAGTTAAAGGAGTGTTCTACCAATGAAACTAAACATATTTGCCAAAGAAACATGGGTCAAAATATGTATAATTTTTTTTATACTAACAGCTGTTTTAGCTGTCTAGCTAGTTAGTACGACATTTTTTGTCCTTTTTCGACCAATGTTTCTTAGGAAAAAATGTTTAGTTTCATTGTTAGAACACTCCCTTAAGTTTACTAAAATGACTCCAAAATGATGGTGTATTTGGATTGTGATTGGTTTGTCACCGATTATCGTCGATGCGAGATTTGCATTTCTCAATAGGTAAAGGTACTACAAGAGGAGAAGATGACACTTCTGAGCGAGGTAGCGCGTCTATCGGCGGCTGCGGACGCGGCGGGTGACGACGATGCGTGCGAGCTCGACGACGCGGGCGGGTCGCTGGGCCCCGCGCACGCGGGCACGCTGCGCTACAGCAAGATGCGCGCGCAGCTTGACTCACTTAAAGACGAGCTGGACAAAGTGGAGCTGCAGCGGGATGATCAGCGGGCGCGGTGTGACGCGCTCGAGAGGGAGCTGCAGCTGATTAAACTGAGGAATGAAGAATTGCAGGTTAGTGTGTGGTGTTCGTGTACACAAGCGGCACGCTGGCTACAGCAAGATGCGCGCGTAACTTGACTCACTTAAAGACGAGCTTGATAAAGTGAAGCTGCAGCGTGTGGATCAGCGGGCGCGGTGTGACGCGCTCGAGAGGGAGCTGCAGCTGCTTAAACTGAGGAATGAAGAATTGCAGGTGAGTTGAGTGTGCTACACCCGCGACGAAACTTAGGAACTTTAGTCTCTAGGTGGTCCTCTAGTGGGACGGCCCGCTGGAGAGAGAGCTGCAGCTGCTTAAACCGAGGAATGAAGAATTGCAGGTTAGTGTGTGGTGTGTGTGCACACAAGCGGTACGGTGGCTACAGCAAGATGCGCGCTCAACTTGACTCACTTAAAGACGAGCTGGACAAGTGGAGCTGCAGCGGGTTGATCAGCGGGCGCGGTGTGATGCGCTCGAGAGGGAACTGCAGCTGCTTAAACTGAGGGATGAAGAATTGCAGGTGAGTTGAGTGTGCTACACCCGCGACGAAACTTAGGAACTTTAGTCTCTAGGTGGTCCTCTAGTGCAACGGTCCGCTGGAGAGAGAGCTACAACTGCTTAATCTGAAGAATGAAGAATTTCAGGTGAGTGTGTGGTGAGCGTGTACATAAGCGGCGTGCTGCAGCAAGATGCGCGCACAACTTGACTCACTTAAAGACGAGCTCGATAAATTGGAGCTGCAGCGGGATGATCAGCGGGCGCGGTGTGACGTGCTGGAGAGGGAGCTGCAGCTGCTTAAACTGAGGAATGAAGAATTGCAGGTGAGTTGTGTGTGTTACACCCGCGACAAACTTAGGAACTTTACTCACTAGGTGAATTTGCAGCGAGACGGCCCGAGAGGTAGCTACAGCTGCTCAAGCTTAGGAATGAGGAATTGCAGGTGTGTGTGGTGTGCGTGCACACAAGCGGCGCGCTACAGCAAGATGCTTTTTGACGTGCTTAAGCGCATTTACGTAACGTCTTTACGAACCCGCTTGATAAAGTGGTGTTGCAGCGGGATGATCAGTGGACGCGAAGTGATGAGCTTGAGAGTGAGGGCACACTCTTTTTTTATGCACAGCGGAATAGTGCTTAGCCTTAATTAAACTCGCGCCGGCTCTCGGGGAAATTACACACCACGCGGAGCTGCAGCGCCAGCGGGGTGGTCCTCTCGAGAGGGAGCTACAGCTGCTCAAGCTCAGTTGTAGGTAAGTGTGTGGGTACGTACACACGCAATGGAACTATCGTAATAGAGGAGCTTGATTAAGTGGTATTGCAGCATGGTCAGAGGGAGCTGCAGTGCTCAAGCTGAGAAACGAGGAGTTGCAGGTGAGCGTGAGTGCAGTGTGTTATGAGGGTGGCTGGCGAACCATCTTCGCGTTGTGGAGACGCGTTCTCCCAGCGAGCCCGCGGGACATTTCATGCGAGCTGGCTAGCATTGATGTAGAAAGCGATTAAATTGACAATAGACAGTGACTCGCTGCAACTTCACTCGAGAATGTATGGCAAAGATAAAATTTTACAGATTAAAATACGTAGTTCTTTACGTACGTTGCGCTCTGAAGTTAGTCAATTCAGTTGTACTTTGTTAAATAAATCGCATTGTTGATACATAGATAATGTTTGCTGCGTCAACATGATCTGGGCAACAGTAAAGAGTAGCAATGCATAGAGGTACATAAAATCCCATCTCGCAAGAACTATTACTTTTTTTTACATAAAAATGTTATTTATTCAGTATCAAATAAAAAAAAGCTTTTTAAAAAAAGCACAACCTCCTTCAAAAATCATAAAAAACAGCTCTATAAAAACCAAGAAATAATGATAAAATCGATTACCTAATTAAAACACGTCTATTGAAGTCGGGTGGAGCTGGAAGTATTTTTTTTACTTATTGTATCCTTACTAATATTATAAATGCGAAAGTCAGTTTGTTTGTTTGTTTGTTACTCCTTCACGTCTTAACTACTCAACCGATCGTCATGAAATTTTGCATACACGTTATCAGGAGTACAGAAAAGGACATGGATACCTTTCATCCCGGAAAAAGGAATTGTTCCCGAGGGATAGACAAAACACTATCCACGCGGACGAAGTCGCGGGTGGCCGCTAGTTGTTTATATTCTTAAAGCCCCACCCGACTTCAATAGACGTGTTTTAATTAGGTAATCGATTTTATCATTATTTCTTGCTTTTTTTAGAGCTGTTTTTTATGATTTTTGAAGGAGGTTGTGCTTTTTTTAAAAAGCTTTTTTATTTTAAACTTTTTTGTGGTAGGTACCTTTGTGAGAGATGATTTTATAAAATAAAACGTTATAATGTTTAAAATTTTTCAATGGTATACCCCGAGTAACTCAATTTCCACGAGTTCCGTTGAGCCTTCGCAGTTCAACTCTAGTCCAGAATGTCCTTGAAAGTAGATAAGTACTTAACTTGTTTTTGATTGTCATAAACCTACCCTTATTTCAATCACTGTACACAGGTTGGTCAAAAGTTCTGTTACTGAGTTTCTTTATCGATTACTGGCCATTAAAACGAATGAAAAGAAAAAATAAAAATGACATATTATTGACAGTTTTATAAGCTATAATTCCATACCACACGTATATCATATTTTGTTTATTTCACCATGGAATGGGGGTTGAAGGAGAATCGTGTCGCTGTAATTGCTCTGCACAAATGTGGGCAGCCACTGAATATGATTTTCAAGTTGCTACAAAAGTTGAAAATCAACAAGCAATTTATTTATCGCACTATCCATAGGTACAGTAATACCTTGACCGTCGATGACCGAAAAAGATCAGGAAGACCACGCACCGTTCGGACACCAGCTGTGATCAAGGCAGTGAAGGCGAGAATCACGAGAAATCCCGTCCGGAAGCAAAAGTTATTGGCAATACAGATGACTGTGAAGAGAAGTTCCCTTAAAAAAAATATCAATGATGACCTTGGGCTTCACGCTTACCGTAGACGAAAGGGCCATCTGCTAAACGCACGATTGAAGGCTATGAGGTTAGCACGAAGTCGCGCTCTACTAAAGCAGTACGCACAAAACGACCATCGAAAAATCTTGTTTACTGATGAAAAAATCTTCACAGTCGAAGAAAATTTTAACCGTCAAAATGATAGAGTATACGCTAAGAATAGTAAAGAAGCCAGCATGATTGCTCCGAGGGTCCAACGAGGTCACCACCCCTCATCAGTGATGATTTGGCTGGGGGTGTCCTATTCAGGGCTAAGTAAGGTTCATTTCTGTGAAAAAGGTGTGAAAACTGGCGCTAGAGTCTATCAAGATACCGTTCTGGAACCTGTTGTCAAACCCTTAAGCCACACTTTATTTCAAAACCAGCCATGGGTCTTCCAGCAGGACTCTGCCCCTGCGCACAAAGCAAAATCTACACAAGCATGGTTTAGGGCTAACAAAATTGATTTTATCGCGCAGGAAGAATGGCCATCCTCCAGCCCAGACTTAAATCCTCTGGATTATGCCATATGGCAACTTATTGAGGAGAAAGCATGTGCTAAGCCCCACATGAATCTCGACTCTCTTAAGCGCGCTATTCTCAAGGCAGTCGCAGAATTGGATATGGTGGTAGTTCGTGCTGCCATCGATGACTGGCCTCGTCGTCTAAAGGCGTGTATTCATGCCAGAGGCGGTCATTTCGAATAATTTTAATACATGATAATCTTAAATATTTGTGCTTTCATTTGGTATATAATTCATTGTAGCATTATTTGTAAATTTAGTATTATTCATGTTTTCCATAGTTACAGAACTTAGTAACCAACTAGGTACAGTTACTATTTGATTTTGAGGAGTTCCCTCGTGTACTTATCTTCAAAATCCATTGTCCAATACCAATGAAATTAATACTGTATCATCCTTAAGGTGTCTTCTTTCAAACAAAAAAAGAATCATCTAAATCGGTTCATAAACAAAAAGTAATGGTTGAAAATCCGTCTCAATTCATGTAAAACGGGAACGAAAACGACAGTATTTTCAAGATTACTTGAAACCTACTGAACCGATATCAAAATTTCAAAAAATGGGACCAACTTGGAAACAAACCTCATGTTATAACGTTTGAATCATTTCAATCGGTTCAGCCGTCTTCGAGTAATCGGTGTACTATGGGCAACAGCGTCGCTTAACCAGTTTTCAACAAAATTCGTGTGCGCGCGTATCGCCCCTACACGAACTAAACGTATGGTTGTGACGGCGCGGCGTGCAAGCCATTTTGACCTTAGCAGTGGTTAAGCGTCGCTGTTGCCCATGGTACATACATATAAAAAAAATATACGCGACGAATAGATAACCTCCACCTTTTCAAATTTTTGAAGTCGGTTAATAACATAATGTTTAAGTATAAATAATGAATTGACTATGGCTTTGTCACAGATGGCGGCCTCAGAAAACGTAGCGTTGAAGGACGAAGTGGACGCGCTGCGCGAGACGGCCGCCAAGGCCGCGGCGCTCGAGGCCACCGTCGCCTCCTACAAGAAGAGGATGGAGGAGCACGTCGATTTGAGGCGACAAGTTAGTACTTATATTATAAGTAGCGTTGAAGGACGAAGTGGACGCGCTGCGCGAGACGGCCTCCAAGGCCGCGGCGCTCGAGGCCACCGTCGCCTCCTACAAGAAGAGGATGGAGGAGCACGTCGATTTGAGGCGACAAGTTAGTACTTATATTATAAGTAGCGTTGAAGGACGAAGTGGACGCGCTGCGCGAGACGGCCTCCAAGGCCGCGGCGCTCGAGGCCACCGTCGCCTCCTACAAGAAGAGGATGGAGGAGCACGTCGATTTCAGGCGACAAGTTAGTACTTATATTATAAGTAGCGTTGAAGGACGAAGTGGACGCGCTGCGCGAGACGGCCGCCAAGGCCGCGGCGCTCGAGGCCACCGTCGCCTCCTACAAGAAGAGGATGGAGGAGCACGTCGATTTGAGGCGACAAGTTAGTACTTATATTATAAGTAGCGTTGAAGGACGAAGTGGACGCGCTGCGCGAGACGGCCTCCAAGGCCGCAGCGCTCGAGGCCACCGTCGCCTCCTACAAGAAGAGGATGGAGGAGCACGTCGATTTGAGGCGACAAGTTAGTACTTATATTATAAGTAGCGTTGAAGGACGAAGTGGACGCGCTGCGCGAGACGGCCGCCAAGGTCGCGGCGCTCGTGGCCACCGTCGCCTCCTACAAGAAGAGGATGGAGGAGCACGTCGATTTGAGGCGACAAGTTAGTACTTATATTATAAGTAGCGTTGAAGGACGAAGTGGACGCGCTGCGCGAGACGGCCTCCAAGGCCGCAGCGCTCGAGGCCACCGTCGCCTCCTACAAGAAGAGGATGGAGGAGCACGTCGATTTGAGGCGACAAGTTAGTACTTATATTATAAGTAGCGTTGAAGGACGAAGTGGACGCGCTGCGCGAGACGGCCGCCAAGGTCGCGGCGCTCGTGGCCACCGTCGCCTCCTACAAGAAGAGGATGGAGGAGCACGTCGATTTGAGGCGACAAGTTAGTACTTATATTATAAGTAGCGTTGAAGGACGAAGTGGACGCGCTGCGCGAGACGGCCGCCAAGGCCGCGGCGCTCGAGGCCACCGTCGCCTCCTACAAGAAGAGGATGGAGGAGCACGTCGACTTGAGGCGACAAGTTAGTTTTCGGTTATGTAAATTATAAAACGGTTTTGTCTACGCTATAATGTCACAAAATAGAGGGACTACAGTTATACACAAGTTAAGCTTAGTACTACGCGCGCTTGACCAACTACCACACATAGACACCTATCACTGACACGAAATCTGCTAGTCAAAACAAGTCTAGTGCGAGACCACAGAATAGATAATAGTACTAGCGTACAGAAGTTGCACTCCGCAAAATCGTTAATAAATTGCGACTCTTGCTCCGACACAATAAAGTGCAATTCAGGTCACACAGCGCTCCCTAAGCTCCAAAACATTCACTAGTAGTTGCCTCTATATCGCGTAGGTCTTATCTTTTCTGACGTATGAAATTTGTCCTCTCAGAGGTCGCCGAGCGCTTTATACTCGCGCGCGGAGTGACAGAGCCCTGGCGAGACGCAGATGCAGTGTCGTCGGTCCAGCCGGCCTAGCATGACCGATTTATATCGCGTGATATAGCGTTTTATCACGTTTAACTGTCAAAAAGACAAAGGAATTTGACAGTTGAGTGTCGATAAAATGCTATATCACGCGATATAAATCGGTCATGCTAGGCACGGAGAGCTGTCTATGTGTGTGTACGTTGCTCAAGCGCGCGTAGTACTAACTAAGCTTAACTTATGTAGTCTCTATATTTTGTGATAATGTCAACATAGACCAACCTTTTGTTGATCTGTCAAAAGTTACATTTAGATTTAGACTTGTGATGGGTTCTTATTTTATCAGTTAATCAAAAACTTGTGTTAATGTGGTTGATTCGCAGGTGAAACTCCTAGAGCGCGCTAACACAGAATATGTGCAACGCGCGATCGAGCACGAGCAAGCGGCGGCGCGCGCGAATGCAATACGTGCGCAACTTGACATTTACAAGAAACAGGTACGGAGGTTTGATGCTCTTTATATTGCTCAGTAGGAATTCACTTATTCAACTTATTTTGATATTCAAATGCATCGTCAGGCACGTATCCAGACTTTTAATTCGGGGGGGGACAACTGCATCCCGCAAACCGGAGAGTGCCTCGCCCGCTAAATTTGAATTTAGTCCTGTACTGTGTGTTCTGGATTTCGGGGGGGGGGGGATAAATCCCAACTATACCCCCCCCCCCCCTTGGATACGTGCCTGTGCATCGTAACTTTATTTACAAAAAAGTTCGAATTATGACTTGAGCGCCAAATTGCACGGTAGCCCTAGACTTACACACACAGTTACGCGTGTACAAAAACTTCATCTGACGTCATCTGATAATAATGGCGCGGTTGTATGGAGTGCCCCGAATGTGCCAAGACTGTGTTAGCGGACCATCAAAATTAAAAACTCAAACAAATACCAAATTAAAATCTTTATTTTCATACAAAGGTAATAAAAAGGAGTTATCTTGAGGTTGGGGATCCAAATACCTGAGGTCTCTTATTTTATTATCTTATATAAGTAGTGGCATCGAATGCCATCTAAAATCCTCACTGGATAGATTCTGGTCGCGGGCCGTATTGAGATGGCTTGCGGGACGGATGTGGCCCGCGGGCCGTATCTTTGGCACCCCTGATATAGGGTGATTTTTAAGAAGCGTGACAAATTTTCAGGATGTGTTCAGTGTCCATGAAACTGGACCATTTTCTCTAAGCAAAATAGGTCGAAATACCTTATAATAGGCCATCCCATACTAAACTGATCACGTTATTTCTCTAATTGGTATGAATAATCTAAATAATTCTTTCGTTTTTCGACCTGTGTTTCTTGGAGAAAGTTGTTTAGTTTCACGGACGGAAATTTTGTTACCTGACTTGAAAGTCAGCCTGTAGATGTGATGTGTCTCAACTTTTGTATTGCACACATATGTATTTCTATATATTCTTGTTATTGAAAAACTGCGGTTTGTATACAACGTGTTGTAAAAAACCTCTTAAGCCGATAAATTGAAATATTTTCTTCTTTCGCTAAATTCTAGGTGACAGATCTGAACGAAAAACTGGACGCAGAAATCACAAAAGCAGACAAACTGGAAATAGAAAACAAGAAGCTGAGTAGTCAGGTGGCGTCGTTCCAGCGCGAGAAAGAGACCCTGTTGCAAGAGAGAGACACACTGCGCGAGACAGTCGACGAGTTACGGTGTTCTACTGTTACCACAGGTGAACCCATGGGCCAGAAACAAATCTAGGCAGAAAAAAAATCCGTGACGTAAATGACCGTAAAGACGCGTGCAGACGACATTTAATTTGTCTAGATATGGCGCTTTCTACTTGGTTCGACGGCTTTTTCCGATTAGATTTGTCTTTACACTTAGAAGATAGGACCAACAGTACAGTAGTAAGATGACGATAGACGATAAACAATGTATTGAATTTGCAATAAATTGCTGAATTACTCTTGTACTTAATATGACTTTTACATTTAGGTGCGAGTGAAGACAACGTTTCGCGCGAGTTGATCCCGAACGATATTAAAGAACAGTTGATACGTTTGGAGCACGAAAACAAGTTGCTACGGCAAAATCAGGGCGCCCAAGCTGACCAGGCATCAGTTCAGGTCAGTTTTCAACAACACCTCACAAACTCAGGTCTGGGTACTACACCGTACCATATCATGACCGTACGAGAAACGTATCAGACAAAAAATTTTTGACACTTACCGCTAGACCTTTCCTTTACCGGCCGTGCACTTGTCATACTTTTCAATACAAATAATATTTTTTTTTGCCTGACACGTTCCTAGCACGGCCATGCCATGGTAGTGGGTAGAGACTTTAACTCGTTTGATGTTTACTATAGCGGGAAGATAAGAATTGTCTGTTCAACCTTAGCCTCATTACATTACATTTTCTCATGTTTACTATAGCGGGAAGATAAAAATTGTCTGTTCAACCTTAGCCTCATTACATTACATTTTCTCATGTTTACTATAGCGGGAAGATAAAAATTGTCTGTTCAACCTTAGCCTCATTACATTACATTTTCTCATGTTTACTATAGCGGGAAGATAAGAATTGTCTGTTCAACCTTAGCCTCATTACATTACATTTTCTCATGTTTACTATAGCGGGAAGATAAAAATTGTCTGTTCAACCTTAGCCTCATTACATTACATTTTCTCATGTTTACTATAGCGGGAAGATAAAAATTGTCTGTTCAACCTTAGCCTCATTACATTACATTTTCTCATGTTTACTATAGCGGGAAGATAAAAATTGTCTGTTCAACCTTAGCCTCATTACATTACGTTTTCTCATGTTTACTATAGCGGGAAGATAAAAATTGTCTGTTCAACCTTAGCCTCATTACATTACATTTTCTCATGTTTACTATAGCGGGAAGATAAAAATTGTCTGTTCAACCTTAGCCTCATTACATTACGTTTTCTCATGTTTACTATAGCGGGAAGATAAAAATTGTCTGTTCAACCTTAGCCTCATTACATTACATTTTCTCATGTTTACTATAGCGGGAAGATAAAAATTGTCTGTTCAACCTTAGCCTCATTACATTACATTTTCTCATGTTTACTATAGCGGGAAGATAAAAATTGTCTGTTCAACCTTAGCCTCATTACATTACATTTTCTCATGTTTACTATAGCGGGAAGATAAAAATTGTCTGTTCAACCTTAGCCTCATTACATTACATTTTCTCATGTTTACTATAGCGGGAAGATAAAAATTGTCTGTTCAACCTTAGCCTCATTACATTACATTTTCTCATGTTTACTATAGCGGGAAGATAAGAATTGTCTGTTCAACCTTAGCCTCATTACATTACGTTTTCTCATGTTTACTATAGCGGGAAGATAAAAATTGTCTGTTCAACCTTAGCCTCATTACATTACATTTTCTCATGTTTACTATAGCGGGAAGATAAAAATTGTCTGTTCAACCTTAGCCTCATTACATTACGTTTTCTCATGTTTACTATAGCGGGAAGATAAAAATTGTCTGTTCAACCTTAGCCTCATTACATTACATTTTCTCATGTTTACTATAGCGGGAAGATAAAAATTGTCTGTTCAACCTTAGCCTCATTACATTACATTTTCTCATGTTTACTATAGCGGGAAGATAAAAATTGTCTGTTCAACCTTAGCCTCATTACATTACATTTTCTCATGTTTACTATAGCGGGAAGATAAAAATTGTCTGTTCAACCTTAGCCTCATTACATTACATTTTCTCATGTTTACTATAGCGGGAAGATAAAAATTGTCTGTTCAACCTTAGCCTCATTACATTACATTTTCTCATGTTTACTATAGCGGGAAGATAAAAATTGTCTGTTCAACCTTAGCCTCATTACATTACATTTTCTCATGTTTACTATAGCGGGAAGATAAGAATTGTCTGTTCAACCTTAGCCTCATTACATTACATTTTCTCATGTTTACTATAGCGGGAAGATAAAAATTGTCTGTTCAACCTTAGCCTCATTACATTACGTTTTCTCATGTTTACTATAGTGGGAAGATAAGAATTGTCTGTTCAACCTTAGCCTCATTACATTACATTTTCTCATGTTTACTATAGCGGGAAGATAAAAATTGTCTGTTCAACCTTAGCCTCATTACATTACATTTTCTCATGTTTACTATAGCGGGAAAATAAGAATTGTCTGTTCAACCTTAGCCTCATTACATTACATTTTCTCATGTTTACTATAGCGGGAAGATAAAAATTGTCTGTTCAACCTTAGCCTCATTACATTTTCTCATGTTTACTATAGCGGGAAGATAAGTATTGTCTGTTCAACCTTAGCCTCATTTCATTTTCTCATGTTTACTATAGCGGGAAGATAAGAGTTGTCTGTTCAACCTTAGCCTCATTACATTACATTTTCTCATGTTTACTATAGCGGGAAGATAAGAATTGTCTGTTCAACCTTAGCCTCATTACATTACATTTTCTCATGTTTACTATAGCGGGAAGATAAAAATTGTCTGTTCAACCTTAGCCTCATTACATTACGTTTTCTCATGTTTACTATAGCGGGAAGATAAAAATTGTCTGTTCAACCTTAGCCTCATTACATTACATTTTCTCATGTTTACTATAGCGGGAAGATAAAAATTGTCTGTTCAACCTTAGCCTCATTACATTACATTTTCTCATGTTTACTATAGCGGGAAGATAAGAATTGTCTGTTCAACCTTAGCCTCATTACATTACATTTTCTCATGTTTACTATAGCGGGAAGATAAAAATTGTCTGTTCAACCTTAGCCTCATTACATTACGTTTTCTCATGTTTACTATAGCGGGAAGATAAGAATTGTCTGTTCAACCTTAGCCTCATTACATTACATTTTCTCATGTTTACTATAGCGGGAAGATAAAAATTGTCTGTTCAACCTTAGCCTCATTACATTACATTTTCTCATGTTTACTATAGCGGGAAGATAAGAATTGTCTGTTCAACCTTAGCCTCATTACATTACATTTTCTCATGTTTACTATAGCGGGAAGATAAAAATTGTCTGTTCAACCTTAGCCTCATTACATTACATTTTCTCATGTTTACTATAGCGGGAAGATAAGAATTGTCTGTTCAACCTTAGCCTCATTACATTACATTTTCTCATGTTTACTATAGCGGGAAGATAAAAATTGTCTGTTCAACCTTAGCCTCATTACATTACGTTTTCTCATGTTTACTATAGCGGGAAGATAAAAATTGTCTGTTCAACCTTAGCCTCATTACATTACATTTTCTCATGTTTACTATAGCGGGAAGATAAAAATTGTCTGTTCAACCTTAGCCTCATTACATTACATTTTCTCATGTTTACTATAGCGGGAAGATAAAAATTGTCTGTTCAACCTTAGCCTCATTACATTACATTTTCTCATGTTTACTATAGCGGGAAGATAAAAATTGTCTGTTCAACCTTAGCCTCATTACATTACATTTTCTCATGTTTACTATAGCGGGAAGATAAAAATTGTCTGTTCAACCTTAGCCTCATTACATTACATTTTCTCATGTTTACTATAGCGGGAAGATAAAAATTGTCTGTTCAACCTTAGCCTCATTACATTACATTTTCTCATGTTTACTATAGCGGGAAGATAAGAATTGTCTGTTCAACCTTAGCCTCATTACATTACATTTTCTCATGTTTACTATAGCGGGAAGATAAAAATTGTCTGTTCAACCTTAGCCTCATTACATTACGTTTTCTCATGTTTACTATAGTGGGAAGATAAGAATTGTCTGTTCAACCTTAGCCTCATTACATTACATTTTCTCATGTTTACTATAGCGGGAAGATAAAAATTGTCTGTTCAACCTTAGCCTCATTACATTACATTTTCTCATGTTTACTATAGCGGGAAGATAAAAATTGTCTGTTCAACCTTAGCCTCATTACATTACGTTTTCTCATGTTTACTATAGCGGGAAGATAAGAATTGTCTGTTCAACCTTAGCCTCATTACATTACATTTTCTCATGTTTACTATAGCGGGAAGATAAAAATTGTCTGTTCAACCTTAGCCTCATTACATTACATTTTCTCATGTTTACTATAGCGGGAAAATAAGAATTGTCTGTTCAACCTTAGCCTCATTACATTACATTTTCTCATGTTTACTATAGCGGGAAGATAAAAATTGTCTGTTCAACCTTAGCCTCATTACATTTTCTCATGTTTACTATAGCGGGAAGATAAGTATTGTCTGTTCAACCTTAGCCTCATTTCATTTTCTCATGTTTACTATAGCGGGAAGATAAGAGTTGTCTGTTCAACCTTAGCCTCATTACATTACATTTTCTCATGTTTACTATAGCGGGAAGATAAAAATTGTCTGTTCAACCTTAGCCTCATTACATTACATTTTCTCATGTTTACTATAGCGGGAAGATAAAAATTGTCTGTTCAACCTTAGCCTCATTACATTACGTTTTCTCATGTTTACTATAGCGGGAAGATAAGAATTGTCTGTTCAACCTTAGCCTCATTACATTACATTTTCTCATGTTTACTATAGCGGGAAGATAAAAATTGTCTGTTCAACCTTAGCCTCATTACATTACATTTTCTCATGTTTACTATAGCGGGAAGATAAGAATTGTCTGTTCAACCTTAGCCTCATTACATTACATTTTCTCATGTTTACTATAGCGGGAAGATAAAAATTGTCTGTTCAACCTTAGCCTCATTACATTACGTTTTCTCATGTTTACTATAGCGGGAAGATAAGAATTGTCTGTTCAACCTTAGCCTCATTACATTACATTTTCTCATGTTTACTATAGCGGGAAGATAAAAATTGTCTGTTCAACCTTAGCCTCATTACATTACATTTTCTCATGTTTACTATAGCGGGAAGATAAGAATTGTCTGTTCAACCTTAGCCTCATTACATTACATTTTCTCATGTTTACTATAGCGGGAAGATAAAAATTGTCTGTTCAACCTTAGCCTCATTACATTACATTTTCTCATGTTTACTATAGCGGGAAGATAAAAATTGTCTGTTCAACCTTAGCCTCATTACATTTTCTCATGTTTACTATAGCGGGAAGATAAGTATTGTCTGTTCAACCTTAGCCTCATTTCATTTTCTCATGTTTACTATAGCGGGAAGATAAGAGTTGTCTGTTCAACCTTAGCCTCATTACATTTTCTCATGTTTACTATAGCGAGAAGATTAAGAATTGTCTGTTCAACCTTAGCCTCATTTCATTTTCTCATGTAAAGTAGACCATATTTTCATTGTAATAGGATCCTGATGTGAACTCTATTTCGTTAATTCCCGTCGAGAGTAGGGGGGCAGTTTTATAGTACAACTATATATCTATTTGACAGTATTTTAAAGTAAGTGTAGTAAGGAAGTTTAATTTTATGTGTTTCTAAAATTAAATTTTTACCATCGCCACTCTAAAAAGTGCGTTTAATTCAACGATAAGAGTGAATAATAAGCGTTTTTATTCACCGAGTGAATAAAAATAATTTGAATTTGGAACAAGCGCGTATCATGAATTAAAAAGTACCTATACCTACTGGCTGCTATGGAGCTATTCCATAGAGCCATAGTTACACAATAAAATTAAAGAAAAAAAAAAATATCCCGCCAAATTTAATTAGGTTCTTTTTAGTGTCTTATCTTTGGGTTCTTTTTTATCTATTAGAGGGATTTTGAATGTTCAGTCTTGCATCAGTCCATTCCATCAGTCTGGTACGATATTCAGTCTGCAAAAATACAAAGTCTATACAGACTGATGAAATGGACTGATGCCAGACTGATCATGTAATCTCTCTCTTAGCGTGGTTGTCTTATATCATTGGAAAACTTTTAATTTCACGCATGGGTCGGTCATGGGATGGGTGACCAAAAATGTTTTATCTCGAGCTCCTCCGTGCCTCGGAAGGCACGTTAGGCCGCTGGTCCCGGCTGCATTTGCAGTCGTTAATACCCATCAATCCGCATTGGGCCCGCGTGGTGGGTTATGGCCCATCCTCCCACCCATAAGCAAGGCCTGTGCCCCAGCAGTGGGGACATTAAAAAATGGTTGATGGTCAACTATAAATACTAAGTATAAAGTACTGCTAGGTAAAGTCTGTTCATCCTTACTTGTCTTATATGGTAAACAATCTTCACCCAACTCTTTATTGAAATAATCATTTATAAAATACAACAAGTGGTTTTCCACACAAAGATTACAAAATAAATTGTTAATTATAAATATCAATTTCATAAAGTTACTTACATATTTTTAATTAACGATTTAAGTTTAAAAGACGTATGACAACTGTCAAAAACTGTTTACTAAATAAGACAAGTAAGGATGGACAGACTTTACCTATTATTTGTTTTCTCGCAGTCAATGGTAAAAAGTAGAGTACACAACTCGTGAAAAAAAAATTTCATCTCGGTCCTTTGTATCCCTCGCTTCGCTCAGGATTATACTTTTGAATCCCTCGCTACGCTCGGGATTCAACTCTAGAATCCTTTGCTACTCTCGGGATCCAACTTAGTCCCTCGAACTAAATTCCCTTTTTATTCACTTGTTGTATAATCTACTATTTAATAGTTATATTTATGTACCAGTCAAACATATTTTAATATTACAAAAAAAATAATACGAAGATAAAGCAGTTCAAAGTTTTAATGACTTGCATTTTTCACACAAAATTTTACGGAATTAGTGAAGTCACTAGTCTCCTATCGAATATAATTTTATATTTTTTTGAGATATTGAAAATATATTTTCAAACTTTTAGATTTTTGCATTCACAATGCTATTTTTATATTAAGATGAATCCCGTCTAAGTTGCTACGGGTGAGCCGATTTTTTCTAATATTTTTCATTATTTATTCATCTTAATATATTTTCATATATTACAATTAATTAAAAATGTTAAAATATTTATGATTTTATTTCCCAAAATTCGACTTAAGGAATTATCCTTGACGACTTCCGTGGTTGAGTGGTTTGCACGCCGAGGTCCCGGGTTCGATCCCCGGCTGGGTCAATTTAGAAAACGATTTTTTCTATTATTGACTCAGGTCTGGGTGTTTGTGATACCACCGTTGTCTGTTGTATCTGATTTCTTCAACTACTTACTTTGGAATCGGAGCAATATATATTATGTATGTGATGTTGCCAAATATTTATTTATTTCCTTATTGTAGGCCCTACTAGAGGACTACGCGGCTCGGCTGGAAAAGCAGCGCGCGCTAAATCGCGAAGCAAACCAACGGATCATGCAGCTCGAGGCGACGCTCGAGGCGCCGCACCCGCGCCTCGCCTCCGCGCTCGAGGACAGCCAGCGCAAGTGTACGTATACCGGCCCGACCACACACACTAGTACACGAGGCGAGGCACACCGACGCATCATGCAGCTCGAGGCGACGCTCGAGGCGCCGCACCCGCGCCTCGCCTCCGCGCTCGAGGACAGCCAGCGCAAGTGTACGTATACCGGCCCGACCACACACACTAGTACACGAGGCGAGGCACACCGACGCATCATGCAGCTCGAGGCGACGCTCGAGGCGCCGCACCCGCGCCTCGCCTCCGCGCTCGAGGACAGCCAGCGCAAGTGTACGTATACCGGCCCGACCACACACACTAGTACACGAGGCGAGGCACACCGACGCATCATGCAGCTCGAGGCGACGCTCGAGGCGCCGCACCCGCGCCTCGCCTCCGCCCTCATGATCCTGTTTATTTGACTCGGAAAAAAATGTCGAAGCTCATTCATACGACACTGCTCCCGCGCAGAAGAAAAAATAGCATTCAAATACAGTACTGTCAGCAATGAAAGTCGCTTTACGCGTTGGTAATTTGTCATAGCAACTTTTTTAACAGTTGTCTCACGGTTTGAAACATTAGTCAAAAAAGTTACTATGACAAAGTACTAAAGTGTTAAACAACTTTCGTTGCTGACCGTACCTCAAGATAAAGAATGGGCATCGGAAAACATCGGAAACAATCGTCTAACATAGCAAAGACAATTAACAAAAAGTAGTTTGACCCTAAAAGTCATTAACAATTTCAACTTTATTGCAATGAAATAAATGTCAACGTCATTTCTAAAAGAAGTTAACACGAAGTTGGGGAAAAAATGGAGGGGGCAAGGGGAGGGGGTCTTTGAAGGTCCCATTTTTCGATTTTTCACATATATCTCAGAAATATGCGTTCTAGCGACAAGGGGACTTGCGACCTTGCTTTTACGAAATACGGATCCCCTCCGGCATAGGAGCTACGGACGGGGACTTTTGATATGTTCACCTCCTAACAGGTCCAAACAAAGTTAGTCAAAAATTGTGTTCTAAGCATTTCCCTCTATAAAATTTTTGAGCTTTCTTTGCCTGAACTATAAATGTACGTTTTGTTTTATAAATATATTTCATGCAAAATCCGTAAATATATTCGGCAGTTCAATAAATAAATAAATGCTTGGACAATTTCACACAGTGCCATCTATCCCCAAACTAAGCAGTTTGTAATATGAGTGTTAGGCATGTTGACCAATGCACAACTCAGTTCGGCATACTATTTGTTATATGAAACATTATGCAAAATACAAATTGTAATATTTTCGGAACTTAAAATTGTTTTTCCGTCCAGCGAATTTACTTTATTTTTTAACACTTATCCGTCCGTCATATCCTATTGGAATTTATAGAATATTTCTCATACAGCATTACAAGTCGAGGAGCTCCAAGCCGCCTTGTCAGAGGAGCGGCGGCGAACGAGCAAGCTCCAGGAAACGTTGTCAGCGCGCGAGGCAGAGCTACTGGCCACAGAGGAGAAGTACAAGAAGTGCTTCGAGAAGGCCAAGGAGGTTATCAAGGCACTCGATCCAAGAGCTACCACAGGTTAGTATAAGCAGACCAGGCGCACTCCGCGCTCTAGGTACAAAATACTGTTGACGTAGACCTGTCATTTTGTTGTTTTCTATGGGTTTGCCATACATTTTTGCAGACAGTTTCCTCGCTGCCATTCGAGTGACCCTTTGTGCGATGGTTTGTACCGGGTCCCTAAAAACTTCCCTCTATCGCCTTCTATACCCGCGGGATGAGATGGGACAGTCCTATTCTTAACCGGAACTGTCCGGCGTACCGGCGTATTTATTAGTATTAACCATTTTAGATATATAATTTAAGCGCCCGTAGTTAGTGGTAGTGCGCCAACTGGTGGACGATTTGTAAATCAGCAAAATTATCCTGCCATGCAATAACCTTATGTCCATTGTAATAAAAGTTAATATCTTCAAAAGTATACACATTAATGGACTCGACTGTACTCCTAATGGCATTACATAAACTTAATATGCAATGTTTTTATGCCATAAAGTCACCTATCGCCATAACGATTAGTGACGTAATAGGTGACGTTAACTCATGCAATTTTTAATAGGTACTTTCGATCATATACGCTTGTAGAGCGAACGACGTTGCATTATTATGGAAACCCTTTTTAACCTCCGACGCTAAAAGAGGGGTATTATAAGTTTGATGTGTGTGTGTGTATTTGTATGTCTGAGGCAACGTAGCTACCAAACGAATAGGCCGATTTTGATGCAGTTTTTAGGGTTTCGTAAGAAACGGGACCCTATTACTTAGACTCCGCTGTCTGTCTGTCTATCACCAGGCTGTATCTCATGAACCATGGTAGCTAGACAGTTGAAATTTTCACAGATGATGTATTTCTGTTGCCGCTATAATAACAACAAATACTAAAAACAGAATAAAATAAATATTTGAGTGGACTTCCATGGAACAAACGTGTTTTTTTTGCCGTGCGCGAGTCCGACTCGCATTTGGCTGGTTTTTTTATTGTTGTTTGTTTGCAGGTCAGCCGTCATTGTCAGATATAACGTTAGGCGACTCGCGCGGCGCGGCCAGCAATACTGCGAGCGCCTCAAGAGGGGGGGCCACGCCGGCTAACAACAATAGGCACGAGTCAGTACAATACTTGTTATTATAGTGTAGGAAAGGAACGTAGCGGACCCTCACAGTAAATCCTCAGTAGACGATACTTGACAGTATGATAGAGTATCATAAATGAAACATATATTGTAAATTATACAAATCGTTTTATTTTGTTTTTGGATATTTGTACATAGGTTTTGGTTCATACTAGATTACATCCCTGCAAAGTTTCATCCACTGAGGATTTAACGTTGGGGTCTCCATACAAAAGATCGTTTCTTTTACTACATTGTCAGGGTCAGTTCAGACAGAACGGAAAAACGCTTGAGCAATTTTCTGACTTCATTGCAAACTAGGAACGTATGTATTATTTATATTATAATATAATAAATAACCGTCATTCGTAGACCGTGCGTCGATATCGATATTCAATAAATTCATACAATTTTCAGTTTCAAATTATTGTAATACGATCCTATTTTCAATGAAGTCAGAAAATTGCTTCGGCATTTTTCCGTTCGGTCTGAACTGAAACAAGAAATCCTAAATGTTACCAAAATTAATCATTTAGAATTTTTTGTTTCGCTACGTATTTTAATTTTGCAACTTTCGGCTTTCGATGTTTATAGAAGAGTTGTTATTTATATATATTTTTTGTTGAGAAGTTGGTAAACAATTATCAGCACATCACTTTTTATACTGCTGGCGTAAATTTATCAAAAGGTTCTATGAAATAAATCTAGTATGTAATAGTACATTACAACCGAGAACGGGAAGCAATTTTTGCATTGTCGAGGATGGTTTGCTTTGGTTTTGATGGCTTTAATCATTCGAGGCAATGCAAATAGCTTCCACTACAAAGTTTGAATAATACTTTAGTCACAAATGTGGGGAAATAAAATTTTCTTAGTAAAAATACGATTATAAATTGGTTCGTGTGGCCATGTTAAAATGACCAGTCATGCTACCATAAAGTTTTATAAAAATAATGCTAGATGATAAGTTCTATCGATTTGAATTTGGAATATTTACTTCCTGCACAAGTGCGGGAAGTAAGTATTCAAATTCATTTTCGCATTGAATTTAAAATTTAGAATACGATGAACCAGACCTCCACGGAAATGTTGAACGCCCCGCATTCCTTTTCCAAACGGAATGATAACATTTCAGAGCATAAGTGAGTAAAAGAAGATTTCTAATGTCCCTCTGTTCTGCCACCAGATGGAGCGGCAGCGGCAGCGGCAGTAGCTCCGAAAGCGCGCGCACGAACAACGAGCAGCGGCTCCTAGCGTCCGCGTGGTACCAGCTAGGGGCCCGGTGCCACAGGGACGCGGTCGAGACGCGCTTCGCCCTCCTCTCTGCGGGGCACTCGTTCCTGGCGCGCCAGCGCCGCCAGCCGCCGCGCCCGCGCGCCCCCGCGCCCGCGCCCGCGCAATGACCCCCCCGACCACCCCTCCGCCTCCACTACAGGGGGGACGAGGCCGCGTGTAACGTCAACATTATATAACTTGTTAATGAATGAACTAAATATCGGATCATTTTGAACTTACCATCCAAATGAAGAATAACAGCGATTTTTGTATAATGACTTATCCTTACTTATGGGACCCCATGAACAACTGTAAAGAAATTTTCGCGATATCTCTTGAAACTGACAAGTTATATGGTCTAGAACACTGTTATTTTGTGTTGTAGAATCACCCTTACGTCGTTCGTAACACAGCACATATTTTAGTGCGCTTGGCATTTCCATCAAACCCTTATAACTTCAAAACTACTGGCTTGATTGAAATGAAACAAACATTTGTGTATTGCTAGACATTTAGCTACATGGTCATAAAGTTTCAAGTGATTTAACAAACCCAGTGTCATTCTCCATTTCAAGGATGTGTCCAGTCTATGAAACTAAACAACTTTCTCTAAGAAACATGTGTCGAAATCGCCACAAAATTTTGGTAATCCCATACTAAATTGACCACGTGATCTCTTTGATTTGTATGGATAGTCGGTTTGTTCTACATATTTGGCCATGTGTTCCTTAGAGAAAGTTGTTAAGTTAGATGGACTGAACATATCTTCAAAATTTGAATGGTAAGTTCTAAATGACCCGATATAGGAAAATTGTTTCTTCGAACAATCAAACTGAATAACTTCTACTGAAGAACCAATTTTGAAATCGCGAAAAAAACAGCTCTTAATTTTTTTTTTATTAATTTTTGTATGAAACAGCTGTTTTTTTTTTCGCGATTTCAGATTTGGTCCCATAGTAAAAGTTGTTCAGTTTGATAGTGCGAAGAAACTTTTTTCCTATTTTTAGTCAATTCATTATCAACCTGTATAAAAGTGTGTCCAAAGCAAGAAAACACGTTTTAAAAAAAACTATAAGTGACAAATAGAAAAAAATAATAGCAGATGCTTCAAATAGATGTTTAAATTGAAATTGTAAAATTACTAAACTATATAAAGAGCTTCACTTTAATAAAATAATGTAACTTTTTAACAAAATAACCTCACCCTTCTCAGGGCACTCGTCCGCTAACGTCGCCAGCCGCGGTAACGATGACTTTATACATCACCTACTGCATTACAAATAAACGAAGAAAATGTTTATAATTAGGTGAAAGTTCACCAACACATTTAACAGCTGACTATTTTAGTTTGGGATATATTTAATAGCACTTTAAATTTGATGAAGACAACTATAAAATTGTATATCAGCACTTTAAAATAATGGTTTGCACTATAACTGTCCCAACTCCGAAACCATTTGATTTCTGACAATCCATGTCAGACTGACCACTGTTATAATGAGATGGCAAGATTATAGCATCTTGTGGCTTAATGCATACACGCCATCAGGAGGGGTATTACAACCGCTTAAAACTTGCCAGGTTTATGAATTGTTATAATTATATCTCTTTCTCGCAATATGGCGAATAAAAGAGACGCATCGATAGCCATTCAGAAAACTGGCAAGTTTTAAGAGGTCGTAATACGGGGGCAGGTCGGTTCTGGCGTTGTTGGTCGCAATGGAACCTAACCTCTTCCTCAGCTCCTCTCTCGCTGCGCTCGCTCGTCGTCGCACCTAGTCGTCTGTTTACCAGTACTAAAATTATAAAATTAATTTGTATGGTGCAAAGTATTAATTTTAAAGCTTAGCTATTAAAATATATAGTGCAAAGTATTAATTTTAAAGCTTAGCATATTTATAGTGGAAACCATTATTTTTATAGTTCATTCAATAAATTTTGAAGCTAAACATTTTAAAGTGTCTCACATTATTTTTAAAGTGCATTTATATATTCCCCTTTTAGTTTTAACCGTCTATTTATGACGTTTTATGTATGGAGGAAATGTCAAAAACAACGATTAAAAATTAATCGGCTGGTTAAAAAGTTGGTGATCTTAGGTTTAAGAATTACCAAAAAAATTGTTTAGGTATAATTATGATGCTTTGAAACGTTAAACGTAAGGAGTATTTTTTATGGTTAAACTAGGTGTAAACTTATTCTTCGTTTATTTGTACGGCAAATAAAAAAATATATATATTGATAACATCTAGTAGTGTTCTGATCTTTTCCAAAACAATTTAAGTGTCCAAAATCTTGAAGCATTCCCATTTATTGAAATGGGCGTATAAACTCATTATAATTTAGTAATAATAAGAAATACTGTTCTAGTTGCGTGTAACATTAATCAAAAATGTTATACTTAATTATTTTAATTACTAAATTGTGCTGCTTATGATACGATATCTTTCGTCGATTTATTAACGATATAACCATAACCGTTAGAGCGTTTTCACATTATCCGATACGATATCGGTATCGGACAACGATACGATAAAGGAGGAAGTAAAATGTATGAAATTTGTGGCTCCGATATCCGATATCGTGCCGGACAATGTGAAAGACAGATACATATTTCATACATTTTACTTACCTCCGATATCGTATCGTTGTCCGATACCGATATCGTATCGGATAATGTGAAAAACGCTCTTACGGTCTCATTCAGGTTATATTAATCTGAAATCTTTCGTTTAGCTTTAGATTTCTCATTTAAATTGTCAAAGATTAGCATCCTAGCCTCCCTAGGCATAGCTTTCAATAATTTTAACAAAATTAAAGCGAGTATTTTGCTGTAAAGCTCGTTCGTTTAGATAGTGTCGGTACACCCGCAAGCAAATGTATTCAGAGACAGGCATACCGGCAAGTTTTTGGTAATGTTACTGATAATGGTAACAATACTGTTATCGGTATCGATAATTATTTAAGTTGTACCATAGTGTGCGGGAGGGGGAGGGGTCATGTTTTTAGATAATGGTGTCCGTCCCTACTTGTGTTTATTGTAATAAAATACGAATACAAATAATACACACAAGCGAGGCGGAATGAGAATGTTTCATCTTGAGGCACTTCACTGTCCTCCCAAAGACGAAAAAAACATTTTTAGTATACGTAGCAGAGTCAACAAACACAGCCTTTCACTACGCGGCGCGGCGCTTCGATGTAAACTGCCAAAATCTAAATTGACTTGCCGGTGTACGCCGCACGCGGTATCCTTTGTTTATGCGGCGGCATCCTTTGACAAGGGGGCGTCCATTAATCACGTGATGTTTTTTTGGCCAATTTTTAACCCCCCCTCCCCTTGGTGATACATGGTGAGGTTTTACGTTACACCCCCCCCCCCCTCTAAATCACGTGTATTTTTTCGCAGTGGGCGGGGAAATCATCTAGTAATTGTAAGTCAACAATCACACACAGTTTTCGGTTAAAAGTCACACGTTCAACGAAAAAATTAATACACGTGATATCTCACTACACCCCCCCGTCCCCCCTTGTGATACTTCGTGATTTTTTCAACTACCCCCCCCCCCCCCCCCCTTTCGAGGCTCACGTGATTAATGGACGACCCCCAAGAAGCGGCACGTGCAAAGGCGGCGCGATAAAAGGGCGACACTATCTAACCGAATGCGCTTTAAACGATTTAGCTTTGGTTTTATCGTTGAAAATTAGCGCGGTTGGACTCCTGGGGGTATTACAACCTCTTAAAACTTGCCAGGTTTATGAATTAGTATAGTTACATCTCTTTCTCGCTGTATACCAAATAAAAGAGACGCATTGATAGCCATTCAGAAAACTAGCAAGTTTGAACAGGCTGTAATACGGGGTCTGTTCTCCACACCTGCAGGCAGTGATGTTTTCCAGTTTGTACCGTATACTAGAAGATTGCCTGTAAATTTATTTTTTCTATCCTGTACTAGATAAAGACGTAAACTGTGATCATAACCTAGAACAAACTAAAGTGTTAAATAACATAGATAGTAGACAATGTCTGAATTTCATTAAAGGTTCACACATGCGCACCTGAGTCAACAGTGCGGCGCGTGTATTTTAGGAATAAAGAATACCTTTAGAATCTTTAGGTAATATCTAAAGGCAAGTAATTCTAGCATATGTTTGCGAGCGTTTAGCGCTACGTTCGTGTAGTTCAGGAACGTTTGCGACATGCACGCGTGCACGCAAAGTGGACGTGCTTATTGTGATCAACCTTCTTGATCAAACTTCAACCGAGGCGTATAAATTGAGTGCTCGTGCGCAGGTCTGTGTGAACTCACCTTTATAAACCAGTAATGTAGTGTTTTCTTCGATCAAAAATATCCTAGATAACGCTTCACTTACAAAAACAGCAAGCGAATATGGCACAGACTGACAAAACAAGTAAATAAAAAAACGACCTACAGCGTTTATCAGTTTAATTTATGCCTTAGTTGTTAAATATAAAGCGCAATTTTGTTTGTGTCAACGTTCACTTGTTTATGATCTTACAATACGAATTACAAAAAGCTATTCGAAATGTTGAAATTCGTAACACCATCCTGAGTATTTGTATATGTAAACAATAACCAAATCCAACTTTAAATAGTAAGAAACAATGAAGACAATACCTTGTTTAAGTTTGTACATATTATATTTTTTTTTATTGATTTTTTAAAATAACCAACATTTAGCCAAGCATCAGTGAATGTTGGCGTTGGCGCGTAAAAGTTAAAAAACTTTGTTTTATTGAAATAATTTAGATGTTTTATCATTTACATTTACTTTCCGAAAGTATGATTTTCCATTTGATATATTCGTGTTTTGATAATAATTATTATAGCTTTTAGGGTTCCGTACCCAAAGGGTAAAAACGGGACCCTATTACTAAGACTCCGCTGTCCGTCTGTCTGTCACTAGGCTGTATCTCAAGAACCGTGATAGCTAGACAGCTGAATTTTTCACAGATGATGTATTTCTGTTGCCGCTATAACAACAAATACTAAAAACAAAATAAAATATTTTTTTAAGGGGGGCTCCCATACAACAAACGTGATTTTTTTTGCCGTTTTTGGTACGGAACCCTTCGTGCGTGAGTCCGACTCGCACTTGGCCAGTTTTTTAAATACATTGTGGCATGTGGCGTAAGTATGTTGGCGCAATCGCAAGCGAACTAACTCAGTTTGAAAGTGAGCCGTTATTGGCGGGGGCCGCTATTTAGACTCTGACTAGAGAATCGGCCGTCTTGGGGTATTCTTGATCGAATAGTGTAACAGTATTTTTTTTTACTGCATTTCGCCGCTTGTTATTGTATTGTATATGCGCGAGCGAGCCAAATATGGCAATATTTTTATCTTCAAATTGTTTTTTTTTTGCGGATGTTAAATATGCTTTATATTATTTTGATGCTCAAATAAGTTCAAAATGTTAGCTTAAAGTAAAATTTAAAATAGTTTTATGCCCGGTATACAATACAACGTGTTATTGAATGAACCCAAAATGGGGAAACCGTTTATTCGGACCATCAAACTGAACAACATTTACTATTGGACCAACTCTGAAATCGTGAAGAAAATAATCTGCTGTTTCATACAAAAATTAATAACGAAAATATCAAAATGTATGATGTAAAAGTTGTTCAGTTTGATCGTCCGAAGAAACGGTTTTCTCATTCATTAACACGTATATTACGAAACAATTTTATGAGACTAGTAGGAAGCAGACAAAAGCTTATTTACAGATTCTGAGTTACTAGGTAATTCAGTATCCTAGGCTAATAGAGATAGAATGATACAGTTGACTCCATTAATATGTTAGCACATTTGACAGGACTTTGATATATTTTAATGTGCGAAACACACCACATGCGTAAGCGTGCACGTGCACGTAGACGTACCATGGGCAACAGTGTCGCTTAACCACTCCTAAGGTTAAAATCGCTTGCACGCCGCGCCGTCACAACATACGTTTAGTTCGGCAGGAGCGATACGCGAGCACACGAATTTTGTTGCTAACTGGTTAAGCGACGCTGTTGCCCATAGTACCATGACGTTGTAATGTCTGAAACTTACTGTCATTTAGGTATTTACATATTATTGAACTCGACTGTATATACCAGACGTAATAATCCTATATTTATTGTGACTAGTGAAGTAAGTAATTTAAATTAAGAACAACTGCACATTATGTAGATAGTCATAATTTTTATTAAATAATTTGTATTGAATTTGATTAATTAGACGAGTTTTTATTTCAAAGCACATTAATAATTACAAAAGATGACGCTGTATATACTAAATACCCATAAAGCTTATGTGTTAAAACCTTACGTAAGAGACGTGGTATTTCGAAGCCTTACTACATTGTAAAAGCCAAGTATACCCAACTAAAGACTATTTTGTAATGGTTATCAGAAAAATAAAAGGGATATAAATATATTATTGGTCCTTGTATTTTTATAGCTTTCGAGAAACTTATAAATTAGGATTTCTAATTCCGCGGTTCATAATTTTAGTGTACGTGCCGGACTACAGCTGGGCCACAAAAAGTTGGAAATCTGACTTTTTGACTATGCCATGATGAAGTCGATAATTTGTCGGAATTTGTCGCCAAAAACCAGAATTTGTCGGGCTTGCGTTTAGGAGATACGTGTGGCTCAGCTGTAGAGACGTCTCTACAGCTGGGCCACACAGATCTCGAAAACGGAAGGTCGTAGCGAAAATCTGATTACTCGTGTGTGTAGCCGGTAATTTGTCGGATTTTGTCGCCAAAAACCAGAGTTTGTCGGTCTTGCGTTTAGGAGATACGTGTGGCTCAGCTGTAGAGACGTCTCTACAGCTGGGCCACACAGATCTCGAAAACGGAAGGTCGTAGCGAAAATCTGATTACTCGTATGTGTAGCCGGTAGTTTGTCGGATTTTGTCACCAAGAACCAGATTTTGTCGATCTTGCGTTTAGGAGATATGTGAGGTTACGCTTACGACCTTTCGTTCTCGAGATCCAGGTAAAAAGTCTCCATAGCGCATCCTCACATATCTCCTAAACGCAAGATCGACAAAGTCTGATTCTTGGTGACAAATTCCGACAAACTAACGGCTACACACTCGAGTTATCAAATTTTCGCTATGACCTTCCTTTCTCAAGATCCAGGTAGAAAAGTCTCCACAGCGTATCCTCACATATCTCCTAAACGCAAGATCGACAAAATCTGGTTCTTGGTGACAAAATCCGACAAACTACCGGCTACACATACGAGTAATCAGATTTTCGCTACGACCTTCCGTTTTCGAGATCTGTGTGGCCCAGCTGTAGAGACGTCTCTACAGCTGAGCCACACGTATCTCCTAAACGCAAGACCGACCAACTCTGGTTTTTGGCGACAAAATCCGACAAATTACCGGCTACACATACAAGTAATCAGATTTTCGCTACGACCTTCCGTTTTCGAGATCTGTGTGGCCCAGCTGTAGAGACAGCTGAGCCACACGTATCTCCTAAACGCAAGCCCGACAAATTCTGGTTTTTGGCGACAAATTATCGACTTCATCATGGCATAGTCAAAAAGTCAGATTTCCAACTTTTCTTTTTGTGGCCCAGCTGTAGTCCGGCACGTTTTTAGTGTCCACAAAAGTTCTGTATTATAGCTTGATAATAATTCACGTATACACTAATATTATTTTTAGTTAACTCGTTTGATTGATAACTTTGCATATGTTTAATAATTTTAATGGTAGGATGCGTTTCATCGGATACTTTCTATGACGTTATGTTGGCAGTAAGTACCGTCGTTGTAATCTTATTGCGATGGATTAAGGTTCAAAATTGATTTTCGGAAAATCAACATAACTGGAGACAGAGATAATAACCGATGAAAGGCACTCTATATTCAATCGCAGTAATGTGTAACTCATTAATTTTATTAATATTGTTAAATATTTCTAGCGACTAAAATGTGTCTAAATAGTTTTTTTTTATAAAGGTACTACTTGAGTCGTGCGATTGAAATCATGCCGAATATCCTTACTGCATATTTTTTATTAGACAGTAATACACAATATTACATCACATAAAACCAATGTAGATTCGTATTAATTTGTGATAATTTATAGCAGTAAGACCTACTTACAAAGCATTTTAAACTAATAGTATTTTACACCAATTGTTGTTGTTTCCCAATATCTGAACGATAATCTTCATAGAGGTGCAAATAGTGCAACTTTTTCTATTATTTATTGTAAAACTAGTTGTAAAATGTGATTGATTGTTGATAATGACAATATATTGAGTTTTGAGATGATTATATATATTTTTTTTCTACTTACGTTATTTTATTGAAAAAATACAGCACACAACTTATTCAACATTACTTATGCGGCTGTGCAGGGGTATTACAAGCTCTTAAAACATGCCAGGTTTAATAGTTACATCTCTTTCTCTCTGTATAGCAAATAAAAGAGACGCATTGATAAGCCGTTCAGAAAACTGGCAAGTTGAGCTTGTAATACAACGGGGGTTAATCTCAAGAAGGTATGTGTAGCTTGATTGACCGAATCCAACCATCCAACTAAACCCCATCTTTTTTTTTCTAGATTGACCCTATCATCTAGGAATTGAACCTAGGCTTTAGAAAAAGCTCTGATATCGCCTTTTTATACGTGCGCTGCGAAGTCATGGAGGCCGTCATTTAAACTAAGCTTTACCATTATAATAAAAAAGAACGCTATTGTTCTTCCAAAACGCACAGCATCATACTCCAGGCTTTACTCCACATAATTGAAATGTATATTAGCACAAAATGAAAACAAGTGACTCACAATCAACGTCGGGTCAACTCAACACGGCGCACTAAGTCGTGTTTACTCTTTCACAGGCACTAAAATGAACTTATAGCCTTTTGTGCAGTCGAACGCGAGGAAACACTTCGGTTCTTTGTGACGGTGTCTGGCATTACCATCTCGTTGTTGGCACAAGCACTTGTTTTATTCACATGCCTTGTTGATTTATTTTGTCGTAAAAAGGAATTTCACCCTTTCATTGAGGAACTATGTTGCCTATTGAAGGTTCGCTATTTGTTTTGTTTTATTGCTTGTGTGGGTTCATCAATGTACGACAATACACAATGCTTTTTAGAAAGTAGAGTTTGCTATCGAGAGCGTCCATAGAGGAAAAATATCACACCTATTTTTATGAATAAAAGAACAAAATATGAAATTTCATAATTTATTTTAAATGAGATCACAAGCATCTTAAAAATTTAATTACATTATCATTAACCAAAACAAAAATAAAAAATATAGATCACAGGAGCACACAATACTTGCACGATTTTTAATAAATAAACCACAACATTTACGTGAAGCTGTATGTAAGGTAAAGATACAATACCAAAATAAAGAATATAATAATAATAATAATAAAAAAATAACTTCTTCATGTCATTTCAATGATTTTGTGAATAAAATGTATTTTGTGACCTAATGACATTGAACTAGTAGTAATTTCGCAACAGTGCGTTGTTCTTATCAGTTTGATTTAAATCCGACTTGGAATTATTTACTGAAGTACTGTGTAGATGCTTCTAGTCTTATCCTAAACCTAACCAACGCCTAATTAGTCGAAGTCCTCATCGGAGTCAGTTTTCAGGACACTGTCCGATCCGGAGCCCGGTTCGCTGTCCACCGCGATTACCCTGCAAAAGTGTTTCATCTTTATAAAATTACTGTAAATAAATTAATTAATACAAAATCACAGTGCAAATTCGGAGCCAGGTTTGATGATTAAGAGTAACTGGAGCCTACATAGCACGTGATTTTGAATATCATTTGCTCGATTAAGAATCAATTTGCATACATTGTTTAACCTTATTACGACAAATAGTAAACCACCTTTGAATATAAATACCTATGATTCTTCCTAATTTTAATTTTTTAATACGATAGGTACTAAATTATTAGTTTCGCAGTAAAAAGAAAAAATATCTAGGAAAGGTTAGGTGTTGGTTACACAAATGGGATATTATTGAAACATGAACTCGCAAATTGCCTTGTTGGATGTGAGCTCACTCCATTTACATCATTATTATTGTATTGTAACATAACATCGTTCAATTCGATTATAAAAGCTAAGATACACAAGGATCATGGGCCTTAAATGGACTGGATAGTTTTATTTTATCTAGGTATACATATAAAACTCTAAATTGATTGATTCATTCATTGTTGGGTAGTTACCATTCATGGTGTGGGTGAGCACTAAGAAAGGGTTTTGGAAAATTCCCGTTGTACGGGGTGCTTCAGGGTGTTCCAGTTTGTATAGGGATTTGTATAGGGCTGAAGCTTCAGCCCTATAGAAGGTAGAGTCACCCTTTTTGGAGGATAGGTACCTTTCATGGTGTATGTGAGCACTAAGAAAGCATTTTAGAAAATTTACGTTATACAGGGTGCTGGGTGGGGTGCTACAGAGTGTTCAAGTTTGTACATTAATTTTTATGGGAAAATTTAAATGTGTGAAATGAGGTCTACTGATAAATACCTAGGTAAATTGGTAATCCGTGACTTTCAAAATAAATGCACAGCTATCTTAATCACGCGAATGAAGTCGCGGGCAAAAGCTAGTATTATATATTAGTTGTGTCATGTGTGGAAAGCTAAACACATGAATATCTGTTGCGTGCTAGATGCACGCTGGATGTAAAAACTCATACATATTTTTATGTTCAAATGAAAAAGATTGGCTTTGTTAGTCGACGAATGATTAAAATATTAGCGTTAGGTTAGTTTAGCGGAGGTGCCCAAACGGTCGATCGCGATCGACCGGTCGGTCGCGAGAGGTTTTAAGGTCGATCGCCAAGGATAACAGATTTGACACCTTGCACCCAATGTAGTTTTACTTTGCAACTTTTTTCCAATATCGGTAAAAATGTCGATCTCTTGGTCATAAATTGTTGCTATGTCGATCTCCTTAACAAAAAGTATGGGCACCCCTGGTTTAGAGCATACAGTGATTATCAATTTCTGTAACTTGCCTGCCTGCTTCTGCTCCTTTCAGACTTATTTCAATAATATTTCTGTTAAATAAAAAGAAATGCGTTTTAGGTAAAAAAATAACAATGAATAAATAATATTTTCGTAAAATTTGGCACGCGTTGATGTCTTTCGTAAGGTAGTTTTTATTACCACTTCATGTTCCTTATGAATTTGAAATAAAAATACCTCTGCAGTGGGTTATGTTTTGACACTTTAAGGAATCTTTTTTTAGCAAATAATAATTACTTAACAAAACAATAAGTATGCAGGTAATAATATTCGTGCTGACGGGCGTACGTAATCAATTCAATCATTATCTCTTGGTAAGGTATGAAATGAAGGATATGAATCACATCATCATATGTTTTCTCATGAAGTAGGTAGTTCTTTTGCGATTATGTATGAGAATCTCATACATATTCGCAAAAGAACTACCTACTTCAAAATTTATGATAAGATTACTATAACCTGCATGGTCAATCAAAATATCAGCAGGTCTTCCTTAAGGGTGCATCGTGCGTCCACGAAAGCCGCCAATCAAGAAAAACTAATAACAACGAAAATATAACCACAGACATATTATATCTATTATAAACTATTTTTGTATTGGTTTTTCCTCGTTTAAATGTGTTTGTGTAGTTACAATCTGGATTAACGCCAAAAGTGGCCATTTTAGGCGTTAATCCAGATTGTAACTACACGAACACATCTAAACTAAGAATTAACTGCATTTAAAAATAGTTGATAACTATTACTAGCTTTTAGCTTTCTAGCATATAACCTAGCGATTTTTAAAGCCCGAGTGAATAGGCTTCTTCTGGGCAAGCTCGCTTCATCTTCGGCCTCGGCCTCTCTTAGCCTTATGGTTCTCGAATGTGGCCAAGAGTAAGCCCATTTAAGGTAAAAAAAAAACTGAATTTTGTTAAACATAGTTATTTCGTTCTAATGACTATATTATATCTTGATTGGCCGCGCTAGTGGAGGCTCGGGGGCCCTTAAATGATGGTGGCCCTTGTAATAATTATTTTTCGGCTTTTCGTCTTGATGCCTGAGGAAATGATGCCTATCTTGTTAAGGTGACACCCTGAGCGAATGTGGCGCCGCGGTGAATTTTATTTAATATTATAATTCTAATACACCATTTTAATAATGTTTAATTGGAATTAATAGGGCCCACAGTCTAGCTCACTTCGTCATTGCCGTCGACGACCGTTATGACGTCACAGCTAACGGTACTGTAGACAAAAAAGTAATCATGTTTTTCAACTGTTTATAATTTTTTTCTTGTTTAAAGAGTGTCATTAATTTATATAACAAGTAAGGTTCGCCAATATGTAGCATCTTTACCCTTTTAATCATTATAAGAACACAAATAACGAACGTAATGATTAAATCAACAAAAACAAAAATTAAGCTTTGCATTGCTAGCCGTACTAGAATGGCGACGCAGGGGGTGCGGTATGACGAAGGGGGCCGGGAGGTAGCGGCAATGACTGCTAGAAGTAGATAGCAAAACTGCTAAAAGTGGCCGTTTTTGATGAATTTGCTATCTACTTCTACGAATGACTACGAGGGCATGTAGTGATACCTTCCAAAAATATTAGACCATAGGCCCTAAAAACTCCACGTAAAACATTATTAAAATCTTTTTCTATTATAACTTCTATAACTGTATCTATAACTTATTAAATAAAAACCTGTGAGGGCGCCACTTTCGGTCATACAACCGCCTTAAGTAAGAGCTTATTTCCTTCCACTACGCGGCTAGTCGCGCGCGACCGCCAGCCGCTAGCGGCTAGCTTTGCCGCGACTGCGTGCGTGACTAGTCGCGCGCGACTGGTCTCTGCCCAAGCTTATTTTCAAAATGGACGTCGAAGAAATAACATGTCTTTACTTGTTAACAAAAAGAAAACGAAAACATAGATTTTGGATACAACCATTGTTAAGAGAACGTACTACAAAAGGTGCATTTTATTCGTTCTATACTGATTTTCTCTTTGCTGCATACTTACCAGCCGCTAGTCGCGCGCGGCCAGCCGCGCAATGGATATTGCAAAATGGTTTTGCATAGATGTTGAGTCGCGCGCAGCTATTCGAGTCGCGTGGAATTTTGTAGTCGCGGCGGTTGTCAAGTCGCGGCCGCGTCAATGGAAATAGACTATTTGACTAATTTTGGAAAACAATTTTAAATTATTCCTTATTACGTAATAAGCGCACTACATTGATATTTCAAGAAAAATCAATGTATTTAATTGAAAAATCAATGTTAAAGTTTAAAATTTTTAAACCGCGCCAAAAACGCTATGGCTCTGGACACGAGACTTGTTGACGTCACAAGCCTGTAAACATTGTAATATCCTTAGCCAATTGACAGCCATCAATCGCGGATCCTAAGTCTATGGTCGTGTTAAACACCTGAAGACATATTTATTTACAGGCATGTGACGTCATCAGTCAGCTTAGAGTGTTTTCGCCACAGGAAAAATTTCAAATATTTTGCATTTTTCTAGGTGAAATTAATCAATTAATAGACTTAATTTAGTCCATATAATAGTTGAATATGTTTTTCTACACCATTATCTGTTAGGATGACCACAATTTATAGTATATTTTCAATGTTGTCAAATTGTCTATTGGTGTATGACTATCTGAATAAATAGGAATCGCACGCGGCCAGTCGCGCGCGGCTAGCCGCTTAGTGGAAATTAGGTCTAAGAGCTTCTCACCCGTTAAGGTCCTTGGTGAGCTGTATGTCTACGTTGGTGGCGGTCTCGTTGAGGCCATTCAGGGCCTCGCAGAAGTCGCTGCCGACGCTCTGCAGGTGCTGCGTGTTCAGGTGGAAGCCCTGCCACAAGAAAACATAAAGAGAAATACGTTAAAATGCCTAGTCAAGTCAAATTATTGCGACTTTATACAGGGTCATTATGTATTCACCATCCAAATTTTGAGGATATGTTCAGTCCATGAAACTGAACAACTTTCTTTAAGGAACACATGGCCAAATATGTAAAAATAAAAACTATCCATACAAATCAATGGGATCACGTGATCAATTTAGTATGGGATGAACAAAATTTTGTGGCGAAATTCGACACATGTTTCTTAGAGAAAGTTGTTTAGTTTCATGGACTGAACACATCTTCGAAAGGATTATGCCGATTTTACTATACAAGCTAGCAGTGGCGAGGAGTCAAAATATGGCAAAGGTAAGCCGGACCAATAATTTCTCTAAAAATTCTCCTAACTGTATGGTGGATTATAAGGGTGGGATTTCTAAAAGGGAAGCCGATACGAATCGGCATGTATGGACCCTTCGCCACTGCAAGCTAGGCCATGATGCGCTTTGATGAAATTACCAAAATACTATAGTAATTTTATAGTGATTGCATGGGAAGAATATCATTAAAATTTAATGCGGGAAAAAGAGAAATCTCAATCTCAAGGAGCCGTTTGGGGTTATAATTGTTTGACATTTTCCTATTATATGACATTTTGTTATCTACCTCTTATTGACATGACATGAGTCTGTCACAGATATGTATGGTTAATGCGCATCATGGCCCAGAATGCGGCATGATCCTTTGGATGGTAAGTTCAGAATGACCCGATATACTTGGCATTGAATGTGCTTACGGGCGTTAGATTGTGCTTAGGAGCGTTGATGAAATACGGTATTTATATAAACATTCAAGTCCGTTCCATTGCACTAAAAAGTTAATTGAAATATTTTCGATAAACAGTATTACAGCTAAAAAATTACAGCTAAAAATTTTCCATAGAATCAGAAATTTCTAATTATCTTTTTTAAAATAAGACATTTCAAAAATGTTGTTAACTAATTTTTTAGACTTATGTATCCTGCTAATGCGTATGAAGATTAATTAAAATCGGTCCATTCATTTCGAAAAATAAGGACTTGAAAGTTTGTATGTAAAGTCATTTTCGTCAATGCCCTTAATAAAAATAGGTAAGTACCTACTTACTTAAGTGCGCAAAATAATTTTTATTAACGTAAAATAAATAATAATAAGCTTACCTAACATAATTATGTTTTCGTAGGATATTTTTTAACTGTATGGTTTTTTAACGTTGACTGTAGTGTTTCTTTCATATAAGAAATTGTAGTTAAAAGAACTAGTACAATATTATGGGCTTTCCTGCACGACCGATAATGAGGCAACGACAAATCGTACGCAATAACTTATTATTTATGTATTATTTACGCGTCACAATTTATTACTACATAAGTATATAATAGGATTTACTTCAATAGTGATTTGTTCGAAAAATAAACATTAAGTTTAAGAAAACCAACTGCATTGCGAATTTATTTTAATGCGTTTGTATCGGCAAAGGATACGGCCCGCAAGGGTTCTTAACTACAAAATTAATGTCATCTCGTACTTCTTGTCATATTGCCGATAAATCATTATGTATGTACGGCTTTAGGTAATGTTATGAGAGTGACTTAATTTAAATACTTTGTCGATGGTGATAATTTAACTAAAACGCATCTTACATTTACATATGAGGTAGTCTGAACCACATTTTCACATGCAAGATCATTACGTTAGGTAGTCTAGTAACTGTACCTACTTAGTAAGGGATAGCTTCCATCCTACTAAATGTGAAAGTTTCTGGGTTTGGATGTTTAGATGTTTGGATGTTTGTTCCTCAATCACGCAAAAACTACTGAACGGATTTGGTTGGAATTTGGCACACAGATAGTAGATAGCCTAGATTAAAACATAGAATACTTTTTATCCCGATGTTCCCACGGGAACAGGAACCACGCGGGTGAAACCGCGGGTGGCCGCTAGTATTCCCATAAAATTAACTTGCGGAACAAAAATAACTCTCACAAGTTATTACCATCCAGTATCTATTACACTACACTGTACTGTCTGAATATCTAGAATATTAATCCAGTTGCCAGGATCTAAGTAGCCGTATCGTTACTTTAGATCAGCTGTCATTTCTAATTGGCTTAGATAAGATGAATCTTGATCATAAAAAGACTGCATGTTGCAGGTACTTGATGCTATGAAAGCAGGGTTAGATAAGGATGGTGTATTTACTTCCATACGATTTTGTTACTTTCATAATAAAGAGTAAGCGACTCCTCCTTATACGGAAAGATCAATTTAGATAGATAGATAGATAAACACTTTATTGCACACACACATTACAGGAAATACAGTAACATAAAATTTAAAACTATGGTGAGCAAAGGCGGCCTTATCGCTCAGAGCGATCTCTTCCAGACAACCTTTGAGACTTAGGATAGCTGAAGAGATATGTGAAAGGCAGTGTGCCAGCAACATACACGTTAAAACAGTACAAATTAACAAAATAACATAACCTACTAAAATTATAACCTAATAAACTTACACAAATACAAAGCAAATAAAAAATATACTACATATATCTAAATAATAAGAAGTGTTGCAAACTAGGATTTTGACAAAAGATAAGTGCGCAAATTCCTCTTGAATGTGGCAAGGGATTCGGAGTGTCGAACCTCGGGTGGAAGGTTATTCCACCGACTTGCAGCCTTAATTGTAAAAGAGTCTTGGTAGTAACCAGAGTGGGTTAACGGAATATTCAGGAGATTATCAGTTTTGCTCCTGAGTGCCCGGTTATGATCCACACCGAGAGGTTGGAAACGTTCTTTAAGGTAAGGGGGGGATCTAGGGTCATACAGGATTTTGAAAAGCAGCGTGAAAACGTGCTCCTCGCGACGCAACCTAATGGGAAGCCACCCAAGTTCCTTTCTGAAATTAGACACGTGATCGAACTTGCGCAATCCGTATATGAATCTAATGCAAAGGTTCTGTAGACGCTGCAGTTTGTTCAGCAAGTTTTCATTGAGGTCAATTACAGAAACATCTGCGTAGTCAAGTATAGACAACAGGAGCGATTGCGAAAGCTCGATCTTGGTCCTGACAGGGAGTAAGTTTTTCCATCTCCGCAAGGAACCAGCAGCAGCGTAGACCTTTCTGCTAACTTCGGCAATATGGGGAGACCATGACAGCGTACTGTCGAAAAGGACGCCAAGGTTTTTAACGACATCACTAAAAGGCAAAGGAACAGAATCAAAGAGGAGAGGTGGGACATTGATATGTTTAAGTTTGCCAATCTGTTTTGCCCCTCCAATAATGATAGCTTGCGACTTATGATCAATTTAGTAAAGTTACTTCATGGTAAGTATTATGTAAAACATCAACCAAGTTTTTACAAAAGATTTTTAAAAACTGTTTAACTTAGACGCCTGTTTAAGCGTGATGCTGTCTCTTTCAAACAATATTGTCGAAAAAGTGACAACATCACATTTAAACACGCGTCTAAGCTAAACAGTCTTTAAAAATCTTTTGTAATTCTTTAACCCGAAAGAAAATTAATGAACTTTTTAACAGACAATTATTTTGACTATAAAAATTTAGTTTATGAACAACTAGCGGCCGCCCGCGGTTTTACCCGCGTGATTCCCATTCCCGTGGGAATATCGGGATAAAAAGTATCCTTTGTTTTAATTTAGGTTATCTACTATCTGTGTGCCAAATTTCAATCAAATCCGTTCTGTAGTTTTTGCGTGATTGAGGAACAAACATCCATACATCCAAACCCACAAACTGTCACATTTTAATATTAGTTAGATATCAGGTTTAGGAAGGAATTTACTAAGTTACTAAGTACCTAGCATATAGGATCCCTAGACGATCCAGTGAAGTTTTAGATTGACGTCCGGTTAGATGGCAGGCTGTTAATAATATAATTATACAGTCTTGAATAAGTTTATTTTTAAGTAGGCATGTAATTATGCACTATAATTCAAATATTAAAGCCCTTACGTAAGTACTGCGCATGTTGCCTGAAATTATGGGCTGATCTTGCCTAATGTATATTTTATGAAAGTAACTACACCTTAGTTAAAATATATAGCACCATCCTGTTTACTATAATGTACCTAACATAGTCGTACCTATACGTACAAACTTTTCCGAAGCCATTTTGCGTCAATTTTTGATTCTCAAAAGTGTGAGTACCTACAGAACTAACTCTTACCATTATTTTGTGTGCTAAGTTTGTGCCGTTCCTTCTCTGTCATTTTGTTCAAATTTATAATTTTATCATGAGAACCTTGCGGTAAGGCAAGTTCCTTGCCTAAATATTCCCATTTAGAATTCTTACGAACCTTTCTTATTCACCTTACGAATTTTGTGGATGGTGCAATTCCACAGGGTAAAAACTATCCAGAGTTTGAAGTTACGCTGATTTTTAAGACGATTTTTCTATGAATGCAATGAGGAACTTTTTGGTATATCTTTCATTTTGTCATAAATTATAGATCTGACACATTAGTTGTTTATTGCTTTCTCTGTGATAACAACAAATAATCTAACATATTACACGAAAGTAATTATTTTCAAATGTAATAATGTATTATACGACGATTTAAATCTTTGTTATACGATAGACATCGTGATATATTGTTAATAAGAAGTTTTGCTTTTTCTTTATGATTTTATGTTTTTATTTCTTCTTGGTTTTCTTTTGATTCATTCTAACAAAATGACAACATGACCTAGTGAGGACGTGACCTAAGGAGGACATGACCTAGTGGGACTAGATGTCCGTACGTAAAGAGTTTCCTATGAGAATTTCGGGAATAATATTTTAAGTATCCCTATTTTTCACGAACTAGTAGAAAGTGCTGCTTTTGCATTTATTGACCAAGCGAGCCCGATTCAGCTTTTGTCTGCCCGGCCAGAACGGCTTTCCAGCTGTCCGTCTGTTCTCCTCCACAGATCACAGTTTTCAACCGACTCGTGAAATTTTGTGAACAGGTTCTATAATTACAAAGGTTTTTCTGTCGATTCAGTTTTTTTTTATTTATTTTTTTTCAAAAAGCGGAGATATGGGGAAAATCATATTTCAGCTATTTCTAAAAATGTTCAAAAAAAAATGTCACAAGCGCGAGGTTTATACCTCTATAGAACTACTAGTGATATCACTAGTGGGTCGTGTTAGTAGTATTGGATAGTGTTTACCTTAAACGGTCCCCGGTCGAATCCGCAGAAGGAGGCCTCCATGGTGTAAGAGCGCGTGACACCGAGGTGCCGCCACACGGTGACGCGCGCGGTGCTCTCGCGCTCGCGCTCCACGCGGAACGAGCACGAGCCGAGCGCGAACGCCGGCGACACGCGGTGCATCAGTGCGGGCAGCATCTGTCATCAATGCTATGTTATAAAATAGAGAGACTGACAGAAGTTCAGCTTAGTAGGTACTAAGGGCGCTCGAGCATCGTACACACACAATACAGCTCTCATCGCTGCATGACGTACATCCTCGAACTGGTTTGATATTGGTTTGAGATTTCGATTATACTATCCCCGTCAATTGGTGATGCGCCTGGCGGCCATGATTTTAACCTCAAAAACGAAAAACAATCGTATTTTTTTATATACCTAGACCCTTTCTTATTGAAAATAAGAATTCAATAATTAATAAATTACATTACATATTAGAATTTTACTGTTTTTTGTATTTTTTTGTTGCGGATGACGTTGATGTGTATGTTATTTTGACAAGGTTCCAGCGCATTACCAATTGACGGAGATAGTACAGTGGGTGAGAGGTGTCTATGTGTGCGTTGCTCGCGCGCGCGAGTGATAAGCTAACTACTATAGGTACTCTCTCTATATTGTGGCTATGTTAGCCATCATTAGATATACCCAGCAGTGGGTGACATGCGGCTGATATGGGGTCGTCCATCACGTGAGGCTCGAAAGGGGTGGGAGGGGGTTTAGAAAAAACACAACGAAATATCACAAGGGTAGAGGAGTGTAGTGAGACATCACGTGTATTTATTTTTTCAGTGTACGCGCGATTTTTAAACTGAAATAATCTGCACCTAATGTTTGCTGGATATTTTAAAGATAATTTCTTTGACAAAAAAAATACGCGTGAATTTTCGTCTAAAACCTTTCACAGGGGGAAGGGGGGTATGAATAAAAGTTGCTAAAAACATCACGTGATTAATTGGCGAGCTCTGTGATGATGTAATCGTAGGAAAATTACTTCTGTAACGACAAAATCTGGGCATAATCGAAGAAAATTAAATAACATAATTAGCTTAATTAATTGTGGTGTCCGGGTAAAGTATACTTGCACCAACTTTTCACACAGGGGTGCTGTAAAAGGTGAAAGGGACTTATGAATAAGGCGCAGTACATCTAAATCCTCCTTGGTTCAGAAAATGGACAGTGTTTTCCCATGAGAACCGTCTAATACTGTGATGTCAACGATATTCCATTCCTAAAGGATGCACTACGCAATACAATAGCAAAGCTGAAATGTGGCACATGCCGTTTGACAAATCACACAACACTAAATGTCAAGTTGTATGATAAGTATTGGGGGACTTTCATAGTAGGCTGCGTTTTGGGGGAGTTAAAAGTGTCCCACAAATGCCATTGTCATGCAATATCCACAGTATAGATGATCGAAGTGTGATGTCCAAATCTTCTGTTAAGTGCGGAAATTATGTCAACATCCTCCCGCGTCCTTCCGCTCCTGTGGACTATGATGGACTGTTTTTATGATAGATCATCACAGAGCTCGCCAATTAATCATGTGATGTTTTTATTTTATTTATAACGCACCAAGTTCTACAACTATTTGCGACGTAGGCAAATTTTATGGGCTCATTCCATCTCAACACGATCACATTTCTGATTGTGTTCATTTAGCTGTCGATCGAAATATAGTGGATAATTACTTTGCCATAGAGCAAAATAAATCAGTGGTACTGCTCTACCGTCTATTGGTATCAGTTGAATGGGCAACATGGAATAATTTTCCTGCGATTGTAACAAAGTTTTACAACCATTCCGAAGTAAACATACTTATTATATGGGCTTATTCCATCTGCACTCGATCACATTTCTGTTTGTGTTAGCTGTTGATCAAAATATATGGAATGATAGCTTTGCTATAGAACAAAATAAATCTGTAGGTGGATTGTCGACGGTATTGCCTTGGGCAATCTAAGCAATAAACTCTCCACCATCTCGATCATCAACGACCTGCGCTGAGACTAAAGGGAGTTTGATGAGAATCTCTTGTCAATTTCAGCACGATTTCCTTCGAATAATCCAAAGTACGAATGGTTTTGATTTTAGTCCTTTCTACAGATATAAAATATTTCATGAGTCAAGCCAGTTTCAACTTAAACTTTTTATGCGGTATCCAAACGAATTTGGTGAGTTTAAATCTAACGATCTATATGTCTCAGACACTATTGTTTATTCTCGTCCCACAAACATGGGTACATAAAAAAATAAGTAGATATTATGCATGTAATGCAGGCTTTGTGGCAATCATGGAACTGTTGATGAAAAACATGTATAGTTTGGTTTACTTTTCGTAAGATCAAGGGAAGATAATAATTTTAGTTTTCGTATAATCATTAAGGCATTAATGATGTCTCCAATAAATTAAGTATAGACACTTCCTATTGCGATTTGCGACTCGTTAGAAAGACTGGAATTGCTGGTTTGTAGCATTTTAAATCTAAACTTTTTTTGCGTCAGTTCTGTTATGTGTGCAATGCACCGATATGGCAGGCTATTGCCTTCGAAGCTACGGAGCAGCTTTAATTGGTAACTGGTCATTAATCATGCTTGTAATGTTTTATTCGAAAACTTTTACTATTGGAAAATATAAATCTCGTGTATTTTCTTCCAACTTTCGTAATTAAATAAGAATAATTGGCGCCATTGCATTATGGTTTAAAAAAAATGTTACAGCAAATCAACAACAACACAAGGGCGCGTGTTCCAAAACCGGTTGTAAAACGGCAACTTTTTAATGATTTTATAAGGTATCACTTGAAATCATTACATAGCATTCATTTATACCTAAAGATTTCTGGTTTCTGTTATTCTGGGTTAATTTTTTTTCCCAGTAAGTATTAAAACTTATACCTATACATATTTTTAAAGTCGTCAGCTTGGTTTGGTTTAACTCGAAGTTGTTTACAAACCAGGTATTTGACAGGTTCGTCCTGGACCAGTCGGTCGTTGCTGCACCAGCTCTCGGCGGCAGCACAGCCGTAGAAGAACACGTTCTTCTTGCGCGAGTGTCCGTGGTAGTCGCAGTAAACCAGCGGGGGCTTCTTCCACACGCGTACTAAGTACTCTATCAGACCCTGTAAAAGTGGCAATAATGAATCAAGCTATCCTCATTCAAGAGCTATTTTAGTGTCTGGGTGGGGCTCAGAAAAAATGTACCATCACACACGGGAAATTGTAACACACGATAACACACTGGAAATGCGTAACACATTGGAATTAATGTTAAAGTCAGTATACACAGTGACAAACTATACGTTTGACTTTATAAGTATTGAGCCTATGAATAGGCATGATTTTATGACCTCTAACAATAGAAAACTTTGGTTTTAAGTAATACAAAGTATTTTTTGAGCATAAATTCACGTGTGTCACGTTACACAATGTCGTCACCCACGTAACAAACGGGAACAAACACACGTGAAAAAGTAACTTCAAAGTCGTGTAGCAATTTCAAATGCTATGTAATCAAGTGGAAAAATGCATTATTCTATAGTATAGTATTTACTTTAAGTCTAAAGACTTCAAAAAAATCTATTTTATTACTTACCATGAAAAATTGCTTCCTAAAAGTCAATGACCAACTCGTAACACATACGTTAGCGTTTTTTTTTTCATGTAAACTAAGATAGCTGTCAGATCACTGACATTATTATTAGATTGTTGAAATGTTGCCAACATAAAAAAATAATGTGAAGTGTTTCTATCCTCAATAACAAACCACTACCATTCTGCCGTGTCAGGCACATCTCTTCTATCTTGAAAAACAGCATTTTGAGTAAATCGTCCTTAAAGTTTTTGACAAATTAAAAGCTATATTTTCTTTATTAACTGTATGATATAACTTTTTTGTTTTTAATATTATTATAAAAGGAGTACAGGAAAAGGGGAAAAAAATCTTTTTAATTTAAGTTAATAATTAGATTATTCATTTTCATTAGAAGAGTTAGGTATGGCCATTGTTTCATACAAACGTGGTCACGCGGCCTATCTTAACTCAAGTTAAAATAGATATGTAGGAAGCTTTTACCATAAAAATCCAAAATCAATTTATGTTAACTATAGTTGTATGAGATATATTAGAGGAAATCTTTTTACAGCTTCAAAAAGCTTTTTACATGAACTGTCACATGCCTTGCCTTTTTATTTAGATTATGATGATGTATGTATTACTATTTAAACTAGACTGAACTTTAGACGTACTTTCACACTACATCGTCTTCCTTTAGATTTAGAGTAGGTGTTTTATCACTTAAACTTTCCTGACTTGTAGATCATCATTGTTGATAGATAAAAAATGGGACCAACTTGGAAACGAACCTCATGTTATAACGTTTGAATCATTTCAATCGGTTCAGCCGTCTTCGAGAAATCGGTGTACATACATATAAAAAAAAATATACGCGACGAATAGATAACCTCCTCCTTTTCAAAGTTTTTGAAGTCGATTAAAAACATAAGAAGACGATGCAAACTTTTGTATGGAGTATAGCCCTCTATGGATGCGAAACGTGGCCAATGACGCAAAAAGATAGAGAAAGGTTGGAAGCATTCGAGATAATGTATTGGATAAGGATGGAAAAGATAAGCTGGACTGAGATGGTGACAAATGAGGAAGTACTATAAAGAGTCAATGAAAAACGTCAGATATTGAAAATCATAGAAGACAGAAGAGGTAGGCCGATGATCGGCCACTTGATAAGACACGACAAATTAATAATAAACATTATAGAAGGAAAAATAAAGGGAAAGAGAGGAAGAGGAAGACCAAGAAGAACGTACATGGAACAGATCAAAGAGAAGGCAAACGTCGTGTCTTATCAAGAAACTAAAGAACTGGCCTTGAACAGAAACAAGTGGAGGAAGCTACACATACAAGAGCGCGGCTCTTAAGTTATGAAAAGAAGATACATTGTCGCTCTTCTTATACTTTCCCTTTGAACTGTTACATTTTCACCAATCAAACTAGACTGATCTTTAGACATATTACCACTTTTCTTACTTCGTTTAGATTTAGTAGGTGTATCATCACTTTAACTTTTCTGACTTGTAGATACATTGTCGCTCTTCTTATACTTTCCCTATAAACTGTTACATTTTTCACCACTCAAACTAGATTGATCTTTTGACATATTACCACTCTTCTTACTTTCTTTAGATTTAGTAGGTGTTTCATCACTTTCCTGACTTGTAGATACATTGTCGCTCTTCTTATACTTTCCCTTTGAACTGTTACATTTTCACCAATCAAACTAGACTGATCTTTAGACATATTACCACTTTTCTTACTTCGTTTAGATTTAGTAGGTGTATCATCACTTTAACTTTTCTGACTTGTAGATACATTGTCGCTCTTCTTATACTTTCCCTATAAACTGTTACATTTTTCACCACTCAAACTAGATTGATCTTTTGACATATTACCACTCTTCTTACTTTCTTTAGATTTAGTAGGTGTTTCATCACTTTCCTGACTTGTAGATACATTGTCGCTCTTCTTATACTTTCCCTTTGAACTGTTACATTTTCACCAATCAAACTAGACTGATCTTTAGACATATTACCACTCTACTTACTTCCTTTAGATTTAGTAGGTGTTAATCGCTTAAGCTTTCCTGACTTGTAGATAGATTGTCACTTTTCCTATACTTTCCTTTATGAACTGTTAAATTTTTCACCACTTAAACTAGATTGATCTTTTGACATACTACCACTATTCTTACTTCCTTTAGATTTAGTAGGTGTTTCATAGCTTTAGTTTTCCTGACTTGTAGATAGATTGTCGCTTTTCTTATATTTTCCTTTAGAACTGTTAGATTTTTTTACCACTTAACTAGACGGATCCTTAGACATACTACCACTCTTCTTACGTTTTCCTTTAGATTCAGTAGATGTTTCATCGCTTAAGCTTTCCTGACTTGTAGATACATTGTCGCTCTTCTTATACTTTCATTTAGAACTGTATTAATTAAACTAGACTGATCTCTTGATTCAAATTACGCTGTTTTGGCATGGTCAGGTCACGCGTATCTATTCTAACTATAGTTAACAAATTTATATAAAGAGGCATGAATACGCTGCAAATACAGAGGAAACAAGCCTAAATATTATAACTTGAGTTGAAAGAGTTAGGCATGATTGAACAACTAAAAATTTAAGTTGAACGAATTGGTCAATTGTAAGTTCTCAGGAACTAACCACATTTTTTTTTTGTTTTTGTATTATATAAAAGGTTAAATTTAAAACACTTTGGCAGTGGTTAGGCGTAACTTGATTATTTCAAGTTAGCAGAGTTGTGTGTGACACGGCAGCATTGTAACAAACTGACTATAACACACGGGAAATAAAAGGAGGACACTTTTTAAATCCAACGTTTTTATTATTATAACTGTAATAATTCTGGTTTATTGACGCATTAATTATAGATCAGTTCCAATACCTTACTCTATTAAATAAGATTGCCCTGTACATACAGGCTACACGATGAAAAATTAATTTAATGATTTTTACAAGGGGCTGGGACATTTGTTTTTTCTATGGAACTAGAAATGATTCCTACTGATAGCCAATATTTTTTGTTGTTATTTTAAATGTTTTGATATGGCATTGGCCTGATATTATTACATGTGAATATATTGAAGCATGTACAGAAAACAGAAATCTTTTCCTGGAATTAAATAATGGTTTATAGCTTTTTAAAGTAAGGTCCACGAAAAATTTCGATAAGTTACAATTTTTGTGAGCCCCACCCGTCTATACTTTGGGGTAGAGACCTGCAAGCTGCAGGCCTATTTTGTAACTCAATTGACAGCTTAAAATGATCATCTCTGATCTAAGTTGTAAGTACACAGCATGTACTTACAACTTAGATTAGTGATGATCATTTTAAGCTGTCAGTTGAGTTACAAAATAGGTCTGCAGGGCCTATCAAAAAGCTTATCAACGGTCGGAAGACAAAAATAGGTAGTTAAATGTACCGATGTAGGTATATGAGAAACATCAAACTGCATTCCTTGCAGTTACTGCTGATTATCACTCGTAATGTATTCGTTTTTAATCTTAGTTCGTAACACCCGTTACCATGAAAGCATATTTTGAATCGAAATTTTATGTTTAGCACCTATTAGGTATGTCTATATTCACCTTCGTATGGTAAATGGAAGGATGCAAAACGGGACTCGGCTTACACCACCGTCTATTCAGGTCTTCATTAGTTAGGCCGCATCGATGGCTGTAACAAGAAATAACATTTTATAAGACGAGATCAGGAGATACCTAACCCGGAAACTATCGGCCGGCAACTTGTCGCAGATAACTTCTTGGGATATGTCCATCGGAGCGAAATCAGCTGACGACGGGAGTCAGCTAACTCTTATTAAAATTTCATATAATGAAAAGGTCGACCTCAAGTAAAAATGTCAGTCCAGTCTTCATCTAGTTTGGTATTCCGTCAAAGATAAATATAGGCACAAAGAGTGCCGATGTATGACAGCTCACTTAATTTATCAGGTTAGTCCTTAACTAGTTAGTCGGATTACTGTATTAAAGTGTCTAAAACTTCACAACTTAACAAGTCTGGTTTTATGGTAATTGGACAAACAAAAGTGCATAAGCTGTTGACTCTTTTTACTGCCAGTCTTCTGATGCACGCTGTCACAGAGTTAATGGTCGACTGTCACACTCACAATATTATCTTTACTGAATAATTAACTGGACTATAAAGCGGTTGTTTCATTAGATGCGCGACACGATCGCGTTTCGTTACCTTTTAATATGATAATTGATTCATACGCTTATGGGACGTCGCTGGACAGAGAGCTTTTGTGGACAATTTGATATGACAAGCTATTAAACGAAATGAATGGCTGGCCACGTAGGAATTTCATGGTGCGTGAGAGGCGGATGGCACACGCATCCATACCATTCATCGTTTTTGTATGTACCTAAATTATCATCACGTATCCTTCATTTTGATGTGATCTTTATAAGTAAAAAGAAAATGAAATATTGGATAAATACAAGATTGTCTCTTAACTACGTAATTTTTTTTTCTCTCGGTTACAATCAGCATACATTTTTCATTTGCAATAATCGCGCTGAAAAAAACCTAAACTTTGATATTTTTTTCCAGCTATTCAAGCTATTTGGCTGCAGTAACATCGAAGCTTCCGCAAAGTTCCTTTTTTTCCTCGATACAGTGGCCACGTCGATTAAGACAGAACATCTACTGCCATTGTGTCATTATTTACAGCTAGGTAAACTTGAGTGCGTCTGCAATCTACGACAATTCACTACAGCTCTCCCGTTATTAAAGGGCAATTCTTATAGAGTACGTGCTCCTGACATAATCGCATTCAGTCAGATACGTAACGGACAAAGAAAGCATTGCTCCAGGTAACTGTAAATACCTATAAAAACGCTGATATTTTACCTTATCCTCGAGCGTTATGTCCACAGAAATCGTGGAAAGGATCATAATATAAAACAAAAAAAAACGACTGCCCAAACGACTTCCCGAGTTCCCGAGAACTGATTCGTTTTAAATTCACACCTCACAGATCTTGATAACGGAAAACGAGCCTGTGTATCGACAAATTATATTCGAGATAAGGGCTTTTTTTGTGTTACCTTTTAATACGGTCAACGATTTCAGCGGAATTTAATAATTTGTATGATTCAAAGCTGCGTGTTGCGACGCGAGACTATTCGCAGTTCTACGAAGTGGTCCTCGTGTGCATTTTTTCCTGGAGTAAGCGGTCGTTCGTCCAATTAGGAGTGGTTCAGTGGAGACACATCATTAGCGGGCGCGGAGTGCGCGCGCAGGCAGGTCCTCGACTCGCGCGCGCCGCGCGCCGGCCCTGGCCGCGGCCTTCGCCCGCCGCCCGACCGGTTGCGCATCTTTTACTCTAATCAGGGAAAAAAATAAGCGATGGCAGCATGCGCAAACGAAAGCGAACCAGCGACAAGCTGCGCACTGTCCGCCGTGTTTTATGGCAGATTCTTGCGGTACCGGTGCAACCGAGAGGGCTGCTGGCGGAATTATCCTAGCAGCTTAAATAACACATATAAATACGATTGCGGATCGCAAACATGTATAACCCCCACAATAAGAATAATTTTATTATTCTATCAAGACATGCCTGATAAGTATTTTTTAATCGCTTTACTGCAAATTGTTTGTCTCCTTTTACGTAAAACGTAAGTAAGAATAATTAGCAGGTACAGTCAAGTGTTTCACAGAAAAACTGTTCAGGTCAAATAAGCACCATTATGTTCTAAAGGTTGTAGGTGCATATTATGTAGTTTCTTGTTAGGGTTACATAAATCAATAGTCTAATTATGTAAATATCTCGTAGAAAAACCGGGGAGCAGTAGCCCTGCGAGGGCTGCAGTGAGGTCCACACGGCGCGGCGGCTGGCTGGTTCAAGGGTCCAGCAGCGGCTATTTATAGCGCAGAGCGATGCTATCAGGCCTATGCCGGCCGCGGCCTCGCTCGATCTTTACCCGCCCTCTATGCACCCCTCGCATAACGTTCAGCCTATAAAATAGACCAAATAAACGACCATTTTATTTATTCCACCTATTTATAACATATGTCCATTGTTTCTACCTCGGCAGGAATTCGTAGCCAACGGGCAATTCCAACCTTCTTTCGAGACGATAACATTGATCAAATTGAATGTTGATAAACACCACGTTGTAGCCGTTCGGATGCGTAGAGACAGTGGGTAATAAGTTACCTTTGGCAGAGGGTGATTTGTTCGAGCGGGGCTCGAGCGAGCACACGTCAAGTTAATCCTTATTCTGCGCGCGGAGGCTGTTTCCTGCTGGTCGCACCCAGAGAGCATACAACTGCGCCTCCATCCATAGTTCGTATTCAATCGCGCGCTTGATGCGTCTCTATCATTGCGTTAGAAAAGACAGTATGTAGAGGCGAGTGAGGCAAGGTAGCGCAGTTAGAGGACGTCAGGATTCGCCAATCGTTGCCGGTATCTGTATGCTCGGCTGGTATACCGGACACGGCCGGAGTTATTTACGATAGTCGCGAGACAATCGGCCGGTCGCCGGCTTATCCGGTGCCACTGCCACAATAACATGACGTGCCTATCTTTATTAAATAACGTCCTTAGGAGTTAACACACGTGCCTGGTTTATATTTACTTTGGTGAATCATGCTGTTCGAATGCCCTTCATTATTAGCACTTGGTAACGTAAAGATACTTAAGTAGGTACTACAGTTTATAAATATTAAGGAACTTTTGTTTATCTTTACATTATTAATATTGCAAAATGTCCTTTATTCTATTTTATTCACCTTTAACAGATATATATTGGTGGTACTAGGTATCTGAAGTATAATATCGATTAGGAGTTTCTTGTTGTACAACAATATTTAGGTTTAGCTGACGTTAGACAAGTACTAATAATAATGGTAAGTAATCTACGGATTCGAACGTATTATAGATAATTTTAATTCAAAGCTGTAGATAAAATTACGTATAAGCAGTCGGAGACATTTTACATAAGCTGAGTAAGCGGTTAAGCACGGTTCATTGACATGAATACTATCTCCACGAAGAATGCTGCTGCCGCACCGTGCAGTTTGCCGCGGAACTAAGTGACTGCGTTGTGTTGTACTTGCGTCTACTGCGGTTATTAAGCTTTTATTCTGCTTTAATTTTGCCATTAAAAGACCATTGATCTGAAGAACTTTAAATAGCGTAACTAAAACTGTCTGAAATAAAAACACATCGACTTAAAACACTGGTTTAGTCAAAATTACCTCGAGTCCTGTCGTATTAAGTATAAATAAAGCTTGTAGAAATATCCTAACCGGTTCTAATAATAATACGTTAGATGTTAGTCAAAGCAACTTTGTAATACACAATAATGACAGTAATAACGACAATGTTATAATCTCGTGTGGGGACTGGGGACTCTACATTTCCGGTTTTGTAAACGGCTTGTTTCTTAGCTATGCACACGTTCAATAAAGATTTTCTGAAGCTGCTATCCAGTGAATGTCTTCGTTTTCATAGCTTGCATATCTTTGTGGCACATTCGAACAAAGGAAACTGTGGTGGATAGGGTTACCAGATCTACCTGACTATTTCCTTACTATTTCCTTGAATTTTCTTTAACTTTTCAGTAAATTTCCTGACACTTTGTGACCTACATCTACAATCTTCATTTAGTTGACGTTTGATATTTTTTTCTTCTCACCAAAATGATTAACAAATCTTACACTTTTTGGGACACCAAAAGTTCCTGACAACTACAGCTTTTCCCTGTTTTCCTGTCAGATGCCTTAAATTCCTGACATGTCAGGAAAATTCCTGTCATCTGGTAACCGTAGGTGGAATCAATGTTAATTTCACGGTAGCAGCGAGGTGCAGCTAGCGTCAACTGCGACTACAGCATTAGACCCATCAGCCGTCTCGCCTTTGATGAGTTTTCGTACTTATTTCGCTTTTGAATCAAATTACATGGAAATCAACATCTGTTATGGCACCATAGATAACATTCTCCAATGCTAAATAGTTTTATCTAATGTAACGAATACACACTAAGAACTTAAGTGTAGACTTCGAATACTTGCCGGTTATAAAATTTAAAAATAAATAAATTGGAAGCTTTACGTAGTTGCCTCGCGAGTGCAATATTTACATAATCACCGAGACTGGGCGTCCTTGAATCGATAGGTACTTTGCTCTTCTCGATCGTGTAATTTTAAGAGATTTATTTAAATAAACGCTGTTCAACAATTGGTTTCGGTATTGTTTTTATTTCGTAGCATCAGAGGTCAGGTTCAAGTTCAATGCGGATGGCGGTGACTGCTCGGCGGCGAATGTCGTTGACTCGAAATTGGTCTATTACAATGAGGTAAGAAGTTAGGTAGAGCGTGAATAATTCGCACGGGTTTGACGATGCTGCACGCTGCACGTGGTGTCGTGGGCTAGGCATCTCTGGGTCTAGGCTCGACGGCGAGACAGGGCCCACGCCCTTTATAATGGAGCCCCGCATTCGTACCAGCGTAATTCATTAGTCAACTCCGCTCGCCTCGACTTATTTATGGTGACTCGGGTTTTGTCAGAGCACTCTCGTTTGTGCTTTCAATGTTATAGCTGCACTTAATGGTCATACGAGTGCGGAATAATAAGGATTCTTGAATAGGACGCGGAGGTCAAGGTTTTTGTTACACAATAACTTTCGTGGCACTCAAGACGCTTTACTGCCCGCTTGATTTACTGCTTTATGAGATGTTATTAGATTTCCATAAATCGTTTGAGGACTGTTTGCTGGATTACTATAATTGTAAGATGTTAACTATTGTGTTATTTGTGGAAGCCAGCCTGTAAAAGGGATGGACTGAAGCAGGAATGTTTAGTATTCTTGCGATGTTGTTTTTTTACAGTATCTTTCTTTCTCGGGTAAACTTGTTTTAATTAGAAGTAAGCAATTCGTTTGTAAGGCTACAAAGTAAGTGCAAGCTTGACGAGTATGCTTTAACAATCATTTTGTGGATATCTTCTTGAACATTTTTCAGTACAATCATAAGTATTGTTGGGTAAAGACATGCCGAAAGAGGTCGTGGTCGCGGTCGCTATCTCGATACAAGTTGCTGTTGCTAAAAAAATGCTTAGACATTGGAAAATACATTGCCACCTTTTTTGATAATAATAAATTAATTGCTAAATTTTTTACAGTTCTTTTAAAATAACAAAGTGGAGAAATAAATCACAGGCTACTTTTACGACAGAATCTTCCTACTAAAAATGGATTCATTTTCAAGGTAGTCCTTAATAAATTACTAAGATATTAAAATTAAGTATTTCTTAATGGACAGGAGTGGCTGTTTTGCTTTTATTTTAGATATCAACCGCGGCGTGGCGTGTTGTGATTTATTATAACACTAAACTCCGACGTTTGGAAGAGTTGATCGTATGTTATTTTGCATTTAAATGAGGAGGGTTGCGTTATTCGCGGCGCGGTGTTATTTTGCGGGCAGGATTGATGAACGAGTTGGCGCGGGAACCTATCATGTGGTTTCCCGGAAGGTTCTGTGCTAGCTTTAATTGCCGACAGGCGGCGCCCACATCCTTGGACCGTAACGTAACGCGAGGGCGATCTCCGTCGTCTTCGGACGTGTATGCGCATTATTTGAGGGTCTTTCTTTCTTACTGGGCCGCCGCCGGGTCTAGTGAGGCGACTCCCACAGGGGACCTTAGGGCCAACCGGCGGCGCGAGTGCCGGAGTTTTTAGTGGGTATTCTCTACTCCTGAGATCCCATCGAGCCATTCGGTTGGGTGGAATCACGGGTCGTGCAGGGAGCCGCAACGCTAAATGTTGCGGTCCCCTCCTGGCAAGTCCCACACGCCTTCCTCCCGTTCAACTGCGGACGGGGAAGCGCGTAAAGGCGTTTTCTCCGGCATATAAAAAAGGGTCTTTCTTTCTTATCAAATGAGGATAGTCAAGCCGCCTGTAAGGCCTCTAACTTGGCTTAACGGCGACTTTGATCAGATGACAACAGCCAGGACCGAGGGTTTAACGTCCCCTCCGAAGCACGGAAGCGCTCAGTTGTAATGCCACTTTAACGGTCACCCATCCGACACCTGACCGGACCGAGCGTTGCTTAACAAACGTGATCGAGACGATCAGTCTGTCAAGTTCCGCCATGAGCGCTTCGAGGGTACAAATACAAGACTGACCGTTACACCTTCTTATGGTAAGTATAACTTATCCTGATAAACAAAAAAACTACGATATTTATATTCAACAGTGAAGTTTTACAGTTACATTATAAATGCGGGGACTGCGTGGAAAGTGCAGGTGATTGCGCGAACACAATCCCAAGGGAATCCGGAAGCACAATGAGTGCAACTAATTGTGCAATCGAGCTTTAGCCACGCCGCCGCACTCCGCTGCACAATCCGCTGAGAACAAATATTGTCTTCGCTTCGGATTCTTAGACAAGTTTTTTTGTAATTTTGTTTTAAAATAAGGCTTTGTATGGTGCAGGAAATGAGCAAGGTACAACAGTCTACGTACTCAAGAAAAAATTAGGAAGAAAGGCTATCTATTGGAAACCAATAGGAGGAAGGACCCTCGATTTGTTTTTTCCGAGTGTCAAACAAACTTGAGTCAGTGTCAATATTGGGAGAGTCAACAGTGATAACAAAGAACCACACAACTGGTTGCTAAACACGGCTCACAAACAAAGCATTCTGTTTTTTAACCATCTTAGATAAAAGTGCCCTATAGATTGTGGAATAAAAGTGGTAATGGTGTGGCCAAACCGACGGCTGGTCGTGAGAAAGCTGCGATCGCTGCCTCGATGAGACATTGAGATTGGTTTTATGATATTTCAAAATCACGTTCATAACCTTGAACCTGTGGGAAGAAATCACACCTCGCCGTAACAATTATATCTAATAGATTTTATCGATGACTGCAATGCTAAGGTCCTGAATTACGAGGTTTCGTATTTCAAGCTTAAAGTCACGACATTAATTTTGCATGGAATATATTTAAGGATAAATAACTGTTATTGCAATATATTCATAAGTGGTTGTATGTGGACATGTAGGTACAAAGTACTGTATGTAAAAATATGTATGTAGGTACCTTAACGCTGCTCGGCCTAAAGAACGCACGTGTGCACTTTTGCAGGTAACCATTATTTTAATAAGGATAATTTTCTGAGAGGGACCTTAATTGTTTCATTATACTACCACATTTATTTATAAGACTAGGAATGGCTTTGAATTTTTTCATAAAGAATAAAATTTTGCGAGTGCTAGTTTAGATAAACACATTTTAACGACTTTGTTGCTTTTGATTGCGGCGCCATTGACCTTTACTTAATTAACAACCCAATTAATTTTGAGATAGATCTACTGAACAGTTGTATTATGCGGTTATTACCACAAGAAACATAATAATTATAACTGAGAGAAAATGGCAATTCAGTTGTAATAAAATAACATAACAACACAAGTGCCACACATATCGTTATCAATTTTCGTAAATCGGTAATTGATTCCGGCAGTGTTATCGGGTGGATTAAGGTAGATTGCACGTTAGTGCCGAGAATACTGATCTCGCTAAACATATACGTGATGAGTGGTTGTCGGGATGGACATGGGAGAAATTACAGGGTAGAGCGATGCTCGGCCCACAGGGTCCCCGACACCTCGGCGCGCCCGTAGCCCAGCCACGATTATAACGGGATCGGCCAGGGGTGGGAGCTTCGACGACGTCTAGCCATAATTGCTTAAACACAGAACCACCGCGTCCTGAACACCGGAGAGAATCAATAACATTCCCGTATCGGCGACGATCGAAACTATTAGCTCCTGGGTTCAGCTCTCCGGTGACGTTGATCGATCGATGGTACACCAAGTCGCCATAATACGTTCTGCAAATTAAACTTCAAGCACATTTGCTTCTTCTTTTGCATTCAAAAAAAAACCTCTCGCTAAATGATCTACAAACGATAAATGGATGCTTGAAATTGTTCCAATATTTTCACAAATTGTAAGTCAAGTTCACGCTTTAAAAGAAATCTATGTTGTTTGAGATTTGAAACAGTCACAACGGTTCTGAAAACGGCTTACAATCGTGATCCCAATCTGCATAAAGTTTACTGTTAGATCACCGCGATTCTGAGATAAGTCAAAAATAATTCAAGTAAGTATCTAACTTAAATCAAGTTATGTTGTGTTTTGTTCGCGGAAATTTCTCTTGAATTTGAATCTTAAAGACCAACATTAATTAACCCTTTCGTTTTTTGCCAGAAGTTTCGCTATGCCTGCGAAATTAAATGTCAAAGGCATTTTATAAAAATATATCAATATTAACCTTAGCAATAAAATTATCAAGATTCATATTATTTATTATATTTAAGTTCAAATAAAGCTTTGGAAATGTATTGACCACTACACTACACTACACTAGCATGTTCACATTAGTGTTTTAAAATTGAAGTGCTCTGTGCAGTTGGCTCAACACTACACAATCAGCTCATCAATCACACAGTAAAAGATAATTATTTCGGAACTTTTTGATTCTGTTCGTTTACCGGCAAAACAATTTTCTTTTCCTCGGCTACCTATCTTATATTCACTTCTCAAGCTTACGCGCTCACTAGACTAGACCAAGGGCGGATCCAGGATTTAAATTTGGGGAGGGCCCTCGGAGACTCGGGTCTAGGGCAGGGTCTGTGTTAGGGATCCCTGTCAAGGATGCACAAAATGCCTGAATTAGGAAAAATTACTGCCTATAAAAAAAGGCCGATTTTTTGTCAGTTGTATGTACTCTTATGTACTTATAGGAAAAAAACGGCCGCAAAGCGCGATTTTTTGTCAGTTTCATTCACAAATCTTTTCCTCTTTTCTACAAGAAACGGCCGCGCAGCGCTATTTTATTTTAAGTCAGTTTTAGCCACTAATTTTGTAGTGTTTTCTATGGGAAAAAAACTGCCGCGCAGCGCGATTTTTTGTCAGTTGTATGTACTCTTATGTACTTATAGGAAAAAACGGCCGCAAAGCGCGATTTTTTGTCAGTTTCATTCACAAATCTTTTCCTCTTTTCTACAAGAAACGGCCGCGCAGCGCTATTTTATTTTAAGTCAGTTTTAGCCACTAATTTTGTAGTGTTGATAGTAGAAAAAGTGCGGCACATCGCGATTTTTTGTCAGTTTAGCCACATGTATGTACTCTTATGTACTTATAGGAAAAAGAAAACGGTCGCGCAGCGCGATTTTTTGTCAGTTTCATCCACAAATCTTGTACTCTTGTCTACAAGAAACGACCGCGCAGCGCAATTTTAAGTCAGTTTTAGCCACTAATTTTGTAGTGTTGTCTATAGTAGAAAAAGTGCCGCGGAGCGCGATTTTATGTCAGTTTAACCACTTGTATGTACTCTTATTTATAGTAAAAAATGGCGGCGCCACGCGATTTTTTGTCAATTTCACCCACAAATCTTGTACTCTTGCCTACAAGAAATGGCCGCGCAGCGCGATTTTTCGTCTTTTTAGCCACTTGTATGTACTCTTATCTTAGTAAAAAAAACGGCCGTACAGCGCGATTTTTAGTCAGTTTCATCCGCTAATCTTGTAGGTACTTTTGTCTACCTATAGCAGGGTGCCCATACTTTTTCTTATGGAGATCGACCTAGCAATAATTTATGAATAAGAGATCGACATTTTGACCGTTTTTAAATAAAAATGCATAAGTAAAACTACATTGAGTGCAAAGTGACAAATCTGTAATCCTTGGCGATCGACTTTAAAACCTCTCGCGATCGACCGTTTGGGCACCTCTGACCTATAGTAAAAGAAATGGCCGCGCAACCAAAGGCGAATCCAGTCAGGATTTTAAATTGGTGGATTTTTTAAATCTTAAAACTAAACGTTTTCAGATTTTTATAGAGGAAGAGTATTATAGGACGTAGGTAATCTCCGCATTTTACACACAGCCTTTAATTAAGTAAACGGAAAATAATAATTTTAATAATATCTCAATAAATAAATTTTAACGTAATAATAAATGTTCCGAATTCGAGCGATAGTCAGCAGGATAGCACGAGAGCTCCATTATTCAGCCTCAAAATTCAATGCAATCCGCAAAGGTAACCAACCTCGTGGGGGAGGCCATGGCCCCCATGCCCCCCCCCCCTGGATCCGCCAATGCACTAGACATGAAATAAAACACTTTTTAACGGAAACTAGCGCGGTTTTATTAAAAGTAATTTGGTAATTAGTTGGTATTTGGTTTGATTTTTGATTTTCCTGATGTTTTGGCACCTTTGCAAATCAAGCCAAATACCAACTAATTGCTGTTTTGTAGTTTTTGCGTGATTGAGGAACAAACATCCAAACATCCAAACCCACAAACTTTCACATTTATAATATTAGTAAGGATACTTTAGTAGCGGACTGATACCTTAAGAGGCGGTATAAAGCAAATCGCCAATTTTAGATTTCATTTTTACGGCAGTAATATAAAATTTAATTTTCCAATATATAAATATTACATTGTAATGTTCAAATGTTTTTAACCGATTTCAAAAAGGAGGAGGTTCTCAATTCAATTGTATATTTTTTTATCGTTGTTCGCGCATATCTTCGACATTTATGGACCGATTTTGACGATTATTTTTTTGTTTGATTGAGTTTTCTTGCGAGGTGGTCTCATTTATGTTTTTTCAAAAAGGTTTAGTAGTTTTCAAGTAATCTTGAAAATATTATGATTTTGCGTTAATTACCTTGACGACTTTGTTAATTTATGAACCGAATAAGATGTTTTTTTTAAAAGGGATACCTAAGATACCTTCAGAGTAGTCATTTCAATTTCATTGACATTAGACCTTGGACTTCGAAGATATCCAAGGGAACTCCTCAAACTCAAATAGGATATGACATAGTGATTGAGATATTGGTAGGTTTATGACAATCTAAAACAAACCGAGCTATGGTCTGCGGCGTTCTGGAATAGACTTGGATATCTTTCCGAGATACTCTCGTAGTCACAGAATAGATATAAGTACTACAGCCGTAGTGACATCATCGGCAAGCTTCGGATTGAAGATGAATTGCTTTTACAAATAACACCTAAAGGGACAAGACCACGAGCGAGTGATAGGAAACCTAGCAAAAGGAGAAGATAATAATTTATGATCTTTGCGAGATCATTTGACACGGGACACGGAACATTTTTCAGGTTAGTCATCATTACAGCATATTATGGATAAAGTAAAATAAAAATTCAAAGGTGAAATTAAAGATATTCTCAATTACTTATCGATATTATCGTGAGAATTACCGGATGAAGTCCGTTAGCGCACGGTGCTTCCCGCGGCTTAAGCAGCGCTGGGATGCGCGAGCGCAACCATTTATTTAATCCACACAAGAGATGCACTGCAATTATTAATCGCTCGATTTGCTAGAGTTAAGAGCAATTGCTCTATTCAATTTGCTCAAGCGTCCTGAGCCGCGGCGTTCGGAATTATAGTATTATCTACTTATGTATGAAAATTATGAAGACAATTGCTTATGGTTGTGCGAAGTTACATTCCGTGTTATGTGGAATGTCTGCGCTGCAAACGGCGCGTCGCACGCTGCAGAGAAAAATGTTATTGTTGTCACAATATACGACGCCCAGCGCGTTACTGCAATATAAATAAAGTACTGCTACGCTAGTACTATTATTTATTCTGTGGTACTAGCACAGGACGAGGTACAGTCAGCAACAACACGGTATTTAATCAATATACATTACTAATAAAACAAAAATAGAAAACCGAGGGAGATCGTCTTAGAAAGACAACAAAGCGAAAAATAAAGAGAAAAAAAAAGCATCGGACTGTAAAAAAAATAGAGGAAGTTATAAAATAAGTTAGTACCCGTAGTAACGTATAAACCCAATAAAATAAACATTAAAAGGCGGCTTAAATCTTATCAGTGGAGTGGTGATGTAAGAAATTGATGTACTTAGGTAGTTAAGTTAGGTACACTAACTTGAATCAGGAAATCAATGCAATAAGCGAGACAATAAGTAATTCAACTTACTATTGCGATAAATTCATAAAGAATACACAGTTATTCCTACTTCTGAATGTCGTAATAAATAAATTACTAGTTTGATATTCGTAATAAAAATTACAACTGTCTGTCGTTGTGAGACTATTATATTTTTACATTTTTAAGTTAAATAATAGTAATAGTAATATGATTTATAGTTTCGTGTAAAAATTACACTTTATTTACTATTTTAATTCCTTTTTATTTCAACAAGAACGAGTTTGGTATTATAAATTAACAAGCTCTCGTTAAATTAGGTATTACACTCTCCATTATCTTTAGTTATCGTACGACGGGTAAGTCATAGAACGGACGGGCAAAATCCAAACGTTATCCAGTGATGTCGAGCTACAAGATATTTCAGTGTCCATTGCTATCGCGGTTTACTATCAAATTACGCGATTTATTTTTAAAGCAGCATTAAAACGATTGCGGGTGCATTTTTATCGTAATCGCGGTAATCAGAGTAACTCGCGACCACCTGCAGAGAAGGCATGCAAGCAGACCTCAAGCTTAACATTAGAACCATTCAGCAGCATCCATTATCTTAGCAAAACCTGCCAATAATAGTTACAATTACGCGCTCGCCTTATTTTACCACTCGCCATAAGTCGAAACGCTGTAAGTAAACGCTCTTAATTGTTTGTCTCCGATTACGATTGCTCTCATAATCGCGTGTACAGTCATCGTCAAATTGATATGAGCGTCTAGAGTAGTCAAAATGATCTGAAAAACAAAAAAATCTATTTGATCTAAGCAGTTAGAATCATCATATTGTTGTAAGCACACAAGGTGTTCAAAATATCTTACTAGTTACTACTCACTGTTTCATATTTATATGAGCAGTCAGAGTGTTCAAAATTATCTTAGCAAACAAAGCTGTCAAAGTTATCTGTCAACGATGTAATAATGCATACTCGGACATTGGCAGAATCGTCACGTACAACGAGAAGCAGCCATTCACAATAAAAATTGAATTGAATTGTAATAATGCATTATGCACAGATAACTTTGACAGCTTTGTTTGCTAAGATAATTTTGAACACTCTGACTACTCATATAAATATTAAACAACGAGTTGTAAGATATTTTGAACACCTTGTGTGCCTACAACAATATGATGATTCAAACTACGTAAACCAAATTGATTATTTTGTTTTTCAGATCATTTTGACTACTCTAGACGTTCATATCAATTTGACGCCGACTGTACTACATGATCGATGCCAGCAAATGAGGCTTTATATGCTATACACATAACGTTACGCGATACGGGAGATAGGCTATGTAATAACAAAACGAGTGCAATTTATTCCGTGTCCTTAGTGCAGATACTGGGCATTTATAACAGCAAGACGCGACGCACTGTGTGATTGCGTGTCGTCCATCAACTTCGAGTTGCTGGACGCTTACAAAAAATAGAAAGTAATATTTTCGGATATATTTCTGACATTATTATATTAATTGTTGATTAGGGTTGCCAAGTATAGGTAATTTATGTTTTTTTTATTTAAATATAAATGGGTCTATACGAGAATACAGAGGAGCTCGGTGGCGCAGTGGCTTAGCGCCTGGCCCAGCGATTAAGCAACGTTCGCAAGGTTAAGCAACGTTCGCAAGGGTCGGTCATGGGATGGGTGACCAATAATATACTATCTCGAGTTCCTCCTTGCTTCGAAAGGCACGTTAAGCCGCGTTGGTCAAGGCTGCATTTGCAGTCGTTAACACCCACCAATCCGCATTGGGCCCGCGTGGTGGGTTATGGCCCATCCTCCTTACTACCCATAAGGGGCCCCAGCAGTGGGGACATCAAAAATGGCTGATGGTCATACAAGAATCACGTTAAAATAATTGAGTGAAAATTTTAGCTCGAAGGCTCAGTCACTAGTATGCAGGTATAAACGATCATAGTTGCATAGCAATAGTTTTGTATGGGCGGCCTGTGCGGTCCCATTATTGCTATTATATTCAAAACATCGAGTCACCCGTTCAATTAAAGCCCACATCGAGCGGCATAACGTCTTCAGAAAAAAATGTTTGTATCGTTCTTGTATCTTGCACTTTTGCTCTTTTTAAGGCTATTAAAGTAATACTTTGGTTGTTTATGAAAATAAAACCGTGAATTTTATTTTATGTTCCCGCCGAGCCGAACGTAATTCATCTGATGTAAGACAATAGGTACTGATAGCCATCGCGATTAAAAAGAGATTTTTATTTTCAACCGGTACTTTACTGCAATTCTTAAGGTTATTTTCAAATTGAAAGTATGTGACTTATTTTAAGTGCAAAAACTTGTATAATGAAGTTCCAAGAGAAACTAAAATGACTATGAACGGTTTTGCAAGGACCATAATCCTACAAATTCTTTAACTTTTAAGTGTTTTCTTATTTACGTAAAAGGGTTTGAATAAAAACTATTTATAATGTTTTAAAATATAAAAATAAGTAAAAAATAACTTAATTACTTATATAACTTTAGGTATACTGAGTAAACACATTTGTTGGATATTTCAAACACACTCCTGGCTCCTGGGCATAGGGTAAAAAAAATATTGTGATATACTCTGGGTACGTTATAAAACCATATTTTGAATTTTCCTCGATAAACCTTATTTTATTTTATCGCACACCTTAATGTGAAAGAATTGTCCCCTTATACATGAAGACGAAATTGTTATCAATCAAACTGAATTTCCCATAAGGTGACAGGATGAACGCAGTATAAAATTTTGGAGATATTAAATCAGTCGAGCTTCAATTTTGAGTGATATTTTAAGATAAATTAATCTCAAAAATTACTCTTCGTGCCGGTGATGCAAAGCCGAGCAAGAAATTACGACAACCATGAATGTCAACATTCTTATGAGTTATGGTTTATAAGTAAGCTTTTTAGTCCGTAAGCCCGCGACAATATTGCCTATGTCATATCATATGACATCACTATGAAATTCATGGCACTCGGTCGGAAAAGTTATGCGGAGTGAGGATCAGAAGATTGTCGCAAATAAAATTGGCCGGAAGCTTGAGAAAATCCTTCACTTTCGGTTAAAAATCACTTTTGAAGGACTTCCGGCCAGATATAGTTTGGTAGACTTATTTATTCTCAAACACACTATTGTTAGAGAGAGTTTACATAAGTCTGTCAATTCTGAAATGGCCGAAAGTGCTTGAAAGACGGTGCCAAAGATAGTCACCGAATAACTTTTGCTACGTCATGTGACAGCTTGACTAAAATTATTATAAACGTTTTGAAATAATAGTATGTTTAAGAATATATAAGTCTGTTAAGCTATATTTGGTCGGAAGTCCTTCAAAAGTGATTTTTAACCGGAAGTGAAGGATTTTCTCAAGCTTCCGGCCAATTTTATTTGCGATAATCTTCTGATCCTTGCTCAGCATAACTTTTCCGACCGTGTGCCATGAATTTCATCGTGATGTCATATGACGTAGGCAAAATTGTCGCGGGCTTGCGGACAAAAGAGTGAAGTTCGAAAAGGAAAGTAATTAATCCAACTAAGGGCTGCTTCGACCAAGTGAGAATAAATGTTATTCTTAGATAAAATTACCAGTCATTCGAGAGTCGAAATTACGTTTTACCACGCATTATTCTCAGAGTATTTTGCCTTTACAGGAATAGTCACTTATACCATCATTTCGCGGGTAATAACAGAGTTAACAGGCGTTAGTTAGTTACAAGGCGACAAAATAGAGCATCGACAAGAATTTGCACCATTAACTTTTTCTAAGTCTATGCTTTGCACTTTAAATAGGGGTAGTATTTAATCAGGTAACAATAAATTCCCATTTTGGGTATCAAAAATACTGAATTTAGCGTACTTAAATACTAAGTGGGCGATGGACTGAGGGCGACTACAGATATTGAAAATGGGTGACTTTAATATACGAATTGAGTGACTAGTTATTCAGAACGGGCGACCAAATTACTATCTGGGCGACAACTTTAGGGCACACAAAACATTTAAAATTTCGCATATATTTTATTTAAAAAAGGTGACTATTATCCTAATCGAGATGACAAAAATACTATGTTTGGCAGCTTAAATCAGTTATACTGCCCACTCAGCATTTTTGTCGCTCATTTAGAATTTTCACTGCTAACTTAAATTATTTGTCTCCCACATGTAGTCGCCCGTTTTACGTATTTTTGTAATCCACAGTTTGTCGCCCGTTTAGTTATTTTGTTGCCCAAAAGATAAACCGCTGCCCGGTTTAGTATTTTAGTATGCCATTAACAGTCGCCTTTAATTTTTTCCAGTCAGTCAACTAATTAATTCCCTTTAAATAGTTCGTTTATAGGACAATGACAATTGGCCGGATAATACGTTTAATCACATATTCAATCACTAATGAAGGAATAAGAATCCCAAGAGTAACTTATCTTTGGATTGCATGGAAAAATGTCAATTTCTTTACTCGAGAAAAAAATCGTGAAACAGATGTATTCTTGGTTTAGTTATTCCCGTTTATACTGAAGTTTGGTCGAATCCACCCAACGCAAAAAAAAAAGAAATGTGTGTAAATATGTTCGACCAATTATAGTGGGTCTCAAATTCTTCGCGTGTGTGGCGGTGCCTTTTTTGGTTCCTCAATCTCACTCAATGGCCTATTTTTAACAAATCCGAAAGAATCCCTTGTTCGAAGGGTCATGTTTGCCAACATTTAACACGTTTGTATATTATGCTGTCTATAGCAGTGGAACTGTAACTGTAGCCGAGGATCCTACCTACTTGGGCTTAGTACATGGGTAGAAATTTTTGGATTTTTTTTTGGAAAAATTCCAACGTAAAATCTATCGTATCCTTACTAATATTATAAATGCAAAAGTCCGTTTGTTTGTTTGTTTGTTACGCCTTCACGTCTTGACTACTGAACCGATCATCATGAAATTTTGCATACACGTTGTCAGGGGTACAGAGGGACCTTTCATCTCGAAAAAAAGTAATGTTCCCGAGGGAAAGCAAAAAAACTTTCCACGCAGACGAAGTCGCGGGCGGAAGCTAGTGTTTTATAATCCTTCATTAGCAATGGTAGATATTATAATAAAATGATAAAAATAGTTTGCATTGTGAACTCTATTTTTTTACGCATATGCTTGCGAACGTAATTCAATAATCATGAAGTTCAACATTGAACCAGCAGCCGGAGATTGAATCAGGGACCTCAAGAGATGGTGACGCCTTGAAAACTGGCATGCTAACCACTCGACCATGACGGTTGTCAAAATTTCGTTTATGATTATGACACTACTATGACTTATGATGACAAACTAACTAAAATAATGTGTGACGATTTACGAAGCCGTATAACACTTCCAACTTATTTTTTTTCACGCATGTGAAGTTGTAAGTATAAATTAGTATGCTTGCAATAATTGCAGGTGGGCTGCGTGTCCGATCTTCAATGGGAGATATAACAAAGGCACACCCTTGAACGCGCCGCATCGCGTCCTGAGTCGAGAAAAAACTACGACAACCCTTTTGGACAAGCGAAGAATTCGCGTCGACCGCAACAAGAACAAATTGAGCGCGAACTATTGTGCGGTACGATTCGCCGAGATAACTCCCGTGTCGGCGAGCGCGGGCGCCGAGCGTCCGCCCGCCGCCGGACGTCCGCGGCTCACACTCCTTGACGAACCCAGACGGCCGGATACTCTAACAAACACTTCATTGCTGCTTTACTTCTGCTGGAGTTATTATTCACGGATTACGTTGAGCGTTGGAGATGACGCAACGGGCTATGATCAGAGCCATATGGCCAGCGTAGTCAGTATGCGGTGGTGCGAGCGGGATGCGAGTCATTTATAAGGGAGAGTCCAGAGCAGCGCGCGCTCAGTGTGCCCGAGTGTCCCGTGTTGCGTGTAACTCCCGCGAGTATCGTAAGCCGCTGGTACCGCCGACCTCCTCCACAATGCAGTTTGTTCTGGCTACTTGTCTCCTGCTATTCGCAGCTACCTTCGGCCCCTCTGCAGGTATGTAGATCTTCTTATCATTAAGTCCAAGATGAATACCTAGCTGTCACAGAAATCTAATAGAGATCTCTTTTGGGTTACTGTCATAAATATGTCACAGCTTCATTGAAGTAAATGTCCACAACAATTTATACAATCATCTAAATTGATGAGAAAATTGTGGCGGACTCTATCATAATAAACTACTTACGTAATATACATAATATTTATACAGTTATATACTTAGTAATCAGTTTGAAACATCAATAATAAAATCGTTGAATAGGTATTAAATATTTTTGTGGATGTCAATTGCTAATTAATTACTTCATAAAAAGTTTAACACAATTAATTTGAATTTAAATCAATTGACTGGGACAGGTAAGTAATACTTACCTAATTAAAGTTTGAAAAGATCATAAAAACATTAGTATAATAAGAATCCTGTATGAAAATTTTGCTCACAAGCTTATCTTTCATGAAAATTTTCTATTTTCGATAAATGAATGCATAAAATATTTTTATGAATTTATACTTCGATTTTCCTAATTTTCAAGGGAATGCTTTACAGTTACAAATATACTATATTCATAAATAAGCTTCAATAGCTGTTTAACTAAGCAGAGAGCTTATTAAAATGGCCAACATTCTGTTCATTTGCTAACTTAAAGTTTAAAACAAATTAGGCATTAAACAATTGAATCATAACTTGCAAGCTTATGCAAGGTCGGCGTACGAGCCCAATTTCGAGGAAAAACTGTAAATCAATAGGATATCCGTTTGGTACACATATACCTATACTTAAGTTCAAAATCCTATCATGTGTAAAACAAAAGGTTTGCTTTATTTCTTAGGTTAGATATGAGTGAGGATATTATGTATTATTTCAGGTGTATTATACGAAAAATGATTCAACCGTATCGTATCTGGAGGAGCCCAAACTTGATATTTTGAAAATGTTTTTAGTTTAATTTAAAACAAGTGGCTGAAATGTAATGATGACGATACGTAATTTTGTAGTATAATAACCATAAGCTATTTTTATTGTACATCATTTTTCATCACCTGCCCCATGACCGACCCTTGCGAAAATCGCTTTACCTCCGCAATCACCGGGCCAGGAGCTAAACCGCTGCGCCATCGAGCTTTCAAAATTTTGTTGTTTAGGTATGACCACAGAAAAATAACAGCCCCCCTACTTAAATGGCCAACTTTCTATTCGTTTGAACGCTTCGCTTACTTTTAAAGCTTAAATATGAGCCATAGACGATTAAATCAAATGTCGAAAACTTATGTCAAAGTCAAATAGTCAAATAAGCTTTATTCAAATAAACTTAATTATTAAGTACTTTTGAATCGTCTATATTTTCCTACCACTTTCCTAAATCACAGACTTTGATGTATTGTATGGAATTGACAAGCTTAAGGCACGTAATTTTATAGTTTACTGCTTATTCCAAAGCTTTAACCGTGAGCGTAGCTTTCAAACGTGAGCGTAGCGTTCAAACGTGAGCGTAGCGTTCAAACGCAAAGAATATTGGCCATTTGAGAAGGGCCTCAGAACTAACGTGTATAACTTAATTTTAAGCTTTGAGTTAGCGAACGAATAGAAAACATGGATTTAAATTCAATGGTAAAAATTGTCACGATGGCCAACTTCTCAATACTTAGTATTTTTGAAAGTGAAGTTGTGTGAAAACTCGATAGAAATCTATACGTACGATTGTACAATATGTTTGGTTATAAATCGATGTCGGAGCTTTTAAAGACAGATACTTAATTGACAAAACCCCACCCCACATGTTGGGGTCTATCCCCTCTCCTGTTGGAATCACCAGCATTTTAAATTTGACTTTTTATTTTAGATGGCCCTGCCGAAAAATATTAATTTCTCCGGATTTAAAAGTCCTACAATTATATAAAAATACTTTTAGAAAGCTAATAATATCAATTATCAAGTAAAATGATTAATTTTGTAAAATTTAGCTTGAATACGCTATAAAAAAATACTTAAGTCAATTTTAATTCGAAATTAGTGTGCTATTTTTCAGTTTTTCTCACAGATCTCAAAAACTAGGACATTAATGTGCAATTTTATTACATTTTTTAATACACAAGAATATTATCTACAAAACGACATCAAAATCATTGCTCTGTGTTGCATATTTCGAGAGTTATTGTTTGAATATGACCCTTACAAGCACTAAATATTAATTATCGAAAATGGTCAAAATTCAAAACTCGTAAACACTTGCTTTTATGATTTAAGGACATTTATTTTCAGTTAAAATTATCAATTTACGTAAAAACTGATGAAAATATTTTTAAATTTGTTCATTTTAGAAAAAAAAATTTTTATTGGTTATGTAAGGGTCATATTCAAACAACAATATCTCTCGAAATAAGCAGTACATAGCAATGATTTTGATGTCGATTTGTAGATAATATTCCTGTGTATTATAAAAATGCAAGAGATCTGTGAGAAAAACTGAAAAATAGCACACTAATTTCGGATTAGAATTTACTTTAGTAATTTTGTATAACGTATTCAAGTTAAAAGTTTACATAATTAATATTTTTACTTGATAGGTGATATTATTGGCTCTAAAAAAATATTTTTTTATAACTATCGGACTTTTAAATCCGGAGAAATTAATATTTTTCGGCAGCGAAAATAAAAAGTCAAATTTAAAATGCCGGTCATTTCAACAGGAGACAGGAGAGGAGATAGACCCTAACATATGGGGAGGTTTTGTCGATAAAATTGTTCATATTATCTGCCTTTAACAGCTCCGACATCGCTAACCAAACATATTGTATAATCGGTTTTAGAAAAAGGAGTCTTGAACGAGTCAATTTATTGAAATTCGGGGTAATTCAAATCAAGCCATCTTACTAAACCACTTTGACTGATTTTTTCGTGCTAATTGCTAATACAAAGGTCTCCATCAAAGATTGGACAGCATAAAACTTCAAATTCCAATAGATCTATCAATATTATTGATAGATATTTATATTATCTATCGATATTTGGAATACTATATTTGCTACCTATACATTATACAGAAACTGAACTATCCTTACTTAATATTATAAATGCGAAAGTCCGTTTGTTTATTTGTTTGTTTGTTTGTTACGCCTTCACGTCCTAACTACTGAACCGATCATCATGAAATTTTGCATACACGTTGTCAGGGGTAGCGAGAAGGACATAGGGTACCTTTCATCCCGAAAAAAAGTATAGTTCCCGAGAGATAGCAAAAAACCTTTCCACGCAGACGAAGTCGCGGGCGGAAGCTAGTATTTTATAAATATCACTTAAGCGGCCTCATGAGGCCGCACAATTTGTGATGGTGATGGAAAATCTTTGTCTCATTTTCCGACGCTTGATGGATTTAGAATTCACAACGAACGATCACGAGTACCTACACTGATTTAAGCAACTGAAGTTTCTAAAAAGTTAGAATTATTAAAAAGATATATGAGTTCATCGGAATGAGTTATGGATGATGGTGATAAATTCTAGCTAACAAACGTAAAATTTTTGCGATTAATATTAGGAAGGTACCTAGTCGGAAAAGTTCGCGGCCTATTAATTTGTACTAAAATTGATAAAGAATGAGGATGAAGAACATCTTTATCATTAAAATTATTACCAGACCCGACCATGTTTCTATTTTTCTATTCGAGAAAGCATCTTCTCTATTAAAATTACAAATATTTCTTTAAGCACTAACAGCATTCATTATTTTATTAAGAGTCTGAATCAATATATAAAAAAAATGTAAAACGTATCTAATAAAAATAAAAAATGAAAAAGCAAGACAATTTATAAATTTATTTTAATTTTACCGCTGCCTGTTACCAGAAAGTCAGCTGTCAAACAATATATTACATTGCCGCCTAAGTTTGATATTGCCAGAAATATAACACGCAAAACTCATGCTTCAAAAATGCCGCGAACTTTTCCGACTACCTATTATAATCCTGACAAGTTTTCAAAACCTTCATCATCTTTTTTAATTAACGACTGGAGACCTTTACTAAGGGGCAGCAAGTTAACAAAACTAACAACACAGTGAACGCAAAACAACATTCGTTAAAAGTCTTGTTCCTTGTTCGTAATCAGAAGCGGAACTTCGTTGTAAGGAAATCTATTTAATGCATTTGCGAGGCCCATATAAGCGTGCATGCGTTACACTCAATAAAACTTCTATAATCCCTTGTAAACTGCGAGTAATATCAACAAAATAGGAGGCGTGACATCGAAAGCTCGCTATAAACATGGACCAATACAAAGCCGCTGAGGGTCGGTTTCGCGTGTTGACTCAAGTGGCCGCGGCGCAGGCGCAGGTATGTCGACAGAACAATGCCTGCTCCTCCTCGGGCACCAGCCCGACCAACTCATGTCTATGCATTTGACTTTCAGAAACTTGTTGCTTCCTTTCCTTTTACAACCTTTTCATTGCCCACAACTACATTACCATAAACTAAAACCTCACGAATGTTCAACTTCTTCACCGAATCAAATGCGATGATTTAACCGTACGCTAATGGGCTATAAAAACAAAGCGGAATAAAGTAATAGAACTGGCGAATTTTTCGTCTATTGCAATAGCACGATTCTCTGAACACGTAAATGTTCGCAGTAGTCTAGAGTACTATACATATATTAGGAGGTGGATTACCTCATTTCTGTCTGAGTGCGACGACGGAGCTGTGAGAAAACCTGACGATTTATTCCAATCAACGTGACAGGCAGCGATTCCGCTAATGAGCCGTGTCCGCGGTTATCCGACGGGTTATCGACAGGTCGGCAAAAACGCTACAACGGAAGTCAGCGTTGGGAAAAAATAGTAAAGGGGTGAGGAGGGAGCAGCAACAGGTGCAGGGTTCATCGGCCGGTGTGTGCCCGCGCAACGACGCTCGCTGCATACAACGTTATCATGCCGCATTTGTAACTCGATATGGAGTGGAGTCCCGTCCGTCAAACACGGTGAGGGCAAATCGCGATACGTCCGGTAAATGAGTACACGACCATTCAAGCAAAAACTGAAGCTTTCCTTTCATGCTCCTCTCCTTGATGAATCTTTGACAGTTAAATAGAACGGCCCGTGCATGGGCTCCTACAGTGGGATTCGGGTCTTAGACAAGACTTAGGTTATTGACCTTCGTTTTCCATCTGTGATACTACTGTTAAGGGTGTACACGCGCATCACGTTCCATTTTTTAATTTTCAATACAAATGATCAAAACAACTCTGCGCCAGCAGTAATGAGGGCGAAATTAGAAAATTCCTATTAAATAATTAAATAGATATAAGTTTATACAAAACACGCAATACAATAGACAAATACTTCATTATTCCTAAGAAAAACAAAAAATGACTTTAGAATCTGTAAATACCCGTAATAAACATATTATTATAAGAATGTACCGATTTGAGCATTTTTTATTAATATTTTATTTCTCAGTGATTTTTTTTAATCTTCTCTCTATAGGGCACTCCTTGACAATACAAACAATGAGTGAAAAAATAAATATGAGTCGTATTCTTATTTGTTATAGCTGAAACGTTTGTGAAAAATATCTCTGACAAGCAAATTTGAAATTCCACTTGAATAGATTGTCTTCGTTTTAAAATATCTGATAATTTATTATGTTTTTCTCTCTATACGGCACTAATTTAAGAATTTTGCTTCCTAAAACTAAAGTTTACATCAATAGTAATGCTTTCATTCTTTAGATAACTTCTTTGGAAAAACGCGAATTTCTTTGAAATGAGAATATACAGCCTTAATTCCAATAACAAACTTACACACACACAGTAATATCTATTCTATTTTTATGGGCTTAAGTATAGTAACAAGATATATTCTTGTAATGTGTAAGTTTGTAAATTGGAGTTTTGATTTACTAACATTGGGTCATTGTTATTATATAATGTGAAGTTTATATAACTTCGCATAATGAACTATCAATCAATGAAGCATCACGAGTCCATGAATCATATATACGTAGATCATCATCATCATCACCATTACCTACTCGTATTAGTATCAAGTACATTTAGATTAATTTAAGTTCGTGACACAGATTCTTCTTCAGACATAGGTTTTTTTGTCTATCGTTATTTTTTCAGTCATTTTAGTAAACGATTCTTGGGATGTTGACAACTTTTTTATTTTATATTACATAAATTACCTCTCAAAAAAAGAAACAATAGTAAAATAATTATTTCGCTAGCTTGAAAACTGCTCGAGATATCACAGTGTGAAATGCACACAAATGGACTCGCCCAAAAACGCTCCATACTAACGGCTACTGAATTATGACGTCACGCCTCAGTAGTTTGTATGCAACGCGTAGGAAATTTGTTCGGCAGCTATATTAAATATTGTGTTTATCAAAATGGTTTCTTAGACAAATTTGCTAAACATTTTACGAACTAATTAAAGGTATCATTTATTTTATTAAATTTTATACTTTTTAAATGGACTTGTCCACCCAACTTTGAAGGGTCATAAAACAAATAATATGCAATATATAAAACGAAGAGGTATACAAGCTACTCTAAAAGTTTAATATGTTTACGATTTTTATTAGTATTTCGTTATTTTATTCATTAGACAACATCCCAATTACCTATATTCATCATAATATTTTCCCTCATATTATAAATCTCGAATGCTTCCAATGTCGTTAAGTTTAAGATTATCGTATCAAGACAGGAAGCTTAAGGTCAAATCATTAAACCCCGTGCTTAAAGCCGTAAAATGTAAGCGTAATTTATAGGGGTTACATTATAGGCCAAAGGATTTGTTTTTTGTCACCATAATTTTAAGTAATGTTCTTGTGAACAACAGGTGGTAGGATCTAGAGATCGTATCGAGTTACCGGCGATTATTCAATGGAATCGTGATGAAATGTGGTAAGGATTGCGATGAGAAAAAGAAGAAGTCACTCTAGCAGGAAATTTCTACAAATGCGGATGAGGCTACATTATAAAAAAAGACGAACATTTTACATGCATTTGCTTGTACATTGTACATATTCCAAAGCTAAGAATTGGGCAATGATGCACTGATTGCAATCAAACAAAGAATATCTCTTCAATAACATTTCATAGAAGGGCCCGTCTAAAAATCCTTATAGAGATGTTTTCATAAAAAGGTTCAAGAGGCAGTTATAGTTAAGGAAATTTAATGTTGTTTGTAGTTTTTGATTCAGGGCATATTCATAGGGCATTTATAAAAATGCTGAAATATCCAGGCGTCTATTTAAGTTTTAAAGTATTTGCGAACGTTTATTCATGTGGTCGGACGCTGGACTGGGATCAGGTCGGCATCGGGTTTGATTACTAAAAATAGTTCGGTAGGTGCATTCCGCGGGGCGCGGGCGGCGCGTCCTTGGCCGGTTCGTCTCTCGTTATTATCTCCCGATCCCTTTTTTGCGTTTCGATCGTTATCCGACCGCGAACAATCCGACCGTTGTTCTCACGGACGCGGGTAATCAAGAGGTTTCGATAGACGTTCAAATTGCACATTTTTTACGATACATTAAGTTAGAATTCGATGATGAGTGTCGGCAGATTCCAGTGAATCATCGGATTAGTTAAGTACTTTTGGCGTGTCTTTGAGTAAGCCGCTTTCCGATGGCTTAGCGTAGCTTTATTAACAATTCTTGGGTTCATAAATAATGCGATTTGATAGGTTTTATTAGATCAAATATTTTATGTAGTGGACCTGCAGTGGCTAGGGTTGCCACCTCTCCCGGATTTCCGGGAGTCTGCCAGAATCGTGCCCTGAAAACAAAAATCTTCCTTCTCCCGGAATTAATTTCAAGATAATCCAAATTATCCCGGAATTGCAAATTTGTCAATATTCGAATGGAATGAAGAGCTTTTTTCGATTTATGAGTTCCTTGCGAGCGCATTTTTAGTATCGTCTCTTCCATACATGGACAAAGGCAAGAAAACGTTTATGAAGAACATGTCAAGGCAGAAGTCCAGACCTTCGTCGATCTTCGTATGGAATGTAGAGTTTTTTTAAATTTGTGAGTGATAGATCTTTTTGAAATCTATACGAACAAATGAAAAATTTTAGTTCAAAAAATAATAAAAAGTGCTAAAAAAATTACACGTTTTATTTTGAAGTTTTCTATCTCCCGGATTCAAACGGCCAAGAGGTGGCAACCCTAAGTGGCGCCCGTGAACTCGTGTAAGTCAGGGGCGGGTCGCGACTGGTTTGCGTTATGTAACGCCGCAAGTGCGCCGGAGCGCGGCGCGGCGCCTACACGCTACGGTTTGCGGTTTCAAGCTTTTACATAGCTTTTAATCCCTTTTTGCGTACGAATACCTACATTGTATCTTTCAAGTTTTTTTCCAATTTTAATTATTAGGTATTCACAATGAAGAGATCTGTATAATAATTTAGTGGCCTATTAAAAATTGTGTTGGGTAAACAGAATAATTTTTAATGATAGGTACTTACCATTGTGTTACAAATAACAACACACCATACAATTGTAACGATGTAAAAAAAATAGATCGATTCTTCAAAATAAGGTTCCCCGATAAAATATAGTTATTTTCTAATCACGTGGTATTAATAGATCGAAATAATATTAAGCTAAGTATTATATTTAAGAAACAGGAAAATTTTTCTATAACCCTACTTCTTTTTAAACATTCTGAACCAAAAAAGTAAAAAGTGACAAAAAAGCATAAATATTATAAAATTTTAACCGTAGCTTTATAAAATACATGCTAAATGGCGTGCGTCTGCGCCGAGTTTGTACTTGTATACGCTCTATAGTTTCCCTATATGAGCAAAACACCCGAGTAGGTACACAGCAAGCAATAACGTCAACAGACATGCGATATAATGGCGTCAATTTGGTAAACAATAAATGAATATTACGTTGGGAAATTAAAAAATATTATATTTTGACGACCTCCGTGGTCGAGTGGTTCGCACGCCGGTTTTCAAGGCGTCACCATCTCTTGAGGACCCGGGTTCGATCCCCGGCTGGGTGAAAGTGAAAGTGAAAGTGAAATATATTTTATTTAAATAAGCTCACATAATAAGCATTTTTAAATCGTCAATTCTTTTACCCTATCACCCATTATGACGTCTTTTAACTGACAAGAAAAATGGGCGCAAAAAACTTGTCAGCTTTATCAATCAGATGGAACGATATTTACAAATATGTATATCGTTTCCAGACTTTATATTAACAAAGATTAACAAATAAATAACATTATTGAATTAGCTCATTTCTTAATGAGTTTCAAATTTCTTAATCAATTTACAGATTTTAAGCTAAATTCAAAGTTTGAACTTGTTATTCAGTCTAGGCTGTTACAATAAATAAAAAAATAAAAGAAATAAAAGAAAAGATAAATAAAAGATAAATAAAAGATAAATAAAAGAAAAACATACAATTCAATATGCATTAAGATAGGTAGTCAGAAGCAGACCCATTCCCACTGGCAGCACCAGTTCCCGAACATGACGCATGAACCAGCCATCTCTTCGCTCAACCATATTTGAGCCTCATACGACACCACCGCAGAAATGATTAAAGAGAGCATGACATACTAAGACTACCTATGTTAAGGCATCGAATTGAAAATTTATATCCAAAAGCTTTTCATAGGTCTTTCACTAAACTACTGACTATAGAAAGTAAAAATATTGCAATTAAATAAATCAAAACAAGGTAAGCTATTAAGAATTATATTTTTTGAGTAAGAAGTGCCATACATACAGACAATATAAAACAAATCTTTTATATACGAGTTATACGACGCCCTTAATACAAGCAGACAGAAGCAGACCCATTCCCACTGGCAGCACCCGTTCACGAGCATGACGCATGAACCAGCCATCGCTTCGCTCAACCATATTTGAGGGAACGTAACGACCCGCCTCACACGACACCACCGCAGAAATGTTTGAAGTGAGCATGACATACTAAAGCTACCCATATTAAGTCGTCGAGTCAAGAAGCCAGAAGTACGTTTTTAAGTAGGTAGGATACTTCTCACAATTTTATACTTAGAAAAGAAAATCACGATTCGAGTTTAATTAAAGGACTTTTATCTAGACCTATGAAAGAACCCCGGACTTTTTCTAATCAATACTGAGGTATTAGAGTAATAATTAACAATACAAAAGCTATGCCCATGCCTTTTTATCCTTCAAATAATCGTCAACAGTGTAATAACCTCAATGTAGAAAATGAACTTTTCAATATTGTCTCAGGTCTGGGTGTGTGTCATACCACCGTTGTTTCTGATTTCCATAACACAAGTGCTTTAGCTACTTACTTTGGGATATATTTATATTTATATTTATATGATAAGTTGGCTAACGATTATTCGGCGAAATAATATTCTTCGTAACGTCAGTTGAGAAGTGATAATCTGCCAAAGAATTTTCGGCGAAAAGACAGAGAACCAGCGAATCTTTTTATTAAAATGAAAAGACTCGATGTATTGAGGCAACACGATCTTATAGTATCTGGGTACAACTTCTACCAGTAAAGTATAAATATTCTAAAGGCGTTTTTCGATGACAATAAGAAACAAATTTGTTTCATTAGAATAAAGATCACTTTAATACAAGCTTTTCTACTTTTAGCCATCAAAAAATAGATGTATAGGTACTTACTTCGTAGTTTAGTCTTGAGCAGTAATTTTATTGGTTCAAAACATTTAAAATACAAGCATAAACAACGAAAAATATAATAGTACATTATGAAACAAGTTAGCTTAGGTTGTTCATTGCACACAAGGCTGTGGGTTGCAGCCCGAGCCGCAGGCGAGGGCGTAACTCAGCCGAGTGTTTCATACGACGTTTTTCAACACATTTGCAAGGAAAAAACAAAATAATTTGCCACACAGCAACAAATACACACAAACATAATATTTAAGTTATTTACTAACAACATTGTTTTATAAATTATATATGTTTAGTTATAAGGTAATGGGCCATCGTTGGTATCTATGGGCCATCGTTGCCTGAGCATAAATAAATAATAAATAAATAATACTTAAGACAAAAACAAAATATGATAATTACGGGAAAAGGCGCGCAGGTTTTTTTTTGTTTTTTTCATACGCCCAATGCAAGAATATTTTGCGTACAACAAACCTCTTTGTTGTTACTAAAAAAAATAACTGTGCTCTCTTTACTCGCATAGAACTTGCAGTAGGGTACTAATTTAACTTTGTAGGGTTAATTCTATTACGTACTAGTGTTTTATATATTATTGCACGCGTTTGTTATAGCTCAGTATATGGCCCTAAAAGCGATGTATTAGGGCTCACTTTACGAGCAAGTGTGTTGAAAAGATTTTTATATCTCATCCGTACGAATGTTACGAATACGAATGTCATAAGAAAATATATATAAATATTACTGAGTTTACGATGTGTTATTTTATTTTCAAGCTGTTTCACATGCCCGTTGTAGGCATAAGTAGCGCGAAAACTCGCAACTTCGTAATGTCTAGTTTTTATGACTAAAGAGTTGACTAACCCTTGCCATCTTTAACAAAGTTTTTTCTTTAATTGGAACACCTTCAGTAGATACTTGATATAATGTTAATTGCAGTAATTGCAGTCGGTAAGTCGAGCGTTTTAAAACGAACGTCTATTGAGCTGCCTATTATTCAATATCTTACAATTTAAATGTAAATTAGTTCTTTACTATTATGCCATTGAATACGTCGCATTACAAATATTACTAGTTTTTTTGCGGCTGGTAGTACAAACAGATTTCTTGTTCCATTGCGGTGACATTACAATAGGGGCTTGATAGGCGTTACAGAATTGAATTACCAGAGTTACTTGAACCCTTAGCTTTGTTAGCTAGGAGACGGCGGCGCCTAAGTCCCGTTACTCGTTACTTGAATATTCACTACGATTCAAATTAGGAGCGGTTTTCAACAGAATAGGAAGTATGCCTATGCCTAATGAGCGTCGCTTAATTACTACTTTTGTTTTTGTTTACGATTTGTGGCGGTTTGTAAAAGAAGATCATTCTAGTTAAATTCTTCCTACCCCGTTCTGATAAGTAGCGCTGGCTTCGTGCCAGATCGGCTAGTGGAGATTCCGGAACTCTACAACTCTTTACAAAAATTTCAATTTTCAGCGTTTTATAAAGTAAGCCATAACTTAATTACTAGTGGCTCCGTGAGCTGTAGACCTCGCGATGAAAACTTTTCTTTTTCATGTCTCCACCAATTTAGAAAAGATTGGGAAAACTGGCTATACAAAAAAAAAAAATTAATTTTTCAAACCTGCTTACAAAATTTCACGAGAATCAGTTGAGAAATGTGACCTGTAGAAGAGAACAGACAGCGCTGGAAAGCCGGACTGAAATCTGTTTTTTTTAACATATCCCTGCCATTTTGAAAATTAAAAAAAAACTGGCTTGGCAAAAAAAAATGTTAAACATTTTCAAACCTGCTTACAAAATTTCACGAGAATCGGTTGAAAAATGCGACCTGTAGTTTCAGCCAGTTTTTAAATAATTATGAATGAATTTACTGCTTTACTGACCGAGCCCGTAACATGCAACATATGCAATAATCACATTTTAGGATTTTTTATGCATATGTAGCAGTGACTATCATCCATTTTATTGTCCCCACTGCTGCGGCACAGGCCTTCCTTATCGGTAGCTAAGGACGATGGGCCAGAAGCCAACCCACCACGCGGGCCTATCGCGGATTGTGGCTTATAAAGCACGGAGGAGCTCGAGATAATAAATTTTTGGTCACCCATCCCATGACCGACCCTTGCGAAATTTGCTTAACCTCTGCAATCGCTGGGCCAAGCGTTAAACCACTGCTCCATCGAGCTCCTCGTATATTTATTTAGCAGTAAGTCTTCGATCAAGAATATCCTAACTAGATAACGTTTCACGAACTATAACAGCACGCAAAAATGGCACCTAAATGATGTGCCATTTTTGAGATTCTGATCGGACACCTAGGCCCTAGAGTATTCTTGAACGAAGGAGTAAGTGATATTCATTCAAATTATTTTCGTATTTGAAAATACAAAACACAAAAGTAAACGACATTCAATTTGTAAAGTCTGAATGAACGGAAGGAAGTTGTTAACCGTTGTTTGGTTATACGTGAGACTCCTCGAGGCGATATTTTGTAAACGTTACGAATATTTGGTAATGAGTCACAATGGCCGTTGCCCCGTGGATTATTCTGTAACGACACCAACTCGATTTATTCTCGAATTAATAATTCATCGAGTGAACACTATGATGTAAATGCCGATAAAAACCTGATCGTTGTTGAATGTGAAGGGAGTTACGTGTCATGTCATGGGTTTCATATTTTATTTATATTTTAATAAAGTTACAGATATATTACAATTAATACATAATTTGATATTTTATACTCAATAAAAATCATTAAACTTCTTGAAGTTAACTCTCTTAACGCTCTTGAGCGTTAACTATTCTTGAAAAACATGTTCGAGATACCTTTTATATTTCAGAAAGTTTAAGTCAGTTGATGAATATTGCGGATGTAAAGATTTGACGTGAATGCCTTTTCAGGAACGCTAATTTCCAATCACAGTTTATTTTGTTGGATAAATATATATCCGATCGAAAGAGCAGCTGATCGATCAATGTATTAATCATGTCCCGTCCCGTGGTAAAGATTTATTTATGGAGGCAATCAACCTCACAGGAATTGTAAGAAAAACACGAAGTATAGTGGTTACTAATTTACTTTAGAAATATTTTTTTATGTGTCCTCTATGCGTTCCTAAATCATAGGTTAGGTACATATAATTATCAGATTGTGATGAAACTTTGGTGAGTGGTTTTGCGTATGCCTGCGTATGCCCATTTACCTGCAAAGGTTCTAGGTCCTAGCTCAAAAATTAATTGCCTAACTACACTTAAAAAAAAATAATTGTCCCCTTGCATCGCGTTCCTTAACTTTTCATCCGTACGCGAAATTGCGACTTTTTGCGACACATGCCGGGTAAAATCTAAATTTGTCAAAATTGTTTCTCATTTTTTTTTCAAATAACTTAAAACATTGCAAAAATCAAATGTAATAATTATATAAAAAAAAATACGTATAATGTAGCAACGACTTCAACATTATTTTTATTATTTTAAATAGTTGATAAATAGGCGGATGTAAATTGGAAAAAATCGAAGGCAATCAAAATCGATCAAATTATAGCTGAATATGGAGTTGTTCTGGAAAATAGAGATGGATAATTCTAGTGTCGTGAATAGTCGTAGTTCGTGAATGTGGTAAATAAAACCAGAAATGTGTACATAGTAAAAACGTACTCCTTGAGCCTTAAATCAGTTTTAAGGCTCAAGGAGAAAGTAATAAAAATGATATTAAAAAAAGAGACAAAATTTGCTTTTGCGAAATAAATTTCAACGTCAAGTTAAAATTCCAAAGACTTCTCTGATGTTAGGAAAAAAAAACTTAAGATTTAAATAAAAAAGATCCAGACTGCAAAGGTTTGATCCAAATGGGTCCTTGTGGCGCTCCGTTCATATTTATGAACGGTGGTGGCCTTTGAGTTTTGGTCTGCGCGCCGTTAACATCCGGTGGATTAGCCGGATATCAACAATCAACAGCTTTAGACGAAGCCTGTCGAAATACTTCATGCTACCATTCCTATGATGAAGTAGCCGTCTAAGGGTTTTGTATAAACAACGCCATTGTCGACCAGTATTGTAGTGGAGGAGGAGGAGCTCGGTGGCGCAGTGGTTTAGCGCCTGGCCCAGCGATTACGGAGGTTAAGCAACTTTCGCAAGGGTCAGTCATGGGATGGGGATGGGTGACCAAAAAAATATTATCTTGAGCTCCTCGGAAGGCATATTAAGCCGTTGGTCCCGGCTGCATTTGCAGTCGTTAACACCCACCAATTCGCATTGGGCCTGCGTGGTGGGTTATCCACACATAAGGAAGGCCCGTGCCCCAGCAGTGGGGACATTAAAAATGGCTGATGGACTATTGCAATGGAAAATGTACTCACTCAGCATATACAGTACCACGATTGAGCTAAGTGGGGATTTTATTTCTCGTGAGTGCTACCCTATAGACAAAACATAATATGCTTACGGTAAACACACATTACAGTTTAAAGCATTATACAAATTGTTTTGGTAGGTATTGAAAAAGATAAAGATGGCTTTATGGGCGTCGTCACATAAATAGTTATTCTGTTGTCTAATTCCGTTGTTTTCGAGTAGAGTTTTGATCGAGTATCGTTGTCAAGCTCGGCGCGGATGACGGCCGGCGACGTCTGCCGCATCAGTATGCGGCGCGGGCGCATGACTCACGCGCGTGACCCGCCTCGCGAGCTCCTCATTGTGGCTCGAGCTCGTCTCACAACCCGCCACCACTTTCTAAGCGACTAACGACCGCCTTTTATGCCAATATATCGCTGCTCCGCATCATACTTCAAGAAATTTCCTGCAATCGCCTTGTACAGGGTTTTTATTGATATTGGAAACGGGAAGACCATCTTCTTCATCGAATCCATAAGTCAGGATATAAAAATGTCTTCACACTTGCAATTTACGTTAGAATTCCACGTTCAGTATTTTAAATATGGCAAAGCGACGTCGAAACACTATTCGAAATCAATATTGTAAAGATAAATGGCCAATGCTATTAAATAGACTTCGGAATACATACAGCATTCATCGGTGAAGAGATCGTATAAAAGGTATAAGAGAAGTCCGCGAGTAATGCGCGACATCGTTTATGCATGAGGCTACATTATGCATGGATTCCAATCGCAGGCCCTAAGCCTCTAATAGTTGAGTAAAGCCCAGTTGTAGACCCACGCCTCTTAACGATCAACATACGCTAGTATCTTATACAATTGACTCGCGAGTAGGGTTACCATTAAAAAAATTGGAAAGTCCTGACAAAAAGCCGGAAATTTCAATAATAGTCCAAACATTTTCACAGATAGATCCAGACTCCATATTGGGACTTCTCTTTTGAACACCACTTCTATATGTTTTAACTAGTATTACACCGCCCAGTCTTAAAAAGCCGGACAAATTACAAAGCCAGACAAAGTCCAGACAATCGTCTAAAAGTCCGGACATGTCCGGACTAATCCGGACGGATGGTAACTCTACTCGCGAGTCTCGCGACGCAAGTTCAACGTAGCCAGTGTCGGCTTTAAAAGGACAAGTTATCTTATTCATTTCAGTGAACCTAATCCATGCGCCGTATATTACAAATAGCACAGAATACATAATAGTAGAAGCAAGTGGTTTTATTGTTGAACGAAATGCTGCTTCGAAAGGTTTTATTGGTGTGAAATTTTCTAAACTAAAAGATTTTCTAAAAGATGACAAAGGTTATAAAGTTTGTAGAGTAGGTGCTTATATTATAGCAAGTTAACAGTTATATGTAGGTATGATTATAAATAAATGTTATACGAAATTATTTTTCATCTTCTTTAATTGAAACTTGTTAAGAGACATTGTGAAGGAATACGAATTGGTTTAGTTAATACGTCAAAAATAACAATCTTATAAATAGGCATAGAACATGAAATACAAACTAGTAATTTTTAGTCGATTTTCAATCTCTATATCTGCTCTTTATTTAATGAATATTAAAACAAAGAAAATAGCATAAGAATATTCAACAATTTGCCAATAGATTTCATGTTTCACATTTGTTATAAATCTCGAAATGTCTCTGCTTTTTTTTGGAAACAGAAGCACATTTCAGTCATTTCGAAAAATGATCAAAAGTGTCACAAACGCGAGGTCTACAGCTCACAGAGCCACTAGAGACATAAACCTCTTAAATAAGATTGACCTTCTCGTAAGGAGCAGTCCTGTGAAAATTTAGTTACCACTAATCGATAGCTGAGAGAAAAAGCATTTTTTTATAGATGTCGCTAATAAATGACTAGCGAAATAATGTAGAGGGTGACGATGTGATTGACTCCCGGGCAAATCCTTAGAGGTCACTTGCCAAAGGATCGCCTTAATTTAAAATTAAACAAATTACACATTCATAAAGTCGTCTCATCGAGTAAAACCAGTATCATCTGCCATCAATCGGCAGGTCAACTAACGACTGTACAAGTGGTGTTTAAATTAGCTCACAGAAATAAATGTACTTCCTCGGCGAACATTTTACCTGAAGCCTGCTGATTGCAGGATACGTTTACCAGCGATCACTAATCGTCGCGCTGATGGCAATCAAGCCAGTTCACATAAACAGGATGTTTTAATCTTTATAAGCCCGTAGAGTAGAGAGTTATTGCGTCCTCCGGTTTTAGCATTATACCTACCACAATTATTAAAATTGTAAAATTCGATTTCTAGAGGTTCTAAAAACAGAACAGTTATAAATGTTAGTAACGAATAAGGTATTTTTACGACTTCAGTAAAGATTATGCTCATTGTGTAGTTGTGGATAATAATGCTCGCGAGTGCTCAATCTCGATGGCTGTAGTCGCTGCGTGCTTTTTAAAGAGGATGACATTGCATTTCTCCAGTGTCATTCACCGCTCTTTGTGCTCGTATACCTATGTCCACGACACTAAATTGCAGCTTCACCCAATATTACAATAGTCACAATGATTACGCTATATCGATGGGATTGAGTCATGCAATTTCTTTTAATCGCTCTAATGCTAAGTGAGATGAAATTCATAGATTTGATGCATCAGGACTTAAATTGAGCGATGTTTTTGATCACATCTGTAATTAAGACATAATATTAGATTGATATTATTGTTGTAATATCGCTTTCATTGCATTACCAAATTAGGAAGCAATAAAACTTGCGGTTGACCGCAGCGAGTCTATGGACATTGAATTAATTAACCATGCTAAAACCGGCCGGTGAGCTGACCGCGAACATTACAGTTTGTATTTTGTACACGTGCATATGTTGAAGTGGTGTTTGTAAAAGTGCGATTTTATGGCAGGTCACGAATGACTGTGAATTTCAAACATTAGTAGTAGGCCAGGCAACCAATATACGGCTGATACCGAACGCACGCAATGAAGTCAGAAAACGTATAGCGGGTGATGAGTACGTACGACTTCAAAGGAATGATAAGTAAATTGGGCAGTTTCGTTGAATCAATGAAATGGAGCAATTGAAGTTGTTAATGCGACGGTGCGGGGTCGTATTCATAATCATTAATTCAATACAGTTTCATTGTCACTTCTCCGGCTTAATGGCTGAATTACAGTTCTGAGAGTATTCGAATTACTAAATCTCGTTCTAGACATCGAAATTGTTTTGTTAGTTAGTATTTATATTTATTAGTCAAATCGGTTTGTCAGAAGTAAAGATATTTAGGAAAAGTATTGGCGGTTGAGTTTTAGTGATTTATATTCTCTCGTTGAAATCTGTCTCGCTTCTTACATATTAAAAAAGACGGTTTTATACAATTCTCTACTGAATCAAGCTCTACGTCATCGCGTTCAACGAAATGCGGACTTATTATATCGTAATGATAAATTGATAATATTTCGAATTTATTACTTGCATTAATCTCGTGTATCTTTTGTTTCAGCTCAGAGGATAACGACCATCCAGCTAGATGGCGTGCAGTACTTCATCTCGCGGATGAACCCCTACAGCCCGGAGCTCAACTACTTCCTAGCCTATCAGTATTGCAGGTACGTGCCCACAGGCATTCGCCACGATGCACAAGCAAAAAATCCGTTACACAACATGTTAGTTTCGCGCAACCGATAAACAAGGCATCGTGACTTGCAATATCCTTATCTGAGGTATCGTGTTTCTATTCCTGCTGTAGTCCTGAGTGGGCAAACTTTGGTCGGCGTTAACAAGCGTGTACAGTTCGCTCCGACGCCCTACGACCAGGAAGTGTGTTCAACAGGGACATTTGCATTACCGTTAAGGGTTCTGAGAAAACTGGAGAACAATATCGACACTTCGGTGAGCTACTTCCGCGAGCCATTTCTTGTGTTAAATACTGCCACAAAGGACCACATGCTATATGAACTAGCAACTGAGACCGGGAGAGAAATGATTTATTGTCGGAATGTTCCCACGTGGAGTTATGCAGTTGTGGCCGATGCGGCTCGAGTTGTAGACGTTGACCTCTGTTCTACAGAGGACGAGATTCAGTGGATTGCTAAAGGAATGAATACGTAGCCAACAATCGGAAATTTAAATACCTAGTATGAAAGCAAAGATGTAGAGAGTGTAGAGACTTTAATACCATTATTTAATTCTTTCAGTTAGAAGCGAGAGGTCTAAAAGCTAACATCGACAGGTCAATCGCCTAGTGCGGTCGCGCGGTCACGTTGTCCTTCCAAATTGTCACGAGTCACGACCTATTTACAGTTCTGATTGTTAACGATGGGAACCCCGCGAGTTGACGGAACGTCGCTACGACGACCGACGCCGCCGCCGCGATGTCGTGATCATGTTCCGAGTATAATGAGCTTTTGAATCCGCTCTCATATTTTAGTGTAAAGCATAATGCAGACGCAGCGATGGTCATTGTCCTTATAAAGGATCTAAAGGATCAGAATGGGACTTGATATTAATGATGTCATTGTAGTATTAATGATCCTGTCATTATGAGATTCATAATTATGAAGCAAAGTTAATTCATATTGATTAATGTTTTGGAATCAAAACTTTTTACCTGTTAGTGTAATGAATTTGGTATTACTTACTACTGTCCTAACAGCATTAGTCATGCGTGCGTGACATGGGTAATTACATAGATAAAATACGTCGTGAATCTCATTTCCTTTCCATTTAATGTATCAGAAGACATTATATTACAAGATCTTGTATGCGGAAACTAAAGATATTATTAAAGATAAGAATAATAATAATATTATTAACTGTAACATCATGTAGCAGTTGTAACGTCATGGAATGTCACATGTAGTGCGATCACGGCAGCTGCTGTTACGGATGGGAGTTTACTTACTTTAATCTTAATAAAAACAACTACATTTGATTATGAATTGGGCATATTACTTAATAAAACAATTACCAACGTCAGAAACCGCTGTTAAAATAAATTAAGACAAGTTTTTTTTTTATTATTTAATTTCAACTCTACGATTGACCCGAGTACAGGCTGTTGCCGTATAGTGTGTATGACCTAAGAAAGCATGACTTAGATTTTTGCGTGGAAGACAATTTTACAGAATGAGAGACATTTTCGTAAATGCAAAATTCTTTGAAATCTCTCCCATTGTTTTGATTACCGCGAGATAATACAGTACAGTTTGATTGCAGGCTGGAAACATCGTAACGGTATAAGCACAACACAAGGCGACAGCAGTCACCAAAATATGCACAATATTATTTTTTATACAACAAATTTAATGGAAGACCAGTTTCATCTGAGAAAATGGGCAATGAAAAATTTTCGGAGCTCATTAATTATCCAAATATCGGGTTTATAAATACATATAAATACATATAAATAAATTCAATAATGTTATTGAACGGGTCGGCACCTCGGCACAGTTAATGAAATGAGTCTGGCAAGCACGCTCATGAATGCCAATGCAATGAAAAAAGAAACGTAAAAGTTATGGCGCCTCGGAGCGAAGAAAATACTTTGTGAAATTTCATGCATTGTGTAATTATTAATGATGTTTAAATGCACAACAAAGGCAAACCCTATACGTGATCTGTACGCCAATAAGTTTCCGAAGAAACGGATCAAGTTGCATAGTAACCATTTATTTTATTGCATTGTAACTTTGGGTGGAAAAGAAATATAGTGTGCTTATCAGTAGTGGCGACGGGTGAAATTATAGCGAAGGGAAGACAAAAATGTTATGAGCTGCATAGTGGATCGGTAGGATTTCTATAAGGTAAGCCGGTGGGAATCGGCTTGTATGGACCCCTCACCACTGGTACCTACATGTTGATGGTATTATTTGTTACTATGATGATGATAATACTCAGTTACATTTTTATCAACCCGGAATTTTTGATAAAGTTCATACAATAGATTCCAAGAAAAAATTTTTTTTTATTATTAATTCTGAAATAAAAAAAGAGTACATAAATAAGAATAAAACACACACTGTGTTTTGTGGGTCCTACTCAGCCCAAGCTCATTAGTGAAATTTGTATCAACTGATATGCATCTGCCCATGCTTCCGATTAAGTCGAAGTATGCGATGTTTTTAACAGCTGCCGTACGTCTTTTAAACTTTAATAGTTATTATAAAATATATTGTCTTATTAATAATTTGTTATTGATAATTAACAACTTCTTTCGTAATCTGTGCGTGGAAAATCACAATTATTATGTTTTGTTTTAAAATAATGATTTCAATAAAAAGTTGAGTGAGGATTGTTTGTTTACCAAATCATCATCATCATTTTATCATCGTCCACTGCTAAACATAGGCCTCTCCCTCCAAGTGCACGCCACCGAGCACGATCCGCGGCTACTCTTATCCAGTTTTTGCCAGCCATCTTGCGAAGATCGTCGCTTATCTGAAGGCGTCCCACACTACGTTTGCCAATACGCGGTCTCCACTCAAGAACTCGTCTGCCCCAGCGGCCATCGGTTCTACGGCTAATGTGGCCGGTCCACTGCCACTTCAGCTCGCTAATCCTAGTGTAGGAAAGCAAGGTAGTGGACCCCCACACTAAATCCTCATTAGCCGATACTTTACAGTATGATAAAGTATCATTTATGAATTTTTTTTTTAATAATCCAAATCGTTTTTTTTATATTTATACATAGGTTTTGATTCATACTAGGTATATTACATCCCTGCAAAGTTTCATCGACTGATGATTTAATGTTGGGGTCTCCATACAAAAGATCGCTTCATTTCCTACACTATACGGTGGGCTATTTCGATCACTTTAGTTCTCTGTCGGATCACCTCATTCCGGATCCGATCTCGTATAGAAACTTCGAGCATAGCCCTTTCGATAGCTCGCTGCGCGAATTTAAATTTGTGTATCAGCCCTACAGTGAGTGTACCTACACGTTTCGGGTCCGTATATCATCACTGGTTGAAGACATTCATCTTTAGACTCTGTGGAATAGGCGACTCAAAGACTCGACGAAGTTTCCCATATGGTTCCCAGCCCAGCTGTATCCTTCTGTAGGCCTCTTTTTCGAAGTTGTTTCTACCCAATTGCAATATTTGCCTGAGGTAGAAATATTTCGTAACAACTTCGAGAGGACTATCTTGTACTGCAACCGGTCCTGGAATTACTATGTTCGTTGAATATAACCTTGGTTTTCTCCAAGTTCATCGGAAGACCGATGCGTAGAGAGGAATCAGCTAGGCTGTTCAGCATGTATTGGATCCTGCAACGTTTCGGCCAAAATGACGATGTCGTCCACAAATCGCAAGTATGATATTATAAAGCAAATAAGACAAGTGTCAATGAAAGTGGATTGTTGAACAATTAAGTGAAAAATCTCTCGAATTACAGTTTATCTTTTTTAATACACACGAATGGGTCGTCAAGAAACAAATAATATTTGTAGTACATTAACCACATCTGTTCGCAGTTCTAAAAGAATTCGGCTAAATAAAACGCATAACATTACGAAGGCGAATTAAAGGAAGTTTCGATTATAGCACGTTCGCGAGGTTTTTAATCTTAAGGAGTTTTCTGAACTTATCTGGAATGCGCCGGCGAAGGACCGAGCCTGTCTTTAGCGGAATAAATTGCTGGCGGGGAACAGGATCTCAAGCGCTATCTCCGCGCTAATAGCTGAATACGATTAACTGGGATAGTTACTTAGATAAACCAGCACCCACGTTTATAAATATCGAACCTGCTATGGTTAATAATTAATAATAATACCTGTTTGAAGTTCCATAATATGTTATTGTATACGGCCGCTAATGACCGTTAAATTTTTAAATAGTGTCTATTGAGGTTTAGCTCTTTAATAATGATGTAATATGGTTAATCACAGATGTGGCTGCATAAGAAATTGTTTTTTCTTTGTTTCTCGATTGTCTCGTTTCAGCTGTTTTTAATATTTTAACAAAGTACGCTAAAAATTTAGTATGAAACAGGAAATAGCTGTTTTTTTTCGCGATTTGAAATTCAGGATTGCTTCCATACAAAAAGTTGTTCGTAATAATTGTGAGCTCTATACTTATTTAAAAGATGATGCTTTATTTTATTTACATGTTGTATAGATAGGCCTAACCAATACTTACATTGAATAAGATTTTTGCTTAAGTCACCTCCTATTTTTAGCACAACATCATATTTCATAAACATAAAGAACACCTTTGTGTTTTGAAATTGGATATTTTTATGGGCCGATCGTATTTCAAATATATCTAATTTCGTTTTCAGATCGTTAGGCTTGCAGCTGGCGTCGTTTGAGACGAAAGAGAAGGCAGACTCCATAACGACGTATCTCACTAATGCAGGTAACATATTTCATATTATTATGACTTTATATTATTATAGGACGTTCAGTTAATTAACTCCTTTATTATAAGGATCTAAAGTAAAGTGGGAATCGTACCCTCGACCCTTAGCAATTGCCCTCACCGCTGAGCTACCGAGACATTAAAAACATTTTTTTTCAATTAGTGACTTTTAATTTTGCTGGAAGCTAGCGTTATTCCGTCAATGAGAGGAAGACCCTCGACATTCGAAGGAGATACTTTTGCAAATGTTTGTCAGTCGATTGAGATGCAATTTTTTAAGTTATTTTATAAATTGTGTAAAGTTGTTACACCGGCAACGCCCAGCATCTGCGCCAAATACTTCTTCTGTTTATGTTATCGAAAAAACAATGATCTCTCACTGAAAAAAATCACAATCAATTAATTGAAATTGAAAATGTATGAGATCTGCCTATCTATTGTCTGATTTCAAAAGCTATCGCAATCGCTTTCAGGATGTGATACATTGATACTTCATTTTGGCACAAATAAAAACTTACCAAAGAAATGTAGCAATGTGTGTGTCACATCCATCTGTAAAATGAAAGCGATTGCGATAGATTTTAAATTAGACAATTAGCCCCCTGGTATCCTATACCTACTATTTATTTACGAGTATTTTTTAATTGCAATGAAACCATACGTTTTCTTTGTCTGTTATGTCAGGAATGAAATTAAAAACACTAAAACTTAAGATGCGGTAACATTAAGGCTGTTGCGAACAACTTTCAAGTTAGTTACAAACAACTTTTGCCAAAGCGTAAAAGTTGTGACTACGTTTTATTTAATCTCGAGAAACTTACATCTATAAGTAACAGTGAATAAGTCTTCTTGATTAGTGTTACTAATGTATTTGCAAGAAGATCAATTAAATACGTTTTGTTAAAATGGATAAGGTATGTTAAAAAAAGTGCTTTTTCATTTACAGGCTACAATAAATACGACTTCTGGACGTCGGGCAACAACCTGGGAACAGATATGTATCTGTGGATGAGCACGGGATTGCCGTTCAATGCCACGTTCAACTACATGCGGCGCGTCGCCATAGATACGCCGGCGATGCACCCGGACGACAGCATCGACCCGCTCGACGTGCCGCAGGGCAGCACGGCGCCGCAGCGCACGGCTAGGCATGGGTACGCTAGTATTTGATAGTGGGCAAAGATCTGGCGTTTAACTACATTCGGCGCGTCGCTATGAATGCGCCGGCGATGCACCCGGACGCCAGCATCAACCCGCTCGTCGTACCGCAGGGCAGCACGGCACCGCAGCGCACGGCTAGGCATAGGTATGCTAGTATTTGATGGTGGGCAAAGAGCTGGCGTTCAACTACATGTGGAGAGTCGCCATGGATGCGCCAGCGATGCTTCTGGGCGACAGCATTGACCCGCTCGACGTGCTGCAGGGCAGTACAGCGCCGCAGCGCACGGCTAGGCATGGGTACGCAATATATAGTATTGATAGTGGGCAAAGAGCTGGCGTTCAACTACATGCGGCGCGTCGCCATGGATGCGTCAGCGATGCACCCGGACGATAGCATCGACCCGCTCGACGTGCCGTAAAGCAGCACGGCACCGCAGCGCACGGCTAGGCATGGGTACGCTAGTATTTGATAGTGGGCAAAGAGCTGGCGTTCAACTACATGCGGCGCGTCGCCATGGATGCGCCCGCGATGCACCCGGATGACAGCATCGATCCGTTCGACCTACGGCAGAGCAGCACGTCCGTCGTCGTAACGCACAGCTAGGCATGGGTAAGCTAGTAAAGAGCTGGCGTTCAACTACATGCGGCGTGTCGCCAAGGATGTGCCGGGGATGTACCCGGACGACAGCATGGATCCGCTCGACGTGCCGCAGGGTATCACAGCGCCGCAGCGCACGGCTAGGTATGGGTACGCTAGTATTTAACAGTGGACAAAGAGCTGGCGTTCAAATACATGTGGCACGTTGTCATGGATGCGCCGGCGATGCACCTGGACGATGAAATCATCGACCCGCTTGACATGCCGCAGGGCAGCACTTAACCTAAACAACCCAAAACATAAACTACGGAAATCGCTGGTTTTACCGCGCACTCCTGCGCCCCACTTAGGCCAGTAAAATTTACAAAATATTACCTAAAAACGCAAAACACATCACCCTAAGGTTGACTGGTAGAAATGCTTAAGGCATTAAATCCGCCTATGTACAATGTGCTTGAAGAATGAAATAAATAAATAATTAATAAAACGCGATGTAAAGCTGCATTTTTGGTATGTTATTTGGACCCCTTAAAAATTCTCTTGTAAAAGTCGTTTTTTTCAAAAACTGCTTTTTTCCAGATTTTGCAGTTCAGTTCAAAAACTATCGTAGGCTTTTAACATTAGTTGCTACTAGATAATGATGCTTCAGAATTTACACTTACTAGCACATCTAACTCCTTCACAGTCTCGTAAATAAAAAAGGTTGTGCATCTCTGCAATGATTTGTATGTTGATAGATTAGTCAGGTGCTCAAATTTAGAATAAGAATTTCAAATAAGTATAGACACCTCTCAATTTATCCAAAAAGAGGAAAAGGTAAACCAATTTTCTCGTTCCACACAATCTGTTCCTTTTTTTATTATTATTTATCCCACCAAAAACATTTTTATGTATAATGCTGCCAAGACCTCGCACTGTCAAAAAGTTATCAGACCTCATGTAGAGCCAAGCTTCTAACGCTATGCGCCCTAACTCCAGAAGCCCTAACTTTCAAAAGCTCTAAACCATAGTCAAAATATGTGACTTGGCCGTTTCGTTACTACAAGAACTATTGTTTATGCAAAAACGTTTCCATGTAGCGAAATGGCCAAGCCACAATTTTGACTAATGTTTAGAGCTTCTGGAGTTAGGACGCATAGAGTTAGAAGCTTGGCTCTACATGAGGTCTGATAACTTTTTGACAGTGCGAGTTCTTGGCAGCATTATACATGAAAATGTTTTTGGTGGGATTTCACTTCTTTTTGTAAGTAACTATCCATAAACCGGAAAAGCAAGGTGGGGTCATAATTGTGGTCTAAAATCGTGTATAATTCGATCAACATCAACCAGCGTACTTGTACTATTATTTATTTTATTCTGTGGTAGAACTAATTCATTTATTAAGATGATTAATATGTGAAAAATATTAGAAAAAATCGACTCACCCGTAGCAACTCAGACGGGATTCGAACCCGCACCCTTAGGATTCCGGCCCAATATAAAAAAAAACTAAAAGTTTAAAATAATTCATTTATGCTGTGATATTATTTTACTCTTTGGCGTAGACAGTTGTGACAGTGCAAAGAGCAAAATAAATTCTGCGTGAGGTTCGCGCCACAAAAGAAGTAGTTTTGAAATGAACACAATTTATTTTTTGTGAATATTTTTTTCGCTGCTTTAATAGTGATTTACTAAGTCTTAAAAATAATTACTAAATATTTAGATTTTTTAGATAGGTACATATTTCAAATTTTTTCAGACCTCTAGTATCAAAATTTGCAGAAGTCTTATACAAACTTCCATCACCTAGTTTAAGGGGTGGGGGGGTAAAAGTTCCAAGTTTTATATTTTTAAACTTTTAGATTTTTGCATTCACAATGCTATTTTTCATTATTTATTCATCTTTTATATTTTTTTTGCACTTTGTGTACTAATAATAGCTTACATACCAAATTTCAGCTTTCTAGGACTTCAGGAAGTACCCTAAGAATTTTGATGTATATCAGTAAGTTTTGACGAAATCGAGGTTTTTTAAATCTCAAAAAAATCCAAAGCTTAAGAGCTATGCAATTGAAACTTTGTAGGTTTATAAGTCTACTACAGACATCATATCCTGATAATTTTGTGCTTCTGGTATAATCCAAACCCAAGTTATGGGGGTTAAGCGGTTAAATTGGGGGGTTAGAGTCCAATTTCATATTTTTGTTGTTGTTTGTGTACTAATACTAGCTTACGTACCAAATTTCAGCTTTCTAGTACTTCAGGAAGTACCCAGGTTTTGATGTTTATCAGTAAGTTTTGACGAAATCGAGGTTTTTTCCTTCCGGAGCATCTGACCACTAAATCTTATCACCAGAGGTGAGTTGTGAGGAAAAATTTCTCATTTGACCACTGGAGGTGAATTGGGAGCAATTTATTACTAATTCATCACCAGTGATGAAGTGGGATTTTTTTGTTTTAGCTGACTACCAATGACCTTCTGAAAACTATGTAAGCCTATTATTAAACCATAATTTAACCACCATACTTATGGTAAGGTTTAAGAGAAGGTTAACTTTAACCTTCTCTTTATTTATGTGATCCTGGTACTTTGGAGCCGCTAGTGATTGAAAGTAAGTATTTAATTTTGATTTGAACCAAAGCTGAGCGAGGGCAGGTTGCTAGTTTATTATAAATATAAAACTATGTATAAATATATATAAAACACAGAAAATAATAGAAGTTAATCTTCTCCGTATTTATGTGATCCTGGTAGGTACTTTGAAGACATGTGCTAAAAAATAAAAATAAAACTCCTTGTCAGGAAAATAATCATTACAGTCAGATTTAAATATTTTATAAATATAATGCATATATGACTACCTATTTTTATTGTATCTGTTTTTTATACTCAATAAAATTAGTCATCAGTGATGAAATGGAATAATTTTTACCACTAGTGGGTGAAATGGGAGTAACATTGTGTAATTTGGCCACTGGTAGTCAGTTGAGAAATTAGAGTGCCAACCAACCACTGGTGGTGGGATTTGGTGGTCAGATGTTCCGGAAGGGGTTTTTTAGGCGTTAAATACACAGAAGTGACGCGGCACGAATACGGCGGCGATACGGTGCAGATGTGAGACTTTCGGATGCTTTCGGCCAATCAAATACACGTATCGCCGGCATCGCCGCCGTATCTGCGCCTTATCTCCGCCGCATCTCTTCTGTGTATTTCAAGCCTTAGATATCAATAAAATTCAAAGTTTGAGAGCTATGCAATTGAAACTTTGTATTTTTAATAAGTCTACTACAGACATCATATCCTGAGAATCCCGAGAAACGGTGTGGGCGGTTAGATGTGTCGGTGAGTATAAATTTTTCAAGCATCATATCTCAAAAACTATTAGACATAAGGAGCTGTGGGTTGGCATTAATTGTTTCAAAGGGGTTCGGGCACTTTGGTCCTTATGACCTGAACAGACTTGAATTGTACAACGATGGATAGGTCTTTTCAAGAGGAAAAAAGTTATTATGGGGTTACAATAAAATTGGATTTGTTGTCCGATTCAGGATATAGGCTTATAAAGTATGTGTTTTCAATATCTCGGATAGTACAGTCAGTAATGAACGTCGCTTTACGGCGGCGGGTCTATAGAATATCAGGACAGCTTTTCAGGACAAGCGCTATACCTAATCGTGCTCTATGAGAATATACCTTTCTAACAATATACTATTTATATCCATTGAGTCCAGGACCAAAGTCTATACATTTGTGCCCATACCCCTTTAATATACTTTCAAAATGATAGGAGCAACTGATGCCAAAAGCCCATAGTTTTTGAATTGAACGGCAAAAACTGAAAAAAAATGCAATTTTTCTCGTATTACGCAGGCAGCACAACGTTTTTTTGGTTGCAAAACGTAGTTTTACACTTCTCTAAGGGATCCAAATAACATACCAACCAAAATAGCAGCTTTACATCGCGTTTTGCGTTTTTAATGTAGAATTTGACTGGCGTAACTGCCCGATCAGGTGGTTATCGGCGACTTAAAAAAACAAAAAATATATAAAAAAAATCTTCACCAATGTGTTCTTTGACCTGACCAACCCTGAAATCCTGACACATAATTTTATTTCACCTTATATATAAAGGACTACAGAAATTAATAACACAAAAATATGAGTAAGTTGTAAACTTAGGCCCATAACTTTTGCAAGATATTCAATAGTAAATAATAGCTATTTCTGATATACCCATGCTAAAACAATAAATAAAAAAATAATAAAAACCCGCCTGCATAAAAAGACAAGTCAACTGAAAATATGGAAACAAGATTAAATATTAAAGTCAACATTATAACATGCAGTCGGAGACATGCATAAAGAAAGTGACATTATGAATGATTTGAGTTATATGCCTCCGACCGCATGTTATAATGTTGACTTTAATATTTAATATTGTTTCCATCTTTTCAGTTGACTTGTCTTTTTATGCAGGCGGGTTTGTATTTTTTTTAATTTATTTTAAATTTATTTCTTTTAGTTATTATTTATTACAATAATGATATACCTTTTTGAAATCCTTATAATTTAACACCCATATTGCAGTATTCCAAAAAAAATTTTTTTCCACTACGTATAATAGCACCGTACAGCCGCCAAGTTGGTTTTTTATATCGCCACCTTCTTAAGAACACTTGGGCTGATGAGACAAATCTAACGATATGTTAATCATGGAAATCCGTTCTCTTGCAGTCGGGTAAAAACAGGATACGTGCACGTAATAATTTTTCCCACGTTGTGCCTGGTTGCGATGTACACTCAGTACACACTATAGGTACACATACTTACCTAATATTAACTTTGATCAGTATCCAATTAAGCAATTAAATATTTTCCAAACATATTTAAACATGAAACTAGGTGATCCTTCATTACCAACTGTTTAATAATTTTCCTTTTATTAATTCAACAAATACTGAATCAAATTCCAAATCGAAACTTACGCAATAGTCAAAGCTATTCGAGCAATATTGGTTACAAGGAAATCCACCTCTTTTCGTAATTTGATACACAATGGATTGTTGGGCTCTGTTTGATTGATCACATCATATTAAGTTGCAAGATTTGGCTATAAATAGCTAATAATAAATAGTCGGTTTTCCAGGACTGAGCACGTGATGACGAACGGCTGCGTAGCCCTGAAGGCGCCCACTTTCCACTGGGAGCCACAGCACTGCGGGGAGATCAAGGACTTCATCTGCGAGCAGACGCGGTGCTACTACTACAACTACGGGTCCATCCCCGTGTCCTCGGCGCAGGGGTAATGCCAGGTGAGATGCCAGCTGTCTCCGGAGGCCCGCTCCCCGGCAAGCCGCGCGCTCTCCCGACACCTCGCTCACGAGCGTCAAACACCATTCACACCCATTCATACATCAGTAGTGTGTGCTAACTGTAGCTTAGTTTTGTAATGCTCATTTCTACGCGAAGCGCGCGGGCCCGCGGGATAAGGCCTCTGCGCCAACCCAACCACCAAACAAGAGCCCTACACCCAGAAGATTTTCGGCCTGTTTTAGGATTTCTTCCATTTATACGATTCAAAATTCACAAATTTGGTGGGTGGGTGAGGGGGCTTTGCTTGGTATCTCTGTTTTTGTCTTCATAATATTTAGATTATTATATTTTGTAATAACATTAGATTCATGTTTTTAGTTAATCTAACCTAGATATTGATAATTAGCTTGATTAAACAATATTTTATACATTCAATTTCATTTTCATGATCGGTAAGCACTGAGTAAACGTGTCTGAACTATTGAATTTCATCGCTTTCTTTACTCTATCGTTGACCGATAAGATTGCATGGATGAGCCCCCCATTATCTTCGACAGGAAGCCGCTATCGCTGACGACAACGACCACCGCGCACCCGCTCACGTCGTCGTCACCACCGCCGCCGATCAACGAACACCTGCCTACCCACTTCACACTGAACGACCTCATCGGAAAGATGCGTCCCTCGTCGCTCGACGGGTTGGAGTCTCCTCATCTCAAGACGGGCGCACTGCACAAGTCGCCGCCGCAGATCGACTCTCACTACTCACGTGCGGCGGACGCGCACGCTCGTGACCACGATCACGAGGAGAAGGAGGAGCCGACGCAGGGTCCTTACGAGGACGACGCGGGTATGGTCGGTGATGACCCTGCCGCCTACTTGGCCAAGGAGGCGCGCGAGGCCCCCGCCGACGACGCGCCTTCTACGGCCGAGCCGGACGCCACCGAGCACTCCGTCCACGCCAGCGGCATGCTGGCACCCCCCGCCTATTAGCGCCCGGCTCGGCATTCGCTTAATAGCGTTCTCTTCTATTGAAAATTAGGTGTTGCGACTACCAAAAGTATTATTCGTAAATCAGAGTAGAGTGCATAATAGGCGCTTTCGTGTGGAAGGGTGCATTCGGTTATATCGATTATTGTAAATGGATTTTTTTAAGTTTATCTGCGTGAGATTATGGTGATTTATGATGGTTTCTGTGGGGCAATATGAAGGTGCTGGCGACTCGCCTTAAGCGACTTGCCTCCGTCTTCAAAAATGTTGAATATCACAAAATGACTATTCCACAAAATGTAGGTACCCAAATTTCGCTAGAATAGTTAAATTAAACTGAGTTTTAGATCTCTGTTTCCGTTTAAACCGTAATGTATTAATTTAATGTAAGAAAATTCTGCAGATATATTTTTGAGGACATATCATTTGAAATAGAGCTATAAAAATAGTGTTTATATACGTGACGTACCTAGTTAAGTGTATTAAGTTGAATCTCAAGAATTTAAGATAGTGATGTAGCGAAGGAAATAAAGTTTAAACTTTGTAAAATTGGTGTTTCATTCAATGGTGTTTTTTATAAAGTATGAAAGATACATTCATTCTTTGGGTTCTAATTTTACGGTTATACCGTTTGATATTAAAAGTTAGATCGAATAAGGATATATCTGGTAATCTGCCCCCCTACTCAAATGGACACTTTTCTATTCGTTCGTTAACTTAAAAAATTAAAAATAAGCCGTAAACTTTAGAATTAAGTGTCGGAGGCTTGTCGATTCCATGCAATACAACAATGTCTGTGATTTACATAAATTTGCAACGTGTGACTTGATCGTTTATTTGCTTATTTTTAAGCTTTAAGTTAGCGAACGAATAGAAAAGTGGCCAGTATCAGTATCCTGTATCTGGTAATGTCGTACTCACCAGCCGTTGATGACGCCCTCGACGTTGAGCATGGGCACGATCTTGAACACGTACTTGGTGCGCAGCGCCGCGGCAGCCGCCGAGTCGCCCAGCAGGCAGCCGAGCGTGCCGTCCATCACCCACGACGCGTTGCTCTCGCCCGGGTGCACGCGAGAAGTTAGGAATATTATCTCTCTGTCCTGTGGATGAAAATACCGAAGGAATAGAATGCGGCATCAAAACTGACTTCAAAGTGATTGGTGAATGAGTATTCCTAGTAAAAAAAGGAAAAACCTATTTCCGTAGTAACGGAGGCTGTAAAATATGCGATCCCTTTTTGAAATGGATGTTAAAAAATTTTTTATTACTCGACCGGTGAGTTCAGTGCTTGGCCCATAGACATAGAACAATTTTCGCTGCGCTCAAGAAGACCAATAAAGCGTGGAAAAGAGAAGTTAATATTATACGGACACAGTCTATGAAAAAAAGAGACAAAGGATCAAGTGACAATGTGCCAACATTTTTACAGTAAGAGCCCCTAGCGTCCCTAGCAAAAGAGCAGTCACAATTTCTTTAAAATATTTGGTAATCTTGATTAGAATTTTAAAGGGTATCGTGGAGCCATGGTGTCTTGTTCTGTTAGTGATTGTGATGTGACAAAAAGAAACAATCCAAGTAATCACACTTTTCACAGGTAGATAAGATATTGCCACACATTTCTCTAAAACCAAATTTCGCTACATTTATTCGTTTATCGATGAAGAAAACAGTATGGAACATTGTTTATTAAATTCCTTTGCCATAATATACTCGCATACTTTATGTAAGTCATATTTTATGTATCTCATATTTTATATAATGTATACATTCGTTTTTTGGATCACCTGTTTATTGACATTGTTGTTCTTTGGCATCCTATTTCTATGGCTTGGCCTCATCTCACCTGATGTTGTGTCGATAAGGCCGAAAGTGGAAGCGCACTACACCCGGAATCCTCAGAAGAAATCTCTTTTATTATCAATTATATCTGTATTAACAGACGACGCGACGGCACATGATAATTGATTAAACAAGCAAGCAATTAAGTAAGATGACTCTTGCAGTCATATTTTATATTAATATATACAATATGACTGCAAGAGTCATCTTACTTAATTGCTTGCTTGTTTAATTGTCTTGCTTTGTGAAAATTTTAGCAATTTTGTTAGTACCTAAGTCCGCAAATATATCAATTTCTATTATCATACCACGATGGGGTTGCTCGAAGTATCTTCGGCAGAGATGGTCAACAATGGTACTTCGTTGGTGTTGAGCGAATAGCAGAGTGGTTCCACGCGAAGGTAGGCACCCGCTGGCAGCTGCAAGCTCCAATGCCAAATGCGAGTCTGTAAAAAGAATTGATGTAAAATTATTTAACTAGCCTGAATAAATGATCGAAGACTAGCTGCTAAAAGAAAACGACCAAAGTAAATAAAAACAAAAGAGTGTTTTCGGGCATTGTTTCTCAATTCTTCAAGGGCCCTATTTTTGAAATTATTCAACGATCAGTCGGCTTTTTCATTTTTCAATCGATTGCCATGGCTATGGCTGTCGAATGAAGATGAGCAGTAAAGAGCGCTCGACAACAGCCGAATGAATTCAAAACCCTTGAAAAACTGAGAAATAATGCTAGAAAAACAATTAGTTTTTATTTTACCCCAGGGCTAGATGTTTATATGAATAAGGCAGTGGGGTCAAAGTTGACTAAATCATAGTTTTATATTGACAGTCATTAGCATAAGTTTCTGTATATATATCAGGCGCGGAGACAATTATTTACCATTATCAAAAACAAAAGTGGTTTATTATATTCTTAATAATTATCACAAATTTTTGGAACAGATTACTCTTAAAAATAGATTTTTATTACTAACCATCATCATCGAGTATAAACGGAAAATGATGAGCGAGGTACTAACCATCATCATCGAGTATGTAAACGGAAAATGATACGCGAGGTAACAGACATCGTTGGAGTGTGGGAACTCGATGTTGAAGGTGACGGTGAGGTAGCACTTGGTATGATTCTTCTGGTTCGCGTAGTGGTAGCTGTTGCGATAGTAGCAAATGTCTGAACCAGCTCTGACCCATCCTGCAAATAATAAAGTAATGATTTTACATAAGCGGGCACCATAATTATATCGATTATTCTGAACCACAGAAAAATCTCACACGCCAAGGATACCTAAATCGTAACGTCAAACAATACCATATTAACATGTACGTCTTACCCGGCTTTCCCAACACAGCCTGTTTCACGGAATACATAACAGGCTTCATGCCGAAGTTGAATTGACTGTCAGACTTCTCGCAGTTCACAATGTTGAAGATATACGGTCTGCCCTGCTGCATGTTGCGCACTTCGAAGTAGAACCACTGGTGCCTCTTGGTAGAGTTCACGTCTGGCATCAAGATCAGCTCGTACTCTCTCGGACCTACCTGGAGGGAGTCGACTGATAACCGAATTAGGTAATTAAAACAAGAAATATATAAAACTAACTAATGTTATGAATGCATATTACACAACTAATTTCTGTCATATAATTCATCAATGCCAAAGCGGTTTCCGGCGACCAGACAACAATAGAAAATCTATTGTGTCTATAATTAGACACAATAGATTTTTCAACGCCCAGAAATTTCGTTTTCTGGGCGTTGACGAGATAAAAAACAAAATCAAAAACATAACACCAAGTTTAATTAAATTGACACTCGATTTATTTGTAAAAAAATATTAAATATCCTAAAATTATTACCTGAATAACTTTTCTTAGATTACCCGACTCAAATCTAGATTCAAAACTTAACCGTGAACAGTAGCTATTAGTTTTGGTAACTTCTTGCTCATCATTGTTGGACAGAAATATGTTGTCGGAGCTGCAAAAACGAAATTTCCTTATTAGGTATACCACTAAATTCTCACATGTCCGATTATCTTTGTTAATAGAATCATGAATCCAAACGCATATATTATAATTAATCTCCGGTAAAGAACTATCGAAGCAACATTCTGACCTTTTCAATGCCGCATTGTCCTGTGGGATTCCAGCGCTACTCAATTGATCTAAGTCGTATACAACTTCACTCATATAGGCCTCTGGATTAATAGCTCGGTCCACGCATGACAGAAGTTTCAACCTACGATACACAAAATCAGTATTAGCTAGGTATTTAAACTAGATAATAATCAACTCTATGACCCTTTTTTAACATAGGTTATCTCAAAAGTAATAAAAAGAGCTCTTCGGATGAAGCTTAAAAGTATGTAGATAATATTCACTATTACATTACATACTTTGAAGCTTCATCCGACACTATTAAATAGTGTTTTTATTTTATATCTTTGGTGATTTGATTTTATCGTGTGTCACTAGTCACTACTATAGAAAAGTTTTATTCTGTGATAGGACCAAAAAAGCAGAAGCATTTATTTTCGTTAGTGCTATGTGATGCGGTAAGAGTAATACTATGAATATTGATTTACAATAATGACCACCTGAAACTGAAACAAGCAAAACTTTAAATTCTTGTACCTGCAAGCGGTCCGTTCCATCTTATTGAGAGGTTCCGGCTGAGTCAGACCTTGACCTCCCATCATATCAGGGTACGCGACCTTCACAAAAGGAATTACACTTCTCACTCTTGACGAAATAGTGCTGTACACTGATGCAAAAGCACTATATTTCGATATGTCTTTATGTATTTTAAGGGACGAGTTTGAGGTAGTTGCTACAAACAAAATTTACTTTTAATATCGTTTAATCAATCTTTGTATTAACATTACTTACCTGCTATATTTTGCATGTGAATTGACATAATTATATCTACACGTTTGTAGGTGTTGTTATCTATATATATAAAATTCAAAGTCCTGACTGACTGACTGACTGACTGAGTGAGATATCAACGCACAGCCCAAACCGCTGAACCTAGAGACTTAAAATTTTGCACACAGATACCTTATACTGTGTAGGCATCCACTAAGGAAGGATTTTTGAAAATCAACCCCTTAGGGGGTTAATGGGGTAAGTAAACATAAAAATCGATATGGATGTCGTTCTTGAGGTTTTATGGGATGGTGATTGCGAAAATAACATTTATTTTGAAGGCCAACACGGTGGACATGATTCAGCCCAAGAGACGGGAACGGGAACGGGAACGGGAAAAAGTAAAGAAACGGGAACGGGATACTACTTATATCTCTGGACCTAATTCTGATTATTGTAATAAACTAGCTTCCACCCGCGACTTCGTCCGCGTGGATATTAGAGAAAATCCTTAGGAAACCTTCAACCAGGATCCGACCAGCCGTTTTTACGCAATTAGGCGGGTCGCCACCAAGTGCGCTGCCTCGTGCGAGGCCTGCCACACGCGGCAAACGTTTTGCCTCGCGAGGCAGCGCGCTTGGTGGGGACCCGCCTAATCGCGTAAAAACGGCTGGTCGGATCCTGGTTGAAGGTTTCCTAAGGATTTTCTCTAATATCTACGCGGACGAAGTCGCGGGCGGAAGCTAGTTATGAATATTACTCACATGTGCTTTCGTGTATTCTATGGCAGCCTTGAAATAAAGAAGGAGAAGTACTATTAACGTTGTCATAATCCGTGTTACCTAACACGGCAGTGAGGGACAAATTCAAGGACGAAGATAAGGGTTTAGTGCCTCCCCCTTGGTTACCAAGGAAATCCTCTAGGATGGATCCACGGGAGTTTGATCTGCTTTTAACTACTCGTATTTGCTTGTTGTAAGAACCGAATTCTTTAAAGAAAATAAAATATCTGAAAATAAAACATCGTTACAAGAAACATTCTGAGAGAAAGTCAGTTATAAAAAATATTATTAAATTTATGAACCAACTTTTTCAAGTCTTCTAAATCTCTCTCATGGGGATTAATCCACAGTGCGCTTTGCATACTATCACCTCCTTTCATGAACACCTTTTCCTCCCCGTTGACATCATTTTTCATGTCATTTTCATCAAAATCTACATCGGGAAATTCATCGATGCTCTCTATATCTATGTCTGGGCTGTCGGCGTCGTCATCAAGATCCGAAGTTATAGTCTTTGAGTCTGAATTAGCAGCATCTTCATCGTCTTCATGGCAAGGCCATAACGTATTCGTACCTGTCAGAAAAATGTTTGTCCATCAGCCTTCCTTATAGGTGGATAAGGAGGACGGGCCATAGCCCACCACGCGGGCCCAATACGGATTGGTGGGTGGTAACGACTGCAAATGTAGCCGGGACCAACGGCTTAACGTGCCTTCCGAAACACAGAGGAGGAGGAAACATTTTTATGCACACGTAAAGGTAAAGAGGTTCAAAAAATTTGTGTGTTAAATATAGTTTATGACAGTACTTTACCATAAAATAATCTTACTATTTGAAATAAAAGAAATACTAAATGGGTACCTATTACGTATTGAAAAAAAGAAAATGACAGGACATTTAAAAAAAACCGGCCAAGTGCGACTCAGACTCGCGCACGAAGGATTCCGTACCAAAAAATGGCAAAAAACACATTTGTTGTATGGGAGCCCCCCTTAAATATTTATTTTATTCTGTTTTTAGTATTTGTATTTGTATTTGTTGTTATAGCGGCAACAGAAATACATCATTTGTGAAAATTTCAACTGTCTAGCTATCACGGTTCATGAGATACAGCCTGGTGACAGACAGACAGACAGACAGACAGACGGACAGCGGAGGCTTAGTAATAGGGTCCCGTACCTTTGGGTACGGAACCCTAAAAACTAAACGTCAAATAAAAAAATACAGAACTCCGCTAGGTAGGTATTTAAAATACTCATTCGGGAGTTGTAAGGTGAGTGTATCATACCTTTGAGTATCGGGTTCAGGTTGAATGAAGCAGGACTAGATGAGGGCACTGGTAAGGCCTGGTGCTTCAGACAAAGTGTGATGACAGAGCACACCCGGGCTAACAACCCATCAAACTCAGGCTCGTCTGGACATTGCGAACAGAACCGGTGAAGCGTTTGCACGTGTTTTTTCGTGCATAAAGCCCTTCGTCCTGCCTCTGGAAAGCATATAAGAATATCGTCAAAAAATACCAAGAGTAGGTGATTTTGGTGGAATAAATTAAATTGGCTTATCATTAACAGAGTGGATCCATGGAGTTTATAACATTATAACACTAACATTCACTGTGATTGAAATGGCTTAGATTAGAACAGCCATTTTTTTATTTACAGGTGACTTAAAAATGACAATATTTTGTATAATACATACTTATATTGCAAAGGTGCTGAAGAGTCTGTAGTATGTGGGCACATATCTTGAGCCTCATGCGTCCTTCGTATCGGTCCCAGCGGTCAAACACCCTGAGGAGCACGCTACATAGCCCTGTCTTCACGATCTGCATGCAGCACACCTCTGTGTGAGTTACGTATGTGTGATTCAAGAGCAGTTATGACACATTGACATGCAAACAAATGTCAACAAAGGACGAGGACGTAACATTAAGCTATTGCGTCTAAGTATGTAGGTGGACAGATGCATATTTCGTTCAGTGGTATCTATCATTCGAGTGTCACAGACATAGGTAGTGAACGTTGCGTGTGCTTGTTCCATTGTATTCGCTTGACATTTACTCAGAAATAATTAATCACATTAATGATAGTACTATATTATATCATACAAATACAAAAAGGTACTAGTGGGTAGATATTGATCAACACTTAACTGTTTTTGCTGAAGTAGTCGATAGCATCGAGGCAAAGCCGTAGCCTAGCTGTCGGGATAAATCCCAAACTGACCAGCACCCGCTCATACGTTCCTACTATACCATCACGAATCAAAATTGAAGTAGTTACAGCTGAAATTGTATAAATGATAAGTATACGTATTTATCACAAGCAAGACGTAAAAAGTTTAAATATTGCTTACCATTTTTTGCTAACTGCTTCATGATGACTAATAATGGAAAAATTAACTTGTTATCCGTAAAATGACCTTTCAATATGAGATGCATTGTTCTTACACAGCCCAACATTCTAACTTTCATTGCGAATTTGGGATCTGGAAATAAACAAATTAGGACAAATACAAAACTGGTTTTAAGTAATATTAAGTATGTATGAACGCTATTATTATAAAAAAATATAATCAATTACATGTAACATGTAATAGTAGTTTGTTACACAAGGGACGTAAGTGAGCTATTACAGAACAAGATACAATTTGGCGCCCGTGCGAGCGCTGCTCGCAAAGGGCGGTAATGGTTCGAGGGTGTAATAGCTACTTACAACCGAGGTAAGCATACTACTTTACATCATCCATGCGAGGTAAATTTAATTAAAAAAAAATAGAAAAAATAATAATAAAAAAATATAAAAATAAAAATAAAACATACAAGGTTATTTTTAGTTCATTGAAAACTTCTCGTGGGGTTGATCACACCATTAAACTGAACAACTTTCATTATGGAACCAACCTCGAAATCACGAAAAAAAATCAGTTGTTCCATACAAAAGTACAATGCATACTCCATCGAAATGTATGAAACAGCAGTTTTTTTTCGCGCTTTCAAAATGAATCTTATCCTTTTATGAAAAAGAATCGTTTGACCAAGGAGTTTTGCATAGGTTGAACTGAAATGGCACCATATTCATTGTTTTGTTTTCAGTAAAAAGTTTCGTCAGTTTATAATATAAGAAAAGATATTGGTTCACTAAGGAGTTTTAAATGCTTGAATTGTAAAGTGTACTTTACAGTTAAAGCGTTCACCATGCTTGAATTGTAAAGTGATTTGAAAATGGAACTTTCTATCTAAATAATGCACTGTGTTGCACATGCCAACTTACACAGCTTCATACTATATTAGTAAATCCTAGTTACCGAGCAGTATGATGTAATAGTAGTTTATGAAACTGACACATAAAGAGGGGTATTAAAACACGAGTGTGTGTTTAAAAACCGAGCCGTAGGCGAGGTTTTTAATAGTATCACACGAGTGTTTTAATACCTAGTTATGTGCAGTTTCATACACTACTTTATCTACACTCATACATTTGGGATTGAACCTACTAAATAAAAGATCAACGTTAGAAAAGAGAGAGAGAGACTTTGTTTGTATTAGGTAGGTACCTACCTTGTAATAAGTCGTTTCCTTGGGCAGAGTCCATTTTTTCACATTTTAAAGCAAGAATAAAAAACCTACAAATTTCAGTAAGTATAACAAAATGTAAAAATTGAAATAAAAACTTTAATTGAAATGCTTTAGAAATGGCGCGCATTCTATTAGAAAAAAAAAAGAGATCAGTGCAATCGCACTAAGTCATCGATTACCATAGAGTGCATTTAAATCAATGAAAATATGTGGGAAAATATCGTTGTTTTTTTTTAATGTTACGGCACTGGCTTCTTTTTGGATTTGCCCTGTATCGTAATGAGAAAAAAAGTTATTTTATGATGCAGTTGACTGCATCGTAATGAGTTTATTTTTTAATTTTACCTATCCACGAAAATAAAGTGCGTATTTATATTACCTTTTTTGAATTCATATTTGGAACATTACGTTGTGAGTGTAGATAAAGTTATATTAAGCTAGTAGGGTAAGCTTTAGCTATCTTGGCACCCCCACAGTGATTGGCACTTTAACATTTAAACGCAGATATTAAGAATTGCAGTGACAAAATTGTACTAATCTGTAATTTTATTCAATCTGGCATTACTACACTTCAAAAATTTTATAATAGATATTTCTTTCGGATTATAATGGCAACACAGCATTAAGAAATACGAGCTCACGAGAAACTTGTTGCTTTTTCTTGCAAATATTAACGGATCCAACAAGGAGGAGCTTTGGAAAAAAATATTGTTTTTTATTATTTTGACTTTCTCAGAGGTGCGAAATACCTTAATTATTATTTTTATAAATTATATTACAGTTTTCAATAATGTTTTTCCCAGTTTTGTTAACACAACTTCAATTTACAATGTGCCGACCATTGGTACAATAGCTTGTACTAAAGTGTAGTTATTGAGCAACCGTGCCAATCACTAGATTATAAAATATTTCTTAAATAATATTTTTTTTTACACATGTAATTCATATTTACATGTAGAAATCATATTACACTCGAAAAAACGTTTTCGTTTCATTCTTTACAATTATTGGCACTATACTTTAGGTGTTTCTATTCATACATTGCTATCATTGCATTCAGTATTATATTACCAATGCTAATGCCAAGTAGTTGTACTGTGAGTATCAATGACAATGCTTTTTGATGTTAATTACGAGTTTTCTGTTTTTATTTGATAATTGTACATTACTGCAGCGGCACGCAAGACAGGCATTGAAGGACGACGCCTCGGCCCACATACGTGAGTCCATCAATGCCTAGTTACGGCCAAGGCTTGTACAGTACTTTTCTCAAATGTCCATCAGTCATTTTTAATGTCCCCACTGCCAGGGCACAGGCCTTCCTTATGGGTGGATAAGGAGGACGGGCCATAACCCACCACGCGGGCCCAATGCAGATTGGTGGGTGTTAACGACTGCAAATGCCGGGACCAACGGCTTAACGTGAATTCCGAAGCACGGAGGAAATCGAGATAATAAATTTTGGTCACCCATCCCATGACCGACCCTTGCGAACGATGCTTAACTTCCGCAATTGCTGGGCCAGGCGCTAAGCCACTGCGCCACCGAGCTCCTCCTTTCTCAAATAATGCGCGGAAGTTCAAACCAAGAAGGTAGTATTTTTTATTTTTATTTCAAATCACAGTAAGTAATTGAAAAAAGAAGAAAAGTGAACGTATTTTTTTTTGGAATGTGCACATTTCATTTTTTCACTTTTACTTTCATTTAATACCCATATAAAAAAATGCGTTTTTTTCAGTTTTTTGGAATGTGCTCATCAAGGCCTTTCATTTGATACCCATATAGCAAACAAATTTTATTTTTCGTTTTTTTTTTTTCAGTTTTTGGAATGTGCTCATCAAGGCCTTTCATCTGATACCCATATTGCAAAAAAAATATTTCTTTAGTTTTCTTTTTTCAAGTATTTTGGAATTTGCTCATCAAGGCCTTTCATTTAATTTTGATACCCATATTACAAAAAAAATATATTTTTAAATTTTTTTTTCAGTTTTTTGGAATGTGCTCATCAAGGCCTTTCATTTGATACCCATATTGAAAAAATCTACCACTACCCACCCATGCGTCCATGACTCCATACATCGGTCCATCCATGCACCCATTAATCCATCCCATGCATCCATCCAACTATCCATCCATCTATCAAACTCATATTCAACCATTTTCTTCCTTCCTTTCTATCTACCTCACTCCCTCCCTAAGTCCCTCTCCCCCTCTCAAAGTCCCTCCCTTCCTCTTTAAGTCCCTCCCTCCTCTCACTTTTTTTCTAACTTTAAAACTTTTAAGTTTCGGAGAAATAACGTCACCCTATCTCATACTTAAAAATGAGTGCCAATCACTAGTAGCTTTGTGCCAATGATTGTACTAGGTGTACCAATGACTATACTTTTCGATGTTTTTTAAAGTTTTATGGTTTTTTTCATAAAAAACATTTCTTTTTCATTGTTTTTTCATTGTTATTGTAATAAATAAACCCTAAAGATATTTTTAAAAGTCGTAAATTACGCAGAAATATCTTACAGATAAAATAATCAACTAAATAAAGAAAGATTCCGCTTAAGGTGCCAATCATTGTATAGTTTACCCTATATAAATAAGTAATGAGTAGCAGTATTCTATATTCTTTCGAAGGTGCTAAAACCAGTAGAAAGTGGCGTACGATACCTACCTAAGATTACAAGTAAAAAAAACATTGTCTGTAACCTTTAGAACCAAGAGGTGCTAAAATCCAGATGAGGTCTTGCAATATTATATCGGTACCAGAGTGCCGATCGCGTTTGTCGTGCATAGTAGCAATAACTCTTCTCAAAATGACTTGGCTGCCCTTCATTTCGATGAAACTCTGCGCCGCCTGCTGCCGTGCAATGTTGTTCGCTGCAAAGAAGCAATAGGAGCTTAGGGCTGGCCGTACCTCTGGGCGCGAGCGAGGCAAGGATCCAAACGAGGTCTTGGAGCATCAACTCGGAGCTGACGTTGCTGTCGCGTTTGCTCTGCGTCACAAGCAATGTGCGCATTACTGCCTGCGACCCGTTTATCGATATGAAGTGTTGCGCGCATTGCTGTCGGGCTAGGTTGTTAGCTGAAATTCACACCGCGTTTTCTTAAACCACTTCTTAAATCAAAAGGATGCTAAAATTATCGCTCATCATGCAGTGAACGGGTCAAAGAATTTGGATGTATTTTTTCATGTTGATGTAATTGATTAGCAGTAGTTTATTTATAAAATACAATTTCTGACACAATAAGAGGAAATCTCATTTAATTGTCAGCTTTCAGAAGCCAATAGCGGTAATTCTATTAGTAAGGATATAAACGCCCACAATATTTGCGCTGTCAATATCATGAACCGTTGTCTAAATATCTATGTTAATGTGATTGAACATAGCGGTGCGGGGAAATAACAATTGGATTAAAATCTTTCTGGTATGACAAATTGCAAGGCCGTTTGTACAATGTCAGGCGTATATTTGTGAGCTCGTCTTAAATGTCAGTAAGCAGGCTTACAAAGGTGTTTACATTGTCAGGAATAGTGAAGCAATTATTCATCATAAGAGCATTAGTGTTCCTCTAGGACAAAACAATAGAAAGCTTTGGTACATTTTTATTATGCGTTAAGTTTTGTTTTTTTCTAGATGTTAGAATATGCATGCATATATTTTGGTACAATTTTATACTTTAAGTGTTTTTCTTTGTTAGAAAAGCATAGGTATTGCTGTTGTGATATCATTGAAGCGCCACTCGTTCGACATACCCTTTTTAACAAGAGGCGTTTTGTTTTCTTTTCCCGTTTTTTTGATGTCTTTCTTCTTATTTGGCGGCGGATCATTGGAAACTAATTAATTAAATGATAATTTAATTATCTCGATTTACTTTTCAGCTCATAAACATTCATAAAAAAATATGAAAGAATTACCTGAACATTTTTTTCCTTTACCCTGCTTCAAGCAAAGTGTTTCTCTTAATATTGAAGTTATGTAAGTAGCTGTAGGCGTATCTCTGGTGGTCTGAAATGGGTCAGAGGTTTGTAAATAGTTTCTTTGAAACAGTACGGTATGTAATAACGAATATGTGTAACTCTTACTTCTAATATTGAAAGTAGCATTTGAACTGCTCCTGATTGCTTGTTCCAAAGTTTGTCCAATGTGTTTTGGCGAACATGTTTATCTGAAACAAAATAAATCAAATGTTATATTGATGATGCTGATGCGTATTAAGATCGCTGGTGTAGACGCATTATATAGTTGGTATTTTCGCTAAATGATATACATAATGTGAACCAGGAACATGATACGCATCATGGACAATCCTACAAAAGGCCGAGTTGAGGGTATAATAAAGTTTAGTGATTAGGTATATGTTAATCTAAACCAACCTGAGGTTTTTTTATTTATTTATAATGAATGTTTTATGAAAATGGCTCGGCGACTTTTGGTGGTGATAATGAATGAATTTATCGAAGAAACTTATTTTGAGATTTAATCAACACCTATTTATTGTTTTTAACAGTCGTATAAAATTACAGATACTGTTGTAGAGCATACTGTAAAAGGTGTTAATTAATCCTTTAGCTATCAGTTACCAGAATCTTAAAATTTTCCTACGTCATTGTGACGGGAAGAGAAGGGCCATACAGTATTGTGTTACGTCCATACTTAGAACAAAGGAATGGCTGGCGAGGCGGACCGTTCGTGGCCATACTAGCTTCCGTGAGATGTTTTGTTGTAGCGCGAAAGAAGGTCGCCCAGTGGTCTTTGCGAGCATCTACCTCTAAAATATTGTATTCGTAAATAACAACATTCTCGCATAATTACTATACGTGCTCCATTTGAGTTGATTTAATTGAACTGCCAACGGCCTTAATAAACCATTGCCAGGACCAATTATGTATTTACGAAACGTTTTTGCGGTGCTATGTAAATTTTATTGAAGCTTCAAAGTGTAATGGGTAATAATTTTATTATGGCTATAATAGCCTTAATTTTTTTATAATTTTGTTGTGTCTTGCAGTGACAACGACAGTAAAGTTTTTCATTTAGCTAAAAACAGACTTATTAATGATCATTAACCTCGCGTTTAACTGATATCCATATTACCTGAATCAAAAGCTAAAATTAAATAATGGAATAAGATTGCATGTTAAGTAGTCGTAATTATCTCGATTTTTTTCTACTAATTTTGGTAATCATCCTATGCTGCAGTTCTAAAGCTTTTCTTTTTCTTCATCGAATTAATTTCATTTTATGGCTTGGCATAGTAATTAAAATTTTATTGCCTAAAACCAAATTATAAATCTGTCTTGTAAACATTCATTCTGCTCAGTTTCAGAGCGGTGCCAAAAAAGTTATAGTTTTTTCGCGTACTTACATTTATTGCATTATATTACTCTGTCTGTCTGTACTAATGATAAATTAGAGAAGCGACAATACGGAAATGAACATAAATCAGTTCAAGTACATAGTTGTTTATACTTCTTTGGTACGCCAGACGTGATGATGACCTATTTTGCAAATTGTATGGTTGCCAACAATTTTAATTTATTATAATGTAATTAAAAATTATTTATTAAAAAAAACCTATTAAAAACTATAACTAATACTTACAAGATTTTTTATCGGAATAGGATAAAAAAATCTAATTAAAATATTTGGCTATTTCTAGGAGCTGACAACCCTATATTTGCATTTATAATGACAGGCCGTCTCGGTCGTGCCGCGCTGGCTCGTCGCCAACAGGCCACGCGCATTCATAGCAAAACTTTCAATAGGGCTGTCGCCTGTCACTTCATATCTGCTGAATGCGAGAAATTGCATGTTGAAGCGTCTTCAAACATGAGGTAGGTAGGCAAATATAGAAGCTGCAATTTCCATTATTATGCCGACAAAAGTAAATTTAGTAGAGCCTAAAAATAAAAAGTTTTAATGTGGGTTGTAAAAGAAAAGATAATAATTTTCTTCTAATTAACTTTGAAGTGCTCATTATTTTCCTCACAAGATGTATGGGATCTGTCTGGAATTAACTTTTTCATAAAAGAAGCACGCCAAATGACGTAAAGGTTAGACGGAGCTAGCAACAGATGGCAAGTCGTTGTTATTTATACTATACACGAGTTACAGTCAGATGTTGTCAAGGATGCATTATTAAAAGCTGGAATTGAGATAAACACAATATTGAGAATCGGGTCCGACGATGTAATCCTGCTCATATACTGCGACTGAGGTTTGAATCTTGGGGATGGACAATCAACCAAACTAAAGTTGCGATCTTTTTTTATTACATACATTGTTATTATTCTAAGCATACATACTTGTTATTTGAATTTAATTAATTGATGTCCAGCACCATGTTGAGTGTTAGTAGTAGTTAGTAGAGTATGGTAGCATATATTTAGAAGAGACGTTATTATACTGCAACTGAAAATCATTAAACAACTGCTTTGTTGAAAAGTACTTGTCGATTATTAGAACACAGCTTAGGTACCTTATTTGCCACTTTTTTAGACAGGGTATAGAAATACACTTCATAAATGTAGTATATTGTATATTTTAAAGATGATGCGGTGATTAAATTGACAATAGACAGTAATCCTTTGCAACTCCACTCGAGAATGTATGGCAAAGAAAAAGGAAATTGGGCATATTTGACCTACTTGATGAAAGTTTGCGTACAGAAACCAAACTAGCTTTAAATTCTATAATTCAATCCCACTTTTCAAAATATGTATTATTTTTTATGTAGACCGGCGGAAAAAAGTTATTTTACAGTATGTGCGTGAGTATATGTTTAATGTAAACTTTTGTTAATAAAACAGAAATTTTTGCTTTCAGCATTGTGAAAATGTGTGGTACAAGTATAATAAACGGTCGTATTGTCTTTATTAATTTAACATGGCCTGCAAGAATGCGACCCATACCACTGAGTAGCAGATACATTTATGAACATATTTGGCCCTATTTCGTTTGTGTACTCCGTAGGTCAAATGGTCGAACAAAATGCCCAATGACCTTTAATATCGCAAGCGCTCTGAAGTTAGTCCCTGCAGTTGTACTTGTCAATTTGATCGCATTGTAAGTACGTTCTTCAAGGTGATCCTCAATTGCTTTCGGTTACATTGCTGTATCATGAATGCGGCGACTTTGTTTTGACGTAATTAGAAACAGATTAAAATAAAGAAGCTTAAATACTGCATTGGAACATCTAGACCATTAAAAGCATCATTCAAAACTTATGAAATGCATCTTACACACATAAAAAATTTGCGGTTAGTCTAATCTCTACGAATGTCTGTTTACTTAGAAACGAGATACTCCCAGGAGCCACGGAGGCGCGCAGTTAAAAATATTTTATTTGCGAATAAACCAGGCAAAATTAATATCATGAATCGCTACAAATGCTCATCAGGAAGCGTACTCGTAAACTCGTCATCATGGAATTAAAGACACTGCCAAAGACAAAATTGTAAACATGTCCCACCATCACTGCCAAATAAATAGTAAAATACCGAGATTGACATGATAGCAGAATTATATTAATTGCTTTATGTTTTGATTGCTATAAAAAACTAAGAACAATAAAATTATGGCTTATAAAAAATATACAAGTATTTAACGTTAATAAGTACTAAGTAAAAAGTTAATAAGTACTTTTAACATACGGAAGTAATAGTTAAATACTATCCAGTATTTTTTTTCAGTCCTAATGGGCTATTTGATATTAGGGGATATAAAAAACATTATAATTAGTAATTCAACTGAAAAGATACCATACATTCTTCCTATCGACAAAATGACCATAATGGCACGGATTTAAGGTAATTTATTATACTGTGATAATGGTGAATATCTAAAAAAAAAATCAAATTATAGCTAAATATTTTATGTTGGTGGGAATTGGTTGCGTGGAAAAATTTAAAAATTAAAATTAAGTAAGAAATTTAATTTCGAAACATTGCAAAACATGTAACTCAGCAGAATAGAAAATATTCCCTTGCTTTCCCTAATCACCATATTTAAAACGTTGATATTTCTGCATAGACGCAGTGCGACTTTTTTTAACATGTGGTGATTAGGGAATAGCAAGGAAATATTTTCAATTCTGCTGTTACTTCCGTAAGTTTCGGAAAATCGAAATAATTTTAATAAGTATAAACATTTTCCACGCAACGAAATATTTTGAAACTTTTTATATTAGTAAGAGAGCTTATTCTTACCAATAAAAAAATATTCAGCTAATTAATTTGACTTCTTCAGACATTCCTCATTCTAGTCATAAAATATTAAAGAAATTCTAAAATTCGATTTTTCTTCGTATCATTATACGAAGTAAAATCGGAAGTATATAAGTATGTCATAAGATGACCGTCATTTACGGAACAACAGGATGTAATGTTACTAATTTGACGTCTTGATCTTTGGCCACCATTCATAAACCTTCAGGGCCCTGTTGCGGCTTCCTCGATTTTGTAGCGCGTCAGGAATGTTCGCAGATGCGCATGTCGTTGATTTCTATGCCATCATGCGCAAGAAGTCATCGTCATTAGTGGGCAAGATCAGAGGAAGCAGCAACACGATCCTGAAGATGATAGCGCACAGGATGGACGCAGCTGTCTTCCGGAGGTTCACTGAACTGCATTTTCTACGTGTAGGGCATTACTTACATAGTTGTTAAGTCGATTGTTACTAACATATTTTATTTTATTAATTTATTTAATGAATTTTGAATGAAATGTATTTTTGAATTGGACCCTTCAACGGCCAAGTCACACAACTTTAACAATAATAATAAAGAAATCGCAGTAAGGAACCTTAGACTTCACACGACTTTGTCTAGATTTCATTACTTTTCAAAGACAAACAAGCAGCTCCATCGAGACTTGGCTATATAGTTTTTTGTTTTTGGTGGGATTTCACTTCTTTGTAGCATTGATGCTTTCCACTACGCTGGATTTTTGCAATGACAGTCGATGTACCAATAGTAGAAGGGGGCATTACCATATCTCTAATACAGCTGAGATCAGCTGAGGGTTCTTCATCAGATATTCAGACCTTCGATTTTTGACATCAAATGAAGCGGCCCACCAAGTTGAATATTTTTTGTAAAGGCGGTATGTCGATCTCTAATAGTTTGGTTCGGCTCTTGTGTTTTCTCATCAGGGTCACCAGGTAGTCCAGATCTTCGATTATCCTAGATTTTATAGTTTTCCGTTTATGTGGCCATTAAACCCTAACTCTGTACCAAATTTCAGCTTTCTGAGTTTATATGATCTATTAGTTCTATTCTGATGATCATGAGTGAGTGAGTGATTGAGTGAGTGAGTGTCTTAAATGCGAAACTTTGCTTTTGCTTAACTTCGGAACTAAATGATCTACAGACTTGAAATTTTGGATTTTAAGTATGTGATTATAGCTTACTGGATGACGAAAATTTCTGCGTTCTGGTCTTATCCAGAGGTTCTCAAATAGGGGCCTGAAAATGCGGCGAAATGGTTCCAGTAAATTAAGGATGGTACGGCAGTGTTTGCTTCGCGCTTGACTTTAGCGATTTTAATTTTTTTTAAGTTCTTTATTATGCAGAAGCGGAGTTCCGCTTAGATACTTTAGTAACTTTTACCATTTCGAAAACAGAACGCTGCATGTTTTGGGTTCCGAATGTGCCAATTAAAAAACAAAAACTGTCCCGTTCAGTTTAAGAATGACAAAAGAGTTTGCCAGACACGCCTGGAGCGCAGCGCTCCCGGCCAATGTCAAGGCAGCTCTAGATTTATGCGCTCACAGAAATAGATCGTACCTACCTCGAAACGATTTTAATCACGACTCTAAATTAACGTTTATTAGACGCCGTTTAATAATACGAATAGATAACTTGTTTCTAAATTAGGGATCATCATCATCATCATCATCAGCCTATCATCGTGCCGTAGTACATTTAAATTACGAAAAAGGTTACCGTTTGCCGTTGTGATATAGTTATTTATTACGAAATCATAGATACTTTAACCCAAGTTTTACAGATGGCAACCCGCCGTAACCTATATTTGTATATCTCCAAAAATTATATTTTTTATTTTTCGAGGTTTAACACATGTAGTAGCCATACACAGATTTAAGACCAGGTAAAGTCCATCCATTTTCATCTGGTCTTAAATCTGTGTATGGTCACTTTCCATAGTCTTACTATTATCAGTGGCAATCAAACAAAGCTGAAGAACACGACAATAGCTAAACCATATGATAAACCTCGAAAAATAAAAAATAAATAAGTTTTGGAGATATACAAATATAGGTTACAGCGGGTTGCGATCTGTAAAACTTGGGTTAAAGTATCTATAATTTTGTAATAAATAACTATATCACAACGGCAAACGGTAACCTTTTTGGTCATTTAAATGTACTACCGGCTACTGTGCTATTACAATGAAAACTAAACACGATTCATTCCAATCACTCCACGGTTAAGTGCCAGTCACGAACCGACACTGTATCATTAGGGAGAGTGTTTGCATATCGCCACAGACAATTAAACGAGGGGGAGCCTTGGCGCTATCAGGCGCCGGCAAGTAACCAATCATTTTCCCTATACAAATTAATGGTAACACTCTGTAAGGCGGCACGGCGCGGCCGCTTGGCCGAGGGCCCAATGCACCAAACTAGCCAATATGCCTGCGAGGCACGCGAGCATGCCGCAGTAGACCCTATCATTTATTAAACTTTATTGGAATAGTAAAAAAAAAATGTGCAATTGGTTTGTTTTCAGTAAACTATTGCAAATGTATCCAGCTACTAATAGGCATGATGACTGCCCGGGATATCACAGTTTGAAATGCACAAAATTGGACTCGCCCGAAAACGCTCCATACTAACGGCTACTCAGTTATGTTATGACGTCACGCTTGAGTAGTTTGTATGCAACGCGTAGAAAATTTGTTCGGCATATTAAATATTCGGCTATATTGTGTTTATCAAAATGGTTTCTTAGTCAAATTTGCTATAAATTTTACAGACTAATTAAATGTATTATTTATTTTAACAAATTTTATACTTTTTAAATAGACTTGTCCACCCAACTTTGAAGGGACATAAAACAAATGACAGGTACGCAATATATAAAACCAAGAGGTATACAAGCTACTCTAAAAGTTTAATATGTTATGATTTTTATTAGTATTTTGTTATTTTATTCAAGTCGTCATCCCTTTTGTCTAATTTGAAAATCTATCGCAATCGCTTTCATTTGACACAACATTGATTGATAAGTACTTCTTTTTGGCACAAATAAAAACTTACCAAAGAAATGCAGCAATGTGTCACATCCATCTATTAAATGAAAGCGATTGCGATAGATTTTGAAAATTAGACAATTAGCCCCCGGTGTCTAACAAAATCAGTAATTTTACTAAGCAACAAAAACCTAAATAATGTTTTTTTTGCTTAGTTATATTATACAAAATCGCAGTATACAAAGTTATTTTTAGTTAATACAAAACCTCTCGTGGGGTTGATCAGACCATCAAACTGAATGATGGTCTGATCAACCCCACGAGAGGTTTTGTATAAACTAAAAATAACCTTGTATACTAGCGACCCGCTCTCGGTTCGCTTCGGTTCTTTCCTTTTTTGCCAAATGGTAAAATTTTACTCTGTGGTGTTCGGTGTGCGATTGGTCTGCTGGAATGCACCTATTGAATATGTGCGCGACTGTCACGCGGGTTGACACTACCGCCATGTTTCGGAAATTAGAGCGAAATTGATTCCTTTTTAATAATTTTAAGAAGTAATTAACTATAGCAATATTTAAAATAATCTGATACTTAAATTAATAATAATAAATATTGTTATTTTAAAAATATTTATTGGCACGATTAACACAAAGACAAAACATTTGTGATTACCGCCATGGCGGATATCAAAAAACTTCAGAGTACCTCAGACAATATTATAGACCCATGACCAAAATTACTTTTTAATATATTAACGTAATATTTCTACCAATTTACACAAAACCAAAAACATTTATTATATTCCTAAACCTTCCTCATAAATAGCTCTATTTATTGGTGAAATCCGCATGAAAATCCGTGCAGTAGTTTTTGAGTTTATAGCGAACAGATAGACAGACAGACGCGGTGGCGGACTTTGTTTTATAATATGTATATGTAATTTAACTATCAAATTATGGGAATTACTAATTTTTAAAAACAAAAAAATGTGCTACTTTTTAATTTTCGGATAACTTTGAATTTTTGTGAATGCAATGGAGAAATTTTCTATTCTTTTTTAATTAAAATTAAGGCCAAATGTGGTATGTTCACTACTGTGAAAGAATCATCAAATTATCTCTGAATAATTAAAAAGTTACAGGATGTTAAATTTAAGATTTTAAGATAATTTCGCTCATCGGGCGTGTATACGTCTTTTCAGAGGTGGTATGTACGGGCGCGAAGTCGCGCGACGTTAAGGTTGTACAATTTTGATGTTATATAGTAATAATGGGCGGCTAGTTTCATTTGGTAGGATTAATTTTACATTATCACTTCAACTTTTCCTGCCTTGCCTCCGTATTTCAAGCTTAAAATGGCTAATCAATCTCTATTAATCGTTATAGGTACATAGAGCGAGAAAGAGATGTAACTAATAGCAATTCATAAACCTGGCAAGTTTTAAGAGCCTCGTAATACCTCTGAATTTTCTTTAATATTTTTTAGAACTAGTTCCAGCTTGCAGCAGAACCTTAAATTGCTAAAAGTAAAAATCAGATGTGCAGTAAAAATAATTAACAAAGGTATTTGTTTTGTTTTCGCTAATATAATAACATTAAACAATAACAGTAAGATTGATTATATCAAATGCATAAGTACCTACTTGAAACCAAGATTTGAAATTACGTGTAGGAAGAGAAAACAGATGCTGCTATTGCTAGCAAAATAAACCAAAATATATATTTAATGTTCTCAAATTTATGTTAGTTGGAAGAAGAAATTAGTGTAGGCGCTGATGATCTTAAAATATCGCGTTTTTAAGACATCTTAGAACTGGATGAAATGAACATCAATATTATTATTATTTTTGATCAAGAATCTTTTATTTATAGTAAAATATTGGTAAAAGTTAGTTAGGCGGCTACAAAAGAGAAACCTAAAAGCTACATTCAAGTAAGCAACTACAATAAACAAAAAGAAAGAGAGAAACAAAGCTAAGTTGTGAAACTTATAATTACATACTCTCGATTATATAGGTACAGGGTGTTAGTAGCACCCTAGCAAAAACTTTCAGGGCATAATCTACTCATGATTCTGATTCTATCTGAAGATTCTTTCTCTATCAAAAGTGAAATTTTCCGTCGCAAAGTACATGAAAAATTTAGTGTTTTTTTTATCACACTGTCTAAATACGCTGTTACACAAGGAAAGTTTCTTGCACGCAAGAATTTTTTCCTGGCAATAATTGTGTTGCCTAGTGTAAACAGATGCTTCAAGCCACGCCTTTTACAGTTTTGCCTTTCAAGTTTTGCATTCAATATTTTGTCACTTGCGCGCAAGAAACTTTCCTTTTGTGACAGCGTCTTTAGTTGCATAGAACCTTAATTTACAGAAAAATAATTAAAATATCAAAATACAACTTTGCATTTCCATTTCCGACAAGGTTCCATAGAGAAAGTTGCTTATTTCTAAGGGTAGAATCATCCCTTAAAGTTTTCTCTAGGGTGCTACTAACACTCTGTATAACCTTATAAATGATTTCAATGAATAAAAGTCCTCGTAACACCAACTAACAATGCAACCCATTTATATTGGACGCTTTATCACAAAGGTGGATAAAATCATAAACATACAATAGTAGTGTAGTACAATAAATAGCCTACCGGCGTTAATAAAAAAGGACATCAACGAAGCCAAGTCGATTGAATGGTTTTATTCTATGCCTTACTCGAAATACTAGATTCATTCTGAAGCGGAAATACCGACCGTAACGACTGGACGGCACGGCATGCAGTGCAAATACAACAAATACAAAATTTTACGAACATAGGTGCTGAAATAAACTTTCGATGATAATAGGTATACAATTCTACTGCATCGCCGGATAGTGCAAAACTCACTGTAGTTATTTGAATAGAACGAATGTATTCCAAGTTGAAAAAAAGTTTCAAAAGTAATGGCAATGAGTGGTTTATGAGGGTGGATTGGTACGTCCATGACTTTGTAACGAAGAAACACTTTTTTTCGGAACGTTTTGTTTTATTTCTCTTCTCTACATAATCCTATTGTAGCTCTGCGTATTCAGCACAACGAAGTTCCTACCTCTTGAACCCATTATTTTTTTCTTTCATCGCCTGAAAACTGGTAATTGATATGAGGGGCCATTTCAGACACCACCTTTTGGCTTGATTTGGCCCGCCAAGACATTTATTCATGTTTGGTAGGAGAAAAAAATTGTGTAGGTTGAATCTAGAGAATAGGAAGGATCCGCATCTTCATTCGATAAGTTTGGATGTCATGAGCTCATGAGTGCCGCCGAGAGGGTCGACAGGGTCATATAGAAAAGTTAGAAGTCAGCTTTTGGTTTCCAAAAGTAATAATCTTTTGCCAAATTTGAAAAAAAAAATAGTGTAAAGATTCCTTAAGGAGTTTCTTTTTAAGATACAAAATAATAATAATAATTAAAAAAAAACTTCTTTTCAAGGTCATGGACTTATCAAACTGCCCTCGTATTGTGATCCAAAGGACATTTAGAACTCGAGCATAATTTACAAAATAATGGTTCCGTAAATTTAATGCCACTTTAGCATAAATAGATTCCTTGTTTCCGGTGTACTGGTCGATTTCAAGCCTCTAAAATTCTAAACTAAATTGATTCAAACAGTTAATTTGACAGAACAATAGTGAAAATGACAAAATATGCCGGCTAAAATAGGACTATCGTTACACTCGGTACCAGTTACAAGGGAATACTTTACCGTAACTAATTGTTTGCAATATTAAATTTAGGCCACCACGCCAAAAGTTGTAATATTTGCGTATTATGCGTTTCACCCAAAAACAGAAGTTAATAAAGCCGTTGTTAGACGCTCTAAATTATGAAGAGACTATCAAACCCATTAATATACATTAGTCACGCGAAAAGTTACTTTTTATCAAACTTCAGAATCACAGTTCGTCACGAAAGAAAAAAGTGGCTTATTGAAATACTTTTTTAGTTAGCACGGTTGTAGGTAGTGTGAAGCTTTTGGGAATGGCTTCAATATTTATAATAGTTCGGCACGATGACGGGGAAACATACTGGAAGGAACAAAAAACCGGCCAAGTGCATGTCGGGCCACGCGCAGTAGGGTTCTGTAGTTACCTTATACCATACCATATTGAATACCACTATCAATTTTCGTCAGCAAAAATAACTTTGTTTTCCATAGTGTTTGTACGAATAACATAGTTATATTTGCGGTTTTGGAAAATGAAAATCTCATTCAAACCAATTTTCGTAGAAAGTATTTATTAGGATCTACAGCATATTTTTTTTTAGATTTCTCACTCTTATTTTAAAAGTTAAAGGGGGGGGGGGACACATTTTACCACTTTGGCAGTGTATATCTATCAAACGGTTGACTTTGAGATAAAATAGTCTTAGAAACCTCAATGTCATTTTTAAAGACCTATCTATAGACCCCGCACGTATAAGTAGGTTTGATGAAAAAAAAAATCAGTTTCAGTTCCACTTAATCTTTTATTTTTATTATTTTTATGTAAAAATCGTAAAGTGGTTCACAGAATACATCTACCTACCAAGTTTTAACTGTGTAATCTTATTAGTTTCGGAATAAAGTGGCTGTGACATACGGACAGACAAACAGACATGACGAAACTATAAGGGTTCCGTTTTTTGCCATTAGGCTACGGAACCCTAAAAAAATATATAAACTAAAAAATATTAAAAACACGACTGCCCTGCCAAAAACGAACTAAAAACTTAAACAACAAGTGTCATTGCAGTCGGGGGACCTTATTATGGAACAAATTTTTGATCAAAGAGGTCCCCCCGACTGCAATGACACTTGTTGTTTAAGTTTTTAGTTCGTTTTTGGCAGGGCAGTCGTGTTTTTAATATTTTTTGACATATTATATAGTTTTGGAATGTGCTCATCAAGGCCTTTTATTTGATGCCCATATTGTAATAATAGAAGAAAAAAATTTTTTTTTCACATTTGAAAATGACGTTGTATAGTCGCCATATTTATTTTTTCTAAAAAAAATATAGCCAGTGTCACTCGGGATGCTGTAAGGATTCTAACGATACCCCATTCATGCAAATCAGTTCAGGCATTTAGAAGTTATGGTGGAATAAAGAAACTCACATACCCACAAACATACATTAACCCTGAACACATAACACTCTTTTTGCTTTGGGCAGTCGTGTAAAAATAAGAGCTTTAACAACAGCTGTTGACCTCTTTTTATGATTTTTAAGTCAAAATCATTCGTGATAAAGTAAAAAAATATTTGATCAAATAATTTTTTTATTCTATGACGAGTGGCACAACTGACCAACTGGAACACATCCTTACTTATCCTTACTAATATTATAAATGCGAAAGTCCATTTGTTTGTTTGTTTATTTGTTTGTTACGCCTTCACGCCGTAACTACTGAACCCATCATCATGAAATTTTGCATACACGTTGTCAGGGGTGCAGAAAAGGACATAGGGTACCTTTTATTCCGAAAAAATGTACAGTTCCCGAGGGATAGCAAATAAACTGTCCACGCAGACGAAGTCGCGGGCGGCCTCTAGTTTTCAATATTTCGTCACAGCACCCATGTTCCACGAAATTGGAGAAAAATTTTGGCAGACAAATGTTTAGTTACGCAAACGCAACAACGGACAAGACAGCGCTTATCTCTTAGGAACAAACTAGTTCAATTATCACTTTCTCGTGTTCTCCGTGAGCTAGTGAGAGATGCCGTCACAGTAATGGTGGGCAACGTGCCAAACGACAGCTTTCATGACCGGTCACGGGTGCCACAACAAAATATTATTTAAGTCGATGAACTAATGGCTTAAATGCTACAATTTACGATTATTAAATATTGCACATATTATGAGATGTGAGAAACAGATAAAACAAAAACAAAAAAAACTCGTATGTATAAATAACTACTTAGTTTAAAGTCGAGTTACTCTCGTATGTAACCACTTAGTTAAAGTCGAGTTACTCTCGTATGTAACCACGTAGTTAAAGTCAAGTTACTTTTCAGGGTTCCATACCCAAAGAATAAAAACGGGACCCTATTACTAAGACTCCTCTGTCCGTCTGTCTGTCTGTCACCAAGCTATATCTCATGAACCGTGTTAGCTAGATAGTTGAAATTTTCACCGATGATGTATTTCTGTTGCCGCTATAACAACAAATACTAAAAATATAATAAAGTAAATATTTATGGGGGCTCCCGTTCAAAAAACGTGTTTTTTCCATTTTTTGGTACGGAACCCTTCGTGCGCGAGTCCGACTCGCACTTGGCCAGTTTTTTATAGTAGGTACTATGGGCAACAGCGTCGCTTAACCAGTTAGCAACAAAATTCGTGTGCGCGCGTATGGCCCCTGCCCGAACTAAACGTATGTAGTGACGGCGCGGCGAGCTGGCGATTTTAACCTTAGGAGTGGTTAAGCGACGCTGTTGCCCATCGTACGTATCAAGATTAAAATAATAATTATATAAATGCATAAAATATGCATATATAAATAAATAAAGAAAGACCATACAAAATACCTATAGAAATGATCAGTTAATAATAATCTTGACTAACCATTGTATCGTAACCTGTGAGGAAGTTTTTTCCTTATCCTCATTGTAAAGGTCTCAAGTGAGTGTCTAATTTGTTTGTTCTTATGTTAACCATTTTTATTGTATTGATTTTTTTGAGATCTTGTGATAGGTTTCTTGCAAAAAGAACAGCTAATAGAATCCTTATCCTTACTTAATATTATAAATGCGAAAGTCCGTTTGTACGTTTGTTTGTTACGCCTTCACGTCTTAACTACTCAACCGACCATAATGAAATTTTGCATACACGTTGTCAGGGGTACAGAGAAGGACATAGGGTACCTTTCATCCCGAAAGAAAGGACTGTTCTCGAGAGATAGAGAAATAACTGACCACGCATATGAAGTCGCGGGCGGTCGCTAGTATTATATCAAACTGTATGTAAATACCTATGGCACGTTTTACACCATTGTTTAGTGAAATATTAATGAAGATATTTGAAAGCTGTTGTTATTTAATAAAATATTCAAACATTAGTTATTATTCTTTATCGTTAAGTGTATAATAGTAAGGTTCTGATGGGTCTACCTGTTGTCGTTATCAATATTGAGCAAAAACGGCAAAAAAACACGTTTGTTGTATGGGAGCCCCCCTTAAATTCTATTCTATTTATAGCAGCAACATAAATACATCATCTGTGAAAATTTCAACTGTCTAGCTATCACGGTTCATGAGATACAGCCTGGTGATAGACAGACAGACAGACGGACAGCAGAGTCTTTGTAATAGGGTCCCGTTTTTACCCTTTGGGTACGGAACCCTAAAAAGATACCGCCTAATGCCTGAGAAGTTACAAATGTTGTGCTTTTTGAAGAAAAATTTGTCAGCAGTTAATTTCAATTATTAAATAGGTATCTAAGTAAAAAAAGGATAGTGTGTTGATTGTATTCGTATTCGAATAGTAGGTTTGATATTCGTATTCGTTAAAGTAGTATTCGTTGCATCACTAATAAAAAGTTGTTGATGATATACCATTATACTTTTTATTTCTAGAACCTAGTAAAACTTTGTTAAAAATGTTGTCATTAATAATGATTGAGTAATTTGAAAATTTTCTATGCTTAGCTGAAAGCTGAATAGATGGAGATGTTTTTAAAATATTTTGTACGCTCAGTTACAAAGATTTTTTTTAGATATTTGCGGTCGCTAGCTTTGTGCCCCACCCACATAACTACGATTCAGTCGCGATAATGTCGCACTTAGTCGCGATTGCAAACACGATACTGTCGCTCTTCTATAATTTCTTCTATAGCTTCTACACCGTCATTTTGTAGTCGTTTTAATTAACTTAAGGGAGTGTTCTACTAACGGTACTAAACATTTTTGCCCAAGAAACATGGGTCTTTTAGCTGTCTAGTTAGTATGGGAGACCCAATTTTGTTTGTCGTTTTTCGACCCATGTTTTTTGGGCAAAAATATTTATTTTCATTGGTACAACACACCCTTACGTTAATTAAAACGACTACAAAATGACGGTGTATAATAATGTTTCTTTGTCAAACGAGTCCATTTTGCGCACGTGACGGACAACAGTACCCTTAGCACGAACAGCTATCGAAAAAAATAACGCGCGTAAAAACATTCGATAGAGTAATTTTGTATGGGAAATTTGTACAGCGCCATCTGTCGCTTTAAAGCAAAATTATATTTTCCATACATAATACTCTATCATGTGCGTGTGGTGTGAGTGTTCCTTTCCTAGAAATTGATTTAACCATACGAAGATTTTAAGAAATAATTGTGCATACTTGATGGTAAAATCGAAAAATTTGTGAAACCTTTTTATCTTAACTTTTTAATCGAAAAATTTGTGAAACCGCCATACTTGGTATCATACAATATACAAGACGTATGTTAAAAATATGTATATGGAAAATTTGTGCTGAATTTGTGTCAACTATTCACAAAATAATCAATTCATTATCATGGTTAATTTGGATTTTATAAGGGTTTTTTAGGAACACACACCACACGCTGAGTGGTGTGAGTTCCTAAAATCTCTAACTCTAACTGAATAATATTGAAATTCCATTACTGTATATTATAATTCGGATTCAAAGTAAATTTGTGACACATAAATCTTGATACAAAACGTGCTAGATCAAGAGCAAATAGACATTTTGTTTCTTTTTCAATGCTCGTGTGAGTGTTCCATATTTTGGTATTTATTTAATTCAAGTGGAGGCTGCACCCAAAACTGTGAAAAGTTTGATCCTAAAATTTAAAACATCGTCTATTTCCGTAAGTGTTATACTTTAATAGTTATCATTTTTTTACATTTTCAAAGGAATATCTTATATAGGGTGGGTATGCTTTTTTATTTTGAAAATATTTATTAAATAAACCCGTATAAAATCCAAATTAACCATGATAATTAATTGATTATTTTGTGAATAGTTGACACAAATTCAGCATTCAATTCATTCAACAAATTTTCCAAATATATATTTTTAACTTACGTCTTGTATTTTGTATGATACCAAGTATGGCGTTTTCGCGAGGCGGGCGGTGTGAGTGTTCTATATAATTGACCATAACTTAGTCTACATAGGTTTCACAAATTTTTCGATTTTACCATGTTATATCATGTTCAATGTCAAGTTAGCACAATTATTTCTTAAAATCTTCGTATGGTTAAATCAATTTCTAGGAAAGGAACACTCACACCACACGCACATTATAGAGTAGTTTTACGCGCGTTATTTTTTCGATAGCTGTTCGTGCCAAGGGCACAGCACTCTCGACCTGTCTGTGTTGCACAGATGCTCGGTTCTCCACTCACGCGCCACCCTCCTTCCGTTCTTCCCGTGGCCTGTTTCATAAAGATTACAATTGTCAGCGACAGGTGACAGGCGACAAGTCGACAATTCGACAATTGTACGTTTCATAAAACATTTGGTCTGACATATTTGTCATCGGAAAAGCCGACATATATGTCAAATAGTCGCGACAATTCGACAATTTAGCGTTTCATAAAACTTTACAGGTGACAATGAAAATTCGACAAATTGTCGAGCATTTTCTGACAAGTGTCGTTTATGAAACACATAATTGTCAGTACGCAATTACAAACTTGTCGAATTGTCGCACATTTTTGACAGGCACCTTTGGGCTGTGTTATACTATATTATTACTCAGGATTAGATTAAGGAAATCAATGCTACTTAAGTAAAAATGCTAAATTCTAGCAGTGATAATAGTAGTGACAGTAATGATAATTATTTGGAAGAAAATAGGCGGAGGAGAGAATAATAGAGAAAAAAATACTTTTCTTTGGAAGTAACCGACTTTACTTTCAATGAAAAATTCTGTATAAGTAAAGTTGTGGTAGATTTTTTTTTAAATTAGTTGTAATAAAAATTGAAGCTGCTTTTGTTGATCGATACGGAAACCCCTTTATAAATTTAAAGGTTATATGTGGTCTAAATCTGGAATTTTTTTATGCTAGCGCACGGTGGCCACTTGCCAGTTTCGGTTCACGACTCAAGAATACCAAGATGCTCGTCGTTAGCAAGCCAATGGGAAAGGTAGGTAGTATATTAGAGGGTATTAATTAAAAAATAAACAATCAATAAACAACAATTTACCAATCGCTTACAATCATTTACCTGTCACTGACATTTTTTTAAATGAGACCGACAATGATTTACCTGTTCCGACAGGTGTTTTATACAAGACTTGTCATGACTATGGTTTTATGAAACAAACGGAAAAAAGTGACAATTTACCACTGAATTCTTGTATACAATTATAAATATGTCAAGTTTTATGAAACGGCAATTGTCGTGACAATCGGACATATGTCATGATTTCTGACAAATTGTCGACTTGTCAAGCTTTATGAAACGGGGCCCCGATGTCGTCCGACACGGTCGCGCGTTTACATCGATACAGTTGCGATACTGTAGCACGTTAGTAGAGCATTGACATCGCTTCTGTAGCGCGTTGCAAATGCGACTAACGTGCGTTAGTAGCGGAAACACGCGACAGCATCGCAACAAAAAGTCGCCATGGGCGAGGGCCTTTAGGATTGACTAGAGACAGAAATGCATGAAGACTCGCGAAGGAATTTGGCATGCATTGTGTTTTCTTTTGAATAATGTTATTTGAAAAATGTCGATGTGACAGAAAATGGAGTACACTCACACACTCGGAAGCTAGGAGCAGTAGATGTTTTACTTTTAATAGCAGTTGTTTATATGGTTTTTTTTTAAATAAAGAACAGAATGAAATAAAAAATATCTTTAACTATTTTGCATTCGCTATAATATTAAACTTCTAATAGAAAAAAACATCACCACCGAGACACCGATATTCAGTGGAATCCGCAATTCATTTTACTAATGTGGGGTGGTACGATTGCAAACAAAAATTATAAGACGAAAAACTATTTCAACACAAAAAAGTTTACCAGAACCAAATTGAAGCAATAGGTTCAGCGAGTTACCTAATACTTTTCCCTGAAATGTCAGTAAGTTTCCTAACATTCTGAATTTTGTACTTGAAGTAGGCAACGATCTTCCAAGGAAAAATAACAACAGAGTCAAAAGTAATTAATTATGATCAAGTTTTTTCATCGGTCCGGTCGGTGGGTCGGATTGGATGGGTGACCAAAAATGATTACGAGTATATCGAGCTCCTCCGTGCTTCGGAAGGTACGATAAGCTGTTGGCCCTGGCTGAATTTGTAGTCGTTAACACTCACCAACATTGGGCCTTCATGATATACCGAAGGCCTGTGCTCCAGTTCCAGCAGTGGGGACATTAAGACCCTCCGCACATTGAGCCACTAGTCGCAAACACTAAACGCGACCACTAGTGGCTCAGTCAAGCCACTAGACGCAGCCACCAATCGCAGCCGCTAGTGGCTAGTGGCTGCCGGGAAGAAGCCGGCTATACTGTGGCCGAGTGTGCGAGCTCCTCCGTTCTTCGGAAGGCTGCATATGCAGTCGTTAACACCCACCAATCTGCATTGGACCCGCGTGGTGGGTTATAGCCTATCCTCCTTATCCACCCATAAGGAAGGCCTGTGCCCCAGCCACAGTCTTCCAGCAGTGGGACATTAAAAAATTGCTGATTGTCATGATGATATGTTCGTGAGATCACAGAATATCTAATAGTACAAGTACAGATGCAGCACTCGGCAAAGTCATTTAAATAAATAGCTACTTTTGCACCGACACAATAAAGTGCAATTCAGGTCGCGCAGTTCACCTAGTAGTTGCCTCTCTTTCTATCGCGTGCTCTTACCTTTTCTGACAACGCAACGTTAGGGTTGTCTTCTTTTAAATGAACTGCGTAGCATATATCATAATGTGAAAAACGACAAATTGTTTATTGGTTTTTTGATTTTGACATCCGTACACGGCACAGTAATGTCTATTCGACATTGCTATTATAAAGAGGCAATAGCTACGCAGGCAGTAAGATGCCGCGCGACACAGGCGGGCGTGTGGCACCCCTCTGCTTACTTGTTCGTTCGAACGAACGAACGGCAAGCGGTAGGGGCTTATCGCGCGACCTTGAGCGAGTGAAGGAGGCCTCGTGAGGTCTCGAGGTACACTAACCATGCGAGGTGAGCCTGGAGTTGATGCGGGCGGTGATGGCGCGAGCTACCTCCGCCGAGTCCGGCGAGCGCTGCTGATGCTGTCGGAGCCGCTCGAACAGGCAGTCCGTGGCCGTCTCGTCCGCCATGCAATGTGCTGCACACAAATCTCACATTTACTGCCTCTATGATTTTGGAACATAGCTTATTACGGGCAAGCAATGTAAATGTGATTTATTTTAGCTTAACTTTAATATAAGGTTTGTGATATACAAGGTTATTTTTAGTTAGTATATAACCCCTCGTGGGGTTCATCAGACCATCAAACTGAACAACTTTCAATATGGGACCAACCTTGAAATCGCGAAAAAAAACAGCTGTTTCATACATTTTGATGCAGTAGGATTGTACTTTTGTACTAAAAATAACCTTAGAGAGGACAATCATGACTGGAGGTAATCATAGAAAAAAAATCACTTAACTGAATATGGATTGTTTTCAATCAAAAACAATCAATGCTTTTGATTTTGTAGGAAATTTATTTTGTTTACACGATCTATTATTTTTAAATGGTTCTTATTCCTATTCTATTGGCTTATACCTTTAGATACCCAGTGACTACTGGGTCTGCTTTAAATAGTATAAATATTGTGTTTTAATCACTTAGTAAATAATGTTAAAACTATGAACATGTTTTTATGGGTTTACGTAAACCTGATCTGTGGTCATGAGAAATCCGTTTAAAACGTGCAATTGCCTATGGAACTGCATAGCCGCATGGGTATAAACATGATAACGTGTAGGTTCTTAAGTGTAAACGGGCAATTATGATTGTGATCCACTGAAGGGTTTGATTGACGTACGTGTGTGCGTGGTGTCCTTTGGTTATCGAATAGTAAACAAACGTGAGTGTGAGCGGAATGGGCGAGCGAGCGGCGCGGTGCGAGTACAGCGCCGCGCGGCGACCGGCAGCCGACTAGTCGCTCCCGGGCTGAAAGGAAAAGCGAAGCGCGCGGGGGCGGAAGACCGCGTCAGGAAAATTCACGGTGAAAGCGACTTCAGTACTCGGACTTTGAAGCGATTTCAGCGTATCACATATTTGTAAGGGATGGTTAGCCGTGATAGAACTTTATGTTGACATAACAACGTTTATAATAGGGTGTGAACGATAGTTTTCATAAGTAGTTTTAGTAAAATTCTTAAAGTTACCGATTGATGACAAAATATTGAAACGTGTACAATTTCGGCTAATGATCAAGATTCAGAAGTACGAGAAACTATTTTTTTTAATTTCAGGGTAAAACTCTTTTAATTATTTTTTCCTGTGGGTATGAATTTTATTTAGACTAGGTAGGTCTATCGAATCTATCAATTTTACAAGTCTCATCCTTGTCACTCTATTTCTTTTTTCATAATTATTTCAAAAGGTGGTATTAGAAATTAAAAAAGCACTTTGCCTCACGTTCGCAGCAAAAATCAATTTTGCTGCCCCTTTTCGTGCTGGAAAGGCGAAAAATCAATTTTAACTCAAAGTAGCCACTTTTGGCTAGAATGGATTTTAAAACTTACAGCAAGAATGAAAACTGTTATAAAGAGTTATTCAAAATATTAGAAAAAAATTATGAGATTATTACATCAGTTTTTTTTTATATTGACTTGGTTTACGAGTAATAATATTGTTGTATTGGCGGCGCTAGTAGTACGAAAACAGCGCCTTAACTGAAAAAAATATGAATATCTTTTCGCTTTTAAAGTAAAACTTGTCTAAATATACCTAGGTAAGGTAGTGGCATTAATCTAATCAATGGGTATTGAACTTACTTTTTGTCTTAGACTTTTTGATTTCTTGTGTTTGCACCGACGAATCAGCAGCTGCAATCGATCAATTAGTTTAGTGTATAATCCTTACTTGAGGAGCTCGATGGCACAGTGGTTTAGCGCCTGGCCCAGCGATTGCGGAGGTTAAGCAACTTTTGCAAGGGTCGGTCATAGGATGGGTGACCAAAAATTTATTATCTCGAGCTCCTTCGTGCTTCAGAAGGCACGTTAAGCCGTTGGTCCCGGGTGCATTTGCAGTCGTCAACACCCACCAATCCGCTTTGAGCCCGCGTGGTGGGTTATGGCCCATCCTCCTTATTCATCCATAAGTAGGGTTACCATCCGTCCGGATTAGTCCGGACATGTCCGGACTTTTAGACTATTGTCCGGACTTTGTCCGGCTTTGTAATTTGTCCGGATTTTTTAAGATTGGGCGGTGTAATACTAGTTAAAAAGACACATAGCAGTAGTGTTCGAAAGAGAAGTCCCAAAAAGTATGGAGTCTGGATCTGTCTGAAAATGTCCGGACTTTTCTTGTCCTGTCCGGCTTTTTGTCAGGAATTTTCAAATTTCTCAATGGTAACCCTATCCATAAGGAAGGCCTGTGCCCCAGCAGTGGGAACATCAAAAATGGCTGATGTCGAATAATCCTTACTAATATTGTAAATGCAAAAGTCCGTTTGTTTGTTTCTTTGTCACGCCTTCACGTCTATAAACTATTGAAACGGCCATCATGAAATTTTGCATACACGTTGTCAGGGGTACAGAGAAGGACATAGGGTACTTTTCATCCCGAAAAAAGTATTGTTCCCGAGGGATAGCAAAAAAAACTTTCCACGCAGACGAAGTTGCGGGCAGTCGCTAGTTATTATATTTACAGGGTGGATTTTTGAGACGGGACATTAAGGGCAGGTACCTTAACCGTTATAGTTATAGGAAAACGTTCCTGGGAGACCATCCATAACTTTTTAAGATATTCTGAACTGCATCCACAGATTTTAGAAAAAAATTACCGTTAGCAAAAAAAATATGCTAAAATATAAAAAAAAAAAATTTATGCCAATCGATCCTATTTCATGTGGGGATCAAAAGTCTCTATGGAACTATTTAAGGTATGAGTACTAGAAACGTCAGAAATCGCCAAAAACTTTTCCCATACATTTTGTACGGAAAAACTAAAAATTTACTCGAAATATTTTTAGTGCCAAACGATCTTATTTCTTACTGTGATCAAAATACTCTTCAAGGCCAACTGAAATTTGAAAACAGAAACTACATTTTGGATCTAATGTTATTAAGGGTTGTGTCTGCGTCTGAAGACGATGTTGTGTGTGACTTATGTAGTTTCTGAACTGAAATTTTAGTTGGCCTTAAAGAGTATTTTGGTAACAATAACAAATAGGAACATTTGGCAATAAAAATATTTCAAGAAGATTTTTCGTTTTTCCGTACAAAATGTATGGGAAAAGTTTTTGGCGATTTCTGTCGTTTCTAGTACTCATACCTTAAGTGGTCCCATAGAGTCTTTTGATCCCCACATGAAATAGGATCGATTGGCATACAATTTTTTTTGGTATTTAAGCATTTTTTTAGCTAACCGTAATTTTTTTCCAAAATCTGTGAATGCAGTTCAGAATATCTCAAAAAGTTATGGATTGTCTCCCAGGAACGTTTTCCTGTAACTATAACGGTTAAGGTACCTGTCCTTAATGTCCCGTCTCAACAATCCACCCTGTATAATCCTTACTTAATAATATTAATGTAAAAGTCCGTTTGTTTGTTACGCCTTCACGTCTTTACTACTGAACCAATCATCGTGAAATTTTACATACACATTGTCAGGGGTACAGAGAAGGGCATAGGATAGATACCTTTCATCCAGAAAAAAAGTGTTGTTCCCGAGGGATAGCAAAAAAACTTTCCACGCAGACGAAGTCGCGGGCGGCTGGTAGTAGTGTATACACCGTTATTTTCAAAGTATATCTAAAAATGTAAAGTGGTGTTCAGACCACGTCAATGAACAACTTTTACTATGGGGCCAACCAAGTAAAAGTTGATTTATTTCGCGATTTCGTGGTTGGCCCCATAGTAAAAGTTGTTCATTAACGTGGTCTGAACACCCCTTTTTATTTTTAGATATACTTTAAAAATAACGGTGTATAGGCCAGTCTGACGGGCCGAGTATTGAACTGAGCCATTATGGCTTTGTTTGAGTTGCCCCACTTTACGGACGCGGATTCGGCTTCTGCACATATTTTGTGGCTTCTTGCTTCTTTCTTCTAGGTGTAATTATTCTAAACTACCTACATACACTTAGAGCATTACACCAATATGGAGACGCCAAGAGCACTGATTTCTGTACGAAAAAGTCTGCCACTTTCTGCGCGGGGGACGAGGTAACTAAGACACACAATGCATTTTCGATCAAGTCGCTTCGCACGCACACGACAAAATGATCAAACACTAGCTTAAACTTTACGCTCACAAATACATAGACGTACAGAAACAAACTGTCAGTGCACGAGATGACGTCAATTTCTAGTAAACGGTGATAGTACTAGCTAGACTCTTTCGATACCTTCGACTCATATTTTAATTCCTTTTTGATCAGAAAGCCTAACTTGCAGAACGTCTTTAAGGCGCTGTAGGTAGTGAAACTAGCGCCACCACTGCATTTATTTTTATTACTCGTAAACCAAGTCAATATTTAAAAAAAGCACAAGTAATAATCTCTTAAATTGTATCTAATATTTTTTGAATAACTCTTCAACAGTTATCATTCATTCTGTAAGTTTTAAAATGCATAATTGCCAAAAGTGGCCACTTTGAGCTAAAATGGATTTTAAAACTTACAGAAAGAATGAAAACTGTTGAAGAGTTATTCAAAAAATATTAGATATAATTTAAAAATGTCTAATTCACTTCTCAAGCTTTCGCGCTCACTAGACATGAAATATAATTAACACTTTTTAACGGATACTAGCGCCGCTAGCGCGCTTTTATTAAAAGTACTTTGGTAATTAGTTGGTATTTGGTTTCATTTTTTATTTTCCCGACGTTTCGGCACCCTTGCAGCAGCCGTGGTCACGGGGGACTGAAGCTACTCGTGAGCTTTTTTTAGGCCGTTCAGAAATTAATATTTAACAAAGATTTTTTATTTAATTGGTTTAAGTTAATTTATAATTAAATTTTGTGAATTAATTAATGCTAAAAAGAGAGAATCTACTGAAACTACCACCATTTCATAAAATTGGGAGGCCTATCCAAGAAAGAAATGGCGAAAGAAAATTTGGAGCGGGGAAAGCCGACCTCCGTCTTTTATATATTTGTGAATTTATTTGCAAAAGGAACTAACTGTATCATTAGATATGTCTAATCTAAAATCATAATTTAATAATATTACAGTATTGCAGTTAGAAAATAAGAACAGTTTATTAATTTTATTACGCATAAAATATATTTTCATTTTCATTTGGTCTTTATAAGCCACTGCGGAGCTGGCGTAGTGGGTAAAGCGCCGCGTCCTGCGAATCTTGCGATTAAGCAACGGTCGCAAGGGACGGTCACAGGATGGGTGACCAAATACATTCTATCTCGAGGTCCTTCGTGCTTCGGAAGGCTTCGTGCTAAGCCATTAGAAGTCATTAGAAGGTACCCTCCAATCAGCATTGGCCCCGTGATGGGCCAGGGTCCAATCTCCTTAACCATCCATAAGGAAGGCCTGTGCACCAGCAGTGGAGACATGTCTAATGACGACAATGATGTTGAAGATGACTTTATGACCCATTTGGCGTGGTGCTAGCTATGTTTAACTTCGAAACAAAGGATTCGGGTTCGAATTCCACCGGAGCCAACTTGTGACGAGAAATGTTGAATTACGAGTTCATGGACATATGGGTAGTCCAGTCAATCCAGTCAATTTATGCTAAAAAGAACGCTTGATAGTGCGTCTCCTTAATTGGTTTAATGCTCTGCATCACCTGCCTACAAAGATTTAACTACCTATAGATATAAGTTTTGTGAAATATAATTAAATTACCTGACATTTCTTATTCATTGGGCACAAGTGAGATTTGGTCGGTTATAACATGGAAATCGTCTTTGTAAAATATAAAATGCATTTCATTTTGATTTTAATTAACAGTTCACAACAAACGGTATTTTTGAGGCAAATTAAAATTTTTGACAGCTGTGCTGTCATCTACTAAATTTTATTTTATTGCATGTGTCTTTTTCGATGTGGCCAGGAGGTATACACAGAACAAATTTTTGTTATAAGTAATCTAAAAAGTATGAGCACAAAATAAAAAGACACAGACTAATTAGACTAGCGTGAATTTAACGGTTCACAGTTTCATTTTTAACCGACTTCCAAAAAGGAGGAGGTTCACTGTTCGTCTGTATGTATGTTTTTTTTATGTATGTCCACCGATTACTCGAAGACGGCTGAACCGATTGAAATAATTCAAACGTAAATAGATGAGGATTGTTCCCAAGTTGGTCCCTTTTTTTGAAATTTTGAAATCGGTTCAGTATTTTTCAGGAAAACCTGAAAATACTGTCGTTTGCGTTACCATTTTATGAACTTATACGGATGATCGACAATATCTTCTTTGTTTATGTACCGATTTAGATGATTCTTTTGTTGTTTAAAAGAGGATACTTTAGTGATGATACCATTTTGATTTCATTGTTATTGGACCATAAAGTTAATATTACCTAGCGGAATAGAGTAACAAAGGGCTGAGCAAGCGAGATGTCACTAAACAGCAACAATGTGTGATAAAAAGAGATGCGTGATTATGACGTGCAGAACTCTTTTTCGCAACTGATTGACAGTTTGTTAGCACTTATCAGCCCGCTGAGAATTTGAGTTCTGAAAATATTTCCGATATTTCTTGAAATCGTGGACATTTTTGCGAAATAATGCTTCGGAAACATGGTGTCCTGTTCAGTGATTGATTGTTGTACAACACATCGAAATAACCCAGAAAAATGTTCATTTCACAGGTAAATTACTCCAAATCGACCCCGCCTAACTTTGTGTTTATTTTTGCCAATACGTTTCGAAATTTTAACACTGAGCGTGATAATTCTCTTCTGTAAACACTCATTTTTGTAAGAAGCAAAGATCGGCTAGACTAAATGCAAAATTAACGAATATTTTGTGTAAAGAAATAATTTACATTTTACAGTAGGGCTGCATAAAGTTATCGATATTTTTTTCGATTGTCTATCACGCCGCATCACGTGTTGTAAAAGTACTTATATGATGTTTAGTTATTATTCATCTTGGAATGTAATCCCATTTAAGATAGTCAAAGTCAACTAAGCTTTATTCAAATAAACTTAATTATTAAGTACTTTTGAATCGTCTATATTTTCCTACCACCCGTTCCAGACTTTTTTACTTAAGCCGATCCATAGGTATCAGTTTCTGACTATTAGAATACCATCATAAGTAATTTAACTATATTTCAGCCAGATTTCCTACCAACTTAGATACATATTATTCATCTATGCAGTAAGCATTTTGAGGAAAAATATTTCCAGATGCATTTGCAGTTCCATCTAAGTTTGTTCCGGTAAGCATTAATAAAATGATACTATAAAATAATAATACTAATTTGTTTCTAAGTAAGTATTACAACTGCAATTTTAGCTTCACTTTTAATAGCAGCAACTTCACTAACTCACTCAATAGCCACTCATTTCTGTCTTTGTTACAGGTCAATATAAAGCCTATACCTCGCAGGCGTATTGTATATTTAGCCGTATTACATAGCAACTAGCTGTTTTAGAAAACGGCGCCGTATTGTAATACGGCGAGTCAACGATACGCCAGATTGACAATGTGATACGTTGTTCAATACGGCGGATCACGTTTAGCCGTTTTGTATCAAAGTTCTATTGTAGAGTGACCACACTAACAAAACGAAACAGTGCTTAATTGAAAATAATTTAATTTTAGTAATTATGAAAAAAAAATAGGTTTAAGTTAACTTCTTATTAATGAATGTATAAGTACTACTTCTATAAAATAAGTAGGTACGGTACAAAAACGGTTTGGTTCTTGTTTGTAAAATTGTAATATTAGCTATTTTTTTTGGTTTAAATAATTTTAAATCTTTTTAAAAGTTAACTTTTTCTATATGTAATGTATCAACATATTGTTCTTTGGGCACTGCCCAAAAAGGAGGGTCTTCCGAAATATGTTTCTTTAATCTTCACTAGCTACACTCATTGGTTTTCTCTGTATTTTTACACCAATACTATTGCGTAGGATTCCGCACAACACCAGAAACCATTGCCGCCTTAGCAGTTTTAATCTCGTTCTTTGATCCACGGCTTTCACACTTCCGCATTGAGCTGCGTAGAAATTATTTAACTGCACATTAAAAAAATGTCCTTAAAACCTCAGACCAAATAAAAAAGGGCTTAAAACAATAGGGTATTTTCCATTTTTTTGAAAACTGCTTTAATTTAAAGATGGGAACGATCGATTTAACGGAAAAATAAAAATAAATTAATTAATGTTTTTTTCTCTATTAAAACAATTAATGTCTAATTTATTTTTAATGGTTTTGAATTTACCGCCAAAACGCTCGGTTCGACGTCGTCTACTGTGAGACGTCAACTTTGTGTAAACAATTTTAACACCTATGTAGTCTGCGTAACAATTTACTCTTGCCTAGTTCCAAATCACGCCAACAGCACTGTTAGCGTATAATCCATTAAATGAAGTAGGTATACAAATACCCTATCTGTGTAATACTTTATGACTATTTGATTTGGTTGGATTCGCGCTAACAGCGCTCTGAGCGTGATTCGGAACGCGGGGTCTATTGTTTACACAAAGATGACGTCACACAGTGACGTCGTCGAACCGAGCGTTTTGGCGGTAAATTCAAAACTATTTAAAAATAAATTTAACATTATTGGTTTAATGAAGAAAAAAGACATTAATTATTTTTTTAATATTTTTCTGTTAAATCGTTCGTCTCAATCTTTAAATATAAGCAGTTTTAAAGAATTTGGAAAATACCCTATTATCTGTACACACACGGCACGTTTTCTTGATTTTATTCAACCATATTCTTACTTATTTTTGATGCAAAATCCGCACTTGACGCCATTTTTATTGTTATGGTAGGCATTGCCGCGAGTGTTGATAATTAGAACTAAAAACTGACGGAAAAGCGGCTTGCCCAATTACATTACGGCTAGCCGTATTGAAAATCGCAAAGCGCTCTATTCAATGCGGCGTACTTTTGATCAGCCGTTTTGAATACGCCGTATCTTTAATCCGCCGCATTACAATGAGGCACCGTTTTATAAAACAGCTAGTTGCTATGTAATACAGCTAAATATACAATACCTACGCCTGCAACATCTGTACTAGTATAGTATTATATTATCTGTGCCTATACGCACAGTGTCGTCCTACGTTTATAGAGATATTGTACCAGAGGCATTCACATATGTACCAACCTCATCGAATTCAAGATCTACACCTCCGCTATTGCAACAGTCACCACCATCGCCTTCTTTCCGACACGAATTGACGCCAAGGAAAAAGAAGCCCAAAAATAAATGCCATTTTCGCAATCAACATTCTATAAAACCTCAATAATGACATACATGATTGATTGATTGATAATTTTTTCGGTTAATTTATCCCCTAAGGGGTTGAGTTTATTTGTTTGTTTATTTACGTTACATGAAATACTTTTTTTTTAGAACGTTTATTTGTTTTTAGAAGTATTCCTACAAAGTTTTATTTCAACATGTGTTAATATAAATGATTCTAAATATCTTCTTATCTTTTTTATGTTAAATAAATGATTTTAAATATCTTCTGATCTTTTTCTAATAGTCATAGTTCATTTCAAAATCGTAATTTTAGTACACCCGTGCAAAGTTCTATCCCATTTATTTTGAATCTATGGCTGTTAATTAATACCATCGATATCGATATTTATATCAATAGTGACAAGATTACATCACTGAGACTTATACATAAAAAAAATACACACACAAATGTAAATCAATTTGGGTTTCGATTGACAGCTCATGTTTGTTCCTCTATTCCGTAGGTATATTAACTTTATGTATTGGACCTTGGTTCTTAAAGATACACAAGAGAACTCCCCAAAATCAAATAGAAACTGTATAGTGATTGAAATATTGCTAGGATTATGACAATCTTAAACAAATTAGATACCTATCTAACTATGGTCAAGGACGTTTTGGACTAGACTTGAACTGCGAAGGAACAACGGAACTCTTTTTAACAACAAACAGCACGAATAGTGGAAATGGACAACATTTCATTTTGAGAAAGTACTAAAATTAGAAAACCATTTCGAGATTTTAGTGTTCCAAGCTCATATTTTTCTTTTCAGAATTTTTAGGTCAGTATTTTTTACGTTATTTAAAAAAAACTAAAATCTAGTCCAAATTGGGAATGTCAGGAAGTTTGAGTTGAGTCTATTTGTCTTGTATTCATATTATCTGTGCATCCATTAAAAAATAAAATACATTGTCATAATAAATCATAGCGACATAATGTCATTCAAGCGTATTTCTGATCAGACTAGTAAAATGTAGAAATTTATAAAATATTATTGTAAAAAACTTAAAAGAAAGTCATAGCATTGGTTAGCAGTGGCGAAAGGCCCATACAAACCGATTCCCATCGGCTTGCCTTTTAGAAATCCCACTCCACCGATCCACTATGCAGATCACAACATTTTTGTAGAACAGCTTACCTTCGTCATAATTTCACCCCTCGCCACTGTTGTTTAGGATACTTATGCGCTACCAGTGGAATTATGTCTGGCTATAAATCTCGTACAGGAAGAAATGAAAATAATCAATAAAAATTATGATTTCATCGGTAAGTTTATATTATTTTATATGCTTTTATGTAGTGTAAATAGCTTGGAACTATTATAATATACTAATAATTTGTGCAAATAGTCGTTTGTGTCCAGTTATTGCTGATTTTGCAAATATCAGATTTTTTATTACATGTCGTAGAGGTAATATTATTTCGCATAGTGATGTGCATTTCTATATCGATATTTGTTTTATTGTACTTTCTTACTTTATATTTGATGGGAACAAAAAGTAGAAAACCATCACATGGATTGGCACATCACATCACATCATGTAGGTACTACTAAAGCTCAATTTCTTTGTTTAAGGCGCCACCGTTATCTAACAAAACACAAAACGTAATACGTCAGGAGAGCCTGCGAGCTATCGAAATGAAGCAATTACCTATTTATAGTTTGCAGCGTCAAAGAGTTAAAAAGTGAACGCCTTAAAATAATAAACACTGATATTTTAACGTGTTCTTTTTATTTCCTTCACTAGTTTCCGCTAGGTTCTAAACTATGTGTGTGCTTTTATCCCAAAAGAGTTCAGCCTTTTTTTCGTGATTGATTAAGAAACAAATAAATACTTAATTTAAATTAGTTTTTGTCGATTTTTTACCTTTTATTGGATATATGTAAAAAAAACATATCAGTCCAGCTTTCCGGCGCTGTTTGTTTTCCTCTACAGGTCGCATTTCTCAACCGATTCTCGTGAAATTTTGTGAGCAGGTTCGAAAATTATATAGAATTTTTAATCGGGCCAGTTTTTCGAAATATAGGATATATTTAAATTTTCAAAATTAGAAGTGCTATCTAGCTGCGAATATAAAAAAAGCTAAAATATTTATAGAAGCTAGCGACATTTAAACGTCGACTTTCTCAAAATGAAAATGTTGTCTATTATCGACATCAATTACAGAAATCCCATGCCACATCACTATCGAAATCATGGTGTCATATTGTCACAGATAAGATCAGAATTAATTTTTTTGGCAAAAGCTACACATTTCAACTTCCTGACAATCACTGACGTCGATTATACGAGTACGCTGGACAGGCGAACGTCACCAATCGTTTGTTCCGATTTGAAAATCGCCATATTGGCGCTGAGAGCAGTAGATTCTATACTATGGCAGTAGTGAGTGTACACTGGAACTAATTAGTTCCAAGTACACTCACTACTGCCATAGTAGAATCTACTGCTCTCAGCTCCAATATGGCGATTTTCAAATCGATACAAAAAATTGCTGTCATTTCATGACAATAGCCTGTCCAGCGTACTTGTATAATGGAGGACGTCAGTGCTGACAATGTACTTAACATAAACTTAATATCCACTGGAATAGACGAACAGAGTTCACTTGGCTGCGAAACCAAAATTGAGATGAGCCAGTGTTTGTAAATATGTAAACGTGTGCGTGAATTTCAGAGATGCACTGAAGTCCATTTTAGGTTGTCGATAACCATAATGTATTATTACTCTAATAAATAAAACACAAACAAGATTTTAAACAATTTTATTTAAATAATTTCTTAAGGTCTCCTTTGAGGCTCCCTGCTTATTTATTTATGACATTTATCCAGTTTAATTTAATCACTGGATTTACCGAAAACCTGGAAATAATTGCTTAAGTTGGTATAACTTACCATTTGAAAACTGTCGGTTACAAGCAGCTTTAAATAAAACTATCAGTGTTCACAAAGACAAACAAAGTTATATTGGAAACTAGCGGCCGCCCGCGACTTCGTCTGCGTGAAAAGTATTTTTGCTATCCCTCGGGAACAATACATTTTTTCGGGATGAAAGGTACCCTATGTCCTTTTCTGTACCCCTGACAACGTGTATGCAAAATTTCATGATGATCGGTTCAGTAGTTAAGACGTGAAGGCGTAACAAACAAACAAACAAACAAACGGACTTTCGCATTTATAATATTAAGTAAGGATCATCGACATGAGTATCGATATCGATAATTTATGATCAATATCTACGCCTTATTTTCTCAAGTTCACGGACATAATATCTTTTTATCTAACCTAACACATAATGTTTAGAAATCAGCCTTTATTTGGGAAATAGGCGTTTAATAGCATCATATTAGTATATAACTTAGTGTGTTTGGAAATATGTTCAACTAAAATATGAATTATGAAAATGGTAATAGTACAATCATATTTACCTGTGAAATGAGTGTTTATTTGGGTTATTGTCGTAAGTAACATCACAATCCAGTAGGTACAGAACACGACACCATTATTGATTTATATAGCTTTGAGAGCCAAACCGACCCGATCGCGATCAAAATTACGAAATAATCTTGTTGACGCTTTTCACCAAGGTGATAAACGATGATAAATGAAGTCAAACCAGGTTCAGCTGTCAGTTTTTTTTACTCTTTCTCGCACATCGCATAAGCCGTAAGAATCGGTTTCTCACTCGCACCTTTGTCCGTCTACTTGAGCATAGCGAAAAATTTTCTAAGTCTATGGTACTTACTTACGCTCTTTTAGAATGAGTAAGATTTCAAACAGTGATTTAATATACAAAAAAACAATTAAAAGTTTAAATAAAAAATACGTGTCCCCTAATTTTGTATCTACTTTCATTATACCAAGAAGCTTATACCTCCCTCCAATGGAGATTGCACGGCCAGTGTCATAGTGAAGACAGAAAAAATGTCCTTGAGTGACGTGACGGCTTATTGCAACCTCTTTCTTTAGTGTTACAATACGTGTTCGTTGTTCGTCGTTCATTCGTTCGTGAGAAACGAAAACGTATTGTAAAACGAAAAGAAAGAGATAGCAATACGCCGTGACGTCACTAAAGACAAGAAGCTTATACCCACAATGGAGATTGCACGCCTAGTATCATAGTGAAGATTGAAAAAAGACTCTTTAGTGACGTCACGGCGTATTGCTATCTCTTTCTTTTCGTTTTACAATACGTTTTCGTTTCTCACGAACGAACGAACGACGAATAACGAACACGTATTGTAACACTAAAGAAAGAGGTTGCAATAAGTCGTCACGTCACTCAAGGACATTTTTTCTATCTTCACTATGACATATGGCCGTGCAATCTCCATTGGAGGGAGGTATAAGCTTCTTGATTGTGGGTATAAGCTTCTTGCATTATACAAAGTGAAAACGACATATTCTATTTTTGAAAGGTTGTCCATTGAGTTTGTATTATACCTACAACGGAAAAGTGTGAAATAAAAAAAAAATACATAACATCATCGCTTACATTTACATAATTACCATAAACTTAATATTCACTGAAATAGACGAACAGAGTTCATTTGGCTGCGAAACCAAAAGTGAGATGAGCCAGTGTTTGTAAATATGTAAACGTGTGCGTGAATTTAGTGATGCACTGAAGTCCATTTTAGGTTGTCGATAACCATAATGTATTAATTGCTCTAATAAATAAAACACAAACAAAATTATGAACAATTTTATTTAAATAATTTCTTAAGGTCTCCTTTGAGGCTCCCTGCTTATTTATTTATGACATTTATCCAGTTTAATTTAATCACTGGATTTACAGAAAACCTGGAAATAATTGTTAAATTAGTACTTAAGTTGGTATAATTTACTATTTGAAAACTGTCGGTTACAAGCAGCTTTAAATAAAACTATCAGTGTTCACAAAGACAAACAAAGTTATATTGGAAATCATCGACATGAGTATCGATATCGATAATTTTTTATCAATATCTACGCTTTATTTTCTCAAGTTCACGGACATAATATCTTTTTATCTAACACATAATGTTTAGAAATCAGCCTTTATTTAGGAAATAGGCGTTTAATAGCATCATATTAGTATATAACTTAGTGTGTTTGGGAATATATTCAACTAAAATATGAATTATGAAAATGGTAATAGTACAATCATATTTACCTGTGAAATTAGTGTTTATTTGGGTTATTGTCGTAAGTAACATTACAATCCAGTACAGAACACGACACCATTATTGATTTATATAGCTTTGAGAGCCAAACCGACCCGATCGCGATCAAAATTACAAAATAATCTTGTTGACGCTTTTCACCAAGGTGATAAACGATGATAAATGAAGTCAAACCAGGTTCAGCTGTCAGTTTGTTTTTACTCTTTTTCGCACATCGCATAAGCCGTAAGAATCGGTTTCTCACTCGCACCTTTGTCCGTCTACTTGAGCATAGCGAAAATTTTTCTAAGTCTATGATAATTACATACCCATAAAAAGGTTAAACTACCTAATACAGAAGGTACTTACACTAAAAAGAAAAAAGAAATATACATTAAAATTAAATAGTTTTGTTTTTATTTTCAAGTTTTTGAAGTCTGTTTTTTTACGTACACGCTACGCCTCGTGAGTAAAACTCCCAAATAAATATAACGTAAGGAAACCAAAATTACTATACTATTGCCTTGTTAAACGAGCCTTGAACACTGCTTTAAACTAAGATTTGTGATAATTAATAATTTATTCAAAGTCACTTCGTCAAAGAGACACTGCGTGATTGCTCTAGTTATGTGTATGTATACAAATGTCAATGCAGATTTTTAAATGTCAGCTGATCTTCACATTAGATGTGGAGCAATCTTTATTGGACTGTGTTGCCTAAACCACCAGGATAATACTTTTGAAAGTCAACTGGTGATTGCATTATGTGAATGAGCGGTGGACACGGACACGTGGATGATAATTTGAATAATTAAGTACATACTTAATTATGTAATTAAGTACATAAGCAGCACTTCGCACGCTGCGTCTAGGCTACACCATCTTTGATTGTAATGATATTGCCTAAACCATTATCGCCGCTCGGTCCGGAGCGCGCGGCGCGCTTCACACGGCGTGTTTATGCTACACCATACACCATCATTGATTGTAATGATTTTATCCAAACCATCATCGCCGCTCGGTCCGGCGCGCTTCGCACGCTGCGTCTAGGCTACTCCATCTTTGATTGTAATGATTTTGTCCAAACCATCATCACCGCTCGGTCTAGAGCGCACGGCGCGCTACGCACGCCGCGTTTAGGCTGCTCCATTATTGATTGTAATATTTTTTTTCCAAACCATCAACGCTGCCTGGTCCGGAGCGCGCGGCGCGCTTTGCACGCCGCGTTTAGGCGAAAGAAATTTTAACCAAATTTGGCCAGTATCCTTGCAGGTTATTTATATAAGATGCGATACATTGATATAAGATCAGGCATTAAAAAGCATATATAGAAGTCTTTGCCTATTATTTATCGAGTTTCCTCACTTTTGTCCCACCCCTAAGTAGATGCTGGGTACGCCTAAAACGTAGTGATTATTTCCTCTATGGGTACGCCCATGTTACTGGCTTATTAAAATTTGAATTTATATTTCTTTTTTACCTACTAATATTGTATTCTGATTGACACTTCAATAAACAAAGTCAAATGCAACATTCGTAGTTTTAGAGTTTTTTTTATTTATTTCAAAACCCTCTTCGTCACATTATACAGATAGGTACAACGTGTTACAAAAAACCCATAATGTCGAGTATGGTAAATAGGGACTATCAAACTGAACAACTTTGACAATGGGACCAACTCTGAAATCTAAAAAAAAATCAGCTGTTTTATAAATTTTGATATTTTCGTTATAATATTTTTTTGTGTGAAACCGGTGTTTTTTTTCGCAATTTTAGAGTTGGTCCCATAGTAAAAGTTGTTCGGTTTGATAGTCCCTTTCTACCCTATTCGGCATTAGGGGTTGTTTTGTAACACGTTGTATAGTAGCGGGAGGGAGGGATTTCGGGGTCGGGAATGATTAAAGTAAAGTAAGTAGTTAATATAAATATATAACAACATCATATTCTAACACAATAGAGAAAGAAAACAATATGTTAAACGTAAATATTTTGATGTTTAACAATAAGCTGTTTGCAAACTCCAACTGATATATAACGCACTATGCTCTATATCATTCTCGGTTTTATTATCGTGAGTAGCTGATCGAGTTCTTTTGCTTCTTTAGAATATAATCTTTTAAGAATGGAAAGTTTTATTTCCGCAAATATTTTATCTTCACTTGTGATTTTGATTCCTTCAATACATTCGACTTCTGAGATTTTTTGTCCGATAAATGGAGACTTAAGAATTCCAAAGGTTAGTAAGCACTTGCGACTTTGAAAAAAGACTATGATAGGTACTATGCGAGCCAAATAAGAATAGGACTGTCAAAACGGCCATTTTTGTTTGCGTTTCACTTCCGCTTTAGAGGTGTAGGATGTGCAAGAAAAGGAAAAAAGATCAAGATTGCTGTTTGACAGTACTATTCTTATATGGCGCGCATAGTAGTTTTTTATTATGATGTGGAGACACTGACCTCCATATTATTTTTTTCAGGTCAGTGTGTGGAGACAACTCAGTCTTTCTTTGATCAAATTTAAAAAAATAATATCGAACATCTACTTAAAAGTTTACTGTAAAATTTCATAATATTTTAATTCATTCATTACATGTAGGTAAATAATGCTAGAGCTAAGAACAATACGATCTTACCATATGCCAGTAAGTAAATGGGGAATGTACGAAAAAAATCAAATAAAGTAACTTCGACTTCACAAATGTACGAAAGTAACAGCAGAGTAGAGATTATACCTTTGCCACCACCTGCCACAACCACAACATCGTATTAAAAAAAAGTTTCAACATCTAACTTTATTTTTTATTGTTCTTTTGAAAATAAAAATCCCGAAAAAGATTACTACTATTAATTAAAAGTTGAGAACATGCTGGAATCCCAGAAACGTAAAAATGATTTTTTTTTTATATTTGTCAAAGTATATTAAATGTAAACTGTCAAAAAGACACAGAACAATTTTTCTGCAGTCTGTATCTTTTTCTTGTTCCATTAGTTAATTAACACGCCGGATGAATGGGGAAATTGGGGAATCTATTTTCGGACGAATGGGTAACAATTTATTTATATTTAATTTTCGGATGAGTGGGACATATTAACTCGGATGAGTGGGGAATGAAAATATTTCGGATGAATTTTGCGGATGAATGGGGAATAGATAAAAAAAAATGTCAAAACTTTTATAAAATCCGTGTTGTGGTTGTGGCAATCTCCATTCTACTGTTACTTTCGTTCATTTGAGGAGTGGTAGAGATTTTTTTTTTTTAAGTTTTTACGCAACCGAAAATTCTGAAACTTTTTCTATTACTAAGGGAGCTTATATTCTTACCTATAAAACATATTCAACCCATTTGATTTTTTTCGGACATTCGCCATTGTAATATAGAAAAACGACTACTTAATGGTAAACTTTTTTATATCTGCTTTATACGTCTATACGTAGGTGTACCTACAATTAGATATTTCATATTTCCAATATTGATTTTCGACAATAGTTTACAAAATTTTAAGCCTAATTTTTAGTTGTAGGTATGCATCCCAATCCAATAAAACCACGCTAATATCCGTTAAAAAGTGTTTTATTTCATGTTTACTTTCATAAAAAAATGTTGTAGAAAATTGTATACGAAAATAATGTACCAAGTCAGATGGAAAAGGAAACAATATTCTCTCCAAAAATGCGTGTGAAAAGACAAGATCAGGGTGGTAAGACTTTTTTCTAATATTTTTTATTACCTACTTACCTTAATTACCTTAAGTGTAGTTCTTTTAATTTCATTGACATTGGATAGACCTTGATGATACGCAAGGAAACTCTTTAAAAACAAACAGCGTGAATGTGGATATTGAGTTGTGGGCTCTGTGTACCACATAAATTAAAAAAATATGCACATGCTTTACATAAGTACCACAAAAAAATAAAAATAAAAAATCTAAAAAAAGGATAAAAGTAAAAAATCCTTCAAAAACCAAAAAATAAAAACAATTAAACAGCTTCAAAATATAACAGCTCTAAAAGCAAGAAAGCTTTACTTATGTAAACTAGGAAACTAACTCTTAGGTATCAAGGTGTCGGTAGCTTTAGTAATTTTTGACTCGATCGTGCTAATTTGATGTGAAACCAAAACTGTTTTTTTAATTAATCACATAATTTAAATTTATGTTAAGGAAAATATTAGCTTTCATTTTAGAAATATAGTTAAAAGGCAAAGGGGGAGTTGCAAACTAAAGTATAACACATACTCATTTTATGTATATCTACTTTTCATTAACACTAAAATGACAGCGGTTTATTTTTGATTGTATCGTTCAAAATGGGCACTACCGAGCCCATAAGTGACACTCAATGCACAGTTTCTGCGAGATTGGGCGATAATACGATATTATATCATAATGGGGTATGTCCGAAAAAAATCAAATTGGCTGAATATTTTTTATAGAAAAGTAGTATTAAGTAGTAGTAAGTAGTAGTATAAAGTATAAAGTATAAAGTAGTAGTAAGCTCCCTTAGTATAAAGTAGTAGTAAGCTCCCTTAGTATAAAGTAGTAGTAAGCTCCCTTAGTATAGAAAAGGTTTAGACTTTTCGGTTGCGTGAAAAACTTAAAAAAAAATTAAAGTAACTTCGACCTCACAAATGTACGAAAGTAACAGCAGAATAGATTATACATTTGCAACCACTTGCCATAACCAGAACATCGTATTAAAAAAAGTTCAAAACAAAATAATTTTCAATTTTTTCAATTCTTTATTACACATCAATATACAGTTTAACGAATATGGACCGCACCACGAAAACCTCATAATGTCAAAACATTTTTATTCAAATTCGTCTTGTGGTTGTGGCAGGTGGTGGCAAAGGTATCCTTACTTCCTTACTATACTATATACTATATAATATTATAAATGCAAAAGTCCGTTTGTTTGTTTATTTGTTTGTTTGTTTGTTACGCCTTCACGTCGTAACTACTGAACCGATCATTTTGCACACACGTTGTCAGGGGTGCAGAAAAGGACATAGGGTAACTTTCATCAAGAAAAAACGTACAGTTCCCGAGGGATAGCAAAAAAACTGTCCACGCAAACGAAGTCGCGGGCGGAAGCTAGTAATCTATATTCTGCTGTTACTTTTGTATATTTAGGGAGTCGTAGAGTATTTTTTTTATTTTTTTACTTTTCCGAAAATTCTGAAACTTTTTCTATTACTAAGGGAGCTTATTCCTACCTATAAAAAATATTCAGCCAATTTGATTTTTTTTTCGGACATTCGCCATTATTGTGTAATATCTAATCTCTTCTTCTTCTCCTATGTTATTGAGGCAGTTTTTGCAATTCGACGTCTTGTGTTTTAAAGATGTATGTCAGGATTATTCCAGCCAGCTCAGATCAGCCAGGAACGCACCATGTGGTTTCACGTCCATCATCATCTGATGGAAATGCTGTTTACTGTTTTGCTGTTTCTTAGAGAAAGTGTTAGCTTTGCTCAATTATACAGGGTCATTTTTGGACCCCTTTTCAAATTTTGTCAGGTCATACTATAACAGCAGTACAATCGATTTGTGAATTAAAAAAAAAAATTTTTTTTACAATTTTGTCCCAAACTTTTTCCTTCACAAATTGAAATTGTTGTCACTGTTTGCGCATCGCACGGTCGACCCGCGTGAGTACCCCTCCTGCCACTCGCCTTCCCCCGCTCGCGCCGCTTGCGCGAGGGTGAGCGTGCGCGCCTAAATTTTTTGGACATAAAAAGTGGTTGAAATCTGTGAATTAAAAAAAGAAATATTTCATAATTATCTCACCAAATAATTTTTTATTACTTCCTTGAACTAATATTTGATTTTGTAAAGAGGTCGCACAATTACCCTGTATAACATGTTACAAAATAACCCCTAATGCCGAATATGGTAGATAGGGAGCACCAAACTGAACAAATTTCACTATGGAACCAACTCTGAAATCGTGAAAAATAAATCAACTATTTACAATTCTATGTTGTATTCTACACATTATTTCATACATTTTGAAATTTTTGATATTAATTTTTGTATGAAACAGGTGATTTTTTTTTCGCGATTTCCAAGTTGGTCCTATATTAAAAGTTGTTCAGTTTGATGGTCCCTATCTGCCATATTCGGCATTAGGGGTTATTTTGTAACACCTTGTATAGATAACTAGCTTCTGCCCGCGACTTCGTCCGCGTGGATATTAGAGAAAATCTTTAGGGAACCTTCAACCAGGATCCGGTCAGCCGTTTTTACGCGATTAGGCGCTAAAGATTTTCTCTAATATCCTCGCGGACGAAGTAGCGGGCAGAAGCTAGTTTATTACAATAATTAAAATTGGATCCAGAGATATTAGTATCCCGTTCCCGTTCCGTTTCCGTCCCCGTTCCCGTTCAGTTCCCGTTTCCGTCTCGTTCCCGTTCCGTTCCCGTCTCGTTCCCGTCCCGTTCCCGGCCCATTCCCGTTCCGTTCCCGTTCTGTTCCCGTCCGTTCCCGTCCCGTTCCAGGTCCATGATGTGTCATGTCCACCGCGTTGGACTTCAAAATAAATCTAATTTTTGCAATCACCATCCCATAAAACCTCAAGAACGACATCCATATCGATTTTTATGTTTACTCACCCCATTTACCCCCTAAGGGGTTGATTTTCAAAATAACAAAATATATATTTGCCTATTTATTTTTAGATGTGCTCCTGCAAAGTTTAAAGTTGTAATGTCTATTTTATATTATTTATCCATAAAAAATTTAAACCCCATTTTTACCCCCTTAGGGGTTAAATCATGTCCACCATGTTGGACTTCAAAATAAATGTAATTTTTGCAATCGCCATCCCACAAAACCCCGATAACGACATCCATGTCTATTTTTAGGTTTTTTACCCCTTTTCACCCCCATTTCATCCCCTTTGGGGTTGAAATCCTAACAAAAACAATATACGTTGCGTTAGATTTCCATCCATAAGCCTAAATTATAAATTTAGAGATTTTTACTTCGAAAATGAAGGATTTTCTTTAATTCACAACTTCATTCCCCTTTTCACCCCTTCGGGGATAGAATTTTGAAAAACGCTGAGAACCGTATATATTAATTTTCAATCGTCAGCCTAAATACAAAATTTGAGGATCCTAGCTTCAAAAATGAGGAACTTTTATACAAACTTTCATCCCTTATTTCACCCCCTTAGGGATGGAATTTTCAAAAATCCTTCCTTAGTGGATGCCTACACTGTATAAGGTATCTGTGTGCAAAATTTCAAGTCTCTAGGTCCAGCGGTTTGGGCTGTGCGTTGATAGATCAGTCAGTCAGTCAGTCATTCAGTTTACGATTTTATATATTAAGATTGAAATGTAAGTATTTCTAAAAAAACATAAATATGTCTATTTGCAGGTAAATTCGAAGAAGCTTCTGAGATGGGAATGATGAGAATTGTTCAAATGATAGTGCAGATGATCATGAATCTTTTTAGTAAAAAAGATGTTGGAGGAAGTTCTCCTTGGTCCTCTAAAGTACCTAAGCCGTTTGTTATGCTCTTCAAGGAAAAAATAGGAACTGTGCTGGTGAAGAAACAGACCAAGGAACAAGAGGAGGACGAAAAAAAAGCTGGGTAGGCTGTGTTTTGGACTTCAGTCGTCAGGGTATTTTTTTCATGAATTTCTATCGCGCTGAACTAGTGTTGCTTATGAAATAAACCAAATTATGAAACAAAATGAATGGTGTTTTATTTTTTTGTATTTAATTTAATAAACATTATCTTGACGGTCGCACACTCCGTTTACATTATTAAATTCTAAATGTTTGTGCATCACGCAAAAACCACTGAACAGATTTTGATGGGATTTTTACAGTTTGGTAGCTTGGAGTCCAACTTAAAATCTTAGCTATGTTTCATCTGATTCAGGGGGGTGAAACCAGGGAAATAGCTTGAACTCTCCATAGTACTAGCTTTCATACACTAAGGAGGTAAGTAATTTAAAATGGTTGGAATATTATCTACTGTACAGTCCACGTGGATAAGGTAGAAAACGCGATAAGGTAGAAAACATACACAGACAGATGCATGCGACGTCTCTCTACTGAAGGACCGGTGCATTAATTCGATCGGAAAGAAGTTTTTCGGACTGCTCTTCTTTTTACAAGCTTTTTTTTAACTTGTAATGTATGTAGGTATGTAAGTATGTTCGGATGGAAACTTGCAACTCAATTTCAAAGCAGATATCTTCAACAGATTGAGCTGAAATTATGTATAGGTACACACTACACGTTTAGTTTGGATGACAATGCATGGTTTGCTGTGTGAATCCAATATGGTGAAGAAAAGTGCAGTCAGCAATAAAAGCTTGTACTTACCAAAAATGAAATTTTTGACAGAAACTTATCATATTATTATTAGACTATTTTCGTTGGATGCGGACTGCTCTTCTTACAAACTACCTAGCTACTTGTAGTAGCTACCTATTTGTTGAGAATAAAGGCGTACCTTTTATTCTTAACAAATAGGAACACTAATATAAGTATTTATCCGCCCCGTCGAGTAATCCCCTTCTTTCCTCTAGCCGCGACAAACTTGACCCATCATCGTTCTCAACCACTAGGTCAACTGACTCCGTAACAACATCAGATTTATCAGAGAGCATATTCATGTTTGTGGTAGTAGACAAATAGAGCAACGCCAGCTTCCTTACGAAGCCCGTGTTGCACTGACGTCCATTATATAAGTACGCTGGACAGGCTATTGTCATGAAATGACAGCAATTTTTTGTGCCGATTTGAAAATCGCCATGTTGGCGCTGAGAGCAGTAGATTCTATACTATGGCAGTAGTGAGTGTACTTGGAACTAATTAGTTCCAAGTACACTCACTACTTAGATTTTACTACGGCAGTACACTCACTACTGAAAGTACGTGGAACTAATTAGTTCCAAGTACACTCACTACTTAGATTTTACTACGGCAGTACACTCACTACTGCCGTAGTAAAATCTAAGTAGTGAGTGTACTTGGAACTAATTAGTTCCACGTACACTCACTACTGCCATAGTATAGAATCTACTGCTCTCAGCGCCAATATGGCGATTTTCAAATCGCAACAAACGATTATACTCTGTTCACGGAAACGAGTTAGTTTAGCGCCTTCTCTATCACACATTTTCATACAAATAACAAGGACAAAAAAATTTTTTTGGGTCTGTGGGCGTCAACAATACCTTAGAAAAGTAAATGCGCACTCACACTGCGCTTCTCAAAAATTCGCTTAGCTTATACCCGCGGCTTCATCTAACCTAATTGAGAGCCATTTATTACAGAGAATAACAATGGAACTAGCACACCTGGGCTATTTTATTGTACAAAAATTTGGAAAAAAGTATTTTCTTAAGTTATTGCTCATTTATGACAAAAGAACAATACGGGTCATTAGCACACCTGCGTCACCTTGAGATTCAAAATTCAATACAGCCAGGTAACGAATTGAGAATACAGTCACAAGTAAAAGCACGTCTGCACAGTGCGGGGAGTATGAGTAGACTAAAAAGTACTCGTACTGTGTACACCGCCTTAGCGTTTATCACTGACCAATCACAGTTAAAAAATTGTGTGAGTGAGATAGCGCTCCACTAACTCGTTTCCGTGAACAGACTATAGTGACGTTCGCCTGTCCAGCGTACTTGTATAATGGACGTCAGTGCCGTGTTGCTCTAAGAGTAAACATGAGGTGGCAACATAATTTTACGAACTGACAGTTCGAAGTGTCATTCTACTGCATCGAATTATGGGTCAAAGTATAGGATAAGTAAGTATTAATCATAAACTTAATATCCACTGGAATAGACGAACAGAGTTCACTTGGCTGCGAAACCAAAAGTGAGATGAGCCAAGTGTTTGTAAATATGTAAACGTGTGCGTGATTTTAGAGATGCACTGAAGTCCATTTCAGGATGTCGATAACCATAATGTATTATCGCTCTAATAAATAAAACACAAACAAGATTTAATCATTATAATAAGTATACTTTAATTTCATTTAATTACATTTATAGTTGAGACAATAGAGGCGTTCTCTAGCGCTAAGCCGATAGTAGGAAAGCCAAACTGCTTAAGGATTATTTACCAAAATATGCAACTTTTCTGGCAAAGATTTATTTTGGCAAATACCTACTGGGACATCTTCTGTAGGTATAGATTCCTTTTTCAAAATAAGTCGGTGATTTCTTTGATGAAGCAGTTTTGCTTGAAATGCTTGCTGCACACCACAGAGGTTTGGAGAGGCTCCCAGCCTATTCTATTCATTATTTTTATCCATTTTAATTTCATCTGTGGATTTACAGGAAACCTGGAAATATTGTTAAATTGGTACTTAAGTGGGTATAATTTAATATTTGAAAAGTGTCAGTTAAAAGCAGCCTTAAATAAAACTTTCAGTGTTCACAAAGACAAACAAATGTTTCATGCTGCATGCATCCTTATATGCAAGCAAACAAACATGCATGCAAGCAAGTAAGCATGTGTGCAAGCAAGTAAGCATGCAAACAGAATGCTACATGCATGCAAGCAGCATTCAACAACATGCAAGCATTGTGGAGCTCCGCTGCAAGTGATCAAAATATTAACCTAACCTAACCTACCTAGTGCATTATTTTTTTCTTTATAGCGAGGGGCCCTACGCCCCGCAGCTACGGGGGGGCAGCAAGCAAGCAAGCAGCATGCATGTCGGTTTTGCAGCGATTCGTTTCTGTTGTTACTTTTGTAGCACAGCATTTACAAAAACACAACATATTGACTTTTTTTAAGACAAATATTTAATTCAATTTAAGGTTAAAATGATTTTTTTTATATGACTATAATATTATGCATAAAGACATTATTATAAATGAAATTCTGCCATATTCGTATACCAAGTGAAATTATACCAAATAAGTGTCGACTAAATAAACGTTATGCCAAACGAAATTAATTATGCGAATAAAATTTTTGCCAAATGAAATTCAGTCAGTCAGATTCACCCTAGTCAGATTCAGCAAATTTTGCAGAAGAAAAAAACCGTTTATGAAATGATTGACATGGGTTGTTTTAGGCAAAGACATTCGCTGTTCTTTCAATAAATTCTAAGAGTATGCTTGACTTTGGTTCTTTTTCCAAATACGGAACAAACTTCTACAAGGAATATCTACTGACTGGGGCTGTTTTTTCTAAAATCTGAATATACCAAATGAAGGGTTAGGGCTTGACTTATCCATAGACAACAAAATCTCGATTCTCGGTTTTTTTGACATTGGTTGTTTTTCTAAAAAGCCCTTCAATAGTATGCCATCGTAAATTCGGACATAGTATAAACATTCGGCCAAACAATAAGGATGTTAAAGAATTTTTATGCCTTAAAAATATACGTTCAAAGAAGATTATGCCAATTGTGTTTTGTATGCCAAATAAATTGCGGATCATCAAGATTCTGCCAGATAGAGGTATCGAGTACCCGAGTATCGATATCGATAATTTTTGATCAATCTCTACGTCATATTTCCTCAAGTTCACGGACATAATATCTTTTTATCTAACACATAATGTTTAGAAATCAGCCTTTATTTAGGAAATAGGCGGTTAATAGAATGATATTAGTGTATCACTTAGTGTGTTTGGGAATATATTCAACTAAAATATGAATTATGAAAATGGTAATAGTAAAATCATATTTACCTGTGAAATGAGTGTTTATTTGGGTTATTGTCGTAAGTAACATTACAATCCAGTACAGAATACGACACCATTATTGATTTATATAGCTTTGAGAGCCAAACCGACCCGATCGCGATCAAAATTACAAAATAATCTTGTTGACGCTTTTCACCAAGGTGATAAACGGTGATACATGAAGGCAAACCAGGTTCAGTTGTCAGTTTTTTTTTACTCTTTCTCGCACATCGCATAAGCCGTAAGAATCGGTTTCTCACTCGCACCTTTGTCCGTCTACTTGAGCATAGCGAAAAATTTTCTAAGTCTATGGTATTAATATATTAGAAAACATCGACTTACACGTAGCTTCTTTAGACAGGATTCGAACCCGCACCCTTGGTATTTCGGCCCAATGAACTGATGAATTTAATAATTATGGTACCGAGTAATAGGTTTTATGCGAAATCTTTAGTAGGTAGGTATTTATTGATTTTTCTTTATTAAGGCGTTCACAATGCTATTTTATATTAAGATATAATTTAATAGAAAAAATACTAGAAAAAATCGACTCACCCGTAGCAGCTCAGACGGGATTCGAACCCGCACGCTTGGGGTTCCGGCCCAATGCATAGTCCTAGCGACTACCTAGCTAGTGGGAGCGGCGAAATTTTCTAGTACTTTTTGCGTTTTCGTTGTAAGCCAGCGTTATTTCATCAATGTGAAGAACTACCTTCAACATTCGAATGCAACATCTTTACAGATGCCAGACAATCGCTTAAGATGAAATATAGCCATTTAATTATTGTTTTTTTTTTATTTTAAGCTTTCACAATGCTATTTTTATATTAAGATAAATAATTTAATAGAAAAAATCGACTGGCCTGCTACGGGTGAGTCGATTTTTTCTATTATTAAATTATTTACCTTAGGTAGGTATTTTTTACTTTTTCTCTGCAATTTTGTAATTCAATTGTAATACTTACTTAAATCTGAAAAAAATATTTATTTGCTCTCTTTTTTTAGGGTTCTGTAGTCAAGTCAACAAAGAACCCTTATATGCCACGTCGGTCTGTCCGTCCGTCCGTACACGGCTTAGCTCAGAGGCCCTAAGGACTAGAAAGCTGTGACTTATCATGAATGAATATGTACTTATATTAATTACGCCGAAAAAATGGTAGAATAAAATTACAGGAAATATTTTCTTCAGTGTGAGGTACACTGAAGAAAATATTTCCTGTAATTACCTACATGTAAAGTAGGGATGAAAAAAAAATTCTTGTCAATCTTATAGGGGGTGTGTTCAGGGATGCGTTTGCGAAATATTAACTTTTGAAGTGAAAATATTGTTAGAGTCAAGTGTGTCCCCCCCCCCACCAAGTAGGTAAATGGTACTTTTGGAAACGTGAAAAATTTCGCCTATACATAATTTCGCATAAATATACTACTTATTTATAGTCGTTAGTTGTGTAAAACAGGAAGTAAAATAAGTTTATAGCCATATGGTAATTATTATTAGACTTTTCTTAGAAGCTGTATCTTAAATACTTGTACAATAATATAGTAACTTATCTAGTATACGTAGGAAAATTAAAACTGTACTGTACTTATTCGGTATGATAAGTTAATAATGGAGAATAAAAATCTGAAAACGGAGCCATTTTGGTTGTTTTAGCTGCCTCACTTTCGAGAGTACGCTTTGTAGAGATCTATCGTTTGTTCTAGGCTTAGAGTAAGACGGGCTTCTACAGAAACGAAGCCTTTTGTTGCTCAAAGGTTCTAGGCAAGGGCGTCGCCAGGGGTGGGCAGGGGGGGCCGCTGCCCCCCCCCCTAGAGGTTAAAAATTCTAGCCAACTGCAAATAACCAAAGTCCTAAGGCCGTGCAATTGACTTGCTTTTCCGTTAAATCCTGCCCCATCTCAAAACTTGAATAAATTCACTAGGTGTATTCTCATCTTCTTTAATATTAACTTGCCCCCCCCTGGGCCATGGGCTGGCGACGCCCTTGGTTCTAGATGTTATTATTCTAAGTTGTTAGGTTACTACGGAACCTAAAGCGCTACCTCCGCGTGACCAGCCTACTTATTGTCTAATTTTCAAAAACTATGGCAATCGCTTTCATTTGACAGGTGGACGTGACACATTGCTGCATTTCTTTGGTAAGTTTTTATTTGTGCCAAAAAGAAGCATCAATGTATCACATCCTGAAAGCGATTGCGATAGATTTTGAAATTAGGCAATTAGCCCCCTGATACGCACTTGGCCTGTGGCCCTACCATGAGTTGATGCAAACTGTTTACGTTACCGTAACTATCGTTTTGTCTCTTTCACTCGCACTGGCTGTGAGCAGTATATCCGATGGTTTACGGTAACGTAAACAGTTTGCATCAACTCATGGTAGGGCCACTGTTATTTTATTTATAAAAAAATATTATTTGCACAAGGAGTTTGTATGTCGGGGAAGGCAACTGTCAAAATGGTGCTAGGTACGCTTTTGTTCCACGAGAACTATCAAAACAAACTTTTACCAAACTTTTACATTAAAAATCCTTTTATAGCTTTAAAATGATCAAATTCTGTGTAGGCTGTAAAAACGTTGGCACTTACAAATTTCCGAAAAATCTGGATATTTTTGAAATATGGAAACAGTGCTGCATTTATTTGGTAAGTTTTTATTTGTGCCAAAAAGAAGCATCAATGTATTACATCCTGGAAGCGATTGCGATAGATTTTGAAATTAGGCAATTAGCCCCCTGATACGCACTTGGCCTGTGGCTCTACCCTGTGTGTTCATTTTCGACTTCGTTCGTGAATAGGACTAGTTATAATATTGCGCAGCACTCAGTGTTTAAAAGATATATAAAAAAAACTGAAAACAAAAACAGCTTAAAAATTAAATACCTCTAAAAAGCAAGAAATAATATTCGAATCATTCGTTACACATATCAATATTAATAAAACACGTCTATTGAAGTCGGGTGGGGCTGGAGGACAACTTAATTTTTTTCTTAAAGCCCCACCCGACTTCATTAGACGTGTTTTATTAATATTTATATGTGTAACGAATGATTCGAATATTATTTCTTGCTTTTTAGAGGTATTTAATTTTTAAGCTGTTTTTGTTTTCAGTTTTTTGAAGGCGGTTTTTCTTTTTTTTTAAAAAGCTTTTTTATTTTCAACTTTTTAGTGGTAGGTATGTAAGCGCAGCGTGTAAATATTTTTTAACTTTATAAAATGGTAAAATGCCCAGAACTCAATTTCCAAATTTACGCTGTTTGTTTTTGAGGAGTTCCGTTGTGTCATCGTAGTCCAAGTCTAGTCCAGAACGTTGCATCGCAAACCATGATTTGGTTTGTTTTGGATTGCCATAAACTTACCAAAACCTAAATCACTTTACTTATACTATTTGATTTTGAAGAGTTCCTTTATGTATCTTCGAAGTTCGAAGTCCAATAACAATGAAATTAAATTGTGACCACTCTTGAAGTATACCCTTTCAAATAAAAAAAGAATCATCTAAATCGGTTCATAAACAAAGAAGTTATGTCCGAAATTCCATAAAAACTCGTGCGATGGCGAGCTAAATAATTGATATTTTTCAGGATTATGAAAAAACTACTAGCCAGATCTCTGTAAAAAAATTATGGGACCACACACGAACTATGTTCTTTGAGTTAAAAAAAGAATTATACAAATCGGGTAATAACTGACGAAGCTATGTTAAAACATACATAAAAAAAAAAAAAATAAAAAAAAAAATACCGTCGACTTGAGAACCTCCTCCTTTTTTTGAAGTCGGTTAAAAAGTGATTTAGAAATGTTTTCTTAAGGCAGTTGTATGACCGAAAGTGACGGCCTCAGAGGTTTTTATATAATAAGTTATTAATAGAAAAAGAATTTAATCATGTTTTATTCAAATTTCAATTCAATAAATAAAATAACAGTGGCCCTACCATGAGTTGATGCAAACTGTTTACGTTACCGTAACTATCGTTTTGTCTTTTTCACTCGCACTGACTGTGAGCGTATATCCGAGAGTTTACGGTAACGTAAACAGTTTGCATCAACTCATAGTAGGGCCACTGTTATTCTATTTATTGAATTAAAAATTGAATGCGTGAGAAGTTGTGAGTAGTAGTATGGAGGCATATCCAGTTACTTTCTTTGTGTTGTGGGCGGACTGACATTTGTATATAAGCGACCTCCGCGCTTGAAACGCGTATTACACCGATCTAGATCCTCTGATCCGACATGAAGGTACGGGACCTTTAAAGTTATTAAATTGTGTGCATGTTTGTGGCCCGTTTATTAAAAAAAAAGTTTGTGTAAAAGTATGAGGTGGTTTAAAAATCTTATTAGAAATATGTCAAATATTTTTAATAACAGTCTGCACCGTGTGATAAGTTTGAAAGTCAGTTTCATAAAATGGCTGTGAAAAATAGTTGTATAATTTTTGTGAAGAAAAGATTTGTGAGTTGTGTAAATAATGGTCCAATGGTATAAGTGGTTGTGCCGTTTAAAATTTAGGAGAATTCAAGGAATTTCTCTACTTCGTGAAAAAGACTAGTGATAATATTGCGCAGTACTGTGTTTAAAAAAAATATAAAAGTGATTTATAATGTTTTCCTAATGAAAATATTAAATCTGAAAGAAAAATAAAAAGAAAACAAAAGTACCTATCGTCGTTCATATTACAATTTGTTCTATGTCAAAAATGACAAGTTTCAGGAGAGTAAAAAACAGCGTAGGTACTGGAAAATATCTTTTAAGGCCCTTAAAGCCGTCAACTAGCGCCGCCAATTCATTTATTTTTATTATACGTAAACCAGTCAATGTTTCAAAAAAGGAAATAACTTTGCCCTTTTAAATTGTTTCTAATATTTTTTGAATAACTTTTCAACAATTTTCATTCTTTCCGTAAGTTTTAAAATCCATTTTCTTTTTTAATATCTTTCAAATGCATTTTAAAATTAGTACGAAGAATGAAAAATATATGAGTTATTAAAAAAATATTAGAGTCAATTTAAGAGACCAATGGTTGTTTCCTTTTTTTTAAATATTTACTTGGTTTACGAGTAATAAAAATGTAATAAATAATAAGGATTGGCGGCGCAAGTGGACCAATATAAGCGCCTTAAGACATCAAAATATTTTTAACTATTGTTTTTCTACTACCTACTAGGGTGGCCCCACCACTCCGGAAGCCAATAAAAGTGTAAACATGGTTAAACTTTTAAACAAAAAAAAGGAACCAATTCAATACTTCCAAAGATACGAATTCCCGACAAAAATAATAATAAATTAAAATTTCATACTAAAGGCCCATAGATCGAATCAAATCCTAGTATGGTCAAGCATAATCATGAGCATTGCATTTATTTTCGACTCGTGGATGTTAGGTTTACAGGGTGTCCCAAAACTTGGCCACACGGCGCACAAAGGAGTATTTTTGCTCTAAAACTGGTTAAAAGTCCAATTTATAAACTAACGCACAGTACTCTCAAACCAGTTTTTTTATAAACCTTATTAACCCACGAGTCGGGTAGAAGGCACAAAATTAACACTACGCGGCACGCTTTGGCGTACAATCAATCTGATAGAGTCATACGTGTGCATATAATATCTTTGTTCTCGGCGTTCTCAATATTTTCACAACGTCTAAGGTGATTTGTGGTTATTTTTGAAGGCGTGCTACAATAAATTGTTTTAAACATGGAAGAGGAAGGTATGTTCTGAATTTTTCATGTATAATTTTATTATTTTAATAACGAAATTATAAGTCTATTGAGTGTTATTTCAGACATGTTATAAATAAGCAATTTTTTATTTAGAAACAAATTCACAGGCATTTTTGGCTTTGTCGGGCAATTATTTTTTTTATATATGAAAGTACGGACCCTCATCTATCATATTTAGTTGAAATTAGTTCCTCATTCTTCCTCCATTTTGAAAAAAAAAATTAATAACTCCAGGTCGACAAAGACACTTCCAAGTCCTTAGACACTAGTCTTGAAAAAAATAATGACTGAGATGACGACACTGATTGCGGATATGATTATTATTAATCATATATTGTGTAAAATGTCTTTATTTTTATTTTTATTTGTAATAATTAGTAAAATTGCATTTTTTTACTGAAAATACAAAAAGAACTTATAATATGGCTTTATATTAAACAAATATTTTTTTCACTGATATTATGTAGTTTTCATTACACTAGAAACATCAAATAATTTTGAGCGAGTTTTTAATACAAATACTCCTATGTGCGGCGGGAAAGTACCTTAAATGTTGAAGATGGGAATTTTTACTGAAAGAAGACTTCATTTTGATTTTTAAAATAATTGGAACTGTATTCAAAGATTTCCGGAAAATCGCATGCCTCAACCAGAAATCGAACCCACAAAATTAGAAAAAAATAACAATATTTTATTTTTACGATACCAATCGAAAGGGTTACTCAATAGGATTATTTATTGTTAAGTAACAAAGCATCATATACAAAAGAAAGAACATGAAATATAACTTCTAAATTATAATTATTACGAATGTATGAATTTGTATAGGAATGAATGCGATTTTAAAAAAATCTTTGAATGTTCAGTTTGCATTATTTTTTAAAACAAAACAAAGTCTTCTCTCAGTAAAATTTCCTATCTTCAATATTTAAGGTATTCCCTCCATATGGCAAAGTTTTGGGACACCATGTATATTGTGATATATTAGGGTAAACTAGCCAATTATTGGCCCGTTAACCATTACGTTACAAAAGCGAATCTTTTAAAGATTTCCCACATTTATTATTAACTAGCGGCCGCTCGCGACTTCGTCTGCGTGGAGTTTGCTATCTCTTGGGAACAATACTGTTTTTCGGGATGAAAAGTACCCTATGTCCTTCTCTGTACCCCTAAGAAAGTTTATGCAAAATTTCGTGACTATCTGTTCAGTAGTTAAGACGTCAATGCGTAACAAACAAACAAACAAAAAAACAAACAAACGGACTTTCGCATTTATAATATTAGTAAGGATTTATCCATTTAGATAAATAACTATATTGAAAGCACTCTTATTGAAGGAGAAGGAGATTTTACTCAAAGGAGACATTCCTTTATTTTTAAAAAGAACCAAAACTGAACTTTTAGCTATAGAGCTTTCATTACGTTTACGTTACGTTGGATCACACGCAAGTATATTATAAACTGCACTGCACGTTTTCTATTATAAACTAACGATGATTCCACAACACTTGTCCTGTAACCGACCCTTAATTTTCATATAAATAGGTCGGAGTTTTTCGTTTTTATAGATTTAAGAGCTGGCATGTAAGAGCAACTTTTGTCTCCGCAACTTTGTCACCAACCCAACCACCCCACCCCCAACCGCACCAAGTCTACGGTTTGTATGAAAGTACGTGCACGTAGCGAAGTGACAGCTGGAATATTTTCATACAAACCACGTGAGAGACAAAAGTTGCTCGTGGCGCTGTCTTAACAAAAAATCTTTTTCTTGTGGTAGGTACTGGTGTTGTTGGCGCTTGTGGCCGGTGCATACGGCGGGTCAGTTGCGTGGCCTGGTGGCCTGGTCGCGGCGCCCGCACAGGTGGTGCGCACTGTGCTGCCGCCACAGACCAAGACAGTCGCCTACTCCACCACGCAATACATTAACTCGGTGGGTACTCGTGTTGTTGGCGCTTGTGGCCGGTGCATACGACGGGTCAGTTGCGTGGCCTGGTGGCCTGATCGCGGCACCCGCGCAGCTGGTGCGCACTGAGCTGATCATTGGCGTGGCCTGGGTCTTTAATAAACGTGACAATTTGTCATCTGTCATGACAATTTCATATCCATTGCCTAAACCAATTAGAAAATAGAAAAAACTACTGACAATTGACAAATTGCCACGTTATTAAAATAGGGCCCGACGGCCGTCGCCGCTCCAGCGCGCTGCAGCGCCAGCATAGGTACTGCGCAGTGCAGCGGTTCCCGAATTCTTTTGGCCACGGAACCCTTTTTGGTTCACCGTTTCTGGGCGGAACCCTAGCTCAAGTAAGAAGTAAACTAGCCAGGGTTGCCACATTCAGGAACAGAAAACCCAGGACATGGATGCGCGGCGAGTGCGAAGCGCGAGCCGCAAGAAATTTTTAGGACTATTTTCTAACGAAATGTACGTTGAAATCATTAAAACTGGCAGTAAAACCACTGTAGAGTAGAGTCTGGTAACTGGTTGAAGGACATGTTGAATGTATCTGAATGTTTGTAATTAGAATACTCAAAATCAATGGAAACAAACGGGCGGGTCAGCAAAGAGTAAAATAAACAAATGAGAACTACCTAACTGAAGAGAAAAAATACTTTTGATAATGTTTTAGGTATTTTTATTTTGACTCTGGTTCCAATGTTTCCCAGGTTTCCATGCATAATTTCTAATACTACGGGGCCTCTCTCATTAATTCCGACAAAACTAATGGATCGTCGGGACGCGGGACAATAACATCGAAATCGGGACTGTCCTTATACCTAAACTCTTAAATTTTCGCGGAACCCCTGAGAGCCTCTCACGGAACCCCATTTGGAAACCTCTGGCGTAGTGTGTTGTACCGTGCTATCGCCACAGACCAAGATAGTCGTCGCCTACTTCAATACGCAGTACATAGAGGTATAAGCTTCTTGAGTACATAGGTAACTCGTATTGTCTGTGCTTGTGAAACGTGCCTTTTTTATGAATCGTCATCGTCACCAATATAGCAAAAGATAAATTATCGTAGGCCCGCTAGCGGACAACTAGCTTAGAAAAAGAGATAACTTTAGCCAGGGTTTCCTAGGATAGCGGTGCCGTCATATTACGGCCGTAATATAGCGGCGTTGAATGTTGTCTATGTAAACAATGTGGCGACACCGTAACGTCAGAAACCGCGCCGTATTGTTTACATAGACAACGCCGCTAAATTACGGCCGCAATATGGCGGCACCGTCATCCTAGGAAACCCTAGCTTTAGGGATAATGGACTGTAACTTAACGCAATGTCACGCTAATTATTGAATTGATATACTATTCAAGTTACAAGCTCACTTAACAAGCGTTACTTATCCTAATTTTAAGTATGTGTTCAGTCCATGAAATCAAACAACTTTTTCTCAGAAATATAGGGTCAAATACCTATTTCTTGGAGAAAGTTGTACAGCTGCAAAAACTGAACACATCCTTAAAATTTGGATGGTGACTAAAAATAACCCTGTATTTGGTGTGACAAAGTAGTAAAATGGTTCAGCTCAGCTACTTCGAGGCCACAGTACATTCTAACATATGTTATTTTTACAGCTACCGGTATCGTACTCCGTCGGATATCACCCCAATTTCGCGTTCGGAGTGCCGCAAGTGAGCAGCTTTGCTCCAGTACAGCAAGCATATTACCCGTTTGGAGGAGCATCGTACTTCCCATCTAACGGCGGCGTGTTCTACCCCTCACTAGCGCCAGTCGGTTCTGACATTGCGATCGGGAGTGTTCCAAGCTTCCCGTCTGGAATCCCCGCCGGATTTCCCGCCGGATTCCCCGCCGGATTCCCCGCCGAGACACCAACTGGACCTTCTTCAAGTGCTCTAGAAAATCCTGCTAGTGACAATGATTCAGCAGTTGTAGATTCTGCGGAACACCCCCAACAACAACAGCAGCAAGACTCCCAAGCCTCCACAGAGGCCCCAGCATCTCAGCCTTCTGAACCCCAATTCCCATCACAAAGCGTTTTCCCAAGCTTGCCCCAAATTCCACAAGGATCCCCATCTTTCCCACAGATCCCTCAGGGATCCCCGTCGTTCCCACAATTCCCACAATATCCTCAAGGTTCTCTACCCGGGTTTCCACAGTTTCCCCAGTTTCCTTCCAATCCCCTTTTCCCACAGTCCCCATCTCCATCCCCCTCCCCCTCCCAACCGCCAAGTTTCCCAGGTGCCTCTGGAGGAGACCGAGGGTTAAACGACGAAGACACAATATCTGTAGAGTCAGCATAAGTTAAAATTAAGCACTATCTTTACGTATTTATTTTAAACTAGCTTTCGCCCGCGACTTCGTCCGCGTGGACATTCGGAAAATCTCTAAAGCGTACCTTTGGCCGAGATAAAAAGCTCATCTGTTTTGAAATATCTGTGTGCCAATCCAAAGCCGTTCAGTAATTTTTGTGTGAATGTCTTCGATCATCTATACCTGTGGATATTGCATGACAATGGCATTTGTGGGACACTTTTAACTCCCTCAAAATGCAGCCCCTATTTTTTTTTATCTTACTCTATGTGCAGCCCACTATGAAAGTCCCCCAAGACTTGTCATACAACTTGACATTTAGTATCGCGTGATTTGTCAAACGGCATGTGCCACATTTCAGCTTTGTTATTGTATGACATGATACATCCTCAGGTATAGATGATCGAAGGTGAATGTGCATATTATATTTTTGAGAAATTGATAGTAAGTAGGTATAATTTTTTCATATGCGACTACTTGTTCATAGCTATGTACATTGAAAAATTGTTTATAAAAATGTATAAGTAAACTGCTATTTGTATTCCGAATAGAATAAAATAAAATAATACTATACATATCATGGTTCTTAGAAGAGTACACATTAATAAATATCTATAACCGGCTATTCATTTTCGATAAAAATCTAGAAACAACCAGTGAACAAATAAATAAATAAAGATCTCATCAGGACCTTTAATTTCGTCAAAAACACCATCTATCTAGGGGATGAATAGGTTAGATACTTTCTGAGATATTGCTGTTTTAAGTTTGACAGTTCCCAACTAACAATTTTACGTCGTACAAAGGTCGTACTACAAACGTTATCTTATTACCACTGGTCGCAAAAGATAGGTCACACTAACGTTATAATAACGTTTACTCAACGCGAAAAGGGCCCCATTTATACGACCTACATTGTTGTTTAATGGTCATACAAAAGCCGCTAGATTACCACTTTCATCGTACAGTAGTCGCATCAAAACTTTACAACGACTCTTTCGTTATATTGTAATCATATAGACGTTTTTGAATGACGAAAACGTTGTATATGAGTCAAGTAACAACACTTGTACGACTGATTTTTAATGTTCGTCAGTGACTCGTGTTTGTGGGTATGTTTCGAGATCTGAGTGCAAAATAAAATCAATTACAAGAATATAAATGGTGAGTTTTAATAAAACTTTCATATCTTGCTAACTGTGTCTGTCTCTCATACCGTTTAGTTCGTATGGGAATAAAAATTTTATGATAATATACCTATGTAAATATTACTATAAATATTTTCATGCCCCTTCGTAATTTAGCGTTTGAAACATAAAATTTGTATTAATAAAATTAAACTTAATTCTAAAAATGTCAGCCATGTTAATTTTGCCGCACACTAATCTCTATACGACGTTTTAAAGGCAAAAAGTCATTTTAAGGTTATTTGAAGACCAAGTAAAGCCGCCATTTTGTTAAACGTCGTTTAAAAGTCGAACCTTGACTCAAATGCGACAACAAGTCGTACAGACGTTTTAGCTAAAACTTTAATATAACGTCGTATAGTTTAGTCGTGCCGACGTTACTATGACCAGTTTATTATGACATATTTGTCGCACGACTAAAAAGTTAAATTTAAGACGTCTATAGGACCTAGCAGTCATCTCATTACTATTATAAGACTGCTGTCCGACTTAAAGTCGTACAAGTCAGCACTGATACGACGTTTTTGCTTGTTGGGTTGTCATCTGAAATGAAGATCTTATCAAGACCTTTCATTTTTCCACAGGCACCATCAGTCTAGTATGGGTAGTTTCCAAGATATTACTGTTTTAAATGTAGATCTCATCAAGACTTTTCATTTCTTGAAAGACACCATCAGTTATAAGTACTTTCCGAGATAGTGATGTTTTAATTTTGACAGCTGTCATCTGAAATGAAAATCCTACCAAGACCTTTCATCTCTTTAAAGACACCATCAGTCTAGAGTGGGTAATTTCCGAGATATTTCTGTTTTAAGTTTGACAGTTGCATCTGAAATGTAGATCTCATTAAGTTCTATCATTTCTTCAAAAATACGTGTTTATTCTTATTTTTTTAAAGTACTCTTACGAAGTTTCAAGTCAAAATGTATAATAATAAAAAAATACATACAAAATAAGTCCCATTCACCCCTTTAGGGGTTGAATCATGGCCACCGTGTTGGACTTCAAAATAAATACCGTTTTCGTAATCAATATCACATGAAACCTCAATAACGATATTCATATCGATTTAAGTTATTTATTCTGCTTAGGGGCTGATAGGATATATGTATATGAGAACCTAACTTCAGTGTGTCATCTAACTTTACGGCAATACACAGGGTGTTCTTAAATATGATTTTAATATATTTTTTTATATGACATGTAAAAAAGTAATAATAATTAAAATCATACTTTTCTTCAGTCATAGAAACAGAAACAAATAAAAAAAAAGTATATTGAATTCCACTTCTTGGGACGCTTTAAAAGGTTTCAAATAATTAAAACGATTTCGTACTCGTTGATTATAATGTTTATTGAACCAAACTTATTTTTTTTTCACCATTTTTAATATATTGTTATTCTAAGTAGAGGTGTAAGTTTCAATGACTTGTTATGAAACTCTAATTTTTTTTATTTCATACAAACATGGTTTTGTTTTATTTTGTAACATCCTGTACCCGGCTGGAATTTGGGAACAAAGCGGCTGATATTAGGGCAAAGACGACTGGAATTAGGCGTTTTCGCCCTTCATGCAATTAAACGTTTCTCTATTTTTTTTCACAAAATTACGTAAAACTAAGTACTATTTTCGTAACAAAGATGAATCATCCTACCTAAAACTGTATTAACAGTATTTTTAAGACTGCAATTATAGAAACAACAGAGATTCAAAATTGAAAATCCTTGGGGGGCTGGTATTAGGCATATTCACCCTACACTGGCACTAGTCATCGGCTCGTCCCAACATGAAACGCTGACTGATTCCTATATGGACAATGCATTTTTCCTACCAAAACCCTTCTCTTCTTTCGCCGACCCACCGCTCTATATTTCTTGCCGTGGTGTTTTTTCCTGTGAGCACCATGGTGAAATGAAATGTATAAGGGAACCATTCCGTTGAAAATTCAATGGTTATGTTGTATCTACCAACTCCCTCTATTTTTGGTGTTGACAATCTGTTGGGCAACGTCATACGGGCACACGTGATTGTACATTCCATGCCAGCGGATATCTGTAGAAAAAATAAACCTTTAAGAATCACGACTATTTACAACTGCCTAGGTATACACATTTAAAATTACTTATTTAGTCAAATACTCTTTTAAATACAGTAAAAGTGAGTTATAGAATGATGACTTCATATTAAGTCAAATGTGAGTAGTTTTCACATCTCTATTGTCTTAGTGGTAGTAGCACAGAGGTAATTTGATATGGTAAGAAATCAAAGATCTAGATCTTTGATGGTAATATGAAAAATCAGGAGCGTGCATTGGTCTTCAAGCTAGGTAGGCACTCAAGATCTAAATCACCATAACCACCAGTATCATTCCACACAGTGAAAAACGAAATACAGGGAAAGCAAAACAATAAATTCGAATGGCGGCAACCAGCTAGCAAAGACGTGTTAACTGGGGTATACGTATCAGAATGTCTAAAGTTAGAATGTCTAAACTTAAAATGGCAAAGTTCAAAATGTCAAAATTTTTAATTCAAATGGTTTAAAATATCGAAAATCAATAGCAAAATTCAAAGTATTAAACGTATCAAATACTTGACGAGTTAAAATATCAATGGTCGTTAAGTTTAAGTTCACAATGATTTATTTGAATTGGGTTGGATTTTAAAACGAATCACCTTTTTTGGGGTTAATTAAGTCTGTGGAGGTGTCTTTGGGCTTCGCCTGAAATGCATAGCAAATTTAGCTGCCGGAAATGAGTCTAAACTAGTCTACTGGGAGTGGGACTTAAAAACCGTAGACTGTAGGTCACGAGATAGGTGCGAGGAGCGTAGCGACGACCATGTTAGGTTGACATGAACCCAGCGCGCTAGTCGAGCGAGCGAAGCGAGCGTGCCGCGGCAGCGGCCGGCGTAGCGCCAAAAAAAACTATTTCAAACTCAATGGACAACATTTCATTTTGAGAAAGTACTAAAATTAGAAAACCATTTCGAGATTTTAGTGTTTTAAACTCATATTTTTCTTTTCAGAATTTTTAGTTCAGTATTTTTAACGTTATTTAAAAAAAACTAAAATCTAGTCCAAATTGGGAATGTCAGGAAGTTTGAGTTGAGTTTATTTGTCTTGTATTTATATTATCTGTGCATTTATTAAAAAATAAAATCTATTGTCATAATAAATCATAGTGACAGAATGTCATTCAAGCGTATTTCTGATCACACTAGTAAAATGTAGAAATTTATAAAATATTCTTGTAAAAAACTTAGAAGAAAGTCATAGCTTTGTTTGGGATACTTATGCGTTACCAGTGAAATGATGTCTTGTGTGATTAAAGGCTATAAATTTCGCACAGGAAGAAATGAAAATAATCAATAAACATTATGATTTCATCGGTAAGTTTATATTGTTTTAGATGTTTTTATGTAGTGTAAATAGCTTGAAACTATTATAATATACTAATAATTTGTGCAAATAGTCGTTTGTGTCCAGTTCTTTGCTGATTTTGCAAATATCAGATTTTTAATTACATGTCGTAGAGGTTATATTATTTCGCCTAGTGATGTGCATTTCTATATCGATATTTGTTTAATTGTACTTTCTTACTTTATATTTGATGGGAACAAAAAGTAGAAAACCATCACATGACTTGGCACATCTTTCTTTTATGTAAATAAATAATAATCACGTAATTTACATTTGAAAACTCAAATCAGTTGTAACATAATGTTTTTTATGTAGGTACTACTACAAGCTCAATTTCTTTGTTTTAGGCGCCACCGTTATCCAACAAAACACAAAACGTAACACGTCAGGAGAGCCTGCGAGCTATCGACATGAAGCAATTACCTAGGTATTAATAGTTTGCAGCGACAACTAGAAAGAGTTAAAAAAGTGAACGCCTTAATAAACACTGATATTTTTAACGTGTTCTTTTTATTTCCTAGACTAGTTTCCGCTAGGTTATAAACTATGTGTGTGCTTTTTATCCAAAATGAGTTCAGCCTTTTTTTCGTGATTGATTAAGAAACAAATAAATACTTAGTTTAATTTAGTTTTTGTCGATTTTTTACATTTTATATTGGATAGTTCTAAAAAGTAAAAAGTTGTGTAATCAACGAAATAATACGACCTCCATATAGTTAAATAATAATAAAAAAACAGTGGGTGTTTGTCACTGTCACGTTTTGTTTGTTGATGAATTGTTACTTGTTTTCATAATGGTTGAGAAATATTATTTTCATGTTATTCTCTCTGATTTTTTACTGAATATAAAGCGCATATCTAGCAGCTCGTGTTTAATTAAAATATTCTTTGTAAAATGACCAGCGAAGGAAGCGCAAATGTGGAAATTTTGGCAATCGAATTTTTCGAAATCGAAATATTGGATATATTTAAAAAAAAACTGGCCTTAAAAATTAAATTTATCCCGCATTTGGAAAAACTTTCAAAATTAGAAGTGCCATCTAGCTGCGAATATAAAAAAAATCTGAAAATATTTATATGAGCTGACGACATTTGAACGTCGACTTTCTCAAAATGAAAATGTTGTCTATTATCGACATCACTTACAGAAATCCCATGCCACATCACTATCGAAATCATGGTGTCATATTGTCACAGATAAGATCAAAATTATTTTTTTTTGGCAAAAGCTACACATTTCAACTTCCTGACAATGTACTTACGCTCTTTTAGAATGAGTAAGATTTCAAACAGTGATTTAATATACAAAAAAACAATTAAAAGTTTAAATAAAAAATACGTGTCCCCTAATTTGTATCTACTTTCATTATACAAAGTGAAAACGACATATTATATTTTTGAAAGGTTGTCCATTGGTGGATTTTGTTCGCTGGCTACTAAATCAGTGACTGGCACCGGCTACCGAATCAGGGAGCGGCGTGGCTACGGTTTTTGTTGTGCGGCGGAAGCACAGAGGTTAAAACACGCAGTTATTTAACCGAACGAATTGATTAGGTACCTAAATAAAAGAAAGGCATAAGTAAATTCTATACGTTATTATATGTATTTGGAATATTAGATATTTTAAATTTTGTTCATTTGAACTTAGACTTTTCAAATTTTGACCATCTGACCGTTCTACATTTTAGTTTTCGACATTTTAAACATTTGACATTTTAATCGTAAGGCACTAAAATTTTAGAAATTTTTGAACTTTGCCATTTTATTAAGTTTAGACATTCTAACTTTAGACATTCTGATACGTACCCGTTAACTGTCATATAGTACCTACGGCTCATTTCAACCTAGGTATATACCGGGTGTAACAAGACCCTCAACGAAGCCGAGGTCTACGTATTCTGGACAGGACCATTTCTGTTTAAAATTATTGCTGGGAAACGATTTTCATTTTTGGTGTTAAAAAAGCATTGCATACATTACCACGCAATGTAACGCGTACAAAAGACCGCGCCTGCGAGTGAATGCTACACCGCTGTATGCGGCCGAGTTAAAGGCAATGTTTATGTGCGTGCTCATGAAATACATTGAGTGATGACGTTTTGAAGCCATTGTTTGTTACGAAATACTAAAAATTTTGATAATGTTTCTGTAGACAAAAATTAGGAAATAACGAATAAAATAAGATTTCATAAAAAAATTGTTTTTTTTTTTGACTTTGACCTTCAATAACTTTGTAGGTATTGGTTTCCCAGGTATAGTCTAAAAGACAAAAATGATCCTGATGATGGGCGGAATACGTGGACTTCGGCTTCGTTGAGGGTCTTGTTACACCCGTTATAATATAGGATAGATAGATACAGAATAGATATAAGTACTATCGATTATAACCTAGATTATGGTCCCATCCGGCAGAAAGCATGAAACTTGGCATGCATGTAGCTTTTACGTACCTATAGGTACATAATAAAATATAGAAGTAGCAGCAAATCGTAAAGTGATTTTTACCCCTCCCCATTTTCAGTTTATATATTTTTATATATATATGGTGAAAGCTACAACAAAACTGTTTAAGAACAATATATTTTTCATTAAATTCTCTACTAACCATTTTTCGAATAAAGGTAGCACTTATAGTTTTCAATTTATGTTTGCGTTTCTTTCGATATTTTTTGATAAAATCACCCTATGGGAAACGTATAGGACAACACCGATATTTTTTGCATTAAAGAATGAGACTTGACACACTTGTTACTTAGGTGGACCAGACTGGAAAACGCTCGGGAGTCAGCGGGAGACACCCAGCTGAGGGGGTGAGAGAGGGGAATTTGTCTAACGCCACGTTTACTTTTGGCCGTAATAACTGCTAATTTATAGCTACTATGGCAAATCTGGTATCATTTTCGGATAAGTAAAAGATTAGCCAATTATTTTCAGAAATAAAAAACACCTTTACATACAAAAAAATGAATTGCCGTAATTGAAATGCCGAACATCTAAAATATAAAAAAAACCAGTGACGATAAATTTCTAGCAAGTACGATATCGGCTTGAAAAAAAATATGATAAGAAAGCTATATTCATACAAATTCCAAAAATATAAGCTTCATTGGAATAGTTTCATAAAAAATGTGTTAAAAATAATATTCACAAACACAACGTGGCAGTGGCATAAATAAATCTATAAAAACTCCCCATTTTTTATTCTAACTAGCTGATGCCCGCGACTTCGTACGCGTGGACTTTATCACTTCGGCGTATGCATATAAATGAACTAATGTAGTTCCATAAGAAAATACTTGTAGCAGTGTTATGGTTCTACATCAGGTGTTCCAGATCTTCGAATTTTTATACCTCTACCTGAACAACTTTTGCAAAGATATAATTTTTATATTTTGTATAGTTTAGCTGGATCATTATGGTTCTGCATCGGGTGTTCCAGATCTTCGATTTTTATACCTCAACAAAAATGCTCTATCGAGTAATAAACAATGAGACAACCGTTTTATGATGAGATTAGTTTATTACTGACTTACTTAATACATTCGTGCACCCTTATATTATATTCATATACGACACCACCGGGGTGCAAAGAAAAAAAAACAGGAAAAAAAAAGTTTGATCTATAAGTAAAAATTACAAAATCTTAAATATGTGCATTTTTAAATATATTTTTTTCTTAACTACAAAAGACAAAATTATATAAGGTAGTTTACAGGTGCCTGTAGTTAAACTTATTTCAACTATAAAACTTAAAATTTAAAGACAAAAATGTCAGTAAACATTATGATAAAAACTACAAGCAACTACTTTCTTTTTCTCTCTTTCTACAAGTAACTAATTTCATAAGAACTTTTTTTTCTACAAAACATAACTTTGTATTACATATCTAACTTCTTACAAACATCCAGATTTTTTATATGAAAAATCTATTTATCTATCTATTAACAACTCCTTCAGTTAATAAAAAACATCTTCTGGTAAAAAAAACTATCCCAGTTATTTGTCATAAAAAAATTAAACTATGATTTCATGACATAAATCAAACTTACATAAATTATTTTATAAAAACATTCAGTTTTGCTATCTTAACAATCTATTTATCAATCAACTCATTCATTTATCAACCCATTCAGATAATAAAAAAAAATATTCTGGAAAAATGAATATCCCAGTTATTTTTACTACATTACATTTATTTCACAACAAAAATTGTATCTCAAAAATCCTTTTACCTATCTATCTAAGTTCTGTTAATCCATTTAGGTAATACAAAAATATCTTCTGGTATTAAAGAAAATATCCCAGTTAATAAACTCCATTCGTTTTATTAAAGAAAATTATCTTCTGGTATTAAAAATATATCCCAGTTTATTATAAAATGAAATGTATTGTCACGTATTTATTATTAGTCTCTTTTATATGAGTAAATAGTAAATCAACGAAATCCGCTCGGGCGTAACGTTGTTTATTTTATACTTTATATCAAACATTATCTCAATAACATTACCACTAATCATTAATATAATAATAAGCATTATTATTTCTAAAAAAAACCATGTCATTTATTCTATTGCTTATTCATCTCATAATTATATTTATTCTCACTTTTCCTTTTAAAAATTGCTTGGTTTTCTTAATATTTCTGAAACTAGGGTAGGCCCTCCCCTATTTCAAGAATATTTCGAGAACTGTTGCTAATAATAACATAATTTTTTATGTAATAATTCGTTTTCCATTCATCATCACATTGCAAAAAATATTCATTGTCACATTTCCTAATGCAAAGTGGGATGCATCAGTTTGCAAAATCAATTCATTTGATATCACAATCAACAATGTCTTAACAAATTAAAACAATGGTCGTAAAGGTCGCAAACAATGGGACAAACAAAAAAAAGTTGTATTCATATCATAAAGATTATTAAGTGTCATCTTTAATGTTACGAAATTGGAATGAATTTCTTATTGCAGAGGGCAACGAATTTCATGAACCCTGAACAATTTATTTTTTCACTAATTAAGATTTATTTTAATTGTATTTGTATTAAGGCAAAATAAATTCATATCGTCTTATATTTCACAAATTAAGTAGTGAGAAGGTACTACTTTACTCTTTTTATATTAACCAAATTCACACACTAAACACAATAAAATTATAAATTCATTATCGCATAAGTAGAAAAGAAACAAAATGATTACTTACTTAGTAGAATCTTAGAAACATCAGTCATAAAAATCATACGTGCAATTGTGTATCAAAATGACAAAATATTAATCAATTTACATTTACTTAATGTTTATATAAAAATAACACAAACATTATTAAAAATAGAAAATATCGTCTTACTGGAAAATAACCATTTATTTAAAAACAGCAAGTTACTTTTACACTAGGCATCACTATTAGGTACCTAGAGCAAAAAAAAACACAAGTACACTTTATAGTTTGTCTCTTAAAGATTTTTGTCACAGCTTGTTACTCATACTCACGCGGGCTCACTAGATAGTTTTCTTTATTTTCTTCATAGTTCGTTACAATAGTCACTGTGAGGAGTCTTCGCTACCAGGACAACGAACGTCTCCCGGCCGCATGCTTAAATCCATTTTTTCATAAGTTTTGTAATCTTTGTAATATACACCTAGGTATATATCGATTTAGGTACACGACATACATAGACTTCCGAGTTCATTTTATATTATTTTACGTAAGCTTGAGTTCACTTTTTATTTATTTATAATGTCTTTGTATAATTTATTTTATGTTATGTGGTGGCTCGCAGTCGCAGCCATCCACAGCAGCCGCGGCGCAGTGCGCCGGGCGCTTGCACAACTCACGCGTTTACATTGTCTTGGCTGGCAAGGTCGCCATATCGAGTAATAAACAATGAGACAACCGTTTTATGATGAGATTAGTTTATTACTGACTTACTTAATACATTCGTGCACCCTAATATTATATTCATATACGACAGCTCATTAGGCTGGACAACTTTTGAAAAGATGACATTTTTATATTTTGTATAGTTTAGCTGGACCATTATGGTTCTGCATCAGGTGTTCCAGATCTTCGATTTTTGGTGGACCTCCCATAATTTTATTAAGTTAATTTTTTATTACGAACATAAACGAAATTTACTTGCCGGTCCTCAACTTTTGTTATGTGTTGTAAGCGAATACCTTGCTAGAAGTACAGTTCACAACTGTGTAAAATGCAGACGGTTGTGCAAACAAACACTGCACCCCTTGATGGGTAATTTGCTATCACAACGGGTCACGCCAGATTTTCCATTTCGGTCTGTGGGAATTGACTTTGCTGAACCATTCCTCACTATAAATAGGAAAGGTAAAGGTGCGAAATTAGTCAAGAGCTATTTATGCCTTTTTTTTTTTACATTTTGAAGCCGTAAGCGATCTCACAAAAGACGCTTTTATACTAACTTTCCGCCGATTTGTTTCGCGACGAGGAAAGCCAGTTGAGGTTTTCTCCTCCTTAAAGGAATTAAGTCAATTTTTAAAATCGAATGCATCTTCTTTATCTGACTTTGCAACTGAAGAAAACATCAAATTTATATCTTCGCCATCCTATGCCCCTCACTTTGGAGGGATTTGGGAAGCCAGTGTAAAATCGGCTAAGCATCATCTTAAACGAGTTATGGTTAACTCCCACTTGACATTTGAGGAGTTGTTCACCCTATTCGCCCCGGTTGAAGCCGTTTTAAATAGTCGCCCAATATGTCCACTTTCCGCTTCTCCTGTCGATTTTTCCTGTCTAACCCCTGTTCACTTCCTTGTTGGTTGGGCACTCACCGCCCATCCGTCACCAGCATTTAAAGACTACAACGCCAACAGCTTGCAACGTTATGCTCGTCTTCAACAAATCCAATCAACATTACTGGACACTGTGGCAGCAAGAATACCTCGCAGAGCTACAGCAGCGAAGTAAATGGAGAACAGATAAAAGGTCTGCGAAGGAGGGAGACCTTGTACTACTGAAAGATGACAACATGCCTCGACTTAGTTGGAGACTTGGACGCATCCATAAATTATTTCCTGGCCCTGACAATATATCAAGAGTTACTGACGTGAATACTCAGAGGGGAATGACAAGAAGACCTTTAGTTCGCCTCTGTCAATGGATGCGCGGCGAGGGCCTGAGATAGACGCAAAGACGATTTTTTTAACCGACTTCAAAAACTTTGAAAAGGAGGAGGTTATTAACCGACTTCAAAAACATTGAAAAGGAGGAGGTTATCTATTCGTCGCGTATATTTTTGTTTTTTATATGTATGTAATTTAATACACCGATTACTCAAAGACGGCTGAACCGATTGAAATGATTCAAACGTTATAACATGAGATTTGTTCCCAAGTTGGTCTCATTTTTTGAAATTTTGAAATCGGATCAGTAGTTTTCAAGTAATCTTGAAAATACTGTCGTTTTCGTTACCATTTTATATGAATTGAGACCGATTTTCAACCATTACTTTTTTGTTTATGAACCGATTTAGACAATTCTTTTTTTGTTTGAAAGAAAACACCTTATAAATGATACCATATTAATTTCATTGGTATTGGACGTTGGATCTTGAAGATACACGAGGGAACTCTTCAAAATCAAATAGGAACTGTACAGTGATTGAAATATTGGTAGGTTTATTATTGTCAAGGGCGTTCTGGACTAGAGTTGAACTGCGAAGACCGAACGGAACACCTGTGGACATTGAGTTACTCGGGGTATACCATTGAAAAATGTAAAACATTATACTTAACGTTTTATTTTATAAAATCATCGCTTACATACCTACCACAAAAAAGTTTAAAATAAAAAGCTTTTAAAAAAAAGTAAAACCTCCTTCAAAAACCTTAAAAAAACAGCTCTATAAAAAGCAAGAAATAATGTTCAAATCGATTAATTTAAACACGTCTATTGAAGTCGGGTGGGGCTTTTAGAATATAACATCACAATAAGTAAAAAAAATACTTCCAGCTCCACCCGACTTCAATAGACGTGTTTTAATTAATCGATTTGAACATTATTTCTTGCTTTTTATAGAGCTGTTTTTTTAAGGTTTTTGAAGGAGATTTTAGTTTTTTTTAAAAGCTTTTTTGTGTACAATTTCTATTGTTGAATTCGCAATTTGCAATATAGTAAAGTGCTTGTGTATGGTGCTAAGTGCTGTCGGCCTCGCTATCGGCTGGCCCATTGGACGAGCTACATTCAGGACATGACGGGAATTTCTCCAGAAACAGGTGCGTGTTCCTATCCCACTTTCCTTGATTTCCATGCCCGTTTTTCTTCGGCCTAATATTTACAAGCGCTTTGCAACTTCACACCCAAAATTTATAGTTAACCCCGCATAATTCTTAAATCCTTATACAGTCCACAACAAGCCCCCTTATGCCTAGGGAATTTTCGCTATTTTTTGTTTATACATATATTTTCCGCCCAAACTGTGGTGTAGGCACTAGGTTCCTCCATATTTTTTTGGTATGACCATCACTAGGAGACATGGAAGGTTGAAAGCTGAGCTTTCCACGAGCGGGAGGATGTTTGCACCTGTGCATTTCATACCAGCAACGTCGTCGATTACAACTTTATCAAGAAGCCTATCAACTGCGGCAGGTGTACAATATTTTTTATTCATACTACCTTCCATTTTTTACTCAAAAATCTCATACGAAACTCTCGACATTGATCGCTTTTAAAATTATTGTAGTTGCTCAAAATTCATTATAAACCAATATATTTCCACAATTTGGAGTTTCATTTATGTCCAAGAAGAGACACCTAATACTTTTGCATTTTTAGTGACATAATAAACAATATTTGTTCTTAAAATAGTGATCTGTCACCTAAATTGAATCACCAATTAAACCGCTTACCTAATTAAGAATTACTTGGAAATAATATTATCAGTCATCAAATTATATCTTCGAATGAAGCGTATTCATATACCTAATACTGATCGAATTTCACTTGTGAAGTTCGTTTGATCATGTATTTTATAGGGTTTTAAAATAATTAAACTGTCTCTAAAACTGAATCACCAAAAAAATGATTATCTAAAAATAAATTTTTAATCACTGGAAAATAATATAAATGTACTAATTGTGCTGGTTTTGATTTAAAGGGACGCACTCTTTTTCGTCTTTGAACTATGGATACATTTTTTGCCTCTGGTGGGTTAACAATTCTTTAAACTTGGTTGCTAACCTTATTATGTGTTTGTTTTGACTCCACCCCAAGAATATTATATTCATATCTCCGCCCCTATCTGTTTATTAGGTGACAGATTAGTGTAGGAAATCAAGCGATCTTTTGTATGGGGACACCAACATTAAATCCTAAGTAGATGAAACTTTGCAAGGATGTAATATATACCGGGTGTCCCAAAACTTTGCCACATGGAGGGAAAGTACCTTAAATATTGAAGATAGGAAATTTTACTGAAAGAAGACGTCATTTTATTTTAAAAATTAATGCGAACTGCATTCAAATATTTTTTTAAATATCTCATCATTTCCTATACAAATTGATAAAATTCGTAATCATTAAAATTTAAATGTAAAATTCATGGTCTTCCTTTTGTTTAATTTGCTGTGTTACTTAACAAAAAATAATCCTAACAAGTAACCCTTTCGATCGGTATCGTAAAAATAAAAGATTGTTTTTTTTTCTAATTTGGTAGGTTCGATTCCTGTATTTTTTTTAAATTGATTTTCTTAATTTAATTAAATTGATTGATTGAATTTTGATTTATTTTTAAAATAATAATAAAAGAAAATAATCTTGTTTTGGCTAATTAAAAAAAATAACTTCGTTACCGTTGTAAGGAAGTTATTATTTTTATTAAATATAAAATTTTTAATTATCAATTCGAAACTTGCTTGTGATATGCTCAAATTGTAGCAAATTTAGTTAGCTTTATAAAAGTAAAGAATAGAGATACCTGAAAAACGCTTTCTTAAGGTAGTTTTTTTGAAAATACTGAAACATGTGCCAAGTTTTTCCAGCAGTACAGGGTTTCCAAGGGTTAAAAACTTAGGTAAAACTACTCTCAAGGTACCTAACAATATCTGAAAAATATCGTACTTACATGCGCGCTTGTGATATTTGCCTTTTTTGTCGGTATTGACTGGCATTTTTGGTTTTTCTAATAATTTACTGATATTTTTTAATTCTGCGTTATACTTTTTAAGTTTATTTCAAAACAGTTTCATAAAAGTATTATAATGTATATATATTTGGAATTGGCTATTTATTACATTTCATTTGATACCCATATTGTTATGATAAAAAATATTAATATTTCCATAGGTGTAAAAGAAATTGACGACACGCGACAGTGAAATCTTTTTTCGCTATTAATTGTTAATAAAAAAAATTTGTAAGTTATATTTTTTCAAATCTTCATTCTATAAGCTTTGTTTATTTTTTGTTTGCAAATAAGAACATCAGTTTAATATTTACGGTGACTTAAAGTAAAAAAAAAATGTAGTTGAAAATATTGGTTTTTGTGTAATGTTTAGGAAACTTCTTAATAAATTGTATTTTTTATACCAGAAATGAATTCTACGTCATTGATTTATCCGAAAATGATACCAATCTTGGCTTAGTATCTAAACTTAGGCAGTTATTAACCTCGGACTTCGTTAAGGCAGAATTCCCCCCTCCCCCCACCTGCTTGAAAAATCCAGGTGGCTCCACTTCGTAAACCCATTTTAAGAACCCAAGGATCAATGCTACCGAAGGAAATCTTTGGTTCATGGATAGCCGTATTCTTCGTTTTTTTGCGTCCTACGACTGGGGCTAGTAGTCATGCTTAAAAATAACACACACTGTTCATTTTTTTTTTCTAATAGTGGCACAGAATTATATACCAGTATGGTGGGGATACTAATTTATAAGAGATACCCCCGCAGATAAAGAAAAAGTACCAGGATCACATAAATCTAGAGAAGGTTAACTTTTATATAATTTTATTAATAAGCCTTCATATTCATATGTTCTTGTTAACTGTCCTAAATAAATAAAATTAAATAAACGAATTAAATGATATAGTTTGTAGATTAGATTTATTTAAGGTGACAGATTTTAAATTTTAAGGTACAAATGTGTTAGAGGACAGATCTTATTTAAAAAAAAGTATAATTCAAGATACATATTTACATTAAGCCGATGATCCATATTAGGTATACTTATTGCAGATTAGTAATACATCTAATCTTTGGTGACAAAAATATTCTTCCCAATAATTAATTAATACTTACCATCATATGAATGTTGAGCTTTCCCGGTGGGTCGGCTCTAACTTCAAATTCTTCTTGATAGAACTGATTTGACTCAAGATTATATTTGCCCGCTTTTTTAAAGCAATGATTGCCGCTCGCATAGGTGCGAGCTATCCATCCAGATACCTCCGGCTTTCTGGTTCTCAAATAGTTTCCCCTATCCACCTTCATTCCTGCTCATAAAATATTACGATTTCGTTATAAATAATTTAAATAAGTAGAACCTACAATCATCTGATTTAAAGAAAGTAATAAAATAAATGTCACCTTTCAAAAGGTAATTTTTGGTTATTACCTAAACAACGTGTCACAAAATAACCCCTAATGCCAAATATGCTAGATAGGGAGGGACCATCAAACTGTTGTTCAGTTCAGTTACATATAAAATCTTGAAAACAATTCACAGATCTCGTGCTCTACACGACTTGAAAGGGGCATTGAAAATGAATCTACATAATTATTATAGCTAATTGAATTTGTTGAATTTAATAAAAAAGTATTCCTTTGTTTGAATTAGTACTTACAATACTTTGAAATCACAGCAAAGCCATGAACAATTTTGGATCTACTTTTCTGCGATTCGAGTGTATGAAATTCATATAAAAATATTTCATTGTTTTAAACATTACCTACTATTTTATTGAAATGTTGTACTACTACCAAAAAATATCAAAAATTCTAAGATTTGTTTTGAAGCCCTTGCCTTCGCCTCGGGCTTCAACTAAGTCAAACCAAACCTGAGAGTTCAAACTGAGACGCAATTACTGCGACTGATAGGCACGAAATTTTAGTTTATTAATGACTTTAGGCGATCTTTTATTCAAAATTTAAAAAGCTCCTAACCCTACGTGTGAACGTAGGGTTACTTAGGTAGTAATGGTTAGTATTCTTTGTTAGTCGCACACATTAATTTTTATTTTGTGAACCTACTATAACTTGTGAGTACATTCAACTTACTCGATCCACCTTCAAGCAATTTAAAATTGTGTGAATATGAACGTGGTATGATGTTTGCAGTGATGACGTTGATAATCCACGTAGTATAAGGGTAGACATCAATGTAGAGTGGGGGCTCGACGTTTAGCTGGCGTCGCATGGAGCGGCGGGAGCAGGCACTGCCGCCGGCTGTGAGGCCGATGATCTGGTAGTCCCCGTCAGGAGTGTGGCTGATGATCGGCGAACCGGGCCGGGCACCGCAGCCGGAGCTGCACAGCACGTGCGTCACGCCCTCGCTACCAAGCCTCTACAATACAAACAAATGACAATAGAGTCACTAATCGTACATTTCCAATGCCCCATGGTTTGCACGAAATGATCTGGTCCAGGAACATTTTCAATTACCTACTAGACTTATTTCAGCAGCATTCGCTGTTAAGAAAATAAGGCTTTTAACTGATATTGAAACGGCAAGGTTAGTAAATTTTAGTTATTTTCATAGTGGACTGCTATTGTGGGGCTCAGCTGCCAATATTGAAAATATTTTTGCACTCAAAAAAAAGAGCTGTTCGCGCCATATACAATCTTCGGCGAAGAGATTGCTTGAGAAAATTTAGTTTGCTGTTATCAAATATCATCGTCTGGGTTGCGACGTAGGAAGCTTCTGGGAGATATGCCATCCTGAACATATGTCGATCTGCCTACATAGTGGCATGTAATTACATTCAGGGGGTGGGGCAGGTCCCAGTATATAAAACCACAGTCTTGCGTCGCTTTCAGGAATCGTCTAGGAGGTCAGGGCAGGTAAGTACATTTCACATATCCTCCTGTGATCCTTGTTCCTTAATTTCCTTATTTGATCGATATTAAACCACAAGAAATAGTTCAGGTAATGATGCCACCCACGACCCTGTTCACCATTTATATAAATATGTGATCAATATTTTGTTAGCGATGGGTGAGCCTTCCTACTTCGCAACCTAGACGATGATATTTGATAACACCAAGCTAATGGCTATCTTGCAAATTTGGTTGCAAGATTGCCATTAGCCTGGTTGGCCGATGGTCCTAAAGGGATCAAGTATAATTAAGGTTTTATGTAGTAGTAGTAGTATTTACCGATTTCATACGATGTCGTCTGCAGTCTTTATGGCTGTACAACTTTAACGTCGTCTTACCCATTTTTTCTGCGTCGAAATCTCTTGGCACAGCTGCACAAATATATAAAAAAAATGTTTTAAGGCCCTTATAGTCGTCAACTAGCGCCGCCAATTCATTTATTTAATAAATACGTAAACCAGGCAAATATTTAAAAAATACTCTCCTTATTTGAACAGTCGTGTAAAAAGGAAACAACCATGCCCTCTTAAATTGTATCTAATAGTTTTTGAATAACTCTTCAAAGGTTTTCATTCTTTCTGTAAGTTTTAAAATCAATTTGAAAAAAAGTGGCCACTGTCGTTTCGATTCTATTTTAAAACAAGTACAAAGAATTATTTAAAACATATTGGAGACAATTTAAGACTTTTAAGAGCTTGTTTTTTTTAAATTTTTATTTCGTTTACGAGTAATAAAAAAAATGTATTGGCGGCGCTAGTGGACCAATATAAGCGCCTTAATAGGAGTATTTTAATTAAACGCGGACAATCATTTCTGTCACCAAAATTGATAAGTATTTGTCACCAATTAAGTATTAGGTATTTATTGCCAAAAAGTTTTTGTCTTAAATTAACTACTTACATACTTTAATAAATATAAATAAGTAAATGAATAAATATAAATAGAAAACGGTCCCCAAGTTCGTATAATCAAATTAAAATGCAAACTGGTATGAAAAATAATACATTATTTATTGTCTGAATATAGGATCTGTTTCCAACAGCCAATTGGACCATTTCGTAGCTGGCTTTACCTACATACGAAAAGAGCGGTAAATTTTGATGAAAGAAAACCTTAGAAATATCAAACGATAAATTGTAATCCATTGGATCTTTTATTGCTATTTGATGCTTTAACATTAATACGGCGTCCAATCTCCATTATTGCCAGTAATCGCTTGGCAGCTTCGTGGCATATTTTCTTCAATTTTTCAGTAAAGACCTTCGTTCGATACGGACTTTAGTTGACGAGGCCAGCGACAGTTACTGCATTTTTTCCCTTAGTTTAAGCTTCATCCACGTTCATTTTATAATGTCTATAGTAGACAAAAACTCACAAATTGAGTAACTACTAGTTATTCAGAACGAGCGACCAAATTTTTATTTGGGCGACAACCTTTATTTAAAATTTGTCATACTTATATTTTATTTAAAATTGTGACTATTATCTAAATCGAGATGACAAACATACCATGTTGGGCGGCTCAAATCAGCTATATAGTTACCTACTTGGTATAATAGTTGCCTCAGTATTTTTGTCACTCATTTAGAATTTTCATTGCTAACTTAAATTATTTGTCTCCCACATGCAGTCGCCCGTTTTACGTATTTTTTGTAATGCACAGTTAGTCGCCCGTTTAGTTATATTGTCGCCAAATAAATAAAAGTATTTAAGTCTGTTATAGTACGCAGACTCGAAATATAGTACAATACTTTATATTATAGTACGGGTGGCAACCCTAGGGCAGTCATGTTTTTTTTAATTAAGTGGCTATCACTAATATTTCCATGAGACAAATAATTGTTATTTGTAAAACACCAACAACCTCGCAGGAGTAAATTAGGTACTTAAATTTTAGTTCGCTGAGAGGTAGGTAGTCTGGTTAACGAAACATGAGACGGTAATGGCGGCACCATGAAAACTGAACCTTAAAATAGGGCGCAAAATTAGTTCCATTTCCAACCGAGTCTCATCTTTCATTGACCAAACTCTAACCATCATCATATCAGCCGCATGACACCCACTGCTGGGTATAGGCCTACTAACCATAAGAATAAATAATGCTCCAACATCATAAACTTAAAAACTTGTAGGTACGGTCAGCAACGCAAATTGCTTTATCATAGCAACTTTTTGACAGACTGTCTCACAGTTTTGAAGCATAAGTCAAAAAAGTTAGTATGACAAAGTACTTAAAAGATAAGCAATTTTCGTTGCTGACTGTACAACAAAAGTTGTAGAACAAAATACTGGTGTTTATATGTTAGTAATGTAGGTACACCTGCGAGGTTGTTGGTGTTTTACAGATAACCTTATAGAAAACCAGTGTATAATGTAACCCTTCGTCGCATAATGTACAATACGCAAAATGAGCACTAGTTGCAAAATGTACAAAACGCATAACGTACATACGCAAAATGTACAATACGCAAAATGTACATACGCGAAATGTACAATACGCAAAATGTACAATACGCAAAACGTACATACTCAAAATGTACAATACGCAAAACGTACATACGCAATATGTACATTCGAGAAATGTACAGTACGAAACTGAGATTACGATTTACGATTACCTACGAGAGTACGATTACGCAGTTGAAACTTGGCAGGTAGATGTATACCTATTTGCGTTGTTCATAAAATGTGTCTATATTAACGGTATACTAAAATCCACTATCAGCATGTCTAGGAATACTTACAGCTGATGTAATCAACCATGAACACCACTTTACTTCTTTTCTTCCTTGTGCGTTCTGTTAGTGAAGGTAAACACACAGGTAGCATGTAATCTGAAAAATTATACCATAATATTATTCACTTCTCTATTCTACGACGGAGGTCGGCTTTCCTCTCCAAGTTTTCTTTCGCCATTTCTTTCTTGGAGGGGCCTCCCAATTTTATGAAATGGTGGTAGTTTCAGTAGATTCTCTCTTATTAGCATTAATTAAATCACAAAATTAAATTATAAATTAACTAAAACCAATTAAAAAAAAATTTTGTTAAATATTAATTTCTGAACGTCTTAAAAAAATTCATCGCTTGAGGGTAGGCTCACGAGTGGCTTCAGTCCCCCGTGACCACGGCAGCTGCAAAGGTGCCGAAACGTCGGGAAAACCAAAAATCAAACCAAATACCAACTAATTACCAAAGAACTTTCAATAAAACCGCGCTAGTATCCGTTAAAAATTGTTTTATTTCATAATATTATTAATTATTTTACAATTGTTTTGTCCAAATATCACTTAAGGCGGTTGTATGACCAAAAGTGGCGCCCTCAGAGGTTTTTATTTAATATATTATTAATAGAAAAAGATTTTAATAATGTTTTACGTGGAGTTTTTAGGGTCTATGGTCTAGTGTTTTTAGAAGGTAATCACTACATGCCCTCGTAGTCATTCGTAGAAGTAGATAGCAAATGTGTCAAAACGGCCATTTTTAGCAGTTTTGCTATAGCTACTTCTAGCAATGACAACGAGGGAATGTAACGATATCGTCTAAAAATCCTTGCCCGTGGGCCTACCGATTTGACCTACTGGTAGGACCACGGTATACCAATATACTAGACAGTGGATTCTAAAAATTCCACGTAAAACATTATTAAAATTGTGTATTAGAATTATAATATTAAATAAAATTCACCGCGGCGCCACTTTCGCGCAGGGTGACCCCTTAAACATGATGTTTTAGACCCTATACCTATATTTTTTTCAACCGTCTCTGTGGTCTAGTGGTTCGCGCGCAGGGGTCTCAGGTTCGATTCCCAGGGGGGGTACAATTTGTACTCGGTTTGGTTGGTGGTAGGGCTTATTTCAAGTCCGCCATCGTAGCTAAGTCTTACACCATAACAACAATTTAAAAATTGTTGTGTTCCGGCAGTTAAAGGTAAGATAGCCAGTTCCTCAGTAATGAGGATTCCGGGTGTAGTGCGCTTCCACCATCGGCCTTATCATGACTCAACATCAGGTGAGATGAAGGCCAAGGACTAAATAAATAATAATAAATAAATATTTGACAACATCACATACATTGCTCCAATCCCAAAGTAAGTAGCTATAGCACTTGTGTTATGGAAATCAGAAACAGCGGTGGTATGACACACACCCAGACCTGAGACAATACTGAAAAGTTCATTTTCTACATTGACCCAGCCGGGGATCGAACCCGGGACCTCAAGAGATGGTGACGCCTTGAAAACCGGCGTGCGAACCACTCGACCACGGAGGTCGTAAGTATCCCGTCAAGCATAAAAAAAGATTAGATTGCCTATACATATCATTTTTTTATTCATATATATAACGAAGCGAGTTTGAAAAATCGATTTTTTTAAACTCGCAGTCAAATAGCCGATTAAAAAAATGTTTTTTTTTGTAACTAATTTAACTAACTTACGGCTAGAGAATTTAAGTGACGATAAAAATATGTTTTTTCTTAACTTACGTGACTTCAATGGTCGAAGAAACTCGATCAATGTTAAACTATTTCCTACTCCGAACCTGAAATTAAAATACTTTATTGGTTTTCTTATCATTAACTTGCTATCGGTTTTAAAGATACAATTTTCTTTCGGTTTTAAAGTTGAAACAAAATCGCAATTTTAATAATCAGGTTTTAATATTCAATCTTATCTTTTAATAATACTTACCGAGACCTTTTCACGTAAATATTATACGGCATAGTACCTACTATGCCGTATATCTACATGCAGATGAGAAAATTAGGCTTAAACCATAAGAATAAATAAAACTGGGTAGAACGAACTCTTCTTTGACCGAGTCCCAAAAGCCGACATTAATTTACCTACTTCCCCCTTCACGTCGTTTCGCCCCGCTGTCATTCAGGCGTGTTGCCATTGCCAGGGTTGCTTACTGTTAAATATTGCTTACGTCTAAAGAAGCTTTGAAATCATTATTTTATTCTAGTTTTACAAAATATGAGATCAATGACCGATGGCAGGGCTATTGAAAACGATTTGACGACAAGTAAAAAAATGGTGTAGGTACCTACTTTAACTAAAATTTAATATTGGGTGAAACAATTGGCTACTCTAAAAGAACTATTCATGTCCTTTTGATAAATTAGGTTGGCACGACAACGAAATAATATTTAGAAAAATAATATCTTTGGGTAACAAGAAAACTTAAGTGTGGCATCGCTTTTGACATGTTTGTACAACCAAACACACCACAAGAACTTGACGCCTTTGTAATTTGTTTCCTAGATCGTACGGAACGCACGAACAGGCAAATAGTCCGTGAGCCCACGACAGTATTACCTACGTCATATGACATCACGATGAAATGCATGGCACACGGTCGGAAAAGTTGTGCTGAGCGAGGATCAGAAGATTATCGCAAATAAAATTGGCCTGAAGCTTGAGAAAATCTTCCACTTCCGGTCAAAAATTTAAGATTATATTTACGTCATGTGGCATCAGTAAGAGACCCGTGTCATCATTTAGTTTTCAATCGTAGAGAGAGTAAACATAAGTCTGTCAGTTCTGAAATGGCCGGAATACCTTAAACTTAAAATGTGTGTTTTTTAGTCATTTCAGAACTGACAGACTTATGTTTACTCTCTATGCGATTGAAAACTAAATGATGACACCGGTCTCTTACTGATGTCATATGACGTAAATATAATCTTAAAATTTTGACCGGAAGTGGAAGATTTTCTCAAGCTTCCGGCCAATTTCATTTGCGATAATCTTCTGATCCTCGCACAGCACAACTTTTCTGACCGTGTGCCATGCATTTCATCGTGATGTCATATGACGTAGGCAATACTGTCGTGGGCTCACGGACTAAAAGGTGCGTACGGCGACGCCGCGAGCCGGCCTTGACAGCCCGACTGAGTTTCCCGTTTAACGTGTAGGCTAATATCGTGCCGTGACGTGACCTTTAGCCTGTCCGGATCGGGAGTGTCCGTCCTACCCCTTAATTAAACCATTGAATGGTTGCCTAGCTAGACAGTTACCTACCTGGAAAACTCTGGATGTGGTGTTATTTGGCCGATAGGCATTTCGATGTAAGCCCGAGGACATCTGAGGCCCAGCTTGATTTGCTGTCTCGTCAGCGCGCACTCTTCTTCGTCACGCTCATAATCACCGAATATTATATTACCCCTGATGAAAAAGTACTTATACAGAGGTAAGGACAACATACAACTAAGGGAAGGTGATAGTAGGGTAGGTACTGATTCTGGATAAAATAGCACTAGACATTAGAGGCGGTTATAGTAAGTAGTCATGAGTGGGTCTCCAGCTTCCTTATAGGTTACTAGCTTCCGCCCGCGACTTCGTCCGCGTGGATATTAGAGAAAATCCTTAGGGAACCTTCAACCAGAATCCGACCAGCCGATTTTATGCGATTAGGCCGGTCCCCACCAAGCGCGCTGCCTCGCGAGGCAAAACGTTTGCCGCGTGTGGCAGGCCTCGCACGAGGCTGCGCGCTTGGTGGGGACCGGCCTAATCGCATAAAATCGGCTGGTCGGATTCTGGTTGAAGGTTCCCTAAGGATTTTCTCTAATATCCACGCGGACGAAGTCGCGGGCGGAAGCTAGTTTATTACAACAATCAGAAGTGGGTCCAGAGATATTAGTAGTATCCTGTTCCCGTTTCTTTACCCTTTTCCGTTCCCGTTAGGTCCCGTTCCTGTCCCCGGTTTCCGTTCCCGTTCGCGTTCGCTTTCGAGCGATCGCGTTTGCGTTCCCGTTCCTTTCTCGTTCCCGTTCCCGTTCCCGTCCCCTGCGGCTGAATCATGTCCACCGTGTTGGACTTCAAAATAAATGTCATTTTCGCATTCCTCATTCCATAAAACCTCAAGAACAACATCCACATCGATTTTCATGTTAACTTGCCCCATTTACCCCCTAAGGGATGATTTTCAAAATAACAAAATATATATTTGCCTATTTATTTTTAGACATGCTTCTTAGAATTTCAAAGTTGTAATGTCTCATCATCATCATCATATCAGTCGCACAACACCCACTGCTGGGTATAGGCCTCCTCCAAGGATTTCCATGACGATCGGTCCTGCGCTTCCCACATCCAGTGGCTTCCGGCAACCTTCACCAGATCGTCGGTCCACCTTGTCGGGGGCCTACCCACGGAGCGCCGTCCGGTGCGCGGTCGCCATTCAAGAACCTTTCCGCCCCAACGGCCATCGGTTCTTCTCGCTATGTGTCCAGCCCACTGCCACTTTAGCTGAGCAATCCTTCGAGCGATGTCGGTTACTTTAGTTCGCCAGCGGATCTCCTCATTTCTGATTCGATCACGCAGGGAAACGCCGAGCATGGCTCTCTCCATTGCACGCTGGGTGACCTTGAGCCTCCTTATGAGACCCATAGTTAGCGACCACGTTTCACTGCCGTAAGTCATTTTATATTATTTTTCCATACACAATTTGCACCCCATTTTCACCCCTTTAGCAGTTAAATCATGTCCACAGTGTTGTACTTCAAAATAAATGTCATTTTCGCAATCACCATCCCATAAAACCTCAAGAACGACATCCATATCGATTTTTATGTTCACTTACCCCATTTACACCCTAAGGGGTTGATTTTAAAAACTACAATATATATGTTTGTCTATTTATTTTTAGACATGCTCGTACGAAGTTTTAAGTTGTAAAGTATATTTTATATTGTTTTCCATACCAAATTTGAACCCAATTTTCACCCCTTTAGTGGTTAAATCATGTCGACCGTGTTAGACTTCAAAATGAATGTCATTTTCGCAATCGTCATCCCAGAAAACCCCAATAACGACATCCATATCTATTTTAGGTTTATTTACCCCATTTCATCCCCATAGGGGTTAAAATACTACCAATAACCATATACGTTGCGTTATATTTCCATCCATAAGTCTAAATTATAAATTTAACGATTTTTACTTTAAAAATTAAGGATTTTCTTCTATACTCAACTTCATCCCCCTTTTCACCCCATCGGGGGTAGAATTTTGAAAAACGATGATACACGTATTTATTAATTTTCAATCATCAGCCTGAATACAAAATTTGAAGATCCTAGCATCAAAACTGAGGGACTTCCATACAAACTCTCATCCCTTATTTCATCCCCTTAGGGATGGAATTTTCAAAAATCCTTCCTTAGTGGATGCCTACACTGTATAAGGTACCTGTGTGTAAAATTTCAAGTCTCTAGGTTCAGTAGTTTGGGCTGTGCGTTGATATCTCACTCAGTCAGGACTTTGAATTTTATATATATAGATAGAGAAATTCTAAGCATACCATATTTTAAAGCATAATAGCAGCCATCAAACTTCCAGTCATAATAGCAGCCACCGTAAGTTCGTAACTACGAGTTGTTTTATGTGTGTAAGCCGGCAATACCTGTCTTCAGCTTACACATGCCGCTAAGGCAAATTAGGCAAACCAGTGAGCTTAGGGTTTTAGACTACTTATAGTCAGAAAAAAGCCTAATTGCAGCATGAGAGTCAAAATGGCTGTTGTATTTAATTGAAAGTCTCAAATACAAACTAGTGGATCCGTGAGCTGTAGACCTCGAGATGAAATAAAATAAAATGTCGCCATGATGTTTTCAAAGGAAACAGTAGGTACGTGAGTATTTGCAGCTAGATGGTGCTTCTAATTTTGAACATTTTTCAAAATAGGTGAATATTTTTTTTATAAATTTGGAAAAATTGGCTTGACTAAACAGTTATATATGATTATCGAATCTACGAGTACCTACAAAATTTCACCAGAATCGGTTGAGAAATGCGACCTGTAGAGGAGAACAAACAGCCGGAAAGCTGGATTGAAATATGTTTTTTTTACATATCTCCGTCATTTTAATTTTCGAAAAACAGTCACGATAAAAAAAATCTTTATTATATCAAACCTGCACACAAAATTTCAAAAAACTGGCTTGACAAAAAAAATATAATTTTCGAACCTGCTTACATTTCATGAGAATCGGTTGAGAAATGCGACCTGTAGGTGGGAACAGACAGCCGGACATACGAAAGAATTTTTGCCCAAGCTGAAGCAGAGACGCTTCGCTCGCACTTCGTGCTCGCTCGGTCAATAATAACCTAAGAAGCAAGATATTTGACTCTTTGACTAGTTTTTTAAAAGTGTGCTGAGATTGAGCAGTCCTTATCGTCACCGGCAACCTTAGAGCAACGCCGGCTTCGTCCGAAGCTCGTCTTGCTCTAAAGGCGGAAATAAGCCGGCAACGCATTCCATAGCTTGTACCGAAAAGGATCGGTCGTAGAACACAGTACAATGCATTGGCATTTCCAGTAATAGCATGTTTTCTGACGGGCATGGGAGTCTTTTGCAAATTTGAAACGTTCATTAAGATAAGAAAGGGTGGAAAGTGACAGGTGGGAACAGGGAAAAGTCGAATTTAGATCTTAACCTAGTGCTTCCAATTTATGACTACTTGAGTTTTGGCACGATTGACCTTTTACTCCATTCACAGATTTTTGCCAGATCAGTGTTCAATTTACCAATACCTATGGAGATATTCTTTACTGTGGCCTGAGTGTAAATTTGTAAATCATCTGCATATAGGTGGTAGGAAGAAGTTAATTGATTGCAAATAGAATTGATAAATTTAGCAAAAAGAAGATGATAGAACGTCACCCTGCGGTAGCCCGGCAGTAGTGTTGCACCAGGAAGAGAAGGAATTTTCCGTGCGAATCCGCAGCCGGCGATTATGCAGGTAACTTCGAAACCATTCAACAACTGATGGAGATATGTTAATAGAACGAAGAGTCTCAAGCAGGATATCATAGTCAAGTATTGAAAGCATTGCTGAAATCGAGCAGCGACAGAATAGTGAGTTTTCCAGCCTCCATTCCGGACCTTATGTCGTCAGTGATGTTGATAAGTGCTGTGGTAGTGCTATTGCCAGGACGGAAACCAGATTGATAGGAGTTCATCAGTTTGTTCTTACAAAGGAATAGGCTTAGTTTATTATGAACAAAACGTTCTATGACTTTGGATAGGAAAGGAAGAATGGGAATTGGACGGTAATCAGAGAAGGATGATGGTTTTAATTTTCTAGGAAGTGGGATAAGCTGAGCATCTTTCCACATCGGCGGAAAGACGCCACTAGAATAATTCAGGATGTAAGTAAGGAAAGGAAAGATTTCGTCAAGGAAAAGCACTATCATTTTCCTGCTAACACAGTCGCTACCAACTGCATTAGACGTAACAGACAAAACGCTCGTTTTATTTTAACATCACATTCAATAAGTTGATTAAAAAGAAAGCGACGGGGAAGTGATGAAAGAGTTTCTAAAGATTACCTTTTGCAATCACGTCAAACTATGGCGAAGAAGAGAAATGTTGATTTAGTGAATAATAATGTTAATATTCCTTGAAATAGCAGCGTCTTGCTGTTGCCCGATCATTGACAAACTAATATAAGCGAAAGACAAAAATAAAATTAAAACATGAAACAATGCGTAAACAGGAACACAGATGCAAAAAAATAGACAACTGGTGCACTCGAACACACCAATCGCCGAGTCATCGATCGCCACCAAGTACATTATAACCAAGAATCTTATCCATGGAACGCATTAAAATTAAACAATATAATCGATGACTCAGCGATCTGTCCGTTGAAATAATATATGTCATATACATTACAATTTGTAGTTTTTGGGCAGGTGAAGCATGTCTGTGGCCGTTCCAAGAGCGAACTGTTTGTGAATGAGCACCACCCTGGGCGCTTTGCTGTGGTGGGGCAGGCCCGTAGTCACTGAAATCAAATTCATGGTCACTGTTATCAAACTCGTGATAAATTCGTCGTGACCATTTTGACATTAAACATTTAACGTTTTCACATTGGGATTGCGATGGCCCCCCTTGTCATTTAACATTTGACAAGGGGGCTCGGGGTTCGGTGAGCTTTTTAGACATTTTGACATTTGGGTCCAAGAATCTTATATTCCTATGTTCTTTTGGGTCCCCCTTCCCCTGAGGGCTCTTTGACATTTGACATTAGGAGGAGAAGGAGAGCGGAGCTCGGGGGTTCTTTGACATTAGATATTTTGACATTGGGAGGGGGCTTTTAATAATTTTTAGTCTGTTTTAAAAACGTGGTTTAAAAAAAAACCTTAAAATTTTACTGTTTTAACCTTGTGCGCAGCGAAAACTTTTCTAAGTCTATGGTTTAAACCATAGAAATAGAATGCCAGCGAAACTTTTTCTAAGTCTTAGGTTTAAACATAGACGGTAGTAATTTTATCCATTCTGTGACATGCAGGCTTACCGCCTAACTCAAAAAGCTTTCAATTTGGTAAAGTTTATGACCTCATTGCACTGTCCGTCCTTGTTATTGTGTTTTGATATGACAAGGACAGACAGTGAATTGCTATCGCTATCGCTATAGCTTTGAGTTAGGCAGTAGGGCCCCTAATCGGCAAAGGTGGACCTTATACAGAGTGGAAAAAATCCGTTAAATGGGGAAGGCAACTGTCAAAATGGCGCTGCGTACGCTTGTTCCACGAGAACTATGAAAACAAAGGACTTTTACTTAAAAAAACGATTTTTTAAGCTTTAAAATGATTGAATTCTGTGTTATAGGCTTTAAAAATGTTGGCACTTACATATTTCCGAAAATTCTGGATATAGAAAAAATTTATAAATTCGGTAAGAATACAAATTTCTTAATTTAGCTTTAAATTCCGGCATTTGCATTGTAGAATAGTCTTATAAATCCATTTTGGGTCATTGGGTCTTTTTCGGTAAAACAAACCACAAAATAAATAATCTATTTTCCCATACATTTTGTTCTGAACGTCTACTGTCTTAGGAACAAGCGTACGAAGCGACATCTACAATTAGCTTTGCGTTGCCATCCCCATTGGAGGGAATAACAGAAATATTTATGACTAGCGGCCGCCCGCGACTTCGTCTGCGTGGAAAGGTTTTTTGCTATCCCTCGGGAACAATACTTTTTTTCGGGATGAAAGGTACCCTATGTCCTTTTCTGTACCCCTGACAACGTGTATGCAAAATTTCATGACGATCGTTTCAGTAGTTGTGACGTGAAGGCGTAACAAACAAACAAATAAACAAACAAACAAACGGACTTTCGCATTTATAATATTAGTAAGGATAAGGACTAGCGGCCGCCCGCGACTTCGTCTGCGTGGAAAGGTTTTTTGCTATCCCTCGGGAACTATACTTTTTTTTGGGATGAAAAGTACTCTATGTCCTTCTCTGTACCCCTGAAAACGTATATGCAAAATTTCATAATGATGGGTTCAGTAGTTAGGACGTGAAGGCGTAACAAACAAACAAACAAACAAACGGACTTTCGCATTTATAATATTAAGTAAGGAAAAGTACGGATAGCAAATTTACTAAGAGGAAATATTACTTTTGTCACTCATGCTCTGAAATGTTATCATTCCATGTGAAAAAAGAATGCGGAGCGTTCCACATGCTACAGAAAAATCAGTAGAAAAGAGCGCTCGACGTTAGTCGAGCGATTCAAAATAAGCCCCCCGAAGATTTATTACGACGAATTCATCGTAAACTTAAAACTCGTATACCTTTTGATTGAGTAAATTGATTGCAATGAGATAAAGATTTGATTATTCTGCCAAATACACAGTATATTTGTATGTAAAGAAAAATACAATTGGGTTAGCGCTTTTTAAGTTATTAGCGCACAAACATACAGACAAATAGAGAGACAGATAAACAGACAAAAATTCCAAAAATAATAGAAATGGGTTCTGCTGGTTATTATTAAACACCCCAACTACTTTTTTTTAAATTTTCCTTTGTATACAGACGCAACTTTTCTACAGTTTTATTATAATGTATAGGTAGATGTGAAAGTTTGCTTTGTCGTATATGAATATATAAGGGTGCACGAATGTATTAAGTAAGTCAGTAATAAACTAATCTCATCATAAAACGGTTGTCTCATTGTTTATTACTCGATATGGCGACCCTGCCGGCCACAATAATGTGAACACGTGCGTTGCGCAAGCGCCTGGCGCGCTGCGCCGTGGCTTCTGTGGATGGCGGCGGGCCACCACATAAAATAAAAATAAATTATGAAAAGACATTTTAAATAAGTAATTCAAAAGTGAACTAAAGTCTACGTAAAAAAAATCAAATCCATCTTCTACTTGTGTTGTGTACTAGGACTTAAATTATGAAGATGTGTCTGATACGAAAAAGAGCTCGATGCTTCGAGCTTGGATTTATGCATGCAGCCGGGAGATGTTCGTTGTCCTGGAGGCGAAAGAAACAAAAATGAGATGAAAACAGTCATCACAGTGACCATGTAGCTGTAGCTATGAAGAAAATAAAGAAAACTATCTAGTGTAGTGAGCCCGTGAGTAACACGTCATGTGAATCGTTGACAGACAAAATTATATAGAGAAGAATTTTGTTTTTCTTCAGTGTGTTAAAGTAAAGTAACTTGATTATTTCTAATCTAATAATGTGTGTGTATTTCGGTAAAAAAGTAGGTAGATTGATTAATATTTTGACGCACAATTGCACCTAACATGATGATGATTTTTATGTGACTTTGATTTTTAAGACATTCTACTAATAATTTTGTTTCTTTATAATGGTGTTAAAAGTAATTTGGTATCTTGTAATATTATTACAAGTAAGACGATATTATTCTACTTATTTTCAGTAATATTAATGTTTTATTAACTTTAAATCCTAATTAAGTAAGTATACATTTGTCGTTTCTCGAGAAGTATAAGACGACATTATGGATTTATTTTGTCTTTTTACAAATACGATTAAGATAAATCATAATTTTTGTGAAAAAAATAATGAGGTCAGAGGTCATAAGATTCGCGTTGTCTTGTGCAATTATGAAATTCATTTTTAATCAAACAATAACAATATACTTTATGCATTTTAAGAACAATAAAAGCATACTCCTTTTGTTTATTTGTACGAAGTCATGTGCATCGTTTTAATTTGTCAAGACATTGTTGATTGTTATATCAAATGAATTGATTTTGCAAACCGATGCAACTTAGGCAGTGTGTGTCGATGAATTTTGTTGGCAATGTGATGAATGGAAAACGAATTATTACGTAAAGAATTATGTTATTCTTAGCAACAGTTCTCGAAATATTCTTGAAATAGGGGAGGGCCTACCCTAGTTTCAGAAATATTAAGAAAACCAAGCAATTTTTAAAAGGAAAAAGTGAGAATAAATAATTATGAGATGAATAAGTAATAAAATAAATGACATGGTTGTTTTATAGAAATAATAATGCTTATTATTATATTAATGATTAGTGGTAATGTTATTGAGATAATGTTTGATATAAAGTATAAAATAAACAACGTTACGCCCGAGCGGATTTCGTTGATTTACTATTTACTCATATAAAAGAGACTACGTGAAATGTATTGTTTATAATAAACTGGGATATATTTTTAATACCAGAACATAATTTTGTTTAATGAAACGAATGGAGTACGTTTACTAATTATTAACTGGGATATTTTCTTTAATACCAGAAGATATTTTTGTATTACCTAAATGGATTAACAAAACTTAGATAGGTAAATGGATTTTTGAGATATAATTTTTGTTGTTAAATAAATGAAATGTAGTAAAAATAACTGGGATATACATTTTTCCAGAATATTTTTTTTTATTATCTGAATGGGTTGATAAATAAATGACTTGATTGATAAATATATTGTTAAGTTAGCAAAACTGAATGTTTTTATAAAATAATTTATGTAAGTATGATTTATATGTCATGAAATCATAGTTTAATTTTTTTATGGCAAATAACTGGGACATATTTTTTACCAGAAGATGTTTTTTATTAACTGAAGGAGTTAATAGATAGATAAATAGATTTTTCATATAAAAAATCTGAATGTTTGTAAGAAGTTAGATAGGTAATCCAAAGTTATGTTTTGTAGAAAAAAAGTTTTTAAGAAATTAGTAAGTTGTAGAAAGAAAGAAAAAGAAAGTAGTTGTTTGTAGTTTTTTATCATAATGTTTACTGTAATTTTTGTCTTTAAATTTAAAGTTTTATAGTTGAAATAAGTTTAACTACAGGCACCTGTATACTACCTTATATAATTTTGTCTTTTGTAGTTAAGAAAAAAATATATTTAAAAATGCACATATTTAAGATTTTGTAATTTTTACTTATAGATCAAACTTTTTTTCCCTGTTTTTTTCTTTGCACCCCGGTGGTGTCGTATATGAATATATAAGGGTGCACGAATGTATTAAGTAAGTCAGTAATAAACTAATTGTTTATTACTCGATAGCTTGTTTGGATGATTGTTGATCAATCACGCACAACGGCTGAACGGATTTGGATGATAGTTTAAAATCCGGATTAAAACATAGGAGGATACTGTTATCTTGGTTAAAGTTTCCCTAGGGATTTTCCCGAATGTAAATGCGGATAAAGTCGCGGGCGGAAGCTAGTAAGCACGACCATTTATGACAAACTAGCTTTCGCCATTCTTACATTTGAGAAAATCCCTAGGGAACCTTTAACCAAGATAATAGTATCCTCCTATGTTTTAATCCGGATTTTAAACTATCTGTGTGCCATATTTCATCCAAATCCGTTCAGCCGTTTTGCATGATTGATTAACAATCATTCAAACAAGCAAACTTTCACATTTATGATATAAGTAGGAAAATACGGCCACCTCCGAAGGTATTAGGTAGGAAATTTTTGCTACATGAAATGGGACTGCCATTTACTTAAGTCTTAGTATTTTTTATTTATTTAAGTTATTATTAAATTTTATATCTCAACTGAAAGTTGAATAGATGGCGATGTTTTAAAAATATTATGCACGTTTAGTTACTAGGAGTTTTTAAAGGTATTTGATGCCGTTTCTAAAAAATCTGAAAAAAATGCATTTAAGAATTGAATTTTTAATGTACTTTTTGTATTTTTTTTTATTCATTATCAACACTAGAGTGTTTTCTATCCCAAAATAATAAAAAAACACAAAATTTCAATTAACTCAAAAACTATTAACTTTTTGAGAAAAAGTTATATCTATAAAAAAAAAATTGTTTTGACCTCATTTATAACCCCTTAACAGGAATACGTCATATTTCCAGTGACCCTGTATATGAACACATATATTTATTGCGTGTCACAGTACATTTTAAAACGTTTTTAATTCGTTCAAACTACTACTTACTAACATAAGCATCATTTGTCTGAGAGCATGTTTTTCCTACGTTATCACGGCTTCCTCTAGCCTTTTAAATCTGAAATTTCTCATATAAAGAAATTGTAAGATGTCAAATCTTAAAGAAATGTAGAATGGATCAAAACTAAAACTTTTCAGAGCCGAAAATGACTTTGTCTTGACTTTGTCCCCATCGCGTCTTCTTGGTCGTTTTTCCTTACCTTTTTACGACAGTTGGGAAACAAAATATACTTAGTAGTGATCGACTCATCATTAACTATGTTTTGTTCTTCAAGTAGGTTATTTCAGATAGGACCCGTCTGGGAGAAAAATAATGCAGTCAAATTCTTGCCCACGATTTTCGTCAGTCTAATTTTGCCTGCTTAATGTAGACTTCGAACATCAATATAATAAAAGACTTTTGCTATCTTTCTGATTCCGGAACAATATCTTAATATTTTATCTTCTATCACAATATCATACATAGTATTAGAACGAATGTGTTCACACTTTAACTACATATTTTTTACACCGTTTCGAGCCCGTTTTTTAACCGACTTCAACAAAAGGAGGAGGTTCTCAATTCGATTGTATGTTTTTTTTTTATCGTTGTTCGCGCATATCTTTGTCATTTATGGACCAATTTTGATGATTCTTTTTTTGTTCGATTGAGTTTGCTTGCGAGATGGTTCCATTTAATTTTTTTTCAAATCGGTCGGGTAGTTTTCAAGTAATCCTGAAAATACTATGATTTTGTATCAACTACCTTGACGACTTTCTTATTTATGAACCGAATTAGATGATTTTTTTTTTGTTGAAAAAGGGATACTTTAGTGTAGTCTTTTTAACCGACTTCAAAAAAGGAGGTTCTCAGTATGTATGTATGTTTCTTCGCGATTATCTCACGTTTGGCTGAGTCGATTTCTCTACCTAAATAATATACCTAATACAGAAGGTACTTACACTAAAAATAAAAAAATAAAAAACCGGCCAAGTGCGAGTCGGACTCGCGCACGAAGGGTTCCGTACCAAAAAACGGCAAAAAAACACGTTTGTTGTATGGGAGCCCCCCTTAAATATCTATTTTATTCTGTTTTTAGTATTTGTTGTTATAGCGGCAACAGAAATACATCATCTGTGAAAATTTCAACTGTCTAGCTATCACGGTTCATGAGATACAGCCTGGTGACAGACAGACAGACGGACAGACAGACAGACAGACGGACAGCGAAGTCTTAGCACGGACGTATATAAGGGGGGGGTTTTGGGGGTCCGGACCCCCCCCATTCATATCCATCTTACTTGTCCAACAGAAAAAAATTACATGCACCGCGCCGATTGTAGAAAACGATAGAAGCTTAGCCCGCCGCAGGGTGTATCTCGAGATATTATACGACACTCAAAGCGGAGTAAATTGTTGGTAATTTTAACTTCTTTAAAAGTGTTATAGACAACTTTGCGGTAGAATGCATTTTTTTGAAGTTGTAACCAAAAAACTGAAATAAGTTGAGGTTTTTCGATCACTACGAAGTTAGCACAGGTCTTTCAGGGTTTCAGGTCAAGCAGGGGCGACCGCCCGGGGCTCCCTTTTATATCCCCAGCCGCACACCTTTACAGTTTACCTTTAAACAGTCCTACAATTACTATCGTAAATTTCCTTTTAGCGACAAAATCGTTATGGTGGCAAAACATGATCAGAACAACTTGGCAATATCTTGTCGAAACTTCATCGCTCGCTACCATGTGCCATTTAAGATTTGACCATTGTAAAATCCAGGAGCGGCCCTAGGGCGGTGCAAGCGGTGCCACTGCACTGGGCGCCCTTGTGTGTAGGGCGCTGAAAACGCCCGACAACCGATCAACTATCAATTGTATTGTTGTTAATAGAATAAACTATGTCGGGATTTACACCATGTACCTGTTTATAATTGTATTGTTGCCTGGTAACAAGCGACGACGCGACGAATGAAACTAACCAAAAATCGCACTGCGCGGCCATTTTTTGTGTAAACAAGCAAGATTAGTGGATTAACCGACTAAAAATTGCGCAGCACAGCTGTTTTTTACTATAAACAAGCAAGATTAGTCGATGAAACTGACTAAAAATCGCGCTGCGCGGCGGTTTTTTACTGTAATAAGTAAAATTACAAGATTAGAAGATGAAACTGATTAAAAATTGCGCTGCGCGGCCGTCATGTTTTTGCTATAAACAAGCAAGATTACAAGATTAGTAGGTGAAACTGACTAAAAATCGCGCTGCGCGGCGGTTTTTTTTACTGTACTAAGTAAAATTACAAGATTAGTAGATGAAACCGATTAAAAATTGCGCTGCGCGGCCGTTATTTTTATTGCTTTAAACAAGCAAGATTACAAGATCAGTAGGTGAAACTGACTAAAAATCGCGCTGCGCGGCCGTTTTTTAACTAACAGGCAAAATTTAAAATCTTGGAATCGCAGAGGGGGCGCCTCGTAGAAATGTCGCCCAGGACACTGGTAGTGCTAAAACCAGCACTGGCAGGCAATGTTTAATTTGTAAATGATAGATTAATTGGCGTTAGAACACTGTTTTTTTTTGCGTTGAGGACCCCCCCCTTGTCAAAGCTATAGCTACGTCCGTGAGTCTTAGTAATAGGGTCCCGTTTTTACCCTTTGGGTACGGAACCCTAAAAATTGTTTATGAAACAAAAAAACCGACTTCAAAAAACCTGCCTATAAAAAGCAAGAAATAATATTCAATCATTAGATATGCATTATCATTGTTATAATAAAAACACGTCTATTGAAGTCGGGTGGGGCTTTTAGAATAAAAAATTAGGAAGTTGTAATCCAGCTTTTTCCATGGTGAGTACATAAAGAATCCAGCGGCAACAAAGTTTCCTAACTTATGAATACTGATGAATATTTTTTGAATTTTGTGTCATACCAATCCCCAAGAATCCTCAAATTGTTCAGTAGGTAATATGCCGGTTGCCTTCAATTAATCATGTGACAATAGTCTTCTTTTGCACAGTGATTGCATTTGAATGCCGATCTTCACCAATTTCATCATAGGAGAGAAAAGAAAACGATTACATTCTGCATACCAATGTTTTACGATACTTAAATAAGGGGCTTTTTATTCTTAAACAATGGGGTTGGCAGTGCAAAGCTAATTGTAGATGTCGCTGCGTACGCTTGTTCTTAAGACAGTAGACGTTCAGAACAAAATGTACCTATGGGAAAATAGGTATTTATTTTGTGGTTTTTTTACCGAAAAAGACCCATATTCACCCAAAACGGATATAAAAGACTATTCTACAATGCTCTCGTGGTTCTCGTGGAACATGCGTACGCAGCGCCATCCATTTTGACAGTTGCCTTCCCCATTTAGAAGTGAAACAGTGAAAATTTGAGAAGAAAGCGAAGTTTCAAAATCATAAAAAAAACACCGTAAATTTCATTTTTAACCGAAGGAGGTTATCTATTCATCGCGTATATTTTTTTATATGTATGTACACAGATTACTCGAAGACGGCTTAACCGATTGAAGTGATTTAAACGATAACATGAGGTTTGTTTCCAAGTTAGTTCTATTTTTTGAAATTTCGAATTTCGGTTCATTATTTTTAAGTAATCTTGAAAATACTGTCGTTTTCGTTACCATTTTATATGAATTCAGACGGATTTTCAACCATTACTTTTTTGTTTATGAACCGATTTAGATGTTTTTTTTTGTTTGAAAGAAGAAACCTTAAGAATGATACTGTATTTATTTCATTGGTATTGGACTTTGAATTTTGAAGATACACGAGGGTACTACTCAAAATCAAATAGAAACTGTACAGTGATCAAAATATTGGTAGGTTTATGACAATCAAAAACAAGTTAAGTACCTATCTATTGTCAAGGACGTTCTGGACTAGAGTTGAACTGCGAAGGCCAAACGGAACTCCTGTGGAAGTTGAGTTACTAGGGGTATACCATTGAAAAATGTGAAAAGTTTTATTTTATAAAATCATCGCTTACATACCTACCACAAAAAAGTTTAAAATAAAAAAGCTTTTTAAAAAAAGCAAAACTTAAAAAAATTGCTCTTTTTAATCGTATGGCGTAATTAAATTGTTGGTGGGGCTTTTAGAATATAAACAATACTAGCTTCCGCCCGCGACTTCGTTCGCGTGGACTGTCGAGAAAATCCTTAGGGATGCTTTAACCTGGAAAAGTGTTCTATGTTTTAATGTCCTGCCTTGCTAGGTAGCCCGCTTGGTGTGGACGTGCCATGCGCGCGGCAGGCCTCTGGTGAGCGCGTACGCGACCGAGTGCGATGTCGGGCAACGTGAGGCCTGCCGCAAGTGGCAAACGCTCTGCCTCGCAAGCGAGGTACGTCCACACCAAGCGTACTGCCTTCTTCTTCTTCTTCTTTAGCGCATATCCGCCCACTGTTGAGCATACGCCTCTCCAATTGTCCTCCAAGCAGCCCTGTTTTCTGTTTGTCTAGGCCAGAGTGGTCCTGCGACTGTTGATATGTCGTCAGACCATGTGGCTGGTGGTCTGCCTACGCTTCTTTTAGTGCGAGGTGTCCAGATGAAAACGCACTTGCTCCATCTGTCATCGCTGCGGCGGCACATATGGCCAGCCCAAGCCCATTTCAGCTTTGCGACGCGGTACCCAATGTCTACCACTTTGGTCAGTTTTCGAATCACTTCGTTTCAGGTCCTGTCTCGAAGCGATATACCGAGCATAGCGCGCTCCATATGCTGCCGCTCCATATCCAGCATACTGCACTATAGGACATTAAAATATAGAAAACTTCGTATCCTGGTTAAAGGTTCCCTTAGGATTTTCTCGAATGTCTACGTGGACGAAGTCGCGGGTGGAAGCTAGTAATATAATAGAAAGAGGGCTTAGATTTTACCGCATGCACGTGCATTTTGTTTCTGAGAAATTACAAAAGAAAGACCCGAAACTCGACAGGTTTTCGTTCACTTTTAAGCTATTGACCATACTAACGTGCCAGATGTGGAAACACCAGGTAGTCGGTCGTTCTAAAACAGTATAATTCCCCAAAGATAATTGGGTTGGTAAACTTTTTCAAAATTGTTGTGAATTATATATTTTCTGGTAGCTTTTGGCTTTGGAGTCAGGAATAACCAATTGCGGAATTTTTATAATACGTTATTTTAATTTAAATAATTATTTAAAATTTAAATTTACAGCATGGTACAACAAATCGCTATTACGGCTGTATGCGTAGGTAGTGCTTTTGCTCAAATAAAAAAAATGAAAATTTTGGCATTGGCAATGTCAACTATTTGTCATGTTAGTCACAGTCGGCTAAAATAAATAAAATAACTCTTTTGTAAGTTTGTAGATATACATTTTACGTGATCATCACAAACGTATAAAGCTTTCTGAAGGCAATTCCTGTTTAATCCTCTGCACCCCACGTCTCTTTCAAAGGTATGAGAATTGTACAAAATTTGTTCTGCGGATGGTCACATCTTTATTTCAAACTAAACAAAACAAAGCAGTGTAGGTACTTCATCGGCGTAATAAGCTGGATAATGGATTTCTTCAAGCTGATCCATTTCCCATAACTGAACAATAAAAACACTAGAAAATCACAATAAATAAGCTGAAAAACAAACAACAACATTACGTCGTTATTAATGATTACCAAAGAGTAAAATAATTGGATTACTCTTTGTCACTTTCTGTCAAATCTGTCCTGTCAATCAGTTTTTTATCAGTAAATGCAAGGGAACTTCGTGTTCAGCCGTACGTTTGATATTTTATCGCGATAATAATATAAAAAAAAATATTTCATTAACAAGGTGAAATAAAAAAATCATAATATTATTTTCTTTATTCTTCAAACTTGTGCTATCGACAAAAAATATAAAACAATTATCTTCGAAAAAGTTTACCAACCCAATTGTTACAACAAATTCATCGTAAACTCTTCTTAAAATCTTAAAAGTCGTATATCTTTTGATTGAGTGAACCGATTGCGATGAAATAAAGATTTGATTATTTTGCAAAATACACAGTATATTTGTATGTAAACATCATTACGATTGGGTTAGCGCTTTTTAAGTTATTAGCGCACAAACATACAGACAAACGGAGAAACAGATAAACAGACAAACAGACAAAAATTCCAAAAATGATAGAAATTAGTTCCATAGGTTGTTATTAAACACCCCAACCACTTTTTTTCAAAATATTTTCTTTGTACAGACACAACTTTTCTACAGCTTTATTATATGTATAACCTATAGATAAATAATAAGTTAAAAAAAATACCTCCAGCTCCACCCGACTTCAATAGTCGTGTTTTAATTAATCGATTTGAACATTATTTCTTGCTTTTTATAGAGCTGTTTTTTAAGGTTTTTGAAGGATATTTTGCTTTTTTATTTTAACACGTTTTTATTAGGTTGCTTTCTCGTTTGTTTGTTTGTTTGTTTGTCCGCAAAGTTTGTGAACGATTTTATACTAGCTTCCCGATGAGCTAGAGACTTGAAACTTTAAACATAGGTCAGAACTTGAAAGCAATGCAATATTATGGTGTCATTGAGCTGATCTGATGATGAATCCGGAAGAAGGCCACAGGAACTCTATGATGAAACCATACAACCCCATCGTGTTTGGGCTTGTTAGATTCGTCTTGATGAATATTCTGATGGGAGACGAAGTCCAGGGTGTGATGATGAAGCTGGAAGGCCATGCCATAGGAAATCAATATTAAAACCGTGCAACCTCATCGAGTTTGGGCTCGTTTGAATCGTCTTGACGAGTACTTTGTTTGAAAATAGTTTTCAGGGTCTGTTGATAGAGCCTGAAGAAGGACACAGGAACTCTTTAATAAAACCACGCCACCCCATCGTGTTTGGACTCGTTTGAATCGTCTTGACGAGTACTGTGTTGGGAAATAGTGTTCAGGGTCTGATGATGGAGCCGAAAGAAGGCCACTGGAATTTTGTAATAAAACCATGCAACCCATTGAGTTTGGGCTCGTTTGAATCGTCTTGACAAGTACTCTAATGGGAAATAGTTTCCAAGGACCTGATGATGGAGCCGGAAGAAGGCCATAAGATTTTTATAATATAACCATGCAACCCCATCGAGTTTGGGCTCGTTTGAATCGTCTTGAAGAGTACTTTGTTGGGAAATAGTTTTCAGGGTCTGATGATGGAGCTGGAAGTGGGCCACTGGAACTTTGTAATAAAACCATGCAACCCCATCGAGTTTGAGCTTGTTTGAATCGTCTTGACGATTGTTCCGATAGGAGATGGTACCTATATTTTTAACACGTTTTTATTAGGTTGCTTTCTCGTTTGTGTGTTTGTGGGTTTGTTTCTCCACAAAGTTTGCGAACGATTTTATACTAGCTTCCCGATGAGCTAGAGACTTGAAACTTTGAACATAGGTCAGAACAAGAAAGCAATGCAATATTATTGTGTCTGTGAGCTGATCTGATGATGGAGTCGGAAGAAGGCCACAGGAACTCTATGATGAAACCATACAACCCCATTGTGTTTGGACTCGTTAGAATTGTCTTGACAAGTACTCTAATGGGAGACAAAGTCCAGTGTCTGATGATGAAGCTGAAAGGCCATGCCATAGGAACTCAATATTGAAACCGTGCTACCCCATCAAATTTGGGCTCGTTTGAATCGTCTTGGCGAATTCTTTGTTAGAAAATAGTTTCCAGGGTCTGATGATGGAGACGGAAGAAGGACACAGAAACTCTTTAATAAAACCACGCTACCCCATCGAGATTGGGCTCGTTTGAATCGTCTTGACGAGTACTTTGTTGAGAAATAGTGTTTGAGGATCTGATGATGGAGCCGGAGGCAGGCCATAGGAACTCTATAATAAAACCATGCAACTCCATCGAGTTTGGGCTCGTTTGAATCGTCCTGACGAGTTTCCAGGGTCTGATGATGATGGAGCCGGAAGAAGGACACAGGAACTCTGTACTTAATAAAACCATGCAAACCCATCGAGTTTGGGCTCGTTTGAATCGTCTTGGCGAATGCTCCGATAGGAGATAGTATATTTTTTAGGGTTCTGTACCCAAAGGGTAAAAACGGGACCCTATTACTAAGACTCCGCTGTCCGTCTGTCTGTCTGTCTGTCTGTCTGTCTGTCACCAGGCTGTATCTTCTGAACCGCGATAGCTAGACAGTTGAAATTTTCACAGATGATCTATTATTGTTGCCGCTATAACAACAAATACTAAAAACAGAATAAAATAAATATTTAAGGGGGCTACCATACAACGAACGTGATTATTTTGCCGTTTTTTAGTCTTAGCTAGTTAACTAAAAAGCAGAAAATAATAATTTACTAAAAAAAAAATTTTTTAAAAACACGTTTTTAAAACGCACTAAAAATAATAAAAATCGGACTAAAAACATTAAATTAAAACAGACTAGCAAAAGCAGATCCTAAGAAGTATAAAATAAACTATTCTGTATTTTTAGGTAGGTACATTATAACCTTAACCCTAAAAGTACAGAAGTTTAAAATCTAAAAACGTGGGGCGCATGCTAAAGACAATTTTACAAAATGCGCCCCACGTTTTTAAGTTTCAAACTTTTGTACTTATAGGGTTATAATATAAATATTACAGAAGAATTTATTTAATACTTTTTAGGATCTGTTTTTGCTAGTCTGTTTTAATTTAATATTTTTAGTCCGATTTTTATTATTTTTAGAAAAATTAAGCCCAATACGTTATGCCAAATCAAATTATAGGTATAAAACCATTATGCGAAAAAAAGGGATCCCTGTTCGCACACGTACACACTATGGTGGACTGTTGCAGCACACTATAAACAAAATTTCTGTTATTCTTATAGCGCAGGTTCGCGAAGCGCGGAGGTTCGCAAACCTAACTGGGTACCCACCCATACTTGTACATACCATGAGTGTACTGCACAAATCCTAGCCATGTGAAAGTGTGTTCTTTGAGCACTCCGTCGGCTGGCTTCGTGACGAAATTAGTATGGCAGATTGTTAAATCACGTATCCTGCTTTCAGCTTTTTTTCTGGTGACTGAAATTAATAAGTAAAACAATATTCAGCTTTAAGTAGCAGAGATATTTATTCTTATTACACGTATCCAAAAACTAAGAATTGTACTCTACGTAATACACTTGTACTATTATTTATTCTGTGGTAATACTGTCAAACTCCATGCTTCGGAAGGCACGTTAAGCCGTTGGTTGGCTGCACGGCAACAAAGTAAAAACGGACATCTGTAAAAATCTAAGTTTTGAGGAGAGAGCTTAGAACGAAAAACTTGCCCTTTTTTTTTGTTTTCCAGCGAAAATGTTTCAAATTCATTCCATTATCATATTATTACTTGGTTTACAAAATAGAACAAGTGTTTTTGCTTAAATAATTGTAGTTTCAGAGATAATGCAGTTGTCGGTTTACACATTGTGTAAGTATTGAGTTAACTGCCTGCCACATAACTTTGTATAATATACAGGATCATAAAAGCATAAAAGCATATTATGCTTAAAAGCATATTAGCATATTAGCACCATAAAAGCATATTATATTAAGCATATTATGCTTTTATGCTTCAAAATGAAAAGATCCTAAAAACAAATAAAATAAGGAGATGGGAGAAAGTATGATAAAGTAAAAGTACTTCATTGGATTATTACAATATAGAAATTTATCAAAAACGCTGCTGTTTAGTTGGAAAAAAAATAGTGGTTGTCTTTTTTTACTTTACTCTAGAAAAATAAACTTTTAGACAGTAAATAAAATAAAAGCTGAATATTCTAGCTAAATAAAGTTAGTCTGTTATAATTCTGCAGGTGAAATTGTTTGTCTCTTTTTTCCTAAAAATAATTTCATTCCGTCCCACGTAAACAATGACAAGGTCATCCTCCATCCTCCTTACCACCGAAGGTCGAAGCACACATTCGAAATCGAATTAAATTCGCATTGATTGATGGGAATGCGAATGTCGATGTGAATGTTTAAATCGATGCGAACCATTCGCATATGCTAATTAAAATATAGGATACTTTTTATCCCGGTCAAATGGTCCCTAGGGATTTTCCGAATGTCTACGCAGACGAAGTCGCGGGCGGAAACTAGATTATTATAAGTTATACAAAATCTGCATGCTATAAAAATTAACAAAACAGGTGCAACTTGAATTTAATGAAATACCTTTGTATAACCAATTTTTAGCTGATTATTCTTATTCAAAATAATTTTAATGACAGCTATAAAGCTATAATTTTTGCCTCACTAATAAAACACATGCCTACGTTACTAACGCTATTTAGTAAAAAACATTGCAACGCGGCAGTTCAAAAGTGTAGTGTAATAATAACCCAAAAGATTTCTTACGTATTTCCAACACAATGAGTAAGTGCAGAACGTTCATTTTTCTCGTGATCTGGGTCACCACTGTTGGTTGTCGCATGGCGTTGGTAAACAATTTTGTGTTTGTTATGTTAAGAGCAATGCGAAAAATCCAATGTTTGATTGAGAGATAATTCTTCGTGTTCTTCTTCTAAACAGCCCCCCTAGCCAAAGTAACATTTGCAAATTTTCGCTATCGCTTCGCTTCGAAACATGTATGGATTCGACGTTTTAAAAAGCTTTTTAAAAAAAGCACAACTTCCTTCAAAAACCTTAAAAAACAGCTCTATAATAAGCAAGAAATAATGTTCAAATCGTTTAATTAAAACACGTCTATTGAAGTCGGGTGGAGCCGGAAGTAATTTTTTTACTTATTGTATTGTTTATATTTTAAAAGCCCCACCCGACTTCAATAGACGTGTTTTAATTAAACGATTTGAACATTATTTCTTGCTTTTTATAGAGCTGTTTTATAAGGTTTTTGAAGGAGGTTGTCCTTTTTTTAAAAAGCATTTTTATTTTAAACTTTTTTGTGGTAGGTATGTAAGCGATGATTTTATAAAATAAAACGTTAAGTATAATGTTTCACATTTTTCAATGGTATACCCCGAGTAACTCAATTTGCACAGGAGTTCCGTTGGGCCTTCGCAGTTCAACTCTAGTCCATAACGTCCTTGACAATAGATAGGTACTTAACTTGTTTTTGATTGTCATAAACCTGCCAATATTTCAATCACTGTGTTTGAGTAACTTAATATTGTTGTTCTATACATTGTACTAGAGGGCGCTGCGTGTATTCTAAAACGCGCTAGCGTGTTGTCCTTCAATTAGCGTATAGGTTATGGGATGTTTTCTGTAATAGTTTTTATGCGGGGTTGAATAAACACCTCACTTTCCGAATTCGTTCGTTTCATTTTTGGGAGGACCTCACGATAGGCGGGACATGGTCCTCCCGAGCCGGTTCGCGAAAATAGATAGGTAGTCATAGGAATCGTGTAGCGTGTAGTAGTGAGTGGAGTGTGCGAAAAAAGAAAAAGTGAAGTTAACTGTCAAAATCAAGTGACGTTTGTTTTAAAACTGACGTGAGCTGTCAATATCAAGTGACATTAAAGTGAAGTTAACTGTCAAAATCAAGTGACGTGAGCTGTCAATATTAAGTGACATTAGTTGATAAAGTCAAGTTACTCTGTGGCGGGTAATCTTCGACTCAGCGATTAGCCTGCTGGAACATATAAAGTACGATAAAAAAAAAAAAAAAAAAAAACAAGTCGTGAATTTTCTTCTTGTCAAAAAAAAGTGAAAAATAACCAGTGCTTTAAATACAATTATTCAGTGTTTAATCGAACAAAACTAATTTGAAATAAGCAAAATGACAAAAAGTGATGAAAATAGTGTCTACGAACAATTAAAAAAGTTACAACTAGGCTTACAAATACAAATAGAAAAATCACACAGCAACTTTCGGAAGACGCCAAAGGATCGTCTATCATGGAATCACATTGAAATGAAAATAACACTACTCGATCAATTGTGGGAAAAGTTTCAAAACAATCATCTAAAGTTAATTGAAAACACGGAGTGCGATGAAACTATTTTCAATACATATACTGAAGTCGAAGACGAGTATGTTTGTTCAAAAGATACGATGTTGAAACGGCAGTGTGAATTTCCGCGTCCAACCAAACCAAATGATAATGATGAAAACAAAGATAGTGAAAATTCATCACAGCAAATCAGACTCCCTCCGATACAAATCCCGAACTTTGATGGGAACTACAGGGAATGGATTTCCTTTTATGATCAATTTGTTTCACTCATACATAATAACAAAACTCTAAGCAAGGTAAACAAACTACATTTACTGAAACAAAACTTAAAAGGAGAAGCGGCAACTTTACTCAAACACATACCTGTCACCGAAGGAAATTATGACTCTGCCTGGTTAAAATTAAAGGATAGATACAGTAACAAACGAGTTATCATCAATTCATATTTACAAAGATTGATGTCACTTAGAATTATAACAAATGAAAATGTGGTTTCTATCAAGAATTTGTTAGACACGACAACGGAATGTTTAAGTGGATTAAAAAGCATAGGAGTGGATACGAGTTCTTGGGATCCCATTGTTATTTATTTACTGACAAGCAAGTTAGATAGTGAATCTTTGAAAGGTTGGGAACAAGAAATAAGCAAACACGATAACGAAACACTACCAACATTCGAAGACCTTACTAAATATTTAGAATCAAGATTTAGAACACTGGAAAGAATTCAATCTACAAAAGGAAGCTTACGCATGCTAACGAAACCCATGACTACGATTACAGACAAAAGAGTGTTTTACAATATGCCTAAAGAGGGTTGTGTACTTTGCGGTGAAGATCACTATATTTACAAATGTCAAGGCTTTATAAAGATGACCATTCAAGATAAGAAAGCATTCATTGAGAAAAACAACCTTTGTTTCAATTGCATGATACCTAATCATGGAGTGAAGCAATGTAAACAGAAGTCAAGATGTCGCATTTGTGGAAAACGCCATCACACTCTCATTCACACCGAGTACAACAACAAAACTCCCGAAAATAACGAACAACGAGACAATTCAACCCAAGAATACAAAAATACACATACCATAGAGACAGAAAAGATAGAAAACATAGCATCACATTGCGCAATGGAATCTGGAGTTCAACATACAACTAGCATCTTGTTAGCTACGGCACTTGTCAGAGTGACCGCTGAGAATGGACGTACATTACAACTACGTGCATTGATCGATCAAGGATCCGAAGGATCGTTCGTAACAGAGAAGGCTACACAAGCCCTTGGTCTTAAGAAACATACAATCAATAGCACAATCAGCGGTTTAGGAAACAACATGGTGATGCATACTAGACACATTGTATCATTGTGTCTACGGTCAGAACATGATAGAACATTTAAACTCCCAGTAAGAGCATATGTGCTTAAGACATTGACCCGTCTCCTACCGTCAAGACAAGTTGACATGAGATGGAAACACATAGAGGGTTTACAACTAGCTGATCCCCATTATGGCACACCAGCGTCAATAGATCTTCTTCTAGGAGCTGAAGTCTACAGTAACATTTTGTTAGAGGGTGTGAAACCTGGGTCTTTTAACGCACCATTAGCACAGAACACAAGATTTGGGTGGATTTTATCCGGAGAGATCAATAACTCAATGTCAACTTTTACAAAAGATACAAAACATAATGTAATAAACATGCACATATCCACGCAAAATGAGGACAACGACAGTTTACAAAAATTTTGGGAACTTGAATCTGGGGACACGTACCAAAACAAAAAACAATTAACAGAAGAAGAACAAAGATGTGAAACAATGTTTGAAGAAACATATACCAGAGACAGTGAAGGAAGATACATAGTTGAAATTCCGTTTAAACAGAAAAACCTTGATTACGGTAACACAAAACAAATAGCGGAAAAGAGGTTAGAATACTTAGAGAAGAGACTTGATAAAGACAAGGAGTTGAAGACAGAATACACAAGGGTTTTAATGGAGTATAAACAACTTAACCACATGGAAGAAATAACAAATCATGAAAACGAGACTACACATAATTCCTTCTACATGCCACATCACGCTGTGATAAAACCAGAGAAAACAACATCCAAAGTGAGAATCGTATTTGATGCTTCATGCAAGGGTCCTAATGGTAAATCTCTCAATGACAACATGTTAATCGGCCCTAAACTACAGCAGGATTTGAGACAAATAGTTATGAGATGGCGGAGATCTGAAATCGCCTTTACAGCGGACTGTGTTAAAATGTATCGCCAGATTAAGGTGACCGATGAGAGTGCCAACTGTCAAAAGATTTTGTGGCGAGTAAATGGTGAATTAAAGGGATTTCGACTTACCAGAGTTACATTTGGTACAGCTAGCGCTCCTTATCTTGCTACAAAAACTCTTCAGCAGCTAGCAATAGATGAAGAACAAAATTTTCCCATCGCTTCAAGAATTGCAAAAACAGATTTTTACATGGACGATCTGCTTTCTGGAGCTGACAATTTAAAGGATGCCCTTGAAATTCATTCCCAAATGACAAACTTGATGAAGGCAGGAGGATTTCAGTTACAAAAGTGGGCAAGTAACAAATTAGAGTTTGAAGAACAGGTACAAAAGGGTGATTCTAAAACAGATGACACATACATACTAAAAACAGAAACCATTATAAAAACTTTGGGAATCAGATGGAATAAGAACACAGATCAATTTCAATATCACATAAACTTACGGCCTTCAAGTAAACCTGCCACAAAAAGATTTATTCTTGGAGAAATTTCACGACTGTTTGACCCAATGGGATGGCTCGCTCCGGTCATTGTGGTAGCTAAAATAATCATACAAAAATTGTGGTTAGCAAGAGTTACATGGGATGAAGAAGTTCCAAATGATGTAAACATAGAATGGTCCAACTTCTGCAATGATCTGGAACAAGCAAAAAACATATACATAGAGAGATGGCTTAACATAAACAATAATGACCGAAAGATAGAATTACACGGATATAGTGATGCATCAGAGAAGGCCTACGCCGCGGTCGTTTATCTACGAGTTGTCAAGGCTGATGGAACCATATGTGTTCGCCTCATTACAGCGAAAACTCGAGTCGCACCAATCAAGACGGTATCCATACCTAGACTCGAATTGTGTGGCGCTGTAATTTTGACAAAATTGCTCCATGAAACAGCCGAATGTCTCGGTGTAGCTCATACTGACATACATGCTTACACCGATTCAACTATAGTACTAGCGTGGCTGCAATGCCACCCCTCGAAGTGGAAGACATTCATCGCTAATCGCACCTCAGAAATATTGACTATCTTACCTGCGATATGCTGGAGCTTCGTAGAATCAACGCAAAACCCAGCAGACATAGCTTCTCGAGGAGCGTCTCCGAGTCAACTTGTGCAATCTGACTTGTGGTGGACGGGGCCTGAAGAACTTCTGAAAAAGGATCTTACATTCAAACAATTAAAAGAGAACACCACGGACCTGGAAAAGAAAAAAGAAAGGGTTAATGTTTTCAAAAATACCGTAACAGAAAATGAAGACTTTGATTTATTAAGAAGATATTCAAATTTAACAAAACTACTACGAGTAACAGCATACATACTACGATTCTTTGCCAAGGAGAAACAAAAGGAAAAATATCTTACAGGTATAGAAATAAATAAGGCAAGAGAAGTGTGTATAAAACTATGTCAGAAAGAAATGTTTGAAGATGACATTGAAAGAATCTCTACAAATAGAAATCTTAAGAAGGATAGTAAGCTTCGTAGTTTGAACGTTTTTCTAGATAAAAAAGGAATCCTAAGAGTAGGAGGTAGACTACAGAAGAGTGACTTACCTGATTTTACTAAACACCAAATAATCCTACCTGGAAATCATGCATTCACCAAATTAATACTTACAGATTACCACATACGTACCTTACATGGCGGTCCAACGATGATGTTGAGTAATCTCCGTAGACGATACTGGATAGTTCATGCTAAGAGTCTCGTTCGGCAAGTTGTCCATCAATGCATGAAATGTGCTAGATTCCGAGCCAGCACCAGAAACAAAATGATGGGGTCCTTACCTGATGCTCGAGTTACACCCTGTAAAGTTTTTCAACACAGTGCGGTGGATTTTGCAGGACCAATTGATTTAAGACTTTCAAAGGGTAGAGGTTGCAAAACACAAAAGGGTTATATTGCCATATTCATTTGCATGGCCACCAAGGCCATACATATTGAAATTGTCACATCTTTAAATACCCAAGATTTCATCGCCGCTTTCAAGCGCTTCGTCGCCAGGCGAGGACACTGCTCAGATATGTGGAGCGATAATGGCACGAATTTGACTGCTGGAAATAAAGAACTTAAAAAAATATTTGATAAGAGTAAAGAAAATTTACAATCAGAAATCAAGAACATTCTTGCTAATGATGGAACTACATGGCATCATATTCCACCTTCAGCCCCACACTTCGGTGGATTGTGGGAGGCCGGAGTAAAATCAATTAAATTTCACCTGAAACGTATCCTTGGAAATACCACATTAACCTACGAAGAGATGTCTACAGTGACCTCACAGATCGAGGCCTGCTTAAACTCTCGACCAATATCTCCAATGAGTGATGATCCTACAGATTTGTTGCCATTGACCCCTGGACACTTTCTTTTGGGTGAATCTCCAACTATTGTTCCCGAGGAGAGCTATTTAAATTCAAATATTAATCGACTAAGTCGATGGCAGCTAACACAAAGAATGTTCCAAACCTTTTGGAAAAGATGGTCGAATGAATATTTATCACGTCTACAGCAGCGTCCTAAGTGGATGACCAAACAACCAAACTACAAGACAGGAGACCTGGTTTTGTTACGGGATGAAAATTTACCACCCACCAAATGGTCACTAGGGAGAGTGGTAGAGACTTACCCCGGAGAAGACAATTTAGTGAGAGTGATATCAGTGAAGTGCAAAAACTCTATTGTTAAGAGACCAATTACTAAAGTGTGTTACCTACCAAATTAATTCATTTTTTTTTTGGACACTTATTAGTGACTTTGGAACTTTACTTTTTATTATTTACAAATTGATACATTTTTTTTTTATTTTTTATTTTTTTTATTTTTTTTTTTATTTTTTTATTTATTATCAGGCAACAATGGCCCATAGATACATACCTTAAAACTAAAATATAATATATATAGACAATTTTGTTAGTAAATATAACTTAATATTACGTTAGTATAAACTCAATTTGGCACTTTCTGTGTCAGTTCGGTGGCACAAGGCAATGTCCCTCGAAAGCGCCTGTATACCACGCCCTGCGGCCAGAAGTCCTCCTTCATGAAAGTGTCCAGCCTGGTGGTCGGGATGCGCGCCACAAACGACTTAAAATTCGTGTTATGGCGCGACTCCAGAGGCTGAACTCTCAAGCAAAAGTTAGCCTTCTTCTTTATGTACTCTATCACATCCTGCACGGTGGTGGTGTGGTGCAGGCGGGACAGGTACACAGCCGTAGTCGGTATGGCAGCTCGCAGCAGGAAGTTGGGCCCTGTCGGTGCGGTGCCATGATGATTCTGTCTCGTTCGCTGACGCTGTCGCTTCTTGTTCCGAACCTCGAGGAAACCGTCTTCATCTTGGCCCGGTCGGACAACATCCTGCGAAGGAGCTTTCCCATCGGCGAGTGCTGGCTTCTGCGACCGCGAGCTTGAATTGGCGGCCGCAACAGCAGCAAAGTCGCGTCGACAGCTGACGGGCGCACGCGTCTCCGGCTCCGTCGCGGTAGAGGGCGGCGGCGGCGGGGCGCGGGCGGGTGGCGCACAGCTCGCGGGATCGGCGCTCGCGGCCGGCGGCAGCGGCGGTGGCGCTCGGGCTCGTTCGGGTCGTGGCGGAGACGGCGACGAAACTGCTGACTTGCAACTCGACGTCATAGATGTATCGAAGCAGGCCCCACGTCGAGTGTTGACATTTGACCTACTTACGGCGAGTGATTCACGTAAATCGTCAACTTCTTTACGCAATTCACTCACCGTATTTTCAGATGACTGAAATTTCAACATCAATTCGGCCAAACTCGCCTTAAGGGACACGATGTCCTTTAGGAGGCAGGTCACATCGACGTGATCGAAGGTGACGGGAGGCAGCTTGTTGAGGTCCCTCGCCACGAACGTCGGCACGTCATCGGGGTCGGTTTCCTTGAACAGGGTGATGATCTCCTGCAAGCTCTTCTGTGTCCCGTCACGTCTCCGGGACACCATCTGGTCGCTCTTGCCGAGAGACTCGAACAAGAGTTTCTTCGCCGTGGCCACGTCGTCCTCGCTGAAGCTGGACTTGCAAATTTGCAGTGCGCTCACCTCATCCATGACGTCCAGCTTTTGTTGTAGGAACGCCAGGAGTTCATTTGCCACAAGTTTGTCACTCATGGCGTAATACGATTAGCGGCACTTGGCCGCGTTACGCGTTCTCTAATTTCTTAGTATGCGTCTGCACCGATCCGCATCGCACACACGACTGATTTATGAAGGACATCACGATGTCCTTGGCCGGCGATATGTTTGAGTAACTTATTATTGTTGTTCTATACATTGTACTAGAGGGCGCTGCGTGTATTCTAAAACGCGCTAGCGTGTTGTCCTTCAATTAGCGTATAGGTTATGGGATGTTTTCTGTAATAGTTTTTATGCGGGGTTGAATAAACACCTCACTTTCCGAATTCGTTCGTTTCATTTTTGGGTAGGGATGTTCGATCCAGGTACCTTGTATCGATATTCTGGATCGCAAAGGATCGTAATCCATTGTATCGATCCATGGATCGATCCATTAAAATTGATACGATTTTTTGGATCGATCCAGTATCGAATTAAATATTTTAGAAAAGTCGAATTTTTTATCACACTTTATTATAAACGTGATATTAAGTATGTTTAACCTTCAAGCGGTCGCGCAGCGTCAAATCCACCGCACTCAGTATATTTTCGTTCATAATATTGTTATTTCTTGTCGTATGCATTTCTCATTTTTAGTAGCCTGTCATTATATTACTGTGCATGAAATAAATAGATTACCTCCCTTCCCCGCAGTCCCGGAGCGCATAAATCGCATTTGTTTTGCCTGTCGTCGAAAAGACTACGCGCGACCCTCAACGCAAGATATTTTTGGTTATAGTCGATGTAGTTTTTACCGCTATAAATACTTTGATTGGTTAAAATATGTCACAAATGACATTTGATACTACCAATCAAACGATTTTAGTACAAACGCTTGTGGCGCCATTAGTTCCTCAGTTTGCATCCCCGTTATGACGAATTTGATGGTACATTGAAATATGATATGGCAACAATAAGATAATTTTTATTATGAAAATATGGATCTGTGGGCCTACCGCCCAAGTGCCGTCGACTTCGCCGTCGGCTTCATTTGACAGATGGTTGTAATACATTGCTACTTTTCTTTGGTAAGTTTTTATTTGTACCAAAAAGAAGCAGCAATGTATATCATCCACCTGTCAAATGAAGCCGACGGCGAAGTCGACGACACTTGGGCGGTAGGGCCCCAGTTCGCCCGCTATACTAAAGTATTTTAAACAAAGAAAAAGTTCAAGTTCAAATATTCTCTAAGTAATTACAATATATATAATACGATAAATACATAATACGATTTTTCGATCCGATCCTCTATGTATGTGTATCGATCCGCCAAAGGATCGAATGCTATTGTATCGATACAAAAATCGAATGGATCGTAACGCATTGTATCGATCCACACAAGTATCGGATCGGATCGAACATCCCTATTTTTGGGAGGACCTCACGATAGGCGGGACACACTGTACAGTTCCTATTTAATTTTAAGGAGTTCCCTCGTGTATCTTCAAAATCCAAAGTCCAATACCAATGAAATTAATATGGTATCATCCTTAAGGTGTCTTCTTTCAAACTAAAAAAAATCATTTAAATCGGTTCATAAACAAAAAAGTAATGGGTGAAAATCCGTCTGAATTCGTATAAAATGGTAACGAAAACGACGGTATTTTTAAGATTACTTGAAAACTACTGAACCGATTTCAAAATTTCAAAAAACGGGACCAACATGGGAACAAACCTCATGTTAAAACGTTTGAATCATTTCGATCGGTTCAGCCGTCTTCAAGTAATCGGTGTACATACATATAAAAAAATATATACGCGACGAATTGATAAACTCCTCCTTTTCAAATTTTTGAAGTCGGTTAAAAATTCGATTGTTAACGAAACCTTATGTCAATCCCATACATGTTTCAAAAGCGAAGCGATAACGAAGATTTGCGAATGTTACTTTGGCTAGGCCCTCAGATCTTCAACTCTGGCGTGTAAATCAAAAAATGAGTTGAGTTTGAGTTACAGTGTTTTGGGTTTATAGCGCTCATTGGATTCCTCTTAGACCCGTATTATAGGATGTTGCTCAAGTCTTGATCTCTACTTCAAACTAGCTAACAGTGCACAGTGAGCAGAGATTCTACAAACTAAATTCAAACTCAGATCTTGCTAATTTTAAAACAATGGAGCTCATTTTGTAAGATTTATCATCGATTGTCTTTTTCATACGCCCTACGTTTTTAGGTTTAATACTTCTGTTAGGGCTTATAAATCCTTACGGGAGAACATCGGGAGAAATTATTTTATACTTTTTAGTCTGTTTCAAAAATTTGTTTTTGTAAGCATCGAAATGTATTACTTACTTACCACGTAAGTATAAACATTTTATAAGTTTTTTTTTGGGCAAATTATTATTTTTCATTTTCAAAACTAAAAATACACCATCTTTTATCAAAGTACCCTACTTGTCAAGACGAATTAAACAAGTTGAAACTCGATGGGGTTGTGTGGTATTATTATATTAAGTCCATAATGACCACGCGGTACAAGATTACCTATAGGTGTACTAAACTGTGTTATAATGTCAGGCAGGGTCTTTCAGCTTTTTGTTTTTGGTTCAATGAGAACGATCTTGTCCTTATTTATGGAAAAACTAATATTATGTTGTTCCGAACCACGGCAAGAAATAAAGAAAAGCTAGATATAACTTTAAATGGCAAAAAAATCACACTCGTTGAAGTTAAGATTTTAGGAGTTTATATTGATTCATATCTCAACTGGAAATAAATATATGAATTAGGAAAAATTTAGAAAAAAAAATAGTTCAGCGTGTTATTTAAGAAGTTTAAGTGATGACTTACCTACAGCGGAACAATTAAAAACGGTATGTTATGCGCTAGTTGAATTTCATCTGCGGTATAGTATTAGGTTAGTATTAAGTTATAGTATTAAGTTTAAGCTGTATAGTATTAAGTTTTTTTCAGTAAATTATTATTTTCTGCTTTTTAGTTAACGAGCTAAAACTAAAAATATACCATCTCCTATCGGAGCACTCGTCAAGACGACTCAAACGAGCCCAAACTCGATTGGGTTGCATGGTTTTATTACAGAGTCCCACTGACCTTCTTCCGGGTCCATCATCAGAGCCTGGAAACTATTTTCCAACAAATTACTCGTCAACACGATTCAAACGAGCCCAAACTCGATGGGGTTGCATGGTTTTATTACAGAGTCCCAGTGCCCTTCTTCCGGCTCCATCATCAGACCTTGGAAACTATTTCCCAATAAAGAACTCGTCAATACGATTCAAACGAGCCCAAACTCGATGGGGTTGCATGGTTTTATTACAAAGTCCCAGTGCCCTTCTTCCTGCTCCATCATCAGACCCTGGAAACTTTTTCCCAACAAAGAACTCGTCAAGACGATTCAAACGAGCCCGAACTCGATGGGGTTGCATGGTTTAATTAAAGAGTTCCATTGGCCTTCTTCCGGCTCCATCATCATACCCTGGATACTATTTTCCAACAAAGTCCTCGGCAAGGCGATTCAAACGAGCCCAAACTCGATGGGGTAGCGTGGTTTTATCAAAGAGTGCCTATGGCTTTCTTCCGGCTCCATCATCATATCCGCGGACACTATTTTCCAACAAAGTACTCGTCAAGACGATTCAAACGAGGCCAAACTCGATGGGGTAGCGTGGTTTTATTATAGAGTTCTCATGGCCTTCTTCCGGCTCCATCATCAGATCCTCGGACACTATTTCCCAACAAAGTACTCGTCAAGACGATTCAAACGAGCTCAAACTCGACGGGGTAGCGTGGTTTTATTATAGAGTTCCTATGGCCTTCTTCCGGCTCCATCATCAGATCCTCGGACACTATTTCCCAACAAAGTACTCGTCAAGACGATTCAAATGAGCCCAAACCCGATGGGATTGCACGGTTCCAATATTGAGTTCCTTTGGCATGGCCTTCCAGCTTCATCATCAGACCCTGGACCTTTTCTCCCATCAGAGTACTCGTCAAGACGATTCTAACAAGCCTAATCACATTGGGGTGGTATGGTTTCATCATTAAGTTCCTGTGGCCTTCTTCCAGTTCCATCATCAGATCAGCTCAAAGACACCATAATATTGCATTTTATTTTAGTTCTGACCTATGTTCAAAGTTTCAAGTCTCTAGCTCATCGGAAAGCTAGTTTAAAATCGTTCGCAAACTTTGCGGACAAACAAACAAACAAACGAGAAAGCAACCTAATATAAAAGGTGTTAAAATACCTCGTAGGAGCTCTATTATCCTTTTATTTTTAAAATAATAATAAAAGAAAATATTCTTGTTTTGGCTAATTAAAAAAAATAACTTTGTTACAATGGTAATTTAATAAAAATAATAACTTCCTTACAATGGTAAGGAAGTTATTATTTTTATTATTTATTAAATATTTAAATTTTAAATATCAATTCGAAACTTGTTTGTGATAGGCTCAAGTTGTAGCAAATTTAGTTAGCTTTATAAAAGTATAGTTTTTTCGAAAATACTGAAACAAGTGCCAAGTTTTTCCAGCAGTATAGGGTTTCCAGTGGTTAAAACTTGGGTAAAACTAGTCTCAAGGTATCTAACAACATCTGAAAAAAATCGTAGTTACATGTGCGCTTGTGATATTTGCCTTTTTTGTCAGTAAGCAGCATCTATCATTAACTTAAAAATATGACTTAATTTCCAATCTAAGTTGGATTACTCTAAGATGCTTCGGTTGTATAAAATTTAAACTTTAATTGTTCTTAATCAACAAATTATAGCAGTAACCTAATGTTTGTATAGTACACCCAGCAGTCTGACTGATCCTAATGTTTGTATAGTACACCCAGCAGTCTGACTGATCCTAATGTTTGTATAGTACACCCAGCAGTCTGACTGATCCTAATGTTTGTATAGTACACCCAGCAGTCTGACTGATTCCAAGATTTTAGAACTGTAGGGCTGGTGAATGACCCGGCTCTATTAAGTATGTTGTGTACTGTACTTGCTATCCTTTTAGTTCATTTGAAAAGATTATGTTTAAGCCAACTAATAGAAAATTGGCCATTTGTGCCAATTTTCTATTCGTTCGCTAAAATGAGCAATTAGACGGTCAAGTCACACGTCGCAAGTTTATGTAAATCACAGACATCGTTGTAGGTAGGGTTGCCACCTGTACTATATTATATAGTATCGTATTACATTTCAGTCAATTGTACTATATGTTATAGAAAAAATATATAGTACGAATAATACTATATTTTCATGGGTGATTCAGTTGTCATGCTTTTTATATTGTAATGTGTGTACTAATATGCAACACACACGCATCTCTCCTCATATATAAGCTTTTACTTAGCATAATAAATCAGTCATTGATCGCAGTCAGTCTTTAATTTAACGTCTCCTGGTCGCCTCCTTGCATGGCGACCCTGCCAGTGCCGCCTGCGTCGGCGGCGCTGTGCAGCCGGTTAGTTATGAAGTGAACCGTTAATTATAATAAATAAAATAAAATGGACTTTAAAATAATAAAATAAGGAGTGAGTGTACCTTATAAAAATAAAAATGAACTATTTAACTAACAATATGTGAAACTTATAAACTATTTTTAGTTATTAAAATACGAAAAACAGTGAAATAAATTCTTCTAATATAAAGGACTGAAAAAAATTCACTTATGAACAATTACGAGTAAATTAAAAGAAAAACGTGTTCGTTGTCGCGTGATGATGCTGTGATGCTGGTGAGGATGGAGATATAAAGAAGGATGCCGGGAGACGTTGGTGTCGGATGTGGACCAGCCGGCAGATGATAGTGTCGTGAGGATGGAGCCAAGAACTGACTTTACCAACGGAAAGTGGCCAGACAGTTAACTAACACCGAGAACTTCGGAGACGACTCAAAATGACTTCTAAAACGTTTTAGTGATTTGATCCCCTTTTGCGTGTTTTATTATCTCTTTTGCGAACCAGAAATTACAAAATTTTAAGATTACTGGTATTAAAATTAATTTCAGAGTTTATGTTGGGTTTTATGAATATTTTCAAACATTTTCATTGTTTTTTTTTCTGTGATATTTAGAAAATTTTTAGACATTAGTTTGTTTGAGACTTTAAATGTATTTTTTATCAGTAAAGTAACATAACTAAGAAGAAAGAAGAATTTATTTTATGAGTTTAAAAAAAAAGGATATGACTATAAGCTAGAATGGTATAAGGTAGCATAATTTTATAAAAAGTAAAAAAAATGTTTAATGTACTGTTAAAATTGTAAGTAAATATGTTTAGTTTCCTTCTAAAACAAAGTTTCTGATTCAAAGGTAAAAGGTACTAGGTACGATTGCACAGAAAAAGTTGTCATTTTTGTGTGAAGTTGGGATATTTATGTTTGGTTTTTATTTTTCACAGTTAGTTTGCGGAAAATCAGCGTGAAAAGGGTAATTCATTTATGAAGTTTTGATTATTTTGACTTGATATATAATTTTAGACTGAATATGGATATTTTTTCAAACATATTTTTTAAACATAAACTTGCAGTGATGATGTTTTATTAAGTTGTGATTCCCCTTTTCAATAATATTAATGTCATAAAATTATTTAGAAAGATTCATGTTAGGTACAAAGTTTAGATTTCGTAATTGCATTCAATGTGAACGACATCGAAATTGCTGACATAGCAACACGTGTGATATTGTAGCAGCTCACAGAACATAGAAGTAGATAGAAGTAGTATGAGCTCAATTTAGTATGAAAACCAGTGTAACCAAACAAACACATTAAACATCGAAGCCAAGCCCCACACTTAATAGTTACATGCTACGCACACACACTTTATGAACACATAATTGGATAAAAAGTAAAAATGTGTAATATCCAGAAAGCCATAAATCACAAAGTTTATTTATTTAGATTCAGTCGTATTACCATAGCAACTTGGTACCAAATTAAATAATACGTATAATAATAATGCTGCTACTTAGCCGCTAGATGGCGCAAGCTAATTTTAATAGTGCGATTTACCACCTTATTAATTAATACATAAAGTACATTAAGAAAATTTAATGAGATAAGGGAGACCGGGTTGGTTGCATTAAGGGTGGTGTGGACCTACCGATTTGACCTACTGGTAGAACCACCATGTACCCGTGGTCCTACTGGACTAGGTCTTTTTCGAGAATCGATAGATAAGTAATAAAGAACGATTATTCCGAACCTAACCCAAAATCCTATATTTATTTTATACTCAATTACGAAATAATGTTATATTCAGTCAAAAATACCAAGGCAACATGGCTTACAAGGAGTTATTTCGATTTATATTTTTGAAAAATTAAAGAGCTAAAAGGAATTAAGACATATCTTCGCGGTACCAAATTAAAATCACTCCTCGTAAGTTATGTTGCCCTGGTACTTTTGACTGAATATTACATTATTTCGTAATTTAATATAAAATTTATTTAAAATCATTAAATAGCGATACTAAATTTTTCAGATCAATAATTCGTTTAAACTCTATTTCATAATTCGGTGGAATCCTGACATTTCTTAGTTCATACTAGGCAAAAAATATTTGAAATTAAAATTCAGAAACGCAAAAAATTATAATTATATCGAATGTTTCGAAAAGCAACACTTACAGATAGATACCTCAATGGTGAATCCCACTACCTATACAGTTGCTACCTACCGAAAGGAAGTCGTGTTTTTTTAAGATTACGGTGTCCGTCCCTACTTGTGTTTATTAAAAAACAAATACGAATACAAATAATACACACAAGCGAGGTGGAAAGAGAATTTTAATGAAAAATCAAATAAAAAAATAAGACTACCTACTATTCTTCATCACTTGAAGTGTCGGAGTCATTATCACCTGTATTTATAATAATAGATCCAACTTCATCACGTTCCGAATCCATACCAAAATATCGATTTTCTTTTTTAATTGCGTTATCTAAACTTTTTTTTGTGTTTACATGTTTTACAAAACACCCGTCTTTTTTTGTTGGTTCACTTAAAGTTTCATCTTGAGGCACTTCACTGTCCTCCCAAGGACGAAAAACATTTTTAGTATACGTTAGCAGAGTCAACAAACACAACTTTTCACTACGGCGCGGCGCTTCGATGTAAACTGCCAAAATCCAAATTGACTTGCGGGTGTACGCCGCACGCGGTATCTTTTGTTTATGCGGCGGTATCCTTTGACAAGAAGCGGCACGTGCAAAGGCGGCGCGATGAAAGGGCTACACTATCTAAGCGAATGCTCTTTACGCGAGATCTGTGACTGTGAACAACAACACCTGACTAGATTGCGACTGGGCTCTCTTACATCCGGCAAACAAAGAGAAGTTTAGGAATGCGCGTTAAAAACTTGCCAAGTTATGTGCCGGCACCTATACCTACCGAGTTAATTTCAATAGTTACTTCCCGCCCCGCACAAGTTCAGGAATGTAGTATTCCTAATAGAAAAATAACTATATAGCGTTATTTTTATAAAACTTTATGGCTGCATGACCAGTCGTTTCACATGGCCACATGAACCAATTTCTAAATTACATTTTAACTAAAAAAAATATTTCCCTACAAGGCTGCGAAGTTCGCAGCCTTGTAGGAGAAGCAATTTTTATTAAATTGCCTCGAATGATTAAAATCCTTGACAATAAAAATGCTAGCTTCCCGCACTCGCCTCGCCTGTTACGTACTATTTATGAATTAAGTTGACTAAAATTCCGTGCTGTTTTTGCGTGTTTTCAGTAGTGAGTGTATCAAATCAACTGTTACTTAGACGTTTATGATTTACTTATCAATTTCTTGCTATGGTGATAATACTTTTCAACTCTTCACAGTCACAACTTTTCTCGGTCTCCCCTATTGAGTGACATTTCCGCCATTGTACATTTTAGTGTTTATGAAACTTCAAGAAAATGTCAAATTGTGCGTTGGAATATAGATCTTAAGTGTGTACCGAATAAAGGTGGATATTTATTGTATTGAATTTTAAAAGGAAAATATCAGTTTAATTTTTAATTAAAATCAAAATTATTTAAATAAAGCTCGCCTCTGATATTTTATGCACCCGTTTGCTAAATGATATATGTGGATATCGATTTTGCTCTTTTATATAATGCAACTCGGCATTTTTATATTATTTTCGAAGATGTTTTTGTTTGGCGTTCGTTCATACGACTGACGGAGCCAAATTTAAAGAAGTGCGGAGCTTCGCAGATGTGGTGTTACACGGGTGCCGCCCACATGCGACTTCTACTGGGGGGAAAATTTTTTTCTTTGTTCTGTGTAGCAGCTTATAGCAGCGAACTAAAGAAAGAAATATCATTTTATTGTACCAAAAAGAATTTAAATATCGTTTGAGTGGTTATACTTTACTTCGTCGTAAATTAATGAAAAGTTTTCATATAAATAATATTATAAGGTAATTAATGGCATGAACGAACAGGTAGTAGTTACCTAGATTTATTTCTCTGTAGCAGGACACTAATATTGATAATACATTTTATCAAAGTAGGTATGTTTTTTTTAAGTAAGTAAGTAATCGTCTTTTATCTCTTAATAAATATTTGATTATGTGCTTATTGCCGTTCATTATTACTAAATATTATATTAGTCTATGTAATTCAATAATATTTTTCATTGTGACGTATTAATTACAATATCTGGGTGAACCGAGCTTCGCTCGGTTATTATTTATTGTAATATGGTGGTGTTTAGGTGATAACAAAAGTGATTTAGCTACTTACTTTGGGATCAGAGCAATGTACGAGTATGTCCTTTCGGGGCGTTAGGACCAAGGTGCTAAAATGACCAATTTCGATATTCGTAATCTCAAGTTTACAGGACTTTTCACAGAGTAACGCCATCTATTGTCAATTTCTCTTATTACATAACTCGTAAGATGTAGTTAATTACATAATAATTCCGCGAGGCGTAGTAGAATGGCATCATCCGAGTCCGAAAAACTGTGTTTAAAATTTGTATCGGTAATTTTTTTGTTTTGCACTATTGCTTCACAAGTCTCAATAAAATAAAAACTCGAAAGCAACATTAACTACATTTTTTAAACTTGTCTAAAAACAAAAAATATATAAACTTGAACAAACATATCAAAAAAGTAAGTTACCGAGCGGGATTCGAACTCAGAACACTCATTTCGTGTGGTCCGCGTCCTAACCCGCTGAACCAAATGGACATTGGCCGGCCGCGGACGAAATTAGCGACCATATTCTGCGTCGAAAGAAAAACGGATGAAAATGCAAAAATGCGCGTTTTCCCAAACATAAGACTAATCTAGATCGATTGTTTATCCCCGAAAACCCCCATATACTAAATTTCAACGAAATCGTTAGAGCCGTTTCCGAGATCACCGATTTATATGACGGAGTCAGGAGGCGAGCGGGGTGTCGTCAGGATAAGGTTATTCACCGCCAAGCACAAAATAATAGTTTCTTTACAATGCACAACCTCTATTCTTACAATCAACATCAAGTTAGCTCAAAAATAACGGATGATCGAACAGATTCACACGGATTCAAGTCGGTAAACGCGGCAAGTTCGACACAGCGAGGTGAACTCAAATGAACGACCGTTCACTACGGCTGCCGGTAACAGAATGTCTTTACAGACTACCCACAGATCGCGCTCTTCACATTTTCCCGCCTCCGGAAACGTCAAGACTGTCAACTGTCAAATTGACAAACATCAAATCTGTCAACTGTCACACGTTAAACTGTCAACTGTCAAACTATGTCATTGACAATGACATCGCTCGCTGCACAGATTATACACTCGCTGTGTCGACCTTACCCAAGTAAGCCACTTGACGTTTCCGACTTGATAGTTACGACTAAACTCAATAGATGGCGCTAGGAGTTCCAATAATCACGGGCAGCACGGCGCTCACGCTCCGACACGGCCATCTTGACATTTCACACGTCCTCGTGTGAAGCAGTTGGTGGAATACCTGGAGACAAACAGCACCAAACAGTACACAACGTTTAACCACTCGGCCTTCCTGACCAAAGTTTAGGAAACTAGTCTCTTTCTTATTCCTTTACTCAATGATTTCAATTTAATCAAAATGTTAACTCATCTTCTATCTGATCAATTTTAAAATTTTCTAAATAGGTAGCTTTAAATCATTTACAAGTACTCCAACTCGACATTCACAATAAATTAACAAACCAGTCAATAAACAACGTTTGCACATAGAGAAATGATAATAAGTCAAACAGCACCAAGTATTATCAAAATTGACAAGTTTTACCTTGACAATTTGTGCATCTGGCTTATGAAACCATCAATTCTATCAAACACAAGATAACCTGTATCTAATAGTGACTCAAGACAACCGCTATCCGGCGTCTGATAGTCAATTTCTGCAAGAAAAGACAACCGCCATCCGACGTCTGACAACGACTCAAGACAACCTCTATGCGGCGTCTGATAGTCAACTAGCACTTCAAGACAACCTCCATCCGGCGTCTGACAGTGACTCAAGACAACCTCTATCCGGCGTCTGATAGTCAACTAGCACTTCAAGACAACCTCCATTCGGCGTCTGACAGTGACTCAAGACAACCTCTATCCGGCGTCTGATAGTCAACTAGCACTTCAAGACAACCTCCATCCGGCGTCTGACAGTGACTCAAGACAACCTCTATCCGGCGTCTGATAGTCAACTAACACTTCAAGACAACCTCTTTCGGGCGTCTGACAATGACTCAAGACAGCCTCTCTCCGGTGTCTGATAGTCAATTAACCCTTCAAGACAACCTGAAGGCATTAGGCGTCTGACAGGCATCACAACACTTAATTTGGTGTACTATCCTCAACCTATACTTCAGACAGCTAAGAATCATTAACACAGTGAGCATCAGTCAGTCATCATCACCACTATTATCACCATCACCTTCTTTACTATCATCATCATTATCAACATTATCATCGCCATCATCATCATCACATTCATCATCATCACTATCATATTCATCACCATCATCATCACTATCATCATCATCATCACTATCACTATCACCATCACCTTCATCAACATCACCTTCATCATCATCAACGCTTGCCACTCAGTCATGATTGCATTATAACTTTACAGTAACAAAAAAGCAAAACTTTGATCTGATCACCTGATGGAAGCAGAGATCCTCGAGATATAGTGACGTCCTCGCCTACTTCTACCTCCTCGTCTCGCACGCCGTCGAAAACACGAGTCGCAGAGATGTGCCGCTTCACGCCGCTTGGTGATGAAGTCACTTCTTTTGATACCACCATCGCTGTCAGCACTCTATGCCTCTGGTACATCAGCTGAAACGGAGAAGAAAACACACAGTATGCGCTCCAAAATCTTGTTCACTCACATTTTTGAAGATCCAAACACTTTTCAGATAGTCAAACATAAACTTTGTTAAGTCAGAAACTAATTAATTTCATAATTCTGAACACTAGTGACTAAACTGAATTCATATTCCTACATAGCAACAGCTGCTTACTCAAATTCACCACACTATGACTAAAAGTGTACTGACAGTGTACTAATGGTGTGCTAACAGTGTACTAACAGTGTACTAACAGTGTACTAACAGTGTACTAACAGTGTACTAACAGTGTACTAACAGTGTACTAACAGTGTACTAACAGTGTACTAACAGTGTACTAACAGTGTACTAACAGTGTACTAACAGTGTACTAACAGTGTACTAACAGTGTACTAACAGTGTACTAACAGTGAACTAACAGTGTACTAACAGTGTACTAACAGTGTACTAACAGTGTACTAACAGTGTACTAACAGTGTACTAACAGTGTACTAACAGTGTACTAACAGTGTACTAACAGTGTACTAACAGTGTACTAACAGTGTACTAACAGTGTACTAACAGTGTACTAACAGTGTACTAACAGTGTACTAACAGTGTACTAACAGTGTACTAACAGTGTACTAACAGTGTACTAACAGTGTACTAACAGTGTACTAACAGTGTACTAACAGTGTACTAACAGTGTACTAACAGTGTACTAACAGTGTACTAACAGTGTACTAACAGTGTACTAACAGTGTACTAACAGTGTACTAACAGTGTACTAACAGTGTACTAACAGTGTACTAACAGTGTACTAACAGTGTACTAACAGTGTACTAACAGCGCACCAACAGCGCACCAACAGTGAACTAACAGTGCACCAACAGCGCACTAACAGTGTACTAACACTGTACTAACATTGTACCAACACTGTACTAACTCTGCAGTAACATTGCACCAACAGTAAACATATTCAGAAACACTGATAAATCTACCAACTGTTAGCAGTGAATTCGAACAGAAAAGTGGTTACATTACAACAGAAAAGTGCTAACATTATATTACCACAGAATATGACATAACTAAGAAAGATTTCATTCTATTTCTTTATTTTTAGACTAAATTCCAACATCAATTCTGTTGAATGATGTCACCAACAACAAATTACTTAGCTCTTAATTTTAGTTAAATTCACTCCCTTGAATATTTTTGAAATAGAATGAGACTTCAATCTGGACCGATTTCTTTGTAATTTTCCTATTTCTATGCCGATCAATTCTTTTTTTGCCATAAGTAATCATAACCAACAGAAATACTTAGTGACTTTTCAGTTGTAAAATAAAATCAAAATAAAATTGTTACGACTGACCCTTATAAAGTGACCTTGTAGATTCGCCACGCTGGCTGCGCCGAGTAACAGGATGCTCTCGGCTTGTAATGCTGCACTCGCACCCGTCACTGCGTCGCCATCGTGCTGCCACCGTTGCATCGCTGCCGCCATTGCATCACCACTTGCGCTGCTAGTTGCTTTGCTCAGCTTCACAACCGTTGCCGCTGCAGTTGCACCACTGTCGCCGCTGCAGTTGCACCACTGTTGGCTGGTGAAGGACCTTGAGTGTGCGGCTTATCAGTGATGCGCCTTGTTGCTGTTCAGTCATGCACATGTCCGCCGTTGTGATCCAGGCACGCACGTTAACATCTTTTTTTGGAGGTCAAAGCCAGGAACGAACATTGGCACTCGAAGTAGGCGCACCCACGCTTGTACCAAAGCCATAAAATTGCGATTTTACTGCTCCATCAAATCAAACGCCATTTTTCGTCAATCACATTGATTTTCCGTTGCACGTGTGTTATTATCACACCTCATAACTTTTGATTCACTTTTCTCACCACGTGGGACGTTTGGATTGCATCCCGCTTCTGATGACGGAGTCAGGAGGCGAGCGGGGTGTCGTCAGGATAAGGTTATTCACCGCCAAGCACAAAATAATAGTTTCTTTACAATGCACAACCTCTATTCTTACAATCAACATCAAGTTAGCTCAAAAATAACGGATGATCGAACAGATTCACACGGGTTCACAGCGAGGTGAACTCAAATGAACGACCGTTCACTACGGCTGCCGGTAACAGAATGTCTTTACAGACTACCCACAGATCGCGCTCTTCACATTTTCCCGCCTCCGGAAACGTCAAGACTGTCAACTGTCAAATTGACAAACATCAAATCTGTCAACTGTCACACGTTAAACTGTCAACTGTCAAACTATGTCATTGACAATGACATCGCTCGCTGCACAGATTATACACTCGCTGTGTCGACCTTACCCAAGTAAGCCACTTGACGTTTCCGACTTGATAGTTACGACTAAACTCAATAGATGGCGCTAGGAGTTCCAATAATCACGGGCAGCACGGCGCTCACGCTCCGACATATATATTTTATAGTTTTAAACGCAACTAATTAGAAAATTAGCTACCTTATAAAATACCATCTTTCGTCTTCAGTTTAGTACATATTTTCTCCGCTATATCATATATTTATGTCCAAGTCATTTATAACTATATTTGATTTGATTAGGATGTTCGAAAATTCATTTTAGTTTCGATGTTCACTTGACAAAATTTTAATTACGAATTTGTTTTATTTACCTATGTCATTGAAAAAAAATTAGATATCATTACTTTTACGTACAATCATAGTATATTTCCGCCCTAATTTTTACGAATGCCAAAACTATATTTTATTTATGTATAATGCTATTATTACGTATATAAAGTAAATAAACGCTCCGATATATATACCTTTTATTAATTTTTGTAGTGAAATTATTTTCCTTATGTTTTAGGAGCGAAATTAAGAAAAGATTTTATGATCAGAAATAGTGATTAGGTAGGTGTATTTTGGTACTATTGAAAAGACAAAATTATTTTAACTAATATTACCTATTATTATTCGAAATATTTTCTTCATATTAGTGTCTTAGATTTTTTTAACCGCTGCTCTAGACGACCCGTTGTTTTGTGTTGTTTTGTAACAGTAAAGTTTTTCTATCCATAAGTATCAGTTGTTTTTAAATTAGATAAGAAATCTAATGCTAGTTAAGAAATGTATGTTGACCTAAAGCACAGAACTAAAGTACTTACCTGTAATTAATTTTGAAAAAAAAAATGTATTTTAATTAGTAAATAACAAACCTAGCAGATAAGTATTAGGATATACTTAGTTTTTTTTTCTTTTTCAGGGGGGAGGTGTAGTGTGTGTACTAACATATGCAACACACACGCATCTCTCCTCATATATAAGCTTTTACTTAGCATAATAAGAGCCAAATTCACCATTGATTTTAAACGCGATTAAGATCACGTTTTACGTATAGTTTAACGGTCGAGTTTGATACCCCGTTCCCCGTTTATTCCAAAAATCAATTTCACCTGGTCATTAAAAAAATTGAATCAAGATTTAACAAGGCATTGTTTATAACATAATTGTACATTTTTGTAATAAATTTTACTTTGTTGTTATGACAGTGACAGCCTTAAACTTGTTTTTTGACAAAGCGCGTTTAAAATCAATGGTGAAATTTGATCGCAGTCAGTCTTTAATTTAACGTCTCCTGGTCGCCTCCTTGCAATATATCAACCCATGGAAAAATAAATAATGACTAAAAATAATTATGTGTATTAATAATGTGTATTATTTTTTTCCTAAATTTTCCGAAAGTACTATATTTTTTGCAATGTTTTGAAAAAAATACTATTTTAACTCCAAAAAAGGTGGCAACCCTAGTTGTAGGTATTGTATGGAATTGACAAGCCTACGACACGTAGTTTTATAGTTTAAGGCTTATTTTAAAATTTTTAGTTAGCGAACGAAATGTAAAGTGGCCATTTGAGTAGAGGGGCAGGGCTGGTTCATTTCACGTATGAATCGCACAAGGACGCTTTTTGCGTTCGCTGTTTCATACCATGGTATGGTATGAAACAGCAGCCAATATCGTTTTTGTACTTCTGCGATTCATACCATGGTATGAAACACGGAAGCATTTTATTCAGTAACGTCGCGTAGAAAATTGTTAATAAAACTACAATTTTGGTTAAAACATTTTTTATTTATTTTTTATTAGATAAAAGGTGATCGTAAAACAAAGAATACAATATTTACTCATATGAACGAATACATAATAAGTTAAGTAACATCAGAAATCATATAAATCATCAGTATCTTTCGTATTGGCTTCACAGTATTAGCTACTAAAACTTATACTAAAAGTCACAGATTGATTAAGATTTATTTAAAATGAAATTTAAACGTTTGTGCAATGTTACTCGTTCTTTTTAATTAATTTGAGAAGTTGAGATAGATATTGGTTGTTTATTATACTTAAATAAAAAAAGAAAAAGAGAAAAATATATAGTTATTTATAAAGTTTTGGTCAAAAAATGCTAAATACTACAAATACTCATTACTCATACTCTCATACAAATGCTCATTTCTTCAAATGCCAGATTTTAGTTGATAATGAAGAAATAATATTTTAAATCACTTTCGATAAAAAAAACTTTTCTTCGTAATAAAAACGTCCAAAAGTACCAGGATCACATAAATATGGATAAGATTATTCTAAGATAAAAAAAACCTTTTTAGTTTATTTTACAACTAGCTTCTGCCCGCGACTTCGTCCTTGTGGATATTCAAGAAAATCCTTAGGGACACTTTAACCAGGTCGAATAGTATTCTATGTTTTAATTTCATCAAAATCAGAACAGCCGTTTTAACGGATTCACGTAATCACTCGGCGGGGACCCGCCTGATTAGGCGGCGATGCCTCGCCTTTTCCTCTCATACAATTAATCCCCTATTTCTCTGTAGGTACGAAATTTCATCAAAATCGGTTCAGTAGTTTAGGCGTGAAAGCGTAACAGACAGACAGACAGACAGAGATACTTTCGCATTTATATTTTTTTTCTTTTTAATTTAATTAAGTATGGAGTATGGATATTTGCAATCACTTCTCGATAAAAAAATATATTTACTTTTTTCCCCTAGTAAAAAAACGTCTCCAAAGTACCAGGATCACATAAATAATATAGAGTAGTAAGATGAATAAATAATGAAAAATATTAGAAAAAATCTTAATATAAAAATAGCATTGTGAATGCAAAAATCTAAAAGTTTTAATATAGAGTAGGTTAATTTCTATGATTAAAATATTTTTTTTTTCTTTTTTATTTTCAATCTTTCAGACTTTCATCTTTTAGACCATCTTTAGAAAAATCTTTTTTTCGAAAGTGAAAATAATAAAAAATACAAAAAATATTTTTTATCATAAAAGTCAACCTTCTCTTCTTTTATGTGATTCTAGTACTTTGGAGACGCTTTTATTACGCAAAGAAAAAAACGTGCGTAAACATATTTAAAAAGCGCAAACGACGCCTATCTGCGGAGTCATCACATCACTAGCAGGCAACACGCACTAGCCATAGACTTTCGTCCATAGACTTTCGTCGTGAGACACTGAAGTAAGTTGGACGCAAAGATTTTTCGAAGCTTCCTGAATGCTGCCCATCTGAGTTGGATTCGAGGAAAATCTCTTTCTCGAAGTTGGACTTGCCTGTTTGTCCTAAGTATGCATAATGGTCAACAACTTTGAGTGTAGAGTGTAGTGTTCCCAATTTGAATTGGAGCGTGTACAACATGGGCATTCGACATGATTTTCGTCTTATCCATGTTTATTCTAAGACCCACTTTTGGAAAGTACTACGGAGATCTACGAGCATTGTGTTCAGGTCTTCCATGGTCTCCATAAGAACTATTCCATTTCAACTATATTATACTATTATTATTATTATTATACCTGAAGAAAGAGTTCACCATAAAGAGATGCCATTTAACCACCTCACGCCGTTGATTGACGTTGCTGATTGGTCTTTTTTTGTACGGGTTTACATTTACCTGATAATTTTTGAAGGTACAGTTGATGTACGCGTGTTACCACCACTTTAAATATAATGAACTAGCGGCCGCCCATGGCGTGCGGATTCTTATATGTATACAACGTGTAACAGAAAGGGGGTATCAACCCGAAAGGAGGTCAATTTACTCGTGAATCTGAACATCTTCCAACAGGAAAAAAAAATCAAATCAAAAAAAACATTTGGACTCTCCATAGAAAATTTGAATTTGCCGCCAAAATTTTGTATGGAGAGTTCAATTTTTTTTCTGTTGGATTGTATTCAGTATCACGAGTACATTGACCTCCTTTCGGGTTGATACCCCCTTTCTGTTACACGTTGTAATAGATGTAAAATAACATATTGGCACTTCTAAAAACTATTGTAAAATACTTGATTCGTAAAACTAAACCCACTAGCGACAGTCCTATATTGATAAATAAATAAATTCGTGTCATAGTTCAAATCACGAAAGATGACCACAAATGGCGCTCATCTTCGTATCATAACTCATGAAGGAAAGACTTAAGACAAAATAATATTTCATACATTTAAATAAAATATAATATATCTATGAGAATATGAAATATTATTTTGTGAGTTATGATGCGAAGATGGGCGCCATTTGTGGTCATCTTTCGTGATTCGAACTTTAACACTTTTGTGCACGACTGTTAAGTTATAATAAATTTTAATTAGTTCTAATCGACGAAGTCAAAAAATTCACAGATCTCGTGCCTTTCACGACCTTCTTCTGGTACATTGAAAATGAATTTAATGAATTAAACACAACAAAATTTATTTGTAAATATTTAATTTTAATCAATTGTTAGACATTACAATAGACAACACAATAGACATTAATATTTTATTGAAAGGTATCTTAAGTACTATAACTAAAACATCTAAGAATTTCTACACAAAATTACCTAATAAAAAATCTAATCAAAATCAAATGCAGCCAGCGACCATTGTTTACTCATGTGCCGCGACCGCGAGCGAGACTCGGTGGCGTCGACTTCATCATCACTCGAATGTGCGATAACATTTTAGTGGGCTAAAATGTTATCGCACATTCGAGTGATGATAAAGTGCAAGATATGGGTATCTTACTGCAATTATAAACCATGTTTACCTAGGCATCTTCACACTCTTATTCAGAGACCGTTGTAAAAATTCATTTGATTGAGACATGCCAGATCGAGTAATTTTATATCTCGAACTTGAAATAACTGCAACCCACGAATATAATTACAAATCTTCTTTTCTGTGTGTACCTACCTATTGAGACCCTCGGCTTCGCCTCTGGCCTCAAACTACAACTCTATTCTATTCAACTTTTGCTCAAGATTAGTTTTTACACACAAAAAAGTACCGGGGCATCACGAAATCCCATGGTGCAGTAATGTTTAGGAAATACCAAAACAATAGAAACATATGCGTCGAATTTTTTTTTTCAATGCCCATGTTACTTGCAAGACATAGGCTGGCTGGCCTTTTGCATAATAATTATAGAGAAACGTTAACGTAATAATAAATAAATGGTATCGTGTTCTTAGTACGGGTATTATTAATGTTTTTTTTAACTTAGCTGTTATACCAAAGAAACACCAAAGGAGATAAATTATACCAATATTCCATCTTAGTCCTCCCTGACACTTCCCATCAGGTGAAAGTGAGGTCAAACGCGCAGACAGTCCACACATAAAAAAAAACTAAAATTTGGCAATGTACTAAAATTATACAATATCATTCCGCAGAGCTTCAACTGGGTATACCAATTTAGTACTGAAAATACTTAAAACCGTCACACTGCTCAAGATGCTCGCAGCGCGCACCCGTTTATAGCAACGCCAAGCTCCTCCTTCTTTTCCGTACCCATAATAACTCTAATTGCAAGTAAAATAATATTTGTACTAATTATGTATTATCATTTTAGTCAATTAAAACCATTAAAACTTAAGGGCACTTAAGAATACAGTCTGTGTAGTAACATAGAGTAACATGAGTAAATCGTAAATTGAGCCTTTTTAAATATAAATATTTTCCAAAATTTTACGTTTCTCGAAAAAAAAAAAAAAAGACTCCAGATCTAGAATCAATCTATGAGTAAAAAATATGAAAAGTTCCAAAAGTTAATTATAAAGACCTTTTAGCTTTTTCTTCCTAAACGCTAATTTTTAGTGGTTTTCCGGGATTTTCTCAAGAAATTGTAAAATTATAATAAAACAAAAATAACCATCATGTAGCCCTTATAAATACGCACCTTTTGACACCTCAATCATTTATCTAGACCTAGAACTAACAACGCTAGTCGCACTTTTACTGAAATCGGGGCCCCTACTGCAGCGATCGAAAAAACATTTTCAATGTTAAAATGCTTCTGCGATTCTCACCATGGTATGAATCGCAGAAGTACAAAAACGATATTGGCCGTTTCATACCATGGTATGAAACAGCGAATTCAAAAAGCGTCCTTGTGCGATTCATACCGTGGGATGAAACACTCATGGTATGAAACGACGAAAGACCCTGATGTTCGTCCCACTCCGTGACACTATTGACTCACGAATAAGTTTCAATATCAAGTAATTTAAATGACGAATTGCGTCGGACTAATAGGTACCTATTGATTTCTTTTTGTAATAGGTCCTCTGGCACAGAATACATAATAGTACAAAGTCCTCTGGTTCATATAAAACTTTCTTCATTTTAGGACTCTAAGGGGAAATTAAACAAAGGGAAATAAAAACAAGTATTTGTTATTAATTTAATATTTATACATGGACGTATTCATGCCATACTTCCTGGGCATAGTTATCGTACGTCGCTGGGTGATAGAATTCGAAAAGAAAGTCAGCTGGCATATTCAAATTGGAATGCAAGAATAACTCATGAACTTCTATTTTGTATATAATGTTCAACATCACGTAATAGGCGTTTCCCTGGCAGTAGTATATTGGTAATCTACTTCTTCTAAACAAGTACCTATGGGGCACCATAATCTTCATAACTACGCACTGCATGCGGAATCTTATCGATTGATTGTCCATTAGAAGCTGAAATAAAAACATCTTTAAGGCCAAGCCACACAGCCGGCGTGGCGTGACGGGACGGGACGGCGACGCGACGCTGAGCAGTTGTAATGTACAAAATACTATGGACGACGTCACAACTCACACAGACCGGCGCGACGTGTCGCGTCCCGTCGCGCCACGCCGCCGTCGCGCCGAGGCTTCCAGTGACTGCGCCCACTTTCAACTGGACCCATGGGCGCAGTCGCCGGATTGAATTGTTTTATTATTTTTCTTCCGTCAACTGCGCCCACTTTTGGACATCTATTGTTTACATAAAATTAGTACAGTTGGAAGAAAATTTGAAATAAGAGCTTTTTAAGATTTATTAATATTCACATGGATTGACTTCTAAGAAAATTTAACATAAATAAGGCTCCAGAAGGATGTCAAAATATTATTCGGCTGCATTGGAAAAGCCTCTCATTCAAATATCAAAGAAGGAAAATGCTTCCAACAATCGAAAGGAAAATAAAAGTTGATGGTGTTGTAAATTAATTAATACGTGGTGAAATATGTGTTGGATATTGTTTAGAAAAGTTAACAAATTGTTGAAGTTTATGTAAGACTGATATTTTTTTTATTTTTTTTACACTTACACATAGTTTCATTATATAGAGAAAAGGTTATTGTTTAGAGAGTAGGTACTGATTTTTAATAGTTTAATTATATAAAAAAACCTTGATTTTTAAATATTTTTTTGACATTAAAGGCCTGTTTCAGAGCGTAAAAGTAAGTTCTAAGTAGCTTACTTGACAGATAATTTGACATAATTTTCATATCGCAACTTACTGTTAAATCATTTATCAAGTAAGCTACTCAGAACTTATTTGATTGTGAAACAGGCTCTTAAATATATTGAATATTACTAGCAGCCGCCCGCGGCTTTCACTCGCGTGGTTCCCGTTGCTGTGGGAATATCGGGATAAAAAATATTTTATGTATTAATCTAGGCTATCTACTATCTGTGTGCTAAATTCCAACCAAATCCGTTCAATAATTGTTGCGTGATTAAGGAACAAACATCCAAACATCTAAACATCCAAACATCCAAACCCACAAACTTTCACATTTATAATATTAGTAGGAAGTAGGATAGTAGGATTAGCACTTACAAAAAAATGCTTTTTATTATTTAGTTATTGTTTAGAGAGGACTGATTTTTAATATTTATGTACATAATTATAAAAAAAAAACTTTTTTTCATTATTCATATTGATTATTAACACCTACAAAAAATTCTTTTTTAGACATAGTTCTAATATACGTACTTAAATTTTCTTTTATAAATTTTATTAAAAAAATCATGAAAATATAAGTGATGTTCTTAAAAAACTCTTTTATGTCAAATGCTTTTTCTTCTAACTGTACTAGGATTCGATTTAAACAATAGATATTTTAGGCATATCAAAAGTGGGCGCAGTTGACGGAAGAAAAATATTAAAATAATTCAATCCGGCGACTGCGCCCATGGGTCCAGTTGAAAGTGGGCGCAGTCGCCGGAAGACTCTCGCGCCGAGCGTGAATACAGATCGGAGCGCGGCGGGGCGCGGAACGTTTAGGCGTGATCACGCCTGCAGTGTGAACTCTACCGTCGCGCCAGCCATCCCGTCCCGTCACGCCGCGCCCCGTCGCGCCACGCCACGCCGGCTGTGTGGCTTGAGCTATTAATCAATTATTGTTGTTAGCGTTAGCGTATTGTAAGTACCTATAGTGAAAAAAAAATTCACAGATTTTACTGTCCCCGCAAGAATCGGAGCATTGAAAATGAACACAAAAATTTACGAAAAAACCAAAATCAAATCAAATGCAAAATCCTATTATATTTTTAAAGTTACCTAGGTAGTACACCTATTTATTTTTAAGCGCCCGCTGACTGCCTCGACGCGGCCGAAATAATATTAACCAATTTTAAAAATTGCAAGGAATGCACTGCTCGTCTGCTTCTGCATCTTTTAACACTATTACCATGACGATCGGCCAATAATCATAGAAGCTACATCACTTTTTATGTACGGAATCAGCCGTTTTTCTACAATTCCAAATCTAAAGGGACCACCTACAGGTCACAATTATAAACTGATTTTTAAAATTATTTCGCCATTTGAGAGCTAAACTAATACCTTAGGACTCTTTTTTTTTTTTTTTTAAGTTAAGTTTTTTTATTTTTATTTTCAAAATTCAAACGTCCACACGTGTCTCGATAAATTCCCCAACTTTTGGTACTATTTTCATTTCGATCCTCCCAAAATCCTCAGAGATATGGCTAAAAATACGTCTCAGGCGATTTGCATCTGATAACCATTTTCAATGGTAAAATAATTGGGAGACAATCACCGGCAGAAAGCTTATTACCGATCTTCAAGTGACAGTTACTCAATCCTGACCGGTATCCGCTACCGCAGTGGGTAACGGTATACCCGACCGATATCCCGACCGCTATTTTGTATGGCATTACCGCAGCTGTTGCGAAACCGGAACCGATTACCGGATGGGTAAGCGGAACGAACCGCGTGTTCGACCTAAACCTTTTCGTAGAAAATGTCATGTGGATTATTATTTAAATAAACAGTACTTTGAGTATGTTTTTTAGACACTATTCCCTACACATGTGCCGAAAATCGCTCATACACGATTTATTTCCCCCAGATTGGCAGTTTTTGGTGTTCGTTCGATGGGTCATAATGTCAATCGGGTTCTATAGAAAAAGTAGTAAGTAAGTAGTTAGAAGTAAATACTTACATAAACATACTTTCCCTGAGTTGATTCAAATGAAGGGAAATGTATTTCAGCCTTTTTTGCCAAGAAACTTGCAACCGTAGACTCTGGTCTGCACCAACCAAACTTATATACGCTGTGGAGAGCAACTGAAATCATATTATAACAAGTGAATGAATAAAAATATAGTGTTTCACCCAATAAATTATAAGTACTACGTACAACAAGAAGGTGCACGCCGTATTTCTCTCCCTCAGGACGACTTCGTCATTTTCTTAAACTTGACAGTTTTCTAACTTGTCTCATTATTAACTCGGCTCTTTCTAAGTTGGTCTCTTTCTTAAACTTGACACTTTCCTTACTCGTCTTATTTTTAACTCGGCTCTTTCTACAATTTTCGGACTCGTCTCATTTTTAACTCGACTCTGTCTCTTTCACTGTTTTTCCTCTCTTCTTAGCCGTGGTCCGCCGGACCATTTCACCTAGGTGAACCACGGACGGTCCTTTTTTTCTCGTGGTTCACCTGGGTTTAACTGTTAATAAAAGCACAAAAAGATTTGATAGATAAGTAATAGAGAACGATTATTCCGAACCTAACCCAAAATCCTACTTTATTTATATTTAATTACGAAATAATGTTTTGATATAAAATAAAATAAATAAAATTCAGTCAAAAGTACCAGGGCAACATAACTTAAAAGGAGTTATTTCGATTTATATTTTTGAAAAATTAAAGAGCTAAAAGAAATCTTCGCGGCATGAAATAAAAATAACTCCTCGTAAGTTATGTTGCCCTGGTACTTTTGACTGAATATAACATTTCGCATGCCCTACCCTACCTACCTTATAGTAGTGTATCGAACTTCGTTCGCAAACTTTGTGGACAAACAAACAAACAACCAATCAAACAAACTAACAAACGAGAAAGCAACCTAATAAAAACGTGTTAAAATGATGAAGTCGTCCAGACAAGTTTAAGAAAGAGACCAAATTAGAAAAAACCTACTTAAAAATGAGACAAGTTAGGAAAGCGTCAAGTTTAAGAAAATGACGAAGTCGTCCGGAAGGGGTATTTCTGTGTATACGTAAATACACTTTATCCTTAAGACATTAAAGTTTATATTACAATAGAAAAAAACTGCAGTCCAGTTGAGATAGCAAGTACGAGGCGAGGGTGTCTCTTTCTATAACAGGGATCCCCAAACTATTTTGGTCAAATGACCCCTTTTCCAAAATGAACTGTTACCTCAGACTAGGTCTATCTCTTTTATTTATCGGCACCTATTTTCTGGCATCCCCACTTGATCACTAAGGAATCTAACTCGGGTGAAACCACGAACATCCAACTTGTTATCATTAATCTACTCAGTAGTTTAATACGTCCATAAATGTGCACTTAAATATTCTAATGCTATCATTTTTTATAATAAAACTGCTTAGGTTCAAACCTATGACATCATCTGCTTCAAATTTTATCAAAAGCGGTTCACTACACGAAGCATGAAAGCATATCGAACAAATGCTTTCGCGTCTTCGCAATGATCGAAGTTTCGCGTTTATAAGTTAGTTTAACTAATAATAACAAATTGCATAAAAAAAGAACTAGTCTATTTGTTTTCAAACTTATGGTTACCCTATAGAGCGAGACAAACTGACCTCGTACTTTCTAGCTCAAGTGGACTGTTTTTTAGCCGCAGAGCACCTTCCTGTTGTACGAAGTACTTATAATTTCCTTGGTTTCACCAAAGAAAAATCGGGTCCATATTCGGTTGCATAAAACAGAAAGGCATATTATTGCACTGCATAACGTTTTTTGGCATACTCATCATTTCGCATAACGTTCATACAGAATAAATCATAACGCATACTTTTTTTCCGCATAACCTCTATTGTAATAATAATATATCGGCACATTTCTTTTTTGCATAAATGTTTTCGCTATACCGATTACTAATCATACCATTTATTGGCATATCAATCTTTATCATAAATATTCCAAGTCATATTTATCAAATATCATAATGTTAACGGCTAGAAATTATACTAACAAATTAGTAACACAATAAATAAAATTTATTTATGTTTTATAGTTTAGAAACTTTGCTATAATTGAGGCATAGGCGTATAGAGTTGACCATGACCTTCAGGCATGCAACATGCAAGCAAGCATGCAGCATGCAAGCAAGCATGCAGCATGCATGCAAACATGCAATATGCATGCAAGCATTGTGGAGCTCCGCTCGCTTCGCTCGCTCCGCTGCGAGTGGTCAAAACACTAACCTAACCTAACCTACCTATAGTGCATTAAAAGTTTTTCTTTATAGCGGGGGGCCTCGGGCCCCCCGACCCCCCCCCCCCCCGATCAGGGGGGCCAGCCCCCCTGACAAGACAAGCAAGCGAAGCTCAAGGGCACTACCTACCTTTTCTCGAAGTACTTCGTCGTTTTTTTGAACCCTCATATCTTGGGTTTGGAGTATACCAGATAAACAAAATTTTCGGAATATAATGTCAGTAGTAAAGTTATTAAACACACAAAGTTTCAATTGCATAGCTCTTATAATATAGATTTTATTGATATCTAAAAAACCCCAATTTCGTCACTGACTCACTCATGATCATCAAAACTCATAGGGTACTTCCTGAAGTCCTAGAAAGCTGAAATTTGGTATGTAAGCTAGTATTAGTACACACACAACAAAAAAAATATGAAATTGGACTTTAACTCCCCAACCGCTTAACCCTCAAAACTTGGGTTGGGATTATATCAGAAGCACAAAATTCACACAACTCAGGATAGGATGTCTGTAGTAGACTTATTAAATATACAAAGTTTCAATTGCATAGCTCTTAAACTTTGGATTTTATTGATATCTAAAAAACCTCAATTTCGTCAAAACTTACTGATAATCATCAAAATTCCTAGGGTACTTCCCGAAGTCCTAGAAAGCTGAAATTTGGTATGTAAGCTAGTATTAGTACACAAACTGCAAAAAAATTATAAAACTTGGAACTTTTACCCCCTAACCCCTTAAGTATAGGAATTTAAATTTGGTTATTTATCGTAGTCCCTAGAGTAAATCCAACGATGTCGGATACGCTAGAGAGAAACTGTCAAACTCACGCAATCGCTTTGCAATATCGCATACGAAAGTGATTTTTAACCGACTTCCAAAAAGGAGGAGGTTCTCTGTTCGTCTGTATATTTTTTAAACTTTTAGATTTTTGCATTCACAATGCTATTTTTATATTAAGATGAATAAATAATGAGAAAATATTAGAAAAAATCGGCCAATTTTTTCTAATATTTTTTCATTATTTATTCATCTGTATATTTTTTTTTGTGTATGTCCGCCGATTACTCGAAAACAGCTGGACCTATTGAAATGATTTAAACGTTATTACATTAGGTAAACTCCCAAGTTGGTCTCATTTTTTAAAATTTGGAAATCAGTTCAGTACTTTTCAAGTAATCTTGAAAAAAGTACGAAAATAGTATGAGTTTGTGTGAATTACCTCGATGATAATGGTCGTATTACTTCTTTGTTTATGAACTGAACAAGATAATTATTTTTTTGTTGGAAGAGGGGTATCTGTGTAGTTTATTAATCGACTTAAAAAGGAGGTTCTCAGTTTGACCCGTATGTATGTATGTTTCTTCGCAATTATCTCACGTTTGGCTGAGCCGATTTTACTATCTAAATAATATACCTACAAGGTACCTACACTAAAAATAAAAAAATAAAAATTGTTTAAAAAAACAAAGTTTAAGAAAGGCTGAAGTACAGATTCCTTTTTTTATTCTAAAAGCCCCACCCGACTTCAATACACGTGTTTTTATTATTTCGAATATTATTTCTTGCTTTTTAGACGTAGGTTTTTTGAAGTCGGTTTTTTTTAAACAATTTTTAATAGGAAACAATCAAAACGAAGCACGGACGCAGCTGCGTGTATCGCATTAAACTTTTCGTAATAGACCCTCAGACACTATTTTGCTCTTTGCACTGTCACTTTCTGCGTTAAAGAATAAAATAATATCACAGCATAAATAAATTATTTCTACCACAGAATAAATAATAGTAGTAGTACGCTTTATAGTTGACGTTGATCGAATTTTATACGATTTTAGACCACAATAAATTCTGACCCCAGCTTGCTTTTCCGGTATATGGAGAGTTACTTACAAAAAGAAGTGAAATCCCACCAAAAACATTTGCATTATAATGCTGCCAAGACCTCGCACTGTCAAAAATTCACAGATTTTACAGTCCCCGCAAGAATCGGAGCATTGATAATGAACACAAAAATTTACGAAAAACCAAAATCAAATCAAATGCAAAGTCCTATTATATTTTTAAAGCTACCTAGGTAGTACCTATTTATTTTTACGATTGTGACACTCGGCTCCGCCTCGTGTCACAAAAGCGCCCGCTGACTGCCTCGACGCGGCCGAAATAATATTAACCAATTTTCAAAATTCCAACGAATGCACTTCTAGTCTGCTTCTGCATCTTTTAACATTATTACCATGACGATCGGTCAATAATCATAGAAGCTACATCACTTTTTATGTACGGAAACAGCCGTTTTTCTACAATTCCAAATCTAAAGGGCAACTATAAACTGATTTTCAAAATTATTTCGCCATTTGATAGCTAAACTAATACCCTAGGACTCTTTTTTATTTTTTCTTAAGTCTGTTTTTTTTCCGAAATATTTACAATTTAGTAAACAAACATCCCCCAAAAAACCCGGAGTTTTTGGAATTTCGCAAAATTCCAAAAAAAGTTACCAGTAGATTTTCAAAATTCAAACGTCCACACGTGTCTCGATAAACACCTCAACTTTTGGTACTATTTTCATTTCGATCCTCCCAAAATCCTTGGAGATATGGCCAAAAATACGTCTCAGGCGATTTGCATCTGATAACCATTTTCAATGGTAAAAGTTATGAGAACTCATGTAGAGCCAAGCTTTAACTCTACGCGCCCTTTTGAAGTAAAGGCTTGTAGAGTTAGGGTGCGTAGAGTTAAAGCTTGGCTTTACATGAGGTCTCATAACTTTTTGACAGTGCGAGGTCTTGGCAGCATTATACATGAAAATGTTTTTGGTGGGATAGTTTTGTGCATTCACTAGACCCTTTTCGCTATTCAAACATCAAATGACTCAATAAATCAAACTGATGCAAACGCCGCGCCGCGCCGGGACATCTCTTTTATTTATTCCAAAAATGTATATGAATTTTCAGCGGCATAAAACCTCTTTGTTGTTTGTTACTAAAAAAATAACTGATTTGCCGGTTATTGGGAATGCTCTGTTTACTCGCATAGAACTTGCAGTAAGGTACTTATTTAACTTTGTAGGGATAATTCTATAACCAACTAGTGTTTTATATATTATTGCACGCGTTTGTTGTAGCTCGGTTTATGGCCCTAAAAGCGATTTATTAGGACTCACTTTACGAGCAAGTGTGTTGAAAAGAATATTAATTTAACGGTCAAAACTATTTACGGCCAAATACTCAAAATCTTAAAGTTAAGGCCACCTTAAATTCAAAAAAGTTGCCGGATTTGACAGATTACGGCTTCCTTAAAGTTAAGGAGACCTTCACTTAAGATTTTAGCTAAGAAACCTTTGAGTATTCGGCCGTTATTCTTATAAAAAAATATAAACGAAATGTTAATTAACTACGAAGTTACCTCTTGGTAAAAGTTCGTCTGATATTTTTTCCACTGGCTCATCCGCTCCCGCTATCAGAAAATTAAGTTGCCTCCGTTGAGCAGATCCCTGGTGAGCTGGCACGGCCCGCCAGCCTCTACAAACATATGCTAAACATCGATGGAAAAGTATTAGTCACGATCTATGAAAATAAAAATATAAATAAAAAAATGCAACCTATTTCAATATTTATTTTCACAGACACCGCTTTTATGTAAAAAGAAACAGGTACCTACCAAATGTAGAAATTGTCAATAAATGAACAAGCATTTCAAAATGACTTCCGATTGATTATTTAATGCTTTATATTGTGCTTGTACGTTTCTGTAGCTGAATGAAGAATGGCAATGAAAGACCAATTCAGTGGTAAGATGTTTATTGAAATTCCAGAAAAAGTTAACATCCGTAGATTTTCAAAGGAAAATACTAAAGGTGCGGGCACATTTGTCGAACGCCACGCGTTATTATAACACGTGTTAACATGCCGTCAGATGACATCGCGATGAAATACATGGCACATGGTCGGAAAAGTTGTACTGATCGAGGATCAGAAGATTATCGCAAATAAAATTGGCAAGAAGCTTGAGAAAATCCTTCACTTCCGGTTAAAATCACTTTTGAAGGACTTCCGGCCAGTTATGGCTTGGCAGACTTAATTATTCTCAAACACAGTATTATTTTAAAACGTTTATAATAATTTTCGTCAAGATATCACATGACGTAGGAAAAGGTATCCGGTGACCATATTTAGGAACTGACAGATTTATGTAAACTCTAATAATAGTGTGTTTGAGAATAAATAAGTCAGCCAAGCCATATCTGGCCGAAAGCCCTTCCATAGTGATTTTTAACAGAAAGTGAAGGATTTCCTTAAGCTTCCGACCAATTTTATTTACGATAATCTTCCGATTCTCGCTCTGCACAACATTTCCGACCGTGTGCTATGCATTTCATCGTGACGTCATATTATTATGACGTAGGCAATATTGTCGCGGGCTTACGGACCATAACCCGTCCATATAGAAACGGCGTGTTAACACGTGGCGTCAGACAAATGTGCCCGCATCTTAAGTAGGTAAGTCACAAACTTACCGTACATTTTTACTGCATTCATGCTGCTTTTTAAAATTATAAATTTAAAGCAAATTTAAATACCTACTACCTGTAAGTTATAAAAATGCAATTTACTTAAAGTATAATTAAATGTGTCTAATATGTACACAATAGATTGATAAGGATATACAAAGTCACGATTAAATAAAAATTGTGAATACATTAGTGTCTCATATCAGTGTCCATTTCGAAACATTCGTTGATATATTTTTGAAGTGGTCAATTGCAGCTATACCTACTTTAAACATATTAACCAGTCTTGCACTTTCTGTTTCTTTCAAGAACACTTTATCTTTTAAAGAATACGCGAGACCTATTAATTTAAAGTACTGATTAGTAATATGCAAGAATTAAAAAAAAATGATTAATAAATTCGTCTGTTATTTTTCCTATCTTAACCACTGCTTATAGTCGTGATACTATTTCTTGAAGATGAGAATTGAGGTTTCATTACAGTCACCCATAAATTTCTAGTCGTTGGATCGCATATTATAAAATATATAAACAAAACAAATCCTTGTACAGTAGATGTTAAGCAAAATATATATGAACAAATAATACTTCCAGAAAACGACATGATCCCAAATATCCAAGTTAAACCTAATAAGAAAAATAAAAATATTGACAATCTGAATTGAGCGCACACAAGGCTTTTGTCAGTAGCTCGCATATCTGATTTTCTTGAAATCGCTTTTATGACTAATATAAACAAAACAATATTAACAATCAGAATTATACACACTGGCAACACAACACCTAAAATCATATAAATGCCACTTGGATAGCAGATACAGCGTTGCGATTCAGGATGAGGAATATAATTTTCTCTGTCTATGAGCAGAACAATTATTACCGGTATGCTCGGCACACCCCAACCCAATAATGCAATCTTGATCATAAATTTAGATGGCCTAGATACACCTAAAACTCTGACGTATCTAAAGAATTGTAAAATTGCAGTAATAAGCATCCACATAAAATTTGTTAGCACAGAATAATGGAAAATCGCACCCAAAATGATACAAATGATTTTAATGTGATGCGTACTTTCGGTTATCTCGTGTATTTGTAAAACTAATGACCTATCTACATTAAAGAGAATAATTAATATCAAAGGCAATGCGATAGCCGATGAAAGTTGTAACAATACTTTCGTTCCCGTTTTTTTTCTCCACATGTCAAAAACAATTGCTGTTATCCAAATACCCATTATACCCATAAGAGATAAGCTACTACCAATAAGTGTAATTATATTTAGCGCTTTTTCGTGACCTGCTACAATTAAAGTCTCATCTAACCCTACATTTCCATTTATATTAATTAACTGGCCAAAATGTGTTAAGTGATAACATTCACATATTGTAACATTGTTTACATTAGTAATTAATGTACAGCCACGACCTGACCATACCCCCGGAATATTTCCTGTCTCACTTTGAAAGTCCCAAAAGCCACACTTTTTAGACTTAGCAGTAGCATGCCTTATATCTCTAAATATTATTGGTAAGGAGAACTCTGAGTTTGTTGAATATCCCGGTACAGAAACTTCAATAATACGGCTGTTCACTACGTAATTGTTTTTGGTAAGCTGCTGAAATATTACATCTTCGTAATAAACGTTAATAACTATATGCATATATCCATCTCTATTTGGATTACTCTCTAAATTATTTAATGCCTCGATTGGGAACCACGCTGCTACTTCCAAATTTTCGATAAAAACGATATCATCAATGGTTGTATTTTTATACAACGGTTGGATTTTCATTTCATCAAATTTGTAAGAGTTTGCAGTTTTAATGACTGCTATCCCTGTAATGTTACTTTCATCGGGATAGGATATCTGTACAATGAACCTTGGTTGAACGGCTAATTGATAAGTTTTATCTTTTTTAATGGCCGTAGAGTTACTGGTTGTTAAGCTTTGTCGTGTTATCATAGCAATGATATCATTAACTGAGTCTAATATGACGTTAGTGGAGTTCATGGTCTGAGCCAATCGTAAATTATTTTCATTAACCACCATTATTCTGTCTATAGCCCAGGCCAAATTTTGTATGTCTCCTGTTTCAACCGAGCTTTCATCTTTGTAAGAAGTACTCAAAATCTGCTGAAAACATACTGATAAATAATAGATATCAGCTGGAATGATGATATCGGTGTCATTTAACACTTTTTGCAAGCCAGTTGTAAGAAAACGGGAAAGAAATTCATTCCCTAAATTTCCTTGTATCAAATTAAATAGAATTCTAGTTGTAATAGTTGGTTCATAACTTTTGTCACATTGACCTATTACTGGTCCCCAAAAACTTCCAAAGAGATAGGAACCATAACAGTGTCTATTAACAGGAACGCCGTTAGTTTGTAGGCAAAATTGTTTTGGAGCAGCAATGTTACCTATAGGAGTTAAATCCCAATATAACGCTATGGAGTCTTGGGAAATAGTTGGTAAACAATAAATTGAACTTGACATATTCACAAAAGTATAGTTATATGTTGGGAATCCCGTCTCGATATTTTTTATAAGAGCATTGTATGTACTCAATAAATTAAGGGCTTCTACGTTAAATGTATTATTAATAGAAATATGAACATGCAGTAAAACTTGCATGATGTTGTTATGGTATTTTAATACATCCATTAGTATAACTTTTTTGGCTCGTAAGATCATGTTCAAATTATCTACTAGTCCAATCGAATCAATTTGAGTAGTATTGTTAATTTCATCTAAGCATATATGCATGTCCAATATAAGAGAAAATACATGAAACTCACTGCCTTGTGGATTTACTACAATTTTTTCCGTAGAAATTAATGAGAAATTTTTTGTATGTCCCTCACACCAATAACTAGCTGATCTATCGGTCACTAAATTTATTTCAAATATTGTTTTCTCTATAAGTAAACTTTCAGAAGTAAAGTTAGACTTCAAAGATCTAATAGATACAAAGGGCGTTTTTTCAAAAATATCAATGACTTTAAAAAATCCCTTTGCATCAGAAAAGCACTGCACACCTCTATCATTTTGGCTATATTTCCATAAACCGGATGGAAAGAAAACAGTCAGGTAAATTGTATTATTAAGGGCATTATATTCGAAAAAAAGTTCTGTTTCGCCGTAGATAATATCAGCTTCACAAGCCATACATGGTAAACTGTTAGATGTACGCATCAAACCTATAGTCCCAACGCTATTGATAACTTTTTTCAAGTTTGAGATATATCCTTGATCTGTAAATGCATCAATACTTGTATTTAAATGAGCACTCGAGTTGGCGTTTCTGACGTTTTCCGTAATTGAATCCGAAGAAAACCAACACCACATAGAATCTGTCATGTTCTGAAAATCTGCTATTTTAGTAAATATAAACTTTCTTAAATCGGTATTCTCACCATCACCCATAGGTCTTTTACATTGACTATTAAAAAAGTCTTGGAATGTTAAAGCAGTATTAGAGTTTTCGATTCCATAACACCTTCCATCATCAAGCATGTGACGAAAAGCATAATATCCATCTGGACATTTTGCAGGGTAATTCAAGTCGTTGATATAAAAACAGAGACTAGGAAACTCCAAATTACATGTTTCTGTTTTCATGAGTCTGGTCTGAGAATCTAGTACCAGACAGTTTTTCAAAAGAGAAGGTCGAAAAGGCAAATGTTCATTAACTGCGACAGTTTGTGCCCAGTTTGGACCAGGGATATGCCATACGACAGGAGCAAATATTTTTTGCCGTCTAGCTGGTAACCAAAAATATTTATGTTTAGACGTATTTAGAGAATCAAATAGCGATTCGGTTTCGTTTCTCGTTAAATCAGTAATTACTGTTGCGCCTCCACTTCCAAAACAAGGGTTATTCCACGTCGATGTTATACCAATTTGATAACAATATTTGTTGTTACTTTCTGATATTTTATTAAACCCTGGGGGACACGTGAGAGAGTCAAAATACTTGACAGCCTTGTCGCATGGTTGTAGTTGGTTTGCATTCGGTATCCATCCGCCATTTGTGCAGTTTCTTGTTATCAAAGTCTCATTAAAAAAACAAAGCGGATCTGATTGTACATTGCTCGCTATTGGGCTCTCGGGCCAAGTGACTTTTATACCCGTTCCTGTGGCCTCTTCAGAACAATCCTGAAGATACACATATTAAACATTATTTGCCAGAATAGATAGTAGGATATATGATATTTTATTTAATTACTTACTTACCTGTTTGCTTAATCCGATAGTTATCACAAGACTAATGTAGTAAAAAATCCATATATTTATGCAAATCATTTTTCCACGCATGCACAAGGAGGCTCAACGGTTGTCCTCTAACTGTGATTTTTATCAATAGGGCTATAAGTATCTGCGATATTTTTATACATGACGTTCACAATAAAGTTGCATAAATTTATATTTTTATTATACATTGTATATAATACTTTGAAAAATGGTCGAATTCAACATGATAACACACTAATCTAGTTAATACCTATGCTTGAATTGTTGAATTTTGTTCCTTTGTGTCTATTCAATATTTTTGTTCTTGCCCTATTTATTTATGAAACTCATACTGTTCTTACTTATCTTCAAAAAATCAATCACATCTTAGTTTAGCTCTCGCAGGAGAAAATTCCTTATACAACAATGTCGGCCATTGTGAAAGCAATATTACAACATCTCAGTAAAATGCTATTACTGAGCAATCATTGTTCCTATTAGTGGAATTTTGTTGTTGTTTTAAAAATGCGTTTATATCATTAAATTACTAATTGTTTTGTTTTGTGACTGTCTCATATATATAGTTTCATCTCCGGACGGCCGCGGTAGTAAACTTAGTAAACCAATTGACTAAAGCAGTTGCAAATAATATCATAAAATGAAGCATCTTATTGTTATATTGTACACAGGTAAATTTCTTTTATGGTGTCAGTATTAAGTTTTTAAAGTTAAAGCCCGTTAAACCGTTGGTTTCAAATTGATCATTACGTTGTAGCAGATCTTATTTAAAAAAGTTCGTACAGAAACTCATTTGATCTAGCAAATTTAATTCTAAATGCAAATTTTTATATTATACTAGCGGCCGCCCGCGGTTTCACCCGCGTGGTTCCCGTTCCCGTGGGAATATCGGGATAAAAAGTATCCTTTGTTTTAATCCAGGCTATCTTCTATATGTATGCCAAATTTCAACCCAATCCGTTCAGTAGTTTTTGCGTGATTGAGGAACAAACATCCAAACCCACAAACTTTCACATTTATAATATTAGTAGGAAGTAGGATAGGATTTATTGAAAGAACAATGGCGAAAACTTCGGAGTAAAATAATAGTTTACGAATTTTCGGGACTTAACTGTATTCAGGAGTCTGTATAAAAATAATAGTTTTTTAACACTTTCATTTTCTCATAAGATTTTTTTCGTTTCGTTCTACTGAATTGATACGGCATTTTACTTGTTGTTTTAATTCCATCGCATTGTACTATTGTTTTTTTAAGATGTGATATTTAAAATAAATACAAGTAAATATTAATATCGCTTACTGAAAAACATCATGTAGGTATGATTTTCATAAAAATGTTAGGCAGCGCAATTTCCGAACGTAACGATTAAATAATAAATAAACTTTTTTTCCATGTTAAACAAAGTGTCTAATAAATTTGTTTTAGCAGCAGGTTGTTTGAACTATTAATATGTGATTTTGGCCTATATTACGAAAAATGAGTGAGTCTAGCGATAAAGAAAGGTACTCGTAGTTGTCTAACTCCAAAAGAATTGAAAGAACAGGTTTCTAATGCTGAATTTGGCTTTTTACCAGAAACGTGACGAGGAAATAACTATTTTTAGAAAAAAAATATGTTTCACATGACAGCAATTTTTTTTATGATCACTCGCTGTTCTCAGTACCTACGTACCCTACGCACGAATAACCATCAAAAAAAATAACGCGTGTAAAAACGTTCGATAAAGTTATTTTGTATGGGAAATTTATACGGCGCCATCGCATTTCGTTAACCGACTTCAATAGACGTTATTATAACGATGATAATGCGTACCTATCTAATGATATGAATATTATTTCTTGCTTTTTAGAGGCAGTTTTTTTAAGTCGGTTTTTTTGTTTTTTAAACAATTTTCAGCGTCATGTCTTAATTTTAGGCACAACATTTGGGTGTAGGATTTCTAGATTTCTAAGTCTAAATAGTCTAATAAACAATTTTCAGTGAGTCCCGTGCTTGGATGGCAATTTTACACAAGCTTCAATGACTACACCTTGATTGGTTCACCTAAACCTAAAAGTAAGTATTATAGTACGAGCGGGGACCGTAAGATTGCCTACGTCATCTGATACCACGATCAAACCCATGGAGAATGATCAGAAAAGTAATGCTTTGCTTAGATCAATCAGTCTGTTAAAGCTGAATTGGCCGGAATTGTAAAAAAACAGGTCACTTCCGATAAAAAAATATAGGGGTCATTCTCCATGGGTTTGATCGTGGTATCAGGTGATTTTTTATTTCATGGTTTCGATGTGCGGTATTTTTATTATCATTTTTTAGTTAAAATTATTTTTATTAAGTATAAAGTTTTAATTTTGACTAAAAATATTTCATAACTTATGAAAAATAAATGTTTTATTCAACAAAAACATATTTTTCATATACCTATATCATATTTGTGAACGCTGTATTTATGTAGCTTACCTATTGTTTAAATAATAAACTAAACACGGTATCTCGACTAAATAATGGGATTAATAGCTTTTTAATATTTTTTTCAGTGCATGTTCACAGCGATTACAGATTCGGCCATTGCGAGCGTATAAAATTGAGACAGGTTAGATTTTATGCACACGTGCATAAAAATCATATGGAAATCCTCGGAAAACTCATAGTTCGGGTATGGAATGATTTATTTTTATTTATTTATAATTAGGTAAACTGACAGATAAACGTCTCTAAAATGTTAATTTCAAAGGTAAGATATAGCTAGACTAGACAATAATCAACTAGTAGTGTACACAGCATGATTAATTACTATCTAATGAAAAAACTAACAAATACTCAAATTAAACCAAAAGCAGGTTAACAATAAGTACAATAGGTAGGGAACAACTTAATGTAACAAATTTAAACTTTTAGATTTTTGCATTCACAATGCTATTTTTATATTAAGATGAATAAATAATGAAAAATATTAGAAAAAATCGGCTCACCCGTAGCAACTTAGACGGGATTCGAACCCGCACCCTTAGGATTCCGGCCCAATGCATAATAGCCCGTAGTGCATTGGGCCGGAATCCTAAGGGTGCGGGTTCGAATCCCGTCTAAGTTGCTACGGGTGAGCCGATTTTTTCTAATATTTTTCATTATTTATTCATCTTAATATAAAAATAGCATTGTGAATGCAAAAATCTAAAAGTTTAAAATTGTACTGTTTCACCTTAATTGATTGTCTGGCACCTGCAATAGGTGCTACAACCGAATGTCGAAGTAGTTCTCTTCACATTGGTGAGATGGCGCTGATCTTCAGCGGAAGCGTGGAAAGTATTAGAAAATTTCGCCACATCCCTCAGCGGCTTGGTAGCATAATTGGTAGTGCATTGGGCCGGATTCCTAAGGGTGCGGGTTCGAATCCCGTCTAAGTTGCTACGGGTGAGCCGATTTTTTCTAATATTTTTCATTATTTATTCATCTTAATATAAAATAGCTTTTGGTTAAAAACAACTTAACCTCAAAACACGCGGCAGTCCTTCCCAAGGCGGCCGAGTGCTTTCATTAGCATCACCTGACGCGGCGCAGCGAGGCAAATCACCGGATACTTCGAACACCTCAATCGGCCATATACAAGATAAGATTTTTAAAATTTTAGCAATTTGAAAAAAAAAAGTACTGTGACAAAATTTGTTGAATTTTGCATTAAAGCTTCCTTAGAGCCATCTTAATTAAGAAACAAAAACTGTAATCCACCTAATAATAACCTAGAAGTTATAAAATATACAAGCATTTATTTTTAAATTAAAAATAATATTGTACAAACCTTCTTCTAACTTTAGGACACCTGAGCCTCTCTGAAGACAGGTATATATTTTATAAGTTATCTCAAAATTATTTTTTTTGACTTTTAAATATCTTCACTTTTAATTTTACTGACCCACGAACATAGGTAGGTACATAAATACCTACATAATAAAAAAAAAAAACTAGCTTTAGGACACCAGAGCTTCTTTTGAAGACTGGTATTAGATTTAAGATTTTTAAGATCTAGGTATTAATTTTATTTTATCTAGACTTAGGACACCTGCATACACACCTCTATTGAGGGCAGGTCTTTATTGACCAGGACTGGGATTTTGTCCCAATATTTATAATAGATCTAGAATATTGTTATAAAACTTATACACATTTTTTTTGAACTAGCTTTAGGACAACAGAGCTTCTTTTGAAGACTGGTATTAGATTTAGGACAACTGCATACACACCCCTATTGAGGGCAGGTCTTTATATTGACCAAGACTGGGATTTTATCCCAATATTTATAATAGATCTATATTTTGTATCAACGACTAAGCTGCTCCCCGGGATCTCTGCTCATTGTTGACAATCTAGACACACACACACACACATACATTACACACTAACACACAACAGCACTCACTCAATAGACCAAACACTTTGAACCTACCGCCGCTACCACCAATCTGTTCTCCTCTAGTTAAATTTCAACTCCATTTTCTTATTTTATATCAACCCAATTTTTTATTCAATTTAACTTATTAATTATAATTTTCTTTTAAATTAGGTATATAGTTTTAAATTTATATTTACTTTTAATTTAAACTCTAGTCAATTATTATTATTAGGTAGATTTGTGTTAATTTATTATAGTGCTGCCCACTCGTACAAACCTATTTTAATCTGTTGTCTGTTCAAATATTATTCGTGTTTACTACTTTTACAAATACAATTTTAACGTATTGTTATATATATATTTTCGTATTTACAACTTCTACAAATTTACTTTTAACGTGTCATTTATTGGTATTTACAACTTCTACAAATTTACTTTTAACGTGTTAATTTAAATTGTCCGTCCTATTTATTGCATTGTCCGTCCTATTTACTAAATCGTTGTTCCATAAAGAAAAACCTTAACTAAAATGGGGTCCAGGAGCCCTAAACGCACTTCGAAAGTCAACATTAGGGAGGAGTCAGTAGTGCACCTGTCCCCACCACCCAAACCGAAACCGAAGCAGAAGCTGGAACTGGAGCTTACACACCTGCTCCCGGAAATGAGCAACGAGGACATAAAAGAAAACGCCAAGAAGGCAAAAGACAGGGTAGTGAAGGCCTTAGAAACAAATGCAAACCATAGGACGGTAACAAAGGAAAATAAAACTACTATTCAAAAAGAAATAAATGAGCTGGTTGCGATGGTAGTAGAGTTGGTAGAGAGAATGAAAAACAGAGAAACTCAAGAGAAAGATAAAGGTAAAGTAATGAATACACAGAAAGTAAGGGAAAACACTAACTTTGAACAAGAGACCGGAAGAAGGCTCGAGGTAATAGAAAGATTGCTAGGGGAAAATATAGCAATAAACGAGAGATGCGAAAGATTACAGGAAGAAACAAAGAAAGTAATTTTAGAAAAGATTGAGAACATAGTAAAAAAAGAGAATTCTGAAAAGCCGCAGAAGGCAACGTATGCCGGAGTTGCCGCAGAGAGATGGCATAAAACCCCACCCAAGACACTGCACTCCCTTATCATCGCGTCGACTGACGAGACCCTCACAAGCGACCAGGTCATGGATACTGTCAGAAAGACGGCTGACGTGGACGCAGACGGGGAGTGGATAAAGGTACAGAAAGTTAGGAAAGCAAAAGATCAGAAGGTTATAATTGGGTGTTGCACAGAAAAAGATGCGGAAACACTGCATAAGAGACTAGAAAATGAGAGAACATTGATAATTGAAAAAGCAAGGAATAAAAATCCGCTAGTGATTATAAAATATGTAAGGGGGGACAAAAAGAAAGAGCAGGTAGAAGAAGCAATACGAAGAAAAGTGAGCAATACAGAAACCAACGACGGAAAAGAAGATATAGAAGTAATATATGAGAAGAAAACTAGAAATCCACACGTGGCACACATGGTGGTCAAGGTGACCCCCAAGACATGGCAGCAGCTGACAGAGGCGGGAACTATTCAACTACAATGGGGTATTTCCAAAGTGGAGGATCAGTCCCCGTTAATCCAGTGCTCCCGCTGCTTGGGCTACGGCCACATCAAGCGGGTTTGCCAGGAGCAGCTGGACAGCTGCAGTCATTGCGGGGGTAATCACCTGTATGCAGCGTGCACGGAGAAACAAAGCCCCCCCAGCTGCTTAAACTGCAAGCGAGCCAACTTGGAAGACAAGGAACACAACACCTTCAATACGGTTTGCCCAATAAGAATTAAATGGGACAAATTAGCTCGGGCAAAAGTAGCTTATTGCTAAAGTTTCGGTTTTGGTAAATAACAACAAACAATTATATACAGTCATACAGGCGAACCTCCAACGTAGCAAAAATGCAACGTCAGAAGTCCTAATAGAGGCCAGTAAACGAAAAGTCAGTTTTGCACTTCTGCAGGAGCCTTACATAGGGAATAAAGGTGTGCTGGGGGATGTTACGGGTGCGCGGATCGTCCAGGCTGCCTATGAGGTTGGGAAGAACAATAAAGCCGCCATTGTCATATGTGATAACAACATTAAAATCTTGCAATTTCCCAATCTCACAACATCTAATTTAGTAGCAGCAAAACTAACAACAGTGGACTGGACGATCGGCGTAATATCATATTATTTTGAACCCAATATAGATATTGAGCCCTATGTGAGGCTCCTGAAGGAAATGATTAGAAAATTAGACTGTAACAAAATAATAGTTGCAGGGGACGCAAATGCCTGGAGTGAGTGGTGGGGCAGCGACAAAAGCGATGAAAGAGGGATAGAATTAGTAGGTATCTTCAACGAATTGGGTCTAAGCATCTTGAATGAAGGAGACACCCCTACATTCGACACCTGGCGAGGAGGACGTAGGTATAAAAGCTCGGTGGACGTCACGTGCTGCTCGGAAGACATAGCCTGCGAGATTCAAGACTGGAAGGTAGATACCAACCTAACGACCTCGGACCACAATGCAATAACTTTCAAAATAAATTTAGAAAAAATCAAAGAGATAAATAATACAAGAACTACAAGAAAATATCTAACAAAGAAAGTGGATTGGGCTAAATTTAAAGATGAATGTAAAGCAGAATTTGAAAAAGAACAACTTAACAAGGAGGAAATTGACAAAATTAAGGATATCAAGGAATTGGAAGAGAAAATAGAATTGTATATAAAAAGTATAGAAATAACATGCGATAATAACCTCAGAAAGAAAAAGGTGAAAAGTGAAATCAAATTGCCATGGTGGTCCGAGGAACTAGAAGAAATGAAGAAAGAAAAGAATAGAAAGAAGAACAGCATAAAGTGTGCAGCGCCGAACCGCAAGGCATGGGTAGTCGAACAGTACGTGACGGCCAAAGCAGAGTACGAGGAAGCTATGAACAAAGCAAGGATAGATAGCTGGAAAGATTTTTGTGGCAAACAAGATCGGGAAACAGTATGGAAGGGAGTCTACCGAGTAATAGGGAAAACTAAGAAGACCTATGAAGATCTGCCTATATCCAGGGATGGCATTAACACCAGCCCCAAGGAATCGGTGCGCATCATGGCAGAAAGCTTTTACCCAGAAGACACCGATTTGGGGGAGAACGAAGACCACAGAGAAGTGAGAAAAAGTGCAGCCAAAGCGAATGAGGGTAACCAAGATGAACTTTGCGACCCTCCATTCATGGAGGCTGAACTTCTACACGCACTAGGTTCGTTCAACCCCAAAAAAGCTCCAGGTAATGACGGCTTCACGGCCGACATATGCGCAGCGGTCATTACTACAGACGTACCTCTATCCCTGGCCATATACAATAAATGTCTGGAGCTCTCCCATTTCCCAAAGCCCTGGAAAATTGCCACAATAATCCTGCTTAGAAAACCCAACAAAGATGACTACACGCAACCCAAGTCGTACAGACCAATAGGGCTCCTGGCTATATTAGGAAAAATTTTAGAAAAGCTACTAGTTAGGCGCATCAAATGGTTCGTGTTGCCCGAGTTAAATCCCTGTCAGTACGGGTTCGTGCCGCAACGCAGTACCGAGGACGCCCTCTATGACATGATCCAGCGGGTCAGACATAATCTGGACGGGAAGAAGATTATGGCCCTGATATCGCTGGACATAGAGGGGGCATTCGATAATGCGTGGTGGCCGCAGATAGTCTGCCAACTTAAAGCAAAAAACTGCCCGGTGAATCTGCGGAGGCTGGTAGACAGCTACCTCAGCGATAGAAAGGTAACGGTGAGATATGCAGGGGAAGAGTACAGTAAAAATACAAACAAGGGTTGCGTCCAAGGTTCCATTGGCGGGCCCTTGTTTTGGAATATAATTTTGGATCCCCTGCTCGACCAACTCACCGCTGCTGACGTGTACTGCCAAGCCTTTGCAGACGACATAGTTTTGATTGTCGAGGGCAACACGGCCATAGAAATAGAGAGGAAAGCTAATGCCGCTCTCTCCTGTGTCCGGAAGTGGGGTGTTTCGAATAAGTTAAATTTCGCGCCACAAAAAACCAAGGCAATGGTAATTACCCGGAAACTAAAATTCGATACGCCCAGGCTGGAGATGGGGGGGACGGACATTGAACTGGTGGATGAGATGAAAATCTTAGGTGTCTTGGTAGATAATAAATTGTTATTTAACAAGCATATAGCATACATTTGCAAAAAAGCTATCAACATTTACAAAGGAGTCAGCAGAGCGGCACGAGCTACCTGGGGACTGCATTCAGAAATTGTTAAGACCATATACAAGGCAGTAATTGAGCCTATAGTCCTATACGCAGCTAGCGTATGGTCCAAGGAGGCACTGAAGGCAATCTCCAGGAAAGCTCTCGACGCAGTGCAAAGAGGTTTCGCGCAGAAAATTATAAAAAGCAATAAAACGGTATCCCTCAACGCTGCCTTAGTACTGTCGGGGCTGCTTCCGCTGGATCTTCGGATCCAAGAAGCCTCCCTGCTTTTTGAGGCAAAGCGTGGGAAACCCCAGGCAGTACTAAGTGGTAGGAAGGTAGAACAGCGCGTCTCATTCATGACAGACACCCACCCTAGCAGGATGCTAAATTCAAAATTAACGTGTTTGGAAAACGCGGAAGAGGATGGTAAACTTGCAGAAGGCTTAGTGAGGATCTATACAGATGGTAGCAAACTGGAGGGGAAAGTTGGAGCCGCCCTGACCTGTTGGGAAGGGCAGATTGAAACTTGTACCCGGAAGTTTAAGCTGGAGCCATTCTGTACAGTCTTCCAAGCCGAGTTGTATGCCATCCTCCAAGCGACTGAAATTATTATTGGCAGAAAATTTAAGGAGACAGCCGTACTTAGCGATTCGAGATCTGCTCTCCAAACGCTACTTGATCCGGACTCCACACACCCAATCACAAAGGCAATTCAGGGTAATCTACAATTTCTCAGAGACAACCACCAACTAGTCTCATTATTCTGGATTAGAGCCCATGTCGGAGTGGGAGGGAATGAGAGAGCGGATCAACTGGCGAAGGAGGCGGCTCTCAAATTGAAAACCAGACCGGACTATGACTGTGGTCCCATCTCGTTCGTTAAACGCCACATCCGAGCGGAAACGATCGAGAAATGGGACTGTAGGTATAAATCCGGTAATACGGCGGCGACCACCAAGGTCTTCTTCCCTGATGGGGTGGTGGCATACAGCGTGGTGAGGAAAATGACCATAGATCGTCTGGCGTCGCAGATTTTGACAGGACACGGAGGATTCTGCGCATACCTGCACAGATTTAAGCTCAGGGACAGCCCCTCGTGTATCTGTGACCCGGCGGCGATAGAGGACATTTTCCACATCATGCTAGACTGTCCAATACACAGCGTCGATAGGTAAACACTGCGACAAAAATTGGACACAAAACTGAGCAGAGAAACCCTAAGCGAAATAATGAACAGCAAAAAAGAAAGGAATTTATTTATAGAGTATGCCAAAAGAGTGGCGTACATAGTAATAAATAGAAATAAATGATATGATAAGGTTATAAAAGTATAACAATAATGTACAATATACAAGAAAAGTAATAATTATAGTAAATAATATTATGTAAAAGATGAAAAAACTGTAGGTACTCGAAATAAAGTACAAATGAAACAAATGTTATTAAAATAAGAAATAAAAATTTAAGTATAAAATTGTAAGGTCAGATATATTAGTAAGTAAGCTTTGAATTATATAAAAAAGTAGGTAATAAGAACATATTGTAGCTCTTATAGCTAGAGAAAAAAAGGAAAAAAAAGAAAGGAAATAAAATGGCAAAAAAGGACCTGCCAAAAAGCGGGGAGCAACAGCATTATAAAAAAAAAAAAAAAAAAAATATAAAATAGCATTGTGAATGCAAAAATCTAAAAGTTTAAAATTGTACTGTTTCACCTTAATTGATTGTCTGGCACCTGCAATAGGTGCTACAACCGAATGTCGAAGTAGTTCTCTTCACATTGGTGAGATGGCGCTGATCTTCAGCGGAAGCGTGGAAAGTATTAGAAAATTTCGCCACATCCCTCAGCGGCTTGGTAGCATAATTGGTAGTGCATTGGGCCGGATTCCTAAGGGTGCGGGTTCGAATCCCGTCTAAGTTGCTACGGGTGAGCCGATTTTTTCTAATATTTTTCATTATTTATTCATCTTAATATAAAAATAGCATTGTGAATGCAAAAATCTAAAAGTTTAAAATTGTACTGTTTCACCTTAATTGATTGTCTGGCACCTGCAATAGGTGCTACAACCGAATGTCGAAGTAGTTCTCTTCACATTGGTGAGATGGCGCTGATCTTCAGCGGAAGCGTGGAAAGTATTAGAAAATTTCGCCACATCCCTCAGCGGCTTGGTAGCATAATTGGTAGTGCATTGGGCCGGATTCCTAAGGGTGCGGGTTCGAATCCCGTCTAAGTTGCTACGGGTGAGCCGATTTTTTCTAATATTTTTCATTATTTATTCATCTTAAATCTTTACTAATTGAAATTTATATTGAAATTATTGCAGTTAGTGAAGCTTAATGTAACACTTTTTCCATTAATGTTTGTTTGAGATGTTTGCGACTTCAACTGCGGCGGAGTTACAAAATCTTCATCATCACTATCACTACTCGTACTTATCATTTTGATAGTTTTATTTTACTTTCTACGAAAACTGAATCCTCAAACAACACACAAATTGATTAAAGTTGCTACGGGTGTAACTTGATTAAAGTTGCTCCGTCTAAGTTGCTACGGGTGAGCCGATTTTTTCTAATATTTTTCATTATTTATTCATCTTAATATAAAAATAGCATTGTGAATGCAAAAATCTAAAAGTTTAGTAAAGATTTAGTTTTTTATTTTCCTCGTAGGTGTAGTATAAAGCACTATGTATCACTCGAGAGAAATTGCGATTCCCGATCTCGGGTGTTTTAAAGACACCAAACGACACCCTCGACGGTAATCGGTCTCTTTCTCCTCTCGTTGAACAATGTACTATTTTATACCGCGCGAAATTAGGGTTAAAAATGTCAATGTCTTTGCTACTATGCGCCACTTCATTATAAGTCCGACACATCCTAACTACAGGGTTATAATAAGACGTATTGTTTTTGTAAACTTATCCCTGAGGAACCCATGTGGACACAGATATTGGAGCAGAGGAATAACCCTTGACTGTGACAAGTTGTGAACGGTTGCGCAGATATGATTCTATCCACCTCAGCAGACACCCGTGAATTCCATAATGTTTAAGTTTGAAACATAGCAAAGAGTGATTAACTTTGTCAATGGCCTTACTAAAATCTAGATATACAGCATCCACTTGGCCCCCAGTTGCAAAAACCCTGCAAAGATAGTTTTTATACTCCAGCAAATTACTAAGAGTAGACCTTTTTTTCCCAAACCCGTGTTGACTGTTCGATATAAATTTAATAAAGTGATTATAAAGATAAGGAAATACAAGTGATTCGAAGAGCTTAGCCAAACACGAGAGTTTATTGATTGGGCGATAGTTAGTGCACGAATTTCTATCTCCAGCCTTAAAAACAGGTGTAATGTAAGCATTTTTCCAACGAGAAGGAAATGTGCCGGAAGATATGGACTTATTGAATAATAAGGCTAATGGTCTAGAAAGTTTTTTAAATTTTGGAGGGATTTCATCTGGACCAGTGCCCTTGCCCACATTCATCTGCTTAATTTTAAGACAAAAATCACGTTCACTTATCTCAAACTGCTGCAAGGGAAAGTTATGAGCATGAGGTGAATATGTTGGTTCATTTACATTACCCGGTGCATTATAAACTGAGCCAAAATACTCTGAAAATAATTCGCAGATTCCTTGACCATCCCGGCAAGTCTTGTCGTTATATGTCATTGTGTCAGGTACAGAAACTCTGCCTTTCTTTTCATTCACATATCGCCAGAAAGCCTTAGGATTCTCAGTTAGCGAGTCCTTAATCGAAGATAGGTAGGATTTATAAGATTCCTTTATTAAACGCTTACTTCTTTTGCGGAGCACTGAAAAATCCACGTAATCTCTGGGACTATCGTACATTTTGTAGAGCTTGTGCGACTCAATTTTTTCTTTAATACAGCGAATCAAGGCCGGGCTATACCAAGATGGATACTCATAAGTGGTGGGTCTAGTAAAGGGTGAATGACGAGATATGATTTCATTTAATTTATTATAAAAAATATCGACACAAGTGTTAATATCTGCCGGCGACAGTAACGCGTCCCAGTCGACACTACTTAAATCAGATCGTACTTTAACGTAATCGCATTTGTTGAAGTTGTAGCGTTTTTTATGTTTGGGTTTCACAGGTCTGTAGGTCTGTCCAATGTTACCCTAATGATGTCTATTTGATAAGCTAAATGGTGAGCATCCAAACGACAAAGAGGTTCAGCTACTTTTACTGTAACGGATGAAGCAAGTAATGTTGAAAATACCAGGTCAAGGAATCGATTGTTGTTATTGGGAATTGAGTTTAGTTGAACAAGATTACATGTATGTGTCACCGTAAAAACCCGTTTTTAGTTACAACCCGTTTTGACTAGTCAAAACTAGTTTGAACTAAGTGCCTTTGTAAGAAATAGTTTTAATTAGTCAAAACTAGAATTTACTACAAAGTGTATTTAAATTTCAGTTAAAACTAGTTCTTACTGAGAGCTTTAGTTAAAACTAGTAATAGGGAATCTTGTTTGGAGAAATTACTCAATCACAAACGAATCGAATCGAATCGATCCTGCTTTATTCCTGTAGGTGCTGGGTTAGGTTAGAAATTTAAAGCGAGCGCGAAGCGCAGCGTAGCGTGAGCCTTAAATTTCGAGGTTATTTTTTTATAACAGACAACAGAAATATTTTCTTTTTTTATAATAACTGACTAAACGTACTTACGTTTGACGTACCTACGTTTGACGGACGTACCTACGTTTGCTGTTTAAAAAGCAACAGGTGTCACCCCCGAGTCAGGTGACATCTCTCTAGACCAATCAGAATGAGGCACGATGAAGTTTGACCTAGCTCGAAACAGTTTTACTGAATCAGTTTGTTAAATAAAACGCGTTTTGACTAGTCAAAACTAGTTTTAACTGATAATATTTATTGAGCAGCAGTCAATACTAGTTTTTTGCAACTTTGTTGCAACAAAGGCCTTAAGTAAAAACTAGTTTTGACTAGTCAAAACGCGTTTTAACTAAAAACGGGTTTTTACTGTAACACTCGTTTGATATGTCAGGCGGTAAGTAGCAAAGACAAATGTGCAGAGAAGGTTTATTAGGTTTAGAGGAAAGAATTTGCTTATTTATAGCTTGAATCGGACAACTTTAAGACTTAATAAAATTTAGCTATACACCGTTATTTTGTAGTCGTTTTAATTTACTTAAAATGAGAGAGTGTTCTACTAATGAATCTAAATGGGTCAATGTAACAACGATGGGGGTCGAAAAACGATTAAAAAATACTTTCCCTTACTAATGTTATAACCTGAAATGTTTTATGTAGCTGTCTATGTGATTTGGTGACGTGCCGGACTACAGCTGGGCCACAAAAAAAAAGTTGGAAATCTGACTTTTTGACTATGCCATGATGAAGTCGATAATTTGTCGGAATTTGTCACCAAAAACCAGAATTTGTCGGTCTTGCGTTTAGGAGATACGTGTGGCTCAGCTGTAGAGACGTCTCTACAGCTGGGCCACACAGATCTCGAAAACGGAAGGTCGTAGCGAAAATCTGATTACTCGTATGTGTAGCCGGTAATTTGTCGGATTTTGTCGCCAAAAACCAGAGTTTGTCGGTGGTTTTTGGCGACAAATTCCGACAAATTATCGACTTCATCATGGCATAGTCAAAAAGTCAGATTTCCAACTTTTTTGTTTGTGGCCTAGCTGTAGTCCGGCACGTGATTTGGTGTCCAACACGGTGGATGGAGAGGGAGGGTCCAGGTCACTTTTTGTTTAAAGGGTCCTGATCCCATTGTCCTTAAGCTTCACCTTAATCATGTTGACAGACATTCAGGATCGGATAACTCGAAAAATATACAAAATATCGAAAATGAGACTGAATAAAACTTGTAGAAAATTTAATCAGCTTTCATTTTGTAAAAAGTTTTATGTCGCTAGAATGCATAGTTTTTGAGATATATGTGAAAAACCGAAAAATGGTATCTTCGAACCCCTCTTGGTTTGAAGATCCCTCCGGTATAGGGGCTACTGGCGGTGACTTTTGATATGTTCACCTTCTAATGCTCAAACAAAATTACGAAGTCAAAAATTGTGTTTCGAGTATTTCCCTCTATACATTTTTTTTAATTTTCTTTGCCTGAACTAGATGCGTTCCTGAGCACTAGGTGCAAGACCTACGACAGAAAAAAATATTGTAGTCTCCAATTACTAATATTTTGTAATCAACAACCTTATAATGCAATAATGTCAGTAACACTACCTATAGTTATGACTGTTACTAACAAATTATATGGACTTTTTCTGAAATAAATTAAAATATTATTATTGATAAAATGTTTATTTGAAAAAATTCAACTTTTCAAAAAACTTATTGTACTTCCCAATTAGGTATTTGTTGCAAGTTGTTTTTTTTTTAATAAAGTGATATTTTTTGTGACAATTGCATAGTTTTATTTATTTTTATGGAAGCGGTCAGAACACCAATAGAATTAAAAAATCTAAATTACAAAATATTTTTTTTTATATTTTTTTTTCAGGGTTGGATACCATGTATTAGGATACCAACTTGCATAATACTAAGAGCTACATCACATGAGAGCGACTTGATGAGAAGTACTTCATATAACTTTCAAATGTGCGTACCAAGAATAACATACACCCATTCACAGAAGAGATACAAATACTTTTACTACGAGTGGTATATCCCTAAGAACATGGTCGGTGGTATGAACTGGGACATTTATTTTTTTGGACCAGAAAGCGTTGAATTTTGACTCTATATTAATCAATTTGTTTTAAAAAAATAATAAATTTGTTTTTAATAAAAGAAATATTAACAAATGCACCCATTAGTATACTAGTCATGACATCGGAATGCAAACTGAGGAACTAATGGCGCCACAAGCGTTTGTACTAAAATCGTTTGTTTGGTTGTTTCAAATATGAAATGTCATTTGTGACATATTTTGATTGGTTGTTTCAAATATGAAATGTCATTTGTGACATATGTTAGATCGCCGCTGGTGCCATCTACGATTAGCTTTGCGTTGCCAACCTCACGCTATTGGGTTTTAGAATCAAAAACGGTGGCAAAAAGTATTACAACTCAAACACGATTGAAACACGATTATGCCGTTAACAATGGCAGACTTGGGCCCCTGCTCCCTCCCCGTATTATTTAAATACTAAGTGATTCCCATTATAATAATTGTATCAGTTTATAGTAAATTAAACACAGTTGTACAATAACCGGCATTTTATTTTCCACCAACAACAGATTTATAAAGCCCACAATTATTTTGACATCCTGTATTCTTGATACTCGTACATGTTAGAATTTGTCACTATCACTAACATGGACGCTTCGATATGATAGTATTGATAATATGTCAGGACAGGCGTGTTCATTAATTTACCGATACTACCTACTGCCTATTATAGAGAGTGTCAAACAGCGCTCATGTAGTGTAGCTTATCTTGAACTGTAGCCTGAACATGGCTTTTAACTGAACAAATAATGTCAAGTACGTACTTCTATCCTAGTTGAAATTGATTGTTGAATGAATAGACTAGCAGCAATTTTTTTTGTTTATTAGGTATAAATAGCATTGTGAATGCTAAAATCTCTTTAAAAATTAGATCCTTTCTATTCAAAGGAAAACTCACACAATGGGTTCAGAATTCAGAAACATAGTTCATATCCATTTTACAGTCTTATTTTAAATGACTTAAACGCTAAAAAAACTCGCAGCAAAATCGATTTTTGCTGCGAGCGTGAGGCTAAGTGCTTATTTAATTTCTAACACCAATTTTAAATTAATAAAAAAAAAGAAATAAAGTGACAAGGATGACACTTGTAAAAATTGATATGTGAGAAAAGGATAGATAGAGTGCTTTATGGTGTCATACATGAATTAATAAGTAAAAAAATAAAATGCACGGATATACCAAGGAGTTTTAAATAAGGATTGTTATAAAAGAAGGTTGATAATTCGAAATAAAGAGTATGGACGTAATGAGGTCGCATGTATGAAAAGAATATGAAATAAGAAAAAATAATGAAATTTACTAACAAATTATATATTCACTTCTCAAGCTTACGCGCTCACTAGACATGAAATAAAAGACTTTTTAACGGATACTAGCGCGGTTTTATTGAAAGTACTTTGGTAATTAGTTGGTATTTGGTTTGATTTTTGATTTTCCCGACGTTTCGGCACCTTTGCAGCTGCCGTCGTCGGGAAAATAAAAAATCAAACCAAATACCAACTAATTACCAAAGTACTTTCAATTAAACCGCGCTAGTATCCGTTAAAAAGTCTTTTATTTCAACAAATTATATGTTTTATGATTATAAATAAATAAATGAGATGAGATATTAAAGAAATAGGAGAAAAACACAATAATGTAATCAAAACGACGGGAATCTACTTTACTGACTTTATGGATACAAATTTTCAGTAAATGTTTGATCGAACTATTTATGTGATAAATTACAAAAATGAATGCGTCCAACGATGAAGATAGTTGTCTAACTCCAAAAGAGTTAAGTGAACAAGTTTCTAATGCTGAATTAAGCTTTTTACCCAACGATCTCAGAGATCGTTGTTTTTACCAGGAAAGTAAAGTGAAAATTTTCTCGCTGGTAGAGGTGAAAAATTGTATGTTTTACACGAGACCAAAATTTTATTCTGCCTCGTGCCTTTAAAATTGATTTTAGTCACTTGTATAACAAATAACTATGTCTACACACACAACGTAATGTTCCAAATATGAATTCAAAAATAAACACGTACCTACTTTATTTTCGTGGATAGGTAAAATTAAAAAAAAACAGCCTCTCCATCACCTCTCCACTCTCCAGCACGAAAAGGGCGCTCTTGGCGCGTAAAAACTCGCAGCAAAATCGATTTTTGCTGTGAGCTTAGGCTGTGAGCGTGAGGCAGTACTTTTTTAATTTCCAAAACCACCTTTTGAGACTTGTAAAATTTACTTTTGATAAGTGAGAAAATTGTCATACATCTGATGCACTGAAGTCCATTATACAAAGTAGGTACCATAGAGTAAGATAAGGTAGGTACGCTGTATAATGCACAGAAAAAATTTACTCCTAGCGGTATATGGACGTCAATGATCTGATGAGATTGAATAAAAAGTATAAAAAATAAAATACACGTAGGTATATAATATAATAATAATAGATTTATTTCGAAGAACAAAGATCCATATTGGGTTAGTTACATTCTGTGGGGTCAAGGTAAAAGGAGATAAGTCAATAAATTGGCACATTATTAATGTTTTGAACAAATATTGTCAAAAAAACATTTTATATATTAACTAATTTTTTGACTCATCTCCTTTTTGCTTGACACTACATACTGTTGTGGTGACAGGGAAAAAGGAGATGTGTCAAAAAGTTGGCACATTTAATGTTTTGAACAAATATTTTCAAAAAATCATTTTTATTGACTCATCTCCTTTTTCCTTGACACCACAGCATTATAAACTTTTTTTTTAATCTTTTTTTTGCATTATAAACTTACAAGCTAGTGTTTGTAAGAAAGAAACATAAAAATACAAATTACAAATCAACAACAACACGTTTTTGGCGTGGCAACATAATTACAACTATGCAAAGTAAAACGGGCTTATACTTGATTGCGTGCAGTCGTATCCAGCGTGCCAGCGTCGCCGAGTCCCACCGATCCGCCACTGTACGCAGGATGGTGTTGGAGGTACCGGCTAACGTATCAAACTTCGAAAAGTCTGCCGGGTTTCAAATCAAAACAGATATAATATAGAGCCCCGAATTAGGCCAAAATGGCGAACCCCAATTTATGATGTCACACGAACGTCGATATCTTCCAAATAACTTCGATAAATAGTAAAATAAGAAATCCCTTACTATGATTTCTCTGTTTTAAGTTGAAGCTCGGCAGACTCATCGAAGTTCGATAAGTTCGCCAGTAGGGCCCCTGACGCGTACCCGATGAAGTATTGGAGGCGCAGCGTTTGCAGGTAAAGGCTGCGAAACCATCTGTATGAGCTCCCGCAAACATACCGGAGGCGCTACAGTAACTGAATGCGTTGTTATATTGTACGCGAAGGTCACTGTCCAACTGTTCAATGTCCAGCTCTTTCGCAATCACAGTTGCAAGGGAGATTGGCCTGTAATTACATATATCAGTCGCATCACCCGTTTTCTTTTTCATGGTGGGTACCTACCACTATAGTTTGCATTAGATTGTCATGTAAATAAGAATGCCTAATACTTACATAAATTAAAAAAAAAACAAAGACTAAACTCTCGGCAAATGAACTCCTGCATGCCGCAACTACTCGAAGCTGAGGCCTGGGGATTTACTCTTTACCATTTCTTTCATTACGTTAGCTACGTCTTTAGAGGTAAAGGTCTCACATTGTTCTGCACCATTAGAAACCTCGGCCTCGGGCAGTGCTGAGCCTACTTCAAGTGTTGCCGAATACATTGGCTATATCCCTTGGATCGTGAACACCCGCTACACTCACGGGAAGGTATTTGTTCGGTCTATGATTAATTCTATCAGTATTTTCCCAAAACTGTCCGAATTTCTTGTTTTTATGGTGTTCAGCAAGAACGTCCATTTTTATTTGCTGCTGATTATTTTGACACCATTTTAATTTTGCTTTAAAAATACGCTTAGTTTCACATATGCCACTGTAAAACTTGCCAGATTTTGGTCTGCCATGCATGAAGTATCCATATCCCAAAACAAAGCCGAGCCCTCCCTTGCGCGCTGCGAACGTTTTTATTCCTCTTTGACCTCCTGTCAGAGTTTTTGGCGCCATCTTGTCGAGTTCGGTTAAAATTACGAAAAAGGTTACCGTTTGCCGTTGTGATATAGTTATTTATTACGAAATTATAAAAACGCGTTTTTTTGGTACGGAACCCTTCGTGCGCGAGTCCGACTCGCACTTGGCCGGTTTTTTTCTAAGTATTTTTCTATTAAAATAATTATCAAATTAATCATTTTATTTCGTTTGTTGTTTTAAACTGCACGTCAACTAAATGTTTTTTTAAACTATAATGTAATAATGTTTACTTTATGAGACAAGTGTTAGTGGCTGCGTTTATTTGTTTTGTTTAAAACTCGTGTTATAAATATTGAAGGCGTTCAAGAAATAAATCAGTCTTTAACAATGCTGACTACAGATGTGTCCGGTATTAATGTTTTTTCAACTTTAATTTTATTAGACTTATGTGAGTAGAGTAAACGCTTAAGTTTTTTTTACATAAATAAGTAATTAATTAACTATAATATCTAAAGATATAGTTAGTTCGTTTTGTAGATAGGGATCAAAAGGGAGCGGCGCTCTCTGAGTTATCTTTTAGACTTGTCCACTTTTCGTCAAATTTCACTTCTAACGGCATTTTGGGTAACATTTGACCAAATGTGTTTTTTTTTACTAAGTCGGACCTGCTGCACACGAATATCGGTGTTGGCATTCCCGAATTTCGACCGGAAGCTTATAATTCAGGATGGCACTCAAGATTGCGTACGATATCTGCATACATCTAGCAACTATATCATATTTGGTATCTTTTTCTTATAATTCGAGGGCGAGGAATCCATTATTGGAACTAAATTTTCCCTCACCCATCGAAAAATGAACCAGACTATTTCGCCAGTTCTTTCTCTGAGAGGCCTCCCAATTTGTGAACTGATGGTAGATTTAGTAGCTAGATCATGTTTTCTAATTAACTTTAATCAATTTACTTCAAAATTAATGATTATTAAAATCAGAACGCAGCTATATAATAATTTAATAAACGATTTTGAATGCGTTCCAAGTGGGTAATTTCATAAAAATATAAGCAGCCTTTTTGCTTTTAGTCGCCCCTTGACCACGGCCCCGGAAAGTTGCCGAAACGTCGGGAAAACCAAAAAAAACCAACAAAACAAAAATAACATCTGAATTAACTAATATACGCGCTGTTATCCGTAAAAAATGTTTGATTTCTAATAAGTAAGTACTTTTTCTTAAGTTTCGCTATCAATAAATAAAATATGGACAGTAAGGTATTCTTTTGGTTTTGGAATAAATAAAATTAGGTACCTATTTTTATTTGTTTTTTACAAAAGTTCGATTTATTATATTTTTTCGAAACTTACAGATTAATTTTGTTTCACAAAGTGATACTTAAAAAAAGACCCATTAACTAGTTTTCTCAAATAAATATTTATGGAACTCGGATTGAAAATACAAAATTTTAGTTTATTTAGTTTTTTTAACACGTTTTTATTAGGTTGCTTTCGCGTTTGTTTCTCCGCAAAGTTTGCGAACGATTTTATCCCAGCTTCCCGATAAGCTAGAGACTTGAAACTTTGAACATAGATCAGAATTGGAAGGCAAAGCAATATTATGGTGTCATTGAGCTGATCTGATGATGAAATCGGAAGAAGGCCACAGGAACTCTATGATGAAACCATACAGCCCCATCGTGTTTGGGCTCGTTAGCATCGTCTTGACGAGTACTCTAATGGGAGACGAGGTCCAGGGTCTGATTATGAAGCTGAAAGTCCATGCCATAGGAACTCAATATTGAAACCATGCAACCCCATCGAGTTTGGGCTCGTTTGAATCGTATTGACGAGTACTTTGTTAGGAAATAGTTTCCAGGGTCTGATGATGGAGCCGGAAGAAGGCCACTGGGACTCTGTAATAAAACCATGCAACCCCATCGAGTTTGGGCTCGTTTGAATCGTCTTGACGAGTGCTCCGATAGGAGATGGTATATTTTTAGTCTTAGCTCGTTAACTAAAAAGTAGAAAATAAAACTTTACTGAAAAAAAAACTTTTTTAAAAACACGTTTTTAAAACGGATCAAATTATTACAAAAAAAAAACGGACTAAAAACATTAAAACGGACTAGTAAAAACAGACTAAAAAGTCAAAAATAAAATTTTCTGTAAATATTTATAACCCTATACCTACAGAAATTTTAATTCTAAAAACGTGGGGCGCATTTTGTAAAATTTATCATCCATAATATTGTCTCTAGCATGCGCCTCACGTTTTTAGATTTCAAATTTCTGTAGGTATAGGGGTTATAAATATTTACAGAAAAATTTATTTTTTACTTTTTTTACGATGAGATTACTTAGTTTGAAATAAAATACTTTTTAACGGATACTAGCGCGGTAGTATCCGTTAAAAAGTCTTTTATTTCATGTCTAGTGAGCGCGTGAGCTTGAGAAGTGAATATTACATAGTTTTAGAAAACTATGTAATATTAATTTATGTAATATTATATAACTAGACATGAAATATCATTAAATCAGAAAGTTCATAGATGAACTTTCTGATTTAATGATATTTCTGTTTCTGTTTTTCAGGTGGCCTATCATTGTCTTTCATAAGAACGAACAGTTCAGCCCTCATTAGCGTTGTATTCAACAAGGTATTTAAATGAATCAACATCTGTGGCACACCTCCGCTCGCGAACCATGAGTTCGACAAGTGAAACAAATGCGAACAGTCTCAGACATAGCTAGTCAAAACTGGGCCTTTTTCGAAATAAATGAAAAAAAATCATTTTTAACTAACTGTCTCCGCAGCCAATAGACTTAGACTACAAGCTAGGCTCAAATTGTAGAAAATTTCATAAATTTTACAGAAATATAAACAGAAAAGCTGAAAAACGCTTCCGAACGAAACGAAAAACCCTTTTATTTCTTGAAAAAATGCCTATTTTTGACTAGCTGTGTCTCCGCAAACAATGAACCTAAACTCCGTGGATTAGACTCAATTGGTATAAAATATAATTTTTACACCTATGTTCTTTAGTTAATGTTTTTCAGTTTTGGCACACGTGTTTCAGTATGACAGGGTTTTTGTTAAGTACATATATCTGAAGGTATTAATTTATTACTTTTAATTATTTAACTATTAAATTAAAGTATTGTAATAAACAAACAGAACTTAGTTAAAAGTATTTTCATAAAAATATCTAGTTCCAGTCTCGCAAATCCCGCGGATCCCGCAATGGTAATCCCGCTCCTTGCGGGACTGGAAAATGACGCGGGATCTCGGTATTTTGTGATCTCGGTATACCGAGATTGGATGCCCTACTTCATACCTACTATTGTAATAGTTGGATAAAAAAATATTTTACGTTGACGATTTTTATAAGGGCATTTACATTATCTGCTTTTCAGATAATGTTCACGGCGAGTATTTTTTCGGAAACTGTGCAACCATGAGAAAAACACTCGTGCATCATAAATCTGTACCATCAAAATACTTAGTGGGCAAATTCATGGTGACGGTGAGCATCATACATAATTTACAATTTTCTTTCATAAAGTTTACAAATACTCCACAGTTAGGCCACTTTTTATTTAAGCCAATCATGGTTCATTGTGAAAAAGAAACACTGTGAACCATGTGGACAACTTTTTTACCCTCTTCTACCTAAACGGCGCTACCCGATAGCGGCGCGGCGTAGAGAACGTTGTCTATGTACGTACGGCGCGCCGTATTGTTTACAAAGACAAGTTTCTACACCGGTAAATTGCGGCCGTAATATGACGGCACCGTCATTCTAGGAAACCCTAGCTTAAGCATGTTACTTGTAGGTATTTATATTTTTCACAGTAAAGCTAATGGATCTTCACTCTTTGTTTTTTAGGGATGGATGTTCTCAACACAGGCGCCCCAGTGCATCTACATAAAAGCAACATCAAACTATGCCAATGCTTTACGTTACGATGCCATGAAATTTAGCATTTGTATATCTAGTGTAATGTACAACTACAGGGGAAACATATTCCGTTACCATTACTACGAGTGGTTTCTGCCGCTAGAGATGAAAAAGGATGTCACTTGGGATATTTATTTGTTTGTCTCTGACTGACTTCAGATGATGAAGGAAAATAGGCCTGATGACTATTTTTTTATTTTATGTTACATAAATTACCTCTAAAAAAAGAAACATCGGTAAAATAATTATTTCCCTAGCATGAAAACAGCCCGAGATATCACAGTTTGAAATGCACAAAATTGGACTCACCCGAAAACGCTCCATACAAACGGCTAGGTACTCAGTTATGACGTCGCGCTTGAGTAGTTTGTATGCGACGCGTGGGAAATTTGTTCGGCAGCTATATTAAATATTGTGTTTACCAAAATGGTTTCTTAGACAAATTGGCTATAAATTTTATGAAAGTAATTAAAGTTATTATTTATTTTTCACACCACATGCTCGACAATGCCGAATTATATGTCATGTAAACCTTGCCGAAAGCAAGACATTATATCTCTTGGCTTTAGCCGGGTTACAATTTTCTATTATAACCCGCTGGTCAATAATGTGATTTTCACTTTCATAATTCTTATTGCTATATCCATAAAGTCTAATTTCACTAAACAGAATGTGTCCTCAGCGGGCGCGGCCAACTCGATTTTCGAAGACTGAGGCCGTGGCCCACTAGATTCGCACTGAGACGAACTTCATTTGTTTGTCAAATCGAGTAGGCCACGCCAGCTGAAAGAAGTTGCTATAGCCGTAGCTAGTAGTACTACTAGCTTTAGAAGCTCTAGCTCAACCTCGATAAACGTACCAAATAAAAATATAACGTTATCTTTCGATAATTGGACTAATGTCTCCAATATCAATTTGCACTTTTAATATGCTGTAATAAACACTATCTACTAAGCCTGGTTTTTTATTGTCTCGCATAAAGTGAGAAAAGTAGAGTATACACCACCGGGATAAACTGTTTTTTTCTTGGGCGCTTGAATCCCTCACTGCACTCAGGACTCAATCATAATTCCCTCGCATAACACCCTCGCTGAGCTCGGGAGTTAAATTTGGAGTCCTTCGTTACGTTCAGGATTCAATGTAGCGCCCGTGACATAAAACAGTGCTTTATCCCCTTGGTGTATAATCTACTATTAATAAATTTTATACTTTTTAAATGGACTTGTCCGCCCAACTTTGAAAGGTCATAAAACAAATAATATATAAAACCAAGAGGTGTACAAACTACTCTAAAAGTTTAATGTCTTTACGATTTTTATTAGTATTTAGTTATTTTATTCATTAGTCATCATCCCTTATGTTTTTTTTTCGTAAAATTTTTTGTCCCGTTAAGAATTAATATTAAGTAAGACTGACTGTATTCATTATAAAGAATTTGCAATAATTGGCAAACATTAATTGTTATTTCCATTTTAACAAGTGATTGTTTGCGTACAACATTTATTTACAAACAATTATATTACATCGAATAATTCAATAGCAATAGCAATATCATTCTTGGTTGAGCGTTGAAAATAACAAGGCTAAAATCTTGTAAATTTTATTTAGAAAGATTTTGTCTGATTTTTAAAAACATGTATTACAATTTATGTTTTTGGTTGACGCTAAGTGAGTGTGACATTTTTAATACTTAATACTTATTTTATCGAATAAAATAAAGATCGAATATTATTAAAAGATTACTACTATGATTTCAGGTATAGCGTATGGTTATGAAACCTTTACAGCTTTGGATAGCGTCATATTTACCAACATCGATCCTACATTAGGTATATTTTTTTTATATCAGTAGGTACCTCTTATTTATTCGATCAAAGATTTAAGTATCACCTACTTTTAATTTTTTATCCTACCCTGCCCCGTATCGAATAGTAAAACTTGCTCATTGTAGTTGGGTACCTATGGCAGTGTCCAACGTGCAATTAAAAAAATGCTACAAAATTAATGACTATTTTCACACTACAATAATGTAAATTTTTCGACTCGCAGACGAAACAGTCCACAGTGAATATTTTTATGGAAGGTGTTCTACTAGATTTAAAGTTTTACTTACCACCAAGTCTTATCACGGCAGTCATCTTCGAGGGAACATTATTGTAAGGGTATGTATGATTGACTATGTATGATTGATTTAGTCGACAAAGGCCAACTTAGTTTAAAACGCCAGATTCTACAAATGTCCGATTCTACAAAATGCCAACATTTAGTTGTAATATGTTCAATCACTTTTTGATATACCGGGTGTCCCAAAACTTTGCCACATGGAGGGAAAGTACCTTAAATATTGAAGATAGGAAATTTTACTAAAAGAAGACTTCATTTTATTTAAAAAATTAATGCGAACTGCATTTAAAGATTTTTTTAAATATCGCATTATTTCCTATACAAATTGATACAATACAATGCGTAATCATTAAAATTTAAATGTAAAATTTCATGGTCTTCCTTTTGTTTAAGATCGTGTGTTACTTAACAAAAAATAATCCTAACTAGTAACCCTTTCGATCAGTATCGTAAAAATAAAAGATTGTTTGTTTTTTCTAATTTGGTAGGTTCGATTCCTGGTTAGGGCATGCAATTTTTCGAAAATCTTTGAATACAGTTCCAATTATTTTAAAAATCAAAATGAAGTCTTCTTTCAGTAAAATTTCCTATCTTCAATATTTAAGGTACTTTCCCTCCGTGTGACAAAGTTTTGGGACACCCGGTATATTTTTGCGATTCCATATTTTTTTATATTTATTTATTTACCTTCTTCATATTTATGTGATACTGGTACTTTGAAGACGTTTTTATTACGAAGGAAAGAATAAAAATCACAGATCTCGTGCTCTACACGACGCACTAGCATAAATACTTTATTTCTGAAATGTTAGTGGGGCACTACACACGTAAGCAGGGCAGCAATCGGAGCAACCGGGCGGTAAAATTGATTATCATGAATATTCGGAAAAAGCCGCCTGGCTTGCTAGTCGGGTTTTAGCGATCAAATTACGTCGGTTCAAAGGTAAAACTCATTGAATGACATAATTGACGAAATTCAATAAAATTCATGGAACGGTCTCACCGGGGCAATATCTACGCCAAGAAAAAATCATTAAGTGCTTACTATCATTTAATAAGGTCCTAATACTACCGACCGACCTTCAGTTAGTCTATGAATGAAAAATCCAATATTTTACCTGAAGGGTACAGGGGGAAAACAAGGCATGTCACAAAAACAGAGTTTTCAGTAATTAGCATTTTAAAGTTTGAAAGTATACAATATTTCTAAGATATTGCTAAATTCTTAGAAATTTTTACACGACTGCCCAAAGCAAAAAGAGTGTTATGTGTTCAGGGTTCATGTATGTTTGTGGGTATGTGAGTTTCTTTATTCCACCATAACTTCTAAATGCCTGACTTGATTTGGATAAATGGGGTATCGTTAGAATTCTTACAACTTCCCGAGTGACACTGGCTATATTTTTTTTAGAAAAAATCAATATGGCGACTGTACGACGCCATTTTAAAATGTGAAAAAAAAATTTTTTTCTTCTATTATTACAATATGGGCATCAAATAAAAGGCCTTCATGAGCACATTCCAAAACTATATAATATGTCACTAAAATGTGTGAAATAAAAATAAATAAATTAAAAAAATATTAAAAACACGACTGCCCTGCCAAAACGAACTAAAAAGTTAAACAACAAGTGTCATTGCAGTCGGGGGACCTCTTTGATCAAAAATTGTTCCATGATAAGGTCCCCCGACTGCAATGACACTTGTTGTTTAACTTTTTAGTTCGTTTTGGCAGGGCAGTCGTGTTTTTAATATTTTTTTAATTTATTTATTTTTTAACTTAGTGGACGTGTGAGTTGTACCAAAACGCTGTCAAAGTTACGGTTATCGTCAAATGATAATGCTACCTATTTGTCACGTCAAACTTGTCAAAGGACATCATGCTGGCTGACAACCTCTTGCTTAACCGGTACTATAACAAGCTTGTTATCGTTAAAGTTAGGTGGTGCCACCGAGCCCACGCCTTGGGAAGATCAGCTTACGATACAAAAACTTTTGGAAATACAGACTTATAAAAAAACTAGCGGCCGCCCGCGGTTTCACCCGCGTGGTTCCCGCTCCCGTGAGAATATCGAGATAAAAAGTATCCTATGTTTTAATCTAGGCTATCTACAATCTGTGTGCCAACTTTCAACCAAATCCGTTCAGTAGTTTTTGCGTGATTGAGGAACAAACATCCAAACATCCAAACCCACAAACTTTCACATTTATAATATTTATAAATAAATATATAATTAAGTATTTTTTGTACTAGCTTCCGCAGGGAAACAGCAACGTAACAAGGAATGTCCATGGATGTCTATGGACATTCCTTGTTACGTTCCCTTACACTAGGGACATTCCCACTTTTGCACCTGTGCAGGGTTTGAAGATGTAGTGGACAGTGTTTGTTTTTACGCTTTTCACATATGCTACATAAAATACGCGCGAAAACAAAAGTATTGCCACACTTAATTTATATTTTAATTTCTTGTGACATTCCTTGTTTTGCCCCTGCACCCTTTACCTAGTTATTGCTTCGGGCCGGCCTTTATTCAGCGAATGTGGCAACCTATTTATTATGTGTAGCGCCCCCTCAGTATAAGGTGTGAGTCCGATCTCGGCAGCAGCAGCAGTGCTGCGTGGCAGTGCTGCGGCAGCCCTATAGAGAATTGTATGGGGACCAGACTCGGCAGCAGTGCTGCGCAGCACTGCTACCGAGATCGGAATCATACCTTTAGTTATTCCCAATCGCCACTCCCAGCATTCCCATTTGCCCCTATCGATGGCGACAGGGATTTTCAGATATCTCATTCGCCACCCCACCCCTAATAGTTAACATAACAACTACAATATTTTCATTCGGAATGACAAGTTTATTATGAGATAAGAGACCTTGAGTTGCACATTGCAGACGAGGCTGTGGGTTGCAGCCCGAGCCACAGGCGAGGGCATAACTCAGGCAAGAGTGCAATAAGCAAGAGCTCACGAGTTTCATGCGACGTTTTTCTATACCTATATATTTGCGAGGAAAAAAAATAATTTACCACGCAGCGAAAAATACAGAATATGAAAATTATGGAAAAAGGCGCGCAGGCTTTTTTCACATGCCCAATGCAAGAATATTTTGCGAACAAAGGGTGAGCCTACTTCAAAATTATAATTTTAAGTGATAAAATGCTAATATTTCATAAGAAAATATTGTGAATTATGAATAATTTGATAATAATAAATATTTGTAATAGATCTTGCTGTTAGGTACTAATTTAACTTTGTAGGGATAATTCTATTACGCACTAGTGTATGATACTTATTATTACGCACAGTGTGTTATAGCTCGGTTTATGGCCCTTAAAGTGATGTAATAAGGCTCACTTTACGAGCAAGTGTGTTGAAAACATATTTATTTCTTTGGTTTAACAAAGCACAATACCTATTTAAAAACACACACAATTAATTGCTAGAATTGTTTTTTTTTCTTTTTTGCTTAACCTTAACACTATTATTACAAGTCTTGCGAAAACTAATAGAGAAGCCACTATTATATTCATTAAATTAATATATTATTACACCCAACATTGTTAAATACGTGTTTTTTATGGTTTTCATGTTAATTTCTATTATAAGGGGTGGCAATTGGGCTAGCTGCCACTACCGGTGGAAGTAATACTGAAAGTGGCGACAGGGAATAACCGCAAACCTTACATTAATACTTAGCCGAACGTTCATTGTTTTATTTAAGGGCTGGCTAGACATTTCAGAAGATCCTACATGTGTATACGTCAGAGCTAAATCTAACTACGGACATATAGTAAGATACAAGCCCATGATGTTCTCAATGTGTATATGTCGCATCGTGTATCACTACGAGCGCATCGTATTCTATCATCGTTTCTTCGAGTGGTTCATCCCTATAGATATGAAGACAGATATCATGTGGGATTTATTTTTCTACAAACTTTACACTGGACCACACAAGAAGCCGACAGGGGTATATAATATTACTTATCCGGGGTCTGGTCGTTGATACGAAGTTACAAATAAATCACCAAGTACCTACTACTCAAACTACTTTTTTTACTTACTTTGTTCGTTCATTCCCTTTGGGAATTACTTGATTGGGTGACTGGAAATAATTCAAGGCGATTGTTAATGGGATATTAAAATACTAAACCGGGCAACGGTTTATTTTTTGGGCGACAAAATAACTAAACGGGCGACAAACTCTCGATCACAAAAATACTTAAAACGGGCGAATACATGTGGGAGATAAATAATTTAAGTTAGCAGTGAAGTTCTTAATGGGTGACAAAAATACTGAGTGGGCAACTATTATACCACGTAGGTAACTATATTAATTTTAAGCTGCCCAACATGGTATTTTTGTCATCTCGATTAGGACAATAGTTACCTTTTTTAAATAAAATATATGCCAAATTTGAAATATTTTATGTGCTCTAAAATTGTCGCTCAAATAGTAATTTGTTCGCCTGTTCTGATTAACTAGTTACTTAGTTTATATTTTAGAGTCACCCATTTTCAACATTTGTAGTCGCCCTCAGTCTGTCGCCTACTTAGTATTTCAGTACGCTATATTCAGTATTTTTGATACCCAAAATGGGAATTTACTGTTACCCAATTAAATACTACCCTAGAAAAATCATCTGGAGTGTATATTGAAGTGTCAAATCGAAAAGGAGTTTATATCTTGGAGCATAGAGTAGGTAAACGATAATATTTTGAGGGCAGTGGAGCTGGAGCGGTCAAAGTGTCCAAATCTCAGAACAATGAACAGAAGAAATCAAAGAGCGTGTCAATTTTTGAAGATTTTTCATAATAAAAGAACTTTGCTCTCTTACATCATTGTACAACTCCTGTTTATTAATATAAAAAATGATACAAATAAATAAACAATCTCCAGGAACATTATCACACCTCAGTTTAGCGGTTTTACAGCCAAACACTTATAATTATGTTGTTATTAATTTATACACTTTAATAATAGAGCGTGACATTACTTATTATAGTGTAGGAAAGAAAGGTAGTGGACCCCGCACAGTAAATCCTCAGTAGACGAAACTTTATAGTATGACTAGCTTTTTCCCGCGACTTCGTCCGCGTGGATATTCGGAAAATCGCAATCGTATGTGTATAGATAGGTACTTAAACCTCTTTTTTCGGGGATGCCATATTAAACTAATACATATTTTTGGGCTTTTTTGTCCCATTTACCACCTAAAAGGTTGATTTTCGGAAAACCACGAAACCCGGGTTTACTTATTTGTTTTTAGAAGTACTGCTACGAAGTTTAAAGTCGAAATGTCTATTTCTTTTTTTCCATACAAACTTTGTACCCCCATTTCAATCCTTTAGGGGAGGAATTTCCAAAAATCCGTTCTTAGTGGGTGTTTACATTGTATAAAGTATCTATGTACCAAATTTCAAGTCTCTAGGTTCAGTGGTTTGGCCTGGGCAATAGTCTGCCAGTCACCCCTTCACTTTTATATAAGAGATAAAGTATAAGGTAAAGTTTCATAAATGAAACGTATTTATTAAATTATCCAAACATATTTTATTTTTGGTTTTGGATATTTGTACATAGGTTTTGGTTCATACTATATTACATCCGCGCAAAGTTTCATCGGCTGAGGATTTAATGTGGGAGTCTCCATACAAAAGATCGCTTTATATCCTACACTATTAATTATCATACATGGTTTATTATGAAATACGAACATTACGAACTACTCCGAGTTATCAGCCTTGAGACCACCTTGAGGGAGGGGTGGTGGGGGTACGTTGGGTATCGCTGGGTCCTTGGACGAGTAGTTCAGGAGGTTAAGGTCACTCGGCTCTGGAGGTGGGGTGAGTTCAGACTGAGGAGCTGGGGTTGCTGGGTTAGTGGGACTCTGTTCTTTGGGTGCACCTACAGGTATACTACTTGGTCCTGAAGAAGCGGGTACTCCTGCTGAACCTGTCCCCAAAACGTTAGGCAAAGGTCGGAATATCTGCGGGAAGTTGACGTAAGGATTGAGGCTGAAAGGGTCATATGGGTCGTAGAAACGAACGCTGGGATATGAGTATGTAAATGGCCCGATTTGGTTGAAGCCATTGTAGGCTGGGTCGAAGCGGCCGAGTGGCAAAACTTGCGGGGGGAGACCGAATTGGTTTAATGGGATTGGTGACTCAGTGTTGGGTGGTAAGGGTGGTGCTGGGGTGGCTTTATCTCCCTCTGGTGGTGAGTTGCTTGGTTCGGAGGGGGGCGGTGGGCTTTCTGATGAGGCAGACTTAGCATCGCCTGTTTCTTGCGGTGCCTGCGCTGGTAGTTGTGGTGGAGCGTCATTTTTACGAGGTGCAGCAGGTATTGGTTGTAGTCCCTGAAAATTATGGGCATTAATTTTACAAAAATGTTTATTCCATAACATTCATAAACCATTCGCTCAAAAGTGAGTATAATAATACATAGTTTGCAATAATACCTTAATTGATAGCTCCAAAGAGCTATCAATGAGCTTTTACAAATAAAAGACAAACTTAATCAATCCATTAGTGACTCAACTCATTCAACAAGATCTTTGCCACAATTGTCTAATCTATTTTGCTTATTGAGTGAAAGGAATAAGTATTATATTATCAGTAATTGTTTATCGATGACCTTAAAATAATAGTAGTAACAATTTATTTCCTTCCTCCAATGCACTAAAAGTCTGGTTGATAATAAATTCACAATTTAAAAAATCTACAATTTATGAATCTTGATTTGGGTGTGACCACGGGTCGGTCGGGTTTCTTTCATGTATTTCTTACTTACTTTGAAGCGAATATTAGTGCAAATGTTATAATGTTATAATTATTATTTACTGCTAGATTACTTATTCTGGAAAAAAAAATAAGTTGTTTTGCTTGAATATGTTTATTTGTCCGCAACTCAACCTACTTAAATCTTTAAAACTGTATAAACTTTAGATTTTTGGAGCTGTTAGGTATTTTTGTTATTTACATCAACAATGTACCTATATATCGTTTGCTTTAAGATGTGATCATTGACCTCTATATATAAAAAAAAATGTGGTCAGTGGATGTGACTGTTTGATGCCATAATAAAAGAGAAAAAAACAAGATATGTAAAACATCATAGGGCACCATGTTTCAGTCTTGACATGCCCTGATGTAATGCTAGGGTTTCCTAGGATGACGGTGCCGTCATATTACGGCCGTAATTTAGCGGCGTAGAACATTGTCTATGTAAACAACTATGTACTCACATTGCCAATAGGGTAGTCTCCATAGAAGACCGCTGGCTGGAAAGGGAAGGCGAAGTCGTGGAGTACTGGCTGGTAGACCGGGTACGCCTTGCTCGGTTCCAGGTTCTGGTTGGACGTGATGAGAGCGTTGTACACCTTTGGGACCCTGCCCGGAGCGGGGTCTGCTGCCGTCGCCACTATGACGAGGCATAGCAACTGGAATATAAAACAAATTATGTACTTAAATAAAGAGACTGTTGGCAACTTCGACACTGTAATGTGATGCTGTCACTTTCAAACTATATTGTCGAAAAAGTGACAGCATCACATTTAAACAGTGTCTAAGTTAAACAGGTGTTTAAATCGTTTGTAATAACACCGATTTTTAACTGACTTTAATAATTTGAAAAGGAGGAGGTCATCAATTCGTCGCGTGTATTTTTTTTATATGTATGTACACCGATTACTCGAAGACGGTTGAACCAATTGAAATGTTTTAAAAAGATCAGGTTTCTTCCCAAGTTGGTCCTAGGGCATGCATACCGGAATTCCGGAATCTCGTAACTCCGGAATCTCGGACAGATTTTTCCGATATTTCAATACCGGAATTGAGAGACCCAATATCGTAATCCCGATATTGATAAAATCACAAAGTGTTTTTTTTTATAATTTTGCTTTGATGACACGCCTATTTACACTCATCCCACACTGGTACTCCTTCATCCGCGTCTCCCGCACGTCCCTGCATCGGTACAGAGTCAGACAGTTACAGATTTATGTACGATACACACCAACTAGCGAACATCAGAGCTCATTTTACTTCTGCCAAAGAAAGTTGAAGCGTCTACAGCCAGTGCGAAGCATGACATTAAAGTACCTTGCTGCCAGATTAGGCTAGTTTATTGTCACGAACTTGCCATTTAATTATCATCGCTGTATGGCCACCTTGTCGAGGGTTGAGCCGACCCATGAAGAGTCATCCTGTGCTGGGTCGCCATTCCAGAACATTTAATGCCCAACGGCCGTCGCGTCGGTTCTTCTCGCTATTGTGTAATGTGTCCCGCCACTGCCACTTTAGCTGAGCAATACTTCAAGCGATGTCTGTTAATTAGGTTCTCCTACGGACCTTCTCTTTTTTTATTCGATCACGTAGGGAAACACCGAGCATGGCTCCCTCCATTGCATGCTGGGTACCTGGGTGATCTTGAGCCTTCTAAACCCATAGTAAGCGATCACGTTTCACTGCCGTAAGTCATCACTCACTGGTCAAAGACTTTCGTTTAAAGAGACAGGTAGGTAAGTTGGACGCAAATATTTTTCGGAGCTTCCCGAGTGCTGCAAATTCGAGTTGAATTCGACGACGATCAACGACAGATCTTTTTCATGAACAGAAGTGTCTGTCTAAGGATAGATATACGTAATGATCAACCGAATGTTAGTAGTATTTCCAGCATGAACTGGAACGGGTAGAATGAAGGCATTCGACATGATTTTCGTCTTTTCCATGTTCATCTTAAGTCGCACTCTTTAGGAAGCACTACAAAGATTTTCGATTCGAGTATCGTGTTCCTGAACAAACTTCTTCTTCCAAGGTCTCAACCATAAGAACTACATTATTAACAAAACGAAGGTGTATCAGCTAAACGTGAGCTAAACTTAACGTACCTGCGTCATTCGCGACCTAATTTACGAGCATGTGCACACTCTACTCTACGGTGAACAGTTTCGGAGAAATTACGTCTACCTGGCTTACAATGGAATGGAATTTGTGCTCTAGTTTTTTCATATAGGTAATTAAGTACCCCAGCACCTCGATATTGCTAGCTGTAGTCCACTTGGCAACTTTTAAGAGACTGCAGCACAACTCAGCCTCCGTATTACAATCTCTTAAAACTTGTCAGTTTTATAATTTGCTTTCAGCCACAGAATATATACTCTAACGCTTTTTTCAGCTCTATTATTTGCTATAAGAACGAGAAAGGGACTAGTTTTTCAGTCTAATGGTGCTTAAGCCTTTTCGGAAACCAGCATGGTCGGGAGGATGTGACGATTTGTAATGACTCTCAAAAAAAACTTATAAACATGGCTTAGAAGTGAGATGGGTCTATAGTTCTGCGAGAGGGTCTTGTCATCCTTTTTTTTTTAAACAAAATCAGCTCGTTATTTTCTATGCTTTCGGCGTTCTTTCCTCGATGATGATGGAATTAAAAAGCTTGGAGGAGTTTGAGTAGGTAGTTATCGGCTAACCGCACGCTCTCAGAAGTTCTGTAGTAAGTAATTTACTAATATTTTGTTTTTTTTTAATCTCACAAGTCTCAAGTTATTCAATTACTGATGAACGTAACATAACGTGTTTGATTCTTTAATGGATACGTCATTTTATTCCAGAAATACAATATTAATAAAAAAAATGCCAATACCGGAACTAGTACCGGAATTCCGATATTGGGTCTCAATACCGTGACTCAGTTCCGGAATTGATAACCTTCCGATATTGCATGCCCTAGGTCCCATGTTTTGAAATTTTGAAATCGGTTCAGTAGCTTTCAGGAAATCTTGAAAATACTGTCGTTTTTGTTACCACTTTATGTTAATATAGACGGATGTTCCATTATAATATTTTTTAACCAACCTGAAAATATCGTTTTATTTATCATCGCTTACATACCTACCTCAAAAGAAGGAAAACCTCCTTCAAATACCTTAAAAAAACCTGAGATATAATTTGAATGAAGTCGGCTTTTAAAATAAAAAAAATACAATACCTTCTTGAGAAAACAACACTATTATAAAAGTAACAATTAGGTCCAGCCCCATCCGACTTCATAGACGTTTTTAACGATAAAATAGCGTTCGAAGAAATGTACTACTTATCGATTAAATAAGTTTTCCGTCAAATGGCTTTTCGGTGAAATGACTATGAAGTGGATCTTCGATGATATGACGGTCGGAAAAATGGCGTTCGATGAATTGATTTTCGGCATTTTTCGGTGATTTTTTTTTATTTTAGACCTAATCCCCTGAAAAAGAGACAACAACTTTTCATATTCATTGTTCTGTAGTTAACCTTTTTTCACTGTTCAGTAGGAGAACCGAGAAACGCAAATTATTAAGAAGTTTATCTTTTTATAACTGATCGCAGAAGAAAATTATTCATAAAAGTTTACTTTGATAATAATTCATTGCATTTCATGCATGAAATGCAAACCGCATTCAGAGACGTCCAATAATTTAGGTGGTCGATTACACGACACCTGAATTATTGTCCTTTACATGAAAATGATGGTCCTATACCTACTAATTATCATGGAAAGGAAAGAAAATTAAATATTTTATTTTATTTATTTTTATTTATTACTTAGGGAAACATACAGCTTTAAAATAGTACGTAATAGTGAAACATTATTTTAGTACATTAGCCAAAAGAGTTTCCACCACTAAATAGGACATTACGTTGAACAGACAAATTATGTAAGCTAACAGATGTAAGAAATAATAAGTAAATAATGATATTACAACAAAAAAGATTCATTTTTAAATGACAAATTATTAAGGATGTAATTTACTGACATTATTTAAAAAAAATGTAGGTTATAGAATAGTAGATTATACACCAAGGGGATAAAGCACTGTTTTATGTCACGGGCGCTACATCGAATCCTGAACGTAACGAAGGACTCCAAATTTAACTCCCGAGCGCAGCGAGGGTGCTAAAAGTTAATTCCCGAGCAAAGCGAGGGAATTAAGATTGAGTCCTGAGTGCAGTGAGGGATTCAAGCGCCTAAGAAAAAAACAGTTTTATCCCGGTGGTGTATACTTTACTTTTCTCACTTTATGCGAGACAATAAAAAACCAGGCTTAAATATTTATAGAATCTTCTAAAGCTAGTAGTACTACTAGCTACGGCTATAGCAACTTCTTTCAGCTGGCGTGGCCTACTCGATTTGACAAACAAATGAAGTTCGTCTCAGTGCGAATCTAGTGGGCCACGGCCTCGGTCTTCGAAAATCGAGTTGGCTGCGCCCGCTGAGGACACATTCTGTTTAGTGAAATTAGACTTTATGGACATAGCAATAAGAATTATGAAAATGAAAATCACATTATTGACCAGCGGGTTATAATAGAACATTATAACCCGGCTAAAGCCAAGAGATATAATGTCTTACTCTCGGTAAGGTTTACATGACATATAATTCGGCATTGTCGAGCATGTGGTGTGAAAAATTTATTATTTAACATAATCAATGACAATTTAACAAAAATGGTTTTAATTAAAAACATTAAGGTTATAATTTACTTTATTTACTGATACAAATTTTAAAAGTTTCATGTTTAAATTTAGAAAATTTGGTATTAAATATATCTATATCGCTAAAATTCACATTATAATTTTAAATAGCTCTTAGTATGAATCGGTTTTTACCGTAATTGGTTCTACTATGAGGTACCGAGAAAGTATTACATGAACGCAGTCTAGCACCAGAACATTTAAACTAGTGGCTCCGTGAGCTGTAGACCTCGCGAAAAAATAAAATAAAATGTCGCCATGAAGTTTTCAAAGCACACAGTAGGTACGTGAGTATTGCAGCTAGATGGTGCTTCTAATTTTGATCATTTTTCAAAATAAGTGAGTATTTTTTTTAAACATTTGGAAAAATTGGCTTGGCTGAGCAGTTTTATATAATTATCGAACCTACTCACAAAATTTCACCAGAATTTGTAGAGAAATGCGACTTGTAGAGGAGATCAAACAGCCGGAAAGCTGGAATGAAATATGGTTTTTTACATATCTCCGTCATTTTCACAAATTTCGAAAAACTGTCTCGACAATTTTTTTTATATATTTATCGAACCTGCTCACAAAATTTCACCGAGATCGGTTGAGAAATGCAACCTGTACAGGAAAACAGCCAGCGCTGGAAATACGGACTGAAATTTGTTTTTTTTACATTATCTCCGCCATTTAGAAAAAAATTGAAAAACTGGCTTGACATAAGAAATCTATACAATTTTCAAACCTGCTTACAAAATTTTACGAGAATCGGTTGAGAAATGCTACCTGTAGAGGAAAACAGACAGCCCTGGAAAGCCGGACTGAAATATGTATTTTTAACATTTCCCCGTCATTTTGAAAATTTTCCAAAAACTGGCGTGACAAAAAAAATCTATATTATTTTCGAACCGGCTCACAAAATTTCACGAGAATCGGTTGAGAAATGCGACCTGTAGAGGAGAACATCTAGCGTCAGAAAGCCGGACTGAAATACATTTTTCTTACATATCTCCGCCGTTACGAAAAATTTAGAAAAACTGTCTCAACTTGAAAAAATCTATATGATTTTCGAACCTGCCCACAAAATTTCACGAAATTCGGTTAAGAGATGCGACCTGTAGAGGAGAAAAGACGGAGCCGGAAAGCTGGACTGCAATAGGTTTTTTTTTTACATATCTCCGCCATTTCGAAAAAAATCGAAAAAGTGGCGTGACAAAAAAAATCTATATTATTTTCAAACCTGCTCACAAAATTTCACGAGAATCGCTTGAGAAATGCGACCTGTAGAGGAGAACAGACAGCGCTGGAAAGCCGAAAAACCTGTTTTTTTTAACATATCTCCGCCATTTTGAAAAATTAAAAAAATCTGGCTCGACAAAAAAAATCCATATAATTTTCGAACCTGCTCACAAATTTTCACGAGAATCGGTTGAGAAATGCGACCTGTAGAAGAGAACATACAGACATACGAAAGAATTTTTGCCCAAGCTGAAGCAGAGACGCTTCGCTCGCACTTCGTGCTCGCTCGTTCAACAAGATCTTACTTAACAAATAAGGGGAATCAATCTGATTATTCAAAATTTTGTACAAAAAGGTTTGATCACGTACTTCTCTGCGCAATTCAAGAGGTATTATCAATTTATGAAAATTACCTATTGAAATCTAAGCCTTTTAAGCTGATTTTTTTCCACCATCTTTTTGTATTCAGAATACTGCGGGTTCCAAACTGTGGATGCATATTCTAAGTGAGATCTGACAAGCGAATTATACAAAACGAGAAGAGTATCAGCAGGATCGGTGAAATCAACGGTCTGTCTGAAGATGAATCCAAGCATTTTATAGGCTTTACTAGTGATATGATTTAAGTGCGAAGAAAAAAGTTAGTAAATATAGCTCAAACTTTAAGCATTACTCAGTTAAATTCATCAATCTATGTTGCTAGCTGTTTATATACAAAGACTTCTATGTTTGGTATTCTATTGAACAAAAAGTGACGGTTGCATAGACTTATTATATTACTAGGACAGTTGTCATGATTTTAAGGTGACATGTATAAATGTTATCCGTTACTTAGTAGTTAATAGTGTTCTAAATTTTTTGCTTATTTATTAATGTTGTATTTTTTTGCTTATTAAGGAACATTTATTCACATACCGACATTTTATATGCTACATTATGCAGCTATTATTTCTATGACAAGATAAAACCTGTTTTTTGAATTACATTTCGTGCCGATTGCAAAGAGAGCAAATAGGATTTACTTTGAGCAGAACGATGTGATACATAGGTACCTAATATTTACATCCATGCGCATACCAGAAGTGTATTTTATTGAGAAATAAAAAAAAATTTAGCAGTACGTAGGTAGTGAATTCATAGTTCGTTCACTGCTCTAGTAATTTGATTTGTTCGAATATTAGGTCTTGCCTTAGAGTACGCGGCTTCCGTCTGGAAGGAGTACTTAGTCATTACGAAGCGTTCCCCTCTGTCGAAGTACAAGCCCAAATGGGCATACGCGGAAGCCGTGTTGCTCTAAGGGTCTTGCAGTAGAGTCGGTCTCAGTACACGTAGCACTAACATATATCAAAATAAAAAACGCGCGTACAAATACTATGGGCTAATTTTGTATGAAAAATTTGTACAGCGACATCTACAGCCGAAAAGTAAAATTAATTTTCCATAAATAATGTACACTAAGTATCGAGTATTTCGTGCTAGGGGTACAAGTAGAGTAAGTAGCAGTAGGTGCCCGTAGCACTAACATTTATCAAGAAAGAAAAACACGTGTAAAAGTACTTGATAGATAGAGGATTTGTCTATGACAAATCTCATTTCGCTTTTCATCGGTAGATGGCGTCTGTACAGCACAATACATACATACATACAATATTACTCTATAATTTTTTTCTACGCGCGCTTTTTTTCATGACTGCCCAAAGCAAAAAGAGTGTATGTGTTCAGGGTTCATGTATGTTTGTGGGTATGTGAGTTTCTTTATTCCACCATAACTTCTAAATGCCTGAACTGATTTAGATAAATGAGGTATCGTTAGAATCCTTACAGCATTCCGAGTGACTCTGGCTATATTTTTTTGAAAAAATCAATCTCTTTAATTGAAAATTGTTCCACAAAACGGTCCCCCGACTGCAATGACACCTTGTTTGTTATTTATCTTTTTTAGTTCGTTTTGGCAGGGCAGTAGTGTTTTTAATATTTTTTAATTTATCGATAGATGTTCGTGCTAGGGGTATTGGGGGCTACTCAAATGGTCACGTTTCTATTCATTTGCTAACTAAAAAATTAAAATTAAGCTGTAAACTCTAAAATTACGTGTGGCTTGTCAATTCCATACAATACAATAATGTCTGTGATTTACATAAACTTGCGACGTGTGACTTGATCGTCTAATCTAATTGCTTATTTTTAAGATTTAAGAGGATTGGCAAGCAAGCGGTCTCCATACAAACGGCGGTAACGTTTCTCACCCTCTAAACCTTAACCTAAAGCAATAAATTTTTGGTATGTTTTTGAAATGCCCAAAAACTAGGGCTGTACGTTTTGATTTTTAAATATTCATTGTAGATCCTACTAATCTTATAAATGTGAAAGTTTGTAGGTTTGGATGTTTGGATGTTTGTTCCTCAATCACGCAAAAACTACTGAACGGATTTGGTTGAAATTTGGCACACAGATAGTAGAAAGCATAGATTAAAACATAGAATACTTTTTATCCCGATATTCTCACGGGAACGGAAACCACGCGGGTGAAACCGCGGGCGGCCGCTAGTTGAAAATATTGGCACTTTTTTGTTTTGTATGAAATCACTAAAATGCAAATATTTCAATATCTATTATAAATACTTGAAAAATCAAAACGTACTGCCCTAGTTTTTAGGCATTTCAAAAACATACCAAAATGCATTGCTGTAGGTTAAGGTTTAGAAGGTGGTAAACGTTATCGCCGTTTGCCTGACAATCCTCTTATGTTAGCGAACGAATAGAATTTGAGTAGGGGGGCTGAATCTTTTATCAATTTGGCACACCAACAACTGTAATCAGTGGCGGATCCAGGATTTTGGTTTGGGAGGGGCTTAACGTACACACGCGCACGTACGCGCACCACACACACACGCACGCACGCGCTCACACACACACACACACACACACACACACACACACACACACACACACACACACACACACACACACACACACACACACACACACACACATACATACACAAACTATCTTACTGTTCCCCATTTTAAAATGTTAATATATAATATATATTTTTATGTCCTTGAAACAACCTATATTTTCTAGACCATTTGTGGGGTGGAGGGTTGACTACCTGAGACACAGGATCCGTCCTAGTTTAGGTGGCAGCCCGCCATAGTCATTTTTTTTTCTTCAATAGACAATAGAACGTAGGTGTGGGCATTCTTTACCAAGGTAATCAACTAAAAGGGGTTAAATAAAACATCACCAGCAATTAAAAGTTACAGTTTTAATTGCATCAATGTATAATGGTTTTTTTGACGTTCAACAAGAATTCCATAGAATACAATTACTCGATATCATGGGAAAGTAGAACTATTACCAATTTAAACAGTATTGAAAAATAATACACTAATACCTGACCTTAAGCAGTGGTATCTCTCCAGCAGGAATAGCGTGTCACGACAAATTCATCAAAGTTTCCTGATATTACGACTTTACTTAACACTTATTCCACCGTTGAACCTTTCACTGTGACGACTTGAGCACGACTGAGCGCTCCTCTACCCTGTCACCGCATATTTATAAGTTATGCGTGGCGTGGTAGGGGCCACTGCAGTCGCCTGATTACTACAACTACCGTTTAAGTACTTTTAATGGAATAAACATACAAATTTAGTATACTACATGGTTCATGGCGAATAATAATTAAAGTAATTTATACAGTAACCTTACAGTCGGCCATCCTGCTAGAGCGAGTCCCATCGCGTGAAACAATCTCTTTGTAATTTTACTTATATAATTCTGAGTACATCCAGTCAATAGTCATAAAATATTATTAAATAAAAAACATCATTTTATTAGAAGAAAAAATAGCAGCCAATATTCCAACAAAATATTTCGCATTCTTGCGGAGGTCATAATTATTGTTTAATGACATAACACATATTTATTGCATGACACAAAGCGTAATTACGTTTTTATTTATATATAAGTAGGTATTCAGAAAACATCCTATAACAGAAATGGTAGGTATATAAAGTGACAATTAACATAATTATATTACTTAACTTAATTTTAACTATACAATTCAATACAATTCTGTAAGCATCAATAAAAATATAGCCATATGGCATTTCATCTGGGCACGTTATAAACACGATCAGTAGCTTGTTCGACCATATATTGTTAACATAAAAATTCATTAATATAATTAAAAGATACTTTAGAAATTTATTTAAAATTGATGTATACTTTAAATGAATTGCGAAAAAGTTAATTTGCAATGTATCGAATTATAAAGATTGCAAACTTAGAAATATATATTTTTTTGTCATTACCTATTGCAAACTTATTTTATTTACTTAAGTCTCAGAATAATTAGTTATGTGTAAGCATTTCAATATTTGTCTCCAATACAAACTTAGTTTAGAAAAATACCTACTAACAATCAACAAAAAGTCATCAAATTGCCATAAAAGGCTCATCATTAAATTAGAAGTTAATGTTACAATTTCTGAATGAGTGAATGCATAAATAAAACTTTATTCGGTTACTTACAAACAAAATGGTTTACAAAAACATTCACTTATAGGATACTTAAACGTAAGGTATTATTATGTAACGGTAACCAAAAAGGCAACCAGCTCAGCTGTAAATATTCTGTAAAAATGTATATACATATATCATTAAATTGAATGTAATATCTTTCTCATACCATATGTAATGCTTGAACAACTTTCATAGTTTTAATACCATTTAATAAAAAATGAATGAAAGAGTTGCTTTCACAGCGGCGCGCGGGGCGGCGCTATGATATGACTATGGGCAGCGTTAATTGCATGGAGTATACGTTTTCATAAAATTTGGCTTAAGATAACTTTGGGGTGCACCCAGTGCTCCAATTAGTATAACACAGTGACTGAAAAAGCATGTTTCAGTGATACATGTCATCAACTATTATGGTATCCAATAATTGTAATCATCAAAATGGAAAAAGTTTTCTTTCCTTTTAGAAGTTATTGTACATAACACTTGTACTATTATGTATTTTGCGACACAACTCAGTAAGAGTAATTTTTGTTTACTTCTTGAACTTATAAAAATATAGGTATCCTACATTACAGCAAGGTAAAAAATATTTACTTAGTATTCTGAAGGTCATTTAAATTAGTAATGGTTTAAAATTTACCCTTACTAATTTAACCTGGTTAACCTTTTATTTAGATATATGCATTAGCATACTTCCCTATACAATGGATATGTAAATGTAATAAGTGCTAAAGAGGAGCTTAGATGTCGTAGAAGTGACTCCACTACACACAGTAAGTTATGTGGAAGTACTTTCCTCGAATATAACTGCACATTTTAAAACTCAATCAGAATAAACACTATGTAATGAATAATTTTAGTAATCAGTATTTTGGAAATCTTACTTCCCATAGCTGGCACACAGAGTCCAAATACAAATCATATTATATATTATCAATCAATGTACAAAAGTAATTAGCTACAATTCCACACAAGCACCACCCTTACTATCTATCTGCTTTAAGTTTTTAATGTGTTCTAAACGCAGATTGAATTGTCGTACTAAGTACCTAGTTACTTCATTCTATCGCGACCCTCAGTCACGAGGAACAAGAAATATTATGATAAAAGTTTTTTATTATTTTTATTATTATAGTTTCATTTTAACGAGGAGCACTGTCATCACCAGGGCCGTGCGCGAGACTACAGAATTAATTAAATGTTTTGTGAAGAGTTTCACCTAGTTTATGGATCGCCTGGAATTTCTCAAATAAGAAAAGCAGGGTAAATTACCCAATTATTGGTATTTAGAGCAATCCGATACAAAAACTTATACCTAGTAACATTATTTAAAATATTGTGAGTGTTACGCGCAATACACAATACAGATACTCCTTTTTTTAGTATTTTGTATGTATGTCGTTTTAACATATTCCACCATACATACACCGTCATATGTATAAATAAATAGACCATTCATCGGTACCCTTCACCCTATTATTGGCATGTACCGATCAAATTACTGGTACACCTTACGCCAATAATTTACAGGCAACAGTTAATAAAATTATAGGTATTATTCTCAGCACCTTTATTAAAATATTGGCATGCTCTCACCAATCACTGGTACAACTTATAAGTTTTATTTTCGACTATTGGAGTTGGGCCAATTTTTGAAGCCTACTACAATTTTAGAATACCTACTTCATTATTTCCATTATTTGATTAAATAGAACACATTTAATGATCTTGAAAATAAGGTTCTAAATTCTCATTAAATATTAAGATAGTATTCCAAAACATTATAATTGAGTTCTTTTCATAAAGTAGGTAACACAATTTATTGAATAATATTATAGTTTTTTTTTTGTTAATTTTAGAGCACCAACAAAAAGCGAGGGGTGTAATAACAAGTCAAGTTACCCCTACATGACTGATGTGAGAAAATTATTTTTTGATTAATTTAAAATTATAATAATGCGTTATCGGAGATAAAGTGCAATGAATACGAAAATAATTATTTTGTCTAGAAATTGTATCATTTTTTACGAAATTTTATTTCTTTTTTTCATTTAAAAATTCTTTATTTCATATTACAAAAAAATAATATTGTAACAAGTACTTAGATAATTCATGTACATTGATTTATTTAAAGATACTTTATAAGGCTAAACTTACCACCTATAAAAGCTTTAGAAATATGTAATTCCACAGTAATTTTATTATCTTGAAATATTAACACACAGTATTTAAATAGCACTATTCGCAGAAAAAAAATCGATACAAAACATATGTAAGTGATTTGCTTATTGCATATTAAATTAAAAAGGTTCTGGAATGGCGACCGCGCACCGGACGACGCTCCGTGGGTAGGCCCCCGACAAGGTGGACCGACGATCTGGTGGAGGTCGCGGAAAGCCAGTGGATGCAGGCAGCGCAGGACCGATCGTTGTGGAGATCCTTAGGGGAGGCCTATACCCAGCAGTGGGTGTCGTGTGGCTGATATGATGATGATGATGATGATATTAAATTATGAAATAAAAAGGACAATAGTTTTGTTTTTCAATATTATATGTGAAGGAAGAATCAGAATTAATATCAAGTATAGTAAAATTACTGTTGTATTAATGTGTATAATGAATATAGTTTTATTTTAGGATTTATTTGTAATTATTTCTTTTATTTATTGTTTGTTTAATTTTTTTTCATCAAATTGGATTAATTATTGTTATCTGAAATAAATGAATTTTATTATTGTTCTTTTATTACCAGTAAACTTTAGTAGAGTAGGTCATTGCTCATCATGGCCATTTAACAATATATACGCTCAATACTCTATTGTAAATGGCATCATATTCTATGACTTATTAATTACTCATTAAAGGACTTGGCAACAGATGCATAAGCTGATCATAGTGTAGTAAAATTAATAAGAATAATATTTGAAATTGTATTGCTACTATATTTATAAAACGGTAGGTATAGCTATAATTGGCAATAATACTTGGCTGGACTCTTGCGGTAAATACATTTAGAGAGGATTTACATTCAGCATACTTAATTATTTGCTCTTTATTGTACTCAAAAAAGTGTTGCAGAGGAATAATTAATTAAATCATTGTAAGGATAAGTGGATTTAGCCGTCAGATAGCTTTCTTGCAGGTTCCAGCAAACCCAGGACATGTTAGGGATTTTTCAAGTAAGTATGGATAAGTTATGAGTTGCATATATCTAGAATATCTAAGTTTCTACTGGTTTTATTGTTCGTTTTACGCATCAATATATATCATTTTAAATAAGAAAAATAATATAAACAAAACAGTAAACAGGACTTTGAAAGAATCTACTATAGACTTTCTCCTTCGTATCATAGGACACAGCAATTAATAATTTACTGTCATCAAAATAAAGTAATACTTAATAAAACATGATTGTTTAGTGATAGATTAAACAATAATGATGATAAAACAATATGATGATTTAGATTTAATAGAAATGATAATAATATTATAATCTAGAAAACTTGTTAAAAATTACCTTAAGGTTTTTCGCAATAATTTCACTTGCTTGTAAAACAATAGAGTTAAGAAAAAAATATATTTTAAGTGGAACAAAATTAAGCGAACTTGCATGAGTCGCATGTTCAAAAACCAAATACTTAAACAGCTTTTTTTCCACGCTACATACTTAATGTAGTAGCTTGATATGAACTTATTTAGACTATGTCCATCTAACATAGCAAAATGTTTAAATAATACAAACAGGTAGGTAAGTAATTTAGAATAAGTTAAGTCGAAAAATTTTCATAAAGATTGCTATCAGATTCAAGCCTCGTAAGTCAATCCTACCCTAGATGATTTTATTACTTAGTTAGGTATTTATTTCTTACAGCAGACAATGTATAAACATATTATGATATAATTGCATTCACTTGATAATGCTCTGATAAATTTGATAAATAAGATATTGAGAAGCAAGCTTCATGTCAAAGAAAAGTTATAGTCTAACTAAGGCTATTAAAATGTTAGGATCATTTATTTATCCTCGAATTATAAGTATTATTCTCTATAAGCATTTGCGTAAATAATACACACTTTTGCTATATTTAAAACATAATTAATAAAACTAACTGAAATTAACTCTTAACCTCTTGCAATTATTTTCAAATAAGTATATTAATTGATGAAGTCTCTCTCAAGCGTATGAGTTTTGATTCTTGATATCGTATAAACCAGCATGAATGATTGCGACTTTGGCTGACTTTCAGGCGTCCGCTTCTTAACTCAAAATATCGCCATCCGAATATTTTACTACGGACGTCTTACGCTCTCACAGCTGCGTCTTAAATTATACATATTAATATACGACATACGAGCGCTTGTGGCTTTTCCCTTGTATGTTAGGGTCTTACTTCCACTCCCTCACTCGCGTCGTTAGTTAAGGGGCCGTACAACGTCAAACACATATTTTGAACAAAGATTACACGGTATTACTAGATTTATCGATCCTAAAAGTTAAGAAGAATTTAACTGTGATAACACTGATAACCAATTAATAGACATAGTCTAGAAATTTAATTAAAAAAAACTTAGCTAGTTCTCTAGTTATTTTTAGCAACAGTTTTCCAAATGAGAAATAGTTTATTCGTTATTAATTAAAAATGTGATAACCAGTAATAGACCTTTACTCTAGAAACTCAATTAAAAAGAAACTTAGCCAGCTGTCAAGTTATTTTTTTTTGTAAATAGTTTTCCAAAATAAGAAAATAATTTATTCGTTATTAATAAAAACGATAATGCCAATAATTTCGATAATTCTTACTATGAAAATTCCTTCCAGCGTTGTACGGCCTCTTAAGGATGATGCCTTACGCTCTCACAGCCGCATCTTAAAACATATAAATAATACGATATACTTGCAGCTTTGCCCGAATCTTCAGGCTTCCTTCTGCTTCCCCATTTATTACTTTTATGAATCACCACAGTGGTCGCTTGCCAGCATCAGTTGAAGTCAGTATTGTTACAATGAGTCTTGCCTTGCACTCAACTTCCAATTTCCGATCTGAATTTTTCATTGCTGAAACTTGCACAAAATTTTATGGAATTAATCACTATTAGTCACCCAATAAATCTAGAATAGTCTTATCATATTAATTTGGGCAACTGAATTGTTAAATATGAATGTACAGAATCCGTAGTCTATACTCAATAATTATATTTCAGTTCTTTACGTTCAATGACTTTTGTAAATAATATATTCAACAATGGTTTAATCATCCATTTATATATTTTTAAGATTAATCAATGTTACGTGATACTATTTGTATTCAATGCAAAGAGACAGCAGGGATGAAACATGCTAAATTGATCTTAAAAGGACAGTTATTTTCTAACTTTAACTGTTATATTGGTAATATTAGTATCACATCAGTATCAACAAAACGGTTCATTAAAACTAAACCCGTATTGTAATAAAAAGTCATCAAAAGAGAAAACTATCTTCGAGAGAGAGAGTGAAAAATGATACGTAATCCGCCTCCTGAATAGTTACAGATAATAAGCAAAAAAAAAACTTAAGAATTACTAAAATGAAAATCTTTTAAAATTAATGATTTCTATACATAGTTTCTCTCTCTAGTTATCCCCATAGTATGCTTAGGTGGAATTCTCTATTTTATTTATTCTGTGCGGGCAGGATAAGCGAGAATTCTAAGGAATCTACTCGTTTATCCCACTTCTGAAGTTAAAAGGGGTTAAATAAAACATCACCAGCAATTAAAAGTTACAGTTTTAATTGCATCAATGTATAATGGTTTTTTTGACGTTCAACAAGAATTCCATAGAATACAATTACTCGATATCATGGGAAAGTAGAACTATTACCAATTTAAACAGTATTGAAAAATAATACACTAATACCTGACCTTAAGCAGTGGTATCTCTCCAGCAGGAATAGCGTGTCACGACAAATTCATCAAAGTTTCCTGATATTACGACTTTACTTAACACTTATTCCACCGTTGAACCTTTCACTGTGACGACTTGAGCACGACTGAGCGCTCCTCTACCCTGTCACCGCATATTTATAAGTTATGCGTGGCGTGGTAGGGGCCACTGCAGTCGCCTGATTACTACAACTACCGTTTAAGTACTTTTAATGGAATAAACATACAAATTTAGTATACTACATGGTTCATGGCGAATAATAATTAAAGTAATTTATACAGTAACCTTACACAACAGATTTGTTGGGTGGACTCTAATGATTTTGGGGGGGGGGGGGGGGGCTTGAGCCCCTTAGCCCCCCCCTGGATCCGCTAGTGACTGTAATCCTTGTTGGGTATTGTGTGTGTTTGGGTAAGACGACCCTTCTAGATACGCATACGCAATGGACCATCGCGGCATGGAACTTAAATGGGTAATAATTATTAGTTTTCAGGGTTCCGTACCCAAAGGGTAAAAATGGGACCCTATTACTAAGACTCTACTATGCTAGCTGGAATCCAGATGACGACCTACGGCCCGGCTTGGCACAGCGATCTTGTTTCCTCTGCGGCGAACTATCGACGGCTGCGAGAATTTGCGCACGCGTGGCACAGCTTACGGGAACGCTGGAGCGAGGAGTAGTTATACCATGCCCCAGAATGGGGAGAAATGGTAGAGGGACGTAAGGAGCGGATTAAGGCCCTCCGCTGCCTTGACCGGGACACGCGCGCGGGGCGACATAGATTAGAGCTTACTCATGCACTGCGCAAGCATCTGTCCGTCAAAAACCAGCAATCTATATTCCCGCGCAGTGTACCCGCGGCGGGATCCCGCTCAAGGCAGCGGACGGCCTAAAAAAGAATTTGTAGAGAGTCAAGCATTGCGCGCGGAGAAATTTCGCGCGCATCTCTCGTGATTCAGCCATTATAACCACACGGTTGGTATGGCCATGGGTGGTGGTGGGTTATGTCCGTCTGTCTGTCTGTTTGTCCGTCTGTCTGTCTGTCACCAGGCTGTATCTCATGAACCGTGATAGCTAGACAGTTGAAATTTTCACAGATGATGTATTTCTGTTGCCGCTATAACAACAAATACTAAAAACAGAATAAAATAAATATTTAAGGGGGGCTCCCATACAACAAACGTGTTTTTTGACGTTTTTTGGTACGGAACCCTTCGTGCGTGAGTCCGACTCGCACTTGGCCGGTTTTTAAATAAAAAACGAGATCAAAGAAAGAAAGAAGTAGGTAAGTATATTACTATTCTGTTAACTTCTTTTATGTTAAAAATTTTATGTGTACAAAATTTATAAATAAATAAATATTGTATTAAGAATTTAAGATTAAAAAACTTTGGTCCGGTATTCTCTTGAAATATAAACAATAAAGTTTCCCACAGGTTAGATGTGTTTGTAAATCATAAATACGTTCATAGTACGCGCAGGCGCAATTTGTTCGACGCTCGTGACAGCGTATTTTACTCGTTTCCTCTGACAGGTATGTGAACTACAAAAGCTATTTGCCAGAATGTTTAGGACCTTATATCTACTGCGGTAAAGTACATACTTTTTGTGTACACATTCATATAACCGAATTGCATGTCAACTGCGTTGCGAAATACAAAGCCTAATTTCAGGGTGTGCCTGACAAATGGACATAAAGATTAAATAAAATAACAACTGTGTGACGTGTGACAAAATTTTTGGCTCTAGTTCTTTTGTTTCTTTAAACTCTGCAAAGTACTTATAAATTTTCTATATTTTTCTGTTTTGAAGCCAGAAGAAAGCCAAAGGAAAAAAATAACGCAAGTAAGAAAGACAGAGTAGACAATTTTTATTTATACTTAGGTACTCATTTTTTAAACACGTTTTTAAAACAAACCAAGAATATTAAAAATCAAACTAAAAACATAAAAAATGGGCTAATAAATATACTTACAATAATTTCTTCTGTAAAGATTTATAACCCTTTAAATAAGTTTTCAAACTAAAAACATAGTGTGCATGCAAAACGCAATTGATACAAAATGCGTTCCACGTTCTTATATTGAAACGATCTTAAAATCTTAACGTAAGAAATTATTTTGTATTTTTGGTCCGTTTTTTCTAGTCTGTTTTTTTTTAAAGAAGAAGAAGCATTTGATTTGATAATAAAATAAAATGTTATGTTTTATTGGAAGAACTTTCCCTTTAAATTAAAAGATGTTAATGATACGAGTTTAGTTTTTTTATATGAATGATATTTTATTTATTTTATAGAATGATAATTCAATTATAAAAAAATAATATTATTCATAATAATATGATATTATTAAATTCATTTAATAACATACTTATATATTTTTTATGTCTTTAGAATTGTGAACCTAGCTCTTATTAATAAAGGTTTTTTCAAAGTTGCCAAGTCAAAGGCGACTCTAAAGTTGTCTTACTTTAGGCCTACCGCTGCCTTGAGCGGGATCCCGCCGCGATTACACGGCGTGGGAATATAGATTGCTGGTTTTTTGCGCAGTTACGCACGTTTTTGCGCACACAACTTCATCCCCCTTTTGACCCCTTCGGAGGTAGAATTTTGAAAAACGCTGAGACCCGTATTTATTAATTTTCAATCGTCAGCCTAAACACAAAATTTGTAGATTCTAGTTCCAAAACTGAGGGACTTTCATACAAATTTTCATCCCTTATTTCATCCCCTTAGGGATGGAATTTTCAAAAATCCTTCCTTAGTGGATGCCTACACTGTATAAAGTATCTGTGTGCAAAATTTCAAGTCTCTAGGTCCAGCGGTTTGGGCTGTGCGTTGATAGATCAGTCAGTCAGTCAGTCATTCATTCAGTTTACGGTTTTATATATTAAGATATGGCCTTTTTCCGGCTCCATCATCAGACTCTGGAAACTACGGACAGATGTTTGCGCAGTGCAGAGTAAGCTCTAATCTATATCGCCTCGCGCGCGGGTCCCGCTTAACACAGCGGAAGGCCTTAATAAAAAGTTCAACGCGTTGTTGGTCGACGGGAATAATAGTAGTTTATGAAACTGACACATAAAGAGGGGTATTAAAACACGAGTGTGTGTTTAAAAACCGAGCCGTAGGCGAGGTTCTTAATAGTATCACACGAGTGTTTTAATACCTAGTTATGTGCAGTTTCATACACTACTTTATCTACACTCATACATTTGGGATTGAACCTACTAAATAAACGATCAACGTTAGAAAAGAGAGAGAGACTTTGTTTGTATTAGCTAGGTACCTACCTTGTAATAAGTCAATTCCTTAGCTGCATCTAAACTAAAATATCGGGCAGAGTAAATATTTTTTCACATTTTAAAGCAAGAATAAAAAACCTACAAAATTCAGTAAGTATAACAAAATGTAAAAATTGAAATCAAAACTTTATCGGAAATGCTTGGCGCGCATTCCATTAGAAAAAAAAGATCAGTGCATTTCAACAAAAGAACTAATCGCACTAAAGTCATCGATTACCATAGAGTTCATTTTAATCATGAAAAATATGTGGGAAAATATCGTTGTTTTTTTTTAATGTTACGGCACTGCCTTCTTTTTGGATTTGCCCTGTATCGTAATGAGAAAAAAAGTTATTTTATGATGCAGTTGACTGCATCGTAATGAGTTTATTTTTTAATTTTACCTATCCACGAAAATAAAGTACGTATTTATATTACCTTTTTTGAATTCATATTTGGAACATTACGTTGTGAGTGTAGATAAAAACAAAAATAATGTAAACTGTTAAAAACGCGCTGAGTAGGTATCCGTAGTGTTTTAATTTAATGTGATGATATTTATTATTATGCAATTATGGTTTGAAATGCATTCTGAAGAATAAGTTCAAATTCATCGGAAATTCTCTACTTACCTAACAAATTACAATGTCATTGTTCAACTTCCATTCTTAAACAGTAAATTAACTGTGAATTTGGTTCGTAAGGTCATTACAAGTGCACCTCAATGTTTATTCTCAGTATTGTGTCGTGGGTCAAGGGGCCGTGAAATCGACTGACGACAGCCAACTGCCGACGTTTCGCGGTTCGAGTCCAGCCAGAGAACCTAATATAAAAAACGAATTGCGATAATCGGACGATGTTCGTCGTTTGTTTTGTTTAATTTTTCAAAATAAAAGCGGCCTGGAGCCTGTAGCCAATGTCACATTCACAAATATTCGAAACGAAACATGTATGGATTTGAGGTTTTAAAATTTGATCGTTAACGAAACTTAAATCATTTTTGCTTGAAAATCTTGAAAAGCAATAACGTGAATGCATGCATTTTGTTTAACATAGATTTAATGTTTTTGATTTGTAACTATACATTATGTAAAAATGGGTGTGAACTTACCTGCCAACAAACTGCACTGCAGTTTGGTGAGATAGAAAAATTTGAAAACATGTATAATGTATAATTATGAATAAATAAAATAAAAATAATCATTTGTTATTCCCATACATGTTTACAGCTTACAGCAGTTAATTTTACTTTAGCTAGGGGTCTGCTTTTGGCAAGTCAAAGAAAACAACTTCATGGCCGTCCCATGGGCACGAACATCCGCTTGATTCAACGGTAGGTCTCTGGAGTAATTTCTAAAGTAATTTCTAAAGTAAAAATATAACGAAAGGGAACGAAATTCGTCCGAATATCGAGGTGCGCTTTTCAAAGTGGGCTCACAGATTCGATCCGGAAACTGACCAGCACAATGCCATACCACGCGCTCCTCCGCCACGCCTTCTGTCAAGGTCTAAAGGTGGGTCCACACTTGTAACATTTTGGCGTGTCAGAACACCTTGTCTTTATCATACATCGTCTCTTTATTACAGTATTTCAATAGCGCACGCGCAATCGAACTAGCAATGTATGATGACGACACGGTGTTCTGACATGCCAAAATGTTACAAGTGTGGACCCACCTTAAGAAATGGAAAGGACGCCGATCGCTCGCAGCTAATGCCAATGGCATATTCAAATTAATTAAACAGTTCCGCCTTTAATTATTTGTTGGTATAAAATTAAATTATAATGCTGGACTGGACATGCTCGATTACGTGGTCTTTTTTGTAATGTAATCAACTAATATGCGGTAATGATTGAAGTAAGTAGGTAATTAAATAATGTATTTTTGCCAAATACCTAAAAAGTTTCAGAAAAATCTGTGCCGTACAGGAATACCTTAAAACTTATCAATGTTACATATTTTAATTCGAATACCTAACTGTGATTAAATTTTCTTTGCACTTTGATTTATTTTGTTTTTAATTTTTTTCAGGTTTATGACGCACTGAATATAATTAGTGGTCGATGCGCTTAAGACTATCTTAATGGTATTTAATGGCAATGTTAAACTGTTCGTACATTTATGTTTTTATATTGAAGTTCATAGATCAAGGTTTGAACTCGACTTATTAACGTTATTGAGCCTACAATGTGAAATATTTTTTTGCAAATGCCAAAAATTAAAATCGTATAAGGAAAGGTGGCCTCTACCTATCAAGTTGACTTTTTCTGTTATTGCTTTTTATGAAACTTCATTTGTTTTAAATCTGTGCTAATGTTGCTTTATAGAAATAACCATTCAAAATATTCGAACATCTTCTCTCTACTATCGGAACAATAAAATATATTCTTTGTTTCAAGTTCTTAAGGGTCCATAATAGGAAAACATGTCTTGGGGGATAATTTAAAACAATATAAAGTTGTAGCTACAAAAAAATCATAAGACAAGCTACATAGATTCTGTAGTTGCTACAAATATTAAATTGCGTATAAACCTCACAGATGATTGTAAAAAAATCAGAATAGCATCAAAAGCGCTTGCGTAGGTTCATATTTTTGGCGTGAATAATAGCAGAAACGTACCTATTGAATTCTACATCAAAATACACTTTAACGTACTGTGTAGTTGCTTCAATTTCTTTTATTCAAGAAAGATAATCGTGATAATGATAAAATATCGAAAAAGTGAAGAAATGAGGTTATTTCCCTTACTCTTTACATGTAAAGAAAAAGACAACGACAAATTTTCCAGCGTTCCGAGCCTTAAACACTAACGACATTAACCAACTGATAGCTTTTATTTGGAAATGTAAAAATGTAAAATATTTTTAAATACATGTAAGTATTTAGATATCTAGGGTTTCCTAGGATGACAGTGCCGTCATATTACGGCCGTAATATAGCGGCGTTGAATGTTGTCTATGTTAACAATATGGCGACACCGTAACGTCAGAAACCGCGCCGTATTGTTTACATAGAAAACGTTCTAACGCCTCTAAGCTAAATGACGGCCGTAATACGACGGCACCGTCATCCTACCTAGGAAACCCTAGCTTAAGCATCACTCAAATATTTTTAAATACACGTATTTAGATATTTTGATTTTGAAAACCTTTTTAGAAAGTGACGCGTATAACAAAAATGCAATAAAAATGAGTCATGGGTAACATTAACATGTAATTTGCTCATGAGCTTTAATGTCAGTGCCAAGTTATATATCCAGCTCCATACGTGCGCAAACTAAGATATTTAAATGTTGGCCAGAAAGATAAATGGCAGAACATCGGTACTGTCGCATCATGGGACCCTGGAAAGGTAGTAGTGCAGCGAGGTCATCGACCCTGGTAGGGCTGCCAAACACTTAAAGAGAGAACCATTGTATTTATTTATTTATTCTATTTTGTGTTTTTTTCAAAGTAACATACTCGTAACTAAGTAGAGTTTAGGACTTACAACTAGCTTCCGCCCGCGTGAACATTCCGAGAAAATCCTTAGGGATCCTTTAACCAGGATAAAGTTAAAGTCCCTGTGTTTTAATTTCATCAAAATCCGAACAGCTGTTTTGACGTGATAAGGTGGGTCCCCACCAAGCGAGCAGCCTCGTGCGAGGCAGGACGTTTGCCGCGTGTAGCGGTAAGTAAAGTGAAAAAAATAAGCAATTTTTATTTATTTATTTATTTATTGATTAAGATACACCAGCGACAAAATCATTTTGCATTGTATAATAAATAGGCATAGATATTCAAAGAATAATGATTTGCCTTTATAGGCGTATACAGCACTTCTAAAAACGAATATTAAGTACTTACAACACAATAATAATTAATAGGTACAGTTAACTTAATCAACATTACAATTTTAAAATTCTGTTAACATAATATTTATGAAAACTTACATAATAAGTCTTTCAAAAAGTAGTTTTTTAGAAATTAAATAGCCAAACAAGAGAGAAAATCTGTCATCAAAATCAAATCAAAATCAAAAAAAAAGGTTAGGTATGTTACAGAAGATACTAATTTATTTTTGCTCAAAATTTAAATATGAAAACTATAAAACCAACAAACTAAGACCGTGCGCGGGCGCATTAAGCTTCGAGACTTTCAACGTTGCATGAGCAAAGTTCGTGAGAGCCTTTGTGTGTAAACGAGAACTTTACTTAGAATATACGTGCAGATATTTGCTCATGCTACTATACAAGTACTTCAACCTAATATAATAACGTACATTTAGGACCCTTTTTAAGTTCCGTAAGTCTGCGTGTCTTGGATGTTTTTTTTCAGGACCGTATTGAGATATCAAGTTGAATTTCAACAAATACTGAGATCCTAATAACATGAATGTGTAAAAATATCAAGCTTCTAAAGCCCGCCGGTAACGATCATTCGCGATTGTCAATTTTTACGTCATTGACGCCCATTGATGCGAAAATTGATCGTTTACGAGTGCGATTGAAGCGATTGTCAATTGCTCCAACAATGGCATTGACGAAAAAATTGACAATCGCAATTGATCGTTACCGGCGGGCTTAATTCAACTCATTCAAATTTCTTGTACCTATCTACTTAAGTAGATAAACAAGGTTATTTTTAGTTAATACATAACCTCTCGTGGGGTTGAACAGACCATCAAACTGAACAACTTTCATTATGGGACCAACCTCGAAATCACGAAAAGAAAATCAGCTGTTCCATACAAAAGTATAATCCTACTGCATAGAAATGTACACCATGATTAAGCTTAGCCTAGGAATATTAGGCAAAATTTGAGCAAAAAAGTGAAATGCAACATAACCTGCTGAAATTTGGTATGCTGATTATGTAGTAGAGATAAATCATTACCGAAAACTCCCCACCCCTCCCCCGCGTGCGTCCTAAGTTATGCAGGATGTAAAAGGTCTGTAAAGGATTTTCGAAAAAAAAAATGGTAGAGAATATTCCGCCGCGCCACAGAATTTTTTTACCATTGAAAATGGTTATCAGATGCAAATCACCTGAGACGTATTTTTGGCCATATCTCCGAGGATTTTGAGAGGATTGAGATGGAAATAGTACCAAAAGTTGAGGAATTTATCGAGACACGTATGAACGTTTGTTTTTTGAAAATCTTCTAGGAACTTTTTTTGAAATTTTGCAAAATTCCAAAAATTCCGGGTTTTTTGGGGGGTGTTTGATTACTTAATTGTAAATATTTCGGAAAAAAAACTGACTTAAGAAAAAATGAAAAAAAAGGTCCTAGGGTATTAGTTTAGCTACCAAATGGCGAAATAATTTTGAAAATCGGTAAATAATTGTGACCTGTATAGGTGGTCCCTTTAGATTTGGAATTCTAGAAAAACGGGTGTTTCCGTACATAAAAAGTTTTGTAGCTTCTATGATTATTGACCGATCGTCATGGTAATGTGTTAAAAGATGCAGAAGCAGACGAGAAGTGCATTCGTTGGAATTTTAAAAATCGGTTAATTGTATTTCGGCTGCGTCGAGGCAGTCAGCGGGCGTTTTTGTCACAATCGTAAAAATAAATAGGTACTACCTAGGTAACTTTAAAAATATAATAGGATTTTGCATTTGATTTGATTTTGGTTTTTTGTAAATTTTTGTATTCATTTTCAATGCTCGGAGCATTTCTTGCGGAGACTGCAAAATCTGTGATTTTTTTTTAATACAGTTACTTGACAAAACTGTTTAACCAGTTTATTATCCTATATAGTGGAATAACTGGACTATTTACCAGTATTTTTTTTCTACTGACTATTTACCAGGGAAAATATTCATAGTTTTAATTCAGTAGAAAATTTTCGAAAATAAAATGGTGGAGAAAATTCGCCGCGTGACACAAATATTTTTTTTAAACACCGTTACTAGACAAAAATGTTTTACAAGTTTATTATTTTGATTTGGATTTGACAATGCAACAATAAATGATAACACTGTAGACACTAGTTCATAGAAGTATTTTGAAACTATCAAATAATTCCTAGGAGCGAAATAAAAAAAAAATTTTTTTCGAACAAACTAAATACCACAAAAACAAGTACGAAATTAAACACCCTTTGTAAATATTGGTTACTTACATGGTAAGAGCGGCAACAGCGCGATGTTAGATCACAGGATCACAGAATAGTATTGACAGGTGACAAGCCGCGAAATGAACTTTTGGCGCCATTTAATGCTGAATTAAAACAGTGTTTTTCTTGATATCTACGGCAGCGACTCGAGCTACGGCATCATGTAACAACGCTGTCCTTCGAGCAACAAAAGGCTTCGTTTGTAACGAAGGGAGAAGCCTTAGCGATTATTACTCTATCCAAATTATTCTGGCATTTTTTGCGGGGGGGGAAAGTGCACACAAGTGCAGTTCCGCATACTCACATACAAAAACAACACTGTAATGACGACACTAACACATAAAAAATAAAACAAAACAGCAAAAATTTGTGTACGGATGAATGGGAATAAATCTTTTCCAATGAATTTCTTCAATGCTTTTGACACAATTTGATTTGTGCAAGTTTGACCAAAACTTTATCGACAAACATTATATAACGGTAACATCACTAAGTTGCCCATCGGCGAGAACTCGGATTTATTTAGCGACAGATCTGAAATTTGTACGGACGAGTCATGGACTAGCAGACCCGATGTCACTGAACAAATCTGACAACTGATCAAGAATAAAATATACGAATTTAATGTTTTAATGTAAACAAATAGCAATAATATGATACAAATTTACTTTCATGTGAAATGTAACACCGTCTTTTTGTATACTTGATGTTCCAGACCTCTTTTAACAGCAAAAACCTCATCCATTCGACATTTTCAACAGAGCAGCGTTCACATGCGCGACTGGACTCGGTCTAGAAAGAAATCCGGGCGCAACTGGTTTTACTAATGCGTATGCCCATTTGGGCTTGTACTTCGGCAGAGGGGAACGCTTCGTATGGCTACTCCCTTCCGAGAAGGCCGCGATGCTCTATGACGCTGTCCATACGGCAATTTTCATTGCTGAGATTTTCCAAAACCATGGCAATAAATTATTATTTTTTTGCTTTTTACGGTAACTTTTTATTTTGCTAAATTTGTTTGAATCCTAAATCACTGATTAAAAGTTATTCTGTCCACTGAATACAGTCACAAATTGAATATTTCTTGTATCCTTTGGACAGCGGACAAATACAAATGTTACCATAATATCTCTCTCGGTATGTCCGTAGAGCTAAAAATAAATTAAAATCATGTAGGTGTACTCGAAAACTGTGAAATAGTAGAAGTAATACTTATTCGTATTATATCAGATTTTAGTAGTAGTAGTAGTAGTTGTTTCGTCCTTTTGGACAGGCGAAGGACTAGGCCATACTGCCAGTTCTTGAGTCTTTGATTCTTAATCTTGTTTGTGTAAAGGCAAAGCCAAATCTTGAGTCTTCTTGGTATTTATAAGGCAAAAAGCCAAATCTTAAATTATCTTTTTTGTAAAATCTTGTTAAAATATCAATTTTGTCTTTTCCAGTTGAAAGTCATATCCGAGTTAAGTGTCAAGTCCAAGTTTGTCACATCAAATTTCTCCAAGTGTGGAGATAACAAATTCATAGATGGGGATGAAATTTTCTGGGCGAGCTAAGATGTCCTGTAGTGATGGCGGGATGGTTTTATGTGTTTCCAAGAGCTGATCAATTAGTAACAGTCGCTGTATGTTGAACGCCGGACATGTGAAAAATATATGTTCCAGAGTCTGATCTTCCTGTGAAGTGCATTCAGTGCATACTGGGGATGATATTATGCGCATACGACACAAATGAGCTTTAAATCTGCAATGTCCAAATCGTAGCCTGTTTATCTGCGTGTAAAACTTCCTTTGCAGATAGTTACCGGATATAGCGAACCAGGGTTTTCGGCCAACTTCTTTATTAATACCAGCATACCACGCTCCTTTTGATTGGATAATAGTTGTCCTTTCTTCAATCCATTGATTATTGATTTTCTTTCGATATTCAGGAAGCAGATCTTGCCAAGGAGTTGAAATGTTTTTAATGTTGCCACCCCGAGAATTCGTTAATCTGGCAAGATAATCGGCATTTTCGTTACCTGTCACACCGACATGTGCTGGAGTCCATACAAACTTTACTTTCTTGATATTTGATAGATTTTGTATTAATTCTTTAATCTCAAATAGTAAATAATGTGAATTGTGGAATCCTGGATTTTCTAGTGCCTTTAAAACAGACATGCTATCAGAAACTATTAGAAATCTGTCTTTGTCAGAACACATAACATCAGTTTGTATGTATTGTAAGGCCAACAGGATTGCTGTGGCTTCAGCTGAGAAAACGCTAAAATTAGCTGGTAAGCGATAACCTTTTCCGTATTTTAAAGTTGTATGGTAATACGCTGCTGAAACTCCACTATCACCTTTCGAACCATCTGTGTAAATTACTTGATAATCTTGCCAATCTGATAACTTTTCATAAACTGCCTCTTTGGTTCGAAGATCATGGTCAATATCTATTTCTAATGGAGGAAATTTACTTTCATAAGAACCACAGTAGCAAGCCCAGTTTTCATTGCTTTTTATATTATTTTCTAATTCAATATATGCTGATGTTTCTTGAAAATCATGAAGAATATATGGGCATTTACAATTTGATGAAGATGCATGTAAAGTATGGATAGTATTACTTTTTAGTTTGCTCAAAAGAATGTGATTATTTACACTGTGTAGTTTAAGAATTAATTTAAATTTTAAGTACTTAAACCTTAATAATAAGGATGAAATATTACATTCTACTTGCATTGATATAATAGGTGTAGTGTTCATTGCCCCTGTGATAAGCCTAAGATTTTTATTTTGAATCTTTTCCAGTTTATTTACAAGAACATCAATAGAAGAATAACAAAGGAAACTATATTCAAAATGAGAACGAACAATGGATTTGTACAACATAAGTAAAAATTTTGGATCAGCTCCCCAGTACGTTCGAGCTAGGGACTTTAAGATGTTAAATGCTCTTAATGCTTTGTCTGCCAAGCCAGAAACATGTTTAACCCATGAGAGGTTCCGTGTAAAAATAACTCCTAAGAATTTGGCCTCATCACTGACAGGAAGTAAATTATCGTCATACAAAATATTTGTGAGTAAAATCTTTGATTTACTAAATACTACAACATTAGTTTTACTAAGGTTAACTTCTAACTTTAAATAATCAAAATATGCTTTCAATCTTATCAATGCATTATTAAGTTTTTGTTCCACTTGATGCATGTTTTTGCCGGTGCAATAGACTGTGAGATCATCAGCATATTGCAAATTTTGTATATCATTTCCTAATATATTATTTAACTTATGAATGTATAAAATGAATAATAATGGACTTAATATTCCACCTTGACAAACACCTTTATTGGATAATTGTGGTCCATATAAATTATTTTGAAATTTAACAAACACCTCTCTTTTATTTAAGAAATTAAATATCCATGTTATTAATTTTTCAGGTAAACCCAGTGAAAACAGCTCATCCACGAGAACATTATGATCAACATTATTGAAGGCACCCGTTATATCAAAGAAAATACACACTAAGAAATTACTACTAACGAGAGCATTATGTACATCTAAATACAAGTGATTCAAACTTTCAACTGCTGAACGACCTCTTCTGAAACCGAACTGATTATAAGGCAATAAATTATTATGTTCTATAAAGTATTCCAGCCTTTGTTTTACCAATTGCTCAAATAACTTGGCTGCACAGGATGTTAGTGCTATGGGTCTATATGAATCATGATGATTTTTATCTTTGCCTGGTTTAAGAATAGGGACAAGGCAATCAACTTTCCAGGATTTTGGAATGATTAGTTTGTTCCATAATGCATTAAAAATATTAAGAACTATTTTATGACCCATCGTACTAAGATTCTTAAACATTTTGTAAGATATATGATCTAAACCAAAAGCAGTGTCTTTACGGGAATCTATGGCAGCTAATAATTCAATTAAAGTGAAGGGTTTCATGAAAAAATTTTCAGTATCGGAATTATAATCAGAATGGTCGCTTAATGGTTGAGATTGTGTATTAGAGGTGTACTTATCTAAAAACAACTGAATCCAACTGTTAGAATTGAAATTACTGGTAGGACTGCAGTATGATTTATTAAATTTTCTAATGTTAGTCCATATCACAGATAGAGGTGTCTGACGATTGAATGTGTTACATAGTTCGTACCACGCATTTTGCCTTTCCTTACTAATTATTAGTTTTTTATGTGCTTGTTTCTTTTTAAATTGTATATAGTTGTGCTCAGTAGGATTATGTTTAAATTCTATATAAGCAGATTTACATGTTGCTACAGCTTGTGTGCATTTATCATTCCACCAAGGGAGTTTTAACTTTCTTTTTTTAATTTGTCTGTGTAATGGTTGATGTACTGGTTTTCGAGACGAATTTGCCTCATCTACACATTCTAATAAAATTTCAGAAAGCAAATTATAGCATGTTTCTGGATCATTTAAGTTAAAGTTACAGTTACTTAATGTAACATCTGTCAACTGCTTAAATTTTTTCCAATCAACTGTCTTATAATTTGGTTTCGAATAATTTACATTTATGTTAGCACTATTGTTTATATTTACAGGATTACATAATAAATTAGTAAGGACAGGAAAATGGTAACTGCACAGGGAATCATCATGTACTTGCCAATTACATCTTAAAGCTAAAACGGGAGAAACTATTGTAAGATCTAAAGCGTTAGACCGCCAGTTATGTGAACCAACAGTTGTTAGTGAACCATCATTTAAAAGGCACAGATTGTTATCATTTATGACATCTAACAGTGTTGACCCTCGAGTGTCTGTAGATGCACAACCCCACATAGTGTGATGTGCATTGAAATCGCCGGCTAATATTAAGGGCTTGGGTATTGACTTTACTAAATTATCAAGGTGTGTATAGGTAAAGTTACAAGGAGTAGCAGATGTGGGACTATAAAAACTAACTATTGATAAAGTTTCATTATTAATTTGTAATGTAATAGCAATATTTTGTAAAGAATCATCATAATATGTTTGTAATTTTTGATAAGGCAGGTAATCTCTGATTAAAATAGCAACACCATTGTGTTTAGAACCTATGTCTAATCTTTCTATTTTATAACCTCTTATGTTTAAAGTTTTTGTGCATTGGAGCCAGGTCTCAGAAATGAGACCAATATGGATATCATTTTGATAAAGATATTGTGTGAAGACATGTTTATGACTTAACAGACTTTGAGCATTCCATTGAATAATGTTTAACTGATCCATTATTTATTAGTAATATTGTTCGGCTTACTGGAGTTAAAAGTTTCTAAGAGAACAGTTTTAATAGTCTCCGATGTTAATGGGGGTGAGTTTTCTGAAGATGATTTTTGAGTGTATAGTTTAAGTATGGTGGAAATTATTAAATTAAGGATAACGTCTGACTGTAATAAGTTTTGCAAGTGTTTTTCTGGTTTATTGGAGGATAAGTCTGGAAAATTCTTTTTATTAAAAACATCAGCATATGATCTCTTTTGATATTTTGTATTATTTTTTTCTATTTCCTCTTTTCTTTTTGGGCATTCTGATGAAATTGAAATATGATTTCCCTTGCAGTGAATGCATTCGGCTTCCTTCGTGGTTTTAGTGCATTGTTTAAAATGGTGATTGTCGCCACAAATTGAGCACTTCTGTGCGTTCTTGCAAAATTTTCCAATGTGACCGTATCGAAGGCAACGTAAGCATTGACTTACAGGAGGAATGTACTGGCTTACCTCAAAATACCAGCTGTTGATATCAACACTATCTGGAAGGGTTGGGCAGGAAAATGTGATGGCAACTGTCTGGGTAGGTATTAGTATGGGGTTTTCATCTTCATCACGCCCGCGCCGCATCAGCCGACGCACAGACACGACGTCCTTGGAGCTGGATATGCCGTTATATATGTTGTGATTAGACATGTAACTTGGGACACCTCGAATAACGCCTGTAATCTCCGTTAGTGTAGCTGGTATTGTGGCTTTTACATTAAGTTCGGCTGCTGTTTTAGAATTGTTTAAGGCCATATTGGCCAACCCTGGCCGCTCGAAGATGGCAGCAACTTTGTATCGGTTAATTCGTTTAAAGCGTTTGATACCCTTGTTATGTCGCTTGAGGAGCGCACCAAGCGCCATTAGGTCTCTATCGCCTATGGGTTTTCCTTCATCGATGCTCTCATAAATAACAAGATACTCAAAATTTCCCCCATCTTCAGGGTACTGTCGGGTGTAATTATCTATTTTATATGGCTTGTATTTATCCACGTCATTTTCGTCCGAGTCTGATTCATTAGAAGGTACTGGGTCCCCATCCAATTTGGGTTTTTTCCTTTTCCCCATTGCAACTCAACAACTCCCTATTTATTTACACTATATATATATATTTAAATTTATTTACACTATTAACACCACAAAATTTACAATATACAATTGTTATAATGAATTTGTAAATTAAACTTTATAAATCGCGTTCAACTTTTCAAAAGCCCGCCAAAAAGTCTATCAGATTTTAATAAGACTGCGTCAATGAGACGTCAAGTCATCATCGACATGCTCTTTGGACGTTTTTGTGTTGTGTTGTACAAAAAGTAAACAGAATAAAAATAAAATATTAAAAAGTCACAGACTAAAAATTACAGTATAATAGTGAAAACATTATACCATAGTTGAATGAATTTTCTCCACTACTAGCACTTAGAGAACACATATCGTCATATCTGTTGCTATGAAAAATAAAAAACCGGACAACGAGCATTCACAAAAAAAACTGTCGCTGTCAAGTGTCAACATATTTTCCGCTTGTGCTTTGAATGTTTTGAATTGAATTGAGTATTTTAGGTTATTTTAACTTATTCGAAAATAATATCGGCCTTGTAATGGCTGTTGTAATGTAACAGTCCCTAAGTGGAGTTCATGATACTACTAAAACTGCAGTTTTCAGCGAAACGATATTGTTAACGTTTGAATCTGTTTAATAAAATACAGGTTGGTTTGAAGTGCATTTATTTCAATTTCCATAAAACTTTAAAGAAACATCACTGTAGGTAAACGTGTAGACAAGGTGTAGGACTTTGGCACGTAAAAAAGTGTTTAAGTAGTTTAATTAAAGTAAGTAATTTAATCATAATAAATACAGGTAAAAGATTTCGAAACGTTGTCAACTTTATTGTTTGTTCGAAGTAGATTTTGTCTCATTCGCACATTTTTAGATGACACGCAATTAAAAATGACTCTTACGGCTTAAGCATAAGGTACAATTCAGCAACAGTGTGTTAATTTATACTGATGTAGGGGTTTTTAACTTGTCGGCAATAGCTTAGTAATAGATACAGCATGTAGAAAATGTTAAAAACGAAAAAATGTTTCTTGTGACTAAACTACTGGATATTTTTCATTGATATTTTACAGGCAGACTGGGAGCGTTACTAGATATACGAAATTTAATTTATTGTTGCATTGACCTCTCCACTTTGTATAGTGGAATAACTGAGCTATTTACCAGTATTTTTTTCTGTGGCAAATCTTTATTGTTTTAATTCGGTTGAAGATTTTTAGAAAAACAATGGTAGAGAAAATTCCGTCGCGCGATTCAAAAAAATTTTTTAACACATCTGTGTTAAAAAAAATTTTTGTATCGCGGTAGTATCTACTAGGCAAAAATGTTTAACAAGTTCATAATTTTATATAGTTAAATAACTGTGCCATTAACCAGTATTTTTTTTCTAGGGCAAACCTTTATTGTCTTAATTTTGTAGAAGATTTTCGAGAAAAATAATGGTAGAGAAAATTCCGCCGCGCGACACAAAACATTTTTTTTTAACAGAGTTACTAGACAAAAATGTTTAACAAGTTTATTTTCTTTATAATGAAATAATTGAGCTATTCACCAGTATTTTTTTTGGAGCAAATTCTCATAGTTTTAATTCTGCAGAAGATTTTCGAAAAAAGAATAGGAGAGAATATTTCGCCGCGCGACACAAACAATTTTTTTACACAGTTACTAGAAAAAAATGTTTAACAAGTTTATTATTCTATATAGTGGGATAATTGGGCTATTGATCAGTATTTTTTTGTGGGGAAAATTCTCTTAGTTTTTAATTCCGTAGAAGACACACTTTTCTGGAGCCCACCTGCTGGAGAGAACCTCGTGACAACCGGGGTAAATCAGCTCAGATCACCCCCAAGAACATCGGTTGCAAGTGGTTTGCTTTGTCTCAAAAATACAAGGTGGTGCACTTAGATCTCCCACTAATAAATCATGAAGCATAGTGAGCGGATGCACGGGAGGGGGTGGGCCGGAGTGTATCTCAAGACGCACGCGTCGGAGGGGCGCCGGGAGGGGAGTTTTAGCTCGTCATTTTGAACAGTATTCTGAATACGTGTGCAAAATTTCAGCTAGTATGGATTACACTTGTAAAACCTAATATTCCTAGGCTAATATGCCATTTATGTTGCATATTTACATTTGGAAAAAGCCTAAATAATTTCCCATTGACCTAAAATCAATTAATTGCCCAGTCTCACGGCACAAGGAATAATTTGTGGTCACCACTTCTCTGGATTTGACAGAAAAGTTTCAGTTGTAAAAAAAATAGTATAGAGATATAGTTGTCCTCAAATAAATAATGACATAATTCACACAATAAGGAGTTTTCTTTATTAATACCACCTAATTATTATTCCTACTATGTACTAACTCTACTGACTAATAGTGGTAGTAGACTACCGATATAAAAAGTAGGTACCTACTATTAATGGGTATAATAGCTAATAGTCATAATTAATCTTAAATAGCAGTAATGGGGTATTAACACGAGAACCGGCGTAAATAAAAAATCTGACCTCACACAAAGTGAGTAAAAACAATGTTCGTGCTACTTTCCCTAGCGAAGGAAACAGTTTTTTGGCCACTCCTCCTTCTAACTCAGGCAGATTAGAAATCTCGCAAACTTTATTTGACCTAGTATACAATTATCTATCGTGTAATAGTAGATTATACGACAAGTAAAAAACCAAAAAAAGGAAAATAATCACGTTTCTTGTATGGGAGCTCCTCTTAAATATTTATTTTGTTCGGTTTTTAGTAATTGTTGATATAGCAGCAACAGAAATACATAATCTGTGAAAATTTCAACTGTCTACCTGTTGTTCTTATTAATATAAAGCAAAAAACGGCAAAAAAACACGTTTGTTGTATGGGAGCCCCCCTTAAATATTTACTTTATTATATTTTTAGTATTTGTTATTGTAGCGGCAACAGAAATATATATTCTGTGAAAATTTCAACTGTCTAGCTATCACGGTTCATGATATATTATATATTATATTATTAAATAAGAGAAAACAACAAAGTTATATCGTCTTTATCCTTACTAATATTATAAATGCGAAAGTCCGTTTGTTTGTTTGTTACGCCTTCACGTCGTAACTACTGAACCGATCAGCATGAAATTTTGCATACACGTTGTCGCGGGTGCAGAAAAGGACATCCAGAAAAAAACGTACAGTTACCGCAGAATAGCAAAAAAACTGTCCACGCAGACGAAGTCGCGGGCGGCCGCTAGTACAATATAAAGGACATCATCCATTTTAGTCCAAATTTGAAAGTGCCGGCCAAAAAGCAAAAGTGCTTTATTCTGATAGATTTATCCACCTAAGTATTTCTTATTATGTTATAACACCGAAGCTGTAGCACCGCTGTACTTTATTTTAATTCAGTTCAAAAAGTTTGTCTTATCATACATTTTGACACAAATGTGAAGCGGTGCTACAGCTTCGGTGCCATAATAAAAAAATCTTAGATAGACAAAATCTATCTAAAATAAAGCACTTTTGCTTTTTGGCCGGCACTTTCATATGTTTTTCGTGGATGAAAAATGTACGTGATATAATATTAGAAAAATTTTGTGCGTGCTGCGATTAATATACTTCCCTAACTCCAAAAGAATTGAGAATATAAGTTTTTAATGTTGAATTTAGCTTTTTACCAGGAAATTATAACACTTTTCCCGCTGGTAGTGGTGAAAAGTTGTATGTTTAATCACTGACGCTCGTCGACTATATTAGAATCACTCGCTGTATACTTTGCTAGTTCGGCACTCGCATCTCCAAATCGACTTTGGTCTCTAGTATAACAAATAACTATTGCATATACTTTTAAAGTAGAAAAGATTAATAACTAGGAAAGTATAACACTTTTCCCGTTGGTAGTCACAGAGGAAATAATCACTACGTTCTGGTAGTGGAGAAAAGTTGTATGTTATCACTGACGCTCGTCGTCTATATTAGAATCACTCGCTGTATACTTTGCTAGTTCGGCACTAGCATCTCCAAATTGACTTTGGACAAATAAATATTGCATGTGCTTTTAAAGTACAATAGATTTAAAACTAATTATTGGTAAAACTGTAAGTGTAAGTGGTATTAAGTGGTTCGATTTTATTACGAAAATCATTTATGCAAACTAAGTGAAGTTCCAATTAGTGAAGTTTTATTCAGAATACGGTTTAATATAAGTTTTCTTATTCAGGAAAAAGAGAGAAAAAAAAACAGTTCAAACTGGAATCAGGTTGTAAATGATTTTTTTCCTGTTCATTAAATAAAAACATGTGGGGCGAACAAGTAATATGAAATGGGGCGAATCAGGGCTAAAATAATAATATTTCCAATAATTTCTAATTTGGGGCGAAGGAGGCATATTTTTAGGATGAATCGTGATTTTACAATGTGAGGCGAAACTCAGTGGGGTGAACGAGGAATAAATCGTCTGAACATGTGACCAAAAAGAATACATAACTTTGTCAAGTAAAAATTTTTGTTAGAAAACATTTAGTTAAAAGCATGTTAGAAGTATGACTGCTCAAGGGGTATGTAGGTACCTGTCAACTAGCGCCAACAATACGCTTATTTTTATAGCTCTCAAAGTTAGTTTTAAAGCGGTATTAACACTAAAGGAAGTGGCCACTTTTGGTTTGAAACAATTTAAAAAAATTTTTTTTTTAAGTATTAAAGAGCTATTAAATAAATCGCCTCTTTACTATGACAACGTGACATTTGCAAAACCGCAGCCTTCCAGGAGGCTACTTCCAAATAATAATAAAAAAACCGGCTAAGTGCGAGTCGGAATCGCGCACGAAGGGTTCCGTACCAAAAAACAGCAAAAAAAAAAACCGGCCAAGTGCGTGTCGGGCCACGCACAGTAGGGTTCCGTAGTTACCTTATACCATACCATATTGAATACCACATTCATTTTTCGTCGTCAAAAATAACTTTGTTTTTCATAGTGTTTGTATGAATGACAAAGTTATATTTGCGGTTTTGGAAAATGTGCTATATCTCTAAAAGTTATCAATATATCTCGTTCAAACCAATTTCCGTTGAAAGTATTTATTAGGATCTACAGCATAATTTTTTTTTAGATTTTTCACTTTTTTATTTCAAAAGTTAAAGGGGTGTCTATCTTTCAAACGGTTGACTTTGAGAAAAAATCGTTTGAGAAACCTCAATGTCATTTTTAAAGACCTATCTATAGACAACCCACACGTATAGGTTGGATAAAAAAAAAAACAGTTTCAGTTCCATGTATGGGGAGCCCCCCCTTAATCTTTAATTTTTTTTATTTTTATGTCAAAATCGTGTAACGGTTCACAGAATACATCTACCTACTAAGTTTCAACTGTGTAAACTTAATAGTTTCTGAATAAAGTGGCTGTGACATACGGACGGACAGACAGACAGACGGACAGACAGACAGACAGACATGACGAATCTATAAGGGTTCCGTTTTTTGACATTTTGGCTACGGAACCCTAAAAAACGTTTTCAACGAGATGTCACGTTGTCATCGCAAAGAGGCGTCGCTTCTTTGCAATGACAACCTGACATCTCGCTAAAAATGTTCTTCTATATCCTTACTAATATTATAAATGCGAAAGTCCGTTTGTTTGTTTGTTTGTTACGCCTTCACGTCGTAACTACTGAATCGATCATCATGAAATTTTGCATACACGTTGTCAGGGGTACAGAAAAGGACATAGGGTACCTTTCATCCAGAAAAACCGTACAGTTCCCGAGGGATAGCAAAAAACTGTCCACGCAGACGAAGTCGCGGGTGGCCGCTAGTTATTTGGATATAGCCTCCTGGAAAATTGCGGTTTCAAAAATGTGATGTTGGCATCGCAAAGAGGCGAAATAGAAAAAAGCAAAAGGGCTTTTCTTACATTATTTGGTTTAATGAAATCAAATTTAATGGCGGCATTACGGTTGCATCCTTACTTATATCATAAATGCGAAAGTCCGTTTGTTTGTTTGTTACGCCTTCACGTTTTAACTACTGAACCGATTATCATGAAATTTTGCATACACGTTGTCAGGGGTACAGAAAAGGACATAGGGTACCTTTCATCCCGAAAAAAAGTATTGTTCCCGAGGGATAGCAAAAAACTTTTTCACGCAGACGAAGTCGCGGGCGGCCGCTAGTCCTTTATAAAACAAAACGCAGATAGTGTCAAATGAATTTTACAACTCAATGCGGTACTATGTGTTATGGCGTGATGAAAGACATGGTCATTGATGGGTTTCGTAAACGGTGGTTTGTAATGAAACGTCAAGCGATAATCGTTGATGTGAAAACGCAATGAATGAGAACATTTACTACAGGGATACTTTGTAAGGGGTTATCTACTCGAATACCAAATGATCGAAAATCAAAATATCGAACACTATTCATCGAACGGTCAAAAAATCAAACGTTCAAAATATCGAATTTTAAAATAATCGAACGATCAAAATATCGAATGGTTAATCTATCGAACGCTCAATAAATCGAATGATTAATATTGATTTTCGATAAATGATTTATCGAAAATCAATATTTTGGATAGTTTTTTTTACAACATGAACAAAAACATCTAATGGCCATGTCATTTCTTTTTCCTTTTATCTTATTTCCAAACTCGCATTTGGCTCTTTCAATATTTATATTTGTAACAGATTGCTCTTTTACTAAATTTTTTATATATTTTTTAATTAAGTTTTCATTAAAATGTCTACTGGTTATTCTTGATGCAAAAAACTAAGCAAAATATTCATTTTGGATAAATTAATCGTTCGATTTACTGAGCGTTCGATATATTAACCATTCGATATTTTGAACTTTCGATTATTTGTAAAAATAACCAATAAGTTTAGGTACCTACAACATATGATACTTGTTCTATTGTGATATTTCGACAAAAGGAAATGAGGTTGACTAAACAGACCTGACTAAAGAGTGACGAATCGTTAGAAAATGTTTGTTTAAAGGCTTAAGTGCAATATAAAGGTGTCTGTAGATTGAATCGATGCTTTTAACGAGCAATACTTGCTATAAATAAAAGCGTAAAATTGGTGAAAACAAACAATAAACAAACAATAATCTTTCGATTTTAATTTAAGTGATCGTTAACAGACAAAGGCAACAATGTTAACGCTAACACGTGAGATGACAGATGTTAATTCAGTAAAAAAATCGATTTAATCTGTAGACAAGTTAAGTGAATGAATGAAACAGTGGACTCACTTGCAGAGGCTGTAGCGAGGCCGCCATGTTTGCGGGTCGGCGAGTGGTTGCGGAGTGGCGGCGTGCTGTGTACGCGCACGTTGACTGTCCACATCGATGTAACCAGCCTGGAAAGGACATAGCTGGGGCACAGTCTATTACTGGGGTTTCATTTAGGTACAATCGGCCTCGGAAGTAGCTGAACACTTTAGTACTATCTCATACCGACTACATGGGCAAGGTTTGTTCCGTAAGCTGCAATATTTACATGAATGCGATCTTTGACGTGACCATGTACTAAAGAGACTTGGTTACTTCTATCTTGAGGAACCTACCACCTACCTATAGTCAAATAGGGATTCGGTGCGCCTGGAAATGGGTGCGCTTCGAGGAAAACCTTGAAACTTACTTACTTACTTATCTATAGACGAGTAATTACTCGTCGTAAAATAACGGATTTCAAAAAAGAAGGATCTTTTTATTTCAGAAACCTAATTGTCTCGGGGACCATGATAATTTTAATTGGAATTATTTACTTAGAGCAGTATCATAGTTCTATCTTCTATGGCAGTATTCATGATTTATTTCAGATTTGTATCTGTTTTATTAAAAAAATAACAGGGGGACACTCTGCAGACTGCTTGAAGCTTAATATCTACAATAAGCTTTATTTATAAAATGGTCAATGAAATCACACCCCACTCAAATACATGAAAAAAATTAATATCTTGTTGCGTTTAAATTGATACCTTTAACAAATAAAACTGTAGACGCTACACGATGCTGATAAAGATAAAAACTAAAAATAAATAAAGATAGATGGAATCGAACGATCTTATAAGGGTTCCTTGTTTTTCTAGGGAACCCTAAAAATACTAGTGCTATAATAGATACTAGTGCATTAAGTAAGGATCATACAACACAACATCAAGTTAATTTACTTCCTAACAATAAAATTTCATTGATTTGAACTAAATTCAATTCAAGTGAAACGATTCGAAACTTGCTAATGATTGCAATGCAAAAAATCACACAGCTTTCTTATCCATTGGTCACTATTTTGTAACAATTAACAAAATTTATCGCACTCACCTGAAAGTTCCGAGACTGTTAACTAGACAGCGCCTAATTATTAAATGCACAATACACATTAAAACTCTTTAATAACTTTTACTTTCTCAATGATTCGTTGCAATTACTTAATTTATGCATTTTTTTTTACTCGATCGACCAATTAATATAATCGCAGTGTGCAATCTGCACTTTACTTCACGGATGTAAATTCAGATAATAACACCTGTAAAGTCAGTTAATAGAAAAGTGGACAAGGGTCATTTCTAGCAAAACTAAGTCTGTGTAAGCGTCCTTGCTGGCGAATGCAATGGCCCGTGCTTTGTCCCAGTAACTGATAAGCTTCTTAGTTATACTGAATTACTTATAATCGCCCATTTGGGCAGGCCTCGTTTAAAGCCAACTCCCATTTTGGACTGTGGTATTAGTAACTGACAGACATTAGTTTTACAACGCAGTTGTATTTTAATAAGTTTGCTGTGCCCGTTTTTGTAGTCAGTTTAAAAAGTTTGGAATATTGACGTTTCAAAAGCGTTTTAAGTTTATTCGAATAAAGATTATTTTGACGTGGTTTCTTACACAAACATTAAATTTTAAATATACTTAATTTTTCCGCATAACTTATTTGGTGAGAAAATGGCTTAGGTACTTTTAAAAAACTGGCCAGAAAACCCACTTGCAAAAGTTTTCTTATAAAATGATTCAGTTCTACTACCTAAAACTTCAGTTCAAACCTAAACATCATTCCCATGAGTCCTAAATTATATTACAATCTTTATTTCTTTAGCAATAATTAGTATCTGATTAATTATATTTGATAAATAGTCTAGACAACAACTTGAAAAAAGGCTTCCAATATTTGTTATTTTATAAGGCTTCCAGATTTGCGCCTAGACTCATCTAGGCGCAAATCATATGAATTTTTGATATTCGATGTTTTCTTATTAATTCGTCCCCGCTGAATCTAAAAATGCTGGATGCCAACCGCTCTACCGGGGGAAGGGGGAGGCCTTCCCCCTTTTCCCCCTCCTAAGTGTCGCTCACTGTGGTTTTTCTTTTTACAGAAAAACTCTCACAGGAGCAAATTATCAAAAAATGAAGTTAATTTACATTAAATTTTCCGAACATCAAAGCTAAATTAATATCGATACGATAAGTAGTCTTTTAAATACAGCCTTCGACATTGTAGTACATGCCCATTATTTATTGATTTGTAATAAAAAATCCTAACAACGAATTTGTATGGACTCGGCTCCGCCATATAGACTGGAAGAATTTACTTATTTGGTAAGTTTTTTTGAAAACAAAAAGTGTGGTAGCAAGTGACTAGGAGGAGGAGAGGGAGCTGAGACGTAGCAAATATGGCGGCCAGTCGCATACATGCATTATTTTAAAATTCATCATACGTACAATTATCATACTTTTTACTAGTAATTTAATAGAAAACCAGTACACTTACATCAATTTAGATTCTTCGTACCAGGACTCCGCTCACTAAAAGGACTGTAGCTTCGTTGTTTACTACTTCATTGTAATGATTTAAGATTTATTAAATAGCTGATAAATGTAACTATACGTTTTATAATAAGCTAAATTTCCACAATCCTAACGGTTACAGAGATATTTACATTTTTTTTTTTTTAAAAATTGTGATTATTATATTTGATATTAACTTTACATGAACGTATAAAAATTAAATAATATGCATTACATTTTCTTTCATTCAACAGCTTATTTAAGTAAGTCGGTTCAGTAGTTATCTAGACATACCGCTTAATAAAATGGACCGACCGCCATCTTTGCTACGTCACAGCTTCCTCCTCCATACACCTTTGCATCCAACATTTTTGGATTCAGCGGGGTCGAATTAATAAGAAAACATTGGATACCTACCACAAATTAATACAATTTGCTTCTAGACCTTCACTTTTTCAAATTCTGGTGTAGTCTAAAAACTCAAATCTCAAAACTGATAACCTAAAATCTTTCATTAAAACCTGTGATTAAAACATTCCAGATTTTATTAAAACTATAACTATATGACATTACAGTAACACGTAAATATCCTGTTTTTTATCTCTTTATTGATTTTTATTCAAGAAGTAAAAAAACTATAAGTACGCCGGACTAGAGTTGTCTTTTTACGAATATGATCGATCTCTTTTTATCTTACTCTATGTCGATCTCATTCGCGAAGCACGAGCATAGCGTCCCTGCTTCAGCTTGGGCAAAAATTATGTCCTTTGGTGCTCCCGCATTTCTCAACTGATTCTCGTGAAATTTTGTGAGCAGGTTCGATAATTATACAAGGTTATTTTTAGTTAGTTCAAAACCTTTCGTGGGGTTGATCAGACCATCAAACTGAACAACTTTCATTATGGGACCAACCTTGAAATCGCGAAAAAAATCAGTTTTTTCCATACAAAAGTACAATCCTATCCATCAAAATGTACGTAACAGCTGATTTTTTTTCACGATTTCAAAGTTGGTCCCATAATGAAAGTTGTTCAGTTTGATGGTCTGATCAACCCCACGAGAGGTTTTGTATTAACTAAAAATTTTTTTTTTGTCGAGCCAGTTTTACGATTTATTTCAATATGGCGGAGATATGTACAAAAATCATATTTCAGCCGTTTACATTTCGAAAAATTATCGAAAATATAACAAAACTGTTTTGTTAGCGGTGCAAAGCAAAATTTTTTTTTTTATATATTTATAAGACTCAAAGAATATTAATATAAGATTCTTGGACTCAAAAGTTCATAAATCAAAACATTTCTGCCCAATATTCGATATTTGAAAATAAATAAGGTTGTGATTTTGTGTCAGAACAGAACAGAACCCTAGGACTGAGTAGGGGTATACACCGTCATTCTGTAGTCGTTTTAATTAGCTTAAGGGTGTGTTGTACCAATGAAACTAAACATTTTTGCCCAAGAAACATGGGTCGAAAAACGACTAAAAAATTTGGATCTCCCATACTAACAAGACGGCTAAAACATTTTATTAGTATGGGAAAGTCAAAATTTTTTGTCGTTTTTCGACCCATGTTTCTTGGGCAAAAATGTTTAGTTCCATTAGTAGAACACTTCGTTAAGTTAATTAAAACGACTACAAAATGACGGTGTATAAGTAAAGATTCAGACCGGTAGCATACTGAATGCAACACGATTACTTGAACAGTTCAATTACAAAAACAACTCTTATTACATAGGGCTTAAAGACGGTCTGAAGGTCAATATGTATAGTGTGACGTGCCGTTGACTGTAAAAATCACTCTTGTGGAATAAACCCACGCTCATGTTTTAATACCCCTAATTATGCAGATGTTGCATAAATAACTATTTAACTTGCCAATAGATTTAAATGCAGTATCTCCATCATTGCGATCTTATATGAGAATTATTATTTAATCGCCCCTCCTCGTTCACTGTCAGTTTTACAATAAGTACCTATACAAGGTGTTTGGTAAAAGCCTTATAAAGCCGAATATGGTAGATAGGGACCATCAAACTGAACAACTTTAACTATGGGACCAACTCCGAAATCGCGAAAAAAAAATCAGCTGTTTCATACAAAAAATAATAACGAAAATATCAAAATGTATGGAACAGCTGATTTTTTTTCGCGATTTCGGAGTTGGTCCCATAGTAAAAGTTGTTCAATTTGATGGTCCCTATCTACCATATTCGGCTTTATAAGGCTTTTACCAAACACCTTGTATAGAAAATATCATGTTTGAAAACCGTAAAATAGTATTTTATATTCATAAATTATATCACAGATAATATAATACTGTACTAGATTATATACACGCTGAAATTTTAATCATTTGGTTCTCTTTTTCCCAAAACTTTGTCACACGGAGAGAAAGTATCTTAAAAATTTAAGATAGTAAATTTTACTGAAAGAAGACTTCATTTTGTTTTTAAAAAGAAACGGAACTGCATTCCAAGATTATTTTTTTAAATCGCATACGATTCGGTACAAATTGATACAATCCGTAATCATTATGATTAAATGTTACATGATCTTCCTTTACTTTAAGATGATATTGATGTGTCACTTAAGAAAAAATAATCCTTACGAGTAGGTAACCTTTTCGAGTAGTACCTATCGTAAAAATAATTTACTTAAATGATACCTGGTTAAGGCAGGCGATTTTAAAAAAATATTTGAATGCAGTTCTCATGCAGTTCCAATTATTTTTAAAAACAAAATGATGTCTTATTTCGGTAAAATTTCATAATCTTCAATATAAGGTACGTTCCCTTCGTGTGGCAAAGTTTTGGGACATCCCGTATATTAGCTTATCTGCTACCAGGCGCGGTCCGAGGGGGGGGGGGGTCACAGGGGACATGACCCCCCCCCCCAAAATCGTACATGTCACATAGAAAAAGCTTCAATATTAAAACAAAATATTTCGCTTTATTTTACAGGTGTAACTAAAACGTAGTGATTATTTCCTCTGTAGGTGTAACTATTTTCGATCATCGTTTTTTACACTTTACACATTTCATGCAAGAGCAATTTACTTCCATTTGCAATGACATCTATAAAACTACAATGAAACTTTTCCAACACCGAATAAGAAAAGTACAAGTAATACACATCTACTGTGCTCGTAGCGACCGACGTACTTAATGAATTTACAACTCGCAAACAGATGGCGCTGTATGTACTTTGAAACGGTATTTCTCAAATCTCATCCCGCAGTGTACAGTCAGCAAATGTTGTTTTCACCTCTCCAGCACGAAAAGGGCGCCTTTGGCGCGTAAAAACTCGCAGCAAAATCGGTTTTTGCTGCGAGCGTGAGGCAAAGTGCTTTTTTAATTTCTAACACCAACTTTTAGAATAATAAAGAAAAAAGAAATAGAGTGACAAGGATGCGACTTGTAAAATTAATATGTGAGAAAAGGATAGATAGAGTGCTTTATGGTGTCATACATGGATTAAAAAGTAAAAAAATAAAATGCACGGATATACCAAGGAGTTTTAAATAAGATTTGTTAAAAAAGAAGGTTGATAATTCGAAATACCATAGTCCATACTCTTTGGACGAAATGAGGTCGCATGTATGAAATACATATAAAATAAGAAAAAATGATGAAATTTATTAACAAATTAGTGTTTTATGATTATACATAAATAAATAAGATGGGATATTAATGAATAAGAGAAAAGCACAACGTAATAATGTAAAACAAAACGGCGGGAATCTACTTTATGAATAAAAATTTTCAGCATAGGTTTGATAGAATTATTCCAACGATTAAGATTTGGGATAAATTACAGAAAAAATGTACGTCTAACGATGAAGATAGTTGTCTAACTCCATAAGAGTTGAGTGAACAAGTTTTTAATGCTGAATTTAGCTTTTTACCAGGAAACTCACGTAAAATTTTCTCGCTGGTACAGGTGAAAAGTTGTATGTTTTACACGAGACCAAAATTTTGATCTGCCTCGTGACTTTAAATCACTCACTGTGCTCAGTAGTCTATATTAGAATCACTCGCTACGCTCGTGATTCAATTCTAGACTACTTCGCTAGTTTGTGATTTAAAATCGACACTCGCAGCACTAATCAATTTTGGTCACTTGTATAACAAATAACTATTATTCCCTTTTCAGTATGTATGTTGCAATCAAATTACAAAACTAGGTAGGGATACTGTTTAGACCGCAGCGAAAACTTTTCTATGTCTGTGATTTAGACTCTTCTAAAGCTAATCTAATACCTATTTATTTGTAATATTTTAATTATTTATTCTTTCAATTTTTGTGCTGTTTTTTTTATGCTTAACTGCGTTTATACTAACTTAAACTACTTAATAGAAATAAGACAAAAATTTATTTTGATTTCTGAGAATAATCAATTGTTATTACGATCATTGTGAAGAAATGCAGTGATAAGATATATTTATCAAATTGCAATGAATAAGTAGGTAAAAATAATAATAAGTTTATTGTTGCCATTTTCGGAATTTAACTAGGTATTTACTTAGGTATAATACGTAGGAAGATAATGTGGGTGAAGCCATTTTGACCGTTGTCATACCAACAGCGAGAAAAATTAATAATTTGGTTCCCGCAGTGGGATGGTTCCACTTTACAGGCAACTTTTACTACAGTCAGTGGCACGAATCATGAAAAATTTTCGACGGAGTGGGGATAAGTTCGCGCATGTGCTCTTGTGAGCGACCAATAGCGCGCGCCCCTCTCCCGCCGCCCGCGCCCCTCACCGCAACGCATACCCAAAATACGCGTTCCGCGCAATCCCCACCCGATTGCATGATTCGTGCCACTGACTGTACCTATGGGGCCAACCCTGATATCGCGAAAAAAAGTAAAAGATCTTGAAATTTCAGCGTGTCGTATAGAGCAAAATATTAAGACATTTAGGTACTACAACCTACGCTAGCAAATAACTATTGTCCACCGAGTTAACTATTTTCACCGTTAACTGTTTTCCTTCCCATCGAGTAGGTAAGGTAGGTGGGTACTTACTTACCATTTCTTGCACATGATTTGACTGATCAGTATACCTTTAGTTCGAACACCTATCGAAATAATAACGCGCCTAAAAACATCCGATAGAGTAAAATTTGTATGGAAAAACATACAATTCAATATGCGTTAAGATAAGTAGTCAGAAGCAGACCCATTTCCACTGGCTTCCCGTAGTTTTGCATGTCTCACCGCATTGTTCGGAAGACTCCGCCTTACTTTTTTTGGTCTGCGATTAGATTACTTGGCCAGCTGTTTCTCGGGCGCCTATCGAGTAATTTTACGCGAGTTTTTCCCGATAGATATTCGTGCTAGGGGTACAGAATACAATCTGCCAAAAAACTCCTTCTTGACCTAAGGACGCTTCAGCGTACGAGACATATTATATTATAAATATTGTAAATAAAAAAAAATTAATACACATTATACACAAGAAAGCGACCTCATAAAAATGTAGTAGATACCAATAACGAAGCCTCATTCGCTATACATTTATTTCACAACTAACAAAAATGAATTTTCATTTCTCATATTCGGAAAGTAATTTTTAAACTGAGCAGCGGGTGAAAAACTCTTCGCCCCACCCTAGGTGGAAAAGAAATTTAAAAATATAACTGAATTTGGTTACATAGTCAACCATAGAATTACCTCATCGGCAATTGATCGGCAATGAAAAAGTTTACAATAATTAATACCTAACTCTGTGACTTTGACACAGACCATACAACAAGTACTTACTTGAACTGTGTGCCCTATTATAGTTTTGAGTTGAGTTTGTATTTACCTACTCAAAATAAGTTTAAAAATAAAACAAAAAATTCAGACAAAGTAAAAGAAACAATAAAACTACGCTCTAATTCACCTCAACCAACTACTTCAGGAGAGTCTCTGCCATGGACTTTGGACCAATGAATATCTCCAACTTTTATAGGCATCCAACAAAGCCAAATCTGTTATCGTAATATATCAAACTGTGTAAATATTCCAAAATCCAAGCAAGAATTTAACTTTAAATTTCACAAATTGTTCTAATTTTCAATTCAATTTAAATAGGTAGGTATAAGTAAGTATAATAAATATTATGGTCTACCTATAATAGTTTTTTTATCAATAAACATTTTGGAAAAACAGACTTTTTTTACTTTCCTTAATCCTTATATTCGAAATGAAAAGTAGAGTGTTTAACACGGGTAAAAGTCATCAATTCCATACTCGAACTAAATATCTCGTATGGGAATTGCTTTCTTTTGACCCTTGTATAACAATCTACTATTGTCTAAATGCATTTTTTTAGTTCTATCTATCTCTAATATTTTATTAATGAGCTAACTACACTGCCCTTCAAAACTTAGTACTTACCACACTTTTAAAATTTAAATTTCTCTTAAACTATAGAAGTTACAGTATTGTAAAAAAAGATTAAATTTAAGAAGGTTATCGACCATGAAAATATTATTTAAAGGATTGATTTCTCTTTCTAATCCTTTTTATTTCGAAAATATAATGTCTTTTGTATTTTAAAAGCTATTGTAATTTCAAAAGTGTGGTACAAGTTTTGAAGGCTAGTGTAGTTATTATTATTTTTTAATTCGCGAATGGTTATCATCTAGTTTCTTATCGTTTCACAAAATTCAGAATTCTAAACGTATGTCTGTAAATAAGTAGATAATATAAATAGGTATACCTAATGTATTTTTTAGTTGTAGTTCTGTAGGTGTATTATCTCTTCAGAATACTGGGCTCAACTAGTTATAGCCGGACAATTCTTATAAATTATATTACAAGCATTACAAGTTACAAGTACTACAGCAATATCAGAATAAACAAACAGATAACAGTTGCTCCGTTTGAGCGCAAATTATTCTAGTAGAGGATACTTAACACGATTAATATCTAGAACTATTTGCGCTAAACGGTTTGCGCAATTTAAATTCTATTTAGGTACTTATAGAATTGAATCTGTTCAATAAACAATATTGAAATCAGAAATCAGAATAATAAAAAAATAATATTTATTTGCAGAATATTTGCACATTTCATTGAGATAGATGTTGTTTCTATTACTTTAATAATCGCGACTTAAAAGTTAGCCTTGACTAACAATTTTAGTTTTGAGTTGAAAAGTTGAAAACATAATAGATGTTAAAAGCAGCTAAGTATCTTTAAAATCTACCCACTCCGCTGGTTTTGACTGCTTTGCTTAAACCACAAGAAATGCAAGAGTAAAAACAAAAACATAAAACTAAAAAAAAGTGTGATAAAAATCGTTTGCAAATCCATGAAGTATTATTAATCCTACGTTTTTAAACTTCGTATCGACATCTTTAAAAAAAATTCAAATCAATACCCACCCATACAAGTAATAACATTCCTGATGATTATAATAATAATTTAGACTTAGTGCTTTGTAAGTTATCAACTTAAAATATACAGTTTGGGCGCGATTTTAGCTCCAACCAGTTTTGTATTTTCCCTCGGAGTGTGACAATATCCCGAAATTTAAACTATTATAAGGTATACAAGGTCATTTTGTATCCACCATCCAAATTTTGAGGATGTGTTAAGTCTATGAAAATGAACAACGCTCTCTAAGGAATATATTATGGTCAAATATGTAAAATAAAAATCTATTTATATATTGTTTTAAATTTCCATGGTTATTGACGTTAATAGAATAAACTATGTCGGGAATTACACCATGTACCTGGTAATATTACCAAATACAAAAATTTCAATCGTGAGGATGGGTTTAAATTGTCGAGTGTCTGGAATCCAGTAGTCCGGTTGTGTAAAAACAACAAAAATAAAAAAGTGTCGTTTCGCGTATAGATACAGTGAGTGTCGTGTGTCGAGAACAAATTCGAGTGAATAGTGAGTTTGCAGACAGTGGTACCGGTATCGAACGTAGTAATAAAAGAACTAGACGGAGGGTAGACCGATTCGTCTGCCAATAACATCTACCCGCACGCAACAATCGACAGTTCTTCCGTGATCATGGCGCATGCAACTGCGCCGAAATATCGGAGTCTCAAAAATAAACAGGTACATGGTGTAAATCCCGACATAGTTTATTCTATTAAAAATCTATTTTCCATACAAATCAAAGAGATCACGTGATCAAATTAGTATGGGATGACCAAAATTTTTTATCTTTCAGAAAGTTGTTTAGTTTCATGGACAGGACACATCCTTAAAATTTGGATGGTAAGTTCAAAATGACCCGATATATTATGTACCTATATGTTGACCCGGATCACAATACCAAATTTTACGAAAATCCGCCAAGTACTTTTTTGCGTGATGCGATAACAAACAGACACAGTTTTAAAAAAATGAGAGTTTTGCCTGTATCTACAACGTGTTAATGAATTAACGCAAAACGAGAAAACCGTTTCTTCGGACCATCAAACTGAACAACTTTTACTATGGACCAACCCTGAAATCGCGAAAAAAAAATCTGCTGTTTCATACATTTTTATATTTCCGTTATTTATTTTTGTTTGAAACTTTTCGCGATTTCAGAGTTGGTCACATAGTAGTTCAGTTTGATGGTCCGAAGAAACGGTGTTCTCTTTTTGCGTTAATTCATTAACACGTTGTATAATGACTATTAGAATTGAAATTTAAAACAAATATTGAATGTACAGAGTCATCTAGTTACAGATTAATAATTATAAGTATAGATATTAAATGTATAATGTTATAACGTTCGCCAAAGTAACTAGCTGTTTGTTTTGAAAAAATGGCTGCTAAATAGGTAGACTATACCGAAGACTCTCTCTGAATAAAGTTGATTCATTATTTTATTGAAATTGCCTGAATTGAAAAACACCTGCTTACATACAGTCTGATGTCAGAAGTTATGAATATAAGCAAAATAATAATTCAAACTTATTTATTGATATATTGTTATACATGCAACAGGTTTTAACAATGAGATAGGTATACCTAGTAACCTTTTCAATGACAGCCACTTAACACTGAAATTTTTTTTGTAGTTTTAATTATAAATGCTTACTATTGAAAAGTAACGAACTTCAAGTACTTCAAATCGGTTACTAAATAAAATACAAGTCCATAGATTATAACCATGCCTTTATTATTTTTATAAGATTCATAATATTTACACTATTTTACACTTACTTAACCTAAAGGTTAACTTTATAGTAAATCGAACACAATCATCGTTCATGCGGCATATGCTTTTCAGCATATCAACATCAAATATACTCGAACGGAATATGGCAAGCCCTTCTTAAGACTAGAAGTGGCAATTGCGGTAAACACACCACAAAAAATATTGCGAAAGGGCTGAATAGTATGCAGGCGCCTAGCCACGCCATTAGGAACCACGTGGGCAGGAATGCCACTTGTTCCAACATAATTTTCACTCGATATTTCGCAGTAGTTCCATGCGCGTTACAAAACCGTTCATTATATCGCAATGTCACAGTTGATAACTAAGAACTGCCCGAATCGCGGTCTCGGGACCGAGCTCTGCTTACGGCGATCGTACAACTAAGAACGCCACCTGTAACAAACAAAAAAAACAATATAAGTAAAGAAACAACGTTACAGATACTAATTATACTGGATTAAAAGATTCTTTGTAAAAAAAACAGTATAAGTAAAGAAACTACAGACAGACACCGATTACACTGGATTAATAGATTCTTTGAAGATTAACCTGTTTCGCTCGACTGGGGAAATAAAAGTATAACTATGCAACATCTGTTACATTACTGAAATTCGCTCAAGATTGATGAGCTCGTGGTGCTCAGTCAATTTTAACAGTTATTTATTTCAATGTAACTAATAGCCAGTGACCACGACCGATATTGTAAACGATATGCCTTAGTTATAAATCCATAACTTGGACGAAACGTCGGAAAATTAAGTTGGCATGTGTGTAAATAAATATCTAAGTATCATTAAAGTCCCGTTGTTGTGTCTGAAGTGGAGATAGGGGGCCCATTACAAAAAAAAGAATCACGATAAACTTACGAATGAGGTTCAGTATCAAGTCAATTGAACGACGAATTGCGTCCGACTATCGTGATGTTTTTTTTTTGTAATATGCCCTCAGGACACCTAATAATAAGATTACAATATTTTTTCATTTACAGAACCTGTTTTATCTAGGTACTGTAACTGATACTTGTTCGTTAGTTTGCAGATCACCTAGGAAATCTGCTGATTACCTAGCTAATATAAGAACTGAACAAGTATGTTTTTCCACTTTAACGGACTCGAACAGTTAAACTGCACTCTGACTAATTTACGCATATTGACGGTAACATACTCTACTCATTATACCAATCTAGCTCCACGATCTAATAGGGGCTCGACAAAATAATTGGTTCAATTGAATGGAATAAAGTCCGGGACACTCACAATAACGATCTTTATAAATTAACGATCCAATTTATGGTTAGTTATAAATAAACTTATGAGCTCAGAGTCTATATAATGTCTAGTATAACTAGAACGTTGGTAATTCATGTGTAAACTGAAAAGTTTTTTTTAGCAAGCATCGCCGTTTATTTTAAATTAAAAAATATGTAAGTACTTCGAACTGATTAAATCATAAATTAACTCTGTTTGGTGACCTCTACATCAGCCATGATACGAATTTCTGAGTATCCAAATAAAATAAAATTGATACGCGAGTTGTTTTCTGATAAATATTGAGCTTATATTATGCGCAGAAAGAATACAGCTGATAAGTATTATTATACTTTTGGTTTTGCCATATTTTAATCAAAACTTAGAGTTACGTTACTTTGCTTGTTGTGGCTGTTATCAATAGCTTTTATGTGTCATCGTCACCGATAGGACTCGTGTGTTTAACAAAATAAAGATAACCTTAGAGTTACCAGTTAAATAATCAAAGCAGTTGCCATACTATCTGGCGAATTGTCAGATAAAACCGATACATTCAAGAATATATGTACCTACTTATAAGTAACTCTACCAATATAATAATAAATAAGAATTATCTTATTATTATTGTGTACCTATAACGGAAAGTTGAAACATAATATAACTTCAGTAAATGAAAAAGCAACATATTGTAGCCGATTATAATGACTTTAAAAACTACAATATAAGAATGTGTTGATCAAAAAGCTGAATTTAACTTTGGAATAAGTTTGAGGTTCCTAAAACCTCAAGTTCCGGACACTGTTTGTATAAACCGTGATTGGCACTGATCACCTCGAAATTCGAAGGATTACTAACTTCAGATATCCTTGCTAATGCTGTATTAAGTGATTAGGGTATAATGGTTTCGGGGCTTGATCTTATTGCCATTTCTATTTCAAGTAGATACATCCCAATGTTTTGTCAAAATGCTTTTGTGTGCCATTTTGGTTACAAGTTTTATTCAGCAATCGAATTTCCCTAAGAAGAAAGCAATCAGTTTTCCCAATAATACCAATTCGAGAATAAGGTTTTCTTTTCTGTCATTTAAAACGTGATTTTATTTTCAAACCTAGATAAGTAACCAGGATTTAAGGAGTTTCTCATTATCAATTTCGTCCCAAGTGAAATGAACACATCGATACTGCAATGAAAAGTTCCTGCTTTCAGGATATTTTTGGATGAAATGACGCACGTGCGTCACTAATGTAATGGGGTGAGAGGAAAAGTACAGACGGTGTATGTATGATCCACAGTTTTGCTATAGGTACGATCGGCATCGTGCTTTACCACTTTGCATAAAAATTCGTGTGCGCGCGTATCGCCCTTGCACGAACTAAACGTATGTGAGTGCGGCGTGTAAGCGATTTTAACCTTAGGTGTCGTAAAGCGGAAGTGTTGTCGATAGTACCTACATTTTAAAGCAGTTGATGTTGAAAGCTAGACTTTCGTTCCAAGAGATTAATATTAACTTGAGTGAGCTTTGCATTCATTTGCATGCTCAATTTTGAAAAATAAGTACTTATGGAGTATTTACATGGAGCAAATTGGCAGGCGTCTTTACTAAATCAGCACTTTTGATCGACAATCGCTTGTAAAATTAATTGTAAACCTAATTTCAATAAGACAATGCAAATGAATGTGAAGTGTAAATACCACATTAGGTAGGTACCGAAATTATTACGCGAATAATCATTCAAATCAAATCAAAATTATTTATTGCTGTCATGTGGTTAACAAAGATGTACCTACAAATTAGGTAACAGAAACAAAACATGAACCCTACAGGGTATCGCAACAGAAAGAATAATAGCTAAACTTGTTTAAATTACAAATCACCATGCTTATGTGTCATGCTCTGATAATTCCGCCATACCAACCAGATAGTGAACGAGCATAAGGTCAGTTATGCAAATGAGTGAGGTGGCACTGGTGGCATGAACATGTGGCCGATGTGTCTATCGAATGGCTGCAAACCTATCAATAAAATTGCACTATTTAATACCTTTGCTTATTCATGTGTCAACAATTAAAATTTAATGCATGTATGCTATTTTTTGTATATTTTTTTGTCTTTACAGCGTCATTATGAATTCAGTTAGCGTTATTTGCTCATCTCTAAATAGATTCGAGAGGAAAAAATAAACAGGTGATATTGATGTCTTTTGCTTATGAATTTTGAATATTATCGTAATTTTCTCTAAATTAACAAGTAAATTCACTCACTCGTCTAAACAAACAAGAAAACTGCAATTTCGCACAAACAGGGATTTTCATTCTCTTGCAAATGTTTTTCATACAGTTTGCTAAAGTACCAGTATATAGTATGTATTATATTATCTATACTAAAAGTAACTTGTGAACGCAGCCCATGCAAAGCCGGGTAGACTGTGAAAAAGCAATGTTTATTTATTTTTCTAGACAAACGTCAATAGCAAATGAAAATAGATAGACGTAGGCAGATTGGTATTTCCAACTTGGTACAATTGCTTGATTGATTTGTATAAATAAACCTATAAATATAATGCAATTAAAGGTGGTTATCATTATGTTAATAATAAACGTAATTCACTTATATAAAGATAATAAAAAGTTCCAAAAGATGTATATCTTATCACCATGTTATGATTATTAAACTGTAGTCAAACGTAATCATCTGATACCGTCTGAACAACTCCATTTTATCTTATCAAATAAAAACCCATTTCATATAACCTTGAAATATTTCATAACAAAGTGATATAATAATAAGTAACGAAAAAAAAAATTTTTAGCTGCGTGAAATTCTCAGAAGCATAAATGTGGATTTGTGGATGCACCATACTTATATATAGGTACATATAAATCATTCCGAAGAACAAAATAATTAATGACACAGGAAGACTCGTGATAGTCCATTATGCAACGGGAGTGTCCCAAAATAGGTACGAATAAGAAATGGCCAGTACATTTTTGGCAGTAATTTTTCCTATATACCATCACGTATCAAACACAAGAGTGGAACAGAGCCAACACGGGAAGAGTGAGTTCTGTCTCGGATATACCACAAATTGCTTGGCTGTTGTTCATAAAATTTATTACTGCTTTCAACGATATTATTATATCGTAGAGCTGTTGTATCATCTGAGATCCGATACATTTAATACTTTTGTTTGGAACCGTTTTGACGACCGAGTACCGACCGATATCACTGTTATTGTCACATTTAATGATCAAACAGTTATTAGGAAGCGGTAAACGTTTGTTTATGTTTCATGAAGATAAAACAACTTTTCGTATTTTATGGACGTACAGTTAGTGACAGACGAAATCAGTTTACTCGGGCATTTACTCGCTTTACCGATATATGATTAATTTATAAAAGATAGACTGTGTTCAATATTTGTTATATAATGTTTATAAGAAACGGCAAATAATCGCAAAGACTAAAATTGGGTAGATAGGTTTAATCAATATAAAGTAGATTTTGTGTCTAGCACACACAATATGATAAAGGAATGACGTAATGTATATAAATATAGGTATAAAAAAGTGCTAATGCGAATATCCCAAAACAATATATCTTATCGATAGCATACGAAACGTAGCAGTAATAAAGATAACTTTTACTTTGAACTTCTTCAAATCCGCTATGTAGGGCGCGAGCATCGCAACAACGCGATTACGATACGATTATAAGGAATACAGTGTTTCTTGCATTGCATCAATTGTATCATACCGTACACACGCTATTTGCCAACTTCGAGAGAAGTATCAGCTCAGTTACATGAATTACCTTATACATTTGTCGAAAATTTTAGATCGCGTTATATCCAATGTCAAATAGAAAAATGTTGGCAGATACAATAGTCAATGGCCTAATAGCTTTTGACATAGAGCATCGCGGCCTTCTCGGAAGGGAGTAGCCATACGAAGCGTTCCCCTCTGCCGAAGTACAAGCCCAAATGGGCATACGCATTAGTAAAACCAGTTGCGCCCGGATTTCTTTCTAGACCGAGTCCAGTCGCGCATGTGAACGCTGCTCTGTTGAAAATGTCGAATGGATGAGGTTTTTGCTGTTAAAAGAGGTCTGGAACATCAAGTATACAAAAAGACGGTGTTACATTTCACATGAAAGTAAATTTGTATCATATTATTGCTATTTGTTTACATTAAAACATTAAATTCGTATATTTTATTCTTGATCAGTTGTCAGATTTGTTCAGTGACATCGGGTCTGCTAGTCCATGACTCGTCCGTACAAATTTCAGATCTGTCGCTAAATAAATCCGAGTTCTCGCCGATGGGCAACTTAGTGATGTTACCGTTATATAATGTTTGTCGATAAAGTTTTGGTCAAACTTGCACAAATCAAATTGTGTCAAAAGCATTGAAGAAATTCATTGGAAAAGATTTATTCCCATTCATCACCTATCACTTTTATGAAATTGATTTTACAGACCATGACTTAGAACTTGCACGATTAATCATGGAAAAATACATAGACACTAGAATTTATTTTCTAATGAGAAAATCGAACCCAAATAAATGCATCCGCCAAGTTTACACAAAATTAATTAATTTTAAAAACCGTCCGCGTGGATATTCGAAAAATCCTTAGGGAACCTTTGACCGGGATAAAAAAGTATCCTATGTGGTAACCCGGGCTCTAAATTTTTCAGGAGAAGCGTTTGAAAATTGGACATTCTGTATTAAAGTACAGATCTTCTTAAATAAAAAAAAATAACAAGTTATATTTTAACTACAACATTAAACTTTATATCAAGGCAAAAATAAACATCTTACAATTTTGTAAAGTAAAGCCGATAAAGTAGCAAAAAACTATAACAAACTTTTTGGTAATTTGGTAAATCTCCTAAAAAAATTAAAAAAGCTTATAATAATTGCCACATTCCCAGGAAATTCAGAGTCTTCAACGTTGCGGTTTCAATAAAATTGTTTTTCCCGGAAGTGGAAATCCCGTATCTTTATCCGATAAATAAAGATAATTATAATAATAAAGATTAATACATAATTTTTTTGAGTTTGTTACCTTTATTCCTTTTTCGAAATTTATCGATATTGCTGCATCGACAGTTGAGCCCAGCCCTTTATGTCAAAAAATTGTCAAAAACGTGTCATTGTGTTAGTTATGACTCATCCGTACACAAATTTTTGCTGTTTTGTTTTATTTTTTATGTGTTAGTGTCGTCATTACAGTGTTGTTTTTGTATGTGAGTATGCGGAACTGCACTTGTGTGCACTTTCCCCCCCCGCAAAAAATGCCAGAATAATTTGGATAGAGTAATAATCGCTAAGGCTTCTCCCTTCGTTACAAACGAAGCCTTTTGTTGCTCGAAGGCTTTTGATTATGACCATTATGATTCAAGATCATAGTGGTTAACACAAAAAAGATTAATAAGTACCTAGGTACAGAAATATTAGAGCTCACGACGAAGCTACAGCGTCAAGGTTTTTTTAATATCATTGTACAGCGTGCTTTTAAAATACATCACAAGAAATACATGGGTGTGTACGTAATGTTATATTTTACACTACACCCTTAATAGTATACCTAGGTAAAAAATAAAGTCGATCACATATAAATAAGAGGACAGCAGGTGACATCGTTCATGTTATGCAAATATTTTATCAAACATACTAGCCCGACGACGACGTAGTCAGTGGCTTGCCTTCAAAATTTTCGCAATAACCACACACATTATGACCTTTATTAATATTGACCTTAAGTATATTTAACCTTGTTATACACTAAGACCTCTATAACCCTCAATTTCTAAATTAAATCTGAGAATAGAAGCGAAGTAGAAGAGATATGTTTCCTTTTCATTTCAGTTCAACTTCAGTTCTTTCTTCAGTTCAACTGTATCACAACTTGGAAAACTAACTTGGAAAAATACATGAGTAAACAATGAATTACTGAGTAATCATAGCAATTTATAATAAACAATAGATAGTATTTCTTCTTACAACATAAATATACCTATCTATTTCATAAAATACACTTGCATGACCAATCAATAGACTAGAGTCAGTAATCTAAACAAGGCTTAAATTGCAGTCATTTCATTCAAAACATTACATTTTAAAATCAATAGATATAAAAAGATAAATCCATGGTCATTTCCCTTTCCCTTATTCCAGTATGATCCACTGGGCTCCACACCGGTGTAGAGATGGATTTTTTTTTCCTCTTCGATCCACTGTTTTGGGACAAAAAGTGGATTGAAATATAATCGTACATTTCTTAGTATTCCAGTAAGATCCACTGACGAGGCTCCGAACCGGTGGATCTGTGGATATTTTTTTCCACTTCGATCCACTGTTTTAGGACAAAAAGTAGATTGAAATATAATCATACATTTTTTATTCCACTTCGATCCACCGTGTTGGGGAAAAACGGGATTAGCTAACTCACGTGGCTCATAATTTTGACACATATTTTTTTGCATTATCTACCTAGTTATGGGATTATAGTATACCGTGCAAAGAACAAAGTTAACAAGACGTAAGAACACATAACATAATATTTACGGGGCACGCGGCGTAATAAAATAATTATTTCATACGTAAGACACATTAGCAAGCAAAGCAAATTGTTATTACCTTGAAACACATCCTAAGCACAAACAGTAGGTATCAGATCTTACGAAACCATGTAATAGTAGCTTACCTTGTAAAACAAAAGGTCCGTATATTGAATCCAATTTTATATTCACAACAAATACAATCTACTAATATTTGTATCGGCACGTTATACTGCTTAGAAGATAATTTCTTTAATAGCCGTTCTCATCTGGCTTTGTTTATTATTATTCCTTCGTGAGAAACTGGTTTGGTTGGCATTGACTGCGATAAAAACGTTGGATTATGAGTCGCGGGCGCATCTTCTTAATGAAAAGTGTTTAACGTCATTTGTTAACGTTTTTTCTCTCATGGCGTAAAATAATCTATATCATGACCCAGTTACGATGCAGAAATAACAAAGAATTCTATTTTGAAAAAATATGTTTACTTATTTGTTTACATTACACGTGATTACTGTTTGGGGCGCATGAAAAATGTAAACAAAGTACAAACCGCAGCAGGCGCGTCCTCGCGGTTGTTATCCTGATAACTCGAACACGTGCTCCATATTAAGCATCACTGTCACTTTCAATAAAGACCACAGTATACCGGTACGCTGGAGCACACTCCAGCCACGAACTGTTTCATGAGAGCGCGCCGGCTGCGCGGGCGCATGCAACCTACGGTTTCGACACCATCGTGTGGCAAAGAACATTCAGTTCGTCTCCTTCACTCATAGGGCGGTGGTAAGAGACGGAATTCATTCCAGCAGCCGAAGCGTCATGCAGCGGTCGACCTTCTACATCTACCATTATTGCTAATGAGACTTTTGCAATGGCGCATGTGGTATCTCCTTGTGCCATTTAAAAATAATATTTTGGACAATATAGTTTAGGTTAGTACTTGTGTAGCTAAGATGAAAGAAGGTCTCTTTTTACATTAGACTACACCAGGAAGCGATTTACACATTCTAAATTTATGTGAAAACGTGAAATACGTTTTAACATCACACTGATATTCGATATTTTTTTTTTACTTTTTGTGGTGTCGATATTGTTACTTTAACCATTTAACAGTTACTTTAGCACTTACTAATAACTCCTAATAATATTAAGCGTTAGGCAGGTAGGTACCTAAGGCGTGAAATACACAAGAGCGACGCGGCACGGATACGGCGACGATACGGTGCAGATGTGAGACTTTCGGATGCTTTCAGCCAATCAAATACACGTATCGCCGGCATCGCCGCCGTATCTGCGCCTTATCTTCACCGCATCTCTTCTGTGTATTTCACGCCTTAGAATCATGATTACATTTTCACCAGAAATTGTTTTTGTTACAAATTCTAGAGTAAAGAATATCCACTGTCATCTTTGAGTGAAAATATAACTTGTTTGACCACTTCTCGGCGAGTTCATTATTACACAGTAGGTACCACAGATAAATTATACTATAGGTAGGTACTACAGTGCTTAATCTGTAAAGTTTATAAATACACTTTATCGTGTGACACTTGTGTAAAGTTATCTGGGTGTTATTTAGAAAACGTGTGATGTTTTTGGTATAATATTTCTAAAATATTTTCTATTTAAATTTTACAGTAATGTTATTGCATACGTAAAACTTACGTATTAAATTAAAGTCTCAATTTATTTTTGCATTCAAAAAGTTGGTGGCTTATGCGGTTCGTGTTATGAAAAATTAAAACCTTAATGACAACGACTAACTGTTATTACCACGACTGCAAAACTTGCAAGAAAACAGTAACTACCTATTTTGTTATATCATCACTACAAATGTTGTGTCATAGTACCTATTGGTCTACTTCTGTTGTCAAGAGCAACAAGCACAGTCACTGTTGATGACACACAGAAAATACAAGGTCTGTTATTATGATACTCTGTAGTGAATGGGTTACTGCAGAAACATATTCTGCCCTCATAAGCCAAAAAGCGGTATCTCAAAAAAAAACTATTTTCTGTTTTTTGTTGTATCGGATAGCTTAATCAATTATCTATCTGATGGACTAAACCAAATAGCGTTATCTCTTCTAAAACATGTCGAAAATCTACTTAGAAAATATTGCGTATCTCAATTCTACATGAAATTACTAAGAGACTTAGGGGTATACCATAATAATGAATGCGAATGGCCGTAAAAAAATATTTCTAAGGCATTTGGCGGCATTTGCCTGTATGGGTAGACCTTTTTTTCAGCGCAGTGGCAGTGTGCTGTGTTTGATAATTTATTCCTACAGCTAAGGATAGGATATACCAAACCTTCTAAATTTATAAATGTGAAAGTTTCGATTTTTGTATGTTGGTTGCTCAATGACGCAAAAACAGCTAAACTGATTTGGATGAAATTTAGCACACAGATGAAAGTTTATAGCCTTGGTTATAAATTTGATAATTTTTATCCCTGTCAAAGGTGAAGGACATTTCGAATGTGAGTGTGAGTCTATAATCACCAGCATTGTTGCGAACAAATAAAAGAATTACTTCTACCCCTCAGAAGGAAATCATTTCTAATGGTATTTCATAGACTAAGAAGAGTAATATTTTGAAATTCCTTTAAAATTTTTTTTGCCAACCAACTGATTTTTCTTTTTGAGGGAGGTGTTTTCTGAGTGATATAAAATATAGTTGGGTAGACCAAACATTTACAATTTTGTGCTTGATTTGTCCAAAACATAATAAAATTATTGAAAAATGCATTTACTTTTAGTTTCATTTTTATTGTTTTAGATTTTCGGCAAAAATGTAAATGAAAATATTTGTATGGAAATTTCTATACAAACACTTAACCCGACAGCAGTAACTCATTTTCGAAAGCAAAGTAATTTGAAGGAAAATGGCGGTATCTCAAATTAAAAGCAAAAATATGTAGTTTTTCAATATTTTTTTGTATCAATACTAAATATGGTTTCAAATATTTATAAACAAGTTCTAATAATCCATAAAAGACTTTTCTAAGTTGACGCGAAAATGAAAAAGACAAAACATTGATTTTCTCGGAAGTCACTTATGTTGAGTTAACGCTTTTTGGCTTATGAGGGCAGTATTACTTATTCAATGAGAAGAAAAAAATAAGCAAACACAAGTGGGTGCTACTACCTACGTCAATTCCTTTTGAAAGTTTATGATATTTAAGAAAAACATTATTAAACAACACATTAGGCTTAACTGTTATTGCTAGATGAAATAATTGTTAACGTTATTATCAAAATCTATTTCTTATTTTGGTGTAATTTGAGTTTACTAGATAATTCAGGGAAATGGTTTCACGAGGAAAAAGTAAACGGCTTTAGATGGTTGTAAGTAAATTATTAGATAAAGAATAATGTACCTATAAATAATTATACTTTTTGGGTGATGTCCAACAAGCATTAAACTACTACAGTCTGACCAATCCAACTATTGCAAATTCTTTAATTAACTATTTCAATGATATACTTTTAAACTTTCACGTTGCATTTTATTCGATTAAAATCACAGGTATTAAAACATGTTTTTACTAAAAACATGGTGTTTAAACACCTATATATTCCCGACGTTTCGACTGAGTTGCATCGTCAGCCCGTGACCACGGCCGATGCAACTAGTCGGTCAGGAAAAGGTAGGTGTATAAACACCTTTGTTTTTTAGTATAAACGCGTTTAATACCTGCGATTTTTTTTACAATATACGGTATCGAATGGAAAGTGTAATGCAATGAAATTAGTTAAGAATCATTCCACAACACAATCATTCTGCTCACCAAATATATAAAAAATATCGCCGCATTCTCGAAAAATCTTTATCTTATGGCGATGGAGAACTGAAATTCAGGGAATGCTATTATGAAAAACAGTTGTTCAGTAGGTCACTTGTTCCTTCCCAAAGTCCATTTATTACAATACAATAAGAATATATTTGCATAATGAATGTAGTGTTGACATTCTGACTTGACACTTTAGTTTCACTCATCACAATCATCACTAAACAAAGATTGCAGAAAACATTTGAAAGTCAGACGACAACTAACTTGAAAAGTGCGGTCAAAATTTCTAAAGTTACTAAAGAATTATTTCACTCCGTTAACGGACCGTTCATCCATTTGCTGACAACCGTTGTCTTTTACACAACAAATCATTTTGTTAGCCAATTTTGAGTCTGAAGACGTACAAAAATCGAGTTTTAAACTAAAATATTGTTATACATTCTAAGTCCGCGTACAGTTCATTAGAAATAAAACACTTTTAACGGATTACAGCGCGTATTACTGTATTGTATTATTAATTTCCAAATTAAGGTGGTACCCTGAGCGAAAGTGGCGCCGCAGGGAAATTTATTTAATATTATAATTCTAATACTAATGTTTTACGTGGAATTTATAGGGCCCACAGTCTAGTATTTTTAGACGGTATCGTTACATTCCCAACGTAGTCACTGCTAGACGTAGATAGCAAAACTGCTAAAAGTGGCCGTTTTTGACAGATTTGCTATCTACTTAATTCTACGAATGACTACGAGGGTATGTAGTGATACCTTTTAAAAATACTAGACCATAGGCCCTAAAAACTCTACGTAAAACATTATTAAAACCTTTTTCTATTAATAACTTATTAAATAAAAACCTCTGAGGGCACCACTTTTGGTCATACAACCGCCTTAAATAATCCAAAATAACCCTCATTCTTCAACGACCCACGAGGCTCCACCTGAGGATGGAAGGATATTTTTCCTCTTCGATCTAGCTGCAATGTAGGTAATCTGTAAAAAGTGTTTTATTTCTAATGAAATAGTTTTACTTACATCATCCACAGGTATTCCTCATTGTCATTACTCTTGCTCGTCTGTTTTTGCAGGGAACCGTACTGGGGTCCTAAAACAATGTATTCTTTGATCAATTATAAATAGCAAAATATTTGAAAGCAATTCGAATTCGAATGTTTTTCGAGTGAATTTTTTTATTCTGATCATAGACGATTAAATTGTATTGCGAATACAACGTTTTACAATAACATGCTTCAAAAGAAAAAAGCAGACATGACTAATGAAGTAGGCACTGAAAAACACACTGAATACAATAAATGCCCGCTATGGATTTCATTTCAATGGAATATGTATTTGATTCGGTACATAACTGAACAAAGAACTGATTTATTTTATTTGTAAAAAAAATAAAAACCTGGCAAGAGAGGATTACTAACTATCATCATAAACAACAACCTTTTCACCTCTCCAGCACGAAAATGGGCGCTTTTGGCGCGTAAATACTCGCAGCATAAATGATTTTTGCTGCGAGCGTGAGGCAAAGTGTTGTTTTTTAATTTCTAACACCAACTTTTAAAATAAAAAAGAAAAAGAAATAAAGTGACAAGGACGAGACTAGTAAATTTGATATGTGAGAAAAGGATAGATAGAGTGCTTTATAATGTCATACATGGATTAAAAATTAAAATAATAAAATGCACGGATATACCAAGGAGTTTTAAATAAGGATTGTTAAAAAAGAAGGTTAATAATTCGAAATAAAGAGTATGGAAGAAATGAGGTCACATGTATGAAATAAATATGAAATAAGAAAAATTAATTTAGAGTTTTATGATTATAAATAAATAAATAAGATGGGATATTAATGAATAAGACAAAAATACAACGGAATGTAACCAAAACGACAGGAATCTACTAAAGTAGATTAGACTAGACTAAACTCTATGAATAAAATTTTAGCATAGGTTTGATCAAACTATTTTTGTGATAAATAATTACAAAAATTAGTGCGTCCAATGATGAAGATAGTTGTCTAACTCTAAAAGATTAGAGTGAACAAGTTTCTAATGCTGAATTAAGCTTTTTACCGGGAAAGTCACGTGAAAATTTTCTCGCTGGTAGAGGTGAAAAGTTGTATGTTTTACACGAGACCAAAATTTTGCTCTGTCTCGTGCCTTTAAATCACTCACTGTGCTCAGTAGTCTATATTAGAATAAAAGTCGACACTCGCAGCACAAATTGATTTTGGTCACTTGTATAACAAATAACTATTGTTCTACGACTTACGGAAATAAACAAATTTTTTTTTGTAAGTACCTATTATAAAACTCGATTCGGACATGGAAAGTTGTTTTTTTTGTCTAGCTTAGAACATCACAAACCAAACATTGTTGTTTATGATGTTAGTTATCTACTTCTGCAAGTTTGTTGGTGTTTTACAATTATCCCTGTCTAAATTTTTAACAACTGTATACCAACCAGTGGAGTAAACAAGTATATAGTCGCAACGCAAATCATGTTAAAATGCTTTTTGTGCTATTGCAGGTAATTGTTTCATCTTTATGATTTTAAAAGATAATAAGACCAATGACATTGATTTGCAGAATAACAATTGGTTTCATCGAATAAACCTTGATTTTTATTGCGGATGATGATCATAAGTATCCTTTAAGTATAGTTTTCCTATTGTACATATTGACGTTTCTATATATTCTGTGTATCAGATGGTTTAACAATTGTAACTATTATGTAAATATTGGTTACAAAGATTTATAATGTTATAATTATTTATACCCTAGAATAAAAAGTAAGTATTTTAAGTAGATACTTTATCTACAAAACACGTACAGTACTGCAAGTACTTATTAATGTACAGACTGGCAATTACGTTTCGTACAACAAAAAATCATACTTAGGTATTTATGGAAATCATCGCAAGATTTTTGTCAAGATTCTAGATCTAATATCTAAATTAACTAAAATAATTTAAAAACCGGCCAAGCGCAAGTCCGACTTGCCCACGAAGGGTTTCTTAAAATAAATCAGGTTTGTTGTATTAGAGCCCCTCCTCAAATATTGGTTTAATTTTAATTGAATTATTTATTTTTAAAATTAATATACCTACAACTAAATATTCTGTGAATATTTTATTAATATCGAGAAAAAACGGCAAAATTACACATTTGTTGTATGGGAGCCCCCTTTAATTAAATATTTATTTTATTCTGTTTTTTAGTATTTGTTGTTATAGCGGCAACACAAATACATCATGTGTAAAAATTTCAACAGTCTAGATATCAGGGTTCATGAGGTAGGTAGCCTGGTGACACAGACAGCGGAGTCTTAGTAAGAGGGTCCCGTTTTTAGGGTTCCGTATCCAAAGGGTAAAAACGGGACCCTATTACTAAGCCTCCGCTGTCCTTCTGTCTGTCTGTCACCAGGCTGTATCTCATGAACCGTGATAGCTAGACAGTTGAAATTTTCACAGATGATGTATTTCTGTTGCCGCTATAACAATAAATACTAAAAACAGAATAAAATAAATATTTAAGGGGGGCTCCCATACAACAAACGTGATTTATTTGCCGTTTTTGCTCCATATTGATAACGACTACAGGAAGACAGTTGAAATTTTCACAAATCGTGTATTTCTATTGCTGCTATAACAACATATGCTAAAAACAGAATAAAATAAATATTTAAGGGGGCTCCCATACAACAAACGTTATTTTTTGCTGTTTTTGGTACGGAACCCCTAGTGCGCGAGTCCGACTCGCACTTGGCCGGTTTTTTTTACCCTTTGGGTACGGAACCCTAAAAATAAAAATGTAAATAACCAATCAAATTCAAGGTAAGTGTGTGGCATATAAAATGTTCAAATACAAAATATAAACATTGAAACAAGTTTTGATTTCAATGAACTCAATTTATTAAGTACAATATTTAGATTGATAAAAGGACTGATAACCTAATTATTTCGTTTGATTTTCATTGTATCTGTACCTTCAATGATTAAACATACCCTTTATTCTACGTTTTATTATTTCCTCCACCAACAGTCATGTGTGTTTGCAGGCCCATCTTTCCCATTGGGCACTCTGGGCACTTGCCCAGGGCCCCGCGATTGATAGGGGCCCCTTGTTCCTTGCCAGATCGCTTAATGATAAGAGATACTTATTATATTATGAAAAAAAATCAAATCTAGAAGAGTAGGTACCTCTTCAAACCCACATAGATTTTTAATCACATAGTTACTTTTGTGGATAATACAATAATTATGTTCTTATTAAATGTGTCTTAGCAAGATTACAAGATTAGTGAATAAAACTGATTAAGTGTAAAAATCGCGCTGAACGGCCGTTTTCCTTACTTTAGACAGACACAATTACGAGATTATTTGATGAAACTGACTAAAAAACGCGTTGCGTGGCCATTTTTTTACTATAGACAGGCAAAATAACGAGATTATTGGATGAAACTGACTAGAAATCGCGCTGCGCGGCCGTTTTTTCACTACAGACAGGTAATATTACAAGATTAGTGAATGAAACTAACTAATAATCGCACTTCGCGGCCGATTTTTGCTATACCTAGATAAGCATTTTTCTAAAAATCTGGCATTTTGTGCCTCATACACAGGCATCCTCTCTTACTTTAATGGTAACCCAAGTCAAGGTCATAGGGGCCCCATTATCCTAATGTGCCCAAGGCCTCAAAAAGGTTAAAGACGGCCTTGTGTGTTTGTTATGTTATACCTACTTTAATTAACTCACAGACCATGCAACAACTAGGTACAAGAAGTTTGATTTTGTTTGTAGAATTCAAATAATTTAGGCAGTAAAAGGCAATAAAATATTGTTTTGAGTTTTTTTATTGAAACGGACTATTAATATTAAAACCAACAATAAAAGGATGAGATTTTCAAGTGCCGATTTTATATTTGTATGGTGCTTACTGTGCGTGCTGCTTGTATTATAATCAAAATTGTTGGGCATGCAACAAAGAGCTGGTGACTGGCTACACATTCATGGTTAACTAGTTACGATTGAAACCAGTTTGTTTTCTTATTCAGTTACCAGTTTTAGTGTAGTACTATCCCCGTCAATTGGTAATGCGCTGGAACCTTGTCAATTTAACATACACATCATCGTCATCCGCAACTAAAAATGACAAAAAACAGTAAAATTCTAATAGGTAATATAATTTATTAATTATTGAATTCTTTTTTTCAATAAGAAAGGGTCTAGGTATATGAGAAAATTACAATTGTTTTTCGTTTTTGAGGTTAAAATCATGGCCGCCAGGCGCATTACCAATTGACGCGGATTATATAGCATAATCACTAGAGTAAATATAGGCGCATATAAATATTGATAATGAGTTTGTGTTGCGAGTATCAATTCCATCGACCCAAATGGTAAAAGTTGACGTCTAAAAATAAACACTACTCCAATCTCCATGCACGTTTAAGTAAGTATGCGTCATCAAAAACATAATGCTAGGTTTGGACTGGACATAATGTTTGCTTTAGTATTTAACCATGATTTAAGTCACTTACCAAATAAGGTAAATAATATAAACTAATCAAACATCCGAGAAAATTGTGTAAGAATCATCTTAGTTAGGTCATACTACAGTATTCTTCCATAATACAACTTAAAATTTAATTAAAGAATATTGAATAATATTAATAAAATATTTTCTAATACACAATGAAATAGCAACTCGGTAGAATGTGCTAATGAAGTAATAACGATTATGATGACAGATATTTAATTGTAAGTAGCACACCAAACACTAATGAAATAAAATACCACGTTCTATTAAATCTCATTCAATTGTATTATAAAATAAGTATTATTTCTTTATAACTATAATTTTAACATATTTAAATGAACCTAAACATACCTGTTTGATAATTTTGAGAACTTGTCGAGCTTCCGCTGGTCTCGCTTTCGGTGCGAGTCCTCGGCGTAAACAGTAAATTTCAAGGATTGTAGCTCGAATACTGAGTGTTGTTTTGGCTCTTCGGTACGCTTTTGTTGTCTGAATTCATTATTATTTTGTTTTTTTATTCAAGGAAGTTTAAAATTATATTCTCGGTAAGCAGTCTCGCGCTCACCGCTTGGTAATACAATAACAAATGTGGGCGCAAAGCGAACGCACGCGCATGGACGGGCGGCCGGCGCGCGGCGTTGTTTTGGTGCGAGCGTAGCCGACCGTAACACGGAAACAGCCGAGATTGAGTCGATACGGTGGACTTTGCCCCTACGACACAAAGACGTAGAACTTAACTTTGAAGTCACTGGTGTAATCAGTAATGGCAGAGCCGGTTAAAATATTTATATAATGTAAAAAAATAAAGAAAACGGTTTATTACAAACTGTAAAAATATAAAATGGAATGGAATCATCATAGAAGTCATTGAATGGAATAACAATACTGAGGCAAAATTAATACAAACTGCTGCCGTCTTAGGTTGTGTCAAAATGCATATTTATGCGTTGACCATTTGGTCAAAACCACTTTTGACTGATTTTATTAATCTAAACTCTATAAACTTTCAACCGGCAATATGTAAAATAAATAGATTTTGGCATTAGTTGGTTAGGGAAGCAGGGGGGACAATAATAGGGAAGTTTCCATTTTTTTAAATTTTCTTTACAAAACATCACATTAAGCTTGCAATGAAACCCAGTAATTTTTTTTTTTCAAATATCTCTGAAAATGACGAAATTATTGGACTTTTCCTTTCCGTTAAAAAATTAATGGTGTGACGTCATACGTACCCATTTTTCACCATTATTCATGTATTTTGTTTGTCTTTCTATTCATATATGTAATTGCTGTTTTTTCAGACTTTGGAACTTCCCTATTGGAATTTATTATGCGAACTGGTAAAGAATGAAATCCGCTGCCTGCTCATGTGTTCCCCGATAGTTAAGTACAACCATGGTCTCTTCAAGACAAGAGTGAATAGGCATTTCCCGGGCAAGCATGCTACACCTTAGACCACATCATTATTTTTATTTTTTTGATTGCCAAGGAACATGGTGGTCAAATGCCTGCCCAGCTACCAATAAAAATGACCAAAAACGTGCTTGCCAGAAACGACGTTTTTGTAAAATTTACTATCAATAGTGTTTTTCTGGGTAAAAAATGTATTTGTCGGGACGCACCTACATAGGTAAATAGTCACTTCCTTTCAATAACAACAGTAAAATTACAATAAATTTATAATGAAACTTCCCAGCTCGGTTCATTCGGTACTGTATACAAGGTTATTTTTAGTTAATACAAAACCTCTCGTAGGGTTGATCAGACCATCAAACTGAACAACTTTCATTATGGGACCAACCTCAAAATCACGAAAAAAATCCGCTGTTCCATACAAAAGTACAATCCTGCTCCATCGAAATGTATGAAACAGCTGTTTTTTTTCGAGATTTCAAGGTAGGTCCCATAATGAAAGTTGTTCAGTTTGATGGTCTGATCAACACCACGAGAGGTTTTGTATCAACTAAAAATAACCTTGTATAGGATACCTACCTATGTAAAGTATATAGGATACTATTGATATTATTAATTACTCGAAGCCAATTACAAACCTCCACATATACATATTATGTATATGTGGAGGTTTGTAATTGGCTTCGAGTAATTAATAATGTTTTTATATGCCTATAAAGCTGTAAACCTTCCTAAAATAAAAAAAAAATAAAAAAAAAAATATAAAATAAAACATTAATGTCCGATAGTCTGAACTTGAAATCAGGTAAAACCACTTATGATTTAACTAAGAACTTTCGTCAAAGCCATGTTGACTGCAAAAATCAGGCAAGACATTTTGACTTACAGCGTCAGACAAAACCACTTTTGCATTATTTTTAAAGTCAAAAGTGTTTTTGACCGGTTTTGAGTTTTGACTGTAACACATATTATTCTGTATGTAATTACATATAATCTGTTAGCATATTATGACTTGTCATATTATTTGGTTACAAAAGTATTTGAAGGGAGCATAGATATAGTATATTAAAAAGGGGGAAGGGAGCATAGATATAGTATGGGAGGTATAAGCTTCTTGGTATTTGATAACATTGAAAGATTATTTAAAGTGGCAACATTGTTTTTAGTTCGAAAACCACTAGACGCGTACTATTATTATAGGCTGTGTGTTACTATTGGTTGGTTTTTAAACCAATAGCGGATGATACGTTTTGGAGGGAAAATGTATAGTCTAGTAAAATTACGGATTCGCAAAACATTAATTGCTAATAAGCTGTAATTTTGCATATCTGACTTTGATGTGATTGTAAAACACTAATATCTACGAATCCAACTAAATTTACGAATACAAAAAATACAGCGTAGTTGTTACGTTTTTTTGTTGGATTTACATTCACAATCAAATTATAGTTCCGAATCAAGCAAAAAGTAAAAAAAGTATGTAATTAGCAATTTTACCAAAGCAACTAAATAAATTAATATTTTGGTCAGTAAAGAAAAAAAAAATTTGTGAAAATTATTTGGGTTCATTTACAAAATGACAGCTATCCATTTAATCTAACAATCAAAAGAAGAAAGACTGCTATTCCATAATTATTTCCATTTCGTCATACTAGCTCCCGTAATTTTACTGACCTAGTAGTGATATCGGCATCTTGCTTGACTTGGCTGTGTGTTCGTAGGTATCATTGATAGTTTGTTGGTAATGGCAGGATTTCACAAATCGTCCACCAGTCAGTGCTAGTGTAGATGTAGACCTGTCATTTTGTTGTTTTCTATGTGTTGGCGATCAAATGTTTGATGTTAAAAGCGATTTTTTTTTTTGTAAATTTCATTTTTCTTCCAACACATATTGGTTTTATTCAAACTTTAATTCGTTTACTGTCTGACTTCCATAACAATGATTTATTAGTATCAACCAGTTTTAGATATCATTTAAAATAAATGGGGAAATCGGGGATAAAATGTCTGTACAAAGGTCTCCATCTCCAGTAGCAGTAGCGCCACCAAGCGGGATAAATTTTATGACATCCCACCATTAGGAGGTTTCGCATTATTGAGGAAACAGAAATAAAAGTAATTTGTCTGTAATTGTTGGGGTTATTATTCGACATGAAATAACGAGTTCCTGAAATCGACAGCATCCTGAGACCTGCAGTCTACGGGTTCCCGTATTCTAGAGCCCCGGCCAGGTCCTGGCAGATGTTAGTATGGATCGTCTATTCAGCGGTTCCCGAATAGGGTTCCACGGAACCCTGGGGTTCCGTGAGAGGCTCTCAGGGGTTCCGCGAAAATTCAAGAGTTTAGGTATAAAGACAGTCCCGATTTCAATGTTATTGTCCCGCATCCTGACGATCCATTAGTTTTGTCCAGATTTTTGATGATAATCAAAATTAAAGCGTTAATAAAAAATGGGTCCAAACATCGAGATAAATATACAAGAAGCAAACCTGACTACCACGCGCCACAAAAAGCGTGTAACTTTTCAACCGTGTAGGACGAAGCTTTGAAACCACTAAACATTTTTAAGAAAACATATATCTGTCTCACTTACACACGTTCCAAAAACAATATCGTCGCCAAGATTAGACAAAGACCACAACAAAATTAGACAAAGACCGCGATATCAACATGCAATTATTTTTTAAAAAAAATTGTGTTGCCTACCATGTGAAATTTTACCCCAAAATAATGCATGAAAACAAGAAATGTAAAGCCGCCATAGATGAAAATATTTTAAAACAAATTTTATAACCAACTTTTCTGTTGTGTGCTATTTCGATAAAACTCGGTTTTTGGTACTATTTTGACAAGAAAACAGTAAAGCTATGTTGAAAATAAAAAAAACAAGATGGCGGCAAACTTTTTTGTTTGAGGACCGATTTCGATAAAACTCTGTTTTTGGTACTATTTTGATACGGAAATAACAACGCAATGTTGAAAATATAAAAAAATCCAAGATGGCGGCCAACTTTTTTGTTTGTGGGTTGATTTCGATGAAACTCGGTTTTTGGTACTATTTTGACAAGAAAACAGCAACGCTATGTTAAAAATAATAAAAAAATCCAAGATGGCGCCAAACTTTTTTTTTGAGGACCGATTTCGATAAAACTCGGCTTTTGGTACTATTTTGATACGAAAATAACAACGCAATGTGAAAACATTAAAAACGCCAAGATGGCAGCCAACTTTTTTGTTTTCAATACTCAATACTCACCCTACTGTTTGTAGGCCGATTTCGATGAAACTCGGTTTTTGGTACTATTTTGTCACGAAAATGTAGAAAGTTTAAAAAAATTCAAGATGGCGCCAACTTTTTTGTTTGAGGGCCGATTTAGATAAAACTTGGTTTTTGGTACTATTTTGACTCAAAAATAACAACGCAATGTTGAAAATATAAAAAAACAAGATGGCGGCAAACTTAGTTGTTTGTAGGCCAAAAATGAAACCTGGTTTCGAGTACTATATCTAAAAGAAAGCTGCAATGCAATGTCAAAAATGACAAAAAGTCTTTGTTTTTGGGTTGATTTCAATATTACTTGGTTGAATAAAAAAAACAATTTAGCAGTTAGCCGCCATTTCGGATTTTCGTCATTTTTTAAATTGTGTGGCTGTTTTTTTGTTAAAATAGTACCAAAAACCGAGTTTCATCGGAATCGGCCCACAAACAAAAAAGTTGGCCGCCATCTTGATTTTTATTTTTTTTTATCATAGCATTGTTATTTTCTTGTCAAAATAGTACCAAAAACCGAGTTTCATCTATATTGGACCAAAAACAAGAATGTGGCCGCCATCTTGGATTTTATTTATATTTTTTACATTGCGTTGCTGTTTTCTTGTCAAAATAGTACCAAAAACCGAGTTTCATCGAAATCGGCCCACAAACAAAAAAGTTGGCCGCCATCTTGATTTTTTTAATTTTTTTATCATAGCATTGTTATTTTCTTGTCATAATAGTACCAAAAACCGAGTTTCATCTATATTTGACCAAAAACAAGAATGTGGCCGCCATCTTGGATTTTTTTATATTTTTTACATTGCGTTGCTGTTTTCTTGTCAAAATAGTAACAAAAACCGAGTTTCATCGAAATCAGCCTACAAACAAAAAAGTTGGCCGCCATCTCAGATTTTTATTTTTTTATCATTGCATTGTAATTTTTTTGTCTAAATAGTACCAAAAACGGAGTTTCATCGATATTGGCCCAAAAACAAAAAAGTTGGCCGCCATCTTAGGTTATTTTATATTTTTTACATTGCGTTGCTGTTTTCGGGTGCCATTTCGGTCGCATAATGTTTTTTGTTATAATGTCGTTTGGCATAACAGTTTTGGCAGAAAGTCTTTTCGCATAATTTATGATAAGCAGAGTTTTATGAACGCAGAAAGTTTTCATTGGTATAATTCTTACTTACTCTAATCTCCTTTAACATAATTTTAATCACCATAAAAGGAAATGGCATAATTGTTATACGTCTAAAGGTGATTTACCATAAAATACGGAGTGCATAATGGATTTAACCATAAATATTCAAGTCAGAAACGATTTTTGGAAGAATCATTTTAATTCAGATTACCTAAAAAACATTAGATAAATACGTAACATTGTAAATAATTATCTTTTTTTATGGTTAATATAATTTTGCTTAACTATGTAATTAAAAATGTACATAAGTAGGTTCTAATGTTTTAAAGCATAATATAAAAAAGCATAACCAATTTTAATAATTATTATTAATGAAGAAAACATTTTAATGCTACCTTCTTGTCAGTTAAAAAAGGTCCGAAACGAAGGAAAACATAAAAGCGCTTAGTTACTAAGTTTAATAAAGTTATCTTTATTTTGACTTTGACATTGGTGGGTTAGGTTAGGTTAGTGTTTTGACCACTCGTAGCGGAGCGCGCGAAGCGGGTGGAGCTATATAATACTTGCATGCATGTTGCGTGCGTGCTTGCTTGCTTGTTTGCTTGCATGCATGCATGCTTGCTCACTTGCATGCATGCATGCTTGCTCACTTGCATGCATGCATGCTTGCATGTTGGGTGCTTGCTTGCAAAATGCTTGCCGGGGGGTGCAGGGGGGCTGGCCCCCTGCTCGGGGGGGTCGGGGGGCCCGAGGCCCCCGCTATAAAGAAAAACTTTTAATGCACTATAGGTAGGTTAGGTTAAGTTAGTGTTTTGACCACTCGCAGCGGAGCGAGCGAAGCGAGCGGAGCTCCACAATGCTTGCATGCATGTTGCATGTTTGCATGCATGCTGCATGCTTGCTTGCATGCTGCATGCTTGCTTGCATGCTGCATGCTTGCTTGCATGTTGCATGCCTGAAGGTCATGGTCAACTCTATACGCCTATGCCTCAATTATAGCAAAGTTTCTAAACTATAAAACATAAATAAATTTTATTTATTGTATTACTAATTTGTTAGTATAATTTCTAGCCGTTAACATTATGATATTTGATAAATATGACTTGGAATATTTATGATAAAGATTGATATGCCAATAAATGGTATGATTAGTAATCGGTATAGCGAAAACATTTATGCAAAAAAGAAATGTGCCGATATATTATTATTACAATAGAGGTTATGCGGAAAAAAAGTATGCGTTATGATTTATTCTGTATGAACGTTATGCGAAATGATGAGTATGCCAAAAAACGTTATGCAGTGCAATAAAATGCCTTTCTGTTTTATGCAACCGAATATGGACCCGCTGTTTTCTTGTCAAAATAGTACCGAAAACTGAGTTTCATCGAAATCGGCCCACAAACAATAAAGTTGGCCGCCTTTTTGGATTTTTAATTTTTGACCGAGCGAGCACGAAGTGCGAGCGAAGCGTCTCTGCTTCAGCTTGGGCAATTATTCTTTCGTATGTCTGTATGTTCTCTTCTACAGGGTCGCATTTCTCTACCGATTCTCGTGAAAATTTGTGAGCAGGTTCGAAAATTATATGGAATTTTTTTGTCGAGCCAGATTTTTTTAATTTTTCAAAATGGCGGAGATATGTTAAAAAAACAGGTTATTCGGCTTTCCAGCGCTGTCTGTTCTCCTCTACAGGTCGCATTTCTCAAGTGATTCTCGTGAAATTTTGTGAGCAGGTTTGAAAATAATATAGAATTTTTTGTCACGCCCCTTTTTCGATTTTTTTCGAAATGGCGGAGATATGTAAAAAAAACCTATTGCAGTCCAGCTTTCCGGCTCTGTCTTTTCTCCTCTACAGGTCGCATCTCTTTACCGAATTTCGTGAAATTTTGTGGGCAGGTTCGAAAATCATATAGATTTTTTCAAGTTGAGACAGTTTTTCTAAATTTTTCGTAACGGCGGAGATATGTAAGAAAAATATATTTCAGTCCGGCCTTCTGACGCTGGATGTTCTCCTCTACATGTCGCATTTCTCAACCGATTCTCGTGAAATTTTGTGAGCCGGTTCGAAAATAATATAGATTTTTTTGTCACGCAAGTTTTTGGAAATTTTTCAAAATGACGGAGAAATGTTAAAAATACATATTTCAGTCCGGCTTTCCAGGGCTGTCTGTTTTCCTCTACAGGTAGCATTTCTCAACCGATTCTCGTAAAATTTTGTGAGCAGGTTTGAAAATTGTATAGATTTCTTATGTCAAGCCAGTTTTTCATTTTTTTTCTAAATGGCGGAGATAATGTAAAAAAATCAAATTTGAGTCCGTATTTCTACCGCTGGCTGTTCTCCTCTACAGGTCGCATTTCTCAACCGATCTCGGTGAAATTTTGTGAGCAGGTTCGATAAATATATAAAAAAAAATTGTTGAGACCGTTTTTCGAAATTTGTGAAATAGACGGAGATATGTAAAAAACCATATTTCATTCCAGCTTTCCGGCTGTTTGATCTCCTCTACAAGTCGCATTTCTCAACAGATTCTGGTGAAATTTTGTGAGTAGGTTCGATAATTATATATAAGTGTTCATTCAAGCCATTTTTTCCAAATTTATAAAAAAAATACTCACCCATTTTGAAAAATGATCAAAATTAGAAGCACCATCTAGCTGCAATATTCACGTACCTACTGTGTGCTTTGAAAACTTCATGGCGACATTTTATTTTATTTTTTCGCGAGGTCTACAGCTCACGGAGCCACTAGTTTTTATCATTGCATTGATATTTTCTTGTCAAAATAGTTCCAAAAACCGAGTTTCATCTATATTGACCCAAAAACAAAAAGTTGGCCGCCATTTTGGATTTTTTATTTTTTTTATCATTGCATTGATATTTTCTTGTCAAAATAGTACCAAAAGTCGAATTTCATCGAAATCGGCCCACAAACAAAAAAGTTGGCCGCCATCTTGGATTTTTATTTTTTTATCATTGCATTTTTATTTTCTTGTTTAAATAGTACCTACCAAAACTGAGTTGAACACTGAGTCGGCAAAACCCTGTATCCGCATTATAATTCTTCAAAGAAAAAAATATTACTATTTTATGTTTGTTTAACTTGGCAGCATAAACTCCGATTCCTTTGCTTTCAATATGAATTTTAATTTCTGGTTTAAAATGCCGGGTCTCTCTTCTATGATTTAAGGGTTATTGAAAAAATAGCAAAAATGTGATTAAGTATAAAAGAAATTATCATTTTACCAAAACATTTTTTTAATAATATTACAGAGGTTTATGTAAGATCAGAGGTAACGGAGTATCCATTAATCACAAATTCTCCTCAAAAATGGGAAAACCAAAACAATGTTTTTAGTGGTAGCACTGAACCAAAATTATGGTATGATAATATTTTATTTATTTTTAGCGTTTTTAACGTTAATAGTAATACAAAAACAATAAATTATCGCATAAAAAGTAATTCTCTTTGATGTGATAAGTTTTTTGAACTCGAAGCGCACTCTTCCACTACGCATTTTGACCATTTTAAAGAGCTGTTTCCATGTTGGCTTCCCACTGAACACTGACTTGACATAACCTTCACATAATTATGTCAGCCGACATATGCGAAGTGGCCTCAACGTGGCGCGGTAAGTGCTACTCTAGTATATTTATCTCGATGGGTCCAAATATTTAAAAGCATAAAAAGGACAACAAGTTAAATGCCTTATTACCGGACTGCAAAGAAAGGGTTATGTTTTTCGCGCGTATCTTGTATGTAAGTAGGTAAGTATGTTTGTTTGTATGTGTGTTTGTATGTAATATTCTTTATTACCTCATATTCTTTCAAACGGCTGAATGGATTTCTGTAATTAAGATATCGTTAGATTTGTCTCGTCAGCCCAAGTGTTCTTAAGAAGGTGGCGTTATAAAAAAAACAACATGGCGGCTGTACGGTGCTATTATAAGTAGTGGAAAAAATTTTTTTTTTTAGAATACTACAATATGGGTGTCAAATTAAAGGGCTTTTTATAAGGATTTCAAAAAAGTATATCATTACCGTGATATATAATAACTAAAAAGATATAAATAAAAAAAATATATAATTAAAAAAACCCGCCTGCATAAAAAGACAAGTCAACTAAAAAGGTGGAAACAAGATTAAATATTAAAGGCATCATAATAACATGCAGTCGGAGGCATATAATTCAAATCATTCATAACATCACTTTCTTTATGCATGCCTCGGACCTTCGAGCAACAAAGGCTTCGTTTTTCACGAAGGGAGATGCCTTAGCGATTAAACTCTATTCAAATTATTCTGGCATTTTTTGCGGGGGGGGAAAATGCACACAAGTGCAGTTCCGCATACCCACATACAAAAATTACACTGTAATGACGACACTCACACATAAAAAATAAAACAAAACAGCAAAAAATTGTGTACGGATGAGTCACACATCAAAATATGACACGTTTTTGACATAAAGGGCTGGGCTCAACTGTCGATGCAGCAATATCGATACGGAAAAAGGAATAAAGGTTACAAACTCAATCATTTTACGATGGGGTGAATAACAACAAAGAGGTCATTTTTATACGCTTGAGCTTTATACAAAAAGCTCGAGAGTGTAGGTGATTGGATTGTGACTAATGTGTACCCCATAAAGTTAATATACCTACGGAATAGAGGAACAAACATGAGCTGTCAATCGAAACCCAAATTGATTTACATTTGTGTGTGTATTTTTTTTATGTATAAGTCTCAGTGATGTAATCTTGTCACTATTGATATAAATATCGATATCGATGGTATTAATTAACAGCCATAGATTCAAAATAAATGGGATAGAATTTTGCACGGGTGTACTAAAATTACGATTTTGAAATGAACTATGACTATTAGAAAAAGATCAGAAAATATTTAAAATCATTTATTTAACATAAAAAAGATAAGAAGATATTTAGAATCATTTATATTAACACATGTTGAAATGAAACTTTGTAGGAATACTTCTAAAAACAAATAAACACGTATTTCATGTAACGTAAATAAACAAACAAATAAACTCAACCCCTTAGGGGATGAATTAACCGAAAAAATCATCAATCAATCATTCATGTATGTCATTATAGAGGTTTTATAGAATGTTGATTGCGAAAATGGCATTTATTTTTGGGCTTCTTTTTCCTTGGCGTCAATTCTGGTCGTAAAGAAGGCGATGGTGGTGACTGTTGCAATAGCGGAGGAGTAGATCTAGAATTCGATGAGGTTGGTAGGGGAGACTGGGGAGGGTTGATCCCCCCTTTTCATTTTGGTCCCTAACTTTTTTACTATTCACAGTATAAGGATTTTTTTTGAGTTATTATATTAAGAATTTATCTATTTACTAAATATATGAAAGAGGGTAAGGCTCGGTTATATTTGTAATTATAATTTAATTTAATGTCGTATGGTAACTTTTTACCAAGTGTCCCCTATATAGGGGAGACTTGTTTCCCACCAGTTGGAAGACTTGATCCTGGGGTTCAAGTCTACCACACATAGGGGACACACGGTAACAATATTGGATTCAGCCTCATATATCCGAAAAGAGTAATATATCTTTAAATATAAAAAAGGAACAGTGCTAGGTACCAAATAATAAGTAAATCTGTAATCAAATCAGCTTTTATTTGAACTTTATGCTCATATGCAGCTCAATTTTGAAAAGGGAAATAAATATGTATGAAATAGTTTTAATCTCTTTAGAACAAGGTAATTAATATTCGGACTACAAATTAAAGCAGTCTAGAAACAAATATCCATAACAAACCAAAACGTAATTAGTGATCATCTTTACTTTTTTTATTCTTATCCTTACTAAAACCTTTACCTTCTAAAAATCTTGACTAAAATGTCTAACAATTTTCCCAATCTCAGATTCAGAAAAGTAGGTAGATAAAAAAAATAAGAGTAAATATAAAAAGACTTCTTTTGTATAAAAAATGATAAAAACTGTGAAAAGTCTTTATTTTACTGACAAAAATCTACATAGGGTAGATTTGATCCCTTATAGGGGACACATGATCCCTGGGATCATTCCACCCCCAAAGAAAAGGATCAAGTCTACCCATACATATTGAGGTTAGAACATGTTTTTTTTGCGAACCAATTTATCACTTATATCATGGTAAGTAATGTTAATCAGCAGAAAAATAAACATCTTAAAAGATAAAAACATTTCCAGGAAGCAGTTTCAAAGCATCATATTAAATTAATCAAGTCAAAACTTGCCATAAATTAAATATTTTAACACAACAAATTTTTGGCGGCCACCATTTGTAAACCTTTGATATCTGTCAAAGGAAATCATGACATAAAGTGATCATTGCCATTAACGAATAACTGTTGCTAACTTAAAGAACTGTAACACGCTTGGTAGATTCGTCAATCAAGGTTACCAAGTGTCCCCTAGGGAACAACTGTACCCAGCTTCCCCTACATATGTGAATGCCTCTGGTACAATATCTCTATAAACGTAGGACGACACTGTGCGTATAGGCACAGATAATATAATACTATACTAGTACAGATGTCGCAGACGTAGGTATTGTATATTTAGCTGTATTACATAGCAACTACCTGTTTTATAAAACGGTGCCTCATTGTAATGCGGCGGATTAAAGATACGGCGTATTCAAAACGGCTGATCAAAAGTACAACAATCAATCACTGAACAGGACACCATGTTTCCGAAGCATTATTTCGCAAAAATGTCCACGATTTCAAGAAATATCGGAAATACTTTCAGAACTCAAATTCTCAGCGGGCTGATAAGTGCTGACAAACTGTCAATCAGTTGCGAAAAAGAGTTCTGCACGTCATAATCACGCATCTCTTTTTATCACACATTGTTGCTGTTTAGTGACATCTCGCTTGCTCAGCCCTTTGTTACTCTATTCCGCTAGGTAATATTAACTTTATGGTGTACCCAGGGACGTTGGGCTCAGGATGCTGACACTGAACATCGCTCCATGACAGTACTGCCACCCAACAATTTGAATTTTGACCGACCGTTGAATAAAAAAATAGCAAACTGATTTTGATAATGTCGTCAATATAGTAAAATATATCATTATTTTTCTAAGAAACTGTACATTCAATGTCTCAAAAATGGCCTGATTTATCATATTATGATAGGTACCTCATTCGAGGTGGTATATTGATATCGCGATATCTGTCTCGCTCACACCAGTGCAGAGCAAATCATGCAAAAATCTCGCAAATTAATTTGACGCAGAATCAGGGCCAGATTGACCAACACTTTATCGACAAACATTATTTAACGGTAACATCACTAAGTTGTCCATCGGCGAGAACTCAGATTTATCTAGCGACAGATCTGAAATTTGTACGGACGAGCCATGGACTAGCAGACCCGATGTCACTGAACAAATCTGACAACTAATCAAGAATAAAATATACGAATTTAATGTTTTAATGTAAACAAATAGCAATAATATGATACAAATTTACTTTCATGTGAAATGTAACACCATCTTTTTGTGTACTTGATGTTCGAGACCTCTTTTAACAGCAAAAACCTCATCAAATCGACATTTTAAACAGAGCAGCGTTCACATGCGCGACTGGACTCGGTCTAGAAAGAAATCCGGGCGCAACTGGTTTTACTAATGCGTATGCCCATTTGGGCTTGTACTTCGGCAGAGGGGAACGCTTCGTATGGCTTCTCTTTCTGTAGAAGCCCGTCTTACTCTAAGCCTCGGACTGCATGTTATTATGTTGCTTTTAATATTTAATCTTGTTTCCACCTTTTCAGTTGACTTGTCTTTTTATGCAGGCGGGTTTTTTATTTTTTTTATTTTTTTTGCGTTGTACCTCGCGCTTTCAAATGCTTAAGTTGAGCGAGGTTTTCCCCATATAACGCTTAAATGTTCTAATGTCAGAAATTATTGCTCTGTAGATTTAATGAAAGCAGTTCGTAAGTAAATATAAAAATGACGCGTAATTAATGAGAGAGGCCCGTAGCAATTAAAAATATGCATGGAAATTGGAAACAGAGTCAAAATAAAAATACCAAAATCATTAAATCATTTTTTTCCCCCTTCAGTTAAGTAATTCTCTTTTTCTTTATTTTTACTCTTACTTTGCTGACCCGCCCGTTTGTTTCCATTGATTTAGAGTAGGTATTTTAATTACAAACATTCACATTCATTCAACATGTCCTTCATTTACTAGTTACCAGACTCTAGTTACCAGGTTTTACTGCCAGTTTTAATGATTTCAACGTACATTTAGTCAGAAAATAATCCAAAAATTTTTCACGGCTCGCGCTTCGCGCTCGCCGCGCAGCCGTTTCCTGGGTTTTCTTTTACTAAATGTGGCAACCCTGGTTAGTTTATTTCTTACTTGAGCTAGGGTTCCGCCCAAAAACGGTGAACCAAAAAGGGTTCCGTAGCCAAAAGAATTCGGGAACCGCTGGTCTATTCTATATCATAGTCAGTCAGTAATCACAATAGGAAATATGCATAAGTCACCGATTTTCATAAAATTGAGCTTGATCACTGCGGACACTTGTAAAAACATGATGGAACAGAAAGAAAAATAAAAAAATGAATTATTTTAGTTTATCACACGATGAAATCAGGGGAAAATAACGATTTTTTTTTCATTTTCGGATATAATGCACTTAACAGTCAGATAGAATATCTAATAAAAAATAATATTTTGTATGACACACATGTACTAAAACGCAAAATTTAAGGAGATAATTGAAGATTTTTGGCTAACTCCATAAAACGCGCCTGAAACACACCTGAAACGTGATAAGTGACGTCACATATTTGTATAGAGCGTTTTCGGCGGGAGCTGATGCGTGCTAACTTCAAGTAACTATATTACGAGAAAAAAACGCAAGAGAAAAGTTTCAATATTACAGTTGATTTTCTCACGCATTATACTATTGATTTTGATTAAAAAAAATTGATGCATATTCCCTATTCAATCGTTTTTAATCTGAACAAAAAATTGTGTCTACCATCGCGTTGACCATCGCACTGTCTTTTTAAATAGACTGATTCATGTTGTAAGTTTGTGTATTTTATTTATAAATAACTGATGACTATCTGTTGTTCTGTTGTTAGCTCAGCTTGTACAGACCGCTTGGTAACGTGTTATTTTTCGACAAATCGATAAAAATCAATATCACTATTTTTAATAAACTTTTAGGTTTTATGCATTCACATTCCCATCACAGTCACAGTCCCGTCTGAGCTGCGACGGGTGAGTAGACTTTTTCTAATATTTTTTCAATTATATTAATAATCCTAATCAATATCACTATCTACAACGTGTTAATGAAATAACGCAAAATGAGAAAACTGTTTCATCGGACCATCGAACTGAACAACTTTTACTATGGGACCAACTCTGAAATCGCGAAGAAAAAATCAGCTGCTTCATACATTTTTATATTTTCGTTATTAATTTTTGTAAATTGAAATTGTTTTTTTTTTTTTTTTCAAAACCCATCGTGTGGGATATCGGATGAAAGGGATTTTTGAGCTGATTCCAAATATATACAATATTATTACCTTGCGGCTACTGGTTTAAAAAAAATCGGAAAATATTTTTCCAAACATACTAAGTTTGGGCTCTTGCAGGAAGAAAACTAAATTTTTTATGAAACATACGTGAAATAACTCGTAATATACTCTTATCTAACATCCTGGAAGCAGTTTTGAAAAAATTAACATTATGTATTTTTTTTTATTCTGGTACTTTAACTCATAGAAAACTGGGATCAAAATATTTCAAAATTTTAAAATGTCAATTTTTTCAAAATTGACAAGGGAAGTTTGATAAGAGTATAATAAAAGTTGTTTGGCGTATGTTTCATAAGAATTCATTTAGTGGTTTTTTTCTTGCAAGAGCCCAAACTTAGTATGTTTGGAAAATTATTTTCAGTTTTTTTTTAAACCAGTAGCTGCAATGTAATAATATTATATATTTTTGGAATCAGCTCAAAAATCCCTTTCATCCGTTATCCCACACGATGGGTTAAAAAAAAACAAATTCCATACAAAAAAAAGATTGTATTTTATCTCCTTCCAATACACAAATCCAAGATGGCTCCACTTCTTAAAATGATCTAAGGGTTCAGAAGGTGCAACCTGCCAAAGGATATCCCTCGATCACCAAACGCCGTATTTTTTATTGAGCACACCTGACTATAAGTACAGTTCAAATTATTTTTTTAAATGATATGAAATCTTTCAGTAAAGTTACCTATCTTCAATATTTAAGGTACTTTCCCTGCTTGTGGCAATGTTTTGGGATACCCAAGTCAATTAATTGTTCATCTATATAATTTATGAATCAAATCAAAATCAAATCCAATCAAATCACTCATCAAATCTTGATTGGAATTTTTTTTTAGTACAAAAGACGGTAAAACATATAGTCTTATTCAGAGTGCGTTCGTTAAACTAGGGCCAAAGTTAACATGGCGTTAGACTGCGGACTAACGCCATTTTAGCGCAAATCGTATTCAGAGTGACAGTTTAACGTTTAGTCTCACCGTTTAAGGATTAAAAGGTGCATTGTGATTGATTTACAAGCATTAAACCAGGTTTTGTTAGAACAGTCTTGCACCCCAGTTTTGTGGAACATCTCTGAATAAGACAGTTATAGGGAACTTTCAGTACAGACCACTGACATGAATTTTTTTTTACAGACAGTACAACTGTCACCAAAGAGAATCACTGTAAGGTATTATAACTGTCACATAACATTCTCTTTGTGTCATAGGGTAAGATAAAAAAAATCTTTGTGTGTGTCACATGTCACAGTACCATCATAATACCATAACAATTTCTGATCTTTATTATTTCTAGTTTTTATTTAGAAGGGGCACGTTCCACAATATTTCGGATCAGAACTAATAAAGGAAAACTAATCGGTTCACGATGAACTTCCCTTACGTAGTGTCTAAGAACACGAGACTGGCGTACGCGACCACCTCTGTGATGAGAGACTCCGTAGCCGAGGGCACCAGGCTGATAAAACCCGAAGACTTCGAATGGGATGACGACCTTACTCCAGCCCCGCTCACTTACTTTGCAGCATTGTCTTTATCCAGAGCGTTCGTGAGGATTAATCCTCTTAATGACATTTTGCAAAAGGATGTGGACATGCTTATGGATTTATATCCCGCTGATATCCCGTTGAAATACAGCGTGCCATTAATAAAAGTAAATACCAAACCTAATTTGTGTAGCAAAAGTGATTAAACGAGGTAATTGACTACAATCTCTTTACAGGATGAACAATACTGGAAAAGATGTTTTGCAACTGTATACCCATCGAGGTTAGAACTTGGAGTTACTACTTGGAAGAGAAAATATCTTTCAACTTGTTTACAAGAATACTTAGAAAACGTTAAAGTTGATGTTTTTATTGAAGAGGAAGCCGTTGTACTAGCTAAACTGGTAACCAATAATATTGGACATAGGTACTCTTTGTTTTAAGAAGGATGTTTAAAATGTGGGTAAAAATTTCAGGTAAGCCCCTATATTTACGAACTAGGACTGAACCAACTGCAAATGGCGCGGCAGCCAAAACCACCGATTCCTGTTGAAGATATCGTGGAAGATACGTGTCCTTCTAGTGTACCAAAAGTGTACGATCATATTCCTCTAGAAGCTGTTCTTGCAAGATTGTACAACTTACAAGAGATTTCTTTAGTATTTGGACTGAATGACCTGCAAGACAGTTACCACACGAGGTATTTTGAGTTTTCAATAGCTGACTGTGAATCATTATGCCGGGGACTCGAGAATTTAAGACATCTGAAAACTTTTCGGATCAATAGAAGTAATTTAGACTGTTCGAAAGTTAAAGTTATATTGCAAAATTTAGTGAAGAAAGAATGTATTGAAGAATTGGATTTCAATCATTGCAAGATCGGCGATTACGGTATGAAAGCGTTAGGTGGATTTATTTTCATTCACAATAACGTGAAGCGAATCAGAATAGCCAATAATAGGTTTAAAGAAGAAGGAGTGCAAGGAATCGCATACGCCCTGCAGATGAAACCGGCAGCGCCTATAGAATTACTGGGTAAGTTCGATTCTATTCTATTCTTTTAAGAATTTTCATTGGTTTTTTAAAACACTTCTTAATTTAAATTTTATTGCAGATTTTAGTTTGAATCCTATGTCGCTAGAATGTGCAACGACGTTCGCTGCAGCATTTGTTCGATGTAAGGAGAAACCACAAACTCTGATTGTTAATTCATGTGGATTTATTGGCGCATCAGCTGAGAAGGTAAAGTCTATTCTTGACTTGTGTCGTTGTATATTGCAAATAGATACGAAACGCAACTTTGCCTTATTTCGTTTAACCAACTTAAATTGCTTGAACTTAAAATTAAACTTAAGTATTACTGCAAAAAAATAAGAATGTAAATATTTTAGATGGCCGGCCTACTAAGTCTTAATAGAGGCTTGACCAGATTAGATATGGCTGCTAATGACTTGTCTGGTGAAGCAGAGATAACTCTCATCAAAGCGCTTGAGCAGAACAGGAGAATTTTGAGAATCGATTTGCGTAGAACCCGTAAGTTATCAACAAAAATGATAAATGTTCTATCCATACACTCCATTAAATATTGATTTAAGTTCAACTATTTTTACACTCAAGTATTGCCAGATTTCATAAATAATTTTGAGTTACAAATAATATATCTATGATATTTCTTCTAAATCTAGTGATTGTTATTGCAGACATATCTGACGAGACACAGGCTAAAGTGGATGAACTCCTCGAACGTAACAAAAAGTTGATCGGACAGGAAACGGAACCCAGTGAGGAAATACCGCCTCTGTTCCTCAAAGAACCTGAGTACCTCATTTGGGAATACAACCCGAACAATCCAGATTACGTTCCAGGCAGATACCCGGAGCGGGTTCAAGAAGTTTAAGGCTGTTTTTTCTTGTGGTACTTCTTTCTCACGAAGACCGTTTTGCTATGAATATTGTTGCTAGGCGTGCACATGCACATAATTATACTGTATACGTAATACAAGAGCGTAGAGACAGACATACACTAAAACAATGTGCATGTGCACATCTAACTACTTGGTTTAATGCTCTAAGCCCAACACATTCATAGCAAAACGGACTTAAACTATACTGTTTTAATAGAGTGGCCTTATTATTATTAAATTTAATATAATTATATTTTGATAATTCACTTTAGCGCAAACGTCTTATTGCTTTACCAGTCGTGGCACCAAGATACTTCAAACTGGAATAAATAGTTTGTATTGCGACCATAGACTTATTATATTGCGACGTATTTACTTATCTCTTGCCTTATGTAAATAGGTACAGGTTAAATGGAAATTTTCCACAGCATAAAATAAATAATTCACTTATATTATTTTGTTAGATAAAGGGGCTTTTATGAAAAAGTGCACTTGTAAATTGTTGCAGAATAGTTTTAGCCATGGCGGGCCACAAAGTTTTCCTATCAATTAAAATTATTACCGTTTTTCAAACATTTTCCTCTCGGGTGCACTTTTTCATATAAAAGCATTAATAAAGATTTTTCCCCTTTTTTCGCTAAATGGCAGATTCTGCAAAAGGCAGATTCTGTAAACGGCAGATTCTGTAAATGGCAGATTCTGTGAATGGCAGAAGTACAGTCCCAAACAACATTCTAATTCTAAAGATATTTTTTATTATTATTAGGCTCTATCAAGAAAAATTACAACGGAAATAATGACACACGATAATCCCGACCGACCCGTGGTCATTCGACAGTTGATTAATTTTTTATTTTTAAATATATTCAGTAATTACAAATACCACGTGCCGGACTACAGCTGGGCCACAAAAAAAAAGTTGGAAATCGGACTTTTTGACTGCCATGATGAAGTCGATAATTTGTCGGAATTTGTCGCCAAAAACCAGAATTTGTCGGTCTTGCGTTTAGGAGATACGTGTGGCTCAGCTGTAGAGACGTCTCTACAGCTGGGCCACACAGATCTCGAAAACGGAAGGTCGTAGCGAAAATCTGATTACTCGTATGAGTAGCCGGTAGTTTGTCGGATTTTGTCACCAAGAACCAGATTTTGTCGATCTTGCGTTTAGGATATATGTAAGGATACGCTGTGGAGACTTTTCTACCTGGATCTTGAGAAAGCCAGGTCATAGCGAAAATCTGATAACTCGAGTATGTAGCCGTTAGTTTGTCGTAATTTGTCACCAAGAATCAGATTTTGTCGATCTTGCGTTTAGGAGATATGTGAAGATGCGCTGTGGAGACCTTTTTACCTGGATCTCGAGAACGAAAGGTCGTAAGCGTTTCATTTGAAAATGGAAATGTAGTTTCTTCGCCATATATTATGCCAACTGATACCTATTTTAAATATCTTGAGAATACTCTCGATTAATCCGAAGCATTAATACTTTACGCCAAGCATAACAACGTTCTAACAAAAAGGTACCCCACAGGCACAGCATATCCGATTCACCAACAAATCCAATCAATTTATGATTCTCTCCCCCTGTATATTGCATTTTAAAATCCAATTTGTTTTCGCCACGAGCATTGCAAAAACCAGTTAGTGGTCCACGTTACTAACTAATATTAACTTAATGACATTGCAACTTATATTTAATGCACTCATATCATTGTGGTTAATTCGCTCTACCTATAATTAATTCGCAACTGGCAATACACCTCAAAATAGCAAACGCATAAGCTACACTGCAAAACATTCTACTTACCTACCTACCTAAGTTCACTAACACTAGTGAATTACATTGAGGTAAATAATTAAAACATTCGTTTTTAACCTTATTTACATATTTTAATCCTAATTTTATCAAACTATATTTAAATCAGGGTCATTCTGATTTCGACCATAAACTTCCACAACTCGGAAATCTCTTCGCGAGTTTTAAGAATAATGTAAATGAACAAACTATTTTTCGCATTGAATACGAGCTAAGTATATTTTTTATGATAACAATTTTGGTTCAAATTTAGAAAAAATATCCTACTCTAAGTCCTGTGATCAAATAAAATAAAAATTGAATTTTGGTCAGACACTTGCGATCAATAACGTTAGGGTGAGGCTTTTGGGCCAACTTTTATTATTAAAAGTTCAATTTACGCGTTATCATTTGTTTTTTTTTATATTTTTTCGGTAAACAGGAAAAGTGGCAAACTTTGATATTGGGTGACAAATTAACAATAATATTATGTTATTATCGCCTCTACGTTTTTAAGATAACACATTCTATTTGCATTTTTATTTGTTATATTGTTTACTAAGTTCGTACATAGCATGTTTTGTGCTACTTACTTACTACCTAAGCAAACAGAACATATAAAGTAACGCACTATTATTTATTCTGTGATAAAACTACCAACGTTTTCTGAGGCCCGAGTATAAGTTGTTTGATAATTTGATTTGATAGACCTTAATGCTACGACAAGTATAAGATCTTGTTTTTAATCTTAACGCAAACGCAATAGTAATGTTTAGACATTTGGAAAACCACTCACACCTCAAATATTTTCGTCACAAAATGTCAGCAAAAAGATAAGCTGCCGGATGTTAAATGCGTTCTTTAAGTATTAATCGAAGCAACTCTATCAGAAATGGCACTGCTGAAAATATTTGATTAAGTATGCCGAAATCTCAACGATGAAATTAAACATCTATCTTCGCTGTGTCAAACATTCTTCCCCAAGCAGCCTTTTGCAGGGAATTTAGTTTATAATTAATCGAATGTCTTCTTTGGTATGTTTAACTTTGTTCTCAATTTATTTTATCAACAAGAATAAAATTAAAAATAAAACAAGATGTCATTACATTTTTTTTGGATTGCATTATTACTATTATCTGATTGTATTTGAAATGATTTATGATGCAACTGCACTGAAAAAAAAGAATTGTTGAATGTACTAAAGTAGCGTAGGTTGCCTAGTGAACTGCCATAGTCAACCCATTTCATAGTTAATTTTACTATAACAAGGGTGAATTTAACAATATATACTTTGTTGATTTTACATAACAAAACAGATTGACTAAAACTATTCTTAGTATAGTAAAATTAACCAAACAATTATTTGAATACACTAAAAAAAGTTTGTAAAATACTTCTCCAAATTTCCAACGGGTAACGCTACTAAAGTTGTTCGTAAAAACTACCAAATTAGAAGATTGAATTTACCTAAACACAGATTATGAGATATATTTAATATAATTGACATTAGAAATATGTACATTTTACAAAAGCTTGTCAATAAAATCAACAAAAAACTTTTGTTTAAACAACAGTACGAGTTTAGCAACACAGTTCTCCAAATTTCCGATAGGTGACGCTTGCTACTCTACTAAAGTTGTTCGTAAAAACTACCAAATCAGAAGATTGATTTTACTTAACACAAATTATGAGATATATTTAATATAATTTACATAAGAAATATGTATATTTTACACAAGCGAGTCAATAAAATCAACAAAGAACTTTTGTTTAAACAACAGTACAAATTTAGCAACACAGTTCTCTAAATTTCCGATAGGTGACGCTTGCTTCTTACTAAAGTTGTTCGTAAAAACTACCAAATTAGAGGATTGATTTTACTTAACACAAATTATGAGATATATTTAATTAAATAACGAGAGAAAGCATGTTTAGATTTAATAATTAGTAACATAAATAATGCTAAGGGATACGTTATTCCATTATGTTTATCAGACCATGATACTGCTCAAGTCTTAGAATTTAGTATGACGCATAAAAAAGAAATCCCTGACTCAGTATTTATTTACAAAAGGTGCTACTCGCAAGAAAACATGGACAAATTCAAAAAACACATTGGTAGCCTCTCCTTCTCCAATGTGTACAATGAAAGTGATATAAATACAGCCTATAACGAATTCCATGAATTCTTGACTCTGCTGTATAATTTATGTTTTCCAATAATAAGAATTAAGAGTAAGTTATCTGCTAAGCCTAAATGGATTTCGAAAGGTCTTAAAATAAGCAGTTTGTCAAAAAATGCACTTCGTTACAAATACTACGCAAACAAAAGTGATACTAATAAGTTCAAGTACATTAATTACAATGCACTATTCAAAAAATGTATCAATTACGCAAAAAGAACAACCAATCAAAAATATATATCTAGGAGTAACAACATTTGTAAAGCAACATGGACTGTCATTAAAAACGAAACACTAGGAGCACAAATCAAAAACAACTACATAAATAGTATTATCAAAAACAACATTGACATTTCTGATCCTGTGACTATCGCATCGACATTCAACAGCTACTTTATTGATGACATGAATATTAACAATAATAATTGCCCTAATAGTGACACACTAAAGACTAACTTATCAAATAGTATATTTCTGACACCAGTAGACGCAAAGTATATAAGTAAGGTAATTACATCGCTAAAAAATTCACCTTCTGAAGGGTACGACGCTATATGTACTAAAGTAGTGAAACACTGTAAAGATGAACTGAGTCCTATCCTGGCTTTCCTGGTCAACCTATCACTACAGACTGGGCAGTCCCCAGACAAATTAAAATTATCAGTTGTAAAACCGTTACATAAAAAGGGTGACAAATGTAATGTAGACAATTATCGACAAATAGCAATATTACCAATATTTTCAAAAAATTTTGAAAAAGCTATGCATTATCAGCTGCTTACATTTTTCAACAAATACAATATCATAAAGCAAAGCCAATACGGATTTCAAAAGAAAAAATCTACGACATATGCAGCTTTTGATCTTGTTAATGAAATATTGCAGAGTGTGAACAATAAGAACTACACAACTGTGTTATTCCTTGATATGTCGAAAGCTTTCGACCGCGTTCCACATGATGGGTTGCTAAAAAACTGGAACGTAGCGGGATTAGAGGCCCTGCTCTGCATTGGTTAAAATCATATCTCTCAAACAGAACCCAATGTGTAGAAATAAGCCTAATTAACTCAAATAAAACGGTTCAAACATACAGATCCGAATTTAAACATAATAGTTTTGGTGTTCCACAAGGGAGTGTTCTTGGCCCTTTATTATTTCTTTTACACATAAATGACTTGCCAGATATAATAAATCATAAAACTGTACTTTTTGCAGATGACATTTCCCTTATAATAACAACTGACAAAAGCTCTTCATTAGACCAACATAAAACTGACATAGCTACTACGTTGACATTAATAATTGAATGGCTTAATAATAACAATCTTAGAATTAACTTGTCAAAAACAAATATGATTAATTTCAATAATTTCAAAAATCAAATAATTAATATTGATTACAATGGACAAATTCTACGGAGTGCTACTAATGGAATTTTCTTAGGTTTAATAATTGACTCGAAATTGACATGGAAGGAACAAATAGATAAAGTGTGCAATAAAGTAAATAGTTTTGCTTTCGCTTTGTATAAATTAACAAAAGTTGCTAACGTCCATACGGCTATTACAGCCTATTTCGCCTATGTCGAATCGATATTAAGATACGGTATATTGATTTGGGGAAATGGTACTGACATCAAAAGACTATTCATTGCTCAAAAACGATGCATCAGAGCCATATGCAATTTGACATCAGACACATCGTGTAAGCCGTATTTTAAATCCTTAAATATGCTAACGCTACCCTGCCTTTATATATTAGAAGTAGCTTTATATGTCAAGCAAAATGGTCAAAGGTTCACTCAAGCGAGTGATCTTACTCAAAGAAGCTTAAGATATCCTCGCAGATTAGTACTAGTAACTGTCCCACAATCGGCGAAATATCGGAAGAATTGCTATGCCATATGTAACACCATTTACAACAAATTACCAGATAGCTTCAAGGACCTTCCTACTAGTCGATTTAAATTTTTATTGCGCAAATGGTTAGTGGACATGGCATTCTACTCAATTGATGAATTCTTAAGATATGATAATAAGTAGTTGTAAATAAAAAAGGGACTTATGGTCGATAAAAGATTATAAAAAGGTACCTATCTAAATAAATTATTTGGATTTTAATTTTCATATTTGACAATAAATTTTAAAAAACTACCTATCATATCAATTGAATAAAACAATAACTAACATGTAACTTTATCCTAATTACCACAAATAATTTTTGTTTATGTTTGCATGCTACTTAAGTTGGCTAAATAGGTTAAGCTTCTGATTCACCTACTTTTAAGATCTCTATTTGTACCCTATTTAAAGCAAATAAAGATATTTGTATTTGTATTTGTATATAATTGACATTAGAAATATGTACATTTTACACAAGCTTGTCAATAAAATCAACAAAAAATTTTGTTTAAACAGCAGTACGAGTTTAGCAACCCAGTTCTCCAAATTTCCGATAGGTGACGCTTGCTACTCTACTGAAGTTGTTCGTAAAAACTACCAAATTAGAGGATTGATTTTACTTAACACAAATTATAAAATATATTTAATATAATTGACATTAGAAATATGTACATTTTACACAAGCTTGTCAATAAAATCAACAAAGAACTTTTGTTTAAACAACAGTACGAGTTTAGCAACACAGTTCTCCAAATTTCCGATAGGTGACGCTTGCTACTCTACTAAAGTTGTTCGTAAAAACTACCAAATTAGAGGATTAATTTTACTTAACACTAATTATGAGATATATTTAGTATAATTGACATTAGAAATATGTACATTTTACACAAGCTTGTCAATAAAATCAACAAAGAACTTTTGTTTAAACAACAGTATGAGTTTAGCAACACAGTTCTCCAAATTTCCGATAGGTGACGCTTGCTCGTGTTTAATGTTTATAAGGTTCGTGTTTTAATTTCGATTTCGAAAAAAAAACAATTTACATTTTGGAGACGCTGGTCATTAAATCCTAAGTGATATTTTGCTTGTAGTAAGATTTATAAGACACGGCTGTACAAGTACTACCTATTTTTCTCTTTCTATTTATTTTTGTGCTACGCTAATATGACTTGGTAAATAATTAAAATACATATTGTGCAAGGTACATAACAAGCAAGGACATTTGGGATGTCACATGACATAGATGAAACGTGGAGCATCAAGCAATGACCATTTTAGCCGCAAATATTTAAGTTGCCGTGGTGTAATGGTGTGACTGCTCGCTAAATGCTCAAGAGGCCGCGGTTCGAACTTCAGTCATTGATGGTTTTTCTGATATCAAAAATGTTTGGTTGTACTCAAATGTACATATTTAGAATGTTAATAAATAGAAAATGCTAGTAAAGTTAAAAATAATAGTAAAGATGAACAGAAAATGGTTATTAAAGGACAAACAAAAGAATAACAAAGTGACTCAAAAATTGGGGTAGGGGGAATATAAAAAAGGTAGTAGCAAAGAAAAAATAAGAAGAAAAGAAGAAGTGAAGAAGAGAAACCCCGAAAAAATAAAATGACATAATATCTCATCGTAAAAGATCGAAAGTAATCGATGTAAAATATACAGGACTATATCAGTTGAATTAACCAAATGAAATTAGTAAATGTAGCAAAATAAATTTCACATATAACAAGTTTAGTGACATTTATCAAACCTCATCGTAAAATATCGAAAGTAATCGGTGTAAAATATACAGGACTGAATCAGTTGAATTTACTAAATGAAATTAGTAAATGTAGCAAAATTAATTTCTCATATTTTACAAAACAAGTTTAATGATCTTTATTAAATCTTATCGTAAAAGATCGAAAGTAATCGACGTAAAATATACAGGACTTTTTAGTCAAATATACAAAACGAAATGAGTAAATGTAGCAAAATTTATTTCACATAACACGTTTAGTGACATTTATTAAATCTCATCGTAAAATATCGAAAGTCATCGAGGTAAAATATACAGGACTTGATTAGTTGAAAATACGAAATCATACTATTAAATTTACTAAACGTATGGGTTAAATAATCAACCAGTTTTATTTGGTAAAATCAACAATTTAGTGTGTAGGACCTATATTAACCCGCGGATTTGATAAAATTTACGAGGAATTTAGTAAAATCAATCATTCTTTTTTTTCAGTGTGAGTAGTGAGTACGAACAATGAAGTAATATAAGTTTTAAACTTAACAAGTTTAAAACTTATATTACTGTGCCTTATCGCCCTTACAATCGGGTCGCGTAAAAATTCGTCAACTTAAATTATTTATTGTTTTGCCATTTATTGTCGGATTTCTTTTTTTTTCACTGATATAAGTTAATTTAAACCTAAGTAGGCATATTTTAATTTTATGAAGTTTTTTTTTTTAACATCATAAAACTTCTCATGGTAATGCAGTTTAAAAGATGTATACTTATACTACAGTAGCCCGTAATACATTTAAATTACCAAAAAGGTTACCGCTCGCCGCTGTGATATAGTTATTTATTACAAAATTATAGATGCTTTAACCCAAGTTTTACAGATCGCAACCCGCCGTAACCTATATTTGTATATCTCCAAAAATGATATTTTTTTAGTTTTCGAGGTTTACCACATGGTTTAGCTATTGTCGTGTTCTACAGCTTTGTTTGATTGCCACTAATAATAGTAAGCCTATGGAAAGTGACCATACACAGATTTAAGACAAAGTCCATCCATTTTCATCTGGTCTTAAATCTGTGTATGGCTGCTTTTCATAGTCTTACTATTATCAGTGGCAATCAAACAAAGCTGTAGAACATGACAATAGCTAAACCATGTGGTAAACCTCGAAAAATAAAATAAAATCGTTTTTGGAGATATACAAATATAGGTTACGGCGGGTTGCGATCTGTAAAACTTGGGTTGAAGGATCTATAATTTTGTAATAAATAACTATATCACAACGGCGAGCGGTAACCTTTTTCGTAATTTAAATGTATTACGGGCTACTGTACTATTAGAGCACTTAACCAATTGAATGCTCTAAGGATGTATGTATAGGTGGTACTAATTATTATGCACTACCTCTGCACTACCTACTACTATTTCATCATGTTACTCGTATGTAATGGAATTATTTTAAATGTTTGTCGTCGTATAGCAATGTGAAGACTGCCCTACCTAATCCCTTGGTATCGATTATAAATGAGCCGAGCGGAGCGAGATCAATCAACGTAGGTTCTGTAAAGCCAGTTTATCGAGACGTCTGTTATTTTAGGTCCCAATGTGTGTTACAACAATACAGGGTCTGGATGCCCCTAATGTTAAAGTAATAACCGTGTCTCAATGGTATTTCAATAGTAGTCATAATTTATTTTTATATTTTTGCACGTTTTAGTAAAGGCCGATTTACATAAGACGAGCGAATGCTCATTCTATCCCCACTCTATTACATTCTTTTAATGTAAACAAACGGAGCATTCTTTCGTTGGTCTGTCTGTGATCACAAATTCTATGGAATATTCTAAGAAATGCTCGCTCGCTTAATGTAAAAACGGCACCAGAGCGTGCGAACAGTTGCTTAGAGCACTCTTTCATGTTCGGACGCACTCGCTCCACGGAGCGGTCTTTATAAATTGTCTTGCTGTTCTAGCGATCTAAAATTGATATTTTAGTGTAAACGCGAAAACCAGCTCTCATTTACTTACACTAAAAGATCAAAAAAGAATTGTCTTGTTCTAGCTCTAACTCTTTGTTCGCTTGGTTATATAAAGATACTTATAGCTTAAAAATTCAAATTAAAGAAAAGAACTTTATCAAAATCAATACTATTAAAACACCATTGAGATACGATTGTTACGTTAATATTAGCAGAATCGAGGACCTAGTGAAATCCACTAGGCAACCAATACTCGGCGTCAGAAAAATCGCACCATTTCAAAAAAAAACAATGTTAATTTAATCCTATCTAATTAAATGGTAAGTGTTGTTATATAATTCTTCATCTTCGGACATAGCCAACAGTCTCTAGAAACCATTGTAATATTGTCGCACGGTATCAATTACTAAGATTCAGTTTCCGAGCAACATTACATTGCCTCATTTTTTGCAATATTTGAGCAACTTCATGGGCAATAGTATTCATCTTGGGTATTTTTTAAATGTACTTTTAATAGATATCAACATTTACACAATAAAACGTTAGCTAGCAATAGCAGGTGGCCATGTCTAAACTTATTTTGGAAGAGGTGCGATTTTTCTGACGTCGAGTGTATACGAGACGTGATACGTCAAGATTTTCAAATCCAATATTGTGGCCTAAAGCTATAGGGTTTCCTAGGATAGCGGTGCCATTATATTACGGCCGTAATATAGCGGCGTTGAATGTTGTCTATGTAACGTCAGAAGCTGCGCCGTATTGTTTACATAGACAACGTTCTACGCCGCTAAATTGCGGCCGAAATATGACGGCACCGTCATCCTACGAAACCCTAGCTTTATGGCGCTGTTGTTATTATTCTAAGGGTCTAACGTTACATTATGCTTATGTATAAACAACAGCGTATCAGCGTATCTCAGTTAAGTTGTTTATTTGATGTTCCGTTGTGTTTTCATTCCACTAATCCATTAAATTCGAAATAAGCAGGGTTTGTAATATCTAGAAGAGCTTTAAAGTACATGAAAATAATTTAGATATTATTTTATGTAGTTTTGGTCATTCCTGCTATTAAAGTTATAATACACTGGCCTGCGAAACTAAGTACTACAGAGGTCTATTTTCATACAAAAGAGATAACTTTGAAGCTTTGGTTCTCCGCCCAGGATTAAGCGGGATGTGATCTGATGATGGCCGTCCAGAGAGTGAATAGAGAAAATTTAGATCTCCATACACACCCAATTGATCTGATCAGCATTCTAAGAGCTGTAAGGATTAGAGTTATCAGTTACAGCATTTCCTTACATTTTAATGCTATTTTTGTGGTTTTTTTAAACATATCCAAACAGCTCTTAGAATGCTGATCAGATTAATTGGGTGTTTATGGGGATCTGAATCTTCTCCATTCACTCCTTGGATGGCTATCATCAGATCACAACACGTTTAATCCTGGGCGGAGAACCAATGCTTCAAAGTTACCTCGTTTGTATGAAAATAGACCTCTGTAGTACTTAGTTTTGCAGGCCAGTGTATAATGGATGCAGAAAACTACTAAATTACTAAAATTATTATAGCGGAGGCAGATAACTGCTTTCTTTTCCTTGGTGACTCTAATCCCCGAAAATGGATAATATTACCAGATTACCTTAACTTGCTTAAGGCACTTACCTGACCGGCAGTGGCGCCGCGGTGAATTATATTTAATAAAATTGTTTTAATACACAATATTAATAAAAAACTTCTCGTGGATTTTTTAGCGCCCATAGTCTAGTATTTTATACATTCCCTCGTAGTCACTGCTAGAAGTACATAGTAAGACGGCTAAAAGTGGCCGTTTTTGACACATTTATTATCTACTTCTACGAATGACTACGAGGGAATGTAACGTAATGTAAATGTAATGTAACCTTCTAAAATACATACTAGACTATGAGCCCTAAAAATTCCACGTAAAGTTTTATATAAGTATTTTTCTATTAAAACTTATTATGTATATAAAAACCTCTGAGGGCTCCACTTTCGATGGGATATTTACTTTAACATAGACATTCCTAATTCTCTAGAATTATATCTTAATAGCTTAAACTATCCAAGCGTAGAAAAATACTCAGCCTATATACGAATTCCACAAGTCGTTATGAAAATATTCCCTCGTTTTTTGGCAATGTTATCTTGAGAAACTATTCCGTTCTCATAAAGAAATAGCCGAGATCCATCGCGCGGACGTTTTGTTATACCAGTCAAGTCACGTTTAGAGTAAAGTGCATTATAGTTTGTACTGCAAGGGATTTCTAAGGTCCGCAGATGACAAATAGTCTTGTCTGTCTGTACAGACAACCACTTTCATTCTATCACAGAGCAATTGCGATTTTATCCGTACTCATCAATCTTCGTTGTACGGGGATCATGGGTGCCCATCGATGGGTTCACCACTTCACCCTTTACTTAAGGGTGTTTACGAAAACGACATTTTATAAAACTTTCAAGTTCTTATTTTTCGAAATGTATGAAACTATTTTAATAAACTTCATACGCATAAGATTTAAAAAGTGAGTTAAGAAAATTTTTTAAAGTTACACCAATGTTTTCTTCTTCTGTGTATGAAGTTTCATCAAAATCCATTCTTTCATTTCAAAAAATCAGAATTTGAATGCTATTTTTATACAATAGGTACTAAATAATACACTAGAAAAAATACGACCCGCACCAGCATAATTCTCTTCTGAGACGGGAATGGAACCCGAGACCTTTGAAAGTCCGGTCAAGTGCTCTTACCGATGAGCTACCGAGTTACTAGTGGCATCTTCGAATTTCTTCTAGTATATTACCACACGCTGCAAGCCAGCGTTATTTAATCAATGTGAGGAATTACCTCGACATTCAATTGAAATATCTTTCCAGTATTTTGATAATGATTAATATGAAAACAGCTACATATATTTTTGGCTTATTCCGTTTATCCACAGCTACATATATTTTTGGCTTATTCCGTTTATCCACCCTGAAACAGCCACCCTAAGGTGGATACTCGAAAAACGCGTGTTCATCTATGTACCCCATCAAACTATCAAGTATGACGAGGTGGATAGATAAACACGAGTTTTCCGATTATCCACCTTAGGGTGGCTGTATCAGGGTGGAAAAATGGAATAAGCCATTTTTATTTTTAAGATTTTAGCACTCACAATGCTATAATGCTATCTTTATACATTACTAAAGTCTTATTATTAATTCATTGGAGTAAACTGACAGAATCGAATGTCACATGGTGAAATATATTTTCCTTTATTTATTGTACTAGTGCTGCGTTTCGTTCATTTAAATTGTTCAGTCACACAAAGTCAACCCAGCTGTCAATTTTTAAACAAGCCTAAAACGTTCATGGTTTAAGCGTCAGATTACTCCCGTGGATAAAAAATTAGACTTTATAAAAAATACGACTCTCACCAGATCATATTCTCGGACGCAAACAAATTGATAAATTGCTACGGGCTACGGGCGCTACGAGTGAGTCGATTTCTTCTAATATTTAAAACGAGCATTTTAAATGCTCTAAGATTTAATTTTTGATTGCATTGTGAAATGCCAAAATTTTATATTTATAGAGATAATTCATCTTCATCGATTGTCATACATATGCAACGCTGTTTCAATTGAATATGAAGGGAATTGAATATATTTGATGAAATGACCCTGGCTTCCAGCGAAAACGTAACGAAATGAAGAAAAATCTTCTATATACGTAATTAGTTGCGTAGGCAGAAAAATAATTCTTCACAAGTAACTGGTTACGGAGCATTCGTTTCGTAAGCGGCTGAAGGAAATTGGTCAGTGCATTGGTGGGCCAGAAACCTAAGAGTGCGGGTTCAAGTCCCGTCTGAGGTGCTGAGGGTGAGTCAGTTTGTTTTAGTATTTATTTATCCTAATATAAAAAATAGTATTGTGAAACGTAAAAAATTCAAAATTGAATTAGAATGATACTATTTTATACCATTAAAATATAAGGTATGAATAGGTGATAGAAATATAAAAGTATAGAATAATCTTTAAACTTAGATCTCGTTTCCATTTTACTCGTTTTTAGGGTTCCGTAGCCAAAATGGCAAAAAACGGAATCCTTATAGATTCGTCATGTCTGTCTGTCCGTCCGTATGTCACAGCCACTTTATTCCGAAAGTATTAGGATTATACAGTTGAAACTTAGTAAGTAGATGTATTCTGTTAACCGCTTAACGAATTTAACACAAAAATAAAAAATAAAAAAGATTAAGGGGGGCTCCACATACATGGAACTGAAACTGAAAAAAAAAAATTGTTCAAACCAACACGTGTGGGGTATCTATAGATAGGTCTTTAAAAATGACATTGAGGTTCCTAAGACGATTTTTTTTTCAAAGCAACCGTTTGAAAGATAAACATTGCCAAATAGGTAAAATGTGTGTCCCCCCCCCTCTAACTTTTGAAATAAGAGAGTGAAAAATCTAAAAAAAATATATGCTGTAGATCTTAATAAACACTTTCAACGAAAATTGGTTTGAACGAGATATAATGATTAGTTTTTGAGATATAGCACATTTTCCAAAACTGCAAATATTACTTTGTCATTCATACCAACACCGTGAAAAACAAAGTTATTTTTGCAGACGAAAAATAATACTGGTATTAAATATCGTATGGTATAAGGTAACTACGGAACCCTACGGCGCGTGGCCCGACACGCACTTGGCCGGGTTTTTTTTTTCATCGATTTTGCCGGAGTTTAATAACGTGATGTGACGTGACTTGAGTCAATAAGTGACGACTTGCTACAAACTTCTATAATTTTTCGACTAAATACTCATCTTATGAGCTCATAAATCTAAAAATAAATGGGCACTGTTTGATATTAATTCTTGAATACTAGGTTAAGTACGTTTACTGAATAGTACAGCCATATTTTTGCGTGAACGGTCCTAGTCACTCCTTTATTCCTACATTATGGCAGGTTACGAACCAGAATCAAATAAAAGAAAGTTGGCTGACAAACAATTTCATCGGTCAATGAAACAAATATCGGACGTTACCGATAAGTTAGTGATATCATTAACGGGAGGGAATCTTTTTATTGTATTACTGATTGAATGGGTATCAAGGTAAACGAATCCTATTTCGAAACTGGAGTGATGCTTAGAAATACACTTTGTTTGGAATAGTTACTTGTATGAGCCGCTAGGTATGTGTTCTAGTAAGCCCATACATGAGAGTTGTAGTAAGTAGTAGTTGTGTCACACTCGGAGTTGTTGTAGTTGAATGAAAACACTGATTCCCGTGAAACTTGTAATAAGTATAAAATAAGTAAACAGTAGTAAGTTAGGATGCTGGTTTGTTTCGCGGTAAATCAGTATAAAGAGTGCGCAAAGTTAGTAACAAACAATAACATTTATAACGCGAGTCGCGCTGATGTATGCAAAACGGTGTGCGGTGAATGAACCGTACATTACTCATTCTATCTTTTGTCTTCTTTCATCGGAGATTCATAGATAGCAGAATTATATGCCATGTTTCTATACTTTCAAATTAAGTATTAGGGAATAAAAATAAAAACAATTTCAATCTCAGTGAATTCATGACTCTCACGAGTTCATGACTTTCATATTCTACATCGTACAGTAAAATATAAGTCTTAGTATTTGGATTTTTGTTTCTTATTTATTTCAGGTTCAGATTTTCACATGCCTTTGAAGTCTAGCCATTGCGTGTCCTAGAACAATGAGAAACAACGTATCTCGTTTCTTTTATACCTTTCAGCCGCAAAACCTACCATCATTCATCTTTTTATCTGTCCAGATTCCTGAAACGTTTTCACCTAGTTTTACAAACTAAAATCAGACATCGAATAACAACAATTAAACTTTGAGTCAATGCTATTAAATAACGTTACCTAATCCTACTAATATTATAAATGTGAAAGTTTGTGGGTTTGGATGTTTAGATGTTTGTTCCTCAATCACGCAAAAACTACTGAACGGATTTGGTTGGAATTTCGCACACAGAAACCTAGTAGATAGCTTAGATTAAAACATAGGATACTTTTTATCCCAATATTCCCACGGGAACGGGACGCGGGTGAAACCGCGGGCGGCCAGTTAATAAATATTTTTTGCTGACAATTTTTATTCCGAGATAATAAATAAAAATGTAAGTATTTTTGAAACGCAGAAAACAATGTTTGACATTTGGTACTGCGGTAATACGGAATAGTCTTCATCTCCACCTCACTTCATGCATATAGGTTGATCATACAGCAGAGTTGTTTGATTTATTTAGTTGTCACAAACATTCACAACACTTACAACCATAAAAATATGAAATTAAATGTGCATAGTAACCATGTACAGTTTTTTTTTTTTTTTTTTTTTTTTTGTTTTTATTTGCAACTTCTCCCTAGATATGGAGGTCCAGGTCTTTATTTTACAATTTTCCTTCTTTTACACTCATCTTTTTTTTTTATCTTTCTTTTTCTTTTTTTATAATAGGTATCTTAATTCTAATACATTTCTTTCTGACATATATACTGTTCTTAATTTCTAATTGATTTATTCCAACATTGCATGTCTCAATATTATTTATTATATATATTTTTATTTACAATGTTTTCTATTCTGTCCTATGTCTTGTTTCTTTCATTTACTATTTTTATAATTTTCTTTGCAAATTCTATTAATTTATCTCTTTCTTTGCTGTCTCTCATTATGTCCTTTAGGGTGTCTTTGCTGAGTGGTGTGTCTAGTGTCTGTGTTAATGTGTACCTATCAATGCAGTGCAGAGGGCAGTCCAGCATAATGTGGAAGATGTCCTCGCTCGCTGTCGAGTCGCAAACGCATGATGGGTTGTCCTTGCATTTAAACCTGTACAAGTACGCCGCGAACCCACCATGTCCCGTCAGCATCTGCGAGGTCGGCCGGTCCACCTTCATCTTCCGCACTATGCTGTACGCCTCCACCCCATTCGGAAGGAAGAATTTTGTAGTGCTCGCCGTGCTTTCTGAAGTGTACCTACGGTCCCACTCCACCTTTGTAGCTGCGCGCAAATGTCGCTTCACAAAGGAGATGGGACAACATTCGTAATGCGGCCTACACTTCAGCTTGAGAGCCGCCTCCTTGGCTAATTGGTCCGCTCTTTCGTTCCCGTTCACACCGACGTGGGCCCTTATCCAGTAGAGTGAGACGAGTTGGTGGTTGTCTCTAAGTGTCTGGAGGTTGCCCTGAATCGCCCTAGTGATCGGGTGCGATGAGTCTGGATCCTGGAGCGTTTGGAGAGCAGATCTCGAGTCGCTAAGCACGGCGGCTTTTCCGAATTTTTTGCCAATGAGAATTTCGGTCGTTTGGAGAATAGCATACAACTCGGCCTGGAAGACTGTACAGTATGGTTCCAGCTTAAACTTCCGGGTAATCGTCTCAATCGGCCCTTCCCAACAGGTCAGGGCGGCTCCAACTTTCCCCTCCAGTTTGCTACCATCTGTATAGATTCTTACCAGGTCTTCTGCCAGCTTGCCATCCTCGTCCGCGTTTTCCAATAATTTAAATTTTACGTCTACCGTTTTGCTGGGGTGATCTGCCATCAGGAAGGATTCGCGCTCCTCCACTTTTCTGCCAGATAGTACTGCCTGGGGTTTCCCTCGCTTCGCCTCATAAAGCTGGGATGCTTCTTGGACCCGAAGGTCCAGCGGAAGCAGCCCCGACAGTACTAAGGCGGCATTGAGTGAAACTGTTCTATTGCACTTAATTATCTTCTGCGCGAATCCTCTCTGCACTACATTAAACGCCTTCCTGGAGACTGCTTTTGTGGCTTCTCTGGCCCAAACACTCGCTGCATATAATATCACAGGCTCTATTACTGCCATGTAAATTGTTTTTATTACTTCTGGTTGCAGTCCCCAGGTAGCTCTAGCCGCTCTACTTATACCTTTATATATATTTAATGCTTTTTTGGTTACGTATGCTATGTGCTGGTTGAATGTTAGCTTATTATCAATTATCAATCCTAACACTTTCATTTCCTTAACCAGCTCAATGTCGATGCCTCCCATGTTCAGACGCGGCGTGTCAAATTTCAGTTTTTTCGTTACTACCATAGCCTGCGTTTTGTGGGGGGCAAACTTCAATTTGTTCGCCACACCCCACTGCTGAACATGGGAGAGAGCTACATTGGCTTTCTCTGAGACCTCTAGAGCAGTGCTCCCCTCTACTATCAGCACGATATCATCCGCGAAGGCTTGACAGTAGATGTTTTGTTCGGTGAGGTCGTCTAGCAGGGGGTCTAGTATCAAATTCCAGAACAAGGGGCCTCCAATCGAACCTTGGACGCAACCATGTACAGATTGTACAGTAACATTGTATAGATTTTAAAAAGTACCTATTAATCTATATGGATGGCCGTTCCGTATATTCGCACTTTCTCAGCATAAATAAATATTATCTTTGAGGCAGTTTAATGGGAAAAATGTTAGCTTTCACGTAAGTATGCACTGTTAGTATATCACTATTCAATGAACGGTCGTAGACAGTCACAAAGTGATGTCCCAGAGGTAATAAAAGAAATGCAACAATGTATTTAATGATGTTCAGGACGCGCTCGGCAAACCCTTGAACGATAAAAATAAACTTGATTTAAATCTAAGCTTTTTTAAGGCGTTTTTTGTCACTCAATTTGTAAAGTCAACATAAATAATGAGAGTATAAAAAATCATCATTAACCCTGTGACACTCGCGTACCTGACCTCATCTTGGCTTTTTTACCCTTTGGGTACGGAACCCTAAAAATAGTAATGAAAATTTAAATTACATAAAGCAATAAAAATAATATCGTCTGCTACCAAAATAAGCGGACTTGCAGTGCCTAAAGCGATATAATATTTCATGTTTACACTTAGCATCCATTCTCTGTAGCCAAGTATGTTGTGTATTCTGACAATCAACTATTTGGAAATGAAAAATGAATCAGATAAACTACTAATATTACTATGTTCCCTTTTGTGTCGTTATAAATAACAATTCCGTATTATAATTTTTTCAAATTAAAATTATTTCTTTGTTTCGTAACGTAACGTACCTTTTAGAAGATATTAAGAACATAAATATTTTTTTCTAACTTAGGATGTAACGTTTTATTTCATTTAAGACGTTTAAGAGTAGCAAAACTTGATCTTTTTTACGACGGTCAAACAAAATAAAGTAGGTGCTAAAGTTTTTTTTCTGGTGAGGTTAGCTAAATATTGGTATTTTATTCGATCAGCCAAAATAGTAACTACTTGATCAGCAATTTTTGGCTAACAAATATTTCTAAACCAATCAGCAAATTCATGACACACCTACTTGACAACTACGTTTAATAAAATTTTGCTGAGCAATTCAGTGACACACGTTTAATAAAATTTTGGTGAGCCACGTTAAACGTGGCTCATCAAAAATAAAAATGTCGATTCTGGCGCTTCGCCGGCTGCTGCCGCGGCCCGCTCGCTCACCTCAGGCATTTTTTGGTCGCAATTCTAATCAACCTAACCTAACTTTTTTCGCAGCTGGGGGCTTTGACCCCGAGGCCTCCTATCCCCCCTGCTTTTGTGTCTTACCCTTTTTATTACCATTTGGTAAGGGAAAAGGGGAAGGGTAAGGGGGAGAAAAAGGGAAGGGGATGTCCGAAAAATGGGGAGGAGTAGGGGGTTCCCGTCTCCCTCCCCTTCCTTGCCCCTTACCCTTCCCCCCACCCATCTACCCCCTCCCCAAACCCCTCTCCCAAATCAAATCTTTGTTTTTAATGAAAACACAATGGTTACTTGCTGAACTGCTAGCCTCTAAGTAGCCCCATTATCTTAAACACTTCGCAACTGATTAACATAATGATCTAAATGATGACATGCTATTATTTCGCTCCTTTTTCCAGCTTTCATTTAAATAATGTAGAAGCATTGCAAACAGAAATCAAATATTCAGTGAGCAAATATGTGCATTATTATTCTAGCAGAAAGACATTGATGTTTATTTCCGACTACCGTTGTTCCTATTAAACATTTGGAAGGATTTAGTTTCTGCAAAAAAATGTTCTCGTAAAAACGGGTGTATTCTATCATGATTTGGTCTATGAGCTTGCTACGGAAATACGGTTACTAGGTATTTGTAGAGCAATGAAATCTTTCTAGTTGGTGTGTAGCATACTACCATTATTAATTGATCCGGGCGGCGCCAGGCAGTTGTTCACAACACATCAACCTCATTTTTTTCTTAGTAGACAAGAACGAAGTAGGTAGGTACTTAACTCTAAAAATACGACGAGACAGAGCGGATACAATCTTGTTGTAATAATTATTATATTTGCTCGAATGCTTGTGCAATGCAACTTGATAGGGCATTGTCCTGATTCACTCATGATATTGTAATAATTGTCGATAATATTGAAATACCTACGTTTGTACTCGATCGGCGATGCATTTAATATTAGTGGCCTAGCTAGATACTCTAGATTGTTTTACCATTGAAAATGGTTATCAGATGCAAATCGCCTGAGACGTATTTTTGTCCATATCTCCGAGGATTTTGGGAGGATCTAAATGAAAATAGTACCAAAAGTTGAGGAGTTTATCGAGACACGTGTGAACGTTTGAATTTTGAAAATGTACTATTAACTTTTTTGGAATTTTGCGAAATTCCCAAAATTCCGGGTTTTTGGGGGATGTCTGTTTACTAAATTGTGAATATTTCGGAAAAAAACCAACTTAAGAAAAAATTAAAAAATAAGTGTCCTAGGGTTTAGCTATCAAATGGCGAAATAATTTTGAAAATCGGTTTATAATTGTGACCTGTAGGTGGTCCCTTTAGATTTGGAATTGTAGAAAAACGGCTGTTTCCGTACATAAAAAGTGATGTAGCTTCTACGATTACTGACTGATCGTCATGGTAATAGTGTTAAAAGATGCAGAAGCAGACGAGAAGTGCATTTGTTGGAATTTTGAAAATTGGTTAATATTATTTCGGCTGCGTCGAGGCAGTCAGCGGGCGCTTTTGTGATACGAGGCGGAGCCGAGTGTCACAATCGTAAAAATAAATAGGTACTAGGTAACTTTAAAAATATAATAGGACTTTGCATTTGATTTGATTTTGGTTTTTCGTAAATTTTTGTGTTCATTTTCAATGCTCCGATTCTTGCGAGGACTGTAAAATCTGTGAATTTTTGTATCATATTCTGAAGACGATTTGCAAACGGGAGATTTGATTCCATCTTAAAACATGTAAATTTTCGTTGACATTCAGTTAACACATTTTTCCGCAAACCGTGTCTTAAGTATTTACTTATCTTATGCCTTATGTAAGTAGTTGTATGGAAACTTTCCACAACAGAATTTAAATGTTTGGTGACATCCTAGTCAAATGGTTTGTACGCCGCCGGCGCCGGTTTTCAAGGTGTCACCATTTCTGAAGTCCCGGGTTCGATCCCCGGCTGGATCAATTTAGAAAACGAACTTTACTAAATTTGGATCAGGTCTGGGTGTTTGTTGTTCTTTAGCTACTTCTTTGGAATCAGAGCAATGTTTGTGATGTTGTCTAAAATATCTTTAAAAAAACCGGCCAAGTGCGAGTCGGACTCGCGCACGAAGGGTTCCGTACCAAAAAAACAGCAAAAAATCACGTTTGTTGTATGGGAGCCCCCCATAAATATTTATTTTATTTGGTTTTTAGCATATATTGTTATAGTAGAAATAGAAATACACGATCTGTGAAAATTTCAACTGTCTTCCAGTAGTCGTTATCAATATCGAGCACAAAACGGCAAAAAAATCACGTTTGTTGTATGGGAGCCCCCCTTTAATTTTTATTTTATTATGTTTTTAGTATTTGTTGTTATAGCGGCAACAGAAATACATCATCTGTGAAAATTTCAACTGTCTATCTATCACGGTTCATGAGATACAACCTGGTGACAGACAGACAGACAGACAGACGGACAGCGGAGGCTTAGTAATAGGGTCCCGTTTTTTCCCTTCGGGTACGGAACCCTAAAAATGATTCACTTAAGTATATTATTTGTTAGCTATAGGTACCTACCTACTTTTATGAAAAAGTGCACATGTTTAATTGTCGCTGAATAAAGTTTTTTTTTTATATTAATGGTGGGGGCATAAAGTTTTCCTATCCATTAAAATTTATTACCTGTTTTCCAACATAGCATTCTCTCAACTATACGTTTACATAAAGCATTTTTTTAAGATTTTTCAAAAGGTAGATTGAGGTACCTGCTTTAATTATCTCTAGTATTTTAATTTGATAAGTAAATGACAACCCTAGTGACTTTTACAGCAGATAAGATCGTCAAGACACCTAAACACCATAATCCAGTTGTTAGCAAACAGGTTGTTTAATTTTCCTCTTCAAAATAACCCTTTATATCAAATTCCGGAGTTAAAATGCTTGTTGCGTGCGCTCGAGAAAAAGATTATCTGAGTCTAAATGATGTATTTCGTATCGCATTCAAGAGACGAATAAGGAGCTTTCCTATCTCGTATTTCGAATGGAAATGTAGATCCTTTGCCATACATTATGCCTAAACTGATATTTTAAATTTAGATCTTGAGAAGATTCACACTCGATATAAAATCCGTAGCATTAATGCTTTAAGCCAAGCATAACAACAGCAGATTTTCATTTCAGTGAGTTCTATTAAAAACCAAAGGCATGCCATATCCGATTCACCAAATCCTGTCAATTTATGATTCTCTGTCTCTGTAGGGACTGTTTTTTAGGGTTCCGTACCCAAAGGGTAAAAACGGGACCCTATTACTAAGACTCCGCTGTCCATCTGTCTGTCTGTCACCAGGCTGTATCTCATGAACCGTGATAGCTAGACAGTTGAAATTTTCACAAATGATGTATTTTTGTTGCCGCTATAATAACAAATACTAAAAACAGAATACTAGTGGCTCCGTGAGCTGTAGACCTCGTGAAAAAATAAAATAAAATGTCGCCATGAAGTTTTCAAAGCACACAGTAGGTACGTGAGTATTGCAGCTAGATGGTGCTTCTAATTTTGATCATTTTTCAAAATGGGTGAGTATTTTTTTTATAAATTTGGAAAAATTGGCTTGAATGAACAGTTATATATAATTATCGAACTTACTCACAAAATTTCACCAGAATCTGTTGAGAAATACGACTTGTAGAGGAGATCAAACAGCCGGAAAGCTGGAAAGCTTTTTACATATCTCCGTCATTTTCACAAATTTCGAAAAATTGTCTCGAAATTTTTTTTTATATATTTATCGAACCTGCTCACAAAATTTCACCGAGATCGGTTGAGAAATGCGACCTGTAGAGGAGAACAGCCAGCGCTGGAAATACGGACTGAAATAATAATATGTATTTTTAACATTTCTCCGTCATTTTGAAAAATTTCCAAAAACTGGCGTGATAAAAAAATCTATATTATTTTCGAACCGGCTCACAAAATTTCACGAGAATCGGTTGAGAAATGCGACCTGTAGAGGAGAACATCCAGCGTCACAAAGCCGGACTGAAATACATTTTTCTTACATATCTCCGCCACTACGAAAAATTTAGAAAAACTGTCTCAACTTGAAAAAATCTATATGATTTTCGAACCTGCCCACAAAATTTCACGAAATTCGGTTAAGAGATGCGACCTGTAGAGGAGAAAAGACAGAGCCGGAAAGCTGGACTGCAATAGGTTTTTTTTACATATCTCCGCCATTTCGAAAAAAATCGAAAAAGTGGCGTGACAAAAAATTCTATATCATTTTCAAACCTGCTCACAAAATTTCACGAGAATCGTTTGAGAAATGCGACCTGTAGAGGAGAACAGACAGCGCTGGAAAGCCGAAAAACCTGTTTTTTTTAACATATCTCCGCCATTTGGAAAAATTAAAAAAATCTGGCTCGACAATAAAATTCCATATAATTTTCGAACCTGCTCACAAATTTTCACGAGAATGGGTTAAGAAATGCGACCTGTAGAAGAGAACATATACAGACATACGAAATAATTTTTGCCCAAGCTGAAGCAGAGACGCTTCGCTCGCACTTCGTGCTCGCTCGGTCAAAAATAAATATTTAAAGGGGGGCTCCCATACAACAAACGTGATTTTTTTTGCCGTTTTTTGGTACGGAACCCTTCGTGCGCGAGTCCGACTCGCACTTGGCCGGTTTTTTAAGATTCATTGGTTTTCGTAATCAGTGTACCTCACAAACCATACAGTGTGAGTCTTTATAAAGTGCATAAATGAAAATGTGTGAAACTAAATATGATTATATTATCCCAAAATATAGCTCAGCTTAAACAAATGTACCTTTTAACAATCTCGTCTGAGAACGATGATATTGTATGCCTTTTAGATAATGAGCTTGAGGTGTGATAATAATTATTTGATTAATAAATGATTACAATGATTTTAATACACGTTTGGATTCAATCTTGATAATAAAATATGTGCAACTATTCAATTGCAGTCCTAGCATTCCCTACATTAATTTCGACAATCTCGTCAGACGGATGTCAATTTCGCTGTCTTTATTCCCTTTTTATTATTAATTTTAGCGCAGTTAATCTTTTCTCCTTTATACAGGTGGCCACCTATAGGGTAATAGACAAGCGTGTGCACTTTTGAACCAAAGATATTTTTTATGTCGTAGATGGCATTCTATGCCATCTCAGTGAAACAAACTGAATAATAATTGGAAATAACAGTCACCTACTCAAATAGCTAACATTCTATTCGTTTGATCGCTACGCTTACTATTAAAACATCAAAATAAGCAGTAAACTATAAAATTACGTGCCGTAAGCTTGACAGTTCCATACAATACATCGAAGTCTGTGATTTACATAAGTTTGCGACATGTGATTTAATCATCTACTCATTTTCATTGGTGCTCTTTATAAAGACACACCTTATATTGATTACTATGATAATTTTATTTATTTAATTTTATTTATTTGGGATAACAAACAGTTGACACAATTAGTACTATTTATCTATCGTGCAACCCACACCGCTATCCAAACATTTAAATATTGCAAATTGATTGAATCGAATTATGCTTTTATTTGTTTAATTCTGGCCTTTCTTTTCTATTCACCATAGAGAAACACATCAAACTTCAGGACTCCACGAATTTTCAAACGTGTTGGCAGCAGTCCCACATTGTTCTAGGGGACAATCGATAAAAAGTGGTTAGCTGGCATACTGAGAGGGCTATAGTGATGTCTCAAGAGTCCCTTTGTGGAATGGATGATGCCGAATAGCTAGTAATAATCCGCAATTGGCCCGCGGGACCACTCTACCCTGGTCACTTGCATTACAGTTATCTAATGGAATGTCAAGTGTGATTTATGTAGAGTTACTTACGAATATTGGCAAATGTAGAGTTACAAACTACTATTAGAATACGAGCTATTAGGTACTTTAGCATCGAATACGAGCTATTACTTTAAACATTAACATCTTTTATGATAATAATATTGGTTCAATTAAAAAAATAGGTCTTTACCAATGAAATTGCTATAGGTCTTTAAAAATGAAATGAGATTTCAATGGAGAATTTCCAAGAAGTTGCATTTTTCATACTAGCTATTTCTTTGTTCATTTAACAACCGTGAACACTCATGTAACAAAACTTTTGTGTACTAATGTTTTAACACTATGCATACTTTTTACGATAAGCGAAAAACATAAGTTTTGGTTAAGTTACAACCAAGATCTTTTTTTAATGTTAAGAAAGCTAAAATAAGGACTTTATTTAATACGAGTAGTCAATCAAGATATTGTTAAATACTTTTAATAATAGAAGTTGTAACAAACCATATTCAGAACCCATAATAAGTTTAGTTCTGCCGCCGCATACTAGGTGGCGCTGTAGCCTCCTGACTCGCGGTAGCGTTTCGTTTTATCAATAGTATAAGGACTGTTCACATATTTGCTACTGTATCGAATCCACGATCAGCACTGAGGTTGCTTCCAAGCTTATTGGGACTTTCTCGGTCACCTCACTCACAATATGACGACACTAAGCTTGGCTTCCACGCTCGTGGGACCTCGCTGGGTTCGTCTCGTGTTTGTAATCATCAGCACATAATAAAACCTCTATTGGTTCATCATCAAGCCTTGTCAATCAGCGGTGACGCTGCTCATCCTCATCCTGCGGCTGCGAATTTTGACCTATTACATTGGCGCCCAACTAGTGGCCACCTGGAGGGCCAACGCGCACACCTGGTAGACCTGGACGCATACTTGGTGGATCCAGACGGTTTTCTGGGAAATCCTGCAATATCCGGCGCTTCTTCTACCTTGACCTGGAGAATTTGGACGTACAGCTGGAAGACCTAGAAGCCGATCTTCGTGTCCAAGAGGTTTACCAAACTGCACCACACGTTCCGAACAAGGTGGCGGCCCTAACCAGCGTGTATCCCACACCATCGAAACCGAAGATTGTAGTCAAGTAGTTTGCACTAAAGATGACGATGACGTTATGGTTAATGCATAAAAGCACCGTTTTGAGACAATGTGCAATGTTATTCAAGCAGTTTAAGTCCAGGGAGAGATGGAATATCACAGCCCTGAATTGAAGAAGTGAAGCATCATCAGAATGCTATGTTAGCAACAATGTTCTTAAAGCAGTTTTAGTCCAGGGGAGTCCAACTCTACACAGTGAAGTTGTGACTCGGGGTAAGAGCTTTTCTTAATCAGCCCCACTCCTTTGAAGCGATATCCCTGACTAAGCTATTGCGGATATCTAGACGCCACGTCGTCAATTCGATTCCGACGGGACCTATCCCCGTCCACGAGTCCGTGCAGCGCTCCCTGTAGCCTGTACGTAGCTCCAGGGCCCCTGCGCCCTAAGTCGTCTACCAAGGTCCAAACGCAACGGAGGTAGTACCATGCAATATAAGGAAACTCAAGAACAAGAAGGAAACCCTGGATGTCCAACCGAAGCGCGGGCGCGGCCGACCAAGGAAGACCACCCAATAACGCCATCCTGATCCTGGCTCCTCGTCGGGACGTCTATCGGAGCCAGAGGGGGAGACTGTAACAAACCATATTCAGAACCCACAATAAGTTTAGTTCTGCCGCCGCATACTAGGTGGCGCTGTAGCCTCCTGACTCGCGGTAGCGTTTCGTTTTATCAATAGTATAAGGACTGTTCACATATTTGCTACTGTATCGAATCCACGATCAGCACTGAGGTTGCTTCCAAGCTTATTGGGACTTTCTCGGTCACCTCACTCACAATATGACGACACTAAGCTTGGCTTCCACGCTCGTGGGACCTCGCTGGGTTCGTCTCGTGTTTGTAATCATCAGCACATAATAAAACCTCTATTGGTTCATCATCAAGCCTTGTCAATCAGCGGTGACGCTGCTCATCCTCATCCTGCGGCTGCGAATTTTGACCTATTACAAAGTTATTATTTTCTCTGTAAGTATGTGACAAAATATCGGCCATTTCATATGCAAAGACCAAATATACTGAACGTCCTGATCAAATAGAATAAAAATTGAATTTTAGTCAAAAACTTTTGTAATCAATAAGTTTAGGGGTGGCTAGGGTGAAGCGTTTGGAACAACTTTTATTATTAAAAGTTCAATTTACGCGTTATCATTTGAATATTTTTAGATGTTTATCGATAAACAGGAAGAGTGGCTAACTTTGATATCGAGTGACAAATCGACAATAATATGTTATAATAACATCTCTATTAACGATAATAAACGTCTCTAGGTTTTCAAAAAAAATAATAACACATTCTAAGTGCATGTTTATTTTTTATATTGTTTACTAGCACGTTCGTACATAGCATGTTTTGTGCTACTTACAACGAGAGCATAAATAAATATGTTTCGTCACAAAATTACAGCAAAAAGATAATCTACCGGATGTTAAATGTGTTCAACCGAAGAAAGTGTTGATCGAAGCAACTATATCAGAAATGGCACTGATGAATATATTCAATTTCGAATACGCCGAAATCTTAACAATAAGTGTTTTATTATGCAACGGACAACGGAGTAATTATTTATGTGTGCATTCTAGTAAAAAAACTAGCATAGCAGAATCGAATAAGCTTCTGTCTGATAGATTCCTCAATTTCCACAAATAAAATCAAAACAGAAAATTATACTTAACTACAATTATTTTACCTACTCGTACACAGCTTAAATAAAATAAGTAAGCAACTTTTTCCATCAAGTCTTATTGGGTAAGTTCACATTTTTTAGTGAACCTACCTCAATAAAAGCTAGCAAAACGTTTCGTCGATTCAACATAGTTTTGTCGTTTGTAAGTGGGAGCTTCGGGCTAGACAACTCTCCATTTATGTGTCAAAGCTTCGAACTGCCTATTTTATTCTTCCGCTTGATGCAGGCAATTTTTCAAACCAGAACTACTTCCATAGGAATGATCCTTCCTTACTATAATCACAGAACATATAATAGTACTACATCTTCCGAGTTAAGGTGAAGTCGGCTCGGGGCTACCGAGATATTGAGGGGGCGAAGCAGCGGGCGGGCGGAGCAGGCGCGGGGGGCCGCGCGCATATTCGTAAACATGCGAGCGCTCGTATTTACGTAGATGAGCATCAAAGTATCGAGCGATGACCAATTTTGCCGCAATCTGTCAAGTCACTGTGTCGTTTCGGTGAGGCTGCTCGCCTGATACGCGAGAGATCTCGGTTCGAACCTCTGTCGGACCAAAAGTTTTTTGATGGTTTTTACGATATTCTAGAATGTTTACATTGCTTATACAATATTTACCTATATAAGGTTTATTTATATAGGTAGTCCATAATTTTTATTTTAGCTGTTGCACCTTTAAAATATAGTTTTATCTTTATCATTTGTGAAAAGAGTAAAATAACACTTTATAAACCTATAACTTTGCTTGTTTTTTATGAAAAAGACAGTTAGTTTATAAAATCTATAATAAACTCTAAAAAACAATAAGCATTTACATCTTTTGTATTTTCTTTTATTATACTGACGCGGTACGTTTGCTGTTTACAAAGCACTTCGGGGTCTTGTAAATAGCAGACGCATTAGTCTGACACGTCTGCTATTTACAAAGCAACTTCGGGTGGCTAACGCCTCGGGTACCTATTTACGAATATGCGGCCCGCGCAGCGCGGCTGCTACTTCCGCGGCACTGTAGGCTGTTGTAGGCGAGATGTCGTAGGGTAAATGTGCCAATAATGATTCCCAAAAAGTAATTGCAAAAAAATGTTTCAGTTAATAATAAAAGGTTCTCGAATACTAATAATAATTCGCTAGTTTTATTACAAAGGTATTTACTGTAATAGTCTAATAAATATCACATTGATGTATGTACAATTAATAAACACTACACAGGGTTATTTGTAAAACACCAACAACCTTGCAGGAGTAGATTACTAACATCATAAACAACAACATTAATTTGTTCTACGACTTTTCCGAAAACAAACAAAAAAAACTACTTTCCATACAGAGCTCGATCAATAATTGCATGGAAAATTTCTCGAAAAGTACTCATCCTAGACTGATGGTGTTTATGATAAAATTAAAGGCCTTGGTGAGATCTTCATTTTAGATGACAGCTGTCAAATTTAAGTTTGATAAATTTGAATTTGACAGCTGTTAGATATGTAAAGTTAAGATCTCACCAAGACCTGAATTTTGTTTTTAAATTCTTTGGTCAGCCCCCTAGCACAGAGAAACACAATATAATATAGCGTTTTATCGAAAAATACAAGTACAATTCCAAGATAGCGGATAGCAGCGGCGGTTTGGGGCACTATTTTGACAAGAAAACAGCAACGCAATGTTAAAAATAAAAAAATCAAAGAAGGCGGCCATCTTTGTTGTTTGCGGGCTGATTTCTATGAAACTCGGTTTGGGGCACTACTTTGACATTATAACACCAACGCAATGTTAAAAATTAAAAAAATCCAAGATAGCGGCCAATTTTAACATTGAAGATGTTTTTTCGATAGTTTCAGTAAAGTACCCAATTTCAGCCAGAGTGAGACATCGCCCTGGTCCAGTGAGTTTTGGGTCTACGTGAATGTGATAAGCGTCAAAAGATGCGTCTTGGCAAGGGCTACAATATGGTGAAAAAAATTTTTTTTAAAGTCCAGAACTTTTCGAAAATCGCATAAATGTAAAAAAATGACACACTTTTTCGGGGTCTTTTTTCACTAAATCAAAAATTTCTCAAAAACGAAAAGCTATATTGAAAAAATGAAAAAAATCCCTAGAGATATGGAGTTGGACTACGTTTTGAAAATATTAAATGTCCCTCACTCTTACGGTCTGGGCTGTAGCTTATCCTTTATGTAGCGAAATGTCGGGATACTGCCTATTGTTACAGTGATTTTATATTTTGTATTTTTTATTTATTTCCACAGTTCTTTTTTGATAAAAAAAATTAAACTTTAATTAATTAAATAAAACTTGTAATACTTGTCAGTGTTATTAAACTCGACGTTCGTATGGCCTATTAGCGCCAAGATGATCTTTGTTGTGGAAGTTTTTATTTTCCTTTTGAATTGATTTACTGTTTAATTTTGACGCTATAGTAGCACTGGTCGGATGGTCATAATGTTGTACATGATTCAATAAAATTAAATTACCGGATGCATTTATTACTGCGTCCACACGCACACATTTTAGAGCGATCGTGACGCGACCCTGGTACGACCATTTATCATAGAGCTACTCTTCCGAGGCAAATGCTACTGCACGATAGGTCCGACATATTTGGCTAACCATAACACGATAACTATTTGTCTCGCGGAATCAGTAAAGCCAATACACTGTAATTTGAATTAGGTAGGGTGTTTTGGCATGACAAAACATAAATAAAATTATATTGCATTGTTTTGTATGTATATGCTTATATATTATATAAAACTAAAAAATAGGGATATAAAAGACACTTAAATTAATCGATTTAGGCCTATAAATCCAAAACACTGTAACTCAAGTTACAGTGTTTTGGATGAATTAATCGAAGTTCTTGACAATCTTTTTTCTACCTACCTATTCGTTTGCACGGCAGTGTGACCCAATTTTTTTAAAAGTATGGTACAGGTTTGAAACTTGTTTCCAAGTATCGATATTATCATTAGGGCAGATTTTTACTATGCACCAAAAAATCTATCCTGGTTAAAAAAGTTACAACTAACTGCACTGAAGCCAAAAATATGAACGTTTTTTTTGTTAGCAATTACTGTAGGAGCAAAAGAGATGACGCTATTATCTCCAGTACACGTGGCGTACATCTCCAGGCGTGTCGTAGTGAGTTTTTGTGTGTAGGTAAACGTATTAACGAATCTTGAGCGAAAGTTGAACAGAAGAAGGGTTTTAGTTTGAGGCCCGAGGCCAAGCCGAGGGCCACAATAGGTACTTACGAGTAGATACAGAAAAGTAGATTCAAAATATTATATCGTGGGTTGCTGTTATTTCAATTTCGAGATTTGAAATGACTTGATCAGTCATGTCACATGTCTTTCTTAGTTACTCTGCGATTCCAAACTGAACGAGAGTATGATGATGATGCCTAGGTAAACATAGTTTGCAATTGCAATGAGGGTTGTTATCGCACATTCGAGTGATGATGAAGTCGGCGCGAGAGTCTCGCATGCTGCATTTGATTTTGATTAGTTTTTTATTAGGTTATTTTATGTAGAAATTCAGATTTTATTTGTTATACTTACATAGTACTTAGGTTACCTTTCAATAAAATATTAATGTTCTATAAGAATGGAATAAGAAAAAAATATTTATTAAAAGTCATTAACTTCATTTTCAAAGTAACAGAAGGTCGTGAAAGGCACGAGATGTGTGATTTTATTGTTTGTGGGCTAATTTCAATCTAACTCGGTTTGGACACTATTTTGACAAGAAAACAGCAACGCAATGTTAGAAATAAAAAAAAGTCAAAGATGGCGGCCATCTTCATTGTTTGTGGGCCAATTTCTATGAAACTCGGTTTGTGGCACTATTTTGACATTATAACAGCAACGCAATGTTAAAATAGAAAAAATCCAAGATAGCGGCCAACTTTTTTGTTTGTGGGCTAATTTCAATGTAACTCGGTTTGGGGCACTATTCTGACAAGATAACAGCAACGCAGTGTTAAAAATATAAAAAATCCAAGATGGCCGCCAACTTTATTGTTTGTGGTCCAATTTAGATGAAACTCAGTTTGGGGCACTATTTTGACAAGAAAACAGGTATACAATGTAAAAAATATAAAATCCAAGATAACGGCCAACTTCTTATTTGTTCTCCTTTTTTTCAACCGAGTAACATCGAAATCAACCTGAAAACAGAGTTGACTGCCCCTTTTGTGTTTTTTACCATTGCGTTGCTGTTTTCTTGTCAAAATAAATAATAAATATTTGACAACATCACATACATTGCTCCAATCCCAAAGTAAGTAGCTACAGCACTTGTGCTATGGAAATCAGAAACAACGGTGGTATGACACACACCCAGACCTGAGACAATATTGAAAAGTTCATTTTCTATATTGATCCAGCCGGGGATCGAACCCGGGACCTCAAGAGATGGTGACGCCTTGAAAACCGGCGTGCGAACCACTCGACCACGGAGATCGTCGAATAAAAAATAGAACCCAAAACCGGGTTTCATCGAAATAGACCCACAAACAGCAAAATTGGCCGCCATCTTTAATTTTTTATAATTTTAACATTGCGTTTTCGTTTTCTTGTCAAAATAGTGCTCTAAACCGAGTTTCATCGACACTGGCCTACAAACAACGCAGCTGGCCACCATCTAGGATTTTTATATTTTTAACATTGCGTTGCTGTTTTCTTGTCAAAATAGTGACCCAGACTGAGTTTCATCGAAATTAGCCGACAAACAAAAAAGTTGGCCGTAATCTATGAATTGTACTTGTATTTTTTTAGCATTTCGTTGCTGTTTTCTTATTAAAATAGTGCCCCAAACAGAATTTTATCGAAATCGGCCCACAATCAACAAAGTTGGCCGTCATCTTTAATTTTTTTATTCTTGTTTTCTTGTCAAAATAGTGCTCCAAACCAAGTTTCATCGAAATCGGCCCACAAACAAAAATGTTGGCCGCCATCTTGAATTTTTTTTATTTGTAACATTGCGTTGCTGTTTTCTTATCAAAATAGTACCAAAAACCGAGTTTCATCTAAATCGGCCTACAATCAACAAAGTTGGCCGCCAACTAGGATTTTTATATTTTTAACATTGCGTTGCTGTTTTCTTGTCAAAATAGTGACCCAGACTGAGTTTCATCGAAATTAGATAAAATTATAATTATCATCTATAATAGTTGCAAGAAAAACAAGAAAATAATAATAATAAATGAAAGTTTGACGAGTGACGGAATTTACTTTAATTCGGCCGCTTTTGCCCTAAATTCGAAAATTTTAATGCAATGTTGTTAAAAATATAAAAAATCCAAGATAGCGGCCAATTTTTTATTTGTTCTTCTTTTGTCAACCAAGTTACATCGAAATCAACCTAAAAACAAAGTTTTCTGCCTTTCAGAGAGAGTCTCAACCTTTTGTGTTTTTTACCATTGCGTTGCTGTTTTCTTGTCAAAATAGAACCCGAATCAAAAATTTATTTGCTAGACTGCGGTACATAAGGGTCTTAAAATATTTCATATGGTCACATCACATTCACCAGGAGCTGGCATGCAAAATATAATAGTGATAAATATAATATGTCAACATTAATGTCATTCAAAATTACAAGTCAAACCGGGTTTCATCGAAATAGGCCAACAAATAGCAAAATTGGCCGCCATCTTTGATTTTTTTATAATTTTAACATTGCGTTGTCGTTTTCTTGTCAAAATAGTGCTCTAAACCGAGTTTCATCGACACTGGCCTACAAACAACACAGTTGGCCACCATCTAAGATTTTTATATTTTTAACATTGCATTGCTGTTTTCTTGTCAAAATAGTGACCCAGACTGAGTTTCATCGAAATTAGATAAAATTATGATTATCATTTATAATAATTGCAAGAAAAACAATAAAATAATAATAATAATGAAAAATGAAAGTTTGACGAGTGACGCAATTTTCTTTAATTCGGCCGCTTTTGCCCTAAATTCGAAAATTTATGTCCCTGAATTCGACATAGAATAAAGGAAAATGAAGTCAGAAACTTTTAATGATATTACATAAATTTTAGAGTGCAAAAATTTACGTCATTATTATTATCAACATGCTTACAAAAATAAGCTTAGCTACAATAAAATATACATTATTATTACGTGGCTGAAAATAGAAAACTTTTTTACTTTTGCTTAGAAATAAGATTTCTATCGGTATTAATTACTAATGTTGTTTTAAAAAAAATCTTTACGTTTAGTAAAATCTATGTCTGGTACCACAACAGGAACAAATAAGTCAGTGTCAATTCCAAATCTAATCGTCAGTTATTTTGTTATTTTTCGAATAAAGGCAGCTGCTAAAATAAGGTCTAGCATTTGCTCATGATTACAATATATTTGACCAAGAAACAGGGTCGATATATTATGAAGAAAAAAGCCACGAGGTGAAAGCGAGCATTATAATTATTTCGCTGTAGTCCATCAAAAATGTTTGCTGAAATCACACAGGGTTCCATTCCATGCGATTATGCGCAAAAAACTTGCTTCCCTACTGCGGCGTCAACAGTGGCAATGGCATCCTGAAGGTGTTTGCATCCAGATTTCAGACCAACTGTCCCATTCAAAGGCAGAGGGCTGAAATAGCGACAGGGCTAAAAAGTAGTTACGGTATTGCTTACTAACATAGGTTTAAGAAAAAAAAATTACTAATTTAATGTTGAATTCATTGTAGTAGCATCAGAGATTCAAAGTTGAAAACCCTTGGGGGGCTGGTATTTGGCGTATTCACCCTACCATATACATATACTTACATTGAGTTATTTGTTAACTCGTCTGAACATCCGTGATTGGGAGACTGAATTATACAAGGTGCAATACTAAATAATATAGTAGAAAAAGTTCGACTCGCACCAGATCAATTCTCGGACGGGAATCGAACCCGCGACCTTTGGATATCCGGGACAATGCTTTGACCGCTGAGCTACCGAGTCAGATAATGGTTCGATTCCCGTCCGAGAATTGATCTGATGCGATTCAATTTTTTTCTACTACCTATATTATTTAGTTATTGTATAAAAAAACAGCATTGTGAATGCAAAAATCTCAAATTTAAAATACAAGGTGCAGCTGGTTGAAGCTCCTCTAGCACCACCCCAGATGGTCCTGGGTCATTGTTGCTTCTATAATACTCGTAAATAAAAAACTCTTAGTACCCGTGGCGGCGTAGTGGCACTGAATAAATAATAGTACAAGTGTAGTGTAGTGGTGAGACTAGTCGGCTTATATGCGAGAGTTCCGCAGTTCGATCCTCTGTCGTACCAAAGATTTTGATGGTTTTTACCATATTTCTAGAATGTTTACATATAAGCATGTAAACATTCTAGACACAATTCCACAATGTTATCTACATTTTTTTTGTGATCCAATCTGCAATCAGTTCTCTCAAAGAGTAAAATAATATATTGGGAAAAGAGCGCCCACTCGTGGCAATTTTTTGAAACACTGATTTGAAAGGCCATCTCTGCCTCTGGAGGTTTGAGCGGAACTAATGAAAAGAATTGCGTGAAATTATAATTGATGAAAATGTGTTTTTTCGTATATATTTTGTCGTTTTTGTAATATTCTTTATATAAAACAAAAATATTAATAAAAAAGAGTTAATCGAAACAAAGAACACAAAAAGAAAAATGTGATCTTTGCTAGGATCGAACTCGGATTTTGTCGAACGATGACAGTGTCTTGCATACGTTCCTTGGGTAGATAACCGCTACACTACTCAGACGTTGCTACAAGTGTCGAATTTACTAATTAGAACCTACTTTAAAATAAATAAATGAATTATAATAATTACCCTTTGAATTTACTATATTTTTGTTTTTTTAAAGCTATGCTTCGAAATTATTATTTTATTCGCTTTTTCGGCATTTTTCTTCCTCACAAATAAATCGCAACGCTGCCAGGCAAAAAGTAGTACGTGTCTGCTCGCGACGAGGCTCGGCGGCCGACTGAGGGGACGCGGGCGCCGTGCGACAGACAGGCAAGTGCGCAAACCGAACGTAATTTTGTGTTTAGGTATTTTTATTAAATTATGTATGTTATTATTTCAAAAAATGAGCCCAAGCATCCATCACATATTTAATGAACAATAAGAGGACACAAAAGATAAATGAAATTTTGGATAACTATTGAATGGTACAGCTTTTTAGTCTAAGAAACGTGTCTAAAAATGCGTAATTAGAGCTTACTTTGCGATTTTTTTCTATCGAGGAAAGTTAATCAAATCGTGTTTTCGGTCCCAAGGATTTATAGCAAATACCTTGAAGTATTATTGAAAAAAAATCCATCTCGTTTTTTGTGGATTTCGAATAATAAAGTTAAAAATTCCGAACACTATCCCACCTTCGCGCGATTGATTTTGGAGTGTATTTCGCCTTAAAGTAGGTAACGAACTCAGCGAGGAGCGTGAGGTACTCTATGGTGTGCCTCAAGGCTCCGGAAGTGGTCCATTGTGTTACCTGATCCATGCTAATAGCCTGACCGGTGTGCTGCAACACTGCTCTGCGTATATGTACGCAGACGATTTGTGCGTGCTGCGTGCCGGGACGGACCTCGATGAGACGTATCAGCTAGTTCAACATGATGTCGACGCTATAGTAAGATGGTCTCACGATAATGGTATCATACTAAATAGTAGTAAAACTAAACTCATGGTTTTACATTCACCCTACCTGCCTCTTAAAGAAACATCATTTTTGTTATACTCTCATACCTATCAATGCCTCCATAATAACAAAAAAAAATATTAAAAAAATTAAAAAACCCGCCTGCATAAAAAGACAAGTCAACTGAAAAGATGGAAACAAGATTAAATATTAAAGGCAATATAATAACATGCAGTCGGAGGCATGCATAAAGAAAGTGACGTTATGAATGATTTGAATTATATGCCTCCGACTGCATGTTATTATGTTGCCTTTAATATTTAATCTTGTTTCCATCTTTTCAGTTGACTTGTCTTTTTATGCAGGCGGGTTTTTTAATTTTTTTAATTTATTTTTTTATTTATATCTTTTTAGTTATTACATATTACGGTAATGATATACCTTTTTGAAATCCTTATAATAAGCCCTTTAATTTGACACCCATATTGTAGTATTCTAAAAAAAAAATTTTTTCCACTACGTATAATAGCACCGTACAGCCGCCATGTTATTTTTTTTATAACGCCACCTTCTTAAGAACACTTGGGCTGACGAGACAAATCTAACGATATCTTAATAACAGAAATCCATTCAGCCGTTTGAAAGATATGAGGTAATAAAGAATATTACATACAAACACACAAACATACTTACATACAAGATACGCTCGAAAAACATAACCCTTTCTTTGCAGTCGGATAAAAACACAAATAATTGTATTTGTGAACCAATTAAAAGGGTAAACTGTGTAACTTATCTTGGAGTTAAAGTCGATGAACACTTTTCTTGGTCTGAGCATATCAACTTTATTTGCAACAAATTAAAAACATTAGAAGGTAAATTTTACCACTTAAGCTACAGAGTACCGAAGAGTACCCTTAAATGTTTATATAAGTCTCTGGTGGAATCTATTGTGGGCTACGCTCTCGACTGCTGTGGTCTTACATTTAAAACTAATATAGATAAATTAGAAAACATGCAAATCCGAGTTTTAAAATTACTCGTAGATAAAAAAACCAAACACAAATATAACAATGATTATAGACAACTATTTAAAATTTGCCAAATTCTACCGGCTGGTCTAGAACACAAATATCTATTATTGGTTAACAATCACAGCGGCCGAGGGTGCGACTCCACTTTGGAACATATTAAACATAGACATGTAACTAGAGCCATGACACAACAGAAATTTGTAATCCCTAGGATCCATAATTACTATGGAGATAGAACTTTACAGAAGCGTATACCATATCTTCTCAATTCGTCACTTGAAACTATTAGATGTGAGATAAATTTAAACAAATATAAGAAATTATTAAAAGATTACCTATTCACCATTATTTAATTAGACTAAATTCTACATAACTTTTTCTTTGTAAGCCTAGATAGTAATGATTTGATCCTGCAGACAAACTGTCCAGAACAGTTTTGTGGGATACTGTTGTAAAGCTGTTTAATTATGTGTTTAATAAAATAAATAAAATAAAATAAATAATCTAATATTATTATATAACTACAAAAAGTTTGTTTATTTCTTTGTTATCGCTTTCACGTCTTCACTACTCTACGATCATCGTGAAATTTTTCATAAAAGTTGTCAGGGGTACAAAAAACCACATAGGGTACCTTTCATTCAGAAAAACGGCTGTTCCCGAAAGATGGAAAAATAACCAACCACCAACCAACCACGAAGACGAAGTTGTGGATTTTAGAAAATATTTTTTTTCTTTAATAGGTACCTAAACTCTAATCCCCGAAAATGGAATATACCAGACCAGAGTACCTTAACGTAATCATTCCTAATTGTAGAGCTATTCAAGCGTAACAAAATATCCATATACGAATTCCACAAGTCGTTATGAAAATATTGCCTACTTTTTTGGCAATATTGTCTTGAGAAACTATTCGGTCCTCATAGAAATAGCCGAGATTCATCGCTAGGTGGTTTTGTTATACAAGTCAAGCCACGTTTAGAGTAAACTGCATTATGTACGTACGTTATGGATTGGAGTGAAAGTGGCCCTAAAGAGGTGAAAACTTTTTTAATCAACTTTTTGAATAGCTTACCTTACAGCCACCTACGGAGTTTATTTCCCCAAAAAGTTCTTTGGTAAAACAATGTTTCGACGGACTGATAAAATCTGAATCTGATTAGTAACTTAAAAGTTACAAATGAACTTATTAGTTAATAGCAAAAATGTTTACGTAGTTCTACAATGCGAAGTGTGTGGAGGGGGCGCGGGATCAGACTTTTTCCTGTCCCAGCAAAAGTAACAACAACACATCCAGTAGATACAAACACACACATAATACAGCGGGCTGCAATTTATTATTTATATTCCAGTGAAAACTACCTGAAATTGTGCTACACACCACAGCTTGTCGTCCGACGGCGCGGCGACAACGCGAGAGTTACGCCGAGTTGCACACTGTTTCATAGGTTGCGCTTTTCCCGAGCGTCAAATATTCCGAATCCGAAGTCGAAATTCCGGTGGTTTTTTGTTCTTTTTTTCATATTTTAGATGTAAGTTAGTTACTTGTAAATATATTTATTTTTGTATTCTGTATTTTGTTTCGTACCTGTATTAAATGTATTGCATAAAATAAGTACCTACGATCATAGAGTAAGACGGGCTACGAAGCCTCCGCTGCTCGAAGCCTACGATGAACATTAACTCTTACAACTGTCAGAATACCAGCGCTGTTGCGGCGTGAGCAATGTTCTCATCGCAACAGGCTCGTCACACACCCTATTTTTAATTTTTTTAAATTAGTTTAAGTCCTACTTAGTTTATATTTTTTCACCTCTCCAGCACGAAAAGGGCGCTTTTGGCGCGTAAAAACTAGCAGCAAAATCGGTTTTTGCTGCGAGCGTGAGGCAGTGCTTTTTTAATTTCTAACACCAACTTTTAAAATAATAAAAATAAGAAATAAAGTGACAAGGATGGCACTTGTAAAATTTATATGTGAGAAAAGGATAGATAGAGTGTTTTATAGTGCCATACATGAATTAAAAAGTAAAAAAATAAAATGCACGGTTATACCAAGGAGTTTTCAATAAGGATTGTTAAAAAAAGAAGGTTGATAATTCGAAATAAAGAGTATGGACGTAATGAGGTCGCATGTCTCAAATATGAAATGAGAAAAATTTATGAAATTTATTAACAAATTATATGTTTTATGATTAAAAATAAATAAATAAGATGGGATATTAATGAATAAGAGAAAAACAGCGTAATGTAATCAAAACGACGGGAATCTATTTTACTGACTTTACTCTATGAACTTAGAAAAATAAGACCTATGAATTTTTTTTTTCAGCATATGCTTGATCGAACTATTTTTGTGATAAATTACAAAAATGAATGCGTCTACCGATGAAGATAGTTGTCTAACTCCAAAAGAGTTGAGTCATCAAGTTTCTAATGCTGAATTTAAGCTTTTTACCAGGAAAGTCACGTGAAAATTTTCTCGCTGGTAGATATGAAAAGTTGTATGTTTTACACGAGACCAAAATTTTGCTCTGCCTCGTACTTTTAAATCACTCACTGTGCTCAGTAGTCTATATTAGACTACTTCGCTAGTTCGTGATTTAAAGTCGGCACTCGCAGCACAAATTGATTTTGGTCACTTGTATAACAAATAACTATTTTTTCATTTTTCCTGTTTGTGATTTTTTTTGTGTGTGTGATATTGGCCAATAAACTTTTCATTCATTCATTCAAATATTTAAAAACTAAACTGTTTGCTGCATGTAGCTATCTACATTGCACATAATAGGTATCTTGATTGTAGGTATATACGGAAAATGAAGTAGCAGCGTAGGAATTAAATTGCTGATTAAAATACGAGTAAAACCTTGAATCGAAGCCTCTTTGTGCAAGAAAATTATTTGTAATTAACCATCTAACTAAAGCTTTGTCTCGAACTAGATAGTGGGAATGAAAAAAAATTAAAATACGGTTTTATTAGAAATTATGAAATTAGGTACCTAACAGTGAAAAAGTGTTATTTATTATGCTTAACGTTTTGGTTTTCCTTAGAATTTATTTCGCATGGAATAAAAACGAACCGGATTCCCGAGATGTGAAAATGTCTAGGTACACGGTGTGAATATTCACTTGAAAACTGCAATTCCATCTCATCTCTGCAACTGAAGGACGTCAGGCACACACTTTACAACACATCGTTCCACAGCGAAACATATTTTGGTCATAGAAATGAACTGGTAGGTGTACAATAGGTATTTTAATAGAATTTTATCATTCCAAAATTTGTTTATACTGGCTAACGATTATGACATCTGCATCAGCTCACACCCGAATCTGAATGTCTGCCAAGGAATTTGATAAGCTCACTTTGCCAGGAGTCACTGTATACAACGTGTTACAAAAATACTTCTAATGCCGAATATGGTAGATAGAAAATCGTGAAAAAAAACCGCTGTTTCATACATTTTCATATTTTCGTTATTAATTTTTGTATGAAACAATTTATATGAAACAGCTGATGTTCTTTCATGATTTACGAGTTGGTCCCATAGTATAAGTTGTTCAGTTTGTTGGTCTCTATTCTACCATATTCGGCATTAGGGGTAATTTTGTAACACTTTGTATATGAGTAACTTTTTGCGAGGATATTTTGGCATTCGTTGTGTCAACGCAAAAAGGAATGAAAATATAGGTAAGTCCAAATAAAATTTATGCCGTACGATCAGGTCGATATATCGCATTTTACTGTCTGTATGAAGAGTGAGTCCTGGCATGCATCGGTTGGTGAAAGTTATATCCGGCCGCGGGCGAGGTAAATCCAGTACCTACATACAAGGGTAGTGATATTATCCTCGCAAATTGGTAATGAACCTGGCGGCCATGTTTAAACCTCAAAAACGAAAAACAATTATAAAAAAATATATATGCCTGGACTTAATATATTAAATTACCTATTAGAATTTTATTGTGACACTAGCGACCGCCCGCGGTTTCACCCGCGTGGTTCCCGTTCCCGTGGGAATATCGGGATAAAAAGTATTATATGTTTTAATCTAGGCTATCTACTATCTGTGTGCCAAATTTGATCCAAATACATTCAGTAGTTTTTGCGTGATTGAGGTACAAACATTCAAACATCCAAACCCACAAACTTTCATATTTACAATATTACTAGCGGCCGCCCGCGACTTCGTCTGCGTGGAAAGATTTTTTTGCTATCCCTCGGGAACAATACTTTTTCAGGATAAAAGGTATCCTATGTTCTTCTCTGTATCCGTGACAACGTGTATGCAAAATTTCATGATGATCGGTTCAGTAGTTAAGACGTGAAGATGTAACAAACAAACAAACAGACAAACGGACTTTCGCATTTATAATATTAAGTAAGGATAGTAGGATATCATTTTTTCTTCCGGATGACGTCAGCGTGGATGTTAATAAAAGGTTAATAATATAGCTTTATTTGGCAATATACCCATATTACATAATACAAATACATGGTAAAATAAAAGCAAAAATGCATACTTACAAAATTAAAATTATCAATCTGTCGCTAGGACTTATCGTTATTAAAATAAATACCCTACCTCAAGCAGTCGTTTGCCACAGTGTGTAGTTTCGACCAATGACGGAAAAACACATTGTCTATATCACTATTAATATTTTTAAGAATAGATTTATCACTTTTGCCCGAATCTAGCCCAAAAAGACGCCGATCTTGACCGGAGAATGCCAAAGAAGTCGGCAACATTTACATCAGCAAACATTTCTTTAGCACTGCAATGTCTCGGCAACCTCATCAGAACCCTCATTCCTCTACGATCCACCGACGAGGCTCCACCGGTGGATCGAAAGATATTTTTTTTCCTCTTCAATCCACCGGTGGATCGAAGGATATTTTTTTTCCTCTTCGATCCACCGGTGGATCAAAGGAATTTTTCTTTCCTCTTCGATCCACTTGCTAAATAAAAAAGACAACAGTATAATTATTTGGCCAGCAAAAAATATTTGGTCAGCAACTGCTAATTTATTTAAAATTCGTGCTAGCCAAAAGTTGCTGACTACTATCATGTACTCGTGGTCCTACTGGACTAGGGCTTTTAGAATATCGTAGTGTCCTATCACAAAGTACTTGTTGTATGATCTGTGTGTCCTATTGTAGGTATCGATAGATAAGTAATAAAGAACGATTATTCCGAACCTAACCCGAAATCGTACTACTATTTTTTTTATATTTAATTACGAAATAATGTTATATTCAGTCAAAAGTACCAGGGCAATATAACTTAAAAGGAGTTATTTCGATTTATATTTTTGAAAAATTAAAGAGCTAAAAGAAATCTTCGCGACATGAAATCAAAATAACTCCTCGTAAGTTATGTTGCCCTAGTACTTTTGACTGAATATAACATTTCGCATGCCCTATCCTGCTTACCTTTTTAGTAGGGGATCAAAGTGGAATAAAAAATATTTGATTATATTTGAATCCACTTTTTGCCGTAAACCGGTGGAACGAAGAGGAAAATAAATATCCTTCAATCCACTGGTGGATCATAGAGGAATGAGGGCATCAGAATGAGGAAGCCGTCATTATACTGAACCCGAATGTCGCGGCGTCCAGCCTCCTTTGACTAATGACTGACAGACAGACGGAGGGTGACAGGGTTGACGTACGGGACGGACGGACAGATGACGATCGACAGAAAACGGAACTGGTAAAAAGACACTATCAGGGAGGATAAAGACGACCAGGACCGACCCTTGACCCGCAGGACGACAACTGCGACCATACAAAGTGGTCCCTAAGCACATTGAAAGAGCGTTTTGTATATTTCAACCAAAGTTGACACGTATAAAACGTTTGACAAAATGCCCTGAATAACATGACTTTGACGTCTCCCCCACTTCTGGCGAAGCGCCTCGCGAGCATATTGCAGTGCATTACGAGGGCTCTACGTTCTCTTTCCATGTCATCCTCATCACTCAGCCATTTTTAATTTTGCCTAAAGAAATAAGACTTTATTACTAAACTCTTAGTAGAGTCACAAGAGTCATCCTTAGCACTTACTAGAAAGTGCTCATTTTCTTATATCACATACGTAGTTCGAAACAATCTATAGTGAACTCAACAATTTTAGAGAGTTGACTCGTCCGTCTACATAAAATGGCCTTCAAGAAGTTTAATGGGACCACGGTAAAGAATTACCGTATTTCGTTCTCGTAGATTTCTTTAGCGTGATGGGACTCAACTCTACATTTTAATATAATATTATTACCTATACTACTACATCTACAGAAACGACTTGACAGAAACGACACTACCTTGTGTACAGGAACTGACAAAATATTCAACAATTAATAACTTTCACACAAAATCCATAATGTAAACATTAAAACTATTCGTGATTGAGAAATAAAGCCATTGTGAAGTATGTAGGTCAACTTGTTGAGATTTTCAAATGCTAACGTAAGTCGGTACAGGCAGTACAAGTTGCCTACTTAACAAAGCAAATTCTGCGATAAATTCGGACGAAAATTGGAAAAGTTCGCGGAGAGTTCAGGCTGTATTTATTAAAAATTTGATTAAGCACCAACCAAAACATTTAGCACACACGCCTCTAATAATTTATATTTTTCGTGATTTTATTTGATAACTCCCAGATCTCGAGTAAGTACCTAATTGCTAATTTGTGTTTGTCACTCTTATTTTCAGTTATGCTGGATTTTTCACAAAATCGATAATTTTTTATTCGTTTTTTCTGTGACAATAACTTAACTTATTTTGGGATCCCTTGTTTTTGCATAATGGATTTATACCTAATTTGATTTGGCATAACGGATTTGGCATATTTTTTTGTCATAATAATACTTTGGCATAATTGTTTTTTGGCATACTATTTATATAAGCATAATAATCATTTAGACTAAATTGTTTTCGCATAATGTTATTAGGCATATTGTCTATTCGCCTAATATTACTTAGACATAAAAATCAAAAACAATAAGAATAAACAATTTTACGTAACGTACTCATTTATTTTCTTACAAGAGGGGTATGTATTAAAATGCCGAAAATTTCATATTAATTTATTTACGACCGAAATATCGACGTATAAAACACCTATTTTCAAAATACCGAAACTCCTAAATATCGATATCCGATAGACCGTAACTTAAAAGATCGATTATTAAGTGACCGATAGTTCGAAATCCCGAAAGTTAGAATGCCGATAGTTCAAAATCCCAAAAGTCTGTTAGGTGCGACGACGAGCGAGCGTAGCGAGCTAGGAGGTGGTTAAGTTTCATTGCGACCTACAACGCACGAGCCGAGCGAGCGAAGCGAGCGTGCCGCGGTAGCGGTCGGCGAAGTGCCAGAACCGACCTGCTGGCATGTAACCCTCAATTAACCTTCAGTTTCTAAAGCTTCGGGATTTAGTATTTTAGTTAAAATGTCCTTTCGTAATTTTAAACGTACAGCCAAACAACCGTTCGACCATTTGATTTTCGGTGTTTCGTCCATAGATCTTGTAAAATTCGGTGTTTTCAACTTCGGCATTATAAATATATACCCCTAGCCACGCATGTGATGTGACAAACAATATTTATATTTATTACAAGTGTAAATTTTTAGCAATAGCTTTTAAATGTGTAAGTTTCGAAGTGTATTCATTTTTTTTGTTTATTAAAATATGCGTTAATAACATTATGCGTGTTACAATTTATGCTAAAGAATATTATGCTTAAACATGATTATGCTTAAATTAGTTATGCCTAAAAAAATTATGCATGAGCTGTTATGACTGAGTAATATTTTGCGTAAACATCATTCGGCGAAATCATATTATGCTAAGACATATTATGCCTTAAAATTTTATGCAAATACATAGGGAACCACTTATTTTATTAAATTAGTTATTAACTTACAATTCCGTAGTTAAACAAAGAAATTATTTTTATTTTTCATAATAGGGAATATGCATAAGTCACCGATTTTCCTAAAATTGAGCTTGATCGCTGCGGACACTTGTAAAAACATGATGGAACAGAAAGAAAAATAAAAAAAAATGATTATTTTCGTTTTATCACACGATGAAATCAGGGGAAAATGACGATATATTTTTTTCGTTTTCGGATATAATGCACTTTACAGTCAGATAGAATATCGAAAAAGAAATAATATTTTGTATGACACATATCTACTTAAACGCAAAATTTAGGGAGATAATTGAAGATTATTGGCTAACTCCATATTAAACGCGCCCGAAACACACCGAAACGTGATGTGTGACGTCACCGTTTTGTATAGAGCGTTTTCGGCGGGAGCTGATGCGTGCTAACTTCAAGTAACTATATTACGAGAAAAAAACGCAAGAGACAAGTTTCAATATTACAGTTGATTTTCTCACGCATTATACTATTGATTTTGATTAAAAAAAAATTTGATGCATATTCCCTATTGAAAATTGTTTTGTACCTGTGTTACAGAGAAGGTGCTATAGATAAAGTCCTTTTGCTGAATGTTTTTACAGAAGATTTCTAGTTATTTTTCTGTTTTACCAATGTAATCGGTTTTAAAATTAACCCAATGAAATATACGACAATAATAGCAAGTATTTGTTATTAAGCTATATTAATAGCTTCGAGTATTCTAATGTAAAAATATCACAACTGTTATGACCAAAATGTGAAAACTACTACTGCGATATCTCAGAAACGTCTAAATCACAGAAAACCATAGGTACGAGGGGATTTCAAAGTATTCTCGGTATCGGGATTTTCTGGTTAGTAATAAGGGTAGTACTTGTCTATGGTTCTCTTACGACATTATCCAAGGTGGCAATTAGAATTTTCAAAAATTTCGTCAGTTTACTATGGTTCGTTTTTTCACAATCGTGGTTCGAGTGAAACAAAATGCGAAATGTTGACCTAAATCGACCACGGAGGTGCTTCATTCACTCGGCGCGCGTTGCCAAGGTATTAAGGAGTGTGGTTTCCGAGAGATCCATCAGCCACCTTACAGCCAAGATCTGGCACCTATAGTGACTATTTTTTGTTCCTGAAGCTGAAAAAAAGACCTTCGTGGAGAGCGATTTTCTGACGATGAAGAGCTTAAGGCGATTATGGGCTATTATTTTTCAGAGATGGAAAGTTATTTTTTAGAGGGTACTGAAAAGGTGATTTCTCGTTGTAAGAAATGTATTGAGGTTCCAGGGGACTATATAAAAAAATAAAATTATTTTAGGTTTTTCTGCCTTTTCCTTAATATCCTTCGAGCAACGAAGGCTTCGTTCGTAGAAGCCCGTCTTACTCTAAGTTCATATCCATACCGATAACACTTTGAACTCCCCTCGTAGGTACTACTTTAGCTAAGCACTCTCGCTCTTTTATTAAAACGGTCCTATTCGAAATAGTTTGGAGGCCTGGAACGCCCAAGTGAGCCAATTTTCCAACAGAACAAGCCATGTGGTGGTAATAAGTGGAAAACTGCTGTTCAACGGGTCACTAGGCTGCATTTATTCACGATCGCGGCTGGGAATGTCTAATTTCATGAACACCTCGGTCGTACTTTTTTATTTGCTCTGAGTCGGTCGTAGCAACCAGCTAAGAATTATTCTACGGAGGAAAAGTGGTTCAGTCATCATTAAAATAGAGATCTTTTTACTTTACCTTAAAAATTAAAACAGTTTTTTTTTAAATACGTTTTAAATAATAATAAAAATATGATTACTTAGTAGATATTTAGTTGCAGTAAATTAATTTTGATTTTGAATAGGTAAGGTATAGGTAGAACTTTTTTACTGGAAGTAACTACAGTATATTCACAAATGAATCCTGCAGAAAAACAATGTTGAGAATAAAGTTTATAAATAAACTCGAAAGGACACACCAACACATTTACTGAATTTTATGCAAACAATTTCGTAAAAAAGCTCGCGGTCCTTTCTCAGCTGTTTCATAATAAAAACAACACATTCGTATGAACATTAACTGTCTGAAGGAATGTCAGCGAAATGTAAAGCCGGGTAGCACAAAGCTTGCGGCTTTGCGATTGTTCACGCTGTAGTGATGTCAGGGAAACTCGATAGATCACTATTAAAAATTCACATAGGTGAATTATCAAAACTCAAATAATTTATTCAGTCTAGGTTGTTACAAAGTACTTGTGAATGTCATATAAGCTACGTCATCGGTTTTCCAAACTCTAAGCAGGAGACCTTGTAACGAGAATAGTCTAAGCGGTCACGGGATTTTTGGTAACGATCAAGGAAAAGGTAAGTGAATGATGTCAGTCTGCCTGCTTTCAGTGGTTGCAACTTCGAGTTATAGCGCTTATAAAAGGCTTCATTATTACGAAAAAGTAACGATCAGAGAAATGGTTAGTTCTAGTACCTATTCAAAGTATAGCGTCTCCGTAGCTGAAACGATGTGGTCTGCCGGCTCTGTGGTTGCATTTCAGAGCTATGACGCGCGCAAGTTGCGCCACCGAGGGGACCACTCTACAACCCATGAAAATGAATCTAACCTTTTCCTTGATCGTTACCAAAAATCCCGTGACCGCTCAGTCTAGAAGAACCGGCAAGAAGAGTGTCAAGGGCTGCTTTTTTCTGTGGTGATAATTCACAATATAGTAACAAAACAACCATCACATAAATAGTCCATCATTAGATTGTGGATCTACTTAGAGATTCATCTACTATGTTTTTGAATTTAAGATCTAGTATTTGGCCGTTATTTGTAATTCTGTTTAAAGTTATTACCACGTTGATCAGTGTTGGATACTATTTTATTTACCATCGATATGATATGACTAGTAGGTACACCACTATCGCAGCGTTTGCCCTGCCTGCAACATAGTAAGTAGTCGCTCTCTTGTTCTCGAGCAGCAATACTCCAGAATGTGGGCATACGACTAAAAAATAGCATGTATCTTGTCCCATACGACGTAAGGTCAAGGGTTAATAGTAAGTAGGTTTATGGTATCTTCTTGTAGTGATATGAAAAGTTCGTGACTGGTGCATTTTTAAGTTAATAACTGACAGTAAAAAGGATATCTCTAGCTTTTTATTGAAATACACGTTAATCTGTCAATTCTTTAGTTAATCCTTGTTTTATTAGGGCAGATGTTTTCCTATGTTTTTTTTTATTTTGACTTACCACCACTCTATGTAACTAATTAGCATTAAAACGGTCAAAACGGTCTATGGATATCCAGGATGTATGTGGATATCCATCCTTTAGCCATCAGATATTGGATGGTTAGATAAGTATGATGTTGAAATATCTATCTTATAATAAATCTAATTTTTACTTCAGTAAACAGTATCTTCCTTATAAAGTAGGTATTCTATTGTATCACAAAAATTTCACAAACAAGCTATTATGATCACATGACAAGTTAATGGATCCACTCTCGCTGATATCTGAGAGGTTCAATGTCAGACATTTTCGTCGTCGGCTAAATAAAATAATAAATATGTTTAAGGCAGCTAAAGGTTCATCTATTACTTACGCTCCATGCAAAGTCCAAATTAAGGAAATGTTCTACTGATGAAATTTACTCAAAAAGATATGAGGCGGATTATGAGAAAATTTGTGTTTCCCATTTTATTTACTCAATAGGTAGCTAGACGCGCCCGTATTTTGTTGGATGGAGGGTTCAACATTTTTGATTTGTGTAAATATAATAAGTTTGATTGGAAGAACACTCCCTGAAAGGATGCCAATGATTCCAATTTAGAACCTTTAATTAGAAGTACCTACTGTAGACCTACCTAAACATTTTTTTCTTTAAACTTGAACTTCGTACCTCCTGTTTTGGGTAGGTACCTATTGCCACAAAAATCGGGAAAAAGAAAACGAGTGAACAATTGAATCTTGATAACACCCCGATTCGCGACAATCTATTTCTTTACAGTGACTAAAAGATCCCACCTGCTCCTTTTGTAAGACACGGATTGAATGGGATGAACATTTTTTAAATGAAATCATTCTGGATACACTCGAGAGCAACGTACAGGGTTGTTATTCAATATAACGTATTTTTATCCAACTGGAAGAGGGTTATGTTTTTCGCGCGTATCTTGTAAGTAGGTATGTGTGTTTTATCGAATTAAATTTACAGTACCTACCTACTCCGATCACATGAGTACCTATACCTAACTCATATATAGTTAAGTTATATTACCACAAGCCATCACATTATTACATATTCATAGTAAAAACTAAAGTGGGTTATCCTGTTAACATTTTAATAAATGCAGAAGTGAGTTTGTTTATTTATTACGATTTCACGTCGTAACTAAGTACTTTTTAACCGATCATCATGGAATTTTGCGTAAGTACACGAAGTCAGGGGTATAGAAAGGGACATGGGTACCTTTCATCCAAAAAAAAAGTACTATCACCTAGGGATAGGCACAGATAATTGTCAACACAGACGAATTCGCGGGCGGTCGCTAGTTGTTTTGTTGATTTTGATTTCCGATTGACCATAAAATTGGTATCGCAAAGTAAGGCGTTCGCATTAATTCCTAAGTACACAAGCATTTAATTAAGCATAACGTTTCGAAACGATTTTCCTTAATATGTAGATTATAGTAACAGCTGTAATATAATAAACCTTCCCCTAAAGCCTGTCGACCCAATTTGAGTCACTTGAATCGCGCAAGTGTCAAAACTTGATTCGACCTTGACCTATGTATGAGAGCAAAGTCGAATTTAAGTAGCTACTTAACTTGAAAGACGGATCTTAATTTTTATATCGAATCAATATTTTCAAAACTACATAAGTTATAAATAAATAAGATAAAAGATTAGTTAAATATCTTACCTAGTATTATTTATTACAAAAAAATAACATCAGGCAGTGCTTCTCACATTAAGAAAATATTTTCAGGTTTAAAGAATTCAAAGTATTTTCCTTATGTTTTATCGTTTTAAAAGCCGGATAATTATCTTTCTAACTTAATTTTTTACTCTAAAATATCAAGGCTGAAATTGCGAGAGCTTATTTAAAAAAAAAATTGACTTGGATTTTTAATACTTACCTATCTTTTTTGGTAGGTTTATGACTAATATTTTATAATACAGATATTATAGGTAGGAATAAGAAATACTTTGCGTATTGATGGATGCCTTTGCCATGGTTGAGTAGCATAATAAGACAATGTTTTTTTAGGGTTCCGTACCCAAAGGGTAAAAACGGGACCCTATTACTAAGACTCCGCTGTCCGTCTGTCTGTCTGTCTGTCTGTCTGTCTGTCACCAGGCTGTATCTCATGAACCGTGATAGCTACACGGTTGAAATTTTCACAGATGATGTATTTCTGTTGCCGCTATAACAACAAATACTAAAAATAAAATAAAATAAATATTTAAGTGGGGCTCCCATACAACAAACGTGATTTTTTTGTCGTTTTTTGGTACGGAACCCTTCGTGCGCGAGTCCGACTCGCACTTGGCCGGTTTTTTTATTTAAGTATTTACAGGGTGTTTGGTAATAGCCTTATAAAGCCGAATACGGTGGATAGGGACCAGCAAACTGAACAACTTTTACTACGGCACCTACTCTGAAATCGCTAAAAAAAATAAGCTGTTTCATACAAAAATTAATAACGAAAATATCAAAAGGTATGAAACAGCTCATTTTTCTTCGCGATTTCAGAGTTGGTCCCATAGTAAAAGTTTTTCAGTTTGATGGTCCCTATCCACCGTATTCGGCTTTATTTACCAAACACCCTGTATTTTGAATTCAAAACGCATGCGATCATCAGGTATTTTGTTAGACCAAAAATAAGTTTCTACATTACGCACAAGTAAGTACTGAAACTCAAGCTAATCAAGTGTTCAATAACTAAACTCGTACGTGAACGTGAGTTAAATAAATATACGAAACGGCTTTTTTCCTCTTTCAAGATCTTCCTTCCTAATAGTGTAACTCCAGTATTATCGCGTCGCTCGTACATTGCTGGGTCAATACAAAATACTCCCACGACTGTCAATAATAAACAAGTGATGGATATACACAGATTTTCATATTGAAAGAGATCGTGATAGAAAATACCCTTTAGTTGCAGTAGTTCGGTTGTTAGTCCGGTTAACCGAACTAATGAAACCTTTTAGTTGCATTAATAATAATAATAATAATAATCATTTATTTCGACCAACTTTGGATCATACATGGAACATAACATAATAATTAAAATTAGAATTACAATTTATAATAAAAATAAATAATAAATCAAGTATACATTAATTGAAATAAATAATAAATAATCAAAATAATAAATTCACCAATCGTTGGTAGTCAGTACATGTATCATAGAGCAATGATTCATGTACTGACAGTCAAAACGCTCAGAAAACAGCTTCAGGATGCTGTTCCGGCTAGCCCTGACCCTGCGCGCCAGTGATGTGCACCGCTTACGCATTGTAGTGAAAAAACAGTCTACGCGGTATTGTGCAAACATCCCTGACGCACTGCAGAACCGAGGCAGCCCCAACAGCACCCTAAAGGCATTGTTGAATTCGACACGCAAGGCACTGTACTGTTTTTTGGTGTAATTAATTGTTCGGTGATTTAAATCAACCGAACTAATGCAACAAAAAAGTTGCATTAGTTCTGTTGATTTCAATCGACTGACCGAACTGTTGCTACTATTAAGTGTAGCACTACTCAAATGTAATTTTTTTGTTATATTAAAAAATAATGAAAATTACAGAAGTTAACTTTCTCCATATTTATGAGATCCTGGTACTTCGGTGACGTATTACAAAGGAAAGAAAAACGTTAATGAAAATTGCAAAATAAAATAAATCAAAATTTATAAATTAAAAACATACAACCGAATTAATAACCTCGTCCGTTTAATTTGTTGAAATCGGTTAAAAAATAGTAGTGCCACTTGCTCTGTAGTGCCATGGGTAAAGATTTCTATTTATAGTTAGGTTAACCCGGACTATCAACCGAACTATTAACAGTTAATAGTTGCAACAGTTCGGTGATTTAAATTAACCGAACTAATGCAACTAAAAAGTTGCATTAGTTCGGTTAACCGGACTAACAGCCTAACTACTGCAACTAAAGGGAAAATACTCGTACCTACTCCAATGCCTATACCCAGCAGTGCAGCATCATGCGGCTGATATGATGATGATGATGAATATATATACTTACAGTCCAGGATTTTGTTAGCATTTTCGCGGTGAAACCAAAACGTTGATGAAAATGTGTTTTCCTTTCATATTGTTTATGCGTAAAAAATTGAATGACTGCCTATCTAAATATAAACAGGTAGCAGATGGCAGAATAATTGGATATCTGATAAGATTTCCATTATTTTGATTCAACTTCAGAAACAACACTGATATTCAAAAATATTTGTCCCAAAATTGTTTTGATTACCTTTTAAGAAAAAAGTGTGTTTGCAGATTGCAATATTTTGTTAAGCAGTGGATTATTTTTTATAGATAATTGATATCGTTTTATTTCTAAATTCAGAATGCTATAACAAATAATGCTTTTCAGTTCTGGAAATGATGTTCTTTCGATGTTTTTTAGGTATTTTTATGACTTATATGCGAAAGCCAATAGCTGTGTGTATCAATGTGAAATCAGTAAAACAATGTTTTTTTTTCGGAATAAGTAGTTTTTTCGGAAAATCGGAAAAACTGACTAAGTACTTAAAACTTTTTCTTTGTCTCAGTACTATCTATTCTGTACTCAAAGAATGTACCTACATTAAGTGATCGGTTATTTTTCAAGTACGTACAGTCAGCAACGAAAGTCACATCGCAGTTTAATACTTTGTAATAGCAACTTTTTTGGCAGATGACTCACTTTTGGAAGATTAATCAAAAATGATGGTATGACAAAGCTCTAAAATGCTAAACAACTTTCGTCGCCGACTGTACAACATAGCTTTTCGCAGTTTTTGTTTCATTGCGCTCACTGCTTAGCATAATTAAAATTTCTTATTTTTGCTTATTTCTGCTTTACGGTCCAGTTTACACTTCTGTAAGGTAAAATACAAATAAAACAGAATATTTCCATCTTTATCTCATTGTTGTAAAGTTAATACATTTTTACAATAATTGCAATCGTCTTATAATTAACAACATTTATGTTATTTACAACATTTCCTTTATCATTTGGCAACAACCTTGAGCATAATCTAGTTGAGTAATAATTATTTACCTACTAGTATAACAGCTAACATCAAATTGTGACTAGGTTTGCGCAATATTAGTATGTATGGTTTTGACGCAGATCGTCACTTTCGCAAATGGTCATTCATCGCGAAAAATTTGGTCACTTTCGCAAACGGTCACTTTCGCAAAACGTCACTTTCGCAAAATGTAATTCAATTTTTTTCTTTTTTCTCAAAATTGTGAATGACATTCTGCGAAAGTGACGTTTTGCGAGAGTGACCATTTGCGAAAGTGACCAAATTTTTCGCGATGATCATTTGCGAAAGTGACGATCTGCGTCAAAACCGTATGTGGTTAATGAATACTTATTCGATCATTAAGTTATTTCAAATTATACTTTGATTATTGTTTCTTTACATTTGAACTTTAAAAAATATTATTACCTATGCATCTGTCCAATCTCCGTCAGTTATCAAAGTACTATATTAAAGTCATAAAGAATGTATTCACAGCAAATGAATAAATGCTGTGTTTTCATAGGATATATACACATCATTTATTCATGTTATCTATATTTATACAATGGATTTTTAACAATTGAAATCAGCGGCCAACGTTATGTCAATAACTGAGCCAATGAAATTAAAATTTTCACCGTGACTTGTAGGCACACCAAATATTGGCCGCTATTTATATTCATAAAAAGTTTTATTCAATATTTGGCCAACGTTCCAAAGTTTGGCACATACTTTTACAATCAAGCTTTCAATAACAAAACCAATTAAAAATTCTAAAAAATAACTTTCTACTTACATTGTTAATTGACTTATAAACATTGAAACAAATCATTTCACTCGATTAACTGAGTAAATTATAAATTTTGGCATCGCAGACAGTACTGATCTAAACTTGCTTAATTCTTACAATTAGTCAAAACTTTATCTAATGGCAAGAATAAGTTAACCATTTTATTATTTAACTTCGTAACAAAGCTTTGTAAACTTAGTTTGAGAAAGGATATAAGAGTACTGGTTCTATGGGCAACAGCGTCGCACAAAATTTGTGTGCGCGCGTATCGCCCCTGCACGAACTAAACGTAAAGCTAGGGTTTCCTAGGATGACGGTGCCGTCATATTACGGCCGTCATTTAGTGCCGTAGAACGTTGTATGTGTAAACAATATGGCGCGGTTTCTGATGTTATGGTGTCGCCATATTGTTTAGGTAGACAACATTTAACCCCGCTATATTACGGCCGTAATATGATGGCACCGTCATTCTAGGAAACCCTAGCTTAACAGTGTGAGACGGGCACGGCGTGCAAGTGATTTTAACCTTAGGACTAGTTAAGCGACGCTGTTGCCCATATGGTAGGTACACGAGGTCAGTAATCTATAATAAAAGTAGATAACATATTATGGAAAACAAATATTTGGGTATCTATCTAGATTATACCGTAGTCACTTTTAAACCTTTTTATCAATAGTGGTAGTCAATAGTGGTTTCGTGTATGTATTTTCATTAACAAACATGGGTGAACAATACAAAAAATGTGGTCCTTATCTAGTTTGCAACGAAACATTAATTGTATTTAATGAAATAAGGTCACGACTCACGATGAATTTTGTTTCAAAATTAGGAAGTTTTACCATTCTTCTTTTATTACACAAATAAAATTCAATTCAAAATTCATCTTTTGTTACAAATAACTTGGCGTGTCCCAGTACCTAGGTCTTTTTATATTAAAGAAAAATCAATTGTTTGAATACAAGAACATTGATATTGTATTTCAACACAACATTACTGCTCTATATTTAACATTCACGACTCTAGACTATAAAAAAATAAAAATAATAAATTAATAAATTAGATACAAACATAACAGAAACTGGCCTTTTATAGGCTATTTACAATTCTATGTCCTCCTTTCAATGACGAAGAATCCATACAAGACGATTTCTATCGGGTGCCTTTTAGAAATCCCACCCTACCAATCCACTATGTAGAGACACAGTCTGTAGAGACCTCTGATTATATACGTGTCTAGATAGTTTGCGCTTTTGTTAAACCAAATGGGCCAGCTTTTTTAGGATGGTGTGCATTTTTAGCATCATCGCGTCCTAAGAGTATTGTAATAAAAAAAACTATGGCCGCGTCACACTACTTACAATGTCTGTGTGTTTTTATCAGCCAAAAGTTAGCTGATATATCTTTAGGCGTTTTGCCACACGAACTTCTATCTAACGTAGATCATAGCATTTATGTATAAAGGGTTACCTTTGCCATAATTTCACCCTCGCCACTGCCGCCTTTACAGCTTTAATCGCAAATAAAAATATTGGACAGGGTATTCTATATACCCTGATATCCCAAATACCACCTTTCAATTATTTCACCACCAATTCCTACTAGTCGTCACAAAGTCCCGCTGTATCTCGATTAATTAATTCGTTGTTCCCACCTAGACGAAATTAGACTCTAAGTGGGTGGCTTTAGAGGCGTATTTCCGACGTGTAAGTTGTTCAGCTGTGGCAGAAGGATGGCCGCCGTGGAGATGGCGGTGACGAGAACGAATACGGCGAGGAGTGCACGGTCTGCTACTACTGCCACCTGCAATTAATATACTTACTTTAAAAATGCATTTATTAATGCTCATTGCTCAAATGAAATTGAATTTGAAAGATAGGCTTGAAACGCTAGTTTTTTTACATTCTCTTTGGATAGGCTTAAATGTCTTTAAAAAGTACAAGAACAAACTTTCGCAAAAGGCGTACAAAGTCGACGCCTATATCGATTTGTTTGCTTTTTGTTTTTAGAAGTACTCATATAAATTTTTAAGTCGAAATGTCTATTGAATATTATTTTTCCATACAAAATATGAATCCCATTTCACCTCTTTAGGGTTGAATCATGGCACCGTGTTGGACTTCACAATCAACATCTCATAAAACCTTTTAACGACATCCATATCGATTTTTATGTTTATTTACCCAATAACCCCCAAGGGGTTGGGTGTTAGTAAATAAACCTTAAAATCTTCGGAAAATCACGAAATGCGTGTGTTTAGTAAGTTTTTAAAAGTACTTTTACGAAGTTTCAAGTTAAAATGACTTTTAATAAAAAAAACATACAAAATAAGCCCCATTTCACCCCCTTAGTGGTTGAATCATGGCCACCGTGTTGGACTTCAAAATAAATACCGTATCGAGTTTGGGCTTTTTACTCCATGTACCACTTAAGGGGTTTATTTTCAGAAATTTACGAAATATATATTTGATCATTTGTTTATAGAAGTACTCCTACGAAGTTTCAAGTCGTAATGTCTATTTTACGTTTTTTCCATACAAAGTTTGAACCCCATTTAACCCTTTAGGGGTTGAATAATGTATACCACTTAAAAATGCCATTTTCGCAATCAATATCCCACAAAACCTCGATAATCATACCCATATCGATGTTACGCTTTTTTACCCATTTGCCCCCTAAAGGGTTGAGTTTCGGAAAAGCACGAAACGCGTGTTTGCTTATTTGTTTTAGAAGTTCTCATACGAGGTTTCAAGTTGAAATGTCTATTTTTTTCCATACAAACTTTCTACCCCCATTTCAGCCCTTTAGGGGTGGAATTTCCAAAACTCCTTCTTAGTGGGTGTTCACACTGTATAAAGTATCTATGTACAAAATTTCAAGTCTCAAGGTTAAGTGGTTTGGGCTGGGCAATAGTCTGTCAGTCACCCCTTCACTTTTATATAAGAGACTAGCTTCCGCCCGCGACTTCGTCCGCGTGGATATTAGAGAAAATCCTTAGGGAACTTTCAACCAGGATCCGACCAGCTGTTTTTACGCGATTAGTGTCCGGGTCCCCGCCAAGCGCACTGCCTCGCGAGGCAAAACGTTTGCCGCGTGTGGCAGGCCTCGCGCGAACGACATCGACATCGATTTTCATGTTAACTTACCCCATTTACCCCCTAAGGGATGATTTTCAAAATAACAAAATATGTGTTTGCCTTTTTATTTTTAGACATGCTCCTACGAATTTAAAAGTTGTAATGTCTATTTTATATTATTTTTCCAAACATAATTTGAACCCCATTTTCACCCCTTTAGCGGTTAAATCATGTCCAGTCCACCGTGTTGGACTTCAAAATAAATGTCATTTTCGCAATCACCATCCCATAAAACCTCAAGAACGACATCCATATCGATTTTTATGTTTACTTACCCCATTTACCCCCAAGGGGTTGATTTTCAAAATCACAAAATAAATGTTTGCCTATTTATTTTTTGAAATGCTCCTACGAAGTTTAAAATTGTAATGTCTATTTTATATTCTTTTCCATGCCAAATTTGAACCCCATTTTCACCCCTTTAGGGGTTTAAATCATGTCGACTGTGTTGGACTTCAAAATAAATGTCATTTTCGCAATCGTCATCCCAGAAAACCCCAATAACGACATCCATATCTATTTTAGCTTTATTTACCCCATTTCATCTCCATAGGGGTTGAATACCAATAACAATATACGTTGTGTTATATATCTATCCATAAGCCTAACTTATAAATTTAGCGATTTTTACGTCGAAAATTAAGGATTTTCTTCTATAAACAACTTCATCCCCCTTTTCACCCCTTTGGGGGTAGAATTTTGAAAAACGCTTAGACACGTTTTTATTAATTTTTGATCATCAGCCTAAACACAAAATTTGAAGATCCTAGCTTCAAAACTGAGGGACTTTCATACAAACATTCATCCCTTATTTCATCCCCTTAGGAATGGAATTTTCAAAAATCCTTTCTTAGTGGATGCCTACACCATATAAGGTATCTATGTGCAAAATTTCAAGTCTCTAGGTTCAACGGTTTGGGCTGTGCGTTGATATCTCACTCAGTCAGTCAGTCAGGACTTTTAATTTTATATATATAGATGATGACTAGCTTCCGCCCGCGACTTCGTCCGCGTGGATATTAGAGAAAATCCTTAGGGAACCTTCAACCAGAATCCGACCAGCCGATTTTATGCGATTAGGCCGGTCCCCACCAAGCGCGCTGCCTCGCGAGGCAAAACGTTTGCCGCGTGTGGCAGGCCTCGCACGAGGCTGCGCGCTTGGAGACCCATAGTTAGCGACCACGTTTCACTGCCGTAAGTCATTTTATATTATTTTTCCATACACAATTTGCACCCCATTTTCACCCCTTTAGCAGTTAAATCATGTCCACAGTATTGTACTTCAAAATAAATGTCATTTTCGCAATCACCTTCCCATAAAACCTCAAGAACGACATCCATATCGATTTTTATGTTTACTTACCCCATTTACACCCTAAGGTTGATTTTAAAAACCACAATATATATGTTTGTCTATTTATTTTTGGACATGCTCGTACGAAGTTTTAAGTTGTAAAGTATATTTTATATTGTTTTCCATACCAAATTTGAACCCAATTTTCAGCCCTTTAGTGGTTAAATCATGTCGACCGTGTTGGACTTCAAAATGAATGTCATTTTCGCAATCGTCATCCCAGAAAACCCCAATAACGACATCCATATCTATTTTAGGTTTATTTACCCCATTTCATCCCCATAGGGGTTAAAATACTACCAATAACCATATACGTTGCGTTATATTTCCATCCATAAGCCTAAATTATAAATTTAACGATTTTTACTTTAAAAATTAAGGATTTTCTTCTATACTCAACTTCATCCCCCTTTTCACCCCATCGGGGGTAGAATTTTGAAAAACGATGATACACGTATTTATTAATTTTCAATCATCAGCCTGAATACAAAATTTGAAGATCCTAGCATCAAAACTGAGGGACTTCCATACAAACTCTCATCCCTTATTTCATCCCCTTAGGGATGGAATTTTCAAAAATCCTTCCTTAGTGGATGCCTACACTGTATAAGGTACCTGTGTGTAAAATTTCAAGTCTCTAGGTTCAGTAGTTTGGGCTGTGCGTTGATATCTCACTCAGTCAGTCAGGACTTTGAATTTTATATATATAGATAATTAAATGTCTTTTCCTGTTCCGGGCCTGCTGGAAGAGATTTCAATATGAAATAAGCTGTGCCTTTGTACTTTTCTTCTGTCCATTACTTTTCTTTCAACATTGTGTGTACAAAATGTATAAAATAAAATAAATAAATAAATAATATAGCAATATAAATATTAGGTCTTTACCTATGAAATTGCCGTTTTGTTTGAAAAAAGTTAAAGTATTTTTTTTTCGAACTTATTTATTTCTTTTATTCAAAGTAATCACCCCTGCAATCAATGCATCTTTGCCAACGCTGTGGCAGTTTATGGATGCCCTTCTTGAAAAAATCAGCTGGACGGGAGACAACAAACTCTTCAAAGGCGTTTTGTACTGCCTCTCGGGAATTGAATTTTTTCCCGCTAAAAAGTTGTCCAAATTTTGGAAAAAGTAATAGTCGGTAGGCGCAAGATCTGGTGAGTATGGCGGATGAGGGAGAGCTTCCAACCCCAACTCATGCAGCTTAGAGACGGTCTGTTGTGCAGTATGGGGTCGCGCGTTGTCGTGAAGTAGCAGTGGGGCACCCATCTATCAAGCTTTTTTATCTTGCCAATCTGTCGCAAATGGACCAATATTGTTTTGATGCTAACATCAAAAGCTGCTGCCAGCTCAGCTGTAGATTGCGATTCATCTGCTTCCACAATCGCCTTTAATTCATCATTGTTGACCAAAGTTTCCGGACGACCACGAGGTTCATTTTTCAAGTCAAAATTCCCAGAACGGAACCGAGCAAACCAATAACGGGTTGTACGTTCGTTTGTACAGTTCTCTCCGTAAACGTCGTTGATGTTACGTGTCGTTTGTACCGCGTTGGTGCCACGACGGAACTCATATTCCATAATTACACGAAATTTCGAAGTATCCATTATGAGGAAAAATGTTGAAATGTAATGAAAATACAACGCTAATCAATAAACAGAAGACTGATTTTGTAAATAGAATGTCATATTTTTAAAACAAAATTAATTTGAATTTAGAATTCATAGCCAATCAAAACTTTTTGTTGTTTGAAAAAGTCTGTACTGCAATACGGCAATTTCATAGGTTACCTATTATAAGAGAATTATAACAGCATGTTAATTTTCACCTACATATATTCATGCTTGAAGTTATCGCTTTTGTCCAGAAACCACAATCATATTTTTTTTCCACTCGGACATTGTGTTGTGTGCTCTACGATCAAAATTTTCCCGCAAAACTCATTAATTATATCTTGCTTTCTGAAGCGATATATGCGCCCATTGTATATGTTGAAACAAATAACATTACTAAAAGCACCCTAATCCGAAATAAGGACGTTACTGTAACATGCTTACGCCAAACATAATGTGTTATTTCTTTTGTTTTTGGATATAGCACATTGAAACAAACTACAATATTATTTTTAAATTTGAGATTTTTGCATTCACAATGCTATTTTTATACTACCGAGTCAGACTCGGTAGCTCAGTGGTCAGAGCATTGGACCGGATATCCAAAGGTCGCGGGGTCGATTCCCGTCCGAGAATTGATCTGGTGCGAGTCGTATTTTTTCTAGTATATTATTTAGTATTGTATACAATATTATTATTATTCATATCTTATACAAAGCAGAAATGTGCACCTATATGTATGTGACCCATTTAGAGACATACTTACTCTAATATAAGTAAAAGAAATAATGGAATTACACGTGAAACATATTATACCGTGTTATACCTAGTTGTAATAATACCACTACCGGCTATGGGTAAAAGACACAAAAAAAAAACAAAAAAAGCAAACAACACACGAAAACGGTTTTTCCCATAGACATAGAAAATTTTTCGCTGCGCTCAAGAACACCAAGAAAGCGTGGAAAAGAGAAGTTAACATCATACGGACACGGTCTATGTAAAAAAGAGACAAAGGATCAAGTGACATGTGCCAACATTTTTTACAGTAAGAGCCCCTAGCGTCCCGCCTAGCAAATGAGCAATCACAGTTTGATTAAAATATTTGTTAATCTCAATTAGAATTTAAAATAAAGGTATCGTGGAGCCATGGGCACTAAGTAATTGTGATGTGACAAAAATAAACAATCCAAGTAATCACACTTTTCACAGGTAAATAAGATGTTGCCCCAAATTTCTCTAAAACCAAATTTCGCTACATTTATTCGTTTATCGACGAAGAAAACAGTATGGAACATAGTTTATTAATTTCCTCTGCCATATATTGTCATATTTTATGAATCTAAGTCATTTTTTACGTGTCTCATATAAAATGTATGCATTCGTTTTCGGATCACCTGTTTATTGACATTGTTGTTCTTTGACATTCTATTTCTATGGTTTTTCCTTTTGGAAAGAATAAACAGTATTTTTTCTGAAATATTCTATTTACTAACAAGAGTAATGAGACTGCTAACGATAAAGTTGTCTTAAATAATTATTTATTTAATTTTACTTCATTTCAACTATTTGGATTATGTTTCCTTAATCGAAAAAAGATTATTTCGATTTTATTTAGTTCAGTAAATACACTGGTCATCACAAAAATCGTCCCACCTACATTTTACACGAAAACTAATGTTTTAATATTTTGAATGAAACATTTTGTATTATGATCGTATTGTTTACTAAACAACGTATTTTTTTTTACAAATTAGTCACTAAATTATTAATCTTGATTAAAATAATTCAAAATATTAAAACTTGAGTTTTCGTGTAAAATGTAGGTGGGCCGATTTTTGTGATGACCAGTGTACTTTGTGGTATTTTTATAGTACTTTGTATAGGCAAAATAAAAAATTCCCAAAACCTAACAGGAATTTAAATCGTCAAAAGAAAACAATGCTGAAAACCGTCGTACGAAAGTCAAAACATAAAAACATAAAATGAAAGTCAAATATATCTAGTTATTTCTTATATCTTCATATATTGTTTTGCAAATTCTCAAAATTGTGTGAAACGTGCGATCTTCTGACTCAGACACCCAATTTATTGTTTAATTAATTTACATTTATAGCTACCATGTATAAGAATTTAATGACTTAGCCGCAGCTTGGCAAACTTTTGAGAAGATGTAATGATGTTCGCTATAAGTTCTGTATTTTTATTTGATAACAATGTTCCAATCTTTGAAAATTGCCAGCAGGAAACAATTTACAGCGCGTAACTTTCGATACACCTTTAGAAATTTCCAAGGACGCCTTTATTCCTAGAAATTTATTTGCGGCAACCTTCCTCTAGTTTACTGGTGTTGTTTACTGCGAATTTATAAAATTTCATTTAGTGTTGATAAAATCACTCTTCATTAAATAGATACAACGGCTATTTCTTGACTAGAGTTATAGGAACTTAAGTTTTCATTTTATAGATTTGGTTTACCAAAGATAGTATTTAAGTACTTATATCCTTTCAAAACTCGTAAACGGATTTATTAAGCAGTAATATCTGTAGTAACCGGTCAAGGATTGTGAAAGATTAACAGTACTTTATAAAAGTTACTGGATACACTGTGATGTACGAGGCTGTGACCATTTTGTATCTCGTCGCAGCATGTAGACGCAACATGCATGCGCGTCGTCCAGAGCCAGGGTCGTCTGTAGGTACAGACGACCCTGTCTCTGTACCCAAGACGGTTTTTCTTTGGCGTGACGGTAACTGCACTGTGTCCAATGCGTTCCTGTTGTCTATCTCTCTTAAGGCTCCGTTATGCTGAATCACTTGTCTCTGTCTTTGTCTTTACGTGTAAAGAGTATGGACAATAACCACATGCGATGTTTTTCGTTGTTTTTTCATCATTATCTTTAGCACAATTATCTTTCTTGGAAAAAGTTATCGGAGCAACTACACAGTTTTTTAAAGTGTATTTTGATGTAGAATTCAATACGATTCCGCTATTATTTACACCATAAGCGTTTGCGCTTTTGATGATATTCTGTTTTTTTTTACAATCATCTATGAGGTTTATACGCAATTTAACACTTGTAGCTACTAGATAATCTCTTTAGCTTGTCGTATGTTTTTTTTGTGGCTACAACTTTACATTTTTTATATGAAAATATGACCCGCGCAAAGCATGTTTTCCTATCATGCACCCTTAAGGGAACATTTGATTGTCACCTGTTTCCACTCAAGATTGGCCCTCTCCAGGCGCTCGTTGGCCGCCACGCGTTGCTCGTGGCGCGCCGCCGCCTCGCGCAGCGTGCAACCGCAACATGCGCACGCGCACCGCACGCACGCTCCTGCGCACGCCGCCTCGACGCCTGCGCTGCACGGCGATGTCGTCCCCGTGACGGCAGCCGCGCCAGTGCCAGCTCCGCCAGCTAATAAAAAAATGCCTTTATACTAATTTACGCTGTCGCCCTGTCGGTCATGTAAACCAAAGAGGGCTATGTTGATCGAAAAGGACAGTGGCTCATAATTATTGAGTCAAAGTCAAATGGCTTAATTCAAATAAACTTAATATTAAAGCACTTTTGAATCGTCTATATTTTCCTACCTAGATCAAAGGTTCAAGGTTCTAGGTTCCAGCAGACTTTTGATCTTTGCGTTGATCTTGTTTAACTTTAGTACTATTATATATTCTGTGGTTTTACTATCTATCGATACGCATGCTTTTGCAGCATAAAAACTGAAAAGAATTGATAACGTCCTACTTTTTTTGAAAATGAAGTAAAAAGTCAGAAGTGTTCACTCGTATCTTTTCTCTAGGTACCTACTTTCAAAGGTATGATATTAAGTAAGTACCTACCTCTATCGTAGTAGACCCAAGTGAAATTGATATCCAAGTCACGTAGAATAACTTCATCAGAATAGATTTTCCTGGACTATTCGTTTACTTGTCAGCCCGAGCCCAGCTAATGTCAGTTTCTCAGTTCATTTGCGACGACCGTAACTCTATTTCGTGACAAAATTAAATTACGGCATACAACAACATAATATGTGGAGCTTGATATCTACATAAAGGACTTAACGCAAAACCAGACAAATTAGGTTTTCATCATGAGCACATTCCATATTAACGTATACGTACTAATTCTTATGTATTTAAATTGAATAACATAGATTAAAATAAGAAGAATAAATGAATGTATTTTTAGAAAATATATACAGTGATTATAAGACTATACCAAACCAGCATTTGATTTTGCACATTCAAAATAAATGGAAAGCCTTGCTGCAGTTGTGATGTGGTTTTGAGTGACTTGCAAATATCCAGAGATGTTTTAAGCTACTCCAGAGAATGAGAACAGTATTTACTGAGTAAACAAGACTTTATAGAGGGGCTACCACTCAACGCTCGCTTGCGATAGAATTATACAATTAATGACATTTTAATAGTCAATATTTCTATCATGAGTTGGATGTTTTATATCAATAAGTATTATATTAAATAAAATATAAATTGTAATATATAAATGGTTATTGAAGGTATACAATTTACAGACCTCTGGAGTTGGTGTGGTATAATAGCAAGCCAATCATGTATCTAAATCGAATATATCATTGCCAGGAATTTTGACTGGTGGAAAATTAGTGCCAGGCGGCATCAAACTTTACCACTTTTTCGCGCTTTTTGATGCTGCCTGGCACTACTGTAGCCATCATTCAAAAATTCCTGGCAATGTTATATTCGATTTAGATACATAGCTATTATACCACACCAAATCCAGAGCTCTGTAAATTGTATACCGTCAATCGCTTTTCAGCCCCTTTGTTGCTCAACCACTCCCACCCCCACCACTGAAAATCTACGGGGTGCCCGGATCTGTAAATAATGATAGAATGGCAAACTAATAAGAGGGATTTCGCTCTGAAAATTGTCCACCTATTTCCGGGGCTAGCTCTTAGTCCAACATGTCCATATCGTATCGGTGTCGTGTCAGCCCTCATAAAAACCCCCTAAAGCGACAAGAATAGTGTTTAATCTCACAGAGTCTCGACTCCGTTTCTGCCAGGTAAACAAATTACTTCGGATTGCTACATTTGTAACCCTCGTTCCGATAGGGTGGGTCAACAACTAACTGAGTTATAAAGTCAGGTCACTCGGTACCGTCACGCATCACTGGAAGTGTGATGTCCCATTTGCCAAATCCCTGCTAATCAAATGTACGAGAGCTTCTAAATAGAGCTTGACCGAAATATTATCGACATAAAGCTATAAGTGGCTGAGATAAATGAGTTAGACTGATTTGATTATTAAAACATTCCAACAGTAATAACATAACAGCTGACCAGCTTCCCGGCTCTGTCTTTTCTCCTCTACAGGTCGCATTTCTCAACCGAATTTCGTGAAATTTTGTGGGCAGTTTCGAAAATCATATAGATTTTTTTAAGTTGATACAGTTTTTCCAAATTTTTCATAATGACGGAGAAATGTAAAAAAACATATTTCATTCCGACTTTCCAGCTGTTCATTTTCCTCTACAGGTCGCATTTCTCAACATATTCTTGTGAAATTTTGTGAGCAGGTTCGATAATTATATAGATTTTTGACCGAGTGAGCACGAAGTGCGAGCGAAGCGTCTCCGCTTCAGATTGGGCAAAAATTCTTTCGTATGTCTGTATGTTCTCTTCTACAGGTCGCATTTCTCAACCGATTCTCGTGAAAATTTGTGAGCAGGTTTGAAAATTATAAAGAATTTTTTTGTCAAGCCAGATTTTTTTAATTTTTCAAAATTGCGGAGATATGTAAAAAAATCGGGTTTACGGCTTTCCAGCGCTGTCTGTTTTCCTCTACAGGTCGCATTTCTCAACCGATTATCGTGAAATTTTGTAAGCAGGTTTGAAAATGATGAAGAATTTTTTTGTCACGCCACTTTTTCGATTTTCTTCAAAATGGCGGAGATATGTAAGAAAAAAATATTTTAGTCCGGCTTTCTGGCGCTGGATGTTCTCCTCTACAGGTCGCATTTCTCAACCGATTCTCGTCAAATTTTGTGAGCAGGTTTTAAAATGATATAGAATTTTTTGGTCACGCCACTTTTTCGATTTTCTTCAAAATGGCGGAGATATGTAAAAAAAACATATTGCAGTCCAGCTTTTCGGCTCTGTCTTTTCTCCTCCACAGGTCGCATTTCTCAACCGATTCTCGTCAAATTTTGTGAGCAGGTTTTAAAATGATATAGAATTTTTTGGTCACGCCACTTTTTCGATTTTCTTCAAAATGGCGGAGATATGTAAAAAAAACATATTGCAGTCCAGCTTTTCGGCTCTGTCTTTTCTCCTCCACAGGTCGCATTTCTCAACCGAATTTCGTAAAATTTTGTGGGCAGGTTTGAAAATAATATTTTATTTTTTTGTCACGCCACCGATTTTTTTCAAAATGGCGGAGATATGTAAAAAAAACATATTGCAGTCCAGCTTCCCGGCTCTGTCTTTTCTCCTCTACAGGTCGCATTTCTCAACCGAATTTCGTGAAATTTTGTGGGCAGTTTCGAAAATCATATAGATTTTTTAAAGTTGATACAGTTTTTCCAAATTTTTCGTAATGGCGGAGATATGTAAGAAAAATGTATTTCAGTCCGGCTTTCTGGCGCTGGATGTTCTCCTCTTTACAGGTCGCATTTTTCAACCGATTCTCGTCAAATTTTGTGAGCAAGTTCGAAAATTACAAAGACTTTTTTATCGCGTCAGTTTTTTGAAATTTTTTATAATGACGGAGAAATGTAAAAAAACATATTTCAGTCCGACTTTCCAGCAGTCCATTTTCCTCTACAGGTCGCATTTCTCAACAGATTCTCGTGAAATTTTGTGAGCAGGTTCGATAATTATATAGAATTTTTTTTAGTCAGTTTTTCTAAATTTTCCAAAAATCACCGTTTAAAAATGTTTAAAATTAGAAGCGCAATCTAGCTGCAAATATACCTACCAAATAATACCAAACAGAACGTACCTACTACGTGCTTCAAAAAGCTCGTGAACAGTGTGGGAAAGCTCGTGAACGGGTGGCGACATCTTTTAGATTATTTTTTAAACAACATACAATTTGAGCTACTTTTTAACGCGAGGTCTACAGCTCACGGAGCCACTAGTAATACTAGATTTTCAAAACTAATTTCAAAGCATAAAACACGGTACCGTATCTAAGCATCGAATCCAAAGTAACTTAAATCTAAAGGTGATATATTTTCTATCAATTACGGACTTTTTCGAGATCACCTTTTGTTTTGTTGTTTTGTTGTACAGGATTGTTAGTGAGAAAAGTAAGGAAAGACAAAGGCTAAGACAACAAAGTACGTATCTTTATGGACAAAGGAATGTTTTGCTCTGTTCAGCAATTTTAACTAACTTCAGATAGCAGTAAAAAGCAAAAAAAAAGTTATTTTTAGTTATGGCTTCACGAAGTATGTCACGATTAAGTACTTATCACCTGCCATTTGTTCTTGACTCGCGAAGATGAATCAACGTCCACCCGTCTGTAGGTGTACCTAATCTCTTTAAGTGTAGCTGAACTTTACTTCAGATATAATCAAATAATAGGGTATTACACTCCTGACATATTTCAACAAAGTTTTGCTGAACCATTTGACGTTTCGTGAAAATTTTCATTTGAATAAATTATCGCATGAATGGGCTCAAATAAATTGTGGCAAGTTCAACGTTTTCTGAAGGTAATTAAGTAGAGAATTTGCCAGAGAATGCACACTAATTGCTTGGTTCTAAATTAAAGACATTAATTGGGACAGGTTGAGTACCCGTAAAGTAAATATCATTGCTTGGACCATTAGTTTTGTTTAGATACGTTAAGAGCATTCCTACATGATAGCTTCAGCGAAACCTAATTAAGCAAATGAAATTAATTCAAATGATAGCCTATCAATATATTTAAATGCTCTTGACTTGAGTACTGTTAAACGATGGCAGGGTGTAAACTCTGGGGTGCGTGCCAGACAACCTTCACGCGGTGCACCCTGGGCGCCACTGCTGTTGCAGTGGCGGCGAATAGTCTGGCAGTGTGGGACCCGCCCGGCGTCTTGGACGTTTCCGAGTAGCGGCGGTGCGGGTCAGAGTGGGGGGGGGGCCTTTTGTAGGCCTAGTGGTCTTTTGTGGACGTAGTGCCAGGAGCGCCGGAATCCCGCACGTGGTGCGGGGCCGGAGGCCGCCACTTCTTAGTGGGGGGCCGCCAGGAAGGACACCACTATAAAAACCGAGGGGAGCCTGTCCTCTTAAAAAAAAGGCCGTAAACAAATGTAAAATGAACAAATGTAAACAGACATTACCCCAGGAGGGTACGGACCGCTCTGCGGAAAGAGAATCCCTCCCGAGCACTTCGGTGCTTGGCAAATCCCTCTCGTATTCTGGGGGGGGGAACACTTGTTCAGAGGACAAAGCGCTGAGTCCGAGTATAAACTGCGCCGAAAATATACAGAAACAGTCGACTTCGACTGTATCGGAGGTGTTCGAGGATGCGGAAGGCGTCCGCGAAATTAGTAAGACGGGTCCTGTGAAAGGAAATCTACTGTTGCCCTATTCATCGGATGACTCAAGACATCCAATCTCGAGGACGGTATCGGATGATGGGCTTTTCAAACGTCCATCCTCTATCAATTCAAGGATGGATGTTGACACTGCGGCTGGAGATGAAAGTGGTTCTAGCATTGTCAGCACCAATGGCAGAAGAAAAGGTCCAAAGCGGAAGGCGAAATCTAAGGGAAAGGGTAAACAAAAGGATTCAGAATCTAAGGGAAAACAGATCACTGCAGGCACCTATGCTGGATTGACTCCGCTGGCTGAAAGGGTTAGTAATTGGACAGTTCTCACGGAGCCAGAGACCCTGTCGGATCACAGGTATATCCGCTTCAGGGTCTCTTCGAGGGCAGGATCAACTGCGGCCAGTTCACGCCGAGCAGGTTCCTATTTTCCGAGGTGGGCAATCACGAAACTAAACAAAGAGCTGGCCGAGGAGGCAGCGATAGTGGAGGCGTGGTGCAGTGAGGCCCGACAGGTAGAAGGGAGCATCGAGGAGCGAGTAAGACAATTTACTCGCTCTCTTACTGCGGTTTGTGATGCGGCGATGCCGAGGGTCCATGGCCCACCCGAGAAATCGCAGGTTTATTGGTGGTCGGCGGAGTTGGAGGTTCTTCGGGCATCCAGCCTCCGGGCCAGACGTGCCCTACAAAGATACAGGCGCCGGCGCAGGAGAAGGCCGGGAATGTTACAAAGACTCTTGACGGTGTATAGGGAGGCAAAGAAGGCGTTTCAGGTCGGCATCGCCAGAGCAAAGGATCAAGCCTGGAAGGAATTTCTGGCAAGTTTGGACAGAGACCCATGGGGACGCCCGTTTCGGATGGTCAGGAACAAACTCCGCCACCAGGCGCCCCCAATGGAATCCATGGAGCCAGAATTCCTCTCAAGGGTGGTGGAAAGCTTATTTCCAAGGTACACACCGCTGGTGGCACCCTTAATCACTCCACAAAGCCCAGCCGAGTTGGATTCAGGTTTCTACCCTGTAACAGAGGCCGAAATGGAGGGAGTGGTGGATCGGCTCCTGTCGAAGAAAAAGGCGCCAGGCCCGGATGGCATTCCGGGGAGGGTACTGCCCGTAGCCTTGAAACACCTTGGGGAACTTCTCCGGGTGCTTTTTAGTCACTGCATTGAAGCGGGAGAATTCCCCAAGGTTTGGAAGCAGGGGCGTTTGTGCCTCCTCCTAAAAGAAGGTCGACCGTTGGACTCCCCGTCGGCCTACCGTCCCGTTGTGTTGCTGGATGAGGTAGCAAAAATGTTGGAAAGAATTCTCGCCGACAGGATCATGCAACACTTAGAGTCGGTGGGCCCTAACCTAGCCGAAAACCAGTATGGTTTCCGGAGACAACGGTCGACTATCGACGCCATCCAGGCACTTCGGGACATATCCGAGAGGGCCATAGAGCGAGGGGAAGTGGTAATCGCGATATCTTTAGACATAAGGAACGCATTTAATTCACTTCCCTTCGGGGTTATCAGGGATGGGCTACAATATCATGGCCTGCCCCCCTACTTAATAAAAATGATAGGAAGCTACCTTGAGGGCAGAGAAGTTATCTACCCCTCCGGCGAGGGAGGCGTAGTGGCTAGAGAGATGATGTGCGGTGTTCCACAGGGGTCGGTCTTAGGGCCACTCCTGTGGAATATCGGATATGATTGGGTTTTGCGAGGGAGACTCTTGCCCCGGATGAGCGTTCTGTGTTATGCAGATGATACGCTGGTCGTTGCCCGGGCCGAGACTCTCCACGGGGCAAAACGGTTAGCTAGTGTGGGGGCCTCTCTGGTAATAGGAAGGATAAGGGAATTGGGGCTAAATGTAGCCATTGAGAAGACCGAAGCTACGTGCTTCCACGGCCCACGGAGGGGTCCACCAGCAGGGTCATTCATAACTGTGGACGACGCCTCTATACCATTGCGTCCCTCGATTAAATATTTGGGGCTAGTGTTAGACGGAAGGTGGAATTTTGAGGAGTACTTCCGTCAACTAGCCCCAAAACTTGTAAGAACGGCTAACTCGTTGGGGCGAATTTTACCAAATATCGGGGGCCCAGGAGACAAATGTAGGAAGTTGTTTGCCGGCGTGCTACGTAGCATGGCTATGTACGGCGCGCCGGTGTGGGCTGATCGACTTAACGATAATAACAAGAGGCTATTACGACAGGCGCAGAGGGCCATGGCGCTTCGGATTATCCGGGGTTACAGAACGGTCGCGGGCGCGGCGGCCTGCACACTTGCTGGTACGCCTCCCTGGGAGTTAGAAGCCCAGGTGCTTAGGGAGGTGTACAGGGATTGCAGGATGGCGCTGGAGAGGGGGGAACGTCCCACCCCAGAGGAAGCCCTGGCCTTCAGACAAATGGCCGAAGAGGTAAAGATGGAGGCATGGCAGGAGCGCCTAGAACGAGAGCCTTACGGGACCAGAACCCTGGAGGCAGTCCGGCCTCTGTTGCAGGAGTGGTGCTTTCGGAAGCACGGGGCGCTTACCTTCAGGCTGACACAGATACTTTCCAGGCACGGGTGCTTCGGAAAGTATCTGTGTCGGATAGGAAAGGAGGCGTTGCCACAATGCCACGAGTGCGGCGATGCGGAGGACAGTGCACAGCACACCCTTGAGGTGTGTCCTGCCTGGGCTCCGCAGCGCCGTACTCTGGTCGCTGTGGTGGGGACGGATCTCTCGCTGCCCAGCATGGTACGGGCCATGCTGGCCACCGAGAGATCCTGGGAGGCGGTAGTCTCCTTCTGTGAGGAGGTCATCCTGCAGGAGGAGGCATCGGAGCGGGTTCGCGAAGAGGAGGCTCACGTGAACCGGCTCCGACGCAGGCGGGTGGGCGTAAGGAGGAGGCGTTATGCGCACCTCATTCCGCTCTGACGAGGACCACGCGGGCGATGGGTGGTGACCCATCGCCTGCATTGCACGGTCCTCGACCGTCTGGGGAGATGGCCAAACTTGCCCGGCCATCTCCCAACCGCGAGGAGGCCCGGATAGCCGGGCGAGCCACCGGGTCAATTGGGGTGATTACCACCCATGGCCCCCCGTATGACCAACCGGTGGCGAGTGGGCAAGTGCCGTAGTTTTTAGTGGGTATTCCCTCCTCCTGGGATTCCACCGAGCTTTGACTTGGTGGAATTACGGGAGGCAGTCGTGGAGGGAGCCGCAACGTTGGATGTTGCGGTCCCCTCCTGGCGAGTCCCACATGCCCCCTTCCCGTTCACCAGCGGGAAGGGAAGCGCGTAAAGGCGTTTTTCTACGGCATAAAAAAAAAACAAAAAAAAAAAGGTGTAAACTCTAAATTTAACTTCACATGTTTCTTTTATTGGGACAAGTAAACTAATAAAAACATCTTGTAAATATTTTATTCTCTTATAATTAAAAAAGTAAGTTCACATTAAGACTGATTCGATGTTCTAAAGACATTGCTAGTTAATCGCGCGTTAATTATCCTAGTGGAACTCTAGCCAAGCGGAAAAGATCCTTGCTCATAGTACCCGAAAAGGTCCAAGCTGAGAATGTTTCCGTAAATAACCTGTCTAGGACTGACACGTTAAATGTGCTGGAAAAGCTACGAGATAAAGGTGTTGTAATGAACATTATTGTACGTTTATTACAAACAAAAGAACAAAAATAACTAATTTCTGTGGGAATAATGTTCCTCATTTATATTGTTCCGGTGACACACTGTGCGATGTCCATAGTGTTAGTTACAAAAAGGCAGATGTCCCAGCGTTGCCCCAGTTTCATTTTATTTAATTACTTTCCTAAATGCTGATTATATTTTATTTAGGTATCAAGAATTGTTTTATATTAAGAAAAACAATTACAAAAACATTAAGTTGTTTTCTGAAGTATTTTGTGAAAAAAATGTAAGTAAATAGTACACTAATGATAACTTAAAAATCCCACTTTTAATGCAGAAAATAATTATCAATCTGATTCTAGAGTAAAATACCTACTCTGACATACTACTTTGATTAAGACGCGATAGACTTTTATTTTTTGAGAATGGTGAGGCAAATGACATAGGCGCAATGGGACATGTCCTTTACCTTAAAAACTATGTTAGTATTATTACTTGCCTACCTAATGTATGCTCACAAGTAAGTGACACACTTATTTCGAATTACAATGTATAAAATCTCCTTTTAATTAAAATCCTGAATTTACTTGTTGGGAAGTCGAATTTCATTTATGAGCTCATAGTTATCGCTTTTTTAGACAAAATATTAAGACAGAGAATTGTATTTTCACGTCGCGAACACTTAACCCTCTACTGAAGATAAATTAGAGAACTTACTTTACGTCTGCGTTCATTTTGTTCGTGTTTAACAAATGATTTGTTGTTGTGTTCAAACAAGATTTTATATGATGTAAGGGATAAACATTATATTTGTTAAAATGTACGTCACAAAAAATGCTTTTTAGGAGAACTCAACAATTTTATTATCAAACGTCTACCTTTCACATACCTACTTTTAATGGTTTCGTAAGTAGGTACGCTTTATCTTAATATTCGTTCTGAAAATATATTAATTATTATTATTAATAATACTTAATTAAAATTACTGTAAAACAGCATATTGCCAATAATCATCGTCAGCGCTGGGGTTCACTATATTTTGCCCACCACGCTGGCGCTGGAGAGTATATATATTATGTGACGCTGGTAAGTGGGATAAGAGACCTCTATACCGAGGTGGTTATGGTTGTGCCTGATGAAGCGTGGTGAGGGCGGTGGTGGTAGCGCGTCATCGCAGCGCAACTCGGCCTTCATCCGCGACCCGTGCACCGGGGTTCACTGCACGCATGTCAACCACGCTGCTAAGTGGGAAAAAAGATCTCTCGTATACCGAGTTACATACCGAGGTGGTTGTGGTTATGCCTGGTGAAGCGTGGCGAGGGCGGTGGTGGCGGCACGCTGTCGCAGCGCACCTCGGCTTGCAGCCGCGACCCGTTGCGCCGGGGTTGACTGCACGCATGCCAATCACGCTGGTTAGTGGGATAAGAGATCTCTAGTATATCGAGCTACCTACCTAGATGGTTGCGGTTGTGCCTGGTGAAGCGTGGCGAGGATGGTAATTGCGGCGCGCCGTCGCACCGCACCTCGGCCTTCAGCCGCGACCCAGTGCACCGGGGTTCACTGCACGCATACCAACATTTCTAACCACGCTGGTAAATGGAATAAATATCTCTAGTAGGTATATCGAGCTACATACCGGGCGGGATGGTTGTGGTTGTGCCGCGTGAAGCGTGGCGAGGGCAGTGGTGCGGGACGTCGTCGCAGCGCACCTCGGCCTTCAGCCGCGACATGGTGCACCGGGGTTCACCGCACGTATGCCAACATTTCCAACCACGCTGGTAAGTGGGATAAAAGATCTCTAGTAGGTATATCGAGCTACATACCAAGATGGTTGTGGTTGTGCCTGGTGAAGCGTGGCGAGGGTGGTGGTGGCGGCGCGCCGTCGCAGCGCACCTCGGCCTTCAGCCGCGACCCGGTGCGCGGGTTCACTTGCACGCCGACCACGCCTGAAGCCACCACGCTGCCCTCACCCTTAGAAAAAAAATATGATAAAGATTTCAAAGAGAATCTGACAAACTGGTCAGCAATAATTTATAGTAAGTAGTCTTTGTTATTGGAAAAAAATAAGTGGATGCATTGATCTCTCCAAATATTTTTTGTAAATTATAAATCACAAAGATAAACAATAGTTTTTTTTTATGGAATAACAAATACTTGTACATAAAGAGCACGATCCGAAACAATCCGAAAGGAATTTTCCATCATAACGGCGATTCTAAAATTTAAAAATAACTGTGTAATTAATTTACAGTATTTCCACGCTAAACCATGTCTGCGGTATCATTATCGATAATATGAGTATTGGACCTCATTTATAAACTTGATAATTAATGCAATACCAAATACCAAACGCAAAAATATAAGTACCTATATACCTATCAAAAGTTTTATTAAAACAACGACTTCTATGTATTAAAATAACTGTTTGAACTATTTCTATTCAGCTTTGCCTTTGACACTTAAAAATAAAATAATGACACTAATACTAACTCACATGAAAGGATTAAGGATACACCAGATAAATTATTTTGAGGATATTTCTCTCAGACATATTTACCTTTGTCATGGAATGTTTTTCATGTAAATATTTTACGGCAGACAGTTATGGATGTGCAACATAATACGTTGCGTTATGACACTTATGACGTTGAGGACCCCTAGATATGCTAATAGACAAGCTTTCAAGAATAAAATACTTAAATTTGAGCAGCACCGACGAAATTTTTAAGGCTTTCCAATAACTCGCAAAATGGTAATTTACATTTTATCATAATTCCATTCTGCGGCTCACATGGCAATTTTTATCTCTCGAAGAATACTTCGGTATTTTTTGGGTAAATTTATTTTGTGGGCCTTGGCCGAAATAGTTTGAAAATAAGGACTTTATTTGTGTAGGATTACTTGACCTAAAATCACGTTTCAGATACATGCTCTAGTATTATAAATTTTTGATACTGCTATATCTATTCAACCTTGGTAAATGCGTCTGGAAAAAAGAAAATCCTACGATAAGAATAGCAGTTACGGAGAATAAGAATAGTAGATTATAAGACAAGTGAATAAAAAGGGAATTTAGTTCGAGGGACTAAGTTGGATCCCGAGAGTAGCGAAGGATTCAAAAGTAGAATCCTGAGCGTAGCGAGGGATACAAAGGACCGAGATGAAATTTTTTATTCACGAGTTGTGTACTCTACGTTTTACCATTGACTGCGAGAGAAAAAAAACAGGTAACCTACCTAGCAGTACTTTATTATAGATGACCATCAGCCATTTTTAATGTCCCTACTGCTGGGGCACAGGCCTTCCTCATGGGTGGGAGGATGGGCCATAACCCATCACGCGGGCCCAATGCGGATTGATGGGTGTTAACGACTGAAAATGCAGCCGGGACCAACGGCTTAACGTGCCTTCCGAAGCACGGAGAAGCTCGAGATAATACATTTTTGGTCACCCATCCCATGACCGACCCCTGTGAAAGTTGCTTTACTTCCACAACTGCTGAGCCAGGCGCTAAACCACTGTGCCGTCGAGCGCCTCTTTATAGTTATCACATTTTATTATTGAGGTAATCGCTAATATTTAAACATAGAAAATAATGAAATTAGAAGTTTTCCAACGACATAAAACAACCACGCTCAGAGAGAGATCATGATCAGTCTAGCATCAGTCCATTTCATCAGTCTGTATAGACTTTGAATTTTTCAGACTGAATATCGTAAGAGACTGATGGAATGGACTGATGCAAGACTGAACATTTAATCTCCCTCTAATAGATAGAAAAGACCTAAAGATAAAACACTAAAAAGAACGTAGTTAAATTTGGCGGGATATTTTTTTTTTCGTTTCTTTTTTTTTCTCTATGGAATAGCTCCATAGCAGCCAGTACGTACGTATACTTTCAGCACTTTTTTTGTTCTAATTCATGACGCGCGCTTGTTCCAAATTCAAATTATTTTTATTCACTCGCTCAATAAAATCGCTTATTATTCACTCTTTTCGTTGAATTAAACGCACTTTTTTGAGTGGCGATGGTAAAAATGAAATTTACTGATAGACTTCGAGCAACAAAAGGCTTCGTTTGTCACGAAGGGAGAAGCCTTAGCGATATTACTCTATTCAAATTATTCTGGCATTTTTTGCGGGGGGGGAAAATGCACACAAGTGCAGTTCCGCATACCCACATACAAAAACTACACTGTAATGACGACACTCACACATAAAAAATAAAACAAAACAGCAAAAATTTGTGTACGGATGAGTCACACATCAAAATATGACAGGTTTTTGACATAAAGGGCTGGGCTCAACTGTCGATGCAGCAATATCGATACGGAAAAAGGAATAAAGATTACAAACTCAATCATTTTACAATGGGGTGAATAACAACAAAGAGGTCATTTTTATACGCTCGAGCTTTATACAAAAAACTCGAGAGTGCAGGTGATTGGGTTGGGACTAATGTGTACCCAGGGAAGTTGGGCTCAGGCTGCTGACACTGAACATCGCTCCATGACAGTAATGCCATCTGCACACCCAACAATTTGAATTTACAACAATCGGTGATCGCTCCCCGTCTTAACGTTGATCACAGTTACATCATTGAATAATTGCTTTTTTACCATCGCCACTCTAAAAAGTGCGTTTAATTCAACCATAAGAGTGAATAATAAGCGATTTTAAGTTATACAGAGCGATGCTGAATCTACGGCTACTATTCAGCTCTTAGCAGTGTTATTTGCTTTAATTTGAATATAGTTTATTTAACAGTACTACTTACGGTCAGTATTCAGCTTGGATAAGAATCGCATAAGTCTTTCCTAACTACAACTCGACCAAATTAAAACGGTGTCATGAACTTAGCTGTCATGCAGCTATCATGCGCCTAATTATCTTGCTCGAGAGACGGCCGTTAGTCCCTCGAACTAAATTCTCTTTTTATTCACTTGTTGTATAATCTACTATTTCGACATTTATTTCGCGATATCTGTCGCGATCACATCAGTGCAGAGCAAATCATGCAAAAATCTCGCAAATGAATTTGGCGCAGAATCAGGGCCAGATTGACCAACATTTTATCGACAAACATTATTTAACGGTAACATCACTAAGTTGCCCATCGGCGAGAACTCGGATTTATCTAGCGACAGATCTGAAATTTGTACGGACGAGCCATGGACTAGCAGACCCGATGTCACTGAACAAATTTGACAACTAATCAAGAATAAAATATACGAATTTAATGTTTAAATGTAAACAAATAGCAATAATACGATAAAAAAATACTTTTATGTGAAATGTAAAACCGTCTTTTTGTATACTTGATGTTCAAGATCTCTTTTAACAGCAAAAAACTCATCAATTCGACATTTTAAACAGAGCAGCGTTCACATGCGCGACTGGACTCGGTCTAGAAAGAAATCCGGGCGCAACTGGTTTTACTAACGCGTATGCCCATTTGGGCTTGTACTTCGGCAGAGGGGAAACGCTTCGTATGGCTTCTCTTTCTGTAGAAGCCCGTCTTACTCTAAGCTGATAGATGATATACTTTTTGCCCTCGAGGTAGCGACGAAGTACGTAAAGACTCATTTAAATTATTATCTTGTAGACCATAACTTGCAAAGTCATTGAATATGAAATAGATACAGGCATAATTATAAAACCTACCTAAATTAATTAATAAACAGTAGGTATTCAATTAATTCAGGAACATGACGTTTTTATTCTGGATATCTACAAGTCATTAACGGCCATTGCTTGTATTTCGTTTAATTTGGCGGCTACCAACGATATTATGATCTCTTTAATTGGCAAATTGGTTGATTAGCATATCTTAGTGATATGATTGATATGATTGCAATAGGTTAGTGATAGTACCTTGTATAATTTTTACAGACTTAACAATTCTGTGATATAGTACGAGGGGAGGTCAAAAGTTCGCGGAATGGAGGGGTTAGGGGGCGAAAGGATAATTATTTTTACTTGCACTAGTTTTTACACTCATTGAGAGTATATTTACAAAGTTTATAAAATGAAAATCGGGTCATTATTCACTGGCTACAGATCAATAAACAAGCGAATCCGAAAGAAAATTGTTATCATGGGAAAATATAAAGTTTCGCGCTATCATTACCTGCCTTACCAATCGAGGAAAACTCCTCTGATTATTTTGAAAGATATATTTTCTGTTTATGGGGACTCTTGTCCTGGCAAATAAAATAAAAAAAGAGTTTAAACAGAAGGAATTTTCCAGTGATGAAGAGATGAAGAAGGCAACCTCTGCCTAGGAAAGAAAGTTCGCGGAATGAAGGGTATGGTGGAGAAAAGGTCAATTTTATTAACGTAAACTAATTTGTGACACTCATTAGGAGTATAATAACAAAGTTTAATAAAAATCAGTCATTATTTACTGAGATAAAAATCAATAAACAAACCAATCCGGAGGGAAGTTTGCAATTCGAGTTTCGCGTTGTCATTAACGCCTTACCAACCAAGGAAAACTTCTTAGACTTTATTGGAAAATATGTTTTTCGTTCACGGGGACTCTTGACTTGGTAAAAAAAAGAGCTTCGAGAGATGTAATTTTCCAGTGGTGACGGGGGAAGATCGCAATTCTTAATAATTCGACCAGAAATGCAAAATATTTTTTTCGACGGTATCAATAAATTAATTGATAAATCTAATAAATGTATTAAAGTTAAGGAAGCATACATTGCAAAGGAAAAATATTTGAGATTTTTAATTCTTTGTTCATACCCTCCATTCCGCGAACTTTTTGACCTCCCCTCGTATTTTGTATTAAGAAGACTAGGTAAACTAAAAAAATAACTAAAAGACATCTTCTGTGAAATTGGCAAAAGGTAGCGAAGGAGAATCTAACACAAGCGAAAATGTTTGTAGAACAAAATATAAAAAAATATAAGACGGTACCTATCCTTTTTTCCGCCTGCATTAAAAGTTTTCACTACTATGCTACTTAATAATATAAATGTGAAAGTTTGTGGATTTGGATGTTTAGATGTTTGGATGTTTGTTCCTCAATCACGCAAAAACTACTATACTGATTTGGTTGGAATTTGGCACACAGATATTAGATAGCCTAGATTAAAACAAAGAATACTTTTTATCCCGATATTCCTACGGGAACGGGAACCACGCGGGTGAAACCGTGGGCGGTCGCTAGTCTTTAATATTTTGGGAATTTCCACGTTGCGTTATAAGAAATGAAGTGCCAAACAAATTATTTAAGAAAATCTTTTTAAATTAACTATTCACTTATTATTTTGTTTCACATAAAAACCCAAATTAACTTGAATACAAATTAATTCTGAATTATTCAGATGTTAAGGTCTAAAATTAAGATTTTACCTAATTTGTTCTCAATTATTGTTGATAATCCCAAAAATTACAACAGGATATTATTGTTTGCTGCTCAAATATTTAGGGAATCCGAATCCCTTACTATAAATTTAATCAAATACCGTCAAAGCTAAGGGATAAACTAATACGACTTCGACGGATGGAAAGGTAAATGACGACCTCATCGTATCGAGTTACCGTAGAAAATTAAGGAATAAGGATTCTAACCGATTGGTTAGACAATAATTTTGGTTAAACATGATGAAAGGTAAAACTCACGCTATTAAAGAAAGGAATCTAAAATGGCGGCAATCACCGTGCCATCTCAAGCGGTTTATCATTTGGTTTTAGTTGTATGAGTGAAATAACACGTTAACTGCTGCCCTATATTTAACCCATATGCCCGTAACTAAGGTCGCAAAAACTTGTGATTTTCACAAATGTTATTCAAAACAGGCCACAATTAAAGAAAAAATATTGGATTTCGAATTTTTTTTTTTTTTTTGGGAAAATGGGTTTTTTGGGTGGTTCGCTAACGACCCACTGAGATAATAAATAAATAAATAAATAGGTATGAAATTAAACCGATTCGTTAATTTGGCAATTAGCATGAGTGATACGTGTTATAAAAAAACCCTAAAGCCGAATATGGTGGAAAAGGACCATCAAACTGAACAACTTTCACTATAGGAACAACTCTGAAATCGCGAAAAAAAACAGCTGTTTCATACATTTTGATACTTTCATTATTAATTTTTGTATGAAACAGCTATTTTCTTTTCGCGATTTAATTAGTTGTTTAGTTTGATGGTCCCTATCTACCATATTCGGCATTAGGGGTTTTTTGTAACAGGTTGTATGTATGTTGAATGTGTTACCTTTGGCGCGTCAGTGTCCAAGTTGATGAAGAGCAGGCGCGCGAGCCTCTGCAGCACCAACTCGCGCAGCAGCGGCGGCACCGGCTGCCCTCTCACTCCTCTACGAGCAATACCTTCATTCTACTTAAGCTAGGGTTCCTAGGATGACGGTGCCGTCATATTACGGCCGTAATTTAGCGGCGTAGAACGTTGTCTATGTAAATAATACGGCGCGGTTTCTGACGTTACGGTGTCGCCGTATTCCTTACATAGACAACATTCAACGCCGCTATATTACGGCCGTAAAATGACGGCATCGGCACCGCTATCCTAGGAAACCCTAGCTTTACACTCGCAGTGCACATCACTAAACTAGATTACACTATACAGGATGTTAGTGAATTAACCAAAAATGGGAAAACTGTTTCATCGGACCATCAAACTGAACAACTTTTACTATGGCACCAACTCTGAAATTGCGAAAAAAAGTCAGCTGTTTCATACAAAAATTAATAAAGAAAATATCAAAATGAATTAAACAGCTGGTTTTTTTGAGTTTTCAGAGTTGATCCCATAATAAAAGTTGTTCAATTTGATGGTCCCTATCTACCATATTCGGTATTTTGATATTTTCGTTATTAATTTTGGTATGAATCAGCTGTTGAGTTAGTCCCATAGTAAATGTTGTTCGGTTTGATGGTTCGATGAAACGGTTTTCCCATTTTTGGTTAATTGATTAACACCCTGTATGAGTTTTATTAAGAAAATATTTTTATCCAATGAAATATTTAAACCAGATTTTTAAAGATTTATTCATCTACTTAAGTTCAAAAAAGACTACCTAATTTATTGCTTATAATAAAAATAATATTTCGCCAACGAATTACCTAGGTATATTATTCGGCTAACTTATTTTGAAAGGAAAAGTGGCGATCCATTTGTCTTTTGGGAAAAACGTAGGTATCACATTAGACGGACAGATAAATTGTTTCCACGACGACATTCAATTTTTAGATAAATCATAGAAAATAAATATTTAATAAAACAATTAATCACAACGTAATAAATAATAAGAAAAATAATAAGTATTGTTTTTAGTTTGTAATTTTACTTAGACTTGCAATGTTCAAAATCGATTTTTGTCGAAAATCGCGTTTGAATATAAAAATTAATATATTTTATCATTATAATTATCATTGCTGTACATTTCCACTGCACTGACTTTGTCAATTATAAACATAAATAGTTGTTTTCTCACTCTGATAAACTAATTTATATACTGTTCTATCCATAGACATAGAAAAATTTTCGCTGGTTCTGTCAGATTTGTTTCGAAACGATGTTTTAATTGACTCGTGGAAACATACGGTTATGTTTCCGGAGAAAATTCAATTCGACATTAATTTTAGTAAGTCGTGCGAAGTTCTGGAAAATATATGTAGTAACTACACTACATATATTTTCCAGAATTTCGCACGACTTAAAATACTAGGTATTTATCAAATGGAATCACTTAAGTACTTACTTAAGTTTTATATAAAGAAATCTCTGCTTGATATTTAAATTAATTAAAAATGTTTCTATTACAGAACTATTATTATTACGTTTTTATTAAATTGCTTTCTTATTTGGTTGTTTGCAAACTTAGCAAACGATCCTAAACTATCTTCCCGATGAGTTTAAAACGTAAAAACATAAAAAATTTGCAAGATTTATCATCAATTTTATCGTCTTTTGCATGCACCCCACGCTTTTAGGTTTAAAACTTCTGTATAAGGTTATCAATCTTTACGGAAGATATTATTTTATACTTTTAGTCCGTTTTGAAAACGTGTTTTTTATTTAAAAAAGTTTAAATAGGAGTAAGTAAGTATTATACACTTTTAAACTTTCGCGTTGCATTGTACTTAATTAAAATTACAGGAATTAAACGCGTGCAAACTACGATATGTATTTTCACACCTACCTATTTTCCCGACGTTTCGACCGAGTTGCATCGGTCGTGGTCACGGGCTAACTGGAGCTGCGGTGTTACGCCTCCTCCTCTTCAGTGGAATCTTCATCCACCGTCGAACAGTTTTTCCAACTACCGCCGCACACAACAGTCAGTGTCAGTGACGCACCGTCAGTGTTGTGTGCGGCGGTAGTTGGAAAATCTGTTCGACGGTGGATGAAGATTCCACCGAAGAGGAGGAGGCGTAACACCGCAGCTCGTCAGCCCGTAACCACGACCGATGCAACTCGGTCGAAACGTCGGTCGGGAAAATAGGTAGGTGTGAAAATACCTATCGTAGTTTGCACGCGTTTAATTCCTGTAATTTTAATTAAGTAAGTATTATTTTTTTCAATTATTTCGAAAGCAACTTTCGTTCTAGTAAATTGTTTTTAGAGACAATAAAATTTTATTCATATTTGAAAGCAAATCTATTGCAATATCCTTTCAAGCCTCATGAGAAATATCCGATACTCGATTTGAAATTAGTACAATCATGTTATGAAAGGTATCCAACGCTTAATTTAATTAGCTCGGTGGCTGGCAAGCCGCAGCAAACATCACGAACAAGCAAGTAGTACAAATGGACTTTATTTCTCAGTTATCATGATTGTAAAGTTTCTTCGTTTATTAAAACAGCAGCGTTTAATTTTTAATTGAAAAGGATTTAAATTGAATAAGTACCTACTTAAACCTGATAATTTTCCGCTCATGCAGGGCTATTAAAAGCTTGTAAATTGCCTTCACACCAAAATGCTACGATTAACCAAAAAAAAAAAATTTCTATATTTAAATGTCAAGGGAGTTTCATCACAAGTAAGTACCCACACTTAAATGAGTTATATAAAGTCTTTACTGTGCCAACATTTAAGTTCCTTTTCAGCACGATTAGACTATGCTATCTAGTCCACTCACACGTTTTGCATAGCAAATGCAATGCATCGTCTTTGCATTTTTTGTTATAATACTTTGTATTATCTGCCAATTGGTTTCTACCAACATTTTGTTTTAGATAGCTGTGATGCAAAAGTGCAAAACACTAGTTTTGAAAGTAAATCTTTCAAAATGAAAGGCATCGAATGATAACTAAGTAAACCTACAAATAAGTAACATAAATAATAGTAAGTATACAACCACTAATGTAAAAGATTGTACTTATACAAACAATAATATTAAAACTTGCCTGTACGATATGTTCAGGGTGACCACGGAGAGTGAAGCAGAAAAAGAAACTAAACAAGTACTAACGCCGTAATACAGACCTGCAAACAAATCATTTTGTTAGAGACACATTTTCATTTACATCTAAAGAAAAATTGACATTGTTATGTCAAAGGCAATAAATATTGTGTTATGTATACTTGGTAAACATATTTTTGGTTATAAAGCTTAGAATAATTACACCTAGAAGCCGTGTCCTTGTATGCAAAGTGAGGCAACTTATACAGAGCCAAAATGGCTCAGTTCTTAGATTTATATCCTTCATACGTTACCTAATCGTAACTAAAATCCAATAATATATTAATTAATCTCTTTAAGGTAGGAAAATTGAAACTGTTTTGTACTTAATAGGCATGATTATTTAATAATGGACAATAATAATCTAAAAACGGCGCCATTTTGGCTGTTTTTGTTGCCTCAATTTTGACAGCGCGCTTTGTAGGGAATTATCGTTCTAGGTGTAATTATTCTAAGTTATTAAGTAAGTTGTTTTTAATGGAGTAGGTAGGGGTAGATTTTACAGGTAGAGTTAAACTATTTTAATTAAAAACGATAGAGTTATAATCTGCTTAGGGTTTACTTAACAGCCTATCTACCTTGTTATAGTGTTTTACTAAATTATAGAAATATTCTTGATGGCGTGAATTTGACTTTTTTGATTAAAAAAAGAAGTGTTGAGTTCATTACTAGTAATGATACTTATGAATTTAAGCTAAAGATAGTTTTTGTTTCAGTTGATGGAATCAAGAAGATCATCTTTTGTATCAAGGTTCGAATGAAGTACCACTTATCACCAAACCGCTTACATTAGTCAGAAAGAACAAAGTAATTAATGGTTCCTTTAGGCAAAGAGCGGCTTTTAACATTAATCTCTAATCTCTTTAATTTACAAACCGTGAAAAAGGTCCTAACCTTATTTAGCAAAAAAAATATTAATGACTGTGGCGGAAGCGGAACACGGTACCTATCGGCAAGCATTTCTGATGTAAACTTTGATATTGACATTTAAAAAAGTGTTGGAAGGCAAGATTGAATCACATTGGCATAAAATATAAAGTGAGTTTGTGACGTATTGGTCTGATCCAAGAGGTAAGTAACAAGCACATAAATTGTGGAATGCAACATATCCTTTGCTGTCTCGAGTATGAGTAGCGGTGGTTTGCCATTTCCCGAATACTAAAGCACAGTTGTATCATCTTCTTAACTTAGGATCAGTCCGGCAGACCCTTAACATTATAGAACAATGTAGCGAAATGTACAAGACAAGATCTAATTATGACTTTGATGTCGTCCCTTTTAATGTGTGGTTAGGAGAGATCACAAACATATGTTATGACATTTAAGTAATGGAAAACCTTACAACTGTATCCTGATGGAAATTGCGAATACACCGAACACGAGGCTTGTATGATTGATTACGTTAGGAGCCACCGCTTTTTTACCGAAATTCCTATAACGCAATAACCAAAAATAAATATAATCCATATTGTACGTTCTCCCTTACCAACATTACAAATGCGAAAGTAAGTTTGTTTGTTAGGCTTTACGTCTTAACTGTTCAACCGATACACATTTTCAGTGATACAAAAAAGGACATAGGGTACCTTACCCTCCATCCCAAAAAAAAGTACTGTACTCGCAAGATAGAAAAATAAGTAACTGTGATGGCGGTCGCTTATAAGAAATGTGAAAGTATAACTCTGTCAGTCTGTCTGTAACCTTTTTACGAATAATTTTGATGAAAAAAATAGGAAGTACCTACATACATAGGATAGGACTGTCGCGAAAATTTTACCTAAGGGAGTAAATACTTGGGAATGAAAGATCCACACGAATGAATTCCCGCGCGGGCGGCTGCTAGTTACATGAATACTTATAATAAAAACTTACTTATAAGAGGTGTCTTCTCTGTGGGTGGTAGAGTGTCCCGGATGGTCATCAGGAAGACTGTCATTGACAGGAGAGCGCTTATACCAAGTGTCACTTTCTCCCCTGACTCTGACGGCACGTAGAAAACTAGGAGAGCTATGGAAAAAGATGTAAGTCAATAATTGTAATGTAACTAAAGTAAAAAATAGCATGAACTTAAGTTTAGGATGTCCTATAATTTAGCATAATCCTGAAACGAGTATCTAATATATAAAATCGTTAAACCAGAACGAGACAAAAAGCGAGATGGCGCTCTACGAAACTTTCTTGACACGTTTCTCTTAAACAGCACAATATTTCTCGGAAATTTGTGTGTAATTCGATTCCTTGATGCCGGGAATCGCGAAAAACCCAAGAAAATATGACATTGGGTGTAGAAATTTTGAATTATAAGCAATATAAAATCGCAAATTTTCTTAATAATATAAGTAATATTATTTTCGCAGGGTTGCTTAGTTACTATAACCTTATTTTTTTTATCTTACTCTATGCTATAACCTGTTACTTTTCTCTGATTGTCATCTCAATGGGGAGGAAAAGCGCAATTTTATCCCGATAGGTGGCGTCTTGTCGTTGGTACCGAGCCGCCTCAAAGAAACTGTCAAAACATATGGGAATCTCTTGGAGTATTGCACTTTTTAATTTTATACTGAGAAAATGCCGCATTGTTATGCATGTAACTTGTAAAATATTGGAGTTCATCGATTTCCCAGTAACAAAAAAAATTGTGGGCAAAAAAATATCAAAAAAAATATGTTTTTTCCTCGATTTTCTCCTTTGCTGAGCCTGAGAAACATTATAAATCAAAAGGAATGTTTCATGAATTTGATGAAGCTTCGCCAAAATAAAACAACATTTGAATTATAACAGCTTTGTTCTTTAATATTTCAACCTCAGCAGTTTATAACATATTTATAACTTGGATGAATTTGATAGGTATATCAAATATGGAATAAGCCCAATATTGGGGCCAAACAGAGAATTAATAGAATTTTATATGCCAGAGTCATTCAAGAAACTTAGAATAATAAAATAAATATGATAAAACGGTTCGTGTAATTTTGGATGGTACAGAAATTCCAGTACAGAAACCTGGAATTACTATTGCACAGAAGGCATCATCAGGCAACTATAAACACGGAAATTCACACTCAGTTGCTTTGTTAAAATTTAAATCATATGCTTCTAATCTGAAATAAAAAGATTACTTGTAAATCTTACACGAAATTTAAAGAAATGTAATGCTTGTTAGCAATTTTTTGTAAGGTGCTATAATCTTTCTTGCCTGTTGTTTTGGCTTTTCTTTTCCGTAATTCTTCTTTTATTTGAGCTAAAGTTAGCATAGAATACATTGTTTGTCCGCAAAACCGAAAAAAATATAATCTAAGAAAGTAAAATCACGTAATACACAGTCAAGACAATATAAGCTCAAACTGACAATTGTTCCAAAGACTAAGCGCCATCTGTAATTCACTTTGCCTTCGCCTCCCCATTGTCATGTGATTGTCATTAGAGCATGTAAAATTATTATTTCAATTTTATAAAATATGGGAAATCACTTTTTTATTTCGTCGATTAAATATTGCCATCAGTGTCAATTAAAATTTAATAATTTCAACTGTGTATACGTAAACTGTGTATATGTAAGTACCTACGATAAGAAGTTACGATGCGCAACTTCCCGGCGGCGAAAGCGCTATGAACTGTTTCGGCAAGGTTTCGCGTAGTCTTAACTATTTTTTATGTTTACTTTATCTAGAATAACAGTTCACCCACTTTTTTCATAAACAAGTTTTTTTGAATTAGCAAAGATGTCGACTCCATTCAATAGTTTGTTATAGAGATCGCAAGATCGTCTGAAAAAGGCATTCTAAGCATAATTAGGGTGACATGAAGGTTCATGAAGAGATTGTTTTAAACGTGAGGATATACGAGGTGTTCTGAGTTAAACTTTTTGTAGTAATTCAGCTGAATGAGCTGTATCTATATGATTATTTATGTAGGTCCTAAACTGTTCATTTTCTGTAAATTACAAATTTACAGATGATTACATATTTAGTACTTATTATCACTGTGGTTTTGAAAGAATAAATTGTTTGTCACAACTCACAATGTAGTTTCGTCCACGCGGGCGAAGCCGCGGGCAGTATTTCTAGTTTGAACATAAAATCATACTGTATTAGTCATTATTAAGTCATCAAAAGTCTGAGATAAAATATTTTCCTCAAATGAGTTTTGATTTACGCGGTCGATAAATGTAGATGAGTGAAAGTCCGTTGTTTTCCAATGAAACCAATTGTTATATCATTTCGTGTCATAGTAAAGTTAACTCTTGAACTGAACAAAAAACTACTTTGAAATAAATTCGAAACGAACTAGTCGGCAATCAAAGAAAACGTAATATTGTTACTAAGGCACTAAATCTGTAGGAATAGAATATTTAACGAACTGCTAGCGATGCTTTATTAAGGTAATACTGAAAAGCTCTGCAACTAGACTGAAAGCTTGTTCATGCTCTGTTTAATATTTAAGAACGTGAACTCGTACTATTTAGCTATTTACTTCTTTCTTTATTCATTGACTTACGAAATACTTAAAGATTTAAAATCTTTATTTTGGCTTAGTTTTCATTCGGAAAAACAAAAGACGCTCAACGTTTGTAGATGGTTTGTAGGTGCCTTTTTTATAGGGATGGTGACATGAATCGCAAATATACCTACGAAAAGTTATGTATAAATTAAATAAAAAATATTAAAAAGAAATGCTCAAAATCACGTCACTGCAAACGCCAATAAACGGTACCCTTAGCAAGAACAGCTCTAAAAAAATAACGCGCGTAAAAACATCCGATAGAGTAATTTTGTATGGGAAATTTGTACAGTGCCATCTATCGCCGTAAAGCGAAATTAAATTTTCCATACTTTTACGTGCGTTTTTTTTCTCGATAGCTGTTCGTGCTAGTAGACTGGTAGTTCAAATTAAAGTTTTCAAGTTCAACGGCATTTTGCGAACCATTTTTGGCAACATGACTTTTCCGAAGTATTCCTGCTGAATTCGGTTCTGAATGTTGCCAGGCCCAATTTTGGCTCCTTTGCCCAAAATTCAAGATGGCGGCCAAAATGAAGCCTTATCTTATTAGAACTCAATTCTGTTCGTGTGAGGTGTCCTGGAATAGGTTATTGGGGTCGCTGAACTCAATTTTGATAACCGGAAGTGTGTCCGGGTACCGGAAGTATGAGATGCGGCTCGAGGAGAGAAAATTCCGCCACGCGACACTAATTATTTTTTTAACAAAGCTACTAGACAAAAATGTTTAACAAGTTTATTATTCTATATAGTGATATAACTGGGGTATTTACCAGTTTTTCTTTTTTCGGGCAAATCCTCATAGTTTTAAATCTGTGGAGGATTTTCGAAAAAAACAATTTAAGAAAATTCCGCCATGCGTCACAAAATATTTTTTTAATACAGTTACTAGACAAAAATGTTTAACAAGTTTATTATTTTATATAGTAGGATAATTGGGCTATTTATCAGTATTTTTTTCTGGGGCAAATTTTCATAGTTTTAATTCTATAGAGGATTTTCAAAAAAAACAATTTATAGAAAATTCCGCCACGCGAATAAATTTTTTTTTAACACAGTTACTAAACAAAAATGTTTAACAAGTTTATTGTTTTATATAGTAAAATAACTAAGCTATTCACCAATGTTTTTATTCTGGGGTAAATTTTAATAGTTTTAATTCTGAGGAGGATATTTAAAAAATAAATCGCTGAGAAAATTCCGCCACATGATGCAAATTAGTTTTTTAACACAGTTTATTACTCTGTATAGTGAAATAACTGGGCTATTTACCAGTGTTTTTTTTTCTTAGGCAAATCTTCATAGTTTTAATTCTATAGAGGATTTTCTGTAAAGAAATATAGAGATATTTTCTTGAAACAAGTCATTATAAGAGCAAAACACGCTTGAAAAAATAAAATAAAATTCGGCTTGGCAACATTTACAATCGAATTCAGCAGGCTTTTTTACTTCGGAAAAGTCATATTGCCAAAATGGTTCACAAAATGCCGTTGAAACGGTAAACGAAGCGGATATTTAGGATTTTCGTCTAATCTATAGGGGTACGGAGTGCATTACGTGACAGTTTGAGATTCCACAATATTCATCTATGGATACCCAAATGGATACCACTCAAACGTGATAAGACTAACTGTCAAACTGTCATGACCAACCATTAAAATAAAATGTCATTATAGTGTTTATTTACTTCTAATTAAAGCGGTTCCAAAAATTTGTCACCATCTCTATTGTTTGTAACAATGTTTCATAACCAGAAAACAAAAGGAAAAAACAAACTAAAATCGTACGATTCTCGTGTTTATTATTCAGAATTGGTCTTCAGTTCATTTTTCTTTTTTGCTTTGGTATACATACATACACCATATATCTACCTACACATACTCTACTCGAGACAAACTCTGGAAGTTAGGATCAAAGGTACTACTTTATGAGTTTTACGGTAACACGCCTTTACAATTTCGGGTAAGAACGAGGAAAGTATCAAGAACTTTGTTCAAACATACCGACCTAACCAAATATTGATGGTGGGTACCTATTCACTTAAGTGTATGAAAATGGGAAAAAAGGATTAAATAGAAATATTTATAGAGTCGTCTAGTTTTGAAAGAAAACTTAAAAACATACCGAATACAAGTAATAACATTGGACAATTAATGAATTTTTAGATTTTAGGCATTCACAATGCTATTTTTATAATTATTAAGATAATAAATAGATTAGAAAAATTCTAGAAAAAATCGACTCACCCGTAGCAGCTCAGACGGGATTTGAACCCGCACCCTTCCGGCCGGAATCCCAAGGATGCGGGTTCGAATCCCGTCTGAGTAATCTCAAATTGTCAAACTTCATTTCGTATGTGCGATTATCGTACCCTAATAGAGCAATACAATTTAAACGTTAACAAGATCTAATTTAATTCTTGTAAAGAACACGCATTAAGCACATATAAATATACAATGTCTTATTTATCCTAGCTTCGTAGAATTATTATCATTGCTATACACGGTTACTTTTTTATCACCCAGGAAAATTTCAGGGCCGATTCCCGTCTCAATATTAAGTGGGATAAAAATAAAAAATAAAATAACTTACCATGGAAATTCGGAAACCTCACAAAAAGAAACACTCCGCTTTCACGGACACTTCGTGAAAAGACGACGAATGGCTACAAAATGGCATGTTCACATATTCGGACACATGTTTTCAGTTGATACCAATTTTCCGTTCCTTCTTTAATAGGCTTAGGACCGATTTCATGATTAACAAAAAAATATTAACAATGTTTTTTTTTTCTTGAAATCTATTGCACCCTTTTCAAATTACCCCTAACCAGGTTGATAAAAATGTAACCGTGTATTTCAGTTTGTGCTCACCTATTCCATTGATAAGTAAGCAAGGCAAGATAAGGTTGAAAACGTAGAACATAGGGCGCCTGCGCAGCTTGATGACGTAGGTGATGTCCGGGTAGGGCTCCAAGCAGCACGAGTAGTACTGGTTGTGGCGGATCGCGTCGAAGCTCACCAGGTCGAATTCGCCATTGGTCTGGTAGTTCGTTGTGTCACCTTCGTCGAATTGCTTCTTTAGGTCAAGCTAGGATAAAGAAAAATAATTGTTAGGATGGGTACCCACTTAGGTTCACGAGCCTGCAATGTACCCTTGAGAACAGCCAAGGGTACACAGAAAAAAGGGAAACAGTGCGCCATAGTGTGAGGTATGCATTATAATGTCGAAGTAGAAAAGACCGAATTTTACAAGACCTATGGACGAAAGACCGAAAAATAAAAGGCCGAATGGTTGTATGGACGAACGTTTAAAATCCCGAAAGGACATTTTACCTAAAAGACTAAATCCCGAAGCTTAAAAAACCGAGAGTTAATATACCTACGTTCTGTACCTCGAACTACTTAATACCGAATTAACGAATTAGTCAAAAACAACAAGCTATCATAATTATAAAAGGCCTTGGATTTTACCTGAAATGCATGATAGCAAATTTAGCTGCTGGAAATGAGTCTAAACTAGTCTACTGGGACTTAGAAACCGTAGACCGTAGGTCACGAGATAGGTGCGAGGAGCGTAGCGAGCATGTTACGTTGACATGAATCCAGCGCGCGAGCCGAGCGAGCGAAGCGAGTGTGCCGCGGCAGCGGCCGGCGAAGCGCCAGAAAAAAAACTATTTCTAACTCGATTGCTGAATTAAGTCAAAATAATGACCATTTTATAAGCATTTTTGAGTAAAACAAATTAACCGCAATGCCTACTTTTATAAATGTACTCGTATGTGTTTGTAGGTAGAGTAAGTTATATATAAGTATCGACATTTTAACTTTCGAGGGTTTAAACTTTCGGGATTTCGAACTTTTGGGATTTCGAACTTTCGGGATTTCGAACTTTCGGTCATTTGATAATCGATCTTTCAAGTTTCGGTCCATCGGATATCGACATTTAAGATGTTCGGTATTTTGAAAATCGGCGTTTTATGCGTCGATATTTCGGTCGTATGTATTATGAATTATCGACATTGTAATTCATACCCTAGTGTGATACGGGTGCGAACCTCAGTGCGCGCTGCGCATTTTGCGATCCGATGCAAATAAACACAAAGGGGGAGCAAGTAGAAGTTTGCAAAAGCATCCACATTGAGCTCCTCGAACATGCAACATAGGTTCACGGATGTGGGTACCCTCCACACAATGCAGTATAATTCAATTCAATAGGTGTATATTCCCTTACAGAACTCAGTTTAATAAATGTTGCTATGTATAAAACTGATTGTGATATTGCGAAAAATACATATAGATTCCATATCTACGAAATGTTGGTATGGTACAGCTGATTTAGTGATGTTTTTCTTAATTAAATATTTTCAACAACAAACTGAAATTCCAAAGTAAGCTTTAAGAACTGAATAGAGTATGAATGATTTCAGCATGGATCGTGGTCTCAGCAAGTATACCTATGAAGGTATAAAGACGATATAGATAGACTAAGAAGAGATTTAGAGAGGAATGCCAATTTAAAAGTCAAATAAGCCTGCCACCGATAACAAGAATCAATCGCCTAGTTATTATACTTGGCAAGCGTTCCATTTTTTTTTACTTTACCAGGGGTCTTTGATTAGCTGTTATTTTTAGGATTTCATATAACCAATTTATCTGGCTTATCGTTATACAGTTTTATTTTCAGAAAAAGTTGAAAGCTTAGTTGCGTGGTAAGTGGGTATTATTTTCGCGTCACGCAGTTTTGAAAAACGATTGAAAGAAAAATATTATCATCTGTCCATACAAGGTCACTGTGTGCTGTGTTCTGAATGTAAGTATTAATTTAAAATAGTTTTATCACATATCCGATTTTATAAACTGCTGGCAGGTATTGAAAGCAAAATATATGCTTGAATAGAAACGTGGAACGAAATCCTCTTACAGTACATTGAAAACGTCTAGCTGCCTGCTGAAGCCTCTTACGAGCAATATGTTTCAAATGTATACTTTAGGATCACAATATGTAAACTTTCCTGCACCCGGTTTCTATTTCAGAAAACAATTTGTGGGTGATGCCATAAATTCAACCGCAAATAGACACAACCCAATGTTAATATCTATGGCGCAACCATTATTTTGTGACACCTTATCATGGTAAAAGCGAGAAAAGCTGTAAGAGTTTTCTTCCCCATTTCACGTCAAATAATATTACAGTCACCTAATTGAACTTGAAGAATGATATCCAAGGGGTTTTTCCATCACGTCATGTCAGACTTATTCATTCCATAGCGGTCGTATACCGTGTTTTCAATAAATGTCTTTTCTTTCTTACTTTTTTCCACATTCAATTCATTTATAAAATATTTTCAAATATTTTGTAATATATTTTCAATGAAAAACCAATCTTCTGAAATTTCGCGTATTGTCTCTGTTATGTCAGCTATTTAATTACGTGACTTCGCACTTTACAGGGTGGTGGTTGGTGAAAAAATATATTTTCCTTTAAGACTGCGAAACACGACAGACGGATTAGTCGTGTAATATTAATTTTATTGACCTCAATATAAACATTTTTTTGTTTGTAGCAAAGGTAAAGCAATTAAAATTACATATAGGTACGTCATCATGTAAAAGATTTGCCTCAAGGGTGCGTCGTGAGTCCTCTAGCACCGCCAATAAAAAAATTATACTACGAACTGAAAAATAAAAACTGGTATTAGTTATAAACTATTTTTGTATGCAATATTTTTTATTCTTAGTTTAAATTTGTTTGTGTGTTACAATCTAAATTAATGCCTAAAGTGGCCGCTTTGATCCAGATTGTAACTAGGTACTTACTTACACAAAATTTTAAACCAGGACAAAAAGCGTACAAAAATCTTTACTAATATTATAAATGCGAAAGTCCGTTTGTTTGTTTGTTACGCCTTCACGTCCTAACTACTGAACCGTTCGTTATGAAATTTTGCATATACGTTGTCAGGGGTATAGAAAAGGACATAGGGTACTTTTCATCCCGAAAAAAAGTATAGTTCCAGAGGGATAGTAAAAAACCTTTCCACGCAGACGAAGTCGCAGGCGGCCGCTAGTAGTTTATAAACATTACGAGTAAGTATTAATGATTTTTGCTTGATTGGTGGCGCTAGTGGACTCACGATACACCCTTAACTTTCAATAAATAAAAATCTTGAGGTGTTATGAAATGTTTTCCCTATACATTATTAATTTTAATTACTTACAAGGAGACAAAGCTAATTGCATAACATTTTCAGTCGACGTATCCTGCGGTTTTGCTCTCTTAACCTGCGGCATGTCGACGAGGACGTAACACAATGTGAGGCGTGGGTTTATCGCTTAATAAAAACAATTATGTACCGTGTGACAGAGGTCTTTTTAATTTCCCTCCTCTAATTCAATTTACAACATTCCTGCGACCTTAAAAAAGGGGATTGGGTACATTTTGCGCGGATGTTTACGTTTCTAACGAGCAAGTCAACGTTTGAGGTTTTTTCATGTGTCAGTGTTAATTTTGGTTGCTTTTATTCTGAAGGATACAGGAAATTACAATATTATGAGCATACTTTTACAAAATTACGAAATGAAAGATTCAATTTCTTCTTGAATTTGAGGTTGGTTAGGATTATTCTTTCTAAAAACTAATTAGAAGTGTAATTAATTAACGAAAACTACGATTATGACAAAGCGTTATTACATAAAAGAAAAAAGTTAGCTTTAATAAAAATGCTATGACTCATTTGCAAACAATAGAAATAATCATTATCGTGGAGAACGAACTAGTTTTTATAGAAAAGCAGATGATTAAAAGTCATAATATCAAAGCAAACAGACGCAGGCTAGAAATATGAGCTATCAACAGTGGTTCCTATTGCATTGTTAAAAATGCTCAAATCGGTACCGATTTTTAAATATTTTATTTTCTCTCTATAGTGCACTCCTTGACTAGAACTGATTGTCAGATTGTCTTCGTATTAAAATACCTGATAATATATTATGTTTTTCTCTATATACCGGCAATAATTTAAGAATTTGGCTTCCTAAAACTAAAGTTTACATCAATAGTAATGCTTTCATTAGTTAGATAACTTCTTTGGAAAAACGCTAATTTCTTTGAAATGCAAATATACAGCCTTAGAGTAAGACGGGCTTAAGCCGCGATGTTCGAAGTATACAGCCTTAATTCGGTGATCATACGAAAGCACAAAATTCCGTGTTCCGAAAATATGATTTGATTACCTACTTCGTATAAATCAGAAAGGAAATATATTACATTCAAATCGTATCAGGTGATTATTCTGTGATGTATAAGACATAACATAACACATCATGGAATAATAAAAACCTTCTTTGAATACGTTTAAATATAATTTTTGAGACTCAAATTTCGTCGCATACAAATTCTCTGTGATGAAATCTAACGAAACGTGACAAAACTAATTTATCTGAACGTTTCTCCGCCTCTTCAAAAATGAACATCGAGGAGAAACGCTCACGAGAATCGCTTGTTATAATTTAACGATTGCAATTATTGATTTCTCATTTGTTACTTGCAAGACTAACACTAATAATGCAATAAACGCATAAAACGCAAACCAATCCGTACATCTAACTAACAAGTGGTGCCATTGTTCAACTTGTTTAAAGTACTTTAATGTAACAAGATCAGTGTAGTTGCTCTCCAAAACACAAGTGCATAAGTTTCTTCACATAGCAATTGCATTTCCTAACTACAACTCGACAAAATTAGAATAGAATAGAATAGAATATTTATTGTGCACAGAAACTAGGTAACAAACAAAAAACAGATGTTGTTGTTAATTACAATAAAAGGTATCACTGGTTTCTGCCTTTACAGGCGTATAGACATTTAAAAAAATTACAATAAAAAAATTAACATTAACACTACTTCTACTTATAAACTAGGTATTAATTAGGTATGAAAACGCTGTCATGAACTTAGCTGTCATGCGCCATCATATTCAAGTTGTAGTTAGGAAAAGACTAACGACACATGGTTTTTAACCGTGAAAATCTACGGTTTATACGCCGTACGTAGGCACGGTTCGCAGTCTAGTATGAAGCACTTTGGAAGCTTTTTTTGTTTTGCTACATGCTTCCAGTGTGGTTTATACGCCCGCCGTGCTGCGTAAGCACGGTTGCCAGTGGTCAATCGTGCCTACGCACTGAGTATAAACCGTAGATTTTACATGAGGGCATGATCGGCAGTGTTGTATGGAGCACTATGGAAGCTCGTCCACGTACTACGGCGGCGCTACGCCGTAGCGTAGCGTAGCACCGTAGCAAAACCGTGTATGGACACAGTGATCCATACAACACTGCCGACCGTGCCTACTTTACGGCGGAAAACCGTGTGTGGGACATGAGCCCATGGGCGTCAGTGTGTGGCCTGTTACCCATGTTTCTTTTAGGCTGTGAATCGTCTTATTTTTTCCACACTCTATTCTAGATAATTTCGTATCTTTTTTTGAAATATGCATCCAGTAGGTACGGGAAAGCATTATGTACTTAGGTACTGTTAATTAAATAGCTAAACAAACAATTAACCCTCTACCTCTATGATCCACCGACGAGGCTCCACCGGTGATCGAAAGATATTTTTTTTTCCTCTTCAATCCACCGGTGGATCGTAGGATATTTTTTTTTCCTCTTCAATCCACCGGTGGATCGAATGATATTTTTTTTCCCTTCGATCCACTGATAAATTTATGTATAAGTATTTTTTCGTCGAGCCCCCAAACGATTTTACTTGATTAGGAAGGGAGAGTCTATATTAGAACGATTATTCCGAACCTAACCCGAAATCCTACTATTTTTTATATTAAATTACGAAATATTCAGTCAAAAGTACCAGGGCAACATAACTTAAAAGGGGTTATTTCGATTTATATTTTTGAAAAATTAAAGAGCTAAAAGAAATTTTCGCGGTATGAAATCAAAATAACTCCTCGTAAGTTATGTTGCCCTGGTACTTTTGACTGAATAACATTTCGCATGCCCTACCCTACCTATCTTTTAGTAGTGGATCGATGTGGAATAAAAAATATTTGATTATATTTTAATTCACTTTTTCCCTAAAACGGTGGATCAAAGTGGAATCAGAAATGTATGATTATATTTAAATCCACTTTTTGCCGTAAACCGGTGGATTGAAGAGGAAAATAAATATCCTTCAATCCACTGGTGGATCCTCGTCGGTGGATCATAGAGGAATGAGGGTAATAGTTGTTTTCAGTAACCATTCCTTATAAATATTATTACTAATATAGCTCCATAGGGAATATGCATCAATTTTTTTTTAATCTTAATCAAAATTATAATGCGTGAGAAAATTAACTGTAATATTAAAACTTTTCTCTTGCGTTTTTTTCTCGTGATATAGTTACTTGAAGCAGCACCCGCCGAAAACGCTCCATACAAAACGGTGACGTCACACATCACGTTTCAGGTGTGTTTCGGTGCGTTTAATATGGAGTTAGCCAATAATCTTCAATTATCTCCCTAAATTTTGCGTTTAAGTACATATGTGTCACAAAAAATATTGTTTCTTATTCGATATTATATCTGACTGTAAAGTGCATTATATCCAACAATGAAAAAAAAATTGATATTTTTCCCTGATTTCATCGTGTGATAAAACTAAAATAATATATTTTTTTATTTTTTTTCTGTTCCATCAAGTTTTTATAAGTGTCCGCAGCGATCAAGCTCAAATTCAGTGACTTATGCATAAAAAAAAAAAAAATTGATTAGTTTCTAAGCTAAAAACAATTTACAGTGCAGGTGTTACAGACAACAGATTTTGTCTAATCACACGATCAGTCGCCCACCCAATCCAACGAACTAGGCACAAAAGACCTGTATCTCGTGGATCAGGAAGCGAAGACAGTCTGATATATTCCCTATTGTCTCTATTTTATTTAATGAGATGAGGTTTATGTGGCGATATTTGATACCATCATATGTGAGTACTTACCAATGTTTGTGTTACTTAGTCCACCAAATATTGGCAAGTTGCCAGCCTTTGTATTGCTTAATAGAGAACCTAATAATAGAACCCAAAGAATTTTACAACTTTTGCGCGATGATGATGACTTTCTGTTCCTCTTCAACCTTCACCTTCGTTCGGATAGAGAGAAGTCCATTCGTATCCTCACATAATAATTAATGATCGACTAATTGTTTTTGAAACGATAACAAATCTAGTCCATTTACGCAAATTTACACCAGTGTAGAATTCTTGTATCGCAGTAGTAATAAAGGCGAAATTGCTGTTATTTATTACACTTTAAACCATTATTACCTACGCATTATCGTTTAGTTAAATTACAAGAAATATTTTAAGGGAAATCGTTTGCTCTGATTTAGGGTGATAAAGGAGGACTTAAGACTTAAGGTTCTATCCGCAAAAATAAACCTAGGTTTAGGTACCTACAAAATACATAATAGTGTTTGTGTTTAGGCAATTAAGTACATTTACAATATTGCGTTTATATTATCACCCAGATGTTTTAAGGCACAGGGAAAAAGTAGGTGCCTTGTCAAACTCATGCGTCCATTTTTACCCATTTTTAATGGAAAACGCAAAAATGGCACTAAGTTGACGAGGGTAACTTAGCAGCCGAGTTTTGATATAAATGTTTTCATCTTCGAAGTTGCTGGACCATTGTGTTTTACACTTAAAAGCTGTCGGACCCTGACCCGTGACGCATAGTATCGTAAATACTCTTAGATCGCTTTCGTATTTAGAAACATTTGCCTGTAGCTATTACAAAAGTACGAGTAGGTATGTTTTTATTCCCATTCACTCTAATTTGCAATACTTATTGAAAAAAAACTCTACACTCTGTCATATTATTCGAATACGTCAGTTCAGGGCCCAGAGTTCTTTGCAGTGCATTTACTAATATAATTGGTCCATTTTCAAAAGGTGTGCGGTCACTGGACAAGAAGATCAACCGCACTAATTTTCAACGATAAAACCAAAGCTAAATCGTTACAGTTTCAGTTTCGTTTACAGAAAAATATTAGCTTGTTTTGTTAAAATTGTTGAAATGCTTGCTATGCCTTGGGAGCCGAGGATGCCAATCTCGGACAATTCAAATGAGAATTCTTAAGCTAAACCAAAGATTTAAGAAGAAATATAGCCTAACCTAAATCACCTTAATGACAACGTAACGGTATTTGTTTATTCGTTCAGAATTAGCGCGATTGGGCCCAAGAGCTTAAAATACTTATTAACTGAAATAGTTTTGAGTTTTAATCTGCAATAGTGTTTCGTTTTGATAAAATCTTTTTGATGAGTGTCATTATAATACGTGAGAGCAAGTTGTTTTGTGTAAGGTCTGTGACCGGAATCTTTATTCCACCTCCATTAAGGTAATGAGAAGAATACAGCTTTTGTTTCATAAAACAAAAATTCGTTTATTGTTCAAAACAACCACCATGTTTTCATAATAATATTTCGTTACTTTCTTTTAATTAAATGTTTCAAAAATATCGTATTGTTATTATTATTGATACATCAAAATCTCATGTTAACTCAGTCAATCTTTGATCAGGTTTTGCGAACGCGAGTTATTCCCGATGTGATTGAGAATATCGAGATCGAATCGGAATCGAGTAGACGTCAAGAAACGGTACAATGAAAACCATGGAAACCGTTTTCAATTTAAGTACCAAAATAACATATTTTTTAACTTTATTCGATCCTGATGTGACGTAAGGGGGCAGTTCCAAAGTTATATCTATATAATAACACTTTCTAATAAATAACACTAGATATGCTCTTTTATATACTCTTTTTTACTAGCTTTTATACTACTTCTATACAAAAAGTGTATTTAAATAGATTTAAATTAAGATACCTATTTTGACTTTGACTTTGAAAACATTATTTTATCAACATAACGTCGAGGCTAATTTTTCCCTTTTTCCAAGTTAAATATAACCAGTATGTCGCTGAACATCAATCGGTTATTGGATTCCTTATTTGATACTCACTCATACTTGTAATGGAAAAAGAAAAAAGGCATCGTATGTAATTCTATTTTGTGATTCATTGACTTCGAATTTCTATTAAAAAGAGTGCTAATTACATTAAGTACCAAATTATTGTATCTTTTTTTCATCCTCGTATTCATAAGAATTTATTCAAATTCAGAAACGGTCAAGTTATTGAATCGCTAAAGAAAAGGATCGAAACACACTCGTCTCTAAAGCCTTGCTAGTGTGACCACCTGATCCTGTCTCGCCTCCCTTTCACGACATTTCCTCCATCCTACATCATATTTTTTCATGGTTTGTCGCCATCAATCAGTCTCTGGACACTTACCCTTGTTTTGTGCCCCAAATAATTAAATTTATCTAATAATATTCTACTGTCGCATTATTATTTTTCCATTAAGCATACCCAGCTACTAACTGGGTTGCCACAATCATAAACTTTACCTTTAAATATCTTTGTAGTAAAATTTAACGACCAAATTTACCGCTAGCACGTTTATTGGATAGAAAGTTGGATGAAATTGATGATTGAAAATATAAATTATTGCAAAACTGGCCAAGTGCGTATCGGGCCACGCGCAGTAAAGGGTTCCGTAATTACCTTAACCCATACCATATGGCTATAAACTAAAATTTTCTCCCTGTTTTATGCAACAACTATAATATTATAATACCCAACTATTCAATTAAATTTGTTTTTACGGAAACTTTCCAATTTTATAAGTTAATCGACTAATTAATCGTCAACTTGTAAAGCCTACCAAGCATGTCAAATTACAGCACTATAGCACAGTAGGCCGTAGTACATTTAACCCGGGGTGCGCACAGTGACAAATGTTACACCGAGTGTAGTGTTGGGTCAAGATGACCCGTTTAAAACATTAATGTTTTCCAATATACGACGGTATTTAAAGAAAGTGTTGCTGTAGTTTCATTCAGTGACTATAATTTAAAGGATTTTAAGTAAAAATAAACGAATTCATTATAAAATATGTGTTTAATGTAAATTAACAGAAAATAGTACGAGAAATCAACTAAATTGACATCTTCTGTCATATGGCAATAAAAAATTACCAAAACATAAATCTTCTAAAAAAACTAACCTAATATGACACTTCTATCATAAAACTTTGTAATTACATATAATAACAACAATTTTCAGTCTTGTAAGTTATCATTTTCAGGCTCTCCATTTGCACAATCACCGCAGTATAACATTGCGTGTTCAGTACATATATATTTATTACAGCTCGAACATATATAATTAGTTTTTCTGTCTTTATTGTTGTTGAAAAGTTGAAGAACGTATTTGATGCTGTAGTTCAATCAAGGGTACATTATCGCTGTCGCCATCGGATGCGTCCTGGTCTGTGTCACTTTCATAACTACGAAGACTCACGTGATCTTCCTCTTTGAAATTTGTTCGTTTTCAGAGTCCGATTCTACCAATATGGTTAAAATCTGCTGTCATTAGCGTTTTTCCCTATTCTTTTTAAAAAAAGAACCTAAAAATTTAAAGAAAAACAATAAAAACACGTTTTGCAAAAATGGCGCGAAATTACGACATTGAGTGCATGGTTGGGTCATATCTACCCTTTCGGTCGTTTGGCCACGTCTATCGCTCGGTGCAAGCGCAACCCGACTGAATAGCGGTAAGAAACGAAGTAGGGGGACTGTTAGCTCCAGCTACTGAGAAGTACGGCAACGTCGCACTATAATTCTGTAAAATACACGCGATTTAAAATGGCGAGGGTCAAATTGACCCAACTGTGCGCTCCCCGGGTTAAATTACCAAAGAGGTTACCGTTCGCCGTTGTGATATAGTTATTTATTACGAAATTATAGATACTTTAACCCAAGTTTTACAGATCGTAACCCGCCGTAGCCTATATTTGTATATCTCCAAAAATGATTTTTTTTTTCGGCGGCAAACGGTAACCTTTTTCGTAATTTAAATGTATTACGGGCTACTGTACTATAAAGGCTTCTGAGCTAACGGACGCGGACGCACAAACGGAGGATATCCCAAAATTATAAGGTTACTTCTTGACTTGACTACGGAACCCTAAAAAAGGAGCCGTAATTTATTAAAGAGAGTTAAATCTTAATATAGAGAAGTTCAAGTTTAAGAGAAAGACCTATAGTTCAACACTTTTTTTAAAAGGAACGATCGAAATTGAAATAATCAAGAACTGACTCAAACATGGGCGCCGGGAGCAGGGTACAATGGAGTGCAATGGCACCCCCCCTGTCAGGAAAAAAATAGATTTTTTTTATTGAGTTACTGTTTGAATAATAACTGCAGGCGTCTAGGTTGCTGTCCTTTGTTCATCACCTTGTCGCCCATGGGCTCAAAGTTAGTTCTTACAACAAAAAAGCTATTTTATTCATTTATTAATTTTACTGTTAATAGAATAAGGGAATACTCTAATTTCAACATAAATTCAAGCTGTTTATTTACTAATTATTATTATTGCTACTAAACATGCGACTAGGGATTCCTTTCTGTCAAGACGTTCACTAATTAATTATCTCACCTCGTAATATGATCGTAAAGGCTTCTAAACAAATTTAGGAATAATCAAGAATTTTGAAGCCTCGTTGCTTTCAAAATTTAAAACAACTGTTTTTACTGCAATTTCCATAATAACATTTTCTCGAATACAATGGCATTATAATTTTGCTGATTCACGAATCGTCCACCAGTCGGCGCACTATGACTAACTTGGCGCTAGTGTAGATGTAGACCTGTCATTTTGTTGTTTACTACCAATTTTTGGCTGTCGGAAGCATAGATATAGTATATTAAAAAGGGGTAGATGCGCTCCCGAGCGACCGGGTGTAAGAGATAGATATATTATGACGTCAAAATATGGGGCTGCCATGATCGCAAAAAAAATTACCCTAAAATGTAGTCGGAATTGTTACAGTACTCGAATTCCATAGTGAGTGGAAGTCAACATTTTAACATTTTGACTCGCTAATTAAACAAATGGTACAGTAGCCCATAGTACATTTAAATTACGAAACAGGTTACCGTTTGCCGTTGTGATAAAGTTATTTATTACGAAATTATAGATACTTTAACCCAAGTTTTGCAGATCGCAACTCGCCGTAACCTATATTTGTATATATCCAAAAATGATATTTTTTTTTTCGAGGTTTACCACATGGTTTAGCTATTGTCGTGTTCTACAGCTTTGTTTGATTGCCATGCTGATAATAGTAAGACTATGAAAAGTAGCCACATACAGATTTAAGACCAGATGAAAATGGATGGAATTTATCTGGTCTTAAATCTATGTATGGTCACTTTCTATAGTCTTACTATTATCAGTGCCAATCAAACAAAGCTGTAGAACACGACAATAGCTAAACCATGTGGTAAACCTCGAAAAAATAAAAAAATATCATTTTTGGAGATATACAAATATAAGTTACGGCGGATTGCGATCTATACTGAATTTTTGACAATTACACCCTGTTATATTATAATATGTGACGTAATTGTTTTTCTTTATATCTAGTATTTACTAGCTTCGGCCCCGTAACTTCGCGCAGATAAGAATGCGCAGATATGAGATTGTGTGGTTAATGGAATAAAATGATAAACTTTAAATTAAAACAGGTGATTTCTTTATTGAAAAAATATTATTACTATATTTACAATAATAACAAAAAAGTTTCATTCAAATCCATTCAGTATTTCCGGAGATTAGCGTGTTCAAACAGACAAACTAACAGACAAATAAACACACTTTTTTTAAATTCTTACTCTATTACTATGTCTCCATCGCCCCAGATATTTTTTTAAAATATTATGTAATGTACAGACACACTTTTTCTACTGTTTTATTATATGTAAGGATGAAAAGCTTTAAATGTTCATTAAACATCAATTCGTGTGTACTTATGCCAATTCTTTTTTCCAGTTGCTTCTATCCATTTCTCACGAATTTTATCTTCCGTCGGAAATCTGAAAAATTAAAACGCTTGAAATTCCCTGAAATATGGGGTAATTTTTGGGGAAAAATTTCTATATGGGTAGGCATCCCGAAATTGATTTATAAACCTACTGATTTTAGTGGACATCAATGCTAAGCTGGCTTCTATTACGTAGATTAATACGCAATTTTCCCGGTTTGCATGTCAAACGTTTCCGAGGTTATTTTTAGAAAGAATTTTTAGAGTTTTCCTATTTATCAGGTTTTTAATGATATAACTAATGATTTAGCTCAGAAACTTGGTTCCTGCGAGATTTGAGAAAGAAATACGTGATCAAAATATAGAAAACAGTGTACTTACGCATGAAATGTAACACCCGCTTCTTTTCTTTATTTGTTGCTTTTGCAGCCAAATATTGAACACCCCACCATTTTGTAGGCTAGACACAAACACTACACATTCGATTTATAATAAATTTTATGTATTAATTAGGCAGTAATCCACAAAACCTTTAATTTCTTTGGCACTTTTGATATAACCTCACTTGTTTGTTTTGCCTACTTGAACTGTGCCTATAAACCCGACCATGAAAAAAAGTCCGGTCGGTGATAGAGATAAAACATGAAACTCTTCTCTATTTCCACCTATAGGAATCTCAATAAGACGATCTCGCTCTATCAAAGCATGTCAGACCCTTGGTCGGAAGCGAATTTTCGTAAGTACTTTTTTCCAACACATTTTGGTTTTCTTTTTTTTTCAATTCGATCTTTACCTAATTAATTTACTTTACAGCATCTATAATGACTATTATTACTATCAACAATTTTTTAGATAACATTTAAAATTAACAGGAAAATTGGGGGTAAATGCCCGAACAAAGGTCTCCAGCAGTAGTAGCGCCACCAAGCTGAATAAATTTTGTGACATCCCGCCACTGAGAGCTAGAGCTGGAGAAAAATACCTATCTACTAAATTGTATTTTATGGTTATTTACCTGAAACCCGTCGTAGGTCCAAGAAGCCCACTTCATGGTGCAGAGCTGGACGTCGAAAGGAAATTGCTCCACGTTGATGTCACACACGGACACGTAGATGCCGTGGCTGAGCCAGGTCACTTCTCCCGTGTGCCTCACGATTACGTTCGTGTTGATCACCGCTGACCGGTAGTTGGGGTCGGCGCTGGAAAACAGTAACTATTTCAAGACACTGGATTTTGGAGGATCATTATTTTACGCCAGCCGGCCTAGAATCCGCAACGACACTCGGCACTTATATTATATGATGTTTGTCCCGCTCACATCAGTGCGTTGCGAGCGGGATAGACATCGCGCCAGCATAAGAAAAGAGAAGAGAAAATTTTGCCATGTTCCGCTAGGACTGTAGAGGCGGATTCCCCGAAATTAGTTTTCCCTATTATTTTAATTTCCATTCGCTTTATTCCCCAAACTTAGTATATGTTCTTACATCTTCAACTCTTCTTTTTTAATACATGAAAAAAAATTAACATCTTACATCCAAAAGCTACTCAGTCTGCACCTAAAGCGATAGAAAGATACGAAGGTTGTTAAATATAAGAGAAATTATCTACTCCCACCATTAACACACCTTACTACTTTTAAAACAATTATTTCAATAGATTTAGGTACTAGCAATGCGGTTAATTTAAATCAAATCAAATCAAATCAAATCGTTTATTTGCATAAACATGTGGCAAAACAATGGTCTTATAAAATTAAACTGTACCGTTACATGTCTACCATATGCAAATGGCGTGCAAATATTTGAAAAATAAAAGTAAGTAGCATTTCAAAAGCTGTGTCAGAATTAAAATAACAGTATCATTATAAAAGCTATGTCAAATTCTAATTAATACTTAATGTCAAAAAATATAATAAAATTAATAAGGTTAAAAAAAATAAGAATTGGTAAATATTTAAAGAGAACATCAGCTATTCAAGTAAATACATTAAATAAGGCAAAAATGTCAAAAGATTACAAATTCATAACAAGTTAATGAGAAAATAAATAATTAAGATAAAAAACAAAATTAACATTATTAAACTAAAATTTGTCACATAGAAATGAGTTTACAGAATAGTAACATTTTTGAATTAATAAATTGTGAACCAGTGTCTTGAATTTGTGCAAAGTGACTGTTTTGAAATTGTCAGGCAATTTGTTAAATACTTGAATACACATACAGTACGAATTATTAGTATGCAATTTTAGCCTTCTGATCGGTACATACAATTTCTGTGCATTACGGCCTGTCCTTTTTAAGACATCACAATTTTTCTTAAAAAGATGCATGTGTTTATAGACAAATATACAAATTTCAAATATGTACAGACATGGCAATGGTAAAATATTTTTAGTTTGAAACAAAGGTTTGCAACTGTCTAAAGGCCGTGCTCCGCAAACAGCTCTTAAGCACTTTTTTTGAACTCTTTAATTTTCTACAACAGAATTGACACTCTTCAGAGCGATACAAAACGATCCATTGCAAACTGTGCTCACTATATACATTCTAGAGTAAAGTTCCCGCAAATCACTGTCTAATATTGTCAATTTAATAGCATTGTGCTTATTTATCACAATAAGTACTTATAATAAGCTTCATAATCTGCTAAATTTAAAGAACAACGCATCGCATCAATTTTTCCTGGAGTAAGTTCAAGACGTCTTAACAAATTCGCAAATTTCATTTCGCTACGAACCCTCTGAAAAAACATTACAAATCGAAAAGAATGTTCTGATTGAGAATTGTCAAGCAAATAAAGGCAGTCATTTTCACAAAGGCGACGTTAAAAAAGCCCGATTTTTTATACAAGAGTGCCCACATGAATCGATTTTACGTCTTGAACCGTTACAACTTGGGGATGAACAGTAAAACCAATTATTGAACTGAATCTTTCCCCAAAAATATCAATATCGATTTCTCAGGTACTTTGCCTTTTGTTTTATAATGAAAGTATACCGGTGGTGGATCGTTTTAGGGAAAATACTTTGATGGTGGCACCCAATCGCACAAGATTAATGTTGACACCTTTCAGCCGACAAGCTTCGTTTTAGGTGTCCTTGATTTATTTTCTGTTTTAACCAAATTTTTAGGAGATATGCACATTGAAGTAATGTGATTTAGTATCTTTTGGGTCATATTTAGGAAAATAATTCAAGATATTTCGATTGGCGAAAAATAAGAAGCATTTAGCTCTAGTATAGCGTCTGACACTTCATAAAATTAGTTTTATAGTAATGATGAGTAATGTCATCGAAAAATCCGCACAATTTGATGATGTCGTTGATGTTACGTGTCGTTTGTGCCGCGTTGGTGCCACGACGGAACTCATATTCCATAATTACACGAAATTTCGAAGTATCCATTATGAGGAAAAATGTTGAAATGTAATGAAAATACAACGCTAATCCATAAACAAAAGACTAATTTTGTAAATAGAATGTCATATTTTTAAAACAAAGTTAATTTGAATTTAGAATTCATAGCCAATCAAAACTTTTTTTTGTTTGAAAAAGTCTGTACTGCAATACGGCAATTTCATAGGTAAAGACCTATTATTGTTACTTCTGCCCTTAGAGTAAGACGGGCTTCTAAACGAAGCCTTTGTTGCTCGAAGCTTCTGCCATTACAATTTATAAGAATTAAAGACCCGTTTTGCTTTTAAGCGTATATATAAATATATTTAAACGTACATTTGTATTTAATTGACACACTCAAAAATCTATTTATAATTTACTCGCGTTTTTCTCGTAAATGCAGATGTTCTTTAATTAATTTGCAAATTGTGTGGCAGAACTTCAGAACTTTCACATGACCTAATATCAATCGTAATTATATAAAATAGGCTGTACTTCGGTATAAAGGAAAAATAATTATGTAAACTAACTTAATGTATAAAAATAGCCTAGTCTAGACTGATCCATCAAAACAGAAAGTTGAGGAAAAGAAATATCTCTGGACGTTGCCTCGGAATAGAATAAATAATGCTCTTACAAAAAACACCTGATAACTAAATGGAATGCCAAAAAACAACTTGATTTTGAAATTCAATATTAATAGTTATGATAGTATTATGTTAGTATTAATAAATACTTATCAATGAAATTAGGGAATCAATGTGAACAATGTTAACAGAAAAAACTTTTCAGTACGTAAAACCTCCCAACTATAATCCTAAGGGGCAACTATAGTCCAATTCTCCTAGGACACGGTCAGACATTGTATTTTCTTTACCAATGGCTATCTCGTGATCTGGCGCAGAATTACGTGATTCTCTAGATTACTTACTACTGTGAGAATTACCACAATTGTTATTCGGGCGCCGCTATTTTGCAAATCACATTCACGATAACTTCGTCAAAGTTTTTGCACGTAGTGAAGTTTTCCAAAATTTTAAACCTACCGGCTGTCTGTAATAATTCGGTATTATAAAGTTGCATAACCAGTCCCGAAATATAGTTTAATTTCTAGTTTTCGTCTGATAAATATGACATTTTATCAGCTGGACCAAAGTTGCGAGCTCCTCACAACAACTATAGTCCAAGTTTGAATTAAAAAAATGCATTTCTACCTAAAATAGCAAATCCAGTTTTTCAGATTTGAAAGTTCATATCATCATTTATTAAGAAAACTTTTAGATTTTTCCTTTAGAAAAATATATTAAAAGTTACAGGCACAAACTTAAAAAATAGGTAATTTTGGACCAGTGATAGGACGTTGGTATATGTTATTGTATTGGGATTAATTGATGCTTTGCTGTTTTTAGATTCTAGATGCATTGTATTGTACGAGATTAAATTTTTTTTAATGTATCGAGGCTATCAAGATGGGCTTTAACTTTCGATTATCCAATAACCTGAAATTTTCGATGTTTAGGTACAAGCTGAATAAGAAGCTTAGCACAAAAACATTAATCACGTCAAGTATCGCATTACCATACACATAGATACTATAGGATATAACTTGAGCTTTATTAGATTCCCTACTTTACAAATCTTGTATTTCGTACCCTTATCAAGATCCTCGGTTTCAGAATGACACTTTAGTTTTTTGGTAAAAATGCCAAACAAAAAACTATTACAACAAGAAATACAAATAGTTTTTTTGGATACTAGTTATATCGGCGTATTCACATTTGTAGAGTATGAAACTAATGCATTTTTATGTTTTAGATAACTACTTACTTATTGTATAATATAATGTCAGGCTTCCACACTCTTTCATAGGGTATTCTTATGACGTCGATGCCCTCGAAGTCACTTGTGTTCCACCTCAGGTGGTGGTCGGTCCACACTTGCGTGATCCAGCAGTTAGTCGTCAGCAACTGGTCTTTCTCCTCCTATACACAAATATTACATAAGTATTTTTAAAGTACGGTGGTTGAGAAGTTAAAACTACTTATAGGCAAGCAAACCAGCTGTGAGCCCGGCAGAGGAGAAAAGTACCTCTTCACAGTTAAGGTGATAAAAGGCGTACCTATATCTAACATCTTCGTGGACCAGTAAACGGACCAGAAACGAGCAGCGTTTTCTGATGAAAATGGTTCAAAACTACGATCACCAACTCGTCACTCGTCGATCATCAAGCGTGGGGAGAATATGGCAACATCCTAGGCTATAAAGGTACATAATTCATATAAAACACATGCAAGCCTAAAGCTAAAAACCTAGTTTAATTTCGAACAGGGTGTAGGTAATAAAGGAATGTGTTCGTTACGTTAGAACAGCTGATGGTTGACGATAAAATAATACGTTACACCATGTTTATGACCGAGATAAACGCAAATGGACCAGAATCGCACCATCTTTCGGCGCTCTGGGACTACTTTTCTAAAACAAGAATTTGTCGGCGTTTGCCCTTTTCCCTCAATAATTTCATTGTCTTTATTGTAGGTATCATATGTTTGCAGTGACGTCATTAAGTTGTGATTTTAGTTTTGAAAGCCCTGATTTCTCATTTTTCCAGCTAAATAATTTATTAAAATACGAAATATGGAAAGTACAGTCCTAAATTGGCAAATTCGTTCTAATTTTAAGGAAGGCGATTTTGTTTTTATTAAATGAGTTAATTAATTATGATCAAACAAATACTGAATTAACTATATTAAGCTTCGGGTTGAGAAATCAATCTTTTAATGCGATGTGTTCAAAATGCCTTTAACGTTGGTCTCATGAATAGACACTTTTCTTCTCTAGAAAATTATTAACCCGTAAAATGCCGTCGTATTTCAAAAGGAACGATTTCGTCCAGAATCCGATACCAGGAGAACATTATGACCTCAGGCGAAGTGCTCGAATAACAACCCTCACATGACCCTTAGCGTTTCCCGCCAAAAATAAATATGTCTGTATCATTACAGACGAGACTAACAATCGGCAAACGTTACATTTCAATTTCATGAGCTACCTACACAAAAAGCAAATGTTTACGCGAATTTTAATTAAGCACGTCCAAACATTTTGGGTAAAACGTAAATATAATATTTATGGCAGAAGTATAATAATTGAAAGTAGGAAAAGTGGTAACCTCTCGTCAGACGTTTAATCTCTCGTTTGAAATTAAGGCTAAAGCTATTTGTTTTGTGAAAAATGGGCTGTGATTAATTAGAAATGTGTGTAAAAGCAACCAACAGATTTACGTACACATACCGCGGCTAATGAGAAATATCAATTACCTACGTTACGTATATACTTATATTTTTTCTTTAGGATTGTATTGTATGTACTGAAGGTAAGGATCGGTATACCCATTTAGGGTGATATCATAATGTCAGTACAATATATTCATATCAGTGGCGTGCACTCCATACATGCAAATAAGCACTGCATACCCTGTAGTCCCATAAATATATGACTCTAATTCCCTACCCTATTATTTGTAAACTACTTGTAATTAAAAAGTTATGACCCATCATGGTGCACAGCACGTCTTCTTCGGCTTTCCGTGTCTATTAGTTTAAGCGCCATTTATTTGTGGTTTTTGAAACTAACTTCACTTCACTTCAACCAAAAATCACAAGAACCAACGATCGGCCGGGCGACAGAGGCGCCAATTATTTACCGCGTGTCCATAAGCAGTACTACGGGCTGCTTCTTTTTCATAGAACGAATCTCGTGTAGTACACATCAAAAGTGTGACGGTGTGCGTGAAAATGTATGCGCGTGTTTATGTTTTGGAGGCACTGCTTATTTGCAACCCGACCGCGTCATGATTGCATTACAGAGAGTAGCGTTTTTTAGTTTGCAGTTAGTTTTGCTTTGTTTTGATTGTTTTTCTTGGCGCAAGTAATTGACTATTTTAAGTTAAGTAAGTACCTAATTATTTCGTCAATTTACTGTAAAAAATTCAATAATTTACATGCGAGACCTATGCTGGCAAAGTTTGTTTAAAAAAATCAAAAATTGCCGCTTTATCGAGGTTATCTTTTGAGGATAAAGTTTAATTAAATTGATTGCAAAGGGAAGATGCGTTGGGTTGGGTTTAAAAAAATGGTAGGTAGGTTATGAATGCCCCTCGTTCTTTTCATAAAAAGTTTTATTATAATTAATTATTTCTGGCTAACAGCTTGTGTACGTACACACAAACCAATTGTATTGTTTTCTATGCATTTTGTTTTCCAATCAAGATGATAAAAATGTTTGGATTTCGTTCAGTATAGGTTGGTAGATACCGAAACAGTGATAAAATTGGTATATTTTTATTTTATCCGTGCCTACCCTGTCTAAAATCTCTGTGCACGCCACTGATTCATATTACCATAACAATATTCATAGTGACGGTCCTGGCCATTTTGGATATTAGGTATATCAAAGGAGAAGGGTTATTTCAAACCCTATATATTTTTCTGAGTGATTTTCTTTTCAACACAAAAAAAACTGTACAGAATGGAAACAAAAAATATAAATTATTGGCATATTGTTTTATTATCCATTGTGCTATTTCCTGTTGCATGAAATTAACAATAGTTATTTGTGTAATTGAATGTTTATTATTTCTTATTTCAATTCAAACTGATTAGAAATAAGCAACAAGTTACATGTACGAAGAAATATAAATGTGTTTTTCCTTTGTTTTAGTAACCATTCAAAACAACGTAAAAAATATGATTGTTACGCCAAGCGAAAAATAGTCAAGTAAATATCATTCAGGGTCCTTACGTAACGTAAAATAGTATCATTTTTATCAGTGACTTAACCTAACAAATGTGTCTGCATAGGTACTTTAGTCTGTTACCCACTATCAAAATATTTTTAGGAAAAGCCAACAACAACAAAGTTGTATTTATATCTTCAAAGCCTAAGATTAGGAGTATCCCTCCCTTTTCAATTTATTGTTAATCTACAAAAAAATTTAAACTTGGCAAAGCCTCGTTTTTAATTGAAACTTGGATATTGGCGGGATCCTCATTGTGTGGCTTCCGACCTTTTCACGAATAAATTAATCGAGAAGAACTTAGTCGACAAAAATGTTTGAATGGCAGAGTTTAATCGGTCGTGGCGTGAATGCATGCATTGTTGCATATTCACATCCATTGTGCCACTAGAATAGGCATCGGGCTCGATTCATTATGAAGACCGTTTCGCTTGATTTAATGCGGCCCAATGTATGAGCTTATAAGAGCGGCAATCAACACTATCTAGGCCTCTAGCAATCACTCTCTTCGGACGAAAGATGTGGAAGATGTTGTTTTTCAAAATAACTGCCTATGTTTTCTGTGTCACTTACTTACACGTATGTAAATAGAGATTGGTAGTATTCGTACAGGCAGCTCAATTAGGTTGGTCAATACTACTTGAGAGTTCAAGTAAACTAAGTTCGTTGCCTAACTAAAGAAATAAAGAACTTGATTATCGAAAGGGATCTCGAAAAACTATTCCTGTTCCAATAAATCGGGTTAGACACAACTTAATTCTTAAGAAGAAAGGAAGAACCAAAATTGTTTCTAATGAGTTAATGACACTGTGTTTGCGTTACGGTAAGACAATATAGACCTTTTTGTTACAGTCCACTTTTCTGACTGGGTACCCGTATGTTCCGTTGTTTTAAAGACGTTTCACTTCAAAAGGTACCTACTCAGTAACATTTTAAAACAGCCATCATAAATATCGGCTATAAATTTTTCTACAGAAACAGATTGTGTTCACCAATTTCCGGAACAACTGAAGGGAGAAAATCGCGCCCGGTATTACATGGGCTTCAATAAATGGATGCAGAATTTCTTCGTAGTCTAAGCAATATTCCAACAACTTTTAGTGCAGAGAGAAGCGCGGAATTAAAACGTGCTGTGATGCGGGAACTATTCTCTACCACTACGTTATTCTGTCTCGCTGCGAAATACTGCGTTATTCTGTCCCGCTGTGAACGCAGAGATTAGCGGAATAATCGCTTCTTAATAGAAACAAATCCTGGAATAGAGCCAAACTTCATTCATTCCACACAGTGGAAATGGAAATTCGAGTAATTGCGATCTAATTGAAATAAACCGGTACATTACCGCCGCATCCGATCCCCATAAAATGTAAGATTTTATAAACTTCACAAGGCAATGTGTGTGTATTGATTCACTGTTTGCGACAATATGAAAACTACCTATTATGAAATTCTTTAAAATACCTCATACCTTAGATGAAGGTTATCATTATAGACTCCTCAAATACAAAGAAAAGTAAAAGCTGTAAAACCTGTTTGTATATTTTCGGAGCCTAATTCACATTTACTCATTGCTTATCTGATATTAGGAATGAGTTGACTGAAAGTGGCAAAGCTTGACTTATTCACAAACAGAAGATTTTTTTTAGCATGACATAACAAATTTTTCTTTTTTAATAGTTTGTCCGGCCTGAAAACGAATAGAAGATAAAAATACAGCTGCGTAGCTGGTCGAGAAACATGGAATAAAATCAGACGAAAATACTGACGAATGGATTCATTTATCATTCTTCACTCCTTAGTTTTTAAGATAGCAAAAAACCGAAGTCGCCGTTAAATACACTAAAGGGAGAGACATCATGACCGTTATCGTAAAAAATCAATGAGGTCACATGAAAAATATTTCATCGCATCAAGACATTTCCTTAAAACTTTGAGACTAACAAAGTTAAAGATTCAATATAGATTTATTCCAAAAACAAAATGGGGAAGTTATACAAAGAATCTATGATGTTGTACCAAATGGCGGCTGAACGTAAAGGCGAAATTTACATAATATGTCGCAATAGTGGGTTTATTACGTTTTACGTAGAAATGTGATTCAATCCCGAACATAGGCTGCTACCCTGCGACGAAATTAAATAAGGTGTTCGCGGCGGAAATTTGAGTTTCTCCTTAATCGTACTAACATAGAATGATTATGGTGTAAAGTGGCGCAGCGCCCGAGGGTGGAAATTGAATTTTTCTGTGTTTTTGGAGCAGCAATCCAAATATTTCGCACCCAATAGCTACATCTAAATATCTACATGTTTTCTATGAACTAGTAGGTCTGTAATCTGTAGGCATTCCTTTTTCTCAATTTTCTTTCATATAGAGTAGTAAGCAAAAACTAGCTAGATGCTACTTATTTCATTACAAGTTATCGACTTTACATACAAAACTCGATCACTACTTACGTCTTTTTTTTGATAAGTCGTACTTTAGAACAAATGTTGTTTATGATGTTAGTACTATCTGACATCATAAATACTCGTGTTGAGTTTGTTGGTGTTTTACAAATAACCCTGTAGCTGCTGCTTGCAGCTGGTCACAGACTTTTGACCATAATGGGTACAGACAGACTTTAAGTGTGATTCAACCGGGTGCGATTCGGTTCCCATAAAAACAGTTAATCTAATTTCAATGTCACTAACGTTGACTTCATCTAATTTTTATTTGACCTAAAAATAAATGTCATAATTTTTATTTAACCTATTATTCATTTGTCATAATTATTATTTGCCATATTTACATTTGCTCTAACGTTTATATCCCATAAGTATCATTTGATATATTGCTTTTTTATCTAACTTACATTTCTTAAACATATCATTTGATCTAATTTTACATGTTATAATCAACTTTTACTATAAAATAGAAATAACTAGCTTTTGTTATTACGATGCTTGCTTAATTATCAAATCCACTATTTTTTTAATGTAATAACATCAATAGCATACATATACAAGGTGTTTGGTAAAAGCCTTATAAAGCCGAATATGGTAGATAGGGACCATCAAACTGAACAACTTTTACTATGGGACCAACTCTAAAATCGCGAAAAAAAATCAACTGTTTCATACATTTTGATATTTTCGTTATTAATTTTTGTATGAAACAGCTGATTTTTTTTTCGCGAATTCAGTGTTGGTCCTATAGTAAAAGTTGTTCAGTTTGATGGTCCCTATCTACCATATTCGGCTTTATAAGGCTTTTACCAAACACCTTGTATATCTAATAACATAACAATGACTAGACATGCAAGCAAGCATACAAGCATGCATGTAGCTTGCCAGTAGGTTAGGTTAGGTTAGGTTAGGTCCACTCGCAGCGGAGCGAGCGAAGCAAGCGGAGCTCCTCAATGCTTGCTTGCATGCTGCATGCTTGCTTGCATGTATGCTGCATCCTTGCTTGCATGTTACATGCTTGCTTGCATGCTGCATGCTTGCTTGCATGCTGCATGCTTGCTTGCATGCTGCATGCTTGCTTGCATGCTTGCTTGCATGCTGCATGCTTGCTTGCATGCTGCATGCTTGCTTGCATGCTGTATGCTTGCTTGCTTGCTTGCAAAATGCTTGCCGGGGGGTGCAGGGAGGCTGGCCCCCCTGCTCGGGGGGGTCGGGGGGCCTGAGGCCCCCCGCTATAAAGAAAAACTTTTAATGCACCTACCAGTAGGTTAGGTTAGGTTAGTGTTTTGACCACTCGCAGCGGAGCGAGCGAAGCGAGCAGAGCTCTACAATGCTTGCATGCATGTTGCATGCTTGCTTGCATGCTGCATGCTTGCGTGCATGCGGCATGCTTGCTTGCATGCTGCATGCTTGCTTGCATGCTGCATGCTTACTTGCATGCTGCATGCTTGCTTACTGCATGCTTGCTTGCATGCTGCATGCTTGCTTGCATGTTGGGTGCTTGCTTGCAAAATGCTTGCTGGGGGGTGCAGGGGGCTGGCCCTAGGCCCCCCGCTATAAATAAAAACTAAATGCATCAGGTAGGTTAGGTTAGTGTTTTGAACACTCGCAGCGGAGCGATACTGTAATGTTGGCAGTAAGCTGTTTCAGAACCCTTTATGGAGGATTTAAAGCGTGGGTGTAGATAAAAATATATAAGTGATGAAATCATATTTTTTGGCTATGCTTGCTTTTATAGCATTTAAATCATAGGTCAAATAAAATTATTTTGAATGTTGAATAGAGTAAATGAATGTTATATGAATTGTGCTTTATATCATCTGTTAATTAGATCAAATGTTTATTATGTCAAATAATTTTTATATCACATGTATTTAGGTCAAGTGAAATTATATTAACCGTATCTTATGTTATTCGATCGGTATGTCAAATGAAATTATATGAAATGTTATTATATCCTCTGATCGTTAGTGCATGTAAATTTAGGTCATACATTACACACCCGATTCAACCGAATCTCTTTAAACTCACTGCACTAACTAGCATTGCACGGAATGTTAATTTTATATGTAGTTAAAGCAACTGGAAATAACAAGTTAACAATTATGTAATTGGGCATAAGCCCGTTTAATTATGATAAATAAATAAAATAAATAAATATAACAGTGTAGTTTAAAGAAGAGATACTTCATCGCTTTTCCGAATCTAGCACTACTATCTATACTGTCTGAGAGTCAATTATGTATATTTTATCATCAGCACGAGGCACTCGTTCCATTCAATTTTCTTGTGTACACATCAATTAATTTTTTTAACTTTCCGGCAGTTATACACAACATAACTTTATTTTATACTAATATACTTACTATATAAAGAAATTAAAACAATGTCTGTTCCTCTGAAACCAAAAAATTGTAAACAAAATATTAGGTGTACCTACCATAGGTAAATTTTTGTGGTAAATTGTTACATTCAGATAACATTATTAAATCTCCATCACTGCGCCTCATTTCAATAATGGAATAACAATGTCTGACTTAATTTCTCCTCATTTCTCGGCGATCTCAAAATATAAGAAAACATTAAGATACATTCCAACAGGATATATTTCGAGCATATTTCCTAACGATATCAGGATGTTTCCCGAATATTAACTAGGAAATTACTGAAACCTATTACTGATGCAGAAAGCTCCTATGTCCACAGCCCACAGGTTGTAATGGGCTGATATGATTATGTTGTTACTAGCGGCCCGCCCCGGCTTCGCACGGCTGCAATGTATTTACTAATGTAAAAATGTGGTGTTAGTGTCCAGTTATTTGATTATACTACATGATATCTACATTTATACGATGTACGCAAAGGGTGTTGAGAAAGTAGTGCCAGGCGGCATCAAATGTGCGCGAAAAAGTGGTCAAGTTTGATGCCGCCTGGCTCGACTTTCCCACCAGCCAAAATGCCTGGCAATGTTATATTCGATTTAGATACATGATTGGCTTGCTATTATACCACACCAAATCCAGAGGACTGTAAATTGTATACCTTCAATGAGTTTTTCAGCCCCTTTGTTGCCCAACACTCCCACCCCCACCACTGAAAAGCTATCAGGCGCCCGGATCTATTAATAATGATAGTATGGCACACTAATAAGAGTGGTTTCGTCGCTCTGTTAATTGTATCCCTTTTTCCGGGGCTAGCTCTTAATCCATAATTAGTGAAAATCGGGATAAAATCTTATACATACAACATGAAACGTTAGCTCTTGCGGTGACAACTTATTGCTTTCTCTATGGGAACCTAGTATAATCACAGAGGAAATAATCACTACGTTTTAAGTATAATATTGTACTCTATGTGGTGAACCAATATTTTACTCTCAGGGGAGGTGACAACCTGACAACTGACATTTAATTTATTTTTCTTAATCATTCTAATGCACTAAGAAGTTTTGATTCCGATATCGAAATCAATCACCGTAAAAATAGCTTTCTACCCCTTTTCAACCCTGTTATGGGATACATTTAAAAAAAATACGAAACACATGTTCAATTAATTTTGTGAAAGAATGTCTATGCCAAATTTCAAGTCAATCGGGCCAAGGAATCGCGTTCTCCCATACAAATTTTGCCACCCTGTTTTACCTCCTTAGGGATTGAATTTCGCAAAATCCCGTCTTAGTGAGCACCTATACTCTAAAAGGAACCCCCATGCAAAATTTGAGACTCCTAGCACTTGTAGTTTCTGAGATTTCGTGATGAGTGAGTGAGTGATTAACTCTTTTATTATATAGAAGAAGAAGGAGAAGAAGATAGATAACAATAGCTTATATCAGTGATGTGTGTGATGCAAGGTCACCCCGAAGGCAACCAAAGATGTCCATCAACCGGTGTGAAACTGCAAGGAGTCCTCCATGGGTAGGGTTACCAGGACCAAAATTCGGAAATCCGGTCGCAAAAGGCTAAAAATCCAGATTTTTTGACAAAATTCTGGTCTTATGCCGGGTCCATAGCGCATGTTTTGCTCTACAAAATTAACAAAAACATCTCAACATTCAACAAAAAAAGTGTGAGAATTTTGTTTCGCGAAACAATGTTTTGTTGATTGCGTAGGGCAAAACACGCGCTATGGACCCAGCCTTAGACTCAAATAAAAAAATGTAGGCCATTTACATTAGGAACAACTAACTTATATTATTGTTTGCTGGCAACAGCTATAAAATAGTTTTTTTTTTTGTAAAATTTTACACAAGTTAGTGGTTTCTTATAGGAAAATATGGGCATCTTTCAGGAAACCACCCTAGTCGCGGCGTGCGCAGCTCCGCGCGCTCCGAGCTGTGAGGAGATGATGGTTTACACAAAATCATTGCAATCAATGATGGTGTAGTGATTTTGACCAACCACGAATGAAAATCCGGTTTCGAATGAAATCCGGGCGGAGCGGACTCCGCCCGGATTCGGACTCAGACCGGAGTCTGAGCTCATAAAATCCGGACAAGACCGGAGGATTTATCCAGTCAGATGGTAACCCTATCCATGGGGCACAGACGTCATACTTTTGCAACTAACATTGCAATCTCCAAAAAACTCGCCCAGAGTAGTTATTATATCAACACCCTCCCATAGGAGAGGCCCTATACCTTGGGGTCTGTTATAGTGATGATGTTATAAACAGTAGCTTACCACATCAATGATGTTGTGCAAGGACAAACTGAAGTTCTCCACGGGGTGCACAGACACGTCATACTTATATCTCCAACCAACCCGCCTGCCCAAATGACTTAACAATTGCTTACCACATCAATGATGTGATGCAAGGACACCCCGAAGGTGACCATCAGCGGGTGCGAGGAGTTCTCCACGGGGCGCACAGACGCGTCATACTTCTGCATCAGGTGGCGCACCAGCCTGTACTCGTCGTCACAGCAAGCCGTGTCTGTGGAAGAAGGCACATTGTTTAGCATCCTTAGCAGTCATTTTAATATCCCTATTGCTGGGGCTTAGGCGTTCATGGAAGTATAAAGAAGATGGGTCATAATTCATCGCGCTGTCCTGAGTTAAAGGAACACGTGACACGATAGCCTAATCCTAACTCTATCCTAAAATGTTTATCTATCAAAATTACGTAAAAACCTCTCGACAAACCCTTTTAAACGGTGATAATTTTCCATTTTATTTAATGAGTTTTATAGGCATTTACTGATTAGATCAATGCTCGGTTTTACAAATATCTAAAATGTTTGTGACATAGATAATTAATGAAATAGGAACTAATAGCTTTCCGCTCGCTTCTTCGCCTGCGTGGGATACAGGAAGGATACAGGTTATATCGTGCGGGCGGAGACCCGTGCACAGCAGTGGGGTAAAAAGTAGCCAATATCCTTCCCCAAGGTCCATCTATATCCATATCAAATTTCGTCAAAGTCGGTCGAGCGGTCTAGGCGTGTGAACGTAACAGACAGAGAGTTACTTTCGCATTTTAAATAAATATTAACATTAATAATAGTATGGATTAAATTAAATGTTTCCTATTTGTGGAAAATTATATACAGCAATGCTCCCTGAATCTATCAAAAGTTCTCCAAGCAAAGTTTTCTCTAAAAAGAACTCTTAGTGTCCGGGCACGAAAACTGCGACGGCGGAGCGGCAGCGGGGCGGCGCGACAGCGGAGCGGCGGCGATGCATTCAACAGTATGGCACAGTATGGAGACGCGCACGAAACGGGCGGTGGCAGAGCGGGGCGACGAGCGATGCACGGGCGGGAGGAGAGCGACGAAAACAAATGAACAAACTAGTTGGATTTGGTAGCCCGCGATTACAGTAGTGTTGTGTTGAATAATATAATAGTGTCTGTTTGATTACTAGGTAGTACCTATTTATTCAGTATGGATGTCGGCATCTTGGACATCATTTAAAAAACACAAGATGAGCAAAGAATCCGGTTTTGAAACTAGTTAACGCCTATACTTAGACCATTTTTTCGAACTAAATAAAATTTTTAGACATAGGATATATTTCGTGCTTTGAATATTTTTCGGTATTGATTTAACAAGAAATTGTTTCCATAGCAACATCACATTTGACACATCAATAGAAATAAAAAAAAATAAGAAGTTACTTTAGTGGTATACCGTGGTCCTACCAGTAGGTCAAATCGGTAGGTCCACGGGCCCTTAATGATATTTAGCCCATCTGTCACAACACTACTAGCGCGGCTGACCGACCGCTAAGTTTCGTGCCCACGTTCTCATCGCCCCGCCCCGCCGCCGCTCCGCTGCCGCGCCGCCCCGCCACCGCTCGGCCGCCGCCACTTTCGTGTCCGGACACTAAGTGTCCGGGCACGAAAACGGCGGCGGCGGGGCGGCAGCGGGGCGGCGCGACAGCGGAGCGGCGGCGATGCATTCAACAGTATGGCACAGTATGGAGACGCGCACGAAACGGGCGGTGGCGGAGCGGGGCGACGAGCGATGCACGGGCGGGAGGAGAGCGACGAAAACAAATGAACAAACTAGTTGGATTTGGTAGCCCGCGATTAAAGTAGTGTTGTGTTGAATAATATAATAGTGTCTGTTTGATTACTAGGTAGTACCTATTTATTCAGTATGGATGTCGGCATCTTGGACATCATTTAAAAAACACAAGATGAGCAAAGAATCCGGTTTTGAAACTAGTTAACGCCTATACTTAGACCATTTTTTCGAACTAAATAAAATTTTTAGACATAGGATATATTTCGTCCTTTGAATATTTTTCGGTATTGATTTAACAAGAAATTGTTTCCATAGCAACATCACATTTGACACATCAATAGAAATAAAAAAAAATAAGAAGTTACTTTAGTGGTATACCCGGACACTTAGTGTCCGGACACGAAAGTGGCGGCGGCCGAGCGGTGGCGGGGCGGCGCGGCAGCGGAGCGGCGGCGGGGCGGGGCGATGAGAACGTGGGCACGAAACTTAGCGGTCGGTCAGCCGCGCTAGTAGTGTTGTGACAGATGGGCTAAATACCATTAAGGGCCCGTGGACCTACCGATTTGACCTACTGGTAGGACCACGCACGGTATACCCAAGGCCGTCTTTAACCTATTTTAGGCCTTGGGCACATTAGGATAATGGGGCCCCTATGACCTTGAATTGGGTTACCATCAAAGTAAGAGAGGATGCCTGTATATGAGGCACAAAATGCCAGATTTTTTAGAAAAATGCTTATCTAGGTATAGCAAAAATCGGCCGCGAAGCGCGATTATTAGTCAGTCTCATTCACTAATCTTGTAATATTATTTACCCGTCTGTAGTGAAAAACACGGCCGCGCAGCGCGATTTTTAGTCAGTTTCATCCAATAATCTCGTTATTTTGCCTGTCTAACTGTAGTAAAGAAAACGGCCGCGCAGCGCGATTTTTATACCTAATCAGCCTTATTCACTAATCTTGTAATCTTGCTGAGATACATTTAATAAGAAAATAAATAATCCACAAAAGTAACTATTTTAGAATAGTGATTAAAAATCTATGTGGTTTGAAGAGGTACTCTTTTAGATTTGATTTTTTTTCGTAATATAATAAGCATCCCAAGAAACAAGGGGCCCCTATCGATCGCGGGGCCCTGGGCAAGTGCCCAGAGTGCCCAATGGGAAAGATGGGCCTGGGTATACCACTAAAGTAACTTCTTATTTTTTTTTATTTCTATTGATGTGTCAAATGTGATGTTGCTATGGAAACAATTTCTTGTTAAATCAATACCGAAAAATATTCAAAGGACGAAATATATCCTATGTCTAAAAATTTTATTTAGTTCGAAAAAATGGTCTAAGTATAGGCGTTAACTAGTTTCAAAACCGGATTCTTTGCTCATCTTGTGTTTTTTAAATGATGTCCAAGATGCCGACATCCATACTGAATAAATAGGTACTACCTAGTAATCAAACAGACACTATTATATTATTCAACACAACACTACTGTAATCGCGGGCTACCAAATCCAACTAGTTTGTTCATTTGTTTTCGTCGCTCTCCTCCCGCCCGTGCATCGCTCGTCGCCCCGCTCTGCCACCGCCCGTTTCGTGCGCGTCTCCATACGGTGCCATACTGTTGAATGCATCGCCGCCGCTCCGCTGTCGCGCCGCCCCGCTGCCGCTCCGCCGTCGCAGTTTTCGTGCCCGGACACTTAGAAAGCTCATAAGCATAGGTAATGTGAAATCATCGTTATTTGTATTACTTAAATAAGTATATTTGATAAATATTGTAGATTATTATTTAAACTTGTTATATATTTATTATGTTTGTTACATATATATACTTTATATTCATTTATTAAATCATACGATGTCTGTATTTCGTTGGCACTATTTTACTTTATGTATCTACCTGCCGCCTTCATTGACATCTATCTGTCTGATATCTATTTCCTAAAGGTTGTCTGGGAGAGAAATCTTTTGTAACATTTGTTTTATAAGTATATATTAAAGTTTGTTAAAATAAAACAAAAATAAAATTTTGTTTAGCGTGAAACAAAATTTTTACTGCATCACTTTACATTTTCATAATAAAGCAAAGGTAAACAATGATAATGGAACAACTTGTTTGTCGAACAAAATTCAATTTTTGAGCAAGTTTAGTAATAAACAACTCTACAAACAAGCGAAGTGAATATAACATTCATCGTTAAAAATTTATATAGGTAGGTAGGTATCCGAAACCTGGTGAACTCAGAACATCAAAAACAACATAACTTTGAACACTAAAGTGTTGTTTACCGGGACCGAGCTTGGCGTCTTACTAAACTCGATAATATCAAACTGTTTGTGTCTACTTCATTAGTTTAAGGAATTTCTTTAATTAGAAAATCTACTTATACAAATTCAAAATTCAAAGAAAAAGTCTTTGGAAAACGATTATCGTATACTTGATATTTCTATAATGACATTAACATAAAGTAACAATACCAAATAATATACTAGAAAAAATACGACTCGCACCAGATCTATGCGGTCAGAGCATTAGACCGAAAGTCCAAAGATCGCGGGTTCGATTCCGGTCCGAGAATTGATCTGGTTCGAGACGTAATTTTTCTAGTATATCAATTTTGGTATTGTATAAAAATAGCATTAAGAATGAAAAATAACCCAAATTTAAAAATAATGTAACAAAGTCCATCATTATCATGATGGAATTTGTTATTGTTACTGTTTTTATACTTCAAAAGTAATTATAATAAATCTAGGGTGGGTGATTGTATTATCAAAGAGTCAGTATTAAAATGTACGCACGGCATCACAATAAGTTAAACAGTTGAACAACGAAAACAGCTCTTATTACGTATTGCATAGAGGCGGTCTCAAGGTCAACATGTATAGCCTGATGTGCCGCTGACTGTACTTGAATGGAGGCAGCATTTGTTACGACGAGTCAAAAAATTGCACATCAGCCTGATTTTACAAAATGTAACGATATTACACTTTTTTGTATTCTATAAGTAAGTTACATTACACTTTTCGAATAAAGTCTTTCTGCTATACACGGTTAATTTTTAAGTATATCTAAAAATGAAATGGGGATTTCAGATCATGTAATGAACAACTTTTTCTATGGGGCCAACCACGAAATCGCGAAAAAAAATCAGCTGTCCCATAGAATAGTACTTACAACATCGACTCGACTATAATGTATGGAACAGCTGTTTTTTTCGTGATTTCGTGGTTGGCCTCATAGTAAAAGTTGTTCATTTACGTGGTCTGAAATCCCCTTTTCATTTTTAGATATACTTAAAAATTTACGCTGTATATATACCTACCTACTTATACCTATTTTTTATGAAAAATAAACATAAAACCATCCAATTTCGTTCTGCAATGACTACGTGTCTACCTGCCTCATAAAACTTGGCAACACCGCTCATAAAAGTTACCCCTATATTAAAACTCTGTTAGCGAACTCATTGACATTCCCTCGGTGCTTCGCAATTTATCAATCACACTCCCAAACAAGCTATAAATTCTAAACAAGCTTTAAGCGAGATTACTGTCAAGTGTTTGATAAAGTGCTATACAAGGTGCATTTGTAACCACTCTCCAAATTTTAAAGATATGTTCAGTGTATGAAACTGAACAACTTTCTCTAAGAAACATAGGGTCAAATATAAAAAAAAATACTTTTGATACAAATCAAAGAGATCACGTGATCAGTTTAGTATGGGATGACCAAAATTTTTTGGCGTATTTCGACACATGTTTCATGGAGAAAGTTGTTCAGTTTAATGGACTGAACACATCCTTAAAATTTGGACAGTGGTTACAAATGCACCTTGTATAGGTAGTACATTATTACTATCTAGGCAACATTTTCTTCTATTTAATCCATATGAATTTATCGTGACGTTACTTGATTAAACGCTAGTTTTTTTATGCTAAAAGTTAATAATCATGTATATTTTTTTTGTATTACCACACAACTCCATCCAAAATGCACTTGTACAATACATATCCCACTAAAACATTTTCATGCAAAATATTGCCAAGGCGAGACCATATTATGGCTCGCATTGTCAAAAAGATATCACTGATAACTTTTTGACAGACATCATGATGTCTGACAATAATGCTCTACATGTAAAGCCAAGCTTTCTAATAACTCTACAAGCCCTTACTTCACAAACTCTATTTGTTTAAATCTATTTATTTATTGAAATGAATCATTTTTCAGATACAATAAGTTACATGTTTTCTTTCAGTGAAATTCAATGAATGCAATGTACACTATTTACGTAACAAATCGAATCTAGATTCGTTGTTGACAGTGAATCTATGACAATACATCAGGTTGTCGCGAGTGACGAGGGTCTGGCCGGTTCCGTTTACATTCTGAAGCCTACGTGGGCTGAAGATGACCTCAGCACAATATAAAGTCTGTGCAAAGTCGTGTTCTAGGCAGAAGCAACGCTCCCGCTTTCGAAAACGTTTCCGTCTTATGCTTTTTTAACAAACGAACACACAAACGAGAAAGCAACCTAATAGTTGCTTTCTCGTTTGTGTGTTTGTTTGTTTGTTTCTCCACAAACTTTGTGAACGATTTTAAACTAGCTTCCCGATGAGCTGTAGATATAAGGTTATAATTTACTGAAGATTTTTGTACAGAAGATTTTTTTTTGTTGCGCTGTGAGATGCTACAGCACATGAGAAAATAAACGGAATAGTTACTCATGTGGCTACAGTATAAGTTAATTAGACTTGAGATTGGCTGTAGGGGAGCGTGGGCTACAGTGAATCTTATGTCATATCAAGCCTGCGTCTTTCGAAAGTAAGTTGCAGACCCGGTCAAACTGAAGTTACAGTACCTACATAAAAAAGATCCACTGAACCCACGACCTTTTCGCTTAGGCTAAGCATTGACCGTTGTGGATATAAAGTCAAACCAAGTCAAATAGTCATCTGTGCGTGCATGGAAAACCGCGATTATATTCCGAGCGGCTGTTCTGTCTACTTTATATTTTGTGACCTCAGCGTCTATGCTACAATGTTCATAAAACTTTGACGACCCTTACAAAGTAATACTAAAAACTAGAAAAACTATTTCTACGTTTCTTGTGGAAGTACTTTAGATAAAAAACTGATTGACATCCACGCTGACTCATTTGCCAAAGATTTATAGTACAGTCGGCGTCATAATATTTAAGAACATTCAAAGTGTTAAAATAGTAGATGGTTATACAAGGGGCTAAATGACCTATGTATATACAAGGTAGTTTTTATTCCCGAACTTTTAGCGAGGTAGTAAATAGAAACAGAATTATAATGGGTTTTAGTGCCGTGTGTTACATACTATTTTTCACTACGATTACGAGAAAATAAAAAATCCACTACAATATTAAACATAAATTACGGCCACCTATTCAATTCGTAATTAGAAAAGTTATAAGATTTCGCGACAATGCCTTTTTAGGGTTCCGTCCGTACCCAAAGTGTAAAAACGGAACCCTACTACTAAGACTCCGCTGTCCGTCTGTCTGTCTGTCTGTCTCCAGGCTGTATCTCATGAACCGTTATAGCTAGACAGCTGAAATTTTCACACATGATGTAGGTATTTCTTTTGCCGCTATAACAACAAATACTAATCCTACTTCCTACTAATATTATAAATGTGAAAGTTTGTGGGTTTGGATGTTTAGATGTTTGGATGTTTGTTCCTCAATCACGCAAAAACTACTGAACGGATTTGGTTGAAATTTGGCACAGAGATAGTTGACAGCCTAGATTAAAACATAGAATACTTTTTATCCCGATATTCCCACGGGAACGGAAACCACGCGGGTGAAACCGCGGGCGGCCGCTAGTAACAGAAAAACATTAATATTTAAGGGGGGCTCCCATACAACAGACGTGATTTTTTCGCCGTTTTTTGCTCGATATTCACAACGACAGCAGGTAGTCAGTTGAAATTTTCACAGATGATGTATTTCTGTTACCGCTATAACAAAAATACTAAAAACAAAACAAAATAAATATTTAAGGGGGCTCCCATACAACAAACTTGTTTTTTTTGCCGTTTTTTTGGTACGGAACCCTTCGTGCGTGAGTCCGACTCGCACTTGACCGGTTTTTTTGTTTGTTACCATCAAGCAAGAATCTTATTTGTATTAAGATGAATAAATAATGAAAAATATTAGAAAAAATCGGCTCACCCGTAGCAACTTATCCCGTCTAAGTTGCTACGGGTGAGCCGATTTTTTCTAATATTTTTCATTATTTATTCATCTTAATATAAAAATAGCATTGTGAATGCAAAAATCTAAAAGTTTAAAATCTTATTTGTATTCATATTCCAACAAGCCCACAAAAACGAAAAAGCATCTCACCTGATCTTAATTGATGAAATTCATCCATGGTGATGATAAGGCAATAGTTGCAATGACAGACTTTTTTGAGCAAGAAAAATGAAAAAAAAACATTTTAGCATAAGTAATACACATACCTAGTTACCTTAATAGGTAATAATTTAGGTATATCCGATAATAGGAAATTCGTTTATGATCGCAAGTTTTAACGAAAACGTAGAAAGTAAAAAGGTATAGCAATTAACGTATCGTAAAAACCCATTCAATTAGACAAACACTCCAAGTTCAAAGTAAAGTTGTGGAGCTATCGAGAAAGGGCTAAACTCGTATCGAGATTTCAAAGATTTCCCGTTAGCCATCTTATTTTCCCTTTCGATGTCCTTTGAAAACAAAACTGTGCCTGCGGCTACCACACAAGAGTTGAGTGAAACTTTAAGATAATCCCAAGGGCACCTTCAGCTCAAATACACGAAATATGAATACTCCCCAAAGCACAATACCCTTTTCAATCTTTGAAACTCATTTGGAATATTAAATTATCTACTCTGAATTTTATTAAACCACAATGTGTCATTTTCCTTTTAGTCCTTTTATGCAAATGCGCATGATTGATTGAAATAACCACCGACAAAGTGTTTTGATTTTCTTGTTTTAAAATTCAATAAAGCTCTTAAAGTCCTTAGTAGCGGTAACTTGAAGAATTATAATGAACTAGCGGCCGCCCGCGGTTTCACCCACGTGGTTCCCGTTCCCGAGGAAATATCGGAATAAAAGGTATCCTATGTTTTAATCTAGGCTATCCACTATCTGTGTACCAAATTTCAACCAAATCCGTTAAGTAGTTTTTGCGTGATTGAGGAACAAACATCCTAACATCCAAACATCTAAACATCCAAACATCCAAACCCACAAACTTTCACATTTATAATATTAGTAGGATTTTTTTTCCATACAAACTTTGAACCCCCATTTCACACCTTTAGGGGTGGAATTTCCAAAAATCCTTTCTTAGTGGATGCCTACACTGTATAAAGTATCTTTGTACAAAATTTCGAGTCTCTAGACCCAGCGGTTTGGGCTGTGCGTTGATATGTCAGTCACCGCTTCACTTTTATATAAGAGACTAGCTTCTGCCCGCGACTTCGTCCGCGTGGATATTAGACGAAATCCTTTTAAGGAACCTTCAACCAGGATCCGGCCAGCCATTTTTACGCGATTAGGCGAGTCCCCATCAAGCGCGCTGCCTCGCGAGGCAAGACATTTGCCGCGTGTGGCGGGCCTCGCACAAGGCTTCCAGTTCCCGTTCCCGCTCCCGCTCCCGTTCCCGTTCCCCGTTCCCGTTCCCCGTTCCCGTTCCGTTCCCGTCCCGTTTGCGTTCCCGTCCCGTAAACGTCCCGTAACCGTCCCGTACCCCTTCCGTTTTCGTTCCCGTTCCCATCCCGTTCCTGTCCCGTTCCCATCCTGTTCTCGTTCCCGTTCCCGTCCCGATATATTCCCGTTCCGTTCCCGTTCCGTTCACGTTTCGTTCCCGTTCCCATTCCCGTTCCGTTCCCGCTGCGTTCCCGTCCCGTAAACGTCCCCTAACCGTCCCGTACGCCTTACGTTTCCGTTCTTGTTCCCGTTCCGTTCCCGTCCGGTTCTTGTTCCCGTTCCCATTCCCATCCTGTTCTATTCCCGTTCCGTTCCCGTTTCATTCCAGTTTCGTTCCCGTTCCGTTCCCGTTACGTTCCTGTTTCATTCCCGTTTCGTTCCGTTCCCGGTCCCTTCCCGTCTGATCCCGTCCCGTACTCGTCCCGTACCCCTTCCGTTCCCGTTCCCGTACCCCTCCCGTTCTAGTTCCCGTTACCGTCTCGTTCCCGTTCCGTTCCCGTTCCCGTTCCCGTTCCCGTTCCCGTTCCCGTTCCCGTTCCCGTTCCCGTTCCCGTTCCCGTTCCCGTTCCCGTTCCCGTTCCCGTTCCCGTTCCCGTTCCCGTTCCCGTTCCCGTTCCCGTTCCCGTTCCCGTTCCCGTTCCCGTTCCCGTTCCCGTTCCCGTTCCCGTTCCCGTTCCCGTTCCCGTTCCCGTTCCCGTTCCCGTTCCCGTTCCCGTTCCCGTTCCCGTTCCCGTTCCCGTTCCCGTTCCCGTTCCCGTTCCCGTTCCCGTTCCCGTTCCCGTTCCCGTTCCCGTTCCCGTTCCCGTTCCCGTTCCCGTTCCCGTTCCCGTTCCCGTTCCCGTTCCCGTTCCCGTTCCCGTTCCCGTTCCCGTTCCCGTTCCCGTTCCCGTTCCCGTTCCCGTTCCCGTTCCCGTTCCCGTTCCCGTTCCCGTTCCCGTTCCCGTTCCCGTTCCCGTTCCCGTTCCCGTTCCCGTTCCCGTTCCCGTTCCCGTTCCCGTTCCCGTTCCCGTTCCCGTTCCCGTTCCCGTTCCCGTTCCCGTTCCTTAGGGGTTAAATCATGTCCACCGTGTTGGACTTAAAAATAAATGTCATTTTTGCAATCGTCATCCCATAAAACCTCAAGAACGACATCCATATCGATTTTTATGTTTACTCACCCCATTTACCCCCTAAGGGGTTGATTTTCAAAATAACAAAATATATATTTGCCTATTTATTTTTAGATGTGCTCCTACGAAGTTTAAAGTTGTAATGTCTATTTTATATTATTTTTCCATACAAAATTTGGACCCCATTTTCACCCCTTTAGGGGTTAAATCATGTCCACCGTGTTGGACTTCAAAATAAATGTCATTTTTGCAATCGTTATCCCAGAAAACCCCAATAACGACATCTATATCGATTTTTATGTTTACTCACCCCATTTACCCCCTAAGGGGTTGATTTTCAAAATAACAAAATATATATTTGCCTATTTATTTTTAGATGTGCTCCTACGAAGTTTAAAGTTGTAATGTCTATTTTATATTATTTTTCCATACAAAATTTGGACCCTATTTTCACCCCTTTAGGGGTTAAATCATGTCCACCGTGGTTGGACTTCAAAATAAATGTCATTTTTGCAATCGTCATCCCACAAAACCCCGATAACGACATCCATATCTATTTTTAGGTTTTTTAACCCTTTCCACCCCCATTTCATCCCCTTTGGAGTTGAAATCCTAACAAAAACAATATACGTTGCTTTAGATTTCTATCCATTAGCCTAAATTATAAATTTAGCGATTTTTACTTCAAAAATGAAGGATTTTCTTCAATACACAACTTCATCCCCCTTTTGACCCCTTCGGAGGTAGAATTTTGAAAAACGCTGAGACCCGTATTTATTAATTTTCAATCGTCAGCCTAAACACAAAATTTGAAGATTCTAGCCTCAAAACTGAGGGACTTTCATACAAACTTTCATCCCTTATTTCATCCCCTTAGGGATGGAATTTTCAAAAATCCTTCCTTAGTGGATGCCTACACTGTATAAAGTATCTGTGTGCAAAATTTCAAGTCTCTAGGTTAAGCGGTTTGGGCTGTGCGTTGATAGATCAGTCAGTCAGTCAGTCAGTCAGTCAGTCAGTCATTCAGTTTACGATTTTATATATTAAGATGAATAAAGATGCGACCAAAAACCTAAATTTGATATTTTTTCGAAGTCCATCTGTCACCACATCACATTCAAGTAACACGTGCGAATTTCCTTGAATACATAATTGACCGAACGAGCACGAAGTGCGAGCGCGCCTCTGCTTCAGCTTGCGCAAAAATTCTTTCGTATGTCCGGCTGTTTGTTCCCACCTATAGGTCGCATTTCTCAACCGATTCTTGTAAAATTTTGTAAGCAGGTTCGAAAATTATATAGAATTTTTCTGTCGAGCCAGTATTTTGATTTTTTTTCAAAATGGCGGAGATATGTCAAAACAGAGTTCAGTCCGCTTTCCAGCTCTGCCTGTTCTTCTCTACAGGTCGCATTTCTTAACCGATTCTCGTGAAATTTTGTGGGCAGGTTCAAATTTAACATTTTTTTTTGTCACGCCAGTTTTTTGAAATTATTCTAATTGGTGAAGATATGTTAAAAAACATATTCCAGTCCGGTTTTCCAGAGCTGTCTGTTCTCCTCTACAGGTCGCATTTCTCAACCGATTCTTGCGAAATTTTGTGAGCAAGTTTAAAACATATATAGTTTTTTTTTTCAAGCCGGTTTTTCAATCTTTTCTAAAATGGTGGAGATATGTAAAAATATCATATTTCAGTCTGGCTTTCCGGCGCTGTCTGTTCTCTTCTACAGGTCGCATTTCTCAACCGATCCCGGTGAAATTTTGTGAGCACGTTTGATAAATATATAGATTTTTTTGTCGAGACAGTTTTTCGAAATTTATTTAAATGACGGAGATATGTGAGAAAAAATATTTCAGTCTAGCTTTCCAGCTGTTTGTTCTCCTCTACATGTCGCATTTCTCAACCGATTCTGGTATAATTTGGTGAGTAGGTTCGATAAATATCTAAAATTGTTTAGTCGAGCTAGTTTTTTCAAATTTATCTAAAAAAATATTCACCCATTTCGAAAAATGAATAAATTAGAAGCACCATCTTCTGCGAAACAGCACGTACTGTGTGCTTTGAAAACCTCATGAATACATTTTATTTTTGTACAATTTGAGCCACTTTTTATCGCGAGGTCTACAGCTCACGGGGCCACTAGTAAAAAAGAGATCATTTAGTATCCAAAATCGTCTCAAATTAAAATTAATATAAAACTAGTTAAAAAACGAAGTTTTACTATTCAAGGCAAGTTAAGTATAATGATAATCTAATTTGCCTGATTTTTTTCATATATATATATATATATATATATATATATATAAGTACTGGAATGTCACACAATCTACAAATACAGACACACTTCTTTTAAACCATACATTACAGTTCAGTACGATCTTATTTTTTTTTATCCAACACGTTATGTGAAAAGTACCTACCTAATCATTATTCGCTTTGGTCTTATACCATTTGTGTTTCATCGTCTCAAGAGTGGAGGCCCCATTCTTCATGGTAAAAGTTTGACAGCATCTTGACTGCGTAACGTTATAAATTGTTCCAACATTACAAATCCCTTTTAGACTTACTTGAAAACGTGTTCCCTATTTGACTGAAAAAGAATTGTTGGGAAATTTGATTTATTCCAATCTGCTCCATAAATTACTTAGACAGAAATCACTGTCTGAAACAGAAATTCGACCAATGAAGAGACTGACCGCAGATACGTCATTTTTCATATGTCATTGAAAACAGATAATTTGAAAAATCCTCTTTGATTTTAGGTATTATTATCAAAGCGTGGTCAAACTTAGTTGGCATTTTATTTATTCGATAAGACAACTACATTATAATCATAATATGCGCCTCTTATCTGAACACATCACAAGGAACATTAGATTTCGTGGGTACATTGTTTGGCTTACATGAATACCCACAAACCCAGTATTGTTATGTCAGAACGTGGTTTACGTGGTGCTGTCGCTTATCTGTGTGGTATCACTTAAATATAACCACTAGATGAGTTGCATGATGCAGTGCATGGTCCTGAAAAAAATTTTTTCTAACAGGTCAATGATGCAGTGACATAGCGCATTACGTTAACATTAAGCAACTTTTGCTAAGGTCGGTCATCGGATAGGTGACCAAAAATTTACCTCCGTGCCTCCGAAGGCAAATGTAAATGTAGGTAATGCAAATGTAGCCGAGATAACGAATAAATAAAACTGGCCGATAGTCTACATTACATTACATTTGCAGTCGTCAACAAACCATCAATCCGCAATATACAAATACAACATACAAATATATTTATTTCCAAAAAACATAATTACAAAGGCTTAAGTTATCTTAGCCTCCACACTAGGCTAAGCCTGTCCTGTGGAGGTTAGGGGTCGTTTACCATTTACACATTTTGAAATCGGCACATTTAGTTTACAAACAATTAATTATTTCAATTCTATTTACTTAAAGGAAGCGCTGTAGTAGATGAAGTGAAGTGTAGTGTGGTGTGTATTACTTGACAATTTTTAGCAAGTTCTCTGTTTCCTCGTAAGTAAGCTTTAAGAGAAATCCTGGCAAAATGGCTTTTATTTCCTGGACAGACTTGGTTTTGAGTTTGAAGCAGTTAACTACCTTGTTATACATGTGGGGGAAAAGGTGAGGTCTGAAACGGTGGACAAAAGCGGTTTTCGATGGGAGGATTGGAACTTTGAAAACTCTCTTTTCCAACATGGAACTATATTCACTGGATGCGACTACTGCCCGATGAGTCGAGACCACAACTCTAAAAACAAACAGTTTTCTCACACTAAGTACCTCTGACTCGTCATATAGCATGGCAGTGGGAAATCGGTAAGATTTAAAAAGGGCCGTCTTTAGAACACCCCTTTGGGCTCTTTCTAGGGTAAGAAATGCGGTTTTAGAGGCACCTCCCCAGGCAAGAATGCAATAATTTAGTATTGATTGGCACAGAGCTAGGTAGACCAGTTTTAGGGTTTTTGCGTCAACCACTTCCCGAAGATTTTTCATGACGTGTATAACTTTTCTCACTCTGCAAGCCGTGGTCGTTAAATGCTCTTGAAAAGTCAGTCTTTCGTCGATTACCACTCCCAGATACCTCGCAGAGCCACTTCTGGCAATATGCTCACAATTGCAAGGGAGAGTAGGATTCTGAAGAGCGCACTTATGGATTTTGATTTTATTCAAGTTCTTAGGCGCTGAGGCGGCTGTCTTATGGAAACAGAGGAATTTTGTTTTGGTTGTGTTGAGAGTCAGTATGTTTCCGCTCAACCACTGCAGTACCTGCCTCATGCCACCTTCCGTTTTCTGTATGACCAGTTCCCAAGATTTGTTGTGGAAAATGATGGCTGTGTCATCAGCATAACACAAGATGTCAGCATTTTGTATGGGAAGTGATGTAATGTCATTGATGTACAGGACAAAAAGCGTGGGACCCAGAATACTGCCCTGCGGCACGCCAAAAGTAACAGGCTCCAAGTCACTCACAGAATTTCCAATCTTTGTGGACTGGATTCGGTCTGATAAGTAACTGGCAAACCAGTTGAGCGCCATTCCACGGACTCCGAAGGCTTGCAGTTTCCTTAAGAGAATTGGGATTGAGACCGTGTCGAAGGCCTTGGCAAGGTCCAAGAACACTCCGACACAGGCTCGGCCGTTGTCAAGGTGAGAGGAGACAATATCTGTCAACAAGGTCACTGCATCCTCGCTTGATTTTCCCTTTTGGAAGCCGAACTGTTTCTCCGATATAAGATTGTTTGACTCCAGAAAACTAACCAATCTCTTATTTACAATGCGCTCCAGTAACTTTGAGACGTTGTTCAAGAGAGAGATGGGACGATAGTTGCCAGGATCGCCCTTGGGGCCACCTTTATGTATGGGAATAACGACTGCTGTTTTCCATGCCTTGGGGAAGGTTCCCGTTTCAATACTGAGGTTGAAAATATCCGAAAGAGGTTGTGCTATTGTTGGTCCTATCGCTTTAAGTAACCGGTTTCCAATGTTGTCTATACCTGGAGAGCTATTCGTGTCCGACTGCTGTATGAGTGCTAAAACCTCCTGATGGTCAGTGGGAGTGATATACAGCGAGTTTGCGGGGGAGTTATTTGTTTTAATTTTAGCGGCTAGGGACTCCTGGGACTCTTTCAGATGCGACAAAATGTTGCTAGCCAAGTTTTTACCGATTGATGCAAAATAGTGATTACAAGAGTCTAGGGATTTGGATGAAGGGCATTCTTCCGGTCCAAGTAATTCCTGAGCACAGTTTCTATTGGGATTGGCAGATCGGTGTGATACTTGGTTTATGGTGTTCCAAAGCTTCTTTGGGTTGTTTTTGTTTTTGTTTAATTCTTTTGTTTCATGTTCAGTTTTTAGTTTTCTAAGGAGTGTGATGTAGAAATTTTTGTATCGGGTATATATTAGTCTTTATTATCTGTTTGTATTATCTGATGGAGACTTTCTAGACTCGGCGTGAAGCTTGTCTCTTTGTATTGAGCAGCGAAGAAGTCCGGGTGTCATCCATGGTTTAATAATAAATTTTGAGTGGCTTATGCGAACTACCTGAGAGTGCCTTGCAATCGACTCCGATAGATCCGCTGAGAAATTCGACGCATCTTCTTCCACACTCTGGCCTTTAATGATATTGCTCCAGTTTACTGTATCTAGTTCTGATTTAATATTCTGGTTATTTATTTTTAATCTGGTTCTCTTTAAAGGTTCCTTAGTTTTAGTTTTTATTCCCACCATGACCAAGCTGTGATTTGTTAAGTCTGCAGGACATACTATTGACTCTGCGGTAACATTTACGGGAACAAACAGATGATCTATACACGTTTTATGATTATGGGTAGGTATATTTATTGAAGAAATTAATCCATGCTCGGAGAGATTATTCAGGTATGTTGAGAGGTTTTCATTTGAGGAAGTATCGAGTAAGTCCATATTCAAGTCTCCCGTTACTATCAGACAAGGACTTCGTGTTAGAGTGTTTAGGGAACGATCCAAATCGGCTATGAAATTTGCAGAGCTGGTAAAGGAGGGTGAGCGGTATATGCCTACGACAGTGAAGCAATTTGGTACCTCCACGATTAGACAGTTTGCTTCATTTATATCTGGTTCAAAGACATGGGGGGACCATTTGTCATTTACATAAGCTATCACTCCACCAGCTCTGTTTATGAATTTAGCAGTATTAAAAGAATGGTAACCATCTATTTGTTTTATAACAGAAGATGTGCTTATCCAACACTCACTCATTACTATAACGTCGAATTCCATACCCAATCTGCCAAGCATTACCAAGAAGTTGTCAAAATTGCAATTCATGCTTCTAATATTTACATGCAAAATTGTTAAAGGAAACTTTGATATTATTTTACTGCACTCCTCTGGGATGGCAATGGTGTGGCATTCTATATTCATACTCTGGTCGATATCAGTTAGTAGGTCTAAAGTAGTCATTTTAAGAGATTATGCAAAAAGGAGGAATTATTGCTATAATGCCACTAAAATGCCAGATGTTATGAAGCGCTATGTTTATTTTATCGGTATTGACAGTCAAGATGAATACTGTATTTTCTGTTATATAAAGATTGTGTACTATAAGTGCAAAAGTTGAAACATCTATGCGTAAAGTGAAAAAGTGTATAAAAAATGTTAAGCGCCTTAAGTTCTTACTGTATTGAAAATAATCAAGCAAAAATATGAAAAACATGCTAAGAAAATCTAAGTATAAGTACAATGAGATTATGTTTTCAAGATAACTTGAAAGTCTCGCAGGAAAGTACTTATTAGTGTTACGACGGAATTCTCTTTGACTCGGATATCTTCTGCAGGTCTTCTTGGGATCGTATTTGAATTAGGGGGTTCCCATCGCGGCCCTCTCCTTTTCGGATGTAAATGGTCCCGTTTCGAATCCAGCAGTGTTTGTATCCGTTTTCTTTGGTCCATATATCATCATCATCATCATCATATCAGCCACACGACACCCACTGCTGGGTATAGGCCTCCCCTAAGGATCTCCACGACGATCGGTCCTGCGCTGCCTGCATCCACTGGCTTTCCGCGACCTTCACCAGATCGTCGGTCCACCTTGTCGGGGGCCTACCCACGGAGCGTCGTCCGGTGCGCGGTCGCCATTCCAGAACCTTTCTGCCCCAACGGCCATCGGTTCTTCTCGCTATGTGTCCCGCCCATTGCCACTTCAGCTGAGCAATCCTTCGAGCGATGTCGGTTACTTTAGTTCTCCTGCGGATCTCCTCGTTTCTGATTTGATCACGTAGGGAAACGCCGAGCATGGCTCTCTCCATTGCACGCTGAGCGACCTTGAGCCTCCTTATGAGACCCATAGTTAGCGGCCACGTTTCACTGCCGTAAGTCATCACTGGCAACACACACTGTTCATAGACTTTCGTCTTGAGACACTGAGGTAAGTCGGACGCGAAGATTTTTCGAAGCTTCCCGAATGCTGCCCACCCGAGCTGGATTCGGCGAGAGATCTCTTTCTCGAAGTTGGACCTACCTAACTGGACTGCCTGTCCTAGGTATACGTAATGGTCAACAACTTCAAGTGTAGTGTTCCCAACATGAACTGGAGAGGGTACAACATGGGCATTTGACATAATTTTCGTCTTTTCCATGTTCATCCTAAGACCCACTCTTTGGGAAGCACTACGGAGATCTTCGAGCATTGTGTTCAGGTCTTCCATGGTCTCAGCCATAAGGACTATATCATCGGCAAAACGAAGGTGTGTTAGGTACTCGCCATTAATGTTGATGCCGAGTCCTTTCCAGTCCAAGAGCTTAAAGATGTCCTCCAACGCAGCTGTGAACAGTTTCGGAGAAATAACGTCTCCCTGTCTCACACCACGCTGCAGTTGGATAGGATTTGTGTTCTGGTTCTGTACTCGGATCGTCATGGTGGCATTTTGGTATAAGTACCTCAACACCTCGATATACCTATAGTCCACTTGGCACCTTTGGAGAGACTGCAGCACCGCCCAGGTTTCAATCGAATCAAAGGCTTTCTCATAGTCCACGAACGCCAAGCAAAGTGGCTCATTATACTCCTCGGTCTTCTGTATAACCTGCCGCAGCGTATGGATGTGGTCTATGGTGCTAAAGCCTTTTCGGAACCCGGCTTGTTCGGGAGGTTGGAAGTCGTCGAACTTGCGAGCGAGACGATTCGTAAGGACTCTCGAAAACAACTTATAGACATGACTCAGAAGCGAGATGGGTCTATAGTTCTTTAAGAGGGACTTGTCACCCTTTTTAAAGAACAAGATCACCTCACTTATGTTCCATGTCTTTGGCGTTCTGCCCTGGACGATGACGGAATTAAAGAGCTTCTGGAGGACTTTGAGTATCGGCTTACCGCCCGCTCTCAGAAGTTCTGTAGTGATTCCATCGTCACCCGCCGCCTTGTTGTTTTTCAGCTGTTTGAGAGCCATACTAATCTCGTACAGGCTGACGTCCGGGATATCTTCAGTATAGTGTCGGGTAAGCTTGGCTCTGGGGTCTTTAGCCTTGCTTTCAACATGTGTCTGCGTGGAATATAACTGCCCATAGAAGCTCTCGATCTCCCTCAGGATTTCAGGCTTTGATGAAATGATGCGTCCGTCGTCAGTTTTCAGCTTCGTCATCTGGCTTTGCCCAATAGACAGATCTCTCGCGAACACTTTGGAGCCTTTATTCCGCTCGATAGCCTCTTTAATACGATTCGTATTAAATTGGCGAAGGTCGCTCGTCAAAGACTTAGATATCTGTCTATTAAGCTGCCGATAACGATTAGCATCTACTGAACTCTGGAGCCTCATTTCACGTCTCTGATCCATGAGTAGGAGTGTGTGGTCGGAGAGTTTCTTTATCTTGGGACGGCGGGTCTTAAAGAGCTTGGACCCTACCGTACGGGCAGTATCCACCACCATGTTGTTTAGATCGTCCACATCTATGCTGTTCTCAAGGGCTTCGAAGCGGTTTTGGAGTTCGAGTTGAAAGCTCTCGGGGTTTTGAATATGGGCCGGCAATGGTCGAATTGTTGATTTTATCAGTCGAGATCTTTCCAGCTTTGGGTTGATATTCAATGTGCCACGTACCAATCGGTGATCGCTCCCCGTCTTAACAGCGTTGATCACAGTGACATCATTGAATATTTGCTTTTTCGTCGACATGATAAAATCTATCTCATTTCTGACTTTACCGTCCGGACTGACCCAGGTCCACTTCCGGCATTCCGGCTTTCTGAAGAAGGAGTTCATCATAAAGAGGTTCTCCTTCTCCATAAAGTCAGCCAGCATCTGGCCTCTGTCATTCCGTTGCCCAACTCCAAATTGCCCCACTCTCAGCTCATCACCGCATCGTTTCCCCAACTTTGCATTGAAGTCCCCCATCACAACAGTGTAGTGGGTTTTGTAGCTATGCATGGCTTTAGAGATCTCCTCATACATAGCCTCCACTTCGTCATCTTGGTGTGTCGAGGTCGGTGCGTAAGCCTGTATAACATTCAGCGAACACCGTTTGGATATTCTGAGTATAAGGTACGCCACCCTGGTCGACACACTTCCGATGGTAATCACGTTGTTGACAAGGGACTTGTGGACGATGAACCCGACACCACCTTGGGACTGTTGGTCGCCCTCCCGGTAGTAAAGCAAGTTACCGGAGTTGAGGATTATCGAGTCCTCTCCCGCTCTTCGGACTTCAGATAACCCGATACTTCAGATAACTTCAGATAACCCGGTCCATATATGCGAGCTCCGAAATAACCGCCGCTTTTCGTGGGTGAGTCTTTCATTCACGAAGATTCTTCGTTCTGGACCACTTCCTACGACTTCCCTGCTCTCCAAGGATCGGCGAGCCTTGGCTTGTTTTAAGAACTCTTCTCGTTTTGTTTTTCGAGTAAAGGAGACCACCAAGGGCCTTGGAAAGGGATCCTTTTCTTTTTGGTCAGTCTTAGCGCGGGTCCCGGCTCGTGACACATAGTCTAGATCACCTTCGTCAAGTTTGACTCCTATCTTCACCGCTGTTGTTAGCACTAAGTGGTAAGGGTTTTCATTTGAAGTCTCAGTTACCCCCAAGATCTCTAAATCTGAGCGCAGCAGTTCGTGAGACTGTTTATTGAGTTGCTCCTGAAGTTGAAATACCTGTAACTTCAAAAGAGAATTTTCTTTTTCTTTATCTTCCAACAGCTGGATACGATTGTCGTAGTTAAGAAGTTTTTCCGAAAGATCATCGAATCTGGTGGTAAATTCCGATTGCATTTTTGCCATGTCTTGACGCAGGTGCTTGATCTCTGCCATAAGTGACTGCATACGTACTGCATACTTCCGGTGTATTATTTTGGGCGTTAGAGGGGAGGCCAGGCGAGTTATGAGTTTTCTTGCGCAGCGTGACGTTCTCAGGTGCCCGTGTTGGGGGAGTATGGGTGTTATCCCTTCCGTTTTTTGAGCTCGCGGTGCAGACGGGACAAATCCATTTCCTTACTTTGTCCTTAGTTAAATTGGATGCGTTTGCACAGGAAATATGGAACTTTTTGCCGCATTTTTCCGCTGAACAGTTTATGGCTTTTCCGTCTGCGATCGATTTGAGGCACCCCGAGCAACTCATTTTGTAAGTTCAGTACAAAAGGAGAAAACAAAATTTACTCACAAACTGCGGTGAAACACAATACTTGAACGGAGCACGGGAGGCAAGTGTGCTGGAACGTTTGAACACCGCACGGCTGGCAGCGGACGACACGATGACTCACCGAAGCGGGCGCACTGCGAGTTGTCGTAGGTCTTGGACAGCAGGCGTTATTGCAAAAAATTTAAGATTATTTTGCTTATATCTTTTTGTTCCACTTTTAATTTGAAAAGGTGTTTTGTTTATTTATTAGGGTTTTTCATAATCTGTTTAAATATATAATTCACTGCACGAAATTCTTGATTTTCACTATTGAATTGAATTATTTTCGACGGAGCAAACAGAAACGCGTATTCTTTGGACGAGTGCCGGACGGTCATTCCCATTGAATTCCAATATCCACATTGAACCCGCTCGCTGTTATGACTCGTCCTCCTTATCCTTCTATAAGGAAAGCGAAAGTCTGTGCCCCAGCAGTAGGGACATTAAAAAGGGTGATGATGAATAACCAGTACTTATAGTTATAGTGGTATTTGCCTTCAGAGCTGAGCGACAATCATGAAAAATCGGCTGCTGTTGTAGGTAAAAGTATAAAGTACTTACTTACTTGGTCTTAATATATTTCTAGCGACCCTTTGTAAAAGTATTCTTTCTTACTAGCACAGTCTTGCAAAAGATCGGGTATCCACTATTTTTCATATTATGTTCTACCTGTATCACATTCCAAAAATGGGATACGCGACCTTATGCAAGGCAGGTACCCTTTTTTCGTACAATTTTACAGGACTATACCGACAATCATTCTTCAGCGACTTTACTAAACGGCAGAGATAAAATGGATGGCAAACGTATTGTGATACTTATATTAATTATCTCCCTGTTCGTTTTAATGGCCATAACTGACTTATCAAATTAAGGAAAAGTAACGAAAATAGTTATTTGTTATACAAGTGACCAAAATCAATTTGTGCTGCGAGTGCCGACTCACTATGCTCAGTAGTCTATATTAGAATCACTCGCTACGCTCGTGATTCAATTCTAGACTACTTCGCTAGTTCGTGATTTAAAGTCACGAGGCAGAACAACATTTTGGTCTCGTGTAAAACATACAACTTTTCACCTCTACCAGCGAGAAAATTTTTACGTGAGTTTCCTGGTAAAAAGCTAAATTCAGCATTAAAAACTTGTTCACTCAACTCTTTTGGAGTTAGACAACTATCTTCATCGTTGGACGCACTCATTTTTTGTAATTTATTACAAAAATAGTTCGATCAAACCTATGCTGACAAATTTTATTCATAAAGTAGATTCCCGCCGTTTTGTTTTACATTATTACGTTGTGCTTTTCTCTTATTCAATAATATCCCATCTTATTTATTTATTTATAGTCATAAAACACTAATTTGTTAATAAATTTCATTATTTTTTCTTATTTTATATTAATTTCATACATGCGACCTCATTTCAGCCCAGCCAGTGGATGCAGGCAGCGCAGGACCGATCGTCGTGGAGATCCTTAGGGGAGGCCTATACCCAGCAGTGGGTGTCGTGTGGCTGATATGATGATGATGATGACCTCATTTCGTCCATACTCTTTATTTCGAATTATCAACCTTCTTTTTTAACAATTCTTATTTAAAACTCCTTGGTATATCCGTGCATTTTATTTTTTTACTTTTTAATCCGTGTATGACACCATAAAGCACTCTATCTATCCTTTTCTGACATATCAATTTTACAAGTCTCATCCTTGTCATTTTATTTCTTTTTTTTATTAGTTTAAAAGTTGGTGTTAGAAATTAAAAAAGCACTTTGCCTCACGCTCGCAGCAAAAATCGATTTTGCTGCGAGTTTTTACGCGCCAAAAGCGCCCTTTTCGTGCGGGAGAGGTGAAAACTATCTTTACAGCTTTAATCCTCGTCTAATTAAAATATCGAATCAGTTTATAGCTACGAATAAATAATTTTAATACGTCACTGATTTACGCAATACGTCACGGTAGAGATGATTTTATAAATAGTTTTACCTACTAAAAAATAAAAAAATAACTTTGTTAGGACTATTAGTTCCCTGAAATATTGGTAGTTACCAAATATTTTTAAACTGATGTAAATATCATAAAAAGAAAAAAGTACCTACTTACTTACTTATAAACTAATCAATGTAAAGAAACTCAAATCGATAGCAACAAAATCCTTAACAAGGATTTTGTTAGACATTAATATTCATAGAGTTTGGAATCTGAATAAATTGATATTAAGTAAAACCAAACCAGATGACAAGTAAGGTACATAGATTCTATGAATTAAGTGAATATTTTATCAAGTTAACTTTAAGACGTGTAAAGAACAACCACAACTTGGTATCTCGTTTTCGCAAATATTTTTGGTCATAAAAAGCATAATTAAAAAATTTTATAAAAAATCTACTCACCCGTGGCAGCTGAGACGGGAACCGAGTCGTCTAGTTTCATTGGTTGCGGAGACACAGCTAGTCAAAGAATTTTTCATTTATTTCGAAAAAAGGCCCAGTTTTGACTAGCGATGTCTCTGCAACCAATGAACCTAGACTACTCGGGTTAGGCTCAAATTGTAGCAAATTTAATAAACTTCAAAGAAATATGAACAAAAATCCTGAAAAACGTTTTCAAACAAAACGAAAAACCCTTCTATTTCGCGAAAAAATTACTATTTTTGACTAGCTGTGCCTCCGCAAACAATGGATTTAAACTACTTGGGTTAGGCTCAAATTGTTATAGTTATCATTACAAAAGAATGTAACAAATCAACCTGAAAAACGCTTCTTTTAGGATTTTTTTTAAATACTAAAACAAGTGCAAATACAAATAAATAACTTTGAAAATTTTGGTTATTGTGTAATTTTTCAGAAACTGCTCAATAAATTGCATTTTTTTATACCAGAAATGAATTCCACATTATTGATTTATCCGAAAATGATACCACATTTGACCTATTAGCTAAACTTTTTAGAATGAAGCCGGGAAAAGAGCGCTATTTAACCCGCCGCTGTATGGAATGGTTTGTAAGGACAGTTTGGCCCAGCTCAATATTAGTTAGGAACAGTTAGATCAGTTTCCACAATGTGGCCAAACTTTATCACGACTTGTAACTCCCAACTTTTTTTTGTATAGACGTTCATACCTACTATACCTTCAGCCTCGGATCAGCGTATCCAATCTAGATTTAACCGATTTTGAACCAAAAATTGAAAAAGAAAACCAAATTTAATTTTCTTTGTAAGATGATTGATAGCTGTTTGTAACTATGAAGTGCATTGGCTGCTGATTTTGGGATCAGCTCAGTCAGATTAAGTAACATGAGTGATGTTGTATAATATTTTCAATTAATTATAATATTTAGATTAACCAATTAACATTCTCATTTAGCGCAATGATAAACAAAAGCGAGTCTCATTACAATAAAGGTGATCATCAAATTGTTTTAATTTTTAGATAGGATTTTTTTTTGCTAGCAAAAGATTTAAATACTACATACATTCTATAGGAACGTAATTATTATTATAACTAAGTACCTGACGTTGGATTTTTACATTGAATTTGTTAAAAGACATAATTGCATCAATTTTGATGTATCCACGTTCGCCGAGTTCTATATTTTTTCTATCTGCATGAGTTATGACGGAAACCGTTCGCATAGCACAAATTCCGGGGATCGAATTGACGGAAATAAAGTAAATCCACGTGTTATTGTAGGAATTCGTACAAATATTGTTAGAAAAGATCGTTTAAGATGTTTTTTATTTGAATGAATGAAGTCGTCGTAGTTCTAGTTGTGTTCGTGCTCAATCCTTCTCGTGTTCGTGATTTTTTTAAACACTACTTTTTTACGCGACTACGGCAAAAACTTTGATTTGGTGGAGCGATTATTACAAATGAGGTGTCTTGTGCTATCGATTTTATATTAAAAAGCAACTTAAGTTATATTTGGAAGATACCTACTTATCACTTAGAATGATACCTCAAGGTTTTTCAACATTAATTTTAAAGATTGTCATGTTGTTAAAGTGCTTTACTTTGATTGTGTTAATTTTTCAATAATAACTTTGAATTAATGACTCGAAATAAATAAATGTTACTGAATGTATCCGTTATAAGCTTTCAAAATGTTCCTTGCAACTTTTAAAGTTATTTACTTCCATAATTTTATAGCATAAACTTAAAAAAAACAGTACGTAATGGTTTAGAATAATAAAAATAGTGCCAAGCAAAAAGTTACTCATTGAAATGGTTATTGATACTTCATTAAATATGCAGATGCAATCACTATATTTGCTCACCTCTAATGAAAAACGACGATATCATCCATATGACGTGTATCAGGAGCGGCATGGGGATCATGTTGGGCTCGGATCAAGTTCTCTTCAGAGTACGAACTCGACACGCCGTCGCCTCATTATCCGAAGATGATCTTCAAATCTTCACTAAACTTCCTTTTACTTATCACTAATTTCACAAAACATTTCCACGCAATCAGTTTTATAACCATCTGTAAATTATAATAACGGTACCGTGTGCCGCAACAAAAGCACGATTTAAGTGATAAATTCTTTATAACGTCCGTAAATGTGGTTAACGACTCGCGCGAAAGTCGCGGGTTGCTCGTAGGTACTCGCGGAATCGCCTCGGCTCGAGCGGCTCGCGGCGCGGCTTTCGTAGCACTGATGGTCCTAGCTACGACGTTGCGGCTCACGCTCCGACCCTACGGAGGCAACGTTGAAGATGCTACTAACGGTGATTTTTATTGACATCTTGGAAGCTAAATCTGTGGTTGATGTGATCTGCTTTTATAATTTGAATATTATTATTTTAATAGGTACTAAACCATTATTTTCATTGAATCAATTAAAATTAAAATCCAACACTTTCATATACCGATCGTGCAAACATTATAACAAACTTCCGTTTAATATAGATATTTTTAAAAGCACGATCGCGGCTCTAAAGCGTTACTTTAGGGAATTTGTCTCAGAGTAGGTAGGTAGTTTGTTTTACATTGCTTTTTATTTTTAGCTAAAGCTAAATACAGACAAAAAAAACATAAAAATGAATGTTTTTTTATCTGTATTAATTACCTTTGTCCAATACTCAAACTTGTGTTTTAGTAATAAGTGAAAACTTTACTGATTTGTGCTATACCTAGTTAATATTTTATTTTTAAGATCAAATTGTATTCTTTGTTTCCCAAATAATAAATAAAATTATAAGCCTAAATAGTAAACTTTTTAAACGTGATTAAAATGAGTACGTGTTTTAAATATATGTGGTTGAAATACGAAATGTCACGTTTGAATATTTAATATGCATGCGTAAGACATATAAATCTCCAAGATTCCACAAGCAGAAGATTAAGTGCTACCAATAAATCATGACGACATTGAAAACGCTTGCATTTCCTCTATTTCGAGTACTACTGTATGTGTAACAACTCACTTAGTATGCTTTCTGGGTAGTTTCCGATTTTAAGTAGAAATGGAAACTATAACTACTTTTGGAACTAAACGTGTCGTAAATGCATCAACGTATTCAATCTATTTATAAATCCAGGAAAATTCTCCTGCTTCTATAAATTAAAATTGATTTTAAATATCGAAGGGTATACGTAAATATCGTTACCAAATTGAGCATTGTTTTATTAGTTGTTTGCTAAAAAACAGAGTAACAATTTTAAAATTGCTTTTCAAACGATTTCATTTCCGGGACTCGCCCCTTGGCGTAATTTAAAAGTATTTTTCAAACCACCAAAGCCACAAATCCATTTCGACGGAAATCGTTTAAAAATGTCTTTAAATTATGAGAAATTATCAATATAATAAAACTGTAATATAGTGACATTATAGATCACTGATAAAAAAAACAAGGAAAATTATGTTATTCCTCGACAAATATGTACAGACCTACTAGTTATTACTAAAATCAATTTAATTTTTAAAAGTTGTTGTAGGTACTTCGTGTTCATAATATTTTCCAAACATAACATAAACATAACGTAATAAATAAAATAAATAGGTAGGTAGGTAAATTCGTGTAGTTAGAAAGAAATAATTATAACCGTTTCATGGAAAAAATGATCCTTTCAATTGAACATAAATCTTTTGCTCAACAAACTTGAAATATAAATGATAGGCATGCATTTTATAGCGGTCAACATTTTAACTCTCGCGAACTCTGGAATTGGTGGACATAAAAGCTCAAGTTGAACTAGGTAAATCACGACCACACTGTCACGTTTTTAAAATACAGAATAAATTTTCCGTTCTTTTAACCACATTCTACGGTTTATTTCATGAAAGATATGCGTTATGAATTAGAGATGTTACGAATATTCGCATTCACATATGCGAATGGTTCGCATCGTTTAAAACATTCGCATCGACATTCGCATTCGCATCAATCAATGCGAATTTTATGCGAATGCGGATGTATGCATAATTTCATTAATTCAACCAATAGAAAGTGTTTATTACAAGCGGGTAGTTTGTGAATTGTGATTGCTTGTTGATATAGTCTAACGCTACTCTGTTGCTTGGTTTGTTGATTGTTTTGTTTAAGTTGCCAGTCTAGTGTAATTCCTCTTTTTGGTAAACAAATAATTCTTGTGTTTTAAAGTAATTTGTGAAAATTAGCCAGTTTTTGCTATTGCTTTGAAAGAAAAGTGATCTTAGTGATTTTTTTTATTTTACTTTATTGCACATGTGCATTAAAAAAGCATGCAATTTTTTACAAATTTAATTCACTAATAGATGTCTTCATAAATTATAGGTAGTTAAGTATGTATATTATTTTGTGTATATATTTTTCCCATTTTTGTAATAAAAATGATTTATTAATTAATTTATATGGTTTTTGTAATACTTGATGGCTTAACATTCGCATTCGCATTCGCACATTCGCAACCTAAATATTCGCATTCGCATTCGCGTTCGCGAATGTGTAAAATTTGACATTCGTACCATCTCTATTATGAATAGCTGGTCAACGCTCGCCGCTTTTTGGCCGATATAAAAGAATCATTTGAAACCTGTACAAAGTGAAAACGTGTGTCAGCCGCACGCTTTTTTAGGACATCGTTTCATTTTTTTTTTTTACAGGTTTCAATAACACTAACAATAATGGTTTGTATATTATTACATAAATTTCCTAATATAATAACTAATAGGTATTATATATATCTCTTCGATCGTCTGTTGGTCTGCCTAGTAAATTAGCTACAGTTTTTTAAAACTTAAAAAAAAAATTCATGACGTAGGTTTCCAGATTGAGGCTTTCCACGGTGAAACCTAGCACGATTTTCTTTGATAAAAAACTAAAACGTTATTCAATGGACTTTTGTATTAAAGTATTGAATTTATTTTACAAACGACTACAAAATAAATTTGTTGATGTCTGTAAAATGCAGCCTCCAGTTGCTTAGAATACAGTTTTGTTAAACGATTTGTTGTAAGTAGGTTTCTTTTAATAGTTAATTTACAACATAAATTTTCATTTCATTAATATGTACGTTATTCATCCTTACAACAGAATCCCAAAGCCTAGAAGTAGAACCAATTACTTTAGGAGAACTATTAATAGTTGTCAACCAGCATTTGCCTGTTTAGATACATGAATATACATATTATTATTATTATGATTCCTTGCCTATAAACGTTGACAAGTTTCCAAGTGAAGGGACTCGATAAATTAAGTTAACTCTGAGGGCCTATTACAAAAAAGCATCGCGATAAGCGTACGATGTTCGTTCCATTCCGTGGCACTATTGACTCACGAATAGGGTTCAATATAAGTAAATTGTACGACGAATTGCGTCCGACTATCGTAATTCTTTTTTGTAATTGGTTCGTGAAGCTCCGAGCGATCAGCGGTTATAAACGTTTTTATGGCACACCTGTAAAATCTGTTTTAACGAGCATATTAGAGTCCAGTCAGCTTCGCCGACAATTTGACTTTTTTATTATTCCTTTTAGTGATATAAATAAGGTGATTATATTTTATTTCTTTCTTTTTTTGGCGCCTATGATACGGTTTGAAAATAGATATTAGGTACTATTGTTACGTTATGGGTACGTTGGAAAAGATAGGCTTATCTGTGAAAAGGGAAAATATTTGCAAAGCTTTTAGCGTTGAAGTTTTAAGATTCATAGATTGTTGGTGACAGTCGATTTGCTTCATGTTGCTTTAAGTGGTTAAGAGCTAGACATACTACGTATGATATACCTACTTGTGAATAAAAACATAGTTACCTATATAATAACTTAAATTATTTTACCTACCTAGAACTATTGCTTCCGTAGATTATTGTGATTTCAAAATAACTATAGACAATGCCGATATCGGTTTTATAAGTTAATAGATGTTTTATTAGAATTAGCGGGCACACAGACGAATTGTGGGCGGTCGCTAATACAGAATAAACTGTTCTTACATTATGCAAAATCTGACTTTTTTATTTTACAAATTTTGATGTTGCTCAAACATGTACCTACACCTCTGTGTTCCTTGTAACTGTAAATTTATTATAACTGTAAATTTGTAACCATGTCCCATTTGTTAAAGGGTTACCTTATGTAGGCGTTATCGCTATTTCCTGCACTTACATTTGTCATACAACTCTGATTGTCTACTCCTAACTTTACATAACAATGTCCAAACTTCTCGACATGTGACATGACGTCACGCTTCTCAAGTTGCACATTATTCAAGTAGGTACATTACATCAAGTAACCAAGCCTTGTTTATTTCACTTCAACTTTCTTTTAACATAAAACAAGGAGCAGGATTCTGAACGCAAAACCCCAAACACTCGGGCCTAGAAACTTATAATTCATAAAAGTTTTTTTATTATATCGAAAGCATCAACAAAAGGTCTTCCAAAATCAGCTCCTGAAAGGATGAAAGAGGGTCAAACTTTATATGTCGATGAAATAACAATGAAGGCTAGAAATTTGTATAGACCATAACATGGGGTATAATATATTTCTTACCTTCACCTAACGACGCTCCTATCCCGTAAAGGTTGAGCGAAGTTTTGAGTGCTTACAATCAACCGTAAAAGTAACGAATAAAATAAAGAAACTCAAAAGCATCAGCTACTTTCAACTTATACCATGCTTATACGATTTTACAACGTGTTACAAAAATCCCCTTATACCGAATATGGTATAGCGACCATCAAACTGAAAAACTTTTACTATTATGGGACCAACTCTGAAATCACGAAAAAAAAATCAGCTGTTTCAAAAATTCACAGATCTCGTGCTCTACACGACTTGAAAGATCATTGAAACTGAATCTACCTTTTATAGTATATTAAAAAAAAAATTTTTTTACATGATCTTGAAACCCATCGAATTCAATTTTCAGTAAGAATGAAGGTAAGAATACGTAATTTTTCGGTCAAAAACTAAAAATTTTTTTTCAATACCAAATTTATTTTTTCAAAGCCTACTTTTCTAAAAATTTTTTTCATCATCTTAAAGCCCTTCGAATCCCTTTTGAGCCCTCACAATGTCCTCGTGGCCGCACGCGAGCCGCCCGCTACGTGATTCGCTCCTCGCGCCGCGCAAAATTCGCGGCTAATGGCACCTACAGCCTCAACGTCACCAATATCGAAAAAAGTGTAATGACCAAAAATGTTCCTTGGTTTAATACCGAGGTGCTTTTTTTCCGTATTTTTGAAATTCAGCCCCGTTCTCAAGATATCGGGAATTGTCTGTGAAAACACACGATTTTTCGGTCGAAAAGTCTTTTGAGCTTTCAAACAGGTTTAGGACCCACGAGGACGTATTTTTCAGTTTGATGGTCCCTATCTACCATATTCGACTTTATAAGGCTATTACCAAACAACCTACTCATATACACTGCTACTCAGTAACTGAATGTTTCTAAACAGCCGTCACTAATCCCGTAATGCACTTGTAAATGCGCCTAACTGCATGCCATTACCTACGGAAGTTGTCTGGGTGGGGCCAATTAGGGCTCGCTACCGAATGTAAACCTCGTTCTACAGTTATCGGTACGGATATTATTAAAAAATAACTTTAAAAAGACGTTAATTGAAATATTGAACGTTGGAAAAGTAATTAGAAGTGACTCGGTAGTGGTCAGAGCATTGGACCGGACAGCCAAAGGTCGCGGGTTCGATTCTTGTACGAGAATGGATCTGGTGCGAGTAATATTATTGTTTCTAGTAAGTTATTTACCTTTGTTCGCTTTAGGACAGATTCGCTTTAAGACAGAAATTATAGAGTCGGTTTAAATGGTCTCTACCACAAAAATATAAAAATTGCATTGTGAATGCAAAAATCTGAAATTTAAATAGTAATTACCTACTTATAAGGTTATAACAAATTATGATATAGGACTGATCGTCTCGTGAATCTACCTAATAATTAATTAATTTCTATATAACTATCTATCAATAAATCATGAAGTATCAAATTACGGATTTCTTTAAAAGAATCGATATTTTTATTTTTTTATTTATATGTATTTCGTTTCCAACTCTAGTGCACGGTACGGTAAACGCAATTTACCCGTGGACCCCCAGTGGGTAATGCCGGTGGGTCCAAGGGTAATCAGTAATCATCTATACTAATGATTATGTTGTTCACTATATGCGTGCAGACACAGTAAATAGCAACTTAAATATTATAAGAGGAATGTATTTACGAAGATGTTTTGTAGTTATACTTAGTAGGTAGCAAAAGGCTTGAGGTGAATTTCTTGGCAGAACTTTGCTAATATACTACAATTTACTTATAGTTATTTAACTAATGATACTAGTTAAGAACTCAAGGCGTTATGCTGTCAAAACAAAAAGTTCACTAACATACTTTTTTCAGGAAAGATGACTTTTTCTCAAGTGGCAAATATTATAAGAATTTCTCCTCTAACGTTACTTAGGAATGAAAGAGATACTTTCTTCGATACTAACTACTGGATTGGTTGTTATGAACTAAAACTCGATACGGAATTGCGGGAGACTGAATACTTAGTATCTTGATCTCGAGCGCTCCTGAAACTTGAATGCAACGTACGTTAATGTTTAAAATGAAAACGAAAAGAAAATGTCTGAAAAAAAACTGGTTGAATATTTTTATTGGTATTTATAAGCTCCTAATAATGTGAAAAATGGTTTAGAATTTTTAGTGGGTGGATTTCATAGATACCTGCATAAATAAAGTGGTTAGGCTATGGTACAAATGTGAATTAAACCTTAGATCCCGCTCTCAGCCGCATTCGTTCATCGCTTGAGCTATACGATTAATTGCAATATTCGTTGACCAGAAAACAAGAAGATTTCAAATTACAAGCAGGTGTACTATAAGTTCTTTGTAAAAATCCAAAAATAATTGCAAGATGAAGTCAACTTAACCATAACCACAGAAATATAAAATGTGTTACAAAACCAAAAATAAACTAGATCATAATAGAATCTCGAAATAAATAGAAGTTACTTAGTAATAAAGTCATAGCTTAATATATTGGGTATTTGGGTCCCCACCTACGAATTGGCGTTTTTTCTCATAAATAGAAAACCTTGTCACTTCTGATTTAAAATATTCATCAATTTTTTTCTTGATATTTTATCGAATAATGAACATCATAGACAACTATCAATAGTTATTATTATTAATATAATTAGTTTTCTAAACTTAAAAAAATACCATGTAAATGGCTCCTATTTTGGTAAGCAGAAATGACCAATTTATTTAACTTAGCCAAAACTTATTTTTTTCGCTTAACTTAAGTTATTCGCTTAACGTTATCTTTGTGTTACTGCTAATAAGAAAAGGTTATTTTGGAAAATGCAACTAAACCTAATAATATTTTTTGTATAAGTACCGTGACAATTAATAAAATTTGTCGTTTACCTGCCATACAGTATATGAGTGACTTAGTAGGTGTGTACGATTGTATAAACCAACTATTCGACATTTATCTATCAAACACTTCGTTAATACTAAGTTAACCTACTCCCAACTCAAGGAAATGCCAAGCCCCTAACTTGTCTAATAGCTACCTACGAAACTTTCATGTTAACGTTATACTGCGCCTGTATTTGTAGATATATCTTTGGAAGCTTAATGTTAAATCGGATTAAAAAGTTGAGTCTATGTATAGTCTACACGATATAACGATCATTTAAGTCAACGTGTTATAAAACAACCCCTAATGCCGAATATGGTAGTATACGGGCCATCAAACTGAATAACTTTTACAGTGACACCAACTCTGAAATCACGAAAAAACAGCTGTTTCATATATTTTGATATTTTCGTTATAAATTTTTATATGAAACAGCAGTTTTTTTTCGCGATTTAAGAGTTGGTCCCGTAGTAAAAGTTGTTCAGTGTGATGGTCCCGTTGTATATGTCACCGGCAATGTATTAAACGCAGGCATTGTATACAATGCCTAGGCATTGTATACAAAGGGCTCGAGGGGGGCTCGATGGGGGCTCGGGGGGTGCTCGAGGGGGGCTCGGTGGGGCTCGGGGGGGCTCGGGGGGCTCGAGGGGGGCTCGGGGGGGCTCGATGGGGGTGCTCGAGGGGGGCTCGGTGGGGCTCGGGGGGGCTCGGGGGCTCGAGGGCGGCTTATTGAGTTTGGAACCGAACCTGCTTTACTCCTGTAGGTCCCGGGTTAGGTTAGAAATTTAAGGCGAGCGCGTAGCGCAGCGGAGCGTGGGCCTTAAATTTCGAGGTTATTTTTTTATAACAGACAACAGAAATAAACTTATTTTACACATTGCCGGTGGACCAGCAGGCATTGTATACAATGCCTAGGCAATGTATAAAATTAATATCATTTCATACATTGCCTGATCGTTTCAGGCATTGTATACAATGCCGGATAATACACATTGCCGGTAACATATATATGCAATTACAAATCAGATTGAATATGTGGAGATTTCTTTTAATTGGGAGGGTGTTATTAAAACATTTTAAATTAATTTATAAGAGCGTGACGGCGACGTAGACAAAGCTTTTGTTAATTTATAATAATTTACTATTATTTAGATGTAGACAAATAAATCTAGTACGTCTTGGTACGCCTGCAGAGAGCTCCTTTTATCGTATTATCCAGGAAGGATTTACATGAAAATATTCGTCTCACCAACTACGCTATATTTACAAACTCAAATTAAAACGAACCACAAGGGAGTGATAGCTAGTCTCTTCTAAGACCACAAGATAAAACAAAGTCGACATACAAATGTACATGCGTAAAAAAGGTGTAGCTTACATTAGCGTATAACAAAACAAGTAGATACATAATATACCTAGATATATTTATATAATGTATAGAATTTTTTGACTCACAATCTTTTTGTCTTAAATTAGCCAGCTAACAGCCTGGATTTAAATCCGTTTGAACATCTTTGGTGTGAATTTAAGAAAAAGGTTTCAAATAGTAAGTGTGGCAATTTTAGAGACCTTTTTAGAAGAATAGAACTCTGTTTCACTTACAAAATGTCAACAATTTATTGAATGAATGCCTCGCTGGTGTAAGGCAGAAATTAAGAGTCGTGGACATGCCACTAAATATTAAATTAGACTAAAAAGCATTAAATTGCCTTGTTTAACGTAAGTTCTTTTACTTTGTGTAACTTCATTGACTATAAGTTTCATCTGATGAATATTTTATTGAGCGTTCTTAATTATTTGTCCAGCTTAAGTTGTATGCAAATTTGTTAGAATTGAAATAAACGTACATTAGTAAATAAACTCACGTGTAATTTATATTTGTACTCCTAATAAAGTTTGCTTTATTCATGTACCTATTTTATAATACAATAAATTACTCCTGAGAAGAAACACAATCGAGAAATCACAGGTCGTAATGGAAATTTATTGAAACTAAAAATCGTTCTTAATTATGTGGCCACAACTGTATATACATACACTGATGTTTTGTTTAAAAGTCTTTCAGCCTAACAAACGAAGTATTTTCAGTATGTGTGTGAATGAATATGCACTAGTCAAAATAAACTTTGTTTTCAATTAGGTACAGTTCCAGCTGTTTGAATTTCAGCAAGAGTTTAAAACTTTTACAATACCAAATTCAAATCCAACTAAGTACTTCTTTAAGAAGGGTTTTTCGCTTAATTTAATGCAAACAAAGTCATAAGCAGAAATCTTTTAGATCTTTCTTAATAACCACTAAAGAAATTGTTAAATGGAACATGGTTTTATTTAATTTGTTTATTTGAAATGTAACACCTCTTTATTAAAGTCTCTTCTTAAACACGTATTATCATCAAAAAAATCTTCTTATTTAAAAGCACGTGTAGGTAAACGTAAACCATACAAAGATAAATACAGGGTCATTTTGTATTTACCATCCAAATTTTGAGGTTGTGTTCAGTCCATGAACATGACTTTCTCTAAGGAACACATGGCCAAATATGTAAAACTAAAATCGACTACCCATACAAATCAAAGAGATCACGTGATCAATTTAGTATGGGATGACAAAAATTTCGTGGCGAAATTCGACACATGTTTCTTATAGAAAGTTGTTTAGTTTCGTGGACTGGACACATCCTTGAAAGGATCATGCCGCATTCTGGGCCATGATGCGCATTAACCATACATATATGTGACAGACTCATGTCACGTCAAAAACATAACACTCTTGCAGTCGGGTAAAAAGGGGTAGATAACAAAATGTCATATAATAGGAAAATGTCAAACAATTATAACTCCAAACGGCTCCTTGAGATTGAGATTTGTCTTTTTTCCCGCATTATATTTTAATGATATTCTTCCCACGCAATCACTATAAAATTACTATAGTATTTTGGTAATTTCATCAAAGCGCATCATGGCCTAGCTTGTATAGTAAAATCGGCATAATCCTTTGGATGGTAAGTTCAGAATGACCCGATATAAACGGTCATGTCTCTCAGTAAACCTTGCCCACTAATAATTTCTGTTCTAAATAAAATATGGCGAAACTAATGCTATTAATAGAACAAATTGAGCGCAACCGTGTGCTGCGCTGCGAGCCCCGAGTCAGCGAACCGGAAGTACTCGATCGCTGTTCCAACCACCGGCCTATAATTTCAGCCAATAATTTCAGCCCTCATAAGAAGCCTTCAATTAATATCGGAAACGTTTTCAATACCCTTCCAGTTCCAAACAAACATTAATTAAATTAGCAATGGTTTGAATGATATAGCCTGTGATGTGATTTCGTCGACAATTTATTCTAGAGAAAGGAATTCGGTACGTAATATGATAATAACAAGACGTATATTATATATATTTTTATTGCACATATTAATCACACAACCTGATTTCGTACAGGGTTTGTTAACCATCTAACTTGTTTTCATTTACTAAGATACCCAAGACCAAGACTATAAAAAATGTCTAACTATCCTTACTAATATTATAAATGCGAAAGTCCGTTTGTTTGTTTATTTGTTTGTTTGTTGTTACGCCTTCACGTCTTAACTACTGAACCGATCATCATGGAATTTTGCATTTACGTTTTTAGGGGTACAGAAAACGACATAGGGTACCTTTCATCCAGAAAAAACGTACAGTTTCCGAGGGATAGCAAAAAAACTGTCCACGCAGACGACGAGAAGTCGCGGGGGCCGCTAGTATACAATAAATTTAATGTTTAACATCACAAAATCTCTACAAATTATGCACGACCGGCAAAAAATCTCATTAAGTTTTTCGTCATACATGACAAAGCAAAATTAAAATATGATCAGACTACCTTTGAAACTAAACAGCCTGCGCTCCATGGACTGAAAATTATTTTAATTAATCCCTTTTTAACTTCCAATGAAATAGCGTTATGAAAACAACGGAGTTTCAAAACATGCTTTTAAATTTTTGTAAAGCTAAGGTAGTAAAGTATCTGTAAAAATTAAAAGTGAAGATGAAAATTGTTTCGCGCTTTTACGGATGACTCTAGTCTCTACTTTAAGCAAACAACACCCAGCTATGTACAAATTAAAAGAACACTTTAGCCCACCGACGTATCAATCGAATATCTAGCAATGTGCCTCGTTCAGATTATCGAAGTAATGGCCTTCAATCTATCTGAGAGCATTTAGATCCGCCACTAACTTTCCATCCCATTTTCTCCCCAAACGATAGAGAAAGACAAACGGAAGTTTGGAATTAGCTTTCATTACGAGAGCACGCCTCAAAGGTTATCTGGGCGAGAGAGATGTATGGTCACATTAGTTTTGTTGTCATCGGCAAACTGTGTTATTTATAGGGCCTTTTTTTATAAGTTTTCAGATAGCGCTATCTTCGGGACTATTTTAAAAATTCTGTGAAACTACTAAATAGCCCTTCCAGCCTATTTCACAGGTTTCAGATTTGTTTCAGTTATTAGATCTGACAAATATACTCTAAAAAATTCTGTTATTTTTTTTTAACAGAAGATAGGTGTTATCCATCCAGAGCCTGTGAAACAACTAGAGATGTTACGAATGTCAAATTTAACACATTTAGGTTGCGAATGTGCGAATGCGAATGCGAATGCGAATGTTAAGCCATCAAGTATTACAAAAACCATATAAATTAATCATTTTTATTACTAAAACGGGAAAAATATATATACAAAAAAATATGTACATACTTATTTACCTATAATTTATGAAAACATCTATTAGTGAATTAAATTTGTAAAAAATTGCATGCCTTTTTAATGCACATGTGCGTGCAATAAAGTATAATTATAAAATCGCTAAGATCACTTTTCTTTCAAAGCAAAAACAAAAACTGACTAATTTTCACAAATTACTTTAAAACACAATGAATTATTTGTTTACAAAAAAGAGGAATTACAGTAGACTGGCAACTAAAACAAAACAATTAACAAACCAAGCAACAGAGTGGACCACATCAACAAGCAATCACAATTCACAAACTATCCGCTTGTAATAAATGCTTTCTATTGGCTGAATTAATGAAATTATGCACACATTCGCATTCGCATAAAATTCGCATTGATTGATGCGAATGCGAATGTCGATGCGAATGTTTTAAACGATGCGAACCATTCGCATATGCGAATGCGAATGCGAATATTCGTAACATCTCTAGAAACAACCCCTTAAGTCTTAAAAACTCTAGTTCTATTTTCTCAGTAGACGGAGTTATTACGTATAAACAAGGGCAAGAAAAAAGTGATTGATTATGACACTGTCTCGTTCATTGGATGGCATCACAGAACAAAGAATTTTTTTTTCCCCCAGTAGAAGTCGCATGTGGGCGGCACCCGTGTAACATCATATCTGCGGAGCTTCGCACATCTTTGAATTTTGCTCCGTCAGTCGTATGAACGAACGCCATACAAAAAAATCTTTAAAAATAATATAAACATGCCGAGGTGCATTATATAAAAGAGCAAAATCGATATTCACATATATCATTTAGCAAACGGGTGCATAAAATATCGGAGGCGAGCTTTATTTAATTAATTTTGATTTTAATTAAAAATTCAACTGATATTTTCCTTTTAAAATTCATAACAATAAATATCCACCTTTATGCGATAGACACTTATGATCCATATTCCAACGCACAATTTGACATATTCTTGAACTTTCATGAACACTAAAATATAGAATGGCGGAAATGTCACTCAATAGGGGAGACCGAGAAAAGATGTGACTGTGAAGAGTTGAAAAGTATTATCACCATAGCAAAAAATTGATAAGTAAATGATAAACGTCTAAATAACAGTTGATTTGATACACTCACCACTGAAAACACGCAAAAACAGCACGGAATTTTAGTCAACTTAAATAGTACGTTATAGGCGAGTCCGGGAAGCTAGCATTTTATTGTCAAGGATTTTAATCATTCGAGGCAATTTAATGAAAATTGCTTCTCCTACAAGGCTGCGAAGTCTTAAGAAATGAGAGGAAAACAATTCTTAGTTAAAATGTAATTTTAAAATTGGTCATGTAGCCATAAAGTTTTATAAAAATAACGTTTTAAAGTTATTTTTAGATTTAGAATACTACACTCCTGGGGGTCAATTCTGCTAATGTTAACGTCGAAATCGTGGTTCAATGGTGTTTGAATGGTAATGCTTTTTGACACAGTTCTTGTTTTTTAAACCCAAAACCGAAACACATTGTGATTCTTAAACCCAAAACGGAAACACATTGTATCTCGATTTCGGGTATAAGAAACATGAACGGTGTCAAAAAGCACTACCATTCCAACACCATTTATAAACGTTTTTGACGTTAACATTAGCAGACTTGACCCCCTGAACTTGTGCGGGGCGGAAAGTAACTATTGATATTAACTCGATCGATCGGCATAGGTGCCAGCACATAACTTGGCAAGTTCTTTAACGCGCATATACTTCTACGCCTATACTTTTCTTTTTTTGCCCGATGTAAGAGAGCCCAGTAGCAATCTAGTTTGTAGACGCCTAGCGCCTGCACCTTGAAAAGGGATGTTGCACTTGACAGGTCGTAAGAGTTGGTTTATCTTCCTCGTCAGCTTGAGGTCTTGATAGACACACTCTTCAGAATACCTACAATCTTGTCAATGACACCTTTCATGTAAGGTAGAATGGCAGGTCGTCGTTCTACTATGGCTGGCTTGACACGGTTTCTGGGTTGGAGGGGAGGCGTGGTACTGGCAATTTGTTACTTCGCAGAGCGTGCTTGACATGCTGAAGCTCAGCTGTCAGGTCTTGTTGGTCACAGATCCCAAATACAAATAAATACAAATAACTTTATTTGCTGTAAATAGGGTGATTACTTATAATTCCCGCGTACTCTCCGAAACAAAGATTTCCCTATGGTAGGTAGCTAACTGTAAAGGATGGTGGTGGAATTCACCATTGAGGTATCTATCTGTAAGTGTTGCTTTTCGAAACATCTGATATCCGATATATTTATTTTATTTGGGTTTCTGAATTTTGAAATTCAAATTTTTTTTGCCTAGTAATTGAGAAATGTCAGGATTCCACCGAATTATGAAATAGGGTTTACACGAATTATTGATATGAAACTATTTAGGATAAGCTAAGTGAAGAATGTTAACCAACCCGGTTTCCCTTATCTCATTAAATTTTCTTAAAGTACTTTATGTGTTAATAAATAAGGTGGTAAATCGCACTATTAAAATTAGCTTACGCCATCTAGCGGCTGAGTAGCAGCATTATAAATATACGTATTATTTAATTTGGTACCAAGTTGCTATGGTAATACGACTGAATCTAAATAAATAAACTTTGTGATTTATGGCTTTCTGGATATTATACATTTTTACTTTTTATCCAATTATGTGTTCACAAAGTGTGTGTGCGTAGCATGTAACTATTGAGTGGGGGGCTTGGCTTCGATTTTTAATGTGTTTGTTTGGTTACACTGGTTTTCATACTAAATTGAGCTCATACTACTTCTATCTACTTCTATGTTCTGTGGATGGCATCGTAAAGTACACAAGTACATACGTTCTAACGTATCTATACAATATTAGGTATGTGTTGTATGTACTTTTAAACAGACATTAGATACCCATCTACCCTTATACTTAAGTATCGAAATACAAGATAGATACCTATCTACTTTACCAGATATTTTTACATAGGTAACATTTTGTTTCAATACGCTACAATAAATCTAGTACCTTTTTCAGAGTAGTTCCTTAGATATTTAAAAAAAATAGTTTAGCGATCCTACTTGTACTATTATGTATTTTGTACCATCGTTCAATATCAAGATGACAATATACTTAAAACAAAAGATCAGTATTTTTAGACTGCAGTGAACTAGAAAGGTCGCGGTAGCGCGGTGTGGGAGTATCGGACAAACCTATTAAGATAGAAAGGGGATCAGGGGCTTGGACCATTAAGAGATCAGCTTTCTAACTTAGCAAGTTAAGACTATACGCTTAAAGCTAGTACACTCTTCTTGCTTATTGCTTCTCATACTTTAACAAGAATGAAACCTCAACTGATTAAAGGCCTGGGCACACCGGTCGCATAGACACGCGCGTGGTCACGCGTGCGTAGACACGCGCGTATTGACGCGCGTAACCCCCTGACACACCGGGTTACGCATACGTCTACGCGGCACGCAACGCAACCCTGTCCCTTGCGTACCCAGCCGCTGTGGCAGCCATGTTTGCGATTCTAGTGTGCGATGTCAGACGAAATTGAGTAAATTGACAATTTTTTCGCACTAATTTAATTAGTTTTTCTTTAATATCGTTATTCATTACTTAAAAACAAAATAAAACACCACTTACTACCGGTAGTACCGGTACTACTTGTAAACAAATACAACTGAATGCGTAGTCAAGCGCGTGGTTACGCGCGTAGTGACGCGCAGGAAAGATACACGCGTGTTCGTATTTGTTCGGTGTGACGTCCAATAGGGAATGCCATTGAGTACAACGTCATCAATGCGTTCCGCTCTGCGTAAGTACGCAGCGTGGTTGTCTCATGAGAGCTGCAATGCGTAGGGTTACGCATCGGTCTAAGTGCACGCGTACGTTACACAAGCGGTGTGCCATGTCTCATAAAGTTTCAGACATTACAACGTCATGGTACGTCTATTACGTGCATGCTTACGCATACGCTTACGCATCCGGTGTGCTGGAGCCTTAGACACGTAACGATGCGTATACGACGTTCAACCATTAATAATTGTTATTATCGCTTATTACTATAATAATACAATACATTTTATAATCCTACTATAATTTTACTTATATTTTACGAGTAGGTAGATATAAATTTGAAAGTTTGGATGTTTGTTATTCATCACGCAAAAGCGGCTAAACGGTTTTGGATGAAATTTTGCACACATAGTTTATAACCTGGATTATAGGCTACCTTTTGTCTCGGTCAAAGGTTATCTAGGGTCCACGCGGTTGGAGTCGCGGGCAGCCGCTAGTAGCTACATTAATAAGGTTTACTGTACTGCAGTAATACCATATACCAGGCGTTTTCGTTATGTTTTGTTAAAAATGATATTGAAAAATTCATTTCAGTACAGTTTGTAATTGAATTATGCCAAAATAACTCAATATTTTTCCAACTGAGTCTTCAGCTACCGGAACCGTAAAACAAATTGGAACATTCAATTGAAGCGATTGTCTTGGGAATTATAATATTACCGGTGTTCCTGTTACTAACGACAGGATGAAAATAGATTTTGCAATTAAGAATTTAAACCTTAAAATAAATTGTTCCTAATTTGTTATGGAGTTTGTACGTTAGACATTTTCAAATTTTCTTTACGTAAATCAATAATTTTGGCAAACTTTAATGTGGATTTGATGTCAACAAACTTCCGAAAAATGGATAAGCTAGGCAAAAAAAGCATTTGTGTTTACCGTAACCATTTAATCTTAATACTGTGCCGTAACGTTACTATTAACATAAAGTATCTACTTATATTGAATTTGAAATGTGATGTTTCGTCTTCTTTTACCATGCGACATTTTAAAGTTACTTGGGCATTTTTTTTAATAAATATTGAACAGTGAAAGAGGTCGTTTCTAATTTATTCCTGGGAGATCGCACTGAAATGTGTTTCAGTGAAGTTAGAAGAAAACTAATAAGAAGGTAGAAGTTCCCTTTAAGAAATGTTATGAAAGTAATATTAAAAACCAAATTATAAAAAAATATGATAAAATCCTGAAGGTCATTATACTTAGTACCTACTTCCAACTATTATTAGCTTGCTTGATGGTTAGGAGATCACTAAAATTGTTCTGAGATCCTTTTTACGAGGTCAATTTCAGCTCGACCAACTACGCGGCGAACTGGTCATCAATCATGGCCACTACTGAAACTGAATTTTGATTTCCCTTCAAAAATCACTATTTAAATATGTATGAATAAAACATTAGAATATTCCAGATGAATAATAAATCGGTATCTGCATGATTAGTGCAGTGGTGCCATCGTTAAAAATAAATTATGATGTTTTTAAAACAGTGATCGGTCATAATATGAAAAGAAGAACATGAGATATTTAATCAAATTAATTTTGGATGTATTTTGCTGGAATGACTAAGTAAATAAAATCATTAGGTACCACTTTTCTGAAAAAAATATTTTATGTAAGTAAATACCTACCTACTTACCTACATGTAGGCATTTAGGCATCATCTTCAATTTACTAAATGTCTAGTCTAGTTAAAAATGGCTAAACCACGGAATAACTGAATGCATAAACCTAAAAACGTAAATCAGATAATAAATGAAGATAAAGAGTTTAGTTTTGTACAGGAAGCCCCCTTGGATTTTCAACTAGTTTACATTGACTAACATTCTAGTTACGTAGCTAGGTCGTGGATTTCGCCCAAGTCGCGGCGGAATCTCTAATTTCCCGAGACTGACCCGGGGCGGCTATATACACAAAGTACTGTTTGTCGCGATTCCCGACTTGCCATAATCTGTGGTTGAATCTCCCGGCCTGGATTGCGTGGAGACAGGTGGGTGAGGGTGGACCACCTATCGTTGCTCATCTAATTGTCAACCCAAACTGAAGTAGGTATGACAATAACTTGCAAATTGCAATATCTTAGCAACTTGCCTCCAACTATTACTGACGTCATGGCATGGGACTAGAAGTTAACATGATTTTATACAATAAATAACGTTTAACTTACCTAGGTATCTAAATAATTTCGAAGTGCTTTAAATAAAATAAAAAATATTTTTACAAACCTATTAGTAAGGTAGGTACTTGTTTTATTTTAATTTGACACTTCTGTAAAAATGAGCACAGAAACAGATTTATAGACACATGTGCAAGAAAATTTATTTCTAGAGCCTATAGGTATTTTAAACACGTTGCGTCATAAATGGAATGGCGCTATAGAGAAGAGGCCTATACCCAGCAGTGGGTTGATGTGGGCTGAATATGATGAAGCGTCATAAACTTCTTGTCGCAACAATTTTATTAGAGCGATATTACATCTCGACGGTGATTTTTGCGTAAAATGACCAATTTTGGCGTACTTAATTGATCTCAGAAACAAAATACATCAACAATTTTGGCTTATTGAATACCTATACCTAGTGCAGATTGTGCAAAATTCGTAGCGGCCTCACTTTTTGTGAATTAAACTCAAAATTGGTGAGAAAGATTTTCATAAAATGCGCGAAGGCACTTCTGAGCTCCTGGATTTGAACTACTGTTTCAAACAAATAAAATAAAAATATATTATAGATCTCTTATATAGGTATTTACCTATTCGAATATTTCGTAGCGACCTCGGAATTTTGAAATATTTATGGAATAATAAAAAAACTCAATCAAAAATCGTAAAAGTACTAAAAACGCTTAGAATTAACTGTAAATTTCTCCTAGATGCATCACGTAAAATTTCTATCAAAATAATCTTTACTTCATAAGAAAAACAAATTTCATTCTTTTAGTTGTTGTTTGTACTTGTTCGTCCATCGAGATAAATATACTATAGAGTAGCACTTACCGCGCCACGTTGAGGCCACTTCGGATATGTCAGCTGACATATGTGAAGGTTATGTCAAGCCAGTGCTCAGTGGGAGGCCAACAGGGAAACAGCTCTTCAAAATGATCAAAATGCGTAGTGAAAGAGTGCGCTTCGAGGTCAAAAAAAATTATCACATCAAAGAGACTTACTTTTTACGCGATTATTTATTGTTTTTGTATTACAAATAACGTTAATAACGCAAAAAAAGAAATATAAAATAAATCACACCATAATTTAGGTTCAGTGCTACCACTAAAAACATCGTTTTGGTTTTCCCATTTTTGGGGAGAATTTAGTGATTAACGGATAGGTACTCCGTTACCTACCTCTGATGTTACATAAGCCTCTGTTATATTATAAAATAAATGTTTTGGTAAATGATGTTTTCTTTTATTATCACATTTTTGCTATTTTTTTGCTATAACTTTTTAAATAATGGAAGAGAGACCCCGGCATTTTCAACTAGAATTTAAAAGTAAAATTGAAAGCAAAAGAATCATAGTTTATTCTGCCAAGTTAAACAAAAAAATAAATTTCTATTCATTCGAGAATTATAATGTGGACAACGGCATGGGTTTAGCCAACTCTCTGTTGCTGTGGTGTTTCCATATAAAAAAAACGTGTTAATAATAATACCTAACTCTTTTTCCCCCTAGTATAAAACTTTTTTGTTTGTAGGCCGATTTTGATGAAACTCGGATTTTAGTACTATTTTGACACGAAAATAACAACGCAATGATAAAAAATAAATAAAATCCAAGATGGCGGCCAACTTTTTTGTTTTTGGGCCAATTCCGATGAAACTCGGTTTTTGATACTATTTTGAAAAGAAAATAACAATGCAATGTTGAAAACATTAAAAATCCAAAATAGCGGCCAACTTTTTGTTTGAGGGATGATTTAAATGAAATTCGGACACGAAAATAATAACGAAATGTTAAAAATATAAAAAATCCAAGATGGCGGCCAACTTTTTTGATTGTGGGCCGATTTCGATGAAACTCGGATTTTGGTACTATTTTAACACGAAAATAATAACGCAATGATGAAAATATTAAAAATCCAAGATGGCGGCCAACTTTTTTGTTTGTGGGCCGATTTCGATGAAACTCGGTTTTTGGTACAATTTTGAAACGAAAATAACAATGCAATGATATAAAATAAAAAAATCAAGATGGCGGCAAACTTTTTTTTTGCATTGTTATTTCCTTGTCAAAATTGTGCCAAAAACTGAGTTTTATCGGAATTGGCCCGAAACAAAAAAGTTGGCCGCCATCTTGGAATTTTTATTTTTAACATAGCGTTGCTGTTTTCTTGTCAAAATAGTGCCATAAACCGAGTTTCATCGAAATCAGCTTACAAACAAAAAAGTTGGCTGCCATCTTGAAATTTTATTTTTTGTCATAGCATTGTTATTTTTTTATCAAAATGGTACCAAAAACCGAGTTCCATCGGAATTGGCCCAGAAACAAAAAACTTAGCTGTCATCTTGGATTATTTATATATTTAACATCGCGTTGCTGTTTTCTTGCCAAATAGTGCCAAAAATCAAGTTTCATCAAAATTGGACCAAAAACAAAAAAGTTGGCCGCCATTTCGGATTTTTTTATTTTTAACATAGCGTTTCTGTTATCTTGTCAAAATAGTGCCAAAAGCCGAGTTTCATTTCAATCGGCCCTCAAACAAAAAAGTTGGTCGCCATCTTGGATTTTTCATATTTTCAACATTACGTTGTTATTTTCGTATCAAAATAGTACTAAAAACCGAGTTTCATCGAAATCGGCCCACAATCAGAAAAGTTGGCCACCATATAGCTTTTGTTATACAATATTTTCATCTATTATTTATATATATGACGGAGTCAGGATAAGGTTATTCTCCGCCAAGCACAAAATAATAGTTTCTTTACAAGGCACAACCTCTATTCTTACAATCAACATCAAGTTAGCTCAAAATAACGGATGATCGAACAGATTCACACGGATTCAAGTCGGTAAACGCGGCAAGTTCGACACAGCGAGGCGAATTCCACTCACGACCGTTCACTACGGCTGCCAGTCACGGAATGTTTTTACAGACTACCCACAGATCGCGCTCTTCACATTTTCCCGCCTCCGGAAACGTCAAGACTGTCAACTGTCAAACTGACAAACATCAAATCTGTCAACTGTCACACGTTAAACTATCAACTGTCAAACTATGTCATTGACAATGACATCGCTCGCTGCACAGATTATACACTCGCTGTGTCGACCTTACCCAAGTAAGCCACTTGACGTTTCCGACTTGATAGTTACGACTAAACTCAATAGATGGCGCTAGGAGTTCCAATAATCACGGGCAGCACGGCGCTCACGCTCCGACACGGCCATCTTGACATTTCACACGTCCTCGTGTGAAGCAGTTGGTGGAATACCTGGAGACAAACAGCACCAAACAGTACACAACGTTCAACCACTCGGCCTTCCTGACCAAAGTTTAGGAAACTAGTCTCTTTCTTATTCCTTTACTCAATGATTACAATTTAAACAAAATGTTAACTTATCTTCTATCTGAAAATGCTCTGATCAATTTTAAAATTTTCTAAGTAGGTAGCTTTAAATCACTCACAAGTACTCCAACTCGACGTTCACAATAAATTAACAAACCAGTCAATAAACACGTTTGCACATAGAGAAATGATAATAAGTCAAACAGCACCAAGTATTATCAAAATTGACAAGTTTTACCTTGACAATTTGTGCATCTGGCTTATGAAGCCATCAATTCTATCAAACACAAGATAACCTATACCTAATAGTGACTCAAGACAACCGCTATCCGGCGTCTGATAGTCAATTTCTGCAAGAAAAGACAACCGCCATCCGACGTCTGACAACGACTCAAGACAACCTCTATGCGGCGTCTGATAGTCAACTAGCACTTCAAGACAACCTCCATCCGGCGTCTGACAGTGACTCAAGACAACCTCTATCCGGCGTCTGATAGTCAACTAGCACTTCAAGACAACCTCCATCCGGCGTCTGACAGTGACTCAAGACAACCTCTATACGGCGTCTGATAGTCAACTAACACTTCAAGACAACCTCCATCCGGCGTCTGACAGTGACTCAAGACAACCTCTATCCGGCGTCTGATAGTCAACTAACACTTCAAGACAACCTCTTTCCGGCGTCTGACAATGACTCAAGACAGCCTCTCTCCGGCGTCTGATAGTCAATTAACCCTTCAAGACAACCTGAAGGCATTAGGTGTCTGACAGGCATCACAACACTTAATTTGGTGTACTATCCTCAACCTATACTTCAGACAGCTAAGAATCATTAACACAGTGAGCATCAGTCAGTCATCATCACCACTATTATCACCATCACCTTCTTTACTATCATCATCATTATCAACATTATCATCGCCATCATCATCCTAATCATCATCATCACATTCATCATCATCAATATCATATTCATCACCATCATCATCACTATCACCATCATCATCACTATCACCATCACCTTCATCAGCATCACCTTCATCAGCATCATCTTCATCATCATCAACGCTTGCCACTCAGTCGTGATTGCATTATAACTTTACAGTAACAAAAAAGCAAAACTTTGATCTGATCACCTGATGGAAGCAGAGATCCTCGAGATATAGTGACGTCGTCGCCTACTTCTACCTCCTCGTCTCGCACGCCGTCGAAAACACGAGTCGCAGAGATGTGCCGCTTCTGATGAAGTCACTTCTTTTAATACCACCATCGCTGTCAGCACTCTATGCCTCTGGTACATCAGCTGAAACGGAGAAGAAAACACACAGTATGCGCTCTAAAATCTTGTTCACTCACATTTTTGAAGATCCGTACACTTTCCAGATAGTCAAACATAAACTTTGTTAAGTCAGAAACTAATTAATTTCATAATTATGAACACTAGTGACTAAACTGAATTCATATTCCTACATAGCAACACCTGCTTACTCAAATTCACCACACTATGACTAAAAGTGCACTGACAGTGTACTAATGGTGTACTAACAGTGTACTAACAGTGTACTAACAGTGTACTAACAGTGTACTAACAGTGTACTAACAGTGTACTAACAGTGTACTAACAGTGTACTAACAGTGTACTAACAGTGTACTAACAGTGTACTAACAGTGTACTAACAGTGTACTAACAGTGTACTAACAGTGTACTAACAGTGTACTAACAGTGTACTAACAGTGTACTAACAGTGTACTAACAGTGTACTAACAGTGTACTAACAGTGTACTAACAGTGTACTAACAGTGTACTAACAGTGTACTAACAGTGTACTAACAGTGTACTAACAGTGTACTAACAGTGTACTAACAGTGTACTAACAGTGTACTAACAGTGTACTAACAGTGTACTAACAGTGTACTAACAGTGTACTAACAGTGTACTAACAGTGTACTAACAGTGTACTAACAGTGTACTAACAGTGTACTAACAGTGTACTAACAGTGTACTAACAGTGTACTAACAGTGTACTAACAGTGTACTAACAGTGTACTAACAGTGTACTAACAGTGTACTAACAGTGTACTAACAGTGTACTAACAGTGTACTAACAGTGTACTAACAGTGTACTAACAGTGTACTAACAGTGTACTAACAGTGTACTAACAGTGTACTAACAGTGTACTAACAGTGTACTAACAGTGTACTAACAGTGTACTAACAGTGTACTAACAGTGTACTAACAGTGTACTAACAGTGTACTAACACTGTACTAACACTGTACTAACACTGTACTAACACTGTTCTAACACTGTACTAACACTGTACTAACACTGTACTAACACTGTACTAACACTGTACCAACACTGTACCAACTCTGCAGTGACATTGCACCAACAGTAAACATATTCAGAAACATTGATGCATCTACCAACTGTTAGCAGTGAATTCGAACAGAAAAGTGCTAACATTACATTACCACAGAATACGACATTACTTAGAAAGATTTCATTCTATTTCCTTATTTTTGCATAACAACAATTTCTAATGAATGAAGTCACCAACAACAAATTATCTAGCCCCTTTTAATTTTAGTTTAATTCACTCCCATGAATACCTTTGAAACCTAATGAGAATTCAATCTGAACCGTTTTCTTTGTAATTTTCCATATTTCTACACCAATCAATTCATTTTTCATAATAATCACAACCAATAGAAAAACTGAGTTACTTTTCAGTTTTAAAATAAAATCAAAATAAAATCGTTACGACTGACCATTTTAAAGTGACCTTGTAGATTCGCCACGCTGAGCTGAGTAACAGGATGCTCTCGGGTTCACACCCGCCACTGCATCGCCACCGCCATTGCATCACTGCCGCCATTGCATCGCTGCCGCCATTGCATCGCTGCCACCCTTGCATAGCTGCCGCCATTGCACCGCTGCCGCCATCACATCACCGCTTGCGCTGCTAGTTGCTTTTCTCAGCTCCACCACTGTTGCCGCTGCAGTTGCACCACTGTTGTCTGGTGAAGCACCTGAAGCAGATAGTCACAAGCGCGTTTGGTTGTTGTTTGACATGAGAACAAGCACTAGAAAAAGTGGAACGATTACATGACCTGTTATCCTTGGAATCAGTCGGTACTGTGCGATGTCCTGGAATGCTACACCTTTGTATGAACAGCTGCTTGAAATCACCCCATGTCATCCATCACCATAGCTTCATTACGTCTTTATGATCCAGGCACGCACGTCGACATCTTTTTCTCGGGGTCAAAGTCAGGAAGAAACATTGGCACTCGAAGTAGGCACACGCATCGCTTGTAACAAAGCAATAATATTGCGATTCGGTCAATAGACGCCACTTTTCGTCGATCACATTGATTTTCCTTTGCACGTGCCTCATTATCACACCTCATATCGTTTGATTCACTTGATTCATTTTTCTCACCACGATGGACGTTTGGATTGCATCCCGCTTCTGATGACGGAGTCAGGATAAGGTTATTCTCCGCCAAGCACAAAATAATAGTTTTTTTACAAGGCACAACCTCTATTCTTACAATCAACATCAAGTTAGCTCAAAATAACGGATGATCGAACAGATTCACACGGATTCAAGTCGGTAAACGCGGCAAGTTCGACACAGCGAGGCGAATTCCACTCACGACCGTTCACTACGGCTGCCAGTCACGGAATGTTTTTACAGACTACCCACAGATCGCGCTCTTCACATTTTCCCGCCTCCGGAAACGTCAAGACTGTCAAATGTCAAACTGACAAACATCAAATCTGTCAACTGTCACACGTTAAACTATCAACTGTCAAACTATGTCATTGACAATGACATCGCTCGCTGCACAGATTATACACTCGCTGTGTCGACCTTACCCAAGTAAGCCACTTGACGTTTCCGACTTGATAGTTACGACTAAACTCAATAGATGGCGCTAGGAGTTCCAATAATCACGGGCAGCACGGCGCTCACGCTCCGACATATATATTATTTTGGGGTAAAATTTCACAAGGTAGGCAACACAAATTTTCTAAAAAAAAATTGCATGTTTATATCACTGTCTTTGTCTAATTTTATTGTTGTCTTTGTCTAATCTTGGCGACGATATTGTTTTTGGAACGTGTGTAAGTGAGACAGATATATGTTTTCTTAAAAATGTTTAGTGGTTTCAAAGCTTCGTCCTACACGGTTGAAAAGTTACACGCTTTTTGTGGCGCGTGGTAGTCAGGTTTGCTTCTCTTGTATATTTATCTCGATGTGTTCGTCTTTCTGTGTATGTTCAAATTTGACTCTGAGAAAGCCTACTTCCATTTTCATTCATTAATTTACTTTTTGTCGCGGACACATATAAATGTATTTAGTTAGACCCAATGATACCTATATCAAAACTTTTTTTAATATAAGTAGGTGATTATTGGGCGTTCTGGAACACATTCACTCCAGGTCTCTCACGTCCGTTCGATCCCTGTCGTGAAGTGTTCCAAACAGCCCAATAATCACCTCGATCGCTGTAGTAAAAACTGTTTCAGGAAGACCAGTTAAATGTATGAAAATATGGTTAAACTCCCTAGTTCCTACCTACTCGCGATGAATAAATATAAAATATACTTTATGTAAAACTTACATGCTGCTAAGCTCACTGCACACCAAATCATTTGTATTGCACTCATTATAATATAGTAACACTGATTTATGCACGATGCTTAAACCGATAATGGATCACACTCGGCGGCTGACATTATGGAACTTATCGTTTTGTTTTAGACTGATTGTTCGTGTCAGTGGCCAAATTTGGTCGATGGCACCTGAAGACGAATTTCGATCATAACGCTTAGGAAAATATCATTCTTCGGCCGATTGCTCATGCCCATCGCCCATTGGCTGGTGGCACCTCAGAAATGAATTTCCATCACGATACGATACGATTAAGAACATCGGATAATAGTCAATGCCAAAGCTGAGGAAATTATCATTCTTCGGCTGATTGCTCGTGCCGTTCACCTAGTGGTTGTTGGCACCCAGATATGATAATTCAAAAGATAAGGCAAATATACCTCCAAAGAACTCAACAGGTAACTGGTGCCGGTGACCAAATTAGGTTGGCGACACCTAAAACAACGAAAAGATTACCACTTTATGCTGCCATCGAGAGATAGGTGACCGCCCATCTATCCAGTTTTCGGGTTTTCTCATAACCTGCACTGCACTGTTCACTTACGCGGACGACAAGACTATGACTCGAATGCAAGTGCATTGCGTTATGGTTCAAACTGTGTGATTGAAAAAAATCGCACATAATGCATTGAGTTAAGGAATGGTTTAAATTGAATATTATAATTCACTTATCACGTTTATCTATGCAGTGGTATTGACTTTTGTAAGGTAAGCAAATAGGTAAGCCACATTACCACCGTGAGAATAAATTCGCAACATAAACTAGTTAGAGCACACGGTTTGTCTCGTTATTTTTATATTTATTATCTTTTAAGGTTTTTGATTTAATTTTTCATGAAATACAATCATTGATTTCATAAACACATATTCTCTGAATATCGTCAAAAAGCCCAGTTAATAATAAATAAAATAATCAGTTTCGTTAAAAGTGTATTTTTTTCTTTTGGGCACAAATTGACTTTTAGATCTCTTGTAAACCGAAATAACAAAGGTTATTGGGCATATTTGACCCACTTGATGAATGTTTGCGTACAGAGACCAAACCAGTTTCAAATTGAAGTTTCAATCCCACTTTTCAAAATATGTATTATTTTTTTTATGTACCGACCGGCAGAAAAAAAGTTATTTTACATTAAGTGTTTTATTGTATGTTTAATGTTGTTAAACTTTTGTTAATAAAACAGAAGTTTTTACTTTAAGCATTGTGAAAATGTGTGGTACAAGCATAATAAACGTTTTATTATCTTTATTTATTTTATTTTTAATTAAAGTGCTGTGACATAATGATAAAAAATTAAACGTGTCCTGCAAGAATGTGACCCATACCACTGAGTAGCAGACACATTTATCTACATACCTAGCCCGATTTAGTTTGTGTACGCTGTAGGTCAAATGTTCGAACAAAATGCCCAATGACCTTTTTGTTATAAGTATGAAATATTTATGCAAAACATCAGAATAAGTTAAACAAAGTCAATAAATTAATCCGTTGATCCATTTTTTTTTACATAATACTTTTGAAAAACATAAGTTTTTGTCATTAAGGTACATAAAGCTTAGTAAACTGTGCTAATTACTGAAATAAATATTTTTACTTAAACTTGCTTTCTGATATCAATAAGCTAAAACAAACGATGACAAAAGCGCAGCGAACTTAATGATAATTATAAAATATATAAAACATAGTTTCATAAAACATCTCAACTTTTCTGAACCATTATTGTAATATTATATCTGAGGGAATCGAACCCGTTGAAGTTTAATTTACTACCACCGCTAAGCCAGTCGATTATAACCAACGATGCAGATTTAGACCTTAGCTCTGATAAAGCCGTGTGTACACAATGCAGCTTTGTTTTGAATTACAAACCTATTGTAATATTAGTGCGCTTACGGATATTATTATATAGTTTCATAAAATTAAACATTCTTCTGGTGTTTGATTTTATTTGATGATTGCGATAAGTCGCATGGTTATTATCTCTGACTTAAATGCATGCTGTGGGTTCGAGTTTGTGTGGATATTTCGTGATGAAGATAAAATTTTGCATTTTTTAAGTAGTCATTGTTTTTAGATAGGTAGTTATTTAAGGATGGCTCACGTTGTTTTAGTAGCTTCTTAGTTTTTAAATGCCTACCTAATCATTCAAAACTTCATTACTTCAAGAACTACGAGAAATTCATACTTTTTTAATTTAACTTTATTTAGATATCATTACAAAATAATCATTTAAACTATTCAAATACCTCAAATACACAAATGTGAAAATAAATCAATAGAGTAAGACATTACCATTTTAACCATTATGTACATAGCCTTAACTACATATTGTCGGCTTATTTGAATATCAAGTTTGCGACATTAAACTGATACTACTTCCGTTCCGTAATATAAAATGTTTATTTTGCAAATACTTAATAATTACAATTAACTTTGGTAAAATATGTAATAACGATTTCCAGTGGTTGTAAACCGTCACGTATTTATATTTAATACATTATATTTTAATAGAAAGTTTGGAACTAAATAATCCTGAACAAATTTAGTTTGAAGTTTAACTTAAGTATATCATTATCACATGAGGAGTGACAAGAACCTGTTTCAGTTTCAGGTCCAGTTTATTTTATAAATTTTTGTGGTGCTCTGTCAAATAAAATATTTAATATTAAAAAACAACAAAAAGTTTCGCATTTTTTTTACTTACAATATAATTTTCCATTAAACTGAAGATTTTTCAAATAATAAACACACGAATATAATAAAATGTTTTTCACTCCTGATTAAGAAATTATTGAAGATTCAGCAAAAACAACCTATTTAAAACGATTTCCGATCAATAAGTGTCACAAATTGTGGTGCTGCTCCGTCACTATTAGCAAAGACACTCTGCCTCAACGTCACCAGCGGTTTGCCAGTCATCCATCCGACTGCTCCATCCTCTCTCTGCGTGAGCACTCTGCCAGCCCCTGCCCAGCGCCAGCGCCCCGCCCGCCCACACGCTGACCATCAGCCAGCTGCTCTGCCATCACCGCAAGCTCACTGTACAACTCACACGAGCAAAACGAGGATCCGTGCTATTGCCATAATGTTCGTAAGTTGTTATTTTACTAAATGATTTTCTAGTGATGAATACTAATCCGATAAGGTAAATTTGTAAACGTGCTTAAGTTACTATCGTGTTTGTGTGAAAAGTTTTAAATCTCGATCTTATTACTTTACCACAATGATATCAAACGCGATGGTAACGTTTGCATATTTGCAAACTTACACTCGGCCCTCTGTTCAATTTGAGTTTCAAACGTAACAAATAAAAAGGAAATATTTTTTTATCAAATCTAAATTCATTCGGGAGTAAATTTTATCTTAAATTCTGTAAATTATTAATTATCTAATGTTAGTAATAATAACTTGCAGGTCGGACTCCGAATACTACAACAATAAGCGCAGCAAAGGCGCCAGAAAACAGGTCGTGGAAGATTTCGTCGAATCGGACACCGATGGGGAAACGACTTCCAAAGTAACGTATGTATTAATTAAACTTACTTACACTTTAAAATTTAAGTCTTAGATTGTTATTATTAAAATATCACTTTTATAGTTACATTTACAACAATTACTTAGGTACTTATATTTTTTCCTTTACATTTTACATACTTACTATTTTATGGCTAAGTTTATTCAACATGTAATCTTGACGTACACTATATTTTAAGAGTTATGATATGATATGTGATGTGTGCGTATCTTTGGTCGTTTATTTATATCCAGTTTTTTTTTTTAGTTCCAAGAAAGAGCCGAAACCTGCAAAAGCGGTAAAAAGGAAGGCGCCAACATCAAAAAAGTCATCTGCACCGGCTGCAACAAAGTCAACTGGGTGGCAAATTGACTCAGACAGTGAGGAAGAGGCGGTGGCTCGACGACGAGGCAGCGAGAGCCAGCCCTTGCAGTCGTGCTTGTCGCGGCGTGTCGCCGACGGGGTCCTGCGCCGCACCGCCCAGAGAGACGGTGATACTTACATTGAAGTAAAGGTGTACAACACCAAAGACATATTGAAGGTGGAGCCCAAAGATCGCTGGGAACAGGCGGTAATCTCCCTGAAATATCGAGCAGATTCCGATGCTCCAGAGTTGATTCCACTTAAGGAGGCGCTCAAGCTCTGCAAAAAAAACTTCACCGAGGAAGGAAAATTTTTTAGCTTTAAGAAAAAGTAATAACTTAGTTATAGGAGATATTTTTTTTTTATTAACTTCTATATTTTTAGGATATTTTTTTTGTATTTTAATTTTATAATATATTATTTAAGATACTTAAAAAACTTAACTTAGTAGTACTAGTACTAAATAAATAAATAAAATAAATAGATAAACTTTAAAAAAAACATTTACTTATTATGAGTTAAACTCTATTCCCTAAAAATAAATAATATTTGGTTTATACATATAATATTAAAAAATAAAATACATAAGTACATAAGTAGGAATTATTATACCTATTCAACCAGTCCATTCGATAAAATATCACTGATTTTGGCAGCTTAGGATAATAATTCGCTTTTATTATATTCTTCCTACTACCTACTTAACGATATGGCAAGCAAAACAGTGTATTGCACAGTTTGTGACTTATCCGTTAAAAGTAAAGCATTCTCAGCCCATTTGAGAAGTAATATCCATAAAAATAATAGTTCCATCGAAATAAGTGACGGAATTGAAAAAATAAGCAGTGCATTTCGAAGTCGAATCGCATCGTACAGGGTTCGAGTGCCGACGATGGCTGATAGCGGTGACGACACGGATGACGTCAGCGTGTGTCCGCCGGCTGAGTTCCTGTCTCAGCTTCGCTCTCGCGTGCATAACTTGTTATCTGCAAGACAGGCAACCTATAGTTCTATTAAGGTGAATTTTGAATTTTTCGCCGAGTTTAAGTTACCGAAAACTAGCGCTAGTGAAATCAAATCATTTGCTTTTGGTCAAAATGTTGTGTTGCATCATAATTATGATTTTAATGATCTGTTTTCAAAAATTGTTAGCTCCATTGTAACAAGTATTGACGAATTTGAGGAAAAAGATAGCGGTTGGTCTTTTGTAAGAAATTTATACTTAGAAGTTAATATCAACAAGTATAATCCATTGAGAGCCGCCCGGTTTATTGAGTTGCCGCGAAATTTAAAACTAAAGCATGCTTGCATTAACATACAAAATAATGACTCCTTCTGCTTTTTATGGTGCATAGTAGCCGCATTGTTTCCAGCTAAGAACAATGCACACCGAACATCTTCATATCCTCACTTTGAGAATGTTCTGAATATTCAAAATATGACGTATCCAGTTGGGTTTTCAGATATTAAGATTTTCGAGAAAAATAATCACCAAATCAGCGTTAATGTGTACGGTCTCGCAAACAAGTCTAACATTGTTGGACCTCTCTATAAAACGCAGAGCAAAAAGAAACATCATGTCAACTTATTACTATTAGAAAAAGGTGAATTTAAACATTATTGTTTAATAAAAAATTTGAGCAGATTACTGAGACCTCAGTTAACAAAACATCACGGAAAAATTTTCTTTTGTGACGATTGTATGATATTTTTTAATAGCGAACAAAATTTGAATACTCATATTTGTAGCGGTGTCCGGACGGTATTGCCTGATCCAGGCACTGTTATTCAATTCAAACATTTCGATAGAATGCAAGATATGCCATTTGTTATATATGCGGATTTCGAATCCTTATTAGTGCCTGAATCAAGTAGTGATGGATTGCTCTCGAATAATACATCCATTTTGCAAAAACATTTGCCTGCCGCATTTGCATATTACGTTGTTTGTTCGTATGATAGCTCTCAAAATAAATACATGTCATATCGTGGTCAGGATTGTGTTGAAAAGTTTCTTGAATATCTTGGCGAAGATGTAACTAATATACACAAAATTTTAAAACAATCAATTCCAATGACTTCACTAACATCTGATGAGCAAAAGAGCTTTGATGATTCAAAATATTGCTTCCTTTGTGATCAGTTATTGTTCGACGATAAAGTTAGAGATCATTGTCATTTGACAGGAAAGTATCGTGGTGCATCTCATGCTTACTGCAACTTGCAATATTGTGTACCAAAATTCATTCCAGTATTTTTTCATAATTTATCCGGGTACGATAGTCATTTATTTATTCGGCAGTTGGGAGCGACACCGGGTAACATTAAAGTTATAGCAAAAACTAAAGAAAACTACATATCATTTACAAAGTTTTTTAGTGTAGGACGTGAGGAATACATACCAGTTAGATTTGTAGATTCATTTAAATTTTTAGGCACTAGTTTAGAAAAGCTTGCAGGAAATTTAAATAAAAATGATTTTTTTCACTTACATCACTTTTTCCCTAAAATGGAACATTTTGATTTACTTAGACGTAAAGGTGTGTATCCATATGAGTATATGACAAATTGGAATTGCTTTGATGAAGACAGGTTACCACCACGAAAATGTTTTTACAGTAGTTTAACCGGTGAAACTGTTTCAGAGTCAGATTATTGTCATGCTCAATGTGTTTGGACAACGTTCAATTTGAAAAATCTAGGCGAATATACTGATTTATATCTTAAAACGGATGTCATTTTACTTGCCGATGTTTTTGAAAATTTTCGTCAAACTTGTAAAATTAATTACAGATTAGATCCTGCATTTTACATGACGGCACCTGGCCTAAGTTTTGACGCAATGTTACTTAAAACTAAAGTAAAATTGGAACTTATAGAAAATCTAGAAATTTTACGTATGATTCAAAAAGGAATCCGTGGTGGTGTGTGTTTGTGCTCTACTAGATACGCTAAGGCAAATAACAAGTACATATCAAATTACGATCCGTCTGTGCCCGATAATTATTTACTATACATTGATTGTAATAACTTATATGGTTATGCAATGTGTTCTTATTTGCCTTATTCAAATTTCGAACTCATAAGCCAAACGGAAATTAGTGAACTTAATATTCTTCATGTACCTAATGATTCAGAGTTTGGTTATATCTTAGAAGTAGATTTAGAGTACCCAGAGCATCTACACGACTTGCACAATGACTTACCTTTTTGTCCCCAAAAATTTACACCACCCAGTTCTAAAAACCCTAAATTGATTCCAAATTTGTACGATAAATTTTACTACGTAATTCACTACGTGCATTTGAAAACGTGCCTCAAACATGGTTTACTGTTAAAAAAAATTCATAGAGTAATTAAATTTAAACAAAGCCCATTTCTTAAGCAATATATAGATTTGAATACGGAACTGCGTCAAAAGGCTAAGTCAACATTTGAACAGGACTTTTTCAAATTATTAAATAACAGTATTTTTGGGAAAACTTTAGAGGATACTGAAAAAAGATTGAGCGTATATTTAGTCAATAAGTGGAATGACACCAGAAATAAAACGAAAAAATGTTATACAGCTGAGCAATTAATTTCAAGGCCAAATTTTCATAGTTGTACGGTTTTCGCAGAAAATTTTGTAGCTGTGCAAATGAAACCTGATTCAGTGATTTTAGATAAACCTATTTACATAGGATTCACTGTTCTCGAAATATCCAAAAATCACATGTATGATTTCCACTACTCTATTACAAAACCGTTTTATGGTTCCAATTTAAAACTATGTTACACCGATACTGATAGTTTTTTGTACTCTATCGAGGCAACGGACATTTACGAAGACATAAAATCCAATTTTCAACAGTACTTTGACACAAGCAATTACATGGAAAATAATCAGTATAATATAGTTCCGAGGAACAAAAAGGTCCCTGGATTATTTAAAGACGAGATGGGAGGGCAACTTATCACTGAATTCGTGGGTTTGAGATCTAAGTTATATTGTGTAAAAACTCAAGACAAAGAGATAAAAAAGGCAAAAGGGGTAAAAAAATCTGTAGTAAAAAAAATGGATTTTAAAGATTATAATAAAGTGCTACTTCTTAATAAGTCACTTAAAAAGAAAAATGTATTATTCAAGTCTTTGAAACACGAGATTTTTACGCAAGCCGTTAACAAAGTTGCTCTATCTTCAAATGACGATAAACGCATTGTACTTAAAGATAAAATATCTACATTGTCCTGGGGACATAAATCAAGCCTTTTCTGAGATTTTTTGTTTGGACTGGTTGAAAAAATAATAGAGTACCTAGTGAACACTTTATTGTCAATTTTTTAATACTGTTATTTAAGTATATTATAAGTATAATTATCAATATGTGTGATTCGTTTATAAATCGTGAATTCAGAATTAAAAGAGCAGTGTTCAGCAAAATCTATGCTTATTTTTGTATCACTTTACAGTCTAAAACATATGTTCTGTATCCTTGTAATAAGTAAATAAATGAATACAAATTTTATAATATATATTTTAGTATAGGTACGTTAGTAATACTTTAAATAAATAGTATGTGTGTAAGTTGTTGTTTTATTCTGAATCTAATTACCTTTTACCATTTTACTTCATAGCCAGCGAGGATTTATAAAATATAAATGACAAAAAACAAGTTCTAACTTGTCTAATTCTGATTGCATCGCGGCACATGTTTGCCGCTTTGTCAGCAATACGTTTCCACTTACATAACATAATAAGGTATCGACATCAGGAGCAAGTTCTAACTTGTCCAATTTTAGGAGCTGTGTCAGCTATAGGTTTACATACAAACTCACACGATCACAAATCAAAGGTATAAATATTCGTGTTAACTGCAATTGTATATTTATTTTCATAAGAACATCGAAGATGGTAAGTTGCTTTTTAAATATAAGTTGAATGTATTTACACAATAAATATAGGAATCTGTTCGCTTTTAAATATATGACTCATATTATTTGTTTCAGGCCATGTCAGTGAACACCGAGCTTCTCGTGGAAGACCTGCGCTCACCATCTCCGGTCTTACAAAACGCGCAGGACCCTCTAGAAGGATGGACGCAGATGATCCCGCCTTGGGTTGTAGAGCCACCACACGAAGAAACGCCGTTGGTGCTCAAAATACGGAAGGCGGCGTATGACACGCAGAAGAGGAAGCGAAAGAAGAGATCGTCCTTCCTCAAGCACTCACACAACACGCAGCAGTCCTTCGTGGTGAAGAGCCCGCCGAAGAAAGGACGACGTCTAATTAAAATTGAGATAGTAGACCTAGAGCAAGAAGCGCTGGGTGACTCGTCGGAGGATGCCCTACTGTCTGCGCAGTATGTGGTGTCGGAAGACATGGACCAGATTATGGACCAGGCGGAAGGTCTAATAAGCAACATATCAAAAAAAATATGTGGTTACAGCTATAGTTTTTAAAGCTTTGAATCAAATTATTTTTGTAAATTAAAGTTCTCATGTAGGTTTTATGCGTAACATCTCTAGTTACTTATAAACCTATAGAGATACATTTAAAGATAATACCTACTTACATTTAAAATTTTTGAAGGCTAGATTTAGTTGTACAAATGTAAAAACATTTTTTACTGTGTAATTAAGGTTTATTAAATAAGAATGTAATAAAATTACCTTTTAATGAATTAAACTTTAAAGGAATTATGTCGTTTTATTTCTATATAAAACGTAATTAGGTAGGTAAATGAAAAAAAGATTTTAAATGTACACTTATTTATTTATTGAAAAAATCATACATTGGTATTTTATTTTCTAATATCCATTTTCTTATACAAATTACATTTTTCAAAGCACAATATTTTATATGGTTAAAACAATTGTATGCAAACATATCTTTACAGTAAAGTTTACTTAGAGTTTCTAGATTAGGTATACCCTTAACACTAATATCTAAAACATTTTCATGACCACATAATTCACGCACCCATTTAACTTTCTCTTCTCCTTTCACTATGATTTTGCGTTCTCTAAGGTAAGGTTTAATGAGTCTTTTAAATTCTCTGTAGTCAATATATCCCTCACTCCATCGGTATCCTCTGTTTCTTTCTATCCACCAAACATGTTTCCTTTCTTCGAGAGTCAGTGTAGAGAATGGATATGGAGGTTTAATTAAAAAGATTTGAGTGTGTTCAGATGTGCCTATAACTAATTCTTTTAATATGAATTCATTTTTATCATTTTTAAAACCTTGCACATCCACTATTATAATATCTTTATTCATGATAGTTTTTTAACGATGTTACTCAGAGGCTTATATTCAAATATGCAGTCGTTCAGTATAAGGCAATATGCGGCGGTCTGATCAGGTATCTCTTGATCTGCTTCTATTTCCACACGAACGTCAATTGATCCCTTTAGCGTTTCGTGTTGGCGAGAACAGTCAACAACAAATAAGGGGGAAATTTCTTTGAACTCTTTCAAACTCAACAACGGCTCTGGTCTACGACCATGATAAGACTGCTGAAATCTTGCATACTGTTCGTATATTAACGAAAACTTGTTGTCAGCAAAATTAATATTCAGTCCTTCATAAGGGTAATATGATGAATTTAAAAATACTCTTACATCACGAATAAAGCAATGATCGAACTCTGCCATAGACTCTTTCGCATTATTTTTACGATTAGTTTGAAAAGCAATAACTACAAATCGTGGTTTTTCAACCTGTGATGAGGTTTTAATAGACCAAGCGTGTTTACGTGTTTTGGGTAGTAATGGATACTCATACAAGTCCCAATTACGAAATGCTACTGTAATGGGACGATCTTTTTCTAAATGCTTTAATAAATTAATTCTTTCGCGGTCTGATACTTTAATGTGCGGAACTCGCCAGACAATTTTATTTATTATTATATCCTCCACAACTTCATCGGTATTTAGTTTTAAAGCATTGAGATTTGTATTGCTTCTCAATAGTACTAACTCATGTTTACAGTTAATTATAATTTTTTCATAATCTTCTGCAAAGCCTAATATTTTGTTCAGAGGTATTGATGCAGAGAATACTCCATTGTTGACATTGGTCGTACCTGTAGGTGACCAGCCCCAAACTTTTGCACATTTCGATTCGTTTTCATTCAACGAAAGATAAGATTTTATAGTTGTAGAAATCCCTGCATTTTTTACCTTATCTATTTCTACACCATTTAATTCATAACGAATATCTTGAAAAAGAAACAATGCTGGGTTATTAACAAAATGCACACTTGTCACTCTTTCTTTTTGTTTAGTAGTACTGTTATACTTATACACATTGACTACGCCCTCAATGTACAAACTGCTGAGTGCAGGTAACACATACAAATCTTGCTGATTAATAGGTATTCGTATTTCATCGTTCTTGTTAAAACTCGTTACATATGGTTTATACGAATGATATTCGAAACTTTCAATGCTGTTATCGTACGATGCCGGTTGAGTAATATTTAAAATATTCATTTTAACAAGCCCAGTAGTTTTAAAAAATCCTTATTGCTTTTGGTTAGCTTCTTATTTAAACGAAGCGGTGTTCTTTTCTGAGAGGATCTTTTAGAACTGACTTGAACAGTAGATGCGGATGGGGTTTTATTAAAATTTATCATTTTTTTCTAAAGTGTAAATACAGCTGTACTTCTTCACCACGTAAGTTGATCTGCTTATTTTCAGCGTCTAACAACCTTATGTTAATAGCGTTGATTGAACTCTGATTGACGGGAAAATAAATTAAGTTTTTAGGTATTTCGATGATTCTATAACCTGGTGGTACGTTAGGCACAAATTCGTAAATAATGTGACTTGCTTTCCCGTTCACAAATGACCCGCTGATGACATCACATTCGATGCGCACTACAGTTGTTGATAAAATGCTGACAGGATACCGAGACTCAGTGCTTATATTAGCTTTTATTGTATCCATACCAAAGCCCAAAATTTTACCAAGAGAATCATTTTTATCGAAGTACACATTTTCGGAACAGTATATACAAGTTTTTAATGTATTATTATTGCAAGTTAATTTTAGCGCAGCATTTTTAATGTTACTTTTCAAAAAATCACAAATATCTTGAAGTTCATAGGACCCTTCAGGTATTTCGATAACTTTATTACTACCGTAATAAAATTTATTATTTCTTTCATCTATGTTCGGGATAGAATTAAAAGTTGAAAAATATAAGAGCCCACACTCATATTCTCCGCGTAATTGCAAGGTTGGCGAGTAATTTGTTATTAAAGATTCTCCTCTGCCAGTTATTGACACAGTGAAAGACATTTTTGTACTGATAAGTTTTTTAATTTCATTATCAATTTAAATGTTATTTCCAATAGTCTCTTAAAAATTTTAAACAAAGATGACCACAGTTTACAGCTCCAAACTTTTGATACTGTACATAATTATAGTTTATAGACATGTACCTTAAATAATTTATCAATTCTAACGGTGGCTTAAGATTGCCAAAACTATCAAAATATTCACAGTAGTCATTATGCTTAACGTAGGCTACCCAATGGGTTCCGGGATTATCAGAACTATCTAAATTTATTATAGCACACTCGATCTTTCGTGGTTTTAAAGGTAGTGCATCTCTCATGAAAACTCCTCGAAAGTGTGGAATATCAGAAGCATGCTCTAATATATCTAAATTAGTGAGAGGGCGTCTGGGTAGCCGTTTCATTCGTTTTTTGAAGGATTCAGATATAAACCAGCTCCTTTTTTATGAGGCTTGATATACAGTCCTTTTCCTAAAGCTACAGCTTCCATCATCTTGTTATGCCGTTCAGATTCTTGAAGATTTTTCTGAGCAGCCTTGTAATCATTGACAGCCTTTGCTATACCTGCTGCACCTCCAGCAAGTGAACCTAGAGCTGATAATCCAGCGAAGATTGGAATAAGAGGTAAGAAACCTCCACTTTTTGGAATAGGAATACACCGTGGCAACCGTATTCCTTTTTTATTTGTAAACAATTTTTTGGCGGCTGCATGTGCGTATTTTATAGCTGTACGATTGTCTTTAGATTTTAATTTTTTTATTTGTGTTTGTATTTTTTTTACAATTGACATAAAAGATCGAACACCAGCACCAGCTTTAAGTTTTGCTTTCATTGCATTTTTTACAATCCATGAAGCTACTTTTTCTCGTTTCCCAGCATCCTTTGATTTCAATCTTTTCTTAGCCATATTCAAAAGTTGTAAATCAGCTTTATGTCGAACACTCAAATCACTGTTATTATAGGCGATATCGTGATACATACAAGCTTCATCTAATTTATTTATACCTCGATCACCTCTTAGTAACCGTTTTTTAAGTTTTGTTCCGGGGCCACAAAACTGATAACCAGGGATATGTAACTCAAACGGTAAGTTATTTATTAAGTCGTTTATAATACCACTTCCTTTCTTCATTGATGTTCTTAAAGTGAGTTCAATCTAATTACATCGCTTCATTTATATTACAAAACTAGCGAATTTTTATCAACCCAACTATTCTCTTTATCGCTGAGACCTAACCATTTTACAAAAAGTTTTCTACCTTTTCTTTTTATAACTTTTTCGATGAGATAAAGATCAGGAAATTTAGTTCTTTGTAATTCATATTCGTAGAAAGATCCTAAAATCCTCTGTTTGTGTTTATCTTCTAAATGGTAAGTAGGTGGATTCGTATGATTTACCTTAATTATTACAAATATCTCGGTGGACCAGTTAGGGGTGTAACCCTTGTAAAAATCTCCTTTATATTTACTAATACGAACATGATCACCAAGTTGAAACTTAGGTTTGCGATCTATCTTAGGTCTTTGTGATTTAATAATGTTAGACTTTATAACCATCTGGTTTTCTTTGTTGACTTCAATAGGTTTAAATTTAGTTATACGGTGAGTAGAATTATTATAGTTTTCTACAACTGAATTTAAATTTTGCCCCAACCATTGGTAATGACCGTGCAAACTAAAAAGTTTGTAAATTTTATGTTTTAAATTACGTATTACTCGTTCTACAATAGAAGCTTTTTTTACAGAGTAGGTAGAATAATGATTTATATTATATTCTTCTAATAATTTTTTGAAAGTATCATTATAAAATTCCTTGCCTAAGTCAGTTTGTAAATATTTAGGTTTTCGTGATGAATTTGTTAGTATCTCTTGCAGCGCATGTGTCACACATTGTTTGTCTTTTGATTTTAAAGGATTTACCCACACATATTTTGATAAAGTATCTATTACTATCAAAATGTATTTGAATCCTTTATTGGAATGTGCAAATTTCTGGAAATCCATAAGGTCAGCTTGCCATAAATCATCTATTCCTTTTATGATTGTACATCGCCGCGGGAAATTTCTTCTTGCTGCTTTGTGAAGTTCATTGACGATGTCTTTTTTACTCATTTTTATTTTTTAGTTTAATCAAATTATCTATCTCTGTTTTAGTATAATATAAATTACCCAAACGATTTGAAGTCACCTTTTCCAAGTTATTGAGATATTTTTTAACATCAAGAGATACTTTTTTTATTTCGTCTCTTAGTTCATGAACTGTTTTATCTAAATAAGCTTTATTTACTGCTTCGTCGTCTTCGTCTGGAGACGTTAAACCTTTCAATTTTGATGATTTTAAATCGTAGTGTCCTGTATCTGACTTCACTAATGTATCGCTGAAGGTATCAATATATTCTGCTAATCGTAGACGCTTATGAACATGATGGCCAAACTTGTCAATGTTCATTGCTGCTCTGATGACTTTTTCATACTGATCCATTTCCCTGTCAAGCGTTCTTTATATTTTAAATTCTTGATTATTCCTGCTTCCCACAGTTCTTCAATAATTGCGACAATTTCATTGTCTAAGCCAGTGTTACCCGCATCTCGTGAGGCGAGTAATATTTTTAATCGTTCTACTAACTCATTCGGATCATCCCAATAAACCAAATCAGTATTCTTTTTAACTTTTTTTAGTACCTTAATACCTTCTCCATGCGAAAGACTTTCCACACTTGTAGTTGCATTTCTAGCAAACTTAAATAGAGGTTTTATGACGTTCATGTACTTAAAACCTTTATTGCTGTTTATTGGTTTGGATGAATCATAATTGCGTCTGTGTGCATTGGTTTCTAATAAAAGTAGTTTATAGTTATGTAAATCTTCTTCAGTAGTTATATCTAAATTTGGTTTCTTTTTAAACAAAAGCTCTTTCAATCCATCTGTTTTATTCAATGTGTACGTTCCTATTTTTAAGATGTTGCCATCATCATAGACGCGGGTTTTACCAAGCATCAATTTTCCGCGTTCGTTTCTGATTCCAAAAGGTATATTACCCATTACATCCGAAGATGTTGACCACGATAGTGTATGTTCTTTAACGTTTGGCGATGACTGCAAAGACTTGAATGACCCCTCGCTGATATTGTGAGTTTCAGAAGGCGATACTGTAAGCGTTTTGTTTTCGTGTAAGTTGTTATCAGAATCTATTTCATCTTCTTCACTGTAATCTTCATGAAAATCTTCACTAGATGAGGACGAACTATCGAAATGATCTTTCTTATTTTTTTTCACAGAAGGCATAAACTGTTTTTCATTCCCTTGATGCTTTTCTTCATTTTTATTTGCTAACAAGTTAAGTGGTTCGACTATGGGCTTAAATATGGTTTCCAGGGCAATATTATTCGAATTTTTTGCTTCCTTTATCATTTCAACTTTTCTTTTTACAGCCGCAGCAGATTTCACGATTTTTTGCTTCAGATTTTTCTCCATTTTAGATAGGATACTGCTTGGTTCTAAATCACGAATGAGAGTGATTTATTCGTAGTGTAACAACCTGTTATGTATTTTAGTCCAGTATTATAAATGTATCAAATGTCAATCTGTAGCATCCGTTGTTTCTTTCACAATCCTTATTTATCACAAGATAATTGTAAGGCTTATTCCAAACAGCTGAGCACATTTTTCGAAATTGGGCCCAGGACATATCAGAACCAACATGTTCATCATAAACATGTTTTAAATTAATATCATCTTGTTTAAATAATATAACAAGATTTGCATTGTCCCTTACAAGCTGTTTGGGTATTTTAGTATAAGTCTGATTTATATAAAAACAATCAATGTTCTTATGACGTCCCATTGCAAAATAATCCCTTATGTTACTTTGATTTTCACAAGCAACGTCGTCGAAAATGATAATAGAATCAGGTAAAGCCTCATGCGGACTCAATATTTCACTATTATGATTATATTTATTATATGATATTTCGGGCACCCTATCTAAAACTTTTTCTAGAAATAAGTATTTTGTCTGGTACAAGGATTTTGAATAAACATACAGGTTTCGAAAATGAAGACCCTCTTTATGCAGCAATAAACTTATGACTAAATTTGTTTTCCCACAGTTTGATGGACCACAAACGACACAGCGTATTGTATTTGGTAGTAATCTACCATGTCGATTTGAGTCAGTCGGTAACGGAGAACATAGGCACTCTAACTTTAAAGATTGTTTTTGTTTTACAAACTTCATTATCAGCTGACAGTTCTACAAGACTATAGAGCTACGAGGTTTGCAATTGAATGCGTTTAAAATAATGATGCATAGATATTATATAAACAGACGATCTAATTTCACAGAGGATGCCAATCGTGCAGTTTCACTAATCTTTTATAAGAGCTCGTGGAATTAGGTGATGTGGCATGGAAATATTATAGAACAGGCCTTCACTGGCTAACACGATTTTTAAAACTGATTACTGGGCTTCCTGAAACAATTTTTACTACAGCGATCGAGTTGATTATTGGGCAGTTTGGAACACTTCACGACAGGGATCGAACGGACGTGAGAGACCTGGAGTGAATGTGTTCCAGAACGCCCAATAATCACCTACTAATATATCTTTGGTTAGACACAAAAGTTTATCTAGGTTGTAAGTATCGCCTAAATCCGTCAAAAGTCTAACTACGTAAGATTCTGAGCAAGAACGAATATAGGATAAGTAGTTCAGTAAAATTACGGATTCGCAAAACATTAAATGCTCATAAGCATATCTGACTTGAATAAAACAATATGTCTACGAATCCAACTAAATTTACGAATACAAAAAGTAAAGCGTAGTTGTTACTTTTTTTGTTGGATTTACATTCACAATTAAATTATACCTAGTTCCAAATCTAGTTCAGTAAAATTACGGCAGCTAGTATGACGAAATATAACCGTTTTACACAACAATAAAACGATTATTATGAGCCGAGAGAAAACACAGCGTCGCTTATGAAGAAGCAATGTGTACTCACCCTGTTTCCAATCATATACTTACAGTTTCCGAACGTAAATATGACGCATTTCTGAACGAGCGTCATCTGTCATCTTGTCACCGAAAAGCGCGAACCTCGCGTACTTGTCATTGCAGTCTTCACCAGGAAGAACTTCCCAGCGACGCTGTGTTTTCTCTCGGCTCATAATAATCGTTTTATTGTTGTGTAAAACGGTTATATTATGAGCCTGTCGAAAACACAGCGTCGCTTATGAAGACGTGTTTGTTATCTGCTGGTGACTAAAAAACACACGCAATGTTGAGAATAAAAGTAATGTTTAATTTAATTTTTTAATCAAATCAAATTAATAATTTAAAAAACAAAACAAATTTTAACCTCTATTTTTGATTTATAACAATGTTAACAATTGAGAACTATTGGTCAAAATCAAAATTTAGTTAGGTAATCAATCCTTGGTAGCATATTAATGTTAAAATTTTAATAAGAATTATTATTATTAAATCACAACTGATAAAAATTTTTTTCTTTATAAATCTTAACAGAAAACAAAATTCAATCATTTTAGTTTTTTTAAATACTTGCAAAATTATCAAATAGATTCCTATTCGTGATAGCGCGTGCCTGTGTATCAATCTCTCGACAATAATATTTTTTAAAGGTATTTTCACATGTCCAGTTGCCCCTTTCTAATATCTCCTCTATGGGGCGATTCTCTAACCATGCCAGTGAGGCGATCGCAGATCGGCAACTGCCTGGGGAAGCTTCAATTCCTGCATCTTTTAATAATGAGCGAACCCAACCACCAATAATTATCTTAGAAGCAGGTTTTACTTCTCCTCGTATTGTTATGAATAAATTAGTAATGTTTCTGTTTTGTTCTCTTCTATTTTTACATAAACTGATGTAACGACGAATCCATGTAACAGGACATAGGGCTTCAATCTGGTGTTTTCTAAGTTCCCAACCAGATTGTCTCTTTGATCCTTTATCAGTCTTAGATCCGTACGAAGGCCATAATTGAATATAATCTCCTCTATCTTCATATTGAGAATCTGAGAAGCTCAGTAATGTGAGATCATGTAATCTTCTACCTGATGCTAGTAATAGTATTGTAGCTAGTCTACGAGCTGCCTCAAAGAGTGTATCCGCTCCTGTGTTTTCTGTTAACCAATCAAATACACATCTCGGGTCCCAAATAGGACACTTTTGTGGAGCAGGTCTAGAATTCTGAATTGCCCTTAAAACACTCTTTACTATAAAATGTGAAAATATTTTCTCATCCTGCCCGCAATATGTAGAGACAGCTGACTTGTGAAGTAATATGGTTTTGTAAGAAAAACCTTCGGAGAGAAAGGTTTGAGCAAGAAACTTTGCTACATTTTCAGGCTTTGGGTTTGTAGGATTTAAGTTGTTTTTTGTGCACCATGTTATCCATCTTTTTAAGGCTGGGAGATATGTGGTTATGGTTGATTTTCTCCAGCATCCACTAAGTAGATTTTTCTGCTCATCAGTCCAGTCAGTTAAGTTTTGTCCCCACCCCCAACTTTCCAAACTTCCAACTTTACTAACTTTGCAAGGTTAGTTGATCTAGGTTGGGTGGAGGTAAGCCGGTGGTCAAGTCTACTAGGACTTCCTGGATGTTTTGGATTACTAGCGGTGGGTCCTGTGACCGATTCTGTAAATCTGGTTTCCAAAACGGACGTTCCCAATCCGGGGTCACTATGAGGTAAGTCCCCTTTGCCTTGTTGAGATGTGCTAGGACACGTGGTATTAAACTTGGTGGTGGAAAGATCCATGCTAGTTGATAATCCCAATCCTGACTGAACGCGTCGATAAATTCTGCCCCATGATCTTTTGGGTCTATAGTTGCATATCTTGGTACTACTTTTGATATTTTTGAGGCAAAAAGGTCTATGTTTGGGGTTCCCCATACTCTGAAGACCTCCTCGGTGGCTGGTGGAAGAAGATGCCACTCTGGAACTGGTCGTCCCCGAGACAACCTGTCTGCTATCAAGTTGTACCTTCCCGGAAGGTATTGGGCTGACAGAGTTATGTTCCATTGGTCTACAAGTTCTAATAATTGGAACGTTAGTGCTAAAAGGTCTATGGAACGAGTTCCCCCCTCTTTCCGTATGTATGCGATCAGGGTTCTGTTGTCTGTTTGTAGGAGGATGTGTGAATCCTTTAGTCTGTGTGCCTGGCTTTTTATCGCTGAGAATACCGCATACATTTCCTTTTTGTTGCTGTGCCAGCGCTGTTGACGTTTGTTCCATGAACCTTTTAAGGGGATGTCGTTCAGTTGTGCTCCCCAGCCAACATCTGAAGCGTCTGTACTCAGAAAGTGGCTTACTTTGGGCAGATGAATGGGAACCTGAGCAGTTGTTATGGCTCCGAGCCACCACTGCATATCTTGTAATACTACCTCTGTCAGATGAACAACCCTCCGAGGATTGTTTTGGAACTGCCGGATTAACCTTTGCATGTGCCGGCAATGAAGACGTCCTCTTGGGACTACTAAGCAGGCGAAATTCAGTAGACCCAGTAACTGTTGTAAGTGACGGAGTTTGCAGGCTCGGTGTCTCATCATTTTCTTTATAGCCTTTTTGATAGTGAGTTGCTTTTTCACTGGTAATGTTACGGCATTTTCTAGTGTCTTCCACTGTAGTCCTAGAAATTCTACATTTTGAGTCGGAGTTAAGACTGATTTTTTGTAGTTGACTTGCCATCCCAGTACCCGCAGGAGCTCCACGGCCTCCGCGGCCTGGAGGGACAATAAGGTCCTGTCCTGGTGGGCTAAAAGGAAATCGTCCAAGTACACTAGAACACGATAACCTTTCTTGCGTAGGGTCTCCGCGACCCAGCAAGTGATTGCCGCGAATAATCGTGGCGCCGATGAAAGGCCGAAGGGGAGGCAAGTCATTTGAAGGATTTCTCCCAAATAACTCAGTCGTAAGAATGGTCTGTGAGCTTGGGCGATTGGTACGTGGAAGTAAGCCTGCGATAAATCTATCTTTATAAGCCAATCGTCCTGTTGTAAAAAGTCCGGAACCGATGATTGTGAAATCAGGTGGAAAGGCTTTGTTGCTACAAATTTGTTCAGACCTCGCAGATCGATTATGGGCCTCAAACTGCCGTCGCTTTTTTTCACCAGAAAGGACTTCTTCCCCTGGCCCTTACCCTTATTCTTGTCATAATTCTCTTTTCTTTCTTGTCTTACATTTTTTGATGAGTATTTAATTTTCTTATTGTAATTCATTGACGGGCCTGTTTCATTTAGCTTCCTTTTAAGAAATTTAGGTTCTCTAGGCTGATTAAGCCATGTCTGTGGGCCCCCCAGTGATTGCATTAGTGATAGTAATTTCTGTTCATCAAAAAGATAATCAACACTAGGAGGTACATTTCGTAACGTTAATTGAACAGGTTTATTCTTTATTTCTTTTAAAATTCTTTCACGTCTTATTTCGATACATTCGGCTCTCTTACCACAAATGATTTGGAGTGTATCTTCTGTATTTTTATAATTGGCCGAAGTATTTCCAAAGTTAGAGGAAATTTTTTCAAATAATGTCTGAGCATTTAATTCATGTGGTGATTGGCAAGACCAGTCAACAATGTTTTGAAGGCCAGAACGTAATAGTTCTCGTTGTTCTAGTATAGCGTTTGACAGTGCAGCAAGTACCGCCTCGGTACCCGCCAAAAAATCTTTGTCTTTATTTAAATGGCATAGTTCGTTGTTCAATTTTAATTCAACAAATGCTGGTGTAGCTGAAAAATTCTGTAGGGCTTTAGAGTATCTAACATGTTTCCAAAGAGGATCCCCAAAATGTTGCAGTTCTTTAATTAAATCAACTCGATCAGGTGGTGCAGATCTAATTAATTTTGTTTTGTTATAGTCAGTCTCAATTTTACCCAGTTCCAATATTTTTCTAGATTCGTTAGGGTTAGTAATAAAGCTATTATTACGGTTGGGCTGTTGTTCAACTTGGTCAACTTGGTACGAGCCGCCAAAACTCTGCATGCATAAATTGGAAAGGTATCCCACCTGAGCAATTAGAGCGTCGATACGGGGATCAGAAACCTGGTGCTGCTTCTGTTTGTGAGACGGCCTCTCACTCTCTGACGAGGAACTGGAGGATTGTGAGCTACTAGGCTCCACTTCGCCGTTACCGGCGGCGTTTGGCGCAGCCGATCTTACAGTTTCTTCACTCATTGTATAATGATTTTTAGCAATACACCAACCCACTGCACTTTTTCACTGTGGTTTTGTGAACTTTTATGACATCAATAATAAAGAATTTTGCTAATTTAAGTTTTCACAAACATAAATGGCGGCGAGTAACACACGCAATGACAAGTACGCGAGGTTCGCGCTTTTCGGTGACAAGATGACAGATGACGCTCGTTCAGAAATGCGTCATATTTACGTTCGGAAACTGTAAGTATATGATTGGAAACAGGGTGAGTACACATTGCTTCTTCATAAGCGACGCTGTGTTTTCGACAGGCTCATAATAGAAATAATTTGCAATAGCGGTAGTTCTTCTTTTGATCGTTAGATTAAATGACTATCTGTCATTTTGTAAATGAATCCAACTAATTTTCACTAATTTTTTTTTTACTTTACTGACCTAAATATTAATTTATTTAATTGCTTTAGCAAAATTGCTAATTACATACTTTCTTTACTTTTTGCTTGATTTGGAACTATAAATTTGATGGTGAATGTAAATCCAACAAAAAAAAGTTACAACTACGCTGTATTTTTTTGTATTCGTAAATTTAGTTGGATTCGTTTATATTAGTGTTTATAATCATATCAAAGTCAGATTGCAAAATTACAGCTTATTACCATTTAATGTTTTGCGAACCCGTAATTTTACTGAACTAATCAAGCAAAAAGTAAAGAAAGTATGTAATTAGCAATTTTGCTAAAACAACTAAATAAATTAATATTTTGGTCAGTAAAGTAATCAAAATTAATTAGTGAAAATAAGTTGGATTCATTTACAAAATGACAGCTAGCCATTTAATCTAACGATCAAAAGAAAGACCGCTATTGCAAATTTAATTCTATTTCATCATATTAGCTCCCATGATAAAAGGTTGGTAATGCGTCTCCATGCGAGGAGCGCGGCAACCTCGACTTTGTTCAAAGAAGGTTGTCAAAATAATGACCATAATATTACAAGCATTTTTGAGTAAAAAACCCGTGTGCCATACGACGTTTTTAATACATTTGCGAGAAAACATTATAGGTACCTCCTACTGAAAATGAAATCTATACATACCTATAATAAAACTGTAAATTCTAAATGTTTGTGCGCGAAATACGCAAACGCTAAACGGATTTTGATGGGATTTTTACAGTTTGGTAGCTTGATATCAAACTTAAAATCTAAGCTAAGTATGTTTCATCAAATTCAGTTAGGTGAAACCAGGGAAACAGCTTGAACTCTCCGTAGTACTAGCTTTCATACACTAAAGAGGTCATTTAAACTGGTCGCTATATTATTAAAAAAAAACCGTAAACAAAAACGCACGGCGCCGGCGTGGTACAATCAACAAATTAGTTTTTTACCAATAATTTGAATTTGGAACAAGCAGTACAAGAAAGTACCTATACCTACTGGCTGCTATGGAGCTATTCCATAGAGCCATAGTTACACAATAAAATTAAGGAAAAAAAAAACCCGCCAAATTTAATTAGGTACTTTTTAGTGTCTTATCTTTGGGTTCTTTTCTATCTATTAGAGGGAGATTGAATGTTCAGTCTTGCATCAGTCCATTCCATCAGTCTGGTACGATATTCAGTCTGCAAAAATGCAAAGTCTATACCATAGACATAGAAAAATTTTCGCTGCGCTCAAGATGACCAACAAAGCGTGGAAAAGAGAAGCTAACATCATACGGACATGGTGTATGTAAAAAAGAGACAAAGGATCAAGTGAAATGTGCCAACATTTTTTACAGTAAGAGCCCCTAGCGTCCCGCCTAGCAAATGAGGTAAATAAGATATTGCCACACATTTCTTTAAAACCAAATTTCGCTACATTTATTCGTTTATCGACGAAGAAAACAGTGTGGAACATAGTTTATTAATTTCCTTTGCCATATTATAGTGATATTTTATGAATCTAAGTCATATTTTACGTATCTCATATAAAATGTATGCAATCGTTTTCGGATCACCTGTTTATTGACATTGTTGTTCTTTGACATTCTATTTCTATGATCTATACAGACTGATGAAATGGACTGATGCCAGACTGATCATGTAATCTTCTCTCTTAGCGTGGTTGTTTTATGTCATTGGAAAACTTCTAATTTCACTATTTTCTATGTTTAAATATTAGTGATTACCTAAATAATAAAATGTGATAACGATAAAGAGGCGCTCGACGGCATAGTGGTTTAGCACCTGGCTCAGCAATTGCGGAGGTAAAGCAATTTTCGCAGGGGTCGGTCCTGGGATGGGTGACCAAAAATGTAATATCTCGATCTCCTCCGTGCTTCGAAAGGTACGTTAAGCCGTTGATCCCGGCTGCATTTGCAGTCGTTAACACCCATCAATCCGCATTGGGCCCGCGTGGTAGGTTATGGCCCATCCTCCCACCTATAAGGAAGGCCTGTGCCCCAGCAGTGGGGACATTAAAAATGGCTGATGGTCAACTATAAATACTATTAAGTACTGCTAGGTATTTGTTTTCTCTCAGTCAATGATAAAAAGTAGAGTACACAACTCGTGAAAAAAAAATCATCTCGTTCCTTTGTATCTCTCGCTTCGCTCAGGATTCTACTTTTGAAACACTCGCTACGCTCGGATTCAACTCTAGAATCCTTCGCTACTCTCGGCATCCAACTTAGTCCCTCGAACTAAATTTCCTTTTTATTCACTTGTTGTATAATCTACTATTACCGCACGCCCGGGGCCGTGCGTTTTTGTTTAGTGTTTTTTTTATTCTACTAGCTTCCGCCCGCGACTTCATCCGGATGGGCAGTACAAAAATATAACAACCAGTTTAGTTTACCGCACGCTGTACTGTACTATCATCGTAAGCTCAAATTTTCAAGCAACTGGATTGAAAAATTTTTACCATTGAAAATGGTTATCAGATGCAAATCGCCTGAGACGTATTTTTGACCATATTTCCGAAGATTTTGAGAGGATCGAGATGAAAATAGTACCAAAAGTTGAGGAATTTATCGAGACACGTGTGAACATTTGAATTTTGAAAATCTACTGGTAACTTTTTTAGGAATTTTGCAAAGCTCCGAAAATTCCGGGTTTTTTGGGGGGTGTTTGTTTACTAAATTATAAATATTTCGAAACAAAAACCGACATAAGAAAAAATTAAAAAAAGGGTCCTAGGGTATTAGTTTAGGTACCAAATGGCGAAATAATTTTGAAAATCGGTTAATAATTGTGACCTGCAGGTGGTCCCTTTAGATTTGGAATTGTAGAAAAACGGGTGTTTCCGTACATAAAAAGTGATGAAGCTTTTATTATTATTGGCCGATCGTCATGGTAATAGTGTTTAAAGATGCTGAAGCAGACGAGAAGTGCATTCGTTGGAATTTTGAAAATCGGTTAATAATATTTCGGCTGCGTTGAGGCAGTCAGCGGGCGCTTTTGTGACACGAGGCGGAGCCGAGTGTCACAATCGTAATAGGTACTACCTAGGTAACTTTAAAAATATAATAGGACTTTGCATTTGATTTAATTTTGATTTTTCGTAAATTATGGTGTTCATTTTCAATGCTCCGATTCTTGCGGGGACTGCAAAATCTGTGAATTTTTGTTTCCAAATCCTTATCCTTATCCTTGTATCTCTAACACCATAATCGCGTAGCACCGAGCACGCGTAGTCTCGGTGTGTAGCATCGCCCGCCCGCCCTCCGGATGGAGAGCGCTACGGTGCGCGTTGTGCTACGCGCTACGACTCGGTCTACGACCGTGCGATATCCATGTTGACCGGTCCCCTCATTCCTCTACGATCCACCAACGAGGCTCCACCGGTGGATCGAAAGTCCATTCAAGAATCTTCTTTTTAGCTTATATTTAAATGATATCAACCTAACCGAACCCAGAAATGCTCACCAAATCATATTGGGCGGTTTAGGATTTAGTGAGCATTTACTAATTTTGTAGAACAAAAAGGCCACGAGAACTTTTCAGTGCATTGTCTTTGAGAATGTCCAATATTATTTTTATAACATGTCGCTCGAAACACGCTTTAACCTAGGTATACTTATCACTGCTGTAATTTTTAAAAGGAACAAATAGCTACGGTTGTACTATTATTTATTCTGTGGCTACGGACACAAAAGTTCAGAAAAGATAAGATCACTAAAGGCCGCCAGTAACGATCAATTGCGATTGTCAATTTTTACGACATTGACGCCCATTGATGCGAAAATTGATCGTTTACGCGTGCAATTGATGCAATTGTCATTTGCTCCAACAATGGCATTGACGAAAAAATTGACAATCGCAATTGATCGTTACCGGCGGGCTTAACATTAGCATTACATTCATCCAAGCGACTTAAGAGGATACCTCGTGGATTTTCATGCTTTTCAATTTAGATTTAGTCCTATTGATCCTACTACTATTGTTATAATTTTGTAATATGTTAAAATAGACTAACAAATAAATCTTTTGATCAAGCTCAAAACATGAATGGAAACAATTTTCTCGATAGAAAAAAAATCCAAAGTTGATGCCTCTCATTTCATTTTTGCAGTACTGTAAGCAAACGGACTCATAGTTTGAACTGAAATTAGGTTTATAAGATAAGTAATAAATAGTTCCAACTTTTGACAAAACCAATTTTTTCAAAAATAATTTAGTTTTTTAATAAATCAACTATTTTCATAATGTCGCTTACGTTATTTTATTTCGGAATGCGTGCGCTATTGTTGTCCCTTTCTTTGCGCTGGGAAGCTATATTACTTTACCTCTTTGCACCGAAATTTCAGACGGCCGCGAGCCTTCCTTGAGGACAGACCTGTGCTTGAGCGCTCCAAAAATTTACCAGCCAAAACACGTAAAATGACAGTATACTGACAATGACAGTTTTAATTTCTCCCACATTTCAAAGACAAAGAGTCTCTAATACTTATCCAACCTATTTTTAGGAGATGAAAATTATCAACAGAACAAAACTTCCAAGAGTCGCCATTGCGTAACAAAACAATAAACTAATAAATATTGTAAAATAAAATTTCTTTCCCGACCCGTGGTACAACTTTTAACTTTTACAAGTTTCGATCGTGAACAAATATTATTATTTTGCAAAATCATTAGTCTCTTTACGCGACAACGGCAAAGCAAAAAGAAGAGCAATAATAATAAATAATCTCAAAACGAACACTTACGTCTCGCATTATTACGTTATTTATTTAGGCACGCATCATGCGCACGCTATAATAAGTAGGTATCTAACAAAGTGACAAGCTGTTTTACAAAAATCGCTAGGAATCTGCGAAATTGTATTAATTTAATGTTGGAGGATGCAAGAACTGGCTGTCGATTACTGGTATATCGAGTCATGCAGCACCGCAGGCCCGTGATCTTGGCTGGGCTGGTTGGGTGAGGAAATGATGGTGTTGCAAATTTTATTAACGCCAAATTCACTTCTAGTACGGCTCATTTCAACCAAACACGGTCCCATCCGGCAGAAAGCATGAAACTTGGCATGCGTGTAGCTTTTACGTATATAATAAAGTAAAGAAGTAGCAGCGTTTTCGAGTTGTAAGCTATTAAAATTGAACTGGTGGCGACACCAATGGGTATATTTGAAGCTTAAATAAAACGTATGGTGGGCTCTAAAATATTGTTTTATGGTCATCTAGGTCTAGACAGGTGTAAAAGTCAACAAGCGGTAGGGAAAGGGTTACAATAATAGTTTAAAAGCATTGTGAAAGTGTGTGTGGTGTTTTGGACAATAAACAGTGAACAGCAGCCTAGAATCTTTCATTCGACTACATCTCAAACAGTCGGGCTTAAACGCGTCTTTTGCCCATTTCTCTTTATGTGACATTTTGAATGGCCTATTTCTTTTATGTGGGTAGGCCAGATAAAAAAATGTGAGCAAAGGTGTGTGTTTCGCCGTGCCGAGCTGTGACGTCACTAAGGGTTTTTTACATTTCATTTATTTTCTCCATAAATATTGCTTTAAAAATTCTAAAACTATTTTTCTCGCACTTCTGAAGGGCAAAACTAGAAACGATGACGTCACATATTTTACGATTTATATCTAGTAATAATTATTGAATTGGAACTGACGAATTTAGGACCCCTCCACACGTCGTCGACCCCCTTAACGTGTGACGTAATTTATGGATGGCCCCAAATGGACCTCTGGCGCAAAAGTTACAAATCTGTTTTTCGCAAATGTATTGAAAAACGTCGAATGGTACAACTTTATTAATAATAATAGTATTTTTTTACAATTAATAAGCTATTGTTAGGTATTTGTATTCATTTTCATTTTTCATTCAATTTGAAGATACATAAATTTATCAAAGAAAATGTTCTAAATACAATGTATTGCGACTCCATCGTTTCTCTATTCTTCTTCTTTAAACTTTCGATGAAACCTCACAGGCATTTGGCGCGAAAATCAAACTTTACGATTGAAGGCAGAATGTCACTATGGGATACGAGGGGTGAGTGGGCGGAGCCTGTAAAAAATTTTTGTCACGAGGCGTCGTCTTAAATCATCTTAATCACGTGAAACTCTAAAATTGTGTTCAAACCATGTACCTACCAGAATATTAAATATCCCCTCAACCTTTAAGTGAGAAATTTGCCACCTGGTGCTGAATCATTTACCGGTTCAATTTGATGGGGCACGTTGTATGCAACTTACTTACTTTAAGATAATTAATATATTACTTACTGTGCTTATTATTATTATTTTATATGATATTTGAAAAATTTCAGAAGGAAAAACTAATAAAAAATGGTAAGTAAATGATTTATGATCGATATTCGTGTACCTACCAGTTATTAGTATGTAAGTATAGGCCATTTTTGAAATTGAAACTTTTTAACTTGCTATAACTAAGTACCTGTCTATACTTACTTAATCTTCTACTTTACTCAGGATAGAATTATTATTGTTTAAGTAGTAATATGTATAAGTATGTCTATTCAAATGCACGGAAGTATTTTATGTGCCAGCATTATCCACGTTCCAGAAACCAAAACTTTAAGAAATTATACTTACAAAGAGCTCTGTAATATTACATTTGCTGGAGAAATGTAAACTGTAAGCACGGTCGTTAATTTTGAAGTGGGTACCTACACTAGTCTGGTTTTTAAAATCAGGATCAAGGAAGATCTGTGTTGCTCGCTGCGCTCAATTAAACGCAGCCAAGCGAGCGAAGCGATGTCGCAGTTGCGAGGTTCAAATTAAATTTCAACTCACTTGAACATTTATGGCGTGGTAAAATCGGCTTGCCTGCCACCGTCTGTCGTAGGTCGCACAACATTGATGCACGTGCGTGGCATTAATTTGCAAAGATGTTTCAAAGGTTTCTGTACAATCTATGTGGAATCTATTTGAAAATTAAACCATGATCGAAGATTCTATAGATTAGATATGAGAATATTACATATCATTTGAGGTAGTTATATCTTATGAAAAATAATTCAGCCACTACTGTATATAAAAAAAAATAAAAAATAAAAATTGATAAAAATGTATCCGTAGGAGCCCAAAATTGGTATGTTTTGAAAATGTTTTTGGTTTAATTTGAAACAAGTGGCTGAAATGTAATGATATGATATTTTTTATTTAGAACCGGCTCAGCAAGCCCTTTCATTCAATACCTACCTACCATACATACACGATAGGTTTTAGACATTCAATACCTATCATACACGATAGATTTTTACCCATACCCGAGAACTTTAAATTCGAATTCATGAATTTTAACTTCTTGCGTATACCTACAGACTTAGAGTAAGACGGAAACGAAGCCTTTTGTTGCTCGAAGCCTACAGAGTAAAAGTAAAGCACAAGGATGTGCCTACACGCCTACACACACTACCTACAATTTGGCCGGAAGTTTACTATGAGACTATGACATTAAGGCTGGCCCCAGACCTACCGTTTCTTTGCTGATCTACCTAGAACAGCAAAGCAAAGAATGAAACCGGGAGGCTAGAATGCCATACAAAACGTTCTACTCGTCACAGACCTATCGACCCAAACCGGCAAGAACGCCCGGTCAGCAAGCCACCGGCCGACATCGCCGGTAAGAACGTCTTCACCGGTAAGAAAGAGGCGTAGCCTACGTGCTCGCTCCGTACATGGTCACACACAGCCCGGTTGCAACCCGGCGCCGGTGCCGGCGATTTGTAAGCGTCAGAACCGCTGGACCAAAAGCGATATTGAATGTTTAGAAAATACCGAAATTCTTTACTTTTTTGCTACTTTTTAGTGCCTAACTTTAAATATTTAGTACCTCGATTGACAACCACAAAACGTGTAAAATATTTTTTTTACACTCTCTGGCCACTTAGCCAGACATTCTGACGTCAGGTTGTATGAACCACTTTTTTATAATTTTAAACAACACAACTAATTTATCTGTTTGTAAACATTTAGTACCTATTAAGTACCTTAACATATATTTTTTCAAAAAAAATTAACGCATGGAAGATTTTTAAAATTGATATTTAATTTGACACATGAACTTTGTAATAAAACCATACTACCCCATCGAGTTTGGGCTCGTTTCATTCATCCTGCTAAGTAATCTGTTGGAAGGAAATGTCCAGGGTCTGATGATGGAGCAGAAAGAAGGCCAAAGGAACTCTGTAATAAAACCATACAATCCCATGGAGTTTGGGCTCGTTTGATTTGTTTTGACAAATACTCTGTTGAGAAATAGTCTCCGGGGTCTGATGATGGCAAGAAGAAGGTAAGGCAACCTATGTAAGACCGGATATGATATGAGATGGGTGACCGTGGGACTGCAGTTACGAATATTAAGCAACTCTCGGAAAAGCCGGGTAAATGGGTGATCGTTTAGGACTGCGATAAACAACTTTCGTTATCGCAATCCAACGGTCACCCATCTCATACCCGGCATCTTCAAAATTAGCTTTACTTACAGTCGTTATTCTAGTCCCAAACAGTCATCCATCTCATACTCGGCCTTTCCTAGAGTTGCTTAACTTTCGTTATCGCAGTGTCACCAATGTCATATCATATCCGGTCTTTCTTAAAATTGCCTTACCTTCTTCTTGCTCCATCATCAGACCCCGAACACTATTTCAGTTTTTATTTTTTTATTTTATTTGTTTAAGACACACCAACAGCATACACAATAAAACATACACATTGGAACAATAATCAAAATTCACTACTTGTCAAGACAAATCAAACGAGCCCAAACTCCATGGAATTGTATGGTTTTATTACAGAGTTTCTGTGGCCTTCTTCCTGCTCCATCATCAGACCCTGGCCACTACCTTCCAACAGATTACTTAGCAGGATGAATGAAACGAACCCAAACTTGATGGGGCTGTTGTGAGGTTTATAACAAAGTACCTGCGTCAAATTAAATATCCATAATAAAAAAAAGTTCATGCCTAAAATTTTTCTTGTAGGTATGCAAAAATTTTGAAAAAACATATATATGGTAAGGTACTTAAAAGGTACTAAATGTTTACAAAGAGAAACAAAACTTTTGTTGTTTGGAACTATGGAAAAAAATGTGGCACAGACAACCTGACGTCAGAATGTCTGGCCACTTTCTATATACGTTTTGTCGCTGTCAATACCTACTAAATAGGTAATCGAAGTACCTACTAAATATTTGAAGTTAGATATCAAATAGTAGCAAAAAGGTATTGCATTTTGGTATTTTCATAAAATCTAATATTGCTTTTGGTCCAGCAGTCCTGACGCTTACATTTGTCACACAATTTGATTTGAGAGACGACATCTCTCGGTGAGCGCTAGATTACGACTGAGCGCGAATCAAGAAAGCCCGGCGACCGGCGTGTGTGGGGCGATGATCCGGTTTCGATTCTGTTCTATCAGAATGGAAACCGGTAAGCAAAGAAACGGTAGGTCTGGGGCCACCCTAATGTAGCTAAAATATTGTAATTCTGGCCGCCTATCGATATCAAGTGAAAAAAAAACAATAATGGCAGTGTCATTTAATACCAAAATCAACAGTTTGATTTACAACAACAATTTTGTGATGTTAAAATAACCATTTCTACTTCTACTTTTGTAAAATATTGCGGAAATGTGCAAAACCATCAAATACATTTAAATCTTAAGTATGAATGATTTTGCCAGTTTAGAAAAAACTATAGTGCGTGAATTGTCGTGTCGTTTATGCCTCTGTACAGATGTCGTGAAACTCAAACCACTCAGTAACGAAATAAAAAGAAAAATCAAGAGACTCTTCGATATTGTAGTAAGATATAACGTATACTTATTACTTCTCTCCATTTTGACTGTCCTATTAGCACTATTAGCACTCATATTAATTTTAGGAAATAAACAGAAAACATACTTTCACTTAACAGCATAATATCAAATTATTAGTAGGTACTTATCCGCACTCTACCTTACCTATTTACCGTAGGTATATTCCATACAAAGTAGCCTATTATCTTTTAATTGCAGTCACATTATAATTAAGCGTTCAGTCTTAAGTGTTTTCGCAAGAGAATACATTCATGGTCAAAGTCAAAGTCAAAGTCAAATAAGCTTTATTCAAATAAACTTAATTATTAAGTACTTTTGAATCGTCTATATTTTCCTACCACCCGTTCCAGACTTTTTTAGCTGACAAGAAGAACGGGCGCAAGAAACTTATCAGCTGTAACAGCCATAAGTAACGATATTTACAAACTTTAATATATCGTTACCAGAAAATTACAACAGGGTGACAGGATTATTGGCAACAACATAGACTTATTATATTACTTCAACAAAGTACTTATTAGCAAGTTATGTGTTACATCATTTCCACGCATTTAGATCTTTAAGATAATCATCTACTTTATAATAACCTTTACCCATGAGCGTTTTTTTAACATGGTTTTTAAATTCATGCAAAGGAAGATCAATCACTTGTTGTGGAACTTTATTAATAAAGGCTATGCCTTTCCCCATAAATGAACCTCTAGTTTTTGCAAGCCTAAATCTTGGAACGGCAAGTTTATCTTTATTTCTTGTATTGAACTGGTGAATATTGCTGTTCTTAGCAAATGAATCATAGTGTTTCCTTACATAAACTAAATTATCATAAATATATTGGCCTGCCAAAGTTAAAATATTTATTTCTTTGAACATTTCTCTCAAAGTATCTCTCCGCCGTAGATTGTATATGGCGCGAACAGCTCTTTTTTGGAGTACAAAAATATTTTCAATACTGGCAGCTGAGCCCCACAATAGCAGTCCATACGACATTACGCTATGAAAATAACTAAAGTATACTAACCTTGCCGTTTCAATATCAGTTAAAAGCCTTATTTTCTTAACAGCGAATGCCGCTGAACTAAGTCTACTTGACAAGGCTTCAATATGTGGATCCCATTGCAGTCGAGAATCTAGTGTGATACCTAGAAATTTTGTGCTCTCGATAAACTCGACTTCAAATTAATATTTAATTTTGTCTGCTCAACATTAGGTAATGAGAATTTAACACATTTAGTTTTTTTGGGGTTAAGTGCTAAATTATTACTATTAAACCAGTATGAAACTTTAGAGAGGGCACTATTTACTTCGTCCGAACAGTTATTACCTCTGTTTACTTTAAAAACTAAAGAAGTATCATCCGCAAATAGCACTGTTTCACATAAATTATTCGCGTAGTTGGGAAGGTCATTTATATAAATTAGAAACAGCAATGGGCCCAATATTGATCCCTGTGGCACACCCATATTGATGGGGGCTCCAGTAGATTCAGTTCTATTAATCACTACTTTCTGAGTTCTATTGTACAAATACGATTTCATAAGACTAACTGATTTATCAGAGACACCATAATGTTCTAGCTTCTTTAATAGTGTTTGATGATCAACGCAATCGAATGCCTTAGAAAGGTCACAGAAAATGCCAATTACATCTTGCTTTTCTTCCCAAGCATCAAGAATATGTTTGAGAAGTGCAATTCCAGCATCAGTAGTACTTTTACCCTTGGAAAAACCAAACTGATTTTTATGAAGTATATTATTGTATGTGAAGTAATCTAATAATTGGGAATATATAATTTTTTCAAATATTTTACTAAGTGCTGGTAGTATAGATATTGGCCTAAAGTTAGCTGGGTCACTTTTATCCCCAGATTTAAAAAGAGGAATCAATTTACTATTTTTCATTAGATCAGGAAAGACCCCTTCGTCAATACATTTGTTAAAAATAAAAGCCAAATAAGGGGCTAGTATATCAATTATTGATTTAATTATGCTTGTTGACATGCCCCAAAGATCTTCTGTTTTTTTAACATTAATTGTTTTAAAAGCTTTAATGATACCTGCACTATTTATATATTTAAAGGAAAAACTTTCATTGCACTTATCAACACTTGACTCCAGAAGGGAGACAGCGATGTTGGGACAAGCACTAAGAGTACTGGTAGTTTCTACAGGTATTCTAGCAAAGAAATCTTCAAAAACTTTAGCGACCTCATTGTCAGATTCAAAAGTTTGATCACCAGTTTTTAAACAGAAGGAATTTATATTGGATTTTGATTTGCCCGTTTCTTTGTTAATAATATTCCAAGTAGCCTTAATTTTATTGTCTGCTAATTTAATTTTATTTGCAAAGTACTTGGACTTTGCTAAGATACAGACTTCTCTGAATGTTTGTGAATACTTCTTGACAAATTCAATGAAGTTAGGATCACTAGAAGTAGCTTTCTCTGCATAAAGTTCGTATAATTTCCTTCTGCTCTTATATATGCCGAGTGTGGCCCAGTCACTAAATTTCGTACTATCATTACATTTGATGACTTTTTGTTTAAAAGTTTTACTAAATTCAGTTTGAACTATGCTAAATAAATGATTATATAGGTTATTGGCTTCAAAATTTGGTTCTGGTAATGTTTCAATTTTACTTGTGACATTGGTTCTGAATTTTTCAATACAGTGTTTTTTTACTGGCCTACACATTATTTCCCGTTTAGGCGGAACATGATGGTGCTCAATGGAGGCTAATTGTCCACTATGGTCGGATTTAATACAATTTAAAATTGATTTTTCAATGACATTACAGTTACAGAAAATATTATCTAAGCAGGTTGCCGATGTGGGTGTGATACGCGTTGGTTCATTAAAAATATGTAGCAAATTAAATGATTTAAATAGGTTTATAAACCTACTTGACAGTTTGGCTATTTTAGGGTCTAAGATGTCGACATTAAAATCTCCGCAAATTGCGACTTTTTTATTCTTCCTACAAGTTATTTTTAAAACTTCCTCCATAGTGGACTCAAACTCAGAGTAATTCGCTTTGGGGGGTCTATATACGCATACTATAATTATTTGATCAAGTTCCACGCACGATAACTCAACGGTTCGTTCAATTGAGAGGGATACTACATCTCTACGCTCTTTACATTGTAAACTATTGTGTAGAATAATAAGTGAACCCCCTCTTATAGTAGATTTCCTACTAAGCGAGCTAACAACTTTATAATTATCTAAACTTAAAAGTAATTCGTGCTTTTTCAACCAATGCTCAGTAACACATAACACATCAATATCTTCAGAGTTTAAGAATAAGCTTATTTCTAAATCTTTGCCAGAAAAGCCTTGCATATTTTGGTGTACAATTCTTAAACACTTTGGCTTTTCTATTGTTAAGTCAGGGCTAGAGGACGCCTCTATTGTCCTAGATGGTAATTTAAATGTGAAACATTATTATTACTTGAACTAAGTAAAATGTTATAATTATTTTTATTTGGAACAGATTCCAAAGTTGAATGACTAATGTCATAGCCTTCTATAATTGCAAGCCGTGAACATAAGTTTGGCAACGTCTGTTACTGTCAGTTCGTGGTCATGTCGTCGGCCAGTCTCCATACTAAATGTATGGGAATATTTCAACTTTAAGAGGTCGATATTTTTTTTCCTAGTAATCGTGTGAGGTTAAAAATATGAAAATAATTTAGTTCCTTTATTGGAATGCTTTGTATATTAAACAATAAGAAAAATATCAATGTTAACTAGGAAAAAATGGCTGTCAAAGATGTCATCTTTTTTGTTGATTTTCTTCAGTAGGGAGTTGATTAACACGCCCTCTAGCAATAAATGATATATCATTAGAAAGGTCTTTTAAAGACAAATATTTGCTGTTAATATACTTTATATCAATTGTTTATACTTTTGGAGTTAAAGGTTATTAAAGTATAAAAGTGGTTTATTGTCTATGGGAGTTGATTTACCCCACCTCTAGCAATAAATGATATATCATTAGAAAGGTTTTAATATGATAAGTATTTGCTGCAAACATACGTTCTACTAATTATGAGTATTTTCGGAGTTTTAGGTCATTAATGTTAAAAAAATTGGTCAAGTTCAGAGCGTTATAACTCTCAAAGTACTAATAGTTGACGTTTATTGTGATACAATAAAGTGTTTCAAATTTAAAGACTTTTCCAATGATGTAAGATTTATTGCTAGGAGAGGCTTAGATCAAAATGCTCATCGTACTAAAGGACCCCCGAAAAGTTCAAATAATTTGACTCAAACCGTATGTCCTAATAAATAAATAATAATAATAAATATAAAATCTTTATTGAAATAATCTTACATCACAATTTACAACTAGTTTAAACATAGATAATATAGGAAAAACAAATAATAAATAATTATTAAAATAATATTATACTATGTGCTTGACCACATGCGATGTTGCCGTTCTGCTCACTTCATGGCTTGGAAGATATAGAAGGCTATGCTAATGTCAATAGTTGACTGCTCAATAAAAGCAGTTGTTTTACTAGCCAGATTATTGGCTAAATGTTTAAAATAAAAAGATAGCGATAATGCTATTTGTCTCCTAAAAGAACTAGGCAGATAGAACTTATCTTTTGTCAAGTAAAAACTATTAAATAATTTATTGATGTCAATTATGTGTAGCTGTTCACTATTATGAAATGCTACCGTATTCAATGTTACGTTCAACTGATACCTAAAGTTATTTTCCATTTGTGACACACTTTTGCAATAAGGGAATGTGAACAAAATCACTTTTTTTACTTTTAAAGACATTAAGGAATTACAATAAGCTATCAGTTGGTGTTTGTTCACATTACCCCTATTTCCTATCAAAATTATCAAATTAGTGTTTTTATTAAATGTTTTTTTAACAATAATTCTCATCAAGTCATCCAAAGTTGACCCAGGCATACAATAATTAATTATGTTTTCCTTGGTGTGTTTTTGAATTAATTGGCCTAAATTCTTACCCATCTCATCGCAGAACATAATTGTTTCACAACAGTTTTTATCAGAAGATCGATTATTTTTTGTTGAGTTTTTCAAATCGTTACAAGTGTATGAGACCTCTGGTTCTGGTTCACATACTGAGTGGGTAGTTAAGTGAGTTGGGTTATTATCAGAAACTTTAAGCTCACACACTGAGTGGGTAGGTAAGTGCTCTGGGGCATCCTGGACAACTGCATCACACTGCTGTCTTACAACAACAGTATTTTGGTTAAAACAGCTACAATTCTGTTTTTTGCCAAGGGATTCGAATCGGTCTGTATTATAGTTACACATGTCAATCATGTCATTTGCAGCTAGCTTTTGGTAATTTAGCTGTTTGCGAGAAAAATCACTTAAATTATTGTACATTTCCCTGAGTGAAAGTTCCAAATTATCAATTTTTTCACTTAATTGATTATTTACCTTTTCACATTCTTTACTGTTATTACATGATGCCCTATTAATTACATCTAATTGCCCTAATAATTGCTTACGCTCTTTCCTCAGCTTTGAAAATTGGCTATAATAATTTTGTCTTTTTATCAACCTTTGAGTTTTCTTAATATATCTATTTAAGCGGATATATTTTTTGATTTTCTTTCCACTATTAAGTTGACAATTATTTCTAATGACAACAGATTTGTCATTATAGTTATTACATGCCAAGGTTGAATTGTCATAATATATTGCAGAATCACATTGATGTAACTCGCTAAACAGGCTTTGAGAATGTTTCTCTTCTACAAAAGTTTTGTTTTCTTTTTCTAACTCTAAAATGGTCTTTTGAGCAAGAGACAAACTAATTTCAAGGTCGGTAATGCGACTCAATGCCTGTTCATGAGTGTAGTGACATTCTCTAAATTTTTCTATATACAATTGCATCTGGTTGTATTTATCTACAATCTCAGAATACTTTGTATGAACTTCAGCAAGCTCATTCTTGAGGTCAGTGTTCCGGGATATGGTCTTAAGAATCTCGCGTTCACTGTCTTCACGTTCCAGCAATAAGGTGTCATTTAGCTCTTTGGCTGCCTTCAAATCCTCTAGTGCCATTTTGAGTTTGATCTCCACATCCTTTGCAGTTGCCTTACGGGTCATCATGTTGTTATTGAGCTAGATGGAACTTGCAATCCGCAATCACTGCAAGTATACAATAAGTGATCAATAATCAAATATTATTACAAGTTGTCAGTGTGATTCCTATGTTACAAAAAAAGAAATAAAAAATAATAAATAATAAACTAAGTTAAGCAAAGTGAGGGCAGTAAATTATAACATATGTTTATTATTTATAATAGATTTGATGTGCAATTGTAGCAAAGGTTTATCTATTACTAGGTATCAACTTTGACTATAAAAGCAAGGTCAAACCTTTCTTTTTAATGTATAAGTCAGTCAGTTCCTATGAATTTAGTAAACAAATGTAGGTACCTATCTATACTTAAACTATACTTAAATGAAGTTAAAACTGAGTGACTGATAGTCTAGAATGAAAATTAATTAATACCTGAACAATATTATACCTATATAACTAAGTTATATTGTAAGAAAAGGAGCAGAATGGTTGCCCAAAATTATTGTTTAAAAGTGAAGTAGATCTGACGTGTTTATGTACAAATATAATGCTTGTGAAGTGTAACAGTATATCGAATGTCTGTGACATTAGTAGCCACCGTCTACATTACTTCCACGAATTGTCAAGTAAAGAGAGGTTATAACTGTGCCAGATTGTATTGAGTTGTGACGTTACTCACTATTAGTGAGTTTTGTACAAGTGGAATGGTCAATGTATTAGTTTAAATTGGGAAACAATCCGCCACTGTGGTTTTAGGTAGGGTAGGTATAAGCAAATTCAATTCAGTCACAAAGTTTTGACTTGATATTTTCCCATATAACCTATACCTATGGGTACCTATTAATAACTAAAATTAAGGAATAAAAGTACTCCCCCGGTTTAATATGCAGCAGATCACAAATTGTCGTTTCTTCTACGAAGTTTATTCGCTTTTTATATCTTCTCCAGTGACATTTGGATGCCGCCCCGCCGTTACAAATTTGAGATCACTTGTTTTTCAATTTATACCACACCGATTGTACTTATAACACTTTTCACGACTATTTATACAGTAAAGAACAATTTAAGCACTACTTATTAAAGAAATTGCTAAGTTTAAACAATTTAATTTAATTAAAATATCAACTGGTTTATTTGACATGGTGGGTATTTATATCGGTACTTACGGAACTTTTGTGTAGCCCCTATAACGTTTGTTTTCATTGTCTCTAGAGATTGCTCTAATGAAAGTTTCAGCAACATTTCAGTTTCACTCGCATTCGATTTAACTGTAGCACTTAAAACACAACATGAAATAATGCTATAAGCATTTAGAAACAAACGCAAAATTCTGAAAATAACATGACGGCTCATGTGAGTGGGCGGGTAAGCGGGTAGTTTATTTTAGAACTAAAAGCAACTACAACCAAGTTGATGTCTACACTTATAAAAGGCGCAAAATAGAAGTAGCTTCAACGAAAGTGCAGTTATAAAGCAACAGAAAAAGTTTAAGTGAGATAGGATAGCAAGGTCACCTTTTTCTCCACGTCCTTGCTACGCTACTGCACTGCAATAGATGGAATAATACAAAAGGCTACACAACTTTTGAGCTATGTTGACTGTTTTCATAACCGATCCGTCCGTCACTAGCAGCCAATTTTCTTATCAGTACAAAGTTTCCCGTATCTACATTGAACAGCTTTCGGCTCTTCCGAAATACATTTGAGACATTTGATATTCATCTTAGAGTTTTGCACGTTTCAACGCATTTGATATTTATCAGAGTTTTGCCCATTTCAACAGGTACGCTCAGATGACACATTGCCAAAAGCAATATGCCACGACTGCCTTCAACAAGTGGCCGCAATGCATCTTTATGCCGTCAAAGTAGAAAAAACACAAAAGTTTCTAGATTTCCACAAATTAAAAACCGTTGAAGAGAGAAAAGAAGAAAGGTCAGCTGAAAAGAAAAAATCTCCAAGTTCAGACGATAGCAAACGACCAAGCCTAGTAACGTCACTAACATCGCAAAATTATGCAGACCCCAATAAAAAACAGCCAGACTCTAAACCGAAGACTCCTCCGACTGAACAAGGTGACGTAAAAGGAAGCAAAAACAAAGTACCTAAGAAAAAGTCTCCAGCAGACATGAAATTCATGGAATCGATGCCTTTAGAAGAATTTGCTATTGCGGAAAAACTAGATAAAAACTTGTTGCATAGTACCTCGGTGGTCAATCAGCCTCCTCAACGAACTGATAAAAAAGAGACCAATAAAAAGGAGAGCAAAGACCCTGTAGTGATCACAGAGAGCTTAGATCCTATAGTTTTGGTAGACGGCAGACCAGCTCGACAAGGCGCTGCCTTAGACAATCAAATCACGCTATTTTACAAAATGGAGTGTTGTATTTGCCACGAAAAAGGTTTCCATTTCAGATCGTTAATGAAACACTATAAGGATCGTCACGGAGTACCGGGTTACGTCACATGCTGCGATAAGAAGTTTCACTACTTCTATCCGAAGAAAATAATAGAACACATGGCCTTCCATCTACAACCAAATATTTTTATGTAAGAAAATATTTTAGTAATTACTTAAAATCTTATTAGATACCTAGCTACGGAAATAGGTTTGCAATTTACAGAGCAACGAAATCTCTCTAACTAGTTAGTTTGATGTACTATCATTATTAATAGATTCTGGCGCCTGGCAGCTGTTCAGCGGTATGGTTGAGTGGTTGGGCAACAAAGGGGGTGTAAAAGCAATTATTGAAAGCGTGCAATGGCAGGATAATTTTGCTGATTCACAAATCGTCCACCAACCGGCGCACACCGCTAACTTGGCGCAAGTGTAGATTTAGACCTGTCATTTTGTTGTTTTCTATGTGATTGCTATCAACTTTTGGATGTTGGAAGAGATTTTTCGTAAATATCGATTTTTCTTCCAACACATTTTGGTTTTCTTCAATCTTGAATTCGTTTAATGTCCGACTTCCTTATTTATTAGATAGTATCAACCATTTTTAGAAATACTTTAAAATAAACGGAAAATTTTGGGATAAATGCCCGTACAAAGGTAGCGTGCAGCAGTAGCGCCACCAAGCGAGATCAATTTTGTGTCATCCCGCCATTTATAGAGCACTGGATTTGGTGGTTACTATCATTAAAAGAGAGAGTGAGAGATGGTGGGCAATGGCAGGATGATAGAAAACTTAACCCACTTGGTGGCGCAGCCGTAGATGGGGACCTTTTGTACGTGTGCATATGGATTATGTTCCCGGTATTTTTTTCAAAAATGGTTAGTAAAAATAATTATTATTACTTGAACAAAAATGGTTAGTAAAAATAATAATAATTGAATTTGGACAGTAAACGAATTAAAGATCGAATTGAATAATTGATATTTACGAAAATTCGCTAATTTAAAGGTTTTTTTTTGACAGACAACAGAAAAAACTTTCTTTTTATCCCATGCTGGACCTAGTTTTAGCCGGCTACACCTAGTATTAGCCGCGAGCAAATCGGCTACACCTAGTTTTAGCCAACAGCTAGCGGCTTCACCTAGTTTTAGCCGGCTAAAACTAGGTTTAGCCGCACTTCGGGTATTAGCCGTAACATATCCATTTAGTAATGATAGTAAGGCACACAAAACTAGAGGGATTTCGTTGCTCTATAAATTGCAAACCTATTTCCGCAGCTAGCTCGTAGTCCACTATACTAGAATTTAGTAATTTAATTTGTAAGAAAATGTGTCTGAAATATACTTAGGCCGGTTTCAACACATAACTTAGAATAATCAATTAATCTTTTCGATCATTAAACTGTTGTTCAACGAGAGACTGTAAGTACTTGAGTAAGGTTGTCTATATAATCTTACTTTAATCTCTGTAGGTGCACAAGTTGTCATCAAAACTTCCAAACGTCGCAAGAACTTGCGGAGCATCAAAGCAACGGTGGTAGATCGGAAGGCAAGATAGTCTGCCCACGGTGCTCGGAGCGTTACCCCACCTACCGGGAGTTGGGCTGGCACGTCCTCACGCACCGCTCTGACAAACTACAATGCGACTATTGTGGGAAACTGTTAGTAAAATAGTACTTGAGGAGAAATACTTTGATGGCGAAGTGACTAAAAATGAGTTTTGGCCTCTCTACGAAACGCCACTTCTGTTTGGCGTGAGCCGTCTTCACCCAAACAACTATTGCAGACAATTTATTTTAATGCAGAAGTAAATTTAGTGATGATCAAAAATTGATTTAGCGACGACGTGGAGCCAGAAATCATGATTAAAACGAGCACAAAACGCACACGAGATGCAATTTATATTATCGTCAAAATCATTACAAAAATATTATGTAAAAATTAGTTGTTACTTTCACTTGCAGATTAAAACACCACCATAGGAAGAAGACTATCAACCACATGGAAGATGTCATCCTGTGCTCACAATGTGTTCGCACATTGAAATCTATTGAAAAACAGGAGAAAGACATTGTAAGGAAATGCAATAGTTTTAATAGGTTACTTACCACTCTTCGGTAGCCTTTAATACAGAAAATAATAATACGATACTAGTCTAATAGAGTACTTTTATATATTCTGTGCTAATAGTTTGATCGTAAGCGCTATACAGCAGGGTGTCCCAAAACTTTGCCACATGGAGGGGAAGTACCTACCTAACATAAGACTGCTTTCTAAGATTTTTGAAAAATCGCCTACCTTAACCAGGAATCGAACCTACTAAAAAAAGGAAAAAAAAATATTATTTTTTATGATACCAATCGAAAGGGTTTTATATCTTAAACAAAAGGAAGACCATGAAATTTTAAATTTTAATTTTAATTATTACGGATTGTATCAAATTGTATGGAATCTTATGCGGTTTAAAAAAACTTTGAATGCAGTTCCGTTTCTTTATAAAAACGAAATAAGCCCCCCTAGCCAAAGTAACATTTGCAAATTTTCGTTATCGCTTCGCTTCGAAACATGTATGGATTTGACGTTTTAAAATTCGATTGTTAACGAAACCTAATGTCAATCCCATACATGTTTCGAAAGCGAAGCGATAACGAAGATAAGCGAATGTTATTTTGGCTAGGCCCTAAGGTCTTCTTTTAGTAAATTTTTCTATCTTCAATATTTAAGGTACTTTCCCTCAATGTGGCAAAGTTTTAAGACACCTGTATATACCGCGCCTTGGGTAGCGGCAGACGTGGCGGGGGGAGAGAAAGCGACAGCGTCGTAACGGGGCGGCTGCCATACCAGGGGCGCAACCCTCAGGGGGGCGCATTTTGCTGGCCCATAGCTAGAAAATAGTCTAAATAGGAATGCTCACTATCCTAGAAATATTGCCTGGTTTATACGGGGTCAGTAACATGGCAGTAACGTAATCCAGTCCAGCGCTGACTTGCTACTGGGCTCATGTAGACACTAGTTTCAACCCAGTTCAATGCTAACTTCTCGCTCACAAGTAGTCCAGCTGACTAGCCACCATTTCTATTTTCGGGCACAGTACGACTTACTGTCAATCCTGTCTACATGTACCCAGTTACTGCCTGCCTAGCATGACCGATTTATATCGCGTGACATAGCATTTTATCGACACTCAAATGTCAAATTCCTTTGTCTTTTTGACAGTTAAACGTGATAAAACGCTATATCACGTGATATAAATCGGTCATGCTAGGCAGGCTGGGTCCGAAATTCCGAGACACTGGGTACAGTCACTGGCTCCGTACAAACTAGCCCTATAAATCTTGGGGCGCAAAATTCAAATATTGCCAGGGGCGCTCATGGCCCTAGATACGATTTCGAGTTGTTGATGTTTTAAAAATTGATGGTTAGCGAAAACATGTCAATCTCAGTTGCACAGAAGCTTTAGCAAGATTTGCAATTTTTAATAATGATTAAGTAGTAAATAGATACCGATTTACGAGTACCACAGAGATATTCTCAACTTTTCTGTAATTTCAGAAGGAAAAAGTTAAAGTCAAAAGCAACGATGCTCTCACTCTACAAAAGTACCAGAAATTCGGACAAGCCATGGGACTTTCAGGTGATGAGGATGCATCAACGGAATAAACTTCCGTCTTTTAAAAAAAATAGGAACATAAGTAAAGAATCTCCATTTTGAAAAAATATAATAGAAGTGTACAATAAAACAGTGTGATTTTGGACAAGTTATTGTATTTTTCATACCTTATATCCTATAACTAATCTAAGTTCACATTAGTCTAGCCTCCGTTTCTTGACTAGTGATCCAAGGAGATCAGAGATGGCGGGTAGGTTGTTCGTCTGGTCGTTGGCACCCGTGTTTAAATTGGATAATGGAATATTCAACTGATTGGACGAACTTTTCTGCGACCCTTTCATATTGCGGTGCTGAGGAAAACTGGGCATGAGTTTCGGGTCACATGCTGAAATAAAAAACTAGTTTAAATTTTGGGTAGGTAGGTTTAAACTTAGGATAGTCATATTGGGCAACAAAAGATGCCATTAAAACAATAAAACCTTTTGTAGGAATTAAATCCGATTTGAATATTTTTTTTGTATAATTCTACTGAACTATAGTCAACTTGGGAATGATGCTGTAAGCTCTTTGAAGAAAATAAAATAAAGTTTTATAGAAACATACGTAAAGGTTGCTCTTTGAAGTAGGAGCTCTGCAGGCACTCCTCGGCCGTAGCTCTCTTGTTGGGGTCGTACATGAACAGGAAGTTGAGGAGGCGCAGTCCCGCCGCCGACAGCCACGGGAACCGCTGCTTCAGGTTGTTGTATGGCTGCTGTTTTAGAGTGAAATTCTGAAGCGCCGGCAACGAACTGAACTCCGGCCAAATTGCGTCAGATGGCGTCCCTGTGAAAAATAAATAACGCGCTATTATAATTGATTATTGTTTTAATTGTAATAAGGCACAATAAGGACACTCTATACAAGCGCTCCGTTGTAACTACCAATAGGTACACAGATGACGTTTTGTACATGCGCAACTGTGTGTAAAGCTAAGGCTACTACGGGAATCGTGACGCTTCACTCGCACAAATAAATCATATTGGTTTTCACCATTTTAACAATAAAAATATATTTATCGATATTAAAAAAATGTTTCCATGAGTAATAAATGATAGTTAATGTTTTGCTTTACTTTTTGCAACTTAAATTCATGCCACCGTGCACGAAAGTTGACAGCTGTTCACACTCACGACGCGATCACACGATTCGGCACATGAAATTGCGGGGTGGGGTGAGGTAATTGATTCTGGGGCGGGGCGGGGAGTGTCCTTACTGCGCGTAGTACTTATATCTATTCTGTGATAATGGTGTGATGTGACTGAAGGAAAAGGGCTGCTGCTGCTGATGCTGCTTGTTAAGCTCTGGACGCTTGAGACTATCGTAAAAGGGAGTTACCCCTAATCGTGCCAGTGCACATGCACAGATTGCTCACGGGGCGGCAGATTTTAACTTTGTATGCGAGTACGTCAGTTTGTATAAAAACACGCGCGATACCACACTCCACGTCAAACGGCAGAATCGGCGCGCTCCTGCGTTGCGCACTCCAGTGTGTGGTGCCGCGCGGGTTTTCTATACAAACTGACGTACTCGCATACAATACAACGTTAATATCTGCCGTCCCGCGCCCCGTCGCAAGCGCCGGCAGTGTGTGAACCGTCTTACAAAGCAGAAAGCACTCACCAAGTAAATCCACAATGAGTTCCAGCTGCTCGATCTCCGTCCTGCCGGGCAGCAGCGGCTTGTTGGCGAGCAGCTCGCCGAGGATGCAGCCGGCGGCCCACATGTCGAGCGCGGGCGTCTGGCGCGGCGCCTGCAGCAGCAGCTCGGGCGCGCGGTACTCACCAAGTAAGTCCACAATGAGTTCCAGCTGCTCGATCTCCGTCCTGCCGGGCAGCAGCGGCTTGTTGGCGAGCAGCTCGCCGAGGATGCAGCCGGCGGCCCACATGTCGAGCGCGGGCGTCTGGCGCGGCGCCTGCAGCAGCAGCTCGGGCGCGCGGTACTCACCAAGTAAGTCCACAATGAGTTCCAGCTGCTCGATCTCCGTCCTGCCGGGCAGCAGCGGCTTGTTGGCGAGCAGCTCGCCGAGGATGCAGCCGGCGGCCCACATGTCGAGCGCGGGCGTCTGGCGCGGCGCCTGCAGCAGCAGCTCGGGCGCGCGGTACTCACCAAGTAAGTCCACAATGAGTTCCAGCTGCTCGATCTCCGTCCTGCCGGGCAGCAGCGGCTTGTTGGCGAGCTGCTCGCCGAGGATGCAGCCGGCGGCCCACATGTCGAGCGCGGGCGTCTGGCGCGGCGCCTGCAGCAGCAGCTCGGGCGCGCGGTACTCACCAAGTAAGTCCACAATGAGTTCCAGCTGCTCGATCTCCGTCCTGCCGGGCAGCAGCGGCTTGTTGGCGAGCAGCTCGCCGAGGATGCAGCCGGCGGCCCACATGTCGAGCGCGGGCGTCTGGCGCGGCGCCTGCAGCAGCAGCTCGGGCGCGCGGTACCACAGCGTCACCACGCGCGGCGTGGCGCAGCGCGCCGCCGCGCCCAGCCACCGGGCCAGCCCGAAGTCCGCTACAAACATGGTACATGTTTCATTTTATTTACCTGCATGCCAGTAGCACACCTCCGCTGCGAAACACTGCATAAGTTCGACCATGAGTTCGACAAGCGAGACAAAATGCGAACAGCCTGTTTTAATGCTTAGATTTTCCACGCGCGATTGCAACCGATCGGCTCCGACTGTTGACTTGACACACGCGAAAGTAAAGACGCGAAACCGCTACGTAGTACGGCTCATTTCAACCTATATTATACTAGGTTACGGTCCCATCCGGCAGAAAGCATGAAACTTGGCATGCGTGTAGCTTTTACGTATATAATAAGGTATAGAAGTAGCAGCAAGTCGTAAAGTGATTTTTCCCCCCCTGTGGGGGCGTTTTGTGTCCCCAATAGGGAATATGCATAAGTCACCGATTTTGATGAAATTGAGTGTAGGGACACAGTATGTTCCTACAGGTTCATATTACCAAACCAATTTTGTATTGTGTAACTAGGTGCCGGCAGTCGTCGTATGGCGGTTTCAACGATTTGTGAACCGCATCATCTCTAACAAAAACATATTGACATGATTTTAAATCTTTACTTACAAAGAATTTCTTTGAATTTCGTGATAATTCGTTAATTGGAGTAAAGTTACGTAAATTTTCTTGAATTTTGTATATTAAACTAGATGGGTCACTAGGGTCGTTTTTCGTAGATATTTCATAGAACTCTCCGGGTAAACGAAGTGTTCGACCAAAGGTTAATTCTGCGGCGCTTATGCCGTTATCACTGCGGCAAGCGGCACGCAATCCTAGCAATGCTGTAGGTAATTCATCAACCCAAGAATTATTATTTAGGCGAGTCATTAACGCTGCTTTAAGAGATCGGTGCCAGCGTTCGATTGCACCGTTACTTTGGGGATGATATGGTGTTGTGCGTATTTTATTTATCCCTAATAATTTCATAAGATTTAAAAATAGATTGCTCTCAAATTGTCGACCTTGATCGGTAGTGAGCTTTACAGGACAACCGTATCGTGCGATCCATTCGTCAAAAATTGTTTTTGCGACAACTTCAGCTGTAATTTCTTTTAAGGGAAAAGCTTCAGGCCAACGTGTACACCTATCAATGATAGTTAAACAAAATCTATATCCTTCTGGGGATATTTTTAGTGGTCCAACAATATCAACCATAATTTGATCAAAGCGATTGACAATTGGGAAGCTACCTAATGGCGAAATTGTATGGCGGCTTATCTTCGCCTTTTGACACTTTATACATGTTTTAGCCCATACGCTTATATCTTTATTCATCCCAGGCCAGAAAAATTTATTGGATACTATTTTACGCGTAGTTCGTATGCCTGGATGACTTAAATTGTGAATTGTATCAAAAGCTATTTTTCTAAATTCTTCTGTTAGATAAGGTCTAATAATATTTTCTGTAACATGACAATATATTGATTTATCACAAGTGGGCAAAGAAATTTGTTTGAAACATGTTTGGTTGCTATCGTTGATTTGTTGTAATAAATATTCATCTTTAGCTTGGGCGTCTGCAAGTTGACTGTAGTCAAGTACGGTTGGACAAAAAATAGTTTCGACGCGTGATAACGCATCGGCTACTACATTAGCGGGACCGTTAATATATCGTATGTCGGTCGTAAACTCACTGATAAAAAGAAGTTGTCTCGCACGTCTCGGAGTTTCTTTATTATCTTTACTGGACTTAGTGAATGCATGGCATAAGGGCTTGTGGTCTGTATAAATTATTAAATGGCGACCTTCGAATAATTTTCGAAAATGTATTATCGCTGAATGTATAGCGAGTAATTCGCGATCATAAGTACTATATTTTTGTTGACTCAAAGACAATTTTTTTGAATAATAACCCAGTGGTTGCCATTGTTCGCCACATTTTTGTTGTAAGACAGCTCCAATGCAGTTATCAGATGCATCTGTCATCAATGCTAGCGTGGAATCGGTATAAGGATGAGACAGAGTGGCGGCGTTTTGTAATGCCGTTTTACACTGCTCAAATGCATTTTCAGCTTTTTCCGACCACGTAATAATTGTTTTATCGTTTCTTTTTGTATTTGTTAAATATTTATTGAGTTCTGACTGATATGACATTGTATTCGGTAAGTGAGAGCGATAAAAGTTGACCATGCCTAAAAATCGGCGTAACTCTTGAATGGTTTTAGGTTTTGGGAAATTGACAATAGCATTAACCTTTTCTTGTAAAGGTTTAATACCGTCTGCGCTTACATCGTGACCTAGAAATTGAACTTTACTTTGACCGAAAGAACATTTAGATAGGTTAATCGTAATACCGAATTTTTTGAAACGCTGAAATATAATCTCTAAATGAGTTGTATGTTGTTCTTCGTTATCGCTTGCAATAATGACGTCATCTAAATAATTATAATGAAAATCTAAGCCTTGCAATACATGATTCATAAAGCGTTGAAAAGTTTGCGCTGCATTACGTAAACCAAAGGTCATTCTAGGGAATTCAAATAAACCGAATGGGGTAATAATAGCTGTTTTTTCAATATCATCAGGATTTACTTTTATGCAATGATAAGCTCTGTTCACATCTAATTTAGAAAATATTTTCTTTCCTGCTAATATATAAGTGAAATCACGTAAATGGGGAATAGGATATCGATCGGGTTTAGTAATAGAATTTAATTGGCGATAATCTCCACAAGGTCTAATATCTCCGTTTTTCTTTGGGACTATGTGTAGTGGACTTGCCCACGGACTTTTAGAAGGTCTACATATTCCTGCTTCTTGCATAATACGAAATTCCTCTTTAGCTTTTTTATATCTGTCCGGTGGTAACGGACGTACACGAGCGTGTACAGGAGGACCGGAAGTTTCAATATAATGAAAAATATCGTGCGATTGAGTTTCCTGGAATGACATCGGTTTCGTAATCTCCTTATATTTACATAGTAAATCGCTATACGGATGTCCATGACTAATTGTATTTATGGAAGGTTCAGCAACACTTACCACTGAAGCAATTACATTTAGGTCAGTCACTTGGTCTCTTAACCTACGTGCACTAAGGTCCACTAAAAGTTTATGATAAGTAAGAAAGTCCGCACCTAATATTGGTTGTTTTACGTCAGCAACGATGAAGTCCCACCTATTCGGTCTGCGAAGTTTAAAGTTCAGCACCATAGATTTCACACCGTAGGTTTTAATTTCAGTTCCGTTTGCTGCGTATAGTTTATAATCAGAACACTGCGATTGTGAATGACACTTATTACGGTTGACGGGCAATACCGAAACGTTTGCTCCTGTATCTACTAAAAATCGGAGTCCACTATTAATATCTAAAATACGTAAGCGGGCGCAAGGTGATACGGCACAGATTTCCGCTGACAACTGTGCCTCGCTTCCTAGTTTTCCGGCGGCGCTGGCATTGTGGCCTTTTTGTTCCATGCGCAGGGTTGCACGCATTTATGAGCCTTTTCTTTGTATTTCTCATGGTAAAAACAAAGGTCTCCAGGACTTGAGTGTTGTGGTCGCTGCGATGAGTGATTTCTGTGCCGGCTAGATGACCTCGATGAGTACCGGCGATATTGATTGAAATCTCTATATCTCGGACGAGAGCGTTCTGCGTTCAATAGGCGAATATTTAGTTTCGCTATTTCTGCTCGCAACAGCGCTATTTCGTTTGTTGTGTTAGAGGTGTTCGTTATCGCAGCCACTTGACTTGAGCGTGTCGCTTCAGCTACGTTGTCTGCGACCGAGGCTAGGTTTTCTAAGTCCTTCGTGTCTGTCACGGCTAATACTGCCTTGACTGTGCTTGGCAAATGTCCTTGCCAGAGCACGCGAAGTGTGTCATCCGGGATTTTGTCACGGGCCAGATCTCGCATCCGTCGCAAAAGTTGGGAGGGTTTCTGGTCCCCAAGCTCCATTTCACTGATAAGTTTTTCTATTTGTCTAGCCTTTGAATCTTCCAGGAGCGAAAGTAATTTTATTTTAATTGCGTTGAATTTACCGGACGCAGGTGGATTTGATAAAAAATCACTAATTTGAGTAATAATGTCTTTTGGCAACTTTGATACTACCATGTCGAAACGCGAGTCGTCACTTAATTTTTGAGGTGCTAATATTGCTTCGGTTCTTATAAACCATACGCGTGGTTGATCCGCCCAAAATTCTGGAATTCGCGACGCTAATTGAATTGCCATGATGTCGGTTGTCGGCGTAAACGATGGTATAGGCGTCGGAGGCAGAGACTTTTCCGGTTTGTCGTTTTCAGTATTCGACATAATTACACTATTTTAAAATTTTATTGTCCGAAATTTTATTAAACACTTAATTAATTATACACTATTTATTTTATCGTCCGAGTTATTTACGCGTATTACAAATTAAACTTCGTTCGGGGTCACCAATGTTGGATGTGATCAAAAGCACTCAGTAAAATATAATATTGTTACCTACTTTACAACTTCCAACATAAGTGAACTTCAAATCTCGTCTAGACCCTTTCAAGTGTGTCGTATCGTAATTCGTAACAAAACAACATTTTATTGCATCCGAAGTGAGCTATTGTTTTTTGTGACTAAATCCATTCAGGATGTTTACAGTAAGTTCAAGTTGGGTCTGGTACATAATTTATTATACTTTAGGCTTCCGATAACATTTTAACAAGAAGCCTCTGTTCTTTCACTTAAGTTTAAATGTATTATACTTAACCAACATTTCTAATGATGACTGACGTGCTACACTATTACAATCGATAATGTTATTGTATTTCTATGCCGTAAATTTTAATGTATTTCATAAAGACTTGTGTTATATTTTTTTGTTATGACGCGACTTTTGTTATGTTATGATTTTTTTCGCGTCGATCTAAACTTATTTTTAAGGATTTTAATATTTTGTATGTTTTACCTTTTTTTTCCTCTTAGGAGGGGAATGGTGTAGGGACACAGTATGTTCCTACAAGTTCATATTACCAAACCAATTTTGTATTGTGTAACTAGGTGCCGGCAGTCGTCGTCGCGCACTCAACTTGTAAACGCGCCTCTCAATATTATAAAAGTTTAATTTAAATATCCTCTTTTACTTCCACTCGCGTGGTCCGCCTTGTTAGGATCCTCACATCCAACATTGAGCTTGATCGCTGCGGACACTTATAAAAACATGATGGAACAGGAAAAAAAATAAAAAAAATGTATTATTTTAGTTTTATCACACGATGAAATCAGGGGAAAATAACGATATATTTTTTTCATTTTCGGATATAATGCACTTTACAGTCAGATAGAATATCCAATGAGAAATAATATTTTATATGACACATATGTACTTAAACGCAAAATTTAGGGAGATAATTGAAGATTATTGGCTAACTCCATATTAAACGCGCCGAAACACACGTGAAACGTGATGTGTGACGTCACCATTTTGTATGGAGCGTTTTCGGCGGGTGCTGCTGCGCGCTAACTTCAAGTAACTATATCACGAGAAAAAAACGCAAGAGAAAAGTTTTAATATGGCAGTTAATTTTCTCACGCATTATACTTTAGATTAAGATAAAAAAAAATTTTGATGCATATTCCCTATTGCAGTTTTTATTTTTTTAATAAAAAACGGTGAAGGCTACAACAAAACTGTCTATGAACAATATATTTGTCATTAAATTCTCTATCAACCATTTTTTGAATGAAGGTGATAGCACTTATAGTTTTTAAATTATGTTTGAGTTTCTTCCGATATTTTTTGAAAAACATCATCCTGTGGGAATCGTATAGGAAAACACCGATATTTTTGGCGTTAAAGAATGAGACTTGGCACACTTGTTCCTTAGATAGACCAGAGTGGACAACGCTTGGGAGACAGCGGGAGACACCCTGCTGGGGGGAGGGGGAGGGGGTGAAATTTTCTAACGCCACGCGTATTGTTGGGCCTAATAACTGCTAATTTATAGCTACTATGGGAAATCGGGTATCATTTTCGGATAAATAAAGGATGGCCAATCATTTTCAGAAATAAAAAAACACCTTTACATACATCAAAATGAATTGCCGTAATAGGGAACATGCATAAGTCACCGATTTTGATGAATTTGAGCTAGATCGCTGCGGACACTTATAAAAACATGATGGAACAGGAAAAAAAATAAAAAAAAATGAATTATTTTAGTTTTATCACACGATGAAATCAGGGGAAAATAACGATATTTTTTTTTTCATTTTCGGATATAATGCACTTTACAGTCAGATAGAATATCGAATAAGAAATAATATTTTGTATGACACATATGTACTTAAACGCAAAATTTAGGGAGATAATTGAAAATTATTGGCTAACTCCATATTAAACGCGCCGAAACACACCTGAAACGTGATGTGTGACGTCACCATTTTGTATGGAGCGTTTTCGGCGGGTGCTGCTGCGCGCTAACTTCAAGTAACTATATCACGAGAAAAAAACGCAAGAGAAAAGTTTTAATATTACAGTTAATGGGGAGGAAAAGCGCAATTTTATCCCGATAGGTGGCGTCTGGTCTTTGGTACCCGGCCGCCTCAAAGAAAGTGTCAAAACATATGGGAATCTCTTGGAGTATTGCACTTTTTAATTTTATACTGAGAAAATGCCGCATTGTTATGCATGTAACTTGTAAAATATTGGAGTTCATCGATTTCCCAGTAACAAAAAAAATAGTGGCCAAAAAAATATCAAAAAAAGATGCTTTTTCCTCGATTTTCTCCTTTGCTGAGCCTGAGAAACATTATAAATCAAAAGGAATGTTTCATGAATTTGATGAAGCTTCGCCAAAATAAAACAACATTTGAATTATAACAGCTTTGTACTTTAATATTTCAACCTCAGCAGTTTCTAACATATTTATAACTTGGATGAATTTGATAGGTATATCAAATATGGAATAAACCCAATATTGGGGCCAAACAGAGAATTAATAGAATTTTATATGCCAGAGTCATTCAAGAAACTTAGAATAATAAAATAAATATGATAAAACGGTTCGTGTAATTTTGGATGGTACAGAAATTCCAGTACAGAAACCTGAAATTACTATTGCACAGAAGGTATCATGAGGCAACTATAAACACCGAAATTTACACTCAGTTGCTTTGTTAAAATTTAAATCATATGCTTCTAATCTGAAATAAAAAGATTACTTGTAAATCTTACACGAAATTTAAAGAAATGTAATGCTTGTTAGCAATTTTTTGTAAGTTGCTATAATCTTTCTTGTCTGTTGTTTTGGCTTTTCTTTTCCGTAATTCTTCTTTTATCTGAGCTAAAGTTAGCATAGAATACATTTTTTGTCCGCAAAATCGAAAAAAATACAATCTAAGAAAGTAAAATCACGTAATACACAGTCAAGACAATATAAGCTCAAACTGACAATTGTTCCAAAGACTGAAGCGCCATCTGTAATTCACTTTGCCTTCGCCTCCCCATTTTCTCACGCATTATACTTTTGATTAAGATTAAAAAAAAATTGATGCATATTCCCTATTGAAACGATTTTTAATAATTGTCTAAATTCCGTTACTTACCCAGTGATTGTGAGTTTGTTTTGAAAACTATAAGTCCTATCAACATACTTCCAAGAAAATTATTGTAGGAAATTTAATGAAGAATATATTGTTTTTCGCGAGTTTTGCTGTAACTTTTACCGTTTACGGTAACTTTTTCAAATTAGAATAAGAAATGGGGAGTTTTTGTAGATTTATTTATGCCACTGCCACGCTTTATATAATATTTTTAACTCATTTTTTATGAAATTATTCCAATGAAACTTATATTTTTGGAATTTGTATGAATATGGCTTTCTTATCATTTTTTTTTCAAGCCGATATCAGTATTGGTTAGAAATTTATCATCACTGGAATTTTTTTTTCTTGTAAAATTTTAGATGTTCGGCTTTTCAATTACGGCAATTCATTTTTATGTATGTAAAGGTGTTTTTTTATTTCTGAAAATGATTGGCCATCCTTTATTTATCCGAAAATGAGACCCGATTTCCCATAGTAGCTATATATTAGCAGTTATTACGCTCAATAGTACGCGTGGCGTTAGAAAATTTCACCCCCTCCCCCTCCCCCCCAGCAGGGTGTCTCCCGCTGTCTCCCAAGCGTTTTACACTCTGGTATAAGGAACAAGTGTGCCAAGTCTCATTCTTTAACGCCAAAAATATCGGTGTTTTCCTATACGATTCCCACAGGATGATGTTTTTCAAAAAATATCGGAAGAAACTCAAACATAATTTGAAAACTATAAGTGCTATCACCTTCATTCAAAAAATGGTTGATAGAGAATTTAATGACAAATATATTGTTCATAGACAGTTTTGTTGTAGCCTTCACCGTTTTTTATTAAAAAAAATAAAAACTGCAATTGGGGACACAAAACGCCCCCCCAGGGGGGGAAAAATCACTTTACGACTTGCTGCTACTTCTATACTTTATTATATACGTAAAAGCTACACGCATGCCAAGTTTCATGCTTTCTGCCGGATGGGACCGTGTTTGGTTGAAATGAGCCGTACTAACGTAGATGTGATGCTCATATATCGTCGTCGATAGAAGGCAACACATAGCGGTATTATGGCGGAACTACCGCGGTGCTACTGGTGCGGTTTCACGGCGGAGGTGTGCTACAGGCGTTAGAGATTTTAGCATTCACAATGCAATTTTATACAATACTAAATGGGACAAAAACTGGCAAAAAAGAAGAAAATCTATTTAACAGATCATGGTAGATTAAAAACAGCTGGGTCACGTCATCACGTGACTTGCTCACGAATACGTCACATCACAACCAATCAAATTTTGCGATCGTGTTGTGATGCGGTTCAACAACCAAAATATTGTAAGGTAGGTATTGTGACGTAGTCATGGGAAATCCTTGGGAAGAGAATACCTGGTAAAACATTATTATATCATCATGTAGTTAAGTTACCTATCTTAACACATCCTTTGTCAGTCAATAGTAGATTTGACACTTTCAAATCTCTGTGCACAATGAAGTTAGAGTGCAAGTACTTTAAACCCTTTAGTACTTGTAACATCAGGCATTTGACTTGAGATTCTGTGAAGGGTGAGGACATATTGTCAAGCAGGGATGCCAAGTCTTGCTCACAATACTCCATTGACAGGAAAATACTGAAAATATAAGGTTTTATTAAAGTTAAGAAACACATTCACATACTTTTACACTTATTACTATATTTATGGAGAACTAACAAGAAAACTTGCCTATGGGAATAAATTGTATGTGCTTTTCTGAGGACCAATTTTATTTATCTCAATAGTAAAATTCATAAAAAAAATGTAAACAACTAAACCAATTTTTCCTGTCTTAGAATTTTATACAGCAAACAGAGACAAATAGAGTTTAACTATGCATTTACTAATATTGATAACAATGTTCAAAAACCGAAATATTCGGTCATTCCCAGTCACTACTACCAGTTTCGCCACCACTGGGGGAGACATGCCACCACTGGGGGAGCATGGGACTTTTTTTTAAAGTTTCCATTTGTCACCGGTGGTGGCCACTGGGATTTTGCTTAGAAAAAAAACCCAATCGCCCCCAGTGGAGGCGAAACTGGTGGTGGCGACTGGGAATGACCGAAAATAACTGAAAATTTATAGGAAATTACTTCATAATCAGAAGGGGGGGTGTGGACAAAGGTGTAATCTAACAAAACTGAAAAAAAAACTACTTTTTGCAAGAACATAATTATAAGTTTTAAGTGATGATATTAAATCGACTGATGAGCTTAAGACACGCAAACTTTGATTTGTGTCAAAAATACAGACCCTAGCAAAGGTGTAAGACAGTTCACACACTGGTCCACGATCCGCGACCGGGCGGCGCGGGGCGGCGGATTTTAACGTTGTATGCAAGTACGTCTGTTTAGAAAATCTGCACGGCACCGCACAATGGTTCCACGCCCTGCCGCAGGAAAAAAAATTGTTGAACCAGTGTGAGAATCGCCTTAACTAGCAAACATGCATACATTCCAAGCTTTAACATATTTTGAAAACACTCATAACTCATTTTGAACTTTTTTGTTAGTTAACACCTTTGTCCACTCACCCCTACCTTTCAATTAACATCTAAAACTTGCCACTCACCTTTCCAATGAACGACCCACAAGAACTTCCTTCAATTGCACAATATTCTCATGCCGGCAGGCCATCAGGACTTGTATCTCACGGAGGCCGCTCAGAGGCAGACCATCCTTCTCCACATCCATTCTCACTTTCTTTAGAGCTACTATATTGCCATTTAATTTGTCTTTCGCTCTATCTGTTAATAAGTTAAATTAAGACTAATTATACACTTCTAAATTACTTTAACCAATTTAATTCAGTAAATAATATTTAAATTAGAACTCAGCCATAAAATAGTTTAATTGAATGCATTTTAATAAAGTTCAGAGCGGGTAATTTAAAATAATATGAGCAGCCTTTTTGCTTTAGTCATCCCATGACCACGGCCCCTGGGAAGGTGTCGAAACATGGGGAAATAAAAAAACTGGCCAAGTGCAGACTCACGCACGAAGGGTTCCGTACAAAAAAATACATGTTTGTTGTATGGGAGCCCCTTTTTAATATTTATTTTATTCTGTTTTTAGTATTTGTTGTTATAGCGGCAACAGAAATACATCATCTGTGAAAATTTCAGCTGTGTAGCTATCACGGTTCATGAGGTAAAGCCTGGTGACAGACAGACAGACAGCAGTCTTAGTAATAGGGTTCGGTTTTTACCCTTTTGGTACGGAACCCTAAAAACAATAAATCCTAACTAAATAATTCCAAAATAACACCTGAATTATTAATGACTTGTAATCCATATAAAATGTTTTATTTGTGAATATTAATACTATTTAAACCTATTTAGTAGTCTTATTTTATTATTAGTTACTGTGCTCATAAAATCCAGGAATAATTACCAATTACTTACTTTAAAATCATGCAAATTATAGCAAATTCTTTAAGAAAGATTGAAAGATAAAATGTGTTATCTCAATTACTGAATTCTATAGTTATCTGTCCATGTTGTCGATCCTTAATTAAATTCTATAAAAAAATACTTTATGATTATGAGAAGGAAAGAAAGGAGCTATACTTACATACAATCCCATAAGTTCCTTCACCAATACGATTAAGTTTTTCAAATTCACCAACAAATCTGCATCTGCCGAGCTAAAGACAAATATATTTTTTAAGATTTAAGACGACCATCCGACCGATTTTAAAACCTACGTTTTCATTGAGAGTAGGTATAAAAGAAACAGTTATTATTAATTAATGTTTGTTTATCATTAGCTTCATTACATTCTCAAATGAGGTTATGTTAAACTTACAATGTCTTTTTCGGGGATTTCCATTGTTTTCCCAGTCCTAAACGATATCAGCACACCTTTGCGGGCAGCTGGTCCCGTGGGATCAGTAACATCTTGACTGGATGGTTTCTCAGAATCTGTAAAGAAGCGGTCTAGTATCACATTGAGACCCACAAAGTACACTTTTAATAACTGACAAGCTATCTTTTTCACATACTTTGAGACATTTTAATATGAAATAATATATCTTTAATAAGAGGTATCACTTGTAGGAAAATTGAATAGGTATTTATTTATATAAATCTAAGCTCAAAATTCAAATCAATCAAACAAACAAAGCACCACCACACCACACTCACAACACACAAAACACAACAAAGGTTATATTCCGAATCACGATAAAATCGATGTCAGCGCTCACGTTATCTGTCAAACCCATACAAAATCACCGACTCGGAACGCATTTTAGTGCGCTGTCATCGATTTTAGTGTGATTCGGAATGCAGCCAAAGGCTGCAGACATGCTGCAGACAGGCTGCGGTTTGACAGATAACGTGATAGCCGAGACGCCAGGCCTTCAAAATTGAAATCCCGTCGGACAAGCGAGTGCACTACCGACAACTGGTATCATTGTCTTCAGCATGATCTCCTGAACAAGAATATAGCGGTTGTCGCATTATAAAGTGGTGGAGGGGGAAGGGGGGGAGGGAAATGGTGCAAAACTCGGGTATCAGAGTTTGGCTAATTTCTCAATCACCACTTGTCCGATTTAAACAAATAAGGTGCCATATTGTAGGTAGATTAAACAATGGTTTTTGTAAATACTATAGTTTATTAAATAATTAGAAAAAATACGAATTTCAAATAATTTTTTTTTTTTGTTTTGTAGAATTGAAGCAGTAAATTGAAATAAAATACTTTGTAATTAAAACTATAAAAATTTGCTCCAGAAAAAAAATATCGGTGAATAACCCAGTCATTCCCCTATATAGAATAATAAACTTTTTAAAGATTTTTGTCTAGTAACTGGCTAAAAAAAATTTTTTTGTGTCGCGTGGCGAAATTTTCTCTTCCATTTTTTTTTCTAAAATCCTCTACAGAATTAAAACTATGAAGATTTGACTCAGAAAAAAATAGTGGTGAAAAGCCTAGTTATCCCATTATATAGAATAATAAACTTATCAAACATCTTTGTGTAGTAATTATGTTTAAAAAAATGTTTTTGTTGCGTAGCGAATTTTCTTTATAATTTTTTTTCGAAAATCCTCTACAACATTAAGACTATGAAGATTTTCCCCATAAAAAAATGTATTAAATAGTTCAGTTATTTTACTATATAGAATAACAAACTTTTTAAACATTTTTCTCTAGTAACTGTGTTAAAAAATGTTTAGTGTTGCGTGGCGAAATTAACTCTACCATTTTTTTTTTCGAAAATCCTCTACAGAATAAAAACTATGATGATCTGCTCCAGAAAAAAACTGCTGGTGAATAGCTTAGTTATTGCACTATATAGAATAATAAACTTGTCAAACATTATTGTCTAGAAATTATGTAAAAAACTTTTTTTTGTCGCGCAGCTAAATTTTCTCTAACATTATTTTTTTTCAAAAATCTTCCACAGAATTAAAACCATGAGGATTTGCTCCAGAAAAATAAAATAGTTAATAGACCAGTTATCCCACTATATAGATTAATAAAATTATCAAACATTTTGGTCTAGTAACTGTGTTAAAAAATGTTTTGTGTCGCATAACACGGTGGACCTGCAAAGTTATGTTTAAATGAGTTTGCACGACACAAAATATTTTTTAACACAGTTCCCACACAAAAATGTTTGACAAGTTTATTATTCTATATAATGAAATAACTGGCCTATTTACTACTATTTTTTTTCAGGGGTAAAACCATGAGTTTTAATTCTGTAGAGGATTTTCAAAAAAAATGGTAGCATAAATTTCGCTTCGCGACTAAATAAATATTTTTTTAACATAGTTACTAGACAAAAATGTTTAACATATTTATTATTTTATATAGTAGAATAACTAAGCTATTCACCAATATTTTTTTTCTGAGGATATTCTTCATAGTTTTAATTCTGTAGAGGAATTTCGAAAAAAAAGGTTGAAAAAATTTCGCCTTGCGACCCAAAAATTTTTTTTAGCATAGTTACTAGATAAAAATGTTTCACAAGTTTATTATTCCATATAGTGGGACAACTGTGCTACGTGCAAATATTTTTTTTCTGGGGCAAATCCTCATAGTTTTAATTTCATAGTACTTTCTTTTAATTTACTGCTTCAATTCTACAAAACTAAAAAGCTTTTGTTTGAAATTCGTCTTTTTTCTATTTTTGTAATAAACTTTAGTATTTATAAAAAACATTGAAAGGTAAAATTTGTTGTTACGGATATTATCTACTATATAACACCTTATTTGTTTAAATCGGACAAGCGGTCACTGAGAAATTATCCAAACCCTGATACCCGATTTCCGCATATTTTCCCTCCCCTCCCTCCCCCCTCAACCACTTTATAATGCGACAACCCCTATATTCTTGTTCAAGAAATCATGCTGAAGACAATGATACCAGTACCTTGATTACGTAAAGCTGTTGCTAACAATTCTCGATTGAAATCGATTGAAAGAGCAGTTGTATTGCTGCTTTAGTTAAGATAGTTGTCACATTGGTTCTAACTAAAGCAGCAATGTAACTGCGATTTCTGTCAGAGTTGATTGCAACAAAATTACAAAATCACCCCCCAGGGGGCATTGGCGGATCCAGGGGGGGGGCCAAGGGGGCCATGGCCCCCCCCACAAGACCGACTACCTATGCAGATAACATTGAACTTGCATAGAAAATTAGTTTTGATTAGATTTATTACCTACTTTTTAAATTCCTATTTTTTATGTTTTATGTCTGGTAGTGTCAGTTCCTTTTTATTTTATTTTTTAACCATAAAACGTGGCCCCAGTATCAGTAGGGTTACCATCTGACAGGCATTTGACAAACATTTTATGGTTTCGTTTTCGATTCGAAAGGCGGGCTGGCGAGACAGGCATTTTTTAATTTCGCGGGTCTCGCTGTGAAATCTCGCATACATGCTCCAATCACGCACGCCTTGCTTTGAAAGCTACTCGTCCGCCCAGATGAAACCATATATAACAAGATTAATGGATGAAATTAGCTAAAAATATGACGCTGCGCGGGCCCCGTTTTTTTACTACAGACAAGATTAGTAGATGAAACTGACTAAAAATCGCGCTGCGCGGCTTTTTTTTTTTTTACTAAAGACAGACAAGATTGGTGGATAAAACTAAACAAAAATCGCGCTGCGCGGCCGTTTTTTAATAAGTATTATAATAGGCAGGTAAGAGTACAAGATTAGTGGATGAAACTGACTAAAAATGGCGCTGTGGGGCCGTTTTTCACTATAGATAGACAGACAAGATTAGTGGATGAAACTGACTAAAAATTGCGCTGCGCGGCCGCTTTTTTTTACTATAAACAGGCAAGAGTACAAGTATAACGATTGAAACTAACTAAAAATGGCGCTGCGCGGCTGTTTTTTTAACTAAAGACAGACAAGATTAGTGGATGAAACTGACAAAAAATAGCGCTGCGCGGCCGTTTTTTTTACTATAAACAGGCAAGAGTACAAGTATAACGGATGAAACTGACTGAAAATGGCGCTGCGCGGCTGTTTTTTACTAAAGACAGACGAGATTAGTGGATGAAACTGACTAAAAATCGCGCTGCGCGGCCGTTTTCTTTTACTATAGGCAGGCAAGAGTACAAGCTTAGTTGATGAAACTGACAAAAAAAGGCGCTGCTTGGCCATCTTTTTAACTATAGACAGACAAAATTAATAGATGAAATGAAACTGACTAAGAATTGCGCTGCACGGCCGTTTTTTTACTATAGACAGGCAAGAGTACAAAATTAATCGATGAAACTGCCTAAAAATCGCGCTGCGCGGCCGTTTTTTACTTTATACAGGCATTTTTCTGAAAAATCAGGCGTTTTGTGCATCCTAGTCAGGCATCTTCCCTTTCATAGATGGTAACCCTAGGCCCGAGGCTCCAAGGGCCCCCCCCACATTGGAATCCTGGATCCGCCCTTGCCAGGGGGGTGATTTTGTAATTTTGTTGCAATCAACTCTGACAGAAATTGCAGTTACATTGCTGCTTTAGTAAGAACCAATCTGACAACTATCTTAACTAAAGCAGCAATGCAACCCCCCAGGGGGGTGATTTTGTAATTTTGTTGCAATCAACTCTGACAGAAATCGCAGTTACATTGCTGCTTTAGTAAGAACCAATCTGACAACTATCTTAACTAAAGCAGCAATGCAACCGCGCTTTCAATCGATTTCAATCGAGAATTGTTAGCAACAGCTTTACGTAATCAAGGTACGGGGGGGTGATTTTGTAATTTTGTTGCAATCAACTCTGACAGAAATCGCAGTTACATTGCTGCTTTAGTTAAAACCAATGTGACAACTATCTTACTTAAAGCAGCAATGCAACCGCGCTTTCAATCGATTTCATTCGAGAATTGTTAGCAACAGCTTTACGTAATCAAGGTACAGTTGTCGGTAGAAAACTCTCCGGTCCGACGGGAATCGTCATTAGACGACTTTCTTTAAAGCATCTTGTCTTTTTGACAGTTAAACGTGATAAAACGCTATATCACGCGATATAAATCGGTCATGCTAGGCAGGCTGAAGGTCGAAACAAATTATCGGACGCGGCTTATGGACGCGGCTTACTGCCGCGGCTGATAAGTGTGCACACTCTAATTACATCCTGCGTGCCGTGGTCCTTCTGTAACTTCTATATTTTTTGTTATCTGTCAACAATTCGTGAATATCTGGGACTATGAAAATACACTGAAGGTCCAAACAAATTATCGGACGCGGCTTATGGACGCGGCTTACTGCCGCGGCTGATAAGTGTGCACACTCTCATAACATCCTGTGTGCCAGATAGCTATCGGACGTCCGATGACGTCATATTAGTCTATGGTTACGTCCGCGACCTACTACATCCGATAGTTTGCACACCTCAGATCAGCCGCGGCAGTAAGCCGCGTCCGATAATTTGTTTGGACCTTGAGGTGTGCAAACTATCGGATGTAGTAGGTCGCGGACGTAACCATAGACTAATATGACGTCATCGGACGTCCGATAGCTATCTGGCACACAGGATGTTATGAGAGTGTGCACACTTATCAGCCGCGGCAGTAAGCCGCGTCCATAAGCCGCGTCCGATAATTTGTTTGGACCTTCAGTGTATTTTCATAGTCCCAGATATTCACGAATTGTTGACAGATAACAAAAAATATAGAAGTTACAGAAGGACCACTCCCGCCTTCCGTGAAAATTGTTACCTAAAGTTGCCGGACTTACTAGGGTTGCTACTATATTGATTCTGAATGAGTGAGGGAGGCCCTTGGTATCTCAAAATAAAATATAAAATACTTAATTAAAATATTCGTTATTATTTTTAAATCAAGAAAGCGTCATTTAACACGTTTTAATTAGTTCGCTTTCTTGTTTGTTTCTTTATGCTTTTGTTCGCAAAAGCAAAAGATTTTATACTAGCTTTCCGATGAGCTAGAGACATGAAATTTTGCACAAAGATCAGAACTGGGAAAGTATATGTCGTAGGATAATTGTACAAATAGGATTTTTACAAAAATCCTAGTATGATTGTAAAATACCGGATAATTAGAATCTAAGACAGATTTTTGCAATCGTCCGAGTGATGTTTAGGATTTTTACAAAAATCCAGCGTATCTTAGGTAAATCGCCAATGACCATCACTTTGCGCGCGCTGATTGGCTGACGTTAATGTTATGGAATGACGGATGCTCTGATAGGCTAACGGCAACATTTCTGCGTCCATTGTTATTATTGTGATTATTGTCAAATATTTCTTCAGCGTTTAGTTCTAATTTTACGTATTTTATTTAAAAAAAGAAAACTGAGTGCTCAAATCTATCAAGAGACATTAATGTACGATGAGTGAAGTGAGTGAATTGGATATTGTTGGAATTGGATGGAGTGAGTAATTGGAATTACACTATTATGGTGTCATTAAGCTGATCTGATGATGGAACCGGAAGAAAGCCTCAGCAACTCTGAAATAAAACTGTAGCTGCAGCCGCAAAGCTGCAATACATTCATTTTTACAACTTCATCGGAGTTTAATTTCAGGTTAGAAGATAGAAACCTCAGAGCTCCTAAGCCGACTAAGCTAGAAGCCTAATCCAAGATCCTCTAAAGTGGTGACACCCTAGTTTGAATTAGCAATCTTCAACAAAGAAAATCATCATGCCAGGAGATACTGAAGACCCCTGTGCTCAAACCATCGCCAAGTCCACGGTATCAAGCCCCACCGAAGTCGCCGGCATCTCACTTTCCATGCGCGTTCCACCATTTTGGCGCGACAGACCAAGGCTATGGTTCATCACATTCGAAGCTGCCACCCATGAACTGAAGAAAGGACAAACGCAGCTGGCACAAATGGTCATCGCTCAACTTGAAAAACAGGACATCGAACAAATCAGCGATCTGCTCTACAACCCACCTGTGGTGGATTGTAGGTTCATGTAGTTTCTATAGCCTTTATATTTCTATCTCTATCTTGTCTATTTTCTGTTTTCCTTTGTTACTACTTCTTGTCAAAAGAGAAAATTGTGTGCTTTCGAAATATACTCGTATCTCTGCCGAACAGTCGCCTTGTTTATTAGTTAATACCTTTACAGTCCCTTTCCCTTACACCACCAGCTGAAAAATATTACGACGCTCTGAAGAATCGATTGATTTCCGTCTACGAGGAATCCGAAGGAAGACAGTTCCAGAAGCTGCTTTCAGAAATGGAACTCGGAGAGCAAAAACCATCTCAACTACTTCGTCGTATGCGAGACCTTGCTCGCGAAAAAGTGCCCGAGTCAACCCTCCGTCTCATGTGGATGAATCACCTACCTGCCCACGTGAGATCGGTACTCGTCGTCAGCGATAACATAAGCAAAACCGCCGCTCTGGACGAACTTGCACTTCTCGCCGACAAAATGCTGGAACAAACGCAAGAAATCAGCGCCATGTCACAAAAACCATCAAGCCACGCCTCATCACGTCAAGTTCAAGCCCCACTGTAAGCCCAAGCACAAGATACTCAATTCCTGATCGAAGAAATCCAAAGATTGTCACTCGAAGTTGCTTCCCTACGCTCAAGACCGCCTTATCAACACGGACGTTCACGCTATGACCGACGTCCGCAGCGCTCTCGCTCTAACACACGTTCGCCATCTCGCTCACGTTATCAACGCTCCGAACAGTCGTCGCGCAACTGCTATTACCACAACCGTTTTGGAAGAAACGCACGAAAATTCCAACCACCGTGTGCATTCGACGACTCGCAAGCAAAACAAGAAAACAAGAAAACGTTAGATGAGGCGGGATTAGGGCTTGCAAATATTCGACGAAATCAATATTTGAATATTCGAAATTTTTTTGAGGAGGTATTCGAATATATTCGAATATTATTCGAATATTTCTGTTAAGTAAAACAGGTGGTCGTAATTATTAAATATTGTTTATTTTTTAAATTAAACCAACGTTAAATGCTTCGTTTAATAGGGCGCATTTTGTAAGATTTATCATCAATTGACTTTTGCATTCGCCCCACAGTTTTAGGTGTAAAACTTCTTAATAGGGCCATAAATCTTTACGTGGGTAATTATTTTATACTTATTAGTCCGTTTTTATAAGTATGTTTTGACTTGAGTCCGATTTATATACTTTTTAGTTCGTTTTTAAAACGCGTTTTTTTTGTTTTTTTGTCAGTAAATATTTATTTTTTGCTTTTTAGTCTAATCTGTGCTTTTTTCTCTGGTGCTTTCCGACTTCACCATCACACCAGGGTTTGATACTATTTTTCAACAGAGTACTTGTCAAGACGAATCAAACAACCCAAAACTCGATGAATTTGTATGGTTTCTTTTTTTTATCGGAAACTGGGCAGGCATTTGACTACCATCATCTTGCTTGGTAAACAGGATGTGGTGTAAGGTGTAGCACACTTGCCCAAGAAATGCCTATTAAATGTTACCTTGAAGAGACAAAGGTTGTAACTATCGGGGAACATATGAGTAGCAGCGCAATCCATTCTTCAGCAGTCAAATGTATTGGCAAAGCGCTTGGTACGGACCCTTGTAACATCTACTATGTAGGGTGATATGCTAACCTGCGTCTCGTACCCCGATGGTGGAAAGGGGCTAGAGGAACAAGCTTGTGCAGTTCCCTGGCACTCTTTAACTTTGCGACGGTGACTAAGGCTCTGAAGTTCCGCCGCGGCCAATTTTGAGTTGCCGATGAGCCTCCTGGCTTTCAATCTGCTTTCAATTGATTCAGGAAGTTTAAGCTGATACTTAGCAGAACCATCCCACCGGTGACAACAGTACTCCATGTTTGGACGAATCTGCGCGTTGTATAACAGAAGCAGTTGGTTGGGTGAGAACTGAAAGGTACCGCTTAGCCCGTGAGAGGGTGGAATTTAATACAGAATTCCTGTGGTTTTCTTCCGGCTCCATCATCAGACCCTGGACACAATTTCCCAACAGAATACTTGTCAAGATGAATCAAACGAGCCCTGACTCAATGGATTTATATGGTTTTATTACAGAGTGTGAAACATGGGCACTGACTCAAAAAGACTATTTGAATCTCAGAACATGCCAGAGGCACATGGAAAGAAGCCTAATAAGTGTAACGCTGAAAGACCGGCCAAAATCAGAGGAAATGAGAACAAAAACGAAAGTAGAAGATATAATAAGGAAAATAAGACAGTTAAAATGGCAATAGGTGGGTCATATGGCAAGAGAAAGCAAGAAAAAACCGGCCAAGTGCGTGTCTGGCCACGTGCAGTAGGGTTCCGTAGTTACCTTATACCATACCATATTGAATACCACATTCATTTTTCGTCGTCAAAAATAACTTTGTTTTTCATAGTGTTTGTATGAATGACAAAGTTATATTTGCGGTTTTGGAAAATGTGCTATATCTCTAAAAGTTATCAATATATCTCATTCAAACTAATTTTCGTTGAAAGTATTTATTAGGATCTACAGATTTTTCACTCTTTTATTTCAAAAGTTAAAGGGGGGGGGACACACATTTTACCACTTTGGAAGTGTCAATCGGTTGACTTTGAGAAAAAATCGTTTGAGAAACCTCAATGTCATTTTTAAAGACCTATCTATAGACACCCCACACGTATAAGTTGGATGAAAAAAAAAAATTCAGTTTCAGTTCCATGTATGGGGAGCCCCCCCTTGATCTTTTATATTTTTATTTTTATGTCAAAATCGTAAAGTGGTTCACAGAATACATCAACCTACTAAGTTTCAACTGTGTAAACTTAATAGTTTCTGAATAAAGTGGCTGTGACATACGGACGGACAGACAGACAGACGGACAGACAGACATGACGAATCTATAAGGGTTCCGTTTTTTGCCATTTTGGCTACGGAACCCTAAAAATGGATCAAAATTATAACAGAGAGACGGAAAAGGAAAAGAGGAAGACAAACCAAAAGATGGGCAGATGATATTATGAAAACTGGAGGAACACTTTGGACGCGAAAAGCAAGAGATAGAACAAAATGGAAACAGCTGGAAGAGGCCTATGTGTTGCAATGCAAGACACGATGCTCACTAACGCCAAGAAGAAATAAAATGTATTTTGTTAATTATTAGTGCCAATGTTTAAAATGTTTGTGTTATTTGCTTAGTGTCAGCAATAAAGTAAAGTATTACAGAGTTCCTGTGGTCTTCTTCCGGCTCCATTATCCGACCCTGGCCACTATTTCCTTACAGAGTACTCATCAAGACAAATCAAACGAGCACAAACATGGGGTCACATGGTTTTATTACAGAGTTCTTGTGGCCTTCTTCCAGCTCCATCACCAGACCCTGGAAACCGTTACCCATCTCCTTTTAGAGTACTAATCAAGACGAATCAAACAAGCCCAAACCAGATGGGGTTGCATGGTTTTATCACAGAGTTCTTGTGGCCTTGTTTCGGCTTCATCAGACCCTGGACACTACTTCACAACAGAGTACGTGTCAAGACGAATCAAACGAGCCTAAACTCGATGGGTTTGTATGGTTTTATTACAGATTTCCTGTGGCCTTCTTCCAGTTCTATCATCTGGGGCCCTATTTTTGAATCGCTCGGCTGGCGTCGAGCGCTCTTTTCTACTGATTTTCGTTCGACATCTCATACATTTGAGTTGATTTGTCGAACGAAAATCAGTAGAAACGAGAGCTCGACGCCAGACGAGCGATTCAAAAATAGGGTCCCAGGTCAGCTCAATGACACTATAATACTTTATTGTCTTCCTGTTCTGACCTATGTTTTAAGTTTAAAGTCTTTTGCTCATCGGGAACTAGATTAAAATCGTTTGCAATTTGTGGACAAACAAACAACATAGCTAAACAAATAAATAAACGAGAAAGTGAACGTTAACGATCGCTTCATTCTATGCTCACAAATGCTATTCGGGTTTTTAATTAATGTCTTTTGCCTAAATCTAACAAAGTAAAAAATATTCGAATATTCGAATTTCACCGACTTTAGTATTCGAATACCAAAATAAGGCGAATATTCGAATAATTCGAATATTCGATTTGCAAGCCCTAGGCGGGATCCGACGTTCTAGGCAAATCATACTGTCTCTTCGTATCCGACAAGAAATCAAGACTGAAGTTTCTCATCGACACTGGTGCCAACGTCTCAGTCATTCAACGGAAGAGAGGGTCAACAATGAAGCCACTACCAGTCAACTTGTATGCTGCTAATAACACCACTATAAGTAATTACGGCGAACAAACACTTGAACTGGATCCGAACCTACGAAGACCGTACAAGTGGAAATTCATCATCGCCGACGTCAGCAAGCCAATCATCGGAGCCGACTTTCTCTGTCATCACGAACTTCTCGTCGACATGAAAAACAGAAGATTGATTGATAATATCACCAAGCTATCAATCCACGCTCCCGGCTGCTACACCAACATACCTACAGTACGCAGCATCGACCTAGAACAGTCATACCACGACATTCTCAACGACTTTCCCGGCATCACACGTCTCACCTCAATGAAGCTCACACCGAAACATAGAGTGGAACATCACATTGAAACAACCGGACAACCGCTGCACAGCCGCGCTCGACCCATTCCACCACACCGCTACGAAGCCGTCAGAAAGGAATTCGAATCCATGATGCAGCAAAGCCTATGCAGACCAAGCAAGAGTACCTGGTCCAGCCCACTTCACGTTGTGCCGAAGAAAAACGGAGACCTGAGAGTCTGTGGAGACTATCGCCGACTAAACACCATAACCAAACCAGACCGATACCCGATACCCAGAATCAAGGACTTCACCTACCAACTGGCTGGCAAGACCATCTTCTCCACTTTAGACCTGAATCGAGTCTACTCACAAATACCGAACAAAGTAGCCGACATAGAGAAGACAGCCATCATAACTCCATTTGGATTATTCGAGTGTCCTCGAATGTGCCCAGGTCTGAAAAACGCAGGTCAAACGTTCCAGCGATTCATCCATGACGTACTTCGAGGACTTGACTTCGTTTTCCCTTTTGTGGACGACCTCCTCCTAGCTTCAGAATCAGAAGAGCAACACCGAGAACACCTACGCACCGTACTACAACGTTTAGAAGACGCTGCTCCATCAACCCGTAAAAATGTGTTTTCGGCAAGAAGTCAGTCAAGTTTCTCGGCTACGAAGTATCATCCACCGGCATCATTCCACCTCAAGAAAAAGTAACCACCATCACTGAATACCCAAGACCGAAAACCATTCAGCAGTTACGTACTTTTCTCGGTATGATCAACTATTATCGAGAACACATACCGAACGCCGCATCACTTCAAGCACCGCTCAACCAATACCTACACAATTCAAAAAAACGCGACAAGACAGAAATCCAGTGGTCAACCGAAGCAATCCAAGCATTCGAAAAATCCAAGACATGCCTACAAAACGCAGCGCTACTACTAGCACATCCACAAAACAACGTACCGCAAGCACTATTCTGCGACGCATCAAACACATGTGCGGGCGCCGTTCTGTAACAATATGTCAACAATAACTGGCAACCACTTGGATACTACTCAAAGAAATTTTCCGCTACGCAACAAAAGTATAGTACCTACGACAGGGAATTACTTTCCATCTACATGTCAATGAAGCATTTTCGGAAGATGTTCGAAGGAAGAGAACTAATAGTATTCACCGATCACAAGCCATTGACCTACGCACTTCAAAAACCAACATCGGACAGCGAAACTCCACGTCGCGCAAGACAACTTTTATTCATCGCCGAATTCACCACCGATGTTCGTCATATCAGCGGGAAAAACAACATCGTCGCCGACGCACTATCACGCATCGAAACCATCACTTGTCCGACATCAATAGTACTGCAATCAATAGTAGTTGCACTACGAGCAACTATCAACAGCCCAACAACAAGTTCCGAATTACCTACTCTACTTCAACAACGAAACCTGCAAATCAAGAAAATCAGAATACCTAACACCGACTGCGATGTCTACTGCGAAACATCAACATCAAACATACGTCCGTATTTACCTACTAACTTTCGCCGCATCGCTTTCGACGCCGTGCATAAGGTCAGTCACCCCGGAACGCGGACGACACGAAAACTTGTTCAAGAACGCTACTTTTGGGCGTCAATGAACGTGGATATCGGCAACTGGGCGAAAACCTGTTTATCCTGTCAACGTGCGAAGATACAGCGTCACACGCAATCAAGCTTATCGAAATACGCCGCCTGCGACAGATTACATCATTTAAATCTCGACATCGTCGGTCCGTTAAAAACAAGCGAAAACGGATATCGATACCTACTCACTATGATCGATCGCACTACGCGCTGGCCCGAAGCAATACCTATCAAGGAAATAACAAGCGAAGTCGTCGCCGCCAACGTCTACAACGCCTGGATAGCAAGATTTGGTTGCCCAAAAACAATAACAACCGACCAAGGCCGCCAATTTGAAAGTCAGCTGTTTCGCGCGCTTACGCATCTACTTGGCGCCGAAAAAACAAGAACGACCGCTTATCACCCGCAGAGCAACGGAATCATCGAACGCTGGCACCGATCACTGAAAGCCGCACTGATGTTTCGTCTCGAACCGAATATAAAATGGCTCGACGAACTGCCCACCGTGCTCATAGGACTCCGTGCAGCAATCCGCACCGACACCAACACAAGCGCCGCACAGCTAACCTACGGACAAGCTCTACGCCTTCCCGGTGATTTCATCACGCCATCACCGTCACCAAACATCAACATGAATCAAGATTTCGTTCAGCAACTGCATACGTCAATAACCGCACTCACGCCGACATACCTACCGCATAGCAACAAGCGAAATATGTTCGTGCACACCGACCTAGCAACATGTGATTCCGTATTTCTACGAGTCGACGCCATACGAAAACCTCTTCAACCACCGTACGAAGGACCGTATCCAGTTTTGAAGCGCAACCACAAGTTCTACGAAATTCAACTACCCGGACGAAAAGCTACAGTATCGATCGACAGATTGAAACCGGCGTACACAACGAATACCGCGCCACTTGACAACAACACCGTCAACACTGCGCCGCATAGCAACACCGCAACCGCAACAAACACAAGTCCTACGCCGAGCCCTCTAACGACGCAAGCTGAAGATCCGACGGAGCGAAGATCATGATCCGGCAGGAGGATCAACCTTCCCGTACGCTTCGCTTGAGGGGGAGTCCTGTAGCTGCAACCGCAAAGCTGCAATACATTCATTTTTACAACTTCATCGGAGTTTAATTTCAAGTTAGAAGATAGAAACCTCAGGGGCCCTATTTTTGAATCGCTCGGCTGGCGTCGAGCGCTCGTTTCTACTGATTTTCGTTCGACAGCTCATACATTTGAGTTGATTTGTCGAACGAAAATCAGTAGAAACGAGCGCTTGACGCCATCCGAGCGATTCAAAAATAGGGTCCCAGAGCTCCTAAGCCGACTAAGCTAGAAGCCTAATCCAAGATCCTCTAAAAAACCATACAAGCCTATCGAGATTGGGCTCGTTAGAATTGTTTTGACAATTACTCTGATGGGAGACGAGGTCAAGATTCTGATAATGAAGCCGGAAGAAGGCCAAAGGAACTCTGTATTGAAACCATGCAACCCCATCGAGTTTTATTTGTCTCTTGACTAGTACTCTGATGCGAGATGGTTTCCAGGATCTGTGATAGAGACAGAAAAAGGCCACAGGAATTCTGTAATGAAACTATACAAACTCATTGAGTTTGGGCTCGTTTGATTCGTCTTGACGAGTACTCTGATGGGAGACGCTTTCCAGGGTTCCGAACTTGGCTGGCACCCTGACGTGCGTGTGTTAAAAAAACTTTGTTAGGTACTGCAAGTAAAATGTTATTTGGGATTTAAAATAATAGGTCTTCACCTATGAAATTGCCGTATTGCAGTACAGACTTTTTCAAACAAAAAAAAATTTTGATTGGCTATGAATTCTAAATTCAAAATAATTTTGTTTTAAAAATATGACATTCTATTTACAAAATCAGTCTTTTGTTTATTGATTAGCGTTGTATTTTCATTACATTTCAAAATTTTTCCTCATAATGGATACTTCGAAATTTCATGTTATTATGGAATATGAGTTCCGTCGTGGCACCAACGCGGCACAAACGACACGTAACATCAACGACGTTTACGGAGAGAACTGTACAAACGAACGAACAACCCGTTATTGGTTTGCTCGGTTCCGTTCTGGGAATTTTGACTTGAAAAATGAACCTCGTGGTCGTCCGGAAACTTTGGTCAACAATGATGAATTAAAGGCGATTGTGGAAGCAGATGCATCGCAATCTACAGCTGAGCTGGCAGCAGCTTTTGATGTTAGCATCAAAACAATATTGGTCCATTTGCGACAGATTGGCAAGATAAAAAAGCTTGATAGATGGGTGCCCCACGAACTTAACGATCGCCAGCGCAACATACGCGTCGAGACTTGCCTTGCGCTGCTTAACAGGCACAGAAATGAAGGAATTTTGAAGCGAATTGTTACGTGCGACGAAAAATTGATTCTTTTTCACAATTGAAAGCGCTCAGCAAGTTGGGTAGATCCTGGTTCGGTACCAAAGCAATGTGCAAAACGAAAAATGACCCCTAGAAAGGTGATGGTCACAGTTTGGTGGTCTAGTGCTGGTGTGATTCATCATAGCTTTATACAAAACGGCGAGAGCATTTCTGCAGATGTGTACATTGAAGAACTGACCACAATGATGGCGAAACTCGCACGTCTGCAACCAGCTTTGGTCAATCGGTCGTCTCCACTGCTGCTTCACGACAACGCGCGACCCCATACTGCACAACAGACCGTCTCTAAGCTGCATGAGTTGGGTTTGGAAGCTCTCCCTCATCCGCCATACTCACCAGATCTTGCGCCTACCGACTATTACTTTTTCCAAAATTTGGACAACTTTTTAGCGGGAAAAAAATTCAATCCCCGAGAGGCAGTACAAAACGCCTTTGAAGAGTTTGTTGTCTCCCGTCCAGCTGATTTTTTCAAGAAGGGCATCCATAAACTGCCACAGCGTTGGCAAAGATGCATTGATTGCAGGGGTGATTACTTTTTACTTTTTTTTAATATTATTTAATAAATGATGTCTCTAAAATGTAAGTACCTGTTTTTGACGCTGCCCGCACGCTGACATAGAGAGATACTTAGACTACAGTAGGTACCTACACACTGGCGTTTTACACAAAGTAGGTAGGTACGTAGTTACCATTACCACTTGCCGCCGCACCGTTACGTAGGTGGGTACTTTGTGCTTTTCCAGTGAACGAATAAAATAAGAAACGAAATAAGTTAAAGAAAAAACAAAAGCCCATTTCTGCTGCTAAGTAGGTACTTGTTGTTTGTATATGTAGGTACCTTATGAAACGAATGATTGGTCGTTACTTACAAGCTTGTTCCAAAAAGTACCTACCAATGCCTACAAACTCAAGAAAACCACGTTTTACTTACTTACCTTTCTATATCGTTTGGAAATTTGAAGAACGAGTACCTAAGCTAAGCTAACTAAGCACTTTTTTTTGTTGTGTTTTAGCAACCAAACACACTGTCAACGATTATTCATTTTGTTAACACAAACATTTGACTACAAATTTGTTGCAACTTATGTAAATACGTGACAAACGCCCGCGTTAGCGCTCGCGACAGTCACGACTGAGCACTGTCTAAAACTGCCTGAGAATCTCTGTAAACTCGTAATGTCAATATGTGCGTGCGAAATGGCGCTTTGTTCCGAGTGGGCTCTCTGTCTGGCGGAGCGCCGCCACTACTTACTTTGTGCAGATAACGGCCATTAGTTGCAAGTTCTATGTCTTCCTAATACCAAAAAAACGAATACCACAGAATAAATAATAGTTACCAAAACAATACCTATACTTTATAAAAATAGCCTTATAAAGCCGAATATAGTAGATAGGGACTTAGGGACCATTAAACCACAAAGTAAGTAGTAGCGCAGATTTTACTATGGAACTCTCAAAACGCGAACATCAACTGTTTCATACATTTTGATATTCTCATTATTGTTTTTTGTATGAAACAGCAGTTTTTTTCGCGATTTCAGAGTTGGTCCCATAGTAAAAGTTGTTCAGTTTGATGGTCCTTATCTAACATATTCGGTTTTATAAGGCAATTTCCAAACACCTTGGAATACCTTTTTTAGTACAAAAAAGAATTACATATTATAAAAAAGAAATACAATTACAATACAAAACAAATACCTTTGGTATTCGTTTTTGTCATAGAAACTTTAGAAAGGAATAGATCATTCTGCTGCGACAGAATATATCAACTTATGAACTTACTTACTTGCCTGCGGACAGTGCTGTTTACACGGCGGCAAGTAAGTTGGCGGGGAGCGGAAGACGAAGTGGGAGGGAGTTGCGCGCTACTTGCCTGTCCAAAAAATAGAACCCGATCCTATCCAGCGGCAAGTTGCTACTTACCTGTAAAAGGAGTTAAAATAAAACGTCATGAGCAATTAAAAGTTCTAGTTTTAATTGTATCTCTGTATAATTATTTTTGGTATTTAACAAGAATTCCAAGCATACAATTACTCGATATCATGGGAAAGTACTAGTATTACCAGTTTAAACAGTATTCAATACAATAATACACTGATACCTGACCTTAAGCAGTGGTATCTCTCCAGCAGGAATAGCGTATCGCGACAAATTTATCAAAGTCATCTGGTATTATGACTTTATTTAACAACTTTATTGAAAACACTTATTTCACCGTTCAACCTTTCACTGTGACGACTTGAGCACGACTGAGCGCGCCTCTACCCCGTCACCGCATATTTAAACGTTATGCGTGGCGTGGTAGGGGCGAGCGTGGCGTGACTGGCGTGGTAGGGGCGACTGCAGTCACCCGATTACTACAACTACCGTTTAAGTACTTTTAATGGAATAAACACACAAATTTAGTTGTACTACATGGTTCATCACGAATAATAATTAAAGTAATTTATACAGTAACCTTACAGTCGGCCATCCTGCTAGAGCGAGTCCCATCGCGTAAAACAATATCTTTTATAACTCTGAGTACATCCATTCAATTAGTCATAAAATATTCTTAAATAAAAACATCATTTTATTAGAAGAAAAATAGCAGCCTTCCAACAAAATATTTCGCATTTTTGCGAAAGTCATAATTATTATTTAATTACATTACAAATATTTATTGCATGACACAAAACGTAATTACGTTTTTATTTATACATAAGTAGGTATTCAGAAAACATCCCGTTAGAGAAAGGGTATGTATATAAAGTGACATTTATTTGTCTACAATTAACGTAATTAGATTACTTAATTTAATTAAACTTAAAATTTTACAATTCAATTCAACTCTGTTTACATCAATAAAAATATAGTCGTATGGCATTTCATCCGAGCACGTTATAAACACGAGCAATAGCTTGTTTAACGATAGATTATCAACATCAAAATTCATTAATATAATTACAAGATACTTTAGAAATTAAAAATGAATGTATACCTTAAATAAATTGCTAAGGGGTTAATATTTCATTGCACCGAATTATAAAGATTGCAAACTTAGAAATATTTTTTTATCATTAGCTATTGCAACTTATTTTATTTACTTAAGTCTTAGAATCATTAGTTACGTGTAGGCATTTCAATATTTGTCTCCAATACAAACTTAGTTTAGAAAAATACCTACTAACAACAATCAACAAAAAGTCATCAAAACGCTATAAAAGGCTCATCATTAAAATAGAAAATTGAAGTAATCGTTTCTGTAAATATGTATATATATATATATTACTAAATACTATATTGAATGTAATATCTTTCTCATACCATTTGTAATGCTTGAAATACTTTTATAATTTTTATACCATATTAATTAAAAAATCACGCGCGGCGGCGCTATGGCTATGGGCAGCATTAATTACATGGATTAGACGTTTCAATAAAAATTTGCCCTGAGATAACTTTGGGGTGCACCCAGTGCTTCAATTAGTGTAACACAGTGACAGAAAAAGCATATTTCAGTGACACATGTCATAAACTATTATGATATCCAATAATTTAATCATCAATTTGCAAAAATTTTTCTTTCTTTTAAGTAGTTATTGTACCTACATAACACTTGTACTATTATGTATTTCGTGACACAACTCAGTAAGAGTAAAATTTGTTACTTCTTGAACTAATAAAAAATAGCATTCTACATTACAGCAAGGTAAAAAAAACTTTTTATTTTATTTACAAAGTATTCTGAAGGTCTTTTAAATTAGTAATGGTTTTAAATTTACCCTTACTAATTTAACCAGGTTAACCTTTTGTTTAGTTATATACATTAGCATACTTCCCTATATAATGGATATGTAAATGTAATATGTACTAAAGAGAAGTTTAGATATCGTAGAAGTGACTCCACTATACACACAGTACGTTATGTGGAGGTACCTTCCTTGAATATAACTGCACATTTTAAAAACTCGATCAGAATAAACACTAAGTAATAAATGATTTTAGAAATCAGTATTTTGGTAATCTTACTTCCCATAGCGGGCACACAGAGTCCAAATACAAATCACATTATGTATTATCAATCCATGTACAAAAGTAATTAGCTATAATCCCACACAAGCACCACCCTTACTATCTATCTGGTTTAAGTTTTTTTCCAGTACCTACGGTGCCCAATATAATGTGTTCTAAAAGCAGATTGAATTGTCCTACTAAGTAAGTAGTTACTTCATTCTATCGCGACCCTCAGTCATGAGGAACAAGAAAAATCATGATAAAAGGATTTTTTTTCTTTTTAATATTATTTCATTTTAATGAGGAGCACTGTCATCACCAGGACCGTGCGTTAGTCTACAGAATTACTTAATTGTTTTGTGAAAAGTTTCACCTAGTTTATGGATCGCCTTGAATTTCTCAAATAGAAAAGGCAGGGTAAATTACCCAATTATTGGTATTTAGAGTAATAAACCGAAACAATAAATTTTGCCTATTGATTTTAGTAGCTCTATTTGAAATAAACATAGTGGGTGCTACACGCAACGCAATACACAATACGGATTCTCTCTTTTTTTTTGTATTTTGTATGTATGTCGTTTTAAGCTATTACCACCACACATACACCATCATATTATGTATAAATAAATAAACCCATAGTCCATTCATTAGTACCCTTCAACCTATTATTGGCATGTACCGATCAAATTACTGGTACACCTTACGCCAATAATAATTTAATAGGCAACAGTTAATAAAATTATAGGTATTATTCTCAGTACCTTTATTAAAATATTGGCATGCTTTCACCAAGTACAGGTACAACTTAGAAGTTTTATTTTCGACTATTGGAATAGGGCCAATTTTTTGAAACCTTATAGAAAACTTCATTATTATTTATGAATTATTTAATTTCAAATTTGTCCTGAATACTAACATAGGATTTAAGTTAATTGTTACTAACAAAATGGATTGTAATATCTGAATTATGAAATAAATTATTATTATTATTTCCATTATTTGATTAAAAAAAATACATTAAATGATCATTGAAAATAAGGTTCTAATTTCTCATTAAATATTAAGATAATATGCCAAAACATTATAATTGAGTTTTTTCCATAATTAGGTAACACAGTTTATCGAATAATATTCATGTTTTTTTATGTTAAGTTTAGAGTGCCAACAAATATAAGGGTGTAATAACAGGTCAAGTCACCCCTACATGATTGACGTGAGAAAATTATGTTAAAATTGTAATAATCCGGTATCGGAGATAAAATGCAATGAATACGAAAATAATTATTTTGTCTAGAAATTGTATCATTGATTACGAAATTTCATTTCATTTTTTTCATTTAAAAATTCTTTATTTCATATTATAAACAATATTGTAACAAGTACTAAGATAATACATGTACATTGATTAATTTAAAGATACTTCATTAGGCTTAACTTACCACCTACGAATGCTTTAGAAATATATGTTATTCCACTTTAGTTTTATTATCTTGAAATATTAACACACAGTATTTAAATGGCACTATTCGCAGACAAAAAAAAATCTACAAAACAAAAGTGATTTGCTTATTGCATATCAGATTACGAAATAAAAAGCACAATAGTTTTGTTTTTCAATAACATTTGTAGGAATGTGAAGGAAGAATTAGAATTAATATTAAGTATAGTAAAATTACTGTTGCATTATTGTGTATTATGAATATAGTTTTATTTTAAGATTTATATGTAATTATTTCTTTTATTTATTGTTTGTTCAATTTTTTTCTCTTATCAAATTGGATCAATAATTGTTATCTGAAATAAATGAATTTTATTATTTTTCTTTTACTACCGGTAAACTTCAGTAGAGTAGGTCATTGCTCACAATGGCCATTTAAAAATATATACGCTCAATACACCATTATAAATGGCATCACATTCTATGTTTTACTAATTACTCATTAAATGACTTGGCAACAGATGCACGAGCTGATCATAGTGTAGTAAAATTAATAAGAATAATATTTGAAATTGAATTACTAGTTTATTAAAAGAACGGTAGGTATAGCCATAATTGGTAATAATACATGGCTGGACTCATTGGACTCAATTAGTTGCATTGCAGTAAATACATTTAAAGAGGATTTACATTCAGCATACTTAATTATTTGCTCTTTATTGTACTCACAAAAGAGTTGCAGAGGAGTTATTAATTAAATCATTGTAAGGAGAACTGGATTTATCTTTCAGATAGCTTTCCTGCAGGTTCCAGCAAACCCAGGACATGTTAGGGATTTTTCAAGTAAGTATGGATAAGTTATGTACTGCAAATATCTAGAGTACTTATGTTTATATTGGTTTTAGTGTGCGTTCGTCGCATCTATATCTATCATTTTAACTAAGAAAAATAATATAAACAAAACAGTAAAATAATACTTATAACGATTATAAAACATTCTGATGATTTAGATTTAAAAGAAATGATTATAATAATTATAATCTAGAAAACTTGTTAAAAATTACCTTACGGATGTTCGCAATAATTTTACTTGCTTGTCAAACAATATGGCTAAGAACAGTTATTAAAAAATAAATTTAAGTGGAACAAAATTAAGAGAACTTGCATGAGTTGCATGTTCAAAAACCAAATACATAAACAGTTTTTTTTTCACGCTACATACTTAATGTAGTAGTATGTAGCGTATAGTAGCGTGTAGTATTTAGACTATGTACATCTAACATAGCAAAACGTTTAAATAATATAAACAGGTGGGTTATTAATTAAGATAAAGATTGCTATCAGATTCAAGCCTCGTACGTACTAAAGTCAACCCTACTCTAGATGATTTTATTACTTAGGTATTTACTTCTTACAACAGACAATTATAATTGCATTCACTTGATAATGCTCTGATAAATTTTGAAAAATGAGATATTGAGAAGCAAGCTTCATGTCCAAGAAAAGTTATAGTCTACCTAAGACTTTCTTTATCTTCGAATTATTTATATTATTCTCTTTAAGCATTTGCGTAAATTATACACACTTTTTCTTTATTTAATAATCAATAAAACTAACTTAAATTAATGTTATCAACTCAATCTATTGCAATTCTTTTCAAATAAGTATATTCATCGATGAAGTCTGTCTTAAGCCTAAGTTATGACTCTTGATATCGTATAAACCAGCACGAATGCTTGCGACTGTAGCTGACTTTCAAGCGCCCGCTTCCTTACTCAAGATATTGCCGTCTGAATATTTTACTAGTTGTTACTACGGACGCCTTACGCTCTCACAGCTGCGTCTTAAATTGTACAATTTTGAACAAAGATTACACAGTATTACTTAATTTATCGATCGATATGATAACCAATAATAGACCTATAGTCTCGGAACATAATATAAAAAACGTAGCTAGCTTTCTAGTTATTCTTAATAACAGTTTTTTTTTTAATAAGAAATAGTTTATTTGTTATTAATTAAAAATGTGATAATGCCAATGATTTCGATAATTCTTACTATGAAAATTCCTTCTAGCGTTGTACGGCCTCTCAAGGATGATGCCTTACGTTCTCACAGCTGTATTTTTAAATATATAAACAGCTTATATACGACACACCGAGCGCTTGCGGCTTTGCCCGACTATGTCAGGCTCCCTTCCGCTCCCTCACTCGTGTCGCAAAATATTACGATTCGAAATTGCGTTTGACGTTTTACGCCCTCATAGCTGCGTCTTAATTATATAAACAGAGAAAGTAAATAAGACATACCGAGCGCTTGCGGCTTTGCCCGACTATGTCAGGCTCCCTTCCGCTCCCTCACTCGTATCACTATTACAATTTGAAATTTCGTGTAACCACGTAGTGGACGCTCAACAGCATCAGTTGGAGTCAAAATTGTTGCTATGAATCTTGCACTCAACTTCCAATTTGCGATATGCATTTTTCATTGCTGAAACTTGCACAAAATTTTATGTAATTAATCACTATTTGTCACCCAATAAATTTAGAATGGTCTTATCATATTTAATTAATTGGGCAACTGAATTGTTATATGATTGTAGGTACAGAATCCGTAATCTATGCTCAATATGTTACGTGACACGTGATCTTATTTGTATTCAATGTAAAAAGACAGCAGGGATGGGAAAATGCTAAATTGATCTTAAAAGAACAGTTATTTTCCAACTTTAACTGTAATATTGGTAATATTAGTATTATATCAGTATCAACAAAACGTTTCATGAAAACTAAACCTGTATTAGAGAAAACTATCTTAGAGAGAGAGAGTGAAAAAAAAAATGCTACGTAATCCGCCTCTGAGCACTAGAGTGAATAGTTATAGATGATTAGCACAAAAACAAAAAAAACTTAAGGGTTTTAATGATTTCTATAAATAATTTCTCCCTCTAGTTATTATCATAGTATGCTTACGTGGAATTCTCCATTTTATTTATTTTGTGCGGGCAGGATAAGCGAGAATTCTAAAGAAATCTCGTTTATCTCACTTCTGAAGTTAAAAGGAATTAAAATAAAACGTCATGAGCAATTAAAAGTTCTAGTTTTAATTGTATCTCTGTATAATTATTTTTGGTATTTAACAAGAATTCCAAGCATACAATTACTCGATATCATGGGAAAGTACTAGTATTACCAGTTTAAACAGTATTCAATACAATAATACACTGATACCTGACCTTAAGCAGTGGTATCTCTCCAGCAGGAATAGCGTATCGCGACAAATTTATCAAAGTCATCTGGTATTATGACTTTATTTAACAACTTTATTGAAAACACTTATTTCACCGTTCAACCTTTCACTGTGACGACTTGAGCACGACTGAGCGCGCCTCTACCCCGTCACCGCATATTTAAACGTTATGCGTGGCGTGGTAGGGGCGAGCGTGGCGTGACTGGCGTGGTAGGGGCGACTGCAGTCACCCGATTACTACAACTACCGTTTAAGTACTTTTAATGGAATAAACACACAAATTTAGTTGTACTACATGGTTCATCACGAATAATAATTAAAGTAATTTATACAGTAACCTTACACCTGCTTACTTACTTGCCGGACGGTGTCCACACGTGGTTTCTACTTACTTACTTATTTATGGATGGGTAAACCGGGCTTTAGAGTAATTTTTAACTATGGATGGACTGGCAGAATGCACCCATTTGTTAAAAAAATATAATGCCTCGATTACATATGCCATAGCCTATTAAAGAAGGCTATGCATATGCCAATTTAGCTTCCTAGCTAGCTTCGAGCAACAAAAGGCTTCGTTGTCACGAAGGGAGAAGCCTTAGCGATATTACTCTATTCAAATTATTCTGGCATTTTTTGCGGGGGGGGGGAAATGCACACAAGTGCAGTTCCGCATACCCACATACAAAAACTACACTGTAATGACGACACTCACACATAAAAAATAAAACAAAACAGCAAAAATTTGTGTACGGATGAGTCACACATCAAAATATGACACGTTTTTGACATAAAGGGCTGGGCTCAACTGTCGATGCAGCAATATCGATACGGAAAAAGGAATAAAGGTTACAAACTCAATCATTTTACGATGGGGTGAATAACAACAAAGAGGTCATTTTTATACGCTTGAGCTTTATACAAAAAGCTCGAGAGTGTAGGTGATTGAGTTGGGACTAATGTGTACCCAGGGAAGTTGGGCTCAGGCTGCTGACACTGAACATCGCTCCATGACACTTGACAGTACTGCCATCAAGGGCATATCCAGCTTTTAGTTACCTATTTTTTCTATCAAAAATGTCGCCGTTGTTATTCACCACTCATGTTGCTATTGCCAGATCGAAAGTCCAAAATATCTGGAGAAAATTTGAACATGTTTGATCCATCAAGCAATAGTTATTTTACTTCTTCATTACATGTATTTAATTAAGTTTGTAAATAAAATATCTACGTAACGGTGGAGGTGGTTAATATAGCATCTGTTTACAGTTTCTTCGCAGCACGTTAGGTACCTACGAGTATAATATCGCGCGCGACCTTATATTGTGTTAGTTCGATGAGGACTTTTATGACACAACTAAGTCAATCAAGCTATTTAGCTAAGCAAAGTTAGTGAACGAGAAATATGGCGAAAACAACCTGGCGAAAAACAGAAAACCTCAAATTTATCATAAACTATCGCGAGTAGAACTTCCAAATAACTCTTGAAATGTGAGTGTTTACTAAGCTCATAATAGTATGCTACCAGGGGTCCTACCGCCCAACTCAAAGCGATAGCCAAAGCGAAAGCTAGACTCTATTCGTCCTTGTCATATCATATCAAGATGACAAGGACGGACAGTGCACTGACGTCATAAACCAAAGCCAGAGTCAAAGTCCGTCCTTGTCATCGTGTTATGATATGACAAGGACGGATAGAGTCTAACTATCGCTTTGGCTATCGCTTTGAGTTGGGCGGTAGGGCCCCAGGTTTACAATCGCTGATATCGTTTAGGAGTAATAAAGGATTTTCCAAAAAATTTCGCCCGTTTTATGCATTTTAGAAATTCGTCTAGAAAAAAATTAGCACATGGGAGTTCTCGTCGTGAGTTACAAATAACTAGAACTAACAGATTTTGGAATTATCTCGACGATGTCACTTTTCGGGTTCCAAAATCCACTGTGCGTTAGTCCCGCGAACTAAATTCCCTTTTTATTCACTTGTTGTATAATCTACTATTTCGACATTTATTTCGCGATATCTGTCTCGCTCACATCAGTGCAGAGCAAATCATGCAAAAATCTCGTAAATGAATTTGGCGCAGAATCAGGGCCAGATTGACCAACACTTTATCGACAAACATTATTTAACGGTAACATCACTAAGTTGCCCATCGGCGAGAACTCGGATTTACCTAGCGACAGATCTGAAATTTGTACGGACGAGCCATTTCGCGATATCTGTCTCGCTCACATCAGTGCAGAGCAAATCATGCAAAAATCTCGTAAATGAATTTGGCGCAGAATCAGGGCCAGATTGACCAACACTTTATCGACAAACATTATTTAACGGTAACATCACTAAGTTGCCCATCGGCGAGAACTCGGATTTACCTAGCGACAGATCTGAAATTTGTACGGACGAGCCATGGACTAGCAGACCATGTCACTGAACAAATTTGACAACTAATCAAGAATAAAATATACGAATTTAATGTTTAAATGTAAACAAATAGCAATAATACGATAAAAAATTACTTTTGTGTGAAATGTAAAACCATCTTTTTGTATACTTTATGTTCAAGATCTCTTTTAACAGCAAAAAACTCATCAATTCGACATTTTAAACAGAGCAGCGTTCACATGCGCGACTGGACTCGGTCTAGAAAGAAATCCGGGCGCAAGTTTTACTAACGCGTATGCCCATTTGGGCTTGTACTTCGGCAGAGGGGAAACGCTTCGTATGGCTTCTCTTTCTGTAGAAGCCCGCCTTACTCTAAGCTAGCTAGGAACCAATTTCGGGTTGCCACAATAAAATATTGTAGAATAAGTTCGATTTAAAAATCGAATCTACACTATAACGGAAAAGTAAACATTGTTTAAGAGGGCTTTCCCTAATTTACGCGCTCGGGTTTTAGGTATTTACGGCTCGATCGCCGCGCGAAGTGAGCGCGCGTGTGCGTGTGTGCGTTTCTCCTCACGTACGGCACACAGTTGCTACCATACGCTGCAATGACCGAACGATCTTGATCTGTGTTTATGCCGCGTACAGAGGCCCAGTGGTTCTCTTTGTATTTGCATAAAATTTTAAGGCATAATATGTCATAGCATAATATGATTTCACCGAATGATGTTTACGCATAATATTACTTAGTCATAACAGCTTATGCATATTTTTTTAAGCATGACTACTTTAAGCATAATTATGTTTAAGCATAGCATTATTAACGCATATTTTTAATACGAAACTGAACGACGACCAACAACATGAAATATTTTCAAAAAATATGCAGAATTACAATCATGAACCAAATGTACTTAAGGCTCAATTACATTACACAATTTTAAGCACGCGATTTCAAGACTAAGCATGGTGTAAACGGACTAAGACAGTAAGAATCTTAAAATCGTGCGGCCTAGCCCGCTCGATAATAAGATTCTTAAAATTGTGTCGTCTAAATGCACGCACGATTTCAAGACAGTCTAACTGTACCTACGACGGCACGTCAGACGTAACAGTTGTACTACAAAAACCAACTTTATACCTAAGGCATAAAGGCGTTCTCAAGGTCAACGTGTAGAGGTAATGTGACAGACAGAGACAGACTCTGTCTGACTCGCCACAGATAGACGATACTGCCACAGTACAAGATAAGTTCAAAAAGGAATGTTGGTTTTTTAACACGTTTTCATATGGACGTTTTCTTGTTTATTTATTTATTTATACTAATAATATTTATAAGTAGGTTCGTTTATTTGTTTGTCCGTAATTTTAGAAAAGAGTATTTTATACTAGGTAAGTACCTACCTACCTAGCTTCCCGATGAGCTAGAGACTTGAAACTTATAGGTAGGTAGGTTGTTTTTAACACGCTTTTAGTAGGTCGCTTTCTCGTTTGCTTGTGTGTTTGTTTGTTTGTCTCTCCACAAAGTTTGCGAACAATTTAAACTAGCTTTCGGATGAGCTAGAGACTTGAAACTTTGAACATAGGTCAGAAATGGAAGGCAATGCAATATTATGGTATCATTGGGCTGATCTGATGATGGAGCCGGAAGAAGGCCACAGGAACTCTATGATGGAACCATACAACCCCATCGTGCTTGGGCTCGTTAGAATCGTCTTGATGAGTACTTTAAAGGGAGATGAGGTCTAGGCTCTTATGATGAAGCTGGAAGGCCATGCCATAGGAACTCAATATTGAAATCGTGCAACCCCATTGAATTTGGGCTCCTTTGAATCGTCTTGACGAGTGCTTTGTTGGGAAATAGTGTCCAGGGTCTGATGATGGAGCCGGAAGAAGGACACTGGAACTCTTTAATAAAACCACGCTACCCCATTGAGTTTGGGCTCGTTTGAATCGTCTTGGCGAGTACTCTAATGGGAAATAGTGTCCAAGGATCTGATGATGGAGCCGAAAGAAGGCCATAGGAACTCTATAATAAAACCATGCAACCCCATCGAGTTTGGGCTCGTTTGAATCGTCTTGACGAGTACTTTGTTGGGAAATAGTGTAACGTATAATAATGCGATATCTAGGTAGGTCGATACGTGCGCGACCGACAACAACGACGATGTGCACCTTCTGAGCCGGACGCCGTGGGCGGGCGTGGCGCGGGGTGGGTCACGCTGAGAGGCGGGTGGGTCACGCCGAGGGGCGGGTGGGTGCCGCTGCCGCGGCCCGCGCGCGAGCCATCGCGTTCGCGTTGGTGTGCGGTGCGGTGCGGTGCGGCGTGTGTGTCCGTCGAGTTATTCACAAGAGCGACAGTCTTGTTTTGTTTGATACGATTCTTGCAATTTGCATTAAGTACCTACACATTAGAGGTTTTTATCTGTCTATCAGCCTTTTTGATGTCCCCACTGCTGGGGCACAGGCCTTCCTTATGGGTGGTAAGAAGGATGGGCCACATAACCCACCACGCGGGCCCAGTGCGGATTGGTGGCTGTTAATGACTGCAAATGCAGCCGGGACCAACGGCTTAACGTGCCTTCCGAAGCACGGAGGAGCTCGAGATAATAAATTTTTGGTCACCCATCCCATGACCGACCCTTGCGAACGTTGCTTAACTTCCGCAATCGCTGGGCCAGGCGCTAAACCACTGCGCCACCGAGCTCCTCGCTCCTCCGAGGTTTTTATCTACTTAAATAAAATGATACTAGGTAAATAAACCTACTACTACTTCATAACTTCTAGGTAAAATATATCTATTCGTGAGCCTTTCGAATTTTCAACCTAGTCAGATATTAATGTTATGTAGGTTTCTAATAGGTAGATAAAAGTTGAAAAAAATGATTGATTAATATATAAGTAAGGAGATAGGTACCTACAATTTTATTTGACACGACGACTGCAAATTGAAAATATTTATAATTAACCTCTTAACAAACAATGATTAAAGAAAAGGAATTTGGTATTAGGTAGGTGCTTAAAGAACTAAAACAGAAAATAAAACAAATACAAAAACTACAATGTAAATAACTCCAATACTACGTTGATTGAAAAAGACATTAGAGACTTACTGCCTTCTCTTTTACTATGACAGTAAGCACGGCCGAGCGTGCTAGAAATTGTGTGGTGTAAATGCGCGCATTCTTAGTCGTTTTCAAGACAGTCTTAAAATCGCTTGCTTAAAATTGTATAGTGTAATTGAGCCTTTAGAGAAAAGGTAAATTTTGTGTTTACATTTTATGAAATAATTATCGTGTGTTACATTTAGGGCTTGCAATTCGAATATTCGAATGCTTCGAATATTCGCCTTATTTTGCTATTCGAATACTCAAGTCGGTGATATTCGAATATTTTTTACTTTGTTTGTGACAAAGCAAAAGTCGTTAATTAAATACCCGAATAGCTGAAATACCCGAAAATAAATGTGCTATATCTCGTAAAATACAGTGGCACTAGTTTTTTTTAATTTTGGGTACCATAAAGCACGTACCCGTACGGTACACTGACATAACCACAGCATTTTTTGGCACCGTGGCCGGGCCACGGTCTATGACACCTAAATCAGTAAGTTCTAGATTAAATAACTACTAAATCTGTAATTAGGAATTTATAAATAAAAAATACTAAATCAACGCGTGACAACCCTTACACTATTCCCGAGTCGCTATTCGTCACGCCAACACGGCGGCTTTTTGGACAACATCAATCGCGATGACTGACTGAATAGAATTATCGGCGCTAGACGCCGGCGCTTTACAAATTTCCCATACCTACATTACAATAAAATTACTCAAATTCCGATAGCTGTTCATCCTACGGGTACAGTATTTATACTATGGTCCGTCAGTATTTACCAAAATCCGTGATATTTACTGATCGTGTAGGTAAGTGTATAAACCCATAGCAATAAATACCTACTCACGTACTCAACTAAGCAATAAATAGGTACCAACTCACCCCTACTACCAGGAAAGGCTAGGCGTTCCTTACTAATTATAAATTAGGTATTAGACGATTTCGTCAAATACCTAATTTATCAGTAGATAAGTACTAAGTAGCTAAATGTCATGACTCCATTTTGACGCAGCCCGCCCGCGGTGGCTGTGGCCACAAAATAGGGATTTTGTGCTGTGGGTGTGGCATACTTCGTACACGTTTTTGTTGTTTGCCGCTCGCCGCCCCGCAATCGTTGCCGCTCTCGTCGCTAACGGTTAACATAGGCGTTCCTGGATGAGCTGGGCTTGCTGGAGTAATCCGGCCGCACACCCTCCGATCGAAAAATAGGCGCAATAAACGTCGAGTTGCCGTGAGAGAATCCACCCGCACCCTGATTATCTAAAAAGAAACTATTTAGCGACCGGTTGCATTTGACATACATTGCCACTTTTCTTTGGTATGTTTTTTTTTAACCCAAAAAGAAGTAGCAATGGATCACGATCATCTGTGAACTGCAACCAGTCGCTAGGTGGTTTTTAATTAGATAATCAGCCCGCCGTATTGTTTAGAAGAAGAAGAAGAGAAGTGTCCGCTAGTGGATTTGCCATTTATCTAACCCTGTTAAAAATTAAATAGGTACTAACGCAGCTTCTCTTGCTTTCTGCAAATTATTTTTATTACTTTTTCTTGACTTTTTTGATCCATAATATTTTTTTTCTTTTCTACCCATGTTCTGTAAGGAAAACAAAAATAAGTTTGTAGAGAAAATTGTTATAATTAATGTTAAGTACAGTTTTAATTTTAGTCCATTCAGATTCACAAACAAACAAAATTACTTACGGATCAACATCAATGTTCCAAATTTGGTCGCACTATACTTATTTTATAGAAATATTATTACGCGTGGCACTTGTGCGGCGGCGGGAAGTCAACCGACAAAGGTCTTGCCTCGAAGGGCGCCAGCGCGCGACTAACTTGAAACGCTTGATGCGCCCGATTTTATACTTACTTTGAAAATTAATTTCATAAAAGATTGATGACGGATATTTTTTTTATTTTTACACATTTATAGTACAATCTTTATTCTTACGTAGAAAAATATTTATGTTGCCAAATAACTTCTAGATTATGAGATATAACGTGTTTTCTTGTAGTCATTTTCTCGATTTTTTACTTTCTTAGATGTGATAAAAATACATGTTAATGAACTAAAATTCGAAATTTTCTTAATACAAGTTCAATTAAAGGATATGCCCCTTCGAACGAATACTTATTATTTTCTTGCCTAGTAATAATTATTGGTGTAACATTACTTCAAAGATGAGCCTTCGCCCGTCTTCTGGAAATCGCGCTTTCGAAACCCACTGTTTACGTAGTCAATTATCCAATTGAAACGAATTTTGGTTAATACAGTTTCAATAAAAATATATGATAATTAAGATGGTTGAAGTCAAAAGAAGCTAAAACAATAAATTATGTGACCAAAATCGCTTCAAAAACTCCCAAGTTCTTGATTTACGTATGTAAAATGCGAATGCCCTCTTAAGATTAGAGATAAGAATTGAAAATAAAAAATCATAAAAAATGTTGACCTTTCCGTCATTTGTGCAAATTCACTGTAAAAATTTAACTTATTTATACGAGTGGCAACTCAAAATTGGTTCCTTAAATCGGCGTATGTAATCGAGGCTTAACTCAGCGATTAGCCTGAACCTTGATTACGTAAAGCTGTTGCTAACAATTCTCGATTGAAATCGATTGAAAGCGCGGTTGCATTGCTGCTTTAGTTAAGATAGTTGTCACATTGGTTCTTACTAAAGCAGCAATGTAACAGCGATTTCTGTCAGAGTTGATTGCAACAAAGTTACGTAATTACCCCCCCTATTTCAATTGTCATTTTTGACAGCTATTTGTTTGTGACATTGGCAATTGGTGTCATGCTTCCTCTTTTGTATTTGAATTTTATTTTGATTTTTTATATAATATTTCTCAGCTTTTGAATTCATAAATGGTACTGTACATTTGTAAAATACCTATTAATTACTTAGCAACTATGAATAAAGTTTTCAAACCCTTCGGTCGATTTTGGAGGACTCGCGTGTAAGCTAAAATGGATTGATTAAAATCAAACGAAAGAATGTTTTTATCACCCATCTAGTTAGCTAGACCCAACTATACTAATTCTAGTTTATAATCTAAGCTTTGCTATTTTTATTTGTACGTGTGGTTATTTTGTCATTAACTTTTTCACAGGGCATGCTTAGATTTAGAGTTCACTAGTTTGAATAGACATGCGGATCCCAAAAGCAGTGAATCCACGCATCCAAAGTAGATTGCTGTAAGTCCTGTTTTTTATGTTTATTATATAATTGTTAAAAAAAATTGTATCATTTATTATTGAGGAGTTTTATTCATACTTTACCATTTTTTTAGTAAACGATTTGGAGTTTATGATTTAGTTTTTCCTGAAGAAACTACACCTAGCAGAAAAGTCCCAGAACAAATTGTGCCTCCGGACTATGTAACTGGAAAGTTATTGATACTACCAAAGAAGCCAGAAATAAAAAATGCCGAACAGTTAGAATGCTTGGAAAGAAGTTGTAAATTGGCATATGCAATTTTAAACCAAGTGCAAAGTTTCATCAAGGTATTTACTTGAACAAGTACATATTCCTAATAATCAAACTTTTAGTCATATTAATTTTGCTACCTCCTACCTGGATTACAAAAAGTTTACCTGATTATCTAATAATTATTTATATACTTAACTTTTTCAAATATTGCTAGATATTATTAATCCTTACTTTTTTTTACTCTGACCATGCTGAAAGTATTGAGAATATTAAAGTGTTGTAAAATTACTAATAACTTGTAATAAACAAAAACTTTATAGTTTTAACACCTTTTAAGCCGGGGGTCACGACTGATCAGATTGACGAATTTGTGCACAACTTATCTGTGGAAGCAGGAGCTTATCCTTCTCCACTATTCTACAAAGGATTCCCAAAGAGTATTTGTACATCTGTTAATAATGTGGTAGTTCATGGCATTCCAGACTTAAGACCTCTGGAAGACGGAGATATAGTTAACGTGGATATAACTGTAAGTTGTTTTAAAAATTACTGAGAAAGTAACCCTGTCATAATTTAACTACAGTCTGTGCCAAATGAACTTGCATAAACGGTCATTGCACTCTCTGTACCAATATAACTAATTAGGTACTCAAAAACAAGCTCTAAGAAATCTATGATGTGTATTTTGCTAAAAATAGGTAAAGAAAAGAATTGTTCTAGGTGTCCTTGACCTGCTTAAATTTTTACCTGCTATTGAATTATTTTTATGCTGATAGGTATTTGGAATTCGGGTAACTGAGTTGCAAATATAATATCCAGTGTACTATGAAACGTAAACAATGTAATGTTAGCAACAATTTAGTATGAATAGAATTCTTGGTACAGAAGATGGCATTGACCGCTTTTGCAAATTCATTTGTCACGGACTATATGCTGTTTAATTTTCTAAATACAGGTGTTTTACAAAAAATTTCATGGTGATTGCTCTAAAACTTTTCCTGTTGGAAATGTGGATGATAGAGGCTTGCAGCTTATACAAGTGACTGAAGAATGCCTAGAAATTGTAAGTTCTATTGACATCATTGCTTTTTCACAACCTAAAGAATGAGTCTTCATTTTATAGGCTCTTGGAAACTTTATTAAAGAAGTTACCAATGTTACAGTTAAAGCTGACTGCCTGTTATTTCTTTTATACTTTTTGTTTAAACTTGAGTAAATATTTTTACAGGCTATTAAATCATGTGGTCCAAATGTACCATTTTATGAAATTGGAAATAAAATAAGTAGTCATGCTAAAAGAAATGGCCTTACAGTTTTACCAGCTATTCTGGGACATGGCATAGGAGAATATTTTCATGGTCCTCCAGATATATATCATACAAGTCAGTTGATTTCTAATTTCTTACCTCTTGCTTTCTTAAAAAATAATTACTTGTAAATAGATAAAACTCCATGTTTACAGGGAATCGATACCCTGGTTTGATGAAACCTGGTATTACCTTTACCATAGAACCAGTGCTTTCTCATGGCTCTGAAAAAACAATGTTATTGGAAGATAACTGGACTATCATTACAGAAGATGGTTCTAGAGCAGCTCAATCAGAACGCACAATACTGGTTACTGAAGATGGTGCAAAAATTCTCACCCAATAATCTGTGATATTTTATACTTTTTTTTAGATTAACTTAATATTTTTTGTCTAGAATGCTCAGAGTTTGTTTGTCTGTTTATTGTTGTTATTCATATATTGAATTCATGAAAACAAATGATTGTGTTACCTAATAAATAAAACAATATAGTTAGCGTGTGGTGTTTATTTTTAGCTTAAATAAAAATGTAACTTGATACATTTAGAAGCACAAGCACAATAATTATCACTTATAGTTTGTCAGTCAATAGTAAAGATTAAAGACAGATAATGTGTGGGTAATCATATAACAGGACGAAGGCGTAACCAGTGGGACACAAGACCCCCGGTATCAGGAAAACATTGGGTTCCACCACATCTACTTGCATTAATTTGGTCCCATAAGTACTCCAGCTACGCCTCTGGCAAGGTGCTACAAGTTCCTAACACAAACTTAATTATCTAGGTATATTGAGACTAGGTAAAAGATCTTTCTTTGTTTGAAATAACTATGACTAGATGACCATTAAAATAAATAAACGAAGGGAATCTTCCTGTCAATGTCATATTCCTGCATAATCTTGGCATGTTTGTTGAATTACAAGGAGTTAGCAACAATATCATATAGGATAGGAGATCTGAATATTCTATTCATAATTTTTAAACCACCATTTTAGTAGTGTTTAGCAAAAAGAAACGAGAGTAAACGTCAACTGACGGTATAAAGCCTAGTCGGTACAGCAGGCATTATACCGTCCTTGTAGTCGTGTGATGTGAATGTCAGAACCGCGGGATCATGTCAATTTTGAATATTCTTTATTAATGTCTGTATGTAGTTAATTCTCAATCAGTACCTTTGCTTAGTTAGTACTTTAGTACCTAAACGTGTATTAACTTATTCCTATTTTAAAGTGGGCCGCCATTCTGACGTCAGAACCACGGAGACATTCCCGAATGAACAAAACCCAAAAACTTTTATGATGATTTGAATGCAACAATCATTAGTACTCTATTAGCTCTTTAGAAAAACATTAATACCTACCAAGTTTATAGAATTCGTTTACATTAAAAAAGTTAATAAATGTTAAATGATGGATTCTATACACTTGATATTAATATTTTTCTAATGAACTAATAGAATACTAATAATGTATGTTCTATTCAAATAGATAATTCATGATAAAAGTTTTTGGATTTTATTCAATCGGGAATGTCTCCGCGGTTCTGACGTCAGAATGGCGGCCCACTTTAAAATAGGAATAAGTTAATACACGTTTAGGTACTAACGTTTTTTTAAGTAAAGGTACTGAAAGGTACTAATTGAGAATTAACTACATAAATAAAGAATAATCCCGTTCTCGTGGGAATATCGGAATAAAAAGTATCCTATGTTTTAGTCTAGGCTATCTACTATCTGTGTGCCAAATTCCAACCAAATCCGTTCAGTAGTTTTTGCGTGATTGAGGAACAAACATCTAAACCCACAAACTTGAACATTTATAATATTAGTAGGATTATGACTTGATCCCGCGGTTCTGACATTCACGTAGTCGTAGTTGCGTCATCAAACAGTTATCAGAATATGACAATTATAACTGTACAATGCAATTATTTTAACAATTTACAACAGAAGTGACCAACTTCCGTGCGTTTGCGGTACAATATGATGCATTTTAATCTGAAAAGGACCCCGTACAAAATGTTCGAAAAAAGCCAATCGGTCAATTTGTCTGAAATTTTGGGTAAATATACCCTGTAACAGTCTTATCAAAACTGTAAAGTTGCAAGGTGAAATAATGACTTGTTTAGGAGATATGCCATTTTTAATGTTGTAAGAAAAAATGTAAAAATAACGAAACACATCACATTTTCATGTTTCTAATTTAATTATTAGGTTTAACTGTACTATGTACTCGCTTTTAGTCTCCTTAACTTTAAGAAAGCTCTCAATTTCATAAAGTTTTTGTCGAATCAGATAACTTTTTTGAAGTTAAAGTAGCCTTAACTGTAAGAATTGTTTAAGTATTTGGCTGCTATTTTAATATGCATAGTTCCCATACACAGTATACAGAAAGAAGGTTCTGAATCCTATCTGACGTATATCTTGTGCTTTTTGGGGTTCGCCTGTTACGAAGAAAATGTCAAGTATCCATCCCTGAGAACGCTCCTAACCATTTTGAATGCAAGTACATAGTACAGTTAAACCTAATAATTATAAATAATTAAATTAGAAACATGAAAATTTGATGTGTTTATTTTTAATTTTTCTTACAACATTGAAAAAGCCATATCTCTTAAACTAGTCATTATTTAACTTTGCAACTTTGCGGTTTTGATCAGCCTGTTACAGGGTATATTTAACCAAAATTTCAGCCAAATTGACCGATTGGCTTTTTTCGAACATTTTGTACGGGGTCCTTTAGTCTTTGCCATACATTCTTGAGTGAACTTGCCGTGGATCACTGTCTATTGTCAAATCATTGTAGATAGAAGGGATATGTTAACTTTCCAGTTAGGTACATAACAGGTTGTACAACAAATCGGTATCGACATCAAGTGATTTATTTATACGGGAAGTAAACACAGCCCACAAACTGACGTTCATTGGAGAAACAAACATTAGAGATAATAGGTAAGTAAGTACATCAATATTGTTATTATTATCATCTAAATTATTAGTCTGATTTAAATTAATTTATGATTGCATTAAGAAGTAAAAATGCTTTAAACTCACACATTGCATATACACCGTCATTTTGTAGTCGTTTTAATTAACTTAAGGGAGTGCTCTGCTAATGAAAATAATCATTTTTGCCCAAGAAACATGGGTCGAAAAACGACAAAAATTTTGGACTTTCCCATACAAATACAATGTTTTGGCTGTCTGGTTAGTATGGGAGGACCAAAATTTTTTGTCGTTTTTTGACCCATGTTTCTTGGGCAAAAATGTTTAGTTTCATTGGTACAACACACCCTTAAGTTAATTAAAACGACTACAAAATGACGGTGTAGTATAAATCCCAAAATTATTTATCATTCAAGACAGTTATTGATATTATTATTAAAAGCAATTCCTTTGAGGTATATAAATAACTTTTACTAAAATGTATGTAAAAACATTGCAGCATTAATTTGGGATGCTTAGGTGCTACAGCTTACATTTAATTATTTATCACAAAAGAAATACAGAGTAACTTTTTTATTACATAAATGTAGGTTTTATAAATCGCAAATGAAAAAAAGAGTACCTAGTGTAACTTATATAGGTATAAAAGACATGAGCAATTTCTTGGCGAATAGGATTCATAGTTCCTACAGCATGTCCCTGCGATATCGCATTTTTTCGTTGCAAAGAAGTTGACCGCATAGGTACAGCTCGCTCGGCAAATAAATGTGGAGGGAGGGGGTATGCGCAGTAGTAATTTGTTACTAAAAATAATACTGCGCATCCCCCTCCACACTGCCGAGAGCTTTTAACTCGTTGCGCGAGCAACTAGGTAAAAAAATCTCATAGCACAATATTATAAACTGTGCCATTAAGATATATTTTTGTCTCCTAGTGCCAACATAGTTTCAAACCATTAATGTGAGCGGCTCTTACCCGCGTCGATGCTATATATGACATGCTGAATACTCGTACTTTGAGAGATCCAAACTTAATAAATATTAACAATTTTATTCACTTAAGTGCATACAAATTAAAACAACTACTAATTAGTGCAATGGGGCTTAAAATTGTCCATTATAATACAACTTTTTAATATTAATTGATTTTTTGTTACACATAAGCGCACTTGCTCAATAAAAATTACTTATGTTGCATTCAAATTGTTTGAAGATTTTAAATTATATGGATGGAGATAATTATGATCTAATTTTTAATTATTCTTAATAGGTATTTTAGTTTAATACCTACTTTAAAACACTCAACCGATTTAGTGATCAAATCTTTTTATATTACATAATATGTATAATAATAATATATCGCTTTGCTACAGGTGCTAGGGAAGGTTAAAAAGAGTGTATAAAAGTTTGATACAAAATTATTGAATAGATTTAACAATATACAAAAGCTACTTCGCGATCATATACTCTAGAATAAAGTTACTTAAATCTTTAATATATCACTCAAGGTAACACACATTTTATAACCAAGATTTACCTCAGTCAAAACGAGACTAAAATATATAACTAGGATAAAATATTTTCTATAACAACAAACAACATTATAGACAAAATAAAAGACATCATACCAAAACACTTACACACTTTAACTCTATAAAATTGAAATTTAAGCACTAGCTTTTATATTAACTACCTTTCGAATTAAACTATCTAATAATAATGGCAATTAGCTAATTATTAAAGGGAATATAAGTATTCATTATGATATAATTTAATGTTAATGTATTTATTGAATATTTGAAAGAGGAAGTGAAAAAAATATTAATCAACATTTCCATGTAGGTTTCTATTAGACAATAATGAATGCCTATTGCCACCATTATTAATATAACTTACACAGAAATGTTGTTAACAAATTAAGTGTTTTTTTTGTGCTGTATCCATATTGTGTCCGTGAATAGGAAGAGATTAATCAATTGATTGTGCTTACAGAGTCTTAGAAAGGATCTTACATCATTGGTTTTTTTTGTTGCAATCAAAACATATTAAATTAGTTAATGAGATAATAGGTTGTTTGTAGATAAATCTAAGGATGCATTTTCATCTGAGAGAAACCTTCAAGAAGTGTCCATCAGTCTGTCTGATAGTATAACCCTTGACTAACTGTTATATGTGTTCTTGTTACATATTTAAGCTGAGTTTAGTGCTCGACCGACTGTGAGCGCAGTCCATCAGTGCTGAGCTGCTGACCGTCGTCGGATATGATGACGCGTACGGTCGGTCGCTCCATCAGCGTCGCATTAAATGCATGTTTTTATCGCCATAGTTCGTCGGTCAACCCTCACGGTTGCTATGGTCCCTGTCAGCGTGACATAGTTGTGCACGCGAGTTCATCAGCGCTGTACTATATGCAATCATATGTTTTATTGATATTAATAGCTACGCTCTGCTATTGCCTGACAGACTGGTCACACTTCTTGTAGTTAAGTCTATAAGTTTCATACGGCTGACAACAAATCCTAATGACAGTTTCTGAGTAGTATTATTTAAGATACAGTAGTCAGTCACAATAAAGGAACATGGTATTATAAACAATTTAAAAAACAAAGATTATTAAAACATAATCAACAAAAACCATAAACCAATAGGGGTTATGAAAATTTCACTATCTACGATCATCATCTTTGTACTACTTATTCATTTTGTAGAATCGTTGAACAAAGTCAGTTAAATTGAGTACCTGACCTGGTCCTGCGCCTACGTCCATGTTGATGAATTCATCTAAATTGTGTGTTGAATCTGTAAGGAAACAAACACCAAAATAACAACCTGAGTGGTGCAGTGGTCACCATGCACATCTACTATGCTAGAGGTCCCGGGTTCCTGGGTGGGCAGAAAACTAAATGATGAAAATATATGTTTAAAAAAAGTATTTAAGTAGTATATCAGTTGTCCATATTACAAGCTTGCTTAGTTTGGGGCTAGATGGTGCTGTGTGAAATTGTCCAAGCATTTATTACTTATTAATATTACTTATTTATTATTTAGATAAAAGAAATTACTATCAGTAACCTTGATGAACTTACGGGGTGTACTTATTGCAGGATATGGAGGTGGTGGCTTGATCCATGAACCATCTGTTCGTTTCATGTGACGCCGATCAGATGCAAAGTTTTGCAAGAACTGTTTTGCAGGTACTACACGAAAAAATCTGCAAATTAGTAAACATTTATAATATCTTTGTTAAATATAACAATTTATTTGGGATTTATGTGTTAATGTGATGCTAAATTATTATTTAGCATAGTTTTATTTCGCACCAAAACATGGATGTTCACGCGCAAACGCGAGAACAAGCATCACATTAATACATAAATCCCTATAAAAGATTGATCAAGCAAGCAAGAGTTAACATTTACTACTAGCGGCTGCCTGCGACTTTGTCTGCGTGGACATTTTTACTATCCCTCGGGCACTGTACGTTTTTTCTGGATGAAAGGTACCCTATGCCTTTTTCGTACTTCTGACAACGTCTATGCAAAATTTCATGATGATCGGTTCAGTAGTTAAGACGTGAAGGCATAACAAAAAACACTTTCTTTTACTTTGACTTTCTCATTTACAATATTAGTAAGGATCTCTTAAGTGACTTCCTAATAAACAAAATGGTAAGCACAACAAAACCAACAAATAAAAAGACAAAATAGTTTTATAATTACCTATGGAAATCCGACTTTAAAACTTGGTCTGTACGAAATGTCTCTGTTACATACTTGTGGAAAAATGTTGGAAAAGGCAATTCTGAATCCAAATCATAAACAAGGCATGTCTTGAAATCCCAAGAATACAGAAATATCACATGGTAGTCCTGGAAATGGAAAATAGGTCAAATTAATATCATGTTGCAAGTCCAAACAAAGAACCTTTCGTGTCAAAAAATATTTAATCGCAGTACGTATAGCGTTAGCGTGACACGGTTTGGTACACACCCATATGACAAGGCGGTCCTCTTCACGCCCAGCCCTTTGTTTCCACAGAGGCACTGTACGGCAAGGGTTGGATATGAATACCACATAGCACCTATCCAATTCCTCCGGTACTCTCAATGAGGCATCCTGGCATAGCTTCCAGACATTTTCTTCACTACGCAGAATGATACCCAAAACAAAGGAACAACAATTAGGCAATCGTTTTGGCCAATAAAACTGTATGGAAATTAAAACTAACTAAACGCACCAGTAACAAGACACATGTGAGCATTCTTCCCGTTTTGGAAATAATGGTTTCATTGATTTATCGTTCTTTTTATTATTTTCATTGCTACCTAAAACTTGTGCATCGACCGACATTTTGACAGCGACACAGATTAGTCTAATTTAGGTCATTCATATCATAGAGAAATACTATTGCACAGACAACAGATATATTTTCTATACCATCTGGGTTGCGTTCAGAACTTAGGCGACGCCTACACAGACAGTAAAAACTGAAATCCATCAAGGTCCAAACAAATTATCGGACGCGGCTTACTGCCGCGGCTGATCTGACTAATATGACGTCATCGGACGTCCGATAGCTATCTGGCACGCAGGATGTTATGAGAGTGTGCACACTTATCAGCCGCGGCAGTAAGCCGCGTCCATAAGCCGCGTCCGATAATTTGTTTGGACCTTCAGTATTTAGTCAGGGGCATATTTTACAAAAGATTAGTAAATTAACTACAATAATTTACCATTGCTGTTATTGGGGTAGAATTATGTTTTAGAATTAAAAAGAAACCTAATTCTACCCCAATTACAACAATGGTAAATTATTATTATTGTAGTTAATTTACTAATCTTTTGTGAAATATGCCCCTGATTAAATACTGATAGATTTCAGTATTTACTGTGTGTGTAGGCGGCGTTCCAAACATTAGAGAGTGAACTTCGGGTGTTAACTTTCCCGTTCCAAACGTCAGAGCGTTGCAACTTTTTAACCATCAAAATCAGTGGTTGAAAATGTTGAAATACGCTCTGACGTATAACTTACGTGCCGGACTACATATTGCCGGATATACGCTTACGACCTTTCGTTCTCGAGATCCAGGTAAAAAGGTCTCCACAGCGCATCCTCACATTTCTCCTAAACGCAAGATCGACAAAAACTGATTCTTGGTGACAAATTCCGACAAACTAACGGCTACACACTCGAGTTATCAGATTTTTCGCTATGACCTTCCTTTCTCAAGATCCAGGTAGAAAAGTCTCCACAGCGTATCCTCACATATCTCCTAAACGCAAGATCGACAAAATCTGGTTCTTGGTGACAAAATCCGACAAACTACCGGCTACACATACAAGTAATCAGATTTTCGCTACGACCTTCCGTTTTCGAGATCTGTGTGGCCCAGCTGTAGAGACGTCTCTACAGCTGAGCCACAAGTATCTTCTAAACGCAAGATCGACAAACTCTGATTTTTGGCGACAAAATCCGACAAATTACCGGCTACACATACGAGTAATCAGATTTTCGCTACGACCTTCCGTTTTCGAGATCTGTGTGGCCCAGCTGTAGAGACGTCTCTACAGCTGAGCCACACGTATCTCCTAAACGCAAGACCGACAAATTCTGGTTTTTGGCGAAAAATTCCGATAAATTATTGAACTCATCATGGCATTGTCAAAAAGTCAGATTTCCAACTTTTTTTTTGTGGCCCAGCTGTAGTCCGGCACGTGTAAAACTTAAAAAAAAATGTCAATGTCATTTGAAATTATTTTGTATATTGATGTTTTTGTATCTAAGTTTCAAATAGTTCATGGTAGCTTCTCAAAAAACAGTTTTTATTTGATTTATAATAAAGGAAAGATTAAAGATTAGCGTATAGTTGGCAGCCTCAACATGGAATTAGAAGGTTTTGACTAGGTCAAAAAATTGTTAGTAAATAGTGATAAATAGTGAACTATAGCATATAAATAGTGATACTATGGTTCAAAAGATATTTGAGTATATTGGTGAGGCTGCTAACTTGACGTCAAGCTGGCAGACACCCTAAGAAATACAGTTCGTATCAATGTGATTTATATGCCAAAAAATTGTTAGGAAATTGTGAATCGTATACGCAAAATTTCAGTAATATTGCTTCAATACAAGCCGAGATATTACGGTCTCAAAGTGGGCTGCTAACTTGACGTTTCTGGCGATGGCGATTCCAGAGAAACGGGTACAAGTTTAAAAGAAATAAATATATCAAAAAATTGTTAGTGAAATTGTGATTCTTACGATATAAATGAAAAAAGAATTCTACATTGCTATTTTCTAAAAATCGAATGTTAACTTCTACATAATACTCTGAATATAGGCTGTCGATCAATATTGAACTTTGCTCAACAGTAATAAGGTTTAAACTTGATTGCAATCATGAGGTGAGTACTATCAAGCAAAAAAGTGAAATTTATATTTTTTGACTGTGTCAATGGGGATGGAAACTGAGGAACTAATGGCGCCACAAGCGGTTGTACCAAAATATTTGATTGGTTATTTCAAATATCAAATGTCATTTGTGGCATATTTTAACCAATCAATGTATTGATAGCGGTTAGATCGCCGCTGGCGCCATCTGCGATTAGCTTTGCGTTGCCAACCCCATAGTCATATCCTCATTTAAATGCTATTGATTTGATATAAACAAATATTTTTCAACACACTTCTTTTTCATTTTTTTATCAAATATTTTTTTTAATTTTTATAAAATTTTGATTGTGTCAATACTCCAATCTCAGTTCATTTAATTAGTTATTTATTCGGGAAACACTATTAATATTTTATACTTATATTATCTACTTCCTTTCCTTCCTACTGATACTAATTTTATTATAAATCTCACTAAATAGGTACCTAACGTTAAAATTATAACTGAGAAATTATTTTCCGAGAGATGGCGCTATTCTTATTGTTTGTTATTAATGAATCTAATCTAACCGCTATCAATACTTTGATTGGCTAAAATATGCCACAAATTACATTTGATATTTGAAACAACCAATCAAATGTTTTGGTACAACCGCTTGTGGTGCCATTAGTTCCTCAGTTTCCATCCCCATTGACACAGTCAAAAAATATAAATTTCACTTTTTTGCTTGATATTACTCACCTCATGATTGCAATCAAGTTTAAACCTTATTACTGTTGAGCAAAGTTCAATATTGATCGACAGCCTATATTCAGAGTATTATGTAGAAGTTAACATTCGATTTTTAGAAAATAGCAATGTAGAATTCTTTTTTCATTTATATCGTAAGAATCACAATTTCACTAACAATTTTTTGATATATTTATTTCTTTTAAACTTGTACCCGTTTCTCTGGAATCGCCATCGCCAGAAACGTCAAGTTAGCAGCCCACTTTGAGACCGTAATATCTCGGCTTGTATTGATGCAATATTATTGAAATTTTGCGTATACGATTCACTATTTCCTAAAAATTTTTTGGCATATAAATCACATTGATACGAACTGTATTCCTTAGGGTGTCTGCCAGCTTGACGTCAAGTTAGCAGCCTCACCAAGATACTCAAATATCTTTTGAACCATAGTATCACTATTTATATGCTATAGTTCACTATTTATCACTATTTATTAACAATTTTTTGGCCTAGTCAAAACCTTCTACTTCCATGGTGAGGCTGCCAACAATACGCTAATTAGTGCACGGGTTCGAAAAATTTTCTGTTGCCTATGGCGTATTTTTGTTTTTAATTTACATCTCTGATTGTCCCAAGAGAAAATTATTTACAGGGTAGCAAGTCGTTGTCATCCGACGCGCGCGGTCGACTTATGAACTTACTTACTTGCCGAAGTTAATCACCGTTTGGACGCAACTTGCCGTTTTCCGATTAAGTAAGTAAGTAGAAGGACAGTCGAATTTACTTACTTATGGATGTGTAAATCGGCCTTTATAACCAAATACCTTTGAAGGTCCGAACAAATTATCGGACGCGGCTTACTGCCGCGGCTGATCTGAGGTATGCAAACTATCGGATGTAGTAGGTCGCGGACGTAACCATAGACTAATATGACGTCATCGGACGTCCGATAGCTATCTGGCACGCAGGATGTTATGAGAGTGTGCACACTTATCAGCCGCGGCAGTAAGCCGCGTCCATAAGCCGCGTCCGATAATTTGTTTGGACCTTGATACTAGTTTTTGTTATTAGAAACTTTAGAAAGGAATAGATCATTCCGCTTCGACAGATGTCAATTTATGAACTTACTTATTGCCTGCGGACAGTGCCGTTTACACGGTGGCAAGTAAGTTGGCGGGGAGAGAAAGACGAAGCGGGAGGGGGTTGCGAGATACTTGCCTGTCCAAAAAATAGAACCCGATCTTATCCAGCGGCAAGTTGCTACTTACATACTTACTTGCCGGACGGTGTCCACAGTTCCACACGTGGTTTCTACTTACTTACTTACTTTGGGATGTGTAAACCGGCAGGCTGATCATCTAATTAGAAACCACCTAGCGACCGGTCTCATTTGACAGATGAATGTGATACATTGCTATGCTACTTCATTTTGGGGTAAGAAAAAACATACCAAAGAAAAGTAGCAATGTATCTCGAATGAAACCAGTCGCTTAATAGTTTCTATTTAGATAATCAGCCCGCCGCCGCCGGCTTCAACGACGACATTTTTAAATAGGGTATTTTATTTAGTGGAAAGGGTAAAATTCGACTGTTGGCAATGGCAATGTTTGGCATTGATAGATGGCAATACTGACCGCCGCCATCATTAATTTGGCATCCATTGTTTGTGGTTGTGACCAGCTGGCTGTGGCTTTTCAATTTTTCATTTCAAAGCCAGCTATTCTCTTTTAGTTGACTAAAAGTTTCTTTATTATCGGAAAAAGAGAGGGCGGTGCGTTGTCCTAGGTTTCGACCGGACTAGCGTATCGTCCGGCCTCTGGACTTTCTGATTCAAGTTTGTTATTTTTATAAATAAACCCAGGATGACCCGTAAGTACCACTATTTATATCTACTTACTGTAATCTCATGTCAATAAACATAAGTAAATATGTGAGTAAACTAGTTGCAGTGTACAAATTCCTCAGTTTGTAATATTTCATGCATAGAATATTCTAGTTAAACTGTGGTAATGAATGACAGCATCGCCGAGCGAGTCCTAAATAGTGGTCGAATCGTGGTGTTTATTAGGTCGGAGAGTCAGGTTTACCTACTTTCGCTTCACATTTAATTTTAAGTTTGCACTGTAAAAAGTTGCACTTTTCAGTAAAAGTTCCACAGTAATGAAAATGTACATAACTGGTTTCAGTATGAGTAATTTCTTTACACTGTTCCATATTATTATGCTGACCTAGTTTGGTATTTTTTACAGGTGGAAATCAACGAGATTTGGCTCGAGCCAAGAACCAAAAGAAACAACAAGAACAGCAAAAGAAGAAAAATGCTAATGAGAAGACTGGGTTGTCTTTACAAGAGAGGAAACATAGGTATACTAACTACCATTACTTGCCCGTGGCCTCTCTGTCTAAGTTCCCCTTGGGTAGGGTTACCATATCAAAATTAGGAAAGTCCTGACAAAAAGCCAGACATTTTAATTCTTCAACACCCACCCGAACGCATGCATCCAGAACAAAATCGCTTAAGCAGTTCCGTCAACACCTGCACAGACGCATGAGGCAGGCATAGATATGGCATAGATTAACCATTATTTTTTCATAGATATCAGCTTTTCCTGTATGGGCAACTTTATTTTATTGAAAGGCTAATAAGTTTTTAATACTCTGTGACTGATTGCAAAATTATCAGGTTTTTTTGTGAAAAAATTGCATTTTGTATACATTTTGCCAGCCAGTGGGCCCACCACCCCGCTGGGTGGTTATTTTTTTTTATACAATGTGTCAGGCGCAGAAAAGTTAGTAAAAGTCGGGATTTTTTTTTTAAAAGAACTGACTGACAGTGACAGTAGTAAATCATCAAAATGATATCTTCCACTATGATGTATTTTTGTTGTGTATTTACATTTTAAAGTCAACACAAAATAAGAAGCCCGTTTTGACAGTTAACGTGTTCAAAGAAAAATATTGTCTACCCCAAAGAAATAAAGTATAATTTTCGAACATAATTTTTCACTAAAATGGCGGAATGGTATTTTTCTTGAGCTTTATTCCTTTAGCATAAGTAACATTTTACTTTGTGTTTATATGCTGTCAAAACGGGCTTCTTATTTTGTGTTGACTTTGATACACTAGATAAAATAAAAAAAAAACTAGTTTTTGAGAAATCAACTGATTATTGTTCTTTACCAATTTTTTTGGTACACTCTACTGCTGTGTTATGTTTTTTACACCACCCAATCTAAAAAGCCGGACAAATTACGAAGCCGGACAAAAGTCTAAAAGTCCGGACTTATCTGAACAAATCCCTAGGGTAACCCTACCCTTATTGTGGAAACATTTTTAATAAAATTAACTGCTTCCAAGATGCTTTCCGAATCAAATATTGTCTATTTATCTCTTTTTCGGGCATTCTGTGGGACACGCTCGCCACGGGTGCTTGAACGCGTTTTAAAACCTCTTGCGCATAGTGGCAAACTGTGTCAGCTGTCATTAAGTTTGAAACGCACTGTACATGGCTCTGAGTGTATAAAATAGAGTAGGATTGTGTGTAATTTCACTATTATTTCAGAGATGCTGAATTAATGAGAGAAAAACAACGAAGAAAGGAGGAGCAATCAGGCGGCAATAAAATGAAGCAAGATGTTAATTAATAAATTAATGTAATTAAACATTAACTGACTGCTCCATAATGATGAACATTTATAATATTTGAGCTTTGTTGCTGAAAGCTGAAATTGTTCATGTGATATAAGCAATCGTTTAATTTACATTTACAAGTTTATACTAAAATTTCAGTTCCAACTAAAGCCTAATTAATTCAATAAATTACCCAACAACAAGCTGTGGTTTTCTTTCAATAAGTATTTCAATCAGTCGAGCTCTTAGTAAGTATGGGTTAGATCTGAACAGTAGTTGATTAATAAGATATGAAAAAAAAGTATGGTCACAATATCATATAGCTAGCATTTATGCAAATCGTAATATGAATTTGACTGAATAGGTCTCTATGTATATTACTCAATTGCCCATTTTTTGTACAATAAATTCGTAAAAGTTACAAATACTCTGTATTTCATTTTAGTAATTAAGTAGGTACTTCCCTCAAAAATTTTAAAAGCCATTGTCAATATGGCCCAACCATAAAGTAAATATACCGTTATATAACAATTAAGAAACTTTGAATCAAGGATAGTTTCACTGAAAGGAAATAAATTATAGGGATTTCATGAAAATAAACTTTAATCCCCTTGACGTTTCGACAACGTAAAGCTTCGCGACAGCGCGATAGTCCGGCCCAGGCCCAGGGGAAAGATTTTCAGTTCCCATAGGAATTTCGAAAGAATAGATAAGCCTTTGTTCTTCCTATCTATCTATAAGTACCTACCTACCAAAATTAATCGAAATGGGTTCAGCTGCTGTTCATACCTACGTGAAAAGGTGTGAGAAAGGATGGACTTGATGGTCTCTTGTACCTATCCCTTACCTGGATCCCTAACCTGTCTAGTATATTAAATACTTCAGGCAACGAACTAAGTTTTAGTTCGCTGACTTCAGGTTTGTTACTTGACAGAACAACACATAGGTATGTAAAGTCGGCAGCTGTTTATTGTAAAATGAAACAAGTATTTGATACTTAATTAAATCATTTTAATTCATAATCAAGTAATTTTGCCAGAATAAGTACAATATTCAAGTTAAAAATGTACCTACCTACTTAGGTACCTATTAATTTGTGCATTAATTTTCAGCTATCTATAGCAACGGATAACTGTTACGCACTTAACATAACTCGGGTAAACATACTAGGTAGGTCGGTAGTTGGTTTACCACCAGTAATAGGTACATTGTTATGGCATAAAAATGACATAATATTAATTTTAAAACGGGGATTAGAGATAAGTAGGTAGGTACTGATTACTTAGTCAATTGATGATGTCACTTTTATTTCCTGAAAGGAAGACATTATCATCAGCTTCAACATTCAAACCTTTAGATCTTAGTACCTAGGTGCACTAGGAAAGGGGATACCGGGTAGTAGGTATCTAGATAAAGTAGAAAAATATTTGTTATACCTAGAGAGCTCAAATTTAATTTCAAGTGACACAAATTCTATAAATTTTTTCTACAATTAAAAACTAGGAATGTTTTTAATACATATTTGAAATGTAACTGGCAGTAAAGCTAGGTTAAGCAGGTATTGGCATTGTATAAACAGTTTTTCAAGCCAAGCCAGCAACGCTGGCTAGAATAGAGCACCTGGTGTCCTATTTTTGAATCGCTCGGCTGGCGTCGAGCGCTCGTTTCTACTGATTTTCGTTCGACAGCTCATACATTTGAGTTGATTTGTCGAACGAAAATCAGTAGAAACGAGCGCTACACGCCAGCCGAGCGATTCAAAAATAGGTCCCCTGGCTATTTTTCAGGCCAGTGTGAATGGCAGCCAGCGCTGGCCTCGTGTAAACAATGCTTAAAAATGAAACTATATTACTTAACAATGTACGAACTATAACTAGTTTAAGTGACTTATTCTGTTTACCCACCCTGAAACAGCCACCCTAAGGTGGAAACTCGGAAAACACAATAATTGTTCATCTATCCACCCCATCATACTTGATAGTTTGATGGGATGGAGAGATGAACACGCGTTTTCCGAGTATCCACCTTAGGGTGGATGTTTTAGGGTGGAATGATAAACGGAATAAAACCATTTAAGTACTTAACTGTCATTTGGTATACTTGAAACAATGCTAGTTGGTTATAAGTACCTAATAATAAAAAAAAAACAAAGAATAAAATAAACAAGGACATAATAAATAACATATTTTTAGCTTCTTTAAATTAAATTTGACTTTGCAAGCTTAACTTCTTTATAAAGTTTAACATTAGTACCATCTTAGCAACTAATTAAAAATAATTATGTATAATAATTATACAAGTATTCGGGTTGGTAACTCAATTAATAAAACTTGGTACTAATATTAACACAAGTTAAAAAATAACATTTAAAACAGTACAGTACCTACATATTTTACTTAGAAATAGTTTTAATTGAGTTTTTACAAATAGGTACCTAACATATCTTGGTTGAAAATTATGCAATAAGTATGACATTGTGATGTAATTTCAAACTACTTACATCATAGAGATAATAATGTATAAATTAAATTCAAATAAAATATGCAGTATCTATTAAACATAGGTAGGCAATAAAAACGAAAATAAATATGCGAGTATGATTGACTGAAATGAAACGTTCTTCTTTAAAGTTTCTATTATGTCTAAAATTGCATGGCTTGCAAAAGTTATTTACACAATAAAATTAAAATTATTTTTAAGTAGAGAATAAGCAAATAGTAGAATCACAGTATATATATGTTATTTTGAAAATATATATAATGTGGTAGTATCCCGTCGTCGTAAACTTAATTCAACTAGTATGTTAGTAGGTACTATTATTATATTCTGTGCTAGTAGGCTAATTCACCAGTCTGCGGATAAAAGGGATTTAATCCAACAGTTCTGGCACGTAAGACATGTATTATTACTTACTTTGTGTTTCTGGCTGAATTATAAAGGTTTCACCTTGCATAATATTTTAATTATAGTGTAATAAAATATGTATTGTTCATAGCATTTTTCTAATGCCTAGTTCCAACCGCGTGCCAACAGCTCTGTCAGCGCGAATCCATATAAATGCAGTATAGTGTAGGAAAGGAGGTAGTGGACCCCCACAGTAAATCCTCAGTAGACGAAACTTTACAGTCATCATCATCATATCAGCCACACGACACCCACTGCTGGGTTTAGGCCTCCCCTAAGGATCTCCACGACGATCGGTCCTGCGCTGCCTGCATCCACTGGCTTTCCGCAACCTCCACCAGATCGTCGGTCCACCTTGTCGGGGGCCTACCCACGGAGCGTCGTCCGGTGCGCGGTCGCCATTCCAGAACCTTTCTGCCCCAACGGCCATCGGTTCTTCTCGCTATGTGTCCCGCCCATTGCCACTTCAGCTGAGCAATCCTTCGAGCGATGTCGGTTACTTTAGTTCTCCTGCGGATCTCCTCGTTTCTGATTTGATCACGTAGGGAAATGCCGAGCATGGCTCTCTCCATTGCACGCTGAGTGACCTTGAGCCTCCTTATGAGACCCATAGTTAGCGGCCACGTTTCACTGCCGTAAGTCATCACTGGCAACACACACTGTTCATAGACTTTCGTCTTGAGACACTGAGGTAAGTCGGACGCGAAGATTTTTCGAAGCTTCCCGAATGCTGCCCACCCGAGTTGGATTCGACGAGAGATCTCTTTCTCGAAGTTGGACCTACCTAACTGGACTGCCTGTCCTAGGTATACGTAATGGTCAACAACTTCAAGTGTAGTGTTCCCAACTTTACAGTATGATAAAATGTCAAAAATGAAACATATTTTTCAAATTATCAAAATTGTTTTTTTTTTGTTTTTGGATATTTGTACATAGGTATACTACGAGTATATTACAACCCTGCAAAGTTTCATTGACTAAGGATTTAATGTTGGGGTCTTCAAACTAAGGATCGCTTCATTTCCTACACTAGTAGGTACAAAAACCGTATTTTGTGTTGTGTAATACTTTGTTACTACTACCACTACTACTAGATTTGGTTGGTCGCACTAACAGTGCTGTCAGTGATTCAGAACGCGGCCTAACCTAATACTGCATTGCAATGTTATATAGTTAATAGTATTGTAATGTTGTTGTTATGACTGGGACTTGATGAAAACTATGCATCACCATTTAATAATGACTTCTTTTCAAACTCTTCTCGCTGACTATACAACTCTCTGACCAATTCTTTTATGAATGGGTGCTGAAACTTCCCCTCAGTGGCCGTGAAGAATTCTTGAAGCTTTTTTGGTGTATTTTCACGCTTTTCGTATTCAAAGGCTTGTAGTATCATGTCATACCGATCTAAGTCTTTGGCAAATGCTGCTTCAGGTGACCTTTGCTTCTCATACTCCTGAAATTGTTTACAAAATATTGTTTAATCATATTATTATCATTTATCATTTGTGTCTATGACAAATATTGCCGCGGCGGAAGTTTCATGTGAATTTTATTTAATACTAGCGGCCACCCGCGGTTTCACCCGCGTGGTTCCCGTTCCCGTGGGAATATCGGGATAAAAGTATTCTATGCTTTAATCTAGGCTATCTACTATCTGTGTGCCAAATTTCAACCAAATCCGATCAGTAGTTTTTGGGTGATTGAGGAACAAACACCTAAACATCCAAACCCACAAACTTTCACATTTATAATATTAGTAGGATTGTAATTTTAATACACAACTTCTCGCCCTTTTAAGGCCCATAGTCTAATATTTTAAGAGGGTATTACATTCCTTCATAGTCACTGTTTGAACGAGATAGCCAAACTGCTAAAAGTGGCAGTTTTTGACATATTTGCTATCTACTTCTACGAATTACTACTAGGGAATGCAGTGATACCTTCTAAAAAGTCCTAAAAATTCCACAACAATCATTAAAATCTGTTTCTATTAACAAATTATTAAAAAATACTCTGAGGGCACCACTTTCGGTGGGGTATTCACCTTAAGTAAAATATCATAAAATATGTTATTGTACAATACATGTTGACTTTGAAATTATCTTTTGAATTGAATTGAATTTGAATTCTTATTTAATATAATTTCAATTGCCCACTGCATTTACAGCGTCTGACATTTAGACAATAAATTCTTCAGTACCTATGGCTGCTTATTATTCATATTGTTTTCAAACAAAAAACTAGGATATAATTATATACAGTGGCGGTAACATAATTAAAGACACCAGTCGATTATCATACAATCGAGGTTATTTTGAAGCCTTGGTTCTCCACCAAGGATTCACCATTTTGAACTGATGATGGCCATCCAGGGAGTGAATGGAGGAGATTCAGATCACTATACACACCTAACTGGTCAGAGGGCCTAGCCAAAGTAACATTGGCAAATCTTCGTTATCGCTTTCGAAACATGTATGGGATTGACATAAGGTTTCGTTAACTATCGAATTTTAAAACGTCATATCCATACATGTTTCGAAGCGAAGCGATAGCGAAAATTTGCAAATGTGACTTTGGCTAGGGGGTCTGATCAGCATTCTATGAGATATGATGATATTACCTACGTAAATCCTGAAACTTAAAACTCTGACTGATCTGTATGTACATCTCTTAGAATGCTTGTCATATCAGTTGGGTGTGTATGGCGATCTGAATCTCCTCCATTCACTCCCTGGATAGCAATCATCAGATCACAGCAAGCTAGGTCAATCTTTGGCGGAGAACCAAGGCTTTAAAGTTACCTTGTTTGTATGAAAATCAACTTGTGTCTTTAATTATGTGACCATCAATGTATTTAATATATAATATACCTGATAAAGCCTATACATTGTATCACCAGCTAGGCCGGTGAGTTCTGCAATTTTTTTCATGGCATCATCCTCCCTGCGGTGTTTTTCATCTGGGGAGACTCCACAATGAGGTGTAAGATCACCAACTATGCACTCTGCTAAATCATGGACTAAAGCTGTAAAATAAAAAAAGGTAAACTAGAAAATATGACACAGCAGCTCAAATTTCTTGTATCATAGGTACTAACATTGCAAAACTCATTTATGTGAACTGAGACATCAATGAAAAAAAAATGTTTTTTTTACATGATGCTGTTTAAAGGTTAGATAAGGTTTTTGTGAGAACTGAGAGACCACATATTTCAAGCTGTATGTCTATGTTTACATTAATACAAGTAGACGACCTAGTAGAGTAGCGAGTAGAAGTACATTGCATTGCCTGGGATGTTCGGTTTAAAAGAACGTCAAACACACCACGTAATGTACTTCTACTGGAATGTTTGCTGGGCCGAGCCACTGGCATAATGTAAACATAGCTTAACTTTTTAACTACACAATAAAAAAATTCGCCACTCAATCCTACAATTGTTTTACTACATAAAACCTACACCATTCACGAATTTGCGATCTCTCAGTGCGCCCACACATTAATATGGTTGCCATGGAGAAGTCTTAAAACGAAATAAGAAGAATTTTAACCACAGATTGATGGAACAGAGGCAGTCAGCAGTCACTCAAAGCGCTTGAAAGCGTGCTGACGCGGTACTGACTCATGTACACCCTAAACACTACATCATATTGAATGATTGGCCTTGAGATACCTCTCGCAGTATTTTGTCACTAGCTCTGTAATTATATTATTTACCTATTTGAAGGCACTTTAATGGATCTAGTTTAGTAGGATTGTTCTCTTCAGTCAACAGGAATGTCATCAAACCCATACGATACATATGGCCAGCAATCGATTCGCATTCGTTGATGTCGCAGATCACCCAACCAGTCCTCTTCACATGCTGCAAAGAATTTAAATGATGGTTTTATTTTAATTTATCTAACGATATTAGGCATGCCATAAACGCGGAAGGAAGGGAACACAAAAAACTTACCTTCAAACGACCAACAAGTTCTAAGAATTCTAGGATTTTCTTACTGTCAATCAGCTGAGCCATGTTTGTTTGATTCCTCAAAGTGCAGCGAAGCGACTCTAAAAATATTTCAGTTCTAAAGATGATTTGATAATTTATTGGATTTTTTAACCTGCAGTTTTTTTCCACACACAATCGGTCAAAAAATCAAATGTTTTTCCCCGTGTTCCAAATCACGCCAACAGCGCTGTTAGCGTATAATCCATTAAATTAGGTAGGTACACAAATACCCTATTTGTGTAATATTTTGTGACTTTTTAATTTGGTCGGATTCGCGCTAACAGCGCTGTGAGCGTGATTCGGAACGCGGCCTTTGTAAATGTCAAATTGACAATGTCATTCATATGTCAATGTGCTGCCAGGTCAGATTTTCACACTACCCTAAGGTGGTGTCTCAATCTTAATTTACCCTAGATTCTGTATAATTTTGATAAAAATACCATAAATAAAAATTCCTTGATAATGTTTTTTTTCTTTACAAATAACACGGCAATTAATATTTTTCTATATAATTATGGCACATAACAAAAGTACTTATCCTGTGCCTGCATCATTAAGGTCAAGCCACACAGCGGGCGCGACGGGGCGCGGCGTGACGGGGCGCGACGGGAGTTCACACTGCGGGCGTATTCACGCCTACATTCCGGCCCGCCGCGCTACAGATCTGTATTCACGCTCGGAGCGACGGCGGCGTGGCGCGACGGGACGCGACACATCGCGCCACGCCGGCCTGTGTGACGTCGTCCATAGTATCTAGTCTAGTACATTACAACTTCTCAGCGTCGCGTCGCGCGTCGCCGTCACGTCCCGTCACGCCACGCCCGCTGTGTGGCTTGGCCTTTAGCTTTTTTTTGTCATACATGTATTGTATTACTTTAATGAGATGAGAAGTGGCACTCGCCATAAAAAATGCTTAACCTGTATACGATTGATTTTGGTCCTAAAATAAAGCCATAATTTTCCTTTAATTGAAAATGAAAGATCGAAATATTAATATTTGACTTTGAATTTGCATTGATCTGTCATTTGGTTGACAACTACCACAGCACAGACTAATAATAAGTGAAAAAGTACCTACAGCCAGGGATTAAAATACCGTTAAAAAATAATGATAAAAAAATAACATTAAAAATATCGTTAAAACATTTTATTGGTAATTTTACCGCTAAAAATAAAGTTAAAATCATTGTACCGGTAAAATTACCGTTAAATATAGCGTTAAACTTTACCGGTACAAAGGTACCGGTAAAATTATCGGTAAAAAAGTAACGTTGTTAATTGGAATAACGTTAATGTTTAAAATAAAGGTGAAAAAAAGAAGAAATAACATTAAAATTAACGTTATTTGCTGAAATAACGTTGATTTAAATGTAACGTTATCCAAATTAACGTTATTTATTGACATAAGGTTAATGTTAAAATTAACGGTAAAAAAGTAAGAAATAACGTTATATTTAAAAATAACGTTATCATTCCCTGCCAACAGCAGATACGTAAATCTATACCAAAATTATTACCCTACCAAATAATTTTTACCCTAAACTAGGGTAAATTACCCTAAACTGGCATCACTGTGTCATGTCTACTTCTTAATTTTTTGGTTTGGCAATCTACTTTTCTCTTTAAGGAGTAATTTTTGCCAGTATCGAGTGTTATTTATCAGTATCAAGTTTAGAGCATAGACATAGAAAAATTTTCGCTCCGGTTTAGAGGCTCAATCAAACACAGAAACAAAGGAGAAGGAGAAGTGTTTAATGGCGCAGTTTAATTATGGGGCCCGATGTCGCCACTTAGAAGCAAAACACATCGGATGCGTAAGCGTAAGCGTGCACGTACGCGTAGACGCCAGTCCATGACGTTGTAATGTCTGAAACTTTATGAGACATGACACACCGCTTGCGTAACGTACGCGTGGACGTTGACCGATGCGTAACCCTACGCATTGCAGCTCCCATGAGACAAACAGGCTGTGTAAACGAATTGATGACGTTGTATTCAATGTCATTCCCTATTGGACGTCACACCGAACAAATTCGAACACGCACGGCACGTATCTTTGCTGCGCGTCACTAGATACGTGCGTAACCACGCGCGTGACTGCGCATTCAGTTGTATTTATTTACAAATAGTACCGGTACTACCGGTAGTAAGTGGTGTTTTCTTTTATTAAATAATGAATAATGATATTAAAGTGCCGTGTATGTGCCGGCCTAGAATAGCACTACCCCCTATCATCCCGTGGGTGTCGTAAAAGGCGACTAAGGGAGCATAGCCTTCAAGAGACGGGCAGCAGCGTCTCCAAAAAACCTTGGCCTACTGCGATCGCCAACCCGCCTGCCAAGCGTGGCGATTATGGCAAACCCCCCCCCCCCCCCTCATGCACAATGGATCAAAAAATTGGCCCCCAGTCCCCGGCAGCCCCGCTATTCCTAGCTACGGTAGCGGCTACGGTAACGGCGGGGCAGGGGGTGCTAAGAATCCCCGGGTGCGGCTCGGCTACCAAAAACGACGACAACTGCACCTGGCAACCTATAACACGCGCACACTAAGGACCGACGCGAAGTTAACCGAGTTGGAAGAAGTTATCAGCAAGGTACACTGGGACATTATCGGGTTATCTGAAGTCCGAAGAGCGGGAGAGGACTCGATAATCCTCATCTCCGGTAACTTGCTTTACTACCGGGAGGGCGACCAACAGTCCCAAGGTGGTGTCGGGTTCATCATCCAAAAGTCCCTTGTCAACAACGTGATTACCATCGGAAGTGTGTCGACCAGGGTGGCTTACCTTATACTCAGAATATCCAAACGGTGTTCGCTGAATGTTATACAGGTTTACGCACCGACCTCGACACACCAAGATGACGAAGTGGAGGCTATTTATGAGGAGATCTCTAAAGCCATGCATAGCTACAAAACCCACTACACTGTTGTGATGGGGGACTTCAATGCAAAGTTGGGGAAACGATGCGGTGATGAGCTGAGAGTGGGGCAATTTGGAGTTGGGCAACGGAATGACAGAGGCCAGATGCTGGCTGACTTTATGGAGAAGGAGAACCTCTTTATGATGAACTCCTTCTTCAGAAAGCCGGAAAGCCGGAAGTGGACCTGGGTCAGTCCGGACGGTAAAGTCAGAAATGAGATAGATTTTATCATGTCGACGAAAAAGCAAATATTCAATGATGTCACTGTGATCAACGCTGTTAAGACGGGGAGCGATCACCGATTGGTACGTGGCACATTGAATATCAACCCAAAGCTGGAAAGATCTCGACTGATAAAATCAACAATTCGACCATTGCCGGCCCATATTCAAAACCCCGAGAGCTTTCAACTCGAACTCCAAAACCGCTTCGAAGCCCTTGAGAACAGCATAGATGTGGACGATCTAAACAACATGGTGGTGGATACTGTCCGTACGGTAGGGTCCAAGCTCTTTAAGACCCGCCGTCCCAAGATAAAGAAACTCTCCGACCACACACTCCTACTCATGGATCAGAGACGTGAAATGAGGCTCCAGAGTTCAGTAGATGCTAATCGTTATCGGCAGCTTAATAGACAGATATCTAAGTCTTTGACGAGCGACCTTCGCCAATTTAATACGAATCGTATTAAAGAGGCTATCGAGCGGAATAAAGGCTCCAAAGTGTTCGCGAGAGATCTGTCTATTGGGCAAAGCCAGATGACGAAGCTGAAAACTGACGACGGACGCATAATTTCATCAAAGCCTGAAATCCTGAGGGAGATCGAGAGCTTCTATGGGCAGTTATATTCCACGCAGACACCTGTTGAAAGCAAGGCTAAAGACCCCAGAGCCAAGCTTACCCGACACTATACCCAAGATATCCCGGACGTCAGCCTGTACGAGATTAGTATGGCTCTCAAACAGCTGAAAAACAACAAGGCGGCGGGTGACGATGGAATCACTACAGAACTTCTGAGAGCGGGCGGTAAGCCGATACTCAAAGTACTCCAGAAGCTCTTTAATTCTGTCATCGTCCAGGGCAGAACGCCAAAGACATGGAACATAAGTGAGGTGATCTTGTTCTTTAAAAAGGGTGACAAGTCCCTCTTAAAGAACTATAGACCCATCTCGCTTCTGAGTCATATCTATAAGTTGTTTTCGAGAGTCCTTACGAATCGTCTCGCTCGCAAGTTCGACGACTTCCAACCTCCCGAACAAGCCGGGTTCCGAAAAGGCTTTAGCACCATAGACCACATCCATACGCTGCGGCAGGTTATACAGAAGACCGAGGAGTATAATGAGCCACTTTGCTTGGCGTTCGTGGACTATGAGAAAGCCTTTGATTCGATTGAAACCTGGGCGGTGCTGCAGTCTCTCCAAAGGTGCCAAGTGGACTATAGGTATATCGAGGTGTTGAGGTACCTATACCAAAATGCCACCATGACGATCCGAGTACAGAACCAGAACACAAATCCTATCCAACTGCAGCGTGGTGTGAGACAGGGAGACGTTATTTCTCCGAAACTGTTCACAGCTGCGTTGGAGGACATCTTTAAGCTCTTGGACTGGAAAGGACTCGGCATCAACATTAATGGCGAGTACCTAACACACCTTCGTTTTGCCGATGATATAGTCCTTATGGCTGAGACCATGGAAGACCTGAACACAATGCTCGAAGATCTCCGTAGTGCTTCCCAAAGAGTGGGTCTTAGGATGAACATGGAAAAGACGAAAATTATGTCAAATGCCCATGTTGGGAACACTACACTTGAAGTTGTTGACCATTACGTATACCTAGGACAGGCAGTCCAGTTAGGTAGGTCCAACTTCGAGAAAGAGATCTCTCGCCGAATCCAACTCGGGTGGGCAGCATTCGGGAAGCTTCGAAAAATCTTCTCGTCCGACTTACCTCAGTGTCTCAAGACGAAAGTCTATGAACAGTGTGTGTTGCCAGTGATGACTTACGGCAGTGAAACGTGGCCGCTAACTATGGGTCTCATAAGGAGGCTCAAGGTCGCTCAGCGTGCAATGGAGAGAGCCATGCTCGGCGTTTCTCTACGTGATCATATCAGAAACGAGGAGATCCGCAGGAGAACTAAAGTAACCGACATCGCTCGAAGGATTGCTCAGCTGAAGTGGCAATGGGCGGGACACATAGCGAGAAGAACCGATGGCCGTTGGGGCAGAAAGGTTCTGGAATGGCGACCGCGCACCGGACGACGCTCCGTGGGTAGGCCCCCGACAAGGTGGACCGACGATCTGGTGAAGGTCGCGGAAAGCCAGTGGATGCAGGCAGCGCAGGACCGATCGTCGTGGAGATCCTTAGGGGAGGCCTATACCCAGCAGTGGGTGTCGTGTGGCTGATATGATGATGATGATGATGATATTAAAGAAAAAAATTAGTCCGTTTTAAAAACGTGTTTTTAACCGACTTCAGCAAAAGGAGGAGGTTCTCAATTCGATTGTATGTTTTTTAGGGTTCCGTACCCAAAGGGTAAAAACGGGACCCTATTACTAAGCCTCCGCTGTCCGTCTGTCTGTCATTCTGTCTGTCACCAGGCTGTATCTCATGAACCGTGATAGCTAGACAGTTAAAATTTTCACAGATGATGTATTTCTGTTGCCGCTATAACAACAAATATTAAAAACAGTATAAAATATTTTCTTAAGGGGGGCTCCCATACAACAAACGTGATTTTTTTGCCGTTTTTTGTTCGATATTGATAACGACTACAGGTAGACAGTTGAAATTTTCACAGATCATGTATTTCTATTGCTGCTATAACAACATATGTTAAAAACAGAATAAAATAAATATTTAAGGGGGGCTCCTATACAACAAACGTGATTTTTTTGCTGTTTTTTTGGTACGGAACGGAACCCTTCGTGCGCGAGTCCGACTCGCACTTGGCCGGTTTTTTTAATCGTTGTTCGCGCGTATCTTCGATATTTATGGACCGATTTTGATGATTCTTTTTTTGTTCGATTGAGTTTGCTTGCAAGATGGTCCCATAATTTTTTTTTCAAATCGGTCGAGTAGTTTTCAAGTAATCCTAAAAATACTATGATTTTGCATCAACTACCTTGACGACTTTGTTATTTATGAACCGAATTCGATGAAGTTTTTTGTGTTGGACAGGGGATACCTTTAGTGTAGTCATTTTAACCGACTACAAAAAAAAAGGTTTTCAGTTTGACCTGTATATAGTATGTTTCTCCGCGATTATCTCACGTTTGACTGAGCCGATTTTTCTACCTAAATAATATACTTACCTACACTACCTAATACAGAAGGTACTTAGGTACACTAAAAATAAAATAAAAATTCAAAACAAAAAAACCGATTTCAAAAATACCTGCCTCTAAAAAGCAAGAAATAATATTCAAATCATTAGATACGCATTATCATCGTTCTTTTCAATAATATTTATAATCTTAATGTAAGCTTTTATTTGACAGATGGGTGTGTTGCTACTTTTCTTTGGTAAATTTTTATTTGTGCCGAAAATAAGTAGCAATGTATCACAGTGATTCTCATCACATCCACTTGTAAAATCAAAGCTTACAGCCGATAGACCATTGCTTCGAGCAACGTGGCTTCCGGCAAGGTAGCGACGCCGACGTTGCTTTAATGCGGGCTCCAGACTCCTGTGTGATTCACGGCGTGAATTCACGCCGGAATTTTGCCGTGAAGTTTGCGTGAAAGGCATGACCCTCCACACTCGCTATCGTTCACAGTTTAGTTCGCGCGCTCGTCGAGAATAGACGCCGAATTATGCACTGCTATCTTTGAATTTTAGCATCCCATAAAATGGGTTCGGCATGATAACACTCGATCAACACAAGTTCCTGCTCGTTCGTCCAAGTGACGGTCATTTTGACGCACCGTACTCCGCAAATAAATAAAAAAATCACAGATCTCGTGCCTTTCACGACCTTCTGGTACATTGAAAATGAATTTAATGAATTTAACAAAATATTTTTTTATTCCATTCTTATAGATATTAATATTTTATTGAAAGGTGACTTATTTTATTGAATTAATCTAAAATTTTTAAAAGGTTTCCTAAATAACCTAATAAAAAAATAATCAAAATCAAATTCAGCATGCGAGACTCTCGCGACGACTTCATCATCACTCGAATGTGATATGACAACCCTCATTTTATTGCAATTGTAAACTATGTTTACCTAGGCATCATCATCACACTCTCATTCAGAGATCGTTGTAAAAATTAATTTGGAATCGCAGAGTAATTAATTACTTCAGATTTGAAATGACTCGATCAGTCATGTCTTTCTTAAGAAAGACATGACTGATCGAGTCATTTCAAATCTCGAAATTTAATTAACAGCAACCCACGATATACATATAATATTTTGGATCTAAATTTCTGTATCTACTCGTAAGTACCTATTGAGACCCTCGGCTTCGCCTCGGGCCTCAAACTAAAACCTCTCTTCTGTTCAACTTTCGCTCAAGATTCGTTTATCCGTTTACCTACACAAAAAAACTCACTACGACGCCTAGCACGTGTACTGGAGATAATAGCGTCATCTCTTTTGCTCCTACAGTAATTGCTAACACTACTTTCTCTTTCGTTTTCACATAGTACGCGACGTCACTTATTTGAATATGGACTTATGGAGACATTTCAGCGCAGTCACACTATAGTACCGCGCCGCGCCGCCGTATCTAACGATTTATTGGTATGGTACAGGAATGAAACTTGTTTCCAAGTAAGTATAAATTTTATCATTACGGTTGACTTTTACTATGGCACCAAAAAATCTTTGGTGCCATCTAACGCCAGAAAAAAATCATTCATTTTTTTTGGCTTCAGTGCAGTTGTAACTTTTTTCACCAGGATAGATTTTTTGGTGCCTCAGGGCGACTTGTACGAAAGTTTCTTAAATCTCGATTTTGTTAAAGCTAGATTTAGCTCTAAATTCGGCTTAACTTAAACCCCACCAGGGTTGTCTTGCACATCCTAAATTACATTCGACTTAACTAAACCAAGATTTAGCTCATCATTCATTCGCCGTTCATAGAAAACAAAAGAACAGATGGTTACCAAAAAAGGTCAAGCCAGCAAATGGTTTGACAAATCATAAAAAAAAGAGATATTCTCGACTTGGCACGATTATTCTTAAAGTTATCCTTCTGGTCCTGTGCCCTGTCTATCAAAACTTACAAGCTACAAGTAAAATTTACATGAAAAATTTTACAAGTTTATGTAATTATGTCTTCGTCCAAATAATTTATGCAAGACACTTGTAGTAATTGTCAGACGGAATGGACAGTCGCCCCGGACACCCTCAGAAATACTCAGGATTTTCCAATGAGTTTTTACAAGTTGTAGGTTTTTTTACAAGTTTAGATTTTTTGATTAACGAAATGACTAATATAAGAGTGAAAACATATAAGTTAAATAAACTAAAACGTTTGTAGCGTTTAATTTAACGTGTTTTGATAAACGGATTTGTGGAATAATTATTTTCATAAGGAAAATGCTTGTTTTTTTTAAAGTACAAGACAAGTTTTGATAAACAGGGCACTGGTATGTTAGCCAGAGGAGGAAGGAAGTGTGCATCACTCTCGTTGCAGTCGAATTCCGTTTCGGAATTCCGTACATACCTAATTTTAAACGCAGCTAATCCATACAAATCTATATGGACCTACCACACACATGCGGGATTTTCCGTAGGTACGGAATTTTCATATTGTTTAAAAATACGTTTTTTTTTCATTATTGGATATAATGCACTTAACAGTCAGGTAGAATATCGAATAAGAAATAATATTTTGTATGAAACATATGGACTTACCTAAACGCAAAATTTAGGGAGATAATTGAAAATAATTGAAAATTCTTGGCTAACTCCATAATAAACGTGCCTGTGAAACGTGACATGTGACCTCACAAATCATGATCGTTTTGTGTAGAGCGTTTTCGGCGGTTGCTGCTGCGTGCTAACTTCAAGTAACTATATCACGAGAAAAAAACGCAAGAGAAAATTTTTAATATTTCAGTTGATCTTCTTAAGCTTAGGTATACTTTTGATTTTAATACAAAAAAAAATATGCATACTTATTCCCTAATTCCTATTGTCTACACAACATTTAGAACAGTACCTACTACTTATTCGTATACGTTTTTAAAAGTAAACTTCAATGTTAAATATATCTATATTTTGTAATTGATATATTCGCAAATACGATTTTAATCGTTGATTAATAAGTAGTACCTTTTTAATAAAACAATCATTTAAAAAAAAGACATTCTTATTATTTCATTTTGCATATTTGCATGTATATTTTGGGCTTTTTGTGTTGCATAATAAAAGAGTAAAATAAGTTTTATGAAAATCCCTCGACTAAAAGTGACTATACAAAATTTATCCACCTAATCATAAATTGCAAACGCAAGAAAAATCCGTTGGGGCTGCCATTACCTGCTCCCAAATGAATTAATATTTTGCAGTTATAGTTACTTTAAAGAGATGGCAATGGCAGCCCCCGACGGATTTTTCTTGCGTTTGCAATTTATGATTAGGTGGATAAATTATGTATAGTCACTTTTAGTCGAGGGATTTTCATAAAACTTATTTTACTCTTTTTAAATTAAGAGTTACAATTTTGACCGTCGTGGGATTTTTCAAAATTTTTAATGTTGTTTTTTTTTTACTTTTTAAAGAATTCATACGTTATCTAAGTACTCTAAAACCGCAACTAAATCAGTCAAACCATTCGAAAAATGATTACTGTAGCGCCCCCTTGCGGCTCAACACCATAACACCAAGAACCATCGCCGACAATCTACAAACCTATTACAGAAAACCGCATCTAAATCGGTCAAATCGCTCTGGAGATAAATGGGAAAATGATAACTGCGGCGCCCCCTAGCGGCTAAACACCATAACACACCTGAGAATCATAGCCGATAACCTACAAACCCATTACAGAAAACCGCATCGAAATCAGTTAAGTAGTTTTTGAGAACTTTTTAAGTGCGACTTATCTGGCTGCTGCAGCGCCCCCTGGTGATCTACCACCATGAAACATGTCTAAGAACCTGCTCTGAAACGAAACCTTTTAAATGCAAAAAACTGCATCGAAATCGGCTCAGTAGTTTCCGAGGAAAATGATAATAGACAAACATGTCTTATCTGGTTGCTGCAGCGCCCCCTGGTGGTCTACCACCATGAAACATGTTTAAAAACCTGCTCTGAAATGAAACCTTTTGAATGTAAAAAAACCGCATCAAAATCGGCCCAGTAGTTTCATAACAGACCAACATACAAACAAACAAATAAAGAAACAAACAAACACACAACCTCTTACATTATTTATTCTGTGCTCTTACCCCAAACGCATATACCGCCTCCGTTCCGTTCCGTCCGTCGTGGGTAATAATCTAGTAATTTACTGATTAAGATTATTTTTCTTTGATAAGACAGCACAGCATCTTAAACATTTTTACTATTACGTAGGTCTTTTTTAATCTCTGTATGTCTTGTCAGTCTCTCTCGCCGGAGACTGCTCGGGCGTTGATGAATTGGCATTATTATCATTTCATACAGTGGTCCTTAAGCAGGCTCCACATTCGCGCCGTGAACACCCGTGAAAGGCGTGAAGCGCGAATGTGTTTCGCGCCCGTTCACGGGCTTCGCGCCTGTTCACGCCTTGTTCCCCGTTCGGTGTCGGTATTTGCGCCCGCTTCAAAGGGTTCGCGGTGCGCGAACCTCCCGTGAACGCAAGCGCATCCACCACACTCGCGCGTGAAAACAGTACCGTGCCTTGAGATTTTAACATTGAAAATGTTTTTTCGATCGCTTCAGTAAGGTACCCAATTTCAGCCAAAGTGAGACATCGCCCGTCCCGTGAGTTTTGGGTCTACGTAAATGTGATATATGTCAAAAGATGCCTCTTGGCAAGGGCTACAATATGGTGAAAAAATTTTTTGAAAAAGTCCAAAACTTTTTTCGAAAATCCCATAAATGTAGAAAAATGACACACTTTACGGGGTCTTTTCTCACTAAATCGTCAATTTCTCAAAAACGAAAAGCGATATCGAAAAAATGAAAAAAACCCCTAGAGATATAGAGTTGGGCTACGTTAAGAAAATAGTATATGTCCCTAACTTTTACGGTCTGGGCTGTAGCATATCCTTTTTGTAGCGAAATGTCGGGACACAATGGGCGACGCGCGCGGCGCGGGATAATGGTTATACTTATACGTAGTACGATTGAAGTTTGTAAATTATTGTATATTTCAAAGCTAAAAATTTTTTTGATAAATTTATGGCGATTTGTTATTTACTAAAAGACAATGCAAGTTTTCCCTTGACGGGTTGGCCCAATTTTTTTAAAAGTATGGTACAGGAATGAAACTTGTTTCGAAATATCAATATTATCATTAGGGCTGACTTTTACTAAGGGCGGCTTGCACGAGTGAACTTATCGTATTGCATGGCGTCGATTTAGAGTTAAACTAGATTAAAAGGACATCAGGCACATGAGACCCAAAAGTGTATAAACATAATTCTGTTATCTATAAACACTTTATGTTACTAGAATCATAAAACAGTAGCAACATTATTTTTTAACTCTTTTATTTTGCTTTAATTAATTATTGAAAAAAAACAAAAGCATATCTATGAAACGGACATCTTTGTCAGCGATTGCACGAATGATTGCGCATTAAAAAAAAGAATGTCTGCCGGCTCCGGCTATTAGTCAAGTCATGCCTCGATTACATACGCCAATTTAGCTTCCTAGCTAGGAACCAATTTAGGGCTGCCACAATAAAATATTGTAGAATAAGTTCGATTTTAAAATCGAATCTACACTATAACGGAAAAGTAAACATTGTTTAAGATTGGAGATGAGAATTGAAAATAAAAAATCATAAAAAATGTTGACCTTTCCGTCATTTGTGCAAATTCACTGTTAAAATTTAACTTATTTATTCGAGTGGCAACTCTAAATTGGTTCCTTAAATCGGCGTATGTAATCGAGGCTATCTGGCAGTTAACTGTCAAAAACGTTTTGTTACGTGCTACATATGCACAGATTTTCCATTCCGACTCCTACATTGTGGTGCTAATCTGTGTCACTAACGTAGCTAATCTGTGGTACTGGGGCCCTACCGCCTAACTCAAAGCGATAGCTATGCTCTATCCGTCCTTGTCATATCATAACACGATGACAAGGACGGACAGTACACGACGTCATAAACCTAAGCCAGAGTCAAAGCGATAGAGTTAGGCGGTAGACCCGCTGGTGTTGCTATTTAGTATCGGGGTTACCAAAAAAAAAACATTCAAACATAAAAATAACTCTTAAAATATAAATCTTCGTAAAAATCTGAATATTTTCTATGACTTACTAATTACATGCCTACATTTAAAAAACAACAGAAACGTTATACATTCTTTGGTTACTAGATTATTACCCACGACGGACGGAATGGAACGGAGGCGGTATATGCGTTTGGGGTAAGAGCACAGAATAAATAATGTAAGAGGTTGTGTGTTTGTTTGTTTCTTTATTTGTTTGTTTGTATGTTAGTCTGTTATGAAACTACTGGGCCGATTTTGATGCGGTTTTTTGCATTTAAAAGGTTTCGTTTCAGAGCAGGTTCTTAGACATGTTTCATGGTGGTAGATCACCAGGGGGCGCTGCAGCAGCCAGATAAGTCGCACTTAAAAAGTTCTCAAAAACTACTTAACTGATTTCGATGCGGTTTTCTGTAATGGGTTTGTAGGTTATCGGCTATGATTCTCAGGTGTGTTATGGTGTTTAGCCGCTAGGGGGCGCCGCAGTTATCATTTTCCCATTTATCTCCAGAGCGATTTGACCGATTTAGATGCGGTTTTCTGTAATAGGTTTGTAGATTGTCGGCGATGGTTCTTGGTGTTATGGTGTTGAGCCGCAAGGGGGCGCTACAGTAATCATTTTTCGAATGGTTTGACTGATTTAGTTGCGGTTTTAGAGTACTTAGATAACGTATGAATTCTTTAAAAAGTAAAAAAAAACAACATTAAAAATTTTGAAAAATCCCACGACGATTAAAATTGTAACTCTTAATTTAAAAAGAGTAAAATAAGTTTTATGAAAATCCCTCGACTAAAAGTGACTATACATAATTTATCCACCTAATCATAAATTGCAAACGCAAGAAAAATCCGTCGGGGGCTGCCATTGCCATCTCTTTAAAGTAACTATAACTGCAAAATATTAATTCATTTGGGAGCAGGTAATGGCAGCCCCAACGGATTTTTCTTGCGTTTGCAATTTATGATTAGGTGGATAAATTTTGTATAGTCACTTTTAGTCGAGGGATTTTCATAAAACTTATTTTACTCTTTTATTATGCAACACAAAAAGCCCAAAATATACATGCAAATATATGCAAAATGAAATAATAAGAATGTCGTATTTTTAAATGATTGTTTTATTAAAAAAGGTACTACTTATTAATCAACGATTAAAATCGTATTTGCGAATATATCAATTACAAAATATAGATATATTTAACATTGAAGTTTACTTTTAAAAACGTATACGAATAAGTAGTAGGTACTGTTCTAAATGTTCTGTAGACAATAGGAATTAGGGAATAAGTATGCATATTTTTTTTTGTATTAAAATCAAAAGTATACCTAAGCTTGAGAAGATCAACTGAAATATTAAAACTTTTCTCTTGCGTTTTTTTCTCGTGATATAGTTACTTGAAGTTAGCACGCAGCAGCAACCGCCGAAAACGCTCTACACAAAACGGTCATGATTTGTGAGGTCACATGTCACGTTTCACAGGCACGTTTATTATGGAGTTAGCCAAGAATTTTCAATTATTTTCAATTATCTCCCTAAATTTTGCGTTTAGGTAAGTCCATATGTTTCATACAAAATATTATTTCTTATTCGATATTCTACCTGACTGTTAAGTGCATTATATCCAATAATGAAAAAAAACGTATTTTTAAACAATATGAAAATTCCGTACCTACGGAAAATCCCGCATGTGTGTGGTAGGTCCATATAGATTTGTATGGATTAGCTGCGTTTAGAATTAGGTATGTACGGAATTCCGAAACGGAATTCGACTGCAACGAGAGTGATGCACACTTCCCTCCTCCTCTGGCTAACATACCAGTGCCCTGTTTATTAAAACTTGTCTTGTACTTTAAAAAAAACAAGCATTTTCCTTATGAAAATAATTATTCCACAAATCCGTTTATCAAAACACGTTAAATTAAACGCTACAAACGTTTTAGTTTATTTAACTTATATGTTTTCACTCTTATATTAGTCATTTCGTTAATCAAAAAAATCTAAACTTGTAAAAAAATCTACAACTTGTAAAAACTCATTGGAAAATCCTGAGTATTTCTGAGGGTGTCCGGCGACTGTCCATTCCGTCTAACAATTTCTACAAGTGTCTTGCATAAATTATTTGGACGAAGACATAATTACATAAACTTGTAAAATTTTTCATGTAAATTTTACTTGTAGCTTGTAAGTTTTGATAGACAGGGCACAGGACCAGAAGGATAACTTTAAGAATAATCGTGCCAAGTCGAGAATATCTCTATTTTATTTTATTTTATTTTAATATCTTCATCATATCTTTCTTCATCATATTTCAATTTTATTTTATTTTAATATCTTTACAGATTGCCTAATTGAATTGAATTTGTGCTGCGCACAAATGGACAGTCGATGTAGGTATGTACAAGTTTTGTTTTCTTCAAGAATGTTTCGTGTCATAATTTACATTGATTTCACAGGATTTACATGACACTACGGGACAGACAGCACAAGCGCGTAATTTTAATGGGGAAGCCGATTAATATGGTCGATGGGTATACGGGCCGCTAGTCGAATGGCAATCGTATTTGATACCGCTACGTGAATTTGAATTCTATCTTCGAGCCAAACAGACAGTGAAAATGTGGAAGTCCTTTGCGACGGTTCACCAACTAGATTTAGCTTCAAAATGAACGCTCTAACCCGTTTGAAATTTAACAAAGTTTTGCTATGTGTGGAAAGTTGGTGTTGCTAGCGCTGAATCGAATGTTTGTGACTGGGGAGAGAAGCTGGAATGATTTTGTGGTTGTTAGTTATTTGTTCAGGTTAGTGAAAAGTTTCGTTATAATTTGTGTGCACAATCGTTGTCTCTATCTCTACCTTATAAGTTTAGTAGGAATATTGAGCTTGTACCTTCGTGAATATACGTCCGGGGACCGAACTTTATAGATCTCAAAAATAGTGACTATCCAGCATCACATCAGTACCTATATTCGACAATAAATAGTAAGTAATGAAAGATTAAGGACCTTGTTTCCGGATAGCAGTAATCTAAAGTTTAATTTAAAATGGAAAATAATTTGAAATTATCTGACAAAAAGAAATAGAAATTTAACAGATACATGTGTAACTGTAACCTTAATTTAATTTAAAAATGTATATTAGGTAACTTATCAAATATATAAAAAACATACAAACTTAACTTTTACGGAGTTCGGGGTCTAAAAAGGCAAAACTGTATGAAATATTCCTAAATGAAAGTTTCATTGATTTTTCGGCAGAAATCCTTTGAAAAACCTAAAATTGTGACAATAATTTGTAATACATCTGCAATTCATTTCCAATTGAAATAATATTTGAATGGATAACGTTTTATAATAGGTGAAGACCGGGAAAGATGGTTAACGGCCGAATACTCAAACGCTACTTAACTTTGAGCGGCTCTCAAACAACATGCTGTCTTTGTCATATCTTTGACATTTATTGCGACAGGACGACGTTTGAGAGCCCCTCAAAGTTAATTAGCGTTTGAGTATTCGGCCATATACCAGACAAGAAGTGTACATAACCGATTCATCAAATACTACACATAATAGATAATCGTATAGATTACCTAACTCATCGTTCAAGGATCAGTAGTATGACATAGTGTGGGAGGTTTATCTTTTTTTTATAGAGAAAACGTAAAGTTGTAGCCACAAAATAAACATACAACAAGCTAAAGAGATTCTCTAGTTGCTACAAATATAAATTGCGTAAAACTCACAGATGATTGTTAAAAAAATATCAGAAAATCACCAAAAGAAGAAAAAGTTTCTATTTTCACAGAATAGTACAAATTTCCTTTCTTTTTCTATATTCTAAATAAAATTGTCACGAGACCATGATAGAGGAGTTCGGTGGCGCAGTTGTTTAGCGCCTGGCCTGTGCGAGGGTCGGTCATGGGATGGATATCTCGAGTTTCTCCGAGCTTCGGAAGGCAAGTTAAGCCGTTGGTCACGGCTGCATTTGCGGTCATTAACACCCACAAATCCGCATTGGGCCTGCGTGGTGGGTTATGGCCCTTCCTCTTTTTCCACCCATGAGGAAGGCCTGTGTCCTAGCAGTAGGGACATTAAAAATGGCTGATGTCAAGATCATGGTAAGTTGGTAGTCAACCTGTAGTCGGCTACGAACTTCCCAGTTGGAATGACCTTGAAGATATCGCTCTGTGAATTTTTTATCTAAACATTTTTTGCAGTACCTTCATATTTAAATTACGCGGCAAAAATAAACATGTATCTTTTAAATTTTTTAATAAGTTCTGAACAAATAGTATTGAAAACTGGACGGGGCAGAAGAAAATACTCGTATCTAGTAGATAGTGTTTTATTTCAACGGAAAACCATACTGTACCTACAACAAAAGCATTAAAATATCGGCATATTTTAATAATCGCCATTATCTTTCATGATCGTAATTGCAAGAGAAATTAGCAAATGCAAGATTTCCAGGCAAGGTAATATTACGAACATAGATTTAAATATTTTTTTTAGACAGGATACTGAACACGGGAACAAACCAATAATGATTTTAGAGAGTTTTCAGAAAAATAATTAGAGTTTTCAGTACACGCGTTTTGATTTGTCTTCTTTCTTTTTAACCGACTTAAAAAAGGAGAAGGTTCTCAGAGGGCGGGATCTTTTTTTTAGGCATATCACTTGATTACTCGAAGAAGGCTGGACCGATTTGGAAATTTCCTCTTTTTGTTTGAAAGTGTCCCAGTGTCATCAGGTCAGGATCTGTTGATGGGATCCAGGAGAGATCAAGGGAACTCACTGAATATTATAGGTACGCCAGTAGAGATTTGTGTATTTTCTTTAGCAACTTGTACATTTGCTCTCGAAAAGCACCATTTAGTGAAGTGGAACTGAGCATGAAGACCAGAGATGGTCATCAGAACTATTAAATACTAAGTAAAGTTGGTATTTGTTGGTATTGTTGGTTGATACGATTACTATAACGTGGTTGCTAAAGCAATTTATGCTCATCATAATGCATATGGTGAAGTGGAGCTGATGATGAGGTACTAGGAGAACTCTTCAACAAATGATATCCCTGCGTCGGGAAAAGCAGTATTTTGTAAAAAGTGATAAGCACTTGATATTAGGCTCATGTAACTTACATAATATCGACACTAGAGATTGCAACCCGGTATGTTTCTCAACCCGGCCGGGCCCGGTAGCATTCGTCGCCAACCCGGCCCGGGCCCAGCGGACCCGGCCGGGTTGATATATTAGAGATGAAACCTATAAAGTACTTTATCTACACTCACAACGTAATGTTCCAAATATGAATTAAAAAAAGGTAATATAAATACGTACTTTATTTTCGTGGATAGGTAAAATTAAAAAATAAACTCATTACGATGCAGTCAACTGAATCATAAAATAACTTTTTCTCTCATTACGATACAGGGCAAATCCAAAAAGAAGGCAGTGCCGTAACATTAAAAAAACAACGATATTTTCCCACATATTTTTCATGATTAAAATGTACTCTATGGTGATCGATGACTTTAGTGCGATTAGTTTGTTGAAATGCACTGATCAAATTTTTTTTTCTAATGGAATGCGCGCCAAGCATTTCCGATAAAGTTTTATTTAAAATTTTTACATTTTGTTATACTTACTGAATTTTGTAGGTTTTTTTAGTCTTGCTTTAAAATGTGAAAAAAAATTTACTCTGCCCGATATTTTAGTTTAGATGCAGCTAAGGAATTGACTTATTACAATGTAGGTACCTTGCTAATACAAACAAAGTCTCTCTCTCTTTTCTAACGTTGATCTTTTATTTAGTAGGTTCAATCCCAAATGTATGAGTGTAGATAAAGTAGTGTATGAAACTGCACATAACTAGGTATTAAAACACTCGTGTGATACTATTAAAAACCTCGCCTACGGCTCGGTTTTTAAACACACACTCGTGTTTTAATACCCCTCTTTATGTGTCAGTTTCATAAACTACTATTACGAAAATTTGCTATATTTGAATGGAAAAAGACAATGATTCAAGGCTACGAACTAATATTTATTTCAAACTAATAAATCGACAAAAATCACCATAATCAGTCTCACTTAAAGTCTTAAAATCACTGGTTTAATACAGGATTGATTACTTTTACTGTCTTATGGATGGAATAGAAACGTTAGTATTAGTAATTATTAATTTTTATAAGTTTAAGCAAGCAGGTCTTTCTCTTTACTCCTTATAGAGTCTATTTGAAAACAAAGTATCAGAATAAGCAACTAATATCGCAGCTTATAGTAAAGTACTAAATTCGTCTTATCAACTGAGATTAGAAACTTTGGTAGCTTTGGTATAAATAAAACAAATTCTTATTTGCCAAAAGCAAAATATTATGTGTTTTCTTAAAGTGTAGCTATTAAAACCAGTAAGTGTTGTCAATTTTCTACGAGTTGGCGCTCCCGCGCCGAGGTTTTCATACCTACCGGGTCCGGTGACCGGGCCCGGTAGCATATAAGCAAAATCTAACTCTCGAGTTTTGATGGTGATCCCTGATTGGTCAAAAAACTCAGTAGTTAGGTTTTGCGCGCAAACTCTAACTCCCCAGTTTCGCGCTAGTTCGATAGTGATCTCTGATTGGTCAAAAAACTCAGTAGTTAGGTTTTGCCTGCAAACTCGTAACTACTGAGTTCGCATCTTTATTTTTTTGTCAGTAGTAATGTATAGCGCGTAATGGTATAACTGATTTAAGGGACTTGTTTAGTTAGTTTTTGCTAGTTTAGTTATAACAAGATTTTTTGCAATACTTATATATTTTCATCAGTAATTTATGGCACTTAACTTTTATTTATGATAAGGAAAAAAATAATCAAATTATGTTCAATAATTTCCGTTGCTGGCTGTACCTACTGAAATAAAAAGATGTTTACAGATAAACGATAAACCAAAAAAAATATTAAGTAATGTGTAAAAGGCGAATACCTTCAAACTTATACTAACTAGGTACTGTATTGAGATGAATAATAAGAATGTTGAATTGAAAAAAAATTGATTAAGAATGTTTATATGCCATAAATATTTATTTTTTTGTTAATGAAGTACCTATTGTTTTATTCTGGCGTCCACCAAAGCGTGTTTTGAGGCAAAATTCACAACGGCATAGCGCAACCAAATAGGACAAGTAAGAATAAATGCATTTTAAACTTGCAATTATGATTCGTTGCAACGCAGGTTTGGTTTTTTTGACAATCCATTTGGTCAATTTTATTCAGCATTCTTGTTTCCATATGGATACACTGGAGAACTTGAAGTATAGAGAATAGATAGAATAGAGCTATATAACTATCAAGTTGACGGCTATGCTTATAATTGGATGTAATTTGATTGTTCTGATGAATAATTAAAGTCATCTAAAAATACATTGAAAGTGACTCCTATTTTGTTGGCAAAAATGACCATTTAATCTGTTGTAACGTAGCCTAAACTTATTTTTTTCGAGTAAGTTATGTTGCCTAGGTTATCTTAATGTTCAAACATTTGTACTTACAGAAAAGTTTTGTTGCAATAGTGTTCACAGTTGTTAAATAAATTGTGAAAAATTTTAAAATTGAAAATGCAACTTGTTTAAAATTCTCCATACAAAACGTCAATTTCATAGGCAAGGAATATTTAGTTTAGCAGAAAAAAAAACTTTTGCGTTCAGATCTGGGTATACTGGATTATATTCGCAAAAACTTGGAAGATTATTAGTAATTTTTAAAAAATATAATATTCTACCACAGTTGTGTTCAAAGAAAATTGACAACTGAATTTTGAATTTTGACTGAAGCGCGCTCATTTGAGCGCGCTTCGAAATTCAGTTGTGTGTCAGTGCGGATGCGCACTCAGTAGTTAGAGTTTGCGGGCAAAACCTAACTACTGAGTTTTTTGACCAATCAGAGATCATTTTCGAACTAGCGCGAAACTGGGGAGTTAGAGTTTGCGCGCAAAACCTAACTACTGAGTTTCTTGACCAATCAGAGATCACCATCAAAACTCGAGAGTTAGATTTTGCTTATATGCGGCCCGGTAAGAATGGCCGGGCCCGGTTTGAAATCTCTAATCGACACTAATAGGTACCTATCACAAAAAAGTTGAAAATAAAAAGTCTACTTACAAACTATCAACTGAACTATGTTTACGAACTTTTTGGTACTTACTAAAATATCGTTTCACCTTATCTTGCCTTTTTCTTTACTTTCTAACGTTAATTAAGGCTCGGTTACGCTGGAACATTTGTCTAGTCCAGGGGTTCCCAACCTTTTTTTGTCTACTGCCCACTTTAAGAATAAATTATTTTTTAACGCCCCCCTTTTTATACATACTTAAAAACCGCTAAGTACTTATAACTGATTATTGAAACGCAAATTTATAGTATTCGGACAGAGTATCTTTTATTGAAAATAAAACAAACATAATCAATTCTTATATAAAAACTAATGTGAAGGTTGAATCTGATGCTGTTCAATAATGCCCCCTTTTTTTTCTGGGTCTCATACCGCCCCCCTTTAGGCCTGCAGCGCCCACAAGGGGGCGTTATCGCCCACGTTGGGAAAGACTGGTCTAGTCTTATTAAAGTAAGGAAAATAACCTCACTTCTGCACTTTCTATTTAGCTCGTCGTATGATATTTTGTGGCTACAAGTTTACGTTTTTTATATAAAAATGACCCCCCAAACCATTTTTTCCTATAATAATAGATCCTTAAGTCTATGGTGGGATATGAGAAAGGACTTCGTTACTTGTTTCGCAGCAATGGGATACTTTCACTATGTAGGCGGTAGCGTCCACGCATAGCTTCGAAGGCATTCCCTGAATACTAAAATAAAGTATCGAATATAATAAGTAGCATAAGAATCAACGTTTGCATAGAAAACGTAAACCGTTTATGGTTGTTCCGTTTGTAAGCCTTGAATAATGATGAACTTTAAAAGGAAAAGGACATGCTTACGAAGAATGAAAGTATCTATGACGTAAAAGCAAGAGGTCTAGGTGTCAAAGCTCTTATTGCGGTGTAAATGCTGCTATTAAAGAAAGCTGCAGCAGCAGAGAAAATGCTTTGGGTCCAATGCAAGTTGATTTACTTGCGACTACTATGCTGTGGCAAGGTTAACCATGAATCATGTCTCAAAGCACGGAAGAGCTCGTGTACTTGCCTATTCAATGACCAACTTTTGCGAAAGTGGTATAACTTTCACTATAGTAGACGAGCAATGTACAAGCTCGTTAAATTACCACAAAATGAGGATGGATGGTGAGTAAAACTTAAGAACGCAAACTAACCAAATGACATGCAATGCAATACCGTAACTAGGTACCTATGTTAGAAATTGAATTGGATTTGAAATTGCTAGTTTTCAGGCTGTTTGTTCGCCAGTATTTAAACTATAGGTAATATTTCTGTAATTAATTTTAAAGCACTTTTAACATTTAAAAATATTGTTGAACTCCTCGCCAACGTTGAGTTGTTCCGTATTCATCCCATGACGTCACATCCCACTTATTTCCTTACTCAACCCACAACAATAACATCATTTTAAATTCCTTATTCATCCTAAAAGTATTCTTAACTCTCAACCTATTACGTAAAACCACCCAAAAATTTAAGAGCTCCGTCGTTATATCGCACAATCATCGTAAACACTCGTATAGCGAGAGAGAAGACATATTGTGTTGGCCATTTGACTAGCTATAGGTGCTGCTAGAGCAACCAATCGACTTCGTGTGCATATTGTGATCTCCCGTTCTAGAATCTAGAGACGAACAATGTTTTAATGCATAGCCTTCTATAATTGCAAGCCGTGAACATAAGCTTGACAACGTCTGTTACTGTCAGTTCGTGGTCATGTCGTCGGCCAGTCTCCATACTAAATGTATGGGAATATTTCAATTTTAAGAGGTCGATATTTTTTTTTCTAGTAATCGTGTGAGGTTTAAAATATGAAAATAATTTAGTTCCTTTATTGAAATGCTTTGTATATTAAACAATAAGAAAAATATCAATGTTAACCAGGAAAAAATGGCTGTCAAAGATGTCATCTTTTTTGTTGATTTTCTTCAGCAGGGAGTTGATTAACACGCCCTCTAGCAATAAATTATATATCATTAGAAAGGTCTTTTGAAGACAAATATTTGCTGTTAACATACTTTATATCAATTGTTTATACTTTTGGAGTTAAAGGTTATTAAAGTATAAAAGTGGTTTATTGTCTATGGGAGTTGATTTACCCCACCTCTAGCAATAAATGAAATATCATTAAAAAGGTTTTCATATGATAAATATTTGCTGCAAACATACTTTCTATTAATTGTTAGTATTTTCGGAGTTTTAGGTCATAAATGATAAAAAAATTGGTCAAGTTTAGAGCGTTATAACTCTCAAAGTACTAAAAGTTGACGTTTATTGTGATACAATAAAGTGTTTCAAATTTAAATACCTTTCCAATGATGTAAGATTTATTGCTAGGAGAGGCTTAGATCAAAATGCTCGTCGTACTAAAGGACCCCCGAAAAGTTCAAATAATTTGACTCAAACCTTATGTTCTAATAAATAAATAATAATAATAAATATAAAACTTTATTGAAATAACCTTACATCACAATTTACAACTAGTTTAAACATAGATAATATAGGAAAAACAAATAATAAATAATTATTAAAATAATATAATACTATGTGCTTGACCACATGCGATGTTGCCGTTCTGCTCAACTTCATGGCTTGGAAATATAGAAGGCTATGTTTAATGGGATAGAATGACGGAAAACTGCCAAAGACTCGCCCACGAGCAACTTTTGTCTCTACAACTAAGAGCCAATTTCACCATTGATTTTAAACGCGCTTTGTCAAAAAACAAGTTTAAGGCTGTCACTGTCATAACAACAAAGTAAAATTTGTTACAAAAATGTACAATTATGTAATAAACAATGCCTTGTTAAATCTTGATTCAATTTTTTTAATGACCTGGTGAAATTTATTTTTGGAATAAACAGGGAACGGGGTATCAAACTCGACACTTAAACTACATTACGTAAAACGTGATCTTAATCGCGCTTAAAATCAATGGTGAATTTGGCTCTAATTTGTCTCTCACATGGTTTGTATGAAAAGTCGCCGGCTGTCGCGTCGCTACGTGTGCGCACTTACAAACCCGTAGACTTGATGTGACAGACAAATTAGTAGCGGATACAAAAGTTGCTCGTGTGTGCCAGCTCTAATGAGTAAATGAAAATGTGGGTACTCGGTGAGTGTGCTTTTAAAAAAAAAAAATTAAAATTTAAACTGTTTATTTCTGTTAAGACGATACCTCGTAAAAAATTTTTTTAACAGTTCCCGCCCACTCACCCCCCTTACCCCGCACTGACATTCGGCCTTCAATCGTAAAGTTTGATATTCGCGCCAAACGCCTGTGAGGTTTCATCGAAACTTTAAAGAAGAAGAATAGAGAAACGATGGAGTCGCAATACATTGTATTTAGAACATTTTCTTTGATAATTTAGGTATCTTCAAATTGAATGAAAAATGAAAATGAATACAAATACCTAACAATAGCTTATTAATTGTAAAAAAATACTATAATTATTAATAAAGTTGTACCATTCGACGTTTTTCAATACATTTGCGAAAAACATATTTGTAACTTTTGCGACAGAGGTCCATTTGGGGCCATCCATAAATTACGTCACACGTTAAGGGGGTCGACGACGTGTGGAGGGGTCCTAAATTCGTCAGTTCCAATTCAATAATTATTACTAGATACTCAGACCAAATAAAAAAGGGAAGACGGAGTCTTCTGAACGAAGCAGTGAAGCCGATAAAACTACGCTATGGCGTGTACATACACAGTTACACGCACACACATGTAACGAAACTACGCTGTTTCTTAACAGCCAGCGTGCGAAGCGGACGTATTAATAAATTATACATTTCATCAAAGAAAATGCCGAATTGTGTCGTGAAAGGGTGCAAAACGAATCATCAATACATAAAAAGAAGGATGGAATCACATTTCACACGTAAGTAAAATTGGAAACTAATATTTTCACTAATTCAAAATAAACATTAAGGTATTACTTGAAACACAAAACCTCAACAAGTGTTGCCATGCCAGACGTTATAGTTTAAACCTATTATTGGGTAACATGGAATATAACGTTATTTGTTTCTTGTTAAAAATAGCGCGTTAATTATTTCTGTTTCTGGACGTTTTTACCCACAACACGGACGGAACGGAACGGAGGCGGTATATGCGATTGGGGTTAGGCGACGGCTACACGCGTGGTAAATACTGTGATCCATCAGTATTTAATCAGGGGCCTATTTCATAAAAAATAGTAAATTTACTACAACAATTTACCATTGTTGTTATTAGGGTAGAATTATTTCTTAATAATGATAAAACATAATTCTACCCCAATAAACTACTACAATGGCATATTACTGTATTTTTTCATTCTTTTTTTATTTTATTTTTTATTTATTTAATACATTTTTAGTTATTAGGGTAGAATTATTTCTGAATAATGATAAAACATAATGAGCGGTTTTCAAAAGGCAGTTTAAAAAACAAAAGTAGTACCCAAAAGACGGCTAGATGTCGTTGTTCAACTAAGTAAGTAACTTTTTAAGAAAAAAGCAAAGGATTTTGTCAATTTGACAGTTAATCTTCTTCTTTGGCGGAGATGGTGTGGATGCAAATATTCCGCCGATGTAAATATTCTGCACTGGTACTTAACTGTAGTAGGTAGCCGGCGTAATAAGTCCAACAGCATACAGGTTCACAGTTTTTATTGAATACACAAGCACAGAAGAAATAGAAGGAGAACAGAGCACAGCAGAGAAGATAACAAGCACAGGAAGGTATAGAACAAGCAACATAAACAATAGGCTGTATTAGCGCGTATCGTAAACAAACAAACGGCGGAGCAAATTTGTCGTGCGTCTCGCGTCAAGCATAGGTTCCGACTGGTGTGGGAACAAAGCGCGGCCGGCAGCACGCTGGCTGCGCGTGCACATACTAGTTCGAGAACAATAGCCCGCTACTCGATTGCACGTTTCCATTCTACCGGGCGGCCAGCCGATACGAGAAATAAATGACGGATGACATTATTTCGGTTTTGTGTAGAATAAATTATATTTGTGAATGTATTGTGCTTGTGATTAATGTAATAAATATAATAGTTATGTAAATAATATTTTGTACATATGTAAATAAATATATTTAAGGTTATATATTAAATATAAATTGTTTGTAAATATATATTATATAACATTTTGTGAATTACAAAATAGTTATATAATATGTAAGATAGTGTGGGTGAATCCCCACATTACTCCCCCCCAGAGACCTGGTTAGGGTCGATAATAATCCGGAAACCGAACGTGTCTTCCGGAGCGTGTGATTTTATGTGGTTGAAGTGATGCAGGTGTGTCAGTTGTGTTTGGGGGTGTGTTAGTGTGTGTGTCTGTGGTGTTTGGAGGTGTGTGAGTGTGTGTGTTATGTAGCAGGTCTTCCTCGTCTGTGAGCACGAATGCGGGTTTTAGGCGGTCGATACTAACCGTGACAGGTTTGCCCTTGACCAGGATTTTAAAGACCTTGTCACTTCTCTCTAACACCTTGTGAGGTCCAGAATAGGCTGGCTGAAAGGTCACGTGCGAAGCGTCTTCACGGAGGAAGACGTGTTCGGTTGTGGCTAGCTCTTTAAAAACAAACACCTTGTGTTTACTATGGCGAGAAGCTGGAACTGGCTTAAGTTTCTCGGCAAACGAGCGTAAGCGTGCTGTGAAGTCTGACAAGTCAGATGTACAGGGTGTGCTCGGATGAAAAAATTCGCCGGGGAGCCTTAAGGGCTCGCCATACAGCAATTCTGCCGAAGAAGACTGCAGGTCTTCTTTGAAAGCGCTGCGGATGCCAAGCAGCACAAAAGGTAACACCTCGATCCAATTTTGTTGCGCATGACAGGTGATGGAGGCTTTGAGCTGTCGATGAAAGCGCTCCACAAGACCGTTGCACGCCGGGTGGTAGGCGGTTGTGCGTTTGTGGTTGAACCCGATAGTTTTTGCAAGATATTGAAACAGTGCGGACTCAAACTGTGCGCCGCGATCTGTAACAATATCTGATGGGCAACCGTAACGGGAAATCCAACCTGAAATTAAAGCCTTTGCAACCGTTTCGGCGGTTATATCGGGCAGCGGTATGACTTCCGGCCACCGTGTAAACCGGTCTATGGCTGTCAGGCAATATTTGTAGCCTTGGCAAACAGGTAAGGCCCCAATAAGGTCGATATGGACGCACTTAAATCGCGTACGAGGCAAGTCGAAAGTACCTAAAGGTGCGGATACATGTCGACTTACCTTAGTGCGTTGGCACGGTATGCAAGTACGAGCCCATTCGCGGCAGTCCTTCCTGACTCCGGGCCAAACAAACCGTTCAGCAACGAGTTGTGCGGTAGCTGTGGCACCGGGGTGGCTAAGCGAATGGAGGCTTTGAAACACCTGTTTGCGTAAATCCTTTGTGACGAATGGCCTGGGAGTCGGTGTGCTGACATCGCAGTACAGAGGTGACGGACTTCCAGGGTATTTAAGTTTTTTAAGCCGGAGAGATGAGCCCTCAGACAGATACTGGGCTAGTTCTGTATCCGATTCTTGAGCTTGAGCGAGGTTGGTGAGACAAGCTGGAGCACTCAGTTCATCGACGCGAGATAAGGTGTCGGCCACGACGTTGTTCTTGCCGGATATATGCCTTATGTCGGTCGTGAACTGAGATATGTAGTCCAGATGTCGGAACTGTCTTGGCGAGCAGTTATGCTTCCGTTCATGGAAGGCATAACTGATCGGCTTGTGGTCCGTGTAGACCGTAAAGTGCCTCGCCTCAAGCATATGTCGAAAGTACTTTATGGACTCGTAGATCGCGAGAAGCTCGCGATCGTACGGTGAGTACTTTTGTTGCGACGGGCTAAGTTTGCGGGAGAAAAACGCTAGGGGTTCCCACACGTCGTCCTTTAACTGCTGCAGGACGGCCCCGAGAGTCAGGTCTGATGCGTCTGTAACCAACGCTAGCTTGGCTCGGCAATCTGGATGTGCCAAAAGAGCTGCGTTAGAGAGGCTTTCTTTGGTCTCTGAGAAAGCCTTCAGAGCATCGCCGGCTAGGATGATAGGTGTGGACCCTTTTACTGCCCCCATGAGTAAGGCGTTTAAAGGCGCTTGGGTTTGGGCGGCGTTAGGCAAGAATCGCCTATAAAAATTGGCCATGCCCAAAAATCGTCTGAGCGACCTGACGTCCTTTGGAGGGGGGAAATCGCGGATGGCTTGGACTTTTAGGTCCAGTGGTTTGGTTCCGCTCTCCGAAATACGATAACCCAAAAAGGTTACCTCGGGAGCCCCGAAAACACACTTGGACACGTTGACAACCATGCCGTAGTCCCGAAGCCTAGTGAAAATTTGCCTCAGGTGGTCTTCGTGTTCCTGGTGGTTCCTACTGAAGATTAAAAAATCGTCCAAGTAAGTGAACACGAAGTCGAGCCCGCGCGTCACCTCGTCGACAAAACGCTGAAAAGTTTGGGCAGCATTACGCAGACCAAACGTCATGTAAGGAAATTCGAACATACCGAAGGGGGTGGTTATGGCGGTCTTCGGTATGTCCTCCGCGCAGACAGGTATTTGTTGGTACGCCTTTTCAAGGTCGATGGTGCTAAAGACCTTGCAACCCGAGATGCTGTGGGTAAAGTCATGGATATGACGTATTGGGTACCTGTCTGGGATGGTCCGTGCATTGAGCTGCCTGTAATCGCCACAGGGGCGCCAACCGTTGTCCTTCTTCGGCGCCAGGTGTAGCGGAGAGGACCAGGAGCTTTCAGAAGGCCTAGCTGTGCCATTTGCAAGCATAGCATCAAACTCGGCCTTAGCTATTTTGAGTTTGTCCGGAGCTAAACGCCTAGGTGCAGACGAAACTGGGGGACCTGGTGTAGTGCGTATGTGGTGCTGTGTGTTGTGTGGTATAGTGCGTTGAGTACCAGCTGGTCGCGTGATTTCAGGAAACTCACGTGACAGTAAATGATGATAACGCGACTCACCAGTCAGAACCTTAACTGAAAGCACATTATTACAATTATAAGCCAGTGAAGCTGGGGCTGAAACAGTTGTTAAATTATCAGTAAGTTTCTTATTTTTACAGTCCACTATTAAATTGTAGAAACACAAAAAATCTACACCGATAATTGGTTTAGTGACGTCTGCCACTACGAAACGCCATGGATAGGTACGGCGTAGTCCTAGGTCCAGGTTAAAATGCGCGTAGCCATAGGTGGAGATGGAAGTCCCATTGGCTGCGGAGAGTTGGTAGTCCGTAGCTGCGCGGCGCTCTCGAAGTTGGCTGCGAGGGAAGACGCAGAGGTCGCTGCCAGTGTCGACCAAAAACTGAGTCTTCGTGGTGCGGTCGGTTACGAAGAGGCGACCTGGAGAGGTGAGGCAATCGTCTGTCGCCATTACCGACTGCCTGCGGCGTTTCCCGCCTTGAAATCGCATGGAGTTTGGCATCTCTTCGCGTTCGAGCCAAACTTGAAGTGGTACCAGCAGAGAGGGTGTCGTCGGTAGCTGGAGGCTGATCTAGACCGAGAGCGTGAAGATTCACGACGTCGCTGAAGAGGTCTCGAACGATTGGGACTGCGCGACGAACGTGTGTACTGGTCGAGTTTCATGGAGAGGCTCTCCACCATCCGACGAAGCTCGCTCATCTCGCTCGACGTGTTGTGGCCGGCAGGTGCTATGCCAGGCGAAGAGGTAGCTGCGACTTGTCCAGGTGCAGTTATTTCCTGGATGCGGTCGGCCAGGTCTGCCAGCTGCTGCAGAGAATGTGAGGGCTGAGAAGCTAATACCGTCTGGATGTTCTGTGGCAGGCGACTGGTCCAGATGGATTGAATAAACTCCTTTGGAACGTTTGGCCCCGCCAGATCTTGCAGATGTCGAAGAAACTGCGACGCCTTGCGGTCTCCCAGCTCTTCATGGGTTAGCAACTGCTTGACCTTCTTCTCATGGGATGCGGTGAGACGCTTAATCAGCTCGCTCTTGATCGTCTGGTAGCGATTTTGTGACGGAGGGTTCATAATAATGTCCTTCACTGCCTTCGCGTGGGTCATATCCAGGTTTGTTATGACGTTGGTAAATTTGACAGCATCCTCAGTAATGCCAAAACTGTCAAATTGACCCTCCAAAAGCGCGAACCAAATCTCTGGGTCGTCCGGTGAAAATGACGGAACCTTCATGGTGCACGGTTTAAAGTCGGATGACTCGTGACGTGAGGCAGTGGAAACGCACTTTTTTGTTTTGCGACGGGTAGTGACGTTCTCGTTTGCGCCTTTGTTCGACTGAACGGTTTTCGCCGAATCACTGCTGTCGCTCATTATGAATGTTCAACGGGGTCACCAGTTTGGCGGAGATGGTGTGGATGCAAATATTCCGCCGATGTAAATATTCTGCACTGGTACTTAACTGTAGTAGGTAGCCGGCGTAATAAGTCCAACAGCATACAGGTTCACAGTTTTTATTGAATACACAAGCACAGAAGAAATAGAAGGAGAACAGAGCACAGCAGAGAAGATAACAAGCACAGGAAGGTATAGAACAAGCAACATAAACAATAGGCTGTATTAGCGCGTATCGTAAACAAACAAACGGCGGAGCAAATTTGTCGTGCGTCTCGCGTCAAGCATAGGTTCCGACTGGTGTGGGAACAAAGCGCGGCCGGCAGCACGCTGGCTGCGCGTGCACATACTAGTTCGAGAACAATAGCCCGCTACTCGATTGCACGTTTCCATTCTACCGGGCGGCCAGCCGATACGAGAAATAAATGACGGATGACATTATTTCGGTTTTGTGTAGAATAAATTATATTTGTGAATGTATTGTGCTTGTGATTAATGTAATAAATATAATAGTTATGTAAATAATATTTTGTACATATGTAAATAAATATATTTAAGGTTATATATTAAATATAAATTGTTTGTAAATATATATTATATAACATTTTGTGAATTACAAAATAGTTATATAATATGTAAGATAGTGTGGGTGAATCCCCACACTTCTTCTTATTTTTGTTTGGCAATCTACTCCTCTTAAGCGCGTCTACCGCCTAACTCTATCGCTTTGACTCTGGCTTTGGTTTATGACGTCAGTGCACTCTCCGTCCTTGTCATCGTGTTATGATATGACAAGGACTGGGAGAGCATACCTGTCGCTTTGGCTATCGCTTTGAGTTAGGCGGTAGGGCCCCTGGGAGTAAAATTAAAAAAAAACCTCCCTAATTGAATAGCGCCACCTATCAACATAAAAATAAACTAAAATTATTAGCCTCTGTTACCCATAGTACAGGCTTCGCCTAGCTAGTAATTCAGATGACCGTGTGTGTGAAATAGTACATTTTTGTAAATGTTAAATGTTTATTTCTTTATTTGTTCTGGTAGGTAAGTAAGTATATTTTTTTGTAAGGGTATAAAAATTTGATGATTAGGCTCTGTACTGAATATTGTAAGGACTAATTAATTGTATAACTTCTTAACGTTTTACGTTCTTTTTTAGATTTCCAAATCGAGATGAAAATATAAAAGAGATGTGGATTGCGGTCATTCGTGAAAGTCGGAATGATCCTTTCTGGCATCCATCTTCCCACAGCGTAGTTTGTTCAACTCATTTTGAGAGCGACGATTTGTACTACACAATAAAAGGGTTACGTCGTATAAAAAAAAACGCATATCCAAAGGTTTCAAACTTTGTTTATAAAAAAATTATTTAGTGATATGATATTTAATATTACAATAAATCTATGAATCTGACTTGTTTTGTTTTGTTGAAAATTTGTTGATTGTTTTACTGAAAATGTTCTAGTTGATTGTTAGGTACAAAAAAGAAAAATAAATATATTAAAACTAATTTATAAGATTTGTTTTCTATAATGTGAATAATCCAAAAGAGCCTGACCATTTTCTATGTCCGGCCGGAATGCTGACACAAAAAGCCTAACATGTCATGTAACAAACATCTCGCTTTAAATACCTACACGAAACTTTAGTTATTCTGTTAGTTTTATTTTTACATTTTTCCTATTTCCTTGCTACTTCCGCCACTACTTTTAAAGCGGGCTACTCACAGCCCTGCCCTGGCTTTGAGAAGCTCACCTTATCTATCTATCATTAGGTGAATGACGGCTACACGCGTGGTGAATACTGTGATCCATCAGTATTATTTTATCAGGCGTCTATTTCATAAAAGAATGAAAAAGTACAGTAATTTACCATAGTAGTAGTTTATTGGGGTAAAATTATGTTTTATAATTAATAAGAAACATAATTCTAATCTGTAATAATTCTAAACTAATCTTTTATGAAATAGGCCCTGATTAAATACTGATGGATCACAGTACCAGGCGTGTAGCGTGATATAGCGTTTTGATTCTAATATGTGATATAACGTTATTATTTCATAACGCGTTATTCTTATTACATTGGGGTAATATGAATACTATGGCAACACCGGCTCACACACTAATGCATAAAAAAACTGGCTTCAGTGCATTGCTTGGAAGACTCCGTCTTTCCTTTTTTATTTGGTCTGAGACTAGATATAAATCGAAAAATATGTGACGTCATCGTTTCTAGTTTTGCCCTTCAGAAGTGCGAGAAAAATAGTTTTAGAATTTTTAAAGCAATATTTATGGAGAAAATAAATGAAATGTAAAAAACCCTTAGTGACGTCACAGCTCGGCACGGCGAAACACACACCTTTGCTCACATTTTTTTATCTGGCCTACCCACATAAAAGAAATAGTCCATTCAAAATGTCACATAAAGAGAAATGGGCAAAAGACGCGTTTAAGCCCGACCATTGGGTTTAAACACATAATTCCCCCCCTCCCCTCCCCCCGTAGGAGCTAAATTTAATTAAACATATTTTATGCAATATGTTGTGTTTAAAATGAAGATTATTGAATTTACTCAAAAAAGCTTGTAATATGGTAATTATTTTGACAACCTTCTTTGAACAAAGTCGAGGTTGCCGTGCTCCTCCGATGGTGACGCAGCAAAGTTGTATGGGATATCATTATTGTCGAGTTTTAGCCACCAGCAATTTCCTTTGAGAATCCATTATTGTCGAGTTTTGTTTCAAACATAGTTGGATGAAAAATACAACATTGTACAACGCACTTGACGTCGTTCATAAATACATCCCGCTCGCACACTATACGCCACACCTATCGCTCTCTCATTCACACTTGTTGTGGTAAGCGTGGTGAGCCACCATTTTCAATCCCATTCTTTTTCTGCGCGTGTGTTGTATTATTGTATGTAGATGCATTATCGCTTCGCCAGGTATTCAGTGAAAAGGGAAGTACTTCCACCGAGCTAGGTGACTGTGCTCGGGGACCGCGGTCCAACCGTTGATGGTTGGTAGTTGTATATATGCAAAGTCGCTAAGAAAACTCCGATAGCGAGATAACTTATACTTATGGTACTGGCTTCAAAAGCATACTTTTTCGAGCAACAGTATTGAAAATATGATTTGATTTTTGAAAATCTACAACTACTACCACTTTGTGGACCGTTTAATTAGGGATGGAGGAGGGGAGGAGGAGGAGAAGCCCCCTTCGAAGGGAGAGTTGCGGAGCCTGGTCTTTGAGAAAAATGAAAATGTAATTTTGAGGCTAGGTATTCTAAAATTACATAATTTCAAAAGATTAGGTCATTTAACGGGGGGCGAACGAGGGAAAAAGAGGAGAGTAAAGAAGGTGCCCTCGCCCCATATCCACCACGTTTTCTGTTAAAAAAAATATGGTGTGTAATTTTTTTCTGTTGTCTGTTAAAAAAAATAACCTCCTTTGCGCTCTCCTTAAACTTCTAAGCTATACTCGGGACCTACAGGGGTAAAGCAGGTTTGATTCCTAACTAAATTGGGGTCAAAACAAAATGGCCTTGCAATTTGCTTTTAGTTTCATCTTTTTTTTTCTTAAACTCCAATTTTACTGCTGTAACACTGTGTACAACAGCCTTTCTAATCTGGGGATAGCAATGAAACAAAAAGTAACTGACAGCTATATTAAAAAAGGCAATACTGATATCGGCTTGAAAAAAACATGATAAGAAAGCCATATTCATACAAATTTCAAAAATATATGTTTCATTGGAATAATTTCATAAACAATGTCTTAAAAATATTATATAAAGCGTGGCAGTGGCATAAATAAATCTACAAAAACTCCCCATTTCTTATTCTAATTTAAAAAAGTTACCGTAAACGGTAAAAGCTACAGCAAAACTCGCGAAAAACAATATATTCTTTATTAAATTTCCTACAATAATTTTCTTGGAAGTATGTTGATAGGACTTATAGTTCTCGGAGCGTGAGCCCCGTGCTGCCTGTCTGGGGGGGCCCAGGGGGGGGGAAAAATCACTTTACGACTTGCTGCTATTTCTATACTTTATTATATACGTAAAAGCTACACGCATGCCAAGTTTCATGCTTTCTGCCGGATGGGACCGTGTTTGGTTGAAATGAGCCGTACTAGAAGTGAATTTGGCGTTAATAAAATTTGCAACACCATCATTTCCTCACCCAACCAGCCCAGCCAAGATCACGGGCCTGCGGTGCTGCATGACTCGATATACCAGTAATCGACAGCCAGTTCTTGCATCCTCCAACATTAAAATAATACAATTTCGCAGATTTCTAGCGATTTTTGTAAAACAGCTTGTCACTTTGTTAGATACCTACTTATTATAGCGTGCGCATGATGCGTGCCTAAATAAATAACGTAATAATGCGAGACGTAAGTATTCGTTTTGAGATTATTTATTATTATTGCTCTTCTTTTTGCTTTGCCGTTGTCGCGTAAAGAGACTAATGATTTTGCAAAATAATAATATTTGTTCATGATCGAAACTTGTAAAAGTTAAAAGTTGTACCACGGGTCGAGAAAGAAATTTTATTTTACAATATTTATTAGTTTATTGTTTTGTTACGCAATGGCGACTCTTGGAAGTTTTGTTCTGTTGATAATTTTCATCTCCTAAAAATAGGTTGGATAAGTATTAGAGACTCTTTGTCTTTGAAATGTGGGAGAAATTAAAACTGTCATTGTCAGTATACTGTCATTTTACGTGTTTTGGCTGGTAATTTTTTGGAGCGCTCAAGCACAGGTCTGTCCTCAAGGAAGGCTCGCGGCCGTCTGAAATTTCGGTGCAAAGAGGTAAAGTAATATAGCTTCCCAGCGCAAAGAAAGGGACAACAATAGCGCACGCATTCCGAAATAAAATAACGTAAGCGACATTATGAAAATAGTTGATTTATTAAAAAACTAAATTACTTTTGAAAAAATTGGTTTTGTCAAAAGTTGGAACTATTTATTACTTATCTTATTAACCTAATTTCAGTTCAAACTATGAGTCCGTTTGCTTACAGTACTGCAAAAATGATATGAGAGGCATCAACTTTGGATTTTTTTTCTATCGAGAAAATTGTTTCCATTCATGTTTTGAGCTTGATCAAAAGATTTATTTATTAGTCTATTTTAACATATTCCAAAATTAGAACAATAGTAGTAGGATCAATAGGACTAAATCTAAATTGAAAACCATGAAAATCCACGAGGTATCCTCAACATTATAAGAAAATTGCTTATCCTAAAGTTAGTGAATCTTTAATATTTAAGATTATGACACTATAGGAGGGTCACTCAGCGCAACGGATTATAACAAATTGTTTACATTTTTTTTTTATTTACTAGCACGAAATTTTTGTAGGTACATAATAGTTAATTATTTGTGACATATAATATCCTTTTTTGAGATATTTAAACTTTGCACACATTAGTCCAGACGCGCATCTGTCCCGCAATCACAAACGAAAAACTTTCTAAGTATGTTTTTAATTTGTTTTTTCTGCTTCGTTTTAAATTTATCGATCACACTTTTTGGAAGTTCATTCAACAATTGAGGGAGGATACACGTCGAGACTCTTTTTCCATACATATTATTACATCTAGGGATGTTGAATGTTGAAGTATTTTGCAGTGAGCGTAGGTTACATGGTCTAGTCTTTAGGTCTAATTTACTGATGTTTTCACAATATTCTGTTATAATTGCTAATTTTATTTTATCAAATACATTCAGAACTTTACAGTACTTAAAGAGCTTGTCATAATTATCTCTGAATTTATATCTGATTTTCAGTGGAACTATTGTTTTCAATAATCTAATTTGTAAACGATATATGTTATTCAAGTATGTTTTATACGTTCTACCATAGCTCGATATACCATAACTTATTATATGTAGAATGAGCTAGTGAAATGTATAACAATCTTAATGTGTTATATGGCAGTTTGTATTTTAAGATATTGAATTGAGCTAGTAGACTTCTCAATCTGTTACAAACATAGTATACATGTGGGCCCCAATAAAATTTATTATCAATTTTCAATCCTAAGTAAGTGTGTTGTTCGACTATTTCTAAGCTTTTACAATCACATGATTCTGGTTTAAGATGCATGCAACTATGTTCGTGGGCAACGATGTTGGTTGTAAAATTATTTTCTTTGATGTATGGTGAATGTATGTGCATTGCTTTTGTTTTTTGATAATTGATTGACAAGCCCATATCGTGTGCCCATTCACAGAGTTTATTAAAATCTTTTTTGCATCATAGACTGCGCAACCTTTGGGTCTCGGTGTGCTGTTAGGAGACATGTGTCATCAGCAAATTGATAGACAGAGGCCCGTTCAAAAATGTTACACATATCATTAACATAAAGCAAAAATTCGGTCGGACCCAAATAGAGACCAAATAGATGCTCAAGAGCTGCATGAGCTCATTCCACCTTCTCCTTTCTACCATCGAACATCCAGACGCACTACGGGTTACCACCCGTTCTTGGTTGATATACCTTTTCTGCGTACCAAACACCACACATCATCGTTCATAATGCGTACAGCTATAGAATAGAATTCCCTGCCGTCGTCTGTGTTTCCGAGCGCATACAACCTGACTCTATTACCTTATGGGCAAGCTCGCTCCATCGTAGACCCTGTCGTTGCTTTTGGGCTAGACTGGGGTCAAGAGCAAACCCATTTACTATAAAAAAGTACTCAATAAGGCAACCTTAATTCCAGGTGTGTCGGCGATAGAATGGGATGCGCCAGCTCCTTATGACCCTGTGTGGCTGGCCAGCGTGCAGACGTATCCTATCGTGCCTCCTCTGAACGAGAGCCGCTTCTGGTGGGGTTGGGTTTATGAGCAAGATGTTCAGTTCAGGCTGTTCACGAGGTAAACAAATCATTGAACTTAAATTTAACCACCATAAATGACCAACTAACACCCCTTAATAATTGGGGTTAAAGTATGAAATTGCCGATGTTTTCTCATACACAGAGGCTTCTCTCAAGATGCTTCGGTTACTTGTTATTATTTCGAATTATGATCATAATCACTATCAGCCATAAAATTATTTCTGATTCTTTTTTCGTTATCAGAAATGACTACCTACTTAATTCGTTGTAATTAACTTAGACGATACTTATTTTTTTCATTTAACACGTGTGGCATTTGTTGCAAGTGTGCATAAAAGTTTTAAAACATTAGCGTTCATGGTTGGTCAATAAATCAACAAAATGGTAATATGTAAAATGCGAATCCTTTATAATTCTCCATACAAAACGGTCATTTCATACTTTAACCCCTAATATTTTTGAATCATAGTTTTATGCAAAGTTTTGTAATTTTGTATAATTTCACTCTAACTTTTTTTTATTTTTACGATACCGATCGAAAGGGTTACTCATTAGGATTATTTTTTGTTAAGTAACACAGCATCTAACAAAAGGAAGACCATGAAATTTTACATTCATATTTTAATGATTACGCATTGTATCAATTTGTATAGGAAATAATGCGATATTTAAAAAATCTTTGAATGCAGTTCGCATTAATTTTTTAAATAACATGAAGTCTTCTTTCAGTAAAATTTCCTATCTTCAATATTTAAAGTACTTTCCCTCCATGTGGCAAAGTTTTGGGACACCCTGTATATTTTAAAAAAAAATATAGTATAGACAAGCCCGCAATATAGTAGGATACTATATTATATAGTAGGGTTGGCAACCCTCGTACTAACGGATGTACGATTCCGTAACTAACCTCTGAAACAGGAAGAAGATTTTTATTAAAATGAAAACAGGAAATTGTATCAATTTCATTTTCCCCACGTTTGTCTCATGTAATTATTTAAATTATGTAACTTTCAAAAAGCATTTGTTTTAAGATTTAATAAGTACAATCTGGCATCCAGCCGTTAGCTTTTTCTTATTCCCACCTTAAACATAATATTATTTCCTATAAGTTGTTTGAAATTTTAAGGCAGGCGCATACGGTGTTTGCACCCGTGCATGCTTAACAGGCAAAGTTACTTCGGCAACGTTTGCAATTTAGAAAGATGAGGCAACTAATAAACGTAAAGCATGTTTGACTTGTAACTCCGACTTTGGCAGCCGACCCAATTTGAATTCGCTATGTTTGAAGACTAGTTAACTTTTATTCGTCCATATTATGTTAGTTAGATATACTTAACAAATATTTAAACTGACTCAGGCAATATGCAATAATTTAACTGATTAACGTTTCTGTTAGAAATTAATTGTATAAGCCCTACATGAACGCAGCTATATTGATTTGAATGACATTGAAAGCTGTCACCTGTCACTTTGATTTTAGGTTTGCACTTCCTGCTTGCGGCTCTCAGCCTTTCGTGTGTGTTTTTGTGTCGTCCCAATAATTTTAATAATCTTAATTCATCGTTATCAATTTACTACAAATAATGTAATGCTGGATTTTATCTTGAAGAATAAAACTCTGGATATTGCAACAATGTGTTTATTTGGTTGATCACGCCTATCACGCCATTCCATTGCCATTGCCACATTGCAACGTCTGCTTGAACAGGTTTTGGACCCAGTGATTATTGAAAAGGGAATCAAAAGGCGTGCAACGAGGGATTGACGTGTAATCGCCGTTGTATGTATCACCAAATTTCATTGTCGACCAGATTCATTGTCAAATATGCCTACGCAATCAGAAAATATGTCTACGCAACCAGCGGTACACATCACAAATCAAGTGGAGAAGCTGAATGGAATCTCATCTTATCAAAACTGGAAGTTTTCGTTGAAAATGTTACTCACTTTAGAAGGTTTGTGGGACTGCGTGATCGGCACTGATACTGACGCCGTGCGTGATAGCCGCGCCTTGGCGCGTATTTGCCTGGCACTACAACCCAACCTGTACCAAATAGTTCGATCAGCATCAAAAGCTAAAGAAGCATGGGAGAAGCTAGCTCATACATTCGAAGACAAAGGTCTATATCGCCGTGTTCTGCTACTTAGACAGTTACATCGAGTTGACTACAGTAAGTTTAGCAGCATGACTGAATACATAGAAAATGTCACCGGATTAGTCCAGCAGCTCTCTGACATTGGAAAAGTTATAGACGACGGTGAGGTGGCAGAAATTCTACTTAGCGGCTTACCGCAGGAGTTTGATACACTAGTCTCCGGTCTTGAAACTGCAAATTTAACAAGCTCGCTGACTTCTGAACTAGTGAGAACAAGATTACTTCAAGAAGAACACAGAAGAAATGGAAAATATGATAATGATGCTTTAGCTTTTCATGTAAAGAAGAATAAGCTTTTCAAGTGTGATTATTGCCGTAAACCAGGACATACAGCGAAGCGATGCTTTAAGAAAAAGAGGGATGAGAAGAAGAAAGAAGAACATCACTCCCTATATGCATCTGCTTACGTTGCTCACCACAATGATGTCATCATCGACAGCGGAGCCTCCGCTCACATGATCAATGATGCTAGGTTAGTAAGGAATTTTAAAAGTTGTAAAAATAACTCAATTTCTATAGCAAATGGTGGTCAATTAGAAATGTCTGGCATTGGAAATTTAGTTTTGTCTACTGACAAAAATAATATCACTTTAGAAAATGTTTTAGTTGTTCCCAATCTGTCAACGAATTTATTGTCTGTTAGTAAAATGTGTGACAATGGTTTTACAGTAGTTTTTGATAAAAATGGGTGTCATGTTTATAATGAGGAAATTTCTTTAACTGGCAACCAAATTCTAGCTGCTACAAATGTGAACGGTTTGTATAAGATACAGCAGTGCAAGCCGCATGTGTTGGGGCATTCCATGCTGGTGCATCCTAGGCAGCAGCCAGAGAGTGTCAATACTGCATTGGTGTCTGCGACAGTCTGGCATAAACGTTTAGGTCATATCGGCAAGAAAGGTATGAATAGTCTAAGGGGTGGTGGTATATGTTCTGGTGTCGTTTTTCAGGATGACGACTCGCCAAACAAGTGTATTCCCTGCTTAACTGGAAAGATGCATACAAAGCCTTATCCGAAGCTTGTGGGAGCCCAATCTACCGTGCCACTCCAAGTTGTGCATTCCGACGTCTGTGGGCCCATTCAAGTCAGCAGTTGGGGCGGTGCCCGTTATCTTTTGACTTTGACGGATGATTGCACTAGAAAAACCTTCGGTTATTTAATGAAGACAAAATCCGAGGTGAGTTCACATATTGTTAACTTTAAAAATATGGTTGAAAAACAAACAGGTTTGCAGCTTAAAATTTTAAGAACCGATAACGGTACTGAATTCTGTAATAAAACGTTGACTGATTTTCTTAAAAGGGAAGGGATAATACATCAAACATCGGTGCCTTACTGTCCACAACAGAATGGAGTTGCGGAGCGTGTTAATAGGACAATTTTTGAGAAAGCTAGGGCCATGTTACATGATGCGGGTCTGTCTGAACGTTTTTGGGGAGAAGCAGTAATGACTGCTATATATCTGAAGAATAGGTCTCCTACCAGCGCGTTGTCAGATGACATTCCTGAGAGTAAATGGACTGGACAGCCAGTCGATCTCAGTCATTTGCGCGTATTTGGCTGTGTAGCATTTTCTCACATTCCTGATGTAAAACGTCGTAAACTTGACGCTAAAGCTAAACCATTTATCTTTGTAGGTTATGGTGAGACTTTCAAGGGTTACCGTCTCCTTGATCCATGTCAACCTAAAAAGATTATGTATTCGCGTAATGTTACTTTTTTAGAAGATGAATTTATTGGAGGACTTCACTTTAAAACACAAAGCAGGAATAATGATTTTATCTCAAATGAATGCATTATAAATAATAATAATTATAAAAATATTGATAATGAAATTTTAAATATTGACTGTGATAATGATAATGCAAATAAAATTAATGATAAAATTATTAATAATGTCTGTGATAAAATTAGTCATAAATCTACTACGGAATCACCTATTTCAGGATCTGAGAGTGAACTACCTGTGTGGTCTCCCTTGTCGGACCTGCTCTACTGTACTGGTGATGAAGGTGATGGTTGTGATGGTGATGAGGATGATGTCTGCAAGGATGCTGTGTCTTCTCTGCCTGATGCCACACTTCAAGGAGGAGGTGGTAATAACAGTGATGAGGATGATGTCTGTAAGGACGCTGTGTCTTCTCTGCCTGATGCCACACTTCGAGGAGGAGAGGTTGAACACGTGCAAAGTGTTGCTTCTGGCTCGCGTCCCGTACGTAGTAATAGAGGTAAAATTCCACTTAAATATAATGATTATGATTTATCGGCTATGCTAGTTGAGCAGAGTTCATCAAATGAGCCTAATACATACGAGCAAGCTACGAAATCTACTGACTGTGAGCAGTGGCTTCACGCCATGAAATGTGAGTATGATTCATTAATTAAGAACAATGTTTGGACATTAGTAGATCGACCAGAAGCTGAAAACATTGTAAAGTGCAAGTGGGTCTACAAAAGGAAACACGATGCCACAGGCAAGCTAGATAAGTATAAAGCTAGATTGGTCGCCCGTGGGTTTAGTCAACAAGAAGGTATAGACTACAATGACACTTTTTCACCCGTTGTCAGACATTCCACTTTGAGAATCTTATTTTCCATTGCAACAGAAATGAATTTGCAGATGGACCACGTTGATGTTACCACAGCTTTTCTAAATAGTGATCTGGATGAGATTATATATATGGAGCAGCCAGAAGGTTTTTGTTCAGATAAAAGTAAAGTGTGTAAGCTGAATAAAAGTATATATGGTCTCAAACAGGCTAGCCGTATGTGGAACTTAAAAATTAATAATGTTTTAATTCATAATGGATATACTCAAAGTAAATGCGAACCGTGTGTATATATTAAGAAAAATTCTAAAGATTATATAATAATTGCTCTATATGTCGATGACTGTTACATATTTCATAACGGATGTATTAAAAATGTTTTATCATTACTAAAAGAAAACTTTGAAATACGTCATCTTGGCCAATTAAAAAATTGTTTGGGCATGAATGTCACTAGATATAATAATACAATTGTGCTAGACCAGTCTAATTATATAAGATGTTTGCTAGCTAAATTTAATGCAGCCAGACTGCAAGCCAGTACTTACACCGTTACCTGTGAATTGTAAGTTACAAAAATCTGATAGGAAATGTCTCGATGACGAAATATACAAATACAGACAACTGTTGGGATGTTTAATGTATTTGAGTGTGTGCTCACGCCCGGACATTTCATATGCTTGTAGTCAACTTAGTCAATACAGTACATGTTTCGACATGAGTCATTGGCGCGCAGCAAAGCGAGTACTTCGTTATTTAAAAGGGACGATCAACTATGGTCTCCATTTTACAAAAGGTAATAATTTTAATATCAGTGCTTATGCAGATGCCGACTGGGCTAATGACTCATCAGACAGAAAGTCCTACACTGGATTTGTTGTAAAATTAGGTAACTGTTTGATCAATTGGGAAGCTAGAAAGCAGCGTAGTATAGCTTTATCAAGTACGGAAGCAGAGTACTTATCAATAAGTGACGTTTGCAAGGACATTTGTTTTGTGAAGAATTTTTTGTCTGAAATTATTAACAAAACTTTTGATGTAATTGTATACAACGATAATCAAAGTGCTCAAAGATTATTACTGATAAAAGAATATTCGCATAAGAAAACAAAGCACATTGATTTGCGTTACCATTTCATAAAGGACTTAGTACAAAAAGGAAACATAACTGTAAGATACTTACCTACTACTGATATGCTAGCAGATGTATTGACAAAGCCACTATGTGCGCAGAAACATTGTAACTTTGTAAATTGTCTAAATGTAAGAGTTCGTGGAACAAATGTTTAATGTTTTGTTGTGTACTTAATTTATAAATAATAATATTATTATATTGTGATGAATCATATGACATGATAATGTAGAGTCTGTAATTATGTAGAGAGTCTATAATTATGTAGAGTCGCTCTAAAGGTAGAGTAGGGAACTCTTGATTAATTGTGTAGAGTTTTTTTTAACTAAATGTAGAGTCTTTTTAATTTTGTTTAAAGTCACATTAGTTTTTCTTTTTCCTTCATGTAGCGCTTAAGGAGGAGTGTTAGAAATTAATTGTATAAGCCCTACATGAACGCAGCTATATTGATTTGAATGACATTGAAAGCTGTCACCTGTCACTTTGATTTTAGGTTTGCACTTCCTGCTTGCGGCTCTCAGCCTTTCGTGTGTGTTTTTGTGTCGTCCCAATAATTTTAATAATCTTAATTCATCGTTATCAATTTACTACAAATAATGTAATGCTGGATTTTATCTTGAAGAATAAAACTCTGGATATTGCAACAATGTGTTTATTTGGTTGATCACGCCTTTCACGCCATTCCATTGCCATTGCCACATTGCAACGTCTGCTTGAACAGTTTCCCTGACTGAAAGTGGAACTGCGATGAATTTTCTTTAATATTTCAATTATTATACATCATTTTAATAAAATTTTACCTGTGTGAAATTTTTAGGACACTTTAGGTCTTGTATTTTTAGAAGGTATCATTACTTCCTAATAATTTCTAAAAGTAGATAGCAAAACTTCTTTGTGGCACGCAACGCAATGTGTCAACATTTGCTATCTAAGTACTTCTAAGAATTACTACGAGGGAATGTATCGACAAATACTATACTACCTAGTTGGTTACTAAGTTCTGTAACTATGGAAAACATGAATAATACTAAATTTACAAATAATGCTACAATGAATTATATACCAAATGAAAGCACAAATATTTAAGATTATCATGTATTAAAATTATTCGAAATGACCGCCTCTGGCATGAATACACGCCTTTAGACGACGAGGCCAGTCATCGATGGCAGCACGAACTACCACCATATCCAATTCTGCGACTGCCTTGAGAATAGCGCGCTTAAGAGAGTCGAGATTCATGTGGGGCTTAGCACATGCTTTCTCCTCAATAAGTTGCCATATGGCATAATCCAGAGGATTTAAGTCTGGGCTGGAGGATGGCCATTCTTCCTGCGCGATAAAATCAATTTTGTTAGCCCGAAACCATGCTTGTGTAGATTTTGCTTTGTGCGCAGGGGCAGAGTCCTGCTGGAAGACCCATGGCTGGTTTTGAAATAAAGTGTGGCTTAAGGGTTTGACAACAGGTTCCAGAACGGTATCTTGATAGACTCTAGCGCCAGTTTTCACACCTTTTTCACAGAAATGAACCTTACTTAGCCCTGAATAGGACACCCCCAGCCAAATCATCACTGATGAGGGGTGGTGACCTCGTTGGACCCTCGGAGCAATCATGCTGGCTTCTTTGATATTCTTAGCGTATACTCTATCATTTTGACGGTTAAAATTTTCTTCGACTGTGAAGATTTTTTCATCAGTAAACAAGATTTTTCGATGGCCGTTTTGTGCGTACTGCTTTAGTAGAGCGCGACTTCGTGCTAACCTCATAGCCTTCAATCGTGCGTTTAGCAGATGGCCCTTTCGTCTACGGTAAGCGTGAAGCCCAAGGTCATCATTGATAATTTTTTTAAGGGAACTTCTCTTCACAGTCATCTGTATTGCCAATAACTTTTGCTTCCGGACGGGATTTCTCGTGATTCTCGCCTTCACTGCCTTGATCACAGCTGGGCATGCAGTCTCTACATTAGTTAGCGATAATATCGTTACTAACCGATCGATAGCCAAAGCGAAAAAAAACGCTTGCCGTAACGATTCCCTTGCAGTCTCGACGTAGATTTCTATGTAAAGTTAACGAATTCGATCGATAAGTCACAACGAACAATTATTCTTCGATTTTTGGTAGTCTCTACCATCATAACTACCGATAATCTTCGATCAAGGGTCTGACATGCTTTGATAGAGCGAGATCGTCTTATTGAGATTCCTATAGGAGGAAATAGAGTAGAGTTTCATGTTTTATCTCTATCACCGACCGGACTTTTTTTCATGGTCGGGTTATAGGCACAGTTCAACTAGGCAAAACAAACAAGTGAGGTTATATCAAAATTGCCAAATAAATAAAAGTTTTTGTGGATTACTACATAATTTATACATAATTTATTATAAATCAGATGTGTAGTGTTTGTGTCTAGCCTACAAAATGGTGGGGTGTTCAATATTTGGCTGCAAAAGCAACAAATAAAGAAAAGAAGCGGGTGTTACATTTCATGCGTAAGTACACTGTTTTCTATATTTTGATTACGTATTTCTTTCTCAAATCTCACAGGAACCAAGTTTCTGAGCTAAATCATTAGTAATATCATGAAAAACCTGATAAATAGGAAAAATCTGAAAATTATTTCTAAAAATAACCTCGGAAACATTTGACATGCAAACCGGTAAAATCACGTATTAATCTACGTAATAGAAGCCAGCTTAGCATTGACGTCCACTAAAATCAGTAGGTTTATAAATCGATTTCCGGATGCCTACCCATATAGAAATTTTTCCCCAAAAATTACCCCATATTTCAGGGAATTTCAAGCGATTTGATTTTTCCAGATTTCCGACGGAAGATAAAATTCGTGAGAAATGGATAGAAGCAACTGGAAAAAAGAATGGGATGAAATTTAATGACCACCAAAAAATAATCGTTACCCTAAACAGCCTCATCCAAAAAAAATTATAAAAATGACACCATAGCAAAAGTTGTTCAGCCTGATGAGCACTTAGATGATACAACTGGTTCAGATGGTTTATCCATCTCAAACTTGTTTAATATTTTTTTCCAATCAGTGTTTGAGATTGACGAGGATGGTGATTGTGAGATTGTTCCCCATGACTGCAGCTCTTGTGTTACCATCGGTCAGACATCGTTAGTAAATATCTGTCATGCCTCGATACAACCAAGGGCCCTGGAGACGATGGTCTACATCCATTATTTTTGCAGTCGTACCGTGAACAGTTGGTGTTACCAATTTCTTTACTTTTTGAGCTTTCATTGTCTCAGGGAATCAAATCATATCACTAGTAAAGCCTATAAAATGCTTGGATTCATCTTCAGACAGACCGTTGATTTCACCGATCTCTCTTGTGTTACCATCGGTCAGACATCGTTAGTAAATATCTGTCATGCCTCGATACAACCAAGGGCCCTGGAGACGATGGTCTACATCCATTATTTTTGAAGTCGTACCGTGAACAGTTGGTGTTACCAATTTCTTCACTTTTTGAGCTTTCATTGTCTCAGGGAATCAAATCATATCTCTAGTAAAGCCTATAAAATGCTTGGATTCATCTTCAGACAGACCGTTGATTTCACCGATCTTGCATGATTCGCTTGTCAGATCTCACTTAGAATATTCGCGGGTTCCAAACTGTGGATGCATATTATTATGCATCCACAGTTTGGAACCCGCAGTATTCTGAATACAAAAAGATGGTGGATAAAATTCAGGATAAATTAATTAAAAGGCTTAGATATAAGTTCAATAATTTTCATAAATTGATTTCATAATACCTCTTGAATCGCGCAGAGATGTACTTGATCAAACCTTTTTGTACAAAATTTTGAATAATCAGATTGATTCCCCTTATTTGTTAAGACTTGTTTAAATGTTCTGGTGCTAGACTCATGGGCGTAGCCACGGTGGGGCAGGGTGGGGCGCTTGCCCCACCCTGGCTCTGACCTGTAATACCTACCTAATCTTACCTAAGTAAGAAAATGTAAAAAAGACGCGGAATTAATGAGATAGGCCCGTTGCAATACAAAATATGTATGGAAAATGCATAGAAAAAAATTACCAGGGTAAGACCGCGGGTATAGTTGTTAGTTACATATTATTTTAGACTGCTGCCCCACCCTGAGCCCATCGCTGGCTACGCTCTTGGCTAGACTGCGTTCATGTAATGCTTTCTCCGTACCCCATAGTAGAACCAATTATGGTAAAAACTGATTCATACTAAGAGCTATTAAAATTATAATGTGAATTTTAACGATGTAGATATATATTTAATAACAAATTATTTAAATTTAAAAATGAAACTTTTAAAATTTGTATCAGTAAATTATAACCTTAATGTTTTTAATTAAAACTATTTTTGTTAAATTGTCATTAGATTATGTTAATAACATTTTTAAAAATTAATATTAGTAAATTACATCTTTAATAATTTGTCATTTAAAAATGAAACTTTTTTGTTGTAATATCATTATTTACTTATAATTTCTTACATCTGTTTGCTTACATAATTTGTCTGTTCAACGTAATGTACTATTTAGTGGTGGAAACTCTTTTGGCTAATGTACTAATATAATGTTTCACTATTACGTACTATTTTAAAGCTGTATGTTTCCCTAAGTAATAAATAATAATAATAATATAAAATGTTGACTTTCACTCACTACGGAATTCAAGTACTGTAACGATTCCGACTACATTTTAGGGTATTTTTTTTGCGATCATGGCAGCCCCATATTTTGACGTCATAATATATCTATCCCTTACACCCGGTCGCTCGGTGGCGCATCTACCCCTTTTTAATATACTATATCTATGTCTTCGATAGTGTATTGATATCAACTGTCACCCAAACGATTTTAGCTGTTTTGTTTGCGGCGAAATTTGACAGCCCGCAAACTTTGCGATTCATCGTTACAGGTACTTGGCGGCCATTTAATGTTTTTGTGACACTGACTTATAAAATATAATTTACTTTTGTGGTGTTTATTGTGTGTTTAGGAAATCCAAAAAAGCAAGAAATGGCAAGGCGCCTATTTAGCGTAGGATTTACTTGCTCTCAAGCATCGAGCTAAAATGGTGAGGCGTCGAAGCGTGGCGAGGAATAGACGCAATAATCAAAACAAACCCATTAAAAGGATGACGAGTTCCTCAGACTTTATAGGGTGGATAAGAAGATGTTCACCGAGCTGATGGAGCTGAGCTCGTCAAAGAGTTGCGGCCATATGGCCATATCTTTAAAGACAGCGGCCTTGGGGATTCTCTACCTATACAATCGCTCACAATCGCAAATGAGTAGGTAACTGTAATTATTTTGAACTCAAAATGTAAGATCTTTGTTTTGTTTGAGCTAAAATAAATAAAATATATTAGCAACCGCCCGCGACTTTGTCTGCGTGGTCAGTTATTTCTCTGTCCCTCGGGAACAATACTTTTTTCTGAATAAAAGGTATAGTACCTACCTTATGTCCTTCCTTGTACCCCTGACAACTTGTATGTAAATTTCACGATGATCGGTTCAGTAGTTAAGACGTGAAGGCGTATAAACAAACAAACGGACTTTCGCATTTATAATATTACCCAGTAAGAATTTGCATTTTACCATCATCTTATTTAAAATTAAAATTTCATATAGAATTGTTTTATGTACTACATGTTTTTCTATTTTTTTACTGTTTGTTTTAGATACTAACCGCTCTTCGTTCATCATCATTAGCAGCTAATTAGGATGGCATTCGTTTATTATTGAGTGTCAAGAAAATTATGGTGTGGCGTCGAAGATGGGGAAGAACTGACGCTAAAACCGAAATCCGGTTGATTTGGAGGATGACGGAATTCCTCACAGATCAACACACTACTGCCTGGACGATCATCAGTTGCAGAGTGTAAACGCTCGTATTTACACTGGACACTAATTGCAATTATTTAAGCTAGTTTAGTCAAATAAAAGAGTACAATCAAATAACTTGAGGTATTTATTATTATTAACAACATATCCTTTTATTTCATGGATAGTACTATCGACAATACTTCCGCTTTACCAGTGAGCTGAAAATCGCTTGTATGCCACGCCATCACTGATATACTGTTTAGTTCATGCAGGGGTCAAACGCCATTGATGCCTCAGTCTCCGTAGGTGTAGGTAGCCTCATTTCTCATGGGAGCCTTTGAATTCCTGGATTAAATCCCTGAAATCAAAAATATAAATTAAATAAGAAAAATTACAGTCTAAAATTAAAATCTTGAGACAGACATAATTGAATACTTAAATAAATAGTGGACACCATCAAATTAATTGCATTGATCATAAAGTTAATAACTTAATCACATGTAACTATGAAAAATCCAAAACAACAAAGAAATCACAAGCATCCAAACCCGCCGCGTGTGACGCGTGTTGAGCAGATTTTAAAATACATTTTTGACCTCAATACTATATTATGTAAAACTGAACATAAACGGATTGGTATCTTAGAAGGTATAACAAACATAATTAAATATTGAAAGATCCAAAGAAAACTCAAAGAAAAGTATTTGTACTTACAGCATATTCCTCACAGCAGACAGCAGCTTAGCTTGCGTCTAGCTAGTGGACCGAACGCGAAAGCGAATAATTATTACTCCTTTGAGATGAAGCCACTATTATAGATAGTTTTTATTCTTTAATGAATTTATTTATTAAAAAATCAACACCATTCAGTTAACAATTTTAGTTATCAATCGTAAGTAAACACAGATTTCATTGACACATGACTGTTGGCATGACAACGCCATAACCGTTGGCTATGACACAGTGTTACAAGTAAAATTATAGTAATGTCCACAAGTTCGGTTACATATTTTTAGTGGTTATTCATGTAATTATAAAAGTAGGAATTTTACATCCTATGATAAATTAAGAAAATATAATAATAGATGTTTTTTTTGTTTTTGGTTAAATAAAGTAGTTGCTTTTTAATAAACATAATATTTAAATTTCCCTTCATCAAAGGGAGGGCAATTCAATGACCACACAATTACATAAAATTTTCGGTAAGTTATCGAGTACAATTTTTACGATTGTGTGCGATAACGTAAGAGTAGAGACTTGCATTTGCCTTATCGATCGTTACGGCAAGCGATTTTCCCCGCTATTGCTATCATTGTGTGGCCATTGAATTACTGTCCCTTCGATTTAGGGAAATTTAAAAAATATGCGAAAATGAATCTGTCTTACACCGACGTTTAAAACTTATTCAAATTGCAATTTCTCTTCTATAAAAGTTACGAGTTGGAAAATAAAAAACGTTTTATAGCTAATATCATCAACTTTCTTTGAAGTTACAGTTTTTTATACATTATATAACGTTTTTAACTTAAATACCTATAAAAACCAAAAAATTAACTTTTTGACTAACTGGCAAAAACTCAAACAACATAATAAAATAATTATTTACGCCTAATTTACATTTTATTAATATAAATATTATAAGGTGTAAGTATTAATATAAATAAATAAGGTGGACCGACGATCTGGTGAAGGTCGCGGAAAGCCAGTGGATGCAGGCAGCGCAGGACTGATCGTCGTGGAGATCCTTAGGGGAGGCCTATACCCAGCAGTGGGTGTCGTGTGGCTGATATGATGATGATGATGATGAATATTATATAAAGAAAATAAGGAAGAGATACGCCCATTGAACTTTTTTAGATGTAAGTAGGTAGGTACCGTGTTTAACAAAAAAATACAAAAAATATAAGTATTTTCTTTTTTTGTCTTTATTCATCATAAGTTAATAATTATAACATTCCTTCTTTAGAGAGATAGGTATAAACTATAAAATAAACTAATTATAAATATTGTAAAGATGCTTCTAAATGAGCCGTATTTTCTGGCAATTATAGCCACATATTTTTGGTAAGTCAAAACATTTTCATGTAAATTTTCAATACTATTGACACCAATTGCAGCCATATTGCAACAATGCAATATAAATTGTATTTGTGTTGGCCGGGCAATGGTGGACATTAAATTACTATTACTTGTAACACTGACTAGACAGAACCCAGTGCCACAGCATATTAAATCTAATATAATATAAAATATGTGTCAATGGTTGAGTGTAAAAATGAGAGGAATCGACACGTAGTGATTTTTCTTCTGTGGTAATCGATACGGTACCGAAAATTATCGGTAGTTATGATTGTAGAGACTACCAAAAATCGAAAATAAGTTGTTAAAATGACATATCGACCGAATTCGTTAATTTTACGATCGCTATCTATGTCGAGACTGCAGGCCCTGGTGTCCGAACGGTGCGTGGTCTTCCTGATCTTTTTCGGTCATCGACGGTCAAGGTATTACTGTATCTATGGATAGTGCGATAAATAAATTGCTTGTTGATTTTCAACTTTTGTAGCAACTTGAAAATCATATTCGTTGGCTGCCCACATTTGTGCAGAGCAATTACAGCGACACGATTCTCCTTCAACCCCCATTCCATGGTGAAATAAACAAAATATGATATACGTGTGGTATGGAATTATAGCTTATAAAACTGTCAATAATGTGTCATTTTTATTTTTTCTTTTCATTTGTTTTAATGGCCAGTAATCGATAAAGAAACTCAGTAACAGAACTTTTGACCAACCTGTGTATTGTTCTTTAAAATTCCACGTTCAGTTTTATTAAAATTCTTTTATAACATAAACTTATTAAATAAAATTATCTGAGGGCGCCACTTTCGGTATGGGATGCACTTGTGTGGCAATTTTTTTTACTAGCTAGTGTGTTTTTCTATAATTATTATGAAGAATATCAATTTAGTTAAGTCAACTGAAGTTACAATCGTGTTTTATCTCTGTTTCCAGACGAAATCCATTTGAGTATCAGGTCTTGAAAATCAACGATTCCTTATCCCTCTGGGACTCAAACTTCGACTTCCACAAGAAGGTAAAGGTCCTCACTCACGGCTGGCTCAACCACGGAGACAGCCCGATGCCCGAGTCTATCAAAGAAGGTTTGTTTGAAGTTATTTTCATTCGGCCAAATACTCTACAGTTAAGGCCACTTAAATAAAAAAAAAACTCTATGAAACTGACAGCTTACTTAAAGTTAAAAGCAGGGGGGGGACACTTTTGACACTCCTATACTAACTGACATTATTGTAAAGGAAGTGCCTTCATCTCTCATTGGCGAAGATCATTACTTCATACAATTTTTTTTTTATAAGAACTCCCTCAACGATCAAGCAATGCTTGACAAGCACGTAAATGCTTGTCAAGCAGTTTATGGTATGGGCATAGACAATGATTTTCGAATAGTCATTAGCGAGAGTACATTCATAAAGGTAGGTATACTCTTTTTATCAAAAACAAAATTTAATTGTCAGAATTTTCCTTTAGCAATATCACAAAAATCTTTTTCTGTGTTTATTTCGCACGTTTACTTATTTCAGTTGCTCCTTTTCACCGTTTCCCAACAAAAGAATAAGGACCCGGATAGTTTTAAAGATTGAATAGAGATTGTTAGTGAAAATGTGTTGACAAGTTAAAAGAATGGGGTCTGCAACCAGCACCTTCGCCAGCAGGATAAGGCCTGTAGGCGTAGTACCTTCCCTTCACTTACCGGCAATTCATCGTGTAAGTTTTTTATGTAGGTACTAGGTAGGTACCATAGTAGAATCAAATTACTACCTCCTTGATTTAGGGTGCGTTTCCACTGAAGCAACATCACGTAAATTTTTTTGGGGTTGGCTTTAAAAATGGGGCGCTTGATTTTGAAATTGAAATATATATAACTTTGTAGAGTTTCGTAAGGCCTTTCAAATGATACTATAACCCCGGCGCGGAAATTTGTATTATTATTTTAGTGTTTATGAAAATATAGTTTTTTATGTTATATTTTTTCAGGCAACCAGACCCATCCCAGTTCCAGACCCATTTCAATTCCAACCCATCCCACTTCGTATACCAGAAATATCATGTAAGTTTTGTTTACGCAAATTAAGGGTAGATATTTCTCAAAATAATTGTACCGTTACGTGCAGGTAAGACGCAGTTACTTTACGCACACGTTTTGTTATGAACATCGCTCCTCTAGAATTACAAAGACGTAACTGCAAACATCATGCATAATGCCCTCATTATGCATCAATTTCATAAGCTACAATATTTTTAATAATAAAATTACAAACATTTTTTTTTCAGATCACAGCTCACCCCCATCCCACTCTGTTGTCATCCTGATACAGGTGCAGTACGAGCTATCGAGCAGTTTAGTTGTGGCAACCGCAAATGATGAAAATTAATATTTTTTTTTATAAAAAACAAGTATTATTACTTGTTTCAATTCCGGGACTCTTTGGCTCCATAATCGTTTTATAGATTTAAAGTAAGGGTGTAAGTAAAATGATTGTATTATATCTCGTAATAATATATAGGACTTCGTATAGGTGTCAGTTAAATTATTTTGGTTCGACCGTGCACCATCCTTCCTGTTTTTCTATGCGGAAGCATTAATTGCTTATTTACGAATAATTTTACTGGAATGGTTTTAATATTCAGTTATCAATTACTGTCTGCGCAACATGTTTTGATAAAAATGTATTTTCATTAAAACTGCTAGCTATACTTATTAAAGTGTTAGTGATGTGTTCTATAATAGGTTACATTTAACAACATGGGAAAAATTAATGGCTGTGGCGAGGGGTGAAATTATGGCGAAGGTAAGCCGTTCAACAAAAGTGTTATTATCTGCATAGTGGAATCGGTAGGGTGGGATTTATAAAAGGTAAGCCAATGGGAATCGTCTTGTATGGACCCTTCGCCACTGTGTAGGTACATTAGTATACCTAATACTACTAGGTAGGTATACTAATGTACTACACAAACACGGTCAGGGTACCTACGACGCTAGTAGGCACCCTGACCGTGTTTGTGAATGAATAAATATTAAGAAATAAGAATATGAACAATTTTGAATAAAATTATCCCTAGGCATAAACTGAGAGGAATAAATAAAAACATAATGACTCTTTCACTTAATTGTTTAATTTTGTGTCCTTTTCTTTTCTCCCTTTTGTAATTATGTTTTTAACTGTTTTGTTCTAGTTATCTCTTATAACATTTGAAACGTTTGTTCTCATGTGTTAGTTATTTTCTTCGGAAAAAATACTAATACTAGTGAACACGGCGTTTAGAATGTTATAAAAGATAATTAGAACAAAGCCGTAGGTAGGATTGCTAGATTAGGTACTAAAAAAAAAAAAACAAACTAACAAGAAAATCGCCGATCAGAGATGGCGCTTCAAAATTAGTAAGTTTTAAAATCGCCAGAGGGCTCTCTACCCCTATTTTTTTTTATCTTACTCTATGGTTAAAAGTCCGTACACATTTTGCTGCTCGCACATTTCATGTTTTCTCAAGATTTCTTAAATCTGAGTGCGTAATTGAAAAATGTGTCTCGGGTCACTTTTCGCAATATAAGATTACGGACATTTTAACATTAATGAAAAATTTTAGCTAAGAACTAAGAAGCCTTTGAGTATTCGGCCGTTAGACTGGTGAATAATGATTTAGTGATAGGTAGGTATGTGTTAGAATAGGGACTGTCTTCAAAAACAACGGCTGTGCTAAGATTGACCCAACGAAGCTTAGGCTACTCTTCGAATAGGTACCTACAGTCTAGGTATGGTAATTGTATAGGTGTCTATTCTTAATTAGAAAAGCCAGCTATTTTTGTACAAAATCTATAGAAATTCGTTAAAATTTACGAGGAATATGGAATTTTTTTAATGAGAAACTTTTTGTCTGTCAAATATAAGCTCGTTTTTGTATCAGTAGGTGCACAACAAAATGCATAGATCCACGCAACAATAATATTAATATTTAGCTCCTAAGTATCTGTACATTTATTAAAAAAATATTTACAGCCTACCTAAACATTAGCGATCTAAACATAATAGTGGTGGACTGGGGAAACGCGGCTAACGTCAACTACATTCTGGCCAGTTATAATGTGGCGATGGTGGGGAGGCTACTGACACAGTTCCTGAATTTCCTCATAGACCATGGTGTGTCTATGGACGATATGCACCTCATTGGACACAGTCTTGGCGCGCATGTGGTCGGGATTGCTGGGGCATATGTTCGTGAGGGACCTATTGACACAATTACAGGTAATTTATAATAAGCTAAGACAACAGTCCTAAATAAACTGGTCATGGGCGTAGCCACGGTGGGGCAGGGTGGGGCGCTTGCCCCACCCTGGCTCTGGCCTGTGAGGTACCTACCTAATCTTACCTAAGTAAGAAAATGTAAAAATGACGCGGAATTAATGAGATAGGCCCGTATAGCAATACAAAATATGCATGGAAAATGCATAAAAAAAATTCCAGGGTAAGACCGCGGGTATAGTTTGTTAGTTACATATTATTTTAGACTGCTGCCCCACCCTGAGCCCATGGCTGGCTACGCTCATGAAACTGGTTGTAATGATGAAAATAAAGGCATTAGGTATCTCGATGCTAATATTTTTTACCCTAGAAACATCGGTGATGGTGATCTGTAAAATTTTCATCAATTTTTACTTTTAGAAATCAAATAATAGTGTACCTACCTGGTCATAATACTAATATAATATTCGTTTTATAATTAATTATAGTTTGAATTTGTGTGTTTCCAATTTAACACTAATCCTTAGTAAGAGATAGGCAACTGGAGTTTGTTGCTTAATGTATTACAAAAATATCGCTAAAACCGAATATCCTTATTCCTTACTAATATTATAAATGCGAAAGTCCGTTTGTTTGTTTATTTGTTTGTTACGCCTTCACGTCTTAACTACTGAACCGATCATCATGAAATTTTGCATACACGTTGTCAGGGGTACAGAGAAGGACATAGGGTACCTTTCATCCCGAAAATAAGTATTGTTCCCGAGGGATAGTAAAAAACCCTTTCCACGCAGACGAAGTCGCGTGCGACAGCTAGTATTAGATAAGATACCATGCATACCACCCCGGAAAATTATTATAAACACTAAAAACCGCTACTTTTTTGTAAAATATTTGTTTCTTTTGACGTAAAACATAGCGACATGCATGTTATGCTTTTGCCCATTAATGAGATCGATTATCCAAAAAAAAGGCTCTTCCCTGTCCTACATTCCAGCCGCTCTCACGAATTTGCGAAGTGATCCCTTGTAGCATATGAAATATAAACAGTTTCAAAGTCTGACTATCAATCGGACTTTCTGCAGCTATTCTATTCATGTTTTTTTGAGATACTGAAAGTTAGATATGTCCATAAGTTCAAAAACTAAAGCGGCAGTTCTGGCAGGCGTGCTGTCTCTACGTAGGTAAAAAAAAAAAACATAACTTGCGTCTTCTGTACCCGGAACACGAAAAAGTGAGAACGAACCGAATTCGTATCGAGCACAATTAAGTAAGTAGGTATTGGAAATCTGAGTACCTACTCTTTACGGATTTAGGTGGTGCTGTACAAATTTCGTCGTTTTTTTTGTCGTACGTCGTACGGCAGTGAAACGTCGTCGCTAACTATGGGTCTCAGAAGGAGGCTCAAGGTCACCCAGCGTGCAATGGAGAGAGCCATGCTCGGCGTTTCCCTGCGTGATCGAATCAGAAACGAGGAGATCCGCAGGAGAACTAAAGTAACCGACATCGCTCGAAGGATTGCTCAGCTGAAGTGGCAATGGGCGGGACACATAGCGAGAAGAACCGATGGCCGTTGGGGCGGAAAGGTTCTGGAATGGCGACCGCGCACCGGACGACGCTCCGTGGGTAGTCCCCCGACAAGGTGGACCGACGATCTGTACCTTGATTACGTAAAGCTGTTGCTAACAATTCTCGATTGAAATCGATTGAAAGCGCAGTTGCATTGCTGCTTTAGTTAAGATAGTTGTCACATTGGTTCTTACTAAAGCAGCGATGTAACTGCGATTTCTGTCAGAGTTGATTGCAACAATTTTACATAATCAGGGGGCTGGTGAGGGTCGCAGGAAGCCAGTTGATGCAGGCAGCGCAGGACCGATCGTCGTGGAGATCCTTAGGGGAGGCCTATACCCAGCAGTGGGTGTCGTGCGGCTGATATGATGATGATGTACAAATTTCAATAAAAAAATAGATAAGTCCTATAAGAATTCGATTCGCACTCAATAGCTTTAATTTTTGAACTTTTTTAAGGCCTGGATCCAGCTCTGCCCCTCTTCACCCTCGGCAACAAAGACGCGCGGCTGGACAAACATGACGCGCGCCACGTCGAGGTGATACACACGTGTGGGGGCTATCTCGGGTTCGCGTCTCCGTTGGGTCACATAGACTTTTACCCGAACGGAGGGACTTGGCAGCCAGGGTGCGGGTTTGATTACAGAGGTAAAAAGCTGTTAAATAATTTAATAACAAACATAAGGGAAAAAAATAATAGTTTATCTTATTTTTAGCATGCCATTACTTTAAAATATTGTCAGAGCATTCTGCCTAAGTATACCCGAGGATTAATTTTGCTCTGAGAACAATATATTGTACATTTTATAGTACTTAGTCTTATCTCAATGGGGTCGAGCAGACCTTCGAATAAAACAATAGCCACACATGTTGATTTGGCAAATGGTTTAGTTAAGTTATTCTGGATATCCAAATGCACAATATCTCACGTAAAATGTTGAACTAACTCGGACTTTTGCAAGTAGCCTTCCTTTTGTTTCGTCAAAAAAAAAACAAAAACAAACATTCCGACGAACTGAGAACCTCCTCCTTTTTTTGAAGTCGGTTAAAAACGTCATAGAATAGATTGTCATTTGTTTGTCCCAGGTTTGTGTGCACACAACCGCGCCCACATGTTCTTCTCCGAGTCCATAATATCGGATGTGCCGTTCACAGCCGTCCGATGCAAGGACTACGACGAGCTTTACTACACTGGGTCCTGCAAGGGCACCGGCGAGACCCTCATCATGGGCGGCTTTGATATACACTATGGGTATGAGCTTTAGAACATTGAAATCTTTAGAATTAATTTAGCACAAAAAACGGCTTCAGCAACCAAACAAAACAAAAAACACACAAACGAGAAAGCAACCTAATAAAAACGTGTTAAAAATACACTTATTGAGCATGCGACCTAAAGCTACGTCTACTTAAGTTGAGCAAATTGAGAACCTCCCTTAATAAAAACGATCCTAGATTTTTCAATCTAAGCTAGAATAGAGACGCAAAACTCAGACATTGTTTTCCCTTTTTTATGAGTACACCGGGCCCATTTAGTTCACTTAACAATCAAGGTTCAGCGTGCCGCCGGTTTTATCGAATTTTTCGGAAAGTCTAACCGAATAGAACAGAAATGGAAATTGCGCCTTATTTTGGCTGCCTTTCCTTCAGATGAAAGTTGTCACTGCGTAGTATCATGATATCAGATTTACACGCAGCAACACTGTCTTTGATTTTCGTTTTTAATATAAAGCAATATACTACTTAATAAGTAAAAACCTCGTAAAACCTCGTAAGTCGCAAAAGTGAAAAACTCTTTTAGCTGTTTTTCGTAATACATGTCTACGTCGAAATAACTCAGATTCGATAATTGTAATGCTATCTATTGATGTAAATGAGAACTTCGTGAAAAATTCTCACTAGGTATACAATTTTTTTGCATCTTCTATAAAATTTGAAGAAATGCACATACGAGGTTTTAATAGCCCGCCGACGTTATACGATCTGCGTACGAAAGTATGATAAAATAACTTACATATTTTTTATTGATACCTACTACCTATGTGCTACGTTTGGTAAACAGACCATAAAGAACAACCAAGGAGTAGGTATTATATCAGTATATTATTAGACCATATTTCATAGAACCACCTCCTGCGGCAAGGGAATGGCCCAGTAGCTAAATATAGTGGTTGCAGTATCTGACCACAAATATACGATGCCGCGTGAGGATAATGTACTACACCGTAAGCACAATACACATTCGAGTGTGGAACGTGACAAGAATGGTACGGCTGCCTAATATTTCACCGAGCACGTATTGTGAACTTCACGTCCATACGGTACAAGGAGTTTGCAGCCGCTGGTATAACACCTCGTTAGTCAACTTGTAACGAGTTTGCGTATTAAAAAGTTTGCATTTAAAAATAAAAAATCGTTAAGCAAAGCCACCCCATAAATCTTCAGCCAGCGATTCCTGAAGCGATTACGATAAAAATATTTCACGCGATTGAGTCAAACAACAACGTTAAGTATTCATAGAGCTGCCAAACTTTTACTGATTGTTAAGTATACACTAGCGTAGGTGCAGAAAAGTTACGAAAGTAATGGAAAAAAATATATATAAAATACTAGCTTGTGCCCGCGACTTCGTTCGCGTGATTAAGATAGTTGTGCATTTATTTTGAAAGTCACGGATTAGTCACCTAGATCAGTAAATCGTATGTCTCATTTAAATTTTCCCATAAAAAAAATCATGTACAAACTGGAACACTCGGTAGCACCCTGTATAACGGGAATTTTCCAAAACCCTGTCTTAGTGCTTACCTACACAATGAAAGGAATCTACCATCCAAAACTGGTATCTCTACCAGCAAAAATGGAGCCCCATACAAACTGGAGCACCCTGTATAACGGAAATTTTCCTAAATGCTTTCTTAGTGCTCAGCTACGCCATGAAAGGTATACCCTCCAAAAATTGTGTCTCTACCTTCAGCCCTATACAAATCCCTGTTCAAACTGGAACACCCTGTTGCACCGTGTATAACGGGAATTTTACAAAACGCTTTCTCAGTGCTCACCTATACCATGAAAGGTATCTACCCTCCAAAAATGGTGTCTCTACTTCAACCCTATACAAATTCTCATACAAACTTAAACAACCTGTAGCACCCTGTATAACGGGAATTTTCTAAAATCCTTTCTTAGTGCTCATCTACATCATAAAAGGTATCTACCCTCCAAAAATGGTGTCTCTATCTTCAGCCATTGGGGCTCCACGCTTATCCCGACAATGAATGAATGAATCATTGAATCAATCAATCAATTTAGAGTTTTATATGTATAGATGGCAGGCACTTATTGCCGACAAAACTAACCTATAAAAATAATATTAATAAAAAACAAACGTTAAACTTTTAGATTTTTGCATTCACAATGCTATTTTTATATTAAGATGAATAAATAATGAAAAATATTAGAAAAAATCGGCTCACCCGTAGCAACTTAGACGGGATTGCTACGGGTGAGCCGATTTTTTCTAATATTTTTCATTATTTATTCATCTTAATATAAAAATAGCATTGTGAATGCAAAAATCTAAAAGTTTAAAATTGTACTGTTTCACCTTAATTGATTGTCTGGCACCTGCAATAGGTGCTACAACCGAATGTCGAAGTAGTTCTCTTCACATTGGTGAGATGGCGCTGATCTTCAGCGGAAGCGTGGAAAGTATTAGAAAATTTCGCCACATCCCTCAGCGGCTTGGTAGCATAATTGGTAGTGCATTGGGCCGGATTCCTAAGGGTGCGGGTTCGGATCCCGTCTAAGTTGCTACGGGTGAGCCGATTTTTTTTTCTAATATTTTTCATTATTTATTCATCTTAACAAACGTTAAATAATACCTCCTTTGACGATGAGGCAGTTTCCTGATTTAAGGGTCCATGATAGGAAAACATGGTTTGCGGGGGTCATATTTTTATGAAGAAAACGTTAAGTTGTAGCCACAAAAAAACATACGACAGGATAAAGAGATTCTCTAGTAGATACAAGTATTAAATTGCATAAACCTCACAGATGATTGTAAAAAAAAGACAATATCACCAAAAGCGCTTGCTGTGGGTCATATTTTTGGCGTACATAATAGCGGAAACGTATTGAATTCTACATCAAAATACACTTTAAGGTAATGTGATAGCTCTAATAACTTTTTTCAAGAAAGATGTGCTAAGATAATGATGAAAAAACATCGAAAACATCGAAAAAGTGCAGAAGTGAGCTTATTTTCCATACTCTTTACACATAAAGAACCCAAAAGAAGGAGCCTAGCCTTAACTATCTCCTTCCTTACTTGTATAAATTATTCGATTTAAAGAGAGAACGATGAAATACGCGAAAAAAAAATCTGGTCGTAGGCGTATCTAGTAGGTAGTTTGCAGCTGTTGAAAATATGGTCGTAATTTGCATTAGAACTATGCATCGAAAGAGAAATGAAAGACAATAAAATAATTAAATCATAAGATTACCAAACAGTTACCAACGACGTCATCATTATCATCATATCAGCCGCACGACTCCTAACTGTTCTATTAGTTATAGGCCTCCCCCAAGGATCTCCACAACGATCGGTCCTGTGCTGCCCGCATCCACTCCGAGGCTTCCCTTCAAAATGACGACGTAGTTCACGTAGTATACCTAACTATAAAGAGAATTTTGTTTGTGTTATTTGCGTTTGAAAGATTAAGTTAATCGTACCCTGTAGTAACGATAAGCCAATTGTAGCTCTCGGGACCTCAATCTGTAATATTTTATTATCTCCAACAAGATTTCACAATGTTATTTAATTTGTCTTGGCTGTATGAAAATGAACTGAAATTGTTTTCATATTTTCATTGGCTTTAGGTCGGGAATGTTTGGGATTGTAATGATATTTTTTTACTTTTTGACATAATGTTTTGGGCATGTTTTGGGTAATAAGTTACATGTTTTGGAAGTAGGCCTTAGGTCACGTTATTTTAATACGTACAGTACATTCCGAAAGCTAATATTATTAATGATAGAATTTTTTGTTTTTAATTAAATAGAGACGTTTTTATTGAATAAGCCCTCGACTTGTTGATAGTCCAAAGCTTTTTCATTTTCCTCGTGTTTTGAGAAATCACCAAGCTTTATTTATTTTCAGGAAAGACGGCATTTATTACTTGAAGACCAACTCACAGAAACCCTTCGCTCTGGGGGACCCGGCGTGAATTACAATAATATATTAAATTTGCTCTTTGCCAACTTCGCCTATAAATTAAAAATTACAAAGAAATTTAAGGTGCGGTAAGGCGTTTTTGTTTTCTTTGAATAAGAAATGCCTAGGAGCATTAGGGACTGTAAATGTTTATAATTAAGAGAATCTTCTGTTGTTGTGCTTTATTTATTGTTTAATTAAGTAAGCTTGAAGTTTTTGTTACAATAAAGTTTTAGAGAAAACAATGTTTTATTGCGCGGTTAAGCCTTATACAGACCAAGACCTTTGCTTGATACTGGTCTTTTTCTGGTCTTGGTCTGTTCTTCTTGCCACAAGAACGTTTTTCAGTCGAATGTATGAGGCATATAGTAATCCTATGGCAATAACATTTTTGCATGGTACCAAATCATGTGCATGTGCATATTGTGCTCACGTTCATATTAGTATACCTAGGTAATATAAAAATATTATATCAAAAAAGGATGTTAATTTTTTTGCTCATAAGAATATGGATTTTAGTATGTTTATTCTTACTTGTCTTCTTTGGTAAACATAAATCTTCATCCAAGTTTTTATTGAAATATTCATTTTTAACATACAACAAATGGTTTTCCACACACCACACAGATTACGAAATCATGTTTTTTGACTTATGACAACTGTAGGATAAACAGACTATACGCAACTATACGTAAATATGTATTACTTTATCCATTAGAAAAGATTATAAGAACAGAGGCACGAATACGAGATCACTATCTTTGTCGCAGAGGAAATATCCATAATCTTCATAATCTATATTCAATACCAAAAAGATATAAAATATTTTCCTGTTCTTTGGATTTCCATCACGGTTCAGCATACATGAATAAGAATTAGTTAATACAAAAATCTCTCTTTGAAAGATGAGTTTACAAAGCATGAGTTGTTGTATTATGGGGTATTTCTGTAGTTAGAAACGTTAATCTTGTGTTCCATTAAACGATCGGCGACAGGGAACGGGAAATGGTCCAAAACAGTAATAACTCCAAGATAAATCGCATCTCTCATATTAGGTAGGTATGTTGCGGAGGGGACGTTGAAATATTTATGTCTCCAAGTTTCTTAGCATATTTCTTTTAACCATTATTCCGATGCGTCCCATAAATATTATTCCGGAACGGAGTTGAAATTTTACTTGAAATATGCGTAGACCGCTATATTCCTTTTTATTATCCATTTATGATTACTTAACAGAAGGTTTTGTAATTTTATATAAAAATTATCAATATCCAATGGATAATACCTTATTACCAACAGACTTCAAAGAGAGTTTGACACAACGAACTAAGATCTTAGTTCGTTGGTTTGACATGAAATTATAACGTAAACAATGCGTAATGCTCGTAATTTCGCACATGATATTCATTTCGAGATATTGCGTTTTAAGATTAAAAAAAACCATTGTTCCTGACTGTGAAGTATTTAGGTTGGTATAGCCTGATTGTTGTATTGTTAAGGCGATTGGTATCCTCACAGTGGCGCCCTCACCTTAATTAAAATTATTGCTCGCTAAATTAAACTAAAATTCAAATGTTGAGATTAAAGCTAAGGTTCTATAGTTTATTTACAAACAATAACCTCTGTAAAATATAGTTCGTTGTAGTAGTAGGCAAAAAAGCAAAATGTGGCCACTTTTGGCACATTTATATGAACTACACTGGCCTGCAAAACTAAGTACTACAGAGGTCTATTTTCATATATACAAACGAGGTAAATTTGAAGCATTGGTTCTCCGCCCAGGATTAAACGTGGTGTGATCTGATGATGGCCATCCAAGGAGTGAATGGAGAAGATTCAGATCCCCATACACACCCAATTGATCTGATCAGCATTCTAAGAGCTGTTTGGATATGTTTAAAAAAACCACAAAAATAGTATTAAAATGTATGGAAATGCTGTAACTGATAACTCTAATCCTTACAGCTCTTAGAATGCTGATCAGATCAATTAGGTGTGTATGGAGATCTGAATCTTCTCCATTCACTCCCTGGATGGCCATCATCAGATCACACCACGTTTAATCCTGGGCGGAGAACCAATGCTTCAAAGTTACCTCGTTTGTATGAAAATAGACCTCTGTAGTACTTAGTTTTGCAGGCCAGTGTATATTTTACAGAAGTTATTGCTTTTAAATAAACTATAGAACCTTAGCTTCAATCTCAACGTTTGAATTTTTAATACATTATGTACTTAGTGAGCAATAAATTTAATTAAGATGAGGGCCTCTTGAGGAAACTAATCACCTTAAAAAGCTACATTCTTCTACTTTGTATACTTAAAGTTTTTGGGACTTATACATAAGGATATACAAGCTACTTTCTAGAAGCACCTAGAGTGCAAAGAGTATTAACTAAAAACAAGAGTAAAAATAAAAAAGCAAAACAGTAATAACTCAAAATGACAATCATTTTATATAATAGTTGTCAGGCAATACAGTATCAAGTCACAGTTAATACGATCGATCACATTTGTATATAATTTTCTGATTTGGTTTGTTTACTACAAGACAAACTGTTTCGGTAGCCTCGATTACAGGCAAGACCGTCTTAAAATGCAATCCACAAATTTATTGTACGAAATGGTCTTAGACTGGATATTATTGGCATCTCAAATGCAATCCCGATATAGTTGCAATATCCTGTTAAGGACGTTTACTTTGAGGATGCAACAGGTAAGTATTTTGTGTATCGGCTAACATAACGATGTGTAACAGCTATGTTATCAAGATTTGGACCAAGGTAGTTGTTCCACATATTTTAGTTTAGTAACTTACATTACTTATTGCCAGGTAAGTAATTAAAAAAAAACTGTAACTTTGTGCCTTCCAGTTTATTGTAAAAATGAAACAGTGCTGCCATGTGATATTTTGGTCCATTTTTTTACTTTTGATATAAAAACACTACGTAGTAATGAAAATGTAAATGAAATTATACTTATTGTCAATTAAACTTAATCAATCAATATAATAGTCAGTGGGAACTGTTCTAGAACTCGTAAAATAGGAGTTCAGATTCAACATTAAAATTAATTTTGTTCACGAACAGCGAAGAAAAACGGAAACTGAGAAAAAATTAACAGCAATGCTTCGAGCAACAAAGGCTTCGTTTTAAAGGCTTCGTTTTTCACGAAGGGAGAAGCCTTAGCGATTAAACTCTATTCAAATTATTCTGGCATTTTTTGCGGGGGGGGAAAATGCACACAAGTGCAGTTCCGCATACCCACATACAAAAACAACACTGTAATGACGACACTCACACATAAAAAATAAAACAAAACAGCAAAAATTTGTGTACGGATGAGTCACACATCAAAATATGACACGTTTTTGACATAAAGGGCTGGGCTTAACTGTCGATGCAGCAATATCGATAAATTTTGAAAAAGGAATAAAGGTAAAAAACTCAAATTTGCGTACTTATTAATCTTTATTATTTTAATTATCTTTATTTATCGGTTAAATCATTATTTACATCACTATCTCATCATCTCATCTTATTAACAACATTAGATATCTTGTGAAGTATTTCATTAATTTTAATATGTAAAAGACAATCAGTTAGGCGATTGCGTAAAGTCAATCGTATTCATTTGACAGTTCATATTGTATCATAACATATGTCATCCCATACAAATTACATCCGATGGAATACGATATGAACTGTCTGATCAAAAAAAAATGTGTTCCGGCAGTTAGAGGTAAACTAGCCAGTTCCTCAGTAATGAGGATTCCGGGTGTAGTGCGCTTCCACCTTCGGCCTTATCATCACTTAACATCAGGGGCCATACCGGCTAACGAATCGATTATCGAAAAGTCTGCTGGGTACAGTCGTTAACACCCACCAATCCGCATTGGGCCCGCGTGGTGGGTTATGGCCCATCCTCCTTACCACCCATAAGGAAGTCCTGTGCCCCAGCAGTGGGGACATCAAAAATGGCTGATGGACAACAAGAAGTTGGATTTATCTAGTCACTGAATAAATTTGACAACTATACCTACAAGAATAAAATAATTACGAATGTAATGTACAAGGGTTATATAAATCTGAGGATCTTATAGCAGTCAAAAGGCGAAAAAACTTACTGCTCCCCGCATTCCACGAATCCCCCTTCAGTAGATGCATTCATCCATCTTGGCGTAGTCAAAATTATTACTTTGAAATATTTATTAGCGGCCAACTTGAATTTACAGATACATTTTTTTATGAGGGACGAATTTACTTTCAATGTATGGAACTTTTCAAATCGTGACGAGTTAACATACGGGTCTACGGGACGAGTTTACAATAACCCGTATAAACCAGCCGGGCTAGGATGAGCGCCGTGACTATTTCTCGACATTTATCTCGCGATATCTGTCGCGCTCACATGAATGCAGAGCAAATCATGCAAAAATCTTGCAATAAATTTGACGCAGAATCAGTGCCAGATTGACCAAAACTTTATCGACAAACATTATTATAACGGTAACATCACTAAGTTGCCCATCGCCGAGAACTCGGATTTATCTAGCGACAGATCTGAAATTTGTACGGACGAGCCATGGACTAGCAGATCCGATGTCACTGAACAAATTTGACAACTAATCAAGAAAAAAATATACGAATTTAATGTTTTAATGTAAACAAATAGCAATAATACGATAAAAAAAATACTTTCATGTAAAATGTAACACCGTCTTTTTGTATACTTGATGTCCCAGACCTCTTTTAACAGCATAAAACTCATCAATTCGACATTTTAAACAGAGCAGCGTTCACATGCGCGACTGGACTCGGTCTAGAAAGAAATCCGGGCGCAACTGGTTTTACTAACGCGTATGCCCATTTGGGCTTGTACTTCGGCAGAGGGGAACGCTTCGTAAGGCTTCTCTTTCTGTAAAGAAGCTCTGTAAAGAAGCCCGTCTTACTCTAAGCAGCAATGCAATCTATCATTGATCGCATTTCACTATGCAAATTGCTTATGCATTTCAGGCGTTTGGCTAGCGTTTGGTAGTTAGTCTTGAAACGTTCAGAATTTGTATTCCCGGTGGCCTACCGGTACCCCGGCGGAATCTAAAGTGGAACAAGAGAAATAATGCGGAATAGACTGCCCGGATGGGACGCGCATGGAGGGTACAGCATTGGTATGCGCCCGTGCACCTATGCAGTTTGGCAGCGTTATCCCTGGTGTTATGTACTACGGTACGGCCACGGGTAAACGGTGAAGTTTGAACTCACTGTCTTTTGAATTCTTTGAAGGAATGCAGTAGTAAAGTGTGTTTCATTAAATAGTTCCTTTGCCGTTATGTTGGCAGTAATCTTATTTACGTTTTATTAGTGTGCAAATTTAAGTAGATTTTCGGAAAACCAAAATAACGGCAAAGGAACTATCTGATAAGACACACTTTAGAACTTATACTGTTATTTATACTGGAAAACACGGTTGGAGAATGGGGAGGAAAAGCGCAATTTTATCCCAATAGGTGGCGTCTTGTCGTTGGTACCGAGCCGCCTCAAAGAAACTGTCAAAACATATGGGAATCTCTTGGAGTATTGCACTTTTTAATTTTATACTGAGAAAATGCCGCATTGTTATGAATGTAACTTGTAAAATATTGGAGTTCATCGATTTCCCAGTAACAAAAAAAATAGTGGGCAAAAAAATATCAAAAAAAATATGCTTTTTCCTCGATTTTCTCCTTTGCTGAGCCTGAGAAACATTATAAATCAAAAGGAATGTTTCATGAATTTGATGAAGCTTCGCCAAAATAAAACAACATTTGAATTATAACAGCTTTGTTCTTTAATATTTCAACCTCAGCAGTTTCTAACATATTTATAACTTGGATGAATTTGATAGGTATATCAAATATGGAATAAGCCCAATATTGGGGCCAAACAGAGAATTAATAGAATTTTATATGCCAGAGTCATTCAAGAAACTTAGAATAATAAAATAAATATGATAAAACGGTTCGTGTTATTTTGGATGGTACAGAAATTCCAGTACAGAAACCTGAAATTACTATTGCACAGAAGGCATCATCAGGCAACTACAAACACGGAAATTCACACTCAGTTGCTTTGTTAAAATTTAAATCATATGCTTCTAATCTGAAATAAAAAGATTACTTGTAAATCTTACACGAAATTTAAAGAAATGTAATGCTTGTTAGCAATTTTTTGTAAGTTGCTATAAACTTTCTTGCCTGTTGTTTTGGCTTTTCTTTTCCGTAATTCTTATTTTATATGAGCTAAAGTTAGCATAAAATACATTGTTTGTCCGCAAAACCGAAAAAAATACAATCTTAGAAAGTAAAATCACGTAATACACAGTCAAGCCAATATAAGCTCAAACTGACAATTGTTCCAAAGACTGAGCGCCATCTGTAATTCACTTTGCCTTCGCCTCCCCATTATTTATTTAGTGACTTTTTATTTCTTTCGATATTATCTGTGAGTACTTAAATGTAAAACACTATTTGGATGCATGGATAGTAAATACATAGTTAAACTCGTCAATGTTAATATTTTTTACAGATTTACCTATAAACTTAATAAAGTAGGCTTCAATTTATGAATAAAACATAACCCTCCTTTTGGGCTTCGCTGAGTCGGGTAAAAAGTACTTACTGCATGAAAGATAAATGAACATTATGATTGAAGTGACCAATATGGTGTTTTCACGGTAAAGAACATAAAATTTACATAGAAAATCTTAAAATTATTAATAAGCATACAAATTATTTAATGTAATTCCTGATACAGTTTGATATTGTTTTAATTGGCTCAAAGCGAACGTTTGTAGGCGAGTCACCTGTAAATAAGCTGGGTTCAGATGGAAAGGTTTTTGTTCAAGCGTGAACCCGTCTGTAGCAAATATTTACTTTTGTTTAATAGGCACAGAAAATAGTACGGTAGCTCTGTACTTGTTTATCAATATTTCTGTAGAATTATGAATATTAAACTGTTTTTAGGCACAGATTAAACAAAAGGCAGATAGCCGTTAAGATGTTTATACATATATTTTGTTTAATGGACTATAAATGTGTTATATAATTATGTGTCCATTAAACAAAATGCTCTTCCTTTATGTATTAATAGAATTATTTTAGTAGGTAGGTATTAATAGAAACATTAGGTACACTGGGCTTTATTTTTGTGACGATACAAATCATTTTTTTTATTTGCAATTGTTTTAAATTTTTTCGAGGTAAATAAAGAGCAAACAGTTGTGTTAGTAAGGGGAGGAACCAGAAATAATTCTTGAATAAAACCGTGATAGTTAAAAGAATGCCCTTGAAAAGATAAATCGATAAATTATCCTCAAAACTCCTTATTACTATCGACAACACTTCCGCTTTAGCACTTCTAAGGTCAAAATCGCTTGCACGCCGCGCCCCTAAACGAACAAACGGTTAGTTCGTTTAGGGGCGATACGCGCGAACATGATTTTTTCTGCAGTGGTAAAGTTGCCGATCGTACACACGACGACGGCACCTCAGACTATACATCTTGACCTTGAGATCGCCTATATGCTCTATGTAATAAAAGCTGTTTTCGCTGACGTGCTGTACAAAGAGGAGCAGTTTTGTGGCTTATTTAATAAAATCGCGTGTAAATCCCTAAAACTTTGAGAAAATTCATCTTATCTTAATCGATGCTGTGCAAAGTGTACGTACTTTTATTAAAGCGAATTATTCAAATCATCCCCATTTTGCATGCGATAAGTGTAACGAAGGAGTGAGTTTACATCAAAGTTCCTGGCGAGAAACAACCGCAGTTTGCGGAGCTCTTCAACATGTTAAAAGCCACTAACTTTAATATTGCCCTTTCTCTTGGAATAATTGCACTTAAAATTACATGTGGTTTCCAAGTTTCCACACTTTCTCTGCTATGTAAAAATATACCTGCTTCCTTGGAGGCACTCTGACATGAGGAACAATGTAACTCCTATACTTTTTAAAGCCTTTCCGGCTGTTATATTATGCAAGTCTTTAATATATATACTCTGTTTTCTTTTTAATGTATTTAATCACGTAACAGTCATTCTCAATTTCAATAGAGATGATGGTTGGAAAATTCCTCCAGCTTGCGACGCCCATCATTCACAAATGATTCGTCCAAGTTCACAAATTAAAGCCCCAAAAACACAGTGCAAGATCTAATGATATATAGTCAGGTGGCGTAAGTGAAACATACTTTATTTTTATTTTTATTTAACAAGATGTAGTAAAGCTATAAAACTCGCAATTAAAGTAGCTGTATAGGCAATGTACTCCTAATTAAATCAGCTTTTAACGGTATGAATATAAATATCTAAAGACTTGCATTAAGCAACAAAATCACGAAAAGAATATAAAAGCTAAGAAGTGTTTCACTTACCCCTGACAAGGGGAAAGTGAAACAGTGGCCAAAATAGCTTTAAATATTGTGTCCATTTAATTAAAAACAGGACAAAAGGATCATGTTTAACCGTTAATATCCAAAATGTATCGAATTCTCATAAAATAGGGTCCAGTTTTAAAGATTTATCAAAAAAACATCGTGTTTTGCGTTTTGACATCTAATGAATTTCTTTTTGGTTTACTAGCTAGGTTAATGATCTCAGCGATATCTGTTTTGTATTAAGGGAAGTAATTCGTCATTCCTGATTTATCGACACATCGCTATGAGAATAAACTACGAACCTATTCTTAGATATGGTTGGGTGTTTCACTTACCCCGGTGTTTCACTTACCCCACCTAACTATAGTTAGTTCCTTTTGCAAATAAATTAATAAATATAAAAGACATTTCTTTCTTGGAGGGGTCTCCCAAATTTGTGAATTGGTGGCAGTTACATTAGATTCTCTCTTTTAAGCATGTATTAGTTCATAAAAAAATTGTTTTAAAAAACAAAAAACCGACTTCAAAAACCTGCCTCTAAAAAGCAAGAAATAATATTCAAATCATTAGATACGCATTATCATTGTTATAACAACACGTCTATTGAAGTCGGGTGGGGCTGGAGTACAACTTCCTTTTTTTATTCTAAAAGTCCCACCCGACTTCAATAGACGTGTTGTTATAACAATGATAATGCGTATCTAATGATTTGAATATTATTTCTTGCTTTTTAGAGGCAGGTTTTTGAAGTCGGTTTTTTGTTTTTTAAAACAATTTTTTATTTTATTATTTTTAGTGTAAGTACCTTCTATATTAGGTATATTATTATAGGTATATTATTGGGTAGAAAAATCGGCTCAGCCAAACGTGAGATATTCGCGGAGAAACATACATCCATACAGGTTAAACTGAGGGAGAACCTTTTTTTTTAAGTCGGTTAAAAAGACTACACTAAAAGTACCCCTTTCCCAACAAAAAGAAACAACTTATTCGGTTCATAAATAACAAAGTCGTCATGTGAGTTGATGAAAATCATAGTATTTTCAGGATTTCTCGAAAACTACTGAACCGATTTGAAAAAAATTTAAATGGGACCATCTCGCAAGAAAACTCAATCGAACAAAAAAAGAATCATCAAAATCGGTTCATAAATGACGAAGATATGCGCGAACAACGATAAAAAAAAAAAAAAAACATACAATCGAATTGAGAACCTCCTCCTTTTTGTGAAGTCGGTTAAAAATTAAACTATAACATTAACTTAAACCAATTGATATTTTTTTGATATTAATTTCTGAACGTCTTTATAAATTCATCGCTTGAGAATGTAGGCTCACGAGCAGCTTCAGTTCCCCGTGACCACGGCAGCTGCAAAGGTGTCGAAACGTCAGGGAAAATACAAAAATCAAACCAAATACCAACTCATTTTACCAAAGTACTTTTAATAAAACCGTTAAAATAGCTGAATCTGTTTGCATAGAATCTGCCCGGTTAGCAGCGTTGCGGCTGTCCGTCCGGCTGGCCGCAGGATGCGGTTGCAGTTGCGGTTAGCCGGGCAGCGGCTAGCCGCAACCGCAACCGGAAAGTGCGGATAGGATAACGTTGCGGTTTCATCGTAGGTGTATGTGCGTATTCACTGGCTAGCAACCGCAAACTAGCAAACCGCAGTGCATCCGCGTAGTGCGTACAGTGACCGTCCGGATAGCCGTCTGTCGGGCCGCAGCGCTGCGAGCGACCGGTGCGGTTGGGCGGCAGCCGTATCACAGTGCGAATAGAAACTATTTTTTCGTACATATTTTTGGTTGCGGTACACCGGACGGACAGCCGCAACGCGGCTAACCGGGCAGTGCGTATGAGCGCTTAGGCTACGTACGCACTGCCCGGTTAGCCGCGTTGCGGCTGTACGTCCGGCTGGCCGCAGGATGCGGTTGCAATTGCGGTTAGCCGGGCAGCGGACAGCCGCAACCGCAACCGGAAAGTGCGTATAGGATAATGTTGCGGTTTCATCGAACCATTTCCAAGAATAGACACTGAAGAAGTTGAAGCTTTTTATTGGATATGTTACCGGCAATGTGTATTATCCGGCATTGTATACAATGCCTGAAACGATCAGGCAATGTATGAAATGATATTCATTTTATACATTGCCTAGGCATTGTATACAATGCCTGCTGGTCCACCGGCAATGTGTAAAGTAAGTATATTTCTGTTGTCTGTTACAAGGTCGGTCAGATACAAGGTCATACACAAGGTCAGATACAAGGTCGGATACAAGGTCAGATACAAGGTCACATACAAGGTCAGATTCAAGGTCCGTATCTGACCTTGTATCCGACCTTGTATCTGACCTTCTGTCTGACCTTTTGTCTGACCTTGTCTGAATTTGAATCTGACCTTGTATCTGACCTTGTGTCTGACCTTGTATCTAACCTTGTATCTGACCTTGTATTTGATCTCGACCTTGTATTTGACTTTATCCTTGTATTAGACCTTGTATTTGACCTTAATCTTGTACTTGACTTCCCCTCACTCTCCCCTCCCCTCCCCTTATCCCTTAATCTCCTTCCCTCATCCTCCCCCCTCGAGGTCTGCCCTCTAACCAACTAAGATCAAAAGCTTTTTATTTTACACATTGCCGGCGGACCATCAGGCGTTCTATACAATGCCTAGGCATTGTATAGAATGCCTAGGTAATGTGTGAAATAGACAATAATATTCATTCTATTTCATACATTGCCTAAAAGGGCCAGGCATTGTATACAATGCCTGCATTTCATACATTGCCGGTAACAGATATACTTGAGATATTCAATTATAAACCGTTCTACAGCGATATCCATAGCTGAGAATTATTTTAACTAAACTTGCAACCGCAAACTAGCAAACCGCAAGGCATCCGCGTAGTGCGTACAGCGACCGTCCGGTGCGGTTGGGCGGCAGCCGCATCACAGTGCGTATAGAAACTATTTTTTCGTACATATTTTTGGTTGCGGTACACCGGACGGACAGCCGCAACGCGGCTAACCGGGCAGTGCGTATGTACGCTTAGAGTAGCAACGGTGCCTTTTCTTTCTATTTGTTTTGAGCAATGAGGTTCTTTGTGGTCATTTTCCTGTTCAACTCTTTTTTTTTTTGTTTTTAGTGAAGAAAACCCGTATTGCCATTTTGTAATTATTTAATCTTCAGTTCACAACAATAAACAAACAATTTTGTCGATAAATAGCTGAAACGCTGAATATTATTTGTTACAAGCATTGGTTAATTAAACATTACTCTTTATCTCGGAAAATGTAGTAGTATTTTTCCATCGTAGTAATCATTTTACATCATCAACTTAGCTACTTTCAACTATAATGTGTTTTTCAGTTTATACTGTTTTCTGAATTAATAATAATTGATTGTGCAGTTTTTGTTAAACATTGAAGGAGGTAAGTACTTCCTTTGGCAAAAGCTTCAATTCGAGTGGAATATCCGTTTTTTTCAGCGCACTCTCTCTACTTCTTTGACATAAAACGCTTTTTCAGAAACGGGTCACGTTTATCTGCAGTGATCTTTTTTTGTTGAGATTTAAATTTTATACCGTATTTAATTTTTATTTTTTTGTATGGTAAGTATTTTTTTTCGATGTAAACAAAATTCCGAGCTTGTTATGACATTGCGGAGGTGCAAAAGATTTTTTTTGCAATGATATCATAAAACACGTATAGGTTTTTTAATTGGTAAACCTAACTTTTCTATAAGTTCACATCTTTCATCCAAGATTTGTTCTCAGAGAAACCATCAGTCAGTAAATTTTAAAATTTCAATTTACGGATTTTTGCCTTTATATTCTGTAATCGAGGTGTAGTAATGTGCCTCTACTTAGCCATCAAATTTTATACTTGATTCTTGACCTAATATAAAATGTTGTATCTAATATCTCATGAAACATTGCAGCCGCGATGATGGTCGGTTGTAAAAAAGTAATATTGGGTAGGTGAGGGCCTCAGCTCATAAAAAAATGTACTAACACGTGGACATTATAAAAGTATCTCTATCACCGACCGAGTAATGTCCCTGCAAAAGTATCTGCTGGCTCCTTATTATGGGAAGTGGACTAATAAAAAGAAACTATAAACAATAAGTACCTATCTCCTTTTGAAAGTAATGAACTTTTCAGTTTAGTGGAGATTTTTAGAGTAACACTCTGATGTAGTGGTTTCTCAGACGTTTTATGATCGATAAAGTTAACTAGCTACTGTATTACGTGACTAAGGAAGGTTTCAATCAACAGATGGCTTTTCTGATAATTTGTAGTAGCTGGGGCCCTATTTTTGAATCGCTCGTCTCGCGTCGAGCGCTCGTTTCTACTGATTTTCGTTCGACAAATCAACTCAAATGTATGAGATGTCGAACGAAAATCAGTAGAAAAGAGCGCTCGACGCCAGACGAGCGATTCAAAAATAGGGCCCCTGAGCTGCTACGGCATCCTTTATGATTGATCATTTACAAAATTGTTCGTTCGGTGATCTTTGGATGTAGGTTTAAGCAGGAAAGTATATGTTCCTACCGATTCGATGATCATGGATTTAACATAGGTAATATTTAACTATGCCCAACTACAATATAGTTAAATTAAATAAAAACAGTTAACGAGAAAACCATTCGGTGAAAACCATTAACGAGAAACCACTGACCTGATTTTTTTTTCTATTTAACTGGACTGGCTGTCTGTATGATTTGACAGCAAAGTTCTTGTGCCTATTTGATTTTGACGTACAATGAAAATGGCGAATTTCCAGACTCCAGACTTTAGTACCATGTCCCTCACGCTATGCTCACGCTACGTCCTACAGCGCCAAAATGGCGGAAATCAAATAGGCACAAGAACAGTTTGACAGCAGCCAGTCCAGTCGAATATATAGAGGCACAGCCTTCTCTATTGTTGTACACAAGATGACACAAGCCATGCTATTAGGTTTGGCAACGTCACATTTCGGTACTAGGCGTGAACCGATTTGACACAAATCACATGACACAAATAGCAACTACGACAAATTAAAAAGACGCCGTTTACTAGAAGTCATGGTGCTTTTTTGACCATCTTAAATCAACAGCCTATAGGTTCACGCGCAACGTTGCCAAACCTAATAGTCAATGTGAGAAACACATACCACAGATAAATTATATTTTTGGTTGCAGTTTTTTTTGTCTTTTCTTAAACAACCACAATCGGGTGGAAATATCCGTTGTTTGTGTACAGATAACCTCTATAAGTTCAAGTTAAATCACTAAGCAATATTGTGTATAGAGTAAACATTGTTATTGAATTTCAAAACCTTAAAGGTATTCAACCTCAAAGCGCCAGTAAGTAAGGTATACACTGTATACAGAAATGAACCACCTCTCATTGACATTTACGGATTTTCGACTTTGTGCTTGGCGATTTCTCTAACTCGCACTTTTGAAACCTATAAACAAAAAAATATATTCGCTACAAAAAAAGAAATTTACCTACTTTATTTTTCTAAAAGCTTTTATTTAAAAGAACCATTTTTTCTGCAGCAGGCAAAAATAAACAAGAAAGACATCGTACAGTTTAAAGAATTTCTGAAAATTTCATTAAGCACATTATGAATCTTCGTTTAGGCTATTTTCGTAACCGGATTAGTGAAGAAAATTTACGTAATTATTTTTAAATCCTTTTAATCTAGTTTAACAAATGGCTTAATGTTTCAAATTGAATAACCTCCAGACAGATTTTTACGAGAACATTTTTACCGAGCATCTTGTTTGATGATAAAATTATGTTTCAACAACGACTTTTCTACTTTTAAAGCTTGATGTATTCATTCAAAAACATAATACGTATTGTTTTGAGCGAAACTTGAAACAACATCATTTTCAGCGATGTGTTTAGCACAACAGTGGTCTTGATTATTCATAAGAATTAATTTTGTGTTGTTATTAAAATTATACAACAAAACCAATGAATAATGCAAACAGTTTTATTAGTTTGTTTTTCCCAAAATGTTATCATCATTACTTTATAATAAACTAGCGGCTGCCCGCGACTTCGTCTGCATGGAAAGTTTTTTGCTATCCCTCGGAATCAATCCTTTTTTTCGGGATGAAAGGTACCTTATGTCCTTCTCTGTATCTCTGACAATGTGTATGCAAAATTTCATGATGATCGGTTGAATAGTTAAGGCGTGAAGGCGTAACAAATAAACAAAGTGACTTTCGCATTTATAAATTAAATAAAATACACTCGGCGTCAGAAAAATCGCACCTGTTAAAAAATTTATTCAAAGTTAATTTAATCCTATCTAATTTAATGGTAAGTGTTGTTATATGATTTCTTCCCCTTCGGATATAGCCAACAGTCTCTAGAAACTGTTGGAATACTCGACCAACGGAATCAATTACTGAGATTTAGTTTCCGAGCAACATTACATTGCCTCATTTTTTTGCAATATTTGAGCAACTTCATGGGCAATCGTAACATTCTTGGATATTCTTTTTTTATATTGAACTGTTAAAGTGTGTTTCACCATCATCTCGATAGCGACTATACGATTTACCCGCATTTCCTGAATTGACTCCTTTTATTTCCCTTTTATGACGGCGCAAGCAATAACGCTTTAAGCTCTTAATAATAAAGTCAAAGAATTATTAATTCAAAGCTCATTAAATGTAGTTTTAATAGATATCAACATTTACACAATAAAACGTTCGCTATCAATAAGCAGGTGGCCAAGTCTTAACTTATTTTCGAAGATGTGCGGTTTTTCTGACGTCGAGTGGTATTATAGTAAGTATTTACCGAACCCAAATAGGTAGGTAGGTACCTTCCTATAACAATATAGTATTATAATGATCTGTGCTATAAAAAGTCTAGACGAAACTAATATGTTAGAAAATTATAATTATGATTGTTGTATGTTCTTGACCGAAAGCTTTCCAATGTCTTCTTGGTACATTGGTATAGAGTTTTGGTTATTTTGCGTACGCTATTGGTATTTTGTAAATCTCTTTTATTTATGGAATCTATATTTGTTAATGAAGAATAATATTGTTTAATCTATTTACAAAACATTGCAATTTTGCTTAATTATTCCCTTAATGGCGACCGCGCACCGGACGGCGGCGGCGCTCCGTGAGGTTGCCGGAAGCCACTGGATCAACTGGATGTGGGAAGCGCAGGACCGATCGTCGTGGAAATCCTTGGGAGAGGCCTATACCCAACAGTGGGTGTCGTGCGGCTGATATGATGATGATGATGATGATTCCCTTAATTATTTCGCAATACATAAGAGTTCTCTCACTTATTTAGTTTCACATATAATTTTGTCAAACTATCTAACTCGATAAAAAAAGGATTCAATAATTTAATGTCTAAGTACAACTCTTTACTGAAGACTTGCGTAAGTAATTGATTACTGTAAGGACCTAATTTCATTAGCAGACTACTGTTCAAATTAAATTAAGCGAGTATACAGTACAAGTTAAGATTTCAATTAAACACATCTAAGCCTACAGTAAGAATTTAATTACAGAAAATATACAACGGGGAAGCGATCGATCGTTTAAGCCAGGGTGCTTATTGTGTAACCAGTCGAAGTTTCAGTAATATGTAACTAGGTTATGTATTTACATTAAGTACATCATTTAAAAATCTGTTTTATAATAGATAGACAAGCGCTTGCCCGCTATAACGCGATGGTAAGCGATATGATGCGATCTTACCTACGACCTTAGACGGGCTTCTTTACAGAAGTCGCGATGCTCGAAGCCTACGAAGAAACGCGCTTGCCTAGAAGAAACCTATTCACTCGCGATTTGAAGGCCCCCACATTGTACCCATCGGGAAACACAGACAATCTGACAACAACGAACGATTACAATTTAATATTGATGGCCTTATATGCAAGGACCTGTGGCCAAAATTTTACAACTTCTTATATATAAAATTCAAAGTCCTGACTGAGTGAGATATCAACGCACAGCCCAAACCGCTGAACCTAGAGACTTGAAATTTTGCACACAGATACTTTATACAGTGTAGGCATCCACTAAGGAAGGATTTTTGAAAATTCCATCCCTAAGGGGATGAAATAAGGGATGAAAGTTTGTATGAAAGTCCCTCAGTTTTGAAGGTAGGATCTTCAAATTTGGTGTTTAGGCTGATGATTGAAAATAAATAAATATGTGTCTCAGCGTTTTCAAAATTCTACCCCCGAAGGGGTGAAAAGGGGGATGAAGTTGTGTTTAGAAGATAATCCTTTATTTTTAACCGACTTCAAAAAAAGGAGGAGGTTCTCAAGTCGACGGTATTTTTTTTTTTATTTTTTTTTTTTATGTATGTTTTAACATAGCTTCGTCAGTTGTTACCCGATTTGTACAATTCTTTTTTTAACTCAAAGAACATAGTTCGTGTGTGGTCCCATAAATTTTTTACAGAGATCTGGCTAGTAGTTTTTTCATAATCCTGAAAAATATCAATTATTTAGCTCGCCATCGCACGAGTTTTTATGGAATTTCGAACATAACTTCTTTGTTTATGAACCGATTTAGATGATTCTTTTTTTATTTGAAAGGGTATACTTCAAGAGTGGTCACAATTTAATTTCATTGTTATTGGACTTCGAACTTCGAAGATACATAAAGGAACTCTTCAAAATCAAATAGTATAAGTAAAGTGATTTAGGTTTTGGTAAGTTTATGGCAATCCAAAACAAACCAAATCATGGTTTGCGATGCAACGTTCTGGACTAGACTTGGACTACGATGACACAACGGAACTCCTCAAAAACAAACAGCGTAAATTTGGAAATTGAGTTCTGGGCATTTTACCATTGAAAATATTATAATTGAGTTCTGGGCATTTGAAAATATTGTAATATAAAGTAAAAAAATATTTACACGCTGCGCTTACATACCTACCACTAAAAATTTGAAAATAAAAAAGCTTTTAAAAAAAAAGAAAAACCGCCTTCAAAAAACTGAAAACAAAAACAGCTTAAAAATTAAATACCTCTAAAAAGCAAGAAATAATATTCGAATCATTCGTTACACAAATCAATATTAATAAAACACGTCTAATGAAGTCGGGTGGGGCTTTAAGAAAAAAATGAAGTTGTCCTCCAGCCCCACCCGACTTCAATAGACGTGTTTTATTAATATTGATTTGTGTAACGAATGATTCGAATATTATTTCTTGCTTTTTAGAGGTATTTAATTTTTAAGCTGTTTTTGTTTTCAGTTTTTTGAAGGCGGTTTTTCTTTTTTTTGAAGTAAAAATCGCTAAATTTGTAATTTAGGCTTATGGATGGAAATCTAACGCAACGCACATTGTATTGGTATAATTTCAACCCCCATGGTGATGAAATGGGGGTGCAATGGGGTAAATTAACCTAAAAATCGATATGGATGTCGTTATTGGGGTTTTCTGAGTTGACGATTGCGAAAATAACATTTATTTTGAAGTCCAACACGGTGGACATGATTTAACCCCTAAAGGGGTGAAAATGGAGTTCAAATTTTGTATGGAAAAACAATATGAAATAGACAGTACAACTTTAAACTTCGTAGGAGCACGTCTAAAAATAAATTGACAAACATATATTTTGTGATTTTGAAAATCAATCCCTTAGAGGTTAATGGGGTAAGTAAACATAAAAATCGATATGGAGGTCGTTCTTGAGGTTTTGTGGAAGGCGATTGCGAAAATTACATTTATTCTGAAGTCCAACACGGTGGACATGATTTAAACCCTAAAGGGGTAAAATCGGGGTTCAAATTTTGAATGGAAAAATAATATAAAATAAACATTACAACTTTAAAGTTCGTAGTAGCAAGTCTAAAAATAAATAGGCAATTACATATTTTGTTATTTTGAAAATCATCCCTTAGCGGTAAATGGGGTAAGTAAACATGAAAATCGATGTGGATGTCGTTTTTGAGGTTTTATTGGATGATGATTGCGAAAATAAAATTCGTAGGAGCACGTCGGGAACGGGAACGGGAACGGGAACGAAATACCTACAATTCTGATTATTGTAAAAAACTAGCTTCCGCCCGCGACTTCGTCCGCGTGGATATTAGAGAAAATCCATTGGGAACCTTCAACCAGGGTCCGACCAGCCGTTTTTACGCGATCAGGCGGGTCCCCACCAAGCGAGCAGCCTCGTGCGAGGCCCGCCACACGCGGAAAACGTCTTGCCTCGCGAGGCAGCGCGCTTGGTGGGGACCCGCCTAATTGCGTAAAAACGGCTGGTCGGATCCTGGTTGAAGGTTCCCTATGGATTTTCTCTAATATCCACGCGGACGAAGTCGCGGGCGGAAGCTAGTGTTTTATAATAATCGTTTCGGTAACGTTGAGAAATTTTTAATAATAATCAACAGATATAATGAGACTCTGATTTTACCCATAATATTTCGTCAGTATATAAAATGATACCTTACATTACAATACATGACGTTAATCATGTGATACAAGAAGAATAACAACAATTTTGTATTATTTCCAGTTTCCAGATCAGTCTAGGACAATATGAATATTGAATACGAAAAAACATCCCATTTCTATGGAAATTTCATTTTCCCGACATCTTAGTTACAAACTAAGAAAAAATGAGGTCTCATATTTTTTTTATTATCATTCTACGTAATGGTCTTCCGAGGTTTGAGTAGTCCCTGAAGTTTCCAGGAATGGGATCCTGAATGGCAAAAAAACAATTGTTTAGGGAAATAATAAACTTACATGGGTTTCAAACTTCAAATGAAATTCTAGTGAACTGCGTCCTTCTAGGCTTAGAAGAAATGTTTTTATGAAAAATAAACACGAAATAGGCGAACATCAAAAACATGTAGTTACATTTATAAAAGTCGGTACTCAATACAATTCTTGGGAAAAAGTTAAACTCCCCAAACGTAGGTGATCAATAAAAGAAACTAGCTTAGTTACTATTAAGTTTTGGTTTTAGGAAAAGGTATTTACCAACTTCATTTACTAGGTTATTGTGAACACAACAATATATCCAATTTACTATATTTAGTCAATATTAAAGTCAATTGTCCGAATTTCATTTGATTTGACTATTACGTACGCGCTCTAATTCGGTATCGATCGAAGTCGAATCGAGCCGGTCGTCGCTGATTATCTCTCTAGTGAACGATGACTAACTTTGTGCCACCGAAAGAGAAGTGAAGGAATGCGAAGTTGGATGGCTATAAACTTTATAAACTACTAGCGGCCGCCCGCGACTTCGTCTGCGTGGACAGTTATTTCTCTATCCCTCGGGAACAGTATCTTTTTTCGGGATGAAAGGTACCCTATGTCCTTCTCTGTACCCTTGACAACGTGTATGCCAAATTTCATGATGATCGGTGGAGTAGTTAAGACGTGAAGGTGTAACAAACAAATAAACAAACAAACAAACGAACTTTCGCATTTATAAGTAACTAGCGGCCGCCCGCGACTTCGTCTGCGTGGACAGCTTTTTTGCTATCCCTCAGGAACTGTACGTTTTTTCTGGATGATAGGTAACCTATGTCCTTTTCTGTACCTCTAACAACGTTTATGAAAAACTAGCAGCCGCCCGCGACTTCGTCTGCGTGGAAAGGTTTTTTTGTTATCCCTCGGGAACAATACTTTTTTCGGGATGAAAAGTACCCTATGTCCTTCTCCGTACCCCTGACAACGTGTATGCAAAATTTCATGATGATCGGTTCAGTAGTTAAGTCGTGAAGGCGTAACAAACAAACAAACAAATAAACAAACAAACGGACTTTCGCATTTATAATATTAGTAAGGATTTCATGATGATCGGTTTAGTAGTTAAGACGTAAAGGCCTAACAAACAAACAAACAAATAAACAAACAAACAAACGGACTTTCGCATTTATAATATATGTAATATTAGTAAGGATAGAATCCACGCCATGAAAGAAGTCCCATGAAGGAGGCACTGCCCCCTTACTCAAATGGCCACTTTTCTATTCGTTCGTTAACTTAAAAGTTAAATAAAAATAAGCCATAAACTCTAAAATTACGTGTCGCAGGCTTGTCAATTCCATACAATACAACAATGTCTGTGATTTACATAAACTTGCGACGTGTGACTTGATCGTTTAATTGCTTATTTTTAAGCTTTAAGTTAGCGAACGAATAGCAAAGTGGCCATTTCAGTAGGGGGGCTGGTATCGTTTAGTCATTGGAACAAAGCTTTATCCCAATAGCAATTATACATCGTAGATTTTAAGGTCTATCAAAATTCTCTGGTACTTATTAGTAGCGCGGAATCTATGACATACTCGTATTTGAGCAATCTTTCTACTGGTGTCTGGTGCATTCATAGGGAGGGTTGGAAAGTTTGATTCATTTAGTGTTAATCCCATCGGCCACTCCCGAACTATCTAATTATACGGCCAATTTGTTTTGGTCCCCGCTAAGTCCCTAATCTGGAGGCTTCGCGACTCGTCGTGTTGATTGAAAGATCGTGAGAGCAGATATTTGAAGCCGATACTGATGGATGGAAGACCCTTTTGTGACCCTCTTGTTTGTTCTCTGAAAACGATTATATGTTTATTGTTTCTTTATTTCTGTTATTGGATAAAATCTAATTTCAAGAAATTTCGAGTTTCACTTATGCGAGATTACAAAAGCCTGTTGATTTGGGCCAGGTACATGGACAAAACGCTCTGGCTTTTGGAGTAAATTTTTTTACTCCAAAAGCCAGAGTGTTTCGGCCAAGTACCTGGCCGAAATCAACAGGTTATTGGAGTAAATTTTATGAATAAGTGAGACTACAAAAGCCTGTTGAACTCGGCCAGGTACTTGGATGAAATCTACAGGCTTTTGTAGTGAATTTTTTTACTACAAAAGCCAGTGCGTTTCGGTCAAGTGCCTTGCCGAATCAACAGATTATTAGAGTAATGTTTTTGAAAAAAGTCTGTAACGGGTGGTAGGAAAATATAGACGATTCAAAAGTTCTTAATAATTAAGTTTATTTGAATAAAGCCATTTTTTACTTTTACTTTGAAAAGGCTTGAACGGCTCTATGTCATGACACCATTTTGTAATGTGATTTTTTATTTTCATAAATTATTACAATATTATGTATGACTATCAAATGAAAGGCCTTGATAAGCATATTCTAAAAAAGCTACTTATGTAAATAATTAGTCACTAAAATGTATGAAATTAATATGAATATTTTGAAACATATTAAAACATTGTAGTCGGAGAACTTTGATTAAACAATGTTCCGAGCAGTCCCCTGCTAGCAATAATACTAGTAATTTTTACTTTTTAGTTCGTTTTTGACAGGGCAATGACGTGTATATTTTAAATCACCTGGAAGTGGTCTATCTTTTTAATGATCAGTGAGTCAGTGAGTAAGTGACGAAATATTGTTTTTTTTAACTATTCAAGGTAGAAACTTGTAATTTGGAGTATACACTGTCTACATTACGTAGACAATGCAATATAAATAAATTCACGTAGTTTCTTCATTCCTTTACAACTAAAGATATAAACTTGTCTGTTTGCCCAACTTGCTTTGGCGAGGGGCAGTGCCGTGCCCTTGATATTACTAATTAGAATAACTAGGAACTATGTTTTGTTTTAACTGTTTAGTTAAGTTACTTAGATTTGTTTATTTTTTAATTTTATGATTAATTTTTCTTACAAATACTGTCAAATGTTTTTTATTTCCTAATTCACTTAAAAAAACTTTGAAAAAAGAAGTATTTTTACTAATAGGTACAGTATTAATTAATTCTTATTAATTATCGAATTTAGTTTTTCAGTTAGTTGGGCACATAATGTAGATCAAAATACTGTTTGCATTTCATTTAAATAAATATATAAGGCCCTTCTGAAATAGTGCACATAATTTTAAGGGGTCAATGTACTCATGCATACAAACAACTTTTACTATGGTACCAACATTGAAATCGCAAAAAAAAAAATCAGCTGTTCCATAGAAAATTTAAAATCGAATATATCAAAATGTATGGAACAGTTGATTTTTTTTTCGCGATTTCAATGTTGGTACCATAGTGAAAGTTGTTTGTATGCATGAGTACATTGACCCCTTAAAATTATGTGCACTATTTCAGAAGGACCTTATATAAGTATTTATTAGAAGATATACAGAAATATAATTTGCACGTGGGTAGGGTTTTTTTTAAGTAAATTAAAATAATGTAAAGTAGAAAATAAAATAAAGTTTTTGTAAAGTATTATTAAAGGGTACCTACCTACCTTTTTTTTTTTTTGTTGTCCCGGGGAAAATGCCTTCGCATACCACCCCGCGCGGGGAACACGGGGCGGTTATGTGGTGCATCCACTAAAAACCCCGGGGTGTTCCATCCGCGCATTGGACGAGGACAGCGGGACCAGGATGGCAATCTCCGTGTCCCCGCCCTGCGCCGATCCCTTCGGACTCCAGCTCCATGAGGACGCCGAGCGTTTCCTACGGTGTGGCACTCCGGAACACAGGAGTGCTCTTCCACCTCCGGGCCATAACTGGACGACAGAATTCCCCGTTCTGCCGCCCTGACCCAACACCACGTCTCCCAAACCACTCTAATGAATAGAGTGGAGGGGAATACAGCGGCACGACAGGACAGAACTGCCGTTTGTTTGCGAGGGGCAGATGTTCGCGGCCCCCGCTTCTTCCAGCGGTCAACGCACCCTATTGGGAACGACCAACCTCCGGGTTTTTGGGGATGACAATTATTCAGACATCCCCTCTCTCTGCCCACCCAAGTTTGGCGGGCGCTGGCCGTCTTTGTGTACTGGGTCCCGACGGCGCTCGGGGCCCTTGCCCCTTATCACGGGGGGGTTACATAGCCTGCTACACATGGCGTGATTCACCGCCAGCCCGTGGGCTGTGCATACCGCACACTGCGCCTCAGCAACACAAGCGTCAGCCTTATGGCCTAGCCTCCCACAACGAAAACATAGACCACTTCGGTCAACGTCTAAGGGGCACTTTGGTTTGGTGTGTCCCACCCCCATACACTTGAAACATCGAAGGGGGAGAGGGGCGGTAGCTCGAATCTCCGCTCTTACCCAGCCCACCTTGATGTGGCCACCTGCAATCGCCGCTTGTGCAGCCTCGATAGGGCATCTGAGCCGGACCCAACCCGTGTCATCCGGCCCAGTCCTCACTTCGGTCATCTTTATTTGCGCTGTACTAAGACCTGCCTTAGCTGCCGCTGCCTCTAGGACCTCCTCTTTCTGGGTGGTATCGTCTAATCCGGTGATGAGCAGGTCCACCGTCTTTTCTGGGCGACTTACCGAAGCGTCCCCTCCCAACACATCCCTCAGTTTACTGGCGAGCTCATCCACTTTACGGCGGTCCGGCAACTCCAGCACTCTCCCTCCCGTCTGTGACTCTCTCATTCTAAGCCCTTCTTTTTCGAGGCCAATATCGTCAAGGGAGATTGCCCTTCTGGCCTTTTTCATAACATCCTCAAAAGTGACCCCTCTCTCCTTGGCCTCCTGCGTAATATTTAGCACTACCGCCGAGGTGCTTGGTGGACTCAGAATGGGGCGTCTAGGGTGGGTCTTCTGTGGTGGTTTATTGACAGCTGTTTCCTCCCTAGCAGCGATCGGGAGAGATTCCGGCTGTGACTTCTCAACCCTTGTTCTCCTCTTCTTTTTGTTACTCCTCACCTCTTGCCAATCAGTACTTACGGAGGGTGGGAGTGAGGTAGTTTGTTGGGACGTCTGGTGTGGTGCTCGGTTGGGCGCACCTTGTGCTGTAGCTGCTGCATATGTTGCAGTCTCAGGCAGATGCCTGGGCAGATGCCCACGAGTCGTCGACGCCGGCTGTCGGACTGACGAGAGGCGCGATTCTAAGCCTTGTAGGCGCTCGTCAAGGATGCCCTTAATTTCGCTCATAATAGAGCTTTTCAATCTTTGTATTACCTCATCTGGAATTTCGATCTTTTTTAGGGCCTTTGCCTCAGCCTCCCACTTAGCAGATAACTTCTTTAAATTAAGGCACTCTGTTTTGAGGCGAAGCACCTCCTCCCTCAGCCTACAATTCTCGTCTCGCTTACTTTCGAGCTCATCGTAGCAGTCTGCGAGCGTCAACTTGAAATGTTGGAGGCGTTTCCTTGTCGCTTCTGCAGTCCTCTTTACCCCATCTTCGATCTTATGGGCGGCTTCGACTATGCTCGCAATCAGGATGAGCGCCCGCACTTTATCAACCGTCACTTTTTCCATCTGTTGAAACCTCTGGAACATTGTATCCATGCTATTTTCATATTCTTCCGGAGTTGGTATCCGGATTTCAACCACTCCCGCATTGCCATCACTAAGATCCCCAGCACGTGCAACAGTATCCAGCTTTGGTTTCTTAGCCGACGAAGTTGTTGCGTCTTCGTTCGAGCCACAGTTTTTCTTTGGACTCTGGGCAATGTCCGTCTTCTCCGAAACGTCTTGTTTTTTGTTTTTTAATTCAGCCATATTTAGACCCACGAGTACCTACCTACCTAGGCACAAAAAGCAAAAAAAAAATAAAGACTAAGCTAGGTATAGTCTACCTACACAGTGCAGACAGACTCTATACTGTTTATTTCAGCAAGGCACTTGGCCGAAACGCTCTTGCTTTTGTAGTAAGCCTCACTACAAAAGCCTGTTGATTTCGTCCAAGTACCTGGCCGAGTTCAACAGGCTTTTGTAGACGACTACATGGAATCAACACGAAATCAACAGGTTATTGGAGTAAATTTTATGAAAAAGTACGAACTTTTTCATAAAATTTACTCCAATAACCTGTTGATTTCGGCCAGGTACTTGGCCGAAACGCTCTGGCTTTTGGAGTAAAATAATTTACTCCAAAAGCCAGAACGTTTCGTCCATGTACCTGGCCCAAATCAACAGGCTTTTGCAATCTCGCTTCACTTATACTATTTAACACTTTTAAGGACAGAACGGCTATTATCGTGATTTTATGGAGTTACAATATGACACAACGCCTATTTACGGGAAAACATTTTACATATTATTGGCTACTACGGATATGAGCGTGCGGTTTCTATAGTTTCTATATGGAGTCCAATATTTACTGTCACAGCACAAACAATTTCATGTGTGTACTGTCATAACAAAAGATTTTTTGCCTATGAAAGTGTGACCCTACACACACATGTACATTTTTGCATAGTATGCGCGTTGTGACGTCACGAACATAGCCGACGCGCGACCGAAGCGTACCAATCGGACAGGCGTACGCACCAGGCGTAGTGCCACATTCACACAGGTTGGGTTTGATATGGTCATAGTAAAGTAACTACGTATAGAGACGTACTGCCATATCAACCGTTATAGCGTGTTATAGCATCTTGAACTAAGTGACACAACATTTATAGACGTGATTTCAATTTGTATGGAAAAATGTAGTGCCATATTTGGAGTAAATAGTGTCCTTGAAAGTGTTAACCAATAACATAACGAATATTTCTTTTTTAGAAATTCACTGAAGTGTTAGACTTTATAATAAAATTTCAATAATTTTTCAATTTAAAAGTATGTTTATTATATTTCTTCAGTTAAACTCATGTTTTGACGATTCTATCTTGGGCTCTCAGTTCAGATATGTTTGAACTGAGAGCCCAAGTTAAACAGCCATAAATCTGTTAAGGCATCTCCTTGCGAGTTGAAAATTTCTGAAACGATGTTAGAAAATCCTAACTAAATTCTAAAATGAAAACTATTAACACAGAGATGGTACTTTCTGAGATCTATGCTATGCCTCGTATTGCAATGCAACCGCCTGGATTGAAGGCCCAACAAATTCGGTTATAAAAGCTACAATTCACGTTTTAGAAATTTTTGAAGCTTTGCTTCAGGTTTTTAGATTTTTTTATTAACTCCCCTATAAGTTTCAATTTGATTCGCAATGATTTAAAATTTGGGCTCCCAGTTCAGATTTTCTTCCTTACAGTGATGGGATATTTTCGATTTGATCAGAATCTTGAACACTGAACAATTTTCTCAAAGACAGGTAGAAGATATTATATCCTACTAATATTATAAATGTGAAAGTTTGTGGGTTTGGATGTTTGTTCGTCAATCACGCAAAAACTACTGAACGGATTTAGTTGGCATTTGGCACACAGATAGTAGATAGCCTAGATTAAAACATAGAATACTTTTTATCCCGATATTCCCAAGGGGACGGGAACTACGCAGGTGATACCGCGGGCGGCCGCTAGTATTATAATTAATTGAATTGAGAAGAGGCAAATATTCGAACGTCATACTGCAGCACGTTGTCGAGTTGGTAAAAGAGGCACAACCTCTATTTCTATTTTAGATTGAAACGTAAGTACAAGTTCAACAGTAAGTAAGATCGGACACTCCCTTGCAATGATAATAATTTGTGCAAATGATTTTAATTTCACCTAGTATACTTGTATAAAGAAATTATGGTCTCTTATACTGCCGTGGGATTTTGCCCTACATAGCTATTGGGTATAAATCTTTATTCTTACTTTATCCACAAAAAGTTAAAGTATGCAGATATACCTAGGTATGTCACTTATAAGTGACGCACGTGCGCTGTTGAGGTAGTCCCGACTCTCTAGTTACGAACACAAAGTCGAGTGGTTACAAAGGAGCGAGGGCGGGATGAAAACGTGCTTCAAAAGACACTGCCGAGTACTGACTGCAGGGGAAATGAACTGTTTGTGGTGAAAAAAATTGCTTGCTTCTAAATAAAAATAAAAAAGTTAAAAAATGCCTGGTAATGATAGAGGTTTGTTTGACGCTTAAGGAATGGCTGTAAAGTGCGTAAGTGAGTAAGAATCGATTGATTTGAAAGGAGCGCAAGTCACCACTTTTTGCGATAGTGTTTGTCTATAATCAATACATGTTTTCACCGAAAAGGGCGTGTAAGTCAATCAAGTAAGAGATCACAGCATCTCCCAGCTGAACCCATAATGACTTGCGCCCTTTTTTTCAAAATTAATGTCACGTTGACCTTGATCTCAAAAATGGACTCATAAGCTTCGTTTAGTCGAGTCGAGTGGTGGCCAAACTAGTTATTATTTTAATAAAGTTTCAATTTTTTAATTTAATAAAAAAACATATTATTCTATTCAGAATAACAAGATTTACACCCGTATTCACAAACATTTCTATGTGGTTTCACAGTGGCTCCCGACGCACAGCATCCCAACCCAACTACCAATCACACATCAAGTAAAACAAACGAACCAATCACAGAACTTTATTTCAACGCAGTGCGTTCGCATAGGCAGGGGGAGTTTGAGTATCGTTCTTGAATACGGGTGTCAGTTTACGTCACTCATATTATTTTTAATTAATTCTGAATTTGAAATAGAGTAAAACAATTGTTATTGTTCTTTATGGATGTACAATTTACAATATTTTTACACGACTGCCCAAAGCAAAAAGAGTGTTATGTGTTCAGGGTTCATGTATGTTTGTGGGTATGTGAGTTTCTTTATTCCACCATAACTTCTAAATGCCTGAAATGATTTGGATAAATGGGGTATCGTTAGAATCCTTACAACATCCCTAGTGACACTGGTCATATTTTTTTAGAAAAAATCAATATGGCGACTGTACGACGCCATTTTCAAATGTGAAAAAAAATTTTTTTATTCTATTATTACAATATGGGCATCAAATGAAAGGCCTTGATGAGCACATTCCAAAACTATATAATATGTCACTAAAATGTGTGAAATAAAAATAAATAAATTAAAAAAATATTAAAAACACGACTGCCCGGCCAAAACGAACAAAAAAGTTAAACAACAAGTGTCATTGCAGTCGGGGGACCTCTTTGATCAAAAATTGTTCCATGATAAGGTCCTCCGACTGCAATGACACTTGTTGTTTAACTTTTTTGTTCATTTTGGCCGGGCAGTCGTGTTTTTAATATTTTTTTAATTTTTTTTTTTTTTTATTTTGCTGACCTTACAACCACGTCAGTGGTTGCTCAGCGGTGAATGACCATGACCATGTGTTCGAATAGGTGTACGGTTTCATTTTTGGCTGATTTTCGACATATGCTACGGCAGCCAGGGGGCTAATTGTCTAATTTAAAAAGCTATCGCAATCGCATTCATTTGACAGATGGATGTGACACATTGCAGCATTTATTTGGTATGTTTTTATTTGTGCCAAAAAGAAGTAGCAATGTTCTGTCAAATAAAAGTGATTGCGATAGATTTTGAAATAAGATAAATAAAGTGGCAGACTGTCGCGCTGTAGCGAAGCTTTTCGCTGTCGTGTTTTGTTGTACAATTAAAAACTATACCTAAGTCAAGGGTTTAAAGTTAAATTTTATGAAATCCCTTTAATTTATTTCCTTTAAGTGAAATTAAACTCTAATTCCTTGATTCAATCAAAGTTTTTAGTTTTATAGCACTGCCACAAAAAGATTCGCGACAGCGCGGTAGTCTGGCTCAGGGATACGTATTTTTAAACTAACAAACAACAGGAATAAAAATAAAAATTCTGATCCTTTCCGATAGCTTCATTAAAACTTATTAAGTGTCCATTATGTATATTTTAAATAAACAGTACCTAGTTATTTAGTAATAGTAGTTTTTATGCCATCCGCAATGGCATATGTCCATGTTTTATGAATAGCTTACTTTAACCATTATATCTTCAAAAAAATTGGTCACGTACAACGTACAATGCGGTTATTTGGAAAGCTACATATTATTTTAACCATAAATAGTGTAAATACCATACCATTTAAGTGAATATCTGAGGAGTTAAAAATAACGCGTGCGAAAATAAATTCTAGTGCTTTTCTTACACCGAACCACAGAATACATATACCGAACGGAGCGGAAACAGAATTTTTAAGCGCATGGGTGACGACTGTAAGGCATTTGTTTTCTTTTTCGGTGTTGTTGAAGGTTTCATTCAGGTATTCGGCAAAACAAGGAAGGCACCGAAGCGAGGCGAGGGCGAGTTTGTAGTCCATAAACTACAAAAATGAATACTATTGTTTTTGGTTATTTTTCATATTTCTAGCGTTAATCCTATTTTTGGGACAAATATTTTAATTCCCGCCCAAGCCCTTGTTTTTAACCATCGAAAGTCGTTAAAGGTCGGCTGGTCCCACCCCTTCCACCTATAAATCTCAAAATACCTAGTATCATTAATTATACAAACAGCTATTACGTTTACGCATTTTATTGCCGACTTTCTTTATGCTTCTTTGTATTTATGATGCTTGATTTGCAAAATGGGTAGTTCGCGTCGCTTTTAGCACGAAAAGCTTAGATAAGTGTTTCAAGGAATTTATAAGTACTAACGTAACACTTTATTAGAGTAAAACTCCCTGGGGTGTGTAACAAAAACGGCAAGGTAATACAAGACGTTCTTTCATGTAAAGAAATGAGGATGTTTTGTTTTGTTGTGATAAAGTATTTTAATTACCATGCCAATTTCAGAATACCTTGCAAAAAGAATTTGTGATCAGATACCTAAATTCAGAAAAAAATGTTTTTTAATTATTTTTTATTTTACATATTGAATTAGTTTATAAATTTTTTGGAGCTTGCATTCTATCTACCTAGTATGTTACGTAACTATGTAGGTTTTGTATGACTCTTCGAGCAACGACTGCTTCGTAGCCCGCAATGCTCTATCTAAGGTTAGTTAAGTCGTACGAACGAAGTACAAATACGTTATGCGGCTATGTTTTTAAGAGGGCTCCACACTCGCGCCGCGAAAGCCCGCGAAGATCGCGAACCGCGAGTGTGGAGGGTTACGCGGCTTCGCGCTCGGGCTTCGCGGCTTCGCGTTCGCGCTTCGCGGCGTTCCCCGTCCGGTGGCGGTTTTTTGGTCCGCGTCAAAGGGCTTGTGTGCCGAACTAAGGTTGCCGTGATTCGCGGCCGCGGTTCACGCGCGAGTCTGGAGGGCTATATTTTTCGCACCGTTTTCATGCGCGAACCGCGCCCGTGATTCGCGGCCGCAGTTCGCGCGCGAGTGTGGAGCCGGCTTTAAATTGAAATGTCTTTCATGAAAACAAAAGAATATCTTCCAGCGATATTTTTATGCAAAACTATTCGTTATCACTATAAAAATATGAGTAGGTAAGTATACGAATAGTAGAAATGTACGTTTTGAAATCGTACTTTTCTCCACATAGGTACTTACGGAGTTTTCATGATGAAATTAATATAAGTGAAATGGGAAGCATAAAGTACCTACGATAGCAGGATGGTTCGGTGGTCACACCACTCTAACTGGAGTTACAAACTTAAATGTTGACAGTGTAGGATCTCAGCTTAAAATGTTTGACGCGAGGTCTACGCACACATATACCTAGACCGCTTGAGTGCCCATTATCTGGAGTTGAGTTACAATCTGTGCAGCGATTCTTTGCGGCTGTGTGGGTTATTTCGGATGGGACTGAGGGTACTGCCTCCATACGCCCACTGTGCTGGAGTGCCGTGCAAGATTAAAGGATTATGGGGCACCAGCCAAACAAATTGCCTATCTAATGGGGACTAGTGCGGGCGTACCCACCGCCCGACGGTTTGCCGATAATCCGCCGGCCCTGGAGCCCAGGCAAACTTTGTTGATTTTGCATGGCTCTTTCTGATTGTTTAAATGTGTACCAGTGAGCCATGTACACGGTAAAGAGCAAAGGAATATTATACAACATAGAAACAAAGTTTGCTTAAAAACACATTTTTGTCTGTTTTTTGGAGATTGACTTCATAATTACGTACCTACCTAATGTTCTATTCATTTCATATTTTTGTACTCCACATTTTTAGGGTTCCGTACCCAAAGGGTAAAAACGGGACCCTATTACTAAGCCTCCGCTGTCCGTCTGTCTGTCTGTCACCAGGCTGTATCTCATGAACCGTGATAGCTAGACAGTTGAAATTTTCACAGATGATGTATTTCTGTTGCCGCTATAACAACAAATACTAAAAACAGTATTAAATAAATATTTAAGGGGGGCTCCCATACAACAAACGTGATTTTTTTGGCGTTTATTGCTCGATATGAATAACGACAGCAGGTAGACAGTTGAAACTTTCACAGATGATGTATTTCTGTTGTCGCTTTAACAACAAATACTAAAAACAAAATAAAATAAATATTTAAGGGGGGCCATCCCATACAACAAACGTGATTTTTTTTGCCGTTTTTTGGTACGGAACCCTTCGTGCGTGAGTCCGACTCGCACTTGGCCGGTTTTTTAGTAATGCTAAGGTCATTCGTTCTAATTAAAAGGACCAACTAATATTGAGTTAAAAGTTGAAGATCTGAGATAGTTAAGTTGTACGTGAATTTGGTCCAACGTTACTTTACGTCTCAAATCTCAAAGAACGTGAAGCCATGGACACGCGTCAAGGACCCGTAATTATGCAAACATCTTATAGTAACAAAGTCGCCTGAGCAGCCCTTAACATCTCAGATGGACTAAGTCAATCAATAAGATAATAGAAAATATACACGATAGGTTTTTATTACGGAATCTCTTTCGGAAATGATTTCAAAACAATCTGTTGATGACGCAATCCTCAATTCATAATATCCTGAACAGTGCAGTAAGTAACAGTTTAACAATGTCTTTTGTTCATGGGCCTGTAGTCGGATCAGTCAGACGTAAAACTATTAGTATGTATTACTAGTTGTTCTAAGTCTCTCGTACTCATAAATTTCGATGGTATGTACACATTTGTCTTTTTTATCGCTTGGTCTAACATCCTACTTATATATAGTCAGGTGGGGTAAGTGAAACACCGGGGTAAGTGAAACACCCAACCATATCTAAGAAACTATCGTAGTTTATTCTCATAGCGATGTGTCGATAAATCAGGAATGACGCGAATTACTTCCCTTAAGATAACACAGATATCGCTGCGATCATTAACCTAGCTAGTAAACCAAAAAGAAATTAATTAGATGTCAAAACGCAAAACACGATATTTTTTTGATAAATCTTTAAAACTGGACCCTATTTTATGAGAATTTGATACATTTTGGATATTAACGGTTAAACATGATCCTTTTGTCCTGTTTTTAGTTAAATGGACACAATATTTAAAGCTATTGTGGCCACTGTTTCACTTCCCCTTGTCAGGGGTAAGTGAAACACTTCTTAGCTTTTATATTATTTTCGTGATTTTGTTGCTTAATGCAAGTCTTTAGATATTTATATTCATACCGTTAAAGGCTGATTTAATTAGGAGTACATTGCCTATACAGCTACTTTAATTGCGAGTTTTATAGCTTTACTACACCTTGTTAAATAAAAATAAAAATAAAGTATGTTTCACTTACCCCACCTGACTATACTTGTTGTTAGAAATTTTCGTGCTCGATTCTGTTGATTCAGTATTCGGCCATTACCATCTAAAAGCGAACCTCTGTTAGTAATAATTGGAGGTAATGGCTCAATTTAGCAGATGCTGTATTTATTAATTTATCGTTACATTTGATGATTAATTGCTTATTTGTGTAAAAACAAAACGTATAGTAAGTACCTATTTATATGGGTAAAAATATGTACATGTTCTGAAATAGCTGTAGAAACTCTTCGTATTTTTTTAACGTAACCTCTCACTTTATATTAGAAATTCGGGTGAGTTTATTGTTGAATATAGTAGCTTTTATTTATTGGGACTAAACTAAATGTAAGCTTATGTTTTGCAAAAAAGTCATAAAAAGAAAAAGTTTTCTGAGGTTTTGAGTTAAGAATCCTACTAATATTATAAATGTGAAAGTTTGTGGGTTTGGATGTTTGGATGTTTGTTCCTCAATCACGCAAAAACTACTAAACGGATTTGGTTGGAATTTGGCACACAGATAGTAGATAGCCTAGATTAAAACATAGGATACTTTTCATCTCAATATTTCCACGGGAACAGGAACCACGCGGGTGAAACCGCGGGCAGCGGCTAGTTCATAATAAATGTAGGTACTTTTTTATTAATGCGAATTAAGTTTAGAATTAATTACTTTATTACACGCTTAAGGGGCGGTAATAGGAAAACATGGTTTGCGCGGGCCATTTTTTTATAAAGAAAACGTAAACTTGTAGCCACCAAAAAAATCATACGACAAGCTAAAGAGTTTATCTAGTTGCTACAATCATAAAATTGTGTATAACCTTAACAGATGGTTGTAGAAAAAAATGAGAATATCACCAAAAGCGCTTGTCGGGGGCCATATCTATGGCGTAAATAATAACGGAAACGTATTGAATTCTACATCAAAATACACTTTAACGTACTGTGCAGTTGCTCCAATAACTTTTTTTCAAGAAAGATAATTGTGCTAAAGGTAATGACGAAAAAACAACTAAAAACATCGAAAAAGTGCAGAAGTGAGGTTATTTTCCATACTCTTTACACGTAAAGAAAAAGACAGAGACAAATGATTTCGATTAAATCTTCGCTGAATTCCAACTGCATTTTTCGAATATTATTATTTTTGTATTAGGTACCCTCGAGCCTTCAAAACTCCAACGCGGCTCTAGCAGCACCTCCTAGCTTTGCCCTAGAACTGGAAGCCAGGTCCCCCCTGGAAAATATGTCTAGATACGCACCCATGAATAGGAAAATGAAAAGCTAATATGCAATCTAGGTCCTTATTAGATATATTATTTATATATACTTATAATGAAATAAAAGACTTTTTAACGGATACTAGCGGCACCTTTCGGTAACGGGGAGTCCCCCGTGACCACGGCAGCTGCAAAGGTGCCGAAACGTCGGAAAAATCAAAAATCAAACCAAATACTAACTAATTACCAAAGTACTTTCAATAAAACCGCGCTAGTATCCGTTAAAAAGTCTTTTATTTCATGTCTAGTGAGCGCGTAAGCTTGAGAAGTGAATATACTTATAATTATTAGACATTACTATATAATGGGCCGCTTGCGACTTTTGTAACAAACCCACAGAACAGATAGAACCCGCCCAATATGTCGAAGATGACTTCCGCCGTGATCCGATCAGCACCGAGGCAAAGGACAATCACTGGTGATTGCACGAAACAGGCGACAAAGACGTTTGAGGAGCCAACGAACGGACAGATTAGGAGGTGCCTCAAAGCAGACGGTTTTCACGAATTCAGTTAGGCGAGAAAAGGGTTCGTTTGCATTGGAATTAAAGGAATAGTTGTAAGTAGATAAACTCTATTGATATTATTAATGTTTGGTAATTTGAGTCCGTGAACGTCTAATGACTAAGTGCCCGTTCACACAGCGATCTTTATTCTAAATGGCTCAAACACAGAGATTTTTATTTTGTTCGCGATGGCGTACGAGTGTGTTGCAAGTTTTTCTATTGATTCTGTAAATTATGTTTTGGCAAACAAATAATAAATGTTATGTATTCCAATTTTATTAATTTACAACGAAAAGTAAACAAAAAAATCAAGTGAGATAAAAATAATACACCGCATCGACAGTGCCGCGGTCAAAAGCTAGTGAGACACTGAATTTCCTCGGTTTGTTAAACGACAAAGGACACTGATCCTTTTGTTTGAAGCTAAATCCGAACAAAAAAAATATGCTCAGAATCCGGCGACAGTGGCTATGAATCCTTTGGAAACCCATGAAAGACGGCCAATCCGACGAGATTTGACTAACGATAATGAATTTCAAGGAAAGCTTAGCATAGGACTGATTAAGTGGGACATATTTTTTGTCTTCTCTTTGTCGACCGTTCGGATTTGTCGGGACGAATGGTGCTTCATAAAGAAAATTTATTTTAATGGAAAGCGGATTGTTATAATGAACTTAAAGCGGGACAATTTAAAGTGGTAGTTAATTTTCGTTGTTATGTGACATTTGGTTAAATATTTAGTCTGAAACATCGAGATAAGTCTTAAATATATCAAATTAACTATGAAAATTTTGAAAAAATACCACGTTGCATGTGTCATACAAAAAAACTAAAAAAAAGCAAAACCTCCTTCAAAAACCTTAAAAAATAGATTTTATGTTTTAAAAAAACTAAACTTGTTTTTGATTGTCATAAATCTACCAATATTTCAATCACTGTACAGTTCCTATTTGATTTTGTGGAGTTCCCTCGTTTATCTTTAGAATCCAAAGTCCAAAACCTTATCATCCTTAAGGTGTCTTCTTTCAAAAAAAAAACAAATCAACTAAATCGGTTCATAAACAAAAAAGTGATTGTTGAAAATCCGTCTGAATTCATATAAAATGGTAACGAAAACAACAGTATTTTCAAGATAACTTGAAAACTACTTAACCAATTTCAAAATTTAAAAAAATGAGACCAACTTGAGTACAAACCTCATGTTCCGTTTGAATCATTTCAATTGGTTCAGCCATCTTCGAGTAATCGGTGTAGTACATTCATATAAAAAAATATACGTGAAGAATAGATAGCCCTCCTCCTTTTCAAATTATTGAAGTCGGTTAAAAAGGAAGTAGGTATAAAAAGTGTTACATGGAACGGCTCCCACGACTGAAACGAAGCACTTAAGGTGGTTTTACCACCGAAAGTGGTGCCCTCAGAGATTTTTAACCGACTTCAAAAATTTGAAAGAGAGGAGGTTATCCATTCGTCGCATATATATATATTTATATGTATGTACACCGATTACTCGAAGACTGCTGACTGAACTAATTGAAATGATTTAAACGTTATATTAAATAAACGTAATATAAATAGACGTGTTTTAATTAATCGATTTGAACATTATTTCTAGCTTTTTATATAGCTGTTTTTCAGGTTTTTGAAGAAGGTTTTGCTTTTTTTAAAAAGCTTTTTTAATGAATAAGTTTTTAATAGAAAATGATTAAAAAAATCTTTACGTGAAACTTTTAGGGCCCATGGTCTTATCTTGTATTTTCAGAAGGTATCACTATATTCCCTCGTAGTCATTTGTAGAAGTAGATAGCAAATGTGTCAAAAATTGCTACTTTCAGCAGTTTTGATCTAGCAGTGACTACGAGGGAATACAAGTGACTATACTTCTCTATACTGACTCTAACATCGCTTTATATTTTTGATGCATGTGTATTTGTAATGCAGAATAAGCATTTATTTAAAAGAGCATGTGATATCTATCCAAGAAATACTCGAGATCCAAATAGGTTGGTATTTCAGGTAACTCCAAAAACAATGCAGTACAGAAAAAGCTGTTTGACTATGTGCATCAAAATCTTTAATAAATTACCCAAAGAGTTTAGGACCTTACATATCGATAATTTTAAAAGACACTTGGGTAAATGGTTAGGCTCACATACCCTGTATGACTTAAAAGATTTTTTTTACATTAGAGATTAAATTGAATATTGATTGTATTATATTAACGATGACATATTAAAATAAGGAAATTACTACCTACCTAAATTATTAATGTGAATATTTTGTATTTGAATTTTGCATGCTAATTAATTTGGCTAAACATGTTTAGTGCCTATTATTATTACTTATTAAATCTTTATATACCATGTTTATATGCAAATAAAGATTATGATTATGATTATGATTATAAGCAAAGTACAAGCAGATTTTTCCATCAAAACATAGTTTTTTCAGGTCTCCCTTTTCTGTATCATTTCGTAGAGGTACTCATTTACTTACTCGAATTTTACGGAAGCTTTCAGTTTTATTTAGATCCTGTACGTAGCGCCATAAATCTGTCGGTATCCGCGGCAAGTGGCAGGCGACCATCACAAGTTATAGCCGATACCCATTCAACGAAGCGCCGCGCCGGTTTCAACGATGTCTATTTTGTTAGGATTTGGATTAGGATCCTACAAAATGGACTACCAGTAAAATCGTGACGAAGTATTGAGTAACGACACTTTACGATACTGGATCATGTTGATATTGTAGCGTGATCCAAAAAATTATAGCTTCAAAATCACAATAGGTATTTGATTAATATTTAATTAATTTGAGACATGGCTTCGCTGATGAGTGATGTGATGGATGACCGACGGACATCGGTCGGAGTTCCTTTACTCGTATTACATTGATTAAATTATAGTTAATTACAAAAGCCACAATGGCTTTTAAGCCCGTAAACCAATATTACTACGGTTGGAGAACAAATTATTGGTATGGTATACCTACCGTATGTTCAAGGTGTGATTACATTATGTAGAGATTTTAAGTGGCTTTTTATTATGTAAGCTGTATACAATTAAGTTTTACTTACACATTCCTTAATTTATTCACGTCTTTTAATGGACATTGTGTCATGGGGTGTTTACACGAGTCGATGTGGTAGGCGACTTTAGTCAATTAGCGTTTTTTATCGACAATCGCTTGTAAAATCGAATCTTCACCTCATTGAAATTAAGTTAGCGATAAGAATTCAATAATAAGTCAAGAAAGAAAGAAAGCGAGAAGAAGTCAATTAGCGCTTTTTATCGACAATCGCTTGTAAAATCGAATCTTCACCTCATTGAAATTAAGTTAGCGATAAGAATTCAATAATAAGTCAAGAAAGAAAGAAAGCGAGAAGAAGTCAATTAGCGCTTTTTATCGACAATCGCTTGTAAAATCGAATCTTCACCTCATTGAAATTAAGTTAGCGATAGGAATTCAATAATAAGTCAAGAAAGAAAGAAAGCGAGAAGAAGTCAATTAGCGCTTTTTATCGACAATCGCTTGTAAAATCGAATCTTCACCTCATTGAAATTAAGTTAGCGATAAGAATTCAATAATAAGTCAAGAAAGAAAGAAAGCGAGAAGAAGTCAATTAGCGCTTTTTATCGACAATTGCTTGTAAAATCGAATCTTCACCTCATTGAAATTAAGTTAGCGATAAGAATTCAATAATAAGTCAAGAAAGAAAGAAAGCGAGAAGAAGTCAATTAGCGCTTTTTATCGACAATCGCTTGTAAAATCGAATCTTCACCTCATTGAAATTAAGTTTGCGATAAGAATTCAATAATAAGTCAAGAAAGAAAGAAAGCGAGAAGAAGTCAATTAGCGCTTTTTATCGACAATCGCTTGTAAAATCGAATCTTCACCTCATTGAAATTAAGTTTGCGATAAGAATTCAATAATAAGTCAAGAAAGAAAGAAAGCGAGAAGAAGTCAATTAGCGCTTTTTATCGACAATCGCTTGTAAAATCGAATCTTCACCTCATTGAAATTAAGTTAGCGATAAGAATTCAATAATAAGTCAAGAAAGAAAGAAAGCGAGAAGAAGTCAATTAGCGCTTTTTATCGACAATCGCTTGTAAAATCGAATCTTCACCTCATTGAAATTAAGTTTGCGATAAGAATTCAATAATAAGTCAAGAAAGAAAGAAAGCGAGAAGAAGTCAATTAGCGCTTTTTATCGACAATCGCTTGTAAAATCGAATCTTCACCTCATTGAAATTAAGTTTGCGATAAGAATTCAATAATAAGTCAAGAAAGAAAGAAAGCGAGAAGAAGTCAATTAGCGCTTTTTATCGACAATCGCTTGTAAAATCGAATCTTCACCTCATTGAAATTAAGTTTGCGATAAGAATTCAATAATAAGTCAAGAAAGAAAGAAAGCGAGAAGAAGTCAATTAGCGCTTTTTATCGACAATCGCTTGTAAAATCGAATCTTCACCTCATTGAAATTAAGTTTGCGATAAGAATTCAATAATAAGTCAAGAAAGAAAGAAAGCGAGAAGAAGTGCTAAAAAGCGCTAATTGACTAAAGTCGCCTGCCAAGTCGCCTCTCTAATCTCTCCATGTAAATACCCCATAATGGAGATAACTTTCAAGTGTGTATCTAAGTAACTGTTACACTGAGTGGGTAAACAGGCTAGTTCCATAATACCGCCTCCATGCAGTGTACAATGGCGTTTTGTCTGAAGTGGCCAGTTGTCCGACACTATCATAAGTAAAGGATAATACTGTCTGTCCAGCCATCTCGGTTAAGTGGATGCTGTTCTTTTGAGTTTATTACATCTTGTCTTGCCTTTTATTTTGTTTTGTTTTCTATAAAAAATAAATAGAAAGCATAGTGAATTGTTGTCTAACATACACACACACACACATTAACTTTGTCTAGGGATACAAGTGTTATTTTCATACAAACGAGGTAACTTTGAAGCCTTGGTTTCCTGCCAGGGATGTACCGCGGTGCTGTGATCTGACGATGGCCATCCAGGGAGTGAATGGAGGAGATTCAGATCGCTATACACACCCAACTGATCTGACAGCATTCTAAAAGATTAGAGGACATGTTTAAAAAAACCGCGAAAATATCATGAAAATGTATGGAAATCCTGAAACTGAGAACTCTGACCCTACTATCTTTTAGAATGCTGATCAGATCAGTTGGGTGTGTATGGCGATCATCTCCTCCATTCACTCCCTGGATAGCCATCATCAGATCACAGCACGGTACATCCCTGGCAGAAAACCAAGACTTCAAAGTCGAGTTGATAAGACAAAGAGACAAAGTTGATGAGTATATATCATAAAAACCGTTCTCTAGCTAGAGAACAGTTTTATTTGTAGAGAAGTAGTTCATTACGAATTAGTCGATCTCCTTTTTTAAACACAATAATAATTTACAAAAAAAAGCTGACGTTAGTATTTATTTATTAATTACTAAAAACGGTTCCCTATGTATTTGCATAAAATTTTAAGGCATAGTATGTCATGGCATAATATGATTTCGCCGAATGATGTTTACGCATAATATTACTTAGTCATAACAGCTTATGCATAATTTGTTTAGGCATAACTAATTTAGGCATAATCATGTTTAAGCATAATATTCATTAGCATAAATTTAAATCCGCATAATGTTATTAACGCATATTTTTATAAACAAAAAATGAATACACTTCGAAACTTGCACATTTAAAAGCTATTGCTAAAATTTTACACTTGAAATAAATGTAAATATTGTTTGTCTCATGAATGGCTAGGGGTATGTATTTACAATGCCGACGTTGAAAAGACCGAATTTTACATTACATGGACGAAGCACCGAAAATTAAATGGTCGAACGGTTGTTTGGCCGTACGTTTAAAATCACGAAAGGACATTTTGACTAAAATACTAAATCCCAAAGCTTAAAAAACTTAAGCTTAATTGAGAGTTACATGCCAGCAGGTCGGTTCTGGCACTTCGCCGGCCGCTGCCGCAGCACGCTCGATTCGCTTGCTCGGCTCGTGCATTGTAGGTCGCAATGAAACTTAACCTCCTCCTCGCTCGCTACGCTCGCTTGTCGTCGCACCTAACAGACCTGTTTAGGTCTGTAAGTCTGTTTAGACTTTCGGGATTTTGAATTATCGACATTTTAACTTTCGGGATTTCGAACTATTGGTCATTTTATAACCGATCTTTTAAATTACGGTCTATCGGATATCGATATTTAGGATTTTCGGTATTTTGGAAACAGGTGTTTTATACGTCGATATTTCGGTCGTATGTGTTATGAATTTTCGGCATTTTAATACATACCCCTTTTGCAAGAAAATAAATAAGTACGTAAAAATATTAATTCTGATTGTTTTTGATTTTTATGTCTAAATAATATTAAGCGAATAGACAATATGCCTAATAATAATAATAATATATTATGCGAAAACAAATTAGTCTAAATGATTATTATGCTTACATAAATAGTATGACAAAAAACAATTATGCCAAAGTATTATTATGACAAAAAAGTTATGCCAAATCCGTTATACCAAATCAAATTAGGTATAAAAGCATTATGCGAAAACAAGGGATCCCACTAAAAACGGCTAAGCTGTATGTTGGTGTGAAAAAACTTCGATAATATTGAAGAATCTAAATGTCTTTCATGACTGCATTTTTTTATTTCGTTGCAGTATTCAGGTTTAAGTAGGTAGTTACTTATAGGTATATGAAAAACTTCTAGATACCTATTTAAAAAGTTTTCAAAACCTATTAAAACCAGCAAATAAAATTCTGTGTTGAAAGGAAAATTTATGTTTACGATGAAATCTTTTAAATAATATTTTTTTGTAAACAAAAAAAAACAAAGAAAAACTTGTGATGTGGCTGGAGATTGCAAAACTGGTTTCATATCTCTATAGGTACTCCTTTTTAAATCGTGTGTTTTAAAACGAATATAATACACTTTACTCGTAGATACACTTTTGGAAAAAGTTTTCTTTAGTTCCAGCCATCTCACATTTTCACCTAATACAGATATAAAAAAAAAATTTAAAAACCTGGGACCACGAGAAAACAAGGAAAAGATTATAATGTGAAGAAAAAATATCAGCTTGTTTATTTCTCTTTAAATATCATAAAATAAAAATTGTGGAGAAACTTTTATAAGAAAATTGCTACTTCTACAATAATCTCAAAAATAAAGAAAATATATATATGAAAAAAAAACGTAAAATGGTGACATAATATTTTTATTTTTGTTTGTTTGCAACTGAAGATATTATCACTATCGTATTATCTATATTTACTGCACTAATTGTTTATTTGATGTGCACTAAAGTGCACATCAAATAAATAATTACTGCAGTATCTATGGATAATAGTAATTATTTCTTCAGTTGTATATCTACCTGTATACGGCTATAGAATTGCAGAATGAACACAATACCCAAAAGTGTAAGTATCATAAATGAAATAGGTACTGTTCAGATGTTAAAAAGTATATTTTGCAGAAATAAAAGAGAACTTCTTAAAAAAGTATATGTAGGTATGTACAAGGAAAGCTTATCTTAAGGGAATAATTGAACAAAGGGTCTTAAAACTTTGTCATACCTGCTTACTCTTGGTTGCGACTGCATTTCACGTCTCGGCAATAAATCTGGCCCTCCAAGTAAGTAGCCACCGTCACGTCACCCCTACCATGACTTACGGCACAGAATAATGAATAAACCAGTATTTCATCTCATCTAGTAGTGTCCTTTCAATAATACTCCACGGCCGCTTGGAAAAGATCTCTAACGAACAACTTTTGGAGCAGTAATGCCACGTACGTAACACCGATCGACCAACAGGGGGTCTAGTCTGCTAATGTTTTCGTCAAAATTGTTGTTCAATGGTGTTTGAATGGTTATGCTTTTTGACATTGTTCTCGTTTCTTAAACCCAAAATCGAGACACAATATGTTTCCGTTTCGGGTTCAAGAAACACAATGTGTTTCGGTTTTGAGTTAAAGAAATAAGAACTGTGTCAAAAAGCATTACCATTCAAACACCATTGAACTACTATTTTGACGAAAACATTAGCAGACTTGACCCCCTGATCAAGCGCTGCAAGTGGAAGTGGATTGGTCACATTCTTCGCAAGGACCTCGATCATATTCTTATACAGGCCCTCGATTGGAATCTCCAAGGAAAGCGCAAACGCGGCCGCCAGAAGCAAATATGGCGACGTATATGATGAGGCCAAAAGCATCGGCATGACTTCCAAGTCACTTCGCTCCAGCGCAGTGAAACGCGAAGCTCAAGACCGGTGAAGGTTCACTGTGTTCAAGGTCCCCATCTAGGGGTCATAGGATATTAAGCCAAAAATTCAAGCTTGGCTCTTACCTGCTCATTATCTGTCGATAATATTGTGCCATAATTTACTTAAAGTTCATTTATCTAAGCGAGTCTTTATTTACGAACGAACCCGACAAAAAATGTCTACATCTAAATGCATCAATCAGTGCAGTGCGGTGCGCGCTCGGAAACGGACGCGCTCAATTGCATTAGTGCGAATTATTATTCACGTTTCGCACGGCATTAGCCGCTGCGCGTTTTGTCACTATGAGCTCCCAGCAACTCATAGTGAATGAAGTCTTGGCTTTCATCCAGAACGCCATCGACACCATGGACGAGGTCAGCATTAGGGTTTTCGGGTACCCGGGCTTTTATCATACCCGGGTATCGGGTATTATTTTTTTCAATACCCGGGAATACCCGGGTACCCGGGTACCCGGGTATCTTCAAATATAAATAAAACTTCACATTTTTATGTGTTTCGCTCATTTGAAAATACACACTGTTAAATTTTAATCGTTTAAAACTTTAAATCTCTTTAAATGAGTGTTCCACTAATAAAAATAAAAAATTTTGCCAATAAGTATGTGGGTCGAAAAACGACAAAAATAGTCGTCTTCCTTAAGTAAAGTAACTAGTAGTCCAATTTAGATTTTAGATCACATGACACATTTGTCATCTGTTTAGTCTTTAGTGTTATTTGGCAAACTAAATGAAAAAAAACATAGGTAACATAGAAATCCACCTCTGGAAAGACGATGTTACTCTCGTATTTTGATTCTTTACTTAGAAAAATACTTATGAAACATCGTGCAGACATCTTAAGAGGCCGTAGCGATTTTGCCGCTGACTGCAGCTCTCTCGCTCGCACATTTCATGTTTTCTCCAGATTTCTTAAATCTGAGTGCGCAATTTAAAAATGTGTCTCGGCCACTTTTCGCATTATATGTTGCTAAAGTACAAAAATTTTTCGTTTCTAACTAACAGTTATTTGAACTGGCAAATACGATAACTTTTTATACTTCAGCAACTTGGAACTGAAATAGGTATATGTTGAAATGTCCGTAATCTTATATTGCGAAAAGTGGCCGAGACACATTTTTCATTTACGCACTCAGATTTAAGAAATCTTGAGAAAACATGAAATGTGCGAGCGAGAGAGCGGCAGTCAGCGGCAAAATCGCTACGGAGTCTTAACAGCGATAAAAACTTATTTTTAATAAAAAATAGAAAAGGTATTAATTGATTGTCATTCATGTTGTCCTGTTAATGAAATAAGCTTTTGAAAATACCAAGGAATTCAGAAAATTATTCGACAGCCTATCTGTAAAAGTAGGTTTTAGTGATTATAGGGCTTTGTAAAGCAGATTTAAACTATTTATGAGTACATATATTATGAGTCATACCCGGGTACCCGGGTTTTTTACCAATCATTACCCGGTTCCGAATTCTCTGGAATACCCGGGTATACCCGACCCGGGTATACCCGACCTAGACAGCATCGTCCAGATCTGCAAGTCGAACTTCAACGAAGATGAGATGTGCAGTGGAAAGGCGCTGCTGTTCCGAAGTATCGGGAAAGTAGATGAGATGCCATCTCGACGAAGGGATAGAGGTGCGAAGAGTCTCCAGGACATCATCACCTGTTTAAAGGAGACCGACCCAGACGACGTACCATCGTTCGTGGCTAAGGAGCTCCACAAGCTGCCCCCCGTCACATTTGACCACGTTGACGTCACCAGGCTGTTGAAGGACATCACTTCCCTGAAAACAAGCCTGGCCGAAGTAATGTGTAAATTAGAGGCTTCAGATAACACCATAAGTGAGTTGCGAGCCCAAGTAGTGTTGTTAAGCAACACCGCTGCGGTAAGTACTTAGGTCACCCGAAGCCTCCAACGTGAACACTCGTCGCGGGGCGCAAAATGCATCCGTCGGCATTTTCGAGTCGGCGCATATGGATGCGTCACCGATCGCTGCCGCCACAGTGCGCGATGCACCGCGCCCCGCCGCCTGCTCCACCGCCCCGGCAGATACGTCACGCTTATGTACGTCAACCCCTCGACGTGCATATTCTGCGGCCACCGCTATGAATCAACCCGCTACATCACAACTCAAGCGGCCTACAAAGGAGGGAGAAAATCTTCTCGGCCCTGTCACTAAGGCTTCAGAACCACGGAGACAGGATGATGGGTGTGACGAGGACGGCTTTAAAAAGGTGGTGAAGAAGAAGAAACCCGCCCGCCGTAACCTATGTGGCACCGCCCCGACCGGACACAATCACCTGCTGTGCCCGGCTATTCCGACTACGCTGGTGTACGTGTCCCGACTGCATTACTCCACTAAACCAGAAGATCTCGTGGAGTACATCCGAATCAAGTCCAAATATACTCTGAGGGTCCAACGGTTGGAGTCTCGCCACAATGTAAACTTCAACTCATTTGTGGTGAGGGTACCAACCGAACATCTGAAGACCTTCATGAATGAAGATTTTTGGCCGAAGGGTGTCCTGCCTGTTCCGACGATTCCGCGGCCGGTTACCGGACACTACGTTGCGCAACACGTCGCCGCCAATACGTGATAAAGTGTAATTTATATTTTATAAGATTGTTTTTATTATGTATGTTATTAGTCTATAAGGTATTTATTGTATGGGCCATTGATGCCTGAAATAAATGGTTAAATAAAAAATAAATGAAAAATAAATAAATTACAAAATATTAAAAACACGACTGCCCTGCCAAAAACGAACTAAAAAGTTAAATAACAAGGTGTCATTGCAGTCGGGGGACCGTGTTGTGGAACATTAAATTACAAAATATTAAAAACACGACTGCCCTGCCAAAAACGAACTAAAAAGTTAAATAACAAGGTGTCATTGCAGTCGGGGGACCGTGTTGTGGAACATTTTTTCAATTAAAGAGGTCCCCCGACTGCAATGACACCTTGTTATTTAACTTTTTAGTTCGTTTTTGGCAGGGCAGTCGTGTTTTTAATATTTATTTATTTTTATTTCACACATTTTAGTGACATATTATACAGTTTAGAAATGTGCTTATTGTGGCCTTTCATTTGATGCCCATATTGTGATAATTGAAGAAAAATTTTTTTTTTCATATTTGAAAATGGCGTCCGACAGTCGCCAGATTGTCTTTTTTCAAAAAAAATATAACCAGTGTCACTCGGAATGCTGTAAGGATTCTAACGATATTTCATTTATCAAAATCAGTTCAGGCATTTAGAAGTTATGGTGGAATAAAAAACTCACATACCCAACCCTGAACACATATACACTCTTTTTGCTTTGGGCAGTCGTGTAAAAATGAGATTTTGTCAGCTATACCACAGATAATATATCTGTTACGGCTAATACCCGAAGTGCGGCTAAAACTAGTTTTAGCCGGCTAAAACTAGGTGTAGCCGCTAGCTGTTGGCTAAAACTAGGTGTAGCCGATTTGTTCGCGGCTAATACTAGGTGTAGCCGGCTAAAACTAGGTCCAGCATGGGATAAAAAGAAAGTTTTTTCTGTTGTCTGTTAAAAAAAAATACCTCGAAATTTAAGGCTCACGCTCCGCTGCGCTGCGCGCTCGCCTTAAATTTCTAACCTAACCCGGGACCTACAGGAGTAAAGCAGATCGGTTACACCTAGTTTTAGCCAACAGCTATCGGCTACACCTAGTTTTAGCCGGCTAAAACTAGGTTTAGCCGCATTTCGGGTATTAGCCGTAACATATCCACAGATACTGTACGTATATAAAGGTTTGTCTACGTCGGGAACTCAGGATGTCATTTACCTATGTCATTTTGACGTAGACAAAACCACTACCACTCTCGTATACCGAGATTCCTCAACATTATGGCGCACTTTGAGCTGGTATAAACGAAGATAGAATACTGTACTTATTTTTATACTGTGCTTGAGCTGGTTTATACGAAGATAGAATACTGTACTTATTTTTATACTGTGCTTACGGACTCCACGCGACAACGACTACCTACACTGTTCGTTTTTACTTGCACACCGAGTTTAAATCTTTAGGAACTTGACTTTGTTTCACTATCAGTTCAATAAGCAATATTTTTGTCAGAAATTGCTCTAGGTATGCCGACTATGAGGTTTATTTTTTGACAAACTACCTATGGCCTGATAAGTCCTCAAGAAAAATATTGTTGCGGTTGAAAATCAGACGATGCTATACACACGAAGTGCTGAGAATTCCACTTAAATGACGTACCTTCTTAAAGGCACAAAATACATCTACTTGTGGTAAATCTATTGTGCATTTGAATTGAGTGAATCTTTGCTTTATAGTTTACCTCGGTTTTATAAGTATAGAGGAATGTTAATATTAACTTTAGGTTATGAAAACATAGAACAAGCCTGCCATAGGTATCTTGACACAGACCATTATAACAAATACTGCGTATTTTTGGATGAATAAGAAAAAAGCTATTCAAAATATAGAAGTTAAACCTTCGTTTCTCTTTTTCTGCTTACCTTTACTGCTGTCCTTTTGAGAATCTGTTCTTATAAGAATCTGTCCTTTTGAGAATCTGTCCTTATGAGAATAAAGGGAGATATTACCACCCATTCTTTATGTATGGGTATTGCTGACGAAATTCGAGACGCAAAGTACGACAGATGTCCCTGACGTAAAACCTGCCGATAGTTTATCGGCACACTGATTCCATTCTTTGTTTCTAAGGCTGTCCGCATTTGACAAAATTCAATTTACTTTTCGACACGTTACAAAAGAGATTTCAATTTACTTCCAAATTGAATAAGGGTTTACGTCCCGTCTGTACTAAATCAACCAAATCACCCTCAGCATGGATATACTTTGGATACTTTGCTATGAATGTATTTGTATAACACCAAAATGACATCGTATTGAAATTAGATTGCTCAAAGCTAGATTTCGATTTCATAAGCTATGTAATTATTTTATCAGTTTGCGGCGTGGCTTTTGTTTTACTGCCTCGTTGGTAAGTATAGTTGGTATACAAATAAAATACAATTACATCAAATACAACGTTTTATTAGTAGCCTATAGATCGTCGCGACAAGGTTCTATCTGACATTTTGGACTAATAGTAATTAGCAGCTACTTTAAAAGAACAACGTTCGGTACTTAGTAGTTCGTAGTTTTTTAATTGAACTGCAAAAATGGAACAAAAATGTTTTCATCCCTTCTATTCGAAAAATTATGCTTTGTTCCTATATAAGTGGGACCAAAATAGCTCTTTTCTGGTAAGAGCTTTTTAGTGGGAGGAAAAGAGATTTGAATTTAGAACATGTATCTTTCAAAGAATTTGAACGCCGCCGCCAGCTGGTATGTATTGACTGGCTGTATAGACGGCGCGGCGAGCGCGCAAACTGAAAAAAAAACATAAGCGCGCGAATTAAGTCTGTGTTCTTGTAATTAGTACATACTTACGTACTAAGTACAATAACTTTTGAAAATTTTGAAAATTTGAAAAGTGTATCAAACGTAACTATAAATTTGTAATTATTTACTTTTCACGTGTCTGTTTTAAATAAAGAACATTTTCATTAATTACATAAACACAGTCTCCTATTTACTTTCTCATAGAAAGGGGATGAAAAGTAGAGTGTATCACTCGGGCGCAAAATATATTTTTGGCTCGGGCGATGTACTTTGAATCCCTCGCTACGTTCGGGATTCTACTCTAGAATCCCTCACTTCGCTCTGGATTCAAAAAAGCGCCCTCGCCGTAAAAATATTATTTTGCCCCCTTGTAATACAATCTACTATTTTCTCGTATTACGCAGCAGGTAGCACAACTTTTTTTTGCTTGCAAAACGTAGTTTTACGCTCCGCTAAGAAGTCCATATAGGTAACATAACAAAAATGCGGCTTTAGATCGCGTTTTGCGTTTTAGGTCATTTTTACTGGCCTAACTGTCCTAAGTGACAATTTGTATGGCAGATAGAATTTAATTGCACTCTACAATGTGTTTTTTTAACATTGATCAATCTTTGTGGTGCGGCTTAGATGATCAAACTGAAGAACTTTGTCTATGGGACCAACTTCATCAGAGCAAAAAAAAAATCAGCTGTTCCATACATTTTGGTCGAGTAGTTTTTGATGTTTTCTATGGAACAGCTGAATATTTTTTTGAGCTGATTAGATAAGTTGGTCCCATAGACAAAGTTGTACAGTTTGATGGTGTAAGCCACACCACAAAGTTTGATCAATGTTAAAAAAACACACTGTAGGTATGATATTTTAACAGATCAAAATGTAACAAAGTACAATTTTGCAGCAATTTTTATTTATTTATAAATTCCTCGCATAAATTAACGTAGACACTAATAATAATTATGCGTGATTTAAAATAATTAGGTAGGTACTTACGTTTTGCTCCGTACTGAAAAGTTATGTGGTATTAGTCTATAGAGGGCTCCACACTCGCGCCGCGAAAGCCCGCGAAGGCCGCGAACCGCGAGTGTGGAGGGTTTCGCGGCTTCGCGTATGGTCTTCGCGGCTTCGCGTTCGCGCTTCGCGGCGTTCCCAGTCCGGTGGCGGTTTTTTGGTCCGCGTCAAAGGACTTGTGTGCCGAACTAATGTTGCCGTGATTCGCAGCCGCGGTTCACGCGCGAGTCTGGAGGGCTATATTTTTCGCACCGTTTTCATGCGCGAACTGCGCCCGTGATTCGCGGCCGCGGTTCGCGGCGCGAGTGTGGAGCCCTCTTATGGGTTTGGATAGAACCTTCGATCAGATGATCGACGTATAGAACCTTGTTTGTTGTTCTGGGGCCTTTTCAGGAAAGACCTTTTCAGGAAAATTAAAAAAGGCAAATCTTAAGCAAGTCGGTAAGCTGTCTTCCTTTCGGAATAAAATCTGTTTTGTTTCCTGTGCTACGTCCGCTATCTAGATCACGAAAGAAGAACACGCAAAATAAACTTTACCGGATTTAATACTTTTTATCAGATTTACATTTTGATTTACGGAAATACTGTTCAGGTGTGTTCCATTAACAGTCATGTTATTATTTTAACTATCATAGCCTTTTTTATTCGACTTTTAACATTTAGATCCGGTTATGATTTCCGCATGCGTCATCGTAGAAATAATAAACCTTTTGTATTGTATAGCATCTTATATAAAACAAAATTAACAGACGACTCGAGAAAATTAAATAAAAAGAAAATTCCTGAATTTTAATTTGTCCTTGTTTAAAAATGTATACTTTATGTTTCAATGCATATAAAACAAAATGCTATAGTAACTATCTGTTACGTAGGTATTCACACCTAGACCGCGACCGATTTTGACTTTGATAAGTACCTACGGATAAAGAAAGTGAAAGTGAAAGTGAAAGTGAAATATATTTTATTTAAATAAGCTCACATAATAAGCATTTTTAAATCGTCAATTCTTTTACCCTGCCACCCATTATGACGTCTTTTAACTGACAAGAAAAATGGGCGCAAAAAACTTGTCAGCTTTATCAATCAGATGGAACGATATTTACAAATATGTATATCGTTTCCAGACTTTATATTAACAAAGATTAACAAATAAATAACATTATTGAATTAGCTCATTTCTTAATGAGTTTCAAATTTCTTAATCAATTTACAGATTTTAAGCTAAATTCAAAGTTTGAACTTGTTATTCAGTCTAGGCTGTTACAATAAATAAAAATAAAAGAAAAACATACAATTCAATATGCATAAAGATAGGTAGTCAGAAGCAGACCCATTCCCACTGGCAGCACCAGTTCCCGAACATGACGCATGAACCAGCCATCTCTTCGCTCAACCATATTTGAGCCTCATACGACACCACCGCAGAAATGATTAAAGAGAGCATGACATACTAAGACTACCTATGTTAAGGCATCGAATTGAAAATTTATATCCAAAAGCTTTTCATAGGTCTTTCACTAAACTACTGACTATAGAAAGTAAAAATATTGCAATTAAATAAATCAAAACAAGGTAAGCTATTTTTGAGTAAGAAGTGCCATACATACAGACAATATAAAACAGATCTTTTATATACGAGTTATACGACGCCCTTAATACAAGCAGACAGAAGCAGACCCATTCCCACTGGCAGCACCCGTTCACGAGCATGACGCATGAACCAGCCATCGCTTCGCTCAACCATATTTGAGGGAACGTAACGACCCGCCTCACACGACACCACCGCAGAAATGTTTGAAGTGAGCATGACATACTAAAGCTACCCATATCAAGTCGTCGAATCAAGAAGCCAGAAGTACGTTTTTAAGTAGGTAGGATACTTCTCACAATTTTATACTTAGAAAAGAAAATCACGATTCGAGTTTAATTAAAGGACTTTTATCTAGACCTATGAAAGAACCCCGGACTTTTTCTAATCAATACTGAGGTATTAGAGTAAAAATTAACAATACAAAAGCTATGCCCATGCCTTTTTATCCTTCAAATAATCGTCAACAGTGTAATAACCTTTACTCATTAAATTGGATTTAACAGTATTTTAAAATTTTTCCAAGGGCAGTTCTGTGACTTGTTCTGGTATCTTATTATAAAAGGTAATACATCTACACAAAAAAGAGCTTCCGGTTTTATGCAGTCTGCGCCTTGGAACAGCAAGTTTGTTCTTGTTTCTTGTATTGAGTTTATGAACATTACTATTTTTTACAAAGCTATCTAAATTTTTCTTTACATACATTATATTTTCATAGATGTATTGGGAAGCTACTGTTAATATTTTAATTTCTTTAAATAGGTCACGAAGAGTATCTCTAGACCGTAAGTTGTATATAGCGCGCACTGCCCTTTTTTGTAAGATGAATATGTTATTAATATTAGCAGCTGAGCCCCACAACAACAAACCGTAGGTCATAATACTATGAAAATAACTGAAGTAAACCAATCTTGCTGTTTCAATGTCGGTCAGAAGCCTTATTTTCTTAACTGCAAAGGCAGCAGAGCTAAGTCTGCTTGACAGGATATCGATATGAGGGTCCCATTGCAACCGCGAGTCTATAGTAATACCTAAAAATTTTGTTGAGTCCACAAATTCGACTGCTTCACCATTTACATGTATAGTCATATGAACCTGCCTCACATTAGGAAGTGAAAATTTTACACATTTAGTTTTACTAGAGTTAAGCTTCAGATTATTAATAGTAAACCAATGCATCACCTTAGAAAGAGTGCTGTTTACATCGTCACTGCAGTTACATCCTCTATCAACTTTAAAAATTAAAGAAGTATCATCAGCAAACAGTACTATTTCACATAAGTTTTTAGTATAGTAAGGAAGGTCATTAATATAAATAAGAAAAAGCAATGGACCCAATATCGATCCCTGCGGCACGCCCATGGTAATGGGTGCTTCATAGGATTCTGTTTTATTTACAACAACTTTTTGGGTTCTCGCCGATAGATATGATTGCATAAGGCTTATTGCATTTTTTGATACACCATAATGTTCCAATTTATCTAATAAAGTACTGTGACTGACACAATCAAATGCTTTAGAGAGATCACAAAATATACCAATTGCATCTTGTTTACTCTCCCATGCTTCAAAGACGTGTTTGAGAAGTGCAATTCCAGCATCAGTTGTGCATCTACCACGAGTAAAACCAAATTGTTTCTCGTGAAGTAGTTTGTTGATAAGAAAATGTGCTAATAATTGATCATAAATGATCTTTTCAAAAATTTTGCTTAGTGCTGGCAAAATGGAAATGGGTCTAAAGTTAGCGGGATCGCTTTTGTCCCCAGATTTAAAAAGAGGGATGATTTTACTATATTTCATTAAGTCTGGAAATATCCCTTCATCAACACACTTATTGAAAATAAAAGCAAGATGGGGAGCAATGGTCGTTATTATAGACTTAATTATGTGAGTTGAAATGCCCCAGAGATCTTCAGTCTTTTTTATATTTATTGAATTAAATGTTTTAAGAATGGTATCACTATTGATATGTCTAAATTTAAATACATTATTGCACTTATCAACACATGATTCCAAGAGGGAGACAGCAATTTTTGGAGATGAATTTAAATTACTGGTAGTTGCAATAGGTATTTTAGAAAAGAAATCTTGAAAAATTGTTGCCACTCCTTCATCTGACTCAATAATTTTATTGTCTGATACTAATGAGTATTCACGGTCATTATTTTTAGTTTTCCCAGTCTCTTTATTTATAATATTCCAAGTGGCTCTTATTTTATTATCTGACTGATGAATTATTGTAGATATACATTTTGCTTTTGCTAAAGTACATACTTTATTAAACATTTTTGAATAGTTTCTTACATATTCATGAAATTCGGGATCATTTGAAATTGTTTTCTGACCATATAATTCAAACAACTTATTTCTGCTAACATATATGCCTGGTGTTGCCCAATCACTAAATTTCTTTTTAAAGTCTTTGGATTTAATAGATCTTTGCTTAAATGTTTTATCAAATTCTACTTTAATTAAATTAAATAAATCATCATAATGAGTATTGGGATTATCATTACTAGTGTGACGTTTTGTCGTTTGATAGTAATAAATCCATTTTATTGTTATGATTTTGAATCAAATTGAAAGGATAATAGTATTATTTTAGTTTAATAGACTGGCAACACCGCCGCTTAGCTCCGCCGTTTCCCGCCATATTTTCCCGCCATTTGTAGTGGAAAGGGGAGGTAAGCGGTGGGGATAGGCGGCAGAACGGTCGACGAAAGTCAGTTGCGGGCTCAGTCACTGTTGAACCGTCGAGAAGCGAAGTAGTTAGGGAAAACTGCTAACGTATCGTTGCTATAGCCTAGTTAATAATATTCATGGTGTATTCCAGTGAAGAAAGTAAAAGTGGTTTACCTTTATTACTGTAGTTTCATTATAAATCAGCAGTGGAAGAACCAAGGTATGTACGCTCACGATTTTTAACGTTTTAAACCGAGCTAAAATTACGAAATTCAGTTGGGTAGTTTCAAATTTTATTGCATTGAAAGAGATTCTTACTTTTACAATTTGCACTGCCATGCATACACAACTCGCACTCATTGCACGTGGCCGAGGCTACACTTCGGCCGTGCATACACAACTCAGTCATTGCACGTGGTCGAGGCTACACTTCGATCGTGCATACACACTCGACAATCATTGCACGTGGCCGAGGCTACACTTCGGTCGTGCATACACTGCACATGCACACAAAACTACACTCAGCGTCGTCAGCATGATGAAATAGTGCGTTGATATTGGAATAGTAATGTCCATGATTGTAAAGCGAGGTCATGAAATGAAAGTTTTTTATCTTAACTGCCCAACTGTAACTTTCGTGATTTAAACTCTGGGCATGCATTACATAATGAATTATGAAAATAAGAACTGTGTATATTTTAAGTACCTATCTATGTTACTGCGTATTTTTATTTCGGACAATGTGTTCCGCAGAGGTTACTAAGTTATTTTTTTATATTTCATACCATTGTAATTGTCGTTAGTAGTCGACCTTGACACTGTAGGTACCCTGGGGATGTACGGATACGGAGAATAAAACGGATAACGTGATACTTTATGTAGAATTGGCACCAAGTTATGTCGATCTTCAAAAGGGTTTTAGTAGTACCATGACGCTATAGTCGTAGTTTAAAGCTCGGTTACGCGTAAGCATTTGTGTCTTTTACTACGTGTAAAGAATATGAAGGGTAGCCTCACTTCTGTACTTTTTCTGTGTTTTTTTTTATCACCTTTATCACAATTATCTTTTTTTTTATATAAAGGTTAATGGAGCTACTTCACAGTATGTTAAAGTGTATTTTGATGTAGAATTCAGTACGTTTCCGCTATTATTTGCGCCAAAAATGTGAACCTACGCAAGCGCTTTTGATGATATCCTTATTTTTCTTGCAATTGTCTGTGAGGTTCATACGCAATTTGATACTTCTAGCTACTAGAAAATCTCTTTAGTTTGTCGTGTTTTCTTTTTGTTTGTTTTTGTGGCTACATCTTTACGCTATCTATATAAGGGGATTACCCCCGCAAACCATGTTTTCCTATGATGGACCCTTAAAGAGTTTTATTATAATTCAAGAAGTTAATTCTTATTCTATTAAGAGGCCGTTCACAAAAATTGCCGATTTCACTAATTAACGTGATTTCAGAGAAGTGATCTTACAGTTAAAAAACTGTGTCTACTTATCTTTATGAATAAAATAATACGAAAGATCTGGTGTACGAGCTACGTTTATTTTTTTATTTTTTCCATGGTGATGCGCAGTATGTTTACTAGTAAAAGATTATAATTTTGATTTATGTGTTCCTAAATGAATGATTTAAGTTTACTTTGAAGCACATTATTTGTCCTAATTTCTTAGTTTTGAAGAAATATAACTTAAACTTCGGTTTACTAGTAAAAGGTAATAATTTTGATGTCATTTTTATGTTCCTAAATGTTTTTTTTTTAGTTGTGTAAAAAATATAACTCTTTTAAAACTAATCGTTGTTGGTAGAAAATATTTCGCTACTTTGAAATTTTATTTAAAGAGAACCGGCTCTTAGGTATTTCTATTCTAAGCATATTTGCTTTCTATAAATTTTTGAGACGAGGTTAGACGCGCCTTCGGTTTACAAGGCTAGACGTGCCTTCGGTTTAAAAGGCTAAACGCGCCTTCGGTCTAAAAGGCTAGACGCGCCTTCGGTTTGAAAGGTTAGACGCGCCTTGGTTTACAAGGCTAGATGCGCCTTCGGTTTACAAGGCTAGATGGGCCTTCGGTTTGAAAGGCTAGACGCGCCTTCGGTTTACAAGGCTAGATGCGCCTTCGGTTTAAAAGGCTAGACGCGCCTTCGGTTTGATAGGCTAGACGCGCCTATGGCTTAAAAGGCTAGACGTACCTTCGGTTTAAAAGGCTGGACGCGCCTTCGGTTTACAAGGCTAGACGTGCCTTCAGTTTACAAGGCTAAATGCGCCTTCGGTTTACAAGGCTAGACGTGCCTTCAGTTTACAAGGCTAGACGTGCTTTTAGTTTACAAGATAAGATTTATTTATGTTGTATTAATTAAGTACCTACATTAAAGATGTACATAATATTTGTAAATACCGTCACTCCTAGTCCCGATTTCTGATGCAGTTGATAAATTTATTGCGCCTGTCCTTTTTCTCAGCTAAAAAGGTCTTAAATGAGTGATAAGAAATAAACGTTCAAAAGTACTTAGAAGTTAAGGTCATTAATCTTTATTTCATTAGGGTATCAGACTGTGCACCTTTGGTTTACAAGGCCTACGCCCTTAAGTGACTACGGTTTACAAGGTTAAACACGTCTTTGGCTTACAAACCGGTTTAACTTTTGGTTTGCTATAATACATAGGGATGGGTTCAGTGAAAATTTCAATGAAATTATATTTGAATTTACTTATATGAAATATAAAATATTTCAAACTAAAATGAAACTTAGTCTAAATATTTCACCCAGCCCTATGTAATTATACTAGATATTTATATGAATGAAAATTTATTATAACATTGACTTTCGAGGCTAGATGCGCATTCAGTTTGTAAGGCTAGGACAAGGCTAAACGCGCCTTCGACTTAAAGTAAGGTACCTGTATGAAGAGGTTTGAGAATTTATAAGGGTGAAGTTTTTTAAGTTTAGATGTGCTTTTATTTTATAAAGTTAGGTAAGCCTTTATTTTACAAGGTGAGATGCGCCTTTTTTTATTAACTGTTGGTTTTCTATTATAAAAAAAAATATTGATATGAATGAAAATGTACAACTTACTTCCAAAGCTAGGCACACGTTCAACGTGTAAGGCTAAACGCGCCTTCGACTTATAATAAGGTATAACTCTTGATACTAGAATGATAAAAAAAATTGAGATTTATATGAATGAAATTTTATAAGGTTTGATGTGCTTTCATTACGAGGTTAGATACTCCTTTATTTTACAAGGTTAGATGCGCCTTCATTTTATAGGATTAGATTCGCGTTCATTTTATAAGATTAGATGCGCCTTCGTTTCACAATCACAAGGCTAGATGTGCCTTCATTTTATAAGTTTAGATGTGCCTTCATTTTATAAGTTTAGATGTGCCTTCATTTTATAAGTTTAGATGTGCCTTCATTTTATAAGTTTAAATGCGCCTTCGTTTTATAAGTTTAGATGCGCCGTCATTTTATATAAGGTTGGATGCGCCAACATTTTATATGATTAGATAAGCCTGCGGTTTGGCTAGATGTGCCTGCGGCTTATAAGGCTAGATGCGCCTTCAGTTTGGCTAGATGCGCCTTCAGTTTGGCTAGATGCGCCATCAGTTTTGCTAGATGTGCCTTTGTTTTGGCTAAATGCGCCCTCGGTTTAGCAAGATGCGCCTTCAGTTTGGCTAGATGCGCCTTCATTTTATAGGGTTAGATGCGCCTACATTTTATAAGGTTTAATGCGACTTTATTTTATAAGATTAGATGCGCCTTCGTTTCACAATCACAAGGCTAGTGCCTTCATTTCATAAGTTTAAATGCGCCTTCATTTTATAAGTTTAGGTGCACCTTCATTTTACAAGTTTAGATGCGCCGTAATTTTATATAACGTTGGATGCGCCAACATTTTATATGATTAGATAAGCCTGCGGTTTGGCTAGATGCGCCTGCGGCTTATAAGGCTAGATGCGCCTTCAGTTTGGCTAGATGCGCCTTCAGTTTGGCTAGATGCGCCATCAGTTTGGCTAGATGTGCTTTTGTTTTGGCTAGATGCGCCCTCGGTTTGGCAAGATGCGCCTTCAGTTTGGCTAGATGCGCCTTCATTTTATAGGGTTAGATGCGCCTACATTTTATAAGGTTTAATGCGACTTTATTTTATAAGATTAGATGCACCTTCGTTTCACAATCACAAGGCTAGTACCTGCATTTCATAAGTTTAAATGCGTCTTCATTTTATAAGTTTAGATGCGCCTTCATTTTAAAAGTTTAGATGCGCCGTAATTTTATATAACGTTGGATGCGCCAACATTTTATATGATTAGATAAGCCTGCGGTTTGGCTAGATGCGCCTGCAGCTTATAAGGCTAGATGCGCCTTCAGTTTGGCTAGATGCGCCTTCAGTTTGGCTAGATGCGCCATCAGTTTGGCTAGATGTGCCTTTGTTTTGGCTAGATGCGCCTTCGGTTTGGCAAGATGCGCCTTCAGTTTATGCGCCTTCAGTTTGACTAGATGTGCCTTCGGTTGGCTTGATGCGCCATCAGGTTACAGGGCTAGATTCGCCTATGGTTTGGCTAGTCGTAATTAATATCTTATTGCTTTAATTTAAATTAACATTGTACTGGCAGGCAATTATTATAATTATTATTGTCATATATCATATTTGACATTAAGGTTTAACATTTATTTTATGGGGATTTTAAATTATTTATTGGAATGATGGGTAATGAAAAGTAGTTGTAAAAATTAATGATTATCGATTTCCAAATTTAAATTTTATAATCACCTAGCTACTGACAGATTTCTACGCCTAACAAAGGCAGGATAATTATACAGATTTTGTTATATTATAATGACATCAATGTATACTACCATATTCTGGGAAGTAAATGATTTGTTTATTATTTAGATGCAAATCCAGCTTGGCTAGATGTGCCATCAGTTTACAGGGCTAGATGCGCCTATGATTTGGTTAGATGTGCCATCAGTTTGGCTAGATGCGCCTATGGTTTGGCTAGATGCGCCTATGGTTTGGCTAGATGCGCCTATGTTTTGGCTAGATGCGCCTTTAATTTGGCTAGATGCGCCTGAGATTTGGCTAGATGCGCCTGCGGTTTGACTAGAAGCGGTTTACAAGGCTAGGTTGTTATATGCTTATATTACATGTTTATGTGACTACATAATGAGATTTCAATTTCATATTTGAATCGTCATCTGCAAACGATTATTTAAGTTGTTGTTGTTTAGCTTAGTGCACAGGCCCTTGAATATTGGAGTACTTTCACAAACAATCAGAAGTCAATTAAGAACAAAGATCTATCAAAAAAAATAAGTTGACTTTAGTCCGCGTTCTTCTTTAAGACACAACTTCATTTTACTTGGTTATCTCTTGGTTTATAATATATTATTGCAATTGGATGCTAATGTAGTTATGGTTAATTTGAATAAATTATATTTATGTTTGAGAAAATAAGTCTCACAATATTAGGTACCTAGCAGTGCGTAAGCTACTATTATATGAACCATTTGTCCTAAGTGTGGTGTTTAGGCGACTAGGTATGTTGCGTCTATGGGCCAAGTGTGTTCTTAAGTGTGGTACTTAGTAAGCGGCAAGTGTATCGCATCTATGGGCCAGACTAGGTATGTTGCGTCTATGGGCCAAGTGTGTCCTTACGTGTGGTACTAGTACTTAGTAAGCGGCCAAGTGTGTCGCGTCTATGGGCCATATGTGTCCTCAGTTATAGCTTTGGTTTGAATATAACGTCTTGACAGGCCGTGTCCACATAGTGGCAAACGGTGGCCCCGCGAGTAATGACATTCATATTCATAATTATTTATTGCATCTACTAATTACATTAGCAATTACTAAAACTGAGCGCATTACACATAGACTTATTATATTGACAATACATAATAAAATGCAAGAGAACCACAAATTGTGGAATAAAATGAATAAATTGTCATGATAAATTAATATGTTTAATAACTATGCAACTAGATATGATTATGTATATAAGTATGTGAATGTGTAATGTCACATAATATTTTTCTTATCTCATAAAGAAATAGTTCTCATGAATAGATTCAAATATTTAATAATTATTAAATTTCCTTTTGACTCTGATGTTTTATTTTGTTGACGTTTGTCCTATGATTTAGGGACGGTTACTGTCGTTTATGTTTTATATATTTCAGAAACATATTGCATCTGACAAGATGCCGATGCGTTATATGTCACTAAGGTGACGACGGCGCGATGTGCGACGCGTGACTGGATGGTAGAAACGACTGTTGCGTTATTGGTCGATCCTAGTTTTTGTGACACGATGACAACAGGCTGCGACGGCTAATAGGTTTCAGCTGCAATTATCTGGTTGAACATAGAAACGGACCCAAATTCCTATGCATTGATTTATCAAATATATTTAAATCTTATTCAGAACCTGTTAAAATAGGTAGTTCTAGTCTAGCTAAATTATGTTATAAGTACCTAGCTCATGGTGTGAATTGTGAAATAAATAAAAATAATACATACTCATAATGATTGTTGCAATGCAACTTTAATAATTAAACGATTACCTTGCGTTTTACATAGCTAGCAGGTGTAGTAAATTGAAATTGTATACCTATTGTGGGTTAAATAAGTTGATATCATTGATAATTTCAGTTAGGTAGTCGGCAGTACGTCACGTTATCTGTCAAAAGTCGACAATTTGTAATTGAATTTGTTTACCCTTTCATGGTAAATAGGCTGTCGACTGTTATATTTACTTTTTGTACTTTTATCTTATTAAATATTTTAATAAAATTTATAATTTAGTAGAAAGAACTAATAAGAAATGTTGTACTTTCATAAATAATTTGATTGCTTATTGTGGTAAAAAAATTGTAATAACTTTAAGATGTTTTAGAGTTAATATTTGTGTCACAATCTTACTGGCTTTTAAAAATGTTATAGCTTTATGATCTGATGATCATACTAGGCGCGATAAGTTACAACAGTTAGTTCCTCTTGTAAATAAATTATTAAATATAAAAGACGGAGGTCGACAACCCTCTCCAAGTTTTCTTTCGCCATTTATTTCTTGGAGGGGCCTTCCATTTTTGAAATGGTGGCAGATTCAGTAGATTCTCTCTTTTAAGCATTCATTAATCCACAAAATTAATTATAACAATTAAGTAAATGAGAATTCTCAAATTAAAAAAATATAACAATACGTTAAACCCAATAAGTTTGTTTAATAGAATGCGGTATTAGTTAACATACAACCGGCCGAATGTGACGATATTATTATGAAAGTATTGAGTTGACAATTATAACCTATAATATTGTTGAGTTGACCGTGCACGAGGACATGCACGAGGTCAGGATGGACGAATGTGACGTTTTGTCGTTTGATAGTAATAAATCCATTTTATTGTTATGATTTTGAATCAAATTGAAAGGATAATAGTATTATTTTAGTTTAATAGACTGGCAACACCGCCGCTTAGCTCCGCCGTTTCCCGCCATATTTTCCCGCCATTTGTAGTGGAAAGGGGAGGTAAGCGGTGGGGATAGGCGGCAGAACGGTCGACGAAAGTCAGTTGCGGGCTCAGTCACTGTTGAACCGTCGAGAAGCGAAGTAGTTAGGGAAAACTGCTAACGTATCGTTGCTATAGCCTAGTTAATAATATTCATGGTGTATTCCAGTGAAGAAAGTAAAAGTGGTTTACCTTTATTACTGTAGTTTCATTATACTAGGTAAGCAAAGAGTTTTGGCAGTGACATTATTATGAAAATTTTCCAATTTATTTTTAGTTAGAGGTCTGCAAATTATATTACACTGATGAGGAACATGATGGTGCTCAAGGGAAGCTATTTGTCCGCTATGGTCAGAACGAATACAATTTATTATTTCTTTATCAAGTACATTACAGTTGCTAAAAATATTGTCTAGGCAAGTTTTAGATGTAGCAGTGATTCTTGTAGGTTCACAAAAGGTAAATGCTAAATTGAAGGACTTAAACAAATTCAGAAACCTACTTGCAATTGAGGACGGCTTTAAGATGTCTACGTTAAAATCACCGCACACCACAATTTTTTTATTCTTTTTGATGACTAATTTTAGAGCGTCCTCCATAGCGGACTCAAATTGAGGGTAGTTACCAGTTGGTGGGCGATACACACAAATCATTATCAACTGATCTAATTCCACACATGACAGTTCAACGTGTTGTTCAATAGAGAGGGATATCACATCTTTTCGTTCCTTAAAATTCATATTGTTTTGCAAAATTATCAAAGATCCCCCTCTAGTGGTGGATTTCCTACTGAATGAACTAGCAATTTTATAACATTGAAATCCTGTAATTAATTCATATTCCTTAAGCCAGTGCTCAGTGACACATAAAATATTAACATTTTTTTCAGTTAAAAAAAGTTCTAACTCTAATTCTTTGCCAGAAAAGCCCTGAATGTTTTGGTGAACTATAGTTAAATATTTAGGCTTTTCCTTAGTCATTACACGGCTAGAGACTTCCTCTATTGTCTTGTTATGTAATTTAAATTACTAATAAAAGAATTACTTGGGACAAATGCCAAAGTGTTATTTTTAATGTCAACAATTTTTTGCTCAATAGGAGCAGGAGTAAAAATTGTATTATTATTACTTGGAACGGATTCCAAGGTCACATTCAAAATGTCAAAACTATTCTGCTCAATAGAAGCAGAAGTGATAGCCAAGTTCTTGGCTAAATGTTTAAAATAAAATGATAACGCTAAAGCTACTTGTCTTTTAAAATAATTTGTAAGATAATATTTATCTTTTGTCAATTTAAAATTAAATATTAATTTATTTATGTCTATTATGTGACATCTCTGACTATTATAATAAGTCATATTGCTTAGTGTTAAATTCAAATTATATCTGATATTATTTTCTTCCTGTGGCAAGCTAGCACTGTAAGGTAGTGTAAACTATACAAATTTATTTATATTTAAACTGCATAACTTATTGTAGTATGAAATGAGATCCTTCTTGTTTACATTACCTCTTTGACCAACTAATATAATTAAATTGGTATTTTCATTTAAGTTTAAAGTTATTACTTTTCTCATAATGTCATGTAGGGTCGCACCCGGTATACAATAATTTAAAACTTTTTCTCCCAATTGATTATTGAATAAGTAGCCTAAATCTTTTCCAATTTCATCACACAACATAATGTTTGAACATTTGTTAGTGGCAAAGGAATTATTTTCACTTGTGCTTGCTAAAATATTTACATGTTCTGAGATTAAGGGCTCATACACTGTTTGGTCTTGTAAATGGTCCCGAGCATCTAGGCCTGACGCTAAGGAGCTATCATTATGGGTTGAATGGTTTTCTGACAGAGAGGGGGTGGATAAACATTTAAGTGCCAGTATATATTCCCCTATCTCTTTTTTGGAACGGTCATAATTTTGGGTCATCCTGGATAATGACTCCTGTAATGAGTGAATTTTAGTATTTAACATAGCAATGTTATTTTCATATGTCAGTCTATTCTCATTGATTATAATTTGACATGTATCCAGCTTTTCAATTAGTTGTCTACGCTCTCTAATGTGACTAATATTTTTGAAAAAGTGTTTCTGCTTATTTAGTAACTTTTTTGTTTTTGAAATATACTTGTTAATTTTTACATATTTCTTTAGCTTGTTTCTACTACAACCAACCATTGCCTGACTCATAGTGCAATTAATTGAGTCTTCAGAAGTTAAATCAATTGTGATTGTTGGCTTATGGTTAAGTGAGGGAGAAACAAGTTTTGGGTCACAGCCGACTAACTCATCGTAAAGACTCAAGTTCTGAGTGACTACCGCTTGGTTTTGTTCTGACTCTAACTTATAAATACGGTTATTAGCGTCATGTAGCTGCTTTTCCAGTCCAGAGATGAGTCTGAGGGCCTTCTCATACTCATCTCTGCACTGGTCGAACCCATCGATTAAAGTTTGTAACCTATTACGTTCCTCAAACATATTCTGTTGTGACAAATGTAACTCAGACATTTCCTTTTTGAGTTGTGTATTGCTTTGAAGCACATCTAACAATTCCTTTTCATTCTCATCTCTTTCCAAATGCAGTTGCTTAACCAACTCCTTGGTGGCCTTTAGTTCCTGTAGGGTTTGATGGAGTTTAGCCTCCTCCTGGCGAGATGCGGCCTTACGGGTCAACATTGTGAAAATAAAAAGGTGTTTGTTAAACCTAAGTAATTCCAAGGGGTTGTTTAATCAACTATAGTGAGGTTATCCAAATGATAACACTACACTATCGGCTTTAAATGTAGCCTTACTAGTTATAAACTGAACAGATTAGACTAAAAGCACATACAAAAATTACTACTTTGAAAGAGATAACAATGATTTACAGATAAAAATGCAATGTCATGTCATACCGGTAAGTGAAAGTGACCGTAGTTCGACGTCACAAAACACACAAAATACACAAACAACTCACTGTTGGTGTTCACTACACTTAATTTTATACGTAAATGTTACGTGATTCAATGGAATTAGCCACAATTATTATGCTAATAATTAAAATATTTCAAATTTAAATACGGGAGCAAAATTTTCCTTGAAAGACCTTGGAGTAAGGGAAGGGCATAGGCTCTTTTTATCCCACTGCTGGTCACGGGTCTCCGCCCGCACAATATAAGTAACCTGTAGTCCTACGCGGGTGATACTGCGGCCGGAAAGCTGTATTATACAACGCGTTACAAAATAACCCGAGGACGGGCCATAACCCACTACGCGGGCCCAATGTGGATTGGTGGGGTTAACGACTCCAAATGCAGTCAGGACCAACGGCTTAATGTGCCTTCCGAAGCACGAAATAATAAATTTTTGGTCACCCATCCCATGACCGACCCTTGCAAAAGTTGCTTAACCTCCGCATTCGTTGGGACAGGCGCTAAACCACTGCGCCACCGAGCTCTCAGAAAAAAACCCCTAAGCTGATTATTTTCACGATTTCAGAGTTGACCCCATAGTAAAAGTTGTTCAGTTCTATATTCGGCATTACTCATTAGACGTTATTTTGCAACACGTTGTATAAATAAAATGAACTGTAATTTAAAGGATGCACTTTGAAGCTGTACACGCAATGTCAAACAGACAGAAACTTCCATCACAACATTTATGTATCTGTAGGTACCGTATGAGTTTCCTTAGCTAACAAGCTAACGCGCGGTACACATTACAGACGCCCAAGTTCTCGCAAGTTTGCTCTCAAATTAGTTTTGAGATTTGGCATACGTTGAGTTGGATGCAACGCAAGATTTATAAGTTTAAGAAAATCAAGCTGATTTCAGATGCTGTTATGCTTTTTGCGTCATAATCTAAAAAGACAGCATTGAAGTAACGTAAGTAACCTAAGATAAAAACCTGTACGGTATTAAAAATAATGATAAAACTCTTCTTCAGTGTACAACCAATACCTAATCCATCTGTTCTTCACCCTAATTTGTATCATCGGCTTGCATACTAGGTAACACTCGATGTCAGAAAGATCGTACCTCTTCAAAAGTAAGTTTAGACTTGGCCACCTGCTATTGCTAGCTAACGTTCTATTGTGTAAATTTTGATATGTAGATTAAATCTAGGTACTTTCAATAAAGTACATTTAATGAGCTTTCAATTAATATTTGTTTGATTTGATTTACATAACAGTTACCATAATTAAACGCTTAAAGCGTTATTGCTTGCGCCGCCATAAAAGGGAAATAAAAGGGGTTAATTCAGGAATGTGGGTAAATTCGCTATCGAGATGATGTAGAAAACACATTTCAACAGTTCAATAAAAAAATGGAATACCCAAGATGGATACTAATGCCCATGAAGTTGCTCAAATATTGCAAAAAAAATGCATGATGGCAGCTCAAGCAATAACGCTTTGAGCGTTTAATTAAGGTAACTTATGTTATGTTAATTAAATCAAACAAATATTAATTGAAAGATCATTAAATGTACTTTCAGTAGATATCAACACTTACACAATAGAACGTGAGCTAGCAATAGCAGGTGGCCAAGTCTTAACTTACTTTCGAAGAGGTCCGATTTTTCTGATGTCGAGTGTAGTATGGTATAAATAAAGCCTCGTCCTTCGAAAGTACTACAGGTAAAAGTTGTATCATAAAATTTAATAAACGGGTTAGATATTGACATATTGCTTAGCAACGTCCCAGGAGCGCCCCATGACAGTCGCAATCTTTGTAAACAAGAAAATTAAACAAGATTAAGCTCTTTATTTACGAGGTAAGTCGCTACTCCTTATTACCGGGAATACAATTACGCAGTCGCAGCAATTTAAGAAGATCTAGGGCCGTTTAATTACGACAGCATAAATTGTCTTTTGAACAGATAATTTCTTGGGTTCTGCTTTTATGGACGCTCGATAGAATTTATGCCGTATTAAAACGGAACACGATCTCAGTGGGTAATTATTACTCTAGTTGATTTTCAGAGTTTGATGTATGTTTACGTGTTTGATTGAGTGAATAGTATGTCGGAGTCAAAGTCAAATAAGCTTTATTCAAATAAACTTAATTATTAAGTACTTTTGAATCGTCCATATTTTCTTACCACCCGTTCCAGAATTTTTTAGCTGACAAGAAGAACGGGCGCAAGAATCTTATCAGCTGTAACAGCCATAAGTAACGATATTTACAAACTTGAATACCTATATCGTTACTAGATAATTACAACAGGGTGACAGGATTATTGGCAACAACATAGACTTATTATATTACTTCAACAAAGGAATAGGATAAATATGTCACCGAAAAATTTTAAATATCGTTAGATTATACTCTATCTCGCGAGATTTTAAACTGTCCAAAAATTATGATTCATAACATACTCACTGGTTACATTTTAACGCATTATTTTTCGATAGATTACATAGATATAGTATAATTTAAAAAAGTTATCGAAGTGAAACTGTTGAATCACAATCTGTAGCGCGTTAAATTGTCAACTGTCTAAAGGCTGTCCATTTTATCCAATAATCTTATATTCATATACTATGATTTTAGCCTTCGTTAGATTCTCCTGGTGACTTTCTCCTCCATCAGCCATTAATATTAAATATGGGCCATAATAACCATAACCCATCACGCGAGCCCAATTCGGATTGGTATTAATGACTGCAAGTGTAGAGTAGACGGAACTAAAGGCAGTCATTACAAGTCCCGTACGGTACTGATACAAAAAAGCACAAGACAATTATGAAAGAAAATGCCGCTTGACTCCCTAACAAATTTTCTCAAATAAGAAAAATGTTTAAACAAGCATCGCTACATTGATTAAATCCCAAGACATTTCCTTGGCTTTATTATTTGCTTCCACGAAAGATGCCAAATTAATTTTGAAGAATTTATTGTCTTGGATCTTCAGCTAAAACAAAATTGAAATACATTTTTGAAAGTCTATAAGACTTTATAAATACCTACTGTTGTTGATATGTATTATTATGTAAAGTATGCCCATATAAAATTATGGATTGATTCTTCTTCTTCTTATCGTATGAGGATTAGCCACCTCTGGTGTCAACAACCGAGACCGACGGTTTAACGTGCCCTCCGAAGCAAGGAAGCTCTTAGTTGTAATACTTGTAAGGCCACTTAACGGTCACCCATCCGACTCCTTTTTTTTTTTTTTTTTTTTATATGCCGTAGAAAAACGCATTTATGCGCTTCCCTTCCCGCTGGTGATCGGAAAGGGGGCATGTGGGACTCACCAGGAGGGGACCGCAACATTCAACGTTGTGGCTCCCTCCACGACTACCTCCCGTAATTCCACCAAGTCAAAGCTCGATGGAATCCCGGGAGGAGGGAATACCCACTAAAAAACTACGGCACTTGCCCACTCGCCACTGGTTGGTCATACGGGGGGCCATGGGTGGTAATCACCCCAATTGACCCGGTGGCTCGCCCGACTACCGGGGCCTCTTCGCGGTTGGGAAATGGCCGGGCAAGTTTGGCCATCTCCCCAGACGGTCGGGGACCGTGCAATGCAGGCGATGGGTCACCACCCATCGCTGACGTGGTCCCCGTCAGAGCGGAATGAGGTGCGCAAAGCGCCTCCTCCTTACGCCCACCCGCCTGCGTCGGAGCCGGTTCGCATGAGCCTCCTCTTCGCGAACCCGCTCCGATGCCTCCTTTTGCAGGATAACCTCCTCGCAGAAGGAGACTACCGCCTCCCAGGATCTCTCGGTGGCCAGCATGGCCCGTACCACGCTGGGCAGCGAGAGATCCGCCCCAATCACAGATACCAGAGTACTGCGCTGCGGAGCCCAGGCCGGACACACTTCAAGGGTGTGCTGGGCACTGTCCTCCGCATCGCCGCACTCGTAGCACTGTGCGGACGCTTCACTTCCAATCCGACACAGATACTTTCCGAAGCACCCATGCCCGGAAAGCATCTGCGTCAGCCTAAAGGTTAGCGTCCCGTGCTTTCGGGAGCACCACTCCTCAACAAGCGGTTGGATCGCTTCTAGCGTCTTAACACCATAGGGTTCAGTCCCCATCTGCGCCTTCCAGACTTCCAATTCGACCTCTTCGGCCATGCGCCGTTCTGCTACGACTTCTTCGAGGGTGGGACGCTCTCCTCTTTGAAGCGCCTCCGTGCGATACCTGTACACCTCCCTGAGTACCTGAGCTTCTAGCTCCCAGGGAGGTGTACCCGCGAGTGCGCAGGCCGCCGCGCACGAGACCGTTCTATAGCCGCGGACAATTCTAATGGCCATCGCTTTTTGTGCCCGGCGAAGCATCCTTATGTTGTGATCGTTCAGGCGATCCGCCCAGACCGGCGCGCCATACATGGCCATACTCCTTAGCACGCCGGCAAACAACCTTCTGCATTTATCGCTTGGACCTCCTATGTTCGGCATAATTCGCCCAAGAGCATTGGCCGTTTTAACAAGTTTCGGGGCAAGTTGACGGAAGTGCTCCTCAAAACTCCACCTTCCGTCTAACACCAGCCCTAAATACTTTATCCACGGCTTCACGGGAGTTGTAGCCCCGTCAACCCTCAGAGATGCGCCCGCTGGGGGACCCCTTCGTGGCCCATGGAGACAGACTGCTTCCGTCTTATCGATTGCGACATTTAACCCTAGCACCCTAATGCGATCAGAGACCAGAGATGCCCCTACCCCCGCCAACCTCCTTGCGTCATCAAATGTCTTGCCCCGGACGACGACCAGTGTGTCGTCTGCGTAACAGAATACCTTCATCCGAGGCAAGAGAACCCCACGCAATACCCAGTCGTAACCGATGTTCCACAGGAGCGGCCCGAGTACTGAGCCCTATGGAACACCGCATACCATTTCCCTGGTTACCAATCCCCCGCCGCTGGACGGATGTACCACCTCCCTTCCCACGAGGTAACTCTCGACCATTTTGACTAGGTATGGAGGCAGGTCATGGAACCTTAGCCCCTCCTTGATTATATCGAAAGGAAGTGAATTGAAGGCATTTCTGATGTCCAATGAGACTGCAACAACCACTTCCCGACGATCCACCGCCCTCTCCGAATGCTCCCTAAGAGCTTGGATTGCGTCTATCGTCGACCGCTTGCGTCGAAAGCCATATTGGTTGTCAGCCAAATTGGGGCCCACCGTCTCTAGATGCTGGACTATCCTGTCTGCGATTATTTTTTCCAGCATCTTCGCCAGCTCATCCAGCAGCACTACAGGACGATAGGCCGACGGAGAATCACGTGGTCGACCCTCTTTTAGAAGCAGACACAGGCGTCCCCGCTTCCAGACTTTCGGGAACTCACCCACCTCTAAACAATCGTTAAACAGCGCCCGAAGCAGTTCCCCCAGATGCTTCAGAGCCGTGGGCAATACTCTCCCGGGGACGCCGTCAGGGCCAGGTGCCTTCTTTTTAGAATTGAGTCGGTCCACCACCGCCTCCATTTCAATCTCCGTGACCGGAAAGAAGCCTGAATCTTCCTCGACCGGGTCCTGGGGGGCAAAAAGAGGAGCTGTTAGCGGAGCGAAATCCGGGAATAAGCTGGATACCACCCTCGAGAGGAACTCTGGCTCCATAGTGTCCATAGGGGGTGCCTGGTGGCAGAGTTTGCTCCTAACCATCCGAAACGGACGCCCCCATGGGTCCCTATCGAGGCTTGCCAGAAATTCCTCCCATGCTCGATCTTTAGCGCTGGCAATGCCGAATGCAAAGGCCTTCTTCGCCTCTATGTAGGCTGTCAGGAGCCTTTGTTCCATCCCTGGTCGATTTCTACGTCGCCTTCTGCATCTTTGTAGTGCCCTTCTGGCGCGGAGACTTGCAGATCGAAGAGCCTCCATTTCCGCCGACCACCAGTACACCTGGGATTTCTCAGGAGGACCGTGTACTCTTGGCATCGCCGCGTCACATACAACTGTGAGGGAGCGAGTGATTCTCCTCACTCTTTCCTCGATACTACCGACTGGATGCTGGGCTTCAGAGCACCATGCCTCTACCAAGGCAGCCTCCTCAGCCAATTCCTTGTCTAGCCTGGTAACAGCCCACCTCGGGAAAAGGTCACTCACTTGACTTGCACTCACAGCAGGTGTTCCCGCCCTAGGGGAGACCCTGAAACGGATGTATCTGTGATCCGATAGGGTCTCCGGCTCAGTTAGAACTGTCCAGTCCTTTATCCTAGGGGCTAAAGCGGGCGTCGCAAACGTAATATCAACCCTTGAACCCCCTGTTCCCCTTACACATGTAAAAGTCGTGCCCCTATTGAGAATAACTAGTCCGGCTGACATCGCCCAGTTATTCACTAGCACACCCTTCCTATCGGTGACCGGGGAGCCCCATGCAGGATGCTTTGCATTAAAGTCCCCTCCTACAAGTACTTGCCACGGAGCTAGCCGCCTGACAACCCCACTCATCATGTTGAGCCACTGAGCCAGTTCGTTTTCTGGCCGGTTCGGAGAGAAATACACGCTTACCAAGGCAAATTCCCCCCATATCACTGCCACGTATCCCGGTCCCCTCTCCCTGACCGAGAGGGGAGGGGAGTGGGTGGCCTTGATCGGTGCCAGAATGGCAGCCGTTTCATCCTCATCCCTTACCCAATTTGTGCGTTGTTGGGGCACACAATAAGGCTCCGATATTATCAGGAGATCCGAGCTATATTCCACTGCGTGCTGCATTAGTATGTCCTGAGAGGCAGCGCAGTGGTTAATATTCGCCTGGAGGAAATTAAGATCGCGACTAGGCATTAAGGTTCTATCTCAACTACCTTCATGGCACCGTTACCGGTCCCGCCCTCGTTATCCCTAGGTTTGGGAGGCGCTTTCACCTTCACAGGTGGAGGGCGACAGCTCTTTCCACCCATTATGTGCCCAGAGGGCAGCTTTGCCTCTAGGCATATAAGGCACTTCATTTCCATGTTACAGTGCGCAATTCTGTGCCCCTCTCTGCCGCATCTGTAACATACATTGGAGCGATCCACCTCTGATTTACACATCTGACGCGTGTGTCCCACGGCCATACATTTGAAGCAGCGGAGTGGGAGAGCCTCCAATACTTTAATGTGAGCGCAGCTCCATCCCACCATTATTCGCCCCGCCTCCACAAGAACCTTCGCTGCCGCCGTGGGACACTTTGTCATTACGACACCCAAGCCTCCCGGTCCAGCCCTGATGGATCCTACTTTAATCTGATCTTTGGGACATCCTCCCTTTTCTGCCATGGTCTCTTGGATGAGCTCCGCTGTGACTGAGTCGTCCAGCCCGGAAATGCGTAAGTCTGCGCACTTCACGGGTCTGGAGACGTTTGCAACCCCATCCAGCACTGTTCGAAGCTTCGCGGCCATTTCATCAGCCTTTTCCGCCCCTGTTGAGCCTGGTATCTCAATCATGCGAGCGCCCGTTTGCGTTATTTTGACATGTACCCGCTCTAACCCCAGTTCCTCTAGCTTTACTGCCTCCCTGGCCCTCCCAATGATGTCCTTGTAGGTTATTCCCTTCTCTGCAGCCTCCGGCGAGATAGTTAGCACCACCGCTGCAGTGTTGGGGGGTGTTAACTTTATCTTTTTCGGCCCTTTCGGCGTTTTTGAGGCAGGGTTCTGCTTCTCTTGCAGCGCCTTTGCCTTTGCTGGCCGGTTCTGCTTTTCAGGCTTTTGCGGCTTTCCTCCTTTTCCAACCAATTGCCAGTCCCCACTATTCTCATTGGGATTGTCCAATCCTTGCGTTTGTGCCTCAGGGCCTATGCTCGGACCAGACGATCCCGCTGCAGCATCAGCGTATGAGGGCTTCGGCCCTTTTTGCGCCGCGGACTTTGCGGCATTTTTCTGGTTGTTCACCCCTAAGGGAGGACGATGACTTTTACCAGGCAGAAGCCTACCATCAATCTCCAGGCCCTCGAATCTGGTCGACATCAGGTTCTGAATGAACTCCATAGTGGATCTTTGTATTTCGAGCATGATCTGGTTACCGTCAATGGGGTTTTCCTCCCTGCCCTCAACCGCAGACTGTTTCTTAGCCTCTGTTCTCAAACTTACTACCTCCTTGCTTTTCTCTTGAAAGCTATCTTTAAATGCTTTCAGTTCCTGCCTGAGTTTATCCATCTCATTGTTCAACCTAAGATTTTCAGACTTAAGGCGCCGAATCTCTTCAGCTTGATCCGCGCCATTTTCCACCATTTCCTTCAACTTCTTTAGTGCATTCATGCCGTTATTCTTCTTAGCTGGGGCCATCCTTGATCCAGAGTCATTGAGGACTTGGAAAACCATCTGGTAGTTTGACTCAAGGATCTCCTCCGTGCTGCCTTCATGCGTAAGCTTGGCCACCTTTGCACCCTTCTTAACACTTGCCGGGGGCCCCTTCCTATACGTCTTAGGGCTGTTTTCTGGAGGGGACCAATCGGATTCCGATTGATCCACACTATCTTCGCTGCTTGCCTTCAGACGTTTCTTGGCTAAACTATTTCCCGCATACGTACCCGCGGTTGCCATGGGTGTACGTGCTGGTCCCGCATGTGCCGCCTTCTGAGCACTAACCTTTGGAGGTTCCTTCGCATCCTTCTTAACAGCTCCCTTCAGCGCCTCCTTATTAGCCCCTCTGGTCGCTCTCTTAACGGCCCCTTTTGCCACACCCTTGGCAGCCTCCGTGGTAGCCGCCTTGGTGGCTTCCTTAGTCACCTGTTTTGGATGAGCAGTTCTCAGATCTTCCACTGAGTTTACCCCTTCTTTCGCCACCTTCTTGGCTGTTGCCTTAGTCACCCCCCGAGCAGCCACTGTAAATACCTCCGTGACGACCTCCATTGCGACTTCCTCAGTCGTCTGACTTGGTTGAATACTCCCCAAGTTTTCTACCAAGTTAGCGGTTCCTTTAGCCCTCTCCTTAATAATCCCTTTGGCCTCCCTGTTGAAAGACTCCGTGACAGCTTCCATATCAGCGTCCCTAATCGTCCGACTCGAGTTAATGTTTCGCAAGTTTTCCATCGATCTAGCCATCAACTTCCCCCTCCTGTTTGGATCATCTGAAAGAGCCGTCTCTTTCAGGAACTTCAAACGGAGATAACTCTCTTGTTCCCTCATCGTACCCGACCTAGTACGGCCGAGCGGTTGTATTTCGGCGCAGTTTATTTCCGGACTCAGCGCTTTGTCCTCTGAACAAGTGTTCCCCCCCCAGAATACGAAGGAGATTTGCCAACCACCGAAGTGGTCGGGAGGGATTCTCTTCCCGCAGTGCGGTCCGTACCCTCCTGGGGTATTGTCTGTTTACATTTGTCCATTTTCATAGGATTTGAGCCTCTTTTTAAGGGGCAGGCTCCCCTTGGTTTTTTATAGTGGTGTCCTTCCACGCAGCCCCCACTAAGAAGTGGCGGCCTCCAGCCCCGCACCACGTGCGGGATTCCGGCGCTCCTGGCACTACGTCCACAAAAGACCGCTAGGCCTCCAAAAGGCTCTCGACACTCCGACCCGCGTCGCCGCTACTCGGAAACGTCCAAGACGCCGGCCGGGTCCCACCTCGCCAGACTATTAGCCACCACTGCAACTGCAGTGGCGCCCAGGGTGCACCACGTGGAGGTTGTCTGGCACGCACCCCACCCATCCGACTCCTGGCCGGACTGAGCGTAGCTTAACAAACGTGATCGATTACGATCAGTCTGTCAAACTCCGCCACGAGCGCTTCATGCATTGATTAATGCCTACCCTATAACTCCAAGGGGACTAAAATGATTCCAATACAAAAGTTTTATGTTTGTGTTCGATACGAATTTGAATTCGTACCGTACTCGACAATTTCTCGTGATAAGGGACAGTTCATCAAACAATGTTGACACAGAACCTTCTGAACGTGATAGTTCACCACTTTTCAGTTTAGGTATACGAGATTAAAGTTAGTTTTAAAGTAGTCTTCAGCATACAAAATTGAGGGCGAGCCCTTCAGGTGCGTTCCACCCGCCCAAGGGTAGTCTCGCTTGCCCGATTGCGCGCGGAAATTGCTTCGGCACCAAAGCAAACTAACCGTATTTCACACCAAACTGCGCGGTTCGTACGATTTCTTTTATATCAGCCTCGCAAAATAATACGCATCGCCCAATCACGTGAACAAATAATACGAATAAACACGTCGATCGATTGAACTGGGTGGAGTATGAGCGTTGTGGCTAAACGACTGAAACCATGTTTGGCTCATTTATATGGTCTATTTATTAATTGACCTTTCTAGCATTATTTGTGACGTTTTTTTTTCCGATAATAAAGTTACATGAATATTATTATTAAACTTACCTAGGTTGTCATTACTACCATTTTGCGAGTTTAACTTTGGGTGTTACTTTGCGCAATCTCAATCTCTTTTAATTAAATTTCATGGAGTTTAACAGCGCCGAATATTAATTAAAAGTCATTCAAGTTGCCGATTGTTTTTGCCTACACCACAGGATATATAATAGTACAAGACTTATACGTATAGAAAAACTCTGAATGCTTTTAATCAAATATCATCTTTTAAGGTCCGAAGTTGAAATTGTCTTTCATTTAATGAGGTGGTAATAAATAGGTGTTCCTTAAGGTTATAAAAGGTACGGTAAGTACATATCCAGCTCTCTAGCGATTGTTCTGACCGCGCGTATGTTGAAATTATGAAAATTGGAATCAAAATTATTAGATCGTCTTATGAAAATTATATGATCCGTAACTAACCTACGCCATTGCACCGACTAAAAGCAAGTTGCTTGAGTATTTTGGACAGAAATGAACCGAATATTCTGTAACAATTTTAAACATGCAATTCAATATTTAGAGCGACCGCGCCGGGCAGCAAGGCGTATAAGCACAGAATACATAATAGTACAAGTAAATATTTTTAACGTAACCTACTTCTACTCATATACTTTATAAAAGGCACAGTTTGTATACGGCTGTCTGTCTTAAGCGTGATTTTGACTGGAAAGTTTTGATTTTATAATAGCTGTTCATATCTTTCATGACGTTTGGTTTGGAGCAAGTTTTTTTTTGGATAAGTTTCAGATTTTCTCAACAGATCACTTGAAATTCTGTTCCATTTTTTAATTAAACTAATACAAAAAACAGGCCCTTTAAAATAGTATTAAAATTATAATTTGTTATACTTGATTCAGGTTTTGGCCAATCCGGTCAAGAAATCCTAAACTTAAAAAAAACTGCCTATGTTTTATGACACGAGCTTTATAAAAGTATAATGGAAATGGTTAAAATTAATCCACGAACTTTACTAAATGTTCCATATCCGGCGGTAGAATAACAAATTTTATCTCAATTAAAAGGCTTTCAGTCGATGTGGTCGGCACCTAGAAGCTTTTGTATGCAAATTAGTGTGATAGATCCTGATGCACGGCAGCACGAGAGGGGAAGATACTGTTTGTTTTTACCCTGTAGGGGCTTGGAAGCGAGTGGCCAAAAATACCTCGCTACGTGACAGAATTTATCTTAAGTTGGTATTTTAAACAACAACTGAAGTTCGATATGTTTAATTAAAGCCACCACCGCACGAACAGATATCGAAAAATATAACGCGCGCAAAAACCTCTCTGTAAGGCGTGAAATACACAGAAGCGACGCGGCACGGATACGGCGGCGATACGGTGCAGATGTGAGAGTTTCGGATGCTTTCGGCCAATCAAATACACGTATCGCCGCCGTCGCCGCCGTATCTGCGCCTTATCTCCGCCGCATCGCTTCTATGTATTTCACGCCTTAACCTTCACATTTTACTGCCCAATAATCAGGGATTGAAATACCGTTAAAAAAATATAACGATAAATAAAAAATAATGTTAAAAATACCGTTAAAACATTTTATCGGTAAATTTACCTGTAAAAATAGCGTTAAAAGTATTTTACCGGTAAAATTAGCGTTAAATTTAGCGTTAAACTTTACCGGTACATTATACCGGTAAAATTATCGCTAAAAAAAAAAACGTTATTAATTAGATTAACGTTAATTTTAAAGTTTAACGGTAAAAAAAGTAAGAAATAACGTTAAAATTTAGTTATTTACTGAAATAATGTTAATTTCAATGTAACGTTATCTAAATTAACGTTATTTATTGACATAACGTTAATTTTAAAATTAACGCTAAAAAAAATAAAAAATAACGTTATACTTAAAAATAACGTTATCATTCCCTGCCAATAATACACAAAAAGAAGAGAAAGCAAAAAAGAAGACTTTAGACATTATGAAACCTTTTTTCTGTGCAGTAACTTTAAAATTATCTATGCGTCTTTCTTAAAAATACCTAATTCTAAGCATAACGATCATCATTGTTAGGTAAAACACTTTATTCATGTACAATATTTCTACCAACCTAATGATCCTACGAAATCCCACGTTATTTATATTTATCGAGGGCATGGAGCTCCTCACGTACAGCAGAGCTTTGCAAGCCCTCTCAGTATACTTTATGTGAGAAAAGTTCCGTGTGTTTTGTATTGCAGCCTCGCTTGCAACTCTCGCGAGCGCTGTCTGAACAATCTCCTAAATAGAAAAGTTTTAATTCGCCTAGGTGTGATATCCCAGAGCGCTCGCTATATAAACAAGCTGGATACGTCTGGGAAATTCTAGAATTTCTAGAGTTGAAACAAGAATTCGCTGCGGGATTCGACTGATAGCGTGGATGGCAATCCTAATTTACGATGGATCAATATTGCTCTGCTCATTAGCCAAATGTTACTGGCAGGATTATTAGCATTGTTATGCTAGTCATTTACATTAAATGGTAATAACGATTGAGTTTGGTAGACACTATATTTTGCCTGCGACATCTATCGCGTGTAATTTTGTTTTCTGTGGGAAATTCGTAAATGCATCAAAATACAAAGGTTCAGCCACAGTATATGTGGGAGAATGCGGTAATCTTATTATTTAAAATCAATAAGATATAAATTAAAAGTACACAATTTGACTAGTTCAAACTACGCAACTTTTCGCGCCACTCCCCACCGCGCTATCTGTGAGTGAAACTTGTTTGTGTCGCACTATAAAAGGCGATGCACGCCTATTGACAAGCCTTATTCGTTGTTCGACTGTGAGACGTCATACTGCTGGTACTCTGAACTGTCCGGTAATGTAGTTAAGTATTACTCATTTTATGACAGTATTAATAGTGTGATAAAATTGCAATATTTAATTTGATATTAAATGTGATATCAACATAAAAGCTAATAAATCTAAGACATTGAGATATAATCACAAATAAATAACGACATTCATAACCACGATATTCAAATAAATGAATAAATACTTTAAACTGCCATCTCTTCTTTTATTTTCTCCCACATCAGAAGTGGGATCTAACCTAGTTGGATTACATATACTACGCCTACGTATTTTTGTTTCAGGAATATCAAAATGCTTGCTGTAGAATCCGCCACGTTGGAGACTCGATGTTGAAAATCAAGTCGAGTGACCAATTATGGATCTGAGTCATCAATCTTGGGTGTTTTGAAAAGATCTGAATAGTGGAATGAAGCATGAAATAGTGAATCAGTTTCTGGTTGACCGACGAATTGCTGATAAGTACCCATAGATTTTACATTTTTATAAGGTACCAACTCGTAGATTTTGCCAAATTATTATCATTTGGTCATTCCACAACGATAATTTTCAAAGTCAAAAATAATGGCGTTTCCTTGTGATGTTATAAAAATCAAGTAGAATTTGGCGTAGAAAATGATGACGCAAATGCTGCGCAAAGAGTGCTATACTTATGTTTTGTAAAAGTAGTGTAGTTTGATTGATACAAAGATCCTGGGTTCGAATCCTGGTTCGAATACATAATTTTGTGATACGTATAGTAGTAAGTTAGTCACAGATTTTTTAAATTCTTGTTAAATATTTCTATATTTTTACCCGTTATTTAGTAACCACATTACAAGCTTTGCTTAGTTTGGAACTGGAACTAAATGATTGGTGTGAATTGTCTAGACTAGAATATATAATTTTTCATGTGCCTTGCACGAGTGTGCCACCAAATGGCCGTGATAATACAACTGTGACTACTTATATGAGATTTTTCATCATTATCTTTCTTGGAAAAAGTTATTGGAGCAACTACACAGTACGTTACAGTGTATTTTGATGTAGAATTCAATACGTTTCCGCTATTATTTACTCCGAAAATATGACCCGCGACAAGCGCTTTTGATATTCTGATTTTTTTTACAATCATCTGTGAGGTTTATTACTTGTAGCTACTAGATAACCTCCTTAGCTTGTCGTAAGTATGTTTTTTTTGTGGCTACAACTTCGTTTGCTATATAAAAATATGGCCGCGAAAACCATATTTTCCTATCATGCACCCTTAATAGTGAGATTCAAAACGTGTCATTGAATAATAACATTATGTACTGATATAAGAAATAATTTTAGCTTTCCTTAGGAAAAATGGTCAGCTTCAATTTGGTCTCAAAATATAACAAATTAGCCAACAAGACCTTTCCTTTCATTCCCCTTTGATCAGTGAAAAGACAATTTTAAGATATTATGTACATATTGTGACATCACAACCAAGTAGCATTGTACTTCTTTGCTTAAAATACTAAAGCGTTATGGAGAAGTCACTGATTTTTTTTAAGTTTTAAATATTATTTTATTGAAAAGAAAGTAAGACCTGCTGAGAGAAATTTTAACGTGAAATAAGCTGTGCCCCTTACAGTTTACAATTATTCGTCTTATAAAATCCATAGCATTAGTGAGAAATAATCTTATTACTTCTTTGGTAAACTGCCCAGTAGAACTATGGATATAAATCTTTCTTTTATGGTTAAAAGTGTGTACAGAACCTATAATAAAATAAATGAAAGTCTGACAAATAACCAACTGATATTTATTATTTATTTACAACAGAGATAACTTGACATTATGATTACCTATAGATTGAACATTAAAACAATTTTTGTGCATGCTGTTCTGATTGCAGGTGTCAATTGTGCCTTAAACATTGTGTGGAGTAAGTGAGTGAACATAATATTTTTAAAGGCACTTTTCATTGAAACAATTTTCCTCGTCAAAACAGCAACTCTTTTAGTCTTTGGAAACAAAGGTTCTCTTCTTGTGCAGCAATTGTTTGTTATCGGAGCTGATGCGGAGCATTTTCCTGTGCTTAAAGGATTACAAAATAGGGTCACTTACAATCCCTAGATTTTATTTATAGATCTTTTAAACAACTATTTTAGTTCATCACTGGTTGATGCCTTATTTACTGCACTGTATTTTATTTTGATCCTTGGTGGATACAAACTATTTTAATATGGATTTATGCAATTGAATTTCTGCAATAAAACATTATTGCAGAAAACTGTTTACATACAATATACAGTTGAAAATTACAACAACTTGTAACAACAGTCTTCCTATGTTTATTTTCAATATTCAAAAGAAAGTTAATTTAAATTATGATGCAGAAATATGTTTTGGATAGAATTTGGATTCATTCAGTTCGATTCAATTTAGTACAAGAATATCGTAAATAATATTCACAATTTTATTTCCGGTATTGTATTGATAGAATGTGGGTAGACTAAAGTGAAAAAAAAACGCAACATTCGTAATCATTTCTCATTATACATAGTAGTATATTATTAAGATTTTAATATCTAACTGTGCTTTACTGTACTTTTACCGTGCAATTGCACTTTACTGTACTATTGTGGCAGCGCACCAAATAGCTAGCAGTCATTCTAAAAAGAAAAGTTAGTATGATTTTGTAAGTGATGTGTTGATACTTAAAGACTTCGTGAATCATTTAAGTGTTACGTTGATGTTTAAGTTTTTCGTAAACAAGATAAAATTAAAATAATACTAGTTGTTTTATGCTGTACAAAAAAGGTGTTTTACATTCACATAAAATGAAATTGGTAAGATATTATTCAATATCTTTTTCTCAACCCGTTTTATCATCATTTGACATAAAGATGCAGGTTACAATCAGATGAGGGTTGCTGGATGTTTTAGTCTGCGAATTACTCCAACTTAGTCTTCATTTTACTTCTACGAGTTGTAGATGTTGACAGTTTTTGAGAATGATGCCGATTAGTGGTAGTAGTGTTTTTGACTAGGTATATTGATGTTTCGTTACTCTTCAAGACCACTATGATATTTTTATTAATATACCTATGGCGTATAATAATAATCGGACACAGTTCGTGATAATTTTCGGTCCCTCCCATGTAATAGAAGGCGAGGTGACAAAATCGTTGGAGACAGACTGATCTCCCTAACCTGGTTATCTTATTTCTCTTTATACACTGACTCCTGGCCAGATGTTCACTGTATATTGAGCAATAAAGAAAATTACCAGTTGGCCGTGCCATTTAGGCGATTTTTACCGAGGCCGCGGGATTCTGATGAATGCCGTGCCATATAAACTTTATAATGGTTTTTTTTTACCTAGGTACAACCTAAGTAAGAAATAAATAATATTTTCAAGTTCGCCTGCCCATGTGGCTTATTACCGAGGTAGTACTATATAATGTATTTGAGCAATGAATAATATTGCAAGTTTGCCGTGCCCTCGTGGCTTATTTTTACCGAGGCAATTACTACTATCTGAGCAATATAGAACATTGGATCGAAAGTTATCCATGCTCTCGTGGTAGACCAAATCTCTATGTTACTATTTTATATTACTACACGACACATGCACTTACTCACATACAACAACACACCTTTACACACACTATTTAAAAAATAAAAGTTTATGTTTTCTATAAGACTCCTAAAATGTTCAATTGTTACAGTGTCGGCTGATTGATGTCCATGATTCTCCAGATGATGTACATCTGGGGCTCTGATGATCCTGAATTGTAGGCAGTTGCTTGTCTCGGGCACTGGTCTACATAAGTACAATGTAACATCTACAATTAGTTACATCGATTCTTATTATAAATAAGAATAATTTGTAAGAAGTCTTTACTATACATTCTATAATTATGTACCAACATTAGGATTCCAGAAACGATTTAAGTTTTTAAAATTTGTTGTTTTGTTGACCAATCGATATTATTGTTATGAACTAAAGGGAAATTTATTTATTTCAACATCATTTCTATAAATAAGTGTTAGTTAACTCCCATTGAAGGTTTCACTGTGATAAAAGTCAGATTAAATAGATGAAAAGTTTGCTGTTGACAATTTTGAATTTTAAATACATTGTATGTAATGTTCGTTAATAACAAAATAACTTATCTTGTTAATAATGTGTTCACATTAACAAAACAATATGTGAAAATAACTAAATTTCGGTTACATTTATGCCGCGCCATTATGGCTTTTATACCGAGGCAATATGTTTGTAGGATGTGCCGTGCGATTTATGTAGCGTTTGTTTACTGAGGCTATAAGAACTATTCATACTTACCTTCAGAGTAGTAATACTTATACAATTTTTGTCTTTGATACTGGACTACAATTAAATACATTTCTTTTCTAGATACCGTTTTATGTGAACTAAGTTGTTCCTTGTGTAATTTGACATATTATTCAAAGCTTTGTAAATTGACTTTTACATCAAAAAATTTGCAAAGCCATGTGATTTGGCGATTTGATGATGATGATGCTGTGTGATTCGATAATAATGATTTATTTTTCAGATAACAAATATCCATGTTTGTTAATTGAAAGTTAATCAACTATGTTTTTATTTGTTTGAAAAAAAAATTACATGATATCGTTTGATTTGATCTATTTAACATTATCCTTGGAGGTCGGCATAACCTCTCAGAGTTTTCTTTCGCCAGTTCTTTCTCGAGAGGCCTCCTTTGTGAACTGGTGGTAGATTCAGTAGTTTAAACAATTTTAATCTAATAAATTCAATAAAAATAATGCAATATTAGGATATTTAGATAAATGCAGATTGATATTAAGTACTTAAAGCGAGTAGACTGATAAACAAATAAACAAATTAATTCAGTGATTTAATTGTTCATCCTGTTGACAAAATGTTAAATTTCCTATACTAGGAGGTTCAATTCGATTTGATGCTTTATTGCTATTCCACAAATTGAAAATATAGTTACTAAACATAATGTAGTTTCGAATAAAGACTTTAATGATTCGTGATTTGTGAAAAATAAAGTGTAGATTGTTTTGTTCGCGAGCCAAGTGGCTGCTCGTCAGAATGGCCGTGTGGGAGAATGCGGTAATCTTATTATTTAAAATCAATAAGATATAAATTAAAAGTACACAATTTGACTAGTTCAAACTACGCAACTTTTCGCGCCACTCCCCACCGCGCTATCTGTGAGTGAAACTTGTTTGTGTCGCACTATAAAAGGCGATGCACGCCTATTGACAAGCCTTATTCGTTGTTCGACTGTGAGACGTCATACTGCTGGTACTCTGAACTGTCCGGTAATGTAGTTAAGTATTACTATGACAGTATTAATAGTGTGATAAAATTGCAATATTTAATTTGATATTAAATGTGATATCAACATAAAAGCTAATAAATCTAAGACATTGAGATATAATCACAAATAAATAACGACATTCATAACCACGATATTCAAATAAATGAATAAATACTTTAAACTGCCATCTCTTCTTTTATTTTCTCCCACATATATATATAAGTTTCCACAGTATATATATAAGTTTTTTCAAACAGTAGAGGAGCTAACGTCACTTAGGCCTTTTTGTCATTGCACTCCGTCGGATCGCTAGGGTTGGCATTTTCCGGCCGTCTCGTGGAATGCTACGCGCGAACGCTATGGAAACAACTGTGACGCGATGTCACAACCCTGACCAAAGTACTGCGAACTTTGCTTAGAGCTCTTAGAGTGACTTCAGCCGTCAAATTCGAACGTTTCCATGGAGCTCCTATACTGTTTGAAAAACTTATGTATACTGTGGTTCAGCGCTTTAGAAGTAAAATTTACAAACAATCAAATTGAGTTATTTACGCAAAAAAAAACACCCCGTAAAAGTTGAGATATAATTTAGAATTTAGGAACCTTATATTATCCTTACTAATATTATAAACGCGAAAGTCCGTTTGTTTGTTTGTTACGCCTTCACGTCTTAACTACTGAACAGATCGTGATGAAATTTTGTATACACGTTGTCAGGAGTACAGAGAAGGACATAGGGTACCTTTCATCCCGAAAAAAAGTGTTGTTCCCGAGGGATAGCAAAAAACTTTCCTCGCAGACGAAGTCGCGGGCGGCCGCTAGTAACAAAAATATTTTAAAGCAATAATTATAATATTTTAAAGTCTATTCGGTCTAATATTGTGTATCGTGTCATTCGTGTCCACTTTACATTAAGTTTTTTTTATCGAAAATCAAATCTTAGAATGTAGCTATATTTGTAAGGTAGAATGTAAAAGAAGTAACAACCAAAGAATCAGATGATCAGCTTCCCTTTTTTACGAAATATAAAATTGATACAATACAGACAAACTTGTCTCAGGTTCTTTTATGTAGGTACCTAAGCCGTTTTCGTATAATAACTGTGTCAAATTAAGTTGTGGAACTTATTTAGCAACACGTAACTCGTATATAGAGTCACGTCCAAAATGCCATAACAATGTTTCCTAGAAAATGGTAGGAACATTACCAAACTGTGAAACAGCGAGCAATATTATTATACTGACTGAATCAAAAAGGAGTCACCTCAGCTTATTCCCAAATGAGGTTACATATCCAGTGGCCGGGTAGCACACGAGTTAATAGTCTCCTAATGACATTAGGAAAACATTCGAAGAGTATCTGGCTTGGCGGAAAGTTACAACGATCTTGTGAGCAGTTTGTATTGTATATTATACTAGCTTCCGCCCGCGACTTCGTCTGCGTGGATATTAGAGAACATCCTTAGGGAACCTTAAACCAGGATCCGACCAGCCGTTTTTACGTGATTAGGCGGGTCCCCACCAAGCGCGCTGCCTCGCGAGGCAAGACGTTTGCCGCGTGTGGCGGGAATCGCACGAGGCTGCTCGCTTGGTGGGGACCCGCCTAATCGCGTAAAAATGGCTGGTCGAATCCTGGTTTAAGGTTCCCTAAGGATGTTCTCTAATATCCACGCGGACGAAGTCGCGGGCGGAAGCTAGTTTATTACAAAAATCAGAATTGGGTCCAGAGATATTAGTAGGTATCCAGTTCCCGTTTCTTTACCCTTTCCCGTTCCAGTTCACGATCGCGTTCCCGTTCCCGTTCCCGTTCCCATTTTCGTTTCCGTCCCCATCCCCGTCTTCGTCCTTGTCCCCTGAGGCTGAATTATGTCCACCGTGTTGGATTACAAAATAAATGTAATTTTCGCAATTACCATCCCACAAAACCTCAAGAACCACATCCATATCGATTTTTATGTTTACTTACCCATTTACCCCCTAAGGGGGTGATTTTTAAAATCACAAAATATATGTTTGTCTATTTATTTTTACACTCGCTCCTACGAAGTTTAAAGTTGTAATGTCTATTTTATATTCTTTTTCCATACAAAATTTGTACCCCATTATCACTTCTTTAGGGGTTAAATCATTTCCACCGTGTTGGACTTCAAAATAAATGTCATTTTCGCAATCGTCATCCCAGAAAACCCCAATAATGACATCCATATCTATTTTTTGGTTTATCTACCCTATTTCACCCCCGTTTCATCCCCATAGGGGTCACAATACTACCAATAACAATATACGTTGCGTTAAATTTTATTCATAAATTCCTGAATTATAAATTTAGAGATTATTACTTCGAAAATAAAGGATTTTCTTCTAAACACAACTTCATCCCCCTTTTTACCCTTTGGGGGGTAGAATTTTGAAAAACGCTGAGAACCGTATTTAATAATTTTCAATCATCAGCCTAAACACAATATTTGGAGATCCTAGCTCCAAAACTGAGGGACTTTCATACAAACTTTCGTCCCTTATTTCATCCCCTTAGGGATGGAATTTTCAAAAATCCTTCCTTAGTGGATGCCTACACTGTATAAGGTATCTGTGTGCAAAATTTCAAGTCTCTAGGTCCAGTGGTTTGGGCTGTGCGTTGATATCTCACTCAGTCAGTCAGGCAGGACTTTGAATTTTATATATATAGACTAGCTTTCGCCCGCGACTTCGTCCGCGTGGACATTCGGAAAATTGCTATGGAACCTTTGACCGAGATAAAACGTATCCATGTTTCACCACAGACTATAACTATCTGTGTGCTATTCCAAATCCATTCAGCCGGTTTTACATGATTGAGTAACAATAACATAAAACCTCAATAACGACACGCATATCGAGTTTGGACTTACCCCTTAAGGGGATTATTTTCAGAAATTTACGAAATACATGTTTGATCATTTGTTTATAGAAGTACTCCTACGAAGTTTCAAGTCGTAATGTTTATTTTATATTTTTTCCATACAAAGTTTGAACCTCATTTTGACACCTCTAGGGGTTGAATAATGTCTACCGCCTTAAATTAAATGCCATTTTCGCAATCAACATCCCATAAAACCTCGATAACGACACCCATATAAACGTTGGGCTTTTATTGACCCAGTTACCCCCTAAAGGGTTGAGTTTCGGAAAACCACGAAACACGTGTTTGCTTATTTGTTTTTAGAAGTCCTCCTACGAAGTTTCAAGTTGAAATGTCTATTTAATATTTTGTTTCCATACAAACTTTGTACCCACATTTCATCACTTTAGGGGTGGAATTTCCAAAAATCCCTTCTTAGTGGGTGTTTACACTGTAGAAAGTATCTATGTACAAAATTTCAGGTCTCTAGGTTCAGTGGTTTGGGCTGGGCAATAGTCTGTCAGTCACCCCTTCACTTTTATATAAGAGATTATGATGATATTATTGAAAGTGATTAATTGAAACATAATTTTTAATCACATTTGTTGGTATAAATCTCATTATATTTGCAAACTTATTCGAATCATACAAGTAAGGACGTTTTACACTGAGATGCAATCTTATTTTGAAGAAATCATTCTCTCATAGATTTCAACGATTCTAACAAAACTAAAGCGAGTATTTTTCTGTAAACGAAACTTACCTTTCCCTTTGTAACGATTTAGTTTTAGTTTTATCGTTGAAAATTAGCGTGTCTGGGCCCATGTGCATTATATAATATAATGACTTTTTACAACCAACAACCCTATAATCTTTATTTGTTTGCAAATGTCTGTGCTAGTTCTCTTATATATTTATTCTTTATTCTCTTACATATTCTTTAAGAAATGACTAATGTAATTTGATGAATCTAATGAATATTAATGACTAAGTAATAATAATAATAAAAATTTTAATGTTCAATGTTCGTATACCTTAAGGTGAAACATGGCTGTACCTTTTTTATTTTTATATGACATCTTGTAATACCCATGCTTATGAACTAATAAATGATTTGATTTGATTTGATTAGTTATTTGCTATTTTCTTTCTTATTTAATATCTTTTGAATGCTTCGGGCAGGCAGCCATAATTAAGTTTTCAATGAAATGTGGTTAGATGGTAAACAGCGGGAACAAACTAGCCCTCCCGAGTCCCGGGTTCAAGTTAGGTGTACCAACGGAGATCTTGATTTAATATGCAAAGGCAGGGCGTCCAAGTTATGGATAATTTGATTAGATGAACTATAGTTAGGTACTCTATTAGTGGAAAAGTTGGACAAGAAAAGTTAAAACTTGAGTTAAATAATGATGATAAAAGAATAAAAGTATAGCTGTTACGGCTAATACCTAAAGTGCGGCTAAACCTAGTTTTAGCCGGCTAAAACTAGGTGTATTTATTTATTTTATTTTATTTAAACTTTATTGCTAAACATTACAGCAAATGGCGGACTTAATGCCATAAGGCATTTTATAACAGTTAACCGGTAAAAGTGTTAGAACTATAAATGTGTCGGCAACAAAGCAAAGATCGAAGGTTCATAATGCGAACATATTACTTATTTAATTTAAGGATAAATAACAAACATTAATACACATATAAATAATTTTATATATAATATACATACATATATAAAAATATTAAATATACTACCCTATGTCAGATTCAAAGGGGCTAACGTAATGTTCTCGGACCAATCTTTTAAATGCAAACTTGTTAGGGGCACTCCGTATTGCAAGGGGCAGGGCGTTTCAGAGTCGTATAGCCGTAAGAGAGAACGATTGGGAGACGAAGCCGGGCAAAGACGAAGGTGTAGCCGTTAGCTGTTGGTTAAAACTAGGTGTAGCCGATTTGCTCACGACTCTTAGGTGTAGCCGGCTAAAACTAGGTCTAGCCTTCTCTGTGTTTCTACTTAGAGGAGAGTAATTTATGGGGTATTTCTGTTGTGTGTTAAAAATAACCTCGAAATTTAACGCCCACGTACCGCTGTGCTTCGCGCTCTCCTTATGATTTAACCTATACAGGGTGTCCGGGAAGTCATGGATAACCTTTTAACTGTCGATAGGCCACATTGGGATCTACAAATAAAAAAATTATGACCTTAGTAAAAGTCTTATGGTTTCCGAGTTTTTTGATGTTTTATGCAATTTTGGAAAATTTCTACCTTTGATCAGTTTTTTTTATGCCATTTCTATAAATGAGATTTTTTTCGATTACGGTTTTTTTTATTTTAATCTTGAATCATCCTGCTATCGATTGGATACAAGAAAATTACAGATATCCTCTATCAAACACCTAAAATTTAGGTCCAGACTTAAAATTTTCACCTACAATTTTTTTTCACCTTACTTTTGATCGGCCCTGGTGAAAAAAAAATTACAACATGGAGTGTGCAAATTTTTTTAAAAACTACTTCATTTCATAAGGATTTTGAAATGGTATAAAAATTAATAACTTTTTCTTTTAAACTCTTGTTACTACAATTTTAATCCAAAAGGGTAATTTTGGCAAGTGTTTGAAATAAAGTTGTTATAGCAAAACATGTTTATTTTTAGGTGTGTGGAGGTAAATAGCATGTAAATAAAATTAATTCATTGTTTTTTATTACAGAAAGTATTCAAAATGGCGGCCTTCGGTTATTATGCACATTCGGCACAATCTGATGAATGATCTTTTGATTCGGCGTGCATAACCCGCATTGCTGATTTGTTCGGCGGCTGAATTGATTCTCTCTTGCAGCTGGTGTATGGACGTTATGGGAGTTGCATAAACCAGATCCTTCAGAGCGCCCCAGTAAAAAAATCCAAGGGATTGAGATCCGGAGATCTGGGTGGCCACAAAATTGGTCCTAAGCGCCCGATCCAGCGTCACGGGTTTTGTTCACTTAAGTGCTGCCGTACATCACGGGCGTAGTGAGCTGGGCACCCGTCGTTTTGGTACCACATTCCTTGCCTGGTTGCCAGCGGCACTTCTAACAGTACCTCGAATAAATCATTTTAGAGAAATTCCAAGTAGTTGTCACCATTTAGTGTAGCTGGTAATGTGGTGGTAACATGTGGTCCAATTATTTGCCCATTTATGACTGCCCAGTGATGCAAATTGTGTGAATTGTGTAAATTTACACAATTTGCATCACTGGGCAGTCATAAATGGGCAAATAATTACACCACATGTATTACCAGCTACACTAAATGGTGAGAACTACTTGGAATTTCTCCAAAATGATTTATTCGAGCTACTGTTAGAAGTGCCGCTGGCAACCAGGCAAGGAATGTGGTACCAAACGACGGGTGCCCAGCTCACTACGCCCGTGATGTACGGCAGCACTTAAATGAAATATACCCGCGACGCTGGATCGGGCGCTTAGGACCAACTTTGTAGCCACCCAGATCTCCGAATCTCAATCCCTTGGATTTTTTTACTGAGGCACTCTGAAGGACCTGGTTTATGCAACTCTCATAACGTCCATACAGCAGCTGCAAGAGAGAATCAATTCAGCCGCCGAACAAATCAGCAATGCGGGCTATGCACGCCGAATCAAAAGATCATTCATCAATGGTGCCGAATCTGCATTAGAGCCGTAGGCCGCCATTTTGAACACCTGCTGTAATTAAAAACAATGAATTAATTTTATTTACATGCTATTTACCTCCACACATCTAAAAATAAACATGTTTTGCTATTACAACTTTATTTCAAACACTTGCCAAAAAATACCCTTTTGGATTAAAATTGTAATAACAAGAGTTTAAAAGAAAAAGTTATTAATTTTTATACCATTTCAAAATCCTTATGAAATGAAGTAGTTTTTAAAATAATTTGCACACTCCATGTTGTAATTTTTTTTTTCACCAGGGCCGATCAAAAGTAAGGTGAAAAAAAATTGTAGGTGAAAATTTTAAGTCTGGACCTAAATTTTAGGTGTTTGATAAAGGATATCTGTGATTTTCTTGTAAACAATCGATAGCAGGATGATTCAAGATTAAAACAAAAAAAACCGTAATCGAAAAAAATCTCATTTATAGAAATGGCATAAAAAAACCGATCAAAGGTAGAAATTTTCCAAAATTGCATAAAACATCAAAAAACTCGGAAACCATAAGACTTTTACTAAGGTCATAATTTTTTATTTGTAGATCCCAATGTGGCCTATCGACAGATAAAAGGTTATCCATGACTTCCCGGACGCGATATTAGAAATGCCTGTGAGGTACAGACACTGCCTGCTCTGTACCGCTCTGGGTTTTTCTAATTAATAATGCCGAAAAAAGCCTGTGTGTTTCAGAGCACCGCTTGCTCTGTATCGCGCGGGGTTTTTCAACTTAAAATTTAATAATATCACCATAAAAAGCCTGTAGAACACAGACACCTTGCGCTGTGATCCACAGTGATTTTCTAAATATAAATACCCTGAGCTATACAGACGCGTAAGGGACTAAGTGTCGTGAAACTTGGATATTTAAACTAAAATATTAAATCTATCTTATCAAAAGAACTTTTAACTCGTTAAAAAAATATGGGATGAAATTTATTTTTGGTAGGTCCTTTTAGAAAAAAATCCCCAAAGAACAGCTGTTTTTATCGTAATTTGCAAAATTTCTCAAAAACGGCACAATCTAACTTTTCATCATTTTTCATCAAGGGAAAGGAAATGAAAATACCCTAACATAAGTAATTTTAATTGAGAGTTTTACAAAAATAGTTATTTTTATAAAAGAAAAGTATTTTGTTAGTTTTTCGCAAATTCCGAGCGCGATAACTAACAGCCGAACGTTATTTCATTTTTTTTATTTCGTTTGATAATACCTACAGTCAACAGCACATCAGATTTAGACTAAAAGGTACTTGACCTTATGACCGCCTTTATGCCGTACGTAATCAAAGCTGTTTTACAGTTCAACTGTTTAACTTAACGTGCTGTCTTGTATACCCACATCAAAGAGTACTTTTGTAATATAGGAAATAAAGAATCTTGCTGGCTAATTCTGTTAACAAGAACATTATAATCACTGATATAAATGTGTTTTTTGTTTCTTAAGGCGCCCTACTACCCACTACTAGCGCCACCAATACATTTATTTTTATTACTCGTAAACAAAGTCAAAATTTAAAAAAGCTAAAATCATGCCCTCTTAAATTGTCTCATATATTTTTCGAATAACTCTTCAACAGTTTCAATTCTTTTTGTAATTTAAAAAATCCATTTTAGCTCAAAGTGGCTAATTTTGGCAAGAACGGATTTCAAAACTTACTAAAAGTATGAAAACTGTTGAAGAGTTATTTAAAAAAAATATGTATAGACCATTTAGGAGGCCACGATCTTAGCTTTTTTTTAATATTTACCTGGTTTACGAGTAATAAAAATAAATGTATTGGCGGCGCTAGAGTAGGTGCTACGGTGCCTGTATGTATTTTTAATATGTATTTTTGTCTTTTTTGTAATATTCTTTATTTATAACAAAAATATCGATGAAAAAAGAATAAATCGAAATGAAAAACACATTTAGTATCACATTTATATTATGTCAGATTAGTGATACTATAAAACGTAACTAGGTATTATTTATTAATCATCCAAGAAACGTTCTTAGGAACTAAAGTCTGCTATATTTTAATCCAGGTTAAAAAAACTATCTGTGTGCCTTTCATCCCAATCCATCCCATTAAGCATAGCCAGCCATTTTTAACCGACTTCAAAAATTTGAAAAGGAGGAGGTTATCTATTCGTCGCGTATATTTCTTTTTTTTTTATATGTATGTACACCGATTACTCGAAGACGGCTGAACCGATTGAAATGATTTAAACGCTATAACATCAGGGTTTATTTCAAGTTGGTCTCATTTTTTGAAATGTTGAAATCGGTTCAGTAGTTTTCAAGTAATCTTGAAAATACTGTCGTTTTCTTTACCATTTTATATGAATTCAGACGGATTTTCAACCATTACTTTTTTGTTTATGAACCGATTTAGATGTCTTTTTTTGTTTAAAAGAAAACACCTTAAGGATGATATTATATTAATTTCATTGGTATTGGACTTTGGATTTTGAAGATACACGAGGGAACTCCTCAAAATCAAGTAGGAACTGAATAATGATTGAAATATTGGGAGGTTTATTACAATCAAAAACAAGTTAAGTAGGTACCTATCTATTGTCAAGAACGTTCTGGACTAGAGTTGAACTGCGAAGGCCCAACGGAACTCCTGTGGAAATTGAGTTACTCGGGGCACGGTATACCATTGAAAAATGTGAAACATTAAAACGTTTTATTTAAAAAATCATCGCTTACATACCTACCACAAAAAAGTTTAAAATAAAAAAGCTTTTTAAAAAAAGAAAAACCTCCTTCAAAAACCTTAAAAACAGAGCTCTATAAAAAGCAAGAAATAATGTTCGAATCGATTAATTACAACACGTCTATTGAAGTCGGGTAGGACTTTTAGAATATAAACAAAACAATAAGTAAAAAAATTACTTCCAGCTCCACCCGACTTCAATAGACGTGTTGTAATTAATTGATTTGAACATTATTTCTTGCTTTTTATAGAGCTCTGTTTTTAAGGTTTTTGAAGGAGGTTTTTCTTTTTTTAAAAAGCTTTTTTTATGGGTTTGAGAGAAAAAACATTTTAAGATTTAAAATAAATTAATATTACTAGTAGGATAAACTAAAAAATTATACCACTTTTTTTTTTCTCTTTATTTTATTTAGGAACTTTGTTTTAAAAAAAAAACATTTCAGTTCCATCGAACCAGAACAATACAAACAGTATACGTACAGAGTCAGTGCATAATTTTATAATCGTATCCTTATTGTTTGTACTATGATACCACTTTGTTAAAAAAAATATCGCTAGTATGACTAGAAATCACTATTTTAATATTCTACATTACATACATTACCTAAACATATAGAAGGAATACTTTAACCACAACTGTAATTTTCTGAATTGTCTGTGTTCCACAGGCTTTTTAGGGTGACATTATTTAATTTATAGTCGAAAAACCCCGCGCGCTACAGAGCAAGCGATGCTCTGAAACACACAGGCTTTTTCGACATTATTTTTTAGAAAAACCCAGAGCGGTACAGAGCAGGTAGTGTCTGTACCCCACAGGCATTTCTAATATCGCTTCCCGGACACCCTGTATATTCGGGACCTACAGGAGTAAAGCAGATCGATCACATCTAGTTTTAGCCAACAGTTATCGGCTACACCTAGTTTTTGCCGATTAAATCTAGGTTTAGCCGCAATTCGGGTATTAGCCGTGACATAGCAATTCGAAATCAAACTTAGTTAACTATTTTAGAAAAATAATTAAATATAGCTCTAACAAATAAGTCAACTGATAAGTAACTAAACATTTTGAAATTATTAAGTAGATAAATTGAACTGAAAATCAAGCTAAGAATCTGAACAATTTAGTAAGAATTCCGATACTCCTTTGAGTAGTTGATAAATTAGACTCCGAGCTCAACATTGTTAATTAAGCCTTTATTTAGCCGTAATGCCCGTAATAGTATTACTCGCCTCGAAACAACATTGTACAACGTTGCAGGCTAAACTGAATTAAATTCAAGAACAGCCGTTCATTTTATTATTTTTGCTATTAGTTAGTTATAATAGCAAAATAACAGATAGTAAAATGAACGAAAACTCGCTCGCAAATGGTCGCTATACGAAAGATATCTACCTTCAGTGGCGAAGGGTCCATACAAGCCGATTCCCATCGGCTTACCTTTGGAAATCCCACCCTAATGATTCATTATGCAAATCATAACATTTTTCATGATTTTTGTAGAGCGGCTTACCTTCGCCATAATTTCACCCCTCGCCACTGATAGGTATGTATTTGATTGAATCAGGCGTCACTTGGCGGAAGTCCCAAACCATTTTGAAAAAGAAGAAAAGTGCAGGGTGTGTTGCTGTGCTAAATGCAGGTATTGTGCACTGATATTTTGTGGTGTGCATATTTTTGCGGACGGGCGGGCGGTGCATCTTGCATATATTGTTTGCGGAAGTAAGCTTTAAGCTACATAATATATTTCTTCTTTTTTCAAAACGAAAGATACATATTGTTAATTTTAATGATAACTTGATTTAATAAAACGACATATAATATATTTAAATAGCGATTTAAGTTTTAAAGGACGTATGACAACTGTTAAAAACATGTCAATAACTTTCTCTTTTGAGAATCCTTTTGGATTAGGCAGCGTTTTCGATGAAAACTCCACTGAGAAAGGAATAATAAGTATACGGAAAACTTCGAGGTAGGCGGCACTTTTTCCGACACTTCCAACAATTATCGTTATATTTCAACCAATGTACACAAAACCTTGACAAATTATAGCTAAACCTTCTTCATAAATCACTCCAGCTACAGCTGGTGAAAGTCGCATGAAAATCCGTACAGTAGATTTTGAGCTTATCGCAAACAGACAGACAGACATACAGACGCAGTGGAGGACTTTTTTATATAAATAGTGATGTTTTAAATACAAAATATTAAAGAATATTGTAAAATATGTTTTGTTGTAGATATACAACTACTTACATAATATACAACTACTACTACTTAGACAAAAATAAATAATATTTTTTATCATTTATGTTATTAATTAATAACAACAATAATTATTTATTGCAATATTATTAATAATTTTACTGAAAATGTACTATGTAGTTAATTGTAACCAAAAAAGCTAAATTTCAAAGGTATTATTTATATATGTATCCAGAAAAGCCTGATATTTTCCAAGGCCGGCCGGAATCCTAACAGGGACCCAAAAAGCCATAAATGCTGATGCCTGGTAACCCTAATTTGACCGGACTTTCAAAGGCCGTGGGTTCGATTCCCGTCCGAGAATTGATCTAGTGCGAGTCGTATTTTTGTATAAGTTTTACAAAATAGCATTTAATACAGCAACAACTATCCCGTCTGAGGTGCTACGGGTGAGTCGATTTTTTTAATGTTATATTATTAACTTATATCATTGTAAATGCCTACAATCTGAAAATTCAATAGCTATCAACTTCTTTATCGAAAATTTACCAACTTTTCAACTTTTCCAATTATTTCAGTATACAAAGCTTTTTGTGAACTTCGACTTAACTGACTCCAATGATTAGGTACTTAATCTATTTAAGCCTCATTCACTCTTCGCAGCCGATTGCTTAGAAAGTATAACAAGTCTCTAGATTCTCATCTCATCATAACTTGGGTATAAGTTTAATTATTATAGTTACAAGGTCTCCTAACTAGTTTTGGTAACTCATTTCTACATTAAGGTCTTAATTAAAGTTGTAGCAACAATGAGTCTATTGAGTTGGTCTGCTTCATTATGTGCTGATGGAGAATTATGGTGTAATCACGCTTAATCTGGTTTTAGAACAATAAAGGTGCTTGCACATTAGTCTGACGTTACGTGTTAGCACGCCTGTCAGATGACATCGGTTTTCATATGTATGAACTAGAAGCACAATTATCATTTAAGACCTCCATATAAAATACGGCGTGTTAACACGTATTATGGGCAATAGCGTCACTTAACCACTACTCCTCAGGTAAAAATCGCTTGCACACAACGCGTCACATCACATCATACGTTCTGTTAGGCTGGCCCCAGACCTACCGGTTTCATTTCTTTGCTTTGCTGTTCCACTATGGATCGCCGGCCAAGAGGCTCATTTTCAATCTGTCGCATATTTTGACCGATAGCCATTAGTTTGGTGTTATCAAATATCGTCGTCTGGGTTGCGATGCGAAGTTTTAGTTTTAGTTTTAAAAAAAAGCTGCTGTTTCATACAAAAATTAATAACGAAATTATCAAAATGTATATAACAGTTCATTTTTTTTCGCGATTTCAGATTTGGTCGCATAGTAAAAGTTGTTCAGTTTTATTATGGTCCCTATCTACCATATTCAGCTTTATAAGGCTTTACCAAAGATCGGAGTCCATGTTCAGGGTGGTATATCTCCTAAAAGCTTCCGACTTCGCAATCCAGGCGATGATATTTGATAACACCAAGCTAATGACTATCTTGCCAATTGTGTCTAGTCCCAAAATGCGATAGATTGAAAATTACCCTGGTTGGCCGGCGGTTTTTCAAGCAAGGTAGCACAGCAAAGCAAAGAAATGAAACCGGTAGGTCTGGGGCCAGCCTTAGTGCAGGGGCGATAAGCGCGCACGCGAATTATGTTGCTAACTGGTTAAGCGACGCTGTTGCCAGACGTCAGACAAATGTGCCAGCACCTTTAGGGCTCTTTCAATTTAGACGGTTTGAGTCTCAAGAGGGTTTCTACCAGAGAATAAACTAGATGAGAGGAGGGTATACATCTTTAACAACCAATCAGAAATATAAGAATTTTTTAATGTCTTTTAATAATCAGATATTATTATTATTGACACGTCGATTGCCACTGCTAACGAGTATGAGTATACTAGACAAAAATAAAAAGTAGTATTTTTATTAGCCCCACAATTAGCAGTAGCTAGTACGAGCGTGCATACTCGTATGGCAGCCAACGTGTTAAGAAAGTTTTGTTAGGTCGAATTTTGAGTAGAAAAATCGCAAATATTTTAAGCATAAGCATTTAATCTTAATATTATGAAAATAGTTCTTCAATATCTCAAATGATATTTAAAAAATATATTAGTAAGAAGACTTGTGTACAAATTCCGTAAAATGTTGTACGAAGCAAATCATTAAAACTTTGAACTGCTATATCTGTGTCTTTTTTTTTAAATCAAAATATGTTTGAACATAACAGAATAACTAATAATTAAAATTAAAATTTAGAATCATAGAATCTTAACAAAACTAAAAAAATATTTTTTTGTAAACGAAATTGAAACGTTAACGATTTAGCGTTGGTTTTATCGTTGAAAATTAACGCGATAGGGTTTCATAGGATAGCAGTGCCGTCATATTACGGCCGTAATATAGCGGCGGTGAATGTTGTCTATGTAAACAATATGGCGACACCGTAACGTCAGAAACCGCGCCGTATCATTTACATAGACAACGTTCAACGCCGCTAAATTACGGCCGTAATATGACGGCACCGTCATCCTGGGAAACCCTAGCTTTAGGCTTTAGGTCATATACAATGTACCTAGTCTAGAACGTGAGCACCGGGGAGGTAATAAATAAAATCTTATTTGTTATAGCTCGGTCAATGATGTCAAATTATAAATTTTTAATAGTATATTTTGAATATTAGTAAGGTTATTTTTATTACAAAATGAACAAAGGTAGACCCATTTCGGTCTTTTCTTTGAGCCTAATTTAAACAAATTATTTTATAAGGACTTTAGAAGGCATTATTATGATTAATCAGTTAATTAAATTATTCGTTATGTAATACGTTATTGTATTCTCTCTATAATCGATTCTGATAGTGAATTTAATCTGTGCAGTCAGTAAAACTGTCAAGTGAAAAAGTCGTGTTCGCTTTTGGTGCCTTTTTGGGTTCTCTGTTCGGTTTTTCGTAAAATTATGACGAAAAATGTTCTAAGTCTATGAATTATGATATTAAAAGTATATTGTTGTAATTAATTATACCTAGTTCTAAAGTTTATGGTGTTTGTTTTACTTCCTGAGCAACAATTTTAGCTCGAACTAACATAATAATATACATAACAATATTGTTAAAACAACAAAAGGAAAGCGGAAATTCTAAAGCTGTCAATTTTCTCTATGAGATATTTTTGTAGCACTAACATTAAAAAAATATTTATTACAGTGAAAACAACTTTTTCAATTTTAGTATCTAAAAAGTTTTAAAATATTATCTAACGTAATATGAGGTTGTTTATACGTAGGCACACTGGACCTGTCCCGACTGATTTATTGTATAAGAAAACAACATAATTAGTCAATATTCGCTGAACCTTTTAATTTCCCTTAAGTCGTCTAATTTTAGTATAATGAAATCTTCAGAATTAGATATTATTCAGCAAACAAAAGACCAGATACTTGTTTAGATTTTTATTGAATTTTGATATATGAACCGTGTGTATCCAAGTTAAATTTTTTGTCACAAAATAATAACATACAACAATTTTCTTTAAATTTCTCAAAATGACTTAAAAAGCTTTCGGTATTCGAAGGCCCAGTTTAGTGTCACCTCGAAATGACAGTAAAGACGTGGGTTGACATCGGTTTCTTCGGAGCCACGCCTGCGTTGTGTTGATAAAGGCTTACTATGTATTAGATACAGCTTATTGAGTATTTTCCCGACAATTTACATAAACCAACAAATAAAACCCTTGTCCTACCCAAATGAGATTTGAGAATTGATTCCCACGATATCAGAGAGATCGAAACTTTATTAAACATTTCTTAAGTAATGGAAATCTTGAAACACAAAGATTATCATAGGAACTAGGCGCAAAATATGGTGTTTAAAGTTGGTGCCTGCAGTAAAGATAGATTACCTTATTACGAAAACTGGCAAATTACTGAAAGTTGGCATCGTATAAGACGGTGAAAGAAAATAATATGTTATTTGAAAGAACTTATCTGTCAAAGCCGAGCCGGCCGCATGAGGCCGGCAATTTGTTTACGTTTTCTTCTTTTGTTCTCTATCTTCTCTGGTGCTAATTATTTTTAGGGGGGGTATACGGCCGGCGCAGAAGGGTACAACAAAGTTAATTACAAAAGAACTACAGCTTCTGAAATGAACTTCTTTAATTAATAGTTTTATTTCTTAGTAGTTAATTTAAGTAGTAAAACAACGATAAAGTTACTGGTCTGCTCCACTCCATCTACCTGGCGCTGCGGACAAGGCACTGCAATAACGAAAAAGATTTACTCAAACTCACGCAAAGGACTATTTCTAAGAACAATACAAACAGTCGGAGAAATATTTGTTTAATTTTGTCTTTATTACTCACAACGGAGAAACTATCTTTTTTGTAAATATTTATTGCGATATTTTTTCTGAATCCGTTCCTCGATTCATAAAAAGACTACTAATCAGTATCTGTGATCTATGTTTTTCTTTACAATATTGCTATCTACTAGCTTCCCTCAGAATAAAATAAAATGAAATAAAATATTTTTAACATGAAGAAGTATGCACCAAAGAAGATGAGGCATATTTGTGATATTTTGAAATTAAAACTTAGGTATATTATAATAATGTCGCAGGATAATCTCTTGATATTGGCCTAGTTCAAAGTATTTTTAGAAGTATTTTTAGAGTTGCGAAAAGGGTCTCATTTGAACGGCATAGTATAAGGTACGAAGGGGTTGGCATGTCTGAAAGACAAAATCCTCGGTTATTTATCTAGATTTAAAAAAAAACCGGACAAACCAGATCAATTCCAAAATCTTAGGACGATTACAAAGGACCGGATAATTGGATTCTAAGAAAATAGTCCAAGCAATTTTTAGGACAATTGAAAAAATCCAGCTTATCTTAGGTAAGTCGCGAAATGGCCTTCGATAGATAAGGAGGAATGGCCACAACTCGGGTCATTATGTTGCCCCAATGAGGAATGGTGGGCACCATAGAAATAGAATGCCAGCGAAATTTTTTCTTAGTCTATGGTGGGCACTAACGATTGCAATGCATAGCCGAGACTGACGTATAATGCCCGGGATACATGAGGCTAGTTCTTCAAGCTAGGATAGCAAGCTAGTTCTCTTCTAAACTATCCTGGCTTGCTGACCTGGCTTGAAACTAGCATCGCCGGCCACATGAAGCTAGTACACAAGCCAGGATAGGAAAATCAGTGCTACTAGCCTAAAAATAGAACTCCATCCTATTAAAAACTGTCCTGGCTTGTAAACTAGCTTATTAGCTTACTAGCTGAGATGAAGCTAGTTTTGTCTACATGAAGCCAGAAGTACTAGCTTGCTAGCTTACTGACACTAGCTTGCTATCCTAGCTTGAAAAACTAGCCTCGTGTATCCCGGGCATAAGGGACTCGAAATAACAAATTTTTGGTCACGCATCTGAAGCTTCTATTCATTAAATAACATTAAATTCCATCAAAGCATTTTCATATAAGTATCTACCTAGTGAATTTAGTTTTAAATTGAAAACTAACTCTTGGAACGGTGTTAGACAGTTTCAGTAATAAATGGCAAAGCAACCTTTAAATATCTTAAGAGGAAGTTGGAACGAAATCCCATCTTAAACTTATTTTCTACTGTAAACTGTGCAGTTAAGAAAATGTCAGAACGGTTTACGTGACTTCCCGGTTGAAAGCGAAATGACGTTAATTATTCAACCTGCTCGGTCTTTAACGAGTTTCAGAGAAATATTTAGGTATCGTATATTTCATAAATTATGACTATTGAAAACATATTTTTAATATTTTTAATAGGAATATAAAATATTATTGTGCATTTTGATATTATTGCCCATGCGAGCGCAAAGCGTCTGTTTTAGCTTGGGCAAAAATGCTTTCGTATGTTCGTCCGGTTGTCCGTTTGTTCTCCTCTACTTCTACAGGTCGCATTTCTTAACCGATTCTCGTGAAAATTTGTGAGCAGGTTTGGTAATTATAGTCCATCCAGTTATTTGAGTATTTTCTAAATCGAGTTCTACAGCTCACTGACCTACTAGTTAATATCGATAGTTTGGACAAGCAAAACGTTAGCTCTCATATATTATACTGCTGTTAAAATAATTCGTACAATTTTATTTGTAAGTATTGCGTTGCTATTTAATTTAGGTAATTTGTAATAAAAACTGACTGAAAGCTCTTGTAGGCAATTATTACTGAAATAACGGACAAAAAATCAATCTTCAACTTGATTGGCAATATATTTTGTTAATAACGCTAAAAGCTACAAACGAGGCCTCTTACTTAGCTACTTTCAAATAAGTCCATTTAAGTCATCCATTTGACGGGCGGCAAAAAAACAAAATTTTCCTATTTAGCGATCCCTCAAAGAAAGCTTTGATCTCGAAAAATTACTTAGAAGAATTGTTTATTTCGGGTCGGTGCTCTTGCTTTTTAACGGCATAGGTAGTATTATTACAAGTAATTTAGAATAAAAACAATAAGAGTGATTTGCTTTCCGTAAATGGAGTTCCATTGTGAGGGGGGGAAAGCTGGTGAATGTTTGTGCGGCTCAAACAATGAGTCCGCAATTTGCGGTGACGACGTTCGCTTTGTTGATGGGAATCAAACCTAAACAAAATACAGCTTTAGCCCAGCAACGGAATTATTTGTCCCGGAGTATTTGTATTTGTAGTTATTCCATAGCACACCAGTTTCATCTTATGCGCGTTTTCAACCTCGCTCAAACTCACGCTTCGCTGGGGTGCAAAGTACAAAGCCATTTTATCGAGAAGACGATAGTTGATTGTAATAATAAAAATATCTATAGAAGAGGCAACATTTTGCTTGAAAGATTGGCAATTACCAACATTAATTCAATTTCATTGTATTCGCTAAGATCAATCTGTTTCTGGTTTGACCTTTTCTCAAACACTAAGAAAACTAAATAATAGTGACCAATGAGGTCGATCTATAACTTATCAAAGTCTCGAGCAAGAAGCATTTCCCACAAACACTATCCAATTTAGTAAATGGACGATTTTATCGTTGTTGTAGTGACAGTTCTATAAAAGAAAAGTGTGTTTCCGCCAAATGAATGAGCACCGTTCATTGGTCGGCGTGGGGCGATGATTGTGTGAACAATATAGTTAGATACCTAAGGTATGTGTTTGAAATATTTGTATTAAAGGAACACGTTTTATAGGTATTTAATGGTCAGTGGAGCAAAAGACAATTACGGCCTTGTATATAACGACGAATTTACAAAGTCATTTAGTTTTTATAATTTATTTCATTTCTAAAGGTAACTCACTTATGGTAAGGAAACCAGAAAATACAATGGTATATGTGCCACAAACACACAATATAGAAGAGAGATTTCTTAGGTGACCCAGTCAGAGATGGAACCTAGGACTTGAGAGATAATGACACTATATAAACCGGTATACAATGCACTTGGTCAAAATAAGTTTAAGTATATTTTGAAAACTGTACTCTATAATATAATGCTGATTTCTATACCTTTAGTTTGTAGTTTTTTTGATCCATTTGGTGTGAAATTTTACATTTCTGCCAAAGAAACATGGGTGGAAAACGACAAAAATTTACTTACCTATACTAATAGAATGTTTTAGCTATCTACTCAGTATGGGAGGACCAACATTGTTTCTTTGACAAAAATCTTTAGTGTTTTGGTAGACCACTCACCTTGAGGGATTAAAACAACTACAAAATAACGGTGTATAATGATACTATTTTGTAAGTATTTTTTTAAGTAGGTACACCAACTTTAATTATAATCAATTGTTTGTAATTATTTAGACGAAAAGAAGTTTCTTGATATTTATTCCGAGAAAGAAGCCGTAGAACAGAACTGCATTAAAAAGTGAACAACTGTACGGATGGACATGAATTGCTTTCGTTGGCAGCTTCATAACTTTCCTTAGATTTTTAATGTACTTATTATGTGAATTTCATTTAAGACTTGAAAATGATATAATTAATTTGCAAGCTTATTTATATTTGAAAATAAATGCTTATGCATGAATATGTGTGGTTTCGGTCGATCTTTCCTTCGTCTCCTGCAATTCTCTTCGAATCATGGTCAATGACTGAAATAATTACTTAAAATTCTCCGTCATATTGTTAGGTCCCACATAAGTACCTACATAGTAAGTGGAAACGGGTATTTGCACTCTCTTAAAAAAACATGACACACTGAAGACAAAGCGATCCCTGGGCCGTCGTAAAACAGTCGCACTATTCACGATTAAGGTGCCTCCAGGTGCCGTTTCATTTTGATGAACGCGAGCTCCATACCTACGAGATAGTTCTCAATGATACAATATCATGATAGTACTACGAGTACTATTATTTTATTATTAACATTATCATTTTGCAATTTACAATGCATAAAAAGAGCACACACACACACACACCATCAGCCATTTTAATGTTCTCACTATTATACGCACAGATCATACAGTCTAATACTACAAACGTACCTTAAGGATCGAAAAGGAGGTTGGGCCACAACCCACCAATCGAGCCCAGTGTGGATTGGTGGGGTGGGTGTTAACGACTTCAAATGCAGTCGTGCCATCTGTGGTCGTGCTTTCCGAAGCACGTAGGAGTTTGAGATAAAACATTTTTGTTCACTCATCCTAATACCGACCCATAAATTGCTTAAGTTTTGTGCCACCGAGCTCCACTCGATATGTAACTTAAAAAATATACATTTTAAAGTGATCGTACAATAGTAAAAAAAAATACTATTTACTGTTCAATAATTTAACAGGTAAAACGTTCAGAAAATCTTATAAGTTTTCTTAAACAATTTCTTATTTATTGAAAAATAAAGAAAAAACATTTATTAGCACTTATTGATAATTTAAAAGTAATTACCATTCAGCTGGAAATAACAAGGTTCCCGTACCAAACACAACTTTAACCCCACGTTTTTGTAAAAGTCCGTTTTTTGTGACTGCAGACATTCTATAATTAATTACACGTCGTGTAATTTATGCCTCATCTATCTTATCGTCCCACACCGCCGAGAACAGGCTTTTGTGAATGGAAGAAACATTAATACCGATATTATAATGAGCGAAAAGTAGGTCCCAAGATATTTCATCAAGTGTCGAGAAAGATTTCACATTAATCCTAAACGATGACAGTATAATAATAAAAGTTCTTGAACACCAATGTAAATAAAGGAAGACATGAATGGACAAGGTGATATGTCCCAAAAATCTGATTTCGAGAAAATTGAGTTTAAAGTATCGAAAATAGTTTTGCATATATAAGATACTTCAAAACATATCAAGTTTATTTATACAAAAATGCTATCTTGCGTAAACCATTTTTTTTTATTTTATAAAAGGAAAGAAAAAAATAATTGAATACTTTATTTTACGCTTCCGCAAAATAAAATTGTAATATTTAAGAAAATTAAGTCTAAAAGAAACAAGTTCCAGAAAAAAAAACCGGCCAAGTGCAAGTCGGACTCAAAAAATCACGTTTGTTGTATGGCAGCCCACCTCAAATATTTATTTTATTCTGTTTTTAGTATTTGTTATTATAGTGGCAACAAAAATACATCATCTGTGAAAATTTCAACTATCTGCCTGTTGTCGTTATTAATATCGAGCCTAAATCGCCAAAAAAATCAAGTTTGTCAATGTCACATAATTAGCTGTCTTTTCCACTGTATAGGTAGAAAAGTAAACTTTTTATTGACTTCTTAACAAATGTTAAGTAAGTGCCCATACCACATTCATCCAACATTGAATTTTAAAAAACGCCTTCATCCATTATGTCTTCAAATGTTAAGCGACATTTTCGAAATTGCGCAATTGCGCTTCTACAATAATCTTGAATTGGCTTAAACCTCCCCCACATTACAACCCACGTGATTTCATTTTATCTAATTGAAAATATTGCGACCGAACGAAGCTGCGTTGGGCAATTACAGTAACGTTCTATTCGTGTCAGCGGCTTGCGCCGTATTAGTTTAACTTTGTACGATTTCCGGGAGCCAGGAAACCCAATTAGCAATATCATCCGGCCTGAGAGTGTAACGAGAGAGGCAATAAACGCCGCAGCAGTTAACATGTTGCAAATTACTGTTAAGTTTACTTAAAATCCTTGCTTAACAGTAACCTTATGGAGGCGTAGCGGCGATGGCTTGCAATCCACACGCGCGCACGCAGTTTTGGTCTGTCTGTCGTTAGCAGCGCGACGACATGGCAGTGCGACGACATGACATTGCGGCGCACATCATTCGAAATATTCGAATGGACTGAGCTTTTTTTCTTCGTTTTTTTGCTTCCTACGACTGGGGCTACTGGGTGCACGCAGCGCAGTGCTTTCGTTACGGTCTCCCATGCGTGATGCGCTTCTAATGAGCTACTAATTTGTGAATGTGGTCTTAAAATGCAAGTAGGTACTCAACCTGACATAATAAAAAATACATTTAATATGTATCTAGATCTACGGTACACTTAAATATAAAATTAAAATAGAGGTGGATGAAAAACAAATTGTCAAGATTAAGACCCAGTTGTGTCGTACTCAGAGGTTTATCCCTTAACCTGACTGGATAAGCCGGAGACAAGAACGTGACGCCGAAGCAAATTCCGGCGGATACCTACATTTTTTGTCCCCCAGAATATGAACACAAGACGGCTATTTGTAATCCAACATAACATTTCTTATGAAACGCTTTATGAATAAAGTAAATAAACTCGTAATTGCTATTTGAGATAGGTGTTTGTTCTCCTTACGTCCTCTCTCGTTATTATAACAGATTCTTTCAAAATATTTGTTGTTTACATTAGGTTCCTACGTTTGATTAGAAATATTACTGAGGATATGGCAGCCATTACACACGTCAATCTGGTTCAATCTGATCAAAACCACAGATTGATGGAATTTGATGCGGTTGGTTTGCGACGTTACACGGTCAATCCAGCGAGATCTGGATCACAGTAGATCTTGGTAGATTGACAATCTACCACGATCCACGGTGGTCTTTGGCAGGGTTGCCAACATTTTGCATTAATTTTCGCGTGATATCGATCGATGACCTGAGTGGTGCAGTATTCAACATGCCAGTCTACCGCGCAAGAGATCCTGGGTTCGATTCCCGGACGTAATTGAAATGATGAATTTTAATTTCTGTGACGGTCTGCGTATAATAAGTACCTATCTATTTCGAAAAGTAAGTAAGTACCTAGTAAAATCTGTTGTCTAGCACCCATTTTATGCCTTGATTAGTTAGGGTTAGATGAATATCGATATTTAATTTTACACGTACAGGTGTGTAAAATTTCATCAAAATCAGTTCAGCCTTCTGAAGCTGAACTGATTTGGATGAAATTTGGCACTCAGTTCATAGCTTGGTAATATCGTATTATAAATTTTAATACGATTTTTTATAAATTCACGGCCGGAAAGAAAGTTAAAATAAATATGGGTTTTATTTTTTATAAATTTCCCAAATGTACTACAAATTAGTTTCAATGTTTAAAATAATTAAAATGCCTAGGGTACCTTTGATCGAGATAAAAAATATAAGTTTTAATCCAGACTATAAACTGTTTGCCAAATTTCATCCAAATCAGTTCAGCTTTCATAAAAAACAAATATACAGACGAAGAGAGAACCTCCTCTTTTTTTGAAGTCGGTTAAAAACATCAGATCGCAGTAGATTGTGCTAGATTGTCAGTCTACCATGGTAAATTGACAATCTACCACAATATGCTTGCATCGGATCGCGGTAGATCTTGGTAGATTGTCAATCTACCACAATCTACTGCGATCCGATGCAAGCATATTGTGGTAGATTGTCAATCTACCATGGTAGACTGACAATCTAGCACAATCTAATGCAATCCGATGTTTTTAACCGACTTCAAAAAAAGAGGAGGTTGTTTTTCTGTTCGTCTGTATGTTTTTTTTTTGTTTTTTTTTTCAAATGTCCATCCGGATGTAGTCGCGGGCGGAAGCTAGTTAAAAATAAATATGGGCTATATTTTTATAAATTTCCCAAAAGTATTACAAATTAGTTTCAATGTTTAAAATAATTAAAATGCCTAGGGTACCTTTGATCGAGATGAAAAATATAAGTTTTAATCCAGACTATAAACTGTTTGCCAAATTTCATCCAAATCAGTTCAGCTTTCATAAAAAACAAATATACAGACGAACAGAGAACCTCCTCTTTTTTTGAAGTCGGTTAAAAACATCGGATTGCAGTAGATTGTGCTAGATTGTCAGTCTACCATGGTAGATTGACAATCTACCAAGATCTACTGCGATCCGATGTTTTAACCGACTTCAAAAAAGAGGAGGTTGTTTTTCTGTTCGTCTGTATGTTTTTTTTTGTTTTTTTTTCAAATGTCCATCTGGATGTAGTCGCGGGCAGAAGCTAGTTAAAAATAAATATGGGCTATGTTTTTATAAATTTCCCAAAAGTACTACAAATTAGTTTCAATGTTTAAAATAATTAAAATGCCTAGGGTACCTTTGATCGAGATGAAAAATATAAGTTTTAATCCAGACTATAAACTGTTTGCCAAATTTCATCCAAATCAGTTCAGCTTTCATAAAAAACAAATATACAGACGAACAGAGAACCTCCTCTTTTTTTGAAGTCGGTTAAAAACATCGGATTGCAGTAGATTGTGCTAGATTGTCAGTCTACCATGGTAGATTGACAATCTACCAAGATCTACTGCGATCCGATGTTTTAACCGACTTCAAAAAAAGAGGAGGTTGTTTTTCTGTTCGTCTGTATGTTTTTTTTTGTTTTTTTTCAAATGTCCATCCGGATGTAGTCGCGGGCGGAAGCTAGTTAAAAATAAATATGGGCTATGTTTTTATAAATTTCCCAAAAGTACTACAAATTAGTTTCAATGTTTAAAATAATTAAAATGCCTAGGGTACCTTTGATCGAGATGAAAAATATAAGTTTTAATCCAGACTATAAACTGTTTGCCAAATTTCATCCAAATCAGTTCAGCTTTCATAAAAAACAAATATACAGACGAACAGAGAACCTCCTCTTTTTTTGAAGTCGGTTAAAAACATCGGATTGCAGTAGATTGTGCTAGATTGTCAGTCTACCATGGTAGATTGACAATCTACCAAGATCTACTGCGATCCGATGTTTTAACCGACTTCAAAAAAAGAGGAGGTTGTTTTTCTGTTCGTCTGTATGTTTTTTTTTGTTTTTTTTCAAATGTCCATCCGGATGTAGTCGCGGGCGGAAGCTAGTTAAAAATAAATATGGGCTATGTTTTTATAAATTTCCCAAAAGTACTACAAATTAGTTTCAATGTTTAAAATAATTAAAATGCCTAGGGTACCTTTGATCGAGATGAAAAATATAAGTTTTAATCCAGACTATAAACTGTTTGCCAAATTTCATCCAAATCAGTTCAGCTTTCATAAAAAACAAATATACAGACGAACAGAGAACCTCCTCTTTTTTTGAAGTCGGTTAAAAACATCGGATTGCAGTAGATTGTGCTAGATTGTCAGTCTACCATGGTAGATTGACAATCTACCAAGATCTACTGCGATCCGATGTTTTAACCGACTTCAAAAAAGAGGAGGTTGTTTTTCTGTTCGTCTGTATGTTTTTTTTTGTTTTTTTTCAAATGTCCATCCGGATGTAGTCGCGGGCAGAAGCTAGTTAAAAATAAATATGGGCTATGTTTTTATAAATTTCCCAAAAGTACTACAAATTAGTTTCAATGTTTAAAATAATTAAAATGCCTAGGGTACCTTTGATCGAGATGAAAAATATAAGTTTTAATCCAGACTATAAACTGTTTGCCAAATTTCATCCAAATCAGTTCAGCTTTCATAAAAAACAAATATACAGACGAACAGAGAACCTCCTCTTTTTTTGAAGTCGGTTAAAAACATCGGATTGCAGTAGATTGTGCTAGATTGTCAGTCTACCATGGTAGATTGACAATCTACCAAGATCTACTGCGATCCGATGTTTTAACCGACTTCAAAAAAAGAGGAGGTTGTTTTTCTGTTCGTCTGTATGTTTTTTTTTGTTTTTTTTTCAAATGTCCATCCGGATGTAGTCGCGGGCGGAAGCTATTTAAAAATAAATAAGGGCTATATTTTTATAAATTTCCCAAAAGTACTACAAATTAGTTTCAATGTTTAAAATAATTAAAATGCCTAGGGTACCTTTGATCGAGATGAAAAATATAAGTTTTAATCCAGACTATAAACTGTTTGCCAAATTTCATCCAAATCAGTTCAGCTTTCATAAAAAACAAATATACAGACGAACAGAGAACCTCCTCTTTTTTTGAAGTCGGTTAAAAACATCGGATTGCAGTAGATTGTGCTAGATTGTCAGTCTACCATGGTAGATTGACAATCTACCAAGATCTACTGCGATCCGATGTTTTAACCGACTTCAAAAAAAGAGGAGGTTGATTTTCTGTTCGTCTGTATGTTTTTTTTTGTTTTTTTTCAAATGTCCATCCGGATGTAGTCGCGGGCGGAAGCTAGTTAAAAATAAATATGGGCTATATTTTTATAAATTTCCCAAAAGTACTACAAATTAGTTTCAATGTTTAAAATAATTAAAATGCCTAGGGTACCTTTGATCGAGATGAAAAATATAAGTTTTAATCCAGACTATAAACTGTTTGCCAAATTTCATCCAAATCAGTTCAGCTTTCATAAAAAACAAATATACAGACGAACAGAGAACCTCCTCTTTTTTTGAAGTCGGTTAAAAACATCGGATTGCAGTAGATTGTGCTAGATTGTCAGTCTACCATGGTAGATTGACAATCTACCAAGATCTACTGCGATCCGATGCAAGCATATTGTGGTAGATTGTCAATCTACCATGGTAGACTGACAATCTAGCACAATCTACTGCGATCCGATGTTTTAACCGACTTCAAAAAAAGAGGAGGTTGTTTTTCTGTTCGTCTGTATGTTTTTTTTTGGGTATTTTTCAAATGACCATCCGGATGTAGTCGCGGGCGGAAGCTAGTTAAAAATAAATATGGGCTATATTTTTATAAATTTCCCAAAAGTACTACAAATTAGTTTCAATGTTTAAAATAATTAAAATGCCTAGGGTACCTTTGATCGAGATGAAAAATATAAGTTTTTATCCAGACTATAAACTGTTTGCCAAATTTCATCCAAATCAGTTCAGCTTTCATAAAAAACAAATATACAGACGAACAGAGGACCTCCTCTTTTTTTGAAGTCGGTTAAAAACATCGGATTGCAGTAGATTGTGCTAGATTGTTTTTTAATGATTTTTCGAATGTCCACCCACGTGGATGTAGTCGCGGGCGGAAGCTAGTTAAAAATAAATGTGTACTACATTTTTATAAATATCCCAAAAGTAAGTACTATAATGTTTAAATGTTTTGAAAATAATACTTATACCTCGAAAAAAAGGTGCCAACCCTAAGCCAGACCAAGCCAGATTGACGTAGATTGACAATCCAGCACATTCTGATCACGCCAGATCGCGCCAGACCGCGCCAGATTGAAACAGATCGCGAACAACGTTACACAATCAATCTCTGTCAATCTTTGTCAGTCTGGCGCGGTCTGGCGTGATCAGATTGTGTGTGTAATGGGTGCCTATGACTATGAAGAAGTACCTAATGGTACTTCTTCATTTAATTTGTTTATTAGAAAATGGGAAATACGAATGTTCTGACAAAATTACTTTGTCATTTTGGTCACTTTGGTCAAGAAACTTTAGTTGTAGGGACTTGGAACCCCTGGAACTTGTCCAGTTTTTGTGTAAATTATCAATTTATAAAATTACTGGAATAACCAAAATTGAATCGATAATCATACTACCTACTCAAAATTATCACAATTTTATAAAAACACAAGATTATGACGTATTAACTTAAAATCTACGCGTTCCCTAGAAAAGAGGTTTTTATAGGTAGACAGGTAGACAACCAAGTGATTCATCAAATTGAATTAAAAAAATATTACCTTATAAATATATGTAATACTAGCTGATGCCCGCGACTTCGTACGCGTGGACTGTGACTTCGGCGAATGCATATAAATAAACTAATGTAGTTACATAAGAAAATACTTGTAGAAGTTAAGAAATAAATAATAATAAAGCGTTATGGTTCTGCATCAGGTGTTCCAGATCTTCATTCTGAACAACTTTTGCAAAGATGTCATTTTTATATTTTGTAAAGTTTAGCTGGACCATTATGGTTCTGCAACAGGTGTTTCGGATCTTCGATTTTTATACCTCAACAAACAATGCTCATCAGGCTGAACAACTTTTGCAATAATGTCATTTTTATATTTTGTATAGTTTAGCTGGACCATTATGGTTCTGTATCAGATGTTCCAGATCTTCGATTTTCATACCTCATAAAAAAGGATCATTAGGCTTTACAACTTTTGCAAAGATGTCATTTTTATATTTTGTATGCAGTTTTTTATTTTTTTTTAAATGGCGGAGATATGTTAAAAAATCGGATTGCAGTCCGCTTTCCAGCTCTGCCTGTTCTTCTCTACAGGTCGCATTTCTCAACCGGTTCTCATGAAATTTTTTAATGTCAAGCAAGTTTTTTGAAATTTTTCAAAATGGCGGAGATATGTTTAAAAAACCGATTTCAGTCCGGCTTTCCAGCGCTGTCTGTTCTTCTCTACAGGTTGGCTGAATATTTTTTATAGGTAGAAATAAGCTCCCTTATTAATAGAAAAAGTTTCAGAATTTTTGGTTGCGTAAAATAAAAAAAAAAATTAACCCTCTTTGAATTCCCAAATATACAAAAGTAACAGCAGAATGGAAATTATACCTTTGCCACCACCACAAAATGGTATTAAAAAAAAGTTTCAAGTTCAAAGTTTTGACATATTGACATTTGTCATAGTCAAAATGTCAAAACTTTTTATTTTTTATTCTTGTTGTTGTTGTGGCAGGTGGTAGCAAAGGTATAATCTCCATTCTGCGTTACTTTTACACATTTGTAAAGTCGAAGAGACTTTAATTTTTTATAATTTTTCTACGCAACGGAAAATTCTGAAACTTTTTACTATTACTAAGGGAGCTTATTCCTACCAATAAAAAATATTCAGCCAATTTGATTTTTTTCAGACATTCCCCATTCTCAACCGATCCTGGTGAAATTTTGTGAGCAAGTTTGATAAATATACAGAATGTTTTTGTCGTGGCAGTTTTTTAAATATTTTTTAAATGAAGGAGATATGTCAGAAAAAATATTTCAGTCCGGCTTTCTAGCTGTTTCCGCCTCTACAGGTGGCATTTCTCAACCGATTCTGGTTTTTTGTGGGCAGGTTCGATAATTATCTAGAATTGTTTAGTCGAGTCAGTTTTTCCAAATTTATCTAAAAAAATATTCCCCCATATCGAAAAATGAACTAAATTAGAAGAACCATCTCGTTGCGAATACTCCAAATAATACCAAACAGCACTTAGTTACTGTGTGCTTTGAAAACCTAATGGCAAAATTTTATTTTTGTACAATTTGAGCCAGTTTTTATCGCAAGGTCTACAGCTCACGGAGCCACTAGTCTTATAGTGTTAATCCATAAATGGCTTCGTATGCATATAAGAGAAATGAAATATACTATATGGAACTATTAAAAACAATTGCATTTGTCGTTATAACATCAATAAACATTACATTTTCAAATTTGCTGAAAGTGGGTTCTGGGTGATCCTTCCCAGGGGCACGGCCCTGTGCCACCCACCGCGTCGCAGGTTGCGGATAGCGAAACGGCTTCCAGATATGGAAGCTAGCTACTTCGGTAGTCGCGGACAATAGGGCAATCCGGTTGGAGGGGTGCTGGGAATGCTCATGGCTGAACATTCTCTATAAAATAGCACTAAACCCAATGACAACGGATGATAGTGGCGAGTATGGGCCGCCACTTAAATCTAAGCTCGGACCCGGGGAGATCAACCTCGTTAACTGCGGTACAGTAATTGATCTAGGAGAAGTCAACTCTGATACTAAATGGCACCTGCTGCCTTGCAGGGAGATGTTGGTTCATCAAAGGCTAGGGCGTCAACCGAAATTATGACGTGTTGTACCTTGGGAAAGTGCAGCACTATTTTCCCAAACCCTTTCTATGAAATGTCTGATAATAGTGAGAATGTTCTGTCATGCGATCCGGCTAACGCCCGGCGCTCTCCGGTACCCGGGCCGGAGAGTGTGAAATCTGCTACCGAAGACACTGCGAGGGTGGATCACCAGGCCCCCGTAGCTGTTAATGCTACTGGAAATAAGAAATTAGTTCAGCAAGCTTTTCATCCAAGCTTATTTATAACTCGACCAAGAAGCGCTTCACTCGGAAACATTACTGTTCATAAAACTACTAGTGATCCAGCAGTCCCAACTGAAGATAGTATGGAAATACAAGAAAAAGCAGGACCTCCCGACTGGCAAAAAGTACCCACTATAAGGAATCCAAAAAAGAAGAGGAAGTTTTCCAATACTCATTCACCCGAATCTGTACAAACAGAGAACAGATACACTGGATTACCAGTAGACCAAATCAATGTAGATGACCAAACAAAGCGGAAAGTCAGTAAACCTCCACCAATTATATTATATGGTGTCGAAGACATAAATAAATTGACCACTCTCCTAGAAGAAGAAATTGATAGAAATCAGTTCACATACAAAATTGTTAATAAAAATCAACTCCGTATAAATTGTGAAACTGTAGAAATATACAAAAAACTTATTACAATAGTAAGAGAAAATGGTCTCATAGGTCACACGTTCAACAGGAAAGACAACAGACATTACAGGCTGGTGATCAGAAATCTACATCACACCACTCCACACCTGGAAATCAAGGAAGCATTTGAAGAGACAGGAAACCAAATAGTCGGAGAAATTATCAACGCAAGATCTGGCCCAGAGAAAAGACCAACCTCAACATTCTTTGTAGACCTAGTAGCGGGACCAAACAACAAAGCTGCAAAAGAAATCAAATACATCTACCACCACAGGGTTACAATAGAAGATCCCAAAAAAAGCAAAACAATAGTTCAGTGCCAGCGCTGTCAGCAGTATGGTCACTCAAAGAATTATTGCATGAGGCCATTCCGCTGCGTCAAATGGGGACAATCACATAAAACAAGTGACTGTCGAAAGACTGACCGATCTACACCAGCAACGTGTGCCCTATGCCAAGGGCCCCATCCTGCAAACTACAAGGGATGCGAAGTCTATAAGGAGATACTAGATCGAAAAAAACGCAAACAAACTACAACTATGCCCTCACTGAATCAAATCTCCTCTCAATCCAAAAGAAATGTAGGTGAAAACCCCACACTACCAATACACAAAGATACACAAAATCTAGAAACGAGGAACATGAGTTACTCTGATACAGTAAAGAACAATAATCGAGATATACCTAAACCAAACCGAAATATGTCAAATCATAAAGAGTCGACTACAAACCTAACACTAGAAGAGATGTTCATAAAACAGTCTGAAAAAATTGACTTGATGCTACAACAAATGAGTACCCTACTCGGCCTCATAACAACCATAGTCCAGAAGTTAAGTTTAAGTCCTTAAAGATATATATAGATATATTATAGCTACATGGAACATAAATGGACTATCACCCAACAAAAGCGAAGTCGAGGCCCTACTACATTTACATGACCTTGACATTCTGCTTATATCGGAAACACATTTTACTTGTAATAGTCTTATTAGGATAAAAGACTACTCTATCTATAGTACCAATCACCCTGACGGCACTGCGCATGGTGGCACTGAAGTAATTATCAAATCTTCTATAAAACATCATGAATTGCTTCACTTCAAAACTGAAGCCATACAGGCAACAACGGTCACAGTTCAGGACAAACACTGTGATATCAACATCTCTTCCGTTTACTGTCCACCAAAGCACAGAATATCTGAAGCCCAGTTCACAACATACCTGAATTCAATGGGAAATAGGTTCATAGCTGGTGGAGATTGGAATTGTAAGCACACCATGTGGGGATCGAGACTGATCTCGACCAGGGGCAGAGAACTTAAAAAAAGTGTTGATACAAACCACCTGACTCCTATTGCGACATCTGAACCAACGCACTGGCCTACAGATCCGAATAAGCTCCCGGACCTCTTAGACTTTTTCATAACAAAAGGAGTATCCAGACTTTTTTTCAAAATAGAATCATGCTTAGATGGATCGTCGAATCACACTCCAGTTATTTTAACTATCAGTGTCCATGTTTTGGAAAAAACATCTCCTCCAAAACTATACAATAAAGGTACGGACTGGAATCGATTCCGTGAAATCATACAAGAAGAACTAGATCTGAAAATTTCTTTAAAAACTAGTGATGATATTGAAAATGCTACCATAAAATTTACTCAAACAATCCAAAAAGCATCATGGACCAGTACCTCAGAATCAAGGCGGACTACCCCCAGGCACAAAACTGTTCCTATAGATATACGTCACAAAATCTTGGAAAAGAGGAGACTTCGTCGAGTATGGCATACGAGTAGACACTCGTCCGATAAAACTGCATTTAACAAGGCAGCAAGAGAATTGCGAGATCTCATCCAGGAAACAGAGAATGCTACCACACGATCCCAAATTGAAAACTTAACAGCCACTAAATCAACGAATTATTCATTGTGGAGAGTGTGTAAAACTCCGATCACACCTAAACCTCCAATTCGCTTGCAAGACAATACATGGGCTCGTACTCAACAAGAAAAAGCGGATGCATTCGCAAATCATCTTGCTTCAGTATTCAAACCCAATGATGGTGATGAAGAAACGGACGACCTATCCATGAATGAAGCTCTCCAACAAGATTTTCAACTAGACCTACCAGTAAAACCGACAACGCCTCGAGAAATTAAATCTCTAATAAAAAACATGGAGGAAAAAAAGCACCAGGATTTGACCTAATAGATAAAAAGGTGCTAAATGAACTGCCACGAAAAGGAATAGTATTTCTCACTGTACTGTTCAATGGTGTCTTGAGAACAGGATATTTTCCAGCTGCATGGAAGATATCGCAAATCATAATGATAGCAAAAGCTGGCAAATCACCGCATGACATGACGTCGTACCGTCCAATTAGCCTATTACCGCTTATATCTAAACTGTTTGAAAAAATGCTGCTGATAAGAATACTTCAAATACTCTCAGAAAAAGCTATAATTCCAGATCATCAGTTTGGATTTAGAAAAGAACACGGAACCATAGAGCAAGTCCACAGGGTATGCAAATTCATTAGAGACACCTTTGAACGTAAAGAATATTGCTCTGCAGTTTTCTTGGACGTGCAGCAAGCATTTGACAAAGTATGGCACAAGGGTCTCCTGTATAAAATCAAAACGCTCCTTCCACACACTTTCTATCCAATACTGTCATCATATCTCAATAACAGACTCTTCCAAGTTAAGGAAAATGATTGCACCTCCACTTTTCATGAAATCCTTGCAGGAGTGCCACAAGGATCAGTACTTGGACCAATTTTATACACTATCTTTACATCAGACCTACCTGAAACTGCGGGAACAACTGTGGCTACATTTGCAGATGATACTGCCATTTTAGCAACCAGAACAAGTAGCGAGGAAGCCTCTAAGCTCTTACAAAAAAGTCTCGACAATGTCGACCAATGGCTAAGAAAATGGAAAATCAAGGCAAGCCCATCAAAGTCGATCCACATAACATTCACACTTCGAAAAGATAACTGCCCTGAAGTGAGATTGGGTTGCAACCCTCTACCAACCAGTGAATCAGTCAAATACCTGGGTATTCACTTAGATCGTCGTCTTACCTGGGCCAAGCACATTCAAACAAAAAGAGACGAAATAAACCTCAAGTACCGAGGAATGTACTGGTTGCTCGGAAGAAACTCAAAGTTGTCTGTGGACAATAAGTTACTCCTGTATAATGCCATCCTGAAACCCATATGGACCTATGGACTTCAATTGTGGGGTTCGGCTAGTGATTCCAATGTCAACAAAATTCAAAGAGCACAGAATTATATCCTAAAACAGATCTCAGATTCTCCTTGGTTTATTCGCAACTCAGAAGTTCACCAACATCTCCATATCAACACTGTCAGGGATGAAATCTCGAGGATATTTGACAAATACAAAAATAGGCTAGACAATCACCCAAATGAACTAGCAAAACAGCTGACATTGCCGGATTGTATGAGACGCCTGAAAAGGCGCAAACTACCAGATATGTAAAACTCGGCTAAGACTAATTCAAGAATGAGTGGGCTCTCGATGGAGCGCCTTGCTCTACATGTCATTCTTTACAACAAATCTGCTCATAGTCCAGGAGACTGATTGCATGATAAAATTTATAAAAAAAAAAAAAAAAAAATTTGCTGAAAGTAAGATATTTTGAACAAATACTGGTATGGATATTTGTCAGGTATTTTTCTTCCAACGGAAAACTACTGATCTTATTGTACCATTTCTACCCAAAGGAAAATCTAGATGACTGGCAGGAGTCTTTCTAGGCTTTTTTGTAGAGACTGAGGAATTAGGCGAATTGGGTGTAAGTACTGCTTTAGCTCTGATAGGTATGCCAAGAAGGTTAGAAAGATGACTACTTTTGGATTTAGAGTTTTTAGCTTTTGCGTGTTCAGAAACTGCGAGTTTCAAATCGAACAAAGGCATGTATTGGTCTGAATTGATTCGGCGTCAAAGTGACCAAGCATTATCAATGCCCAAGTCTACAATATGGAATTAAAATTAAGCTGCCATCACCAGGAATAACATTAATTAATATGCTTTGAAGGTACATGGAAGCGTGAATGATAAATTTCTGGAATAAGCGAAAAGTAACCCTGAATGCATATGAAGCCACATATGGCAGATGGGAAAAAACACATACAAAAAAAGCTAGATAGTGACATAAGCAATAAATTTTAATATATTAGAAGTTATGAAGGATGCAGTATTTTTTATACATATTTTACTTACTTTTTTGTATTTTATTTTGAAACCGAAAAGATGCACTTTTCTAACAGCAGCCGATTGAGCTTGATTTGAGCTTTTTCGTCCACATATGGCTTAGTATGCGGTAAAGGGTTAAAATTGAAAACAAACTACCCACTTACCAAAAATTCCATAATTCCCATAGCTGCTGGTATCGCAAGGATAAACAAAAACGCTAAATCCAGCCCTCGTATTGTTTGCAATTATTGGGCAGCGTAAATCATACATAAATGGTGGTGTTTTTGTGCTCTTGTGCGCCACTAAAGGCACAGGCGTCCGTTATCACCAAATGAAGGTTTGTGGCCCCAATAAAATACTGTTGCATTGTGCCTTGCGTGAGTAAGCTATTGTCAGCATCTAAATAGATATCGCGGGATAAAATGCAAATCCAGTAACGGCTATCTCCATGCATAGGGCTTCCAGAATAGATGTGTAGATTTACGTAAAATTCGAATGGGAACTTCTTTTTTACACGACTGCCCAAAGCAAAAAGAGTGTATATGTGTTTAGGGTTCATGTATGTTTGTGGGTATGTGAGTTTCTTTATTCCACCATAACTTCTAAATGCCTGAACTGATTTGGATAAATGGGGTATCGTTAGAATCCTTACAGCATCCCGAGTGAGACTGGCTATATTTTTTTTAGAAAAAATAAATATGGCGACTGTGCGAAGCCATTTTCAAATGTGAAAAATAAAAAAAAATTCTTCTATTATTACAATATGGGCATCAAATGAAAGGCCTTGATGAGCACATTCTAAAACTATATAATATGTCACTAAAATGTGTGAAATAAAAATAAATAAATTTAAAAAATATAAAAAACACGACTGCCCTGGCAAGAACGAACTAAAAAGTAAAATAAAACAACAAGTGTCATTGCAGTCGGGGGACCTCTTTGATCAAAAATTGTTCAATAATAAGGTCCCCCGACTGCTATGACACTTGTTGTTTTACTTTTTAGTTCGTTCTTGCCAGGGCAGTCGTGTTTTTTATATTTTTTAAATTTATTTATTTTTCTTAATTTCTCATCTAACTCGTACTTTTAGCTTAACATTATTTGCAAGCACTTTGCGGCGTAGACGCAAACTATTACAAAATAAAAGTATGTTGATTTATTAGAGATTTTCTAATGGAAAACTGCATCATTAAATGCTTAAAAAAGGTATTTAATTATTTATTTTTCGTTTGAGATCACAGAATGAGAATAGATATAAGTACTAACAAAACACCAACCGGCTATGAGTTTCCGATTTTATGTTTCGTCAGTTATAAATACATAAGTATTACATTAGTAAGGGAATGTGTGCTATTAAAACTAAACCGGTAAATTGACAATCTGACATTTGAGAGCAATGAAATCGACTTAACTAAGGTTTCTTCAACCTTTTTAGCACGGAATCAATTTCATGTAATAGTCCAGGAGCCACCAATCCTGAAAGCTCCGTGACACGGATTCTAATATTTTTAATAAAAAAATAAAAGTTAACGTTTAGACGAACAAGATTTGCTTGGTCGGCGTGGATTTGATTCGCCGGAAATATTTTAATTAAATTATTTATTATTAAATTTCCATATTTTTTTTTCGTTATCACGGATTTTGATCAATTTTATATAGAATTTTGTGTGAAATATTATGTTCGTCTAAACGTTAACTTTTATTTTTTATTAAAAATATTAGAATCCGTGAGCACGGAGCTTTCAGGATTGGTGGCTCCTCGCCTATAAAGAACTAAAAAATGACAGAAATAACTTGAAAGAACAGAAACCTAGTCGGGATGCAGCTTTTCTTTCGCTTACACTTTACACTACACAAAATAACAAAAGACTGTATGAAAAATTTCTAATATTCTCTTCCACCTAATATGGTATTTACACGAGTCGACTTGGCAGGCGACTTTAGTCAATTAGCGATTCGACAATCCCTTGTAAAACCTAATCGCCACCTCATTGAAATTATAGGCTTGCGATGTCGGTAAAAAGCGCTGGGGGCCTACAACGAGCTCTTATAGCAATGTCTTTTAGGTCTTACATTGACTTTTCGTACCACGACGTCCTATAAAGAAGGTTGTTTCTACCTCAAATTTCTTAGCAATTTTGTTGCGATCATCTTTAACTTGTTCACTCTTTGTCAAAAAATATCTAAGGTTGCCAACTTAGCGCAAGTTTAAGTAAGTTACTACTTATTTTTTACAAGTTCTATGACATTTTTTTCTGGAAGAAACTAAATAATTACTCACAAATCATATTTTCTTTGTTCTGCATACAGGTAGTAATTACTCAAGTAAATAATAACATGAACTTTTAGAGTTAATGGTGTAGACAACGAGTGCCCAGAATTTGAATAGTTTACACAACCGGCCTTTCTATTGTCTAATTTCAAAATCTATCGCAATCGCTTTCAGGACGTAATACATTGATGCTTCTTTTTGGCACAAATAAAAACTTACCAAAGAAATGCAGCAATGTGTCACATCCATCTGTCAAATGAAAGCGATTGCGATAGATTTTTGAAATTAGACAATTAGCCCCTGGATTTGACCGGCTATCCTGATACATAAGAATAAGTTTTATTTATTCTTATGCATGATATCCGAATGGCTGGTCATTTTGAAGTCCCTTTATTTTGTTTCAAAGTTTAGCAATTATTTGTCTGTAGGTAAATCGTAAATGGTAGCAAATAGGGAGCAACTTTTGGTCTCCAGCCTGACGTGAATCGATACAGACAACCAGCCATTCTAACGCTTACAGAAATCCGTCCCATTCTTATACCTAACATTAACATTCTTCCCATAATCGTAAGCGTTAATACGTCTAAGTAAGTCTATCTAAGTATAAAGTGTTTTCGATACTTATTTTGTAACTACCCATGAAAAAGAAAAATAACATAGTAGATTATTGTTAGCAACCCTAAGCATACATTTTAATACGTCAAATCTAGCGATCCTTTGGCGATCATAAAAGTGACAGGCAGGATGGAATCAAAATTATTAAGGCGTGTAGACACGAACGAACAAGAGCATGATGAACACGAACATTTCCGAATATTTATTTGGTTCGCACAGTCACCAACAGAACTTGTAAAGGTAACTTGTAGTGCATGGAACTTATTGACATTTTAAACTGATCAGAAGTATTTGGTCACCTTGTCTGCTATGATATACTGATGGCAACTGTCCGTGTAAACATAAATCTCAGACTCCCAAGTCCTTTAGAGATAGAGTTAGGAGGCATTTCCTTTCCTCTTCTTCTGATTGACCATTTATTTATTTTCTCCTTTATTTTAATTGTATTTATCTTTAGGTATAACTATTGTTTGTATTCATACAACACACTTGTTCTTCCTTTTTTTATCATTGCACCCACTCCCCTATATTTCATTTTTTCTATTTATTTTACACCCAATGGTTGCCTGGAAGAGATTGCTGATTGGCAATAAGACCGCCTCTTCTATACTTTCTTCTTTGTATTTTTGTCCCCTTTTCTGTAATATTTCTACTTGTGTGCAATAAAGCGTAATTTATTATTATTTTTAAATAAATTATCAGACTGAACATGAACACTATAAATACAACACTTTCACACTGAACAACAAAATATTTTAGAAGATTTTTGACGCACACTGTGGAGGCACTCGTGATGAGGAAGTCTTGATGATGAAAATTATTAATGCAAAATGTAATGTGTTATAATGACAAAGCAATAACAGCTTGTTTAAACCAGCCTTTTTCAAAACGATCTTTTTTCCAGCGATGTTGATATGAGCTCTACATAGATTCGTACCATGACATTTCTGTCAAACAAACTATGATAATATAACAACCTTATATTATTCCCGCAAAGTACTGGGAAAGAACGAATAATTTTACTAATAATTTGTCTATACCTTGCTTAGATATAGGAAAAAATACGCTATGTTGTGATTATTTATTCTGTGGTTTCAACAATAGCCATGAACAAAGAGGTACCTACCTACTTATGTCATGCGTAGCGTAAATATGTCACTCGTCTCGTGATCAAAAAAATATTTACTTAAACACTAAACAGCTATAATCCTTCGATTGATATAATTTATAACCACGTATTAATAATTTATTGATAAATCAACCATACACATGATATCTTGAAAGTGGACAATTTAATACTTTTGCAGTAAACAGGATAGGATTCTACTCCAAAGAGCTGAATATCGTCACAACGTCTTTTAAGTTCATGTAAGTAAATTGGAGTATTATATTTATTGTTTTATGGTCTTAAAAGCAAGTACCTAGTGTAAATAAGTCGTTTTATACTGAAGTGCTCGTAACCGCTTGATTGAATTATATTAGAGTATCTAACTACCTACTTACATTATTTTTGGTTATTTGCAGGTTTGCCAGGGAATCATACGGTGATAAACCCATAAACGCCATAAGCTTCCGACTTAAAAAGGATAATTTTGTACAACAATACTGTGACAATTTTATTAGATACTTATAGAAAAGATGTTTCATTTTGAAAAGTGAATATCATAAATAAATACCCATATCAAGTAATAAAGTAATCATTTTCTTTGCTCTTATTTATTTTGTACCATTGCGTTAGCTATTGCTAGGCTTAGCAAAAGGGCCGTGACTTTATTTCTATAAATTGGTTTTGTAAAATTTGTAGTTAAGTTTTGTGCATGTTCTACGACAAAAAAATCTAGGGTACCTACCTAAACATAGCTTAGCACTATCATAGGTGGGCGTGCTGTAATTAATGTTGATTTTGTTTATTTAGTAGGGACAACTTGTCTAAGTAATATGTTCCCATTAGAAGATGATTAATAAAAAGGCAATAATACAATACATGTACTGTTTTATTTTAAAAGGAAGTTGTGTAGATTTATAAGAGCACAAGCTCACTCACAGAAAGAAAACTCACGAACAAAATACCAGTAGAATTTGAGATTTTTCATCACAAGCCTCCAATTGTCGCACAGGTTATGAACAAGCTGGTTCTGCTACAAATGAAATCACCCGATGAACAAATAATCATCAAGTTAAAAAATTTCACATTCTGGGCGTAGTTAAATACGACGCCTTTTTCTTCACAGTAAATCTTCGTGATTTCGTACCATTCTTTTGTCATCTAAAAATAATTGTAAAAGATAACTTATTTATAAGTCATATTTTAAAGAAAGTTCACTCAATATGCCTAGAAACATGCATAATGTGCATATTGTGCACTATGAACAATCTACTTTTGGAACATTTTACTTTAAATCATGTTGATTGTGTCGCACAAAAACACCCTTTTTAAGATCGCTGAAAGATCGCTAGATTTGACATAATTGACGTAAAACAAGATCGCTAGTTGTCAAAAAGGCAGCTCATGGTACGGATTTATGGTACGGATTGAGTGAACGAGTTATGAATGATGACATGAAAAAGGGAATTAATTAAATGGGTAACTGGAAATAATTAAAGGCGACTGTAAATGGGATACTTAAATACTAAACTGGACAGCAGTTTATTTTTTGGGCGACAAAATAACTAAACGGGCGACTAACTTACAAAAATACTCAAAATCGGCGACTACATATGGGTGATAAATAATTTAAGTTAGCAGAGAAAACTCTAAATGGGTGACAAAAATACTGAGTGGGCAACTATTATACCAAGTAGGTAACTATTATAACTGATTTAAGCTGCCCAACATGGTATTTTTAACACGTTTTTATTAGCCTGCTTTCTCGTTTGTTTGTTTTTTGTCATATCGGTTAGGATAGTAGTCATCTTTTTTAAATAAAATAAATGCCAAAGGATTATGCCGATTTTTCTATACAAGCTAGGCCATGATGCGCTTTGATGAAATTACCAATATACTATAGTAATTTTATACTGATTGCGTGGGAAGAATGTCATTAAAATATAATGCGGGAGAAAAGAGAAATCTCAATCTCAAGGAGCTGTTTACAGTTATAATTGTTTGACATTTTCCTATTATATGACATTTCAAAGTCAAAGTCAATGAGATATGTATGGTTAATGCGCATCATGGCCCAGAATCCGGCATGATCCTTTTTTATATTTTGTGTACCCTAAGGTTGTCGTCCAAATAGTAATTTGGTCGCCCGTTACCCAATTTGTATTTTAAAGTCACCCATTTTCAATATCTGTAGTCGCCCTCGGTCCTTCACCCACTTAGTATTTCAGTACGCTATGTTCAGTATTTTTGATACCCAAAATGGGAATTTATTGTCACCCAAATAGACGGGAAGGGGGATGGGAGAGGGAGATTGAGAGTGAGAGGGAGAGGAGACATAAATTTGGATTCAATTCTGAACAGGATTGGGGACGGGAACGAGCACAAAGGGGAACTGCACTGCACCTAACGGGGACGGGTCCAAACGGGAACGGGAAAGGGTAAAGAAACGGGATCGGGATATTTATATCTCTCGACCCATTTCTGTTTATTGTAATAAACTAGCTTCCACCCGCGACTTCGTCCGCGTAGATATTAGAGAAAATCATTTGGGAACCTTCAACCAGGACCCGACCAGCCATTTTAACGTGGTTAGGCACCCCACCAAGCCACAGAATAACTAATACCAAGCGAGTAGCTTCGTGCGAGGTCTGCCAAACGCGGCTAACGTCTTGCCTCATGAGGCAGTGCGCTTGGTGTCGACCCGCCTAATCGCGTAAAAACGGCTGGTCTGATCCTGGTTGAAGGTTCCCAAATGTTTTTGTCTAATATCCACGCGGACGAAGTCGCGGGCAGAAACTAGTTATACATAAAGTTTTATTCTAGGTACCTACATATATTTCTTATAAAATGGTATACTATTTACAAAGCATCATTTCTTTGCTTTTTCCAAGCAATATATGTGTAATCATTCGTTCATTCCCAGCACAAAACAAGATTGTTATTTGATGTCGTGGTACGAATTTGAGTGATATCATTTAGAGCTTGTAACAAGCTTGCTGGATATAAGCTTACTTATAAAAAAGGTGGGAGTAGGCCCCCTGATTGACTAAAGTCTCCTACCAAAACGCTCCATGTAAATATACCCCATAACTGCTTATTCAGCGCGAAATGTACGAACGAAATGCAATCAAGGCATTATCTCGTGCTCGTGCGTACAGTTTACCTATACAGGCCACTCTTGGCAGATTAGCATCCAATATGGACTTGACCGATATGCTCGTATTGTGTGGAAGCGTCATCAGTATTCTGATTCTTTTTAATTTCAATGCGTTTGCTCTTGATTCCAATCTAACCTGAGGGCCAAGATGGGATTTACGATGGAGAGCGAGCTTACTAAGAAGGTGCCTATTCCTCCCTGGCAAAAAATTGACGCAAGAGGTCCACTGTTAACTGGTAGGTATACGGTTGCCATCCCAGATCCTTTCCGCCTAACGACCATTGGTTTTTCTCATTAAATGTCCCGCCCATCACCACCAGAATTAGAATTTTACCAATCCAGACTCTTCGAAATAACTTACTTGTGGCTTCTGGTACTTTATATCATTTCGCTCGCTCCAGCATTCAATGTGAATGCGGTCTAAAGCCCGATTTACACATCCATAAGTAAGTAAGTAAGTGAGTAAGTAGAAACCGCGTGTGGACACCGCCCGGCAAGTAAGTAAGCCGGTAAGTAGCAACTTGCCGTAGGATAGGATCGGGTTCTATTTTTTGGACAGGCAAGTAGCGCGCACCCTCCGCCCGCTTCGTCTCCCGCTCCCCGCCAACTTACTTGCCGCCGCGTAAACGGCACTGTCCGCAGGCAAGTAAGTAAGTTCATAAGTTGACATCTGTCGCAGCGGAATGATCTATTCCGTTCTAATACAAAAAACTTATGCCAATGGTATTTGTTTATTATCGTAATTAATTTTCTATTCCGATCGAATACCATTCATAAACAAATCCTTAAACAAGTTAGATGAATAGATTTTGAGCTTCATTTAAATATATTTTTTAGTGATTGTCTCAGTTTCTGTTGGCTACATGAGCGGTTTTTGTATTTTTATGCTTTTAAGCTTGCTTAGACTATAATTGTAGCGTAGGAACACCTGATTTAAAAAGATAATGTTGTTGATGTTTGTGCAGTTAGTACTTGAATTTTTTATTCTTAATGAGTTCCGTTCCGAAGTTCCTGTGGATCTTCATCAGACAATTCTCTGAATAGCTGATAAGTTGCGTTATGAACATTTCTTCTGCTAATCCATTTTCGTTCCTAAATTCGTGTAGGACTTTCGCGTTCAATATTTTTTTGATTTTCGATTTCTCCTAAAATCACACTTATGACTCTTTAACAAAATCACGAAGTTGCTCACGCACTTCACCACAATCCATGGTTGGTCGCAATGTAAATAAAATTATTTATAAAGAGGGTAGCAATATGTCGTCATCCGACGCGCGCGGTCCACTTATGAACTTACTTACTTGCCGAAGTCAATTCACCGTTTGGACGCAACTGTCCGTTTTCCGATTAAGTAGTAAGTAGAAGGACAGTTGAACTTACTTACTTACTTACTTATGGATGTGTAAATCGGCCTTTACGGATATTGTGTATTCGAACGCAGTCGAGTCATATATAGTTCGGATTTACATCGGTGCTTAAGCTCGCCATTATTAGCAATTTCGTATTTGCGTCAACTGTCATTATCATGGAATGAAACGATGAGGTGGCAAGAAAAGCAAGGAATTTGTTCTGCAAATCTGCGATGAAATGATAACGAATTGCTATGTGTTATTAATTATTTATTTCATACAAGTAAGCCTTTTATAATATAGTATTTTGGGAGTGCAAATTCTGTACCTCATTTTTTTTCATAGCCACATACGCAGACCCCAAGCAACGTGGAGAACCAGTCAAACCAGTAGTAATGTATGATTAATAGGACACGAGCAAGTTATGTCCATTAACTACCAATTATATTTCAAATATTATATTTAAAATAATAATGTAATTAATTAATTATATTTTCAATTATTATAGGGACATTAAAAGGAACTGATTATTTTAAGATATAATTTGGAGTACGGAGTTGTAGTGTGCAACTCCGTAGGTACTCCACATTATTAGAATGAGGTATATCGTTCAGTTCAGTTCGAACGACGATTATACTTATTTTAGTCTTTCGTAGTCCTAATTTATTTAAGAATACAATTACCTAATTCTATGCATATTTTCCCTAATTTTGGTGGACGATTAACTTTAGATTCCTAATTCGTAAGTTTTGATTTCATTATAAGTAAGTATTACTTATTTATGTTTTCGTACCTCTACACCGTCATTTTGTAGTCGTTTTAATTAGCTTAAGGGTGTGTTGTACCAATGAAACTAAACATTTTTGCCCAAGAAACATAGGTCGAAAAACGACAAAAAAATTTGGATCTCCCATACTAACTAGACGGCTAAAACATTTTATTAGAATGGGAAAGTCAAATTTTTTTGTCGTTTTTCGACCCATGTTTCTAGGGTAAAAATATTTAGTTCCATTACTAGAATACTCCCTTAATTAAAACGACTACAAAAAAAAATACGGTCAGCATGTAGGTTGGCATGTACTTTCATGCCGCCCAACTACATTAGAGGCACTTAGGTCTGTCTCTAAATCAATTACTGCTTGTCTACGTGCGCTGAAGGCTGGCAACTTTATGACCTGCAGGTGAGTATCCTTTAACTATATTATTAGAAACGATAAGGTATTCCAGTTACGGCACTAATCTGAATGGCACCTCCCGAACGGCACCAAAAGCATTCTAGTTACAGCACCAATGGTGCTGTTCGAAAAGTGAATTGAAATAGTAGATTATACACCAAGGGGATAAAGCACTGTTTTATGTCACGGGCGCTACTTGAATCCTGAACGTAACGAAGGACTCCAAATTTAACTCCCGAGCGCAGCGAGGGTGTTATAAGTTAATTCCCGAGCAAAGCGAGGGAATTAAGATTGAGTCCTGAGTGCAGTGAGGGATTCAAGCGCCCAAGAAAAAAACAGTTTTATCCCGGTGGTGTATACTCTACTTTTCTCACTTTATGCGAGACAATAAAAAACCAGGCTTAGTAGATAGTGTTTGTTACAGCATATTAAAAGTGCAAATTGATATTGGAGACATTAGTCCAATTATGGAAAGATAACGTTTTATTTTTATTTGGTACATTTATCGAGGTTGAGCTAGAGTTTATTTAGTTTTCCATGTGTCAAAATCTTTATAGGCTTTCAGGTATTTTTCCTTTGACTTTTCTGGGAGTAGATTATTGACAATGCCTATGGCATCTAATTTAATAGCTTCTGGAGACAAAATACTTTCATCACTTGAAATTTTTTATTTTTTCTTTGAAATATTTATAGAATCTTCTAAAGCTAGTAGTACTACTAGCTACGGCTATAGCAACTTCTTTCAGCTGGCGTGGCCTACTCGATTTGACAAACAAACGTCTCATGCGAATCTAGTGGGCCACGGCCACGGTCTTCGAAAATCGAGTTGGCCGCGCCCGCTGAGGACACATTCTGTTTAGTGAAATTAGACTTTATGTACATAGCAATAAGAATTATGAAAGTGAAAATCACATTATTGACCAGCGGGTTATAATATAACATTATAACCCGGCTAAAGCCAAAAGATATAATGTCTTGCTTTCGGTAAGGTTTACATGACATATAATTCGGCATTGTCGAGCATGTGGTGTGAAAATATTATTAAAGCATTCTAGTTACGGCACCATTGGTTTAAGTAGAGATGTAGACTAACCACCATCGATTACAGTTCAGTTTTTTATTATATTTTAAGACCTTAAGTTCTCATTAGATCCATTATAGATCTAATGAGAAAAAAAATTCTCACTAGATCCATTGTGGATCTGGCCAATGGATCTACTGAGAATGAAGGATTTGAAGTAGGCATTCTAGTAGCAACTAATAATCATCACTCATACAGTTATTATTATTATTCAGATTATTATTATTTTAGGTCAAACACTAAGGAATGTCTGAAAAAATCAAATTGGCGGAATTATGACCCAATTTTGACATTTTGTGTTCAAACCTATTTAGATATTGTTGGTCAAGAATTTAATATTCATTATGAATATAAATTCTTGGTTGCGTTTGTGGCTAAGGAATAATCAATTGATTATTTATCACCAATTTGCTATTAATCACGTACTTTTACAAAGACGAAGTTATTTTTATTTTTTTACACAACCCATAATTCTGAAACTGGAGTTTATTACTACCTATAATTTTTTTTCAGACATTCCCCATTGGCTCAATTAATATTGCTTATTTGTAATTATGTTCTATGCTGACAGAACTAGGCAACATTATATTTTGCTCAATGCCTGTAAAAATCTCTAATATATTAGAGGCATTTAGTAAAACTGAAATTGAGTTAATTATTTTAATAAAAAAAATACTAGAAAAATCGACTCACCCGTAGCAGCTCAGACGGGGATGCTACGGGTCAGTTGATTTTTTCTAGTTTTTTCTATTAAAATAATTCTCTATTATAATAATATTAATATAAAAACAGCACTGTGAAGGCTTAAAATCTAAAATTTCAATAAAAGTTATCCTTACTAATATTATAAATGCGAAAGTCCGTTTGTTTGTTTATTTGTTTGTTTATTTTTTTTATTTTATTTTATTTATTTGGCTCTTCAACAATGTGTACACCATTACAATTATAATTAAAACACACAAAAAAAGAATATAAGTGACACATTACTTATAGAAAAGCACCACATGCACGAGAAATTGCGTAAAGTACTTAATTAGTTCAGACGGGAATGCGTAACAAACTTAATTAGTTTGTTACGCCTTCCCGTCTTAACTACTGAACCGATCATCATGAAATTTTGCATACACGTTGTCAGAGGTACAGAAAAGGATATAGGGTACCTTTATCCCGAAAAAAAAAATTGTTCCCGAGGGATAGCAAAAAACTTTTCACGCAGACGAAGTCGCGGGCGGCCGCTAGTATTAGATAACGCTAATTTGTCTAACTTTTTAATTTTCTAACTCCATGTGTTATTAATATTAATATTAATATGCCGACAATTTATAACACATACGACCGAAATATCGACGCATTAAACACCTATTATTCAAAATACCGAAAATCCTAAATGTCGATATCCGATAAACCAATCCTGAAAGATCGATTTCTCAAATGACCAATTCTGGCATTTCGCCGGCACGCTCGCTTCGCTCTCTAGGCTCGTGCGTTGTTGGTCGCAATGGAAGTATTATGGAACCTAACGTAGTAAAAATATTTTTACTAAAAACACGTGGTTGGTCTGCTGTTATAGAAAGACCGTCTGGTCTTCTGTCAAGAAAGTCGTAAATTTCTTTCTGTGTGTTATTGTATGACAACAGTTAACTACTATTGTAATGCAACAACCACGTGTTTTAGTAAAAATAATTTTACTTCCGTTTCATGAGATTCTGGCCTACTTCTATCCAATATTTTTGGTGCTATGCTTTATGTGTTTAAGATATCTATATGTGAGCATTGGATATCTAGTTTTTATGGCTATTTTATTGTTATGCTCTCTGTTACGATTGTTGGTTTTACGATCAAACGCGCAATAAAAAGGAATGGTTATGATACGATAGTTATCTCACTCAGGGCCCACTTGTTGTCTAAATATATATAAATAACTAGCTTCTGCCCGCGACTTCGACCGCGTGGATATTAGACGAAATCCTTTTAAGGAACCTTCAACCAGGATCCGGCCAGCCATTTTTACGCGATTAGGCGAGTCCCCATCAAGCGCGCTGTCTCGCGAGGCAAGACATTTGCCGCGTGTGGCGGGCCTCGCACAAGGCTTCCAGTTCCCGTTCCCCTTCCCGCTCCCGCTCCCGTTCCCCGTTCCCGTTCCGTTCCCATCCCGTTTGCGTTCCCGTCCCGTAAACGTCCCGTAACCGTCCCGTACCCCTTCCGTTTCCGTTCCCGTTCCCATCCTGTTCCTGTCCCGTTTCCATCCTGTTCTCGTTCCCGTTCCCGTCCCGTTATATTCCCGTTCCATTCCCGTTCTGTTCACGTTTCGTTCCCGTTCCAATTCCCGTTCCGTTCCCGCTGCGTTCCCGCCCCGTAAACGTCCCCTAACCGTCCCGTACGCCTTACGTTCCCGTTCTTGTTCCCGTTCCGTTCCCGTCCGGTTCTTGTTCCCGTTCCCGTTCCCATACTGTTCTATTCCCGTTCCGTTCCCGTTTCATTCCAGTTTCGTTCCTGTTTCGGTACCGTTCTGTTCCCGTTACGTTCCTGTTTCATTCCCGTTTCGTTTCATTCATTCCGTTTCAATCACCACCCCATAAAACCTCAAGAACGACATCCATATCGATTTTTATGTTATTAACCCCACTTACCCACTAAGGGGTTGATTTTCAAAATCCCAAAATATATATTTAGACGTGCTCCTACGAATTTTAAAGTTGTAATTTCGATTTTGTATTCTTTTTCCATACAAAATTTGAACCCCATTTTTACCCCTTTAGGGGTTAAATCATGTCCACCGTGTTGGACTTCAAAATAAATGTCATTTTTGCAATCGTCATCCCAGAAAACCCCAATAACGACATCTATATCGATTTTTATGTTTACTCGCCCCATTTACCCCCTAAGGGGTTGATTTTCAAAATAACAAAATATGTATTTGCCTATTTATTTTTAGATGTGCTCCTACTAAGTTTAAAGTTGTAATGTCTATTTTATATTATTTTTCCATACAAAATATGAACCCCATTTTCACCCCTTTAGGGGTTAAATCATGTCCACCGTGTTGGACTTCAAAATAAATGTCATTTTTGCAATCGTCATCCCAGAAAACCCCAATAACGACATCTATATCGATTTTTATGTTTACTCGCCCCATTTACCCCCTAAGGGGTTGATTTTTGAAATAACAAAATACATATTTGCCTATTTATTTTTAGATGTGCTCCTACGAAGTTTAAAGTTGTAATGTCTATTTTATATTATTTTTCCATACAAAATTTGGACCCCATTTTCACCCCTTTAGGGGTTAAATCATGTCCACCGTGTTGGACTTCAAAATAAATGTCATTTTTGCAATCGTCATCCCACAAAACCCCGATAACGACATCCATATCTATTTTTAGGTTTTTTTTAACCCTTTTCACCCTCATTTCATCCCCTTTGGAGTTGAAATCCTAACAAAAACAATATACGTTGCTTTAGATTTCTATCTATAAGCCTAAATTATAAATTTAGCGATTTTTACTTCGAAAATGAAGGATTTTATTTAATACACAACTTCATCCCTCTTTTGACCCCTTCGGGGGTAGAATTTTGAAAAACGCTGAGACCCGTATTTATTAGTTTTCAATCGTCAGCCTAAACACAAAATTTGAAGATTCTAGCTTCAAAACTGAGGGAATTTCATACAAACTTTCATCCCTTATTTCATACCCTTAGGGATGGAATTTTCAAAAATCCTTCCTTAGTGGATGCCTACACTGTATAAAGTATCTGTGTGCAAAATTTCAAGTCTCTAGGTCCAGCGGTTTGGGCTGTGCGTTGATAGATCAGTCAGTCAGTCAGTCAGTCAGTCAGTCATTCAGTTTACGATTTTATATATTAAGATACATACAAAAGTCTAAACAATATAGATTATATTTTTGACATTAACGTTACTAAATGGGTCTAGCGATATCGTATCTGTTTGTTTTATAGTAGGCAATAGCGTCTCCAAAATATAACGATCTTTGAAAAAATGAATGAATCTACTTTGTATAAAATATAATTTAAAAAATATCAATACTCTTTCCAATCATATTAATATCTTGAAGAAGGGTAGTTTAGTTTTCAAATAAATAACATCAAAGAAATGTTCAATAGCTTTAGAGTATTTTTCAAAGAAATGCGAAGATTGCGAAGCCTTTAGTATCACATGACGTTGAATTTTATTAAATTCTAGGAAATACTAATAAAAGGAAGTAGTATTAATTTTCTTGGCATACGGAAAAGTCTATATTTATAAAAAGGCTCTTATTGCTTTTTTCATTTTATGCAGCACAGAAATCTATACTTTATCAAAGCATTACTACATACTATTTTATAGGGAAAATACTGTTTTTATTACTCCTAATACATCGGTATTTCTAAGAATCGATAGATACTGGTATATGATTTTAATGAATATCTTTACTTAAAGAAGATTTTTAACCTACGTTTTTTTATTTTAAATACTAGCGGCCGCCCGCGACTTGGTTTGCTTAGACAGTTATTTCTCTGTCCCTCAGGAACAGTAGGTACTTCTTTTCGGGATGAAGGTACTTTTTGTCCGCTACCTTTTGTCCTTTTCTGAACCCATGAGAACGTGTATGCAAAATTTCATGATAATCGCTTCAGTAGTTAAGGCGTAATAAAGAAACTGACTTATTTAGAAAGAATATTATTATCGATTGATATTCAATCAATTATTGATGATTCATATTAATGAAACATGGTTGGCAAAATTAGATTATAAGAAGTGATTTTAGTTAATGATACATTTAAATGAGAAACTACACATAAAACAAAAAAGAGCGATTTATCAAAATTATATACATAATATTTAGTCAGAATACTACAAAATGGGAATTGTCATAGCCTCTCCAAAGTTTTTGCCCCGCAAAATCCGTGGGTATTACACGGGAAATACTTTAGACAGATTCCTTCTGCACTTTTTCCGCGGCGCTGTCGTTCGGACATCTGTTTTCCGGCTAAAGTGGTATAAATAATGGGATTTTGTATAAAAACTGCATTGCATCGTTTGAATTAATTTGTGCTCACTTTAATTATTACACGACTGCCCAAAAAAACAGAGAGTGTAATGTGTTCTGGGTTAAGTATGTATGTTTGTTTGTGGGGATATTTGAGATTGCACCATAACTGAAGTATGGAGTATCGTTAGAATCCTTACATAATCCCGAGTGACACTGGCATATGGCACTGGCTTTTTTTTAAACAATATAGTTAAGTACTTTCAAATGTGAAATTAAAAATTTTTCTTCAATTACTAGGCGTACAAAAGGGAAATCAAATGAAAGGCCTTGATGAGCAAATTCCAAAATTATATAACTTGTGACAAAAATTGTATGAAATAAAAAAATAAAAAAAAACATTAAAACCTCGACTTCCCTGCCAAAAACGACCTAAAAAGTTAAATACCAATGGAAAATGTCCGAAAAAATTTAATTGGCTGAATATTTTTTATAGGAATAAGCTCTATACAAAATAATTAGGAGTAGTCGTGATAAAGTTTGGCCGCATGACGGAAACTGATCTGTAGGCTGTATTGTGGCTGTATTATTGAGCTGGGCCAAACTCAATAATATATTTTTCGCGAAATAAATGGGTTTTTCGTTGCGTTCTGAAGCATTTTTAAGGTTTTTTGTTCATATTTCTGTAAAATTAACTAAATTTTATACAATTTGAGCCTAACTTGAGTAGTCTAGGTCTATTGGTTGCGAAGACAGAGCCAGTCAAATTGTTTTTTTTTCATTTATTTGGAATTAAGGCCTGGAAAGCAATAAGTTGATAATTATTATTCGAATCAATGATGATCAGGGTCTATAACAAAACTGCAGGATCACATAACTTCCAGTCAGTGCTCACTACTCACATTCCAATCTGGCATCGCAATCATTCGGCAGCGAGCCGCGCCGTCCGATCGCAAATCCGGACCGGCAGCAATACGACCCAAATCCGATACTGTGATCCGACTAAAAAGAGTACCGGGCCCTACACACACACAATCTATCATTCGAGATTTGATGACTAGCTATGAGAATGACATCAAGATAGATTCATGAGTTATTTAAAAGATTTCTTTCAACTCTAGTGATGTAAACTTCAAAGAGATTCTAGCGGCTAGCGGCTAAACAGCAATGGTAACCATGCAACGTTGTTGAAAGTGGAGATCTCATGATCATGACATTCATGACCCACCTACAACAGCGTTGTAATGTAAAAGAATAATAATTTTCAAAGCTGATTAGCGACGTCAAGAGTAAAAGAATACAGGAACAATAAAGACGACCGAAAACTTCCCCCGTTAATGCTCCGCTAAATCATGATTAATGTATTTCATGAAATTTTACTCTGTTTAAACTTTGAATAATGACATGCTATGCGTAAGTAAAATATAATGTAGCTGAAAGTACTCGGCGAGTTCATTCCGCATTTTATGAGATAAAATGTACGTGACCCGACGAAACGAGCGTGTTTTAACTTGCCTCATACATAAATAAGTAAGATTGGCGCGGACGTAAAGCACTGGAAATCGTTTTGACCGTTTTAACATTTGAGTTGTTAACTTGATTGTACTACAAATTGCTTGGTTTGGTGCTTAACTTTCATTTTAGCAAGTTCTAAAAACTCGTTACTCGTTTAGTTCGTTCTTGACTTTACTGTCGATACACGAAGTACTCTCTTTTGTCTATTAAGCTTCGCCAGTCCACCTGGTAGAAGGCATTGACGTTTCTGCAAAGTATTGTCGACGTGTCGATAGATCGATTGTAATGACACGGTTCGGTTCGGTTCACCTGTCGAAGTGCTCCATACTGCAATACTGTATATATGTACCACACTATGCCAATGCATAATTTAGTGAATTTAATTTAAAATATTTAAACAATGTCCAACTTACATGTACTTCTTGTTACAGAACTTTTGGACCGTCGGCCAAAGAGCTCATTTTCAATCTATCGCATATTGGGACCAGACCACATTGATAAGATAGCCATTAGTTTGGTGTTATCAAATATTGTCGTCTGGGTTGTGAAGTAGGAAGCTTCTAGAAGACATGCCACCCTGAACATATGGCCTCCCATACAATGAAATGATCTCCAATCGCAAAAAATAATCGATCGAATATTGATAAAAATGTTGAACTGGGTCATAGGTGGCATCATTACAAACATGTTAGACATCGGCTTGGTTAGTTTTCAGGAAGCATGCGCGCGGCCAGGGTAGAGAGACTTTTATCCAAAAAATAATCGACTACATATTGGCATGTAGGTAATTACATGCAGGGGGTGAGGCAGGTGCCAGGCGTATATAAAACCACAGTCTTAGTCGCTTTCAGGAAGCGTCTAGGAGGTCACGCCAGGTAAGTACATTTCACAATAAGTGAATCATACTCGTAGACTCACAATAGTCAACGTCCACATTAAGCACCATTTTAATTTAGAATTAAAACTTTTTAATACATTCAGCTGGAAATATGTTGCGGAATAATAATTCGCATTTTACGAGGCTCAGTGGGCGCACGTGACGACCGCTGAATGGGGCCATCTAACTTTGTCCATAAACAAGCGTCCACACTCACACCACTGCGAAATATTCTTAAATAGTAGATTGTTATACAAGACGCTAAAATTACCCATTGCATACGAGGTAGTTTTATTCCCGAACTTTAGCGAGGGAATAAATAGAAACCGAGTTACAATGGGTTTTAGCGTCGTGTGTTACACTCTACTTTTCACTACGATTGCGAGAAAATAAAATACAATATTGAATACCTAGTTTATACTTCCGTAAACGAATCCACTCGTTTTTCTATCCTCCACTTCATTAACTTTTCATAAATCAATCAGTTTGGTATTAGAGAAAAATTCTAAAGATTTCGCGCCTTTTTTAATTTCTACTGTAGCAGCAAAGAAACACAATGCACGCATTCTTCTTCTTCTTCTAGTTTTATTTTGGCAATCTACTTTCCTCTTGGAAGTAATTTTTGCCAGTGTCAAGTGTTTAATAGTTCAGTGGTAAGTATTGTTTCAGTTTCAGTTTAAGTTTACATTAGAATGCGGGTGCATCGCATTCCAATGCTTCTTGGAGCATTTGGCACCAAGTATATCAAGACAGTTGTTCACGGTAAGTTCTGCCGAGGTAGCCACCACTACAATAAAAGTCTCAGCTTCACACAACCAAGATCGCGCCTATTTCAACTATCCCACATATTGTTCAGTTGCGTAGTCACTTGTACCACAAAACTGCACCAATTTTAAAACACAATATCCACATTGAGTCAATTTGCAAATAATTAAAATATACACCAAACTGAACAAGACAAAATGGCGCCAAAAAACTCCTGCACGCATTCTACGATCAAACTTAAAGTCACAGAGTATAAATAAGTCTATGATTTCACCGAAGAGATCGCTGCTTTTAGTTCCATTTTCAAAAATAAAAATTAGAAACAGTATTAAGTCGAGCGATTATGAATAAAGACTTTTTCGTTTTAGTAGGCTCATTGGTAATAGACAAACATTAAAAAAGAAAAAACTTTATCCCCTAGGGGTAATTTTGCTATTTTATCCTGGCTCTTGTACCTCACAATGACGTACTTTTAGAGCAAGAGGAGTGAAAAATATTTTATTTTATACTTTACTGTTTTTACTCTATTTTACTTTATAATTTAACCGCCTCTGTGGTCTAGTAGTTCGCCTACTCGTGTATGACATAAGGGTTCCGGGTTCAATTACGATAAGGATTAGTTACGATAAGACCGAATCCTCATTACTGAGGAACTGGCTATCTTACCTCTAACTGCCGGAATACAACAATTTTTAAATTGTTGTTATGGCGTCAGATTTAGGTAAGATGGTGGTAGCTAGCCAGGCGGACTTCAAATAAGCCCTACCACCAACCAAACCGAGTACAAATTGTACCCCCACTGGACCCCTGCGTCTTACACGGGTAGGCGAACCACTAGACCAAAGAGGCGGTTAAATTGATTGTATCTTTTTAGTTGTATTAATAAATAATAGTATGTCGTTGGTCTAAAGATGTCTTCGACAGCATATTTAAATCAGTCTGTCAGTTTCAGAGTTAACTTTGTTACAAATAGTTATAACCCGACTAACCCAATAAAATACACAAATTAAATTTCCTATTTGTTATTGATTGAGTTAGTTTGATGGACTTTCTAAAAGCAATCATCGAAGTTTTTGGTAATTCCTACAATCCGGATTTACAATAGTTTCTGAACAATTTTCATTATAGGTAGCTGTTGTAGGTAATAAAAAAAGGTTGGTTTCTATGGCTGTAGTAAGTAGGTAACTAGTTGCATTTCCTTACTACGATCTAAAATTGCAATATACGGCGTTTGGTGATCGAGGGATATCCTTTGGTAGGGTGCACCTTCTGAACCCTTAGATCATTTTGAGAAGGGGAGCCATCTTGGATTTTTGTATGGGAGGGAGATAAAATACAATATTTTTTTTGTATGGAATTTGTTTTTTTTTTCAAAACCCATCGTGTGGGATATCAGATGAAAGGGATTTTTGAGCTAATTCCAAATATATACAATATTATTATATTGCGGCTGCTGGTTTAAAAAAAATAGGAAAATAATTTTCCAAGCATACTAAGAGCCGATTTCACCGCTTAAATTGAACGCGCTCAATTCGAGTTAACCTCAGCTCACGCGCTTAAACTTTTGAATTTGGTTTCAGTTTCTGAACGGCCGATTTACGACGGTTAGCGTATTGAACTTATCTATGGTTTGAACACGTTCAAGAACTGTCTGTCATCTGTCTGCCATGATGTCTTCTTCTTCTTCTTTTTTGTTTTGGCAATCTACTTTCCTCTTGGAAGTAATTTTTGCCAGTGTCAAATGTTGAATAGTTCAGTGGTAGATAATATTGTTTCATTGCCATGATTGTGGAGTAGGTATGTACGTTGAACATGTGAGAATTGATTATTGCATAGAAAGAAATAAGTAGTGGAAAGAAATATTCTTTTCGTATTTGAATAAAAAAAAGATGAATAGAGCCTTAGCTAGTGCCAATGCTCTATTCAGCTTTTTTCTATTCACCTTTTTTCCTCAACCACCTTTCTTAATTTGCCATCATCAGATCAGAGCCCGTTTAATCCTGGGCGGAGAACCAGATCTTCAAATTTACCTCGTTTGTATGAAAATAGGCCTGTGTGATTTTTCTGCTCTCGAGTTTATTATGTTTTGAATTACGAGCGGCGCCTTTAAAAACAGTAATTAAACACCCATTATAATAATAAGCGTTCAAAACATTATGAATCCAATGCCTAATAATGTTTTATAGGCACCGTAAATCAAAACATAATAGAATATTGTAAAGTACACTTACTTACCTATGACCTACCTAACTTTTACTATTATGCTAGTAGATATCCCGTTAACTACGTACCTAGTTCTTCTACATACAACTAATAATAATAAAGAAAAAACGGACAACAATTTATTTCACTGATTACCTACCATGTAAAAAATTCACAATTCACAAGTTTCACGACACTTACTTAAATAACATGTATTCAGTACCTAGGTACTTAAATTATTATATCCACAATCCGTTCGAAATAAACAATTGAGCAAAATATCACTGCGGAAAATAAAAATACTGCATAAAACTCAAAAATATCAGATAAACATTGTTTTAAAATTGACAAACTGACAAAAACAAATTCCATAGAGAAATTTGACAAAAATCAAAGAGATTATAAGTCAGTGTTTCCACTACCAAGTTTTAGTTTTACCCTAAATAATTTCGATCATTTCAAAATTAAAAATTATACTTGGGCCAGAAAGAATTTTAATGGAACTAATATTTTTAAGTACAAAAGATAGTCAATGTGATTTTGAAGTGTTGACCTATGCAAAAGAAAGTTGTTATAAATTATTGGAAAATAATAAAAATTGTAAGTTATTGAAAAATAAAGTGGCGACCTTTTTTTGTCAACTCTTTACATGCTGTTTATTGTTCTAAATTTAAAAAGACCGCCGTAAACTTGACATCAAATTTTTCATTACTTACTTTTGTTTTTGACGTTCTTGACAACTGACCCTGAAATTTATTTTTTGCGTAGGTAATGAATGAATAAGTGCGTAGCCTATTTCTTTAAATTCACTGAGTAGGTATGTTTCACAGGGTTCACACCACGAGTGAATGTGGTTTGCGCCACGAAGAATATCATGATCTGTATTTTTTTTCCCATTTATGTAGGGAAAATTTCTTTAATTGCAATACTTTGAACGCAACTTCATTCTTTGTCAAAGCTGAACTACGGTTATCAAAATGAAGACGGTGAAACCGGTGCAACGTAGACCGCGATCAAAACGAATTTCTGAACTCGCTTAAGTAAAGCCAAGTTCAATTTAACTCGGTTAACGGTGAAATCGGCACTAAGTTTGGGCTCTTGCAGGAAGAAAACCACTGAATGAATTTTTATGAAACATACCTCAAATAACTCGTAATATACTCTTATCTAACATTCCGGAAGCATTTTTGGAAAAAATTACATTAACTATTTTTTTTTGGTTCTGGTACTTTAACTCATAGAATACGGGAATCAAAATATTTCAAAATTTAAAAAAGTTATTTTTTTAAATTGCTTCCAGGACGTTAGGTAAGAGTATATTAGAAGTTGTTTGTCGTATGTTTCATAAGAATTCATTTAGTGATTTTCTTCCTTCAAGAGCCCTAACTTAGTTTGTTTGGAAAATATTCAAAAATCCCTTTTATCAAATATCCCACATGATGGGTTTTGAAAATCAAAAATTTCAAATTCCTTAAAAAAATGTATTTTACCTCCCTCCCATACAAAAATCCAAGATGGCTCTCCTTCTTAAAATGATCTAAGAGTTCAGAAGGAACACCCTACCAAAGGATATCCCTCGATCGCCAAACGCCGTATTATTTACTGAGCACACGGGTCTACTAAGCCCTTTTGTCGTTACGTTGTCTCATCGTCGAAGCCACAAAACAAAGAAGGAAGAAATTTTTTTCTGTTCTGTGGTCGGAGTGCTAGGGTTGGCATTCCGCGTCACCGAAAAATATCTATAGACGCGGTGGCGCTGATGCCATTAATTCATTTGAAAAAAAAAACTTTATGAGTTTTCAAAATTTACCGGGACTCTGTCTATTGGCTGGCTAATAGAAAGAAAGTTACCTTACTGCCTGAGCTGATAAAATACTATGCTTTGCTAACTAGTACGAGTGGTAGCATTCCTCCGGCCGTTCGTTAGCTGACGAGGGCACTTCTCTTCACTAGTCGAGATCAACCCTTTGATGTTTGAGAGTCGCGCCCTTGACCCAATGAGTCACAATCTCACTCTGATTAATTATAATTTTATAGTTCTTCTATCTAACGAAGACCGTTTTGCTACGAATATTGTTGGGCGAGCACATGCACATTATTTGAATGTGCGTACGAGAGCGTGCAGACGCACACTAAAACGATGTGCATGTGCATGCCTAAAACGTTCCTAGCAAAACGGTCTTCGGGGGATAGAAGAACTATACTATTAGATAAACGATTCAAAAGCGCTTAAAAGTTTATTCTGACTTTGACCAATGTAAAAACTTTGATTTTTATTTTGAAAAAAAAAAATATTGAAAAATGAACTTGCAGAAAAACTGCTTTTGAATACTTTTATTGATAAAGCTCAACAATAAGTAGCCACTAAAATAAAAAAATCGGAAAAACAGTACAAAAAACTAAGATTATTAATATAATTGAAAAATATTAGAAAAAATCGACTCACTCGCTGCGAGCTGCTAAGCTCAGACGGGACTCGAACCCGCACCCTTAGGATTCCGGCCCAATGCACTAACCAATTATGCTACCGAGTCGCTAGCGAGATTGGCGAAATTTTCTAATCGATTTTCTAATCGGTTCGAGTCCCGTCTGAGCTGCTACGGGTGAGTCAATTTTTTCTAATATTTTTCAATTATATTAATAAATAAATAAATAAATATTTGACAACATCACATACATTGTTCCAATCCCAAAGTAAGTAGCTATAGCACTTGTGTTATGGAAATCAGAAACAACGGTGGTATGACACACACCCAGACCTGAGACAATATTGAAAAGTTCATTTTCTACATTGACCCAGCCGGGGATCGAACCCGGGACCTCAAGAGATGGTGACACTTAAATAATCTGTGAATCTTAATATAAAAATAGCATTGTGAATGAATAAAATCTAACTGTCTAATTCAGAGATGTTTAACAAAACTGGGATGCAAGACTGTTCTAACAAAACCTGGTTTGATGCTTGTAAACCAATCACAATGCACTTTTTAATCCTTAAGCGTTAAACTGTCACTCTGAATACGATTTGCGCTAAAATAGCGTTAGTCCGCAGTCTAACGCCATGTTAACTTTGGCCCTAGTTTAACGAACGCACTCTGAATAAGACAGTAAAAGTTTAAAAGTACAAAAAACTGTTTTTTTTTCAATTAAATGTATAAAATTCTTACGATTTTCCTTAGAAAGATGAAATATTTATTAGCTCTCAAAATATATTACAAAAGACAACCTATAGATAGTTTTAACTTGTTAAATTGGCCGCTTACTTGCCAGAGTACTGCGATAAATAAGGACTTTAGATGTCATTTGGTGTCTTGTTCTTTCAAGAGAGGGAATAAAAAGAACTCTCAACTTTGTCAGTTTTCCAAGAGTAGAGGCCATCACTTTTAAATCTTGAAAGTTTCTCAATTTATTTACTTGCTCCAACTTCGTAGATAGGTATTACTCATTACGAAGCCGATGAAAGATGTTAATTAATGCAGGTCTTCAAGCCACCATCTATCAAAACTTTGATATTGATTATCACAATAATTTTCATGTCAGGATATTAGGTTTTGCTTTTGTTTCACTATGTGCTCGAATTTCGATCAAGCTTGGACATTGTAAAAATCTAAAACATTGTTGTATTTTGAATAAGAATGATTTTAAAAAGCTTTTTCTTTTTTTTTTGTAATGATATCTAAAATATTTTACTATGAATACAATTTTACAAATCTCATTTTTTCAGGCAATTACATAAATTGGAAAAAATAAATTCGTTGAAGAAATGGTAAAACAAAAGTGTTCGGAATAGCTAGAGAGACAATTATTTTTTAATGAGATTGAACACAGTACACTTTCCGTTCTAAGTGGAGCATAGCCTCAAACATACTCCTAATTACTAATTCATGCTCTTAGACCTCCACAGAGATGGCGAAAAGATGAACAATATCCCGTCACGAAAAGACGATTAATGAAAATATTGAGTCCGCGTAATTTTTTGGGTACAGTAGCCTTGTCAAGATTGTCCATTTTTAACTTTATTTAAGAGGATCAAGCAAGCGGTCTCTATACAAACGGCAATGACATTTCCCACCCTCTAAGCCTTAACCTATAGCAATGGATTATTGTTATGTTTTTGAAATTCCTAAAAACTAGGGCTGTACATTTTGATTTTTTGAATATTCATTGTAGATTTGAAAATATTGCCACTTTTTGTTTTGTATGAAATCACTAAAATGCAAATATTTCAAAATCTAATATAGATATTTAAAAAATTGAAACGTACAGGCCTAGTTTTTAGGCATTTCAAAAACATACCAAAAATTCATTGATGTAGGTTAAGGTTTAGAGGGTGGGAAACGTTATCGCCCTTTGTATAGAGACCGTTTGCTTGACAAACACCTTAATACCTTTTGTTAGGTATTAAACTAGACATACGATCACTGCTGAATCAACGAAAAATCTACGGATGTTATCCTTAACATATTATGTATGTATCTATACATACTTTGTATTTATGAGTTCCTACTCATAAATACAAAACAATGAGGACCAGTAACGATTTTTATTTAGTGGCTTATCAGAAAGCTTATGCCATCACTGATTAAATGTGAAGAAATTTTTACGATATCTCTTAAACCTGAGAAGATATACGAGCTAAAACATGCTAAAACACTGTTATTTTGAGGGGTCCTTATGACGTCATCGACACGTACGCGAACCTTATGTCGTGCGTGATAAAGCACATATTGCATTGAGCTTGGCATTTCCTTCGAAACCCTTTTAACTCAACCATTTCTAAACGGATTTCAAAAAATCTTTCACTAAGGTTCATAGCTATGAATATGTTTTTATATCATACCAATAAAACTATAGGATTCAAACCTGTTACTGATCCTCATTAAGCAATGCGCAAAACAAAATAATATCTTTCTTTTACAATCTTCAGTTTTGTGTTATTAATAACTATTTCAAAAATTGGCCTAATGGATGAAAATTTCACTATGGTAACTTAAAGAAAAATAGTAAGGTAACGAAGTATCTACTTATAAAGAAAACAGCAAGGAAATCACGAAAACTATTATGTGAAAATTACCACAGGAGGAGGAGGACTACTACTTTTATTACTGTTGTTTTCTTTCTTATTTCGATTGTGATTACCACAAAAATGTACATTATAAACAATGTAAGTACGTACTATGTATAGTAAAAAATCATGACCCTCCTTTTTTCATCGCCGTAATCGAATAAAAAGAAGAGCTGTTAACCTTCATAATTTTACTGTCCAAAGTAAGTACTATATTTCCATATTTTGCCACAGGTATCTCGCGGCACGGGTAAAGTTAACAATTTTTATTTTTATGGGTGAACGGCCCAGGAGATTGCAGACGTTTCTAATTTCCGCTCCCTCCCTAGGGAGTGTTATTACCTGAGTAAGTATTTTGCTGTAAATATTTTCTGTTTAAAGTTATAAGTCCAGGCAAACTAATTTGTTTCTGAAACGACCCGTTGGTAACCGTTTCGAATTGTATGATTGTGTACAAATGAACACTGTGCGGTGCGGTTGACGTCGCACGACACGAATAATGTTTCAAACAATACAATGTGAATTTTGGGCGAGTTGTAAATGTTAATAATATAACTCTACATTGTTAACTCAGTTTATTTTCTACAATTTTTATTTATGAAATTGTAATATTATCTAATTACTGATTTACATGGTGCTTTTATGTAAAGGACTTAGTCATTATATGTCCACTATTGAAATTTTTATTTTTTTATTTTATTTTATTTGAAAACCAACAGCGTTACAATTTATTTTTACTACTAATTCTAAACATTAGCAAGGCCAATTACAGGTTTTCCATAAAATTACCTTACTTAGTAAATTCCAAACAAGAAATTAATACAATAATGCAATGATACAGTCGCAAAGTTATTAGTCAACACTCTATACTTAATTAACTTAAAAAAGAAAATCACTTGTTATACTTATACTAAGTATATCATTCATTTCATTTCTAATTCAGATTCATCTAAAATAAATAAATTTTTATTTATTATTTTAAGTATTTATTAAAATGCAATGCCAAAGACTTACACATCATTATAATAATGAAATCTTATATACTTTTCAGCTTTATTACTTTCAATTTGGTTTCAGGAAATATAGCTCAACCACACTAGCTTGTTTCACATTAATTAAAGAAATAACTGAGACTATTAATTGTGGTTCGTCAGTGTTAGGACTGTTTTTAGACATGAGTAAAGCTTTCAATTTTGTCTGCCATAGTCGGTTACTCGATAAAATACAAAAGTATGGCCTTAGGGGCACAGTCAATGATTGGTTGAAATCGTACCTAGCTGACAGAAAACAATATGTTGAGGTTTCAAGAATAGTGAATAATAAAAAAAATACATTTAAGTCTTCACTCAAAGTAAATAACACAGGTGTTCCTCAAGGAAGTGTTTTAGGGCCACTTCTCTTTCTATTATATGTTAATGACCTGCCAGAATATTTAAACCATGATTGTATCTTGTTTGCCGATGATACTACTCTATTAATTAAATGTAAGCATAAGGATGATTTGGAAAATGAGTGCAATATCGAACTGAATAAAATTATTGAATGGTTAGAAGACAATGACTTGGAAGTGAACCTCGACAAAAGTAGTGTAATCCATTTTCATTCTTATAATAGTGCAACAAAATCATTTAATATAAAATATAGGGACTCATCTGTGCCTCAAGTAGACTTCAGTACATTTTTAGGGATTACTGTGGATAAGAATCTGAACTGGAAAGAACACGTCAGTAAAGTTTGTAATAAACTAGACAAATTCGTGTTTGCTTTGCGACGCTTAAGAGTAGTAACAAACCGAAAAACTGCTTTAGCGGCATATCATGGATATGTCTCGTCCGTGTTGCGTTACGGCCTCATTATCTGGGGGAACTCTGTTGACGGTCACAGAGCATTTAAAACGCAGAAAAAATGCATTAGGGCTATTTGCGGAGCTGATTACCTTGATCACTGTAAACCACTATTTAAAGAACTAGGGATCCTACCTTTACCTTGTCTTTACATATTGGATATTTGCATATTTGTAAAGAACCATTTGCATCTATTTCCCTTACACGACACGGTACATATGAAAACTAATTCTAGAAATAGATATAAGCATAATCTTCATATTCCTAGTCAAAAACTGAAAATATACAGAAACAGTGCATTCTGCAATGCTATTAAGATCTATAATAAATTACCTGTTGAACTAAAGGAATTACCACTTAATAAATTCAAACATAAATTATTTAATCTTTTAAATGAATGCTCAATTAATGATTATTTAGGACATAAATTATAGTAATTTGTATTATCTGATTTTTGTTATTATTGCTTGTTTGACATTTTATTATTTGACATAAGATTGTAAGATTTGTAAGATCTTGACATTTGTGTTAATTTTCTCATTATGTTTGACATTTTATTATTGACATTGTTAATTGACGATATAAAGATTGTAAGATTTGTAAGATCTAGACATTTGTAGGTATTAATTTTTTCATTGTTTATATTTAACTGCTTATCTAGACATTTGTGGTAATTTTTTTTCATTGCTTATTTAATTGCTTAATCAGCATCATGTAATAATGAGTATTGGTTAGGTATATAAAAACATAAAACTGACTTATAATATTTTCCACGCCGACGAGGGCAGAGTATGCCGAACATTATACTATGTAACATCCTAATGTATACCATACTTTTGGAAATAAAAATTTGAATTTGAAGTTGAATTTCACATCTTTAAACAAGTGAATTAGCAATTATTAAGTAACTAGCGGCCGCCCGCGACTTCGTCTGCGTGAAAAGTTTTTTGCTATCCCTCGGGAACAATTCATTTTTTCGGGATGAAAGGTACCCTATGTCCTTCTCTGTACCCCTGACAACATGTATGCAAAATTTCATGATGATCGGTTCAGTAGTTAAGACGTGAAGGCGTAACAAACAAACAAACAAACGGACTTTCGCATTTATAATATTAGTAAGGATATAGGTGCTGTCCAATAAAATTAAACACTTACGGAACTCCTCAAATGACTTTTAAGATCCACATAAAACAAAGTTTTTGAAACCTTTTTGATAATTTTGACAATTTTAACAAAAAAAAACTAAAGAAATACATTTTTTTACAATACACTTTGTTTCCTTATCTATCCGTGATGATGTGTGATGTGATGAATTATATTTGTCCATATAAGGTCTATACCCATCGGTAGCTATATTAAAACAGCTGATGATGATCCTACTTAATATTATAAATGTGAAAGTTTGTGGGTTTGGATGTTTAGATGTTTGGATGTTTGTTCCTCAATCACGCAAAAACTACTGAACGGATTTGGTTGAAATTTGGCACACAGATAGTAGATAGCCTAGATTAAAACATATAATACTTTTTACCCCGATATTTCTACGGGAACGGGAACCACGCGGGTGAAACCGCGGGCGGTCGCTAGTAAGTAATAAATGGCATAGACGTGTTTTTTATTCAATAAATAGTACACGGGAAAGAAGTGGACTTGTCGAGTGGAATTGTTACGAGTACTTACCTACTTATATGTATACTTAGATAGATCTATATGTTATAGTCAAACCCCGAAGTCCAGGCGCTCCTAGGTTTGCCTAGTCAAACCTCAGGTTTGACAAGAAGGCTTAGTTAAAGTCCTAAAGTAAAGCGTTTTTCGGCCTTTGACTAACGAATTTATGGCCAAACCTAGAAGAGACCAACTTGGGATAGTCAAACGCCGAATCTCAATACGATCAAAACGGGGATTTGATCGAATTGCGTTTCGGTGTTTGGCTGTCCAAGTTAGTATCTCCTAGGTTTGGCTTGGCTATAAATGCGTTAGTCAAAGGCCGAAACAAGCTATTAGTTTTGAACTTTGACTAAGACTTCTTGTCAATCCTGAGGTTTGACTAGGCAAACCTAGGAGTGCCTGGACTTTGGGGTTTGACTATAAAATATACACTAGACTACACATTAGAACAGCTAATCAACCACTGTTGAATTTCTGTTACCGTCAATCTTAATTATGAACTCCGAGCAGCAATGGATTCAGCATTGCACGATTAAACTCCGTCATGATTGGACCAATAAACCACATTAATACGTAATCAAAATATATATCATAATAGTTACTTGCTCAAGGTTCCTTTCTCGTGTACCACAATCTCATTACAAACAATTTTTTTCTTCAACGGTGAAGCAGCAACATAAAATTACTCAGAAGTAAATAATAAAAAATTTCAGCACTAAACTTAGATTTTTTTAAAGATTACCTCTACAAGGTACATATAATTGTGTAAATAGCTTACTATTTTTGTCAATGAATCACAAGTTTCAAATGAAAATCCAAAATAATAATATCTACCTACATTACTATAAGTTTCAATAAGAAAATTAATTTGATTCCAAAGCAACAACTTGATAAGAATTTACAAACAAACAAACTTTTCTGAGAATATTTGTCCTCAACATCGCATTTAGTTTTGTAGATAACAGTAGCGTTTAGAGTGGAAAAGGCAACTTATTTAAAGTACTTCATCTTAAAAATAATTAAAAAAACGGGAGTTGATAGAATATTTTTATACGTCCATTGAAGGAGTGAAGGTAGATCCGATTGAAAGTCTTCATCACGAGAAGCTCTATTAGTTTTTAATTAGTATTCCAATAATCTGCTTCAAGAAGTTTATATAAGCCAAGTACCAACAATATTTATAGACTTAACCTAATTCTAGTCTTAGAATAATATATTATGATAATCAAGTGTTTATTTGGTTGGGATGATTTCCCGTTAAGTTGTATCAAAAAAGTCTGACATAATTGATGCAGAATTCGCATTATTCTTCCTTATTTCTTTATAGTAATGCTTTAGGAATGTGGAGGCGCTGCGCCAATTACCCTTGCGCAACACTTCATCTAAGTCGAGGTTTTTCTCGGTCCAGTTATTTGAGGACACTGCTGACCTAAAGCTGCCAGGGGACCCGTTTATGTTGGCTTCTTTTAATACCGGTCTTAACCAGCCTGCTATTAAAGATCTGGTGGCGGCTCTGACTTTACCTCTCGTATAAGTAAGTAGGCAAAACTACTATATTTTTGCAAGTGAAAAAATTAAACAAAAGCAACAAAAAAATATTACCTATAAGTAATTGCATAATATTTTTTTGTGATTTAGCACTTGTCTTTATGGTTGTTGAATAAATTATGAAAATGTTAGTACTTACTTAAGCATGAAAAATGCAACTTCTTTAAAATCCTCCATACAAAACGGTAACGTACGAACTATATTTTTTTGAAATTTTTCGTCACCTATTTTTACACTAAAAATTTTTAAACTACTATATTTGATCCAAAAAAAGTTGGCAACCCTAGACTCACTGTACGTAGGCTTTGTAAAAGTAGCAACGGTTGATTTATGGACAAGAATGGTTCTTGGCGCTAGTTTTTTGGTTTCGCTGAGGTAAATTAGTTATCTGCCAAGGTCACTGGGTTTCGGTGATTGTGGGCGTATGTTATTATCGGTGGCCCATTCACACCAGCTGTGCCATGCCTGCCGATAAGTTTTCAGTGTTGAAGGTCTCCAGGCTGATTGCAAAAAACTGGATTCGTGGTTATTCCATCCTGTTAGTTCGTCGGACCAGCCCGTATTTTTCAGACCTCCAAAGCTAGGTTTTTGATGTCTTTTGGAGGAAGGTTGGTCTTTAGGTCTAAGAGGTGCGTTTTGAGGTTCTTGATGCGGTAAGGGGGACGTATTGCTCTTTTCTTTATTTCCGACCTCCAGAATGCCTTCTCCCATTTCGGTGCTACCAGTAGGTAGTGTCCGCGGGAGATGTTCAGGTGTTGCAGTACCTGTGGAATTAGAGCTGGGGGAGGGAATATCCATCCCAGTCTGTAATTCCACGGTTTGCTGAATGCATCCGTGAATTGGCTCTTCGGGTCCCTCAGATCTTCGCTGACGTATGTGGGCACCACTGCTGAGGCTTCTGACGCGAATAGGTCTATAGTCGGTGTTCCCATTTTTAGAAAGATCTTTCTTTAGATTGTCTTGCCTAGGTGCCACTCGTGTGGATTTCTCTTTCTGGAGAGGCAGTCCGCTATTCCATTGTATCGGCCCGGCAGGTACTTTGGAAGAAGGGCAATATTCAGGGTGTGAGCGAGAGTTAATATTTTCGTTTAGAAGTGTTTTCGATTTGGTGCCGCCTTGTTTCATAATATACGCGACTGTAGTCCTGTTGTCCGATTGGAAAATCACGGTTTTTCCCTGGAGGTTTTGTCCTTCTGACTGTAGTACTTCGTATAGTGTCCAGAGTTCTTTGTGATTGCTGTGCCAGCGACTTTGTAAGTTGTTCCAGCTGCCTGAGAGCTTTTTGTTGTTTACTATCGCGCCCCAGCCCGAGTGCTTTTCTAGGTTTTGTAGCCACCACCGAAGTTCTTCTTTTGCTTGGTTTGGGAAATGGAACATTTTGTATCTTTCTTCGTCTGGCAGCCGTTTTGAAGCCATCTGGATGGGCCTGCAATGGAGAAGTCCCAGGGGGACAGCGTTAGCTGCGAAGTTGAGTTTACCCAGAAGCTGTTTAGCTTCCAACCAACTCCATTTGTTTTTTCGCAAAGTGAGTTGTATGGCGCTTTTTATGTTCGTGACTTTAGGTTCGGGAAGTTCTATTACATTATTCTCCGTGTCCCATATGAGACCCAGATACTCCAAGCGCTTTTTGGGGGTTAAATCTGACTTCTCTGAGTTAACGTGCCAGCCAAGTCTTACTAAGAAGGAGACGGTCCACTGAGCCTGTTGAGACAGGGTGTTAGGGTCCTGATTTAGTAGTAAAAAATCGTCTAAGTATACGGTGACTTTTATTCCTCGGTCCCTTAGCTTTGTTGCAACCCATTTAGATAATTTGCTGAAAGCTGATGGGGCACTGGAAAGCCCAAAGGGTAGACAGTTCATATTGTAAATTTGGCCGTCAAAAGCTAATGATAGGTATCTTTTATGTGTGTCGGCGATTGGCACGTGATAGTATGCATTTGATATATCAATTTTAACAAGATAGTCGTCTTTCTGAATGGTTAGTGACACTTTTTTCAGACTTATCAGGCGAAATTTGGGACTGTCGACATAATAATTTAACTGTTTTAAGTTAATTATTAGTCTGTGAGAGCCATTGGACTTTTCTCTTAGGAAGATTGGAGACAATTTTCACACAATTTATTTAAACACGTTTGTAATTGTTGGGGGTTATCGCACCCATAAGGATTAATTAATTTATTTCTTCTGTCATGGTTGTTGTTTTTTTGGGTTCAAAAGCTTTGCAGCTATTGTTTGATAATGTAATAAGTGGCGGTTTTCTGAGAAAAGGTATGCGATAGCCAAGTAAAAAATCACATATGGTTTTTGGGGCTTTTAATGACTCCCACAGACTATGTTTTGAGGAAAGTTGACCCGCCTGAAAGGATTGTAAATCTACCTTATTGTTTCTTTTCGGTAGGTTGAGCTGGTTTGGGTTTCCGGAGCTTTGGGGTCGAAAAAATTGTTTTTGTCGGATGTTTGTTTGGAGCTTGACCGTTTCGGAATTTGTTGATAGTAGGTTTCGAGCTTTTCCCTTTTGTGGTCTTAAAGCTAGGAGACGTTTTCCTCGGGAAAAATTTATGCGTTCCCCCTTGCTCTTTTATCACTGCGGACAGTTTTTCTTCTGAAAACAGGTGTGTGTCCGAGGGGGGTATGTCGTGGAGTAGGTCATTTAACACTTTATTAGGGCACTTATAGGTCTCCCTGCGGGTTTGTATAACTTCTGCTCGTCTGCCGCAAGTGTACTGATACAGATTATCTGAGATCTTCCTGAATTCACAGCCAGAGTCCAGGAAATTCTTTTTTACTTCTTTTCTGGCATTTTTATCTAGTTTTTTACAAGCCTCCTCGAAAGCCATCCTTTGCCGCAAGAGGCCATAACTGATAGCTCCCAGGGTAAGATCTGTTTTCTCAAGGTGTCCCAGAGAGTTCCATGATGGGGTGTTTGTGGCCAGAGCAGAGTTTACTTTGAGTGCATTAAAGACTGGTGCCACATGGAAGTTTTTTTGTACGTCTGCGTACCGAACATTCTTCCATCCCTCGTCACCCAAGCGTTGGCATTTTCTTCCTTGTTCGACCAATAGGGGGTTTGCTTTACCAAGCTTAGGCTCAGCTTCGGCTGTGCAGGGTGCGAAGTTGCACTCGTCTGGTGGGTCGACAGTCTCGTTTTCGGGATTATTTGCTACCTCGGGCGCTTCTGGGGTTTCGTGGCTAGAGGGATCATCTGATTCTATGTCGGTCTCCGGAGAGGAGTCCTCGGTGATATTATTTATTCGAGATGATAGGCTGCCTATTTGTTCGGCAACGTTAGACATCATTTGGGTGTTAGCGTTGAGAGCGTTCATCATCCTTTCGATAAATGCTGTTTGAACCTCGCTGATACTTCCTCTTTGACTTGAGGCGGGAGTATTGTTCTGTGGTGGGCCGAACGGTGGCGTTCTGTTCTCCAGCCTCGTTACAGAAGGAGAGCGAAGTCTTCGGTGCTCTTGTGATGTAGCTCGTTGTCTTTTGGAAGACGAGGGAGTGCTAGGCTCTCTGGAGATGCTCCTTTTTCTAGATGTAAGTTTCGGTTTCAGAAGCCGGACTGTGCGCATGAACATATCATACGATTTTTTATGTAGTTTCTCCATGACTGAGTGCGGAGCGTAGATTAGGGAGCGCCCGAGAGGCCATTCCAGAAGTCGTCGTTTGAGCATTCTGAACTTCTTCTCAGACAGGCTGAGGTCGTCAGGTGTAAAGATCCGAGTTAGGTCCGCTGTTGAACCTTAATTTCTGCTCAACCGCCGGGGAAATACAGTTCCCAAACAATTCGACATATGATAGGTTTTCGACTTCCCATGAGCGCCACCCCTCAGGATAGTTGTTGTCTAGCACTTGAATGAGGCGTTCGAGGGTGTTCTGATCTTGGCCCTTGCTACCACCTGGCGCGGGCGTCTCACAGAGCTCTTGCATAGTTGGCATGTCTGAAATAGGAGACGCTTCTGTTAGTACGTACATAGTGTGGTTCCCCGGGTTCAATATCCCATATTTCGCCCGTGGTTAGCGCTCGGTAAGGCAAAGGAGTGCGGCGTTTGATCCACCCAGACGTATCAATGATACGACTGTTGATACGACCGAAGTTTCGTCGAGACATCTGTTGATACGACCGACGTTTCGCCGAGAAGTCTGTTGATACGACCGACATTTCGTCGAGACGTCGACCGATACTTCGTCGAGACGTCCATTGAGACGTCTATTGAGATGTCTGTTGAGACGTCTTTACAATTATGTGATCAGTGTAATCACTACAGCATGAATGTATCTGCTGTGCTCACCTTAAGGTGAGTGAGGTATCGTGCAAGATTTCTGGATAAGCATCCAAGAAATATCGTCGTTCGTTGCGAGACGACGGAGGGTAGCACATAATAATATGTGGTATGCCCAAATCATGTGCTGCGGCACTTGATTGTTTGCACTTCACCTCATGGACATTTCCCCTAACAACTAGGGATATCCAGTATAAAAGTATTAATAAAATCACTTACTTGCTTTTGAGTTGTTATCCGTAGATGTTAGACTACCGATGACGCCGAGATTCAAAAGCGTACTGAATTAAAATGGCCGCTGCTGCCCCGCCACACGCGCTGACACTTCCGTTACTGCGGTGACTTTGACAGTGACAGGCGTGGTTTGCACGCCTCATACGCTAGATGGCGCCGATGTTCTAAAGGGTTTATCTCACTGTGGGTCAAGCCGGAAGGCTCGAACACCCAAATAACACCTAGAACGATAGTTCTCTACAAAGCGCACTGTCAAAAGTGAGGCTACTAAAACAGCCAAAATGGCTCCGTTTTCAGATTTTTATTCTCCATTCATACCGAATAAGTACAAAACAGTTTCAATTTTCCTACATCAAGGAGATGAGTTACTATATTATTGTATTTTAGTTACGATTAGGTAACGTATGAAGGATACAAATCTGAAAACTAAGCCATTTTGGCTTGGTATTAGTTGCCTCACTTTGCATACGCGGACACGGCTTCTGGTGTTATTATTCTAAGATTCTAGTCAAATCCGGCCGAAATTATGTGAATATTTAACATTTTGGTTCGTTATCTATATTTTTTGCATGAATTCAAAAATACCTAAGTACATTTTTTTTTACTTGTCTGCCAAATGATACGACTGAAGCATTGTCAGTGAAGTTTCACTCTCTCCACCACTGTTTTTGAATTCAAAAATAGCTACATATTTTCATTTAAGTACATTGAATTTAATTTAACTTGTATGTCAAATCAGTCATTTGACTGAAGCATGTTCGATTGGTCAATAAAGTTTTACTATGTTTACACTATGTTACCACTATGTTTCTTATATCTTAATTAGTTTTATTTGGTGAGCGAAAACAATAAAATTATTTTCTTGATTGAAGCAGCAGTACCTCAGTAAACCACAGACTGCAAAAGGTCTTAGTTTCGATTCGAGTATTAATGTAAATATTTTGCCCACAGTTTGTTTTTTATTATTGCCAATTCTTTTAAATAGTAAAAATAGGCACCTATTTCGTATCATGTTTTGTAAGTATTTATTATATTTACGAAGAATCACAAATATCACATCACAAAATAGGTCAAATAATTTTCCTTTAATTTGTATTTAAGCTACCTTAGATTGGCTTGTTTGTGTTATGTTGTTTGTTTGATGAGCCAAATCCCCAATCGGAATTGGCCTTATTTGAACTAGGTCAAAACATTGAATCCCCGCCTAGCCAATCACTAAAGCAGAGTGTTATTATTAAATACAAGACAATTACTATTTATTATCTTTATTTCTTTGACATACATTCACACACATTAAGGATGTAAAAAGCACATATTTTTTTTAATATGTACTTTAGTACACGCGGAAATATATTGTAGAAATAATAGCTGATCACCTAGCAACTTCTATACAGTAGGTAAAGAACGCAAATAAAATAAAATCAGAACGCAGCTATAAAATAATTTAATAAACTTGAATGCATTTTTATAAAGCTCCGAACGGGTAATTTCATAAAAATATAAGCAGCTTTTTTATTTTAGTCGTCCCGTGATCACGGCCCCTGAGGGCCTAGCCAAAGTAACATTCGCAAATCTTCGTTATCGCTTCGCTTTCGAAACATATATGGGATTGACATGAGGTTTCGTTAACAATCGAATTTTAAAACGTCAAATCCACACATGTTTCGAAGCGAAGCGAAAATTTGCAAATGTTACTTTGGCTGGACTGGACTGGAAAGGTGTCGAAACGTTGGAAAACCCAAAAATACCAATAAACCATTACTTAATACTTAATTTTATTACAACATCTGAATTAAAACGAATATCCGTGCTGTAATCCGTAAAAAGTATTTTATTGCTAAGGCAAATACAATTTGTAAACAGTGAACCTGCTAAAGTTAAGCATTACACGTTAGTACTATTATAATTATTCTGTGGTATTACATGGCAAATAAGTTTCAGCTCCACTAGGGTCAAGAGAAGCATTTTAATATGCATCATTAGCCGATATCCGAGCATATTTTACGTCCACCGGCTTTGGCTCGCGTCCTTGGCAATAGGGAATATGCATCTATTTTTTTTTTAATCTTAATCAAAAGTATAATGCGTGAGAAAATTAACTGTAATATTAAAACATTTCTCTTGCGTTTTTTTCACGTGATATAGTTACTTGAAGTTAGCGCGCAGCAGCACCCACCGAAAACGCTCCATACAAAATGGTGACGTCACACATCACGATTCAGGTGTATTTCGGCGCGTTTAATATGGAGTTAGCCAATAATCTTCAATTATCTCCCTAAATTTTGCGTTTAAGTACATATGTGTCATACAAAATATTGTTTCTTATTCGATATTCTATCTGACTGTAAAATTCATTATATCCGAAAATGAAAAAAAAATATCGTTATTTTCCCCTGATTTCATCGTGTGATAAAACTAAAACAATACATTTTTTTTATTTTTTTTCCTGTTCCATCATGTTCTTATAAGTGTCCGCAGCGATCAAGCTCAAATTTATCAAAATCGGTGACTTATGCATATTCCCTATTGCTCAATTTTGTTGCTCAAACCTGCTCATAAAGGTGCGAGTTGGAGGCACGCAAACGCGACATGAAGCCGCAACGTGTCGCCGCCACATGTCGCGTCGACTACTGGTTTGTTTGTGTTTCTATGAAATACCTTCCGAGGCACGCGACTTAAAGCCGCGACGTGAGGTTGCGACGTGTCGCCCGACTGCACATCAGTCGGCACATCTGCCGAAGCTGGGGCAACAAAACGTTGAATTTGCAAAAAAAAGCGATTCTGAAGATAAACTGATCAATCTCGTGGCCCAATATCCCGCACTGTACGATGCATCTCTCGAAAACTATATGAACAGTGTTATAAAACAATATTTGGAAAAAAATAGGACCGCTGCTGCGATGTGCGGTCAGGCTCGAATTCACGACCGCAGCGACATGAGGCCGCGACGTTTCGCCGCGACATGAGGCGGCGACACGTCGCGGCTTCATGTCGCGTGACGCGTGCCTCCAACTTGCACCTTAATGCTACGTGGATGCTGTTAAGATACTTTCGTATCTGGTTGACTTATATACTGCATACCTCCCTAGCCAAGTAGGTTTCTACATAATAATATCGAATGGAATAGAATTAATTGTAGGTATGGAATCGGTGTAAGATGCCTCTTGTTTTTAACTACTTGTTGCCATTTCTGGGGTACAGGTCTTCCCTATGGACGATTAGGAGGCTGGGCCAGCCCATAACCCACGCGAGGCCAATGCGGATTGGTTGTAGCTTATAAGTGATAGGCAAAGTTTTCAGTCTGAGTGGTATTTTGTAGCGAGCTTTCTTGTTTTCTAACTTGTGAATCACAAATTATTACTTGTTATGGCGATACACTTTAGATGACTGTAACTACGGCTTCGTTTTCTTTCTTTTACAATTCCTCTGTCATTATTTTTGCTGTCTCATTGTTGTTTTCATCTTTCGGACCGTTTGCAATCTGAGATTCGGTACAAAAATGAAGTTGTTGAGAATGGAGTTGTTCATAAATCATTACGAGATCAATACCGAAAATAGGGGCTTTATCGGAATAATATAGTTCCGTATATCACTATGTTAATGTTAAATAATGTCAAAGTCAAAGTCAAATAAGCTTTATTCAAATAAACTTAATTATTAAGTACTTTTGAATCGTCTATATTTTCCTACCACCCGTTCCAGACTTTTTTAGCTGACAAGAAGAACGGGCGCAAGAAACTTAACAAGAACGTAACAGCCATATGTAGGGTTATCCTTCTAAAGAACACTTATAATAAAATAAGAACACATAAATACCTTTAACATCCTTTACTTTCACAGAACTCGTACATTTTACACAGTAGTTTCACTTTTCAAATTGCTGCGTCGACGGTTGGAACAGAATGAATCCGATTCTACCGTAACTCTCTACTTATATAGCTCTAGTGTTGCCAACAATAAATTATTGCCAGTAAAATAAATAACACATATTCGGAAAATAGCGTTAACGTTATCGTTAAAAATAGCGAAAACGCCAAAAACTAGCGTTATAAATGGCAAAACCTAACAATCGACCATCCTGACCTCGTGCATGTCCCCATGCACGCGACGTCTCCATTGCACGCGACCAGGATGTCGTACCTAACAATCGGCCGACTTGTTCCAACCTCGAGGCAACCTCAAAATAGATTAGAATAGAAATGGTTTATTGCCTCAAAATTACAATTATTTACAATCTTAGTTTAGAAGTAGCCACAGAGGCAGAGGCAAATACATATTTAGACACGACAGTTTTATTGCAATTTCATCCTAAAATTATGAAATATATTTTAAAGGTAACAATATCAAATTAAAAGTTACATTGTTAAGATATACTGTTATGAGCAATTTAATTAAATCAAATTAATTATTTATTTATGAATGCAGATCGGCTTATATTTTATCTCGATGGTATAAAGATATATCAATCTAAAATATCATTCACTCATGTACCACAAAGATTCCCTTTCTCGTGATACATAAGCTAAAATCTATTTATAAATGAGATCAACTCATATCACCTGCATACTTCTCATGAGGGTGTATCAGTCTGAAATCTCATTCACTGATGTACCTCCAAGATTTCTATCTCATGAAAGTACATAAGCTAAAATCTATTTATAAATGAGATCAACTCATATCACCTCCATACTCTCATGAGGGTGTATCAGTCTGAAATCTCATTCACTGATGTACCTCTAAGATTTCTATCTCATAAAAGTACATAAGCTAAAATCTATTTATAAATGAGATCAACTCATATCACCTCCATACTTCTCATGAGGGTGTATCAGTCTGAAATCTCATTCACTGATGTACCTCCAAGATTTCTATCTCATGAAAGTACATAAGCTATAGTCTATTTATGAATGAGATCAACTCATATCACCTCCATACTTCTCATGAGGGTGTATCAGTCTGAAATCTCATTCACACTCATTCCATATAAGCTAATCACTTCTATTTGCATATTCAAACATCATCAGCATCATAAATACCATAAACATAGAAACATTAGTAAGGGCTTATTTGCACTTAAAGATTTCCTAAACCTAATACTATTGTAATAATTAATATTAATCATTAAATAGGAACCATTTGCAATAATACAATTATCGATACAATGGATGTTTTAACTCACTGATTTCCCGACGCCTCGACACCCTTTCGGGGGCCGTGATCACGGGAGGACTAAAGCAAAAAGGCCATTGCCATAACCTATTTCCAAAAACCATCCTTCAGTGACATCGAGGAGCCGGGTGTGTATGTATGTATGACCTAAATTTACATGCACTAACGATCAGAGGATATAATAACATTTCATATAATTTCATTTGACATACCGATCGAATAATATAACATACGGTTAATATAATTTCACTTGACCTAACTACATGTGATATAAAAATTATTTGACATTATAAACATTTGATCTAATTAACAGATGATAAAGCACAATTCATATAACATTCATTTACTCTATTCAACATTTAAAATAATTTTATTTAACCTATGATTTAAATGCTATAAAAACAAGCATAGCCAAAAAATATGATTTCATTACTTATATATTTTTATCTACATCCACGCTTTAAATCCTCTATAAAGGGTTCTGAAACAGCTTACTGCCAACATTACAGTATCGCTCCGCTGCGAGTGGTCAAAACACTAACCTAACCTACATGATGCATTAAGTTTTTATTCATAGCGGAAGCACACAAGTCTTCTGAAATTAAACACAAAAGCGACAGCAACCCCTTTCAAGTATTATCTTAAGACTATGAAATAAAAATACCTTGGAACATTTCAAATCGAAACTTTCAATACATTATCAAATGAAACCTTATATATATATTTTATTATGGTATACTTACAGCTAAACATACACAACATTTAATTTATTGTCGCTTGTTACATAAGGGCATGTATGTAAGCCACTTTACAAGTATACACAGCATTCTTAGAAAAGTAAACATAACTATATTAGAAACTATATGAGAAAACTAAAACAAAAACAAATTAATATTGCAGGCTACATTACGTCTAGGAACTATGAGACTACCTACCTACTGACCAAAACAAGAATTTATTAGTATAGGAATATTTAATATAAGAATATTTAAATTAGATTCAAGCAATCTCAACTAGATTCAAACAGTTTCAACAAATTTGATTGAAACTTATTTTGTGACAAGTGAAAAATATCCAGGTCAGGTGATTGTTCATTAAGGCTATTGTATGTGTAAATCCTACTATCATAACCCTATAGTGAACCAAACTTTCCCCAATGCTAAAGTAAACAGAACTGTGGACATACATTTATTTATATTCAGTGTCAAGATCCAGTTAACACTTAGTTACTTCAACTTTTAATTTAATTCAACTATGGAACCAAGCCATGGTCTTGGCAATGCCTAGTTTCTGTCAATACCCGAAAGATACCTTCCTCCGTAGGCCTAATTATGTTAACAATAACAGGTAAATTTACCTGCGACTCTGATCAGTTATTCAAGGAACTTGATTTGTTACCACTTACTAAAATGTGTATGTGTAATGTTGTATAATGAGCCACCGAGTGACTAAGTACTTAATATAAAATCATTCAAGATTAAATCATATAACTGACTGTATAAGTATAATTACAATAGTGTGAAACATTAATTCTCGAACATGAAATACTAATGTTAATAATGTGAAATATAAGATCAAGCAAGACCACTTGATAGTTGCAGACCATTATTTTAAAAAGCTTAGTGTGAGTTGCACCAAAACGCTTTCAAAGTTACGGTTATCGTCAAATGATAATGGTACCTATTGTGACGTCAAACATGTCAAAGGACATCATGCTGGCTGGCAACCTTTTTTTTGGCTAACTTGTGCTAAACCGGTAGGTACTTTAACAAGCTTGTTATCGTTATAGTTAGGTGGCGCAACTCAGCCTTAGCATATTACCGCCGACTTGTCCGTATATCTGGGAGGAAGGCAGTTTTTTTTTAATAAACATCCTCATTTGTTTGGACTGTCTATTAGTATGTACTCACGTAGAACCCAGTTAAGTCGCAAAACGATGTCATCATTAGTATATAATCATAATACCAAAAGCTATAAAAAGGTTAAAAAGTGTTTCAATTCAATTAGGGAATATTTTGAATGTAAAAATGCATAATAATTTGACATGTTAATTATTGACTATTTGGTATTTTTATTATTTTATCTTATGACATTAAAATCTCTTGTCATTATGTAGGTACTTAATAACTTTGTAACTTAGAATTAGACTTCCGAAATGATTAATTTTAATATGAATGACATGTGCAGAAACTGGTGTCGTGTAGCGGATATTACTTATTTTAAGATCTTTATGTATGTGTAGGTACCATGTTACTTGCAGAATAAATATTTCTTATTATTCTTTTATTATTCTTATATGAATAATTTGGTAGGCCCTGTATTTGTATGCATACCAGCGGACAATAATTAATGTACCTACCTAATCCGCCTTGCTTTTGCGACCACGCACGTTTTTACTTTTAATTATAATGTTCTCATGTAAGTGACAATGTTGATGTATTTATGAGAATAAAGTTCTTTTAACCTAACCTAACAGCTAGTGCATAAAGCAGTAGATACGGCGGCAAATCCTGACAGCAGCCAGCACAGCGCCTAGGAAATCCCGTCCTCCCACTATTAAACTTGTGATTTGTTATCAATCACTGATCATGATCAACTTGTATGCTCGTCAAAAATGTTCAATGTATCAAAGATGTAAATTATTTTATATAAAATACTAACTACCTAGTCACATGTCACATAATGTGACACAAACATGGTGTATTATCTACCATTGATTACTTCAAATTAGTTAGGGTGTAGTGAGCAACTATGAAACACCAAAAATTCTGAGTCTCATATTTCTCTCATTTTTGAAGACAAGGATTTCATTAACAGGAAAGGAGTCTTCTTAATTAGGTATAATATAGCATTCATAGTTTCACTAATAAATATATACATAACCAATAAGAAGACCTTTTAAAAAAAAATAGTTGCATTGTGTTCACCTAGGTGTACACAATGTAACACCCTGTGTCCAACAATGAAACACTGTTATTAATATTGACTTAAGTGTATTAAGTGTGGTTATTGGAACAAGTAAATGATAAAAACCGTTAAATTTTAATCAATAAAGGTTCTGTCCAGAGTATTACACTTTATTCAGACTTTTCATTTGTCTTAGGTACGATTATTTTGTTACTTAACGATTGAGGTTTTTTTTTTTAAATCATAGTTATACCTATAAATAGGTTAAAATGAATTACAATCAATAGTTACTCATAAAACCAGCGCCACCTTAATAACATTTTATTAATAGACAATGATTATGTACCGTTTTTTTTTTAATGTTTAGGTATAAATATTCACTAAATTTGTGAGAAATCATAACTAATGAATAAACCACTATATAACATGACATGGTTACACTAAACAAAGTTAAATATAAAACTAAACTAAACAGTGTTTCATTGTGTCCACCCTTGAGCTGTCATTGTTGGACACCGGGGTGACCTCCGGGGACACCTCAAACATATCGTTCAAAATCGAATAATTTAATAGGTGATCTAGTCCTCATGAATCTATCATATATGTACAATACAATGCAATGTCATACGGAGAAAAAGGGATTTATTTATAGTATTTAACTGAGAAATCAAATACAACTGAAAAAATAATCTGTACTCTATCAGACAGCATCGCGATTAAAAAATATGGCAATATTTCACTGTGTCCGACCGTTTCAACGTTAGACACTTAACCGTACCCTGTACATATGCGTTAACATGATTGAAACCATACTTAGTTATTTGTCTGTTAATTTCCCAAATAAAATAAAATAAAATAAATACCATTGTACAAAATAGGTACCAAATAGCGTTAGGACCTTAACCTTGGACTTATTACAGTGATGGAGAGGAGAATAGAAACTCAAAACATAATGCTTCAAAGAAACTTTGATCTAGCGTTATCATCATTTGGCACGAATTAGCGTGTCGAATGCTACCAAGGGTAAGGAGTAAGCCCTGGCCACGGTCGTGGCTGCGCCCAAGAGACTCATTCAGTAACTCGCGCACCACGCTACCAGAAAGTCACCCTGATCAAGCGCTACGCGCAAGTAACCAACCCCAGCATCTCCCTGTATACACATCTATGTTAGCTTACGTAAAACACGGCATAATAAATAAATATTCATATATGTACGTACTTTTATAGGCATTTATGCGGCAAAATAAAAATATTCGTCAAGAGTTATCAGAGAGTTGCCCTGGCTTAGCATAAAGCGTAAATCAAACTATGTCACCATTTTAATAAAATAATTATACTCTCAGTTTAGAGAGAAATTCAAATTCAGTAACAATGAAGCAATTTAGGAAAGAGAATGGTTCGATTAAGGCTTTTGACGAAAAGTTCTGTAAAATGTGTTTTTACAGAAAAATACAATTAAATTTAAGATTAAAATATGTCAATGGTCTCTTCACCGGAAAGTAAAAGTTGTCTTAGCACATATTATTCAAAACATGGCACAATACCAGCAGTACGTGTCCACCGTTTGCCAAAGAGTATGTAACACCTCAAAAGTGTAAACAGTAGGTAATTATTAAGCAAGTTGAGAGTGTAATTTATTTATTTATTTAGGGAAAAGAGAAAAACATGAAAATTAACTTCTATTACTAATAAGTCGCGATATCCGCAATGTTAAATGTTAAAGAAAGAATGTAGTATACTTGTTAATTTTAAGATAATATTTGCATGTTAATGGTTGAATAGGCAGATCTTTAAATAAGTACTATAAGACCTCCAGTGTACCCTAATCAAATGCAAATAAATTCTATTCTATTCTAAGAGTAGTATTTTTTGTTTTTTTTGTTTTGGGGCAACTTTATTACCTTAATTATATTAATTGTTCACGCAAAGCCCCCGTATAAACTGAACCATTCCCTTTTAATGAATTATCAAAATTATTAAACATTTGTAAAAGTAGGGTTACTTTCAATCTCGTAACTCATAAAATAGTAAGATGAAATGTTACTTCTGACCTTTAACCGATTTGAAGAGGATACCTCAGCATTCCATCCTCGATCTCGTTTCTTCACCTCATATTCTTCATCCTCGACTTCGTTTCGACACGCTGCCGCAGCTTGTGGGTAGTCAGTCTCGTTCCAATGAGTATTAAACAGAAAATAATGCAAATTTTAGAATAAATTAAGCCATGAGTACCTACGTATCAATTTAGCTTTGTTTTATCTCAAACACTAAATTTACTGGAATAGTTGGGAATGACTTTGAACTTTAACTTCTATTAATTGGAGAAAATTTCATATTGACTGATAATAAATTAACAGTTTTCCAATGGAAACTGGATACTACAAAATTAGAACAAAGGAAACACATTTTTTTTTATCATGCAACGTGAGTGATAGTAATTCACGATTTTCATGATTAAATACAGCAGGATCTAATCATTTATCGCACTACACGCCGATTCTATCGAGGAGTGGCCCCGACCAAGTACCAGCGCAGTGCCTTTATTACCCTACCCGCCAATTCTGTCGGGGAGTAGCCCCAACCAAGGATTAGCGAGCAGCGCTTTCATTACCCTACCCACCAATGCTATCAGGGAGTGGCCCTGACCAAGCATTAACGAGCAGCGTTTGAGGGTGATGTAGAACAGAGTGTGAAGTATGCACTGTCGAAGTGTAGCCTCGACCAAGTGCAATGAGTGTGAAGTGAGTAGGATCAAATCATTTATCGCACTACCCGCCAATTCTATCGGGGAGTAGCCCCGACCAAGGATTAGCGAGCAGCGCTTTCATTACCCTACCCACCAATGCTATCAGAGAGTGGCCCTGACCAAGCATTAGCGAGCAGCGCTAGGGGCTGGTGTAGATCAATCAGAGTATTGTTTGCGAGTGAAAAATGTTGCACGGCCGAAGGGTTGCCTCGGCCACGTGCGGTGAATGTGAAGTATGTAAGCACGACCGGAGAGTAGCCCCGGCCACGTGCAATGAGTGTAAAGTGTGTAAGCACGACCGAAGTGTTGCCTCGGCCACGTGCAATGAATGTGCAGTATGATAGCACGACCGAAGAGTTGCCTCGGCCACGTGCCATGAGATGAGTGTAAAGTATGTTAAAGCACGGCCGAAGAGCCTTGGCCACATGCAATGATTTTACTGCGTTCAATATTGGTTACCACTTCTGAATTGTAGGGTTATCCTTCTAAAGAACACTTATAATAAAATAAGAACACATAAATACCTTTAACATCCTTTACTTTCACAGAACTCGTACATTTTACACAGTAGTTTCACTTTTCAAATTGCTGCGTCGACGGTTGGAACAGAATGAATCCGATTCTACCGTAACTCTCTACTTATATAGCTCTAGTGTTGCCAACAATAAATTATTGCCAGTAAAATAAATAACACATTCGGAAAATAGCGTTAACGTTATCGTTAAAAATAGCGAAAACGCCAAAAACTAGCGTTATAAATGGCAAAACCTAACACATAAGTAACGATATTTACAACTTTAATAGGTATATCGTTACCAGATAATTACAACAGGGTGACAGGATTATTGGCAATAACATAGACTTATTATATTACTTCAACAAAGTATACTTATAGTAGTAAGTTATGTGTTACATCATTTCCACGCATTTTTATCTTTAAGATAATTGTCTACTTTATAATAACCTTTACCCATGAGCGTTTTTTTAACATGGTTTTTAAATTCATGCAAAGGAAGATCAATCACTTGTTGTGGAACTTTATTAATAAAGACTATGCCTTTCCCCATAAATGAACCTCTAGTTTTTGCAAGCCTAAATCTTGGAACGGCAAGTTTATCTTTATTTCTTGTATTAAACTGGTGAATATTGCTGTTCTTAGCAAATGAATCATAGTGTTTCCTTACATAAACTAAATTATCATAAATGTATTGGCCTGTCAAAGTTAAAATATTTATTTCTTTGAAAAATTCTATCAAGGTATCTCTCCGCCGTAGATTGTATATGGCGCGAACAGCTCTTTTTTGGAGTACAAAAATATTTTCAATACTGGCAGCTGAGCCCCACAATAGCAGTCCATACGACGATAATGTATAGGCACACGATCTTAACCCTTCTGTAAATAGGTTTAGGTTAATCGTAATACAGTGTACGTACACTAAATGTTAATACATCCTAAGTACATAATAAATCATTACATACGCTCAAGACGCTTAAATTAAGCTAACATTCTGATAGTTAGTTTATAATACTGGTGAAATATAATCCCTTCGATGGTTGAGTATAAACATAGCATAATAACACAGTATTAATGAGAGTTATTACTTCTTAGACAACGACGTTTATTGACAGACGCATGCACGCACAGCACAGTCAGCTTCAGGAAGTTAAGTGAACACTTAGCTAATTTGTTACAGAAAGTATAACTACGATGTTTAGGGATTTGCTACCCTAAAGGTGTGTCTTCATACAACAGCTTTCTCGTTCCCTTTCACTTTCATCTGACGCATTCAATAGCGCACGCTGAACATGGGGTTTTTTCCTCTTGCGCTTTCAACGCATGCCCTATCTTCTCAAAAACAAATTGGTATGGCAGAAAGTTCAACATGAAAGCGCACGGTTTGGAAGCAATCAATATTGCATGCGTTTGACGCAAGTTGAATTTGGAGGCAATATTGCATGCGTGCGTTGAGGGCTTTTCAAAGTGATATTAAAAAAATGGATTAACTATTTGCCTCACTAGATGGCGTTGATGGAAAGAGAAGTGTCAAAATTGGCTTTTAAAATTAAACGGCCTGTACCAAAGAGGCAAGTTAGCGCTCGCTGGCTGACATCTGCCCAAAGAGAGAAATATTTTAGAGTTACATCTGCCTAGCTGAGTACTCTTCGAAGCTTAGTAAAAAAATCACATTGACACATTTATTTTTGTCAACGCCATCTATCGAGCCTACAGTTTTTTTGTCATTTTGAAGAGCCCTCATTGAAAGTTCAAGCGCTCGGTGAAGATATACCTAAATACTATTGGAACTTGGTGTGATATGGTACCTTAAAGTGTTCAGTGACTTGAGATGCCGACTGTACAGAGAAGCAATCCTGCTAAGCAAGCAATTACTGGATATATGGAGGGGTGTAATTAAATTATGTTTTTAGAAGGATGATAAGTTAAGCATTATTTTGTTTTGTGGTTTGTGAGGTTTTAGGGTAGGTGACAAATGAAAATACTCGTAAATAACCACAAGAAATTATATTTTGATGTTTTTTTTATCTTTGTTTGAGTGTAAGTAAGTGTTTGGATTGATTTATTGTTTAATTTATTAAATTGACTTTATAAAAGCAGTGGTACGGTTGATGTATTTTTTTCTACAAAAGCTTTAATTATCGCAAACTTTAATTATTACACAAAAATTTAAAACACTTTAAAATTTAAGTCAAAAAAACTGTTATTTTTTATTTTAGTTGCTTCTAATATGCAAGCCAATTAGGACGCAATCTGATAAGCTTTAACGTGGGTATAGTTGTCCTTACAAATCTGTCATAAAATTATTATGATTAGCATTTTAAGTCGGATGAGGGTGAGGTGGGCATTACCATTACATTGACTGTCTGTGACGCGTTTATCTCGACCCGACGGAAATTCAATTACAGCCATGCCCATGTCATTGCGGTGTGATGTGACAGCCCTAGACAGCCCCTACTAAGACAGTTTCGTGAACCGTTATCTTGAACTAGCGGCCGCCCGCCTCCCGCGACTTCGTCTGCGTGGAAAGTTTTTTTACTATACCTCGAGAATAGTTCTTTTATTCTTGATAAACTCCGTCCGAGAAATCGTCCGCGTGGACACGGTAGAGAAATTTCTTTACCGTGGCGTAAACAATTGAAAAATCCTCAGGTAGGTATCTTTTGCTCACTATTTAACAATAAGGTGACCAGTTTAAATGATCTTCTTAGTGTATAAAATCTAGTACCTACTACGGAGAGTTCAAGTTGTTCCCAGGTTTTACCCAACCGAATTAGATGAAACATAGCTTAGATTTTAAGTTGGACCCCATGCTACCTCATTTTGAAAATCCCATCAAAATCCGTTCAGTGGTTTTTGAGTTATTTGCGTGCAAACATTTAGAATCTTCTGTTTTATTATATGTATATTTGCGATAGTAAAATTTTTTGATTATTTCTATTCGAAAAACAGAATACATCACTTTATGATGATGTCGTAGAACCCAGAACCCAGTTTTAAAATTTATGACGTACTCAGTATACGAACTCAGTTCCTACAAAACATTTAATGCAACAAATTAAACTAAATAAGTCCAATGATATTCAAATAAAAATATATTAAAATATAAAATCTAAATAAATCTAAAAGCATTTTTAATTAAAATTAAAAGCCTCAATTGATTCTCCAAGTATTTAAAAACGTCCCCAACACTGTCAATTTCAAATCAATATTCATCGCAAACGCCACTAAATTTGACTTCGGTTTGTTTTAGAATTTGCTAAAATTGAATCATCCAATCACAACACGGTATTCCCGTTACGTGACGCTGCCGGCCGCCGGAGCAGAATGGTATAATATTGTTTGTGATAGAGAGAAATGAAACCAGGATCGAAGTTCAAATAAAAATAATGTTATCATTAAAAATAGTAAATTTTAAAATAGTTAGGTTTCTACAAACGTAAATTGCTTGGATTTTTGGGCGGCCTATACCCAGCAGTGCGTGAGATAGTGGTTACTTTTTAATTCACTTACAAAAAGAGAGATTTACTAAACCTATAAATACCTACTGATAAAAAAATAAAATTTTCGCAAATAATTAAATGCTGTTTGTGATTATAGTAACTATAGTTTATAACAAATTACAAAGTATAATAATTCAACTCAACGTCAGAAAAATCGCATTTCCTCGAAAATATGTTTAGGCTTGGCCACCTGCTACGGCTGGCTCATGTTTTAAGTTATTGATGATATCTGTTGAAAATACATTTAATAAGCTTTCAATTAATAATTGTTGGATTTAATAAACATAAAAGTTACCACAATTAAACGCTTGGTGCGCCACCATAAAAGGGGCATAAAATGGGTGAATATAGGAAAATGCGGGTAGATCGGCTATCGACACGTTCGAGAAAACACACGTCAACAGCTCAGTTAAAAAAAGAAACACCCAATTTCGATACTATTGACTATCAAGTTGCTCAATAGCGATTGTAAATTGCAAAAAATTCTGCAGTGTAATAGCTCAGAAACTAAATCTTAATAATTAATTTTGTTCGACAAGTTTTCCAACTGTTTTTTGAGACTGTTGGCTATGTTCGAAGGGGTAAAAGTATATAACAACACTTTCCATTAATTAGATAGGATTAAAAGTAACGGGTGGCGCAAAAGTAAAGACCCTATTTGGTTCAGCTATAACATTTTTTCTAAATTAGAAAACTAGATTTAGGTTTTTTTAAATGTATATTTGTGCCATTAAATTTCGTACCATTAGGATTTAAAGATGATGTCTTTTAAATGGTGACCTCCAGAGTTGATACACATTTGAGCCCTATTTATGACATTTTGCATACACTGAGAAAAATTTCCTCTGCCGCACTACGTAAAATAAGGATAAAAATCGACCACAATGACGTGTGTAACCCGCTACATTACGCGTAAGTAGTCAGTCATACGTAGTCGGCATACTGACGATCATCATGGAGCGGGTTACGTAATTTACGAGTGGTCGATTTTTGTACGTACGTACGTAGCCCGACATCCGGCTACGTACATACGTAGTGCGCAAGTCGCACTGAATACTCCTGAAACTACGACTGCGGCTTACGTACGTTACTGTAGCGGGCACAGTAAATAATGGTGAGCTATACGTGTGCACCGCGGCGGCATACGTACAATACTGTGGCAGACACAGTAAAGCACGGTGAGCCGTACGTGTGTACCACGGCGGCATACGTTCGATACTGTAGCGGGCACAGTAAATAATGGTGAGCCATACGTGTGCACCGCGGCGGCATACGTACGATACTGTAGCGGGCTCAGTAAAGCACGATGAGCCGTACGTGTGTACCACGGCGACATACGTACGATACTGTAGCGGGCACAGTAAATAATGGTGAGCCATACGTGTGCACCGCGGCGGCATACGTACGATACTGTGGCAGACACAGTAAAGCACGGTGAGCCGTACGTGTGTACCGCGACGGCATATGAGCGATACTGTAGCGGGCACAGTAAATAATGGTGAGCCATACGTGTGCACCGCGGCGGCATACGTACGACACTGTGGCAGACACAGTAAAGCACGGTGAGCCATACGTGTGTACCGCGACGGCACACGTATGATACTGTAGCGGGAACAGTAAATAATGGTGAGTCATACGTGTGCACCGCGGTGGCATACGTACGATACTGTGGCAGACACAGTAAAGCACGGTGAGCCGTACGTGTGTACCGCGACGGCATATGTACGATACTGTAGCCGGCACAGTAAATAATGGCGAGCCATACGTGTACACCGCGGTGGCATACGTACGATACTGTGGCAGACACAGTAAAGCACGGTGAGCCGTACGTGTGTACCGCGACGGCATACGTATGATACTGTAGCGGGCACAGTAAATAATGGTGAGCCATACGTGTGCACCGCGGTGGCATACGTACGATACTGTGGCAGACACAGTAAAGCACGGTGAGCCGTACGTGTGTACCGCGACGGCATATGTACGATACTGTAGCCGGCACAGTAAATAATGGTGAGCCATACGTGTGCACCGCGGCGGCATACGTACGATACTGTGGCAGACACAGTAAAGCCCGGTGAGCCGTACGTGTGTACCGCGACGGCATACGTATGATACTGTAGCGGGCATAGTAAATAAGGGTGAGCCATACGTGTGCACCGCGGCGGCATACGTACGATACTGTGGCAGACACAGTAAAGCACGGTGAGCCGTACGTGTGTACCACGGCGACAACCGTACGATACTGTAGCGGGCACAGTAAATAATGGTGAGCCATACGTGTGCACCGCGGTGGCATACGTATGATACTGTGGCGGGCACAGTAAATCATGGTGCACCATACGTGTGCACCATGGTGGCATACGTATGATACTGTAGCGGGCACAGTCAAGCATGGTGAGCCATACGTTTGCACCACGGCGGCATACTTACGATACTATGGCGGACACAGTCAATCATGGTGCGCCATACGTGTGCACCATGGCGGCATAGGTAGGATACTGTGGCAGGCACAGTAAAGCATGATGTGCCCGATGTATTAACTGTCGTAGTAGAGGTAAGGTACCGTTGCCGGTACAGTAAGGCATGATGAACCGTGCGTATATACTATGGCAGCATACGTACGATACTGGTGCGGGAACAGTAAAGCACGGTGAACCATACTTATGTAACACGCCAGCGTACGTACGATACTGCTGCGGGTGTAGTAAGACATGGTGCACCATACGTGTTTCGTATGGCACACCATGCCTAACGATACTCGCACCTGTATTTTCCTTATGCTGGCATGGTACATACAAAGGTGTTCAGATAATTAGTATGAATATTAACCAAAGTCAATGAAATTTTGTAGACACGATCGAGAAACTAATATCTAGGTCTATAGTTTATTACATTTTCGTAAAAATGTATAGTTTAAATATTGCAGGGAGTTTTTAATGAAAATATGAAAACCCCCTGTAATATTTAAACTATACATTTTTACGAAACTGTATTAAACCACAGACCTAGGTATTACTTTCTAGACCATGTCTACAAAATTTAATTGACTTTGATTGGTTAATATTCAAAATTATTATCTGAACACCTATGTATGTACGGCCAGCGTCATAAATATATATATACGTTAACAAGAGCTCAAAAATATCTACACACCTCTATGTCACTGATAATAAGGTTGGTGTTTACATATTTTGACTCAATGGCTGTATATATGTATATAAATGACACTGACTGTACCATGCCAACATAAGGAAAATACAGGTGCAATTATCGTAAGGCATAGTGTGCAATACGTAACACGTAGTGCAATAGTGCATCATGCCTTATACCCGCAGCAGTATCGCATGTACTCGGGCGTGAGTCTAATTAGACACACTTGATTTTTAAGTTTCCGTTTTTCCTTTTTTTGAGGCACGGAACCCTAAAAATCAAGTATGTCTAATAGCCGTCCATCTATGTACATACGTATGGTGAATGGTATGGTGCCTTATTGTCCCACACTAGTATCATACCTTCTATTTGTCTTCTCAGCATATATATTTGTCCACTGCTGGAGATATGCTTCTCCCATGGTTTTTCTATGTCGTCCTTGTTGCGGCGTATCTGGTTGAGGTAGGCCCTGACATCTTAGGAATGGCGGTCTGCCCACGCTTCGACTTCCCGTTCATACCTCTACTATAACAGTTAATAAGTTTTGTACAACATTATGCTTCTTTGTAGTATAACCTGCACTGATTACATAGATATCTACTTATAAATATTGGTGCGGGTACGATAAAGAATGATGTATCATTTTAAAGCTGACCAGATGTTTTAAAAACCCGCATGCGGCATTTTTCACATTTAATTTCTTTTACTGGCAATAGTTACGTATAAATAAATCACAAAGGTCGCGTCCTTATTGCAGGGTTTTTTTAAACTCTGGTCAAGCTTTATCTACTTTTGTTGAACTTGTACGATATTAGTGCGGCTATTATTATTATTATTATTATTATGCAAAATAATTTTATAGCAAACTTAACAGCTGCACCGATATAGCACCAAAGTCCAGACCTGTAAGTGAAAAGCATATAATAATTGGTAATTTAGATAAAATCATACTTCACGATACATATACATTTAGTGTACACAGCCATGATACAACATTTTTTATTTTTTAACTTTTACAAGGTTATTAACAGAAGAAATTCCGTTCTCAAACCCTGTACAAGTTTTATAGCTTAACATGTTTAAAAGGAAATAGACATAAAAGATTCATATTATTTATTTTCAATCGCAAAAATTGAGACTTACTTAGTTACAAAAAAACCACAACAAGCTTAATTAATCATACTATTCTAGAATTACATGGTCGTCAAATTGGCGTACCCGTGAAACATTATGCTTTCTTTGAATGATCTTGTTGGATACGTCGGATTCAAAAGCAGCTTGCGATATATAGCCGTCGCATTCCGTGAAAGTGAAATGTTGATGACATAAGCCAGCAACTTCAAAGCAATATTGCAGGATGTCTCGGTTTATCTTCTGTATTCAAAGAAAAAAAGTTTCGGTTAATTTTTTAAAACTTATTTTTATGAAGGTTTAATAATAAGAACTAATATTTGAGAAAATATTCTTACCGTCAATCAGTGCAATTATATTTGCTATTTTTGTTCTCGTGTCTCTATTTTTTCGCAATTTTGATGAAGCATAAGAGGAACATAATTTGTTTTCCATTCCTAGATACAAACGACTGAAATCGCTCATTAGCTGAAAAAAGAATAAGTAACTTTTGTCATTTATATGTCATTGCGTACGTTTTTATAGAAAAACCACAAAGATTATGTAAAAAATAAAGCTGCGGACTGCGGTATATGCTTACCAAGGTATTGCCTTGTGATTGTTTCAAGGCTGGGAAATCCTTGAAGTAATCCACTATATCACTTTTTCCACACTGGATGCGGTTTAGGCAGTTTCCGCCTACTTTTCTTCAACAGATTTCCATGGTTTCCAGATTTCCATGATTTTTCATTTATCAGCCAGAGTAATGTTTCTTCATAGACAATCCCTGTAATACACACGTTAACCACATATAAATGTTTATGGTGGGATGAGTTAACAAGAGGAAGCGCATCAAGGGGAGAATGAGATGACAGCAGTCGAGCTGTCAAACGTCAAAGTGACGCACAACGAACTAACATTATGAATTTTACATGGCAATCGAAGTTCAGACACTTGTCTTATAAGAAATAAACAAACTTTTGGATATATAGCAGTCGCATACCTCTGCTCTAGGTAGCTTCCACGCTGGCTTTCCTTTTATATTCGGTTCAGGTGGAATGTTGATGACATAGGCCAGCAATATCAAAGCAACCTTGCTAGATGTGTCTCTGGTTCATCTTCTGTATCCAAGAAAAAAGTTTCGGTTAATTTTTTAGACTTAATTTTATGATGGTTTTATAGTAAGAACGAATATTTGAGAAAAACTTCTTACCGTCAATCAGTGCAATTATATTTGCTATTTTTGTTCTCGTGTCTTCGTCTCTAATTTTTCGTAATTTTAATGAAGCATATTTTATAATTTCTTCATATTTGATGGTGATAGGGCAAAATAATTTGTTTTCCTTTCCCGGATACAGACGACTGAAATCATTCATTAGCTGAAAAAAAGAATAAATACAATAAATGTACGCTTAGTTATTTCCACTGGAGAGAAAGGTCCGGATCGCAACCACAGAGCTTATTGGGTTGTTAAGCGAGCACTAAAATAGCTTGTCTCTTTTAGTGCGTGCACAATAGCTAGTTCTGCAATGTCGGCAGCGTGCGAGTGTTACTTTTGGTATTACAAGAGTGTAGAGTCTGTGCGAAAAGAGAAGAATCGTGGCAGAAACGGAAACTAACATTATGAATTTTACATGGCAATCAAAATTCAGATATTTGTCTTAAAAGAAATAAACAAACTTTTGTCATTTCTATGTCATTGCGTACGTTTTTATAGAAAGACCACAAAGACTAAGTAAAAAAATAAAGCTGCAGTATATATGCTTACCAAGGTATAGCCTTGTGATTGTTTTAAGGCTGGTAAATCTTTGAAGTAATCCGCTATATCACCTTTTCCACATTGGATGCGGTTTAGGCGGTGATCTGCAGTGTCAATTTTCCTCAACAGATTTCCATGGATCGACATTGTTTTTTAGCCACAGTAATGTTTCTTGATTTTTCATAGTCAATACCTGTAATTTATATGTGTATGGTGGGATATGTTAACAAAAGGAAGGGCATCAAGGGCAAAGTGAGATGACATCAGTCGAGCTGTCAAACATCAAAGTGACGCACAATGAACTGTAAATGTATTTTTTAACTAATAATAATATTTATTACAGTCTGTTTTTCTAACCTGGGGCGTGTTTCATAAAAGTTACAGATTTTATTAGCTAATTTTATTAGACTCATAAAATAATTTTATTAGTTGTCATTTTTCAGTTTCATAAACTTTTTGATAACACTAATGCTACTGCTCCACCTGCGTTATCGTTCACGTTAGTGATAATTTTATTTTATTTTATATTCAAGGAAAACAAACAGCATATAAAAGTAGGAACACTAAAAACAAGACTTTTGTATGAACATGCCTTAGACAGTTTTTATAATGTCCAACTACGCTTTAATTAAAGCGATAAAAATGCGTATTGGCTACATTAGGTTTTAACGCCGCTAATGTTAATTTCTAGTGAATTATCACTTAACATTTAATGACATTTGTAATGACGTTTGTAAATTAAAGACGTTAGAAGAGAAGAGAAGAGAAAGTTAAGTCTTGGCTACATCTGCGTCACGTCTAGATTAACGCTTTAAGCTATGCGTTAAGACGCAGGTGGAGCCGTAGAGTAATCGCTGCGGCAGGAACTGCTCGGGGTGCGCGTAGTACGCGCGCGTGTGCGGCGGCATGGGGCTGGGCGGGGTTCGCTAGACACTGGGCTGTAGTACAGCACGCTACTGGCACACTCACCCACTGGTGCTGCAGCCGGGCGCGGGCCACCCGCTGCGGCAGAAACTGCTCGGGGTGCGCGTAGTACGCGCGCGTGTGCGGCGGCATGGGGCTGGGCGGGGCTTGCTAGACACTGGGCTGTAGTACAGCACGCTACTGGCACACTCACCCACTGGTGCGGCGGCCGGGCGCGGGCCACCCGCTGCGGCAGGAACTGCTCGGGGTGCGCGTAGTACGCGCGCGTGTGCGGCGGCATGGGGCTGGACGGGGCTAGCTAGACACTGGGCTGTAGTACAGCACGCTACTGGCACACTCACCCACTGGTGCGGCGGCCGGGCGCGGGCCACCCGCTGCGGCAGGAACTGCTCGAGGTGCGCGTAGTACGCGCGCGTGTGCGGCGGCATGGGGCTGGGCGGGGCTCGCGAGACACTACGCTGTAGTACAGCACGCTACTGGCACACTCACCCACTGGTGCGGCGGCCGGGCGTGGGCCACCCGCTGCGGCAGGAACTGCTCGGGGTGCGCGTAGTTCGCGCACGTGTGCGGCGGCATGGGGCTGGACGGGGCTAGCTAGACACTGCGCTGTAGTACAGCACGCTACTGGCACACTCACCCACTGGTGCGGCGGCCGGGCGCGGGCCACCCGCTGCGGCAGGAACTGCTCGGGGTGTGCGTAGTACGTGTCGGGCCACGCGCAGTAGGGTTCCGTAGTTACCGTATACAATACCATATTGAATACCACTATAATTTTCCGTATGCAAAAATAACTTTGTTTTTAATAGTGTTTGTATGAATGACAATGTTATATTTGCGGTTTTGGAAAATGTGATATATCTCTAAAAATTATCACTATATCTCGTTCCAACCAATTTTCGTTGAAAGTATTTATTACGATCTACAGCATATATTTTTTTTAGATTTTTCACTCTGTTATTTTAAAAGTTAAAGGGGGGGGGGGGGGGACAATCATTTTACCACTTCGTATCTTTCAAACGGTTAACTTTGAGAAAAAATTGTCTTAGTAAACTCAATGTCATTTTTAAAGACCTATCTACAACGTGTTAATGAAAAAGCGCAAAACCTCTTAGGTGGTGATTGTGCTCATGAATATAAACAACTTTTACTATGGAGCCAACCTTGAAATCGCGAAAAAAAAATCAGCTTTTTCATACAAGGTGTCAGTACCTACTCGACCAGAATGTATGAAACAGCTGTTTTTTTTTCGCGATTTCAAGGTTGGCTCCATAGTAAAAGTTGTTCATATTCATGAGCACAATCACCACCTAAGAGGTTTTGCGCTTTTTCATTAACACGTTGTATAGATACCCCGCACGTATAGGTTTGATGAAAAAAAATTTTCAGTTACAGTTTCATGTATGAGGAGCCCACCCTTAAACTTTTTTTATTTTTTATTTTTATGTGAAAACCTTAAAGCGGTTTACAGAATACATCTACCTACCAAGTTTCACTTGTGTAATCCTAATAGTTTCGGAATAAAGTGGCTGTGACATACGGACAGACAGACAGACAGACATGACGAAACTATAAGGGTTCCGTTTTTTGCCATTAGGCTACGGAACCCTAAAAATAAATAAAGTGGCTGTGACATACGGACAGACAGACAGACAGACATGACGAAACTATAAGGGTTCCGTTTTTTGCCATTAGGCTACGGAACCCTAAAAATAGCAAGAAGCAAGGTCGTCAGCAAATGTAAAGGAAAATCTGAAAATTGTCAATTTCTAGTTTTATCAGATAGAATTGTTTGTTGAATAAAGAATGTTTGTATCAACATATACATAACCGGTACCTCGTGGTGCGAGCCCGACTCGAATTTGACTAGTAATTATTATTTGCTTACCACTTTGCAGAGATTGAAAGGGATGAGGCCGCCTGTCAGAATTGTATTACATTACAATTCTACAATATTGTAAGCTTTTTACTATCAGTGACTGACAATTTTTTTAATTATTGCCCATCTTGACATTTTTTTAATAAATACTTAAAATAATAAATAAAAATGTGTTTATTTGTTTAATCTAATAGGAATCTATTGAAATTTTAAGATGAATCTGAATTAGAAATGAAGTGAATGTTATACCTAGTATAAGTATAACAAGTGATTTTCTTTTTTTTAAGTTAATTAAGTATAGAGTATTGACTAATAACTTTGCGACTGTTGTCTTATCATTGCATTATTGTATTAATTTCTTGTTTGGAATTTACTAAGTAAGGTAATTTTATGGAAAATCTGTAATTGGCCTTGCTTTAATGGTTAGAATTTGTAGTAAAAATAAATGGTAACGCTGTTGGTTTTCAAATAAAATAAAATAAAAATTGCCCATCAGGCGTCAAATTAAAATCTCTATTGAACAGAAACATATAAAATGGTCGCTACAATTCGACAATTTTTTTAATACGTTTTGTTATCAAACTGAGTAATGTCATATGAGTAACTTACATTGTTATTAGCTGCAGTAACAATCTGTAGAGATTTTTGCATTATCACCGACATTAGTGTCCCGTACTTACAGCGTTTTGAGTAGGATTGTGGTTATATGGTTGACTGAAAAATACAAATACAAATAAAATAATGTTGTATACAAAACTTGTCATGTACCTACCTACTTGTAATTGCCTACATGTTTAAAACTTATAGTTGTCTATATGTTCATAATCTCATGTTTTATACTTTAATTAGGTAGGTATTAAATAATGGAGTAGTCTAAGAAACAAACTTTAGAGCTCATCGACAGTTAGAGCATGTTTATGAATGTTTTTGGAATTGCGAAAATGGAATTTAAAAGATCGGCAATAAAAAAGATGGGGGTCAATTCTGCTAATGCATTATGTTAACGTCGAAATCGTGGTTCAATGTTGTTTGAATGGTAATGCTTTTTGACACAGTTCTTGTTTCTTATACCCAAAACCGAAACACATGGTGTTTTTGGGTTTAAGAAACAAGAACTGTGTCAAAAAGCATTACCATTCGAACAACATTGAAACACGATTTTACGATAAAATTAGCAGATTTAACCCCCTGGTTTAAGAAAAAATGCTGTCCGTTCAGGTTTACAACTTTATCCAACAAGCAATGGACTTATTTGTAATTAGTATTATTCAGATTTTTCAATAAAACCAACAATAATTACGTCAAACACGTTTGTATGTGAAAATTCACTCATTTGAATGTTGACACATTTCGGTGAGCTGTTACTATGGTAAGGGCTTATCTAACGATTTAAATCTTTGGCTTGACAAGCATTCTACAAGTTTTCTATAAAACTAGCCTTACTAATTTAAGAAAACTAGTATTTAACTTTTGTACCTACAACATGAAAAGTGCAATAAACGTTTTGAACTTTACTGACGAGCAATTGGCTTACCTTCAAGAAATGGAAGTATTTCACTTTTAATATCTTTGTATTTCACTTAATATCTTCCTCAATATCCTTAATTTCTTCCATAACTTCGTAACGTAATAGGCACCGGGCACGCGCCGCCGCTGCGTCATGTCACTCACTCGCACTCTCTCTGCCTGCTTGTGCTTGCGTTGCGTTGCGCGGGGGTCAGTGTGACCAGATAAAATTTTTCGAAATACCGAAGCACCTCAAAAATATATATATAAAACCGGTTTTATTCATTCATCATTACAATAAAACTTAGTATTGTACATAATTTTTAAATTCTATTCGAAGGCAAAACTAGACACGCCACGCTTTCCGGATGGATGCGTCAAGTAAAATAAAAACAAAGAATAAACGCGCTCTTATATGACGACAAAAATGTACTGCAAAGGAAAAATTCCCAAATTACTTATCCAAGGAAAAATTTCAAAGATTAAGTCAAGTGCGGGACAGAAAATCATTTAACTGAATATAAAAGATGACTGAACAAAAAAGTAGGTACAGTTGCCAAAAAATTTTGAAAATTTGTTCCTGGAGAATTTTTCTGCGAGGGTTCGCACTTCGCCCGGCCCCTGTATCTTCGTTCGATTCTTACATTCCAATACTAACTAACTAAAATACAAAATTGTAACGTTAGAAAGTAGCCAGATGGTAGCAATTTGCATCTAACAGAATTATTTAGTTTCGCTTATATTTTTAGTCAACTAAAGTGGTTGCCCACTTGGTTGTAAAAACAGAGCAAACAAAAATACGCTAAATAAACTTATAAAGTAGCTAATGACCACCAAACAACATAATTTAATGTGATGGCAACCCCAAATACGTTAAATGCGCAGTTCGACGACGTAAGTAACCGCGCTATTTATAAATAGCGCGGTTCATTATAATGAGCCCGCTTACTTATTTACGTAATAGGGCTGCAGTATAATGCAGCGGTTATTCCGATACGCATAGTGGCTGTTTTTTTCCGGTTCCAGGGTATCTTTTAACTAATGCGACTACTTAAAATGTTTCGGGATATCTATACGTCGAGTTACCTTACCTACTAAGAACCATAGACTTAGAAAATTTTTCGCTATATTAAGTTTATGCTAAGAACATATAATCTAAGATGGCGGCCAATTTGTTTATGGCGCCGGCTAGACGCGTGGTATTTACCGTGATCCAACGCCATAAAGTAAATTTTAACCATTGAAAGTAATTTGTATGGAATATTCAATATTTTACTTTCCATGGTTAAAATTTGCTCTATGACGTTGGATCACGATATTTACCACGACGTGTAGCCGTCGCCTAAGGGCCGATTAAAATGAAACTCGGTTTTTGGAACTATTTTGGCAAGAAAACAACATGCAATGATAAAAAAAAATCGAAGGTGGCGGGCAACTTTTTTGTTTGTGGGCCGATTACCATAAAACACGGTTTTTGGAACTAATTTAACGAGAAAATAGCAACGCAATGTTGAAAATATTGAAAAATCAATAATGGCAGTCAACTTTTTTGTTTGTAGGCCGATTTCGATGAAACTCGGTTTTTAACAAAATTGTGACAATAAAACAGCTACGCAAAAAAGCTACGTAAAAAATATAAAAAATCCAAGATGGCGGCCAACTTTTTTGTTTTTCAGCCGATTTAGATGAAACTTAGTTTATGGTGTTATTTTAACAAGGCAATAACAACGCAATGTTAAAAATATAAAAAAATCCAAGATGGCGGCCAACTTTTTTGTTTTTTGGTCGATTTCGATGAAACTTGGTATATGGTGTTATTTTAACAAGGCAATAACAACGCAATGTTAAAAATGTAAAAAAATTCAAGATGGCGGCCAACTTTTTTGCTTGTGGGCCGATTTAGATGAAATTTGGTTTTTGGTACTATTTTGACATGAGAACAGCGACGCAATGTAAAAAAAGTAAAAAATTCAAGATGGCGGACAACTTTTTTGTTTGCAGGCCGATTTCGATGAAACTCGGTTTTTGGTCCTATTTTGACAAGAAAACAGAAACGCAATGTTAAAAAGTAAAAAAATAAAGATGGCAGCCAACTTCTCTGTTTGCGGGCCAATTTCGATGAAACTCTGTTTTTGGTACTATTCTGACAAGAAAACGGCAATGCACTGTTAAAAATGTAAATAATTCTAGATGGCGGCCTACTTTATTGTTTGTGGGCCGATTTCAATGAAACTTGGTTTTGGGTACTATTTTGACTAGAAAACAACAACGCAGTGTTAAAAATCTAAAAAAATCAAGATGGCGGCCAACTTTTTTGTTTGTGGGCCGATTTCGATGAAATTCGGTTTTTAGTACTATTTTGACAAGAAAACAGCAACGCAATGTTAAAAATGTAAAAAAATTCAAGATGGCGGCCAACTTTTTTGCTTGTGGGCCGATTTTGATGAAACTTGGTTTTTGGTATTATTTTGACATGAGAACAGCTACGCAAAGTTAAAAAGGTTAAAATTCAAGATAGTGGCCAACTCCTTTATTTGTGGGCCGATTTCGATGAAACTCGGTATTTGTACTTTTTTTACAAGAAAACGGCAACGCAATGTTAAAAATGTCAAAGTTCTAGATGGCAGCCAACTTTTTTGCTTGTGGGCTGATTTCAATGAAACTCGGTGTTTGCTAGTATTTTGACAAGAGAACAGCTACGCAAAGTTAAAAATGGAATAAATTCAAGATGGTGGCCAACTCCTTTGTTGATGGGCCTATTTCGATAAAACTCGGTTTTTTGTACTATTTTGACAAGACGACAGCAACGCAATGTTAAAAATGTAAAAAAAATTAAGATGGCGGCCAACTTTTTTGCTTGTGGGCCGATTTTGATGAAACTTGGTTTTTGGTATTATTTTGACATGAGAACAGCTACGCAAAGTTAAAAATGTTAAAATTCAAGATAGTGGCCAACTCCTTTATTTGTGGGCCGATTTCGATGAAACTCGGTTTTTGTACTTTTTTTTACAAGAAAACGGCAACGCAATGTTAAAAAAGTCAAAGTTCAAGATGGCAGCTAACTTTTTTGCTTGTGGGCTGATTTCAATGAAACTCGGTGTTTGCTAGTATTTTGACAAGAGAACAGCTACGCAAAGTTAAAAATGGAATAAATTCAAGATGGTGGCCAACTCCTTTGTTGATGGGCCTATTTCGATAAAACTCGGTTTTTTGTACTATTTTGACAAGACGACCGCAACGCAATGTTAAAAATATAAAAATATCTAAGATGGCGGCAAACTTTTTTGCTCACGGGGCGATTTAATGAAACTCGGTTTTTGACACTATTTTGATCAGAAAACAGCAATGCAAAGTTAAAAATGTGAAAATTCAAGATAGCGGCCAACTTTTTTGCTTGTGAGCTGATTTCGATGAAACTCGGTGATGCCGTTTTCTGGCCAAAACGGGCCAAAAAACCGAGTTTCATAAAAATCGGCCCACAAGCAAAAAGTTGGCCGCCATCTTGCATATTTTATGTTTTTAATATAGCGTTGCTGTTTTCTTGTCAAAATAGTACCAAAAATAAAGTTTCATCGAAATCAGCCCACAAGCCAAAAAGTTGGCCGCCATCTTGAATTTTTACATTTGTAACTTTGCGTTGCTGTTTTCTTGTCAAAATAGTGTCAAAAACCGTGTTTCATCGAAATCGCCCTGCAAACAAAAAAGTTGGCCGCCATCTTAGATATTTTTGTATTTTTAACATTGCGTTGCTGTTTTCTTGGCAAAATAGTACCAAAAACCGAGATTCATCGAAATCGGCCCGCAAACAAAAAATTTGGCCGCCATTTTAATTTTTTACATTTTTAACACTGCGTTGCTGTTTTCTTGTCAAAATAGTACCAAAAACCGAGTTTCATCGAAATCGACCCGTAAGCAAAAAAGTTAGCCGCCATCTTGAATTTTTTACATTTTTAAGAGTGCGTTGCTGTTTTCTTGTCAAAATAGTAGCAAAAACCGAGTTTCATCGAAATCAGCCCACAAGCAAAAAAGTTTGCCGCCATTTTGAATTTTTTAATGTATTCAACATTGCGTTGTTATTTTCGTGTCAAAGTTATATCAAAAAGCGAGCTTCATCGAAATCGGCCCATAAACAAAAAGAAAAGGAGCAAAAACTAAGTCACATGTTTTTCTATTCTTTATTTGAAGAGCATAAAAAGAAGAAAAAGAGACAAATTTAAAAAAAATATTCTTACCTTTTAGAAAAAAATGACAATTTTTTTTCAAAGAATATAACTTGAATTTTGAAGTACCAATCTTATTTTTCTTATTAATTTTTGATATTCAAAAAGGCAAATCACAGAGTGCCAACCCTTACACCTTTAGTCGTTGCGTCAACTGCCTAGCTAGACGAACAGCGGTTCTAGTAAGGGTAACATTTTTCGAATTTAAATGAAAATACAACAATGTGTGTGGATTTTGGGTAAACAAATGAATGATGTAAAATTAATTGAAGGTCAACAATTTCTATTTGAGATAGGAATTGTATGGTATCTTAAAATAGCAATATCTCGAAAAATACTCATCCTAGACTGGTGGTGTAAATTAAGTCTAATAAATTTACCAAAATATTACCAAAAGTAATAAAAGTAAATGTTTTTCAAAGTTGAGATAAATAAATAATACTCTATTTCCATACCACAGTGTATTTATCTATACCGATTATAGCAATTAATAATTTATAAAAACAAAAAGTAGCAACCCTGTTTGCCTTGCCGTTGAGTCGCCGGTGACGCGCCGTGCCGGTGACGCGCCGGCCGTCACGTCACCGGCGCGTCGCCGGCCGTTACGTCACCGGCGCGTCGCCGGCAAGGTAAACAGGGTTGCCACTTATTTGATTCAATAAAGTATTGGTTGTTATAATAGGTAGAAAAAAAAGTACATTGTGGTTTGGAAATAAAGTATTATTTATTTATTTCAACTTTAAAAACATTTTATTTACACTTTTCTTAATATTTTCGTAAATTTTATAGGCTAAATTTACACCACCACTTTAGGATGAGTATTTTTCGAGATATATTGCTGTTTTAAGATTGACAAATGACAACTTAAAACAACAATTTCGCAAAAAGAAATTGTTGACCTTCACTTGTTTTTCTGAGATTCATTTGTTTACCCGAAATCCACACACGTTGTATTTTTATTAAAATTCGAAAAATTGTACCCTTACCAATATTTAGTGGAACTGATGAATAAGGTCTCACAAAGTTACCGAAATATGAACAAAAGTTATAAAAAATGTTTTTCAAGGCTGAAATAAATAAATTATACTTTTTCTGTACCGATTATAGTAATCAATAATTTATTAAAACAAAAAGTAGCAGCCCTGTTTGTCTTGCCGGTGCCTCGCCGGCGACGCGCCGCGCCGGTGACGTGCCGGCCGTCACTTCACCGGCGCGTCACCGGCCGTCACGTCACCGGCGCGTCGCCGGCCGTCACGTCACCGGCGCGTCCCCGGCATGGCAAACAGGGTTGCCACTTATTTATTATAATAAATTATTGGTTGTTATAATAGGTAGAAAAAAGTACATTGTGGTGTAGAAATAAAGTATTTATTTATTTATTTCAACTTTAAGAACCTACTGTTTAAGTATTGTTTTTGGTAGTATTTTGGTAACTTTGTTAGACTTAATTCACCTTCACCACTAAGTTCAAGCAAAGGTACTATTTTTCGAATTTTAATAATAATACAACAATTTCTGTAGACAATGTTTTCATGCCTTCACTTGTGTTCCGGCATTCATTTGTTTACCCGAAAATCCGACATTCGCATACGTTGTTGTATTTCTATTATAATTCGAGAAAATAATATTTACCTTTACTTGAACTTAGTGGAATAAGTAAATTAAGTCTAGTAAAGTTACCAAAATATTTCCAAAAAACAATACTTAAACAGTAGGTTTTTAAAGTTGGAATAAATAAATAATTCTATATTTCCATACCACAATGTACTTTTTTCTACCTATTATAGCAACCTATACTTTATTAAAACAAAAAAGTGGCAGCCCTGCTTGCCTTGCCGGTGAAGCGACGTTGACTTGACTGAAACGAGCCGGCGACGCGCCGGTGACGTGCCGGCGCCGGTGATCTGAACTGCTTGTTCACACATATTTTTGACGTTGACGGACGGGCCGGTGACGCGCCGGTGACGCGCCGGAGCTGTGGGAATGATCCTTTAAGCCGCATACGTAACTGTAAAGAATGCGCCACAGTAATTTAATGATGCGGCTGACGTCATAAAGATTCTACGTACCAAACACAGTCGGTAAGTAAACGGAGTTCGTAAAATGAGCCAGGATACGTAAAAACTGATGATGTAGACGGAGACATTATTAATTATCCCGTGTACGTAAAATGTATCGGCATATCTCCGACCCTGCTCGTGCATTATGTACGTAACCGGGACCATTACTTAATGTGACAGAGACAGTATAATGATTTGGCAACCAGTTACTGTTATAAAGAGCCTGGATACTGAAATATTGAAGCTGTATAACTATTCGTACGTATGGCGCATACATATTTTATGTTACGGGTTAAGTAAATTACGTATGCTGCTCCGTGCAGAATCATTAAGCCGAATACGTAACTGTAAAGAATGCGCCACAGTAATTTAATGATGCGGCTGACGTCATAAAGATTCTACGTACCAAACACAGTCGGTAAGTAAACGGAGTTCGTAAAATGAGCCAGGATACGTAAAAACTGATGATGTAGACGGAGACATTATTAATTATCCCGTGTACGTAAAATGTATCGGTATACCTCCGACCCTGCTCGTACATTATGTACGTAACCGGGACCATTACTTAATGTGACAGGGACAGTACAATGATTTGGCAACCAGTTACTGTTATAAAGAGCCTGGATACTGAAATAATGCAGCTGTATAACTATTCGTACGTATGGCGCATACATATTTTATGTTACGGGTTAAGTAAATTACGTATGCTGCTCCGTGCAGAATCATTTAGCCGCATACGTAACTGTAAAGAATGCGCTACAGTAATTTAATGATGCGGCTGACGTCATAAAGATTCTACGTACCAAACACAGTCGGTAAGTAAACGGAGTTCGTAAAATGAGCCAGGATACATAAAAACTGGTGATGTAGACGGAGACATTATTAATTATCCCGTGTACGTAAAATGTATCGGCATACCTCCGACCCTGCTCGTACATTATGTACGTAACCGGGACCATTACTTAATGTGACAGGGACAGTACAATGATTTGGCAACCAGTTACTGTTATAAAGAGCCTGGATACTGAAATAATGCAGCTGTATAACTATTCGTACGTATAGCGCATACATATTTCATGTTACGGGTTAAGTAAATTACGTATGCTGCTCCGTGCAGAATCATTAAGCCGCATACGTAACTGTAAAGAATGCGCCACAGTAATTTAATGATGCGGCTGACGTTATAAAGATTCTACGTACCAAACACAGTCGGTAAGTAAACGGAGTACGTAAAATGAGCCAGGATACGTAAAAACTGATGATGTAGACGGAAACATTATTAATTATCCCGCGTACGTAAAATGTATCGGCATATCTCCGACCCTGCTTGTACATTATGTACGTAACCGGGACCATTACTTAATGAGACAGAGTCAGTGTTCGCGAGAACACCTTCGATAGCTTCTCCCGAGCAGTAAAAGGTCACCGATCCATTGTTTCTAACGGCAAAGTTCAAGCATAGCAATTCCTCATTAAGGGATGAACCACTTACCCTTGACGCCGACAGCTTTGAGTCCAGCAATGTCCAACCGGAACTGAATCCAACAGCCACCACGTGCTCCGCTTTCAACGTCTGTCGCACTTAGATCTCACAAGCCTCACAACTCCAATTGTCTTTCATGAGAATAACACCAAAAAGTTTATAATTTAAGTAAATTCCGTATTCCAAATAAAAATCGCTCCGAAAACTGCACGCAACGCGCGCCGTCGGCCGCCGAGATATGTGTGTGGTGGGTGGCAGGTCTCCACCGCCGCCGGGTCGCGGATTTCGCGGTTTACCCACATAATAAAGAAAAAACTATGCCTGAACATCCCCCCCCCTAACCAAGGTCCGCCTTGGTTCCTAAGAATCAGCAACAGGCAACCGACATAATTTAGAAATAGGCCGAAGCAAAGTACCGTTTTGCGTTCGAACCTCCGCGACCCTAACAATTCCATCTTTACCGGGAAGAAGTTTAACTAACCGACCGCGTTTCCATTGAAGAGGATTAGTATTATCTTCCTTGATCAAAACTAATTCGTCTAATTTAGGAGGTTCCGTAACCGTATTCCACTTATACCGCTGTTGCAAAGTGTGTAAATATTCCGTTTTCCACCGAGACCAGAAATGTTGAGACATTTTTTGAATCTGTTGAAAGCGAGACAACCGATACAACTTAACTTCCTCATAAGGATATTCGGGTAATGCCACCAGAGGTTGGCCGATTAAAAAATGACCGGGTGTTAATACTTCAAGGTCCGCCGGATCCGTACTTAGAGGGCACAAGGGTCGTGAATTCATGACTGCCTCTACTTTATGAAAGAAAGTTGCCAGTTCTTCGAACGTCAACTTAGTCTCGCCCAACACGCGCCGAGCATGAGTTTTTGCCGATTTTACCGCTGCCTCAAATAAACCGCCTTGATTTGGACTAGATGGAGAGTTAAATAACCATTTAATATTTTGTTGAACCAATTTCCGTTCCAATTCCGAACTATTATCCCGTAAAAATGTGAATAATTCCTTAAGATACCTATTTGCACCGGTATAGTTAGTACCGCAGTCCGATCTGATTAATGAAGGAAGTCCGCGCCGAGAAACAAATCTTGTCAAAGCCGCAATGAAAGCTTCAACCGACAAATGCGAAACAATTTCTAAATGAACCGCTTTCGTAGATAAGCATACAAAAATGCACAAGTAACATTTTTGAATTTTGGCATTCCGTAATGAATTAGATTTTATAAAATATGGTCCCGCAAAATCCGTAGCGGTTCCTGCAAAAGCTCGCACGCTATTAACCCTATCCCGAGGTAAATCCGCCATAAATGGTTGTGTACACCGAACCTTAGACCGATAACACTGAATACACCGAAATGTGACGCTTCTAGTAACTCGTCGGGCCGAAATTATCCAGTAGTTTTGATAGAGAATAGCTGCTAATGTGTTAGCTCCGACATGACAATGAATGTTATGGAAGTGAGTAACTAACAATTTCGTAAAATGTCCATGACCAGGTAATAAAATCTGATGTCTTGCATTAAAAGACAAATCCGCAGCTCCGATCCGACCGCCGACACGTAAAATCCGATCTTTATCAATAAATAAATTTAGTCTAACCAATGATGATTTAATTTGTTTTTGATTTGACAAAGCCTCAATTTCGTCACTAAAATATTTATGTTGAACAGTCCGAATTAAAAATGAAATCGCATTTCTACGCTCACCGATAGAAATATTTCCGCTAAAACGTGATGATTTATTCTTACAATTATGAATGAACCTTCTAATATAAGCCGTAACATTAATTAATTTTTGAAATGAACTATATTTTTCGATTAACTCAAATTCCGAATTTAAGGTACCTACATTAGCTACCTTTGCCTTAATTCCGGGTAACATTTCTTCGGGGAACTCTAAGTAATCCCGTGGCCAGGTTGATGGTGATTCACTCAACCACTGTGGCTGCCACCAAAGATGATGCTGCAGCAAGTCCGACGCCAAAGTACCGCGTGACGCTACATCCGCGCAATTCATGTCACTTGGGACATGTCTCCACCGAATTACAACAGGCTGCGATGTTATTTGTGACACCCGATTAGCTTCATATACCTGAAGGGTATGTACTGGTCGTCTGAGCCATGCCAAAACAATAGTGCTGTCACACCAACCAACGACATGATCAAATACAATGTGGTCTTTCATAGAGGAGACGACATGATTGATAAGTTTGGTGAGAAGCAGACTACCTTCCAATTCCAATTTTGGGATTGTTAATTTTTTCCTAAGTGAGGCTACTCGAGATTTAGAAATAAGTAGTCGCACGAGAACATTTCCGTCCGAGAACTCCGACCGAATGTAAACCGCTGCGGCGTAGCCCAGCGAGCTACCGTCACAAAAACCGTGTAGACTATATCGAGCAGATCCGTTTCCGTCAGGCTTCAAACACCGAGGGATCCGTATGTTACGTAAATTAGGTAAGTCCGAAACAATCATATGCCATTGCCGTTTAATATCGTCCGAAACCGGTGCGTCCCAATCAATTTTATTAGAATTGTCACTAGTACCGAGTAATTGTTGTAAAAGAATTTTAATTTTGAAAATGACCGGACAGATCCATCCTTCGGGATCGTACAAACGAGCCGATAAAGATAATATAGTACGACGCGTCACCGTTGACTCCGCAGTCAAATTAACATGATAAGTAAAACTATCCGAAATTGGATCCCATAAAATACCTAAAACTTTTATAAGTTCCGAATCGCTTGAGCCGTCGAAGCTTTTAGGTGTCTCTAAATGAGTAGATGGCAAACCGTCCAAAAGCTCCGGGACATTGGAAGACCACTTCCGCAATTCATAACCGGCCGTATCCATAAGTTTTATTAACTCATCGCGAAGTGCAATTGCATCGGAGAGTGTATCCGCACCGCCATTGAGATCATCCACGTAACTTTGTTTTAATAATAAATTTGCTGCCGATGGGAAATTCTCTTTTTCGTCCTGAGCAAGCTGATGCAAACACCGAATAGCTACGAAAGGACTAGACTTTAAACCGTAAGTATTAGTTGTCAACTCGAATATTTGTAAGGGTTCCGAAGGCGAATATCGCCAGAAAATGAGCTGATATTTACGATCATCCGGATGTATCCAAGTTTGTCTAAACATCATTCGTACGTCAGTAGTAAAAACTATGCGTGGCCACCGAAAATTTAATAATATCTCCGATATATCTTTTTGTAATTTTTCACCCGAATATAAACAATCATTTAAGCAAACGCCCGTACTACTGGCAACACTACCATCAAAAACAACCCGAATTTTACTTTCATCACCCGATTTTTTAAATACCCCATGATGAGCTAAAAAATAATGTTCTTCTTCTGAATTAAATTTTGAAACCGTCATATGCCGTAATCTTATATATTCCGCCATGAATTCTGTATATTTCAACCTAAACTCCGAGTCACGTTGCATACGTCTTTCAATCGACAAAAATCGTTTTAAAGCAGTCTGCCTAGAATCACCCAACCGCTGGTGATCCGGTATCAGCGGCAGGCGCACAGTATATTTCCCGTCTGCGCCGCGTGTAGTACTAGAACTGAACAAACGCTCGCATTCTATGTCCGCCGGACTAATAAATTTACATTGAGGTGGTTGTTCATAACGCCAAAACTTTTCTACCGCTTCCAATAATTGGATAGCCGAAACATTAGAAGCAAAGTTCATAGTATCCGAATTAATTTCTTGACTTGGCCCGAAAACCGCAAAATCAAAAATAGTACTTAAGGCATAAGGCCCACCTGCGCCTAAATCAAGTTTCTCGCCGTTCAAGATTTGTCCTAAAATATCGCATCCGAAAATAATATCTATATGTCTCATGTGAGAAGAACCGTCATCCGAAATGTTTACATTTTTATTCGAAATATTTAATTTCTGAACTAAATAAGAAGTAGGTTTCTTTAAAACAACCGCCGTAACCGATAACAAAATATTTTTAGAATTAATTGGCCGAAAATGAATTTTAACAATATTGTTACTTTCACAAGTGTGAACACCGCCTATTCCCACAATAGGAACATTCGAGTAATGTCGCTTTAATCCCAAATTCGTTACCAAATCACTTTTAATTATGGATATTTGAGAACCAAGATCCAACAAACAACGGACCTGTTGAAAAGAATTTTGAGATGATTTTACTTCAATTATAACCGTTGGCAAAATTACATTATCGATTAATTTAGGTTGTGAAGCGACATTACATAACTGTAGTTGCTATTCCGAAGTAGTACGCTGATGTCGTGTGTCCCTAGGGCTCGCACTCCGTATGTTCTGCTGCCCGTGCCGTGACCTTCTGGCATCCGTCGATAAATTATTATTACCGCCATTGTTGTTATCAATGCGCTCCGGCCGTTGATAACGCGAAGAAAATGAATCATAAGTAGGACGCGCATGCATACGACTTAATTGTTCCCGCACTTCGGGTGGACTGGCGCTGCGCACGCGCCGGCCGCGGTCCGCCGCCGCCGTGAAGTTAGAAAACCGGTTTGATGATTGAGAATGATAATGCGCAGGAGATTCACGCGAAATATGCATCGTGCAAATTAACTTGTTGTGGCCAATATTACCGCATTTATTGCATGGTACTTTACTAATACAAGACCCAGCATTATGTTGTCCGAAACATTTAAAACATAAACGTGAATCCTTAATGAAATCTTTACGACCGATATTAGTTAACTTGTTAAATTTAAAACACTCAAGTATAGTGTGCCCCGTAAACTGACAATATAAACAACGCTTCGTTGCCACGACGACGTTATCACCATGAGCATGAGTGACTAACCCAGTTCGTGCTACGCGTTTCCCGCGATCCGAGTAGCTGTTATTGTTATTTCTATTTAATGAATCCGAAGCCGCCGTGTCTAACAATCGACATTCATTTTGCAAAAAGTCTATTAATTGATTGAAGCTAGGCAAAGTAGCCGTATTTCCGCCGTATTTATGTTCAAACCGTGACTTCATATCTAAAGGAAGTTTCGTGAGACTAATATACAATAATAAATAACTCCACTCATTTATAGGAAAACCGAGATTATTCAATGCGCGTGTAGATTCTAATAAAGGGTTAAGTATTTTTGTCCTAAGACCCGATATATTATTTAAACATGGCAAGTTTAAAATACGCGAAATATGAGAATCCGACAATAATCTTTTATTTTCGTATCTACTTTTAAGAATGTCCATAGCCGTGTCTAATGACTCATCAACCATTGGCAAATGTTTTATCAAATCGCGAGGTTCCTTTTGAACATTAGAAAATAAATAATGAAACTTTTCCGTTTTAGAGATATCTTTCCTACACATTACCAACGAATTAAACAAACTAATGAAACTAGTCCAACCGAATATGTCTCCATCATAAACTGACAAGCTTATTGTTGGCAAGCGAGCGTTTTGCGCACTTTCCGTGGGTTGGTGTGTGCCGTCCAAGTTCGGGTAGGCAGATGAAATTGCCTCCAATTGATAATAAATTTCTTCCGCAGTTTTAAATTGAGTATCAAATAAAATAATTTGTTTTTCATCCGTTACCGAGTTCAATATTGCTTCGTATGCCTCGCTCAACATCTTATACCTTTCTTCAATTTTACGCAACCGAGCCGATATTACACCCGTTGTTTGACTTTTATTGATGACGACTTCGTTAGTATTTACGAACCAATCGCACTGTATTTTAAATTTATTTTCTACGACCTTAGACGCCATTTTGAAATAGTGATACGGAACACGACGTGAACTTTACAAATTAAAATAACAACCGATTTAACCGAAACAAAAGAAATTACCGATATTTTATATTCCAAAGCTTACCGAAATTAATACGAAACAATAATCCGACGAGAGGGACCAAAATAATTATGTTCGCGAGAACACCTTCGATAGCTTCTCCCGAGCAGTAAAAGGTCACCGATCCATTGTTTCTAACGGCAAAGTTCAAGCATAGCAATTCCTCATTAAGGGATGAACCACTTACCCTTGACGCCGACAGCTTTGAGTCCAGCAATGTCCAACCGGAACTGAATCCAACAGCCACCACGTGCTCCGCTTTCAACGTCTGTCGCACTTAGATCTCACAAGCCTCACAACTCCAATTGTCTTTCATGAGAATAACACCAAAAAGTTTATAATTTAAGTAAATTCCGTATTCCAAATAAAAATCGCTCCGAAAACTGCACGCAACGCGCGCCGTCGGCCGCCGAGATATGTGTGTGGTGGGTGGCAGGTCTCCACCGCCGCCGGGTCGCGGATTTCGCGGTTTACCCACATAATAAAGAAAAAACTATGCCTGAACAGTCAGTACAATGATTTGGCAACCAGTTACTGTTATAAAGAGCCTGGATACTGAAATAATGCGACTGTGTAACTTCGTACGTATAGCGCATACATATTTCATGTTACGGGTAAAGTAAATTACGTATGCTGCTCCGTGCAGAATCATTAAGCCGCATACGTAACTGTAAAGAGTGCGCCACAGTAATTTCATGATGCGGCTGACGTCATAAAGATTCTATGTACCGAACACTGCCAGTAAGTAAACGGAGTTCGTAAAATGAGCCAGGATACGTAAATGTTTATGTAGGCGGAGACATTATTAATTATCCCGTGTACGTAAAATGTATCGGCATATCTCCGACCCTGCTCGTACATTATGTACGTAACCCGGACTATTACTTAATGAGACGGAGTCAGTACAATGATTTGGCAACCAGTTACTGTTGTAAAGAGCCTGGATACTGAAATAATGCAGCTGTATAACTTCGTACGTATAGCGCATATATATTTCCTGTTGCGGGTTAAGTAAATTACGTATGCTGCTCCGTTAATACATATGCGGCATCATTAAACCGCATACGTAAACGTTAACAGTGCGGGCACAGTAATTTCATGATGCGGCTTACGTATTAAGGATTCGGCCTCATTACAAGTAACTCGTTTACATTGTCTTTACAGGGCATTATGCCGCATACTTACTGGACATGGTGTCGGCTCATTATAAGTATGGCTCTTATTTATTTCATGTGAAAAGCACATTATACGTATCTGGCTGCCAGTGCATTACAAATTTGCCAATTTTAAGTAGCCCGTTTTTCTCAGTGTAACTTGCCGTAACACTTCCTGCGATATGTTCGTTATTTCTTGACGAATGTTTTCTTTTAGAGCTGCGAGAGTCTGTGGCTTGTTCACATACACCCGAGATTTCAAAAAACCCCAAAGAAAGAAGTCTGGACTGGTCAGATCGGGTGATCTTGCAGGCCAAGGCAAATCGCCAAAACGAGAGATAACTCGGCCTGGAAAAGCGTCCCTCACTAAATCCATATTTATTCCACGTTCTTGGGGAGTAAAACGGTCCATGTTTATTTTCAGTGTATTTTATATTTGTTCACTACACAATTTTCAACAACAGAATGACAGAAAATGTCATATAAAAAAAATAAAAGTATTTTCTTTAGTGCCAGTACTTTTGCGCCACCCGTTACTTTGAAGCAATTTTGAAGATATTCGAGTTTAATGACGTTGAGTGTAGTCCTCTTTCACTGTAGCCTGTAAAAACTTCTTATTTTATTTGCTTCTAGGAAATTAAAATAAAAAAAAAATGTCTACGACTTATCCATGAATTTCTATAGCTACCGGGTCCCGTCCTTATTAAGTTATCTAATTCACTTCTCAAGCTTACGCGCTCACTAGACATGAAATAAAAGACTTTTTAACGGATACTAGCGCGGTTTTATTGAAAGTACTTTGGTAATTAGTTTGTATTTGGTTTGATTTTTGATTTTCCCGACGAAATAAAACGAAATAAAAGTTTTATTTCGCCATTTCTTTCTTGGAGGGGCCTCACAATTTTGTGAAATGGTGGTAGTTTCAGTAGATTCTCTCTCTTTAGCATTAATTAAATCACAAAATCAACTTAAACCAATTAAAAAGATAAAAAAAAATTTTTGTAAAATATTAATTTCTGAACGTCTCAAAAAATTCATCGCTTGAGGGTAGGCTCACGAGTAGCTTCAGTCCCCCGTGACCACAGCAGCTGCAAAGGTGCCGAAACGTCGGGAAAATAAAAAATCAAACCAAATACAAACTAATTACCAAAGTACTTTCAATAAAACCGCGCTAGTATCCGTTAAAAAGTCTTTTATTTCAAGTTATCTAATATTAAAATCTCAAAACATTGTTTCACTTTTGCAAATAGATTTTCTGTTGACATCTCTCAAAGAAAATCCTACATAATTCAAACGTAGGTACATTTAAATAACTTTGTTATATCAAACAAGAAGTCTTGTTCATTTGTATAAAAGACCCTCTTTATTAATCAAGATCCTTTTGACTGGTTATCGTAACCAAAAGCGAAACAACTTCTCTAAGTAAACAGGTCGAAATATTATAAAATAATACCTACTTCTCGTATATAAATCCATGGCTCAATTTATTTTCTTATTTTTTTCTTCTGTAGGGTTATTTGAATGTCGAATTTCGAATACAGTCTACAATATATGTAAAGGAATAAGACCATTTCTTTTTAGTTTAAATTTTGGTGCGCCTGTTTAATATTGAGAGGTTGATAACAATTTTCATGGTTACTCCAAAGATGGCGCGATCTGGTGGAGAAACGGAGAATTGAAAGATGGTGACGGTTTCACTGAAGATTCATAATATTATTTTCAATGTTATTTTCTGTCCCGGGCCAGCTGGAAGATATTTCAATATGAAATAAGCTGTGCCCTTGTACTACTCTTCTGTGCATTATTTTTCATGTAAAAATTTTGTGTGTACTAAATATATAAATAAATAATGACCATCAGCCATTTTTGATGTCCCCACTGCAAGCCTTCCTTATGGGTGGATAAGTTTAACCGTTTCTTCGGACCATCATACTGAACAAATTTTTCTATGGGACCAACTCCGAAATCGCGAAAAAATATCAGCTGTTTCATACAAAAATTATTAACGAAAATATAAAAATGTATGAGGCAGCTGATTATTTTTCACGATTTCAGAGTTGGTCCCATAGAAAAATTTGTTCAGTATGATGGTCCGAAGAAACGGTTTTCTTATTTTGCGTTAATTCATTAACACGTTGTATAGATGAGGCTAGATGAGACATAAGTTATTTTTCACCTCTCCAGCACGAAAAAGGCTGTTTTGGCGCGTAAAAACTCGCAGCAAAATCGATTTTTGCTGCGAGCGTGAGGCAAAGTGATTTTTTAACTTCTAACACCAACTTTTAAAATAAAAAAGAAATAAAGTGACAAGGAGAGATTTGTAAAATTGATATGTAAGAAAAGGATAGATAGTGCTTTATGGTGTCATACATGGATTAAAAAGTAAAAAAATAAAATGCACGGAGATACCAAGGAGTTTTAAATAAGGATTGTTAAAAAAAGAAGGTTTATAATTCGAAATAAAGAGTATGGACGAAATGAGGTCACATGTATTAAATAAATATAAAATAAGAAGAATTAATGGAGTTTATTAACAAATTAGTGTTTTATAATTATAAATAAATAAATAAGATCGGATATTCATGAATAAGAGGAAAACAAAGTGTAATATAAAAAAACGACGTGAATCTACTTTATGAATACAATTTTTCAGCATAGGTTTGATCGAACTATTTTTGTGATAAATTACAAAAAAACAAGTGCTTCCAACGATGAAGATAGTTGTCGAACTCCAAAAGAGTTAAGTGAACATGTTTCTAATGTTGAATTTAGCTGTTTACCAGGGAAGTCACGTGAAATTTTTCTCGCTGGTCGAGGTGAAAAGTTGTATGTTTTACACGAGACCAAAATTTTGTTCTGCCTCGTGACTTTAAATCACACACTGTGCTCAGTAGTCTATATTAGAATCACTCGCTACGCTCGTGATTCAATTCTAGACTACTTCGCTAGTTTGTGATTTAAAGTCGGCACTCGCAGCACAAATTGATTTAGGTCACTTGTATAACAAATAACTATTTCTTTATCGCCTTTTCACATAAATACTTAATCAAGTTCTTAAATCGTGAAAAACATTGACCCAACAGAGACTCTATTAGATAAAGACAGATAGAGGGAAAACAATTTATATTTTTAAATATTTATTAATCTCTCTACTCCCGCATTTTCTTTATTTATATTTGCCTCAAAGAAAACTGCTCAAGATACACATAAAATAATAAATACGTCAGCTCGTCTTAAGCCTAAAATAAATAACAGATACTTCGCACAAGTGCTAAGTAACATAACATAGCTACAAATAAATAAAATGGAAAGCTGCCAAACTGCGCAACTTCGGGAGTTGTTCTTAGTTTAGTATTGTCTTCTAACAAATTAAAAACTTTGCTATTAGAAGAAACAAACCAAGCGTTCTTGTAAATGTATCAGTCCTTTGTCAGTGTATTGTTCTTATTCAAAGTAAACAAAATTGTTTTATGAAAATAATCGTTAAGGAAACGATTGTAACTTGTAAACTTTGTGGTAGGAAAAGAGTTATGTTTTTTTTATTTTTTAATCAAAACAAAGTTTTTGATTGTTCTCGATTAGATATAAAAAGATTATAAATTTTAATTTGAAAAAAATAAATAGGAAATAACGGAACGTTATTAGTTAACAACTCACTCCAGTATTCTACTGACACAAATTCTTACTTATCTAAACAGTATGATGAAAGTGTTCTAAATGAATTTATAAAAACAATACTAATAATTACATCCAAATATCTCGTCGTCAAAATATTTGCAAGCTGCCAACCCATTTTTTAACACTTTACTTTATAGAAAACAGACAACTTACAGACAAATAGGTACTTTTGACAATAAATAATTTTGTTAGTACCTATAATTAAATATCAATATAAACATAAAGTTATTTCAATCAAAATTATTGAAAAGTTACGAGTTTTTAGTGAAAAACTTTCTTTACCCAGGTCCCAAAGCTCATAGAGTAATTCACTAGGATTCCTAATAGGACGCAAAAGTATACAGAATAATTCATTGGGTCCGATTCGTTCAGTTTCTACTCTGTGAATGTTCGGATTCGGATATTTATGTTCCCGCAAGTTTCCTAAGGCTCAGTTTACACCGTGGGCAAAGGGAAGCGTCTGGAAGCGAAGCGAATTTATTGGTACACTAGCGGTGCCTGCGACTTCATCCGCTTGGACCTTAGGGAGCCTTTGACGGGGACGAAAAGGAATTATGTTAAGCTACATGTAGGTATGCCAAATTGCATCCATATCCTTCCAGTCGTTTAGGCGTGAAGAGAAACACACACACAAACTTCACATTTATTATATTTAGTGGGATAGCTTTTTGAGAGAAAACTATTTGATAAGTACATTGCATTGCGTAAAGCACGCGCCATAAAGAAGTCTCGCGTCTTCCTAAGAACTGCGCGCGTTCTCGCGCAATATCTAGTCGTGCTAGTACGCATTTTAAACAATCAATAAGACTCATTATCCTACTATATAATATTATAAATTTATGTGAAAGTTTGTGGGTTTGGATATTTGGATGTTTGTTCCTCAATCACGCAAAAACTACTCAACGGATTTGGTTCAACTTTGGCACACAGATAATAGATAGCCTAGATTAAAACATAGAATACTTTTTATCCCGATATTTCCTTCGGGAACGGAAACCACGCCGGTGAAACTGCGGGCGGAAGCTAGTATACTATAGAATTCGCTTCATTTCCCGACGCTTCGTAAAACGCGCGGTGTAAATGAGCCTAAGTAACGTGTGCTCAGGTGCTTATTCATGAAACCCACTAATCTCTGGAGACGAAAAATGTAAATCGACTATTTACATATCAAACACCCTTCTTATCACTTCTCTTCATCTACCAAAAGAATCCACAGCTGGGATATAAAATGTCAAAAAACTGCTATCGTAAATAATTTATGGTAACACGGTTCACAATATGGACAGCTGAAAATTCATGTTTCAATTTCGTCTTTATATCCAAAATCTAGCCTCAGTCAGAGATAGGTAGTAAAGATGTATTTGCCCTAGATAATAATTAGCCTGCATCTGTGGAATAAAATGACGTGAATAAAACAACAGTTGCCATAGTGGAGTATCTCTTACTGATAGATTGGAATAGGAAAGGATAGGAGAGGATAAGAAAGGTTTATTATTCTGCCTGCGCCATCACAAATCCAATATTACTACCGTAAAAAAAAACTGCTGCATAATTTAGTACATTACCAGCTTAAGACAAATATAAAAATAGTAGGTAGGTGGTATTAAATTTTACCAGATCAACTTGTTTACAACTTTTTACGAATGATCTCTTGACGATAAAGGTTTAAGTGAATACAATTTCAAGCCCCAAACGAAACCCCAAAGAATAAATAAAATCACACAAACCAACCCTGCTGCAGAGCCCTTGAAACTCGAAGCGTCGATGTTAAACATCGCAAATAACGTACAAGCGCAGAATAGGTACAATTCAAGTACCTACCATAACTAACTTGAATGCATGGTACTTTTAAAAGGGGAAAACAACAATTGAGTCAACATTTTCATTAGATTTCAGATTTTTAGGATTTGGTAGTTGGCGATAGCGAAAAAATACCACGAAAAAAAAACTGTTATTTCCTTTAAGACAAGTTATTGATAATTTGATGATGATTGATAAGTGACTTATAAAACGCAATATTTGTGTTTTTATTAATCTGAAACAACGCTCTTCAAATGATCTTGATCTCGAGTTTCGTTCGTAACGGGTGGCGCAAAAGTACTGGCACTAAAGAAAATACTTTTATTTTTTTTATATGACATTTTCTGTCATTCTGTTGTTGAAAATTGTGTAGTGAACAAATATAAAATACACTGAAAATAAACATGGACCGTTTTACTCCCCAAGAACGTGGAATAAATATGGATTTAGTGAGGGACGCTTTTCCAGGCCGAGTTATCTCTCGTTTTGGCGATTTGCCTTGGCCTGCAAGATCACCCGATCTGACCAGTCCAGACTTCTTTCTTTGGGGTTTTTTGAAATCTCGGGTGTATGTGAACAAGCCACAGACTCTCGCAGCTCTAAAAGAAAACATTCGTCAAGAAATAACGAACATATCGCAGGAAGTGTTACGGCAAGTTATGCAAAATGTCATAAATAGGGCTCAAATGTGTATCAACTCTGGAGGTCACCATTTAAAAGACATCATCTTTAAATCCTAATGGTACGAAATTTAATGGCACAAATATACATTTAAAAAAACCTAAATCTAGTTTTCTAATTTAGAAAAAATGTTATAGCTGAACCAAAGAGGGTCTTTACTTTTGCGCCACCCGTTATATTAGAGTTGCAATTTACTGAACAAGCGTTACACCATAGTTGCTGAGACAAAGTCATCAACTGAGCGGCTTTTTCTGACTTTGACTGTACCAACTCTGCCGTGTCACACCTATCTAACTTACCTTGAGATAGGTCAGTTACGCGTAACAAAACTAATGATACGCTATCAAATTTATTTTTTAATGCTTTTCATAATAATATTGGATATGGCATACTCGTATATACGTAACTTCGTGTTTTGTAACTTTTGTAGAGATGGATATCAACAACGACTATTACAAAAAAAAATATACAAAATTCTGTTAAATTCGTCATAATCATTTATTAATTATATGAAAGAAACTAGGAAAAATACTTCTAAGCCATTTTCCCAAATGTAGTCTTTTTCGAGATAGGTGTGACACGGCAGAATTGACTATTTACATGGGTATAATAACCTTGATGAAGATTGGTAGCTAGGCAAAGGCCGAGCTCCAAGCACGCTCCTGAAAAACTTAATTAAAACGAATCGTTGGGAGAGAGCCTTTTGGATACATTACCTTAAAAAATAACTTTTTATGGGGACTTTTTATTTTTATAACGAAATTTTATGTTACGAGATGTAAAAGAATCCGTTTTTTTACAGAATACTTAGAAGAAGATCAAAAGGTTTCTGCTATGATGTCTTCGTTCCATACGGAAATGGATCCAGTTACATCAGTAAATCTGAATGAGGGAAAGTAGGGAACAAGTAATAAAACTTGGGTTGTTATGTCAAGCGAATTACACACTCGAAGTGCGCATAAGAGGAACTCGAAAAGATATTAGGTCGGGATGCTTTGACGTAAAGAGTTAAGCCGGTTATGGCAGCCCATAAAATAAACGTTGATATCCCGAAATACGTATGTAGAGGTCAGAGCATACATCAAAAGGTAATGCCCAGCAAACAAGGGTATGGGAGTCTAATACCGACTTCTTATTGATGTACTGCTATATACACTGCAGGTATATACTTACCCAAAAATATACAATACAGGATGTCATTTTATTCACTCTCCAAATTTTAAGGATGTGTTCAGTCCATAAAACAGAAACAACTTTCTCTAATAAAAATAAGGTTAAATATGTAAAAAAATTACTTTCCAAACAAATCAAAGAGATCACGAAAGTTTAGTAAGGGATGACCAAATGAAAGGCGTATTTTGACATAATTATGTTTCATGGACAAAGTTGTTCAGTTTCATGGATTAGTCCATGAAACATTGATACGTATTTAAAATTTGGAGAGTGAATAAAAATGCAGCCTGTATAAAAAATAAAAATAATAAAAACGAATCAGATGCTCCATAGATTTATTTCCACACACAATCGATACCCATTTTCTCCTACTATGAAATTTTAATAATCTAAAAAAAAAACGAATAAGATGTTCCACAGGTTTATTTCTAGAAACAGTTGTCTTTGCTTGCTGAGTTAGTACGGTGTCACAGGAAAATATTATGTTCTCGTTAAAAGATTATTAATCGCTTTCCCGTTTTTTTTTTTTACAGTAAAAGCGTTCCTCTTGCGCTTTCTTTTTTAATTTTCAAGTCAACTTGCGTCAACGCCTGCAATATTGATTGCCTTTTCAGCGCTTTCACGTTCAAGTTCAACTATCTGCCTAGATATTTGACGTTTTTTGAGAAGAAGCAGAAGAGAAGGAAGGGCATGCGCTATTGCATGCCCAGAGCAATAGCGCATGCCCCTGTTCAAAGCGCAAGAAGAAAACGAGAGTGCACGGTCAGCGTGCACTATTGAATGCTTTGAGGAGTGGCGTCAGATGAAAGTGAAAGGGAACGCAAAAGCGATTGCATGAATACACACCTAGGCTGAAAAATGGAAAGCGCACGGTCGGGAGGCAATACTGTATGTGTCTAACGCAAGTTGATTGAAAGTTGAAGCGACTCGGTGAAGACAGACCAATACAGGTGTTAATACCGAAAAGTGTGTTATTTCAATAAATATAAATTGTTAAGCCACTGAAAGTCGGAACAAGTTTCACAATAAAAACTCGAGTCCCCTATAGATAGGATTAACGAATCTTAGCGTTATATCTGGACCGCAGTACCATTTCCGATGGTACTTCTGTTGCCAAATCTTTATATAAACCACTGCAATAGGTAGTCGGCAATATAGGCTCCAATGCGGTGGATTACGTTCCGTCGAGCCCGACCCAATAATCTTGCTGCAGGATCGGAAAATTTTCATTTTAAAGAATGTCTGCGTGCTACCACGCTATATGATTTAATATTAGATAGCGCGTTGAAAACTATATTTTTATTCCTATAAAAATTTCCACCTGCCCGTTTTCCACAGGAATATAAAATAAATAGTAATGTACGAGTACAACTTTATTTTTTCCTTAAGTGGTAAATTTTAATTCATCTAATAAAAAGTACCGAATTATATAAATAAGTAAGTTTCATGCGTAAATAGAAGATTTCATGTTCTTATCGAATATTTAAATGTTGGAAAGTTTTTTTGCTATGAATCAAAATGAACATCGTGTATATCGTGTACAAATCATTAATTATTTATAATAGATACCTACATAAATATAATATAAGAATAAATAAAAATTAATAAATTATAATTAATAAATAAAGTATTTATTCGATTGACCGAATTGTTATACATCCACTGCAAGGAATGGTTGATTGAATATTTTTTTCAATCTTTATACTTTTTACATTCTTTACTATAAAAACAAATAAATGTTTAATTAAACATAGTAATTGAAATTAACAAAAATTGTTACTGACAGAATAACATCCATTTGTAATATGAATGTAGCATGTAATATCAAGTTATTTGCAAAGGAAATTGCACCAAATCTGCAAGCCTGCCTTAAAACACCTATTATGACATTTCATAAGTATGATCAAGGACGTTCTTGATGGTCATCGTTAATCACCTCATATTTTGGCATGAAAGCATTACACACGGTGTCTTGGAATAGTGGAAAGTCTCGTAGTGGTGGGTCGACTACCCTTGACTAGCAGTCTAGTCAGTTTTTTTTTCAGATTACTAAAAGATGTTGGTCGTTATCATGTAGGTTGGAGGTTGAGCATTTTCTAAAATCTATACAAGTTAGTTAAATAGCTGAAAAAGGCACTGCAAAAAATAGTATCGCAATTCACATTTAGTAATATTAAAATATAACAAAAAAAAACGAACGTTAATCTTATTACTTTTCTTTTGCTTTCGTTACTTCTTACCTTACCATTCTTCTTCTTTTTCATCTTCTTCTTAATGTAGTCTATCTTACTAGTAGTCCAGTCAGTCAGGTTAGATAGACCACACTACTGATTTTTTCTCATGTTTAGTTTTTTTAAGGAATATCCTTACTAATATTATAAATGCGAAAGTCTGTTTGTTTGTTTGTTTGTTACTCCTTCACGTCGTAACTACTGAACCGATCATCATGAAATTTTGCATACACGTTGCCAGGGGTGCAGAAAAGGACATAGGCATTCATCGAGAAAACACGTACAGTTCCCGAGGGATAGCAAAAAAACTGTCCACGCAGACGAAGTCGCGGGCGGCGTTTTCTCATGTTTAGTTTTTTTAAGGAATATAAATAATATAATAAACAACAGTTGCTATAAATGCGATGTAACAATCAATAACTGGATTTCCGGTCATTTAAATGTGTAATCTGCCCATCTCTAGTAGTAATGCCTAGCGTTTGTACAAATTCTTGTTCTCAAGTAGCGGAAAATGACAAATTGCCATCTGTGTTTGAGCAAGGCAACGCGATGGTGTGGAAACCACCGAAGCTGTGAAATTATTTCGCGTTCAGATATGAATTGAAATACAACTTGATTGCTGCAATTCTTGTTCGTATTTTGTGCTGAAAGAGACAACTGAAACGTAGTGATTATTTCCTCTACGGAGACAAACTTCATTAAATTCGAAAACAGTAAATCGGATCTCGAATATTTAACTTTATTGTAATTTGGTTTAAAATCTGAATTTTTAATTTATGGTGTTTCATAGTTGTCAATTTACAATGTAATTAATGGCAAATTATGGGTTCCTAATATTAATTAATATGACGGCACCGCTGTCTTAGGAAATCCTAGCTTTAGGGGATATTAATATAGTAATACTTATATCCCCTTAGCGCTAGCTAGTAAAATCGATTTGGTTTTCTCATGTAGACTATCAATTTATTGCTCCTTCTTCATAGTCGTAGTTGATTTTGTTTTAACGTCATTATAACTTCGTATTCGTAGAACCTCGGTGGAACGTAACTTGATTCAATCTTTAGTGCAATTTAATGTTCGAATCAAGTTTAGTCTTTATTTTCATAAAAGTATGTGTCAAAAGATCTATAACAATGGTTTTAGATAATATTTTTGATCGATTTTGCAGCAGCAACTTTGGGCTTGAAATTTATTTTGAATGAGGTAAGTATTATTATTTTCTTTAATATCCTAGTTGTTTGTTAGAATGAAATAGCTGTTGAAATAAAACTTTTTTTACGGATACCAGCGCGTTTTTATTGAAATTACTTTGTTGCTTAGTTAGTATTTAGTTTGATTTTTGTTTTACCCGATGTCAACAAAAAATCAAACTAATATACCTATTCCAGCAAGTATCTAAAAGTATGAAATTTGTTTAGGTAATTCTGATAAAAGATCAAGCATTCAAAATGAAAAACCTATACCTATGTGATAGCAATCTTTGCGTGACAGTTTCTGCTACACTAGGTAGCCCTAAAGGATCGTTCCTTCAATGTAAGGTGCACACGACAGAATAACGAGATTAAATCAAAAGTGCTACCTACAATAGCCGTCTCCCGTACATCCTACCACTTTGACTTCGTATTTTCTCACCGGATATTGCAGTGTTTCTTTTCAATATCCTTAGCACTTCATCTTCTCGAGTATAAGATCAGTAATATAATTTAAACCAGTACAAGGCTTGCGAGCAATCTAATTTTGATACGACTTTGATCCGAGAATATAATTTTCTTGTAGATTTCCTATTATTTTACTTGGATGAAGCTAAATCCAAGAGCCAAATGGAACGTATACAATGAAATTACGTTAGAATAAAGTACTATATTTAATTGTGTACTACGATTTTATTTAATTATCTAAATAGACTAAATTTCAATTTGGAGTTTATATAGGTATTTAATAGAAACTCCAAATTGAGCCTGTCAACTGAACCTGAATATGCTGGTTTTTTTTGTTGATCCGTAAAAATACAATGTCGGACGTATGTGGAAATAGTAACTTGTTCGCGAGAACTTGTTGTTTCCAATTTATGTTTTAACGACTACGGCTTTGAAATTCATATTCAAAAGGGTGAATGAACGCACCGCGATCCTTCCTTATAGACATAAAAAAAATTAGAAAGTGTTTTTCGATGTCTGTTGCTATATTTTCTCAACTGAAACGCTTTCAAAAAAGTCTTTGGACCATCATCATCGAATTGACACTTATTGAATTTACAAAATTTTAAAGAATCAGTGGTTTTTATAATAGAATATTTCAGGCCTAAAAAAACTTGTTACATTAAATCTGTAATAGCACTTCAAATTATTTCAAACGATACAGCTACAAATACCCTAATTACGTGCTTAACTCAAACGCAAATGAATTAATTATACTAAGTACACACGACAGTACGGTAAAATAAACAGTTGAACTACGAAAACAGCTTTTATTAACGTACGGTACAAAGACGGTCTCAAGGTCAACATGATAGTCTGACGTGCCGTCATGTGTACATGTTATACATCCATCAATTCAAATCAGTAGCGAGACATCACGCAAGCAGAGCGTTTAATCTTCTGCGGCTGACAATTCATTTATCAGCCTATAGTGCTGTTAACCAGATTATTAAATGCTCACCACTAATAAGGACATTTCTACACGCCACACCGAAACCATTCACATATAACAGCCATTATTCAAAACGCAATAGCGCAGTAGTGAGCGTAGCGAGCAGCTATTTAACGTTATTAAACATTCACTTCTATTCGGTTATAGCAAACGACATTGCTCTGACTCATAGAAATAGAATGTCAAAGAACAACAAAGTCAATAAACAGGTGATCCGAAAACGAATCAATACATTTTATATGAGATTTTTTAGAGAAATGTGTGGTAATATCTTATTTACCTTTGAAAAGTGTGATTACTTGGATTGTTTCTTTTTGTCACATCACAATTACTTAGAGCACAAGACACCATGGCTCCACGATACCTTTATTTTAAATTCTAATTAAGATTAAAAAATATTTTAAAGAAACTGTGATTGCTCATTTGCTAGGCGGGACGCTAGGGGCTCTTACTGTAAAAAATTTTGGCACATGTCACTTTATCCTTTGTCTCTTTTTTACATAGACCGTTTCCGTATGATGTTAACTTCTCTTTTCCACCCTTTGTTGGTCTTCTTGAGCGAAGCGAAAATTTTTCTATGTCTATGCTCTGACTGCTTGTAAATGTTGATTATAATAATAATGTCAGAAAAGGATGGACATATATAAGGTATCCTCCCCCTTCTCATCCCAACTTCATTATGATGGAAATAGTTAAACTTATCTATCACGTTACTAGAAAACTTTGATCGCTGTCGTTCTGAGTTGTGGTAAGAATATTGCACCGAATGTTCTTTCTACTGATAATAGAGCTAGATAATATAATATAATTCTAAAAGTATTACTGCCAATGTTTTCAGAACGTAACGTATCTTAAGAGATACGTTACGTGTCGGTAACGTTAACATTATTAAGATAATAAGAAGGTTGAATCGCAACCACTGATGTTTGACTTACAATTTAATAAGATTGCTTCGTGTTTCTTGCGATTGTCAGTATTCCGTAGAGGCGAGATGTGTGCTCCACGTGAATCAGGAGTGAATTCAACGGAATTCCCCACGAAAATTCCCAAACGAGATCAGAATATCAATTGCTTTTCCCCAATTTTCCTGTAAATTGCTACGGAATATTGTACCGTGAAATATCTAATATTTGCATAACGCCACGCGCTTTGGAATAAAAAAAAGCAAAATGAAAGTGAACCCCGTAACAGGTGTCATTGATTCGGCTAACTTAGTTCGGTGAATGTTATTGGCAATTCGGTAAAATATCGTTCAATATAACTTAATCCAATTTGGGGCGGTATTCGCTAAGGATAGGACATAAATACGTAGGATATTGTTTCAAAAACAGTATTAAACTAGCCCTAGAATTCTCCGAAATTACTAGAGCATGTAAGCACTACTTACTTTGTTGAACTGATAAATTACGCATAGAAGTCATTGGATAATTTAGATTATTCTTTTAGGTACTTACGGAAAAGGCACTTGGACAGATATAATTTATAAATCTATAAATTGGGTAAAAAGTTATTCATAGATAGCTTGATTCATTGTATGCCATTTTTTTACCATGTTGAGCAATTGCGCAATCAATTATAACTTTAAACACCCTATAGAGGCTGTGTACTATGGGCAACAACAAAATTCGTGTGCGCGCGTATCGTTCCTTCACGAACTAAACGTATGTGACAGCGGGCGCGGCGTGCAAACGATTTTAACCTTAGCAGTGGTTAAGCGACGCTGTTGCCCATGGTACAGTTATTAATTCATGATAATAATGACTATAGTTCATTGTGAAACGAAGGAGAGTGAACGTTAAGTTCTTCAAGCTACGGCACAATAAGTGCCCTCAGGAGTTAATTGTGGTTCCTGTACTTTTCACCTGGCTTCCACTTGTTACGGTTTTAAATCGTTAAAAGTATAAACTAGGATATACTTATATTTGTTTCAAAAGTTCCGGATTGCAGCTTTCTTCTGCCGGCCTAGCACCACGACAAAATGTGGACACTTTGGTCACCGATCTGATATCTGTGGCCGTGTAGTGCTAGTATAGGCCTCCCCTAAGGATCTCCACGACGATCAGTCCTTCGCTGCCTGCATCCACTGGCTTCCCGCGACCTTCACCAGATCGTCGGTCCAGCTTGTCGGGGGCCTACCCACGGAGCGTCGTTCCAGAACCTTTCCGCCCCAACGGCCATCGATTCTTCTCGCTATGTGTCCCGCCCATTGCCACTTCAGCTGAGCAATCCTTCGAGCGATGTCGGTTATTTTAGTTCTCCTGCGGATCTCCTCGTTTCTGATTCGATCACGTAGGGAAACTACTAAGTTACAATTACGTAATAATAAAGGAAAATAAATAAAGAAGACTCCAGGGAAACTCAAATGATTGCGCTCATCACTGAATCACAGACTTAACTATCTGCCTACCGGCACACAAACCTGGGACCTCTGGTGCAATAGTAGGCGCACCTAACGCTGCGCTGTACGGTTCCAAAGCTACTATGCTGATAAACAATTGATAGAACACTTTTCTATTCTATATCTATTATTTAGTCAGCATTGTAGCTTTCTTTAATTAAAGGTTGTCCTCAACTATGTAAACATAATTAATGTAAGTTCTCCGACATTATTATTTGGTAGGTACCTATTATTTATTTATATGGCCACCGGAATAATTATAACTCTATTATATACAGTTACAAATATAATTCAAAGATTTTCAATTCAAATTATTGAGTAATTTCACTGAGGTATAAGTAATTCACTGTACCACAGAATACATAATAGTACAACTGTACGTCAGTTCTGTAATTGTAAGTGTATAATATAGGTAATAGAAATACGACGGTAGTCTAGGTACGTTACCAAAATCCAAGCAAGCATCTTGGGTTTTAATTTGAATGTGGGTAAAAATCCGAATTGTTATATTCTCATAGAACTTACTTAAAAAAATGTTGTTTCTTGTACACATTAAAACACTTAAGTACTAAACATTCATTGCTTAACACTTATCCCATTCATGAAATTGCTTTGCCCAAGTTAACTGAATTTGCTCGTTCAGTGGAAGATACTCAGCTCAGAAATCAAGTTGGAGTGTACCTATTCATAAATATGTAAAATTTATTCCCTTTGCTTGAAGATTTGAGCCGTAATAATGAAACATTACCATATCTTCAGACAAATGTACCTCTACCTACTTAACATATTTTATTTATATTTGCATTTACAAAATTTAAGTATTTCACTTTCTTTACGGAAGTAGAAATTAATATTGACACTGACATATTAATATGAATGTGATTTGATTTGAATGAATTTATAGGCCTACCTACGTTTGGTTTTGAGTTAGTGTAAACCAGAAATGAATTAACACTAAATACATTTTTTTTTAATAAGGATGATGTGAGTAAGATCCCTTCTGTCAGATAATTCTACAAGAATTGCTAAATACACGTTAATTTTGAAGTGTTTATTACTGTAGGGCACTTTTTAATAACAATAATAATTCCTTATAATTTCTGTATTCACAGCTCAAAATATTATTTCCCTTTGTCAACGTGACATTTCATACGCATGAATATAAAAAAGTTTAACAAAATACTTTTATTTACAAAGCGAGACAACCAAATCCAGATGTTCCCAAACAGTTTACAATTCGAGTCACACCCGCACCCGACACTACTCCATCTAGCCGCACATTTGGCCAATTTCTCATGTTTACATTACTGTTCGTGAGCTGTAATAATGATCGCAGCTATGATTTCAACAATATCGAATTCTGTTATCCTCTTCACATTTGCGTTTATATAACAACCGCATATGATACGAAAATGAATTGGAGTTGAAAATGAAATGGCAGTTTCGGGATGATTTTAACCTTAAAAACGAAAAACAATTATTGTATTTTTTATATACCTAGACCCTATCATATTGAAAATAATAATTCAATAATTAATATATTAGACTAGCTTCCGCCCGCGACTTCGTCCGCGTGGATATTAGAAAAAATCCTTAGGGAACCTTCAATCACGATCCGACCAGCCGTTTTTACGCGATTAGGCGGGTCCCCACCAAGCGCGCTGCCTCGCGAGGCAAGACATTTGCCGCGTGTGGCGGGCCTCGCACAAGGCTTCCAGTTCCCGTTCCGTTCCCGTCCCAATTGCGTTCCCGTCCCGTAACCGTCCCGTACCCCTTCCGTTTCCGTTCCCGTTCCCATTCCCGTTCCGTTCCCGCTGCGTTCCCGTCCCGTAAACGTCCCCTAACCGTCCCGTACGCCTTACGTTCCCGTTCTTGTTCCCGTTCCGTTCCCGTCCGGTTCTTGTTCCCGTTCCCGTTCCCATCCTGTTCTATTCCCGTTCCGTTCCCGTTTCATTCCAGTTTCGTTCCTGTTTCGTTCCCGTTCCGTTCCCGTTACGTTCCTGTTTCAATTCCGTTTCGTTCCGTTCCCGTTCCGTTCCGGTCCGATCCCGTCCCGTACTCGTCCCGTACCCCTTCCGTTCCCGTTCCCGTTACCGTCTCGTTCCCGTTCCGTTCCATTCCGTTCCATTCCGTTCCGTTCCGTTCCGTTCCGTTCCGTTCCGTTCCGTTCCGTTCCGTTCCGTTCCGTTCCGTTCCGTTCCGTTTCGTTCCGCCCCGCACCGCTCCGCTCCGTTCCGTTCCGGTCCGGTCTGGTCCGGTCCGGTCCGGTCCGGTCCAGTCCGGTCCGGTCCGGTCCGTTCCGTTCCGTTCCGTTCCCGTTCCCGAGCCCGTGCCCGTGCCCGTTCCGGTCCCCATTTTCACCCCTTTAGGGGTTAAATCATGTCCACCGTGTTGGACTTCAAAATAAATGTCATTTTTGCAATCGTCATCCCAGAAAACCCCAATAACGACATCTATATCGATTTTTATGTTTACTCACCCCATTTACCCCCTAAGGGGTTGATTTTCAAAATAACAAAATATATATTTGCCTTTTTATTTTTAGATGTGCTCCTACGAAGTTTAAGGTTGTAATGTCTATTTTATATTATTTTTCCATACAAAATTTGAACCCCATTTTCACCCCTTTAGGGGTTAAATCATGTCCACCGTGGTTGGACTTCAAAATAAATGTCATTTTTGCAATCGTCATCCCACAAAACCCCGATAACGACATCCATATCTATTCTTAGGTTTTTTTTTACCCTTTTCACCCCTATTTCATCCCCTTTGGAGTTGAAATCCTAACAAAAACAATATACGTTGCTTTAGATTTCTATCCATAAGCCTAAATTATAAATTTAGCGATTTTTACTTCGAAAATGAAGGATTTTCTTTAATACACAACTTCATCCCCCTTTTGACCCCTTCGGTGGTAGAATTTTGAAAAACGCTGAGACCCGTATTTATTAATTTTCAATCGTCAGCCTAAACACAAAATTTGAAGATTCTAGCTTCAAAACTGAGGGACTTTCATACAAACTTTCATCCCTTATTTCATCCCCTTAGGGATGGAATTTTCAAAAATCCTTCCTTAGTGGATGCCTACACTGTATAAAGTATCTGTGTGCAAAATTTCAAGTCTCTAGGTCCAGCGGTTTGGGCTGTGCGTTGATAGATCAGTCAGTCAGTCAGTTTACGATTTTATATATTAAGACTAGCTTCCGCCCGCGACTTCGTCCGCGTGGATATTAGAGAAAATCCTTAGGGATCCTTCAACCAGGATCCGACCAGGCGATTTTACGCGATTAGGCGGGTCCCCACCAAGCGCGCTGCCTCGCGAGGCAAAACGTTTGCTGCGTGTGGCGGGCCTCGCACGAGGCTGCGCGCTTGGTGGGGACCCGCCTAATCGCGTAAAATCACCTGGTCGGATCCTGGTTGAAGGATCCCTAAGGATTTTCTCTAATATCCACGTGGACGAAGTCGCGGGCGGAAGCTAGTTTATTACAAAAATCAGAATTGGGTCCAGAGATATTAGTAATATTCCATTTCCGTTTCTTTACCCTTTCCCGTTCCCATTCCCGTTTGGTCCCGTTGCTGTTCCCGGTTTCCGTTCCCGTTCGCGTTTGCGTTCGCGTTCCCGTTTCCATTCCGCATCGATTTTCATGTTTATATACTTACCTACCCCATTTACCCCCTATTGGATGATTTTCAAAATAACAAAAAATGTGTTTGCCTTTTTATTTTTAGACATGCTCCTACGAATATTCAAGTTGTAATGTCTATTTAATATTATTTTTCCATACATAATTTGAACCCCATTTTCACCCCATTAGCGGTTAATTCATGTCCACCGTGTTGGACTTCAAAATAAATGTCATTTTCGCAATCACCATCCTATAAAACCTCAAAAACGACATCCATATCCATTTTTAAGTTTACTTACCCATTTACCCCCTAAGGGGTTAATTTTCAAAATCACAAAATACATGTTTGCCTATTTATTTTTAGACATGCTCCTACGAAGTTTAAAGTTGTAATGTCTATTTTATATTCTTTTCCGTACCAAATTTTAACGCTATTTTCACCCCTTTAGTGGTTAAATCATGTCGACCGTGTTGGACTTCAAAATTAATGTTATTTTCGCAATCATCATCCCAGAAAAGCCCAATAACGACATCCATATCTATTTTAGGTTTATTTACCCCATCTCATCCCCATAGGGATTGAAAAATACTACCAATAACAATATACGTTGTGTTATATTTCCATCCTTAAGCTTAAATTATAAATTTAGCGATTTTTTTACTCCGAAAATTATGGATTTTATTCTTTACACTTCATCCCCTTTTTCACCCCTTCGGGGGTAGAATTTTGAAAAACGCTGAGACACGTTATTATTAATTTTCAATCATCAGCCTAACCACAAAATTTGAAAATCCTAGCTTCAAATCTGAGGGACTTTCATACAAACTTTCATCCCTTATTTTATCCCCTTAGGGATGGAATTTTCAAAAATCCTTTCTTAGTGGATGCCTACACTATGTAAGGTATCTATGTGCAAAATTTCAAGTCTCTAGGTTCAACGGTTTGGGCTGTGCGTTGATATCTCACTCAGTCAGTCAGTCAGGACTTTGAATTTTATATATATAGACTAGCTTCTGCCCGCGACTTCGTCCACGTGGATGTTAGAGAAAATCCTAAAAGAACCTTCAACCAGGATCTGACCAGTCATTTTTACGTTTCCCGTTCCGGTTCCGGTTCCCGTTCTCGTTCTGTTCCCGTCCGTTCCCGTCCCTTTCCTGTCCCGTTGCCGTACCCCTTCCGTTGCCATTCCCGTTCCCGTACCGTTACCGTCCCGTTCTGGTTCCCGTTCCCGTACCGTTCTCGTCCCTTTCCGTTCCCGTTTCATTCCCGTTCCATTCCCGTTCCCATTCCGTTCCCGTTCCGTTCCCATTCCGTCCCGTTCCGTTCCCGTCCCGTACCCCTTTCTGTTCCCGTTCCCATTCCGTTCCAGTTCCGTTCCCATTCCGTCCCGTTCCGTTCCCGTCCCGTACCCCATCCGTTCCCATTTCCGTTCCCGTCCCGTTCTCGTTCCCGTTCCCGTTCGCATCCCGTTCTCGTCCCGTTCCGTTCCCGTATCGCTCCCGTTCCGTTCCCGTATCGCTCCCGTTCCGTTCCCGTTCCTTCCCCCTCCGTTCCCGTCCCGTTCCCGTGCCGTTCCTTTCCCGTTCCCGTCCCATCTTGTTCCCTTTCCGTTCCCGTTACATTCGCGATCCCTTCCCGTTCCGTCTCCGTTCCGTTCCGTTCCGTTCCGTTCCGTTCCGTTCCGTTCCGTTCCGTTCCATTCCGTTCCGTTCCGTTCCGTTCCGTTCCGTTCCGTTCCGTTCCGTTCCGTTCCGTTCCGTTCCGTTCCGTTCCGTTCCGTTCCGTTCCGTTCCGTTCCGTTCCGTTCCGTTCCGTTCCGTTCCGTTCCGTTCCTTTCCGTTCCGTTCCGTCCCGTCCCGTCCCGTCCCGTTCCGTTCCCGTCCCGTTCTCGTCCTGATCCCGTTCCAGTTCCCGTGCCTTTGCCCGTTCCCGTTAAATGTCATTTTCGCAATCACCATCCCATGAAACCTCAAGAACGACATCCAAATCGATTTTCATGTTTACTTACCCCATTTACACCCTAAGGGATGATTTTCAAAATAACAAAATATGTGTTTGCCTATTTATTTTTAGATGTGCTCCTACGAAGTTCAAAGTTGTAATGTCTATTTTATATTATATTTCCATACATAATTAGAACCCCATTTATTTATTTAATTATATTTATATAGGGGTTAAATCATGTCCACCGTGTCAGACTTCAAAATAAATCTCATTTTCGCAATCACCATCCCAAAAAACCTCAAGAACGACATCCACATCGATTTTTATGTTTACTCACCCCTATTTACCCCCTAAGGGGTTGATTTTTAAAATCACAAAATATATGTTTGTTTATTTATTTTTAGTCGTGCTCCTACGGAGTTTAAAGTTGTAATGTCCATTTAATATTTTTTCCATACAAAATTTGAACCCCATTTTCACCCCTTGAGGGGTTAAATCATGTCCACCGTGTTGGACTTCAAAATAAATGTCATTTTTGCAATCGTCATCCCAGAAAACGCCAAAATCGACAACTATATCTATTTTTAGGTTTACTCACCCCATCCACCCCTAAGGGGTTGGTTTTTAAAATCACAAAATATATGTTTGCTTATTTATTTTTAGACGTGCTCCTTCGAAGTTTAAAGTTGTAATGTCCATTTAATATTATTTTTCCATACAAAATTTGAACCCCATTTTCACCCCCTGAGGGATTAAATCATGTCCACCGTGTTAGACTTTCAAATAAATGTCATTTTTGCAATCGTCATCCCAGAAAACCCCAATAACGACATCCATGTCTATTTTTAGGGGTTTTTACCCCTTTTCACCCCCATTTCAACCGTAGGGGTTGAAATACTAACAATAACAATATACGTTGCGTTAGATTCCCATCCATAAGCCTAAATTATATATTTAGCAATTTTTACTTCGAAAATAAAGGATTTTCTTCAATTCACAACTTTATCCCCCTTTTGACCCCTTCGGGGGTAGAATTTTGAAAAACGCCGAGACCCGTATTTATTAATTTTCAATTGTCAGCCTAAACACAAAATTTGATGATCCTAGCTTCAAAACTGAGGGACTTTCATACAAACTTTCATCCCTTATTTCATCCCCTTAGGGATAGAATTTTCAAAAATCCTTCCTTAGTGGATGCCTACACTGTATAAGGTATCTGTGTGCAAAATTTCAAGTTTCTAGGTCCAGCGGTTTGGGCTGTGCGTTGATAGATCAGTCATTCAGTTTACGATTTTATATATTAAGAAGATTACCTATTAGAATTTTCTTGTACATTTTTAGTTGCGGATCACGTCAACGTGGATGTTAATGTGACAAGGTTCCAGCGCATTACCAATTGGCGGGGATATTATATTATGAGGGCGAAATCTCTATGTATAGATGAGCTGATACTTAGAGCAACGCCCCGGCTTGGTACAGAAGCCCGTCTTGCTCTAAGAGCTGATACAATGTTTATAAGTACTTACGTTTATAAGTAGCTAATTTAATTTCTAATTTTTTAAAAACATGTTTTGATATAAGTATCACCCGGCGTCATGGGGATTCAATATAGGTACACGGACGTCGGGAATGGGTCATTATTACCCGAATATTTTTTAATATATTTCAGAATCGTTTTCTAAAAATAATTCGATTAGCCTATCGCTTAACGTCCTACTTAATTACAAATATCTGGGTGAACTGAGCTTCGCTCGGTTATTATTTATTGTAATACTAGCTTCCGCCCGCGACTTCGTCCGCGTGGATATTATACAAAATCCTTAGGAAACTTCAACCAGGACCCGACCAGCCGTTTTTATGCAATTAGGCGGGTCCCCATCAAGCGAGCAGCCTCGTGCGAGGCCCGCCACACGCGGAAAACGGCTTGCCTCGCTATGCAGCGCTCGCTCCCGTTCCCGTTCCCGTTCCCGTTCCCGTTCCCGTTCCGTTTCCGTTTCCGTTCCGTTTCCGTTCCGTTTCCGTTCCGTTTCCGTTCCGATTCCGTTCCGTTTCCGTTCCGTTTCCGTTCCGTTTCCGTTCCGTTTCCGTTCCGTTCCGTTCCGTTCCCGTTCCGTTCCCGTTCCCGTTCCCGTTCCCGTTCCCGTTCCCGTTCCCGTTCCCGTTCCGTTCCCGTTCCGTTCCCGTGCCGTTCCCGTTCCGTTCCGGTTCCGTTCCGGTTCCGTTCCGGTTCCGTTCCGGTTCCGTTCCGGTTCCGTTCCGGTTCCGTTCCGGTTCCGTTCCGGTTCCGTTCCGGTTCCGTTCCGGTTTCGTTCCGGTTTCGTTCCGGTTCCGTTCCGGTCCGTTCCGGTTCCGTTCCCGTTTCGTTCCCGTTCCGTTCCCGTTCCGTTTCCGTTCCGTTCCCGTTCCGTTCCCGTTCCGTTCCCGTTTCGTTCCCAATCCGTTCCCGTTCCGTTCCTGTTCCGTTCCCGTTCCATTCCCGTTCCGTTCCCGTTCCGTTCCCGTTCCGTTCCCGGTCCGTTCCCGTTCCGTTCCCGTTCCGTTCCCTTTCCGTTCTTGTCCCGTTCCCGTTCCGTTCCCGTCCCGTTCCCTTTCCGTTCCCGTTCCGTTCCCGTTACCGTTTCCGTTCTCATTCTCTTTCTGTTCCCGTTTCCAATCCCGTTCCCATTCCGTTTCCGTTCCCGTTCCCCGTTCCCGTTACGTTCCCGTTCCCCGTTTCCGTTTCGTTACCGTTTCCGTTCCCGTTACCGTTCCTGTCCCCGTCCCCTGGATGTGCATGTCCAGGTCCAATCATGTCCACCGTGTTTTACTTAAAAAAAATGTCATTTTCGCAATCACTATGCCATGAAACCTCAAGAACGACATCCACATCGATTTTCATGTTTTCTTACACCATCCCTAGGGGATGATTTTCAAATAACTAAAAATGTGTTTGTCTATTTATTTATAAACAATTTAGACATGCTCCTACGAATTTTAAAGTTGTAATGTCTATTTTATATTATTTTTCCTTACAAAATTTGAACCCCATTTTCACCCCTTCAGGGGTTAAATCACGTCCACCGTGTTGAACTTCAAAATAAATCTCATTTTCGCAATCACTATCCCATAAAACCTCAAGAACGACATCCATATCGATTTTTATGTGTACTCACCCCATTTACCCCCTAAGGGGTTGATTTTCAAAATCACAAAATATATGTTTGCCTATTTATTTTTAGACTGCTCCTACGAAGTTTAAAGTTGTAATGTCTATTTTATATTATTTTTACATACAATATTTGAACCCTATTTTCACCCCAGTAGGGGTTAAATCATGACACCGTGTCGGACTTCAAAATAAATGTCATTTTTGCAATCGTCATCCCAGAAAACCCCGATAACGACATCCATATCTATTTTTAGGTTTTTTTACCCCTTTTCATCCCCATTTCATCCCCATAGGGGTTGAAATACTAACAAAAACAATATACGTTGCGTTAGATTATAAATTTAGCGATTTTTTCTTCGAAAATAAAGGATTTTCTTCAATACACAACTTAATCCCCCTTTTGACCCCTTCGGGGGTAGAATTTTGAAAAACGCTGAAACTCGTATTTATTAATTTTCAATAGTAAGCCTAAACACAAAATTTGAAGATTCTAGCTTCAAAACTGAGGCACTTTCATACAAACTTTCATCCCTTATTTCATCCCCTTAGGGATGGAATTTTCAAAAATCCTTTCCCTTGTGGATGTCTACACTGTATAAAGTATCTGTGTGCAAAATTTCAAGTCTCTAGGTCCAGCGGTTTGGGCTGTGCGTTGATAGATCAGTCAGTCAGTCAGTCATTCAGTTTACGATTTTATATATTAAGATGTGTTTAGGTGATAACAAAAGTGCTTTAGCTACTTACTTTGGGATCAGAGCAATGTATGTGATGTTTTTCGATATTCGTAATCTCAACCTTACTGTACTTTTCACAGAGTAACGCCATCTATTGTCAATTTCTCTTATTTCATAACTCGTAAGATGTAGTTAATTACATAATAATTCCGCGAGGCGTAGTAGTTAGTTTTGATGGCATCATCCGAGAGATGGTGTCATAAAACGTATCCGAAAAACTGTTTAAAATTTACGTATCGGTAATTTTTTTGTTTTGCACTATTGCTTCACAATAAAATAATAACTCGAAAGCAACACTAACAACATTTTTTAAAGTTGTCTAAAAACAATAAAAAAAAAAAAAAAAAAACTTGAACAAACATATAAAAAAAGTAAGTCACCGAGCGGGATTCGAACTCAGAACACTCGTTACTTGTGGTCCGCGTAACCCGCTGAACCAAATGGACATTGGCCGGCCGCTGACGAAATTAGCGACCATATTCTGCGTCGAAAGAAAAACGCATGAAAACGCGAAAATTCGCGTTTTCCCAAACATAAGACTAATCTAGATCGATTGTTTACCCCCGAAAACCCCCCTATACCAAATTTCACTGAAATCGTTGGAGCCGTTTCCGAGATCCCGATATATATATATAAATATACAAGAATTGCCCGTTTAAAGGTATAAGAATAAAAAAATGAACAAAAAAAACCCCCATTAACTTAGAAATCTAAATACCTAGGTATGTCTTATAAAATCACCCAAAACGATTTCTCCTCCCTTATCACACTTAAATGTATTAACTTACCTAATAGTTCTTATGTTTTGAATGGCACTTTAGAGAAACTTAACTCATTATCTCTGAAAAAAATATCAAAAGTTAAATATTCGTGAAAAAAAAAAATACATACATAACGCGACATTTCCACCATATCGCAAAAAGTTACACGGAATGCAGGGTTGGATCAAAAGACATGTCCTATCGCGCCTATGTCATTTGCCCCACCATTCTCAAAAAAATTAAAGTTTATCGCGTCTTAATCAAAGTAGTATGTCAGAGTAGATATTTTACTCTAGAATCAGATTAATAATTATTTTCTGCATTAAAAAGTGGGATTTTTAAGTTAAAACGCTTTTAAATCACAATTTTTTATCATTATAGTACTATTTACTTACATTTTATTCACAAAATATTTCAGAAAACAACTTAATGTTTTTGTAATTGTTTTTCTAAATATAAAACAATTCTTGACTGATACTATACCTAATTAATTATGTAATTAGCATTTTTTAATAATGAAAGTAATGAAATAAAATGAAACTGGGGCAACGCTGGGACATCTCCTTTACCTTTTTGAACTTTGATTAACTGTAGCGCCTAGCGCAGTTACTGTCCAATTGATTTCTTGTCAAAATAGTGTACCTACCTAAAGCAATTCAACAAGTTAAGCTGCTGAGAAAAACGGAAATGTAACATGTTTAGTTCTCAAGCTGTAGGAAAACCAAAAAATGCGGGCAACTTTGACTCAACTCACATCTCCCATGACGCCGGTTTAGGCTGGCCCCAGACCTACCGTTTCTTTGCTTACCGGTTTACATTCTGATAGAACAGAATGGAAACCGGATCATCGCCCCACACACGCCGGTCGCCGGGCTTTCTTGATTCGCGCTCAGTCGTAATCTAGCGCTCGCTGAGAGAGGTCGTCTGACAAATCAAATTGTGTGATAAATGTAAGCGTCAAAACCGCTGGACCAAAAGCGATATCTGATGTTATGAAAACCAAAATGCAATACCTTTTTACTACTATTTGATATCTAACTTCAAATATTTAGCAGGTACCTCGATTGACAGCGACAAAACGTGTAAAGAAAGTGGCCAGATATTCTGACGTCAGGTTGTCTGGGCCACATTTTTTTCCATAGTTCTAAACAACAAAAGTTTTTTATCTCTTTTTAAACATTTAGTACCTTTTAAGTAGGTACCTTACCAAATATATATTTTCAAATTTTTTAGCGTAACTACAAGAAGCATTTTAGGCATGAACCATTTTTTTATTGTGGATATTTAATTTGACACAGGAACTTTGTGATAAAACCATACAGCCCCATCAAGTATGGGCTCGTTTCATTCGTCTTGCTTAGTAATCTGTTTGGATTGGGAGGTAGTATCCAGGGTCTGATGATAGAGTAGGAAGAAGGCCACAGGAACTCTGTAATAAAACCATACAATCTCATTTAGTTTGGGCTCGTGTGATTTGTCTTGACAAGTACTGTGTTGAGAAATAGTGTTCGGGGTCTGATGATGGAGCAAGAAGAAGGTAAGGCAACTTTAAGAAAGACTGGATATGATATAAGATGGGTGACCATGTAGTACTGCGACATAGTTTACATTGTTTACCAAATAGGACAAGTAAGGATAATTTTGTGTTAGCTATTTACCTATCTGAAAGTGTTTAGGAAATACCTACCTAGTTCTGCTTCAGATTTCGTTGACCAAAAAAAGGGACCAAATAAGTAGAAATTTGTATAAATCAAAGTAAATCAAATTTTAACAGATAAAAGCGATAAACTTGAGTATGTATGTAGGTACTTACCTATGTTTCATACATCTTATCAGTCAACATGTAGGTAGGTTAGGTACCTACCTCACGGTTATCAAACTACGCAAATCTGTCAAAATTCAAACTACAATATCATAATAATTATTTTATTTGAATAAAAACATGCTTTAGTAGAGCCACTTTTTAATAAATCCTATTTCCATCGTAATTCTTCAAATCACTAATCATATAATATGACGTAGCTAAGTAATGAAATCATTGTAGTCAGCTCCTAGTCTATGTACAAAAAATAATTAAAAAACTTTATATTATAGATCCCTGATGCTTACCCTACAAGGGAAAATTGTTTTACATAGAGATTGCCTACATATGCATTTTGATGATTGAATAAACTATAAGCGACAGCCCTACCAGTCAGCCAGTGTTTAGGCTATTATCGCTCGCTAACGGCTCGAGTTGGCCTACTTATTTGATTCTACTATGACTGCGATAACGAAAGTTAAGCAACTCTAGGAAAGGCCGAGTATGAGATGGATGACTGTTTGGGACCAGAGTAACGAATGTAAAGCTACTTTTGAAGAGGCCGGGTATGAGATGGGTGACCGTGAGACCGTGATAACGAAAGTTGCTTAACTTTTGTTATCGCAGTCCTAAACGATCACCCATTTACGCGGCTATTCCGAGAGTTGCTTAATATTCGTTACTGCAGTCCCACGGTCACCCATCTTATATCATATCAGGTCTTACATAGGTTACCTTACCTTCTTCTTGCCATCATCAGACCCCGGACACTATTTCTCAACAGAGTATTTATCAAATCAAATTAAACGAGTTCAAATTCCATGGGGCTGTGGTCTTCTTCCTGCTCCATCATCAGACCCTGGACACTACTTTCCAACAGATTACTTAGCAGGACGAATGAAACGTGCCCAAACTCGATGGGGTTGTATGGTTTTATTACAAAGTTCCTGTGTCAAACTAAATATCAATTTTAAAAAACCTTTCAAGCTTATTTTTTTTTATACTTATGCCAAAAAAATTGGAAAAAAATATATGTTAAGGTACTAAAAAGGTACTAAATATTTACAAAGAGATGAATTAGTTGTGTTGTTTAAAACTATAAAAAAGTGGTCCATACAACCTGACGTCAGAATGTCTGGCTAAGCGGCCAGAGAGTGTAAAGAAAGTATTTTACAGATAGCCAGCCTAATGTTTAATGACCGTCCGCATGACAACTTTGCATTACCTTTGTAGTGATGTGGTTGTAACTATCATGTTATTTTTCTTTTATATACAATAGCTAGAGATATAGTTGCAACAACTTATTACGGCTTTCGATATTTTACTACTCACTTGATTTTCTGCGAGCATAAAAGATTTCCCTTCGAGCTTTCAATGTTATAGGCAAACAATTTGGTTTAATAATGTTGTCACTAGGAGAATAATTTACGAACAATCGATATTATGGTAATTCCTTGCAAACGGGACGGCCGTGACTGAAATAATGTTTATTTTATTTCTTATTCATATCCTTCTACAGATAAAACATTGAGGGGATAAAAGATAATAGGAAACCCATATCTTCGTGTTTGTTATTATATTCATTATGGCTTATTTTATCTATCTGTTGCTATCATATTAATATATATATAGATATGGACAAAATAAGCCATATCTTAAGATTTGTTGCAATATTTGTGGCTTTTCAAACGTTAATTAATAAATTTGTACTGAAGTGGTGTTCCACATTAATGTGGAAGCGTTGGCCAACGAACTAAGATACTACCTACCTATAGTTCATTGGCGTTGGCCAACCGTGCGATCGGATATTATGAAATAGGTGTACAATCAAAGGTTGCATCCACATACCTAGATAGTGTATTAGACGAAGCCTACAACAAAATCAAAGTAGGTAAGTAGTAAAAAGCGTCTGTTTGATGTATAGAATATTGGTAGTACCTATTGAATGTCAGAAGAGTGAATTTTCAACCCTTTCACAATAGCGCTGTCCGATGTCCGAACGAGTATTTGAAGTGGCCATCGAAAGCACATCTAGCATCGCACAGTACTTAACTGTGAACAAGTCCACTTCGTGCAATCAGAGGCATGTTCCTCCGTTTCCCTTTTATTGCGAACAGATATGCAAAAATACTTGTTTTATAACAGACTATAGCTTACGCCTGCAACATCTGGGGCCCTATTTTTGAATCGCTCAGCTGGCGTCGAACGCTCGTTTCTACTGATTTTCGTTCGAGATCTCATACATTTGAGTTGATTTATCGAACGAAAATCAGTAGAAACGCGTGCTTCAAAAATAGGGCCCCCGGGCCGAATGCCACTTCCTCTTAGAATAAAAAAAAACCTTTCGTAGCGGATGCCTGCCGATATCAACAATGATGTCAGTGAGGATATGATTATTTGTATAAATTAATATACAATTTCAAACAAAATATTGTTCCCATGAGTAGTATAATCAGTATCACATCATATCGAACAAGTTTGTGGAGCAATAAAGTATAAAAATAAATAGTACACGAGTATCTTATATTTTCGTTCCGCATGCAAAGCTCGACGACTTCTCATATATTAGTGTTATTAATGGGCTACGGCCACTATCTATCATGAATACGAGTTTACAAACTGGTTTCTTCCAGAAAATATATAATTCAGTACAAAGAATGAGTTTCTAACACTTTTGGAAGCTTATATGAATAATACCTACTAGCAAGTTTTCTGACTCAATAACTACTAACTTGGAAACACTGGTATAAGTTTAAAAAGTTAAGTGATTCAACCACTTAGCTTTGTTTTCCAAAGCTTGCACAAATTTTACAAAGGACTCGATCAGAAGTAACGCAATAAAAATTATAATTAAGCGCTTAAGCAAGTTTTGCGAATTTTAATAATTTCGAACTTTTCATGTAAATGAATATTTCAACTACTATTCCCAGAAAATCGCGTGCCTATCGTGATTCGACAAGAAATCTTCGGTATTATGAAAGGCCCTTGACACAGCATTTTTTCGTTGAGTCATGTCCGAAAAGCATCATATATCACTTTGGAGCCGAAACTGACATTTATTAAAGTCCACACTCTCAGGATTGTCATGTCGAAATATTCAACAAGACACTTGATGGATCTTGAAACAGGGATATTCTTTTACTAAGTCAACTTCGTGCAATCGGGAGACTTGCAGTGACACATCGTGTTTTTGCCATATGAGTTTGGCATGTGCTAGGTTTTACCAATGACATGACGGTTGGTAAATGTTGGATTTTTTTGAAATAAAACAGTAAATTAATTGTTTTAACTGTACCTACATTTATAAAATCAGATATAGGTAATTAAAAAACCCTTCAAATGTATTTTTTTACCGTAAACCTAAGATTTTATAAGTGAATGGTGGCAATAATTCGAAATAAACGATGATCACAGAAAAGTTCGGACTTATACCATTAAGAGTTGGTAAATCTTAAGTTTTACTGGAAAATTTTAGGATTCACTAGAGTTTGGTTTTACAGTAACATATATTACAAGCAATGTAAAATAGTAGTTTGTTACACAAGGGACGTAAGTGAGCTATTACAGAACAAGATCAGCTCGCAAAGGGCGCTAATGGACTTACAACCGAGGTAAGCATACTACTTTACATCATTCATGCGAGGTAAATTTAATTAAAAAATAATAAAAAAAACATACAAGGTTATTTTTAGTTCATTGAAAAGTTCTCGTGGGGTTGATCAGACCATTAAACTGAACAACTTTCATTATGGAACCAACCTCGAAATCACGAAAAAAAAACAGCTGTTCCATACAAAAGTACAATGCCTACTCCATCGAAATGTATGAAACAGCAGATTTTTTTCGCGCTTTCAAAATGAATCTTATCGTTTTATGAAAAAGAATCGTTTGACCAAGGAGTTTTGCATAGGTTGAACTGAAATGAAATGGCACCATATTCTAGTACATTATGATATAAGTGCGGTAAGTTGAAAATTACAGCTGAGGCGATATTGCTAGCCCGAGCCGTAGGCGAGGGCTACAAGAAAGCAGAGGCTGTAATTATCAAAGCGCACGTATGTCATACGACGTTTTATAACATATTTGCGAGGAAATAAATAAAACTCGTACTTTGCATTTTTGCTTGTTTTCCATAATGATGAAATTTTGATACACTTGTACTATCTATCGGTCGATTTTTTTGCCTTTCACTTCGATTGTGAGGAAATCAAACAACAATAAAGTAAAAAACAAAAATTGAAAAAAAAATTTTTTTTCTTAAATTTAGTGACAAATTATATTATTTTGGAATGTGCTCATCAAGGCCTTTCATTTGATACCCATATTCAAAAATCGAAAAAAAAATTTTTTTTTTCTTAAATTTTAGTGACAAATTATGTAATTTTGGAATGTGCTCATCAAGGCCTATCATTTGATACCCATATTCAAAAATCGAAAAAAAAATTCTTTTTTTCTTAAATTTTAGTGACAAATTATGTAATTTTGGAATGTGCTCATCAAGGCCTATCATTTGATACCCATACTCAAAAATTGAAAAAAAAAATTTTTTTCTTAAATTTAGTGACAAATTATGTAATTTTGGAATGTGCTCATCAAGGCCTTTCACTTGATACCCATATTCAAAAATCAAAAAAAAAAAAAAATTTTTTATTTTTAGTCACAAATTATATAATTTTGGAATGTGCTCATCAAGGCCTTTCATTTGATACCCATATTCATAAATTGAAAAAAAAAAATTTTATTGAAAAAATAAATTATATAAAGTAAATTTTATTCATAAAATGTTGGTCAATCGCACATGACGCATCAGAAAAGATTCTGATATAAAAACTCTTTGCTAATATTTAAAAAAGTACCGTTCGTTTTAGACGAAGCATCTTGATAAACCGTGCGTTTTACTTTACATTACCGCACAAGTTCGTAATGAGATACAATACGATATTGAAATTGGCGTAATAAGAGACCCTTTACGAGCAAATATGTTATAAATTGTTTTTATTTTCAGTAAAAAGTTTCGTCAGTTTATAATATAAGAAAAGATATTGGTTCACTAAGGAGTTTTAAATAGTTGAATTCTGTACCTTCAGTGAAAAGTGATCTAACTCGAGTTGTATCGATTTTGATTTTATTTCACTATTCAAATCATTGAAAAATTAGCTTTTTTTGTGTCTAATTGGCATATTTATAGGAGTTATATTAACAGAAATAAGTTTTGTGCATAGTGATATAAGTGCTTACTTTTTATGTTTTTTTTAGGAAAAATTTGTGTAAATTAATATATCTCTACTTAAAACAAAGTGTACCGAGGCTATTCTTTTAAAAAAATAGTGTCAATAAATATAACTCGATTTAATACTTTATACACAATTCAATAACAAATGACTTGAATTGTGCGTAGTGATTTATCTAGAATTATATCATTACACACATATAATTTCAGAGTATGCTAGTTTGTGCACATTGATCCAACTCGACTTATAGCACTGCAAATTCAAAAATAATGATTTTTACTTCGTGTTTATCGATATAATTTCAATTATATCAATAATCACATAAACTTGGGAAAGGTGTTAAATGATATAATTGACTTATATCAAAAAATACAAGAATACAAAAAGTAAAACGTTTGATTATTATTTGTGTAAATTGATATAACTGCCTAAAAATCCCCCCGCAACTTCTTAATCTCCCTCCTCTCTCTCGTACCCTTCCCCCGCGCCTGCATGGACACGACATTGTGTTGTTTGCCTCAGTGTTACACCGACGTTGGTTACGACTACGCCACTCGAGAGTTCGCGACACGAACAATATGAAGTGAAACGTAAATTGTATCACTTTACACAAAGCATAATGGATTGTGCCATTTAATTTATAATTATCTATATTGTTATTGATTGGACAATATCTGACCTATATTGCTTGAAATAAGGGTGAGATTGCTTCGATGCATAAAATGAATTGTATCAATATACACTAACTATTCACACTGTTGTATGTTGTATTTATACAAGAAATTAATTAGTATTCGATTTCAGTAGTAAACATCTTCTTCATCGGCAGTGGGTGTCGTGCTGCTAATATCAATGGTACACAACTTCATGACACCCACTGCTGGGTTTAGGCCTCCTCAAGGATCTCCACAACAATAGGTCATGCGCTGCACTGCCCGCACACAGCAGCTTCCCACGACTTTCAACAAAACGTTAGTCGGAAGTGAAAGAAGCGTCATCCCGGTGCGTGGTAACTATTCTAGAACCTTTCCATTTCAATGGCCATCGGTTCTTCTCACAATGTTTCCCACCCACTGCCACTACAGCTGAGCTATCCTTTGAGCGATAGTTTCCCTAAGGATCTCCTCATTGCTGATTCGATCACGCAAATTCGCACGTTTCATTGCCATAAGTCATGACTCTCACTGACTACACACACTGGCCAAAGACGTCGGTCGTCCTAAGACTGAGGCAAGTTCAACGCAAAGATGTTCAAAAAACTTCCCGAATGCTAAAGTTAGATGAGATTTGTGCTCTGGTTCTGTAATCAGTCCGATATGGTGGCATTTTTGTTTAAGTCTTATACCTCGGCACCTCGATATACATCTAGTCCATTTGGCACCTCTGGAGAGAGAGACTGCAGCACCGCCCAGGTCTCGATCGAATTAAAAGCTTTCTAATGAGAAAAGCTTTGATTGGACCAGCAAAGCCAAGCAAAGTGGCAGTTTTTACTATTCGGTGTTCTACACCACCTGCCGCAGAGTGTGGATGTGTGTCTATAGTACCAAAACCATTTCAGAAACCTGCTTGTTTTGACAACAAAAACTGTATTTTCCATCAGTACTCTGCGCCTTCAGGTAATGACAATGACTACTTACGTACTTAAAAATTTACCAGGCTCTATCAGTACGAATGAGTGGCCATTGTCGTCAAGCTCTAATTTGAATCCATTGAATTATTTATTTTTGGGCGAAATTGTAGCTCAGGGCAAGTAGAAAGTATTTATCACCCAATCTTGAAACTGGATCCACATAAACGAGCTCTAATCAGAGAATGGAAGAGCAATACAATAAAATAAATACAATGATGATATTTTCTTAAAAGTTGACTTTTAGTTCTACTCAAACCTGTGATTATACGAGGTATGAACGCGATAGCGTACTTAGGTAATTATCGAGTGATTTCAAAAAGTATATTTACTACGCATTGTGTTTCTGTATTATTTTTTTGGTGGTAGAGTCTGGTTCCTACGATCAGCAATTTGGCGTGACAAACGAAAAAAGAGTATTAAAAGTATCTAGTTTGAATTAAACTGAATACTAACACAATGCTCGTAGATCTTCGTAGTGCTTCCCAAAGATTAGGTCTTAGAATGAACATGGATAAGACGAAAATTAAGTCGATTGCCCATGTTGTACAAACAAGCTCTAGTTCATGTTGGGAATACTACACTCGAAGTTGTAGTTCATTACGTATAACTAGGAAGAACAGGCAGTCCAGTTAGGTAAGTCGAACTTCAAGAAAGAGATCTTTTGTCGAATCCAACTTGGATAGGCAGCATTTGGGAAGTTTTGAAAAACTCTTTCCGTCTAACTAACTTACCTTAATGTCTCAAGACTAATGTCTATGACCAATGTGTGATGCCAGTGATGACTTACGGCAGTGAAACGTGAAACAGAGAAACTATGAATTTCTTAGAACCATGCTCGGCCTTCCTCTACGTAATCGAACCAAAACTTGAGTACATACGTAAGAGAACTAATGTAACCGACATCGCTTGAAGAATTGCTCAGCTGAAGTGGCAGTGGGCGGGACACATAGCGAGAAGAACCGATGGCTGTTGGGATTGAAAGGTTCTGGAACGGCGACCGCGCACCAGACGACGCTCCATTGGTATAGGTTCCTGACAAGGTTGACCAACGATCTGGTGAAGGTCGCGGCAAGCCGCTAGATCCTTGAGGGAAGCTTATACTCAGCGGTGGGTGTCGTGCGGCTGATATGAAGATGATTAGTCTAATTTGCTGGTGTCTATTTAATATTTTATTTATTTTTCACGAATTATATCACTATTCACATAGTAAATATAGTAGTTATATCGTTAGTGATAAGAGTTGAAACAATTAACACATCGGCTTTTTTCAAAATAATTGTGTAAATTGATATAATTAGATTTTTTTTAACGATTCAACAGAACAAAACTCTAATTACTCATATTTAGAGATTGTTTAACAATGTTTCTTCGACAACTTGAAAAAAAACCTAAAATTAAAAAAGTTGACACAAAAAGTTAAGGTAAGGTATCATTTTACACAAAAGCAGATGTGCCTGGTGTAAAATGATAGAAGTATTATTATATCAATATACACAAAATAAATAAATGTGCCAAGTGATATAACTAAACATTTTCTTGAATACTGAAAAATCTGTAAGACTTTTCTCTGTAAATTATACAAGAAAACAAAGCTAGCATAACTATCTACAGTTGACAAGCACTAATTTTATTTTATCTATCTCAGATAAAGAGTAGGATTTTTTTAAACTTTAAAGTCAATTTCCCAAAAATCATGTTTTTAGAGTTATACCTCTTTTCACTGAAGGTACAGAATTGTAAAGTGTACTTTACAGTCTTAGATTAATAAGACCCAGATACCTAGTCCGCGTCCGTATGGTGAGGCAACTCAAACTGAGCCAGAATGGCTAAGTATGACTATTCGGCCCGCCATTTCTCAAGTGATATTCGTGTCGAACACAACTCCCGAAAATTTCAATAAAAATGAGGGTTTGCGCAATGAACGGATGTCACAATCAGGTCACATTACATCGAAAAAACACTAGAAAGATTGTAGATAACATTTCACGTCTAATTAACGTGTTTTCACTTACATTTTTACGTAAATAATTCATCAAAAATAACTATATTTGTCACTTCATATTTTATGAAAATGTTGCCAGTACGGGGAAAAAATTTCCCCCGCATTTACTTAGTTGATCAATTAAAAGTTAAACACATCTCAATTACATACTTAAGATTCCACGCAATTCGACAACTACTTATCTACTAAAATGGTTGCTAGCATTGAAAAAACGCAATGTTCTCATTTGAAAAAAATTATATGGGTACTATTTTGACAAGAAAACAGCAACGCAATGTTAAAAATATAAAAATCCAAGATGGCGGCCAACTTTTTTGTTTGTGGGCCGATTTCGATGAAACTCGGTTCGGAGTAGTATTTTAACAAGGAAACAGCAACGCAATGTTAAAAATATAAAAATCTAAGATGGCGGCCAACTTTTTTGTTTGTAGGCCGATTTCGATGAAACTCGTTTTTTGTACTATTCTGACACGACAATAACAACGCAATATTTAAAGTATAAAAAATCTAAGATGGAGGCCAACTTTTTTGTTTGTAGGCCGATTTCGATGAAACTCGGTTTTTGGTACTATTTTGACAAGACAACAACAACGCAATGTTAAAAATACAAAAAAATCCAAGACGGCGTCCAACTTTTTTGTTTGTGGGCCGATTTCGATGAAACTCGGATCGGAATATTATTTTAACAAGGAAACAGCAACGCAATGTTAAAAATATAAAAAATCCAACATGGCGGCCAACTTTGTTGTTTGAGGGCCGATTTCGATGAAACTTGGTTCGGCGTACTATTTTGACAACAAAACAGCAACGCAATGTTAAAAATATAAAAATTCCAAGATGGTGGCCTACTTTGTTGTTTGTCAGTCGATTTCGATGAAACTCGGTTCGGGGTCCTATTTTGATAAGAAAATAGCAACGCAATGTTAAAAATAAAAAAAATCCAAGATGGCAGCCAACTTTTTTGGTTGTGGGGCGACTTCGATGAAACTCGGTTCGGAGTACTATTTTAACAAGAAAAGAGCAACGCAATGCTAAAAATAAACAAATCCAAGATGGCGGCCAACTTTTTTGTTTGTGGGCCGCTTTCGCTGAAACTCGGTTCGGGGTACTATTTTGATAAGAAAACAGCAACCCAATGTTAAAAACATAAAAAAATCCAAGATAACATCTTACTTTTTGTTTGTGGGACGAGTTTGATTAAACTTGGTTCAGGGTACTATTTTGATAAGAAAACAGCAATATCAATATTAATAAAAATGTTAAAAATCGGCCAAGTACAAGTCGGACTCGCGCATGAAGGATTTTGTACCAAAAACAGCAAAAAATACTGTTTGCTGTATGGGAGCAGCCCTTAAACATATATTTTATTCTTTTTTTAGTATTTTTTCTTGTAGCAGCAACAAAAATACATTATCTGTAAAAAATTCAACTGTCTAGCTATCACGGATCATGAGATACAGCCTTGTGACAGACAGACAGACGGACAGCGGAATCTTACTAATGGGGTTCCGTTTTTACCCTTTGGGTACGGAACCCTAAAAATGACAAAGGGTTGATAGCGGTGAACTATGTTTTTGGGTTTATTTCGATGTAACTCGGTTGAAAAAAAAGAAAAACAAATAAGAAAGTTAGCCACCAGGTTCTGTACCCAAAGGGTAAAAACGGAACCCTATTACTAAGACTCCGCTGTCCATCTGTCTATCTGTCTCTCATCAGGATCAGTATCTCATGAACCGTGATATAAAGACAGGAGAAATTTTCACAGATGTTGTATTTCTGTTGCCGCTATAACAACAAATACTAAAAACAGAAAAAAATATTAAAGAGGGTTCTCATACAACAAACGTGATTGAAGGCTCCCATACCACAAAAGTGATTATTTGCTGATTTGGTACGGAACCCTTCGTGCGCGAGTCCGACTCGCACTTGGCTGGTATTTTACATTGCGTTGCTGTTTTCTTTTAAAAATAATACCCGAAACCAGGTTTCATCGATATCAGGCACAAGCAAAAATTTAGATGCCATCGTGGATTTTTTTTTAACATTTTGTTGACTAACATGTTGCTATTTTCTTGTTAAAATAGTACTCTTAACCGAATTTCATCAAAATCAGTCCACAAACAAAAAAGTTAGCCGCCATCTTGGAATTTTTATATTTTTAACATGCGTTGCTGTTTTCTTGGAAAAATAGTGCCCTAAATCAAGTTTTACTAAAATCGGCCCGTAAAACAAAAAAGTTTGCCGCCATCTTGAACTTTTTATATTTTGAACATCGCGTTGCTGTTTTTTTGTTAAAATAATACCCCGAACCGAGTTTCATCAAAATCAGCTCACAAACAAAATAGTTGGCCGCCATATTGGATGTTTTATATTTTTAACATTGCGTTGCTGTTATCTTGCTAAAATAGTACCTCGAACCGAGCTCCATCGAAATCGGCCCACAAACAAAAAATTTAGCCACCATCTTGAATTTTGTATATATTTAACATTGCGTTGCTGTTTTTTTGTGAAAATAGTGCCCTGAACCGAGTTTCATCGAAATCGGCCCACAAACAAAAAAGTTGGCCGCCATCTTGGATTTTTTATATATTTAATATTGCGTTGCTGTTTTTTTGTTAAAATAGTACCAAGTTTCATCAAAATCAGCCCACAAACAAAAAAGTTGGCCGCCATCTTGGATGTTTTATATTTTTAACATTGCGTTGCTGTTATCTTATTAAAATAGTATCTCGAATCGAGTTTAATTGAAATCGGCCCACAAACAAAAAAGTTGGCCGCCATCTTGAATTTTTCATATATTTAACATTGCGTTGCTGTTTTTTTGTGAAAATAGTGCCCTGAACCGAGTTTCATCGAAATCGACCCACAAACAAAAAAGTTGGCCGCCATCTTGATTTTTTTTATATATTTAACATTGCGTTGCTGTTTTTTTGCGAAAATAGTACCCCGAACCGAGTTTCATCAAAATCAGCCCACAAACAAAAAAGTTGGCCGCTATCTTGGATGTTTTACATTTTTAACATTGCGTTGCTGTTATCTTGTTAAAATAATACCCCGAACCGAGTTTCATCGAAATCGGCTCTCAAACAGAAAAGTTGTCCGCCATTTTGGATTTTTATATTTTTAACATTGCGTTGCTGTTTTCTAGTCAAAATAGTGCCCCAAATCGAGTTTCATCAAAATCGGTTCATAAACAAAAAAGTTCGCACCATCTTTAATTTTGACCTACTTAGCATTGCACAGTCGACATCTTATTTAAAAAATATATATAATATATAGACTTTCGGTTTAAACCCTAGCCCATCTCTAGTTTTGACAAGCAAACTCTAGTTACATGTAAATGGTGAAATCTACACAATCGCAACTCTAAGTACGACGATGGTTTCAATTTCCCTACTTTTAAGGGAAAATTTCATGTACTGGTAACATTAGTTTTTTGCTGTGTGCGTTTCGTCGAGCGTAAACACAAGCACCTTACGCACACATAAATTTCATTTTTGCCTCACTTTTGACAGACCGCCTTTTAGGATACTATCATTCTTGGCTTTATTATTCTAAGTTTACAGTTAAAGCGTTCACCATGCTTGAATTGTAAAGTGATTTGAAAATGGAACGTTCTATCTAAACAATGCACTGTGTTGCACATGCCAACTTACACAGCTTCATACTATATTAGTAAATCCTAGTTACTGAGCAGTATGATGTAAATAAATAAAATGTAAATCCGTTATTGGCATTAGCAAAATTTGTAAGATAATAATAACTGTAAATTTTTAAGTGCTGTGGATTTTGGGATAATAAATAAAAAAAACTGTTCCTCACTCGTCGGGAATATAAAAATGAGCCAATACAACTCTCTTGATCACGAGAAATAACCGATACAATAAAAATTAAATGGTCGTAAGAAGTCACAATCCAGTTTATTCTGTGTTCTTTCTGCATTAATGAAACTAACGAACACATCTGTTAATTTTCTAACTTCATTAGCGAGAGAGAATTAAGCGGCTTAAAACTGCAAAGAAAGACTGTAATTTTGAGTCCAATTAACAAACGTGGAACTTTTAGCCTGTCGGAGTGCTCCGATTAAGAGATGTCGTCGCAGAAGACTATGATAATTAGTTTAATTTAACTTGTACAAGGTTATAATTACTATGGGGTCGATATGACGGCTGATGAGAAATTAATTTAGATTATTAAAGTTTTTGCCGCATGTATGAACTTTTAGAATAATTATAAGAATGTATCTAAAAATAAATAAAGATTAGTAAACCATATGTCATAAGTAATGAAGGTCGTTTAGTCGAAATGTAACGTATAGAATAGGTACATGAATAAATATAATATAAATGACCATGACTTGGGTACAAATGCTTGTGCTTATCACACTAGCAGCTGCCCCTACCAGGATTCAACCCCGGGACCTTTAACGCAGAAGGTAGGCTCGCTACCGTTGCACCAAGTGGCCCTCAACTAACATGTAACTAACTACTTCCATAAAATTAATCTTAAGTACCAAAATAATTAATTAAGCAACTTGTCATAAGAGGCTACACCCCATTGTTGTGTGTTACTCCAAAGCTCCATAATTAATGCACTGTCACCGAACACATGCAAACAAAATAACACTATGGATTGTTTACATTTATTTACCCCGATATTTAGTTAAATTTGTTACTATTCTGAGCAGTAAACACGTTATCTATTTATTTATTGATAGTTTTTATTGTATGTAAAAATAGATTACCGACCATTATTTTTCGTAAAGTTGACAAAACATTTCACAATCAATATAAACTCATGCTTTTATCATGATCATTTATCAGTCATTTAGGCATGTTTCTTTTACCTACTTGTATAATTATCCCCTAGATTATTATATTTACAACCAACGAACTAAGTTAGTTCGTTGTTAATAACTAATTTGCGAACTATCATTGAATCTTGGAATTGAAATCAATCATGTATATACTAGTATGTATGTATATACATATAGAAATTATGAAACATTGTGTTTGCATACCCCGAGAGTCCAGGAATAATTCCATGTCTGTCTATCTAATGTATGGTGGCATGCATAATACATAAGATCTTAATTTGAGAGGTTGTATGCATAGTTCTGTTGGAACTTGACTAATAGATGTATTGTGTTTAACAATAGAATATATTTGGGAAGATTTCACATTCATTATATAAAATTATTGGTTTAATCTAAATACGCAATACACTCAAATATAAGAGTTAATTTCTTCCAAAAAGTTTTCTCTGTTTGCGAAAATGCATACCTTTTACTAATGAACAACAACATTTATTTTGTTCTACGTTTTCCGAAAAGATAAAAAAAAATTACTTTCCAAACAAATGTGCCAAACAGCTGTTCGATCAAAGAATCTTATATTCATACTAGCTTCCGCCCGCGACTTCGTCCGCGTGGATATTGGAGAAAATCCTTAGGGAACCTTCAGCCAGGATCCGACCAGCCGTTTTTACGCGATTAGGCGGGTCCCCACCAAGCGCGCTGCCTCGCGAGGCAAGACGTTTGCCTCGTGAGGCGGGCCTCGCACGAGGCTGCTCGCTTGGTGGGGACCCGCCTAATCGCGTAAAAACGGCTGGTCGGATCCTGGCTGAAGGTTCCCTAAGGATTTTCTCCAATATCCACGCGGACGAAGTCGCGGGCGGAAGCTAGTTTTTTACAATAATCAGAATTGGTCCAGAGATATTAGTAGGTATTTCGTCCCCGTCCCTGTCCCCATAAAAGCTCAAAAACGACATCCACATCGATTTTCATGTTTACTTACCCCATTTAGTTACCCCTAAGGGATGATTTTCAAAATAACAAAATAGGTATGTAATTGCCTATTTATTTCTAGACGTGCTCCTACGAATTTTAAAATTGTAATGTCTATTTCATATTCTTTTTCCATGCAAAATTTGAACACCATTTTAACCCCTGTAGGGGTTAAAATCATGTCCACCTTGTTGGACCATAAATTAATGTCATTTTCGCAACCACCATCCCATAAAACCTCAAAAACGACATCCACATGGATTTTCATGTTTACTTATCCCATTTACCCCTAAGGGATGATTTTTAAAATAACAAAATATATAATTGCCTTTTTATTTTTAGATGTGTTCCTACGAATTTTAAAGTTGTAATGTCTATTTAATATCATTTTTCCATACAACATTTGAACCCCGATTTCACCCCTTTAGGGGTTAAATCATGTCCACCGTGTTGGACTTCAAAATAAATGTTATTTTCGCAATCACTATCCCATAAAACCTCAAGAACGACATCCATATCGATTTTTATGTTTACTTACCCCATTTACCCCCTACGGGGTTGATTTTCAAAATAACAAAATATATGTATATTTATTTTTAGACGTGCTCCTACGAAGTTTAAAGTTGTACTGTCTATTTCATATTGTTTTTCCATACAAAATTTGAACCCCATTTTCACCCCTTTAGGAGTTAAATCATGTCCACCGTGTTGGACTTCAAAATAAATGTTATTTTCGCAATCGTCAACTCAGAAAACCCCAATAACGACATCCATATCGATTTTTAGGTTTATTTACCCCATTGCACCCCCATTTCATCACCATGGGGGTTGAAATTATACCAATACAATATGCGTTGCGTTAGATTTCCATCCATAAGCCTAAATTCCAAATTTAGCGATTTTTACTTCAAAAATAAAGGATTATCTTCTAAACACAACTTCATCCCCCTTGTCACCCCTTCTGGGGTAGAATTTTGAAAAACGCTGAGACACGTATTTATTTATTTTCAATCATCAGCCTAAACACAAAATTTGAAGATCCTAGTTTCAAAACTGAGGGACTTTCATACAAACTTTCATCCCTTATTTCATCCCTTTAGGGATGGAATTTTCAAAAATCCTTCCTTAGTGGATGCCTACACTGTATAAGGTATCTGTGTGCAAAATTTCAAGTCTCTAGGTTCAGCGGTTTGGGCTGTGAGTTGATATCTCACTCAGTCAGGACTTTGAATTTTATATATTAAGATTCTATGACATAATAAGGTTCTTGGTTCGATCTTTGTGTGAAAAGTCAATTTTTTTGTCTGTTTTCGGAAAAGTCGTAGAACAAAATTTTTTTTTAGTAGTAGTAGTAGTAGTTATTCCTGCGAGGTTGTTAGTATTTTAAAAGTAAACCTGTATGGTTTCCATTCATTGGTTGCGTTATGACGATGTGCCATCGGATTGGATTTATCGTAATTAAGAAATTATTATAAGATTTTCAATACGGGTATATAATTTTAATGAACATAATAAGTTATCTACCTACATAAAAGAAAAACACCTGTATGATATTTTTGTATAATATTTTAATAATTCTCGTTATCCGGTAGCTGCATAGAAGTAACGAAACCAATTATCATTTCATCTTTTCCAATGCTCGTTGCTGTCTGAAAATTCATACAATTAACCATATTTAACAGCATAGCTAGTACTTTGAGAGTTTTAACGAAAAAATACGTTTTTACTGCAAACCGTGAAGTCAGAATTTGTTTTAACGAATTCATGTTTTTTCATATTAATCAGCAAGCATTAGATGTAATATGCGAAAACTAATAATGGTGCAAAGATTTCAACACGGATCACTTACTCGTATAAAGCTATTATGTCACTGTACCTTTTCCTTTGAAATAAAATAAATAAAATATCCCGCATGATAGATGCCTTTTGCAAGGGTTTAAAAAGTTAAAAAAGCGATGAGCACACGGAATGAATATTTGCCGTGCCTGCATATAAGTAGTTTAAATTGAGTTTCCTTTGAGTGGGTGCACAAAGACATTGGATTGGAACTTCACCCGGCGGGAAGCCTTGCCAACAGCCTTTTTCAGAGAGTGCAACTTTCCAAGTGCCGCCGCACGAATCAAAAGCGTCAAAGTTGGCGATGAATTCACCGGTTTCTTCTTAGAATTGGAACGCGGCGTACCTTTGATTGTATAAATTTTAACTCTGTTATAATATTTATGAAATTCCTGAAAGGTCCTGACCACAGTACAAAGAAATTCTGTGGTCCTATGGCCTCTGGAATTGTAACTTTTACACACACTGCACTGATAAGCATATTCCTATATTACCTAATATTTTTGTAGTATATTTAATTGTGCTTTTGTGACAACTTGTTGTATATAATAAGATTATTATTTTTGTTTTAATAATCATAAAAAAAAAGAGGAGCTCGGTGGCGCAGTGGTTTAGCGCCTGGCCCAGCGTTGCGAAAGTTAAGCAACGGTCGCAAGGGATGGGTGACCAAAAGTTTATTATCACGAGCTCCTCCGTGCTTCGGAAGGCACGTTAAGCCGTTGGTCCCAGCTGCATTTGCAGTCGTTAACACCCACCAATCCGCATTGGGCCCGCGTGGTGGGTTATGGCCCGTCCTCCTTATCCACCCATAAGGAAAGCCTGTGCCCCAGCAGTGGGGACATTAAAATGGCTGATGGAAATGGAAAAAATCATAAAAAAACTTCGATCACCTTTACAGTGTGTTTACCAACACAAATGCATAGACCTCAAAGAAAAAATCTAATTTGTATTGCTTTAACATTTCTTTTGGCGAAAACTAACAGAGTTTCTCAGGATAAACGAGCAGAGTAACCGTAATCGGTTAAACCATAATCGTAGTAATCTCGGATAATCAATACCTCAAACTAAGCACAAAATTATAATACCTATTTGCGAAGCTATTCAATTTCTGCTATGTTCCAGACTGTTTCTCTAAGCAAATATAACATACCTCACAAGAGATATTGCAGTTCATATACGTACAGCAGCAGCAGCATATACGCGCCTTTAACTACAGATGCACATCGTAAACACTTGTAATAGCCTCTCGCAAGAAGCACTTTACTTCGGAAGCCGTTGTGAAAAGGAGTTTCCGTTTTAGAAACCTCAAAGACCGCGTCAGAAGTTTGAAGAAAGGCAGGAATCGAACGCTTCGCAGTTAAACTTTCGAACGGTGCTGATCAAATCGATAGAGCTTTACTATGTTTGCTCCCATGATTTTGTTAACTCTAGTGGCTTGTTAGACTTTACCTGCCGTACAAATGAACGAAGAATAAGTTTATATACCTACTTAGGATTTGTTCCGGATTCGTCATGATCCTGACTCGTCGTATTCCAGATTTCCCGAATTCCAGATTCGCCGATTTCCTGATTCGTCGTAATACGTACAATTGATAACAATGGCGCTTTACCATTTTTAAGTTCGAAATTGCTTGCGAGCCGCGCCATCATGTTACGCATGTCAGAAATGGTCTCTCAATTAATTAACTACTTATATATTATCACTAACGGCCCGCCCCGGCTTCGCACGGGTGCAATGTAATTATCATTAAAGTAAGTGTCAATGTTGTATTTGTTTTTTTTATAACGAATAAATATGCTTCAGATTAATTAATATTTGAACTAAAATGTAATTTTAATTTTCATTGGAAAACATACAGTATTTATAATTAATAGTATAACTAAATATGATACAAATATACTCATTTAATTTGTTTTCGCATATAAACATCGAGAAGCTTATTTGTATTCACAAAGTATAGATTTTGATATACATTTTTGATGGGAAATAAACTTAAAAAACAAACGAAAAATATGTCATCGACTGTATTCCGACGAATCTGGAATACGTAAAATCTGGAACGGTGAATCTGAAATACGACGAATCAGGAACATGGCGAATCCGGAACAGTTCAACGTAAGGAGTTATATTGCTAAGCAATATTTTTGGTTAAACTAAGTACAAACTTATTCTTCGTTTATTTGTACGGCAGTATGACTTTAAATCGAATGATCGTTGTTAGTTTTTAACCGACTTCACAAAAAGGAGGAGGTTCTCAATTCGATTGTATCTTTTTTTTTTTTATCGTTGTTCGCGCATATCTTCGTCATTTATGAACCGATTTTGATGATTCTTTTTTTGTTCGATTGAGTTTTTTTGCGAGATGGTCCCATTTAATTTTTTTTCAAATCGGTTCAGTAGTTTTTGAGAAATCCTGAAAATACTATGATTTTCATCAACTCACATGACGACTTTGTTATTTATGAACCGAATTAGATGTTTCTTTTTGTTGGGAAAGGGGTACTTTTAGTGTAGTCTTTTTAACCGACTTAAAAAAAAAAGGTTCTCTCTCAGTTTGACCTGTATGAATGTATGTTTCTCCGCGAATATCTCACGTTTGGCTGAGCCGATTTTTCTACCCAATAATATACCTAATATAGAAGGTACTTACACTAAAAATAATAAAATAAAAAATTGTTTTATAAAACAAAAAACCGACTTCAAAAACCTGCCTCTAAAAAGCAAGAAATAATATTCAAATCATTAGATACGCATTATCATTGTTATAACAACACGTCTATTGAAGTCGGGTGGGGCTTTTAGAATAAAAAAAAGGAAGTTGTACTCCAGCCCCACCCGACTTCAATAGACGTGTTGTTATAACAATGATAATGCGTATCTAATGATTTGAATATTATTTCTTGCTTTTTAGAGGCAGGTTTTTGAAGTCGGTTTTTTGTTTTTTAAAACAATTTTTTTATACAGTCAACTATTGTTATAGCCATTGTTTACAGCTTTATCTACCTAAAAAGCCCTTTATAGCTTTTTTATTGAATGAATACCAGTGTAATAAAGGAATGAAGAACCTGGAAATCTATTTTCACTCAACAAATTTAATAGCAACAGTAAATAGTTCACATTCTTTATTTTTTTTAAAACGGTTTGATGTAGGTCATTATATACGTAGTACATACCACAGTATATATAAAAACATATACTGTGGTAGTACACTTACTAATGCGGTAGATAAATAGTTAATGCTGTTTTTAAGAAAATGTTTTCTAAGTATATTTAAATATATTTTTTAATTATATTTTGTGTCATTGCTTAAAACCACTTGCTTCTTTAAGTATCGGCTTTTTATTTTTTGATATTACTTAGTTCAGTTTGCATTACCTTCTTTTTTTGTCAAGGTTAAGGCAACTTTTTTTATTTTACAAGAAAATCCTCAATAACTATGAGTTTCCTAGTTCCTACTAGCGTGAAACTTAATAATTATTGGTATGTTTAATTTGGGTCAATAAATAATACACATTTCGTATTCAGTTTATCTAATTCGGTGTAACAAACATTATTTTAAGTATCCCATGGAACCATCTACCTAATTAAAATTAACATTCGTTAGTGAAACTAACCTCAAAGTTTTATCGACTATTTACATCTAAACACCTAAACTATAAATAATTACACTATTTTGATGTGGTAATTAAGCATTTACATAAAATTACTAATATAATTTACAATCAAGCAGCGTATTAACTCATTTTAATCTAACTTAACAATTACAAGGATTTACAAAATAATTTTATATTATTCATTAATAAGTGATTAATTAAATAAAATAACAATGCTAAATTGCCCAAGTTATATATTATGTGTGTTTCTTACAACACTCAATAAGTTTATTGCAAAAATAATTATTTTTACAACTATATAATTCCCAATATTTTTAACAGACTAAATTGTTATAATAAAATTTATTTAACAAGCTGACAAGATCTGGCACTTGACATATTATAATATAAATAAGTTATAAAATCTTGTTATCAATTATAGATAGCATGAAATACAGATATAGGTAATATGTTTTCTTTAGAAATCAAAATAGTAAAATATATAAAGTTAAAGAAAAATACGAAATCGCTCATTTACGAATTCAATTAGGTATTCTCGTAGTAGGTATTAAGTATGTTATCTTTGGCCTTAATTCCCACATAACGACAAAAATTGTACCTATTGTAATTGTAAATTATCAACAGTAAAGATCGCACATCTAGCAGCACCGCACGGGCCGCACGAGCCGCATTTTGAATTATTTGCGTCACGGGTTTCTTTCCTGAAACTTATTTCGGACACCAGTCCCTCACAAATATAGTAACCCTCCATGTGTAGCTTCTAATTACCACTTAAGTCCTTTATTTGTGATGGGAAAATAAATGGGAAAAAAAATTCTATGCAATCTCGCACATCTACTACAGCCGCTGCGGCCGCGCGATCACATTCAAATGCGAATTGCGGTGCGGCAAGGTATGCGGGTGTTTGACTTATTATGGATATAAGAGAAAAATAATGTTATCGCGCCAGTTTTTGCCGTATTCTAAAATAAACGTTCAATCTATTAGATTTTTTTATCTCCGACACTCATACATTTCATTCTTCTATTCAAGGAGATCAGAGGGCCTAGCCAAAGTAACATTCGCAAATCTTCGTTATCGCTTCGCTTTCGAAACATGTATGGGATTGACATAAGGTTTCGTTAACAATCGAATTTTAAAACGTCAAATCCATACATGTTTCGTAGCGAAGCGATAGCGAAAATTTGCAAATGTTACTTTGGCTAGGGTGGCAGATCTAATAATGTTTTTAAGCGGTTAAAGGAAAAACACGGTAAACAAAAAACAAGCTAAATAAAGCGATGTCTATGTTTAAAAAAATTAAGTTAGAGATCTGGGGAGAACCCCAGATTAAATATTAATCTCAACTCAATTTTAATTTCGATGGATTTCGAACTTTGCAAGATTGGATTTTCCTGCGGTTTTAACCCGTCCAGAAGTTGGTTTAACATGAATAATTAATTAGGAGTAGGTATCTGGTTTAAGTGATGTACTTTTTAATTTTTAAAAGTGCGTCTAATCAGGTATTGGGCGTATGGGATTGTCCTCTAAAATGTATTTATTTACTACTGAGGTTTGTGTCATACTCAGACATTCCTTTTTGTATTTTGAGAGGATTAGAGTGAAGGTAAATTTTCAAAGATGGGAAGATTTGCAATGCGAGTGCGATTTTGCACCTTAAATTAAGAGCCTAAAATATACGCATTTAAAAGACTTTTATGCATTTACTGAGAGCCAATATCAAGATCTAATTTTAAGCAGAGCGCAAAGGGCGTAGCTCCATATACACTATAAAACAAGGATTCGGAAAATGACAAAATAGCACTTTGTATCGACTCTCAAAGATGCACATAAGTATTCTAACATGTTTTAAAGATAATAAGAATTTTAGTGCCTAAATGTAATTGACTTTAACACATCCACTTATTGTTTAATAATGCGTATTATTAAAACAATCTATTGAAAGAAAATAGAGCTTAAGAAAATAGTCAAAGCCGTGGAAGCATACTCCAAATTACTTTACATACTAACGCTCAAGTCAGTGCTTTTTTGCTTTATACTAAAAAACTACGGCACGGTTTTTATCGATCGGTCATTACCGGAACTAAAACCAAATAGAATAAAATTATGTTAATCAAAAAAGTATTCTAGAATTTGGTTTTAGTTCAAATTACAAGATCCACCAAACAATTCGTTTGTTTCAGTCAAACAGTTTGTTGTTTCACGCACGTTTCACTTATCGTCTCACTTTTGAAGTTCCCTGTACACATTTTCACTAATAAAAATAACACTAAAATGTAAACGAGTTCCAATTCTTATCGCATTTCAAACACTTGTGTTTATTTAGAGTTCATCCACGACCACTTGCACTTCAATTCGTTGATTGTCCTCGCAATGTCACTACAGGAAAAAAAAAACTTGAATGAATAATAAATCATCAGCACATAATTAAAAATAAAAGATTTTTAGCATTTAGAACACAATGTAAGTTTTTTTTTAAAGTTGCTATTAATTATGTATTACCTATACATTGAGAAGCGCATTCGGTCTGGATTGTGAATAATATATATAATCATTAATTAAAAAGATCATCAGAAGTGGCAAAAGTTTATAATCTTGAGCTCCTCGTAGAACATTACAATATCATTTATAACTCCCACCAATTAGTGTACAATAAAGTTACGGCCCGCGGGCCGTTTCCGGCCCACAAGGCCTCTCAATACGGCCCGCGACCAGAATCTATCCAGTGTGGATTTTAGACAGCATTCGATGCCACTACGTATTATAAGATAATAAAATAAGAGACCTCAGGTATCTTGATCCTCAAGCTCAAGATAACTGATATTACCTTTGTATGAAAATTTACTTAAACGAAATAAATAAATATTTTAATTTTTAATTTTGAGGCTGGCCCGCTTACATACCGTAAATCTATAAAATGGCCCTTTAGAAAAATGAGTTTGACACCCCTGATCTAAATCATCAGGTGAGGTGAAAGCCAAGCACTATCCCCAAGAACCTTATATATGACTATGAATATAAGATTCTTGACTATCCCGTTCTGCATAAAAAAAAATATACAGTAAGATATGGATCTGTTACTAGGCAACTGTTGTTGTTTTCCGTCATTTAACAAAAATATCTTGGCAATAAATTTTTAGTAAGCCTATCTCCTATGCTACGGCTCTACCTGCGTCTTAACGCGTATCTTATAACGTTAATCTAGGCGTTACGCAGATGTGGCCAACACTATAACGTGTTAATTTACAAACGACAGTACTAAATATGTATAACTACCGCCCGCGACTTCGTCTGCGTGGAAAGTTTTTTGCTATCTCGGGAACAACACTTTTTTCGGGATGAAAGGTACCCTATGTCCTTTTCTGTACCCCTGACAACGTGTATGCAAAATTTCATGACGATAGGTTCAGTAGTTAAGACGTGAAGGCGTAACAAACAAACAAAAGTATAAGTATAAGTAAGGATGCCTTAGCTAACCCGTAGTTGGACATTACCATTAACGTTAACGTTAACGCAGGTGGGGCCGTAGCATTACTGAGGATAGGTGATTTAAAATCGGCCGTTAATCTCTACAATTTAATAAAACCGAAATCATAAAAGATTGCAGCAATGCGTTACTTACCGAGCTCAAACGATTTCCATTACAGCCACCCATATAAGTAACAACGGCAAGAGTCTATGATTGGTCATCGGGCTACTGGTACCCGCCGCGGCCGCCGGGACGGGCGTTGGCGGCCCTAGTCGGTTGTTGGCCCGGACCACTTGTGACCTCCACCTTATTCTGTATAGAGGCTGCTGCCGCGATAGGGCTACCAACCTGTGGAAAAATTTAAACTCATAAATATGTAATAATAATGTACTAACTCCCCAAAATCACTACGTTTTATAGCACCCTTCGAGAACGTGGGAATTTCTGTAATAAAATATCGCTTCTGTGATTCGGGAATAGTGACGATTTATAATAATTAAGGTTTTTTATATCAGTGGAGTATTTTTGGAGATTATCTAACTAACATCCAAATACAATAATACTTATAAACTTTATCTTTTTATTAGATTATGATATATTTATTTATATTAAACACATGTCATCATTTGTTACAGTCATATTCGCTAAGGCTTGCGTGCGCATAGGAGCAACTTTGGTTAGGTCAAGAAACACTCCCATGTCCGAAGGAAGCAGTGAGCAGTTGGAGCTTACAGCCAATGTTAATGAACCGTCAGCCGCACGCAGCCTATCCGACTTCGTACTAATTTAGATATCAATTAACATTTACCATGTAACAAGGTTAAATTAACACGCAGGGAACTGTTCTTCTGATTTCGCAGAAATATATTATCGCCCTGTTGCCCGCATGGTAAATTGTTAGAGGCAAACTTCAAGGACCAAATAAAAAACTTAACGTAGCTATGAAACTTGTGTTTCGTTTCAATCCCATTGGGTATTAAGATTTGTTTTCATAATAAACCAACGAAATAAATTCCCTTAATAATATTCATAACAAACAACATTTCATAAACAGACCATTTGTTATTTTAAAAACTCCCGATTTGTCAACGGCGTATGTCTTTTCACACGTCGTTACCCAGGGTCTACAAATGGAAGCATCATTTCGGAAACACACCACGTACCCTCTTTCTGGTTCCTCTAATATGCACAAAGAAAAAGGATCTTTGTACAGGGCCGTACTTATATGAAGAAAGCATGCGCTTTTACGTATTTGGCACGTCAACATTAAGCTTAGCCTCATAAATAATTTATCAAATGGAAGATCTGGAAGTGTTTTATTATCTTTTGGAAATTGTTAAGGGTGTGTTAAAAGCCCCACGTAGAATTTTCTTTGGGACTTTTTCATGCTTTGCGCTCACGTCTGGTACAGGAGAGAGTATGCACTCGCTTAGCCCCCTAATATGATTACTTGAGGCAAAAGTTAAAATAAAGCAACTGTGACGTGCTTTAACCCATTAGTGAAAAGCAGACAAGGTGTGACAAAAAAGAGTTAGGTATAGTGTTTTTCACAGCTGTTTCCGGATTATTTTGATGCATGTTTTGCATTTCAAGGCAAAGAAATGTGCAAATGGATATCGTGTTTTACGATTTTTAATTAAGGAGCTATATCAGTAAAGTGAGATAGCAATGAGAAAACGTCACGCACTGGAGCAAAACCGATTTGGCAGAGCGAAAAAATCACGAAATCCGTTCGTAGTAAATAAAAATGCTTCTACCTACACGATTGATTGATGGTACAAATTATTTAAAGCAATTTAGATTTGAATACCTAATATTGTTTCTAAATAATATCAAAGACTTTTTAAGAGTTATATTTGAACTTAAATTGAACCGAACCAAAATCACCAAATTAACACAATTGTCACGAATTCCAACAATCTATTTTCCAACTTCTAATTAAGTTTTCATAGCTGCCTAAAAGTAATAGGGATCTGTATCTTGTCCTTTGGATTGAATTATATCAGAATAACTAGGTAACTCAGACGTAAATAAATTAGCTCTCAAATGAAGGAATGTTGCTAACCTTTTGCGTATATTTCGCCAGCATTGGTGAGGTCAATCATTTAAGGGTACTTTATAATTAATTATAATGAAACTAATTAGTCATTTAAATATTTAACATTTCTAATTGGTCGACGTAAACATTTACACCGCTTCTCTTAAGTAGCTAACCTAATATACAATTCATGTTCTCATTAGGAATTCTCCTTGTTATTATGTCAAGCTATAATATCTCGAGTTGGCTATGTAATGAATAGAAGATGAACAATAATAGTTTCCACAATTGCTCAGCAGGCAAGTTTAAATTGCTTGTTGATATTTTATGAAGACTTCCTCAGTAAGTCCTTCTTTTCATTATGAACTTTATTAAGTACTACTACACTAAAAAAAAACTATCCCTAGAGCTATCTCCTATACTTTTATTGTAGTGAATAAAGTCTTTAGTAATAAAAATTGGAGTTAAATCTAATTTGGTTTGTATCCGATATTAGAGTTTGTCTAAAAAGTGTGTTTACATGAGAAATTATTAAATTATTTATTAAAACTTATACTGGTAACCCTGTTGGTGCTGTCAAAATTCTAATTGTAAACATAGCTTTACTCAATTTTATTTAGATGGGTATTGGTGGGGTGGTTGGGGATTTAGGTGGGTAATAAAATTACCTTTAAAATTACCCATGTAAACAGACTTTTAGACAGACTCTAAATATACCTACTCATTTGGAAAAAGTTGCTTTTTTAAGTATAGAACGACACTATAACATTTTAGATCTATTCAATAACGCGTCTCTTTCTGATCTTAAAGGTATCATTAGTCAATTTTTACCTGTATCATTATGGAAAATATGAATCAATACGTTTACTAACATATGTGTTAACCTCTTCGATACTCGTCATTATAGTCTGCGCCTACGAACCTGATGACCACAGTGTTGAGCCGCCAGGGCAGCGTGTACGTGTGGTTCTTATGTCGGGCGCAGAAGGTGTACAATAGCTCGCCGGCAGCAGCAGCCAGGCCGCCATCGCTGTGAGCACCGCTCCCAGACCATTCGTGAAGGGTGATGTTCCACGACCCACACGACTTATCCTTACAACGACAGTAAAAAAATAGTTATCAAAAAGAAAAAAAAGCTATAAAGTCCCAATTAGAATGTAGACGAGAAAAGGTTTTCTTATTTACCAAATTCAGTAAGTGAGTTATCGGAGAATCTTAATCAATTATATAACCTACCTCTGCAAATTCAATTTTGACCACTTAATAACGGTCTGAGGCGAACAAGCCCCTCAGATTGAATTGGGGAATAATGTAATTAAAGGCTATAAATCGTTTACCTGCTCCGACGAGATATCTATGAAGAGTTGTCTCTCGACATTTGAGTCGAGTACCCAAGTGCACTGCTGATAGAAAAACTCGTTGAGGCTTCCCGTCACCGACACGTTCCGTGAAGATATTTCACCTGAACCGAGAAATACACCGTTATTTTTAAAGTATATCTTAAAATGAAAAGGGGTGTTCAGACCACGTTAATGAACAACTTTTACTACGGGGCAAACCACGAAATCGCGAAAAAAAAAATCTGCTGTTCCATAGAAAAGTACAACACCGACATAATGTATGGAACAGCAGATTTTTTTTTCGCGATTTCGTGGTTGGCCCTATAGTAAAAGTTGTTCATTAACGTGGTCTGAACACCCCTTTTCATTTTTAGATATACATTAAAAATAAGCTTCAAATAGTAACAGAACTTTAAAACGAGACAGTAACATCTACGTGAGCAATAATGGAATGAAAAGGCAGACACGAGTCACCGCAATAGCAACGATGTAATTGGAACTTTACGATCTTGTTCAAGGTTTTTTTCGATTCACTGTTACCCGAGGGCGGCGTGAAACTAGGTCGTGTCGCGTAATTTTCTCGGACGCGCCGCTCCGAGAACAATATCCGGCGCGTTTTTCCAAACGTTCGAGACGCGGGCCGAATGTCAAATTGAACTGTTTGTTTTTCGTTTTATGCGTTCGGGAGTCTATAGGAAGGGTAGACGTGTAGCCGATAATCTGCCCCATCCGGGAGGCATAACCATCGAATTATACGGGGGGCCTGTTTTCGTGTCGCGGTGGCAATAAAATTATGAACAGGTGAGCGCCCTGGGAATTGAGAGCGGCGTTTTACCTGAGTGAGTGGTGTATGTGCGCTGGCCGCACATGGCATCGTCGTTAAAACTGTAGGCGGCCGCGTAATCGAATCCCCGGCTGGCGTACGTGTAGTGAGCCACTGAGTATTCCAGCCGCACGCTTGTCCAACTGCGGACCACCACGGGCAGCCACGCCGCCTGACAAATACATACTTTTGATATATGTAGACTAAAAGTGAAGTTTGAATTTCTAAAACATCAGAATGACTAGCTTTAGTTCTTATCGATTCAAGTATAATGATATAAACAAAATATATTAAATAAAAAACCAAGAGACAGAGTAAAACCAACTTCACAATTAATCTGTTACGATTGTTTGATAAAAAAATTAAATCCAGTTCAAGTTTCCTTACAACTCATTGGAGATAAGTATTATAAAAGTGTCAACAATACGAGATTTTCCTTTTAGCCGAGTTTTGAAAGTACTTAACCGTTATTATTTATTTCGTCCCAAAAAGAATTTCAGACTTATGATAAAATTAACCCTCACTCCTGAGGCTAAATATGACCTTACACGGCATGTTTCGTGTATGGCGTATTGACAAATTCGTCCTGCAACTGCCTACGCAACTCGCATACGTAGACAGCTACTAAGTAATTGAATTTTCAGGAGCGAGTCTCCAGGCTGTCGCCCCCGGCTAATAACAAGGGCGGGCGGATGACACGCCGCCAGTTAGCCGTGTTTTATGAGCGTCGATGGTCACGACCGACGACCGCTCCCAATATTGTCTAAAGTTCATTTTGTAACAAGCGCCACCGTCACAATTTTGTGCTGCGCCGCTCAACTCAGGATAGGGGTAAAGGTCTCTAAATAATTAAATAACATGCTGGTACGTAGCAAGATAATAAAAGCTACACGCCGAGCTCTCCACCACAACATATTTGTAGGTACGGCCGCAAACTTTCGCGGGACTAGGCGTAATCATGAAAATGGAAAAAGAAAAGTTTCTCCTCGCCGACACGCGCGATTTTTACATAGCCGTAACTTCTACAAGAGCAATTTTTCCCTACACGTTTTTATTGGAGTTTACGATAATAAACGTATATCTCGCAAATTTGGCAATCAGCTAGCCTACCTTACTGACGTTCGATTAAACTGAAAGTTTGGAAGTTTGTTTTGAACGAAGTTGTTTGCAATCTGAGCATCGAATTTGTATAAATAAAACACCTGTTAGTAGAGATTTTGCACTTGAAAAAGCTTAAATGTATATGTGAATTGCAAACGACTCTGTCTGCAAATGTTTCAACTAGATAATTAACTAAAGAGAGGGTAATAAATAAATTAAACTTCTTCAAGTGAGTGAGTGACGATGCCTTTAAATTATTTAGGGTCATATTTGCTTTTAGAAGTCCCTACATTTAGATGGGCTTTCCTCGCTTTATTGCTGTTACATACTTAATAGTAACCCTTTTAGTTAATTATGCGGATCGTACAGAACGGAGCATAGGCGGCGGCTTCACGGAGGGTTACTTCCCACGGCCGTGTTAGCACAAGGTACGCGTAACACGATTAATTTATTTGCTACCCTCTTTCAAAGAACTTTGTGTAGTATTCCATATAACACGCTGTTTGGTGCGACCACTTTAATCTAATGTATTTACACTTACTCCAGCCATCTTGATAAAAAATAAATAGTTAAACACTTTAACTTGCTTTATAAATACTTACTAAAATAAACTCAGTTTAAGTGAAGTTTTCACATTGTTAAGTACTATGGGCAACAGCGTCACTTAACCAGTTAGCAGCAAAATTCATGTGCGCGCGTATCGCTCCTGCACGAACTAAACGTATGTTGTGACGGCGCGGCGTGCACGCGATTTAAACCTTAAGAGTGGTTAAGCGACGCTGTTGCCCATGGTACCTTTTACCTTTCATGTAGATAATTACAAAAAAGTGTTTGCTTTGTTAGCGTTCAAACAAACATAAAGTTGGACATTTAAAAAGCGCTGATCACTTTTAGCCTAAAAAACTGAATACGTTTCTAAAATGTGATATACATGGACCCAAACGGACTACAACGAGAAATCAACAATTGCAAACGCGTCAAAGCATGCACAGCCCGTTCAACTAGCACAGAGATGAAAAGATTTCGCATGCCATTGTGACCCGCCCTGAAAACTGAATCTGAAATGGAGCTCCGTTGGGAGTTCAATTTTAAACAAAGATCGTACATCTGTCGACTTTTGTTGTGTTTATTTGACGTAGACCTGCTGCATTAGAAGTTTTGCAGAATTATGGTGGAATATTCTGCTTCAACTTTGATGCATTAATATTTTTTCAGGTGCTATCGTAGTCTGGAATGTTTAAACTCTTATATATTTTTTTTGCCTCCCTTTCGTTTTTCCGTAATCACTGATAATATTCCAAAGACTGTTTTAATGAAACTTGGGAGTTGAAAATGCACTGTACATAGTAAACCCAAATAAAAAAAACGTACGGTCTAACCGCTGGATCTATCCGAAAACACCGTATGTACCACCACCACTCTTCATATTTGTACGTACCTGAAAGTCCCCACAGAGGCAGGACAGATGCGTTCCGTCACCCGCCACCAGCGCTAAATGGTCGTGGTACTGGAGCGGCGTGGTGGCGCAACACTCTGGCACTGTGGCGTCCTGCAGCCAGTCACACCCACTGCGCCCGTCAGCTCGGCGCTCCACATACAGTCTAAGCGTTGGATCTATCCGAATACACCGTATGTACCATCAGTACCACCACTCTTCAAGTGTGTACGTACCTGAAAGTCCCCACAGAGACAGGACAGATGCGTTCCGTCACCCGCCACCAGCGCTATATGGTCGTGGTACTGGAGCGGTGTGGTGGCGCGACACTCGCAGCCCGCGTCCCCACACGCCGTCCTGCAGCCAGTTGCACCCACTGCGCCCGTCAGCTCGGCGCTCCACATACGGTCTAACCGCTGGATCTATCCGAATCATATGATTAGCTGTTTCTTTAATGGGAATTCACAGACCATACAACAATGCTTTACTAACATTCATTCTATAAGAATTAAGTACACTTATTTTAAATGTTTCATTAATTTCGGGGATTGTCGGCACCTACCTATATTTTGAATATCCCGTTTTTTTATTTTTTTTTATTTTTTATTTTTTTTATTTAGGATACAAACAGTCTTATACCTACATTGAAATTGAATATAAAACATATGAGTTTCTTATAGACCTATAGATCCATAAAGTATATAAACATACACAGTCGAGTGTTTTAGAAAATGTAAAATAAATCATCAAATTAAATACTATTAATAATCAAAGTGCTATTGACAATTTACTATGCAATAACTTTCTATAGACGGTTAGACTATTGCCAAAGATATCTATATCATTGAACCTTTTGTTATAAGTTTCAACACTACGTCGAAAGAAGTTATTTCTGGTGTATACAGCTGTGTAAATTTTATTCAAAAATTATTTGCAATTATATCAGTAGTTCACCATATCCGTACATACCTCAATAGTAACACTCTGATTAGCAGCAGGTATAAAACGGTGCGAGCACTGCAGTCTCTCCTCAATGTTCCAAAAGATATGATGATGTGACGGCGCTGACACTCCCCCGTGCTTCGGCGAGGCCAGCCCGTAGTGGGTAGCCGCGCAAGTAGCGTCCGGTGAGGCAGTGCCTTCATGCAACTCTGACAAAACAAAAGCCTTGCTTTTGACACTGAGGATCAGTAACATTTTTTCTTAAGTGGCTTATCAGAAAGCTTATGCCACCACATGATTAACTGTGAATAAATTTTTACGGTATTTCTTAAACCTGAGAAGTTATACGTGCTCCAACACTGTTATTTTTGGGGGGTCCTTATGACGTCGTCGAGATGTACGCAAACCTTATGTCGTACGTAATTAAAGCACATATTGCATTGAGCTTGGCATTTCCTTCAAAACCCTTATAAGTCAACCATTTCTAAACGGATTTCAAAAAATCTTTCACTAAGTTTCATAGCTCTATGAATATGTTTTTATATTATACAAATAAAACTATAGGATTCAAATCAGTAACAATTGATCCTCATTAATTACATAATTAAAAATAGATAGTCAATACTTTACCTACCGGATGACAAACTTCTCTGCCTGTAATGCTACCTAACTATCGTAACCTAACAACCAACTGTTTGAAGGAACTTTATTTTTTTTAGTAAAATTATCTTCTTAAGGCGCTGTAGGTAGTGAAATTAGCGCCACCACTACATTTATTTTTATTACTCGTAAATCAAGTCAATATTTAAAAAAAGCACAAGTAATAATCTATTAAATTGTGTCTAATATTTTTTGAATAACTCTTCAACAGTTATCATTCATTCTGTAAGTTTTAAAATCCATAATTGCCAAAAGTGGCCACTTGCTAAAATGGATTTTAAAACTTACAGAAAGAATGAAGACTGTTGAAGAGTTATTCAAAAAATATTAGACACTATTTATACTTGTGCTTTTTTTAAATATTGACTTGGTTTACGAGTAATAAAAATAAATGTAGTGGGGGCGCCACATTCACTACCACCGCGCCTTAAAAACGAACATTTTGAAACCAGCACAAGAGGAATTAAATAAAATCTACTCACCATCGTGGAAAGCAAATGCACCATCAACAAATTCTTCTTCATCCACACTTTGTGTGGCTGCCCGTCGCACTAGTATAGTTAGATTAGCACCCTTAGACGTCACTGCTTGACGCAGAAGGAACCTCCCCGAAGGATCCCTCGCTTCCCTCACCGAAGGTCCGCAGACCCTCAAAAGAGCTCTGTCGCCCCTCTCTGACCTATCTCCTCTATCTCTTCCTCCAAAATCATGAAGTCCTTCTAAGACCTCAATATGAGATCGACAACTTTGTAACCTGCGTAATAAAAAAAATCTATTAAACTTATTTTCTCTACAAATAGAATTTCTGTCGATAAATCGTTGGCTCGGTCCCAGCAAAGGCAAAGAAGTCAAAAGCAATTAGCAGTGGAGCTGCTACGGACGTTTCTCATATTACTTCGAGGTTGGCGGTTTGGTTGGCAGCGATTCTACGGAAAACAAAAACACCGCACCGTCATGTGGAAAAGTTTAATTAATTAGTTACTCCGAGGAGTGCACGAGAGATACAAAGGATCGAAGATTAATTCTGGCTTCTTTCGACGCATAAAATACATGAAATAGGCAAATATAATTAGCCAGATATACACTTAATAATCATGTTTTATTTGTGGTTTTATTTTATCTAACTATATTTATGATTACACCATGATTTAGGAAACACTTAAATTAAAATCGATATCCTTATCGATATTTGTAAGTAAAGAGAGGCCCGACTGCCACATACTTGAGAATTATCTGACCAAGTAAAGTATAAATTCTATTTGTTTAACCTTAATAAAGAACAGTCTTTCTGGGTGGGTAGGTACGTACGTTACAAGAATCATTGTCATTAAAGAAAAAGATTACAAAACTCTGAAGCATAGTTTATGTAAGTATTTACCTTAAATTATAATTAAACAGTGACACTTGAACTACATCGGTTGGCGCGCCGAGCAAATGAATCGCACATTGAGCTCGCCACCCGCTCGCTCTCGTGTCAAAGTGGCCGGATCTCGCGCCACCAGGGCCGTACCCTCTTACAGTGGCGCCACACCCTACTCGCCCGCCATTGTTAGAGGAGAGCTCGTTCGACACCACATTACTTTCCATTGCGGCCACCCTGTCCACTGAATAAAGACAAAAGAAACATATTACAACAAACCTCATTATTGTTTTACAGACAATATTCTCCAGCAGAATGGAAACAGAAATTGTACCCGGTCAAAGGATGAGACTTAAAGTAATCCCACTTTTCATGGTCGAGTGCTTCAATGTCTCGTAATAATTAAATAGCGACGGGTAGTTTCTTGCAAGCTCAATTGTTCTCGCAGGAGCACCTAACGACGACTGAGCGAAAATGTATCTAGCTTCATTTCATGCATTTTTGATAAAAATGAGAATATTAGAAGACAACCAATTCACTGAAATGAATAGAATTTTTTAAATGTATTATCACAGATAATATAATACTATACTAGTGTATTATCTGGTTTTGAGATTGTATCCAAGAATTACTTGAATTTGGGTGGTGTGCTACAATAATGCGTGATTTCGCATTCTATGAAGTCTCATGCCTCACTTAATGGGATCGAGAAAATCCTGGCATTTACGTAAATTATTAATTTCTGCAGACCGACACGCAGCATCATGCTGCGTGATGCGTGAGATTCGATTTCGATTGGAGAATAATCTCTTTATTTTAGATTATTATATTATAGAACAAATTAATGTCTCACCATTCTGTACCAGATGCGTGAGCACCGCAAGCAGGGGCGATGCGGGAACCATCATCGTAAGCAGTGGAAGGCTGCTGACGTCTCTCTATATGAACTCCAGCTTGGCGATGAATTCACCAATTGTCATATTCCAACACAAGAAATATCTCACCATTCTGTACCAGATTTGTGAGCGCCGCAAGCAGGGGAGACGCGGGCACCACCGTAGGCGGTGGTAGGCTGCTGTCATCTCTCTCTAGAACTCCAGCTTGGCGATGAAACTACCAAGTATTGTGTCCTAACACAACAAATATCTCACCATTCTGTACCAGATTTGTGAGCGCCGCAAGCAGGGGAGACGCGGGCATCACCGTAGGCGGTGGTAGGCTGCTGTCATCTCTCTCTATAAATCCAGCTTGGCGATGAAACTACCAAGTATTGTGTCCTAACACAACAAATATCTCACCATTCTGTACCAGATTTGTGAGCGCCGCAAGCAGGGGAGACGCGGGCATCACCGTAGGCGGTGGTAGGCTGCTGTCATTTCTCTCTATAACTCCAGCTTGGCGATGAAACTACCAAGTATTGTATCCTAACACAACAAATATCTCACCATTCTGTACCAGATTTGTGAGCGCCGCAAGCACGGGAGACGCGGGTGTTATATCTTTTTAGATTTTTTATAACTTTAGCACTATATTTTCAGTTGTTTAAGGAAAATTTAGATTTCTCGATTCAGGAAGTTGATTTGATTACGATTCAAATGAAAAATCATTGTTAAAACGACATTTACACTATTTATTTCTAACAATATTAATTTTGTAATATAATTCTAGTTTCTAGATATATTCTCAATTCTGTAATTATTTAAATAACGTAAAGAGTACTCTAGTTGACCAATTATGTACACGTGTTCTGTACTGACAGCTCGATGACGTTTATTTGTTTGTCACTGCTATAAAAGAAAGAGCCCAGCACTTGTGGGACACTTTTTGCACAGACGTTGACCAGAGCGGAGCTTATGCCAGTTTGAGTGGCGGAAAGGTTGTTGGCAACACGATTCATAAGTTAAGTATATTATTATTGTGTTATTTAGAATAATTGATTTGAAATGTTATAAAATAATGTGAGTGTGATTAAATTAGTATTCAGAGGCCACCCGCTATTAAATTTCATATTCAATTTTATGATTATTCTGGTTACTTGTGATATTAATAAGTAAAGTACTAGATTTGATCTCTTTTCATTTGGCTGGTAAATTATATAGTATTTTAATCATTTTGAGATTAAGCTATATATCTTTTTAAGATTAATTTGTTGAACTTTGTAACAATATATTTGTAAATGTCTGAATTGATAATGCTGACGAGTTTCTTCCGCCCGTTCTTCTTCTCAGCTAAAAAATGACGTCCGAACGGGTAGTAGGGTAAAAGAAATGGACGATTAAATTGAATAAATACTATTTCATTTAATTTCACTTTTTTGGTTTTATTTCTTATCATTATGTTTTCTATTATCTAACATCAGAAGTGGGATAGACTCGGTCCATATTACAATGTATTAACACCAATTTCTTATCATTTTCAGAGTGAATGTCGACGTGACCCGCCACGCTTCCTGCGCTTTACACCAGAAGAATGACTTCGCTGCGTTACCCCTGTGTAATCCAGATCCTGGAAATTGCAGCAGCGAGGCAACAAGCTGGTATCGCAACAGTCTCTTGTTTGTTTGCTTCGAAGTGAGAAGAAAACTATTTTCCTCTGGACTCCCTGCTGGAAAAGCCGGTAAGGCCCTCGATGGCTATGTTTTTTTTATGATTAAGTACCCTGATTCACAAGACTTACCGGTTGGTTAGCTTATTACCTCTGATTTAGCGAATTATTGTTGTAAAGTGGAAAAATAAAAATTTGTATGTTGCAGAATTAACGTTAAATGCTTTGAGTTATATGAATATTATAATATTAATTTATAACGTTATTTGATTGATGTGGTTTCATGTATAGATATTATAAATTACTAGTGTTGCATTTCGTGTTTCGTTGGGTTATTGAATATAGTCAACTCTTAAGGCTCCGTTATGCGAAATCATTGGTCTGTCTTTTTCTTCACGTGTAAAGAGTATGGAAAATAACCTCACTTCTGCACTTTTTCGATGTTTTTCGTTATTTTTTCATCATAATCTTTAGCACAATTATCTTTCTTGAAAAAAAAAAGTTATTGGAGCAACTGTACAGTACGTAGTATATTTCGATGTAGAATTCAATACGTTTCCGCTATTATATACGCCAAAAATATGACCCGCGGCAAGCACTTTTGATGATATTCTGTTTTTTTTACAATATGTGAGGTTTATACGCAATTTAATACTTGTAGCTACTAGATAATCTCTTTAGCTTGTCGTATGTTTTTTTTGTGGCTACAACTTTACGTTTTCTATATTAAAATATGGCTCGTGCAAACCATGTTTGCCTATTAGTAGTGCTCTCAAAGAAAGATACCTAGGCAAACACGGAAGATCAGCGTCGGAATGTCTGCGACACCCGGCACATGCTGAGTAGGTTGCCTTTTTATTTAAGCATGTACCCATGTATTTTGTGCCGCTAAATAAATCAATTTTAATTCAAATTCAAGTTCAATTTATTTTGCATTCCAAAATGTTACAAAGCTTTTTTATTTCTATTCTATTCTATTCTATTATGGCCCCTTAACAGAAGCATTACGAATCAAACTCACTTGGAATAAAGGATTAGTCTGTTATACCTAGTTTAATAAAAATCCATTGCTTGATGCCTTTATTCAAATTTATTTTTGTATTTCATTTACAATAATTATTATCACTGTTGATCCAATGTAAAGAAAGTTTAGAACATATAAGTAGTATTAATTTATATTGATACAAAATAATGATCTAAAATTAAATCTATACTTCCAATTTAATCCAAGTGATCAGGCAGACTAAAACGAATTGTCCATCTAGGTTTTTGATCATATATCTAGTAAATAGTTAGAACTTGAGAGAGAGAACATGTTTCAAGAATAATAAATGATAATAAGCAATACAAGTAGTAAAAAGAGACCGATTGATTTGTTAGTCAATGACCCAGCGAATGACGAAAGTGCTGCAATTAAATAAAGTTAATAATTATTAATGATAATAATGATTGATGATAATAATGATTAATGATAATAATGATTAATTATAATAATGATTAATGATAATAATGATTAATGATAATACTGATTAATGATAATAATGATTAGTGATAATAATGGTTAATGATAAAACTTTTTCGCAAATTTATGAAGCCGCATGATACATCATATCTCTTGGTTGTTCTAATAGATTTGTTCCCTAATTGTATTGATTAATTGACATTATGATGAAATTTATAATGATTGATAGTAAAGTCAATAAGATTTATTTATATTATAATGATGTATATTGAAAGATAAGATAATGAGACTATATTCGTAGATAATGTAATATACACCGTGTATTTTGATATCCCATGACTCTAAGGTTATTCTACAGGTCAAAATAACAAAAAAAACCCTCTTAGACATGTGGTCCGAAAATGCATAGTTTTAGACATAGTACTACACCTAAATTACCCTTATGATGATTATTTATTACATACATACTTCTTTACTTTCAATATTATCACTAAACGTGAAAATGGTGCTTAACTTACATTGACAAATACTACTTCATTGTACTAAGATTTTCTTTGATGAGATACCTAATTCATATTTAGAGGTACGGCAATACGACTTTGCCATATTTGGTGTTTTGTAAAGGTTTTGTATAAGAGTCTTTAACTTTACAAATTTTTTTTTATAAAAAAAAAATACTTAATGAAAAAAAAGTCTAATTAAACATTTTCCTATGCTATTTATTTAATCTTTTTTTTGGTTTGATTGGTACCCTTGAGTTATGGGATGTAAAAAAACATGTTTTAAAAGTTTTGGTAATAATCATAATGGTCTTTTACTTTGGCGACTTTTTAAGTGCCTACCACCTAGGGGTGGTAGTGGAGGGAAATGTTTGTAAAATAAGTGTCCATTGATGGCAGTAGTGGTTTAATCTACATTATTGTTTCATCACTCTTAAAAACCATGTTATTATGAGTTTACCACAACGTATATTAAAATTTAAACTATACTTGTCAGATTGGCCGAACGGTTTGTGTAAAGTACAAAATACCATTATTCAAGGATCCACAGGGCTACATTTTGACCCACCATGTTTTCAAGTTCGTTTAAGTTAGTTTATTCCACTATTTTATAATTATACTTAAAAAACGCTGTTAAACCGCATGTTGTTAAGCCAACAAAAATAGCAGTGGTAAAAATAATGATAATAAATCAATAAATTAAGGGGTTGTTGACGCTGTTGGCCATGAGCTAGGTCTCAGACCAAATAAAAAAAGGAAGACGGAGTCTTCCGAACAAAGCGGTGAGGCCAATAAAACTATGCCTTGGCTGTGTACATACACAATTCACGCACACACGTGTAACGAAACTATGCCTTGGCTTTCCATATAAAACCCTGCCGCCCGGCCCCCGCCCGCCCCCTTGTACGCATACATGTACCATCAAAAACCGGCCTCACTTTATTGTTCGCAACGCTCCATCTTACTTTTTTATTTGATCTGAGAGCTAGGTGAAGACTTAGCTTTACTGACAGGTCTGATACCGCGAAGCTCTTAATATTGACAAATTTGTGGTTATTGTTATTATTTTATAGAATTGAAGATTAGAGCTAGATTTTTTGAACTTATGGGTATACCTGTGGGTAAATGGTAATTGCTGATCGATACTTGGTGTTAGTTATTCTCACTAGCAGTGGATGAATGTTATTGGTATCTATGTCTAAGTGTACCGCTATACATACTTTTAAGATATGTTGCTATTTAATAAAACATAAAGTGGAATAAACTGATTTAACTGTGTTTCACGGATTCCGGTTTAATTCCTATTAAGTTACTTGACAATTAATTATAAAGTTCTATTTTTTATCTATTATTATTCTTAAATAAAACTAGGTGCTGGTATCAGCTGGAAGAGGCCGGAACTCGTGAAACATAATAATTATAATATGGTAGATAGTTTATTATAAAAAAAAATATAATGTAAGAGACTCGGACTCAATAAGAATATGAAGAATTAGAAAATACTGTGGCTGTGCCTGTGGTTTTACCTGTGGCTATGCCTGTTACGGTGGCTGTGCCTGTGGCTGTGCCTGTCACGGTGGCTGTGCCTGTGGCTGTGCTTGTGGCTGTGCCCATAATAAGCAATGATAATTTGATGTAATTGATTGCTAGAAATGTACTTCGAGCATCAAGTACATAGCAGAATGGCCATGTTATATCCAGAGATGTCAAAATAGTTTGTGAAAAGTGTTTAAATTCAAAGTGCAGAATTGCAGATGTTTGGCAATATTTAATTTCAAATTAAAAAATGGTTTTCAAAGAAAGTATTTAAATGCAAAATGCAGAATACGTATTGAAAAAAGAAATATTTTACAAATACTAAGTACATATTTTATCAAGTATTTCAAATAAAAAGAAAATATATATAAAAATGATAATTCAAAATGAAAAATTAAAGTAGGAATTTTGCATTTTGTATTTTGAACACATTTATTTCAGATGATTCACATCTCTGGTAATATCATACTTAATTTATAAAAATGATATAAAAATCTTTGTTATATTTTGTTTGCGATTGTTGTATAATTTAAGAATTATTCACGAAATGAATTGTTTGATTAAAAATGTACTTTGAGAACAAAGTACACATCAGAATGGCCGTGTTATATCTTTTTAGATTTTTTATAACTTTAGCACTATATTTTCAGTTGTTTAAGGAAAATTTAGATTTCTCGATTCAGGAAGTTGATTTGATTACGATTCAAATGAAAAATCATTGTTAAAACGACATTTACACTATTTATTTCTAACAATATTAATTTTGTAATATAATTCTAGTTTCTAGATATATTCTCAATTCTGTAATTATTTAAATAACGTAAAGAGTACTCTAGTTGACCAATTATGTACACGTGTTCTGTACTGACAGCTCGATGACGTTTATTTGTTTGTCACTGCTATAAAAGAAAGAGCCCAGCACTTGTGGGACACTTTTTGCACAGACGTTGACCAGAGCGGAGCTTATGCCAGTTTGAGTGGCGGAAAGGTTGTTGGCAACACGATTCATAAGTTAAGTACATTATTATTGTGTTATTTAGAATAATTGATTTGAAATGTTATAAAATAATGTGAGTGTGATTAAATTAGTATTCAGAGGCCACCCGCTATTAAATTTCATATTCAATTTTATGATTATTCTGGTTACTTGTGATATTAATAAGTAAAGTACTAGATTTGATCTCTTTTCATTTGGCTGGTAAATTATATAGTATTTTAATCATTTTGAGATTAAGCTATATATCTTTTTAAGATTAATTTGTTGAACTTTGTAACAATATATTTGTAAATGTCTGAATTGATAATGCTGACGAGTTTCTTCCGCCCGTTCTTCTTCTCAGCTAAAAAATGACGTCCGAACGGGTAGTAGGGTAAAAGAAATGGACGATTAAATTGAATAAATACTATTTCATTTAATTTCACTTTTTTAGTTTTATTTCTTATCATTATGTTTTCTATTATCTAACACGGGCATCACCGTAGGCGGTGGTAGGCTGCTGTCATCTCTCTCTATAACTCCAGCTTGGCGATGAAACTACCAAGTATTGTATCCTAACACAACAAATATCTCACCATTCTGTACCAGATTTGTGAGCGCCGCAAGCAGGGGAGACGCGGGCACCACCGTAGGTGGTGGTAGGCTGCTGTCATCTCTCTCTATAACTCCAGCTTGGCGATGAAACTACCAAGTATTGTATCCTAACACAACAAATATCTCACCATTCTGTACCAGATTTGTGAGCGCCACAAGCAGGGGAGACGCGGGCATCACCGTAGGCGGTGGTAGGCTGCTGTCGTCTCTCTCTATGAACTCCAGCTTGGCGATGAAATTACCAAGTAGCATATCCAAACACAACAAATATCTCACCATTCTGTACCAGATGCGTGAGCACCGCAAGCGGGGTAGACGCGGGCACCATTGTAAGCGGTGGTAGGGTGCTGTCATCTGTCTCTATGAACTCCAGCTTGGGGATGAAACTACCAATTATATCCCAGCACAACAAATATCTCACCATTCTGTACCAGATTTGTGAGCGCAGCAAGCGGGGGCGACGCGGGCACCACCGTAGGCGGTGGTAGGCTGCTGTCATCTCTCTCTATGAACTCCAGCTTGGCAATGAAGCCGTTGTAGTCGTACGGGGGGACTAACGGGCCCGAGCTGTTAATTCAAGAGTTTAATCAGGTATACGTACGAGTATTTGGAATTAAAAACGTCCCCAGGCTTAAAGTGCTTAATCATTTCAGCAATTCTTTTGTTTGGTTCACTACTTTGTTTCGAATACGAAAGCACTACATTTCAAACAGGGGGGATACAACCGACGAGATCGAGTTTCTGATCGAATTAAATAAAAACGTCAAAACCTTACAGTGGAATCATGACAACCGTTTCCAAAGTAGGTACCAAAATAACAGATTTTTTATGTTAATTGGATGAGTGATAGAACTCGAATCACAATTCATTCGAGAGATTCCAATGACGTCAATCCAAGCTCGATCCCAATGAGTATTTATGCTGATTTGAATCATCACCTAATTCGAATTGGTTGGCAGATTCGAATCGTATGAACTTTTAAAATACACGTGTGCGAAATAATAATAGGGTTAAAATAGGGTTAAAGAAATTAAAAACTATACGAATATTAAATCATCATAGAGATTCGAATCATCACATTGATTCGAAGCATCTTATCGATTCGAATCGTCGTTAATTCTAATCGACGATTCAAACTACTTATGGGTAATTCAAGTCGACTCGATTTTTTTGATTCGAGTCCCATCACTCGATCCTGATGTGAACTCGATCCCGTCGAGAGTAGAGGGGCAGTTCCTTACTGCCCAAAAATAGTGTATTGTTTTTTATTGTTTCATGCTCTAGAAATGCTTAAACTAGATTAAAGTTTTCATATAATTGTACTAATTTTTTGCTGTCTTAACAGCTTTTTATCCTAGTACATTAATTAAACACCGCTTTTATTATTTAGGTGGGACACTCTGTCAGTTTCAGATGAAGCTCACGAGGGGTCATGCCTTTCTTAGTTCAAAGTGATGTGATTGTGTATGTGAACGATTATTCCCTATAGCTAAAATTCTTCACGGTAGAATTCCAGGTAAGTGAGGTTCAGTCGGGCAATAATTCTCTTTACGCGATCTAACAATGCTTGGTAACTGCTTTCGACACGTTTCCAGTAAAACTAATGCCATTACCGAAGTATTTTCCTTCTAGGAATCGTCTCGAAAGCACAAAACTCGTTGTTTGTTTATTTTACATACTACCTATTTGTACGTATTTATCATAAACTTAATATTCACTGAAATAGACGAACAGAGTTCACTTGGCTGCGAAACCAAAAGTGAGATGAGCCAGTGTTTGTAAATATGTAAACGTGTGCGTGAATTTAGAGATGCACTGAAGTCCATTTTAGGTTGTAGATAACCATAATGTATTATTGCTCTAATAAATAAAACACAAACAAAATTTTGAACAATTTTATTTAAATAATTTCTTAAGGTTCTTTGAGGCTCCCTGCTTATTTATTTATGACATTTATCCAGTTTAATTTAATCACTGGATTTACAGAAAACCTGGAAATAATTGTTAAATGAGTACTTAAGTTGGTATAATTTACCATTTGAAAACTGTCGGTTACAAGCAGCTTTAAATAAAATTATCAGTGTTCACAAAGACAAACAAAGTAATATTGGAAATCATCGACATGAGTATCGATATCGATATCGATAATTTTTTATCAATATCTACGCTTTATTTTCTCAAGTTCACGGACATAATATCTTTTTATCTAACACATAATGTTTAGAAATCAGCCTTTATTTAGGAAATAGGCGTTTAATAGCATCATATTAGTATATAACTTAGTGTGTTTGGGAATATATTCAACTAAAATATGAATTATGAAAATGGTAATAGTACAATCATATTTACCTGTGAAATGAGTGTTTATTTGGGTTATTGTCGTAAGTAACATTACAATCCAGTACAGAACACGACACCATTATTGATGTTCGCATAAGCCGTAAGAATCGGTTTCTCACTCGCACCTTTGTCCGTCTACTTGAGCATAGCGAAAAATTTTCTAAGTCTATGGTATTTATTTGATATAATGACCAGACCCCGGATTTGCGGTAGCACGAATAAAATGACGTTTAATAGTGCGTGGACAACTTGATTATCTATTTGTGTAATTTATCGATAAAAAAATATAATTATGTTACATGATATATCGACTTAATGTCGGAAATAGTAGATATTACCTACCTACATTAAGAAAAGTGAAAATCGTGAAATGTATAAATAATAAAATTCACTACAGTTTTTCTTGATGCAAAGAAGGCAAAGTAAAAGTGAGTGAAGTAGAATGTCAAATTTTTAAGAAATACATCCTCCTTGGTAAAATACAAAAAATAAATACAGACGCGATCAAAGAAGTTCCACTTCAAAAATATTTTCAAAACATCGATATATAAAAACATTTACGATAATTTGGTAATCACTAGCAAGTTTGTATTCCTGCCACCGCAAATCCGGCCTTTAATAATGACTGTTTGTGTCAGAATAAAGAGAGAAAAACTTTTTTACAGATGAGTAGATGCAGATGCACCGGCTAACGCATCGAACTTCGAAAAGTCTGCCGTGTTTCAAATTAAAACAGATATATCGAGCCCCAATTGGGCCAAAATGGCAAACCTCAATTCATTATGTCCCACGAAAATCGATGTATTCCAAATAACTTCGACAAATAGTACAATACGAAATTCCATACTTTGATTTCTCTGTTTTAAGTTGAAGCTCGGCAGACCCGTCGAAGTTCGAAAAGTTAGCCGGTAGGGCCCCAGGCCCAATAATAAATCTACAGATAGGGGTAGGCCTAATCCAGATTAGTTGAGTTTAACGGTTGATATTAATAAAAAAATTAGCAGCTAATCTGGATTAGGCGTAATCCCTATCTGTGGATTGATTATATTGGATCTGGGGGGTAGTCATATGCAAAGGCAGCAGTGGCGAAGGGTCCATACAGGCCGATTCCCATCGGCTTACCTTTTCAAAATCCCACCCCACCGATCCACTATGCAGTTCATATTATTATCATACATGTTATTACTTAATAATTTTCACCATTTTGGTAATGCCTACGGTTAATATTTATGGGTTTCTAAGTATAAAAACGCTCAGCGAAAACACTCGCGCACCGCGCTGAGCTCAAGGAGCGCAAGGAAGGAGTATGAAATTCGTTGTCACAAAACCTCAAGGCAAGCCAAAATCCTTTAGCTTTTCTTTACGTACTGTGTCTTGGCGCAGTTGCCACGGGTAACGGTTGATTGTTATTACTCTGTCTCTTTCTCACCAATGCACACAGTCGCGTGCCTTTCGGTTGAAAATAGTGAGAGGTAATCCGCAGCAGGCCGGCTTAAGTTTTCTGTCTTTCTATTTGAAGCGATTTTAAAGTTTCTTTTCTCTTTCTGTTGGAGAGATGAATGAGTATTTATGATGAAAAATAAACAAAATAAGAATAATACAAGAAAATATATCGCAAATCAGATATTTTTTATTTAGAAGTAGGTATAATTTTGTTCGATTTGTTTCGGAAACGGAAGCAGATGTTGGATGTCGTCGAAAGGAAGGAATTTAGTTGTATTACCTAGTAGTATGTGTGCGCCATTATTATTGTTTACGTGCGTGTTTGGTAAAGTGATTGTGTATTTTTTTTGTATTATTTTATCTTTTTACTTTTTACCTAATTTTGTGGTCCCCGGCTTACCTTCGCAATAAATTGACCCCTCGCCACTGAAAGGCAGATGTGGTAATATGCAAAAACAGATGTAGTCTAAGTAAAATCTAATTTGTCGATGTGTCAAAACAAAATACCAGAACAGTAAAAGTCAACATAGGGCTTTTTTATGATCAATAATGCCGCTTTGACTGAGCTAAAAGCAGTAAGGGTAGATACTCACTTAAATTCCAACAATAAGTTTGGACCAGGCTGCTCCAGTGTGGCCGTCCGCTCAGAACAGAGAGACGCGAGCAGAGGCGCCGAGGGCGAGCTGCCGGCTCGCAGCGACAGATAATCTGTGGCGCAGTGGCTGCAACCGACACTTGCACTTGATTTATGGTCTGCACCTCTTTGAGTGCTCACATCACACTATTTACTAGAAACATTAAAATTTGTTGTCTGTTTGGTTTCAGTACAATTTGTCAGATAAATGTTAGGTAACAGTCGTTTCGTTTGTTTTGTCTTGACAAGACAATGTGTTAAAAAGTAGATAAGAGGAATCTTCGAGCAGCGACGGCTTCGTCCCGAAGGGAGGAGCCTTAGCGATTATTACTCTATTCAAACTCACATGCGCGACTGGACTCGGTCTAGAAAGAAATCCGGGCGCAACTGGTTTTATTAACGCGTATGCCCATTTGGGCTTGTACTTATGCAGAGGGGAAAGCTTCGTATGGCCACTCTTTCTGGTACAGAAGACCGGAAGGTACTCTAAGGCAGGAATAGTCTAACTTTGTTTTATTCCCACGAACTGTCAAGGATCAAATTCACCATACAAATATTACTTCAAAACAAACTTTATGTATATGTAAGTACTTAAATTTAAAATAGTTAGGTAAATAAAATAAAAATAAATAAACTGAATTATTACAAGAATCATGAAAAAAAAATCAATCAACAATTTTTAAACATTTGAAGTAAACTGATAATTTACCAGACGAATTTACGTATTTTAACAATTTCTATTGAAACTGAATAGATTTAGTATTATATGTTACGACTATTATAACTGAGTTGGTTGGTACTTTTGAGTTGGAGAACGAAGAGGTAAAATTTAAATAATTTTAGTTATTCGGATACCTACTCAATAAAATTATTTTTACAAATTCAAAAAATTAAAAGAAATTTCCAGTACACATAGGCGCGATAACGCAAATTATTTAATTTTATAAAATGTCTGATGTTTTTGTAATTAAACTTCAAATGATTCTACGGTTATGAAATTAATTTCAATATTAATAATTTTATTTCAGATGTAATTCGAATTAAAGCTCACGATTCAACGATTTCAATTTAGTGAAATGGAATTTCTAAAATACGTTTATTATTATATACCTAACTGATTTAGCTGGGCGTTGTCGTCTGGTTGAATAAACACTTCAGACATCCAATCGAAAACTTATAATTGTATCTCTCTGTGATTAAAATTTGTGAACATATAATTGTCAACAGCTTTTCTAAAATCGGTACTCCAAATTACTGAAAGCAACAAAATATCATCCAAAAACATCAAAGCCCGCCATTAAGAGAACTTTTTTCTAATTCATATTATGAGAACTTGATAAAAGCCGTTTCATGTTTGAAAAAAGTCGAAAAGGAACTTGGTTATTAGCGTCGTTTGGATAAAATGGTGCAATTATCTTAGCTTCACAGAACTTATGTATTTGAAATAAAAAAGCGTAACGTTAATGGCACGGCTAAATTCTCGTAATTTCTTTGTGGAGCTTAGAATGTTTGTTTTAAGCTAAGTGGAAGCGCCATTATTCGAGTACCTATAGGTTTAGGCACGTATGTTGGCAAACGTATTGCAGCGAGATAGTGCTTTTATTTCTCACACTCCAGTGCTCTTAAGAGATTTATCTCGGAAGAAGCGCGATTGAAACAAATACGTTTCAAAGTGTACCCTATTACGTGGAACGAGAATTCTTTATAACACTTAGTAATCGATTCCTGTTTCTATTTGTATTATCTAATCACTCGTGTATTTCTATTCATAGCGTTGGCTTAAGTAATTATTATTTCCCTTTGGTAATATTTCTGTTTTTTATCGAAATTGTGTTTTTTTCTATTTTTAGATCATATTTTTTATTGTTAAATTCGTGATGCGACATTTTGGATACCATGTTTGGTATAGGTCAGTTATAGTCAAACACTAAAGAAGGACCCCCATTTCTGACTTGTCGAAATGTTGAATCTAAATTATGGTGTTTGTAGAATAGCCCATAAAATTGCATTTTTACTGGTATAATTTGCTAACCAAAATAAAAATCGGCAATACAGAAATAAATAAATAAAAAAAAGCAATAATTACAACCAAATAAAAAATAATAAATAGGTACTAGTGTCCTACGGTCATATTAACTATTCAAATATAATTTAATTATCAGTATACATCAACTTTCTTTTTAATAAAGCTATTTGAAAGGTCAACGCTTGTATGGGAAGTGGTCGTAGTTCTTTCTTAAATAAAATAGGTCTTTCAAAGTGGAATTTTTAAATTTTCTTCACGGAACGTCTCGTTTCTGTAGCCTTAGCACGAACAGCTATCGAGAAATCTTACGCGCGTAAAAAAATACTACTCGATAACGTACTCGATACGAAAGCTAGCAAAATCGGCAGCACGAATTTTACAGAGCTGGCTAACGTCAACTCGATAGTAGTGATAAATAAAGCTAACGTGACACAATCCAATTATCAATCCAATTGAAGCCAGGTACGTTCCAAAACCATGATACATATCTATGTAAATCATAAATATGTAAATTAAAATTTAATCAAGTTGTTTATCATAATAATTTAACATTTATTATTCTTATTATTATTAATAAATCTGTTAACCATATTTATTTCATTTAAAAACGTTAATTAATTTGCAAATATTATAATATTCTTTTCAATGTGCAAGATTTTGCCCATGGTTTTGAACGGTCATTGCACTTTGCCCGTGATTGGTTTGAAAAAGAAGAGTGTCTCTATTCTTTCTCTCTTTCTTTCTCATCCTGTGATTTAATGAAAAATATAACCTAAAATAGAAAGCCGTAAAGCCATTTCTTTATTTTGTTTTTGTCTAAAATGATTTATTTCTGCCGGCTAACAAAAAATACAATCGCGAGGAAATAATATTATGACCAGTAAACTACAATTTGTCATGATTTCATCAAATTGTTCTAATTGAAGATTTTTTATGAACTTGAAGAATAACAATGGATTATCGTCGATGAATAAGAAATTGTTTACACATAAACAATTAAACCTTTGAACGTTCTATGAAATGTGCATTTCATCGGGATTAGTGCCTATAGTGTTTGAAGATTATTATTTTATTAGTTTAAATTAAAGACTTTATTAAGTTTGCATTGTTATATTTAGTTAGTGTTTTCGTCATAGTTTTAATCTTACTTTTTAATACCTAAATGAAACATATTAACTTAATGCAAACTGTGTGATGTTGTGGATGAAAACAAATATTATACGTATCACACCGTATCCTCTAGTTTTATTTGAGTTTTGTAGGTAAGTTCTAAAATATTGCTAAAATATATGTAGGTATGGTGGATGTGGGGGACACCGTGGATAGCGTAAAATGACGAGATTTTTATTTTACAAATTTCTATGTTTAATGAGAACAATTTTAGTAATATTGCCTGTGGATAATTCAGTGGACATTTCATAGTTCTCAAATTTAATTTTTGTTACTACATAAATGCTTTTAAAACTTAATAATTAATAATACAAAGTAGCTCGAAAAGTCTCTCACTGAAAAAATGTCAGTGAGTAAGTTGTCGATAGCCAGCTTGCGAGTGTCTCGATACCGTATGTCAAAAGTGGGTTCGTGCTACCGAATTCCATACAAGTTTTAACTTTACTATTCGAACTCGATTCGAAGGCTGCTCGATACCTTATGTCAAAATGTTTCGTGCTTCCAAATCTTAGTTCCGTTTACGGACGTAGTGGCGCTGTACAAATTTCCATACAAAATTGTAGGATTCGAGTAGTTTTACGCGCGTTATTTTTCTCGATAGCTGTTCGTGCTAAGGGTACTGATATGAAAATCATTCCCCATTCTTCGATAGTATAATATGTGGATCATAAAATATGGTATGATATTCCTTCCGAGTTTATGCGCTAGAACGAGTCACAAATATTTTATGATAATACTTAAATTCTTGGCTTAATCTCTATGTAAATAAAATCTAGGTAAATTTAGGTAAATAAAAAATACCGTCGTTTACTACATTGAACTAATGATACATATGGAAGAATTAATGATCTTGTTAGCAATGTAATTCACTACAATTTCCATTTAAATAGGAAAACCTATATTGAAATATGAGAGCTAATCTTCAAAATTTATGATTAGGCATATTTTCAGTAACAGTGTTTTATGCAGTAAGTATATTTTCAGTTAGAATTATTCAAAAGAAAATAAGTTGTCTGATGATGGGTGATTGATTGATTATTAATATTCAATGTGTTGTATAATGCTTTCATTACACCACGTTTGCTCTCGATACCCAAATGATATGAAATCGTAAATTCGCCGGTCATAGTTTGATGGCACATAAAAGCATAGTGTTATAGCATCCCTCCAATATTGAGCCATAAACATTATACTGGGCCTTGTATTCAAGATAAACTTTTGGAAATAAATTTGAAAATGATAACGAAAGAATTGAAATTAAAATTGCTTTGTAAAACATAATGAGGAGTGGAAGTTACAAAAGCCCTAACTATAAAAATAATGAGTTTGTTTTTTCTTTAAAAGAAGCTATCTGTATAGGCCAATGTCAGTTCAAAGGTTCCAAGTCAATATCATTGATAGGTAGTTCAGGGGCCGTACCGGCTAACTTCCATGGCTATCGCAATCGCTTTCATTTGATAGATGGATGTGACACATTGCGACTTCTATGTGGCATAAAATAATAACTTACCAAAGAAAAGTAGCAATGTATCACATCACATCCATTTGTCAAATGAAAACGATTAAGATAGCCATGTAAGTTAGCCGGTAGGGCCCCAGAGCGTTATTCAAAGATAACGAGGAGTGGAAGTTACAAAGGTTGGTTCTAAGTATAAAAATAATGAGTTTTTATTCTTTAAAAGAAGCTATCTACATAGACCAATGTCCGTACAAAGGTTCCAACTAAATATCATTGATAGGTAGTTAAGAGTGTTACTCAAAGATGACGCGCTTCAAAGATTTACAAGTGGTCGATAAACAGTTTTCTCTACTTTATCTCTGTTTCATGTAAAAATCACTATCATCTTTGTAATTTCCACTCCTCAATTATACTTTAGAATTTCGGTACAATAAACTAAAATTAAAGTACGAACAATAAATTTTGAAATGATTTATAATTAGAAATAAATTTAATGAAAACCTTTGCAGAAGGTAATACAAGGAATGTGATATTCACCGCCAAATTCTTTTTAAAAATCTACATTCGTGCATGATAAGCCGACATGAAGTGAACATGTTACAATGTACTCTTTAAAGTCAATGGTCCCGTCGTAAATTTTCAGTAACACGCGACAGTCCACGGGGTGGAAGCGAGATAGGCGGCCCTTTATTTACTGAAACGATTGTTCACGGCCTTTCAGACGTACGATTTCATACGGGTGCTTGATAAAAATGTTTCCGAAAGAGATACGACGGATGGAGAAGAAGAATAATTCTTGAAATACTAATATTACTTTTATAGAACCTATAATTAAACGGACATGTAACTTTTATCTGAAGACTGAAAAAATATTAGATATTGATAACTTTTCTTGATATTTCCCTATGAAAAGGTTATTTTTATATCGCGAAGCCAGACGAATACATCATTCGAAACTAATTTATAAAATAAGTGTAATTAATTATGGATGCTAATTAATTATGCTACGAATAACTTTATATTTAATTTATCAAATTATTTAGTAGTAATTGAAATATCAAACATTTTATCACGTAGCTAGGTACAATACGGATTTAAGTCTGTAGGGCACCACGGGGATTAAGCATCTTTTTGCATACTAATAATATGTGTAAAAAAAATAAAAATAAAGCGACAGCTTAAAAATAAATTCACTGAAAAAAGTTCCCGTGTATGATATGAATTTTTAGATACTCTTCTATTTAGCACATGAAAAAATAAACGGAACAGAGTCTAAGCTTCTGTTTTCAGTTTTTAGTATACATATACCATCGTAAACACTGGTTAGCCTCTGAATTCCGAATCGGAATGATTCCGAGCGCATACAGAGCCCCAGATTCTATAAACATAGAAGTTATAATTCAAGTATTTTCCATGGTTAAATCACTAAATAACGCCACTTACCACAGTGTTTACGATGGTCTATAAATTGCAAGTATCAATTAATTGAGTAAAAAGTATCTAAAAACTTCCGTCGTATTAATTTATAATTAAAATAAAGCTTCACATAAAGGCCGACTAATCGCGCGGTCCAGTCGTAGCATAGCGCGTATAGTTGTTGCAACTCACGAAAAACGTCGTAACTCGTAGTGCGCGCTATGCTACGTCGTAACGCATATGAACATTGTTTTAGTGTGCGTCTGCACGCTTTCGTATTACGTATACTAAAACAATGTGCACGTATACGCCTAACAACATTCATAGCCGACGCGCATTCGTGAGTTGCATAGACTATACTACGCGTTACGACGTAGCATAGCGCGCACTACGAGTTACGACGTAGCACCATATTTTTATATTATTATACAGGGTGTCCCAAAACTTTTCCACACGAAGGGAAAGTACCTTAAACTAGGTTTACCAATAGAAATCTTCATTTTAATTTTAAAAATAGTTGGAACTGCATTTAAAGATTTTTGGAAAATCGCCAACTCTAACCAAGTATCGAATCCGCCAAATATGAAAAAAAAAAACAATATTTTATTTTTACGATACCGATTAAGAGTGATAACCATCAGGATATTTTTTTCTTGAATAACACAGCACCTTAAATAAAAGGAAAACCGTGAAATTTAAAATTTAAATTACCTGTTACGTATTGTATGCAACTTTTGTTCCAATTATTTAAAAAAACAAAATGAAGTCTGCTTTCAGTAAAATTTCCTAACTTCCTATAAATAATATCTTCATTAAAATATCTAAGGTACTTTAACTCCGTGTGGCAAAGTATTGGGACACCTGTATACTGTGGTAGCACACTCCACCCGGGTGGGTGTTGCTGCATGTGCAGTGCACACCGACTGCACGTGCTACTACATGTGCTACGCGACTACTACGGCTAACTACAGCCTTTACGATTTTTGTAATGCAAGGAAAATGAGAATATTAAAAAAAAATCGTGACACAAACTTACTAAAGAAAAAAACAAGTGATAGAACACACATCTTACGTAGCACTAACGGAACAAAAGGGTGGAACCTCTTGGTACCTAGGAAGGTACTGAAAGTGCTTGGTGCTTATTGTAAATAAAAGTTTCAACTTTTCCGCGATTGTTGATTATGTTTTTTTTATTAAGCATTCTTTAATAATTGTGATAATTTTTATATTAAATATTATTGTAAGACAACATTTTACGGAGAACTAAATGGAACTATCGTCGAGCAACAAAGGCTTCGTTGCTCGAAGATGGCACACAAGTGCAGTTCCGCATACCCACATACAAAAACAACATTGTAATGACGACACTCACACATAAAAAATAAAACAAAACAGCAAAAATTTGTGTACGGATGAGTAAAAATAAAACAAAACAAACAAAATAAAACAAAACATACTCAACAAAACTCGTCAAAAAAAAACTCATCTCGGTTCTTTGTATAATAGTCCCTCGAACTAAATTCCCTTTTTATTCACTTGTTGTATAATCTACTATTTCGACATTTATTTCGCGATATCTGTCGCGCTCACAACAGTGCACAGCAAATCATGCAAAAATCTCGCAAATGAATTTGACGCCGAATCAGGGCCAGATTGACCAACACTTTATCGACAAACATTATTTAACGGTAACATCGACTCGGATTTATCTAGCGACAGATCTGAACTTTGTACGGACGAGCCATGGACCAGCAGACCCGTACCTTGATCACGTAAGGCTTTTGCTAAGAATTCTCGATTGAAATCGATTGAAAGCGCAGTTGCATTGCTGCTTTAGTTAAGATAGTTGTCACATTGGTTCTTACTAAAGCAGCGATGTAACTGCGATTTATGTCAGTGTTGATTGCAACAAAGATACGTAATTACCCCCCCGATGTCACTGAACAAATTTGACAACTAATCAAGAATAAAATATACGAATTTAATGTTTAAATGTAAACAAATAGCAATAATACGATAAAAATTAACTTTTATGTGAAATGTAACACCGTCTTTTTGAATACTTGATGTTCAAGATCTCTTTCAACAGCGAAAAACTCATAAATTCGACATTTTTTACAGAGCAGCGTTCATATGCGCGACTGGACTCGGTCTAGAAAGAAATCCGGGCGCAACTGGTTTTACTAACGCGTATGCCCATTTGGGCTTGTACTTCGGCAGAGGGGAACGCTTCGTATGGCTTCTCTTTCTGTAGAAGCCCGTCTTACTCTAACTAAGGGAACAATACACCAATTAAGTCTCAAAATAAAATACTAGAGTACTAACAAATTCTTTAGTTGAGTACAAATTAGTCGTCGCTAGGTAAGCATCAATTTTACTGTAGGTAAGATAACATTTTTATAGGAAAACTAAATGGAACTATACACCAATTATGTCTCAAAATACTACAAGTGATGCTAACAAATTGTTTAGTTGAGCACAAATTAGTCGTCGCTAGGTAAGCATTAATTAAATATACTAGTATCTGTCGCAGCGACAGCGTGGGTTGTGTGCCGATTTATGCGAGCGGTCGTCGGGGACTGAGACAAAATGTCTCCGGCCGCGCGCACTAATTACCAGTCTATCTGTCATTTGTCAAGTGGGAAAGTTAACTTGTCGTGTGCTTTCGCTGCTTCGCTGTTTGTAATGATAGCTCATTTATGTCGGGGACTTTTTTGTGCAGAGTTGGTAAAAAGTTTAATTTTACTATCTCAAAAAATCTTTATACATTTTTTACACTTCAAAAAGTTATCGAGTGATTGTAAAATGCTCTTTCTGGTAGAAACTTCGATATAGGATAATAATATCTAAAAATGATCTACTCATGTTCTGTCGTAAGTTTGTCATTGTGAATATAATTTACTGGTGAATTGCGAGATAAAGGAAGTTAGTAGAAACTATTCACCACTCACTAGACGCTCACTTACTAGAAACTGATAAAGTAGATAGCGTGTGTTCCACACATAAAATAGACATAAAATGTCGCCAGTCGCACCCTCTGATTAGACGAACACCTGCCATAATAGTGCCAAAGTTATTTCGTTGTTAAATGAACAATGGTTCTTTGTTTCAGTAATAATAAAACTAAACTCTAATAGCGGGCTTCATTGTTTCGTTTCAACAATAAATTAAACTGTAATAAACTTTCATACGATACTTTTAAATTTAACTGTTTCTACTATAGCTACGTCAATAGTAAAACAAAAACCCACTTACTTTCTAGGCAGCAGTATGGAAGTAAATATGATCTTGACTCTGGTGTTGACCGAGTTGGTCGCGAACAGGTAGCGGCACCTTCTGTGTGGTGGATACAGGCCCGGGTACCCTGGGCTTGCCAGCACGCAGGTGCCGGGGCCCCGGCACGACACATCTTGGTACAGCCAGTCGCAGTCTAGTAAATAGAGGAATTTTTAATTTTCGCGTCCATACTGCATCGGAATAGGAGCGTATGGCGTGGACGGAGAGCTGGCATTTGTCACTCTGCATGGATTTCTATGGCACGGAAATCACTCCGTGGAAATCGGATAGAAATGTCCGTTCCGTCTGCTCCGATTCCGGTGCAGTGGACGTGCACCTTAAGGTCGGTCGCATATTGTAAGAAATTTCTGTCGGTCGCCGGAAGGCACTCGGTGCATACATTTTAAATTATGGCACACTGTTAGAATAATTCTAATTCTAACAGTGTGCGGGGTTATATACAAAATATATGCACCGGGTGTCTTCCGGCGCCCGTCCGAACTCTTCTGACAGAAATTTTCTTACAAAATGCGGCCGCCCTAAATGAACAGGCGCAGTATGAAAACGTTCGACAGTTTTCAAATGGGGTGTGATACTGAGGAACTAATGGCGCCACAAGCGACTGTCTGATGAGCGACTGTTTCGAATGTCAAATGAAACTTCTGACGTTTTAACCAATCAACGCTGTCGGGTTTACCACAGAACACAATGGCAAAAACTTATGCGCATGACCTAAATGAATTTAAAGTTCTTGGTGTGACAAAACGTGCTGCGTGTGAGCATGTATTACCATTTGAAAATTTATCACAGAACAGTCTGTTCAATAACAGAGTTCAAATTGTGATCAGATAACGGATATCAATCATGTAAATTATTAATCAAATAAAATAAAAATTATGCAAAAAATTTGACAGACAAACGAAATATGAAAGACATTTTCAATTGGGCGGTATAATACATCATGCTAGGCCCGCCACATACAGATGGAATGATTCGGAATTCCAAAACGGAATATTGATAATGGATGAAAATTCAGAACGGAAAATTACCACATGTACTTATGCTTTATAAATTTGTATGGATTAGCTGCGATCGAAATTATTCCGTTTAGGAATTCCGAATCAAAATTGTAGTTGGAAAGCTGTCGTTAATACTACTTGCACTAGTGCAAACGAAAACTCTCCATAAGGTGACGAACCTCTTCATTCCTCAACTGTACAAGAGTCATAAAAAACAAAACTTTCAGGTCAATGACAAAAGTAGATAATAATCATCATAGCATTTGTTAACAGTCTGTAGTGTCATCGTCATTATAAGCCGCACGACATCCGCTGCTGGGAATAGACCTCCCAAAAGATGAAAATAAGTTAATAGATAATGACTAGGAGACTATTAAAAAAACAAGATTTTTATATTCTTTTAAACGCGTTGCATTTTATTACATTTTAAATGACAGGTATTAAAGTCACAGTCAGCCTCTGACCACGGCCGATGCAACTCAGTCGAAACTTTGGAAAAAGTTAGGTGTTTAAACGGGTCCATATTGACGAGTGGTCAAAACACTAACCTAACCTAACCTACCTATAGTGCATTAAAAGTTTTTCTTTATAGCGGGGGGCACCCCCTGCACCCCCCGGCAAGCATTTTGCAAGCAAGCACCCAACATGCAAGCATGCATGCATGCAAGTGAGCAAGCATGCATGCATGCATGCAAGCAAACAAGCAAGCAAGCACGCACGTGTTAGATTTATTATAAAATAAAGAAGAGAAATAAAATAAAGTGAAATTCAATAAAATGATATTTATTCAATTGAATCGTCCAATTTCTTTTACCCTACTACCCGATCGGGACGTCTTTCTTTTAGCTGAGAAGAAGATCGGGCGAAAGAAACTTGTCAGCTTTATCAATTCAGACATTTACAAGAAATTGTTACAAAATACAACAACCTTAATTATAAAATATATCAGTTAATCTCAGATTTGTTCAAATATGTTATAATTCACTAGCCAAATGTAAAAGAGATCTATCTAGTGCTCTACCTATTAATATTACGAATAATCAGAAAAATCATAAGATTGGCTAGAAAATTTAACAGTGGATAGCTTCTGAATAGGTAACAATTAAGTCACACACACATTATTTATAACATTTTAAATCAATTATTTCAAATAACACAATAATAATGTACTTAACTTGTGAATCATGGCAACAACAACCATTCCGGCTCTCAAAATGGCATAAGCTACGCTCTGGTCGACGGCTGGGCAAAAAGTGGCCTCATACAGGTCTCGACTCGCGTTTTATAGGCGATGACAAACAAGGGACAAACAAGTTACGTCACTTCCGTAAAATTAGATCCTACCGACTTAAATCTTACTTTTTACGTTAAAACATTATTTAAATTTACAAAAAATATATAATTGTTCTAAGGATGTATTATTTTTGAGTTTGTCACAATAACATCAAGACATTTGTTTAAAAAGTGAAAAATGTGTACAATATATCTCAAGACTACCAGTTTTTAGTCATTATAATTATGAGAATATATTCTATATACTAACACGGCCATACTGACAGGTACTTCGTTCTCGAAGTACAATCACGTACAATTAGTATAGAAAAGAAAATAAATTATAGTATAATTATTTAAATCCTTGTTGAAATCATAAATCAAGACCATCTACAAAATACTACGACAAACTAATGTAAACTTATGTACAAATTCCTAGAAAAAATTAATATTCCCGACGAATACCAAAATGACTTCAGAAAGGCAAAATCTACAACCCTTGCAGTTTATCGGTACATACAAACAGCTCTGAAGAATATTGATGAAAAACACTATGGGTTAGGTTTGCTATTAGATATGACAAAGGCGTATGAAAGTGTAGATTATGACATCCTTCTGTCAAAATTATATGGTTCAAATCTTATGTACAAAACAGAAAACAAAAAGTACAAATAGAAAACTATGACATCCAAAAAAATTAAATGAAATCTATTCGATTCCTCAAGGTGTCCTTTTTCCCAAATTAATGACCTTCCCAAAATAGTAAAAAACGATATAACCCTTCCAGTATTATTTGCGGATGATAAATCCATTAAAAATGTAAAAATTCAATAAATGCAAACGTCATTTTCAAAGAAAAAATCCAAACTATAACAACCAGGTTAAAAAGTCACAACTTAGGAATAAACTATTCAAAAACAAAAATATTGCAACTCCGACCTTATTGTAAGGTGCCCCTTAACATAAATACTAAATTCGAAAATAACGAAATAGAATCAGTTAATACATTTTAACTTCTTGGTATATTAATAGATTCTCACCTAAATTGGAAAAGTCACATACAACACATTAAATCTAAACTATCTTAAATCAACTACACTCTTTTTGAATTAGTACATAACACGAATACAGAAGCAGCACTATCAGCATATTACGCATATTATTATGCTTATTCACAATTAAAATACGGAAATGTTATGGCGAAACAGCACAAACGTAAATGGTCTCTTTATCTCTATATGCAAAAAAAGTGTTAGAATAATAGCTCAAATAGATAATACTCAATCGTGTAGACCACGTTTTATTAAATTTAATCTACTCACACTCCCATCTATATATATATATATATATATATATATATATATGACATATTATGTATATTTACCTATAAAAATATAGAAACTTTTACCAAAGTAAAAGATACTTACAACATTAATACGAGACACAAAAACAGATTATTCTTACCAGAATCCAGAATGAAAATGCTTAATACCAGTCCGTATTGTCAGTTAAAGTCTTTAATAAACCAACTTTTATTAAAAATTAACCAAACCTCAAATTATTCTCTAAGTCGTTGAAATCTTTCTTAATAAAAATTTTACTACTCTGTAGAAGAGTTTATAAATACATAAAGCATATTAATAATATTAGGATCTGCCCAAAGGTATATATTTTTATTCTTATTGGTTTAAGTGCCTATTCGTAAAAGTTAATTAATAGTACCTACCTAAATAGTACTGTCAAAAATTTGCTATACCTAAATGGTCACTAAGTCATGCACTTCATTATTGTATTGTAACACCTAGCTGTACAGGTACACTTAGTTGCAAATAAACATTTGATTAGATTTTTTTTTATTACATCTAATAATTTATCGTGTAGATAAGAAGTAATATAGCTCAAAAAATCACAACTAAAACAAATTGATTTTAACATTATTTACATATTTTTCTGATTGCCGAATTAAAATTCAATGAATACCTACTAATGTTCCACGGTCAAAGCAACTATTAAAAATATTTTGTTACCTCATCCTAACTCATACATTTACTTAAAAAAAAGCTATTTGACAGGTCAACACTCGTATGGGAAGTGGCTTAGAGCAACGCGGGACGAAGCCTTCGTTGCTCTAAGGGAAGTGGCATCGTATCTTACACAACCGTTCGGCCAATCTGACAAGTACAGTTTACATTATATAAGTTGTAGATATGTTAATAATAACATAATTTAATTTATGAGAATTTAAATCTTCCTTTACTGCCACCACTGAGCAGTTAGCATCGTTATAAAACATAGTAAAAGTCAAAATGGGCACTTAAAAAATCAACAGACTATTATTATTACTATTAAAACTTCAATATTATAATTTAACTATTAATCTTAGAATAGAATAGTTTTATTGCATTTCATGTGGTACAATAAGGATCTTGAAATTATTTTGGTGCTTACCTACACATGAGCCCTGTAAGGACATAACAATATCTATCAACATACATCATCATAGTGATTATTGATCATTATTTCATCATAATGTCAACCAAACAATAGATAAAAAACAAATCTACCAGAACAACTATGTGGTATGATATGATGCAACATGTTGGTTCATCAAATTTCAGATAAATTATCAAAATCAAAATCAACATCAACATCAACATCTTATTCGCCGGGCCATTGGCTAAAAAATCTGTCTTCCGATATAAAAAATAATATCTAGTTTTTAATCAACTACCAATTATATCTCAAATTGCATCTAAACATTACTAGGTGAGTAGTATGTTTTAAAATATAAATTTTAAAACATACTACTACCTTTATACATTAGATTAATATTCCCAAGAGATTTTGAATTAGAATTTCGTAATGCAATTTCTGTTAAAAGTTGACTTTATTAAATGACCAATGAAATGTGAAATATAACATAGTAACTATTATCTATTCATCATGAAATGACCATATAAATCAATACCACAAATAATGTTACAAAGTAATTTTATAATATTTATCACTCAATGCATTTAACGTTAATATATCGCAACATCCAAATTTCTCTTTCCCATCTTATAATAATAATTCGCTAAACAACATTTTTAAGCTAACAAACTGGTAAAATCTTTTAAATCAGGGTAATCATAAAAACACAGCCACCGAGGGCCTTACCTTCCTTTACAGCAGAACTCTGAAACTATACTGTCGTGATACCAGCTTGCAGCTCCGCTGCTGCGGTTTTCGAAATTAGCGGCAGTGCAGCCACACCTTGGTGAAGCGAAGTCATTCTTAACGCTTAACGATCTTTCTGGTGTTAATAAGGGCAGCGTGGCGGGTCGCGGATCACATCAACATCCACTCAAAGTTTCACTTGTCACTAGCACCGAGCCTTTTATATTCATTATAAAGTCTAAAATATAAATGTATCATTAGTAAACACATGATAATAATAAAACAGTGAAAATCAAGAATACCATTTTCTTAGCCATTTGACTATTCATTTTCAAACTAAAGGCTTTCAAACCAATTTAATTTTAACACAAATTTAATGTAAGTGTATTAAATTATAGTTAAAGATTGTTTGCATGTCAAAACTTGACAAAATAAGCTTCACCTTGTATAGAATAGACTGTAATAACTGGTAAATCTACCGTATTTTATGGCAATTATGTAATTTGAATTTATCACAGATAATATTTAACGGGTATTTAACACTTTAAGAAAATATCTGTATTATTAGTAACACACAAGACATTAAAACAATATTTTATCAAGAATTGCTATTTTCTCACGGAAATTGTTATTATGATTCACTCTCCAGACACATCACCTGTAATACACACACAATTAATCACAACCAACATAACCAACTTTGTACTTTATTAATTTCTCTTTATCTCTTTTCACTTTTCTGGGAAAATAAAACTCATTACTCATTTCAAACTTTCTCACTTTTTTTTCACCCCTCTGGTTCTTATTTACTCTCACGTTTTCGTTTTTATTCTCAAATTCTCACTTGTTTGGGTAAATAAAACTCTTATATCATTTCATTATAAATTTACTTTATATTCACTTGATAGGAAAAATGGGAAAGAATAGGAAAAACTCGTATGACAATTGTTGTAATAATGTTTAATCTATAATCAAATCATATAACACAATTGCATTTCTTAGCACAGTTATCTTTGTGTGAAATGCGACTTAAGTTAAGATACTGAGTTGATTTATAAAACTTATAGGTTTTTGTGAAAAAAAAATTGTATTTGAGAAGCAAACTAACCTGCTTTGGCGTACCCACCCTTGGCAGCGGTAGTGACATTGCTGCATTTGAATACTCTGAACAGCTCCTCGACGTTTTTGCACAAGGCTTCTGCTCCACTGTCACTGGTTGCCGAGGAAAACACCGGGAACGCCACGTCATCGGCAGAGAGATCACTTGACACACCATCACTTGTAATAGCCTAAGGAGGCCCCGAAGAAGAACTGGATCCATTCTGAAACTCATTTCAAATGTATTAGTATGTTATCATTCGATCCCCACTTCTGATGTTAGATTTATTATAAAATAAAGAAGAGAAATAAAATAAAGTGAAATTCAATAAAGTGATATTTATTCAATTGAATCGTCCAATTTCTTTTACCCTACTACCCGATCGGGACGTCTTTCTTTTAGCTGAGAAGAAGATCGGGCGAAAGAAACTTGTCAGCTTTATCAATTCAGACATTTACAAGAAATTGTTACAAAATACAACAACCTTAATTATAAAATATATCAGTTAATCTCAGATTTGTTCAAATATGTTATAATTCACTAGCCAAATGTAAAAGAGATCTATCTAGTGCTCTACCTATTAATATTACGAATAATCAGAAAAATCATAAGATTGGCTAGAAAATTTAACAGTGGATAGCTTCTGAATAGGTAACAATTAAGTCACACACACATTATTTATAACATTTTAAATCAATTATTTCAAATAACACAATAATAATGTACTTAACTTGTGAATCATGGCAACAACAACCATTCCGGCTCTCAAAATGGCATAAGCTACGCTCTGGTCGACGGCTGGGCAAAAAGTGGCCTCATACAGGTCTCGACTCGCGTTTTATAGGCGATGACAAACAAGGGACAAACAAGTTACGTCACTTCCGTAAAATTAGATCCTACCGACTTAAATCTTACTTTTTACGTTAAAACATTATTTAAATTTACAAAAAATATATAATTGTTCTAAGGATGTATTATTTTTGAGTTTGTCACAATAACATCAAGACATTTGTTTAAAAAGTGAAAAATGTGTACAATATATCTCAAGACTACCAGTTTTTAGTCATTATAATTATGAGAATATATTCTATATACTAACACACGCAACATGCATGCAAGTATTATATAGCTCCACCCGCTTCGCGCGCTCCGCTACGAGTGGTCAAAACACTAACCTAACCTAACCCACCAATGTCAAAGTCAAAATAAAAATAACTTTATTAAACTTAGTAACTAAGCGCTTTTATGTTTTCCTTCGTTTCGGACCTTTTTTAACTGACAAGAAGGTAGCATTAAAATGTTTTCTTCATTAATAATAATTATTAAAATTGGTTATGCTTTTTTATATTATGCTTTAAAACATTAGAACCTACTTATGTACATTTTTAATTACATAGTTAAGCAAAATTATATTAACCATAAAAAAAGATAATTATTTACAATGTTACGTATTTATCTAATGTTTTTTAGGTAATCTGAATTAAAATGATTCTTCCAAAAATCGTTTCTGACTTGAATATATATGGTTAAATCCATTATGCACTCCGTATTTTATGGTAAATTACCTTTAGACGTATAACAATTATGCCCTTTCCTTTTATGGTGGTTAAAATTATGTTAAAGGAGATTAGAGTAAGTAAGAATTATACCAATGAAAACTTTCTGCGTTCATAAAACTCTGCTTATCATAAATTATGCGAAAAGACTTTCTGCCAAAACTGTTATGCCAAACAACATTATAACAAAAAACATTATGCGACCGAAATGGCACCCGTTTAAACAACTATTTTTGTGTTCCTATTTTGTTTTAGTTTAAACGCGTTTAATACCTACCTATGATTTAAATCTAATTAAACAATACTTTTATCAAAGGCCTATAAGAATTTAATCAATTATTGTTGGGAGATATTATCTAGTCATTTCTAAAAATAAAGATATCAATGGTAGGAAATTATTGACAGCTATTAAAATAGTATTGTTTATAAACCTACTACGATATATCAATAACGATAAGACATTGTACGTTTTGTTCGTGAACAATTTAATTGCTTCTTTTTATCTTTAGAAGTCCAAAGGCTAGCTCCTGTCCTGTTACTTTCTCGACCGTATTTCGCGCTCGACTGAGTTGGCTCGGCCTCGGCAAGATACCTCGTAGTCTCGTCTCGACTATCTTTGAGTTGTATTGTCTGTGACCGTTGTACATGAGGACCTTGCCAGGCGATTGTTCAGAAACTATAATAGATAGGTACTGTATTAATATTAATATAATTGAAAAAAATATTAGAAAAAATTTACTCACACGTAGCAGCTCAGACGGGACTCGAACCCGCAACCTTAGGATTCCGGCCCAATGCACTAACCAACTATGCTACCGAGTCGCTAGCGGGAGTGGCGAAATCTTCGAATACTTTTTACGTTTCCTAGTCATCGCTATCTCATCAATGTGAAGAATTAACTTCGACATTCAAATGCAACACCTTTACAGGTGCCAGACAATCGATTAAGATGAAATAGCTATATAATTTTGGCTCGGTAGCATAGTTGGTTAGTGCATTGGGCCGGAATCCTAAGGCCCTCTGAACTATAGACGCATCGCATGATCGCGCGACCGTCAATTAGGACATTCAATAGATATCACTAGGTTTGATCGCACGGTCGCACGACCAGTTTCATCGGACGGACGCACCATCGCGCGACCGATGGCCAATTAGACAGACAGGTCTAAGGCTGCGGGTTCGAGTCCCGTTTGAGCTGCTACGGGTGAGTCGATTTTTTATTTTTTCAATTATGTGTATTAATAATCTTAATATAAAAATAACATTGTGAATGCATAAAATCTTGCGGATTCGAGTACGAAACCCTGTTTAGATAAACAGTTACTTACAAAATAACCGCAAATGTTATTATTAATTTGTTTTATGAACCCAACCTACTTTTTAGGCAGTAACAACAAAGACGTGTTTTTGTAGCTGTGACAGTTTGACAAGACGATTACGTTCCAAATAAATGTTCCGTCGTGGTACAACTGCCATATAAAAGGAAAACTATTTATTTGATGGTACCGTAATAGAAAAGAAAAAATCCATAATGGCACAAGTTTACGTCGATAACACAAGACGTTTTGAATGACAAGGGGTAAAACAAAGGGCCTATTGTGACCTACATTGACAAAAGTATTTCTTTTACTAAAGCTATTTTGGCTCAGACCCGGAAACGTCAATGTATTTACATAGCGGGCACTTCGCGATGTTACTCAGTAGCATAAAGGGCCTCAATAATTTTATTAAATTTGAATTTGATATGGACTTACATGACAACAGTTTTTTTGTCATTGATTATGATTAGATTACGCACCGCAAGATTAATATGGGCACCAGTTCCCTTTCTGGGTATGAAGTAGTAATTTTCAGACACACGTTAGTTCTAAAAAATCCACTTTACAAAGATCCTGAATCAAGGATTAAAGTGGACATAAAAGTGCATCAATGGATCTTTACAATGGATTTTAGTGGATATAGGGATATTTTTAACAGAAGCTGTTTCAAGATTAAAGAAAAATCCGGCCAAGTGCGTGTCGGACTTCACACATTAAGGGTTCCGTACCAAATAGGGCTAAGGAGCTGGGCTTATCTTGTGCTACGTGTTTGGCCACAAAATTAAGTTGGTTTGTAATAGTCAATTAAGGCGATTAAAAAATAGATTTATCAATATATATTTGGTGGTAAAATATAGGTATACGTGAGTAATAAACATTTTCACCAAATTTCAAGTTCATAGGTCAATGGGAAGTTAAAAAATACTTATGAACAAATTTTGGCAGCTTTTCATGCCTCTGTTTTCTAATATTAAATAAAAAATACAATCTTTGTTTTCATAACAATTTATAAACAATTGGGTCAGCAAGACACATCTTTGGTGCAAATATGAAGATTATAGCTTCATTGGTTTAGCCCATAGACTTAGAAAATTTTTCGCTATGCTCAAGTAGACGGACAAAGGTGCGAGTGAGAAACCGATTCTTACGGCTTATGCGATGTGCGAAAAAGAGTAAAAACAAACTGACAGCTAAACCGGGTTTGACTTCATATATCATCGTTTATCACCTTGGTGAAAAGCGTCAACAAGATTATTTTGTAATTTTGATCGCGATCGGGTCGGTTTGGCTCTCAAAGCTATATAAATCAATAATGGTGTCGTGTTCTGTACTGGATTGTAATGTTACTTACGACAGTAACCCAAATAAACACTCATTTCACAGGTAAATATGATTGTACTATTACCATTTTCATAATTCATATTTTAGTTGAATATATTCCCAAACACACTAAGTTATATACTAATATGATGCTATTAAACGCCTATTTCCTAAATAAAGGCTGATTTCTAAACATTATGTGTTAGATAAAAAGATATTATGTCCGTGAACTTGAGAAAATAAAGCGTAGATATTGATAAAAAATTATCGATATCGATACTCATGTCGATGATTTCCAATATAACTTTGTTTGTCTTTGTGAACACTGATAGTTTTATTTAAAACTGTCGCGTAGCGGGTTGCTAAATGAGAAACCACAACTTACGTGTACAATAATTTATTAATGGCTTGAGCATGGGGTCGTGAGTTTAAGGGGCCCGACTGGTATTTACTTGCGTGTCCCAACTTATCTTAAGGGGGGCCCTCAGGTGGTAGGTGGCCCGACGTGGCGTGGGAAGGTGCAGTGCAGCGTGTGAAGCGCGTCGCAAAATGGCCGCCAGCAGAAAACCAAGTGGCCAAAGTTGGTTTGGCCAAAGTTGAATGGGTCAAACTGGATCCCCTTTCGGGGATTGCACTGAATTTATATTTTGAACAGATAAAGTGACAAAATCACAATTTTAATCACTAAGGTGATATTATCATATGGTTAAATAAAATAATTCCCAACGGCGACTATGAAGACGAAATAAGTTCGTGTCGTCGTCCGCGGGAGCTCAGGAAGCGGTGTGTGACAATGACGCAGCAAACCACTGCATCGCGAAATTAGTACGAGCTGCGCAGTCTGTTGCGCACACGCATTGTGTTATTCGCAACCACTGCCTTCACGTCGATACGCGAACAAAGTAAGATTAGGGTACTGTTCGCGAAGTGGTAAAACGTTTAAATAAACAATACGTTCGATTTGCAGTTTAATGTGCATTATTATTTTAATTGTAGTTTTTAGTTTAGTGTTATATTAAGTTAGAAATAAGATTAGGTTAATTTAGCTATTAAAAAAAATGGTTTGTTTTTATTTATTTTATTTTATTTTAATAAAATGAAGATTTTGTGTAATTTTAACTAAAAATTAACTTATAACGTTACAAATGTGACGTTTTGTCGTTTGATAGTAATTAATCCATTTTATTGTTATGATTTTGAATCAAATTGAAAGGATAATAGTAGTATTTTAGTTTAATAGCCTGGCAACACCGCCGCTTAGCTCCGCCGTTTCCCGCCATATTTTCCCGCCATTTGTAGTGGAATGGGGAGGTAAGCGGTGGGGATAGGCGGCAGAACGGTCGACGAAAGTCAGTTGCGGGCTCAGTCACTGTCCAACCGTCGAGAAGCGAAGTAGTTAGGGAAAACTGCTAACGTATCGTTGCTATAGCCTAGTTAATAATATTCATGGTGTATTCCAGTGAAGAAAGTAAAAGTGGTTTACCTTTATTACTGTAGTTTCATTATAAATCAGAAGTGGGATAGAACCAAGGTATGTACGCTCACGATTTTTAACGTTTTAAACCGAGCTAAAATTACGAAATTCAGTTGGGTAGTTTCAAATTTTATTGCATTGAAAGAGAATTCTTACTTTTACAATTTGCACTGCCATGCATACACAACTCGCACTCATTGCACGTGGCCGAGGCTACACTTCGGCCGTGCATACACAACTCAGTCATTGCACGTGGTCGAGGCTACACTTCGATCGTGCATACACACTCGACAATCATTGCACGTGGCCGAGGCTACACTTCGGTCGTGCATACACTGCACATGCACACAAAACTACACTCAGCGTCGTCAGCATGATGAAATAGTGCGTTGATATTGGAATAGTAATGTCCATGATTGTAAGCGAGGTCATGAAATGAAAGTTTTTTATCTTAACTGCCCAACTGAAACTTTCGTGATTTAAACTCTGGGTATGCATTACATAATGAATTATGAAAATAAGAACTGTGTATATTTTAAGTACCTATCTATGTTACTGCGTATTTTTATTTCGGACAATGTGATCCGCAGAGGTTATTAAGTTATTTTTTTATATTTCATACCATTGTAATTGTCGTTAGTAGTCGACCTTGACACTACCCTGGGGATGTACGGATACGGAGAATAAAACGGATAACGTGATACTTTATGTAGAATTGGCACCAAGTTATGTCGATCTTCAAAAGGGTTTTAGTAGTACCATGACATGACGCTATAGTCGTAGTTTAAAGCTCGGTTACGCGTAAGCATTTGTCTGTCTTTTACTTTACGTGTAAAGAATATGGAGGGTAGCCTCACTTCTGTACTTTTTCTGTGTTTTTTTTTATCACCTTTATCACAATTATCTTTTTTTTATATAAAGGTTAATGGAGCTACTTCACAGTATGTTAAAGTGTATTTTGATGTAGAATTCAGTACGTTTCCGCTATTATTTGCGCCAAAAATGTGAACCTACGCAAGCGCTTTTGATGATATCCTTATTTTTCTTGCAATTGTCTGTGAGGTTCATACGCAATTTGATACTTCTAGCTACTAGAAAATCTCTTTAGCTTGTCGTGTTTTCTTTTTGTTTGTTTTTGTGGCTACATCTTTACGCTCTCTATATAAGGGTATGGTATGACCCCCGCAAACCATGTTTTCCTATGATGGACCCTTAAAGAGTTTTATTATAATTCAAGAAGTTAATTCTTATTCTATTAAGAGGCCGTTCACAAAAATTGCCGATTTCACTAATAAACGTGATTTCAGAGAAGTGATCTTAGAGTTAAAAAACTGTGTCTACTTATCTTTATGAATAAAATAATAGGAAAGATCTGGTGTACGAGCTACATTTATTTTTTATTTTTTCCATGGTGATGCGCAGTATGTTTACTAGTAAAAGATTATAATTTTGATTTATGTGTTCCTAAATGAATGATTTAAGTTTACTTTGAAGCACATTATTTGTCCTAATTTCTTTGTTTTGAAGAAATATAACTTAAACTTCGGTTTACTAAGTAAAAGGTAATAATTTTGATGTCATTTTGATGTTCCTAAATGTTTTTTTTTGTTTTGTAAAAAAATATAACGCTTTTAAAACTAATCGTTGTTGGTAGAAAATATTTCACCCAGCCCTATGTAATTATACTAGATATTTATATGAATGAAAATTTATTATAACATTGACTTTCGAGGCTAGATGCACATTCAGTTTGTAAGGCTAGGACAAGGCTAAACGCGCCTTCGACTAAGTAAGGTACCTGTATGAAGAGGTTTGAGAAATTATAAGGGTGAAGTTTATTAAGTTTTTTTATAAGGTTAGGTAAGCCTTTATTTTACAAGCTGAGATGCGCCTTTTTTATTACCTGTTGGTTTTCTATTATAAAAAAAAAAATGATATGAATGAAAATGTACAACTTACTTTCAAAGCTAGGCACACGTTCAACGTGTAAGGCTAAACACGCCTTCGACTTATAATAAGGTATAACTCTTGATACTAGAATGAAAAAAAAATTGAGATTTATATGAATGAAATTTTATAAGGTTTGATGTGCTTTCATTACGAGGTTAGATACGCCTTTAATTTACAAGGGTAGATGCGCCTTCATTTTATAGGATTAGATTCGCCTTCATTTTATAAGATTAGATGCACCTTCGTTTCACAATCACAAGGCTAGATGTGCCTTCATTTTATAAGTTTAGATGTGCCTTCATTTTATAAGTTAAGATGTGCCTTCATTTCATAAGTTTAGATGTGCCTTCATTTCATAAGTTTAAATGCGCCTTCGTTTTATAAGTTTAGATGCGCCGTCATTTTATATAAGGTTGGATGCGCCAACATTTTATATGATTAGATAAGCCTGTGGTTTGGCTAGATGCGCCTGCGGCTTATAAGGCTAGATGCGCCTTCAGTTTGGCTAGATGCGCCTTCAGTTTGGCTAGATGCGCCATCAGTTTGGCTAGATGTGCCTTTGTTTTGGCTAGATGCGCCCTCGGTTTGGCAAGATGCGCCTTCAGTTTGGCTAGATGCGCCTTTATTTTATAGGGTTAGATGCGCCTACATTTTATAAGGTTTAATGCGACTTTATTTTATAAGATTAGATGCGCCTTCGTTTCATAATCACAAGGCTAGTGCCTTCATTTCATAAGTTTAAATGCGCCTTCATTTTATAAGTTTAGATGCGCCTTCATTTTATAAATTTAGATGCGCCGTAATTTTATATAACGTTGGATGCGCCAACATTTTATATGATTAGATAAGCCTGTGGTTTGGCTAGATGCGCCTGCGGCTTATAAGGCTAGATGCGCCTTCTTTTTGGCTAGATGCGCCTTCAGTTTGGCTAGATGCGCCATCAGTTTGGCTAGATGTGCCTTTGTTTTGGCTAGATGCGCCTTCGGTTTGGCAAGATGCGCCTTCAGTTTGGCTAGATGCGCCTTCATTTTATAGGGTTAGATGCGCCTACATTTTATAAGGTTTAATGCGACTTTATTTTATAAGATTAGATGCGCCTTCATTTTATAAGTTTAGATGCGCCTTCATTTTATAAGTTTAGATGCGCCGTAATTTTATATAACGTTGGATGCGCCAACATTTTATATGATTAGATAAGCCTTTAGTTTGGCTAGATGCGCCTTCAGTTTGGCTAGATGCGCCATCAGTTTGGCTAGATGCGCCTTCGGTTTGGCAAGATGCGCCTTCAGTTTATGCGCCTTCAGTTTGACTAGATGTGCCTTCGGTTGGCTTGATGCGCCATCAGGTTACAGGGCTAGATTCGCCTATGGTTTGGCTAGTCGTAATTAATATCTTATTGCTTTAATTTAAATTAACATTGTACTGGCAGGCAATTATTATAATTATTAATGTCATATATCATTTTTGACATTAAGGTTTAACATTTATTTTATGGGGATTTTAAATTATTTATTGGAATGATGGGTAATGAAAAGTAGTTGTAAAAATTAATGATTATCGATTTTCAAATTAAAATTTTATAATCACCTAGCTAATGACAGATTTGTACGCCTAACAAAGGCAGGATAATTATACAGATTTTGTTATATTATAATGTCATCAATGTATACTACCATATTCTGGGAAATAAATGATTTGTTTATTATTTAGATGCCAATCCAGTTTGACTAGATGTGCCATCAGTTTACAGGGCTAGATGCGCCTATGATTTGGTTAGATGTGCCATCAGTTTGGCTAGATGCGCCTATGGTTTGGCTAGATGCGCCTATGGTTTGGCTAGATGCGCCTATCGTTTGGCTAGATGCGCCTATGGTTTGGCTAGATGCGCCTATGTTTTGGCTAGATGCGCCTTTAATTTGGCTAGATGCGCCTGAGATTTGGCTAGATGCGCCTGCGGTTTGGCTAGAAGCGCTAGCGGTTTACAAGGCTAGGTTGTTATATGCTTATATTAGGTAGATGTTTATGTGACTACATAATGCGATTTCAATTTCATATTTGAATCGTCATCTGCAAACGATTATTTAAGTTGTTGTTGTTTAGCTTAGTGCACAGGCCCTTGAATATTGGAGTACTTTCACAAACAATCAGAAGTCAATTACGAACGAAGATCTATCAAAAAAATAAGTTGACTTTAGTCCGCGTTCTTCTTTAAGACACAACTTCATTTTACTTGGTTATCTCTTGGTTTATAATATATTATTACAATTGGATGCTAATGTAGTTATGGTTAATTTGAATAAATTATATTTATGTTTGAGAAAATAAGTCTTACAATATTAGGTACCTAGCAGTGCGTAAGCTACTATTATATGAACCATTTTTCCTTAAGTGTGGTGTTTAGGCGACTAGGTATGTTGCGTCTATGGGCCAAGTGTGTTCTTAAGTGTGGTACTTAGTAAGCGGCAAGTGTATCGCATCTATGGGCCAGACTAGGTATGTTGCGTCTATGGGCCAAGTGTCCTTACGTGTGGTACTAGTACTTAGTAAGCGGCCAAGTGTGTCGCGTCTATGGGCCATATCTGTCCTCAGTTATAGCTTTGGTTTGAATATAACGTCTTGACAGGCCGTGTCCACATAGTGGCAAACGGTGGCCCCGCGAGTAATGACATTCATATTCATAATTATTTATTGCATCTACTAATTACATTAGCAATTACTAAAACTGAGCGCATTACACATAGACTTATTATATTGACATTACATAATAAAATGCAAGAGAACCACAAATTGTGGAATAAAATGAATAAATTGTCATGATAAATTAATATGTTTAATAACTATGCAACTAGATATGATTATGTATATAAGTATGTGAATGTGTAATGTCACATAATATTTTTCTTATCTCATAAAGAAACAGTTCTCATGAATAGATTCAAATATATTTCCTTTTGACTCTAATGTTTTATTTTGTTGACGTTTGTCCTATGATTTAGGGACGGTTACTGTCGTTTATGTTTTATATATTTCAGAAACATATTGCATCTGACAAGATGCCGATGCGTTATATGTCGCTAAGGTGACGACGGCGCGATGTGCGACGCGTGACTGGATGGTAGAAACGACTGTTGCGTTATTGGTCGATCCTAGTTTTTGTGACACGATGACAACAGGCTGCGACGGCTAATAGGTTTCAGCTGCAATTATCTGGTTAAACATAGAAACGGACCCAAATTCCTATGCATTGATTTATCAAATATATTTAAATCTTATTCAGAACCTGTTAAAATAGGTAGTTCTAGTCTAGCTAAATTAAATATTATAAGTACCTAGCTCATGGTGTGAATTGTGAAATAAATAAAAATAATACATTCTCATAATGATTGTTGCAATGCAACTTTAATACTTAAACGATTACCTTGCGTTTTACATAGCTAGCAGGTGTAGTAAATTGAAATTGTATACCTATTGTGGGTTTAATAAGTTGATATCATTGATAATTTCAGTTAGGTAGTCGGCAGCACGTCACGTTATCTGTCAAAAGTCGACAATTTGTAATCTAATTTGTTTACCCTTTCATGGTAAAGAGGCTGTCGACTGTTATATTTACTTTTTGTACTTTTCTCTTATTAAATATTTTAATAAAATTTATAATTTAGTAGAAAGAACTAATAAGAAATGTTGTACTTTCATAAATAATTTGATTGCTTATTGTGGTAAAAAAATTGTAATAATTTTAAGATGTTTAAGAGTTAATATTTGTGTCACAATCTTACTGGCTTTTAAAAATGTTATAGCTTTATTATCTGATGATCATACTAGGTGCGATAAGTTACAACAGTTAGTTCCTCTTGTAAGTAAATTATTAAATATAAAAGACGGAGGGCGACAACCCTCTCCAAGTTTTCTTTCGCCATTTCTTTCTTGGAGGGGCCTCCCATTTTTGAAATGGTGGTAGATTCAGTAGATTCTCTCTTTTTAGCATTCATTGATCCACAAAATTAATTATAACAATTAAGTACATGAGAATTCTCAAATTAAAAAAATATAACAATACGTTAAACCCAATAAGTTTGTTTAATAGAATGCGGTATTAGTTAACATACAACCGGCCGAATGTGACGATATTATTATGAAAGTATTGAGTTGATAATTATAACCTATAATATTGTTGAGTTGACCGTGCACGAGGACATGCACGAGGTCAGGATGGACGAATGTGACGTTTTGTCGTTTGATAGTAATTAATCCATTTTATTGTTATGATTTTGAATCAAATTGAAAGGATAATAGTAGTATTTTAGTTTAATAGCCTGGCAACACCGCCGCTTAGCTCCGCCGTTTCCCGCCATATTTTCCCGCCATTTGTAGTGGAATGGGGAGGTAAGCGGTGGGGATAGGCGGCAGAACGGTCGACGAAAGTCAGTTGCGGGCTCAGTCACTGTCCAACCGTCGAGAAGCGAAGTAGTTAGGGAAAACTGCTAACGTATCGTTGCTATAGCCTAGTTAATAATATTCATGGTGTATTCCAGTGAAGAAAGTAAAAGTGGTTTACCTTTATTACTGTAGTTTCATTATACAAAGCTGCTTGTAACCGACAGTTTTCAAATGGTAAATTGTACGAACTTATGTACTAATTTAACAATTATTTCCAGGTTTTCTGTAAATCCAGTGATTAAATTAAACTGGATAAATGTCATAAATAAATAAGCAGGTAGCCTCAAAGGAGACCTTAAGAAATTATTTAAATAAAATTGTTCAAAATTTTGTTTGTGTTTTATTTATTAGGGCAATAATACATTATGGTTATCGACAACCTAAAATGGACTTCAGTGCATCTCTAAATTCACGCACACGTTTACATATTTACAAACACTGGCTCATCTCACTTTTGGTTTCGCAGCCAAGTGAACTCTGTTCGTCTATTCCAGTGAATATTAAGTTTATGGTTTAGCCATAGAAATAGCTTGAGCGCAGCGAAATTTTTTCTATGTCCATGGGTTTAGCTGATGGAGATTTGCGACAGACGTCAGATGGACAGACGGACACATGAGTGATAGCAATAGGGCTTAACTCTAAAAAAAGGCTTGATTAGGAAAACCAATCGTCGAGAGTAGAATGTAAGTCATATATATTTCAAAAAAGCATATGGCTCTCAATTTTATTATCGTTACCATCCATTTTTCTTTTACCTACCAATTTTAAATGTATTCGTAAATATGTGTTCCAAATCTCGTCTCGACTTATCAAAACCCAGTTAATTTGCTTCATCCATATTCATCCATCTTCGCGTGCACCGACGGTTTTCGAGGAATTTTTTATTCCGAAATCAATTAGCCTTCGCATAACTGGCTTCCATTATTCAATCAATTTAATTTGCCTAGAGATGTTTATTAAAGAGTCATTCGAAGTAAGGGACCATTACTTGAGTAATATCAAAACTTATAGGTACCTATTAATTTTCACAGTGATGTATTCCAGCAAATCTTTAATAAAATGTATAAATAAAATATGACATTACTTCTGAAATCTGTGAAATATGTTAAGCTCTCATAAATAAAAATTGTTGTGTAGGATCTACTTAATTTTATTAATTTCCCTTGGAATTTTATAAATAAAAATGAATGATCTCTCCTAAAATTTTAGAAGAATGTGGAAAAAACAAGAAGCTATTATTTTTGTTGATGGATTTTTGATAAAATGCCAATCTTCTTAAAATACTTGCATCATCAAGTTACGTCACGAATCGGGACAGATGGAACGTGTGACAGCCCGCAGGCTAAAGTATGAGATTAAAGATTATACATTCAGCCCTTCTGCCCCCTGGAGGCTGAACCTAAGGGCCTGCGACAAACGATGTGTCGTGACTCGTGATACCCGAGTGTCGTCTGAATAGCATGACTGCCAAAAAAATAAGTAGTCACTTGTTATGACGGGAATATTTACTTAACTGGTCCAGTGAGATTGTTCAAATAGATATGAAAAGATTTCTTACTACATAGTGTAAATATTGATTGAGGCAATATCTAATTTGTAGAAGCGATCTGTATCTACGGTTGTGCTCATTATGTAAAAGTAGCCATGTGAAAGCTTTAAGGAAACCCATAAATGATTAAACAATTTTGTCTTTTTTTTAAATTGAGTTATTTAGTTTTTTTTACGTTGGTAGTTAAGTTAGTTTGTTATCTGAATAATAATTATTTCTAAGTTTCATCATAAGTCATTATTACTACCCAAAAAAAATTCACTAAACTACTATATGCTTTAGAGTTTGCTTGTATTCAGTTAAAGCTTCCCTTTTTTGTGTTAAAAGAATTTAAAATAACAATTAAACTTTATCGTTTAGTTTAGTAGTAGTATCGGTAGTTAGTTTAGTTTAAGAGAAAAAAATCATCAAAAATAATTCTCCGTTTCAACCCCCATTCGTTATAAAATCAATTTCTGGCACAGATTGAAATCAGAATTACGTATCATTCGATGAATCTCATGAATCTATTGGTCACTCAGTTTAATCCGATGCAATCAAGCTTTCTGTATATATTCAAAGGGGATATTGTGAGGAACAAATCCTCAAAACTGAATTGAATATTCTTGATACAATTACGTGTTGTATATGTTGCATCAAATGCAACCTAATGCAATGTAATAAATAAAATACAAAAATGAGCAATGATTTTCTCTACCCAGTGGCAGACGCTACGTACAAGAGTGCACTTTACGAAGTAAAACGTGGCAAAATGCGGCGTCGAGTTAGCGAAGACAATTTAGCTCGCTCCTCACCGCAAGGTCTTGTCACATCATCACATTGCAATTTCTTGTAGTGTGCAGAGCAAACGGAACTTGAAAATAGCATTTCATTTCTGCTCGTTTGAATTTATTGAAGAACTTTACATTATTAATGCTATTTTAGGTATAAATATTACATTGTCTGGTCGAGAACCTAAAAGCAAAAACATTTTTGATAAAAAAACACGAAGTTCTAATTTCGCGTCTAATTTTAGACTAAAATCGATTTAGGTATTTCCATTAGATTTCATAATTATTAGCAAGTTGCATTTTCAACACATTTACAATGCAACTGTACAGCACTTTTTTCAATATGTAAGTATATTTTACAAGTTATGAAATTATTATTAAGATTTTACTCTGATGAATCGGCTGCTTTTCTGGGGTTGAGGTTACAAGTGGAGATTGAAATACGCGTCTGTTTGTATTTTAATTTTTATTGCTATTAGTGGGAGCTTAATAATAAAAGTTGAATTATGTGCCTTTAAATCAAAAACGTAATGATTTAGAAATGTTATATAAGTAGTATTATCGGTTATTAAATTTAGTTGACACAAAGGGAAATAACGAATATCAGTACCATCAACATTTAAATCCAAAAATATGTTTATAATATTAATCTCCAATCCAATATTGTTATTATGAACTATATACAGCTCTGAAAAGGTGGCGGACCAGCAAAAAATAATTATGAGCAACTGAATGATAAGGGTCGCCGGTACGTCGCCCGCACTTGTGCCCAGTTCCGACGATCTTTTGTAGACAAGTGGATAATACATCGCACAATAAAGCTAATAAATCGACAAAGCTTAGAATAGAACTTATAGAATAGAAATATAAACATGTATTGAGATTAAGAACTTATTGGATTTGTTACCTACTAGAACGTTGTCACTAATCTTATAGCGACTTAAGCTCTGTGAGCTGCAGACCTCACTTTACATAAATTATCTCAGCCACTTTGTCAACCAAAAATCTTTCTAATTTCGAACCTGCTGACAAAATTTCACGAGAATCGGTTGAGAAATGCGATCTGTAGAGGAGAACAGACGGACAGCTGGACGGACATACAAAAGCTGAAACAGAGACGCTTCGCTTGCGCTTTTTGCTATTGCTTGGTCAATTAATAAATACCTAAATCTTTCTGGACACACTACTACATTTTCTGGACAAGACTCACCAATAATTATGTCTCAAACTTAGCATAACTTAAACTTAAAAAATATTATAATTAACGAAAGGTGAATAAAAATAGATATTGGTAAACTTTCAGTGCCAAAAGACATCCATTAATTAAAGACTTTTTTGTGACAGAAAATGTAAAAACGCATGGTAAATGAAAATAACTTAAAACAAATAAAAAATGTGATAAATTAAATTGCTAAACATTTTTAGAACATCATTGTCTTCTTGAAATCTTTTAATTATTTCATTGTTACTATTCTTCTTCAAGCATCAATTCACAATATACTTGAGAAAACTTCTTTAGAAAAGGGATGAATAGGTAAATTCCCAAGTACGATTCTCAAAGAATCGATGAATATTTTACCTACGGCGTTACCGTAGCACCTTTGTTTTACTATTCATGAATATCTAAGCTTATATTTTTTTACCCTAACGTATTTGAATTTAGGAGGCAGCACGCTACAATATTTCGCAGGAAGTTTATTTATTTGGATAGAAAACATCAATGATTGAAGGCGCCAAAGAAATTCTGTTGAAAGTTCTGAAGATGAGTAATATAATATACCTACATCAATGTTGCTTTAAAAGTTTTTCAATTCAAACGCTCACAAAAGGAATGCTTTGAAATATAAAATGAATGAAATTTTCATGACGTATCGATATCGAAAGCGGGAAGTGAGTCGCTTTGCACCATCAAAGGAAAAAAATCTTAGTTTGTTTTTTGTTTAGCAAGCAAGTATTCTTGTTTTTGTTTCAAATCAATATTGTGTGTACCGATCTTCGAGCAGCGAAGGTTTCGAGAAGCCCGTCATAACTACTCTAAGGTCACAGACCATACAACAAATACTTACGTTATAAAGTCTGTATTAAAGAGTAAGATTATCTTTTAAAAACTAATAGGCATCTAAAAGTTTCTGTAATTTGCTTTTTAAATAGCATGGAGCCCTAAATTGTGGATTGTGACGTTTTATATTGCCACAGCCGGTCGTAAAAATGAAACCATATTACCCTCGCACGTCATGAATGTGGTTCACGTCATAAAAGTTGCCAAGTTTGATGTGAATCAAGGGATTGAGGAACAATAATTTCTTTACTGAGTCTCTATTTTACAACGAAAACGAGAAATTCATTATATTAAAGGTACCTACAAAAATATCGAATCTTTGAAAATACATTTAATGCAAATTCTGGCTTTGTTGACCTATTTAGCGAGTGTACATTTAAGGCTTTTTTCAAAATTGACTTAAACTTAAGTGTACTCCGTTGGAAAGTTCTTAAATAGAGCATAAATAAAGCTTGACATAAGCAATGTAATTTGTATTTTCATTGTTTCCTATAGAACACTGTAGGCACAACGCATGTCCATCACATACTTTTGGACGTTATGCGTGCTCTACTACGTCTGTTTTTCGATAATAGACATTAACACTAAAATAATTACTGTATTGTCCTTTTGTTAGTTACCTGTATTGGGTATTCTGGAGCCACCTCGAGGATGAAACCCCACTCCTTGAGTATTGCTCAAAGAGGTGAAGCTGAAGAACGCCAAGAACTGCGACCTCACAGTCTTCTCTGTTATCCTGGTAAACAAAAATCGATTTTGAGGTGAATTGATTAAAACATTGTTTTTCAGAAAAAAAATTGTTCATAAAGGATAATAATTATTTACGCCGAGAGAATCATGTTTGGAAATCCACCTATTTTAATAAAAAAAATGAACAACTTTTTTAAACTATTTGTCACCTATGAACTGGAACAAATTATCCGAAACCTGTAAAATTCCTAATTCGTTACAAGACAATAACCTATTATAAATCAAAGCCGACAGGACAAAAGGCTTTATCGTTGAATGATTTTCAATACTTAAAATTGAAAAACGAAGCCATTTAAAGTCTCTCAGACCGGCTATCTGTCGTCCTATCAGGACCCTTTTCAACAAAACGGATAGAGTTATCGAATCAAAAGGAACAGTTGTTAAACGTGATTGCCCTTATAGCGACCCATTAGGAAAAATGAATGTAAAATTTGGTCTCCTTCGTTTAAATTTGGGGAACAATTATGAGTGTATTATAATTTGTTAGTTAGAAGCTTCGATCAAGAATATCCTAGAAAACGCTTTAAGAACTAAAACCTCACACAAAAATGGCACCTTGAAATAGCGTCCCACTTACAAACTGGGCGCTTATTTCGTACATAATCACATCTTCTTTTGTACAAAGTCACATCTTATATCAGTCTCTTATAATCACTTATTTTGTACAAAATAAGCGCCCAATTTGTAAGTGGGACGCTATTTTGAGGTGCCAAGACTCTGACCGGACATCTAGGATATTCTTGATCGAAAGTTAGAAGTAACTTTTCCCATTAGACATTCAAATGTTACTGCAAGATTGTTAATTTCACATAGATACAGACAAAGAGACTAAATTAATAACTTTACAATAACATCTTTAGAATTGTGAAATATACATATTTTAAGCTGTTAGGTATGCTTGGGGTTTAGCTTATCCATCCTTAGTTTATCACACAAGGCACAGTTCCGAAAATCAACTATTCAGTACGCTAAAATATATGGAGCGCCGGTCTCAGGTTTAGCGAGACAAAAGAGAGTGATTTATTCCGCTATGCTACACCTGGGTGATTAGATGATAAATAGCGGCCATAGTTCATACAACAGAATTCTGGGATTGGATATGTTTTGCGGTGAATAATATGCAATATAGACCGATTGTTAACTGTAACCGAGGCAAGCTTATTTCAATATACCTATTTTATTTAACTAAAACCAAAACTAATAGAAACACTCGACGTCACAAAAATCGAATCTTTTCAAAAAGATTCTTCAAAGTACTTGACAATTTTTGTAAGTACGCTGGTTGATGTTGATCGAATTTTACACGATTTTAGACTACAATTCTGACCCCACCTTGCTTCTCCGGTTTATGGAGAGTTACTTACAAAAAGAAGTGAAATCCCACCAAAAACATTTTAATGTATAATGTTGCCAAGTCTTCCATATGGCTCGCACTGTCAAAAAGTTATCAGACCTCATGTAGAGCCAAGCTTCAAACTCTACGCGCCCTAACTCTACAAGCCCTAAGTTCAAAAACTCTACACCTTAGTCAAAATAATATATGGCTTGGCCAATTCGCTACATGGGAAAATACATTCACTGTTTATTTATTACTTTTCTGATAGGTAGTTCTTGTAGTAACGAAACGGCCAAGCCATATATTTGACTAAGGTGTAGAGTTTTCGAAGTTAGGGCGCGTAGAGTTAGAATTTAGGCTCTACATGAGGTTTGATAACTTTTTGACAGTGCGAACCATATGGAAGTCATGCTTGGCAACATTATACATTAAAATGTTTATGGTGGGATTTTATTTTACTAAAACCAAAGCCAATAGAAACACTCGTCATCACAAAAATCGCACCTTTTCAAAGAGATTCTTCAAAGTACTTTCAATCCTGTCTATTTAATGGTAAGTGTTGTTATATTTTCTACCCCAACAGTCTTTTAAAACCGTTGGAAAACTCCTCAAACGGAATTAATGACTGAGATCCAGTTTCAAGCAACATTAGACTGCCGCATTTTTTGCAATATTACAATTTCACTTGAGCCGCTTCATGGACAATAGTATCCATCTTGGGTGTTCCTTTTCTTAATTGGGCAATTGACGTTCGTTTTCTTCAACGTCTAGATAGCAAATATATCCGGATTTTCCTGAATTGACCTCTATTTATACCATGATATGCTGGCACAAGTAATTATGCGTTAAGTGTTTTCCTTCAAGCCCCGGAAAATGAGACACAATCGGGCCGTTCGGGTGTTGAATAATTAATCGTGGTAACTAGTATGTTTATTGGCAAAACATAAAAACCTCTCAAAACGTAAAGCAGTTGTTACCAGCATCCGACTGAATATGAAAAACCGGCCAAATGCGAGTCGGACTCGCGCACGAAGGGTTCCGTACCAAAATAATCGGTCAAGAGCGAGTCGGACTCACGCACTGAAGGTTCCATTTCCATACCATCATAATTGCACCATCAAACCACACTGCAGAGTAGAATAATAAATTAATATTGCAGTTTTAGGTCAGCGCCATCTCTTGACCGATAGTAAAACTAAAGTTTACTTTTTTAGAAATTTGATCATTTCTAAAAAAGTGTGCTATATTGAGACATCGTTTTATTTTTCCTGTAATCTTTATATAAATTGCTATCACATAGAATTATTTCAGATTTTTCTCTTTGCAAACTTCGGAGATAAGGGGGGGGGAACGGTATTTTTTTTACAATTTTCATCATAAGTCAAAAACAAAACTATGCAGCCTAAAAAAAAAGAAAAAATTATTGAAAACGTGCAAACGACGCTCTTTCATATGATACCCCACATGCCCTAGTTGCCACACTTCAAATTTTTAAGACCCCTTTTCAGCCCCTGTTGTAAAAAAGATATTTTTATTTTTATTTATTTCTTATTTGCAAAATAGTTGGGCAAATATCATCTTAAAATATTCCAAATTTCAAGTTGATACCATTAGTAGTTCTCGAGATATCCAGCTGTGACAGACAGACAGACAGACAGACTGAGTCACACCATAAGGGTTCCTTTTTTACCATTTTGGTACGGAACCCTAAAAACGGCAAAAAATCACGTTTGTTGTATGGGAGCCCCCCCTAGAATATTTATTTAATTATGTTTTTAGTATTTGTTGTTACAGCGGCAACAAAAATATATCATCTGTGAAATTTTCAACTGTCTAGCTATCACGGTTCATGAGGTACAGCCTGGTGACAGACAGACAGACAGACGGACAGCGGAGTTTTAGTAATAGGGTCGCATTTTTACCCTTTGGGTACGGAACCCTAAAAAAGGTGAATTTTCATAACTCAAAAATACGAGGAAGGGGACACGAGATATACTCATAATAAAACTACTTTGCCGCTGACTCAACGGTTTGCAGCTACTCAATTCTGAATCAACGACTACTGATGCTCACAGGGCTAACACGCTGTACATCTCATAAAATCGTGTGCCGTAATGTTGCCGCTGACGCGCGAATTGCAGCGCCGCAGGCGACCGGCCGCAATTCCGAATCGAGCATTACCGGTTCCGCTGCGACGACCTTTTGTCCTCGCCCCCGTTTTGCTTCTAAGGGATGTCGCTGGACTGAATACGGGAATGACGTTAATGAACTACGGAAGTGCATTGAATAGCATAATATAAATTTCACACTCTGCGACTGACCGTATAACACCAGCAATATATTAAAGATGAAAACTTCCTGCATTGAATAGTTTAAATTGGTTAATTTTCATTAGTGAAAATGGGTGAAATGTGAAATTTTTTTTTACATTTCGATATTTGTCTTTTAAATTCGTATACCCAGCGGGGTGGGACGGCTGATCCCGGATTTCAGTTTGGGAGGGGCTTGACCCTGGAACTCCATCTAGCATTTGTCTTCAGACGAACAAATCACATTGGCAAGTCTGGTCTGGTGCAACACAACAAAAATATATTGAGGCCACAATATTTTATCTTTCGGTGAAAAGAACATAATAAATTTAAAAATATCACTTTAATCCAACGGCTCAATGTCAGATGAGTTCAGTAGGAACAGCCTTTCTATTGTTTAATTTCAAAATCTATCGCAATCGCTTTCAGGATGTAACACATTGATGCTCTTTTCGGCACAAATAAAAATTTACCAAAGAAATGCAGCAATATGTCACATCCATCTGTCAAATGAAAGCGATTGCGATAGATTTTTAGGTTTTAGAACACTATCCACATAATATAATATTTATTTAGTGTGACTGACAGCCAACCCTGTGTGTACGGGAACTAGCTTTTCTGAGTCAAACTTCGAATGGCGATAAATTTCCGAACGCGGTGTGACATCACTTCGTCTCAATTGTCCGGAAATAATAGTAAGCATGACATGAACATCCATATTTTAGGAGCATAACTTATTGTGATCCGGTTTTTAATAACACTACAACTTGGACAAAGTGGTTGATTCATCCAAGCACTACAATAATCCAAAGCAGATAAATTATTTTGGTAACAATTTATCACAGCGTTCACTCTCAAAATAGGAACGTAGTTCAATTTTATTATTTTGAATCTATATGATGGAAAATATGTTATTAATATAATTATGATGGAAAATACTTTTTTTGCAATCAGTTAAATTTGTAGGTTACAAAACTAACTTCTCTGACGCGTGAAAGCACTAAGCCTAAGAATCGCCTAAGTCTTTTCTTATCTACAACTCGACCAAGTTAACTTAGCGAATGACAGCTACATGACGGCTAAGTTTATGACACCGTTTTAATTTGGTCAAGTTGTAGTTAGGGAAAGACTTAGGCGTTTCTTAAGTTTAGTGCAATCGGCCATGAGTTTTTCTCTATATTTCTTTGATATAACTTTAAATGCCAAACAAATCACACTCGTTGAATGTGTTAAGTTTTTAGAAGTTTATATTGATTCATATCTCAACTGGAAATATGAATTGGGAAAATGGAGAATAAAAAATAGTTCAGCGTGATATTGTGAAGTTTACGTGATGACATTACAGTGGAACAACTGAAAACGGTATATTATGCGCTAGTTGAATCTCATCTGCGGGTAATATAGAAAGAGCTTTTGTGTTACAAAAAAGCTATCAGAACTATAGTTCGAATTCCACAATCGCAATCATGTAGAGAATATTTCACCAAATTAAACATTTTAACCGTCCCTAGTTTATATTTTAGTGATTTTGATAAATCTGGTTAAAAACATAGAAAAGTTTTAAACTTTTGGAGCGATACATCCGTCTGAAAACTCGCAGAAAGGATCTATCGCAGTTGGTTGTACCAAAGCTAAAAGTTTATCAGGCAGTCGAACTGAGCAGCTTCCAATCACGCTAAAATCTATTGTTGACTATAAACTATATCAAAGACAATTAAGGGACTTCTTGTTAAAAAAAATATAGTTTTTTGGACATATTTAAGTGTTAAACTTATATATTTTTTATTTCATTCTCATTTACTAATTATTTGACATTTATGTAATATTTTTGACATGCCTTTTTTATGTTTGCCGATTGATTAATCCTTACTATCCTTACTAATATTATAAATGCGAAAATCCGTTTGTTTGTTTGTTATGCCTTCACGTCTTAACTACTGAACCGATCATCATGAAATTTTGTATACACGTTGTCAGCGGTACTTCCGGTGCATAAGATCCATAGTATCATTACGTCTACAGTATTATTTCGTGCATAGTATCATTACGACCAGTATAATTTCGTCTAGTTCAACACCTTACGTTTCATCCCGAAAAAATGAATTGTTTCCGAGCGATAGCAAAAAAACTTTTCACGCAGACGAAGTCGCGGGCGGCCGCTAGTTTAATATATTGATTATTTTTGTATTTTTACAAACAAATTTTGTAATGGAATAAATGAATTATGAAATAATGAAATTATTATTAAGAAAGGTGATAAATTCATCTTCTTTGAGTCCAATCAGAGCTAAATAAGGTTAGGTATATTAAATTTTTACATAACCCGAAATGACTGTAAACAGCAATAGAAACGACTAAGGTCACTGAAGATATCTAGAAAACATATGATAAGAACGAGTTCATTTGGCTGAGCGCCACAGAGAAGCGGTTTGATCGTCTCCGAACGCTGCCAGTGCAGCTCCGCGATTGCATTATGATAATACTTTACCGCGCATCCAAACTCATTTATGTAACTGCTACGGTTGATCAATAATGTAGACAAACCGACGGCGATGCCAAGAGTTTCTTAAAAATATTTTAACTTAAGAGCTTCAACAAACAAGTCAAACTACATAGACCGAAACTATGATACTTTACGTATATCCTAGAAGCGATCTTATTTAAACGCACATGCATGATTTTGTATATCTGTCTTTAAAAATAAAATGTGGTTCTATGTATGGTCTAGCTAGACACCTGCAAAAATAACAAAAAAATCTAAATATAGTAAATAAGTAAAAACTTTCACCCAACCCTTCTGTTAATTTACTTAATGTTTCACAAAATAAAGTAACGTAACATTAAGCATCGCTAGAATGTTGGTTTGGGACTTGGGACAACAGACTATTTCATTTTCGTCATTTTTTACCATTATTAATGCTGTTTTTATTCGTTATTTAAAAGAACTTACCTAAACTCTAACGTAGATGCGCCGTGGTCGGCGAACAACACCACGGGCGGCGTGTAGCGCTCGTTGGCGCCACAGAGTCGCGTCTCTGCCGCCCCTCCTGCACCTTTGACAGCAGTTGCGCCGCCCAGTTGTATCCACCCACCGACACAACTGTACAAACGATAAATAATTAAATAAATATGAGACAACTTCACAAACATTGATCCGATTCCAAAGTAAGTAGCTAAAGCACTTGTGTTATGGAAATCGAGATACAGCGGTGGAACAAAACACCCAGTCCTGAGCCAATATAGAAAAGTTCGTTTTCTAAATTAATCCAGCCGGGGATCGAACCCGGGACCTCAGAGATGGCGACACCTTGAAAACCGGCGTACGAACCACTCGAGCGCCGAAGTCGTCAAATGAAACATGATACAATTTTTATGGAATTCTGATAAGTAAGTTTATTGGACTTGTTCTAAGAGTTTTTTCATGTCACATTTTCACCTACTTTCTTTTATTAAAACAATTAAAAGGAAATGTATATCTTCTAAGTCAGGCTCATTAACATAATCATTCGAAGTTGATGACTGAAGCAATCGGTTAAATAGTAAAACATTGTTGCAATCAAAATCCAATAGCAGTCCATTAGGTGCCGATTGGCGTCCATCTTTCCAAGTCTTACTTCGACGACTGTCGACGTATTTTAAACGAGAATTTCCTATAAGCCGTTTTATTTGAGATAACGAAACTTTTTAGAACTGGAAAATTAATGTTCAAGTATGATAATAAACATCTGCTACTTATTGTGGAAGATCCAAGAGACGTGTAAAAATACAAAAGGCACTGAAATGTCTACATTTTAACTTGGGAAAAAGTGATTTTATATAGACAGTCGAGTTACTTTGCACTGATGAAAGTACTTTGGGTGGACGATATCGGTATACCCCAACCTCAAATATTCAATTTGACGGGACATTGATCATAGCTGTCTCTGTTTAAGACAGCCTTGGACCCTACTCCTCTGATCGTTTCCACCAATACATACAATCGAATGAGGCCAAACCCATAAGCTGATTTTGATAAAGGTAACTTATCGGAAACTTTAGTTTCCGTCGAAGTAAGGTTTTGTCTTATAATATAAAGTGGTTACTTAGATATTCAGATAATAAAGTAATAAACAAGAACAACGATTTTTTTGTTAAGCTTCATCTCCATTCGTTCTCTTATGGAATGTGAAATTAATATTTTAAGGTATCAACAAAAGGACGGGTTAATAAATATTTTTATTTTATTTTCGATTGATATAAAATAGTACATCTAACTTCTTAGGTGGGATACTCAAGTAGCAACCCAACTATTGATTTAATGAAAGCTCCCAATATTTTAAAACTAAATCTTCGATCATCTATACCTGAGGATATTGCATGACAGTGACATTCGTGACACATCCCAAAGTCAGCCAAAACGCAACTGTGGCTGAATTTTCATTTTAGTATCGCGTGATCCGTCAATAGAGTAAAATGACAAAGTGCTCTATAATGAATTACAGATGGCGCTTAGTCTTTGGAACAATTGTCAGTTTGAGCTTATATTGTCTTGACTGTGTATTACGTGATTTTACTGTCTTAGATTGTATTTTTTTCGGTTTTGCGGACAAACAATGTATTCTATGCTAACTTTAGCTCATATAAAAGAAGAATTACGGAAAAGAAAAGCCAAAACAACAGGCAAGAAAGTTTATAGCAACTTACAAAAAATTGCTAACAAGACGACGACAACGACAAGACGCCACCTATCGGGATAAAATTGCGCTTTTCCTCCCCATTCGGGTTAAAAAAGATGGTATGACAATGACCGGTAAGTAAAAAAAATTGGATCGAATTTATCCAAAAACTAGCTCAAAAAACACTTCAGTTATTTAAATTTCAAAATTTTAAAATATAAAACATAAAAAGCAACCATTCTTGACGTAATCGGAACAAAGTAATTTTTTTGCGAATGGAGTCGCCAATCATAATATTTTTTTTATTCGTAAAGTGAATAATTTAAACTATATTTCTTCATCAGCTTTCCAAAAAACTATGAAATTAGAGAAAAACTCATTTGGCGAAAGTTAGTGGCAATAAAAAGAAACAATCTGTCTACGTATCTTACTTAACGTATCTTAAATTGTAAGAATTGCTTTTTTCTTTTTATAATTAACTTGTATGTCCAGTGATTAAAAGTTAATACTGCAAACCGTACGACAAGAAGCAAGCGCATTTTTGAGTAATAGAAAGTGTATCTGAACTGGTTAAAAAACTATAATTAGCTTTTGCAATAATTATGTGGGCAATTTTATAAAAGTTTGTACATGGCGATTTGACGTTGGGCCATGTTCGAATTAGCATATAACTTAAAACTGTATTTGTTTTTACAAAAAATATTAGTTTGTTAGTTTAGTAGGATTGTATATAATCTTAACGAATGTATTATAATATTTTTACAGCATTAATTTTAAACACAAATTTTAAATTAATGAATTAATATGTGTGTTTTACCATCGTCCCATCTTGTTATACAAAAGTTTTAATATTCGTTATTTGAATTTAAAAAATATTATTTATAAAGTTTCGATGTTTTTAAAAAGATCGTCAAATATTCTTTTAACTTATGTTTGTTTACTATTTGGTTGTAATACAAAATAATTTGAATAACTTGTTTTAATACAAAACCTAAAAATTGGTCATTGTGGAAAATTCCTCTTAGTTACGCAAATATTTCATAAGGAGCGATTAAAATCTACTACATAAGATGCTTTTTCAAACCTAGCAACCCTTTGAAAAAGAAAAAAGATCTGTCATGTGTACTCTTTTCGTTCAGTTTTGAATGGGAAGTCACAACTGATAGTCTTGCGTAGGGTGTGAGTTAGAAAATTCCACTGATTTACGAAGATTACCAGCGGAAGCAGATTTCAGGTCACTAACCATTTAAATAGCAATTTTGCCAAGATCTACCTCATTTTGATCTTGTTTTTTGTGGTTTTAATCAAATTAAGATATAATAGAATCAGCCTGATGAAATAAAAACACCAATATCACGATTATAATTTTTTTGGCCTCATTTTGTCGCCGTATAAACTTTTATAAAAATGCCCATGTATCCGATAAATGAAAATAGTTTATTTTAATACCCTACTTCATTTTGTGTAAACTTTTGTTAGATTCTGATGGAAAGTGGCCTCGATTTAAATGCTGAGATCATTTTTAAGGTTGACTCTCTGTATGAAATGTAGTACAGAGAGAGAAAAGCAGCTCTTGACGAGTTCTTGCCTGTTCTTCTAGTTACAAGTTCTCCCACTTAGGAATTGCGAACTGATGGCGTGGCTTTTTTGACATTTAAAATCACCTGCCTGTTTTACTGAATAAATGATTTTAAGTTTGATTTATGAGTGTAATAAATAATTTAGCAATCTTACTTGTTGTTTACTTTGAAATATGCTTTTTCTTCTAAACACTTACTTTGTTCACTCACACAGTTAGGTACTTTACTCACTCTTTTTTCAGGTTTTAATCAATCAATAATCATTACTAAGTAGGTATACCTCCTCAAAATAATATTTTATCGACTTACAAATTACTTTTCTCTAGTAAATTTAAAAACATGTTATAAAAATAATAAACATAATTTTAAACTTTCCGGAAAAATTATAGATAAATACGCATCAAAACCCATTGCATAGGTACTTTAGAAGAACTTCAACTGGCTGTTTGTTTTACATTACTGCTTCATGACTGAAGAAATTTTATAGGACTTAAGTGTCAGCAGCAATGTATGGCCAGAGCCAGTCGAAGCATAATATGGTGCAATTTGACGCGTGTGCCACATTTCAGTTTTTCTAATGTATGGCGGGCTGCATCCTTTGGTATCTGATCGCAGAACTAAATACATAATTATTTCAAATATGTAACATATATTCAAATACAGAATAGAAAGACTTTTTATTCATGTGTAAGGTAAGGATTTAGGTTTCGCGTTCAATATTTTTTACCACAATCCGAAAATGCCTTCATTGATCCGGAAGCAGCAAACAATAGCACAGAATAGAAAACTGCCACTACAAAACAAACCGCTCATATTTTGTTTCGCTAAAAGACTAAAGAGTATGCTCATAAAAAAAAACTATGGTTTCGGTTGGTTTTTCGGTCAAATACGTTATAAAAAAATCTACTCTGATCTACTCTTTGGATTAGGTACTTTCTCTATTTGTCAGATGTGTCATTTAATATAAAATAATAATTATGAATCCAGAATTACTTGAAAGGTATCATGAGCCTGTCAGCTTGTTTAGAATTCGTGGAAGCGCAGACTCGTACAGTGTCACAAGTTCCCGTGAACAAACTACTATATTTAGTGACGGAGCCTGTGGGGAGCCGCTGGCTTCACAGCATTTGAAGTTAGACTTCACTCCTGTCGAGGATGTAGATAACGAATTTGTACAAAGGAAATGTTGCGCCTTTTGGGAATTCATCAATAGTAGAAAGGATATACACCACTTGATGGTGGAACCGGTTAGTTTTAGCAAATCTTTAGGTGTTTCAAATAATATCTATTGCTCTTTGCTCTTGAGGTGTTCACCTGCCTCTGGTTCTGGCATAAAGTTAATATACCTGATTAACTTTATGGGTTGTGGTCATCATTTAATTATTGGTTATTTTGAAAGTAGTCACCTTCTTGAGATAACAAGAAATCTTATCGAAAAATAAATTATCGTCCATTCTAGAAAACATTTGAATTTTCACATTCTCAATCAAGGAGAGGTGAGGTAGGCCAAATATTTTGCAGTAGGTATTCAAAATGAGCAGAGTTAAGAATCCCTTAATAGAAAATTGTAACACATTAGGCTGGGCGCACAATGCGCACATACTGGGTGCCTGATTTTCAGCTGGACAGAATCGAAGGGGTGAGTGGACAAAGGTGTTAACTAACAAAAAGTTAAAAATGAGTTATGAGTGTTTGAAAATTGTGTTAAAGCCTGAAATGTATGCATTTTTGTCAGTTAACTCTTTTGCTAGGGTCTGAATTTTTGTTACAAATAAAAATTTGCGTGTTTTGAGCTCATCAGCCGATTTATCATCTCTTAAGCCCTATGTTCTTGCAAAAATGACTATTTTGTCCGAGATCGTTGATTTTGTCAGTTTTGTCAGATAACACCTTTGTCCACTCACCCCTTCAATCGGGCGTGTGCGATGGGTGTGTTGTCTCGTTATATTATAGCGACGCCTTAGGATGGCCTGATTCGATAATCAGATACGGGATGCCACGAGGTTCTCTTTGAATACTGCCCGATGAGAGCCACGGAGCAAAGAAAATTAAATATAAGGAGTAAACAAAAATAAATAAAAGATGGTATGGGTTTAATGGTCTATATTGTTAAAATTTGGTTTACACCTTACATAAGAAAAATTCCAAAATACTAGCTTAGCGATAGGGGTCGCTTTACATGGGTACGATTTGGTTGGTGTGCGTTGGGCCGCAAAAGGTAAAAGTTACAGTTCTACGTCAAGAAACCGAGCCCTACATGGAGATACCACGGTTCACTAAAAGAGCTAAATTGTAGTGAAAGTTACACCGACCTCATGTGTCCGATATGATGACAACTTCTAGTTATTAATGCTCCTGTGAGTCTTGAATGAAATTAGGACTCGGTGGACAGCAATTCGTTCAGGCCGGTGACGTGGCCGTGGATGGACACCGTCCCAAAGTAGGGTATTCTCATAAAACGATGAGTCGAATAAAATTAACTTCCCATAGCTGTAACAAAATATGTATGATTAGCAAACTGGAAAACCGACCACGAACACGTTGTGCTATGCGGCATGGCGGCGTGGCGTGGGAAATAATATTTCCAAGATTCTTACCAGGTTTTCGCTGAACAGAATCCTGTTTAGCGGGTGTTCAAACCGCCTGCTCCCACCACCCGTTTGAAACTTTGCCTGGCCGAACTCAACCACAGTAAGTAAAATTGGGGAATCTGGCACACCCTCAAACCAGTGACCAGTGGTTCTACCTGTAATAAGAACAACCTCAAAAAAAAATGTTCCTGGCGTCTTGCGACATCTGCATTAAACAGATAAAACTGCACTTACCTCAGTAACGTTTTCTGACTATTAATTATTATGCGAGCGACTCTCGCCGCGTTAAATAAAATAACCAAATGGAATCTCGTTCATCACAACTGTCCTCTTTCTTTTCTGAAAATCTGAAAACTTGCTTGGTGTTGCCCTTGCTCGTTTTGAAACTTCTTCCAAAACGTTCCGTTTTCCCAAATCCTACCATAACTTGAAATTAAAAATTGACCAAATATTTTTGTAAATAAAAATTTAACCTACATAAACAAATACCTGTGTTTTGTCGACTATAAATCTTTTGGACAAAACACAAAGAACTGTCACTCGACGCTTCAATCAGCAAAAAGGTGTTTGTGCATAACTTCATTAAAAGTGTCAGATAGAAGAATGTGACGCGAAATGGCAACACCGCGGCACCAAAATCAGCCTTCCTATTGGGCGTTGTTGCTATTCGTCGAAATCAAGAATCTTATATTCGTATTGGTCGAAATCATGACACGCCGCACGCGCCATTTTCTATCGTCAAATTCTCTGCAAAACTGAAGCGAATATTGAGAGACTTTGTTCTGTTTTCCAATGTTTATTCATTTCAAAACCTTATTCAAATACTAAAAAATTCGAAAAGACATTTATTAAAGTTGCGGCTGCTACACACGTCCGCCAATGACGTTAAGGGGGAGGTGCCAATTCCTGTAAGGTACTGAAAACTACCATTTCGCTTCCGCGCCAAAATTTAAACTTGGTGTCAGAACGCAACGTTACAATACCCCCTCTCCTGAAAAAAAGGCGCTGCCCTCAGCGTCCTCAAACTACAAATCCTACTACTAACACAAACCTAGAAAAAAAAATCTATTGAATGCTACGATTCAACGAACCATGTCGACCGACAACCCAAAAAAAAAATATATATATATACCCTGGACGTACAACCCGTCACCCTAGTGACATCACATTTGACGACACAGGACTTCCACTTAACGAGACAAAACACAAAACAACACCGCACAAACAAAACATTTACAACTCAAAACCAAGTTGTAAACCAAACAAGGAGACGAAACTACGCTCCTAAAAAAATTGTAGCATTCACCAAATACGCAAATGCCTACAGTTGTTGTGACTGTACAACAACTAAATATTCAAGATTAAAAAAAAATTGTGACATAAATTTCAGTCACCCAAATAGCAGAAAAAAACATGCCGGTTTCTTCCATAACGAGTCGTTTCAAAATTGGAGTATGAATTGGAAAAAAAAATATAAGTTTCACTACCTGCCAAACAGCAAAAATAAAAAAAATATCAAGATTTACCCGAATCTACACCTAGGTAAAAAAATAGATTCGAAACTCGTAACAAAAAGTGAATTCTAACTCATTAGAGATTGAACCACACAAAAAAACTAAACCAGTCCTCCATCTACCTATAGCTTGGCTACCGGCAATTCCCTGCTCTTTCACACCCAAATTCCTCCGCATGCAATCGTCATTCATTCTTTCATCACCATTTGTCCTTTCATACCTCACCATGCAAACCAAAAGTGTTACAGTGAAAATAACTGTAAACACCACACACAGACATACGCTTCGTGTGCCAAATTTCGTGTATTTGACACACTACTAGAGAAGATGTAATAAGTGCCCTAAGCTTTTAAATCCTTAATGTGCCAAGAACCTATAGATTGACCATCAGAAACCCTTTCCAAATCATACACCAAAGGCGATAAAACTTTTTTGACCCTACATTTCTCAAATTTAGGTGCCAACTTTGCCATTTTAAATTTTTGCGCATCACTCTGAGTAAATGTTCTCTTCCACACAACATCACCTACAGAAAATTTAGCCTCTCTTCTTCTTAAGTTATAGTGAGTGGTGTTCTCAGCATGGGCTTTTAATAAATGCTCGCGTACCTCTTCGAAAATGGTCTTTAAATTGTGAAATTCACCGGCGTATTCGTCCCTAGGTACCCCAGGTTCGTATTCCTTATCTGTGTCCCTATAAAAGGTACCACTAATGACTGGTTCCCTAGCATGTACTAGAAAAAATGGTGAAAATCCAGTGGACTCATTCACGGCACTATTAATTGCAAACTGAATTTTTGGCAATTGTTCATCCCATGTACGATGATTATCTTTAACGTAAGAAGCAACAGCTGTCATTATGGTTTTGTTGTATCTTTCAACCAAATTTACTTGAGGTGTGTAACGCGGGGTAAAATGGAGTTTCGGAACTTTATAACGTTCGAGCATTTGGCGGAATTCAGATCCTGTGAATTGCACTCCGTTATCAGCAATTACAGTCTCTGGAACGCCGTGTACTAAAATTACGCGTTGTTCCAAGTTTTTCACCACCTCCGCACAAGTAGCACGTCTCATTGGAAAAATTAAACAATATTTAGAAAAGCAACAGGTAACTACCAAAAGATAAACAAAACCAGAACGAGACCTTGGCATTGGACCGACGATGTCCACGGATAATACCTGAAATGGTTTATGGCAGACTTTCGGTTGACCCATTAAACCTGGAGTTGCCTTCTGTGATGGTTTGTATGCGGCGCAAGTGTCACAGTGTTTAATGAAATCAACGATGTCTTTGTACATTCCTGGCCAATAATACCGTAGACAAAGGCGTCTATGGGTTTTGAAAACTCCCAAATGAGCCGCTGTTGGTTCACAGTGGTTCTCCCTAATAATGGCCTCTCTCTGATCCTTCCGTACTACCAGCTTCCAATCAAATTCACTCAATAAACTAAATTTACTTTTTGAAAAACGATACAAATTACCATCCTTTACACAAAAATTAGGAAAATTAAGTGGATGCGACTTACAACCATTAAAAATTTTATCAAACCACTCGTCCTCCACAGAGTTGATCACGTTTAAGGTGTTAGCGTCCATAAGTCTGGATAACGCGTCTGGAACCACATTGTCTGTGCCTTTCCTGTGCTCAACCTGAAAATCGAATTGAGACAGTCGACAAAACCAACGCGCCAGTCTACCTGAAGGGTTCTCCAGCTTAGTAAACCATTTAAGAGATGAATGATCCGTGACAACTTTAAAAGGACGAGATCCCAAATAAGGTTCAAATTTCTCGACCGAAAATAAAACAGCTAAGGCTTCCCTTTCTGTAGCACTGTAATTTCTCTCTGCTTTATTTAAAGAACGACTTACAAATGCAATAGGGTGATCATGTCCTTCAATTTCCTGAGATAACATTCCTCCTAACCCATATGAAGATGCATCACAATGTACAGTGAAAGGCTTACCAAAATCTGGTACAGCTAAAACCGGTGCTGTAACTAGGGCGTCTTTCAAAGTATTAAAAGACTCTTCGGCTTCCTGTGACCAAGAGAAGGGTGGCGCATTCTTTCCACTACACGTCAACTTATTTAGTGGTGCGGCGATAGTCGAAAAGTTACGAATAAACCGTCTATACCAGGAACACGTTCCAAGAAACATTTTGACCTCACGACTTGAAGTTGGAGTAGGAAAGTTCAAAATTGCGGAAACCTTCTCCGGATCCGTTCTCAGACCGAATTCGTCTACAACGTAACCCAAATATTTAATAGAACTTCGGAAAAATTTAGATTTTGCAAAATTAATAGATAAATTAGCTTCCTTAAGCTTGTCAAACACCCGTTTTAAAAGTAGTAAATGCGTTTGGAAATCAGAACTACAGATAATAATGTCATCAACGTAACAGTAAACTGTTCCGTTGTCAATATCACTGCAGAACCCGTGACCCAACAACCTATCCATCAAACGTTGCTGTCTAGCCGGAGCTCCGCAGAGTCCAAACGGCATCACCTTAAATTTGAAGATACCTCTTCCCGGAACAGTAAAACTAGTCTTATCCTGCGACTCAGTTTGGAGTGGAATTTGCCAAAAACTGGAGCTTAAATCTATCGAGGATAAGTACCTAGCCTCCTTAAGGCTGTCAAGTATCTGAGGCATGTACGGAATAGCATATGCATCGCCCTTGGTAACGGCGTTAAGCTTCCTACAGTCAAGACAGAATCTCCAATCGCCACTCGCCTTCTTAACTAATAGAACGGGATTATTCCACGGACTTTCACTAGGTGTTACAACGTCTAATTCCAGCATTCTATCCAACTCGTCATTTAAGGCTTTCTTCTTTTCCGGCGACAACGGATACTGACCTATCCTAATAGGTATGGCCTCTCCCGTATCAATAACATGCTCAGTTAGAGGGGTCCTTCCTAACCCAATCCTTTCTGAAGAAATTGATTCAAAGTCTTTCACCATTGAATCAGCCAATTCTTTTTGACTAAAAGACAAACTATTATACGACTGAATACTATTTATTTGTTCTGAGTGAATTGAACTACAATTATTAAAAAATGATTTAGGAGCGTTCCTATAATCTATTTGATCAAAAATGTTCTTTCCTAAATCGAAAGATCTCCAAAAATCACAACCTAGTATCACCTCTGTGACTATACTAGGAATCACCAAAAATTTCACTACCCGGCTAATTTTACCAAAAGTAACCGGTACAAAAATAAACCCTAAAGATTCTAGTTGAACTCCATTTGCAACACTACACGACCTGTCTACACGCTCCTGAAGTTCAAACCCAAACTTGATAAATTGTTTATGTGCATTGTTCCCTAAAATTGAGATACAAGCACCTGAATCTAATAAACCAATAATTTCAAAATCATTCACTTTAAATTTTAAATAAGGCCTAACATCATTTTCACTAGGTGCGAAGAGAACCGAAGCGATGCTACGAAAAGATTTAAATTTACCCTCACTATCCACTAAATTATTACCTCGGTTCTCACCAACTAGTTTTTTGTCTGTGGTGAACTTTTAAAACTTGTGCCCTTACTGCAATTCGGACACGATGTGACAGTAAAACCTACTTTGCCACATTTAAAACATTTTATATTTTGAGGTGTCACTTTACATAATCTGAAATTGTGGTTACCCTTGCCACATTTATAACACACTCGTTGGTTTGCAGAAGGCATTGAATTAGAATTAAACTGTTGTGATGTTGTTGGCGGACTACTGGTGTTGTGTGTTGCTACATAATTGACTTGTTTTGCTTTACCCTTATAGCAAAATTCTTGACTCAGAAAATTCGACTTAGTCGGTTCAACAAAAAAATCCGAACGTTGGCGAGCAGATTCAAGTTTACGACATTTTGTCTTTAAATCGGAAATTGTAGTAATATCTAACAAAGCTAACTGTTGTGAAAAATACGGTCTGATGTTATGCAAAAGGATTTCAAGCTGCTTCTCCTCCGGCAGTGGTGATTTCAGTCTGTTGAATAGGCATGCCATTACTGAAAAATAAATGTGTGTTGGCTCCTCCATTCCTTGTGTTCGTGAACGGATCTCACCCAGTAACCTGTAATCATAATCGACCGGGTCAAATTCTTCGAGCAACAAAGATTTCAGTTCTGCCCAACTGTCAACCTGACTTTTAATGCCACGATACCACAGCAAACCCTGTTCTGAAAACAACTGAGCGGCTGAGTTGAACAACTTGCCGTCAGAAACACCATATGAAATTTGGAGCTCGTCGACACGTTCCAAAAATGAGCGTGGGTCTGTGGTCCCGTTGAATCTCAAGTTCCACTTTGCCACATTCCTATCACCAGAACATTCTGCAACTGCTACTACTGGCACCGGTTCAACCTGGGTATCGCTCTGATCCGGATGCTGTGCTCTTGTTGACAAGAAAAACTTTTCAGAAACTGACAATAAAAACTCAATTGCGCCAGACAACTCTGCCTTTTGTGACAAAACAGCAGGGTCATCCGACACAACTCGCAAAAGCCTATGATGTAAGTGTCGTACCAAACCACGGCATCTGCTCAAACAATGTGCTGTAACAGATTTTTCACTAAGTTTTGCTTTTAATTCTTTAATTTTATCTGAAATAATTTTAAGTTCCGAACCACTTTCAAACTCTGTTTCTGTGATTACCTCAGAGGGACACTCAATAAGAAGCTGTTTTAGTTGCTTTCTCAACAAAGGAACCGTAGAAGTCGGTGTTTCAGACCTAATTGTCACTTCATAAGTAAGTTCATCTTTTAAAAGAGAATGTACTAAAATTTCTAAATCCATCGTTAAGAACTGGTGGTATTTCCTTCACAAATAATTTAAATAAAAGGTAATATTAAATTATCAAACACTAAATCAGAGAAAACACAGTACTCAAGAAAATTATTTGTAATTGTATTGACCACAACGACACACCGCTTGTACAATATTGTAATATTTTGTAAATTTATCACCTAAATGTATAAAATGTAGGTAGTTTTAACAAAATGTATCAAATTTATAAACCAACTGTATGAACTTTTAAATTTAACAAAATGTATTCATTTTAAAAACAAAATAAAGTTTTAATCTGAAAACTGAAATCTTTCCTTTGAAAGTATGAATGTGTACACAACACTAGTTTGTTACCAAATGTAAAATCTGATATTTATGTCTGTTTAGTTACAGCTTTATGAAACAATATAACTTGAAGTTAACTTTTAAACATGAAACATGTAGGTAGATACCTATACATATAAATCTTAGTTTTATAAAAACATATAACACATAACATAAAACATGGAACAAAAGCTTAACACTTAAAAATTAAAGGAAATGAAACAACCACACATGTGTTTTTTTTTCACTTTATAACATTCACAATAGCAGCACACCACAACATAAAATTACAAAACTAGAACGCGTGGTATTCCAATCCTAAAAATCAATTTAAATCTATGCCGCTACTGTTAAAAAAAACAAATTCCTAATAAAATGTTCCAAAGAAATTTATTAAATTGAAAAACAATTCTTTACTGTGGTTATGTTGTTCAAGCATAAAAAAATGACCTTAAATGTTGTTCGCTCAATAATTATGAACTAAATATTCTTGTTTGAAAAATATAATATGACTCTAAGTTACACAAAATACATAATGACTCTACCAAATACTTTCAAAAATATGATTCTAAGTTAAGCAAAAATATATACCTACCCTCTTTTCAAAATCAAAAAAAATAATATGACTCGACTGTAAACTTTTATTAAAACAAAAAAAACTCCCCTACTCTCTCCTACCCTCTCTCAATCTTTCAATCGTACTAAAATCATTCCATAAGTAAGCCAAAGGTGTGGGCCAGGACAAAATCTTACACACACAATATTCCCTGCGGTCCGGGCCCAGATATGAGAAAGATGGGGGATATTTCTGACCAACACACACCAAACAATATCTTTAAATAAATGTGGGCGCCATTTGCCACGAGGTTCTCTTTGAATACTGCCCGATGAGAGCCACGGAGCAAAGAAAATTAAATATAAGGAGTAAACAAAAATAAATAAAAGATGGTATGGGTTTAATGGTCTATATTGTTAAAATTTGGTTTACACCTTACATAAGAAAAATTCCAAAATACTAGCTTAGCGATAGGGGTCGCTTTACATGGGTACGATTTGGTTGGTGTGCGTTGGGCCGCAAAAGGTAAAAGTTACAGTTCTACGTCAAGAAACCGAGCCCTACATGGAGATACCACGGTTCACTAAAAGAGCTAAATTGTAGTGAAAGTTACACCGACCTCATGTGTCCGATATGATGACAACTTCTAGTTATTAATGCTCCTGTGAGTCTTGAATGAAATTAGGACTCGGTGGACAGCAATTCGTTCAGGCCGGTGACGTGGCCGTGGATGGACACCGTCCCAAAGTAGGGTATTCTCATAAAACGATGAGTCGAATAAAATTAACTTCCCATAGCTGTAACAAAATATGTATGATTAGCAAACTGGAAAACCGACCACGAACACGTTGTGCTATGCGGCATGGCGGCGTGGCGTGGGAAATAATATTTCCAAGATTCTTACCAGGTTTTCGCTGAACAGAATCCTGTTTAGCGGGTGTTCAAACCGCCTGCTCCCACCACCCGTTTGAAACTTTGCCTGGCCGAACTCAACCACAGTAAGTAAAATTGGGGAATCTGGCACACCCTCAAACCAGTGACCAGTGGTTCTACCTGTAATAAGAACAACCTCAAAAAAAAATGTTCCTGGCGTCTTGCGACATCTGCATTAAACAGATAAAACTGCACTTACCTCAGTAACGTTTTCTGACTATTAATTATTATGCGAGCGACTCTCGCCGCGTTAAATAAAATAACCAAATGGAATCTCGTTCATCACAACTGTCCTCTTTCTTTTCTGAAAATCTGAAAACTTGCTTGGTGTTGCCCTTGCTCGTTTTGAAACTTCTTCCAAAACGTTCCGTTTTCCCAAATCCTACCATAACTTGAAATTAAAAATTGACCAAATATTTTTGTAAATAAAAATTTAACCTACATAAACAAATACCTGTGTTTTGTCGACTATAAATCTTTTGGACAAAACACAAAGAACTGTCACTCGACGCTTCAATCAGCAAAAAGGTGTTTGTGCATAACTTCATTAAAAGTGTCAGATAGAAGAATGTGACGCGAAATGGCAACACCGCGGCACCAAAATCAGCCTTCCTATTGGGCGTTGTTGCTATTCGTCGAAATCAAGAATCTTATATTCGTATTGGTCGAAATCATGACACGCCGCACGCGCCATTTTCTATCGTCAAATTCTCTGCAAAACTGAAGCGAATATTGAGAGACTTTGTTCTGTTTTCCAATGTTTATTCATTTCAAAACCTTATTCAAATACTAAAAAATTCGAAAAGACATTTATTAAAGTTGCGGCTGCTACACACGTCCGCCAATGACGTTAAGGGGGAGGTGCCAATTCCTGTAAGGTACTGAAAACTACCATTTCGCTTCCGCGCCAAAATTTAAACTTGGTGTCAGAACGCAACGTTACAGGGAACCTTATGTAAAATCATTCATGTGAGGCCAGTTTTAGCTATAAATTGATTATTTTTCATGTCATAGGAGACGTACGATTCATCGACCGCGAAAAAAACGTCACCAAAGGTAGAGAAAAAAATTGAAAAGAAGCCAGAAGGCCAGATGAAAGAATCCACTGCGGTAACAATGCTGGAATTCATTGAAAGAAATGGTATTATGTTATTAAAATGACTGTAATTGAACAATAATTTGCAGAGCTAAGGACTTAACCCAGAATATAATTTGATACCGTAAGAGAACATACAAATATTTTATATCGATAATTTATTCACAGGACTCATCGATCGTACTTTTGAAGCAAAACTTCCGAAATCGCTATGTTCACTCGGTTCACGAGAATACCATAACGATAGGCTAAGTTTAAAGATGAGCCCTAAGGTGATGCCAGGTAAGAGTCATTTGAAAATAACTTCTAAATCGTTTTATTCGAAGATAGCATTCTTCATCTAGAAAAGTGTAAGCCGTTCCTTATTGTAATAATTTATGTCGACTAACAGTAGTTCCCTTGATCAAAAGCTCAAATAGTTTTATTTATAATCTTAATAAAGAACGTGTCAATTTTGTGATACTTATAACGCTAATCATGCCAATGGCTCTACCAAAAAAATTATCCAAATGCTTGCGTGGATGCAAATTTTTCTGTAGTTTGGTTACTAAGATATTGGGGACTTGCCTAATATCTCTAACGAAACAGCTTGTCGCTGCAAAGAAGTGTGCGAGAGCTGTAAGAATTGGCGACCTGGATCTATTATCCCTGATTCGACGCTAGAAGCCAAGCAATTTGAGAGGGAGATGCGTAAATGGGATCGAAATCATATCCAGTAAGTTGAGATTATATCGGTGTACCTACCTGCTTAATAATTTTACGCTTTGTTGGTCTTTGGATATGAAAGATTTAAAGTTGTTTGTTATTAACTATTTATGTAAGACAAACTCTAGCTGAATGGATTGAATGAATTCTCAACATAATAATAAATATAAATATTGCGAGTTCTTCATGTACCTAATTATTATGTTTTTATCGACTTTATAACTTTTATTTAATAGGGTTTTTATGGCTACCCAAATGACCTAACTACAGTAGTTTAACAACTTACGATAATACTATCAAGTGAAAGAGTTAACATTATCCCTTTGTTTTGTAGGTATGTAAAATATTCAAGTAGGTTTCCTTCGTTCATACCATTATACAATTTCTTCATTCATATCATTATACAATTTCTTTAAATAGGTAGTGTAGCTTGATAAATATTTCATGGTAACTCAGCGAACTAAAATCTATGGAACAAGCATTCCACTCAAAAAATAGCAAGAAACAAAATAAATTACAACTAAGTGGAGACAAAAATGCTGGCATTTAGTTATGTAGCACAAAGCGACTGAACACTGGTTGCATAACAGCAACCATAATCTGTATGCCGTCTTTGCATCTATTTACTGCCTTTTTATACCATTTGACTACACACAAGACATAATTTCTAATAAACTCTCTCTTTTCTTTAAAATACAATATGCAATTACTGTATAGAACGCTAACGGCTTTCATCGGGCGCGTGGCTGGCCTGACCAAAGGCTGTGCGGGTTGTAAATTGTTTAACCACATGATTTCTTTGCAATTACGCTTCGATAGATTTTAGTTCGCTGGTTTTACTACATATTCCCAGATGTATGGATCCTCCTGGCCATCCCCCTGCGCTGAGTCACTGCATACTACAGCGGAACTTCACAAATTAATGGTAATGGTAATAAATCATCATTAAACGGGCAGTTTTATGAATGTCAGGTTACGAAGAGGTCAGTTTACCGCTTTTCAGTTATTTGAATCATCTTAACTTTACCGATGTCATCATGGTTAAAAAATAAGTTAATCTATAGGCCGACCGGTTAAATGAGTCCTCGCCCGCGGGGCACAGAGGCGCGAGGGGAGACGAGAACGGGGGTCGTGAGAGGTGCGGGCGGCAGGGGTTCGCCGCCCGTCGCCCGCATCGCCCCCGTTCTCGTCTCCCCTCGCGCCTCTGTGCCCCGCGGGCGAGGACTCATTTAACCGGTCGGCCGACTGGGGTATTTTCGAAAGCCACTTATTCTCATTGATTCCTGTAATTTAAATCGAATTATGACCGATTTTAGTGTAAGAATATGAAAGTACTCACTACCTAACTACTTATATGTTAATAACCCTTCTTCAAACAAAAAGTGCTGGTTTTCGTGAAAGAAAATAGTGCTCTGTAGTAGGTACGGTCAGCAACGAAAGTTGTTTAACACTTTAGTACTTTGTCATAGTAACTTTTTTGACGAATGTTTCAGTGTGAGACGCCTGTTAAAAAAGTTGCTATGACAAAGTACCAAAGCGTTAAGCGACTTTCATTGCTGACTGTACCTATGCCTCTACAAAAAATAAGTTAGGTAATTAAAGCATCTAAATTAACTTTTCTAGGTATGACAAAAATATTTATCATAGCTAGAAATATTAATTTCTAGTATTTATTACGACAATTTTTAAACAGGTGGTCTTTGCAAAATATTGTTATAATTTAGAATTATTTTGTTTGTATTATTTTATTTTATAACGTACTTAGTCAATACATTTAACCTGTATTCCTAATTAGTTTTATATTTGTAATTTTACTAATAATTTGTTTATTAAAGTTTAAAATGTTAGGTACAATTTGTAAAATAAAGTTTACAGCAATAAAGAATTCTTCATTTATTATAAAAATGTGTGAATACAATACAGTTATTTTTATATTATCAATAAATTAATGCATTACTTTACGAAAAAAAATCTTCTTGAATTTTGAAGAATTTGAAGGTTCCCCAAATAAAATCAAAACTTTTCAGTGTGTACCTATATTGTGATCTTTGAACATAATCATAAATCTGTTTTTTTAGCATTAATATCTATTGAAGGTGAACGAAAACCTTCAAATTGGAATATTTAGGCATACCTAGTGTAATAATATCTTTTGCTATTATCACTATAATACCTCACTAGGTAACTCCTGTCTCGGCAATGGATGCAGACAAAATATGACGACTAGTACTATGGTACCGCTCTTTCAGTAGTGAAAAGTTAGGTACGGCTCGCCTGCGATGTATCGGTGGGGGGACGCCCCCTGCTCCACGCCCCCACCCCCTCCCCTCCCCCTCATCGTTGCCCTGTCAACACGGCCTAGTTATTTAGGCAGCCATTACACGCTCATGCAAGCGTCATGCAATTCCATCAGTCTTGAATTACGTTTACTGTGACTGACAAATAACCTACTGTGTAATGTAGTGACTGATGGTTGCATGAAGTTAATTTGTTCTTTCCATCAGTCACCAACAGTCAAATGTAATTCATGACTGATGGAATTGCATGAGCGTGTAATGGATGCCTTACGCTATGATTTGGGTTTTTAGTTTGTAACAAAAACAAAGTCACAGTTATTATTAAAAAAAACTAAGAAAAATCAACGATAAGTTTTTTTACGAAACCTGAAAAATATTTGTGTGTATCATCATTGAATTCGGGAATTGCGCAACAATCAAGTTACCAACAACAACAGTCAAAATACGTTATTGTAGCTGAGTTCAAATACAGTTTTGTTTTTTTAATTTATTGTTTATATTGATACAATGTTTATACCCTTATAAAACAAACACCGCTACAAAAGCCGTTTCAGCTTTAACTGTGGCGGAGGGGTTCGGTTACGTGAATTATTAAAAACTAGTGGCCACCCGCGGTTTAACCCGCGTGGTTCCTGTTCCCGTGGGAATATCGGAATAAAAAGTATTCTATGTTTTATTCTAGGCTATCTACTATCTGTGTGCCAAATTTCAACTAAATCCGTTCAGTAGTTTTTACGTGATTGAGGAACAAACATCCAAACCCACAAACTTTCACATTTATAAATAATATTATAGTAGGAAGTAGGATAGGATTAATAATGATTTCTTATAAAGTATTTATAACATGCTGCCATTGAATCATAATGTGAACCGGGCTTAACTTATGAAATTACATAAATTATTTTAGTATCTTATGTTTTCCAAAAATATTTCTTAACAACTGCTTTAAAATTTTTCTTAACTATGTAGTTCCGGACGAAATCGTCACTCTGTTGTATGAAGCAGAAGATTTTTTCGTGGCTTCTAAAAAAAATTTTCAGTATGATGGACTGTACAAATAGTTTTCAAGTTTATAGGTATACCGTCCGGCACGTAACTTGGCAAGACAAAAATGAGACAGACGATGCGCGGAGTTTACGCCCAATTGCACTAAACTTTAGGATCGCTTTCCTAACTACAACACGAACAAATTAAAACGGTGTCATAAACTTATCCGTCATGTAGCTGCCATTTGCCTAGTTAACTTGGTCGAGTTGTAGATAAGAAAAGACTTAGGCGATTCTTAAGTTTAGTGCTTTTGGACCTTAGTGTTTGTAGCTACTGCGCATCTTTCTCTTGCCAAGTTATATGCCGGTATCTGTACTTTGCGATTCTCTTCACGTACCTGCTGCCATTAAACCGTCCCACGGAGACTAGCCGGTACAGCTGTATTTCGACCCGCTGACCAGCATCAGGCTGCAGCAAGTAGGAGCAGGAGCCTGGGCCCTCCAGCGACGGCGACTTGATCTGGCCGAACGTCTTCCCTGACTTGGTCTTTAGGACCCGGGAGTCGATGGTGATGTTGCACACTAAACATAAGTATGAACGAAATTCAGGGTTGGGTTATGCGTCGCTTTTATCCATACTACAATACCTACTATAAATGCAACCTTTAAGTATTCCTTTTAGGTAGGTAAGTATATAAAAGGAATTAAGGTTGTGTGTTGCGAACCTTGGTGTAAAACAGTGTTTTCCAATTAGCAATACACGTACCCTAAGGCGGAAAATACACAGAAGCGACGTGGCTCGGATACGGCGGCGATACGGTGCAGATCGGTGCAGATGTGAGACTTTTGGCAAAAGATATACACGTATCGCTGCCGTATCTGCGCCTTATCTCCGCCGCATCTCTTCTGTGCATTTGTGATTTCACGCCTAACGGCCCGGCTACAATCAGCGCGGCAGGCGGCGAGGCGGGCGGCGCGGTAAGCGAATTCGGTAATCACTGCGCGGTTGTGACGAAGAGCTGAGAGGCCTCCATCGAAATAGCGCGCAGTGAATATTGAACGCCGCCTGCCGCGCCGCCTGCCGCGCTAGCTGTGTCTGGGCCGTAAGGGATACGCGAGGTTGCGTCAGGGGGTATGCGGAACAATCTCTTACTTAAGTAAGAGGGGTACGTAGATAAAAGTTTTTGGGAAGCAATGCTGTAAAAACTGGTGCAGCAGGTAGGGGAAGGAGCCTGTGCCCTTCAGTGACGGCGACGTGATCTGGCCGAACGTCTTCCCTGACTTTGTCTTTAGTATCCGGGAGTCGATGGTGATGTTGCACACTAAACAGAAGTATGAACGAAATTCAGGGTTGGGTTATGTGTCGCTTTTATCCATACTACAATACCTACTATAAACGCAAAAGTAACGAAAAGGAATGGGGAGGCGAAGGCAAAGTGAATTACAGATGGCGCTCAGTCTTTGGAACAATTGTCAGTTTGTGCTTATATTGTCTTGACTGTGTATTACGTGATTTTACTTTCTTAGATTGTATTTTTTTCGGTTTTGCGGACAAACAATGTATTCTATGCTAACTTTAGCTCATATAAAAAAAGAATTACGGAAAAGAAAAGCCAAAACAACAGGCAAGGAAGTTTATAGCAACTTACAAAAAATTGCTAACAAGCATTACATTTCTTTAAATTTCGAGTAATATTTACAAGTAATCTTTTTATTTCAGATTAGAAGCATATGATTTAAATTTCAACATAGCAACTGAGTGTGAATTTCCGTGTTTATAGTTGCCTCATGATGCCTGCTGTGCAATAGTAATTTCAGGTTTTTGTACTGGAATTTCTGTACCATCCAAAATTACACGAACCGTTTTATCATATTTATTTTATTATTCTAAGTTTCTTGAATGACTCTGGCAAATAAAATTCTATTAATTCTCTGTTTGGCCCCAATATTGGGCTTATTCCGTATTTGATATACCTATCAAATTCATCCAAGTTATAAATATGTTAGAAACTGCTGAGGTTGAAATATTAAAGAACAAAGCTGTTATAATTCAAATGTTGTTTTATTTTGGCAAAGCTTCATCAAATTCATGAAACATTCCTTTTGATTTATAATGTTTCTCAGGCTCAGCAAAGGAGAAAATCGAGGAAAAAGCATATGTTTTTTGATATTTTTTTGCCCACTATTTTTTTTGTTACTGGGAAATCGATGAACTCCAATATTTTACAAGTTACATGCATAACAATGCGGCACTTTCTCAGTATAAAATTAAAAAGTGCAATACTCCAAGAGATTCCCATATGTTTTGACAGTTTCTTTGAGGCGGCTCGGTACCAACGACAGACGCCACCTATCGGGATAAAATTGCGCTTTTCCTCCCCATTAAGGTTGTGTGTTGCGAACCATGGTGTAAATAAGTGTTTCCCAATTAGTGGTACACGTACCCTAAGGGATACCTACGCGCGGTTGCGTCAGGGGGTATGCGGAACAATCTCTTAAGTAAGAGGGGTACGTAGATAAAAGTTAATGGGAACCACTGGTGTAAAACATAAGCTACTATTATTCCCGAAATTTCTACAAGAAATAAAACTCCTCGCTAACGAATTTTATCATGTTACTACTAATGCAGATCATATACCATAATTTTTATACCTTACCATTCGCCATAATTTCACCCCTAGATATTAATTAATATACAGATTTAAAAAAAAAGTATCAGCATTAAATATACTCAGCGTTCGATTTCGCTTGTCAAACAGAAAGGATAAAAGATAATTAAAACGGGAGACGTGACCAAGCAAACCGTAAAAAACGCGGTTGAAATCTCACTGGTCAAGTAAAAGCATTCCGACGGTTTGATATTGCCCAAGGGTTAATAATGGACTGCTATTCAAGGAAAAGGTAAACATTATTTGGCTTTCAATACCCGTGGGAGCTCGCTACTAGACCGTTCTCAATTGTCTACCATTGTTTGCGATAATAATTGCAACATTAAACATTATGTTTAATCGTTCTTGGTCGAGTTTTAATTGACCTTATCTTTTAACGTTGTGGCATGTTAGTTTCAGCAAACTTGAAATTACCGGATGCGTTAACAATTTTTATATTTTGTATAGTTTAGCTGGATCATTATGGTTCTGCATCGGGTGTTCTAGATCTTCGATTTTTATACCTCAACAAAAAATGCTCATTAGGCTGAACAACTTTTGCTAAGGTGTAATTTTAATATTCCTTATAGTTAAGTTGGACCATTATGGTTCTGCATCAGATGTTCCATTTTCCAGAATCAATTTTATTATACCCTAAGATACACCCACGCTTAACAGTTATAAAACAAAAAAAGTTTAATTCGAATCCGTTCAGTATTTTTGGAGATTAGCGTGTTCAAACAGACAAACAGACACACTTTTTTTACTCTATTGCTGTCTCCATCGCCCCAAATATTTTTTTTTGAAATATATGTAATGTACATACACACTTTTTTACACTTGTTTTATTATATGTAAGGATAAGGATTATTACATAATCATACTTATTAAGTACCTACGAAACAGTTTCAATTTCCCTACCTTTATGAGATCAGTTATTATATTACTGGATTTTAGTTAGGATTAGGTAACGTATGAAGGATATAAATCTGAATACTGAGCCATTTTGGCTCAGTATTAGTTGCCTCACTTTGCATGCAAGGACACGGCTTCTAAGTGTAATTATTCTAATGTATAGGTCAATCATAGTTCATAGTACAGTACGAGGAAAACATCTTGACACTTTTCCGACGGAGTGGGGATAAGTTTACACATGTACACTTGTGAGTGGCCAATAGCGCGCGCCCCTCTCCCGCCGCCGCCGCCCGCGTACCTCACCGCTACGCATAACCAAAATACGCGTTCTGCGCAATCGACACCCGATTTCAAGATGTTTGCCTCGTACTGAAATGTTGCGTGTAACTTACTATTAGCACAGTACTGCTCGAGGCCGCACTGCGCACACCGCGCTGGCGCGATGTCGCCGCAGGGACAGGCGCCGTCCCTCGCGCAGCACGCGCAGTCCTCGCCGATGCCTCCGGGACACGCGCACCCAGTCGATGACTGCGTCCATAGATCCACTTGACCTGTTTGAGAATTCCAAATTGTTCATCGAACTTTCTTAGAAAGGTCATTGGGCATTTTGTTCGGCCATTTGATTTACGGCGTACACAAATGAAATAGGGCTAGATATGTAGATATATTATGTAGACAACACTGCGAATCTCTCGAAGCGACACAGAACACTTTCGTGAACATGTAGAGGATAAACTGGAGACAACTGGCACTGACACGGAGGAGAATCCAGATTTACTGTGGAACCAACTACAAACCGCAATAACTGAGTCACTTAAGTCCATTACCAGAACCCCAGTTAACAGGCAGAACTTCATTTCGGATGAAACATGGAAGCTCATCGAACAAAGAAAAGAACTAAAGGGGACCGAATCAGTAAAAGGATCCAAAACCTGAGTCGTCGCGATAAGAATAACTACCTCGAGCGAGTATGTTCAGAAATTGAAACTCATGCCGAGAAATATCAGACAGCCGATCTGTTTAAAAAAATAAAAAGTATCACAAAGAGTTTCAAGCCCGGCTCGTGGGTAATCGATGATATAGACGGCAATCCCATACACGACTTAGCTCAAGCTGCGGAGAGATGGAAGGAGTACTGCGTCGAGCTATATCAAGACGTGTCCGGTACAAAGGAATTAACACCCACTCCGATAGTAGAAAAAGAGCCAGCTATCCTCCGATCAGAAGTAGTAAGTGCAGTCAAAAAACTAATGCCTAACAAAGCACCGGGATCTGATCACATAACAGCGGAAGCCATAAAAGCTCTCGGGTTTAGAGGAATCACGTTGTTGCATAAGATCTGCAATGCTGTATGGGAGACAGGGAAATGGCCGGAAGATTGGACAAAATCATCGATACTTCCACTTCACAAAAAGGGCTCAAGAAGAGTCTGCAGCAACTACAGGACTATCGCACTGATATCACATGCCAGCAAAGTCCTTCTGCACATTATCAACAGTCGTCTTAGAGCATACTTAGACTGGCAAATACCACAAGAACAAGCAGTCTTCGTCAGGGATAAGGGAACGAGAGAGCAAATCCTGAACCTGAGGCAAATCATCGAAAAATGCTATGAGTTCCAAACGCCGGTGCTGATGTGTTTTGTGGACTACCAAAAGGCGTTTGACTGTGTGAAGTGGAAGCAGCTCTGGCATGTCCTAAGGGAAATGGGTGTTCCAGAACATCTTATCTACATAATCCGGAATCTATACGAGATAGGTCAAGGAACCATTAAGTTGGAGAACATTCAATCCAGTTCTTTCGAATTTCGGAGAGGAGTACGTCAAGGATGCGTTATATCACCAATCCTCTTTAACATATACGGCGAATGCATAATGCGGAAAACGCTAGAGAACTGGGAGGGTGGAGTGAAGATAGGAGGTGTCAACATTTCTAATCTCCGATACGCTGATGACACTACACTATTTGCTTCTTCCGAAATAGAAATGGTGGAGTTACTAAACCGCCTTAAATCGGTCAGTGAAGAGTTTGGCCTAACTATTAATAAAAACAAGACCAAGATGATGCTAGTGGACCGCTTTAACAAAATTCCGCAATCTGGGGCACTGAATGACTATGAAACGGTAGAGCAATTTGTCTATCTGGGGTCCCTGATCACCAATAAAGGAAATAGTGAACCAGAGATACGACGGAGAATTGGAATGGCCAAAGCGGCAATGACCCAGCTCAGCAGGATATGGAAAGACAGCAACATCCGAAGAAGAACTAAAGTTCAAGTTGTACGAACTCTGGTTCTGCCCATATTCCTATATGGATCCAAAACTTGGACTATAAAAGCCGCAGACAGACAGAGAATAGATGCCTTCGAAATGTGGTGCTGGCGCCGTCTTCTCCGAATCCCGTGGACAGCACGAAGAACCAATGAATCTGTCCTGAAACAATTGAAGCTCGAGAATCAAAACCGCCTTTCCTCTATCTGCCTGCAACGAATCCTATGCTATTTTGGCCACATCGCGCGTAGAGATACCGATAACATAGAACGGCTCATCGTAACAGGCAAGATAGAAGGAAAAAGACCGAGAGGCAGAAGCCCACAACGTTGGTCAGACCAGGGTGTCCAAAAATCTGGATATGCCAGTGAACGTCGCTTTGCATCAAGCCGAGGACCGCAACAGATGGAAACACCTAGTGAGAGACGTCCTTGCACGGAATCACGATCCTCAACCATGGGGGAACGACTGAGGAGGAGGATGTAGATAAATGTATCTGTTACTCAGTAGTATGGGTCGCATTCTTGCAGGCCATTAAATAAATTAATACCATACAAACATTTATTGTGCTTGAACCACACATTTTCACGATGCTGAAAGTAAAAACTTCTGTTTTATTAACAAAAGTTTAATAACATTAAACAAATACTCGCACACATACTGTAAAATAACTTTTCTCCAGGTCGGTAAATAAAAAAAATATACGTATCTTGAAAAGTGGGATTGAATTCTTCAATTTAAAACTGGTTAGGTTTCTGTACGCGAACTTTCATCAACGAGGTCAAATATTATGCCCAATGACCTTTATAGTTTACATTAATAATTCTGTCTATGTGCACACAAACTAAAAAAAGCATAATTGCCCTGGTTCCGTAAAACCGTAGTAATAAGTATTCATAAGCCATAGTTAGGTTTATCAGATGTCCATATAGAAAACAAACCTTAGAAATTAAGCTTTTTTTTGGTAAGTAACTAGAATATTTTCAGTAAAATACATTCTGAGTTGCTACGGGTGAGTCGATTTTTTCTAATATTTTTTCATAATTTATTCATCTTAATTTAAAAATAGCATTGTGAATGCAAAAATCTAAAAGTTTAATATACCTTATCAACTAATTTTACAATAAATAATCAATTTAAAAAATAAATTATCAAGAACTAAAACTTTAAAAACGCCTACTTGAAACGAAGTACTTGAAATAATAAATTTTTCAAGTACGTCGCACCGGGAGGGCGCTTTAGAAAAAAGTCAGGCCTTTTTAGTAGAAATCAGACTTTTTGTCAGGATTTTTAGATATATTATCTGGTAACCCTAGCAGTAGTAGTCTCTCAAATTCTGTGGTTTCGATTAAACAGCTAAATAGCTTCCGATGCAACGCGAATAATTATAAGAACCTGGTATAAAAGATAAAAGGATAATAGACATCAAACGGTAACCGGGTGGTACATTGGGAATAGGATGCCTACTAAGATAGTTTTCAGCAGTGCGACCGTGCGTGCGACTAAAACCCGCTGACTAGACCTCGTAAAAGCTAATACGGGACCAAATGTGTATAAAACGTGCCAGGCTGTGAAAACCTTTATTATAAAACTATTAATATATCTATGTGTAAGTGAATATATTAATTTCGATGACAACACTGCAAAACGTTTAGTAGCACCGACCCAAATGTACTTATTTTTTTGATAGTATTATATGTGCTTACTTAATTGCTTAAAAATAAAATTGTGATTGACTTTTCAACTGACTTCAAAAAAGGAGGAGGTTATCAAGTCGACGGTATTTTTTTATGTAAGTATGTTTTTTTATAATATGTGATACATGATAGTATCATGAAATAAAAAGCTCATAAAAAGCGAACATTGATCTAGAGGAAGTAAGATTCAGGATCCCAATAAGGTACACTTCCACCTACCTCCTGATTTATCACCTACGCAGTGAGGCAATGACAAAAATTTCGTTAAGACACATCGAAAAGCTCTATAAAATGAAAGCAAAATAAAAATAAAAAAGTAAGTAAAATAAGGACTGATCGTCGTGGAGATCCTTGAGGGAGGCCTATACCCAGCAGTGGGTGATGATAATGATGTAGTAAATAAAAAGGATATCATTGGCGAACTTAGATATAAAGCTTGGACGAATCAACCACTGGACACGTAACGTAAGAAAAATGTATGAAATTACGTTCAACCAATTTTTGCGGGGCGAGGGGGGATTACACTTGTCAAATAATGACAATGTTATAGGGTGATTTAGCCGGTTTTCGGCCATGATTGCCGGCCAAATATTATGGATTGTGAAACTCGTACATTAATTCTCGGCCAGGTCGCCGAAAAGCAAATGACCTCCCAGAAATGCATTTCGTCACCCAGCCATCAAATTTAAATGTATCACACCGAATACTTTACGCGTTTAAGTCAAAATAACAGTACTAAAACTAATTTACCATATTCACACTCAATTGCAAGAAGCTTCACTTTATATCTTCTTTAGCTAATGCCATTTTATCGCTAATAATGATTTCATTAGTTTGTTAGGCTAAAAACTTATCCTTTAACTAATGAGAGCCTTAAACATTGTTGCCAATAATAAAGTTAAAAAATGAATGGGATGACCGAATGGTTGAGTTTTGTTTTGAAAAGTATTCGAAGTTTGTATATAAAATGGTCAAAAAAACGCGTTTGACAGATAGTATGGTTTGACAACTTATTTACCTAACCTTTGAATAAAAACTCAATATTTAAAACTGAATGTTTTTTTTTATTTCTTAGTATACCTACATATAAGAGAAAAATCAACATCTACATACTAGGAGAATATTGTCACGATATTGTGTTTACAAGGGCTGATCGCACAGATGTGTCATTTTGATGTGATGTACTAGGGGCAGTAGAACTGTCTTTGTTCGCCAAATCAGCTAGTCCCATCTGGAAGGACCCTGTCGCGAAGAACCGCAAAGCGATCAGAAGCTGGATAAGACCACAAACGGCCTTACTCCTCAGGGTTTGTGGCTCCAGATTGAGGCGGTCTCGAAGCAGCAGCGCTGCCACCTTTGAAATTCGGGAGCGCAGCCGGAATTTTTCTCCGTCATGTTTTTCGAATAAATTTATTGGTGGCGACAAGGAACATCTGGATCCGATAATGACGATAGGCTGGTTGGTCAACGACGTATTTAGCGAAAATACAAAGTAAACACGATGTGAAATTGGTTTAATGGCCCATCATCGACCCATTAAAAATTATACCTCTTTTCTTTCCTACAATACTTTAATGAAACATTAGGATTTAAAGTGGCACTGAAAAGATAAAAATCTTTCTTGCAATTGAGTGTCAGTAATAAAAATTATGTGTATCATATCAAACCGTAAACAATATTGTAACTTACCTTCCAAAAAAACTCACATGCACAATTTTTTTGCTACTTTAACGACACACCTACCGTTCAATTTTCAACCTTTCTTACCCACGATACTACCAAGGCGCACTACTGGTAGTGTCGTGGGTAATTTTTTTTCCCTTCTACACTACCGGCCCAGTAGTATCTTAGGTAAATAAATATATGCATTCCCCACGACACACTACCATTATAAACTTAATTAACTTCTTTAAATCACATTATCAAGGTACCAGGGTAGCATAGATTTAGAGGAGGTCAACATTTTTAAACATAATAAATTGTTGAAGTCCTTATCCGCGCGACCTTGAGCAAGTGAAGGAGGCCTGGTTATGTTTCCGAAATGGCCGAAAACCAAAGGGGGCCGGCAAACCGGCTAAGTCACCCTACTTTGTTTATATACCAAATTATATTTATTTTACGGAAAATAGCTACTATAATAGGTTGAAATTGTGCTTATGCGTGAAAAGAAAGATTCCTTGATTGCCCGCTATTTTTTTGCTGAACAAGACGGAGCATTTTGCCCATTTTTGTACCAATGTTTCGCCACGAGCTCTAGCATCACACTGACAACGCAATATCGTTTACTGAGGCTATCGGTCACAGTCTTGGACGAATCAACCACTGGACGCGAAATGACAGCCATATTCGCCTTTACCCCTTAGCCACTTACTGTGACCGATAGCCTCAGTAAACGATATTGCGTTGTCAGTGTGATGCTAGAGCTCGAGGCGAAACAATGGTACAAAAATGGGCAAAATGCTCCGTCTTGTTCAACTAAAAAAATAGCGGGCAATCAAGAAATCTTTCTTTTCACGCGTAAGCACAGTTTCAATTTATTATAGTAGCTATTTTTCGTAAAATAAATAAAATTTGGTAAATAAACAAAGTAGGGTGACTTAGCCGGTTTGTCGGCTCCCTTTGGTTTTCGGCCATTTCGGAAACATAACCAGGCCTCCTTCACTTGCTCAAGGTCGCGCGGATAAGGGCTTTGAAAATTTATTGTTTAAAAATGTTGACCTCCTCTAAATCTATGCTACCCTGGTACTTTGATAATGTAATTTAAAGAAGATAACTAAGTTTTTAATGGTAGTGTCGTGGGCAATGCATGGCTGGTAGTGTAGTGTAGAAGGGAAAAAAAATTACCCACGGCACTACCAGTAGTGCGCCTTGGTAGTGTCGTGGGTAAGAAGGGCGAAAATTGAACAGGGTAGGTGTGTCGTTAAAGTAGCAAAAAAATTGTGCATGTGAGTTTTTTTGGAAGGTAAGTTACAATATTGTTTACGGTTTGATACACATAATTTTATTACTGACACTCAATTGTAAAAAGATTTTTATCTTTTTAATGACACTTTAAATCCTAATGTTTCATTAAGATTATTAAGACGGGCCATCAAACCAATTTCACATCGTGTTTACTTTGTATTTTCGCTAAATACATCGTTGACAGACCAGCCTATCGTCATTATCGGATCCAGAAGATGTTACTTGTCGCCACCAATAAATTTATTCGAAAAACATGACGGAGAAATATTCCGGCTGCGCTCCTGAATTTCAAAGGAGGCAGCGCTGCTGCTTCGAGACCACCTCAATCTGGAGCCACAAACCCTGAGGTGTAAGGCCATTTGTGGTCTTATCTCTTTGCAGTTCTTCGCGACAGGGTCCTCCCAGATGGTACTAGCTGATTTGGCGAACAAAGACAGTTCTACTGCCCCTGGTACATCACATCAAAATGAAACGTCTGTGCGATCAGCCCTTGTAAACACAATATCGTGACAATATTCTCCTAGTATGTAGATGTTGATCTTTCTCTTATATGTAAAGATCAGGTCTAGTACTGTTATTTTGACTTAAACGAATAAAGTATTCGGTGTGATACATTTAAATTTGATGGCCGGGTGACTAAATGCATTTTTGGGAGGTCATTTGTTTTTCGGCCGCCTGGCCGAGAATTAATGTTCGAGTTTCACAATCCATAATATTTGGCCGGCAATTATGGCCGAAAACCGGCTAAATCACCCTTTAACATTGTCATTATTTGACAAGTGTAATCCCCCCTCGCCCCGCAAAAATTGGTTGAACGTGATTTCATACATTTTTCTTACGTTACGTGTCCAGTGGTTGATTCGTCCAAGGTCACAGTAAGTGGCTAAGGGGTAAAGGCGAATATGGCTGTCATTTCGCGTCCAGTGGTTAATTCGTCCAAGATATAAAGACAATATAAAAAAACTCACTACTCCCATCCAAGAAGATAGGCGTCCAAGTGATCTGCGCAGACGCAGCAGCGCATGCGGCGGCGATCACCAGGGCCGGCAGCGCCCGCCGCATGGTGAGCGCGGGCAGTCACCGCGCCCTTCGCCCCGCGCACCACCCGCGCCGCCTTCTCATTTGCCCCCCACCTCACTCACACAGACCATACAACAATACTATTGGCTATAATGTATGTGGTCACACCACACCGAAACACCACACCGACGCATCTTATAAGTTACGACTAACATTCACTGTTAAAAACTTTTTGGTATTTATGAAAGGACTTCACTAATTTAGGTTTGCTGAAGGCTTTTACATGATTGGTTTATAATAACCAGTCATACAAAGATTTTATTTAGTCTCACTGCACTAATTTTTTATCGATAAAAAAGAAAATCCGCAAAAATTAAGATCCCGTACCTGAAACAAAGAAATTCTTCATTAAAAAAAAATTGTTTGGTACAGAATATTTTACTGGCAGCTTTTTTAGTTTTAATAACAAGTAAAGAATTACAAGTTCAAAAACAAGTAAGTATGATGATTCGTCCATGTTATGTCTGTTAGTAAGTGAAACAAAATAAAAAAAAAGCACTTAACATTTCATGATGTAAAAGTACTTCATTTAACTTAATACAATCAGTCAGCGGTACAGAGAAGGACATAGGGTACCTTTCATCCCGAATCTTCAATGTAACCTTCAGCCACCTTGCTGGATTTTTAATTACTTACCGCCCTAGGGCTTTTCTAGCTACATTATTATCTTAGAGCGCTAATTGGTTACCTACAAGCCCCATTTGGGGGTAATAAGGACCTACTTATCGAATATGAGAGATGTAAAAGTTATGTATATAGTCGCGGTTAGATTTGTAGCTGCAGCTTGCTAATGAGTTCGATTTCATAGTAGTAGGAAGTAAAATACACTAATTTCAGTATAGAAGTAGTAGTAGTAGTAAAGTTGTATTCATCCTTTTCAGAACAGGCTAAGAACTAAGCCATACTACTAGTTCCTTAGTGTTGGATTCTAATCTTGTTTAATATAAAGGCGAAGCCAAATCACACTACAATTATTTCTTTCTGGCTCCAGCATAGGTCGCACCCACAGACCATTAAACAAATATTGCGTCACAGCGGGTCTATCGGCTAAAAACATTAGTTTATGTTAACTAATTTGACAGATGGATGTGATACATTGATACTTCATGTTTACCAAAGAAAAGTAGCAATGTACCACATCCATCTGTCAAATTACAGTTAACATGAACTTCAATGTTTTTAGCCGATAGACCCGCGGGCTGATTATCTAATTAGAAACCGCCTAGCGACCGGTCGCAGTTCACAGATGAACGTAATACATTGCTACTTTTCTTTGGGGTAAAAAAAACAAACCAAAGAAAAGTAGCAATGTATGTCAAATGCAACCGGTCGCTAAATAGTTTCTTTTTAGATAATCAGGGTGCCGCAGTCCGAGGTTGCACCTTTATCGACGACTATTTCTGTGCTGCTTGGTGCTGCTAGTTTAAGGCTTTAACATGCCTCAATCCGAGCGGGTCGATCCGTGATGGTGTGAAATCGAACGTAACTCTACTCACTTTGGGTTCAAATCAGTGCGCGTTCTAACGCGGCGGTTACGTTGAGAACTAGCGCCGAATTCTCAATTTTTACAGGTTTTTATTAAATTTCTTGGCTTTCAAGTAAGTTAAAAAAAATCTGTTCAATTAAGATTGAAGGTATTAACATCGCCGATTTTTATGTGTTGGTTTTAACATTAACGAATGTTCTGTTTCCGAGAAATTTTGCAAATAGGACCAGAAACAGGGTCCACGGAATATTTTTTTACATCAAAGGTAGTAACATTTTTACAAATGCTTTCAATTAAATCTATTGTGTATTATTCCAAGTACAATATATATTTTTTCCATGATAGCTTCACGCGCGTAATCTTTCAATAATTTGAATTGAATATTGGGATTTGACCCTTCTTAGCGCCTTAATGAGACAAAATTAACCCCATACTTGATGTGGGAAATATTTCAATAAGGAAGTAATTAAAAAAAACTCCTCTATTAATAAAAGCGGGTTTTAACCGTGTCCCCACCGCTATGCCTCACTGGTGGGTCCACAGGTAATTTTTTTTCCCTGTAGACCCACTGCACTAGATCCTATCCAATCTGGCAGTTCCCGTGGGTACACGGTTAATTACACACTAGCCGTCTTATTCAGACATGTTTCACAAAACTGGGGTGCAAGACTGTTCTAACAAAACCTGGTTTAATGCTTGTAAACCAATCATAATGCACCTTTTAATCCTTAAACGGTGGAACTAAACGTTAAACTGTCACTCTGAATACGATTTGCGCTAAAACGGCGTTAGTCCGCAGTCTAACGCCATGTTAACTTTGGCCCTAGTTTAACGAACGCACTCTGAATAAGACAGTAGAGATATTATTTTAGCCTTGTTTTAGCTTATGACATGATAAATTGATCATCAAACCAAAGAGAATGTAAAAAAACTTAGGGCGAGTTTACAATGACCTGAATTTTTTGACGCGGATGTGTGAAAGGCACAGATTAAAAATAACTGAAAGTGCTTTTATAGTTGACCCAGAGTTTAGCCTTGTTTTAGCTTATGACATGATAAATTGATCATCAAACCAAAGAGAACGTAAAAAAACTTAGGGCGAGTTTACAATGACCTGAATTTTTTGACGCGGCTGTGTGAAAGGCACAGATTAAAAATAACTGAAAGTGCTTTTATAGTTGACACAGAGTAAAAATAATTGACATTTTTTTACTGGACTTAGTAAAGATTACGTGTTGTGTCACAGAAGAATAAAGTACTTAAGGCGCTGTAGGTAGTGAAACTAGCGCCACTACTACATTTATTTTTATTACTCGTAAACCAAGTCAATATTTAAAAAAATCACAAGTAATAATCTCTTAAATTGTGTCTAGTATTTTTTGAATAACTCTTCGACAGTTATCATTCATTCTGTAAGTTTTAAAATCCATAATTGCCAAAAGTGGCCACTTTGAGCTAAAATGGATTTTAAAACTTACAGAAAGAATGAAAACTGTTGAAGAGTTATTAAAAAAATACTAGACACAATTTAAGAGATTATTACTTGTGCTTTTTTTAAATATTGACTTGGTTTACGAGTAATAAAAATAAATGTAGTGGCGGCGCCACTTTCACTACCACCGCGCCTTAAGGTATTTGTGGTTGTGTATACTCAAACGCTTGTTTACTCATAAACTTCTTTGTAAAAAAATTTTTGAAAGGTCAAAGGCAAGAAGCTTATACCTCCCTCCAATGGAGATTGCACGGCCATATGTCGTAGTGAAGATTGAAAAAAGCTCCTTTAGTGACGTGACGGCTTATTGCAACCTCTTTCTTTAGTGTTACAATACGTGTTCGTTGTTCGTCGTTCGTTCGTTCGTGAGAAACGAAAACGTATTGTAAAACGAAAAGAAAGAGATAGCAATACGCCGCGACGTCACTAAAGAGTCTTTTTCAATCTTCAGTATGATACTAGGCGTGAAAACTCCATTGTGGGTTTAAGCTTCTTGGTCAAAGGACTCAATCGAATACAGGCAGACAACCTGAGAAACACTCCTAACTGTAGTGTAATATAGTGAACTATTGGGAACTTTTCAGTCATGCCTAAACAATATTATCTAAAGAAAACAAAATATTTGAAAACGACATTTTAATAACACAGCCGCCACATTGTTTAGGCAAACAAAAAATTTAATGTCTAAAAATTAACAATAATAACAGCAACTATTGTCCTGAGGCACCACAGCGCGCGAGTACACACAGTCCTGGTACTGGCACTCAGGGCAGGACACACTCGCGTGGCAGTGCGGCTGGTAGCGCAGGGGGCCGTGCTGCATCGTACAGCAGCTCGGCGACGGGTGCTTTTTTCTCTCAAAATGATAGCAACAGTTACCCTGCGCAAAAAAAACGTTGCAACAAAAAAAAACAAAAGCGCTAAATCTAATTTTGGAACAAAATAGCTCGAAGAATCTCGTTATTTGCATAAGCAGATAAGTTTCCTTGATTCTCGTAAATGAATTAACTTTTAGGTAAAAAAACAGTCAAAATCTCAGAGAAAATTCCCATCTGCAAAGTTTGGTGTTCCGTGTAATAAACACGCTTTCTGTTAATTACGAAGCTTCAAATGGGGGAGCGATGCGAACTTTAAATTTCCGCTGGTATCAGCAATCTCCATATTGTTTTGGGGGAGATCTAGAGATTTCGCAGCTTGCGAAGAACGGACGCCCATTCGGAAAATGGAACGTCACGATGCTTCAGTTGATTGATTTATGGCGATTACAGTTCCGATAACAGTTCGTCACGAAGCGGGATTTAAGTTCAATTAAAACACGCAGATTATGTCCAATCAATTTGAGGGTCCTCGTGATAGAGTAGTAAGTACACATAGTCGGGGTAGGTCGGTTTACTGTGCGAAAAAATATTACTTTTCTAGAGGTATTTTACTATCCTGCCTTTGGTTCAATTTTCATGTCACAAATGCAGCTTTTGGACCCTCACGCGTTGTTCGGCAGATTCGCGATACGGCAGTATTTTGGCGGAAATAGTACAGTCAATCAAAACTTATTATGTAAATTTCTGTTTTTCCATTCCGATCAACTAAACTGAACAACTATTTTACTTCTCAACAACTTCTCGGGGAGTCGAATGATTAGTATTAGTATTATTCGAAGTCGCTATATGAAATGTATAAATTGACAAGTGACATATTGAAAATATTTATAGAAGTTAACCTTCTCTAGATTTATGTGACCCTGGTACTTTTTCTTGATCTGCGGGGGTTATCTCCTATAAATTAGTATCCCCACCATGTATAATGTCACCACACCCTACTAAAAAAACACCACAACATTTTAGTTTTGATTCCGAGTGTACTCCGTCCAAACACGATTCTGCCGTAACGGGAATCTGCCGAAAAACACCTTACGCCTTTTGGAACTCATGGAGCAAAGTATTATACTTATTTATTAAATAAAACAGTGTGGTAGAAGCCGTTAGTCCAGTGAAAAAAAAAAACCGCGAACCCACGGATTATGGAGACCAATCACGAGGAGCGTATTTGAGCTCCCGTCGTAAATAAATCCCTATCTGAACCCTCCTTGCGTTCACCGAATAAACATTGCGGTTGAGGCAGCGACGCGCCGATGTTAAAAACATACCAACCAACCGGCCGCCAAATAACGTCTAATCTTACGTAATTTGTTCGCAAACGAGTGGCGAGATTCAATTAAAATTCTAATTCGGTGGATAACTCGATTCTCGCGCACTTTAACTTGGAATTTGTGACTATAGTTAGTGTTAGAGAGACATTTCAAAGATAATCTTTTTGAAAAGGTACCTATGGCTATTAAAGGAGAATTTTATTTTTACAAATGCCACCTTACATATTGGCGTGTTTGTTGTAAAACGCGGTTTTTTTTGAAACAATAATCTGAAATTGTAAATACGATTTGTAGATTTGAACATAATTTTCTATAGTAGAATTTGCGCATTTCCAATGTGAGGTTGGACCAATAACCACCTGAGAAAGTTAATAAAAACCGATTTTAAATTTTCAGTTCGAATTGGGATCATATTTTAGTTGAGAATTGGCTTCGTAATGAAATTGAATTTTTCCTAGCCACCAACGAGGACGATTATTCGGGTTATTGCTTTTGTTTTCAAATATATTTGCGTGGGAATCCAATTTAGGTGCCAATACTTGGGTTAGACCTAGATTTGTATGTCGCTAGCTGACTATCGTTGAAAGCTCTTTTCATTCGTGTATATCGTTGATAGCTCTTGACATCATTATTACCAATTTCGCCATGAATATTATATTATTGATAGTTAAACTAACTATAAGATACCCGTTCGTCTTCAGAGTGATATCTCTGCTCCACGTGGTCGGCATTAGCCTGAAACGTAGACATCACAAAAGGCTTTCGTCGCTCTCGCACACCGACCGCTACTTCACAAGCACGCCTCATCAACAACGTAGGTTGGTTAATCTGCAACAATTAACAACAATAAATAAAATAAAATGTTCAACTAAAACAAAACGCATCTAACTAGATGAAAAGACCTCAGTATTTAGAGTGATTTTTTCACAACGCACCCATTACACATACGTCATCACTCGCTAACACCTCAACAGGGGAACTGCTAAATTTGGGACTCAATATTTGCTGTGTAAAAATATTACCCGAATCAAATAAAACGTTATAAACGTTTCACTGATTTCGAAACAGCCGTACTGTAAACACTCCTAAAAGTTTAGAGATATGTAATTATACAGCGGCCCTCTACCTGAAAATTATCCAAGTCTCAGATTGCTCCGACCCTTCTTAAAACATCACAAAATCCGCTTACGTAGGGCGAATCCAGCTTATTGCGAGACCTTCATTTTTCAACGCATAATGTCTGAGATGTTGAAACATTTGTCTCTTTCTACCTACGCCCTCCTCCCGGATCCGTACAACACGGCAGAGATTATCAATCATCTAAAATGTCTTCAAGGGATACTTCAATAGGTTTCTTTTTGAGTAGACGAGATCCAAGAGGGGTTTTCTCTTCACGTGGAACTTTTGCAGGGTCAGCTTTTTTCACATGAGTAGTGCAAACAGCACATTCTATTGCCACATCCTGAGGATGCCTGACGAGGAAATTTGTGGTGCCCAATAGCTTCGAGTGTTCCTGGTCCTGCATCCCATTGCGTTTGAAAGCAGATACTGGCAGTTTTTTCACCTGCAACCGACCAGACAATATTTCTATAAGACCAATATCACTCGTCAGACATGAATTCTCGATAAAAAAATATCATCAGAGTTAGTATGTCGAGAGAATATCATTAATGATAGGGTTGCGTTAGCCATTGCGTCCTATATTTTATCTCCAGGCAGATGTATGAAAAATCAGTTTTTATAAATCTATTTACAGGTAAGCGCTCACTTTTTAGATTTTAATACGGGAAGTTTCTTCATGGGTTTCACAGCAATTTTAATGGGACAGTTGCTCCATATCGCATCGCGCCATGACTTGCGAATATGTGAGACACCACCGCTTTCATTAAACTGTTGATCTTGCAGTCCATTCCGCTTAAGTGCAGAAGATGGCAATGGATTTACCTGGTGGGCATTTATTTAGCTATTTTGCAAATTTTCAACATTTCAATTTATCTTTTTTCCTTTTCACCGGTAATACTTCCATTGTAATTCTGGGATATATTCTCTGTAAGGGTTGCACTGCTGTGTGTACGCAACACCCACGCGAGCTTTGTCCCGCACACAGATATTTGATAGCCCCTCTATAGCCATGTGTTTGATCTTGTATGCCATTTCTTTTATACGCGCTCATCGGAAGTCGACCGTGGCGGGTAGGAACGTACTGTTCCTGAAACTAAAAACCACGGATTAAAATAATGTTTTTGGTTTCAGGAACATTGTGTTTTATAACGCTGGCATGCAATTTCAGTCACCCCATTTTTAGTATATACCTACCTAAAGATTTTCTAACGAGGGATAATAATAATAGTTTAGCTTACAAGAAATAAAAAAAAACTTACGACACGTCCATCTTCATAACGGTAACATGGCATAACATATTTAGTTTTGATAGGCCTGCAGCATGTTGGGCAGTGGTCTGGTGAATGTGATCGTGACGAGGTCTTCTGGGGGGCTTGGCGTAACTTCTGCTGGCGGGGGGGATAACAGCACCTTTCGGAACCGTCTTCGAAATGATCGTGATGTTCGCAGCAGACAGGAGGACTTCGTGGCTTAGGTTTTTTCGCGCAACAGTACATTATCTGTGGTTTTTCGCAACCAGGCAGGCATGGATAGCAAACTGGCAGTTCCTCACAGCCTTTGGTCGGCACACACGGTGATAACAATATTGGCGTCACCGCATACTCTCCGTAGTCCTCTGTATAACAGCAGGCCATGTTTTAATTTTTATTTTTATTGAAATTTTATTACACAATTTTATGTTTTATTTTCACTTAAAATTTTGTTATGTTTTATTCAAATTTTTATTTTGTTTTGTCAACTGACAATTTTGAATGGAATTCTTTTTGTATTTTTTCTTCTCGAAACCTCCTTGTCAAAAGTTTGTTTATGCCAGCATGAACTGATCACACACAGAGCAAAAACTTACTTAATTTTGCGATAGTTGCAGTATTGCTGCAAAATTTATCTCTACAAGACACTGACCTCTATATTATTTATCACACAGAAAAAAAAATCAGGTCAATGCTTCAAGATCTTCTAAAATGAAACCTTGAAAAAAATTTGAACTAGTCAGTCTTAAAAAACTTCGTAGTTTTTTTATACTTCTCACTACATAATTTTGGTACGTCACCATCTATTTGCTATACCCCTTAAACCTTTGGATTTTGAACGGTAGGTTCAAAATCCAAGAGCAAAGCTTTCGAAAGCATTCGCAAACATTTGCAGGCGCCTCCTTGTCGCTATCGACTTGAAAATGCAATTTCCCCAATGCAAATCGAACGCTTAGATAGACTTAATACTGTAGGTACGTTTTGAGATTCCGTTTTAAATCTTTCTATTAGAATTAAGCCTACTGCATCACATCTCGTTCACAAGTTTCACAACTCACGCATAAATAGCATAAATAATATTTTTTGACTCAGGTCTCTTTTTTCGTCCATAAACTAAACTTATTTTGTGTCGTAACTATATGAGATGACTATATGAAATAGCGAATAAATATCTTTTAATATCTTCAATAGGGAATATGCATAAGTCACCGATTTTGATAAAATTGAGCTTGATCGCTTCGGACACGTATAAAAACATGATGGAACAAGAAAATAAAAAATTATAATGTATTATTTTAGTTTTATCACACGATGAAATCAGGGAAAAATAACGATTTTTTGTTTTCACTTTCGAATATAATGAACTTAACAGTCAGATAGAATTTCGAATAAGAAATAATTTTTTGTATGACACATATGTACTTAAACGCAAATTTTCGGCGGTTGGTGCTGCGTGCTAACTTCAAGTAACTATATCACGAGAAAAAAACCCAAGAAAAAAGTTTTAATATTACAGTTGACTTTCTCACGCATAATACTTTTGATTTTGATAAAAAAAAAATTTGATGCATATTCCCTATTGCCTAAAGTTTGATTGAAGTGATGGTTCACATTTGGATTTATTTTTGTATGTCATCTTTTAAATCTTTGGCAGCTTATTGTAGCACAATACAATATGTGTACAATCTTCGAGCAACAAAGGCTTCGTGTTTGTCACGTTGTAGAAGCCCGTCTGTGTACAATCAATTAATATCTTATACCTTTAAACGAGAAATTCTTGTATACAGTGGAGAGGTCAATGCGACAATTAATTAAATTTCGTATATCTAGTAACGCTCCCAGTCTGCCTGTAAAATATCAATGAAAAATATCCAGTAGTTTAGTCACAAGAGATTTTTTTTCGTTTTTAACATTTTCTACATGCTGTATCTATTACTAAGCTATTGCCGACAAGTTAAAAACCCCTACATCAGTATAAATTAACACAATGTTGCCAAATTGTACCTTATGCTCAAGCCGTAAAAGTCATTTTTAATTGCGTGTCATCTAAAAATGTGCGAAAGAGACAAAATCTACTTCTAACAAACAATAAAGTTGACAACGTTTCGAAATCTTTTACCTGTGTAAAAATGAGTATTTATTATTATTAAATTACTTACGAAAACAGGAGACTACACGTAATTTTTCCTTTTCCAAAATTTTATTTTGATGAAATTTTCAAACAAACACTTTTTTACGTGCCTAAGTCCTACACCTTGTCTACACGTTTACCTACAGTGGTGTTTCTTCAAAGTTTTATGGAAATTGAAATAAATGCACTTCAAACCAACCTGTATTTTATTAAACAGATTCAAACGTTAACAAAATCGATTTTAATTTCGCAATTCAAAAAAATGATTCGCTGAAAACTTCGGTTTTAGTAGTATCATGAATTCCACTTAGGGATTGTTACATTACGCCAGCAATTACAAATCCGTCAGAATAATTGATATTATTTTCGAATAAGTTAATATTATTTTAAAATAACCTAAAATACTCGATTCAATTCAAAACATAAAGCACAAGCGGAAAATATGTTGACACTTGACAGCGACAGTTTTTTTGTGAATGCTCGTTGTCCGGTTTTTTATTTTTCATAGCAGCAGATATGACAATATGTGTTCTCTAAGTGCTAGTAGTGGAGAAAATTCATTCAACTCTGGTATAATGTTTTCACTATTATACTATAATTTTTAGTCTGTGACTTTTTAATATTTTATTTTTTTTCTGTTACTTTTTGTACAACACAACCAAGAAGCTTTTAAGCTTCTTGAACTCAACACAAAAACGCCCAAAGAGCATGTCGATGATGTCTTGACGTCTCATTGACGGAGTCTTATTAAAATCTGATATAATACGAATAAGTATTACTTCTACTATGCCTTATTATAATTTCACAGTTTTCGAGTACACCGACATGATTTTAGTTTATGGACAATGTCGCTGCTTTAGCTCTACGACATACCGAGAGAGATATTATGGTAACACTTGTGATTGTCCGCTGTCCAAAGGATACAAGAAATATTCAATTTGTGACTAGGTATTCAGTGGACAGAATAACTTTAAATCAGTGATTTAGGATTCAAATTTAGGATAGCCGTATTCAAATCAAAATAAAAAGTCACCGTAAAAAGCAAAAAAATAATAATTTATTGCCATGGTTTTGAAAAATATCAAATCTCAGCAATGAAAATTGCCGTATGGACAGCGTTGTTACATGATGCAGTAGCTCGAGTCGCTGCCGTAGATATCAAGAAAAACACTGTTTTAATTCAGCATTAAATGGCGCCAAAAGTTCATTTCGCGGCTTGTCACCTGTCAATACTATTCTGTGATCTAACACCGCGCTGTTGCCGCTCTTACCATATGTAAGTAACCAATATTTACAAAGGGTGTTTAATTTCGTACTTGTTTTTGTGGTATTTAGTTTGTTCGAAAAAAATTTTTTTTTTATTTCGCTCCTAGGAATTATTTGATAGTTTCAAAATACTTCTATGAACTAGTGTCTACAGTGTTATCATTTATTGTTGCATTGTCATATCCACGTTGTATATATAAATTAATTTCTGTGATCTCGGAAACGGCTCTAACGATTTCGTTGAAATTTGGTATATGGGGGTTTTCGGGGGTAAACAATCGATCTAGATTGGTCTTACGTTTGGGAAAATGCGCGTTTTTGCGTTTCCATGCGTTTTTCTTTCGACGCAGAATATGGTCGCTAATTTTGTCCGCGGCTGGCCAATGTCCGTTTGGTTCAGCGGATTAGGACGTGGACCACAAGAAACGAGTGTTCAGAGTTCGAATCCCGCTCGGTGACTTAGGTACTTTTTTATGTTCAAGTTTAACTATATATATTTTTTATTGTTTTTAGACAAGTTTAAAAAAATGTAGTTAATGTTGCTTTCGAGTTTTTATTTTATTGAGACTTATGAAGCAATAGTGCAAAACGAAAATTTATGGATACAAATTTTAAATACAGTTTTTCGGGAACGTTTTGTGACGCCATCTCTCGGATGATGCCATAAAAACTAACTACTACGCCCCGCGGAATAATTATGTATTAACTACATCTTATTCCATAGCTATGTAATAAGAGAAATTGATAATAGATGGCGTTACTCTGTGACAAGACAAGTAATGTGAGGTTGAGATTACGAATATCGAAAAACAATACATTGCTCTGATCCCAAAGGAAGTAGCTAAAGCACTTTTTTATCATCTAAACGTGGTGTTTAGGTGATAAAAAAGTGCTTCATATTACAATAAATACTAATAACCTAGCTTGCTCGGTTCACCCAAGTACTTTCCATAATTAGGGCATAATCAAACTATATTGAAAAGTAGAATACCGACGTTAATTTAGAACCTATATGAGGTGACACAAAAGAAAAAATACAAAACAATTGATGGTAAAATACAGCTATTAAATTTTCTCTTCAAACACCACCATACGCTTTTCAAATTGTTTCACAGTTCGGTATTTACGTGAGCCAGCTATGAAATGCATTGAGTGCGTTTTGTTTGTATTGGTAAAATCTCGGAAGCAAACATTTTGCTGTACAGTTTGCTCTCAACTCTCAAATGCTCGAATAGCACTTTGCACTATGTTGAAAGATTCTTTAGTGGATAGAACAAATCCTTTTGTGCTTAGACTTGAGTAGGTGTTATTACTGTCGAAGTTAATGCACATTTGTATTCTGCAGGCAGTGTTTATAAGATCACACACGTTATATAAATAAATGATGATGCTTAACACTAAACCATCCTAAATATCGGAAACATTAGAGGGACTTTATAATTCATACTGGTTGGTGGATAGATGCGACCACTGAATCGCAAACGGACCGCACGTGGACAATCAACAAAATGATGAGTATCATTGATGAACGGATTGCGCGTTTCGGTGATTCTTGTTGAGGTAATTATTAATTCACAAGCCCGTTTGTGACATGTAATTGCCAATCAGAATCAGTTTATGCGGTGAAAAATAGAACATTCAAATTAAAGTATAGTTTAATAGAATAAACTAGACTCCGATATTTCGGCGTCTCAATAATATCGGAGTCTCAAAAATAAACAGGTACATGGTGTAAATCCCGACATAGTTTATTCTATTAACGTCAATAACCATGGAAATTTAAAACAATATAAAGTATAGTTTATTTTTTGTAGAAATTCAGGACAAGTTTCATTGGTCTCTTTCTCGTTAATTGGAACCCTATTGAATCTTTAAAACAGACTAGTGTGTTCCTGGTGGCACTATCTTTTTATATTACAGAATAAATAATATTCTTAAAAATTAAACGGATACCAAGCTATTTGAAAATCAATATTTCCAATATCAATAAGTGGAATTTTCAGTAGAGCACATGTCATAACATTTTATTACGAGTGTCATATTCCTACGTTTAAGACTCGATAAAGATGGCAATACTAGCCCAATACTATCTCTTGAAAAAGGCGATTTTTTCCAAGCGACTTAACCCTTTCACAAGATCCTTTGCGGGTACACTCGATACCCTTGTGTAAGATTTCCACTTTGCGACACTCGAATAGAGCGAGATAAATATCTTTATTTATATAATCCTGTGTGTTAGCGACTGAATAAAGGACCGGTTTTATATGAGACAACTGAAATTATTACGGGGTAAAGTACATTCTTGTTATGTAAATGTGTGTATTATTATTGTGGCGAGAAAGTGCAGTGTTTTCGTAGTTGTCTGTGGGGGCCAAAGTTTTGTCTTGTATTTTATAAACTGAGGACTATAGCATGAAAGTTCTAGACTGCACTTCCTACGTCCTTTATGGCAGCACGCGAATTTATTACTCAGAGTATTATTCTGGAAAATGACGTTCCAAGTTCTTTATTTCAACCTACGCTGCCTTACTCACAATGTTTAACTAAACGAAGTCGGATATCTTAACTAAGACAAATTGTATAAAAGGGATTTTAAGTAAAATTAAAACCTATACTTACAGGGTGAATCAAAGTCATTACTATTGACAACATTGAAAATATACTACAAATTGTGGTAATCCTAGCAGATAATGGCGGAAAAAAACATATTCAACTATTATATGCACTAAATTAAGTCTTTAATTCACTAATTTCACCTAGATAAATGCAATATTTTTTTTTCTGTGGCAAAAACGCTCTAAGATGACTGATGACGTCAAATGCCAGTAAATAAATATGGCTTCAGGCGTTTGACACGACCATAGACTTATGATCCGCGATTGATGGCTGTCAAATGGCTAAGGATATTAGAATGTTTACAGGCTTGTGACGTCAACAAGTCACGTCTCCAGCACATGAGTAAAAAGAAAGGAACAGAGACAAAGCTTCCTAAGAACGTGAAATTCAAACTTACAACGAACAAAACAAATGATGCCCTATACTATGATTGTCCACTGGCTGGCTGTCAAAACAGGTTTTTTCCTTGTACCTGACAAGCGGCCAGTGGACACGCACACATGCCCCGCGTGCTTGTAGTGGTGCATCCGATTCATAAAGTTAATATACCTACGGAATAGAGGAACAAACATGAGCTGTCAATCGAAACCGAAATTGATTTACATTTGTGTGTGTATTTTTTTTATGTATAAGTCTCAGTGATGTAATCTTGTCACTATTGATATAAATATCGATATCGATAGTATTAATTAACAGCCATAGATCGCTTGCTCAGCCCTTTGTTACACTATTCCGCTAGGTAATATTAACTTTATGATCCGATTTGCGCGGTTGTATGAAGCTTTGTCTCTGGTCCTACGTAGTAGTAATTATTTCCTCTGTGTCTCCAGCGCCATAGCGTTTTTGGCGCGCTTTTAAAATTTTAAACTTTAACATTGATTTTTTAATGAAATACCTGAAATACATTGATTTTTCCTGAAATATCAATGTGGTGCGCCTATTACGTAATAAGGAATAATTTAAAAAGGTTTTCCAAAATTAGTCAAATAGTATATTAAAATAAGAATCGAACCGCGATATTTATAACTTTACAATGAAGAAGTCATTACCTACTTCGATATAACCCTATAGTTTAGAAAAATAAGAGATGAGAAATTGAGAACGATATACTATTTAAAGCTTTATGCAATATTTGCCTTAGTTCATCAATTTTAAACTCCTTTTCTATTACTACCTAGTTTTTTTTATTTTTGCGTGGAAGTACCAAATTCTGATTAGCAAGTGTTCTTTTGCAATAAAAATTACTTATTTGTAATAAGTTTAATGTTATGAAAACCCCACCTGGTATCATTCTCTTAAGGTGGCAACCCTTAACTTTGATCTAATTTCCCTACTCCAGCACAAAAACCTTATCAAAAGTTAGGGTGCAAAAATCACTAAATTATGCACATGACTAATATTTTAACAAAGAGCCAGATATAAAAGTGGTTCCATTATTCATTTGCGTAAATATCCCGTCACCTCAACGAGTTCCGCAGAAATCGGGTTGTATGAGGGTGTATTTATTTATTTATGAAGGTACTTTTGTCAAAGAATGGCTCGGTTCACCCCGGTGATTTATGAACCATCCCACAAAGAGGGTACATATATGCCTATTTATTGAGAAGTGATAAATTCCTCCACTTGTATTCCGACATAAAAAGTGTCGAATACTCCGGTTTCCAGTTTCATAAAAAATATCCAATGTTTCTTGTTATTCAGTATTGATAAATTGAAAACTCTTTGGTAAGTTCGGGAAGGTAGCATCCATTTTTTTCACCACTTCAAAATGTGTTGGCGGGTTTCCAAGAGATTTTTTGTTTGAAAATGATATCACACCAGCGTTAACGGTAAGTGGTTGCTGTAACATGTTGTATATTCTTAAATCTAGGGGTTGTCTAGAGAAAGACAACCTCCATATATACCATTTTTAGGGTTCCGTGCCCAAAGGGTAAAAACGGGACCCTAATACTAAGCCTCCGCTGTCCGTCTGTCTGTCTGTCTGTCACCAGGCTGTATCTCATGAACCGTGATAGCTAGACAGTTGAAATTTTCACAGATGATGTATTTTTGTTGCCGCTATAACAACAAATACTAAAAACAGAATAAAATAAATATTTAAGGGGGCTCCCATACACGTCGTGATTTTTTTGCCGTTTTTTGCTCGATATTGATGAAGACTACAGGTAGACAGTTGAAATTTTCACAGATCTTGTATTTCTATTGCTGCTATAACAAAATATGCTAAAAATATAATAAAATAAGTATTTAAGGGGGTCTCCCATACAACAAATGTGATTTTTTGTTGTTTTTTTGGTACGGAACCCTTCGTGCGCGAGTCCGACTCGCACTTGGCTGGTTTTTTTTATAATAATAAATGAGCTTACTGATGGGGCTAATGGCTGAATGGGCCAAACTTTTAAACTAGATTAAGGAAGGCCTTCAGTGTTCCCTATTCAAAGGCAAATAAATTAATTTATAATTTTTACTTTTAGCCACATTTAACCCCTTAAGGCTAAGAAGAGACCGAAAATTAAAAAGTGTCAGATCTGGGTGTTTATGTTATTAATCATTGATTCTGATTTTTCACAACACGTGTATCCTACACCGGAAGTGGTAGCCTCTGAAGTTTTTATTTAGTAAGTTGTTAATAGAAACGGCTTTTAATAAAAAATATTACGTCAAATTTTTAAGATCCATAACCTAGTATTTTTAGAAGATCGGCTGCTCTACGAAGAAGTCAAGTAACTCAATTTCCAAAAAAAAAATTAATTATTTTTCTGTTTAAGCAAAGCAATCACATATATACAATTTTTTATTTTATTAAAATTTAGTTTAATTCGGAAAATATAGCCAATTATTTGAATCAAGTATCTTTTTCCGTTCGCAAAATCTACGCTAAAACAAAGTATGTTTCCCGTTTCTTACTTAAAAACAAGCAAGTCTTTTCAAGATACTTGTTTTTAAAATAGATTAGCAGATACTCGATTCATATTTAAGTATACATTTTATAGTGGAAAGTAAAATATTATATGGCTCTATGCTAAGCTGAAAACAAGTATCTACAGGGATACTTATTTCCAACCATAGAAGTAAATTTCATTATTTGTACCGTAGAGTTTTAGGTAATATTTGTGCTTAATAGATTATTACAAGAAAATCGATAAAATCCTACAAGTATTCATATTTAAACCAAAAAAACTATCCATAATTTCGTCCCTTATTTTGCCATAAGTATTTTCTTATTTGTATTGGAAAGTATTTGTGCCAAACTTTAAATTAATCGACTAATAAAAGTAAATGAACATTTTTTCAATAAAAACATTTTTAAGCTCTCCCGTAAAATTTGTCTGGAATGAGATACTTGGATTTGGTTTAGAGCAGCCGAGGTATCATTACATTCTCTCATAGTCATTCGTAGAAATAGATAGAAAATGTGTCCAAAACGGCCACTTTTAGCAGTTTTGCCATCTACTTCTATAGAAATTACTACGAGGGAATGTAATGATGCCTTCTAAAAATACTAGAATGGATCTTAAAAATCGACGTAAAGTTTTATTAAAATTATGTGTTATGATTACAATATTTAAAAAAATACCGCAGCGCTACTTTCAGTCTTTGTACCGTCGTCATAAGCTGTTTTCTTCAGAATCGAAGCAATGAATGTGATATGGCCCAGTAGATATATACTTAGTTAATTACACACTAAACAAGTTTGGTAAACGGTTGAACAAAAAATCGATAGATCACCACCAATGACATGCGGTCTCGACATTTTGTGTCAATTAGTGCTCTAAATAGAGGCAGGTGGCGAACTATCCCACGCTTGCAAGAACCTCAGTACACTTAATGAATTTTTGGGTTTTTTGGGTCGCAAATCTATCAGCTGCTTCTAGCTGATACTTTTACGCCCTATTTGTTACATACAGGCAACTTTTCTAAAGAAAGATGTTTGTGAAAAGTTAGGCAATAAAAATCAGTGACAGTCATTTGGGTTTTTTTATATTTGCGCTAGCTACTTGGCTAACGAGCAACTCAACGTGTAAGAAAGTAAAATAAAAGTTGGATTTTTCGCTCTATCGTAGCTTCTTTCATAAATAAAAAACCCTCATTGTAAGTATATGTATTTCTGTGTACAAACACTGGAATAAAACAAGAAAAGTTTTGACCTAGTAGAAGGTAAAACAAGATTTAAAAAACTAGAGAAACGTCCCATTAGGTTTTCTCTATTTCACACCACTTTTACACAAAGCCCGAGAATCAAACTTGCTCGTTTAGCTTGTCGATATTCACGGCAAACACGCCATTTTTAACGATCTTCAGATGTTTCTATGTAGATATTTCTCAATATTTTTTTATTTTTGTTCGTAGAATTGAATAATTTAGAATTATTTAGAATATGTTCACTCTTCGTCACGGTAGGCATGGAAAACGATACGAGATTGTAACGAATATCTACATTTGTCAGAGGCAAGATTTAAGTGTCCGTTTTTTTTAAGACGCAGTGAACGATCCTCCAGAATCTCAGAGACAACTCGCAATAACCTAAATAACCTGCGACTTTTACGCTCCTTCGTTCACAGCACAAATATAACGAACTATTCAAAAGGAAATGACACCTCGGATTTATGAAAGCGCCGTATTTTCCAGGCCAGCCAAAGAAGAGCCAGCGGTTGGCGGTTACACATAGTACAAGTACAGAAGATGCACTCCGCTGAACCATTTTAATAAATAGCAACTCTAATTTCAACACAATAAAGTGGAGTTCAGCTTGTACGGCGCTAATTACGAACGGCTATATTCATCTAGATGCTGCATCTCTTTCTATCGCATATATCCTATCTTTTCGGACCTACGTTAGGGTTGTAGCTTGCGGCACAGATTACTAAATAGTAACTAAATACATCACTCCCATACAAAAGCGAAAATACCTTCGCTTTAAATTAGCCTACAAAACATTAATAATTATGTGTGTGTAAGTAAGTATATTATCATATTAAATATGATAATATATATTTTTATTCCATCTTTGAACTCACTGTTATTAAATTTTACTGGCGAAAATATTCTGAATCGTGTGAACAACTTCACAATAAATAACCTTTGTATCGTTAGTCAAGATTTATCTCAAATAATAATAAAGGTAATGAATTTAATTCTGAATAACAAAGACAATTCAAAATACTTTACAGGATTCACCATATTTATAAATACTAACTAATCTTTACACTTAAGTATCAGAAAATAAAGCGCGGAATTCGTAAGACCCTGTGAAGACGCGCTACAGACATACCAAGGACGCGACAGACAACCCTGCCGATTTTGTCCACGCAGAGGACGCCGAGCGCTAGGTGCTTTTCTCATACCTACGCGCGGAGTGATAGAGCGTTACACTTTTACCTGTAATTTTATGTAAGTCGTAAGGTTATCTACCTATATCACATTTTATTACGAGAATAAAAGCCGTTTTGGTAACACAATGATTGTAATCGCGAAATAATCGACGGCGGCTTAATAACGAGGGTCGGGCTGAACAAAAATTCGATATAGAAAGAAATAAAGAATATTTTCATTACGTACCCGTGCTCGTAATCTGAATATGGCGAAATGGGTCGCATTTAAATTTTGATAGGGCACTCCCTATCTCTGCATCAATAAAAGGGACTGTCATTGTGAGTGCTTTCGCTAACATTAAGACCTTTTTGCCATTGTTTTACGACATTTAATCGAGTGTTCTCTTGTCTCTGTGATCGTTAGTCGATTTGAAACGTTTTTATTAATTTGCAATCATGTTCACAGGTCAGCTTTCAGCTTATTTTAATAACTGAAAGCTTTCACGTATCCTTAATTACAAAATATATTGAAAAGTATTAAGCTCATGTAAATAATTTTAGTAAATTGAAGAGATTGTTCACTGATAAAAAAAAATGAAATTAAGCTGACTTTTAAAGACAGACAGATCTTAATTTTAATGATGTTATAAAGAAACCACAAGACGAAAATAAAGAAAAATCTCACATAAGCCGCCTTGCGAAAAATGGAATTGGGAAAAGGAAAACATACTGTTTGATCTTTAAGAGGAAGATTCATCAACATGTACATTTACGATAATATACATTTCGTTTTATGTTCAGTTTTATTTTTAGCCATCCCGGCCCGTCTCAGTTTTCTGGGCCTAATATAACAAACAAAATGTTAAAGAAGAGTTTAAATAAATAATACAACGTGTTAATGAATGAACCCAAAATGGGAAAACCGTTTCTTTCCATTATACTCAACAAATTTTACTATGGAACCAACTCTGAAATTGTGCAAAAAGAATCAGCCGTTTCCTACAAATATTAATAACGAGAATATCAAAATGTATCAAATGTTTGATGGACCCTAACCTATCTACCACATTAGACATTACAGTTATTTTGTAACACGTTGTATTAAACGTCAGATCAGTTTAGTGGTTTTTGCGTGATGCGATGAGCGTACAGAGAGGCAGACAGACAAACAAAAGTTTTTTGAACATTAAGATGAATCATCATCATCATCATATTCAGCCCACATCAACCCACTGCTGGGTATAGGCCTCTTCTCTATAGCGCCATTCCTCACGGTCCTGTGCCAGCCTCATCCAGTGAGATCCCGTCAACTTGACGATATCGTCTGACCATCGGGCCGGTGGTCTGCCCACTGGCCTTGTTGCTCCTCTTGGCCACCACTCTGTAACTGCCTTGGTCCACCGTCCGTCATCCCGTCTAGCCAAGTGTCCTGCCCATCTCCACCTTAACCTCGTTATCCGCCTACCCACGTCTTCGACCTTCGTTTTTTGTCGAATTTCAACGTTTGGTATACGGTCAACAAGAGAGATACCTAACATAGAACGCTCCATTGCTCTTTGTGCTACCTTAATTTTGTGCATATTCTGCTTAGTGAGCGTCCAAGTTTCAGCACCGTAGGTGAGGATAGGCAAGACACATTGGTTGTACACCTTGGTCTTAAGGCACTGTGGGAGTTTTGATTTAAAGACGTCCTCGAGTTTACCGAAGGCAGCCCACCCTAATCCGATGCGTCTTTCGATCTCCTTCACCTGCGCTTCTCGATCAAAGGACAAACGATGTCCAAGATAGACGTAATCGCTGACCACCTGTATGGTGTCATTACCAACGGTTATATCTGGTATTCGTGTAGAGCGATTCGTCATGATCTTGGTCTTGGACACGTTCATCCTAAGACCAACCCTCAGGGAAGCTTCGTGCAGTTCTGCGAGCATATGCTGGAGATCGTCGACGCGTTCGGCGACGAGAATAAGGTCATCCGCGAATCTCAGATGTGACATGCGCTCCCCGTTAATGTTGACTCCACTCTCGCTCCAATCCAACGTCTTCATTATGTCTTCAAGAACGTTAGTGAAAAGTTTGGGCGAGAGATTGTCCCCTTGGCGGACACCCCGGTCTATAGACACGGAGTTGGTGTTTATGTGCATGCGCACCTGCATTGTCGCGGACCCGTACAGCTCCCGGAGGATATCCACATATCGCTTGTCAATACCGCAGCGATGGAGAGAGTGGAATACTGCCCAGTGTTCGACGCTGTCGAATGCCTTCTCATAGTCGACGAAGGCGAATAAATAATAGTAATTAAGATGAATAAATAATGAAAAATATTAGAAAAAATCGACTCACCCGTAGCAACTCAGACGGGATTCGAACCCGCACCCTTAGGAATCCGGCCCAATGCACTACCAATTATGCTACTGAGCCCCTAATGGATTTGGCGAAATTTTCTAATACTTTTTACGTTTCCGCTGAAGGTCAGCGCCATCTCACCAATGTGAAGAGAATTACTTCGATATTGAAAGCAGCCCCCGTTGCAGGTGCTAGACAATCAATTAAGGTGAAACAGTCATATAATTTTTAAACTTTTAGATTTTTGCATTCACAATGCTATTTTTATATTAAGATGAATAAATAATGAAAAATATAAGAAAAAATCGACTCACCCGTAGCAACTCAGACGGGATTCGAACCCGCACCCTTATCTTCAGCGGAAATGTAAAAAGTATTAGAAAATTTCGCCAAATCCATTAGGGGCTCAGTAGCATAATTGGTAGTGCATTGGGCCGGATTCCTAAGGGTGCGGGTTCGAATCCCGTCTGAGTTGCTACGGGTGAGTCGATTTTTTCTAATATTTTTCATTATTTATTCATCTTAATATAAAAATAGCATTGTGAATGCAAAAATTTAAAGTTTAAAAATTATATGACTGTTTCACCTTAATTGATTGTCTAGCACCTGCAACGGGGGCTGCTTTCAATGTCGAAGTAATTCTCTTCACATTGGTGAGATGGCGCTGATCTTCAGCGGAAACGTAAAAAGTATTAGAAAATTTCGCCAAATCCATTAGGGGCTCAGTAGCATAATTGGTAGTGCATTGGGCCGGATTCCTAAGGGTGCGGGTTCGAATCCCGTCTGAGTTGCTACGGGTGAGTCGATTTTTTCTAATATTTTTCATTATTTATTCATCTTAATATAAAAATAGCATTGTGAATGCAAAAATCTAAAAGTTTAAAAATTATATGACTGTTTCACCTTAATTGATTGTCTAGCACCTGCAACGGGGGCTGCTTTCAATGTCGAAGTAATTCTCTTCACATTGGTGAGATGGCGCTGATCTTCAGCGGAAACGTAAAAAGTATTAGAAAATTTCGCCAAATCCATTAGGGGCTCAGTAGCATAATTGGTAGTGCATTGGGCCGGATTCCTAAGGGTGCGGGTTCGAATCCCGTCTGAGTTGCTACGGGTGAGTCGATTTTTTCTAATATTTTTCATTATTTATTCATCTTAATATAAAAATAGCATTGTGAATGCAAAAATCTAAAAGTTTAAAAATTATATGACTGTTTCACCTTAATTGATTGTCTAGCACCTGCAACGGGGGCTGCTTTCAATGTCGAAGTAATTCTCTTCACATTGGTGAGATGGCGCTGATCTTCAGCGGAAACGTAAAAAGTATTAGAAAATTTCGCCAAATCCATTAGGGGCTCAGTAGCATAATCGGTAGTGCATTGGGCCGGATTCCTAAGGGTGCGGGTTCGAATCCCGTCTGAGTTGCTACGGGTGAGTCCATTTTTTCTAATATTTTTCATTATTTATTCATCTTAATATAAAAATAGCATTGTGAATGCAAAAATCTAAAAGTTTAAAAATTTTTTGAACATGTTCAGTTACTGATGTTACTTCGCCCTGGTTTTTTTCCCAATATATTCAATCTACAGACTTTTTTGTGTTTACGATTTTATTATACCTGTACGTATAGGTAATGATATGTCTCACGGCACGGAAGACATACGGAAGATTTATGTCTTCCACGAAAAAAGGAGTTCCATGTCACATTTCCCTCCTACGCACATTGTGAACTAATTACTTTATGTTTCTGGGTAAAATTGTAACTTGAGTATTCCGAAAATGTACTCCTATGTTATTTTATGTTCACGATAATTATTGTCGAACTCCTCTAGCTAGTAAATCATTATAATATTTTTATCCTTACTAATATTATAAATGCGAAAGTGCGTTTGTTTGTTTTGTTTTGTTTGTTTGTTTTGTTTGTTTGTTTTGTTTGTTTGTTTTGTTTGTTTGTTTGTTACGCCTTCATGTCTTCACTACTGAACATCATCATGAAATTTTGCATACACATTGTCACGGGTACAGAGAAGGACATAGGGTACCTTTCTGAAAGGTCCTTTCATCCTGAAAAAGGAATTTGTTCCCAAGGGGTAGAGAAATAACTGACCTCGCAGACGAAGTCGCGGGTGGCCGCTTGTATAATATAATTTGATTAAAATTCGGCATTAACCATTTTATTGTCCCCAATGCTGGGGCACAGGCCTTCCATATGGGTGGATAAGGAGGATGGGCCATAACCCACCACACGGGCCCAATCGGTGGGTGTTAATGACGGCAAATGCAGCCGGGACCAACGCCTTAACGTGCCTTCCGAAGCACGGAGGAGCTCGAGATAATAAATTTTTGTTCACCCATCCCATGACCGACCCTTGCGAAAGAAAGTTTGCTTAACCTCAAAAACCGCAGGCCAATGCGGCGCCATTCAAGATCCTTAATAATGATCAAAATTATTATATTATAAATACTATAATATACTTAACGGAACTCAATTCGGTTAAAAATCCCGAACGGCAAAGTAGATAGGATAAACCATGATATCCGCTCCGGGTCTATTATAAATCCTGGAGCTTAAAATTATTGTTATTTATCATACAACGACTTGGAATCTGGGACGCGGTTGAGAACAATAAATAAGATTGATTTCATATACATTTTCTCCTCATTTATCATTGTACTATTATTATGTAACCAACAAATGAATTAACAATCACTTCAGATAGAGAAGTAAATTCATAGTAATAATACAATTTTCTAACAAAAACCATCGTTAAATAAAATATGCCGAGATGTCTGCATCTAATGTAAAAATATTAAAAAGCAAAAAAAGACCGGCCAAGTGCGAGTCGGACTCGCGTACGAAGGGTTCCGTACCAAAAAACGAAAAAAAGAAAACACTCCATTAAATATTTATTTTATTTTGTTTTAGTCTTTGTTGTTATAGTGGCAATAGAAATACACCATCTGTGAAAATTTCAACTGTATACCTGTTGTCATTATTAGTATCGAGCAAAAAACGGCAAAAAAATCACGTTTGTTGTAGTGGGATGTTTTATTCCACTTTTAGTAATAGGGAATATGCATCAATTTTTTTTTTATCAAAATCAATAGTATAATGCGTGAGAAAATCAACTGTAATATTGAAACTTGTCTCTTGCGTTTTTTTCTCGTAATATAGTTACTTGAAGTTAGCACGCATCAGCTCCCGCCGAAAACGCTCTATACAAAACGATGACGTCACACATCACGTTTCGGTGTGTTTCGGGCGCGTTTTATATGGAGTTAACCAATAATCTTCAATTATCTCCCAAAATTTTGCGTTTAAGTACATATCTGTAATACAAAATATTGTTTCTTATTCGATATTCTATCTGACTGTAAAGTGTATTATATCCGAAAATGAAAAAAAAAATCGTTATTTTCCCCTGATTTCATCGTGTGATAACACTAGGATTATATATTTTTTTTATTTTTTTCCTGTTCCATCATGTTTTTATAAGTGTCCGCAGCGATCAAGCTCAAATTCATCAAAATCGGTGACTTATGCATATTCCCTATTGTTGTTATAGCGGAAACAGAAAAACATAATCTGTGAAAATTTCAACTGTCTAGCTATCACGGTTCATGAGATACAGCCTGGTAACAGACAGACAGACGGACAGCGTAGTCTTAGTAATAGGGTGCCGTTTTTAGCCTTTGGGTACGGAACCCTAAAAAGTAGCTCTAAGAATTGTTATGAATTAAATTTATAAACAAGTAACGAACTTATTCCCGAAATTGCAGTATTTCAGAATAATTATTCTGTTAAAAACATATACATCGCAAACTCAACATTGCATGTTACGACTACGACATGGAAACTCGGAAGAACATGAGAAAGCTTTCTTTACATATTACTCCCCAAAGTCACTCAAATTATACTTCGGAAAGTATCACATTATCATGTGATGTGTCCCGTATACTAACCCATCAATCTCTCGTCGCTGGGCCAATTTGTTTTGTAGTATCATTAGCCCAGATAACGACAATGTAGCATCGACGACGGTTTCATATTATTTGGAGATCGACCTGATCTATATTTATGGAGTGGCCTTAATAGATTAACATCGTTAGATGTCAATATAGTAAGTACGCCTTTCCACAATTTTTATTTAGTATATTTATGTACAGAAAACAGCACATCAGACGCAACATTTATTTACCTTTACGCCGCAAAAATTTGCAGTGCAACTGTTCAACTTGGTCATTGTGTACTTTGTAAGAACTCCAACCAAAATCCAAAATTTGTATGAGCTTACTTCGAAAACTTCTGTACAATTATCCTGAACATAGCCGCTTTGTTAGCCTGAAACACACATAATTCAAAATTCACAGCTTATTCTTAATACCTAACTATGCCTTGACTTTAGTTTTCGCAAATATTGTGTGAACGAAAAAAACAATTTCTTTAAAATTCTTCATATAAAAAAAGCTTTTTAAAAAAAGTAAAACCTCCTTCAAAAACCTTAAAAAACAGCTCTATAAAAAGCAAGAAATAATGTTCAAATCGATTAATTAAAACACGTCTATTGAAGTCGGGTGGAGCTGGAAGTATTTTTTTTACTTATTGTGAGGTTTATATTCTAAAAGCCCCACCCGACTTCAATAGACGTGTTTTAATTAATCGATTTGAACATTATTTCTTGCTTTTTATAGAGCTGTTTTTAAGGTTTTTGAAGGAGGTTTTACTTTTTTTAAAAAGCTTTTTATTTTAAACTTTTTTGTGGTAGGTATGTAAGCGATGATTTTATAAAATAAAACGTTAAGTATAATGTTTCACATTTTTCAATGGTAAACCCCGAGAACTCAATGTCCACAGGTGTTCCGTTGGGTCTTCGCAGTTCAAATCTAGTCCAGAATGTCCTTGACAATAATAAACCTACCAATATTTCAATCACTGTACAGTTCCTATTTGATTTTGAGGAGTTCCCTCGTGTATCTTCAAAATCCAAAGTCCAATACCAATGAAAATAATATGGAATCATTCTTAAGGTGTCTTCTTTCAAACAAAAAAAGAATTGTCTAAATCGGTTCATAAACAAAAAGTAATGGTTGAAAGTCGGTCTCAATTCATATAAAATGGTAACGAAAACGGCAGTATTTTCAAGATTACTTGATAACGTTTGAATCGGTTCAGCCGTCTTTGAGTAATCGGTGTAATACATATATAAAAAAAATATACGCGACGAATAGATAACCTCCTCCTTTTCAAAGTTTTTGAAGTCGGTTAAAAACTACTGAACCGATTTCAAAATTTCAAAAAATGGGACCAACTTGGGAACAAACCTCATGTTATAACGTTCAGCCGTCTTTGAGTAATCGGTGTACATACATATATAAAAAAAAATATACGCGACGAATAGATAACCTCCTCCTTTTCAAAGTTTTTGAAGTCGGTTAAAAAGGCAATTACCGTGATAAATAATTTTAATGACATAGGTAGGTATTGAACTTTTAATGTTTTTAATGACAATTTAAATTACCGTTAAAATGCGTAAACCAGTTAAAGTGCAGATTAACTAGTTAATCTGCAGATTACCTGCTCGAATCCGTTAAAGTGTGAAAAATTTATTAATTTCGTACATTGAGTAATTAAGTAATCTACAGATTCATTCACTCACTGTCTTCCACACTTTAACGGTGTGATTAACTAGGTAAAGTGCGGAAATTTGCTAGTTTAAGAAAAACTTCGCACTTTAACGGACTCGATCAGTTAATCTGCAGATTAACTAGTTAATTTGCACATTAACGTATTCCGTACTTAAGCGGTAACATGAACATGACATTAACATTATTCCATTGAGCGACAAATCAACAAGCTCATGGATTCACCATAACCGCAAAATCTGCGGTGGGGGCTATCATTGTCGGCCATGATTGGATTTCAAATGAGCTCCACACTGGCAAAGTATACCTATTTAGATATTAATTAAAATTGGTACCATTAATGAGTAGAACCTTAATAAAGTAATTACTACCGCTTTCCGTTGACGTAACTACCGACAATCAATTGCGGACAAACGATTGTTAATGAGTTGCAATGCAAAGCAATATCGCCTGGTTCAACGCAAAGCTTTTTGTAGAAGCTTTTTTAATTCATATTTGAAAATAAAGAAAATATAAAAAAATATGTACAATGCGTAACAATCTTATTGGTGGCTGTGAAGTTAGCCACTATGCGTCCCCCCACCCCACCACTCGCCTCTCTCACCCACTTACATCTAAATAATGTGTTCTGCGCATCGTCTCGCGCAATGTTCTGAGCCGCCATTAAGATTGAAACGTATTGTACTTAACTGCCATGAGTAGTACGGCGTTGCATTTTTTTTTAATGTTTTTATTTTCACTCACTGCAAGTTCAGCAGATTCCAGATAAGTTCTAATTAAATTACTTGACAGTTACCTTTATGGGGATAAGTTCTATACTTATAATAAACTAGCGACTTCGTTTGCGTGGACAGTTTTTTCACTATCCCTCGGGAACTGTACGTTTTTTCTGGATAAAAATGTCCTTTTCCCAGTCAATGGTAAAAAGTAGAGTACACAACTCGTGAAAAAAATTATCTCGGTCCTTTGTATCCCTCGAATTAAATTATTTTTTGTACACTTGTTGTATAATCCACTACTAGTATAATCTAACTAGATAGATAGATAAATCGTTTATTTCCATCACATACGTACACAGATGATAAATGACAACATAACTTACAAAGAAAAAAAAAACGACTGTGTGCCGCATCGACAGAAAAAGGCAAAAACTCAGTGATATCTTTGCTTTAATTAAAGCAAAGCACTGATTTTCAGTTTTTGCCCAGAAGTAAGCGCGTGGTCGCCTGTGACGACATAGACGTGTATGCAGCTATTAGAAATTAGATAAAAAATATATAAAATCAATAAGTAATATAAAATAAAATTAAAATTAATAAAAAAAAAATAAGATTTCATTTATAAAATTCCAAGACGACACAATTATAATTGGATGAATACCTAACATACATGTTTAATTTTATTTAAAATTAATATTATTAGTTTTTTATTGTTATTATTATCATTATAAACATTAACGTTAACAACTTTAATGTTACGTTAACAACTGTAACTACGTAATTTAAGACTGTTTAATAATCCAGTTGACTGTAGTTTGTGGAACTAAGGATATTTCTTACTTGTGGAATGCGCGGAATCTCCGTGGCTTACAAAGGGACGAATACTCTACGTATGAGGCAGATATTTAACCACATAATATTACTTCGTTTACACGCCGGTGTTTTCATATTTAAGTAAGCACATATCTCAATAACCACTATGCATAACTGACTATCAATTATTTTGTAGCTAATCTTGCTAGATTTTAGAATATTCACTGCTACTCGTAGTTTCTCAAACTTCTATTGGAATAACATATTCAGAGTGAGCAGGTTTCTACAGAAAATATAATAAGAAGGTAAACAAAAATCTTATTATTCCTGTAATAATAATTGTAACACAAACAATAATAATGCTATCAAAACATTTTAGAAATTAATCATCGCAAATTAAAAAAAAACTATACTTTTAAAACAAACATTTATATTCAGTTTAATATTTCAAAACTTTATTCTCTGAATCCAGACTTTATTTTACTATTACGAAAAAAAGCTTCATTGAATTCTGCCAGACAAACTAAAATTATTACAAGCATAATTTTATGTTTCTTTTAGCAGTTAAAAAGAAATTCACGGTAATGTTTATTTAGAAAACTTCATATTGCTGAAAATTTATCAGGATTTTTTTTTTCTCTTCAAGCCGTGACTGAACGAATCAAGAATGAAGAATAATAATACTTAATATTGTTCCTTACTTTTCTGATGAGGAGAGACCCTCCTTTCAATTGTATACTTCCCGCAAACACAATTGAAATGGGTATTTATATTTCATTTATTTGTAATACTCTTTACGCACAGTGATTTCTCGTGGCACGCTTGATTTCCCTCAAGGGTTGAGAAAATTACTATTATATGATCCTTCGCGAGCCGGTTTTATTCATTTTCTGTGGAAAACTCAGGAAAATTCAACAGACGGTGAAGAAGAAATTACGCCTTGCATATTATTTTTTACTTTTACTAACACACTTTTCTCATTGTCTTCACAAACTTATAATATTGATGTACAGGGTGGAAAAAAAGACGGTAGTTTGAGGGAAAGTACCCTTTATATTGATGACGGCAAATAGTGAAAGGAAACATTAATTTATTTTTCTATTATGTATATGTCTATTATGAATAGCTTTCACCGGATTTTCAACGGGCTGAAATCCGAAAATATAGCATTCAGTGTTTTTATAATACAAATTTTATAGATAATCTTTGTTGAGTTCGCTAAAATTTTCGCTCGAAATTTACTATTATAATTGACCCTATATAATAAAATGGCCCTGATATTATAAAAATACAGGATCATCAATATTTAAGATACTTTCCCTTTAACTACCATCCTTTTTTTCCTATATATTTGGTACATACGATTTAAACATAAACATATTGTAACTTTTTTATTTATTTATCATATTATAAATATTTATGCAATGAGACATAACCACTATAGCTAACATAAAGAAAACCACTAAGGTTTCTATATTGTGTCAGGATTCTTCTATGAAAATTGTTATTATTTCTAACATTACTTCATGATTCAATAACAAATAGGTATGTTTCAACCTAAAATATGTAAAAATCTACTTTTTACCTACATTTATTATACAATATGTTTGGTTAGCGATGTCGGAGCTTGTAAAGGCAGACAGTATGATCAATTTTATCGAGAAAACCCCCCCATGTTAAGGTCTATCCCCTCTCCTGTTGGAATGACGGGCATTTTAAATTTGACTTTTTATTTGAGATGGCCCTGCCGAAAAATATTAATTACTCCGGATTTAAAAGTCCTACAGTGTTAATAAAAATACATTTATAAAGCTAATAATATCACCTATCAAGTGAAAAAATAATTATTTAAACTTTTAGCTTGAATACGTCATAAACAATTAATAAAAAAAATTATTATCCGAAATTAATGCGCTATTTTTCAGTTTTTCTCACAGATCTCAAAAACTAGGCCATTAATCTCCTTATAAACAACGTATGAACAGCGTATGAAAAGCAAGTATTTACCTACGAGTTTTGAATTTTGACCATTTTCGAAAATTAATATTTGTGCTTGTAGGGGTCATATTCAAACAACAATTACTCTCGAAATATGCAATTCAGAGCAATGATATTGATATCGTTTTGTAGATAATATTCCTATGTGTATTATAAAAATGCAAAAAAAAATACATTAATGTCCTATTTTTTGAGATCTGTGAGAAAAACTGAAAAATAGCACACTAATTTCGGATAAAAATTTACTTTAGTATTTTTTATGACGTATTCAAGTTAAAAGATTACATTTTTTTTTACTTAATAGGTGATATTATGAGCTTTCTAAAAATATTTTTTTATAACTGTAGGACTTTTAAATCCGGAGAAATTAATATTTTTTCGGCAGGGCCATCTATATATATATAAAATTCAAAGTCCTGACTGAGTGAGATATCAACGCACAGCCCAAACCGCTGAACCTAGAGACTTGAAATTTTGCACACAGATACTTTATACAGTGTAGGCATCCACTAAGGAAGGATTTTTGAAAATTCCATCCCTAAGGGGATGAAATAAGGGATGAAAGTTTGTATGAAAGTCCCTCAGTTTTGAAGCTAGGATCTTCAAATTTTGTGTTTAGGCTGATGATTGAAAATAAATAAATACGTGTCTCAGCGTTTTTCAAAATTCTACCCCCAAAGGGGTGAAAAGGGGGATGAAGTTGTGTTTAGAAGATAATCCTTCATTTTTGAAGTAGAAATCGCTAGATTTGTAATTTAGGCTTATGGATGGAAATCTAACGCAACGCATATTGTATTGGTATAATTTCAACCCCCATGGTGATGAAATGGGGGTGCAATGGGGTAAATAAACCTAAAAATCGATATGGATGTCGTTATTGGGGTTTTCTGGGATGAAGATTGCGAAAATGACATTTATTTTGAAGTCCAACACGGTCGACATGATTTAACCCCTAAAGGGGTGAAAATTGGATTTAAATTTGGTATTGGTATAATTTCAACCCCCATGGTGATGAAATGGGGGTGCAATGGGGTAAATAAACCTAAAAATCGATATGGATGTCGTTATTGGGGTTTTCTGGGATGAAGATTGCGAAAATGACATTTATTTTGAAGTCCAACACGGTCGACATGATTTAACCCCTAAAGGGGTGAAAATTGGATTTAAATTTGGTATTGAAAACAATATAAAATAGACATTACAACTTAAAACTTCGTAGGAGCATGTCTTAAAATAAATAGGCAAACATATATTTTGTGGTTTTGAAAATCAACCCCTTAGGGGGTAAATGGGCTAAGTAAACGTAGAAATCGATATGGATGTCGTTCTTGAGGTTTTATGGGATGGTGATTGCGAAAATGACATTAATTTTGAAGTCCAATTTAACCGCTAAAGGGGTGAAAATGGGGTACAAATTATATATGGAAAAATAATATAAAATAGACATTACATAGTTTACAGCTTAAAAATTCGTAGGAGCATGTCTAAAAATAAATAGGCAAACACATATTTTCTTATTTTGAAAATCATCCGTTAGGGGGTAAATGGGGTAAGTAAACATGAAAGCCGATGTGGATGTCGTTCTTGAGGTTTTATGGGATGAGGAATGCGAAAATGACATTTGTTTTGAAGTCCAACACGGTGGACATGATTCAGCCCAAGGGGACGGGGACGGACACGGGAACAGGAACGGGAACGGGGGCGGGGACGGAAACGGGAAAGAGTAAAGAAACGGGAACGTGATACTCTTAATATCTCTGGACCTAATTCTGATTATTGTAATAAACTAGCTTCCGCCCGCGACTTCGTCCGCGTGGATATTAGAGAAAATCCTTAGGGAACCTTCAACCAGGATCCGACCAACCGTTTTATACGCGATTACGCGGGTCCCCACCAAGCGCGCAGCCTCGTGCGAGGCCTGTCACACGTCGCAAATGTTTTGCCTCGCGAGGCAGCGCGCTTGGTGGGGACCCGCCTAATCGCGTATAAAACGGTTGGTCGGATCTTGGTTGAAGGTTCCCTAAGGATTTTCTCTAATATCCACGCGGACGAAGTCGCGGGCGGAAGCTAGTCTTAAATAAAAAGTCAAATTTAAAATGCCCGTCATTCTAACAGGAGAGGGGATAGACCACAACATGTGGGGGTTTTGTCGATAAAATTGATCATATTATCTGCCTTTAAAAGCTCCGACATCGCTAACCAAACATATTGTATTGTTTGTAGAAGTATGCTGTTCATACGTTGTTTATAAGGAGAAAAACCTAATCAAGAACATAACACAATCATGTTCGTATTTCGGTGAAAATTTAACGAGCTCAGAGTTGGAAATGGCTCATCATAGGTAGTGGAATTGTAAAAAAAGCAGTTTCTCTTCATATCTCTCATATTTCTTTTCATATCATACGAATACTATTGATCTCTTACATATACCTAATTAAAATAACACTCAGGATTTTATAATAAATCTGATATAAACAATATTCTTTCAATGAGCGCAGTGGATCCTAAATTCTATGGTTTTAATGCTCATATTACCACATTACTAAGTAATTATCAAATGTTTATCAAAAAGTTTCCATTTCAAAAATATAATATTAATTTAAGGTAATGACAATCTGATAGAAAAACACACTAACTTCAAAGTACATGTGAGTTCTAGATCTCCAACTTCAAAGTGCATAAAGCAGTGAGTTGAAGATTTTCAATAGTGCACCGAGCGAGATAGATAGAATAACAGAATTTGAATTGGCAAGTTCACTCCATACATATTCAGTCAGAGAAGCGACGCAGTGCGCAAAAACTTTTGGCACTCTCGCTTGCATACAAAAACTGAAAGTAGCTTCCACGTGCGACAAAATGGTGCATTACGACTGCCTGGCTCAGCTTAGCGACCTACTTGGGTCATTGTTATTCAAAGTGACCCAGATTGAAAGCCAGTTATTGTATTGCAAACAAATCTCTGGCGAGGTTTTCCTCATTTGAACAAAGTGAGCCGTTGCTCTGCATGAGGGACGCCACCTCATTTCTTCTGAGCTTTCAAGCAGTTACGTACTTTATCAATCCAAGAATATTACACACTGTAGGTTAAAATCGCTATAGGTAAATCTAAAATTATTCTAATCATTTAATATTCTGAAAAATCGAAAAGTTTAAATCGAAAAGCAATTGAGAAATTAAAAAAAATGCTATTTCTGATAAATGCAGAATAAAACCAACAAAATATTGAAGTTTCGTAAATGATATAGTAAATATATTCGTAAAATGTATCTTTGTTGATAAATACGAGGGATATATTCGGTCCATTAGTGGGTTGATGGGAGGACGAACGAATGGGAGCGAATGAATGGTCACATGCTTTATTGGAGCCTCTCAAAGAGCCACAATGCAAAATACCAAATGCGATGGACAAATTGCCGCCAGATAATGTTGGTCAATAAAATGGCGATTACTTTTGGAATAAACTAGCGCGTTTCAATTCATTGCTTAAAATTATGTTTAGATACTTTTATTGTAAAATTACTAACCAACAATATTAACCATGAATTAATTTACCATTTATTTTTGTAACTAAGGCGATTGTATGACCGAAAGTGGCGCCCTCAGATTTTATTTAATAAGTTATTAAAAGAAAAAGATTTTAATAATGTTTTACGTGAAGTTTTTAGGGCCCATGGTCTAGTGTTTTTAGAAGGTATCACTACATGCCAGTGGCGAAGGGTCCATACAAGCCGATTCCCATCGGCTTACCTTTGGAAATCCTACCCCAATGATCCACTATGCAGATCATAACATTTTTCATCATTTTTGTAGAACGGCTTACCTTCGCCATAATTTCACCCCTCGCCACTGCTACATGCCCTCATAGTCATTCGTAGAAGTAGATAATAGATATGTCTAGCAGTCAGACTACAAGGAAATGTAACGATACTGTCTAAAAATACTAAACTGTGGGCCCTAAAAAATCCACGTAAAACATTAAGGTGGATTCGGGTATTTACGAATGGATTTTTGATGAGTTGATGGGATGTTTGTATTTTCAGTAACCTTATCAGAATGGTAGAGTTAATGCTACCAGCGCGGGTCACTTCGTGTACTTTAATGTACAGCCTAAATGTCTATTTCAAGGATTTATGCATTTATCTTCGGAATTGGTAAAAAAAAATGTCAAAAATTTAATCACTTTTAGTTTGTTCGGGTGCAATTACGAAGTATGTAGGGGTAATTCCGAAGGACACTGAAAAATGGGTTTTATTCATTTTTAACATAATGTGTATATTCCATTTTCGTTCAGATTTACCTTCCTAAAACAGATTTCTCGGTAATGGCACGAGAAGAGCCTAAACATGGATAAGTGCTAATTAAATTTCGGAATTACCCGACAACTAGTCAACGGATCTCAAACTTTTAGTAGATACATAATATGGCATAGGTACCTACCATTTGTATGAATAAAAACAAGTATCTGAAATGAAAGGAAAAACTGCCAGTAATAAAGTTTTATTCAAAATAAAAGAAACATTATATTCCACTTAAAAAAATATTAAAAATTAAACAAATATTTTACCTTGTACTTACTTAGCCTATAGTTTCAAAGAAGTTGTGTCACTTTTCGTTCAATGGTCGTTTGTACCTAATTAGTACCAAAACTACTTATACAAGTATCAAAATATTAAAAAAACTAGTTAAAAAAATAGTGCAGAGGACTCTTTGTTAATATTTATAAAATTGACCTTGCAGAGATGTCAAAATGTAGCTGAAGTAAAAATTACTATTTAAAACAAATGAACATAATTCTATAAAAAAAACATAAATATTGAGAACCACTGACAATTCCTATAGAAAACCAACATCGGGTAAATCGGAACTCTGATTTAGCTTGGATTTGCCCTAGACGGCTAAATCCGAAAAATAATAAAACCTTGAGCTACAGTATTCTAAACCAACTAAGTAGTGCAATAAAACGAAAATCTATCAAGCTAAAAAACAATTAGTTAAATAACTTACCAAGCTTCTTAATTACAGATGTTCGGGTAATTCTGAAAATCCAAAAATGCGGGAAATAGCTATCGTTCTCGGAAATTTTGAATTTGACACACTTATTCGCTCTCAAAGCGACCCGGGTGGTGCGGGTAGGGAGCGGATTAAGTTGGCGTCTAGGTGAATGTTGCCAGAGCAATAAAATCTGCCGCGTTTAGTAGTAATAAGTGATTATCCGAATTACCCGATTTTCGGGATTAGCCGAATGCACCTTATTAAAATTGTGTATTAGAATTATAATATTAAAAAAAAAACACAGCGGCTTTCGCTCAGGGTGCCACTTCTTTTAACCAGCAGCTGTTTCTTTTACATAAAAACTAACTTAGAGTTAGGCTGCGTTCAAACGATAACACACGACCCGACCTCAACCCGGACTCAACTCAAACTCACCTCAACCGCAGCCCACCTTGAAATACATCGCTTACAATTTTGAGTCTTATGACACATTAATAAGCTCCTATGTAATGTTCAGGTGAGTTTGAGGTGAGTTTGAGTTGAGTTCGGTTTGAGTTTGAGTTGAGTTTGGGTTGTGTTCGGGATGAGTTTGAGTTGAGTTCGGGTTGAGCGCGGGGCGTGTGCAGTTGCATCGACAAAATATAACGGAGCTTATGAATGTGTCATAAAACTCAAAATTGTAAGCGCTGTATTTCAAGAAGTGGGCTCCGTTTGAGTTGAGCTCGAGTTGAGTTTGAGTTGAGTTCGGGTTGAGGTCGGGTCGTGCGTAATCGTCTGAACGCAGCCTTATAACCAACCTAAGAAATTAACACCGCATATTTTAAAGTTAATTATTTTTGTTCGGTAGGTATACATAAATAGTAACGTACAATTTAGTTTTACAACCCGCCTTCGCTTCGCTTCGGTTCGTTATTTTTTTTGCCAATTGTGACCTTCAAACAACATCCAATAACAAATCATATCCCTTCCAGACTATCACCTCCATTTGATCCAAAAATCGGTACCCGCCCCGTCAAGTTCCCGTCATCGGTATAAAAAACGCGCTTGATTTTATTTTCGCGCGCGTCAACTTTTTATTATAACTCCTAAGATTATATCTAAACTATATACCTAGTAAAAATGTCTAAAATTATGTGCATGAAGCGCTTATGATAACGAACGCATTTAATTCGATAAGGATTAATACTGTATCTGTCTAAATACATTTCCAAATATCACAATCATTATTTGTGACCATTTAAAAAGTTAATCTGCCGTCGCGAACTTTTTTTTAGGCCTTATAACAGAGAAGCATAATTATACATCATTCATTATTTTGTTATAGCTCAAAAGGTTAAGGCAGCGTTTTCAATGCAAGCTTCCAGTTCGCCTTAATTTTTGCTGACATCTTCAACAATAGGGAATATGCATAAGTCACCGATTTTCCTAAAATTGAGCTTGATCGCTGCGGACACTTGTAAAAACATGATGGAACAGAAAGAAAAATAAAATAAAATGACTATTTTCGTTTTATCACACGATGAAATCAGGGGAAAATAACGATATTTTTTTTTCGTTTTCGGATATAATGCACTTTACAGTCAGATAGAATATCAAAAAAGAAATAATATTTTGTATGACACATATGTACTTAAACGCAAAATTTAGGGAGATAATTGAAGATTATTGGCTAACTCCATATTAAACGCGCCCGAAACACACCGAAACGTGATGTGTGACGTCACCGTTTTGTATAGAGCGTTTTCGGCGGGAGCTGATGCGTGCTAACTTCAAGTAACTATATTACGAGAAAAAAACGCAAGAGACAAGTTTCAATATTACAGTTGATTTTCTCACGCATTATACTATTGATTTTGATAAAAAAAAATTTGATGCATATTCCCTATTATCGTCATAGACAGTTCTATCAATTTACATAAAACCTCAACTTTATTATACACCTAAACCTTTCTCAGGAATTATTCTATCAATTGGTGAAAACCGCATGAAATCCGTTCAGTCGTTTTTGAGTTTATCGCGAACAGACAGACAGACATACAGACGCGGCGAGGGACTTTGTTTTATAATAATATGTAATGACGGGGGTAGTAAATAATTGAGGGGCGCATCGGTTCGGGTTGCGTATCGCTTTAGTGAAGTATCGGTCGTAAGAATCATATTCTACATTATTCAGTGTTTTAGAAGATGTGAACTATAATGAGGATCAGTAACGACTTTTGTTTAAAGTGGCTAATTAGAAAGCTTATGCCACCGCATGATTAACTGTGCATTTTTTTTTTACGATATCTCTTATACATGAGAAGTTATTAGGAGCTAATACACTGTTTTTTTGGGGGTCCTTATGACGTCATTGCGACGTACGCGAACCTTATGTCGTACGTGATAAAGCAGATATTGCATTGAGCTTGGCATCTTCAAACCCTTTTAACTCAAACATTACTAAACAGATTTCAAAAATTCTTTCACTAGGTTTCATAGATATCAATATGTGTTTGTATTATATCAATAAAACTATAGGATTCAAACCTGTTACTGATCCTCATTGCAATGGTTTGTGCAACATGAGTATCCAAATGATCATGGGCCGCTAAACCTGGATTGCAATGATACATTTTCATTATAAATACATTTAATTTTATAATTTTTAACGTTTCGAGATAAAATTGATCTTTATTCTTCATCGTGGTTATGGTACCTATACAGTTAAATGCATTTAACTTTTAATATTTTGTTCTTCCTGTCAGTGTAATGAATGGTTTGTATATCCGTGCAGTAAAATAGGTTTTCCAGGCACATTATTTTATTTTATAGGCAAGTTTACATAATATCGTTGTTTTACACCAAATCACGTTCAAAAACCAAATAGGTAGGTACTCTTTACTCCCTGTTCAGAAATTTATCTCCAGTTCGCAGTAACAAAACTAACGTCTCCAGCGAAACATAACTCGTGTTTAGCAAACTAACTCCGCATACTAAAATACTCTTAGTACAGCAGTCTCATTGTTCTAAACACAGCCTCCAGTCACAGCAACGGAACCAGTCGCTAAGAGGATTACGCTTGCATTTGATATGAGCTGCTATTTATTAGATAACTGGCTTTTGAGCGCTTCTCCTAGATGAAATATTACGGCGAGGCAGAAAATCGTAGTTAATTTGTAGGGCTATTTTTAACTAGTATGATGTGCTAAATTGCAATCATTTTACTTTTCATTCGTCAGTAGTTTTGTAAGTAAAGGCCTATGAAAAGCTTTGGGATATTAGTTTTCAATTAGACGCTTTAACATGGGTAGCCTAAGGTATCGTCCTAATAGAACGCGACTACGCGACCACCGCACCGCATGTTCGCGCGATGACAAGAAATGTGTGTACAACGCGAACGATCATTGCCTGAATTACAGTGTTGCCACAGCCTCTCGGTTAAATCCCACACACATGACGCCTTGATTACACGATTACACACATTACCATATCGGAAGTCTCTCATGGGGGGGGGGGGGGGGGGGGTGCTAGAGGTTTGTAGAAAAACACTACAAAGTGGCAAACAAAAGGTGCGTTCCTATCCACGCAGAAATGTATATTTTATTTATAATTTATGACCACGATTGAAATAGTACACAATTACACACATATTCCTATTACACACGGATTACACACGAGAGGCCTTGATTACACACAAAATGTGTGTTATCAAGGCCTCTCGTCGCGCGAGTGCCAATGAAGACACCTATTCGACATCAGTATGTTTGATCGCGGATTCGAAAGAACTTAGTTGCGCTACCGTATCGCTCGAATGCCAATTAGGTCACCTATGGTATATTAGTATGTTTGATCGCGGATGCTCATGAATGGGTGCTGCTAGTGGAAATGGGTCTGCTTCTTGAAACGCAAATTGAATTGTATGAATTGCATTTTTGAACCCTGTGAATTGATTTATTAAGAAATAACCTAATTAAATAATTGTAACATTACATGAATGAAATGTCTGAAAACTATATACGATGCGTTTAATTTAACAATGCACAACTGAAGTGACCAACTTCAGAGTGCTTGCGGTACAAAACGACTTATTTTAATCTGTAAAATTTTCTCTTTACTATACATTCTCGAGTGAAGTTGCAGCGGATCACTGTAAGTATATTGTTAATTTATTCGCATTGTACTTATTTGTTAATATCATTCCATCTGATAAAGCAGTAAAATTTTTTGGGCCCACTTTTCTTGTCAGCTAAAAGACATAATAATGAGTGGTATGGTAAAAGAATTGACGATTTAAAAATGCTTATTATGCGAGCCTATTTATATGAAGGAGTTTCTATTTCCTTTTTTTTCATTAATATGTTTTATAGGTATTTGAAAATTCTTGACTTTGTGATTTTGCAAAACTAAAACATTGCCCTTATATTTGACACGTATGAAGATGCCATTCACATATTGTTTTTAAGTCGACGAGTAACCATGCAATGCTATCAACAGCTATTTCTGGCTAAAGGGGGTGAGTGTTTCATTTTGTGATAATACCTCGTTTACACCAGTTTTTAAGCATAAAATAAGGCTTGATTAAAAACAGTTTGTTTATTATTATTTATGGTTATGTTACTAATTGGTTTATTTGAAATAAAATTAATTTGAGCAAAGCAAGCAAAGAACTTTAGCCGACTTTACTTAATAAAATTACACCTTTTGATTAAATCAACTGAAAACCTAACGAAAAGTTTAGCATGGAAAACGTCACCTAAAACTGGATAAATAAATCCAGCAAACTATTCTCTTCAGTTAATAGAATAAGTAACATTCCATCAATTCCCTAAACGCTTCCCTTTCCCAGAGAAATAATGCTATTTATTAAATCTATCGACTTGTTTACATCACCCGAACGCGATATAGGAAAACGATTGCATTGTAATGGAAACCTTTAAAAATACGCGTCATTACTTACCTAGTGATGCAAAAAATAACGGCAACACATCTTCCAAAAGTATTTTCATCTCCAATATGACAAACAAACACTGATCATGTGTGTTCACTCACAAAAGGTGGGATAGTTACCTCTCTGGAATTTAAGTTCGTTTTTTTTTAATTCTAAAGAAGCACGTTCGGAAAGTCTGTATATCGGTTTTCCTTTTTAATGAAAATTCACTGTCGACTTACGTAAGTACGAACGAGGAGGTTATCACCGCAGCGATGCGATGGATGGCGATCGGCCTCCGCGCGGTGCCTATCGCCACTGAAGCTCTACGCTCCCGTAGGGCTACAGCGCGCATGCCTTCGCTTCATAAACCTATGCTCACACAGACGCCTGAAGAAACTAAACTGATTCTTATTTTGGGATAAACTGCGTCGAAATTCACGTATCTGAAGCAAACATCTTGGTTGTTTAGAATTCGTTTGCTCCGATTCAAAGTTGCAAGTGCTAGCGTAGCTAGGTTTTATTTTTATATTGACATTGACAATCAAATGCTATAACTTCCTTCGATCGCTGTAATGTAACTGTAAAGTTAGATTTACATCCATTTTAGCCATGGCACCTAATTGTATTGTGAATGTGGCCTAATAAATCTCACTTTTTAACTATTCATGAACGGTCGGTCTTATGTTTGTCGGACCGATAGGCAGCGGCGGGGATAACTCCCATAATGGGGTTTTAGAGAGCAAAAGATTTTTCTATGGAAGTCATATTAATTTAACTATTCTTTGGTTTACATTTCTCCTTTTTACTTCGAGAGATGCGTATATTTTGATTATAAACAGTATATATGTTACCGGCAATGTGTATAATCCGGCATTGTATACAATGCACATACTGAAGAACCTTTTACCATTGAAAATGGTTATCAGATGCAAATCGCCTGAGACGTATTTTTGACCATATCTCCGAGGCTTTTAAGAGGATCGAGATAGGAATAGTACTAAAAGTTGAGGAATTTATCGAGACACTTGTGAACGTTTAAATTTTGAAAATCTATTGGTAACTTTTTTGGGAACTTTGCAAAATTCCAAAAATTCCGGGTTTTTTGTAGGGTGTTTGTTTACAAAATTGTAAATATTTCGGAAATGAAACCGACTTATGAATGAATGAAAAAAAGGGTCCTAGGGTATTAGTTTAGCTACCTAATGGCGAAATAATTTTGTAAATCAGTTAATAATTGTGACCTGTAGGTGGTCCCTTTAGATTTGGAATTGTAGAAAAACGGGTGTTTCCGTACTTAAAAAGTGATGTAGCTTTTATAATTATTGACCGATCGTCATGGTAATAGTGTTAAAAGATGCAGAAGCTGACGAGAAGTGCATTCGTTGGAATTTTGAAAATCGGTTAATAATATTTCGGCTGCGTCGAGGCAGTCGGCGGGCGCTTTTGTGACACGAGGCGGAGCCGAGTGTCACAATCATAAAAATAAATAGGTAGGTACTACCTAGGTAACTTTAAAAATATAATAGGACTTCGGATTTGATTTGATTTTGGTTTTTCGTAAATTTTGGTGTTCATTTTCAATGCTCCGATTCTTGGGGGGCTGTAAAATCTGTGAATTTTTCTGTATGTTTGATTATGTTTTTAAGTCGTAGTTTTTGCATTACTTATCTAATTTACAATTGCTCAGGCGGGATCTTAAACTTAAAAATTAACATTATAAATACAAAAATTATAAACATAATAAATTTTTCATATTACAAAATTTTCTCACAGAAAAAAAATGAAGCTTTTAATATATTATATCGTCTTGCGTATTAAATCTATAGCTACTATTCCATTAACAAAACAACACCGAAGTGTTATTGCCAAAATTGCTTTTTACAACACTTCGAAAACAATTTGGCTTATTTCTTTACGGACGACTTACTTCAGAACTTCGAACATTTTAACAATTGTTCTTTTATACACTTTCTTGCAAATTTACTACAAAAGAATCTTGCTAAAAAGGGCCCTGATTTTTTTGACATTATCTTGCCCTTAGCTAATGAAAAGTCAGTTTCGATAAAAAGTAATATTCAACTTGGTCTTTATCCTTAATCGTTATTTAAAAGATTAAGTGCGTGGAGGCCAGAAAGTAAATGGTTTTGTAAATGTTGAATAGTTGAATGTCGAGAAATGTCTAAATTTGTGAAAGTTACTTTAACCTTTACTGCTCGACACAGTAGAAATACAAAGTATGTAGTGTTCTTGACAGAATTACTTCTCTAGCCTTATTCTAAAACACTTCGTTGCGCTAGGAGCTGCTACAGTGCAGATTATAGCTCGGTTTGGTCCGATATTGCCTGTACGTAATAACGGGTGGCGCAAAAGTAAAGACCCTATTTGGTTCAGCTATAACATTTTTTCTAAATTAGAAAACTAGATTTAGGTTTTTTTAAATGTATATTTGTGCCATTAAATTTCGTACCATTAGGATTTAAAGATGATGTCTTTTAAATGGTGACCTCCAGAGTTGATACACATTTGAGCCCTATTTATGACATTTTGCATAACTTGCTAACATTGCGTAACACTTCCTGCGATATGTTCGTTATTTCTTGACGAATGTTTTCTTTTAGAGCTGCGAGAGTCTGTGGCTTGTTCACATACACCCGAGATTTCAAAAAACCCCAAAGAAAGAAGTCTGGACTGGTCAGATCGGGTGATCTTGCAGGCCAAGGCAAATCGCCAAAACGAGAGATAACTCGGCCTGGAAAAGCGTCCCTCACTAAATCCATATTTATTCCACGTTCTTGGGGAGTAAAACGGTCCATGTTTATTTTCAGTGTATTTTATATTTGTTCACTACACAATTTTCAACAACAGAATGACAGAAAATGTCATATAAAAAAAATAAAAGTATTTTCTTTAGTGCCAGTACTTTTGCGCCACCCGTTATTAATGTGTGCGTGCACGAAAAACCGGGATTTGTTCCGAGTGGCATTTCTGTGAATCTAATAGCACAGAATATTATAAAAGAACTAGCTAATAGTCAGATTATTTGTACAAACTTATTAGAAATAAATTTTTTTCAACAGTCTTGATACACCACTGAATCGATGCTTATCTATGACGATGTTTTTGCAACATTAACTGTGTTACCTAATTCACCCTTAATATTCCTGCTTCTTACAGAAACGGAAAAACAATAGGTTTCATTGTTATGAAAAGCACAAAGAGCGAGAAACGAAATAGGTAACAATTTTAGTCCGTCATCCTCGGTGATACCTCGTTTACGTGTGACTTGTTTACTCAGTTAATGAGGCTCGCTTATAAAATACTAGCTTCTGCCCGCGACTTCGTCCGCGTGGATGTTAGAGAAAATCCTTAGAGAACCTTCAACCAAGATCTGACCAGTCATTTTTACGTTTCCGGTTCCCGTTCCCGTTCTGTTCCCGTCTGTTCCCGTCCCTTTCCTGTCCCGTTCTCGTACCCTCTCCGTTGCCATTCCCGTTCCCGTCCCGTTACCGTCCCGTTTTCGTTCCCGTTCCCGTACCGTTCTCGTCCCGTTCCGTTCCCGTTTCCATTCCGTTCCCGTTCCGTTCCCATTCCCTCCCGTTCCGTTCTTGTTCCCGTTCCGTACCCGTCCCGTACCCCTTCAGTTTCCATTCCCATTCCCTTCCCGTTCTCGTTCCCGTGCCGTTCCCGTTCCCATTCCGTTCCCGTTCCGTTCCCATTCCATCCCGTTCCGTTCCCGTCCTGTACCCCTTCCGTTCCCATTCCCGTCCCGTTCTCGTTCCCGTTCCCGTTCCAGTTCTCGTCCCGTTCTCGTCGCGTTCTCGTCCCGTTCCGTTCCCGTATCGTTCCCGTTCCGTTCCGTACCCAATCCTTTCCCCTCCGTTCCCGTCCCGTTCCCGTGCTGTTCCTCTACCGTTCCCGTCCCGTTCTCGTTCCCGTTCCATTCCTGTATCGTTCCCGTTCCATTCCTGTATCGTTCCCGTTTCATTCCCGTCCGTTCCCGTTCCGTTCCCGTTCTGTTCCCGTTCCGTTCCCGTTCCGTTCCGTTCCCGTTCCGTTCCCGTTCCGTTCCCGTTCCGTTCCCGTTCCGTTCCCGTTCCGTTCCCGTTCCGTTCCCGTTCCGTTCCCGTTCCGTTCCCGTTCCGTTCCCGTTCCGTTCCCGTTCCGTTCCCGTTCCGTTCCCGTTCCGTTCCGTTCCCGTTCCCGTTCCGTTCCCGTTCCGTTCCCGTTCCGTTCCCGTTCCGTTCCCGTTCCGTTCCCGTTCCGTTCCCGTTCCGTTCCCGTTCCGTTCCCGTTCCGTTCCCGTTCCGTTCCCGTTCCGTTCCCGTTCCGTTCCCGTTCAGTTCCCGTTCCGTTCCCGTTCCGTTCCCGTTCCGTTCCCGTTCCGTTCCCGTTCCGTTCCCGTTCCGTTCCCGTTCCGTTCCCGTTCCGTTCCCGTTCCGTTCCCGTTCCGTTCCCGTTCCGTTCCCGTTCCGTTCCCGTTCCGTTCCCGCTTCGTTCCCGTTCCCATTCCATTCCCGTTTCATTCCCGTTCCCTTCCCGTTCCGTTACCGTTCCAGCCCGTTCCGTTCCCGTCCTGTTCCCGTTCCTGTTCCTGTTCCCGTGCCCGTGCCCGTGCCCGTGCCCGTGCCCGTGCCCGTGCCCGTGCCCGTGCCCGTGCCCGTGCCCGTTACCTGGATGTGGATGTCCAGGTCCAGGTCCATGATGTGTCATGTTCACCGTGTTGGACTTCAAAATAAATGTCATTTTCGCAATCACCATCCCATGAAACCTCAAGAACGACATCCATATCGATTTTTTATGTTTTCTCAGCCCATTTACCGCCTAAGGGGTTGATTTTCAAAGTCACAAAATATATGTTTGCCTATTTATTTTTAGATGTGCTCCTACGAAGTTCAAAGTTGTAATGTATATTTTATATTATTTTTCCATACAAAATTGGAACCCCATTTTCACCCCTTTAGGAGTTAAATCATGTCCACCGTGTCAGACTTCATAATAAATCTCATTTTCGCAATCACCATCCCATAAAACCTCAAGAACGACATCCACATCGATTTTTATGTTTACTCATCCCATTTACCCCCTAAGGGGATGATTTTCAAAATCACAAAATATATGTTTGCTTATTTATTTTTAGACGTGCTCCTACGAAGTTTAAAGTTGTAATGGCCATTTAATATTTTTTCCATAGAAAATTTGAACCCCATTTTCACCCCTTGAGGGGTTAAATCATGCCCACCGTGTTGGACTTTAAAATAAATGTCATTTTTGCAATCGTCATCCCAGAAAACCCCAATGACGATATCCATATCTATTTTTAGGTTTACTAACCCCATTTACCCCCTAAGGGGTTGATTTTCAAAATTACAAAATATATGTTTGCTTATTTATTTTTAGACGTGCTCCTACGAAGTTTAAAGTTGTAATGTCCATTTAATATTATTTTTCCATACAAAATTTGAACCCCATTTTCACTTCTTGAGGGTGACATCATGTCCACCGTGTTGGACTTCAAAATAAATGTTATTTTTGCAATCGTCATCCCAGAAAACCCCAATAACGACATCCATATCTATTTTGAGGTTTTTTTACCCCTTTTCACCCCCATTGCATCCCCCTAGGGATTGAAATACTAACAATAACAATATGCGTTGCGTTAGATTTCCATCCATAAGCCTAAATTATATATTTAGCAGTGTTGACTTCGAAAATAAAGGATTTTCTTCATTACACAACTTCATCCCCCTTTTGACCCCTTCGGGGGTAGAATTTTGAAAAACGCCGAGACCCGTATTAATTAATTTTCAATTGTCAGCCTAAACACAAAATTTGAAGATCCTAGCTTCAAAACTGAGGGACTTTCATACAAACTTTCATCCCTTATTTCATCCCCTCAGGGATAGAATTTTCAAAAATCCTTCCTTAGTGGATGCCTACACTGTATAAGGTATCTGTGTGCAAAATTTCAAGTCTCTAGGTCCAGCGGTTTGGGCTGTGCGTTGATAGATCAGTCAGTCAGTCAGTCAGTCATTCAGTTTACGATTTTATATATTAAGATGATAGAAGTTGTTTCTGTCACTTCTGGGCGTAATGTTACAAACAACTATATACGTACACACGAATCAATTTAAAATTTACTTATGTAAGTAATTAATATCAATAGTTAAGCATATTAGCCAATCAATGAATGATCTTGCACAAACCTCTATTTACTTTTCAGGCATTATTAAGTCATTTCGGATTTCAGACATTTTGGTTTTTGAGAATTTGTCATGTTGACATTCATGTGTTTTGGTATTAAGACCTTATGATCCGGAGGGATACTTTCAATCTATAAGATTGAAATAATGAAGTCACTTTAATTTGTGTTTGAAAATGTGTCGAAAATTCAACTCGAGCGACTTCGAAGAGTGGGCAAAAGTTCTGAGGGTCTGCTATGAAAGGAACACTTAACAATAATCGGACGATTTTCGTCGTACGATTAACTTAATTTTGGACTTTATTCCTCCGCTGACAAAGTCTCGAAGTGGAATGAATGAGATCCCTGGTCCGGTTGTCGTAGTTCAAGTTTTCGAAGTAGGCCCTCTGGATTGGTTGACAGAAGACGCGGCGGGTTCAATCCCATGCTCGAATTGTTTTCAACAAGTACCTAAATATATACATGTGGTTATTGAACTATAGCCACTGAAGTAGGTACCGCTTATTGCAAAAAAAAGTCTAACCACAGTCAAGCTGACTAGTCGGTTTTGAAGGAAAAAAATTTAACCTCTTTGTTTAAAAAAAAAAGTTAAAAGTTCAGCGCAAACTGAGGTGTAGACTCACATATCTTGCAGAAATGCTAGTTTTAGTTGAAATTATTCAAGTGATTACGTGTTTTAGTAACAAACTACAATAGGGTATTTTCCAATTTTTTGAAAACTGCTTAAATATAAAGCTTGGGACGAACGATTTAACAGAAAAATAAAAATTAATTAATTAATGTCTTTTTTCTCTATTAAAACAATTAAAGTCTAATTTATTTTTAATGGTTTTGAATTTACCGCCAAAACGCTCGGTTCGATGTCGTCTACTGTGAGACGTCAACTTTGTGTAAACAATTTGAACACCTATGTAGTCTGTGTAACAATTTACTCTATTGTTTACACAAAGATGACGTCACACAGTAGACGTCGTCGAACCGAGCGTTTTGGCGGTAAATTCAAAAATATTTAAAAATAATTTAACATTAATTGGTTTAATGAAGTAAAAGGACATTAATTATACTTTTAATATTTTTCTGTTAAATCGTTCGTCTCAATCTTTAAATATAAGCAGTTTTAAAGAATTTGGAAAATACCCTATTCTGCAAAAGCTGTTACTAGAGAAGCACACTGTAGCTAGAGAAGGAACGCGTGGTTTTACTTTTGTTACAATCTGCCGCCTGGAGACGCATTGTATGATAACATGCTTTATACCGAATCTCTTAAGACAACAGATGCATATTAAGGCCCTTATAGCCGTCCAATAGCGCCGACAATTCTTTATTTTTATTATACTTACGTAAACCAGGTCAATATTAAATGCACTCACTCGCCGAGGTACTTTTTGAGGGCGCACCTACAGCCCATTTTTTTTTTATTTTAAAATTTTGATCTCATTCGACAGCCAACTAAATACCTAGGACCGTTTTTTTATTTTTTTAAATTTCGACTTAGTTCTCGATACATCCGGGCCCAAAGTAAAAAAAATCAAAATTTTTGACTTTGGGCCCGGTTCGGTTTATCGACCAATATTTTTTTTTAAATAAATCTAAAAATTAAAAGGGGTGTTCAGACCACGTTAATGAACAACTTTTACTATGGGGCCAACCAGGAAATCGCAAAAAAAACCAGCTGTTCCATAGAAAAGTACAACATCGACTCGAGTATAATGTATGGAACAGCTGTTTTTTTTTTCGCGATTTCGTGGTTGGCCCCATAGTAAAATTTGTTCATTGATGTGGTCTGAACACCCCTTTTCATTTTTAGATATACTTTAAAAATAACCGTGTATAAGCGTTTTAAGAAATAGGTAAAGTTAGACAGACATAGGATGTTGTGTTTCCTGAAATTAACTCAACACGGAACCACATTATTGCAATATTTAGTTACAAACATGATCTGTTCCATTTAAATGGAAACTCCATTGTCTGTGGTTCTTGCTATGATGTTAACGGTGTTATGTCGCTCTTACATGTTTGAGGCATATTTCGTAGAACATTCACTAAAATAAGTAGGCCTTATTTAGTTCCGTTATGTACATAACACGTAACATTAAATAAACAACTCTTTTTCATAAGACTGAAAGAACATTCTTCATTTAGGTACTTACGTTCATTTTTCCAATATCAAATGAATATTGGTCTTTTTATTTTATGTGGTATGGTCGCACATGCTAGAAAACTTGTATTTTTTTACGAAAATTTAGCTTACAACAAGTTCCTGTGTTACTTTTCAGCAAAAAGACGTCGTGAATGGTTGGTAGGGAATACTTTGAAAGTACTTCTATTCTACGTGATTCTATTTTTTTTTTCATTACTAGTTATTTTTATTTCAATAAAATGTTCAAAAATTTTTATGGTACCTACATAAAAGCAAAATAAAGTGAGGATTACTTCACTATTAGGGCAAACAGAGTTTCCGGTTCGAAAGCAGTGACTCCAGATGGTATTACTTACGATCGGTCTTAGCCGGGATGTGGAAAACGGGTGTGTTGAAAGCCTTACCTAAATAGCCCAAATCAATAGGAATCACTGAGCATATAGCAGTGAGCTACTGTGTAGATGTGATATTCACAGATTAGCTATAATACCTATTCAAAGTACATTCTACCCGTTTCACAAACAATACATATGGCCACAGAACAAAGATTTTTTTTTCCCCCAGTAGAAGTCGCATGTGGGCGGCACCCGTGTAACATCATATCTGCGAAGCTCCGCACATCTTTGAATTTTGCTCCGTCAGTCGTATGAACGAACGCCAAACAAAAAAATCTTCAAAAATAATATAAAAATGCCGAGGTGCATTATAATAAAAGAGCAAAATCGATATTCACATATATCATTTAGCAAACGGGTGCAAAAAATATCGGAGGCGAGCTTTGTTTAATTAATTTTGATTTTAATTAAAAATTCAACTAATATTTTCCTTTTAAAATTCATAACAATAAATATCCACCTTTATGCGGTATACACTTATGATCCATATTCCAACGCACAATTTGACATATTCTTGAACTTTCATAAACACTAAAATATAGAATGGCGGAAATGTCACTCAATAGGGGAGACCGAGAAAAGATGTGACTGTTAAGAGTTAAAAAGTATTATCACCATAGCAAAAAATTTATAAGTAAGTGATAAACGTCTAAATAACAGTTGATTTGATACACTCACCACTGAAAACACGCAAAAACAGAACAGCACGGAATTTTAGTCAACTTAAATAGTACGTTATAGGCGAGTCCGGGAAGCTAGTATTTTATCGTCAAGGATTTTAATCATTCGAGGCAATTTAATGAAAATTGCTTCCCCTACAAGGCTGTGAAGTCTCAAGAAATGAGAGGGAAAAAAATTCTTAGTTAAAATGTAATTTTGAAATTGGTCATGTAGCCATAAAGTTTTATAAAAATAACGTTTTATAGTTATTTTTAGATTTAGAATACTACACTCCAGGGGCCATATTTTTGAATCGCTTGATTGGCGTCGAGCGCTCTTTTCTACTGATTTTCGTTCGACAAATCAACTCAAATGTATGAGCTGTAGAACGAAAATCAGTAGAAACGAGCGCTCGATGCCAGCCGAGCGATTCAAAAATAGGGCCCCTGGGGGTCAATTCTGCTAATGTTAACCTCGAAATCGTGGTTCAGTGGTGTTTGAATGGTAATGCTTTTTGACACAGTTCTTGTTTTTTAAACCCAAAACCGAAACACATTGTGATTCTTAAACTCAAAACGGAAATACATTGTATCTCGATTTTGGGTATAAGAAACAAGAACTGTGTCAAAAAGCACTACCATTCCAACACCATTGATCCACGTTTTTGACGTTAACATTAGCAGACTTGACCCCCCTGAACTTGTGCGGGGCGGAAAGTAACTATTGAAATTAACTCGATAGGTATAGGTGCCGGCAAATAACGTGCTTGACATGCTGAAGCTCAGCTGTCATGTCTTGTTGGTCACAGATCCCAAATACAAATAAATACAAATAACTTTATTTGCGGTGAATAGGGTGATTGATTACTTATAATTCCCGCGTACTCTCCGAAACAAAGATTTCCCTATGGTAGGTAGCTAATTGTAAAGGATGGTGGTGGAATTCACCATTGAGGTATCTATCTGTAAGTGTTGCTTTTCGAAATATCCGATATATTTATTTTATTTGGGTTTCTGAATTTTGAAATTCAAATATTTTTTGCCTAGTACCTAATTAAGAAATGTCAGGATTCCACCGAATTATGATAAAAATAGAGTTTACACGAATTATTGATATGAAACTATTTAGGATAAGCTAAGTGAAGAATGTTAACCAACCCGGTTTCCCTTATCTCATTAAATTTTCTTAAAGTACTTTATGTGTTAATAAATAAGGTTGTAAATCGCACTATTAAAATTAGCTTACGCCATCTAGCGGCTGAGTAGCAGCATTATAAATATACGTATTATTTAATTTGGTACCAAGTTGCTATGGTAATACGACTGAATCTAAATAAATAAACTTTGTGATTTATGGCTTTCTGGATATTATACATTTTTACTTTTTATCCAATTATGTGTTCACAAAGTGTGTGTGCGTAGCATGTAACTATTAAGTGGGGGGCTTGGCTTCGAATTTTAATGTGTTTGTTTGGTTACACTGGTTTTCATACTAAATTGAGCTCATACTACTTCTATCTACTTCTATGTTCTGTGCATATGGCGCTCTTTGATTGAAAGTACTGCATTAAATGCAGCCAATAGTGTTGCTCTGTTCACTATCTAGTATTTGACATGATATGAATTTAAAGTTCTTTGACATTGTTTTCTCTTTGTTCTCTTCAGTTTTGATCTTAGAGCATTCAACCAACGTTTTGACCGTAAATTTAATATATTCCATATTACCTTTTTGGTTTTTACATAACATCTACACTATGATTATGCGTTGCTTAATTTGTGTACTTAAGTGCATGCCTCAAAAAGTTTAAATTCATATTCAAATTCTATTAATCTAGACTTCTTGATGTACCTTACCTGCTAAATTATCTGGGCGTTCCTTTTTTTGGACGCATAGCGTTTCTTCTCACTCAAGTATTTGTTCATGAATAGGTTTTTGGCGTTTCCTTGCGTGATTGAATCAGAAATGAGGAGATCCGCAGGAGAACTAAAGTAGCCGACATCGCCCGAAGGATCGTTCAGCTGAAGTGGACACAAAGCGAGAAGAACCGATGGCCATTGGCGGAAAGGTTCTTGAATGGCACCCGCGCACCAGATGACGCTCCGTGGGTAGGCCCCCGACAAGGTGGACCGACGATATGGTGAAGATCGCGGGAAGCCGCTGGATGCGGGCAGCGCAGGACCGAGCGTCTCGTGGAGATCCTTGGGGGAGGCCAATACCCAGCAGTGCGTGTCGTGCGGCTGATATGATGATAATGATGAGGTTTTTGGGACCCTGTATGTTCACGCGCACTATGTGACTTCATAGTAATGTTTGTAATACGAAACGGGTGTGACACCCCCTTGGTTTTACATAATATGAAACACATGAGGAGACTTTTCATATTGTCTTTATTCATGCAGGCGTACATTTTATTATTTACTTCACCGTAACATAATAGATTTAATTACTTAAGTTCCTAGAACAAATTAAGTACTTAGGTAAGATTTTTAATGATGATCCTTTTATTTACCTATATCGTTGGAGGACAAAAACTCTAATTAGTTTCTTTTGTAGTTTTTCCAGGAATCTGCTGTAATATTGTAAAGATTGTATGTTTCATAAAGACTTTGTGAATGTGTCTGATTTCATAATAAATTAGATACAACAGTTCCAAAGGAAGTTAGTTATGCGCATAACTTGCTATACTATAGCATGCTATTCATGTTTGTGATACAAAAAACTTAGTAAAAAAACCGGCCCAGTGCAAGTCGGACTCGCGCACGAAGGGTTCCGTACCAAAAATGGCAAAAAAAATATGGGAGCCCCGTAAATATTTATTTTATTCTTTTTTTAGTATTTGTTGTTATAGCGGCAACATAAATACATCATCTGTGAAAATTTCAACTGTCTAGCTATCACGGTTCATGAGATACAGCTTGGTGACAGACAGTCAGAGAGACAGACAGACGGACCCTTTGGGTACGGAACCTAAAAAACTAAGTACTTACCTACAATCTCTGTACGATATAAGTAACATAACTTGTAACATTCCTTGTAGAGCTTTGTTCCCAAATTGAATTCGTCCAATTTTATTAATAAGTAAGTATCAAAACATTCGGAACACTTCGCAGGCAATAAGGCTACGAATAAATAAATGAAGAAGTCGGCGCGGACTGAGAATAGCTCCAATCAATAGCAAACATCGCACATTATTTAGCAGCCACTCCCTGACACATATTTCGTTATTCGAAGACTATTTTAAACTTCGATCAAGAATATTCTAGGTGTCTGGTCTAAAAAAACGGCACCCTACTTTAAAACTGGTAACTGTCAAACAGTCAAAATACAGAAAAAATAGATCCTGAGAAAACAGAACATAACAGTACCTTATTGAAGAAATATATTGGTACCTATTAGTTTGTGCTCTTGGAAATTCCAATTATATTCTCATTCAAAAATAAAAATTAATAAAGGAATTATTTTAGGTAAGGTTTCAAAATTGTTGGTGTGATTCGGAATTTATTAATTTGAGCCCGAAAGTTACCATTTTATTCGAAAATTCCGCTATTAGCAAGATAATGCGAAATTGCCCAGCGAACGCTCGAAATAACCGAATCGATACCATGTACATTTCGATTATCGATACGAAATATGGTACACCTACGTTATTTAGGACTAACTTGCCATACTCCACTTATTGATGATTGAAATGAAACCAATTTTTTATTCTGTGCCGAAGCTATGTCGAAATCGGAAATACATGTATAAAGCACGTTATTATTTCTTAAAGCATTTCTCACCAAAACTTTATACTTTCACGTAACACAAATTCGCAAAGCATTTTCATAACTTTTTATCCAAATCCGTAATGAGAATAATTTAGAACAAGATATCTTGTACAGAAATAGTTTGTTTATCCGTTGCCGCACTTTCGATGAACATGTCGTGAAATTATCTTTATTTTTAGGTTATCTACTTACTAAACGACACGCACAGGTGCGTATTCAAAATCAAAACCATTAATAAATGGTTATTAAAAAGTGAATTGTCAAAAAATCTACATCATTGTTCCGCAAGCCGTAATCGATCGTTCCGTAAGCCGTGATCGAGATCTTGTGACGAGATAAGAACCGACAAGAATTTTTCGTAAGATAGAGTAATCAAATTTAAAAAGTAATAATTTTATTGTGAGAGAAGTATGAAGATATTTCTGAAACAATGCGACTCGATCTAATCTGATGAGGCCTTTTCAATTGGGAGGCCAAAAATAACTTGATCGATAAAAAATATCGCAGTATACGAGACGAACAATGTTAAAACCTAAAGGTCCACTTCATTAGTCGCTACATTTTTATTGACAATGATTTTTACTTCTACGACCACTAAGTATGGCTAGCGATGCAAGTTTGCGCACTATTCCAATAGTGTGGTCACACTACACGACCACAAAACTACAGTTAGGGAAAGTTATCTTAGCAAGATTTTGGGTTCTTTAATCGTGTTTAGTTTCTAGTTGCATGTTTTATAATATTTTGATTAAAAAAAAGGGAAAATAAAAATCATGTTCCAGTTACTGAGTAAATGAGGACAGCAGCGGTGGTGTTCAAAATATCCCCAATCGATAGGAAACATCGCGCATTGTTCAGTACACTAGAGCCATATACGACCGTTTTGCTGCCAAGCCATATCGAATGAGCAATGAGCCTCTCTATTATAGACCGTAAAACTAGGCCATTCAATAGCTATAACAATTCACATGAACTGATTAACACGGCGTTAAAAATTTATATTGGAGCTTTCGGGTAGGAACTAAGAGACACGTTGTCAATTTACATGCTTACTAGTCTAGAATATTAAAAATATTTAGTCTTAAGTGTTTTCGAAACAGGAAAACTGTTTTTAGCTATACCAACATGAAGCTTCAATCAAAATAATATGAATTTATAAAAACCTAAAACCAATTCAGTAACATTGAAACAAAAGAAAATACTGACTTTTGTAAACTCAATATAAATCAGTAACAAAGAATTCGTTTGTTATGCCCACAAAACCGCTGCGATGGATCCTAATTAATGGTTAACCCAAGGGCAGATTCAACCTCATACGAAACCACTTCTGGATTTGATGTTTTATCGTAGGTACCTACTGCGCAAAGAAAATGAATACATTTGGCTTTTTCAAATGACGAATGATGACTTAACTTAGAAAAATGTGCACCAAAAGTTATTTAAATTTTTCGCTCCATTGCACTTTGATTGCCTTTCTGCAAACATTAAAGTTTTAACTGTTTGGTGATTAGTATAATGAAATAAATTTAAACAAAAAGTTGAAAACCTATAAATTAAGTAATTACGCTTCTTAATAAAAGTACAACTACCTACTCAATTCAGAGCATGCGCTTATATAAACGCGATCACTTTACATACATAGACAAGCTTCAGTTGTTTAAATAAAACATCCTATTTACTTCTAAAAGTTTCTGGATTCTGATTAGTAAAGTGTTTTCTTCATACGCGTCTCGTCTCCAGCACCTATAATAATTAGCAAGGTGATATGGTATAATATCAAAACAAAAGTTGAAAGTAAATAATTTACGATTTCAACAGTATCATGTTTAAATTATTTTATCTACTATTTACTCACAACGTAATGTATCAAATATAAATTCAAAAAAGATGATATAAACACGTACTTTATTTTCGAAATAATAAAAAAGCCATAGGTACAGCGAAGTTAACTGCACTTTTTAAATTTTACATCACACTTTTACTTTTTAATTTATTGGCGCGTATGGGCTCATTGTAATATCTATGGTATGTGGTGCGGGATGCGTCATTTTTAACGCAGTACAAAATAGTAGATTGTTATACGAGGGTCCAAAGGAAGCAATTCCCATTCGAGATATTTAGACGCCCGAGCATAGCGAGGGCGGCTATAGTTCGAGGATGGAATTGATGACTTTTGCCCGAGTTAAACACTCTACTTTTCATTTCGAATATAAGGAAAGTAAAAAAGTCTTAGTAATTCCAAAATGTTTATTAATAAAAACGTACTTAGTAACTACATTGGTAGACCTTATAATTATTTTACTAACTTACCTACCTTATCTATTTAAATTTAATTGAAAATTAGAACAATTTGTGAAATTTAAAGTTAAATTCTTGCTTGAAATATTTACAGTTTGATATATTATGATGACAGATTTAGCTAAAACGCTAGTTTTTTTACAATCTCTTTGGATTTGGCTTTGTTGGATGCCTGTAAAAGTTGTAGATATTCTTTGGTCTTTGATTAGACGGTAAGTCCATGGCAGAGACTCTCCTAAAGTAGTTTGCTTGAGGCGAATTAGAGCGTAGTTTTATTGTTCCTTTTATTTTGTACTAGCTTCCGCCCGCGACTTCGTCTGCGTGGATAGTATTTTGTCTATCCCTCGGGAACAGTTTCTTTTTTCGGGATGAAAAGTACCCTATGTCCTTCTCTGTACCCCTAACAACATGTGTGTAAAATTTTATGATGATCGGTTCAGTAGTTAAGACGTGAAGGCGTAACAAACAAACAAACAAACGGACTTTCGTATTTATAATATTAGTATAGTAAGGATGAACTTTTTGTGTCAGTATAAACTCATTTTTAGTAAAAACACAAACAAAACTTTAATACGGCACACACAGGTCAAAGTCACAGAGTTAGTATCCCTCCAATATTTTATAGTTTTTCTTATTTTAAATTTGGAACACGCCGCGTCTGCCGGCCACTCCGCCCAATGTTTTTAATTTTGCACGGGTTTATACCATATTTTGTTGTTGTTCGCGAATGCGCCCTAATACAAGGCTGCAACTTACAAGAAGCTTGAGGTATAATATAAGCTTCTTGGCAACTTATTTTAAACTATTTGTTTTTAATTATTGTAAACTTTTTCATTGCCGAAGAGGTAACTCTATGATTGACTATGTTACCAAATTGAGTTCTATTTTTAAATTACTTTTACACCCTAGGGTGGAACGAAGAATTTTTGACCCGCTGCTCAGTTTAAATATACATCACTTTCCGAGTATGAGAAATGAAAAAGATATGATTTCAATTTTCACTTTTTGTTATACTGAATTTCGTAGAATTTTTTAACTCCTGCTTTAAAATATCTGATAGCAGTGAATGTGACATAAATTTGACTCCGCCCGACATTTTAGATGCAGCGACGGAAATGACTCTTACATCAAGGTAGTACGGTAATATCATCATCTCTCTCTTTTTTAACTTTGATCTTTTATTTAAGTAGTATACTTAAATATAAATAGGTTATAGTCAGGCAATTATGGGTTATTACAGCATTATTATTTGTATCACAGACATAAACGTATTACCTAAAAGTGATATATTTGCGTTAATGTAGTCGTTTTAAATCGTTTTAAATCTAAACAAAAGCTCCCAAGTTTCAACAGCTGAGGAACTTTGAACGTGGTTTCAATTTAAAATCAATTTAATTATATCAAACCCAGTAACAGATAAAGATGTACCACCAAAATCTGGTCAACACGAACCGGCAACAGAGACATACATCAATTTGTGCCCACAAAAACCACGGCGTTGCGTCTGACCTAATTAATGGCCACCCCAAGGGCAGATTAAACCACCAATAAAACCTTTTCTGGCCATGACGCACCCATGGAGGGCAATTGATCCTTTTCTTGCTAAACGCTGTCAATCAAAGAAGGGGGATGATTTCCGGAGGGATAATGCATTCGTCAGTTCAGAGCTTGATCAAGCTTGTTAATTAAGCGTTATAGACCGCAATACGTTACTATGAGTTCATTAATCAACGATAAGGAAATAAACTACCTATCTATAAAAACTTTTACATTCTTATCAACTCTGGATTTAAAACAAAAATTAATTTCAACATTTTTCCTGTAAACAGAATTATTTACATAGAGAAAAATGCATTTAGGAATTTAATTTCAAGTCCATTGAATATTTACTCCACGTTCGCCGTCGTCACCGAAGAATATGTAAGGTTTCAATAAAATTGATACTCCAGATCGTAGGGTGGAATTCTCGGAAAATCTATAAGGTACAAAACTATTCGCAGCTTCTTGCTCTCGACTTTACCAATAAATTCTAACAATGTCGCCAAATGTACCGGACATTTGCAGTTGAATTCAAATTTCGTGGGTCGAATCTTTGACGTCCGTCGCCTCGTCATCGTGGACCGTATAAGGAAACGTTACAATACGAAACCTACTTTGGGCCAACTTTAATGTTATCAATGCATAATTTGAGGATCTCTTTGAGAAACTTTGTTGGATATAAGGAAAAGAGATTGAAAAAGTTGTGATTTATGAATCGTCGTTTTTGAAGGGAAATGTGGTTTTGGTCAGTTTTTTTACCCTAATCAGAGTTTTATACAAGTTTTAATGTTTTATTATAACTTTTATAGAGTTGTGCTTAATTTGTTTATCCTTATACATATAATAAAAATTTTTTTTTGAAAAAAGAAATATATGTAGCTTACTTCCGCAAACAATATATGCAAGATGCACCGCCCGCCCGCCCGCAATAATATGCACATGCACACCACAAAATATCAGTGCACAATACCTGCATTTAGCAAGACAGCAACACACCTTGCACCTTCACCAATTAGGCTACTCTACACGTGTTTCGCCCCAACCCGGGGCATCCTCAGGAGTTAGATCGTGCGTAAACCAACACCGAATGAGCAACATTGCCCTCCGACACCGTATTTATTCTCTTCCTCCCCACTCCGCACCGAGTGACTGACAGCGTTTGAAGAATGTTGCCAGTTTCAAATAAAAAGGAAAAAGGAAGGAAAAATGATTTTAATTTAAATTGTGTACAAATAAATTGATATACATTAAATAATGTGTTTTATTAATAAGATATTTAATTTTAAGAATTATTATTATTTGAGAAAATACGCAGCAATGGCGAGGAAGAGACGTCAAGTTGATTGTTAAGTATGGTTCCATCAACATTGTGTTTGATAATTTCTAGGTTTTCCAACACGTTCAGTCGTAGACCTTTACTACAAGTATGTAAAACCTCATAGGAATGGCCATCAAATAGTTGATGTCCGGTATTTAATAAATGTTTCGCGAAATGTGATCGTTCCGGGTGGCCATTCCTATAGGCAGAAATATGTTCTTTATAACGTATATCGAAACTACGGCCAGTTTGACCAACGTATACTGAATTACATTGGTTACATGTTAACTTATATATCCCCGACTTCCTGCCAACCTCCGTTTTTTCCTTGCCATTGCAAATAGCACGCCGGACGGTATTAGTAGTACGAAAAGCCACGTGAACGTCGTTATTTTTTAAGATTTTTGATATTTTATCTGATATTTTACCTACGTAAGCCATACTTGACTGATAATTTTGAATAACGCGCTCACGTGGCACCGCATATAAAAGCCCAGTCACCTGTTTGTTGATTTTACTCCTAACCATGTTATCTATCATCCGCCGATCATAACCATTTGCAATGGCAATATTATAAATTGTATTTAACTCTCTACTATAGGCTTGGCCTGATAACGGTACCGTCATTAGACGATTAATATATGAATGAAAAGCAGCTAATTTATGTTGCCAAGGATGACAAGAAGTTGCGGGGATAACTACATCAGTATGTGTGGGTTTTCTATATATTTGAAAGTTATGGCGACAATGCTCCCGTGAGATAGTTAAATCCAAGAAATTTAACGAATTATTAACCTCAATTTCTAATTTGAATTTGATTTTTGGGTGTAAACTATTTAAATATTGAAAAAATGATTCTAACTCTTGTCTAGTACCTGTCCAGCATATAATAATATCGTCAACATAACGATAATAATAAAGAATGTTATTATTGCCCACTATGTACCTATTCTCAAAATTGTCCATGAAGATCTCCGCCATCAAAGGTGATAACGGAGAACCCATGGCTAGCCCCTCTTCTTGTTTGTAAAACCCACCATTAAACTTAAAATAATTTTGTTGCATGCAAATATGTGTTAAGTTAATTATTTCATCTGCCTCCCCTGGATGAAGACCGCGGCGTTCTAAAATATTTGATAGTATATCTAAGCTTTCTTGGTAAGGAACGTTTGTGAACAAACTCTCCACATCCAAGGAAAGCAGAAACGAGTTAGAAGGCAAAACAACATTCTTTATTTTCTCAATTAAATCTGATGTATTTTGAATACTATACTTAGGTGAGAAAGATGATTTATCTTTTATAATATTATTTAATCTTTTAGCCAACTCATATGCTGGACAACCTATATATGAAACAACAGGTCGCACGGGAACATTGTCTTTATGTATTTTAGGTAAACCATACAACACAGGGGCCTGTGGATTCATTGGGGCGATATAGCGAGATGAATACTCGTTTGGAAAAATAAATTTTGAATTACTAATATTTTCTTTGACCTCTGTGTTGTACTTTGTGGTTGGGTCCGAGCGCAAAGGAGTAAAGTCACCGCTGTTAATTACTTCCTGAACTTTATTTATATACTCTGATTGGTTTAAAATAACAATACTATTTCCTTTGTCTGCTTTTGTTACAACTAAATGATTATCATTGATTTTATTTATTTCGGCGGTGGACTCAGAGGTGGCGGTTATTATGAATAAGAAGGATAACTTGGTGAAGGGTTTGGTAACTAATCAATTAAAGAAAATACAACCTTCTAACTGTGGTGGGCCCGAGCTGCGAGCTGTAAAGTCGTTGCAAAATAAAATCAATGATAATCATTTAGTTGTAACAAAAGCAGACAAAGGAAATAGTATTGTTATTTTAAACCAATCAGAGTATATAAATAAAGTTCAGGAAGTAATTAACAGCGGTGACTTTACTCCTTTGCGCTCGGACCCAACCACAAAGTACAACACAGAGGTCAAAGAAAATATTAGTAATTCAAAATTTATTTTTCCAAACGAGTATTCATCTCGCTATATCGCCCCAATGAATCCACAGGCCCCTGTGTTGTATGGTTTACCTAAAATACATAAAGACAATGTTCCCGTGCGACCTGTTGTTTCATATATAGGTTGTCCAGCATATGAGTTGGCTAAAAGATTAAATAATATTATAAAAGATACATCATCTTTCTCACCTAAGTATAGTATTCAAAATACATCAGATTTAATTGAGAAAATAAAGAATGTTGTTTTGCCTTCTAACTCGTTTCTGCTTTCCTTGGATGTGGAGAGTTTGTTCACAAACGTTCCTTACCAAGAAAGCTTAGATATACTATCAAATATTTTAGAACGCCGCGGTCTTCATCCAGGGGAGGCAGATGAAATAATTAACTTAACACATATTTGCATGCAACAAAATTATTTTAAGTTTAATGGTGGGTTTTACAAACAAGAAGAGGGGCTAGCCATGGGTTCTCCGTTATCACCTTTGATGGCGGAGATCTTCATGGACAATTTTGAGAATAGGTACATAGTGGGCAATAATAACATTCTTTATTATTATCGTTATGTTGACGATATTATTATATGCTGGACAGGTACTAGACAAGAGTTAGAATCATTTTTTCAATATTTAAATAGTTTACACCCAAAAATCAAATTCAAATTAGAAATTGAGGTTAATAATTCGTTAAATTTCTTGGATTTAACTATCTCACGGGAGCATTGTCGCCATAACTTTCAAATATATAGAAAACCCACACATACTGATGTAGTTATCCCCGCAACTTCTTGTCATCCTTGGCAACATAAATTAGCTGCTTTTCATTCATATATTAATCGTCTAATGACGGTACCGTTATCAGGCCAAGCCTATAGTAGAGAGTTAAATACAATTTATAATATTGCCATTGCAAATGGTTATGATCGGCGGATGATAGATAACATGGTTAGGAGTAAAATCAACAAACAGGTGACTGGGCTTTTATATGCGGTGCCACGTGAGCGCGTTATTCAAAATTATCAGTCAAGTATGGCTTACGTAGGTAAAATATCAGATAAAATATCAAAAATCTTAAAAAATAACGACGTTCACGTGGCTTTTCGTACTACTAATACCGTCCGGCGTGCTATTTGCAATGGCAAGGAAAAAACGGAGGTTGGCAGGAAGTCGGGGATATATAAGTTAACATGTAACCAATGTAATTCAGTATACGTTGGTCAAACTGGCCGTAGTTTCGATATACGTTATAAAGAACATATTTCTGCCTATAGGAATGGCCACCCGGAACGATCACATTTCGCGAAACATTTATTAAATACCGGACATCAACTATTTGATGGCCATTCCTATGAGGTTTTACATACTTGTAGTAAAGGTCTACGACTGAACGTGTTGGAAAACCTAGAAATTATCAAACACAATGTTGATGGAACCATACTTAACAATCAACTTGACGTCTCTTCCTCGCCATTGCTGCGTATTTTCTCAAATAATAATAATTCTTAAAATTAAATATCTTATTAATAAAACACATTATTTAATGTATATCAATTTATTTGTACACAATTTAAATTAAAATCATTTTTCCTTCCTTTTTCCTTTTTATTTGAAACTGGCAACATTCTTCAAACGCTGTCAGTCACTCGGTGCGGAGTGGGGAGGAAGAGAATAAATACGGTGTCGGAGGGCAATGTTGCTCATTCGGTGTTGGTTTACGCACGATCTAACTCCTGAGGATGCCCCGGGTTGGGGCGAAACACGTGTAGAGTAGCCTAATTGGTGAAGGTGCAAGGTGTGTTGCTGTCTTGCTAAATGCAGGTATTGTGCACTGATATTTTGTGGTGTGCATGTGCATATTATTGCGGGCGGGCGGGCGGTGCATCTTGCATATATTGTTTGCGGAAGTAAGCTACATATATTTCTTTTTTCAAAATGGTTTGGGACTTCCGCCAAGTGACGCCTGATTCAATCAAATACATATAATAAAAAAATTAAAAAAAGTTTGTCTGTACATTACATTTATTTCAAAAAAGAAATATCTGGGGCGATGGAGACATACTAATAGAGTATCCTTATACATATAATAAAACAGTAAAAAAAGTTTGTCTGTACATTACATTTATTTCAAAAAAAAATATCTGGGGCGATGGAGACATACTAATAGAGTATCCTTATACATATAATAAAACAGTAAAAAAAGTTTGTCTGTACATTACATTTATTTCAAAAAAAAATATCTGGGGCGATGGAGACATACTAATAGAGTAATAATTTGAAAAAAAAAGTCTGTCTGTTTGTCTGTTTGAAGACGCTAATCTCCGGAAATACTGAACAGATTCGAATGAAACTTTTTTTGTTATATAGCTGTTAAGTCTGGGCATAACTTAGGGTATAATTAATTTTGGAAAATGGAACACCTGATGCAGAACCATAATGGTCCAACTTAACTATAAGGAATATATAAATGACACCTTTGCAAAAGTTGTTCAGCCTGATGAGCATATTTTGTTGAGATACAAAAATTGAAGATCTGGAACACCTGATGCAGAACCATAATGGTCCAGCTAAACCATACAAAATATAAAAATGACATCTTGGCAAAAGTTGTTCAGCCTGATGATAATTTTTTGTTGAGGTAAAAAAATCGAAGATCTGGAACCCCCGTTGCAGAACCATAATGATCCAGCTAAACTATATAAAATATAATAAAAATGACACCTTGGCAAAAGTTGTTCAGCCTGATGAGCATTTTTTGTTGAGGTACAAAAATCTAAGATCTGGAACATCTGATGCAGAACCATAATGGTCCAGCTAAACCATACAAAATATCAAAATGATATCTTGGCAAAAGTTATTCAGCCGGATGAGCATTTTTGTTAAGGTATGAAAATCTAAGGTTTGGAACACCCGATGCAGAACCATAATGGTCCAGCTAAACATACAATATGTATATAAAAATTACATCTTTGCAAAAGTTGTTCAGCCTGATGAGCATTTTTGTTGAGGTATAAAAATCGAAGATCTGGAACACCTGATGCAGAACCATAACACTGCCACAACTATTTTTTATGTAACTACATTAGTTCATTTATATGCATACGCCGAAGTCATAAAGTCCACGCGTACGAAGTCGCGGGCATCAGCTAGTACAGAATAAATTATTAAATATAAAGAAAGTAATGATAATATTGCTTAAGAGTGTTTTTGCATTTTTCCAGCTCAGATAGGCTGTCGTACTCACACTTATCAACTTTTTTAAAGAAAAATAACTTGATTTATTTTTAGTGAATGTTTTCAATACATCATCGAAAATATGAATTAGTTTTTATAGAAAAAAACTTATGCTTAAATATAGATTCAAATATACGTTTTTAATTAACAAAAACAATGTATGTATAATCCGTAATACTAGTGATTATATAATGAAAACATTCACCATTAAAAACCAAGTCATGTATTATCTTTAAAAATATTTAAAAGTTTACGGCGTATTTGAGCTGCAAACGTTAGCTAGTTAGTTATATCATTCTTATAATTTTATCGTCAGCATCATCATCAAATATGAAATAGTTTTTGAATTTGGGCTAAGATTTGTTATAGTTTTTCCCTCTTTATAAAGCTAATTTAATGCTAGCCACCAATTAACCAAAGAACTGGATTAATAGCCCTCCATGACTTAGAAATCACGCGCCAGTTAAAATATAACGATGGTGGTCACGTCACCCATAAGCACTCTGTCATCAGACATGCTACGAGGAAAACTAAATTTATTTCATTGCTGGGAAAATTATAACTTATAAACTTAATTAAGTACTGCTCATTCATAAAATGCTGCGTTAACCAAACGCATAAGCGATCTAAAATTAACCAAGTTAAACGTTTTTGTACGTACAGTCAGCCAGAGACGGAAAACTTGAATTGCTTTGATCCTAAAACATCGTTAATTAAAAGTACCTATGTCCATCAGCCATTTCAAATGTCCCCACTGCTGGGGCAGGCCTTTCTTTTGGGTGGATAAGGAGGACGGGCCACAACCCACGACGCGGGCCCTATGCGGATTGGTGGCTGTTAACGACTGCAGATGCAACCGGGACCAACGGCTTAACGTTCCTTCCAAAGCACGGAGGAGTTCGAGATAATATTTTTTTGGTCACCCATCCCATGACCGACCCTTGCGAAAGTTGCTTAACCTCCGCAATCACTGGGCCAGGCGCTAAACCACTGCGCCACTGAGCTATATCACCTATGTAAAGAAAACAACGACAGCACCACATACACCCAGACTTGATAGGTATAAAAAAGTTCGTTTTCTTAATTGCCCCAGCCGGGGATTCAACTTGCAACCTCAAATGTGATGACGACACATGACCCCGTGAAAACTGAAATACTTAAATGCCACTTCACCACGAAGGTCGCCATTATTTCAGAAAATCTATTTCGGAAGTCACGAATATTAGATTGATCAAATCCAAGTATTCTTTACAAAATATATGTTTAACCCTTTTTAAGGCAGAAAAAACACTTAGAAAAAACAATTACTTAATTTAAAAACACTTATTTTTTTATTCAATTTAATGTTAAAGTTACAAAAAAGTAATATATGAACTACAATTCGATTCGCCAATTTTCGCCAATTTGGACGATAAACATGGTGGCAATATAATTTTCATCCCTTCTATTCGAAAAATGATGATTTGTTCCTATATAAGTGGGACCAAAATAGCTCTTTTCTGGTAAGAACTTTTTAGTCGGAGGAAATAGTAGATTGTATTACAAGGGGGCAAAATAATATTTTTACGGCGAGGGCGCTTTTTTGAATCCAGAGCGAAGTGAGGGATTCTAGAGTAGAATCCCGAGCGTAGCGAGGGATTCTTCAGTAGAATCCCGAACGTAGCGAGGGATTCAAAGTACATCGCCCGAGCCAAAAATATATTTTGCGCCCGAGTGATACACTCTACTTTTCATCCCCTTTCTATGAGAAAATAAATAGGAGACTGTGTTTATGTAATTAATGAAAATGTTCTTTATTTAAAACAGACACGTGAAAAGTAAAAATAATTACAAATTTATAGTTACGTTTGATACACTAGCGCAATTTTCAAAAGTTATTGTACTTAGTACGTAAGTATGTACTAATTACAAGAACACAGACTTAATTCGCGCGCTTATGTTTTTTTTTCAGTTTGCGCGCTCGCCGCGCCGTCTATACAGCCAGTCAATATATACCAGCTGGCGGCGGCGTTCGAATTCTTTGAAAGATACATGTTCTAAATTCAAATCTCTTTTCCTGCCACTTAAAAGCTCTTACCAGAAAAGAGCTATTTTGGTCCCACTTATATAGGAACAAAGCATCATTTTTCGAATAGAAGGGATGAAAAGAGATTTGAATTTAGAACATGTATCTTTCAAAGAATTCGAACACCGCCGTCGGCTGGTATGTATTGACTGGCTGTATAGACGACGCGGAGACTAAAAAAAAACATAAGCGCGCGAATTAAGTCTGTGTTTTTGTAATTAGTACATACTTACGTACTTAGTACAATAACTTTTGAAAATTGCGCTAGTGTATCAAACGTAACTATAAATTTGTAATTATTTTTACTTTTCACGTGTCTTTTTTAAATAAAGAACATTTTCATTAATTACATAAACACAGTCTCATATTTATTTTCTCATAGAAAGGGGATGAAAAGTAGAGGATATGACTCGGGCGCAAAATATTTTTGGCGAGGGCGACATACTTTGAATCCCTCGCTACGTTCAGGATTCTACTGAAGAATCCCTCACTTCGCTCTGGATTCAAAAAAGCGCCCTCGCCTTAAAAATATTATTTTGCTCCCTTGTAATACAATCTACTATTTCATCCCTTCTATTCGAAAAGCGATGATTTGTTCCTATATAAGTGGGACCAAAATAGCTCTTTTCTGGTAAGAACTTTTTAGTGGGAGGAAAAGAGATTTGAATTTAGAACATGTATCTTTCAAAGAATTCGAACGCCGCCGCCGGCTGGTATGTATTGACTGGCTGTATAGACGGCGCGGAGACTAAAAAAAAACATAGCGCGCGAATTAAGTCTGTGTTCTTGTAATTAGTACATACTTACGTACAATAACTTTTGAAAATTGCGCTAGTGTATCAAACGTACTACGCGTTCACTTCATTCTTGCCGCTACCTCCCGGCCCGCTTCTTCATACCGCGCCCACGGCGTCGCCTGGGGAGGCGCGCGGGAGGGCGACACAGGGGGTGCGGAATGATGAAGCGGGCCGGGAGGTAGCGGCAATGATGAAGTGAACGCGTAGTAACTATAAATTTGTAATTATTTTTACTTTTCACGTGTCTTTTTTAAATAAAGAACATTTTCATTAATTACATAAACACAGTCTCCTATTTATTTTCTCATAGAAAGGGGATGAAAAGTAGAGTATATGATTCGGGCGCAAAATATTTTTGGCGAGGGCGACATACTTTGAATCGCTCGCCGTAAAAATATTATTTTGCTCCCTTGTAATACAATCTACTATTGCCACCTGCCTTAAATTATAAAGGGCACTCCCTTAATTTTACTCAATTTATGCTCGTATTTTATTGCGAGAACACGCTATGCAACCATAATACTGCAGTTACCCTAACTACAGGGCGCATAGTAAAAAGTTATGAATATTTAAATTAACTAAAAGTTCCTTCAGTTATCTAGTCGCGGTGCTATACAGTTAAAAACTAGTTACGGAGCGCTGGTACAGGGACCTAATTTCGCTAACTTATTTTAACGAAACCTTAACGCAATACCACATCACGTCTCGCATTTTACGAATTCATTTAGCTATTCATTTAGTTATTTTGGCGGTAGGGTAAGTCACGCAAACGTCGTCATCGCTACCGCATCGAAACCAAATTATTCAAAAGAGATGTCCCAGCGTTGCCCCAGTTTCATTTTATTTAATTACTTTGTTTTAAATATAAAATGTAATTACTTTTTTTCATAATTAAAAAATGCTAATTACATTTTATTTAGGTATAGTATCAGTCAAGAATTGTTTTATATTTAGAAAAACAATTATTACAAAAACATTAAGTTGTTTTCTGAAGTATTTTGTGAAAAAAATGTAAGTAAATAGTTCTCTAAAGATAAAAATTGTGATTTAAAAGCGTTTTAACTTAAAAATCCCACTTTTTAATGCAGAAAATAATTATCAATCTGATTCTAGAGTAAAATATCTAATCTGACATACTACTTTGATTAAGACGCGATGGACTTTTATTTTTGAGAATGGTGGGGCAAATGACATAGGCTCGATGAGACATGTCCTTTATGGGCCTTAGGTATTTCATCATCAACATGAATGGAGGATGGAGTAGGAGAAATGGACCAGTTCTATATTAGAACTCTTTCAATGCAACTAAGCAACTTTGATGAGCTTATTTCTCTTTGCTCGACAGAAATAAATACGAGTTGGTATGTATTACTTATTTGGTTTTTAGAGTAAGTAAAAAAAGTCGATGTTATCCATGTCATAAATTGAAGGCGTAATAAGTGTGAATTCAAATTGAAGTTTAATTATGTGGAGACCTAATTTGTATAAGTATTTTAAGAATTGAAAGAGTTAAGTAACCCTTTTATTTTTTTGCTCATCCTCGTGTGAACATTGACCTTTCAGCCCATTCCATAGATTCCATACAAAAGCTTATTTTTTGTTTTTCGCGATTTCAGAGTTTGCTCCATAGTAAAAGTTGCTTGTAAACATGAGTGGAACCACCCCACTGCGGGAACCAAATGATTAAAAATTCACGCTGTAGACAGGCTGTGAGATAATGCCAATAGTCGTCAGCTATTGAAATAGATACTATCATACAATACATTGCTAAATGAACAATTATTTACGAACAGCCCAATCGCGTTGAAAAGGTTGAATGGCATATTTTTTCAAGCGGCAAAACAGTAATCTGAGTTGTTCAATATTTCCTGGAAGCTGTTTAAGTTATCCACAGTGGAGCCCCGACCAACTTCGCGCTGACTGGCAAACTCCTTATTATTCATTGCAACACAGACTAACTGATAGTAAAACTTACGAATGGGTAATTCAAAACGCCAGCATTTAATTTAGAATGAGCTTCAAGGATAATTAAGTTAAGTTATCTATTTGTTTTCTTCGCGCACTATAATTGCATTTCGGTAAGAAAGATCTCATTTATTTTCTTTAAAGGTTTTGTTCCAATTATTTATGTAACATTTACATTTAAAAATTTAAATTTTCAGTATTGTTTTAAATTTTGCAATAAACAATAAAATTATCTCTTTAAAAAAGGGAATGTTATACTAAATAATTATACTAGAAAAAATACGACTCGCACCTGATCTATTTTTCTAGTATATTATTTTAGTATTGTATAAAAACTCTCCGTCTGTGCTTCGGAAGGCAAGTTAAGCCGTTGGTCCCGAGTGCATTTGCAGTCGTTAACACCCACTAATCCGCATTGGGCCCGCGTGGTGGGTTATGGCCCGTCATCCTTATCCACCCATATGGAAAACCTGTGCCTCAGCAGTGGGTACATTAAAAATGGCTGATGGATATTATGAAGTTTAATACTTGCCAACTTAGTTTTTAATACCATTATTATTGTTATTATTTGAAAAAAAAAACATTGAAAGATGGCACCGTGCACGCTTTTAGCGCCACCTAGCTTTTTACAACTTTGTTGGCTCTGAACTGACCGTTTTGACATTTTGATATGTAATGGCGGCATTGTGACAAAATATTTAAGAAAAAATTATACGTATTGTGTTATTAATGTAAATTTCAAAATTACTGTGATTTGGGTGGACAAAGAGTTGTGAAATCATTTTTGGTCATTTAAATGAAATATGGCAAGTAAGATCTATTCAAAAAGAGTGTTTTATTTTGGTTAAATCAGGGTGTCTTTACTTCTTTTTTAGTTGTATATTTGTAAAACAAGAGGATAAAGCTACTTTCATAATTTTATTAAGTGATAATAAACATATATAATTGTTCCTGTATCGCTAGTTATAAATTAAATATCGTTTTCAAACAGATTACAGAGCCTACATTATTTCTACTTTTTGCCACCATGAGCGCTGCGATCGATTATTATACCTTTGCACCCAGCGATGTCTGATTGATAAGTTAGCTGAACTCGATATGTTGTTTCTCAAAACAGAAAGTGAGTAGGTAAGTAAGTGGAGAATTACTCATTGGTATTTTTTTTTATCTGAACGTACTTAAAATACGGGTTCCATTTTAAAAGTTTTGAAACATGAGTTTATAGAATGAATTTCTGTGGTATGGAAGAGGTATCTTGATGCTATAGTCAATTTTTCAATACAATAATATACCCAAGGACCATAGAAGTCTTTGAAAATTCCTTTGCACTTTAATTAAAAACCACTACAATAAATGGCTTGCGAACTGATGGCGTAGCTTCCTTGACATTTTAACATCATCATCATCATATAAGCCGCACGACACCCACTGCTGGGAATAGGCTTCCCCCAAAATCTCCACGACGTGCGGTCCTCCAGTGGCTTCCCGCAACCTTCACCAGATCGTCGGTCCACCTTGTCGGGGGCCTACCCACGGAGCGTCGTCCGGTGCGCGGTTGTCATTCAAGAACCTTTCCGCCCCAAGGGCCATCCGTTCTTCTCGTTATGTGTCCAGCCTACTGCCACTTCAGCTGAGCAATCCTTCGAGCGATGTCGGTTTCTTTAGTTCGCCTGGGGATCTCCTCATTTCTGAAACGCCGAGCATGGCTCTCTCCATTGCACGCTGGGTGACCTTGAGCCTCCTTATGAGACCCATAGTTAGCGACCACGTTTCACTGCAAACTGTAAGTCATCACTGGCAACACACTCTGTTCATAGACTTTCGTCTTGAGACACTGAGGTAAATCGGACACGATGATTTTTCGAAGCTTCCCGCGGGCTGATTATCTAATTAAAAACAACCTAGCGACTGGTTGCAGTTCACATATGATCGTGATCCATTGCTACTTCTTTTTGGGTAAAAAAAAACATACCAAAGAAAAGTGGCAATGTATGTCAAATGAAACCGGTCGCTAAATAGTTTCTTTTTAGATAATCAGGGTGCCGAATGCTGCCCATCCGAGTTGGATTCGACGAGAGATCTCTTTTTCGAAGTTGGACTTACCCAATTGGACTGCCTGTCCTAGCTATACGTAATGGTCAACAACTTCAAGTGTAGTGTTCCCAACATGAACTGTTGCGGGCACAATATGGGTATTCGACATGATTTTCGTCTTATCCATGTTCATTACACAAAATTAATTAGGTACCTATTGTGAATTGTTTCGAATAGCTAATAATATGAATAAATGTAATTATTACGTTTTTTCCGAAAATCTACTGGCCAAATATACCTCTGTCAAATATATTTAAATTAACAGCATAGAAATCTGACACAAATTAATCAGGATTTACGGTTTTTTTATGTGAGCGGCTAAATCCAATAATTATGCTAATGGTTGGGTAGGCTTAATCTGGTTTACAAAACACACATTTTTGTTTTTATTGTGGTTTTCTTAACAAGGTACAAGAATCCATTGAATCCAGCGAATGATTCTAAGTCCGATTTTAAAAAGTAAGTACACCTAAGTAATACTAGACATGATGTATTCCATTGTGTTGAACATAGAAATAGAATGTCAAAGAACAACAATGTCAATAAACAGGTGATCCGAAAACGAACGCATACATTTTATATGAGACTAGCTTCCGCCCGCGACTTCGTCTGCGTGGATAGTATTTTGACTATCCCTCGGGAACAGTTCCTTTTTTCGGGATAAAAGGTACCCTATGTCCTTTTCTGTACCTCCGACAACGTGTGTGTAAAATTTCATGATGATCGGTTCAGTAGTTAAGACGTGAAGGCGTAACAAACAAACAAACAAACGGACTTTCGCATTTATTTTAAGCATATATTTGCATTTCGCATATTAGTAAGGATACGTAAAAAATGACTTAGATTCATAAAATATGACTGTGTAATGGCAAAGGAAATTAATAAACTATGTTCCATACTATTTTCTTCGTCGATAAACGAATAAATGTAGCGAAATTTGGTTTTAGAGAAATGTGTGGCAATATCTTATTTACCTGAGAAAAGTGTGATTACTTGGATTGTTTCTTTTTGTCACATCACAGTTACTTAGATCACAAGACACCATGGCTCCACGATACCTTTATTTTAAATTCTAATTAAGATTAACAAATATTTTAAACAAACTGTGATTGCTCATTTCCTAGGCGGGACGCTAGGGGCTCTTACTGTAAAAAATGTTGGCACATGTCACTTGATCCTTTGTCTCTTTTTTACATAGACCGTGTCCGTATGATGTTAACTTCTCTTTTCCACGCTTTGTTCGTCTTCTTGAGCGAGCAGCAAAAAAAATTCTATGTCTATGGTGTTGAAAGTCCAAACTGACATTATGTGATTGCACTTGTAAAACCGCATTTATTAACTTAATTAACGAGGTCCTGCGTTGAACTGGCTAAAGTCATATTTACAAAACCGGACTCAAAGCGTAGAGGTAGCATATATCAACAAAATAAATAATACTAAAGAGGCACAACGGTCGGAATTACAATATAACAATCTTGGAGTACCACAGGGCAGTGTGCTGGGACCACTGCTCTTTTTGGTCTATATAAATGACTTACCTGAAACAACAAAACATAAAACGGTTCTATTTGCGGATGATGTCTCGGTTTCAGTTACGACAAGCAAACAAAAAACCGTAGGTCAGCATGTTAATGACATTAAAATTACATTAAAGCTAATAATAGAATGGCTTGAAAAAAATAACCTAAAAATTAATCTAACTAAAACTAATATACTAAATTTTAATAATTTTAAAAATAAAAAGATTGCTATTAACTATAACGGCGAAAACTTAATGAATCCTGAAAAAATAACATTTTTATGGAAATTAATTCCAAACTTGACTGGAAGGAACACACGGATAAAGTTAGTGATAAAATTAACAGATTCGCATTTGCTCTATACAAATTAACAAGGGTTGCAAATAAAGGTACCGCTATAACCGCGTATTACGCATATGTCGAATCCACAGAACATAGAAGTAGATAGAAGTAGTATGAGCTCAATTTAGTATGAAAACCAGTGTAACCAAACAAACACATTAAACATCGAAGCCAAGCCCCCCATTTAATAGTTACATGCTACGCACACACACTTTATGAACACATAATTGGTTAAAAAGTAAAAATGTGTAATATCCAGAAAGCCATAAATCACAAAGTTTATTTATTTAGATTCAGTCGTATTACCATAGCAACTTGGTACCAAATTAAATAATACGTATAATAATAATGCTGCTACTTAGCCGCTAGATGGCGCAAGCTAATTTTAATAGTGCGATTTACCACCTTATTTATTAATACATAAAGTACATTAAGAAAATTTAATGAGATAAGGGAGACCGGGTTGGTTGCATTAAGGGCGGGGTGGACCTACCGATTTGACCTACTGGTAGGACCACGGTATACCACTATATACCCGTGGTCCTACTGGACTAGGTCTTTTTCGAGAATCGATAGATAAGTAATAAAGAACGATTATTCCGAACCTAACCCAAAATCCTATATTTATTTTATATTCAATTACGAAATAATGTTATATTCAGTCAAAAATACCAAGGCAACATGGCTTACAAGGAGTTATTTCGATTTATATTTTTGAAAAATTAAAGAGCTAAAAGGATTTAAGACATATCTTCGCGGTACCAAATTAAAATCACTCCTCGTAAGTTATGTTGCCCTGGTACTTTTGACTGAATATTACATTATTTCGTAATTTAATATAAAATTTATTTGAAATCATTAAATAGCGATACTAAATTTTTCAGATCAATAATTCGTTTAAACTCTATTTCATAATTCGTTGGAATCCTGACATTTCTTAGTTCATACTAGGCAAAAAATATTTGAAATTAAAATTCAGAAACCCAAAAAAAAAATAGTGTGTTTTTAAGATTACGGTGTCCGTCCCTACTTGTGTTTATTAAAAAACAAATACGAATACAAATAATACACACACAAGCGAGGTGGAAAGAGAATTTTAATGACAAATCAAATAAAAAAATAAGACTACCCTATTCTTCATCACTTGAAGTGTCGGAGTCATTATCACCTGTATTTATAATAATAGATCCAACTTCATCACGTTCCGAATCCATACCAAAATTTCAATTTTTTTTTTAAATTGCGTTATCTAAACTTTTTTTTTGTGTTTACATGTTTTACAAAACACCCGTTTTTTTTGTTGGTTCACTTAAAGTTTCATCTTGAGGCACTTCACTGTCCTCCCAAGGACGAAAAACATTTTTAGTATACGTTAGCAGAGTCAACAAACACAACTTTTCACTACGGCGCGGCGCTTCGATGTAAACTGCCAAAATCTAAATTGACTTGTGGGTGTACGCCGCACGTGGTATCCTTTGTTTATGCGGCGGCATCCTTTGACATTCTTGTCAAAGGATGCACGTGCAAAGGCGGCGCGATGAAAGGGCGACACTATCTAAGTGAATGCGCTTTACGCGAGATCTGTGACTGTGAACAACAACACCTGACTAGATTGCGACTGGGCTCTCTTACATCGGGCAAACAAAGATAAGTATAGGAATGCGCGTTAAAAACTTGCCAAGTTATGTGCCGGCACCTATACCTACCGAGTTAATTTCAATAGTTACTTCCCGCCCCGCACAAGTTCAGGAATGTAGTATTCAAATAAAAAAATAACTATATAGCGTTATTTTTATAAAACTTTATGGCTGCATGACCAGTCGTTTCACATGGCCACATGAACCAATTTCTAAATTACATTTTAACTAAAAAAAATATTTCCCTACAAGGCTGCGAAGTTGCAGCCTTGTAGGAGAAGCAATTTTTATTAAATTGCCTCGAATGATTAAAATCCTTGACAATAAAAATGCTAGCTTCCCGCACTCGCCTGTTACGTACTGTTTATGAATTAAGTTGACTAAAATTCCGTGCTGTTTTTGCGTGTTTTCAGTGGTGAGTGTATCAAATCAACTGTTACTTAGACGTTTATGATTTACTTATCAATTTCTTGCTATGGTGATAATACTTTTCAACTTTTCACAGTCACAACTTTTCTCGGTCTCCCCTATTGAGTGACATTTCCGCCATTCTACATTTTAGTGTTTATGAAACTTCAAGAAAATGTCAAATTGTGCGTTGGAATATGGATCTTAAGTGTGTACCGAATAAAGGTGGATATTTATTGTATTGAATTTTAAAAGGAAAATATCAGTTTAATTTTTAATTAAAATCAAAATTATTTAAATAAAGCTCGCCTCTGATATTTTATGCACCCGTTTGCTAAATGATATATGTGGATATCGATTTTGCTCTTTTATATAATGCAACTCGGCATTTTTATATTATTTTCGAAGATGTTTTTGTTTGGCGTTCGTTCATACGACTGACGGAGCCAAATTTAAAGAAGTGCGGAGCTTCGCAGATGTGATGTTACACGGGTGCCGCCCACATGCGACTTCTACTGGGGGGAAAAAATTTTTCTTTGTTCTGTGGTCGAATCTGTACTTAGATACGGTATAATAATATGGGGGTATGCCAATGCCACGCATATCCAAAAAGTTTTTGTTGCTCAAAAGAGATGCATAAGAGCCTTATGTGGCATAGCGCCAGACATCTCTTGTAAGCCCTATTTTATATCTCTTAGAATTTTGACGGTCACCTCTCTTTATATTCTTGAAGTTGGTAAATTTGTTAGAAATAATAGCCACTTATTCACACAAGCACATCAAGTGACAACGAGAAGTCTTAGGTACCCTAACAAGATTATCCTTGACACGGTTCCAAAAACAAGGCGTTTCTCAAAAAATGGTTTTGCGGCGTGTAGAACAATATATAATAAAATACCAGAGGACATTAAACAACTACCATCTAACATGTTCTATAAATCATTACGCAGATGGTTGATAGAGAAAGCATTCTATTCTATTGACGAATTTTTAAAACATAAATGACATGAATTAAAAATAATGTAATTATTGTTTTATGTTTTTTGAAACTGATGCATTTATTAGTTTAATTTAATTTAATAATAGGATTAGTAAAATTGATATGAAAATTATTTCAATAAATTATTAATTAAATGAATATTTATTTATAAATTTTAATTTAGTTAGCGAATTCAATGATGTTATTGTTATAAATTAATATAGGTAATGTTAAAACAAATTATTAAAATTCATATTAATATAATTCTAGTTAATCAAATGTATTAATGATGTACTTAAAATTGTTATTTTGCATGCTATTGTATATGGCTAAATAGGTTCAAAGCTACAATTATTTTTATAACACCAACATTTATTATGTACCTACCCTGTTTAATGGCAAATAAAGTATTTGTATTGTATTGTTTAAATAAATGTCAAATCGAAAAAGGAACGAACATCTTATTTGTCGCTGTCAGACAGCAAAATGAATAAATAAGCTGTCTACAAAAATATTAGTTAAGTATTTCAAGTACACGACAAGCTTGTTTATGTCAGTTTATTACGTGTTGCAGCCTTGGACGAATAATCCGTCCAAGGTTAGTTTTGTTATAGGCACACTCAATCCAAAACGTTTATAGTTATAGTATAATGACCACACTATATTATTAAATTAACAAGCTTTATTATAGCCTCCACCAAACCTGTACCAAGGAGATGACGGCCATAGATTATATTCATGGCATTAACTTTTTCACGCAAACGCATAATTTCCCTGAGCTTTGTTCATTATGCCCATAATAGCGGGTGATTATGCTTAAGCACTAGCAGAGACCGTCTGTTTATTAGTGTTATGAATAAAACTATGTATTTTGGTATTAGCACGTAATCTGGTATGCAAAGGATATTGGGATAATTTATCACTTAGACGTACCACTACTACGAATATATACCAGCAGCCAGCGATTACTAGTTCGTTCATGCTGTTGTTTTAGGTACCTATTCGATTTATTTTATTACTAGCCAAAACGGCTATTTGCTTTATGCAATTATGATGCTACGAATAATTTTATTATTCTACAAGGTGTTTGGTAAAAGCATTATAAAAGCCGAATATGGTAGATAGGGACCATCAAACTGAACAACTTTTAATATGGGACCAACTCTGAAATCGCAAAAAAAGCTGTTTCATACAAAAATTAATAATGAAAATAATAAAATGTATGAAACAGCTTTTTTTGCGATTTCAGAGTTGGTCCGATAGCAAAAGTTGTTCAGTTTGATGCTCCCTATCTACCATATTCGGCTTTATAAGGCTTTTACTAAACACCTTGTATAGTTTTCTATCTCACTAAGACCGTTTTGCTATGAATGTTGGGACGCGTGCACGTACCTACACATTGTTTTAGTGTGCGTCTGACGCTCTCGTACTACGCACGCTAAAATAATGTGCATGTCGCCTATTAGCAAAACGGACTTCTTGAGATAGAACAACTATAGGTACTCCTACTGATTTTCACGAACAGTTTAAATTACCAGCTCACCGACATTACGCGCTAACATTTCCACACATAAGGTTAAAGTCCAAAATTATGTGAGCCAGTATGTCACAGTCGCAAAGTTCCATAATACCACAGGCTTAAATCCACATAGGCCGGATCCTGGTGCCCAGGCCAAGTTATCGCCGAACTCTGATAATTCGCTGTTAATAATACTTATGAGCGCAGTTCAGCGCACATGGTGCGCCCTCGCCAGATAATAGGATTTTAATTGAGATGGAGCTTAACAGAATAGAAGGCCATTCGGAGCCCTATAAATTTTTATTCGTAACCATTATCGCCACTTCGCGCCGGAACGTGGTATGAATGGAACATCATAAAATCTATTGTAATGGCTGAGTTATAACGTTTTTAGGACTTTTATAGCGTTGTCTTTATTTATTTGGGGATGTTAATTTGGCATTTATTATTTTTTCAAGGTATTTGACGTGATACATAATTATCATTAGATAAATCGTTAACGCAATTATTTGGACCGCCGCCGGCCAACCAGTGTCATTTTCAATCTATCACATATTGAGACTAGACCAAATTGGCAAGATAGCCATTAGCTTGGTGTTATCAAATATCATCGTCTGGGTTGCGAATTAGGAAGCTTCTGGGAGATATGCCACCATGAACATGGTCTCCGATCGCAAAAAAATAATCGATCGCATATTTATATAAATGGTGAACAGGATCGTGGGTGGTATCATTACCTGAACTTTTTTTTGTGTTTTCATATTGATCGAATAAGGAACTGAAGGAACAAAGCTCACAAGAGCATATATGTATGTGAAAATTTTACCTGCCCTGACCTCCTAGATGCTTCCTGAAAGCGACGCAAGACTGTGGTTTTACATAGGCCTGGGTTTCACTCCACCCCCTGAATGTAATTACATGCCAATATGTAGTCGATTATTTTTTGGAAAAAAAGACTATATTTCTACCCTGGCCACGCGCATGCTTCCTGAAAACTAACCAAGCCGATGACTAACATGTTTGTAATGATGCCACCTACGACCCTGTTCACCATTTATAACAATATACAATCGATTATTTTTTGCGATTGGAGATCATTGCATGGGAGTGGGAGGCCATATGTTCAGGGTGGCATATCTCCCAAAAGCTTCCTACTCTGATCACAATAAACTCGATAGTCGATATTTGATAACAACAAACTAATGGCTATCTTGCCAATGTGGTCTAGTCCCAACATGCGATAGATTGAAAATTAGCCTCTTCGCCGGGGCGGTCCAATTTATTTATCATGTAATTTGCAGTTTCGTGCGAAAAAAAATAATTAAGCTGCTTACCCTGAATGGGTTTAGATTCGAATACACTGGTGAACCGAAATCCGAATCATCATCATCATCATATCAGCCGCACGACACCCACTGCTGGGTACAGGCCTCCCCTAAGGATCTCCACGACGATCGGTCCCGCGCTGCCTGCATCCACTGGCTTCCCGCGACCTTCACCAGATCGTCGGTCCACCTTGTCGGGGGCCTACCCACGGAGCGTCGTCCGGTACGCGGTCGCCATTCCAGAACCTTTCCGCCCCAACGGCCATCGGTTCTTCTCGCTATGTGTCCCGCCTATTGCCACTTCAGCTGAGCAATCCTTCGAGCGATGTCGGTTAATTTAGTTCTCCTGCAGATCTCCTCGTTTCTGATTCGATCACGTAGGGAAACGCCGAGCATGGCTCTCTCCATTGCACGCTGGGTGACCTTGAGACCTAGGCCTAGTCCTGCCCATTCTTCTTGTCAGCAAAAAGACGTCCCGAATGGGTGGTAGGGGAAAAAAACTGGACGATTTAAAAGAACTTGTAATAAGTCAATTTAAATAAAAAATATTACTATTCTATTCTATTCTATTCTATTCTATTCTATTCTATTCTATTCTATTCTATTCTATTCTATTCTATTCTATTCTATTCTATTCTATTCTATTCTATTCTATTCTATTCTATTCTATTCTATTCTATTCTATTCTATTCTATTCTATTCTATTCTATTCTATTCTATTCTATTCTATTCTATTCTATTCTATTCTATTCTATTCTATTCTATTCTATTATATTCTATTCTATTCTATTCTATTATATTCTATTCTATTCTATTCTATTCTATTATATTCTATTCTATTCTATTCTATTCTATTCTATTCTATTCTATTCTATTCTATTCTATTCTATTCTATTCTATTCTATTCTATTCTATTCTATTCTATTCTATTCTATTCTAGATATACGTAATGGTCAACAACTTCAAGTGTAGTGTTCTCAACATGAACTGGAGAGGGTACAGTACAACATGGGCATTTGACATAATTTTCGTATTATCCATGTTCATCCTAAGACCCACTCTTTGGGAAGCACTACGGAGATCTTCGAGCATTGTGTTCAGGTGAAACCGCGGAAATCCGAATATTACTGGTAAAATCCAATTGACTCAGAATGGTTTCAAAACTCAAAATTCATTTATTCTGTGGTCATAACTTAAAAAACCTTGTTATAAAAGCGTGGATATAAAACCAATAATTTCAAAGGAAAACAATATAAAAATCAACCATTTCAATTAATCAATCGCTATCTTTCTTTAAACAGTTGCATATAAAAATAGTACATCGTAAAGTTGTTCGCATAATTTTAAAGGTTACACGACACAAAAGCCACGTCCGGAATAAACGCAACACGCGTCGGCATGCCGACTGCGGACTAAAGGCTATTTGCTTTGCATCCGTTAATATACATCAAGTAAAGTGTAAAACGGCAGTTAACCACTTGTGAAGTCAGCTTTATGGCCCGAAGTAGCAACTCGGTTCAGAAAGTTAAATTAACCACTTGCACTCGTATTCAAACTACGTAGGTATAAAAGGAAGTATAGTTTCCAGTTTCATTATATTATTCGAAGTTTTAATTCTCGTGATATTATGCACAAGTCAAACAAACATAATAAAAAGGGGTTTGCATTTATTATAGAAATAATAAATTATAGTTTTCGGTATAATTAAATTCGTATCTCTTCTCGTCCACACAATTATAATAGTTTTGTTTAATAATTTACTGGAGGTTTCGTGAATTATAAATTTTTCGTATTTAAATGAAAATATTACACTTACTCAATGAACCTTATAATAATATCTAAATTATGAAAAGTAAAAAAATAATAATACGTTTATTCTCAATTAGACGCGGGAAAGCGAGATCATTTGTAAAATCTGTTTTTCCAATTACGTCGTACACATACACAAACAAATATCGTGAATTTATAGTTTGAACATTTACAATATCCAGGTAAAGTGTAAAACACGGCATTAAAACAACTTTTGAAGGGCACTTTAAGGAGCTAAAGTTGTTCGGCGCTCAGTCTAGAGAGGCTATTTCTATGAGACCAAAAGCTCTTTGATTTGGCTAGCCTACAAATGAATACATAACTAAACCTTGCTTCATGATACAGTCAAACTGCAAATATTATTGGAAAAGTTCAATTTTTTTGATTTAATCGAATTACGATTTAATAGTAAACATAATTTGGTGGTATTCGTATGATACATGTATCGTATGAAACAATCTAATCACACACGTGTGTGTGTGTGTACGCGTTTATAGCAATAAACAGTTTAGTCATTAACTGATTAGTCAGTATGTTAGGAAAATTAGGCAGATCGACATTTAATATTTGATGTTATGAAATAAGTTCAACTGTTTAGATAGCTAGCTATTGTAACTGCCATCAGGAGTTTTTACTTTCCAGGAACTTTTATCATAATAATTATCTTGCTGCTAGCCTTTTATAACACTGAAAAGTTGCTGTGAAAAGTTTCTTAGTACTGTAATTAAACTGTTTACACGTACCGCAAGTGCGGTAACTTCGTCGATACCGCGGATAAATCTTCCCAAATCTAGAAACCACTAGAAAGGCAATTAAGATAAAAGTGCATTGGTAAACTAAAGCGGTAGCTGGTCTGGCTTAACTCTGGGAGAAATACCGTTACTACTATAGTAATATACTTAGGTATAATGATTACCTACTATAATATACTTTTTGTAAAAACTGCCTATCTGAATCTCTATAAAAAAAACAGAAAACACATTATTTACGTTTTAAATTATGCGTCGCTGACAGACCAATAAGATGGTTATTGCCAGCCACGATTTTGGAGATTTGACATGAAATCTTCTAACAAAAGGAAATTACATTCCCTGAGTAAAGTCGTGTCGGTCATTTTCCTTCACCTCTTTTAATAGCTTTTAACAGAAAAAACTTTCATACCGGAATATCCCAACATTTGGCCTCACACGAACCCCGAGAGTGCCGCATCGCGTCCATCTGCCCGCAAATAAATTCCAGCTGATCGCATCTAGAAGGCCAATTAAGATAAGCGAACAGAGCTATCACGGCGACTGCGAGCAGACGCAACGTGGATTTAGTACTCTACAAGCAACGCAATCACACATCTCTAATCATGTGTGTGGAAACCTAAAGGTGTCTACATACATACAGTACCTACATAGAAATATGTGAACACGCCTAAGCATACTTATGAGGTGTTTAATTTTCGAAGTGCTCTTAGGTATCTTAAATAGACTTATTAAAAAGTAAAAAATAATAACTGTTTTTCTCCAAATGTCCACCTTTTCCTTGAATCACAACCACAGAATAAGTAATCCATAATCTCGAAGCACCTGTAGTATCGTAGTGCGTGCTACGAAACTTGCGTAGTGCGCGCTACGCGACTTTCGTAGTGCGCGCTACGGAACTTTCGTAGTGCGCGCTACGTAACTTTCGTAGTGCGCGCTACGGAACTTTCGTCGTGCGCGCTACGTAACTTTTATAGTGCGCGCTACGGAACTTTCGTAGTGCGCGCTATGTAACTATCGTACCTAGTGCGAACGTGTGATGTTAATGTCAGCAGGTCTATATTATGGAGCTTCTCTTCTTGTGAAAATACTGTACACGAGAGCTTTTTACTCAGTAAATAAATATTATGAGGACAATTGCAATTCATAAAATTATTTTTTTATTTTTTTATCTTTTAACATAATACACTATGAGGTGAGTATGTTAAGGATCGTGGCAAGCGGAAAGACTTGATCTCTGCTTATGGGAGAGAGGCGTGACCCTATGTTGTATGTTTATCAGCGTTATTACAATGCCACTAGACGAAAAATTCTAAGCAAAAAAGCACAAACCGATATTATTAACCCAAATAGGATAAAACGTACGTATCTCTGGTACATCTTAATATTTTCCCACTACATCTTCCACGGACCCTGGAGGCAATAAATTGTAAAAATAGACTCTCAGTCTTTTGTTAACAAATTATACATAGATAATCTCGGTCGGTTCCTCACTTCACAGCCTGGCGCCCAAGCCCCTCGCTGGGGTGACCATACAAACATTGAAGGTGCAACTTCCTACAAAAACATTGTATCTCACTGCAAAGAAGAGAACCCTTCTGGTATATTTTTATTGGTTGTAATTGGAAGAACTATAGTTTTGTTTAAATATTTATTTGTTTTTTTTTGCTTCACGAGATTTAAATAAAGAAAAATAAGTAAGTATTGTGTCTTGAACATCACCATTATATTTTTTCCATTAATGAGTAAACATTTACTTTTTTTTTTATAATGGTGATCCTTTTAAAGATACATAGTAAATTAAGAAATCTAGAGGATAAAAGCAAACATGCTGATGTTTTAAATTTACTTAAACAACAATTTTTACATGATAATTAATAGAGGTAGGTATAATATAAAAGTGTTTTTAATATATTTTTGAGTTTTCGACACAATCTAAATTAAATGCTGCTTTACAAACAACATCAATCACTTTGGAAGTCTTTTAACGTAGGTAAGTATTACTGTTCACTCGGTTAGTATACCGCTGTGGAAGTCTGCTCTGGATAAATAAAAAAAAAACATCGACGGAATTATATACTTCCAATTAACAATGAAATTACAATGAAATTATTTAAAATCTACGTATCTCCCATTTTTTTCTATATGTTAGTCTCTGACAGTAGAATATTACTTAGTACAATGCTTTAATTTCAATTGAAATGGTAATTTTCGCGTGTTAGTAATGGTTTGGAAAATAATTTTGCCCGGTTTTGGTATTTTCTTAGTAAGAACTTTCATGCTCATTTCATTCAATTATTCCAAAATGTAATTTAATATCTATTTAAGAATATTCATGTATGGAGTTGCAAACTGAAGAACTAATGGCGCTAAGCCATGTGTCTTAAATTCGTCTGAATGATTCAAAAATTATTGTCAAATGTCATTTTCAACGCATTTCTAACCAATCAAAATCATTGATAGGGTCGGGTTGCCGCTAGCAACATCTAACCTAGAACCCCATTAGAACGAGTGCCTTTAAAGTCTTTAGATATATCTTTATGATGGCGACCCTATCTTAACCTCTAGGCATGAAAGGAAAGTCAGAGGGCTTGTGATGAATGAGCCGACTTTCTTATGGTAATATTAGTATGATAAATAACACATCCATTATACTTTCATTTTAGAGGGCTCTCTTTTATATCGCACTCTTTTGGTTTTGGTACAAAAGTGCTGAGATTACTCTTTTGAGCATCGTTGGAATATACCTTGCCTTACATCAAACGGATGAAACATGGTCATTAATTGCTTTTACATGGAAATCTAGTTACAAACAATATTCCTCGTAATAATTCTTATCTAATAAATAAATTGTTTATTTTATTATCTCTATATTTAGTCTAACCATCCATTAATTTGACGAAAGATGTAGCAAAATATTAAGAAATAATAAAGAACAATATAATAAAACCTGCAATACCTGCAACGGTGTGAAGAAAGGTTTCATTCTAGGTTCAAGTTAATATGTAATGATTTAATATTCAATATAATTTTAACGGTTCGGTGGTCTGTAAACAGGAAGTATTCAGATATAGAACTCGGAACAGCTTCTGGAAACTTTTTATCAACAAAACCCTCAAATAAAATTGCAAATAGGACGCTGTAGATTCAGGTCTCGATTGACGTGAATCGGATTCAATCCGTTTAGAAAATAGAAACGGTTATCTTCAAGGGCATCGCGCCGCGTCAAGTTGCCGAACACGTAATCATTTACGCGTCTCAGCCAACAACTTGGGGCCTCCCCAACCCATCTATTCCCCAATCATCGCGTCGGGAGTTGGCAGAAACAACAACTCCGTCTCAGTTCATTCGCTCTCGCAAGTTGGTGAATAACTTCGAAATTCAATTTGCAGTGAGGTGCAGTGCGCCGCTGGCGCCGATACACTACAAGAAACGTCGACGTCAACTATTTGGAGTTTTGCACACTGGAACTTTTTGTTTAAGTGGCCACTAGAAAACATCGTCCAATTTCGAAGTTTTATAACTGCGTTGGGGCTACTTTAAACTTTTTGACTGCTAAGTGAGAATCAAATTAAGTTTACCTTTTACCAGAGTGTGTGACTCGTCCGCTAAGATTATCATGATTTATTGTTTCGTCTTGTTTACGGTTATTTTTTAAGCTTATCCTTATATTCGGTGTACCAATTGATCAATTAACCCTACAATGTCTGTATTTGGAACATTCTTCTACTATTTAAAAAAATGTTTTTATGAAACTATTATAGCAATGTTTTCAAACAGGGATAAGAAAATAATGAAACACCTATTTCATAGTGATAAAAAGTTTTAATTTATTAGATAGGTATATCTACAGAAAACATTTCGTAGAAATGTTAATATAAGTAGAATTCTCACTTAAAGTTTATTGTCAGTGTTTTATTTTTCTACAGAATCTTTCAAAATGACCGAAGAAACAAAGGAAATCAGAATGGCCGCCAAATGAAGAACTCGTATTAATTAACGGAGCCGGGAAACAAGTGCGACACAGCGGTAAATACAACAATTTGTTTATCTCCAACGAGTGATAAATAAAACTGTAACCGAGTCCCAGTGTCACAGGAGACGAATGATCTCGATAAAAAAAATTGCACGCCGAAAACCCAATATTCAGACAATGGACGCTAAAATACTTTTATCTATGGTATTTTTGCTGTGTGACAAAAAATGCTGAATATCATTGTGGACCTGGACATTCCAAATACTGCAGAAGATAAATTGCTAACACCTCTTTTTACTAAAAATCGAGCTCTAATCATATTTAACACATCAAAGCATAACATAAAACCAAACCTAAATAGAAAATATCGGATTACTGTAAACTTACTAAGTAGTTAATAATATTTGTGAAAAAAGCGTTTTCTTCTATCAGTGCTGCTGAAAATAATAACCAGTGGCGGGCGTTCCATCGAGGTTAAAAATCTTTATAAAAGGCATGCAGATCTTTACAAACCTTACCAATATTTTAATGCGAAAGTCCGTTTGTTTGTTTTATTTTCACGCCTTCACGTCTTAACTACTGAACCGATCATCATGAAAGGATAATGACCACCTTCTAAGGCTAAAAATTAGTATCGCTATAAAGATTTTTGAGCCCTCGTGATTGTAATAGAAATTAGTGGCTGGAAAAGTCTGTTGCTATAATCAGTAATTAGTTTTTCTTTTCTTTTCCTGGTATTGTTTATATATTACATTTTCTGTAGCATTTTGAGGTTAACTCGACTTGGAAATTGTCACAGAATACTAGTCTACGAGTCCAATTCTCTCACAACAAACGAAAGAGAAACAAAAGAATATGCGATAGTTTTTAAGCAAACATTTACATTCTCTTTGAGTACCGTTTTGAAGTTTACCGTAAAACGCAAAAAAAAACGTTTTGTGGACGATATAGAATGGCGGACGTTGATTGAGATAAGTCAAATCAATTAATTACTCAATAAAACTGTTTTTAATCTCAGAAAATGAAAAATAGTTTCAAATATATCGTTAGGAATGTAAAAATAATACAATATTATTGGATTTCATCTTGTTGAGGCACAAGGCCTAAAAAGGTGGTATCATTAGTGGTAATTTACCTTTTGCACATACGTTGTCAGAGATACAAGTATTGTTCCTGAGGGAAAGCAAAAACCTTTCAGCAGACTAAGTCGCGGGCGGCTGCTAGTGACGTATAAAACAAAGATATTTGACTACTATGGTATTATATTATCTTTGTTTAAAACGCACCGCCCTTTCTTTCTCGCTGTAAAATTATCGACTGGATTTATGTGAGTTCGCTTCATAAATTATTCAGAATGAACTTAGCTGGTAATTTGAAGGGTGCGAAAAAATGTCGCCTTGGCCGCTGAGGAATCCGGCATCCGAGGCCCGTCACTCTTATTTTGACCAACTATTTGAACAGATTTAGGAAAATTCCTTTGAAGCACATAATTATTTTAGATTCTGGATATTTTTTATTCAAAGTGTGAATAAATTTCGAAATGTCTCTAATGTGATTTACTTACAAGTTCGAAGCCCTATTTCATCCAATAGCATTATCCTTGAGGGATTCAGATTTAATAAATCTTTTATTCTTTGTTGAATCCATTTTTGAAAATTACCGATTATTTATATTAAAGTGGAACCTGTTGACGTAAGTGTCTAAACACTCAAATAGAAACAAGCAATTTTCGTGTCTAAATGTAGCTTATTTCTATTTTAATACGTTCAATATTTCGAACCTAATAACAGCGTTTTCTAAATTAAAAAACGTACAACAAGGCTTTTGAGACTCTATTATGAGTTTATTAACTCAACACTTGCTAGCCAGTACGTTAAATATTAGTAGTTTACGATAGTAACCGCTTGGGGGCGCTGAGCAAATTTTCAAACTAATATTTACGCAGTCGCTAGCGAGGCACAACGTAAATTCATAATAGTTGCACAGAATACTAAATTGTTATTACAATTTATACAGTATTCAAAAAACATTTAGCTAAAATCATTCACATCCCATTTACAACAGAATTAAACGATATTTAAACCTTAGGTCCTACTCAAATGACCAACATTCTATTCGTTTGAACGCTACGCTTAGTATTAAAGCTTTAAAATAAGCAGTAAACTATAAAATTACGTGCCGTAAGCTTGTTAATTCCATACAATACATTAAAATCTGTGATTCATATAAGTTTTTGACATGTGATTTAATGGTCTATTGCTCATATTTAAGCTTTAAAAGTAAGCGTAGCGTTCAAACGAATAGAAAGTTGGCCATTTGAGTAGGGGGCTTGAGAACAGTTAACCCTTTATGATTCTATTAAATGGTTAGATGTGTTCACGTCAAGCTCGCAAAATAGGTTATGAAAGCCGAGAAAAGATTTTCGTGTCTACACACACATTTATCAAACAGCTCCTGGGAACTATTGTAGAATACGGTTGTACTGATTTTTGCTGAACACTGATTTATTCTAATGCAAACCACAAGGAAAGATCTTCGCTGCAAATATCGAAACGAAGTACCGCGCAACTTGAGTGTGAAAATTTATCGCACATTTGTGATTTATGACGGCCGAGAATCTATAACGAATCATTTTTTCTCTTCAACCCTCCTTGTTAGAGAGGTTTTGGTTAGCGTCCAAATTGTGATAGATAACTTTGGATTGGTTTATTATCACCAGTACGTTTTGCAGACAACGCTTTTCACGCAGAAAGTTACGAAAGCTGTAGAGAGGCATTTCCGTAAAAATAAAGTTGTTGAAACTGAAGTGTTAAACTGGAACTGTTAGGTCTTTTTATTTATAATGAGAGCGTAACCAAACTCCGTTTGTGTTTTAATTTCTACCCCGAGAGATCGCTCGCTCAGCGTTCTGAGGAAACACATTAGTTTGTTTTATATTAAAGCGGTGCGCTTACAATGCTCCCTAATGAGCTCGAAGCAAACAGAGCTTCGTTCCAGTTTATCACGGCATTACCGTGTAACCAATCAATAAGTTTGCCGCACTAGGGTCCGACGAAAACGTGCAGCTTTCTTTCAATAAAAACCTAGTAGCTTATCTTCGTGTCAATTTAAATCATTTTGATTTGTTTCTTTCTTTCAAATTAATTAACTAGTTTTTACAAAATTTGAGAAAGAAATGCTGAATATAATATACTAGCGGCCGCCCGCGGTTTCACCCGCGTGGTTCCCGTTTCCAATATGTTAGATAAAGAAAACAGCAATATTTGAACTTCTCGATTATAACAAAATGAAATGAGTTCCTTTTTTCTACTGTTTATAAATCCATAGGTAATAAGGTACATATTTACGATTAATATTATATGATATTACTGTTGAGGAACCAGAAAAAAGCAATGAAAACGTAGAGTTTATTTTACTGTTTTATTGATCTTTTCTTTTTAATGCATCAATCTAATGTTGTTTTAAATTTTCAAATTATATTAAAAAACAAACATCAAATACAGAAAATAAAGTGTGTAAATATTACACAAAAACTAATTTTCTCAGCTCATAATTCAACTTATGCTTGGCGTGCACAAAAAAACTGAAACTGTAAATTTATACACGTAGTTATTTAGCTATCCCTGCTAAGAACGTGCCATGGCTTTACTATCTGAACTTGTGATGAAAGTACCTTAAATTCTTAGTACGTTCAAGCAACAAAATAGCTTTTATTTTTCCAAGCTTCACTATAAAATGCAGGGTTTAAATGCCCTTTTTGTATTCTATGGAACAAAGGTCTTTCTACCCTATAGAAAAGAGAAGCTTGGCCTGTGCCGCCTTGAACGATACGAACACTGGCTTTAAAATTTAAAATAATAATAAAAAGAAGGAGAAATCATTTGGTACTGAGAAAAGCTTTTGAGAATATCTCGTCGGTCGACTCTGTCAACTTAAACTACCTATCAGGTTATTGCCAAAAATTAAGAGCAAATATGAACAAACGGGTTGTTAAGTCTTTAAGGTGATGAGTTGTCTGGCACCCCTAAAATCTGGTACACTTTTAATGACTATTAAAAAATATTTTAATTTATTGCACAATTAATTTACATTTTATTTTACTGTCCACGGTTGGCCTGTTGCTCTTTTTAATAATCAGTTTTATAATGAAGATAAAAACTAAAATATATTTTATCCATAAAATTACTTACACCAGATCCTTTCCCCTCCAATGCTCATTGAAAAATTAGTCTTGATCTTTTCCCTAATTTGCAAAGCAGTTAAAGATCATGCAAATTGTGAGCCTCAATAAAATTCCGCACCCCAATTGGCCAGCTTGCCAGTTTAAATTTATCGACCACACTTTTCAATAAAAGTGAAAGAAACTTCAACGCAAAACCATTTTTAGGTACTTACTCGGAATTTGTAATTACTTTTCATTTAAATTCAGAATATTTGTATTATAATATAGTAGGCTTTCATTTTTAGGGTTCCGTACCTCAAAAGGAAAAAACGGAACCCTCATAAGATCACTTTGTTGTTCGTCTGTCTGTCTGTCCACCTATCTGTAAAAACCCTTTATCTCGGGAACATGTGGAGGTATAGAGTTGAAATTAAAACCATATACTCAGGTCTACGGTCCCTTGAAGCTGCGAGAAAAATCAAACGTCTAGGTACCTACCGTAAAAAAAGATACGGCCGTTAAGCACCAGCGCACTTTTGTCTCCGCAACTATTTTGTCTCTCACATCAAGTCTACGGGTTTGTATGAAAGCGCACACAGGTAGCGACGTTTTCATACAAACCATGTTAGAGACAACATAGTTGACAAAAGTTGCTCGTGGGCACTCTCCCTATGCCGCAAAAAACGCATATTCCGACACTCTCAAAGGAATCAAAATTTATAGGGTTCTTTCCGTTGACCTAGTTTGACAAGTAATATCTTTTTATAATACAAGTACAGGGAAAATTCTGAAAACTATACATTTGTAATTAAATCATAAAAAAATCTGGAAAAGCTCTGAAAAAAATGCGTGACTCGATTCCTGAACAATTTATAATAGTACCTTGTACAGAACCACAGTATTATAAACCGAACCCTCGGTGGGCGAGTTCGACTCGCACTTGTCCGGTTTTTCCTTTATACTTTCTTAAATGTAAACACAAAAGTTCCAATATACTTACAATATTATTAACTTACAATATTAACATACAATATACTTACAATATTATTAAAATAATGCATTTCAAAGTTGCTTGAAAATTTCATAAAGGCCTGTAATGTAACACCTTCCAACCAGAACCCACCATCTCCTCATGTAAAACATTACAATTTCTCTTTACATTGAATCGCTAGGATTTTTTACCAATAATTAACAGTTTGTGAAACGTAACTTCAAAGCTTTTTCGTTCGTTCTTCTTTTAATAATTATTTCCTACCTCGCTTGCAAAGGATGCAGCTATTTAGATTCCGTTCGATGTAACAACCAATTTTAGAATGAAATTGCAGACCTGGGAGTCTAATAAGGCAAGTTTGAAATTATATTTCATGTTCTTAATAAAATCAAGTTATATAATTGAATTAAGGAATAATGTGAAAAATAGGTATTAATTAGAATTAAAGTGTTATATAATTCAAAAAATAAGATGTCCTGATTAACACAAACTTTCCTATATTAGCTCGGCTTGGTTTTTGTAGTTCCATGGTTGTCCCTGATTTCCATTTAACACAAGTGCTTTATCTACTTACTTTGGAATCAAAGCAATTTATGATGTTGTCCAAATTTATTTATTTAATTAACATAAAACAAAATGAATTGTTAGTTTATTTGTTTGTTCGTTACGCCTTCACGTCTTAACTACTGAACAGATCATCATGAAATTTTACATACACTTTGTCAGAGGTACAGAGAAGGTCATAGGGTACCTTTCATCCGGAAAAAAGTATTGTTCCCGAGGGATAGCAAAAAACTTTCACGCAGACGAAGTCGCGGGCGGCGACTATTATAAATGCGAAAGTCTGTTTGTTTGTTTGTTACGCCTTCACGTCCTAACTACTGAACCGATCATCATGAAATTTTGCATACACGTTATCAGGGGTATAGAGAAGTACATAGGGTACACCTTTCATCCCGAAAAAAAAGTATAGTTCCCGATCCCGAGGGATAGCAAAAAACCATTCCACGCAGATGAAGTCGCGGGCGGCCGCTAGTATTTCATAAAATTAATATTACTCTTTTAGGGGTTTCAAAGGATTTCTACTACAAATCAATAGGTTTTATGTTTCATTTATGACGTTTCATATAATCTGGCCTTTCTAGACCCCCCGTTCAATTTGTATCGGTTTGCGTCGCCGTTCTTGCCATATTGCAGTTTATTAATTCAGCAAACTCTTCGCTGGGTGCTCCCGTAGTCTTTTAGTATTTGCCAGTTTTGTATATAGATGGCGAATTTGAATGTTTAAAAAAGCACCTATGGTTTAAGAGTGGAATGTTATTTTCCAGTTTTTCGTGCAAGCACTCTATTTCATTTATAATTCTTCATTGAAAATTATTTTAGTAACCGTTATGAAAAAAGTTGCTTCTTCTAATATTGTACCTATACAGTTTCTACAGCCATTTCTATAAGAATCCAACCAAACGCGTTAAAATAGTAGTTTGTGAAACTTTTACAGCTTAATGAGGGGTATTAAAACAGGTGTGTGCTTAAAAACAAAGCCGCATGTGAGGTTTTTAATTGTACTACACGAGGGATTTAATATCTAGTTATGTGCAGTTTCATACACTACTTTATCTACTCATTAAACCTACGAAATAAAAGATAAATATTTAAAAATACATAGTTTTTCGACTTTGCTGGTAGTACCTACCTAGATTATAAGTTTTTTCAATTTTGGTATTGCGTGTATACAGGATGTTTGGTAATAGCCTTTAGAGCAGAATATAGCGGATAGGGACTAAAAACTTCAAACTGAACAACTTTTACTATGGGACCAACTCTGAAAACGAAAGAAAAACCGTTCTTTCATACATTTTGATATTTTCCTTATTAATTTTTGTATGAAACAGCTGATATTTTTTCGCGATTTCAGAGTTGTAGTAAAAGTTGTTCAGTTTGATGGTCCCTATCCACCATATTTGGCTTTATATGGCTATTACCAAACACTCTGTATAGCATGTCAAAACAAACACGTTTTGAAATTTATAATTCGAAATTTTGATTTTGGGCATCCACAAAATAATTAATATAATGGAAAAAAAACATCGGCTCACTCGTAGTAGCTCAGACAGGATTCGAACCCTTGGGATTCCGGTCCAATGTACTAACCAATTATGCTACGTACCGAGTCGCTAGTGGGAGCGGCGAATAACGCTGGCTTACAGCGGAAACGTAAAAAATACTAGAAAATTTCGCTGCTCCCACTAGCGACTCTGGTTAGTGCATCCGGCCGGAATCCCAAGGGTGCGGGTCCGAATCCTGTCTGAACTGCTACGGGTGAGTCGATTTTTTCTAGTATTTTTTCAAATCTATTAATCATCTTATTTATAATTCGAGTTTAACGATATGAAAGAAAAAAATAAATATATTTATAATGGCGCTTGCATTATCCTGAAAGTATTGTGAAAACTCCATCAATATAGAGCTCATATCATCGACAGTCGCTTACTCATAATTTGAGATTTATTTTTACGAAACGAAAAAACCTAACAAATAAAAGACAAAACAGGCCGATGTTTTCGGCATCGGAACAACATCCATCATGACTGCTACGCGGCAAATCGCTGACAATATCGATTACTGCGAAGAAAAATAATATTTATGGTTCTATCGAGACAACTTTGTTCGCAGGCCGCTTGTTTGTTTCACTTTTTCAAGTCGCAAAAAAGCTAACACATTTTTGCGTCGTAAATGTTTAACGAAAACTTTTATATAGCGGCCCATCATTCGTAGCTGGGCTTTTTTATCATGGGACTAATGTGTTTGTCCCTCCAATTTGTGGTTGTAATATATCCTTGGACAGAAAGATTAGGTCGCGTGGAAAATATATTAATAATCTTAATATTTATTTTTTCACAGAGGAACAAAACAGATGGCTCTTAAAAGTGGAATTCTGACATAAATGCATGGTGGAGGTGAGTAGTCATATTTTAGATACCTACTGTGCTTCTTCACGCTTTGAAAGACTGCATTTAAGAATTCTAGTTTTTTACCATACCAGAAACCAGTTTCTAATGATATTATTATAATGGTCAAGCGTGGCTCATAATGTTAATCTAGAGAGCGGGAAACTGACGGATATAATCCGTTACTCTTGCAGTAATACAAATAGCATTATTTCAACCCTAGAACTGCGTCCCTAGCCACTGCAAGTTTTGCATTTGATGTGGACCGAGCGACATTGTCTCAAGCCAGTTGTCATAATGAGGCCATCAGCGCTGGCTCCGGGGAAATTTCATCTGGGTTAAATTAAAAAGAAACTTTATCGTTTTATTCTGACAGTATATAATCTTGCCTACTTTAATTTTACTTTTTAATGGATTTTGAATTTAATCCCACTTAATTTTTAAAAGATAAATTATTAACTGGTTCCGCTGGCAAAACAGATACACATCACACATTTCGACATTGCTCTTTTACATCATCATCGCCTTTCTTGGGCCTTTCTTATGGATGGATAACAATGTTTAACCTATCCGGTCAACACTTAGAAATGGATGAGTAACGGAAATGAGGGCGTGGATGGTTCACATTGTATTGTAACCAGTCCAAATTCCGTGGGCATCCGACTCCGAGTAACAGATGATAATGATGATCATGCTACGGTAACCTAATAAATCTTGGAGTGTATCACTAAACTGATTTCTATTATAACGAATGAGATTGTTTGCGTGACCGCCGCTCGAGCGGCAGCGGGACGTTGTTTTCTCCTCGCCTCGCCTTTTGTTCACGTTTCACAAATATTTGTCGATTACGGTTTTCAACCGTGCAATTTGCTGAAAGTTGTTGTATTCTAAGGAACAATTGTGTTTTTAGTTTTAAAAGATAAGCAATGTTTTGTAAGAATTTTAATGAAAAATTCGAACATGCCTAGTATCTCCTAGTATTATGGTAATTATACTTAACTCGCCATATAAAGTGTGAGTTCAAGTTAGTTTCATTTTCAATTCAAGATATAATAATAATTCTTGTAGTTAAATAAACCAATTACTGCAATGTCTGTATAAGTAAAAAAATTACCTAGGTATACATACATCCTCTACGAATCAAGCAAATAGATAATTTATTCTGTGTTAATAGTAACATGCAAAAGCAATCTTCGTAATTGAATGCAAAGAAACGGTGTTAATGTATTCAATTATTACGAAACATTCTCGTAAATCTTCAAACAATATACTTACTTATATCGGATATATGCTCTACACTAACTACTGAGATCAGTTTTAGCATTACCGTTAGCGAACTATGGCGTTATCGCTTATACCTTCGGGCAATTCGGGTACTCTCCTAAGATTGGCCGCGAGGACTCACTCTTCGCCACTTACACAATTTACGGCGATAGTTTAGCCATCACAGCAGGGCTGGCGACCAGGTGCTCCCGCTGTTGATACACCCCGCCCCCACCACTTTCTGGTACAGAGGGGGTGAAGTGCAATCACCTTAGATCTATTTCAAATAGCGTTCCTGTAAACCAATATACAAGCCAGTGGAAGGCGCGGCTCGACTGCCGATGAGGCTTAATTACGACGCAGCCAACGTGGAACCAATTGCTTGCTACATTAGCATAATCATTTTGCGGCCCCATCGTGGTTAATTGATGTGAAATTGCCAATGTACAAGACTTCGACATTTAACGTACTTTACAAACACAACTCTTGTATTAACTTTCAGGAAATCGTGACTGCGATTAGAAGAAGAAACGCTATGTGAAGGGTTAAAAAACACATTTTGTGACCCTTTAAATAATTGATAAACATAATAACAGCGGCAGCATTTAAGAATTACAGTGAATATTTTAATTTAATATTTTATAATTTTAAACGCAATTTCTTCTATTTTTAACCGACTTCCAAAAAGGAGGAGTTTTTTTTTTGTGATTACTCGAAAACGGCTGGACCCATTGAAATGATTCAAACGTTATTACATTAGGAAAACTCCCAAGTTGGTCCCATTTTTTCAAATTTGGAAATCGGTTATAATACATATAACCGATATATATATATATAGGCTTTTAGAATAAAAGAAGGAATCTGTACTCCAGCCCCACCCGACTTCAATAGACGTGTTTTTATTATTACGAATATTATTTCTTGCTTTTTAGAGGTAGGTTTTTTGAAGTCGGTTTTTTGTTTTTTTTTTTTATTTGTTTTTTCTTATAAAATGGGCTGTGTACACTCGTGCCTTTCATGCTACATTTTATGGTACTCACCTATACCAGGTGTTTGGTAAAAGCCTTATAAAGCCGAATATGGTAGATAGGGACCATCAAACTGAACAACTTTTACTATGAGACCAACATTGAAATCGCGGAAAAAAAATCAGCTGCTTCATACAAAAATTAATAACGAAAATATCAAAATGTATGAAACAGCTGTTTTTTTTTTTCACGATTTCAGAGTTGGTAGCTGTTCAGTTTGATGGTCCCTATCTACCATATTCGGCTTTATAAGGCTTTTACCAAACACCTTGTATAATAAAACTGCAACGCGAAGTTATGGAAAAATTATGTCTTCACTGAAAAGCCAAAACCATAGATAAAATACTAATGTCAAGGTAGTTCTCCGCGAACCTCTGCGTTCGCCAGATTTATGGAGGATTATCCCAACAGTATCGGGCTATTAAAATTCGTATTATACTTTACGACTTCCCTATCTCTTCGAAGTTAACCCCTAATTAAACAAAAGTTGCCAGAAAGGATTAAATTATACTGTATCTTTTTAGTCATTTTATATGTTGTGTATATGTGAGAAATATATGAGAAGCAATAAATAATGTGGTTCCCTTCCGCAAAAGCTTTTGATACCAGTGACGAATAGGCGCAAATGCTGAGCCACAGAAATGATGGGCATCTCATTGTTCGGGGGAAGTATTTTAAATTCAAATCAGAGCCGAGGCGCTCCTTCCGTTACCTTGGGGATATCACTAAGGCACTTGCGGTGCGCCCACCGAGAAAATTGTGCGTTTGACCTATTTTCTAGATTTCGTCTTTCATGATTGCAGTGAAGTCGGTTCTGTGATTAGTAAGTAAGTAAGTAAGTTTATTTGCAAGAATACGGTTGCAAAAGTGTTTTTAAACTAAGTTATTTCCAACATATTCTATCGTTATACAATCGATGTGCAAATATAAAAAAAAATGTAGACTATGGTAATATAAAAGTTAAGTAATAAAATAATAACTGTAAGTGAATGGCCATTAATAACAAATTGTCATTTAAATCAAATTAAAAAAGAATATACAAGTCAAACTTCATCATTCAAATAGTCAGATATACTATAATAGATTTTGTTCAATAAAAAATTAAATAAATTTTGTTTAAATTTGTAAAATTTCAATGTTTTATAATCGTCAAATATGTCATTTAAATCAAATTAAAAATCGGCCAAGTGCGAGTCGGACTCGCGCACGAAGGGTTCCGTACCAATACGGCAAAAAAACCGGTTTGTTGTATGGGAGCCCCCTTAAATATGAATTTTGTTCTGTTTTTAGTATTTGTTGTTATAGCGGCAACAGAAATACATCATCTTTGAAAATTTCAACTGTCTAGCTGTCATGGTTCATGAGATACAGCCTGGTGATAGACAGACAGACAAACAGACGGACAGCGGAGTCTTAGTAATAGGGTCCCGTTTTTACCCTTTGGGTACGGAACCCTAAAAAAGAATATACAAGTCAAATTTTATCATTCAAATAGTCAAATATACTATAATACATTTTGTTCAATAAAAAATTAAATAATCTTTGTTTAAATTTGTAAAATGTCAATGTTTTATAATCGTCAGGTAGTCTGTTAAACAATCGAACCACCATACAGTATACATTTTGGAATACAACACTAAATTTTGGCGTGGTACATATAAATTTTCTCTTTTTTTGCCTCTATAATTACTATTACTCTTGTTAAATTCAAATAAATTTTGATGCTTTTTAACAAAAATTAACATTTCATAAATGTAAAGACTCGGAAGAGGCAAAACGTTTAGTAGTTTAAATAATGGCTTACAGCTGTCCAAATAGTCTGCACCACAGATAGACCGAATGCATTTCTTTTACGCTCTAAAAGCTCTGGGCATATCGACGGAATTTCCCCATAAAATTAGACCATACCTTAGTATTGATGATACATAGCCGTAATAATGTAACTGCTGGGGCACAGGCCTTCCTTATGGGTATTAGGTATAAGGAGGGATGGGATGTCTAACAGTATGGAAAACTCCAGTTGAACAGTCATAATAATAGATTTGATTCTAGCATACAATTTGCTCAGCTCTCATTCTGAAGGCGGTTCTAAGGGCTTTCTTAGGGCCCTAGAAGATATTATACGACATTTAGCATCAGCAATTATCGTTCTTGCGATTTCACTGTATCACGTTCTGAAGACTCTCTGCGTTCAGTCGTAGCATTAACACGCGTTTCAGCGACTAAAGTTGCTGACGCTGACATTGCCTTTCAAAAATGTGTGGGGTAGCGTCCAGTCGTTGTATTGAGCAACACGATTGCCGTGCCGCGATTGTTGTTTATAATTACCGTGTGTCGTGTCCAATTGTAGGTCACTGCATCCAGCTTCCGAAAAGCACCTAAATCGGCGATTGCCAATGCTAAAATTATCATGTCTACTGTGGCCCCACTACAACACCCGTAAAAGTTGCATAGTTAGTAAGTCCATAATTATACTCAAATATTTTCACATGGTACAATGATCAAAGGATCATTACGGGCTAAGTTCGTCGTGACATGTGGCTCCAGTAGGGCGTTGCGGTGACTTAGATTATTTAAAAAAAGTCTTGTGGTTGGTTTCTAAAATTGAAGCCTTTAAAAATTCTAAAATATTAGGTACCTACTTAGTGACTTATCGCATTAATAAACTTCCAGCCCCCAAATGTACTTTTTTGCTACCTGCACAAACATTTCATGAACAATACACATATTTATATTTTCATACACAAGTTACTATATTTAACTCCGCTATTATGGCAAAAGTTTATTTTGTAAACGCCGATAGCTAAAATAAATAAAAAGATCTGTGTTTCACCGTTGAACAAGTCATAGGTAAATCCTGCAGCAAAAGTTTTTCCATCGTTTTGCAATCAAAGCGCTTTGCTTTGAAAATATGTCTTTGAATGCGTTCTAATTTCATATAATATCTAATTTCCTGTAGCATAGAGCAAACTTGAATCATTCTCATTAGATACTTTTCCATTAGCACGATATATTATATTGGTGAGACACGCACACCTGCCTTGCTCATCTATATATATAAAATTCAAAGTCCTGACTGAGTGAGATATCAACGCACAGCCCAAACCGCTGAACCTAGAGACTTGAAATTTTGCACACAGATACCTTATACAGTGTAGGCATCCACTAAGGAAGGATTTTTGAAAATTCCATCCCTAAGGGGATGAAATAAGGGTTGAAAGTTTGTATGAAAGTCCCTCAGTTTTGAAGCTAGGATCTTCAAAATTTGTGTTTAGGCTGATGATTGAAAATAAATAAATACGTGTCTCAGCGTTTTTCAAAATTCTACCCCAGAAGGGGTGAAAAGGGGGATGAAGTTGTGTTTAGAAGATAATCCTTTATTTTTGAAGTAAAAATCGCTAAATTTGTAATTTAGGCTTATGGATGGAAATCTAACGCAACGCATATTGTATTGGTAAAATTTCAACCCCCATGGTGATGAAATGGGGTTGCAATGGGGTAAATAAACCTAAAAATCGATATGGATGTCGTTATTGGGGTTTTCTGAGTTGACGATTGCGAAAATAACATTTATTTTTAAGTCCAACACGGTGGACATGATTTTACCCCTAAAGGGGTGAAAATGGGGTTCAAATTTTGTATGGAAAAACAATATGAAATAGACAGTACAACTTTAAACTTCATATGAGCACGTCTAAAAAATAAATATACATATATTTTGTTATTTTGAAAATCAACCCCGTAGGGGGTAAATGGGGTAAGTAAACATAAAAATCGATATGGATGTCGTTCTTGAGGTTTTATGGGATAGTGATTGCAAAAATGACATTTATTTTGAAGTCCAACACAGTGGACATGATTTAACCCCTAAAGGGGTGAAATCGGGGTTCAAGTTTTGTATGGAAAAATAATATTGAATAGACATTACAACTTTAAAATTCGTAGGAACACATCTAAAAATAAAAAGGCAATTATATATTTTGTTATTTTGAAAATCATCCCTTAGGGGTAAATGGGATAAGTAAACATGAAAATCGATGTGGATGTCGTTTTTGAGGTTTTATGGGATGGTGATTGCGAAAATGACATTAATTTATAGTCCAACAAGGTGGACATGATTTTAACCCCTACAGGGGTTAAAATGGTGTTCAAATTTTGCATGGAAAAAGAATATGAAATAGACATTACAATTTTAAAATTCGTAGGAGCACGTCTAGAAATAAATAGCCAATTACATACCTATTCTGTTATTTTCAAAATCATCCCTTAGGGGTACCTAAATGGGGTAAGTAAACATGAAAAATTTAAAATCGATGTGGATGTCGTTTTTGAGCTTTTATGGGGACAGGGACGGGGACGAGATACCTACTAATATCGCTGGACCAATTCTGATTATTGTAAAAAACTAGCTTCCGCCCGCGACTTCGTCCGCGTGGATATTAGAGAAAATCCTTAGGGAACCTTCAACCAGGATCCGACCAGCCGTTTTTACGCGATTAAGCGGGTCCCCACCAAGCGAGCAGCCTCGTGCGAGGCCCGCCTCACGAGGCAAACGTCTTGCCTCGCGAGGCAGCGCGCTTGGTGGGGACCCGCCTAATCGCGTAAAAACGGCTGGTCGGATCCTGGTTGAAGGTTCCCTAAGGATTTTCTCTAATATCCACGCGGACGAAGTCGCGGGCGGAAGCTAGTATAAACATAAGTGACTAGTGAAATTATACTGCTACAATCAAGGTAATATTAATTTCAAAGCATATCAGTCATTATCATTGACATAATAATTATATACCATACCCCTATTAATTAGTTTACACCTAAACATAATTACTTAACAATCATTTATTAATTCCAAAGCAAGGTGGCAGTCCTTATGTGAAAGATATAGGTAAGATTCACCCTAGGTAACTACATAATTTAAAAAACCACCCGAAGAATTCTGATAATGAGTGTTCCTTGGTTTTAAGAACCATCGAACATAAATCGCCGTTAATATCACAATAAACATTGGTGAAAAACTCATTGAACTCTTCTCGATACAATCTACACACGGTTTTGCTTTTAAACCGGGGTTCAATGGGGGAAGGAAGGCAAATGTGCACCCATGAAGGCTAATAGCTATTCGAGCCACGATACGATTCCTTTGTCCTCTTAATAACGTACACCCGTAATGGATATTCAAGCCCTGAGACTATCTACTCTTAATCAAATTAGAAAAGGATAAATTTAAACTTGCAATTACCACCAGTATTATTAAGTTTATGACAGAGATAACTAAGATCATCGATGTGTAGAATTCATAAATTGAACAAATTCAAATTATGATAAGTATTTTATGACAAAAACTCTTGTTGTGGACATCTGAACGATGCAATGCCACAACAACCAACCGCGACGATATCTTTATTTAAATCCAACGCAGAACTCAAAAATCCCTCTTCAATGTCACGTGTTTGATTCTAGGGTCGTTTCGGACCCAGCATTCAACACCAAGCCTACAGTAAATACTTTATTGAAATCGCAATTAAATTTAACAATTTGTTTTCTGACTAACTTACATGTATTTAACCCCCTATACCAGCTCAATTTACAGAAGTATGAACTATCCAGATTTATAGAATAGAATAACTAGATTATAAGTAACTCTTCAAAATCATAGATCGAACAAAAATCCAAATCCACTGCAGTATTTCTCAGTGGATATAGCAATTTTCAGATTCTATCTCACGTAATGGATGAGTTCGAAATCCAAGTCGCAATAATAAAAATTCACCCCCCATAATAGACAGATCAATCACTTACTCCAGAGCCAATGAATAAAAGTCGAAACCTTTTACATAACAACTGAGTCGCTTTATTTATGAAATAATAATCAGGAAATTGATTGAACGCATTTAATTTCCTGGCCGCAGTGAAGCGGTCATTACGGATCCATAAATTGCTTCGGAATGAGTTAAAAATACAGTTATGGTAAAATAAATCGGCTGGGATGGTTGGACTTTTCTTTTTAGGGTTCCCTTTAATAAAATGAAAAAACATAGCACAAAATATAAGGTGAAACCAATTTATGTAACAGTACTGAAACGGGCGATAGAGTCGCTTAAACTGACCAACTTTCTCCAAGGAACAATGGTCAAAAATCGAAAAAAAGTCGTCAGTGGTCTGCTGAACAATGACGTACTATGATGGACAGGCAAAACAATTTTTTTTCGAACTTGTTCCTTGGAGAAAGTTAATTTTTTTGTTCCACCTTATTTAGACAAGTAAATTGTTATTTAAGCTGCATTTTTGACCCGCTTATAATTTTGGCAAGAAGCAAAGGTCTTGGTCGAAGTCATTAAATAGAAACTGAGAAAGTTTATGTTTAAACCTGAATTGTTGCCGTACAGAACTTTTAGTGCGTAAGTCAGACTACCACTTGTCCAGTTTTCATATTACGCGGAACGTAGTAATAAAAATTAATAATGACTTATGTATTTCACTGCACTTTATTATAACTTTATTCAACCAACCACCTGAACGTGGAAATGAGCGCCGATACTGTATTAGGTACCCAACGCTTAATTTCTTGTTAATAATCATTTATTGTATTATAATAATATGAACATCCATCAAGTTAAGTATAGGAAGGTGTCATAGAAAATGTGTCAATAATGAAGAAGAAAATTTTATTTACTTATCATTATTAATCTTCTACGTTACAGTGGCTGCAGCAGGTGGAAAAAATGTCCTCTTCTGAAGATTGTAAATGGAGCATTATTGTTATGCAACAAAAGTTCTAGGTATTGTTGTTTAATCTGCACTCACCTTACGTCTCGAACTATGATGGCAATTCTTCAGTGTCCCCTAGGATAAAAATCTTTTTGCAAGCCAGGAAGTTACAGCTGCCTAGAATAAAAATCTTTTTGCAAGGGAGGAAGTTACAGCTGCGAGTCTCACGGTGGGTAGAAGAGCGGAATAAACACTATGATGAATCTTTTGCCGCCATTGCTTTAGTAGCAAACTGAAATAAAGAAAAATTTCACATCGATCGCTTTTGCTTAATGAATGGGCTTTTAATTTTATATAATTTTCATGATATAGGTGTATTCGATTTTAATGCGACATTTTCAATAGTGCTTTATGAAAATTTAAACTGTCTAGCTAACACGGTTCATGAGATACAGCCTGGTGACAGACATACAGACAGACAGATGGACAGACAGACAGACAGACAGACGGACAGCGGAGTCTTAGTAATAGGGTCCCGTTTTTACCCTTTGGATACGGAAGACAGACAGACGGACAGCGGAGTCTTAGTAATAGGGTCCCGTTTTTAGGAACCCTAAAAACCGACTTCAAAAGCCTACGCTACCTCTAAAAAGCAAGAAATAATATTCAAATCACTAGATACTCATTATCATTGTAATGAAACATGTCTATTGAAGTGGGTTGGGGCTGGAGGACATTTTTTTTTAATAATTATTCATAATAACTTAAAACTTTTTATTTTAAAAGCCCCACCCATAGACCTGTTTTTTTTCTATTTATACAGGTCAATGGCCCCACCTGACTTCAATAGACGTATTTTATTACAATAATAATGCGGATCTAACTATCTAGTGATTTGAATATTATTTCTTGCTTTTTAGAGGTAGCGTAGGCTTTTGAAGTCGGTGTTTTGTTTTTTAAAACAATTTTTGTTTTTTTTTCTTTTAAGCGTAAGTACCTTATGCATTAGATAAGAAAAATTAGTTTGGCCAAACGTGAGATGATCGCGGACAAAAATGCAGACGGGTCAAACTGAGAAGAGAACCTCTTCTTTTGAAGTTGGTTAAAATACCAAAACCTTCTCCTAAATGTAACAAATACTTTTCTGAAAACTGCATCAAAATTGGTTCAGCTATACTCGAAATAATCGCGAACAAACATACATACATACAGGTCAAACTGAGAACCTCCTTTTTCGTTTTGAAGTCGGTTAAAAACTAAAGCAACTTTTTTTACATAAAATTTTAAGTTATAATACCTATAAAGACAAGATAATTTATATTGTGTAACAATTATTTTCATTAAGTGTTAAAGCTACACTTTAAACAAGTAGTGCTTGATGCTTAACGTTCTCCATATATTTAGGCATCCCACGATTGGATTGCAGCCAACAGCGAGGCGGCGTCGTATCAATCAGCGAGTGACTGCACGAATTATCACCTGCGTTCTACTCTCGATATTAGCAAGGGATTTACAGCTTCGTGCTAGCAAACTCCAGTGCAATCCTCTTTATTGTCCACACCAATCGATGCGCAATGTTGAGACACTTCATTTTGAAATTGCAGGCATTACTATTATTGTTTACATAGTCTTTTCATCATTCGCTATAATCGTTTACGATACGAGAATGTACAAGAACTAGGTAAATACAAAATTAAATTATAGTTAATAGGTATTTAAGGTTTAATTAACAAACAAAAGGGACAAAGTGACTTTTCCCTAAAACGTTTTGAACAACAAGACGTTCTCTACGATAAGCAAATCGCTAAGTTATTAAAGAGAGCTTTGATCAAAATTCTCAAGCAGAGGTAATTCCTTCTTAAAACAGCGACTACATAAATTCTTTATAGATGAAAATCGTTGCTCACGGTCATCAAACAATGAAAATTAATTAGCAGATCCCAATTAATGTGTAATTACAACGATTTTATTGCTCCCAGTGCCGTCAACCCAATTTAACGCTGTAAATAACGGTAGTTCATCAAAAGCTAATTAAAAATAATTAAGTGAGAAGCAGGTGTTTGAGAGTTTACTACGATTAACACTTAATACTTAAGCGAAAACGCTTAAGTATTAGCAAATGCATACATTTAAAATTTTAATTACCTACTTGTATTTATTCGTGCAAATATTATCCTTATCACGTGCAAGGACTTAAAACGGGTAGAAGAAAGGTTATCGATCGTATCGCATTTACCTAGAAATACTTAGAAAACTAATTTTAGATAGGTATTGCTAACATTTTAATACGGTGCAAAAACCCCTACTTTATTCATTACGCAGAACATCCGGCTTCTAAGCTACTTCAATGATTTTAACAATTTTGGAGTCACCAGCAGCCGCTCAAATCAAATATTCAAAACTTCGCTAGAGTATCACGAATAGCTCGGATCGATACGGCGAGCCTAATTTGGTTAGATGCGATAGGCACGCCTAGAAATAAATGCCATTCGCCCTTTGTCCCTTGTCCAGTTTTAAACTAGCTTCTCTATGAGACATTGGAAGTTTTATTTATAAAATACATTATTTCTTTTTAAATATAAGTCCATGAGGAGTCTATCTACCCATAAAAAATACTCCTATGGAATCCACAGGACAAAAAAGAGAGTCCGACTATTACTTGTTTGTTTATTATGATGGGTGCTTCTATACGGTGCAAGTAGCCCACGCAAGTTGAGCACTTGCGCAGGTTACATGCTCCGTGTAAACACGTAAAGCGGGTCCAGCTCCATAGCGTACAACCACCCGCCCCCAGACCGCCTAACTCTCTCACTTTGACTCTGGCTTTGGTTTATGACGTCAGTGCACTGTCCGTCCTTGTCATCGTGTTATGATATGACAAGGATGGATAGAGCATAGCTATCGGTCTGGCTAAAGCTTTGAGTTAGGCGGTAGGGCCCCCGCTCAAGTAACCCGGGCCTAAACGTGCGTAAGCTACATGCACCGTGTAGAAGCACCCTATTATTACGTATTCCTCAAAAATCCGTACAATCGTTAATTTTTGATATACTAAGAGCTGGCCCCGGAATTAGGTGGACAATTTACAGAGTGAAGAAATCCCTCTAATCTCAGTTGTCAGTCTGTTAATAGTTCTCCATACTATCATTATTAAAAGATCCGGGCACCTGACAGATTTTCAGTAGTGGGGATGGGAGTGGTTGAGCAACATAGGGCCCGAAAAAGCGATTGAAGGTATATCGCGTAGGTCTTCTTTTCTGACGTATAAATTTGTCCTCTCAGAGGACGCCGAGCGCGCGCTTCATACTCGCGCGCGGAGTGTCAGAGCCCTGGTTTAACTGACAAAAGATAAACATTAAACTGTGATAAATCAACTGTCGACTGTCAAAGAATTTGACAGTTGAGTGTCGATAAAACGCTATAAGTATCACGCGATATATATCGTGTTTCGGTGGTCATGCTATGGGGCTGGGCGGTATTTTCCTATACGTCTCGAGCCGGCTAGGCTGTGGGTGCCCCATGAAGTACCTACCCCTACCCTTCGTCTCGCTTGGCTTGGCATTTAATCAAATACGTGATGTGATGTGATACGCTTCTGATTTCCGATGCTGTTACAGGTAATGCAAAAAAAATATTATTAAAACTACTGAGTAAGAAATCATTCCATAAATAGTTTTTTAAAACACTAATAATTATGGTATAATGCTAAATCCATATTTCATTGGCAATATATAAAACGTGTAAGGTGACCCCTCTAACGTTGATTATCTCTAACTTCAAGAGATTCTTAATTTAAAGATTGCTAGTGACTTCTATTGCACCCTGTAGGTATATTGTGTTTTCATATTCTGTTATTTATTCCTACTTCATTCTTGAATTATGCCCAAAACAGAGACACTTCGAACTTAAAACATCTCCTTTGGCTCTATCAGAGCTGGAAATACGTAGGCACGGTAAAGAAATCTATTTTTTTCCCGTGACATAGTCTAGGAACACACACATGCAACAAGTACAGTAGGTACAAATTGAAATTTGACGATAAGATTGACAAGGCAAAGTCCGAAACAGATTATTTTGCTTTTGAAGTTTAACTAAAAAAAATTTCGTTCTGGATGATGGATTTTTCGACAAACATGGAAGCTACATTTTTAGTAAAAATTTAGCTTCCATGTTTGTCGGAAATTTTTTAGTAAAAATTTAGCTTCCACGTTTGTCGAAAAATCCATCAGCCAAAGGCCGAAATAAGAACTAATTTAGAGAGAGAGAGAGAAGAGAGAGAAACACATTTATTAACAACACACACACATACAGTAGAGTAAAGAGAAGAAAGTAATATACAATGAATTAACACGTTACAAAGAATATGGGAGACAGGTACATTAAACAGTGTGCAGTTAATGGGCCCCGTCTCAGTAAAAAAACTCCTGAGTCTTCTTAGGTGGTCAGAATAACTCAGAAGCACTGATATTCTGCCGGGGCCTAAACACAGTAAGTGGTCAGCAACACAACACATTATCGGAGGAAAGAAAAAAAAAACACATAACGACATTAAAAGAAACTAAAACAAAATTCATAACAAGAAAATAGGAAATAACTATATAGACAATAATACACACAGCCATTTTAGTATACATACATATTGTAAAGCGCTATGAAGCGTGATTCATTTGCCTAAAAAAAAAACACCTTTATTTAATAACAAAACGTTATTTGGTGCGATATTATCCCCGCGCTCCGAATCACGCTCACAGCGCCGTTAGCGCGCATCCGACCAAATTAAATAGTCACAAAATATTTACACAAATAGGGTTATTGTGTACCTACTTTACTTAATGGATTATACGCTAATTGCGCTGTTGGCATGATTCGGAACGCGGCCTATCATGCATGACATTGATGTGAAACGTCAAATATAAATCCAATCATTCCAATAAAGCAAGAAATGTGAGGAAAAAGTAATAAGTTGATGGTGGATGAAGAAATTTAATTATAGTGTACCTACCTATACCTGGTTTGTTAGAAATTGCTAGTGACGTGGCATGGACGTGGGAAGCATGTTACGCTACACCTCATGGACAGGACAGAAAGTGTGGTATCTGGCCAAAGTGCATTGCGAATTTAAAAACCGACAGAACTGAGAAACGTAAGACTGAGATAGTGAGGAAAAAGAAGAAAGGTCGCGGGAACATGATAGATATTTTACCAAGCGACGGTGGGCCGCATGTCGGTGGCTAGACCTCAAATTGAAATAGCAAACGCGTCGTGAAAAAACCGAAGGTATGAGTTACATAGTAGATTTTTGTGTCTCGATTAAATAGTTTTTGACGTGTTTTTTAAATGTTATTTTTGTTTTCAGATCACGCATTGGTGGCAAGAGGACATTCCAGCACCGAGATGCAGCGAATCTAAATGACCCGCTAAAAGCCATAGTTCGATGCTTTGGAGTAGAAAAGACGTGAGTACATGCTCTTTTTGGATACCTGCTGCGTTCCCATGCCCATACAAGCTTGTCGCGGAGATATTGAGGCTTCCCTGATCTAACAATGTCGAATAGCATGGATGCTAGATGAAGTTTTCTACGAGCCTCCATCTTGAGCAGATTTGCAGCATTGAGGAAAGGAGTGACATGAGTACGAGGCGGAATATGGAAGCAAAACCTAGCACAGGCATTTTGCACGCGTTGGATGAGTTTTTTGGTCCGGGACAGAAGACATGGACCATACACAGTGTCACAATAATTTAATTTGGACAAAACTAATGACTCACACAGCCGAATCCTTAGCTCTTCGCTCAGGTAGGGTCGTATTTTGTATAGTAACTTGAGACGATAGAAGCAATTGCGAGCACATTCCGCAATGTGTGTTTCAAAATTTAGGTGGCCATCCAGGACCAGCCCCAGATTTCTGACCTTTTCGACTCGCTCAATGTTTTCTCCATTTAGAGTGACATTGAATGATGTATTTTTGTCAAAATTGTGCAGATTGTATCTTGAGCCGAATAAGATGAGCTTTGTCTTTTTGGGGTTCAAGGTCAAGCAATTTCGCTGGCACCAAGCACTCACTTGAGACAGATCATCATTTATTTTCGCCACAGCTGCAGTGTGATCTGAGGGTGGGAATGAAATGTACAGTTGCAGGTCATCTGCATAAAGATGATATTTGCAGTGAGTAATATTTTTTATTATGTCTGCACTGTATAAAATGTAGAGAATAGGGCCTAAAATTGACCCTTGAGGCACGCCGCGCGTTACGGGTAGGGGGGAAGATTGAACTTTAGTCCCATCAGTCTTGGTTATCTCGACATACTGCTGCCTGTGTGAGAGATAGCTGTTGATCCACCTGAGCGTTTTTACATCAACTCCGTAGTATGACAACTTCGACAGCAAAAGAGTTGTATTAATTGTATCAAATGCACGTGAGAGATCAAGCAAGACCATGGCGCTGATCAACCCCTGGTCTTGAGCTGTCAAAAGATTGTCTACTACATCGGCCAAAGCCGTAGCAGTACTATGCCCTCTGCGAAAGCCAGATTGTAACTGAGGAAGTATGTTGTTGTCTTCCAGGTATTTGGTGAGTTGTTCGCAGACGACTCTTTCTAAAACCTTAGAAGCACAGGAAAGCAGACTGATGGGTCGAAGGTCTTGCAGCGTATCAGGTTGGTTGTTTTTTGGAAGGGGTTTGACAACCGCAACCTTCCAACTCTTAGGAAATGTGCATTCCCCTATTGACCTATTAATTATGTGAGTGATGGTTTGTAATGATTGGGGGAGGGTTAGTTCTAACATTTCTAAAAAAATGCCATCGTCACCCTGTGCATTTGATTTGAAACTTCTAATGATCTTCAGTACCAAATCCTCGCTGACTGGGTGCAATGAAAAAGATGCCGTGCTGTATCTGTGATGCTCCAAAAAAGTCAGTTGGGATATTGACACTCTATTGTCCCCGGGTGTATTCAAAAAGTGTGCATTCATTTGATCTGGGTTGTCCATATGAGTAGGGAGGTCCAATTCTGATTTTCTGTTTATTGATAGAGTATTTTTTAAATTTTGCCAAAGTTTTTTAGAGTTATTCAAGTTCTTATTTATGTGACTATTGAAAAAACATTTCTTTTCACTTTCAATAGCATTTATTACTTCCTGCTTCATTGTCTTGTAATTATTTTTTAAGACTGCTGTTTTTGACTTTTTGTAATTAATGTGATAGTTATCTCTAAGGCTCATCATGGATTTTACCGTGTCAGTAATCCACGGATAAGGAGGGTGCCTGAATTTCCTTTTTTCAATGGGAGCATGAAGGTCGAATAGCATCCTCACACTGAGAGTAAAGGCCTTCACTAGAGAGTCAACATCCCCCAACTCATTTAGACTGCTCCACTTAATGGAATCAAGATCTGAATTCAGTTGGTTCACAAGTATATCCTTCATTGGTCTATAAGTTAGCCAGCGCGGACTTGGTCTATCTATCTTAATTTTGAAATCTGCTGCCACCATCGCATGACCACCCAAGTCTGGAGAATATTTGACTTTAACTTTCAGTGCCTGTGCATTTGTACAGATCACGTCTATAAGGCTTTCACTATGGTCTGTAAAATGAGTGGGTTCCTCTACCAGCTGACCCAAGTTAACAGTGTGTAGGAATTGATTGAACAGCCTGGCCATACTGCTGCTTGGATCGAGGAGGTTGATATTAAAATCTCCAAGCAAAATTATGCGATCAAATTTTGCTAAGGAGACGATGGAGCAGGTGATGGCGTCTAGGAAGATGTTAACGTCCTGCCTCGGGGGCCTGTAGGCGGTTCCAATAGCTATGTCCTGGTTGTTTATGTGCACACTCAACCACATTTGTTCCACAGTAACCGCTATGGGGTGTTCGCAGGTACGAGCGTTAATGCCTCTACGTATGTAGAATCCAACACCACCCCCACCACGACCGTCAGATCTCGGAATGTGCTGCAAGCGGTAGCCCGGCAACCTAGGTGCCTTATCGTTCTGTCCCGAACCCAGCCAAGTCTCATTTATTGCCATTAGGTCCGGAGCCGTTTCCTGCATGGCCACTATGAACTCCTCATGCTTAGTGCCTAGTGACCCAGCATTAAAAATACCAACTTTAAGGTTCTTAGAACACATCACATAAAAAAGGAAAGAAAATATACAATACTAAAGCCACAAATTAGGTCATTTTTGTATAGATGTATGTAACCGCTGAGCGCTGAGTTGAATGACCTGTAGTTAAAAACACTTTTATGGTGTAAGCTCCTAATATGGAAATTATTGTGTGGGATTCTCCATATTGATTTATTTTGGTTGACTATGATTTTTAGATTCAGTTGTGAATTAATTAGAATGTATGGTTGAATAAAAACTATGAATAATATGAGTATAAATATAAAATAGTGAATTGTGTATATAATATTATTAATTGTGCTCATCGTAAAATAGATTTTTATATTTAAGACATTGGTTTTATTTAATGGAGTCATACACGAAGATATTATATCAAACCATGGTGATATACAAACAAACAGTAATGTCTGTAATTTGGCAGACACAATAAGGAAAAATATAATGGAGACTTGACACAAAGGTAAACACAACATGATAGTACAAATACAGAATAATATAAAGAAAACATTAGGTTTCATATTCGTTTTATGTTTTAGGACACTGGGAATCCGGTACCCGAGGGCCAAAAACGCGGTCGCAGTCCTCGTCAGAGCGGAACTGAAATATTGGCAACCCATCTCCCTGCCGTGCGAAAATGCGGCCGCCTCTCGTCCACGAGTAGCGCCATTGCCGGCTGCGACACTCCTCACGGACGCGCCGAAACGTCTGGCGGTTCGCGCGAGTCAGGCGCTCATTGATGAACACCCGAGGGCCCGTGGCCGAGGCCTGGCCAGTGCGACGCACGCGTGCGGCGCGCAGCAGCTCGTCGCGCAGGTGGCGGCGCGCCAGGCGCACCACGACGCGGCGCGAGTGGCCCCCCGCCTCGGTCGGCGGCGCACCCACACGCTCCGCGAACACCACGTCACGCTCCTCCAACTGGACGCCCAGCCGTGCAGCAAGCACGGTCACCGACTGGATGACACTCACGCCCTTTTCCTCCGGCAGCTGCCCGATGTCCAGGTCGGCCAGGAGGGCTTCTTGGTCGCGGTCGTTGAGCTCCCGCTTTAGGTTCTCGATGGATTTAGGATTTTTCCTAAAGGCAAACCTAGGATAAACCAGTCATTCCGCGAAGAGACCACACATCGGTCTTTAATTATAACAGATACACATTAATAAGTCTTAATAGTTAAAAGTCCTTAACGTATTAAGCTATTTAGTACCCGCTATATTTCGTTATAATGATGAAACCACTAACTAGTAGTAACTACCCAACAAAGCCCTATCATAACTTCCTTGTAAAAATAATAATCTAACCAAAATGTTTCAGCTCTAGTATAATAATAATTCTTCTATTTTAACATCAACAGCTTCATGGACATGTTCATTTGTCACTGGTATATCTGAAAATAACCAAATCAAATTGTTATTTTTGTTAATTGGCTTTTATATGTCACTAAACATAAATTATCTGTTGTCGTTTATATACGTGGACAATTTCAATACCAACCTAAATCCAAATATTTATCCGAATCATCACCATTATCATGTCTTGAAGCTTGAATAGCCTCTCTCAAGCTTTCTACTATAACATAAGTCATGCAAAGAGGAGGCTCGCCAATAGCTAAAAAAAATTAAACTACCAATTAAAAATAAGGCTTAAAATTAATATAGTTCATATTATCAAAACTATCTAGGTGTAATTTGTTAATGGAATGAAGTTTAATGTTATCGTCATCAAAGTTATTGATTCTGTTTCTTTACTCGCAGTTCTATGATGCGAACCTTTTGACCCTAAAATGCCAACAGGATTAAATGTGTGCCGTCTTAAATATACCCGAAAGTCATGGGGTATATCTTTCGCTCCAAAAATTTTATAATTCCAAGTTCGGTTTGTAAGCAAATTTCCAGTATGTTTATCATACTTAAGTTCTTCCAATATCCAAGCAGATAGACCTTGAATAAATGCTCCTTCAACCTGCATAGATACGGTCAACTTGTAAGTATAAAAATCAGTGCTTTTTGTACCTACATTAAATGGTTTGATAATAGTCAATCGAGTCATGGTTAAGTACCTGGCCCACATCTAATGCTGGATTTATACTTTCTCCAGCATCTTCGAACACGTCAGCGCGTACTATCCATTTTCGCCCTGTTAACACATCTATTTCAACTTCAATAGCGGCCAACCCAAAGATGGGGTAGTTGACCAAACGCGGATCATTCTCGCTTGTCAGATAGTTAGCTTGTAGATTTATACCTTGCCGATCAGCTGCAAAAACTATTTCTTGCCAAGTGGCCTTGGGCATAGCAGCTCTCACTGGAACCAATCTTGCCTTGATTTGTTGGCAACATCTTATTATACAATAAGCGCAACATTCTGTGGTTATGCTAGAAGCTGTTGAATAATTATTAGGTGTTGCAAAGTTATGTCCAGGTTGAATATAGACTTTTTCAACAGGGACTTCTAACTCGTTAGCTGCCACTTGAATCATTCTCGTATATATTCCTTGTCCGATTTCTATGCCACCAACGCACACTGCAACACTGCCATCGCTATGATAAACGGATACTAAAGCTGAATAATTGCCGATGTATTCTAAGCTAAAAGACATATTAACTATTTTGAAACCCCTTTTTTTCCATCGGTTATCAGCATTGAAACGGTCTATAAACTGTTTTCGTTTTTCGTACTCTATGCGCTCTTTGAACAAAGGTACTAGTTGTGGTAAATCGTTATTTTCTTTTCGATAATTCGCCATACGTACGGAAAATGGGTCTTTTTTCAATTCTATTGCTATACGTTCCATTATGTGTTCGATTCCAGATGTCCCTTCAAAATTTCCTAAAAGCATAAATGAGTAATTTCATTATCTGGCTTAACTTTGATTAGGAGCTATTTTAAAAACAAATTTTGCTTCATACCAGGAGCTCTCATAAAACAATTGGCTGCTAAGTCCGTTAAAACGCTAAAGTTATCAACTTTCCATCGTCTTGTATCATAACAGTTTTCTTTTCATTTTCGTTGCGATTCAAGCCATCGTTTACATAAACTATAGCATCCATAAATTGTATTTCGCCATTGTCGTCTACGCCAATCTTAATTGGAACAAATGCTAACTAATTATTTCTTTAACTTAATTCACTTTTGTATGTAAACTTCTCTTTTTAAATTGGAAATATTGTTCAAATAAAATACATTAAATTATTGTACATTAACGCTTAAAATAACAATATGACTTTCACATTGTTAATTAAGCATACTACCTCGTAATCCAAACGGCTGTTGCAACGTTTGCCAAGGGCTCGCATGATATCTGGCAGGCGCATTGCCATTCGACACGGTCGATTAAGCTTCTTAGCCACAAGTGCCGTAGCACAGGCCACAAAATTACACCTTGATATTTTAGTGCCAAATGCTCCACCACATCTCCTATTAATAACAATAATTCTGAAAATATATGCCTGTTAGTAGTCATCAAACATTTTTTAAATAACCAATGCGAAATACAAGGTTATGTAATATAATCTAATTACGCGAGGACGAAGTTGCGGGCATCAGCTAATGGGAAATAAAATAAAAAGCTTACGTGCTTTCAGGAACATCTAGCATTTGCGCTATAACAGCTTGTACCCCATCCATAAATTGTGTAGCCGTATAAACTTCTAAACCTTCATCTACTGGCACTGTAACAGCTGTATGTAACTCCAACATAAAATGATATTGAAGTGGACTATAGAAATTTCCACGAATTATTTTTTTAACATTGGCTCCTCTGTCCGTAGGAGTAATTCCATCATACGGTGTAAGCCTGTTCTCCTGCTTAGGTGCTTTAATAGCTTCTTCTATCGTAAGAACTGGTGTTCTTTTTGAAACATTCTTATAATTGACTGTTACAAAATTTGATGCTCGGTCAGCAATTGCTTGCGTATTTGCTACAACGATGGCTACAGGTTGATTATAATAATGAACTTTTTTACCAGCTAAGATCTCTTCTTTATCTATCAAAAGTATAAAACCGACTCGTACAACATTATTCATGCCTGGTATATCTTCAGCGGTTAAAACTGAAATTACTCCATTTATTTTCTAAAAAATAGTGATTATTAGAAAAAATAAATAAAGATATAATGCGACCAAAAAATTTAAACATACCAAAGCTTCGGATTTATCTATCGATTCGATGTTTCCTTCATATACATGAGAAAGCACAAAAGCAGCAAACACTTCATTTTTTATAGTTGGCATATCCTCAGTATATACGGCTTCACCAGCACATTGTATTATACCCTCCCTTTTAAGTAACGGCTGTGTGATAGGATATTTGTCTTTATCCGTATCATATTCCTGATAGCTATGACTCACTGGTGGCCTATCCTCCGTTGCTGTAGTTGATCCAGATTTATAGAACGGACTCAAGATACGGTGAGGGCATAACTTTAATATGCACTGAAAAGAACATTACATTATATATATAAAATTCAAAGTCCTGACTGAGTGAGATATCAACGCACAGCCCAAACTACTGAACCTAGAGACTTGAAATTTTACACACAGGTACCTTATACAGTGTAGGCATCCACTAAGGAAGGATTTTTGAAAATTCCATCCCTAAGGGGATGAAATAAGGGATGAGAGTTTGTATGGAAGTCCCTCAGTTTTGATGCTAGGATCTTCAAATTTTGTATTCAGGCTGATGATTGAAAATTAATAAATACGTGTATCATCGTTTTTCAAAATTCTACCCCCGATGGGGTGAAAAGGGGGATGAAGTTGAGTATAGAAGAAAATCCTTAATTTTTAAAGTAAAAATCGTTAAATTTATAATTTAGACTTATGGATGGAAATATAACGCAACGTATATGGTTATTGGTAGTATTTTAACCCCTATGGGGATGAAATGGGGTAAATAAACCTAAAATAGATATGGATGTCGTTATTGGGGTTTTCTGGGATGACGATTGCGAAAATGACATTCATTTTGAAGTCTAACACGGTCGACATGATTTAACCACTAAAGGGGTGAAAATTGGGTTCAAATTTGGTATGGAAAACAATATAAAATATACTTTACAACTTAAAACTTCGTACGAGCATGTCTAAAAATAAATAGACAAACATATATATATTGTAGTTTCTAAAATCAACCCCTTAGGGTGTAAATGGGGTAAGTAAACATAAAAATCGATATGGATGTCGTTCTTGAGGTTTTATGGGATGGTGATTGCGAAAATGACATTTATTTTGAAGTACAACACTGTGGACATGATTTAACTGCTAAAGGGGTGAAAATGGGGTGCAAATTGTGTATGGAAAAATAATATAAAATGACTTACGGCAGTGAAACGTGGTCGCTAACTATGGGTCTCATAAGGAGGCTCAAGGTCACCCAGCGTGCAATGGAGAGAGCCATGCTCGGCGTTTCCCTGCGTGATCGAATCAGAAATGAGGAGATCCGCAGGCGAACTAAAGTAACCGACATCGCTCGAAGGATTGCTCAGCTAAAGTGGCAGTGGGCTGGACACATAGCGAGAAGAACCGATGGCCGTTGGGGCGGAAAGGTTCTTGAATGGCGACCGCGCACCGGACGGCGCTCCGTGGGTAGGCCCCCGACAAGGTGGACCGACGATCTGGTGAAGGTTGCCGGAAGCCACTGGATGTGGGAAGCGCAGGACCGATCGTCATGGAAATCCTTGGAGGAGGCCTATACCCAGCAGTGGGTGTTGTGCGGCTGATATGATGATGATGATGAGACATTACAACTTTGAAATTCTAAGAAGCATGTCTAAAAATAAATAGGCAAATATATATTTTGTTATTTTGAAAATCATCCCTTAGGGGGTAAATGGGGCAAGTTAACATGAAAATCGATGTGGATGTTGTTCTTGAGGTTTTATGGAATGAGGAATGCGAAAATGACATTTATTTTGAAGTCCAACACGGTGGACATGATTCAGCCGCAGGGGACGGGAACGGGAACGGGAACGAGAAAGGAACGGGAACGCAAACGCGATCGCTCGAAAGCGAACGGAAACCGGGGACAGGAACGGGACCAAACGGGAACGGAAAAGGGTAAAGAAACGGGAACAGGATACTACTAATATCTCTGGACCCACTTCTGATTGTTGTAATAAACTAGCTTGCGCCCGCGACTTCGTCCGCGTGGATATTAGAGAAAATCCTTAGGGAACCTTCAACCAGAATCCGACCAGCCGATTTTATGCGATTAGGCCGGTCCCCACCAAGCGCGCAGCCTCGTGCGAGGCCTGCCACACGCGGCAAACGTTTTGCCTCGCGAGGCAGCGCGCTTGGTGGGGACCGGCCTAATCGCATAAAATCGGCTGGTCGGATTCTGGTTGAAGGTTCCCTAAGGATTTTCTCTAATATCCACGCGGACGAAGTCGCGGGCGCAAGCTAGTTACATTATAAAATGGTCAATATACACCCACTTTATACAAGGTGTTTGGTAAAAGCCTTATACAGCCGAATGTAGTAGATAGGGACCATCAAACTGAACAACTTTTACTATGGGACCAACTCTGAATTCGCGAAAAAGAAATCAGCTGTTTCATACAAGAAATATAGGTATTAATTTGAAATCATATTACTGAAGAAGAAGAATTGATCTGGTGCGAGTCGTATTTTTCTAGTATATTATTTAGTATCATATTACTCACCTTATAAAATAAGTTTATAGCCAATTTCTTCCTAAAAGACGCAGAAGGTTCTGGAGGATTTTCAACAGGTTGAATATCTGACTCGAGTGAATGTAGAGCAGCTTGCAGTATCTCATTATCAAAAATATTTTTCCCATTCAAAAACTTTTCCGTATGGTAAGCATGTGTAAAGTTTGGAGCTATATTTCCATACACAATTCTAGCCTTTTGGATTGTTTTTGCATCGGTATCAAATTTAAATAAATACGCTGCATTAACTTCAGCATGAGCATTTTGTTCCCGTGGAGTAATCTAAAATATAATAATATAATCATTGATATTAAACTATTTAAAAATCCTTGAGTAATAATCCAACGGTAAAACGAGATGAAGAATAAAATTGAATCGTAGTCTTACTGACCTTGTAAGTAACTAACTTATGATGTTTTGAAATTGGTGGCAGCATTATATTAGCCAAAACCTTACCCTTAACATCTTCTTTCAAAAAATCATCCATAGTAATTTCGATTTTTCGAAGGTTGTGGTCAACTGTACAAGAAAAAGGAATAAATAAATGTAATTTTAGTAATTACCTAGAGTCAAAAAAGGAATAAATAAATGTAACTTTAGTAATTACCTAGAGTCACGTAAGCTCCAACACAATCCAGTAAAAGAAATACGTCTGATGGAAAATCAGGGTGAGCATGCTTTAACATCAAATTGCCGGCTAGAGTTCCGACCTGAAAAGACAATGCCCAGATTTGTATGGCGCCATGCCCCACCAGATTTTTTTCAGTTACACAAATTAATTATATGTCAGTTGATAGGTTATTATTTGTACTCTTGAAATTATAAAACACGAACTATGCTAAATCTCAGACTTTTAAGATATAAGGGTACAAACATACCATAACGAAAGCTTTTTATTTTACAATAACCCTGTTCTATCCTTAAGTTTTTTGTATGGAAAGCATTTTTTTTACATAATTAGTTAAAAAATGCTGCAATTTAAAGTGTGACTTAAGATAATAGATACCTACTTGAAAAAACTGATACAATATGTATTAAGATTCTTAGGTTATAAAGTCAATATTTTGAATAAAAAAATGGGTTTCAATCAACGAACTATTCGTTGGTTTTAATCGATTGATTGGTAACCAGAGTACCCATTTTTTGTTATTTTGGGCATAATTTATAACAAAATAAAACAAAATATGTATGATTATTTTTGTTTTATCCATCTCAACATTCAACAAAAAAAAAGTAAAAGTAAGACCCTTGAACATTCAACAAAATACTCATTTTGTTGAATGTTCAGGGGTCTTACTATGAGCTCTTATAGCATAGCAGGACTTACATTGAAGGCCTTACGTTTTCGTACTATGACCTCAAAGGTTAGTATGAAAGCAGGCCTGAAGCAGTCCTGTTTAAGGCCTGCTTTTGAACTGAACGGTTTTTTATTTGCTGATGGTAAGCCCTCAGATGTTTTGTTGATTGTGTAGGGCAAAACATGCGCTATGGACCCAGCATTATCTGAACATTTTAAGAACTATTTTTGTGAATAAAACGTGTTAGACTTAGTCCATTAAAGTGTTTGTTGGCAACACTGATAGATAAGACTAATACTGGACGCCCGGAAACGGCATAGAATGCTAATAAAAACTAATAAATGTTGACTTTTTATCCGCTGCTTTGTTTGAATTTATAATTTGTTTTTAGTATTAGTAATTTAATTAAATATTTTTCATAAATATTTCATAACTGTAACTTGTAAGAATCCTTGGGGCAGGAATGGGCATTCTCATTTAAAAATCTATGGAAAAATATACACCGCAATCTATTTTAAACTATATTGTCAATTGCTTTGTGCTTTGCACCAGCATACCAAAGTAATTTTAGAACTTACGTTTCTAACAGGAATATGAGCCACTCTTTCGAGATGATCATATAGCACTTCTAAATACCAAAACTCTTCTCTATCTTTGCTCAGTTGTTTAAACAAAGTCATTGTATCAGTCAGGGTAATATTAGCTCCAAGCACAAGATTTACATCCAAATAATGACCTCTCAATTCCTTTACGTTACTCACATCTATTAACACCATAGGGTAAGATACTAAGGGTCGCACACCTGCAATTTAATTTACAAATGATGTGATTCAAAGGCAGTTTCAAATTCAAAAAAGGTATATTCGAATTTCAAGAACTGTATAAAATGTATTTGCCTTTGCCTGTATTTCCTGCAACTAACATATACGAATCATAGCCAGCCTCATCCAATATATTGAAAATAGTATTTATATCAGTTGCTGCAAACCACAATCTACCATCAGCCAGCTTTATTTTCTTGTTATGTTAAATTTGTATTGTTATCTCTTTTTACGTTGACCAAGCACCATTCTTGACTTTCAGTATTGTTACAGGACCCTCCACATTTTTTTCCAGACTTAGGACAAATGTTCTGATCAACATCCTCGATATCCCTAATTTTTTTAAACAACTCGGATTTCGCGTCAACTGCTAAGGATTTGAATGCTTCCAAAATTGGTCGGTACCCTGTGCATCTACATAAATTGCTACCAAATGATTTTTCTATTTCTTCTTCTGTCAAATGACGATTGCTACTATGGACCAAGCTAAATTGGCAAAAATGAAAAAAAAAATAAAAATTTCAAACTTAACATATTCATTTTAAATTTATTATTTTAAGTTTTTCACCTGTACATGCTCATTACAAATCCTGGACTACAGTGACCACATTGGGATCCAAAGAAGTGGTTCAGTCGCTTCTGTATTATGTGGTATCCAATTTTACGATTACCGATGCCTTCTACGGTCGTTATATCCCAATCATTGCATGACGTTATAGCTACAAGGCACTGAAATTTTGCAAATACAAATCAAATGCACAGTAGGTATTCAATGAAACTTTAAAGAACAATGGTATTTGATATATTATAGTTTTTCAACAATAATTTTGGTTTATCCTAGCAAATTGGACATTATTGTAGGAATGGTAAGTTTATCTATCTATCACACAGCTAGAACGGTCTGTGTGGGTGTAATTGTGACCAAAATATGTAAAAGTACCGAGTTGACAGAGAATGAGACGACCTCGCCAGTGGTGGGGTGTGCGACCCGCACGTTGACAACGCACGCGCTGCAGCCGCCCTCCTTGCACATGTACTTGGTGCCGCGAAGTTCCGCATGCTGTCTGATGAAGTCATTCAAATATATAGGTAAGTACCGAGTTGACAGAGAATTAGACGACCTCGCCAGTGGTGGGGTGTGAGACCCGCACGTTGACGACGACGCACGCGCCGCAGCCACCCTCCTTGCACATATTGTACTTGGTGTCGCAAAATTCCGCATGCTGTCTGATGAAGTCATTCAAATATAAGTACCGAGTTGACAGAGAATGATACGACTTCGCCAGTGGTGGGGTGTGCGACCCGCACGTTGACAACGCACGCGCCGCAGCCGCCCTGCTTGCACATCTACTTGGTGTTGCAAAGTTCCGCATGCTGTCTGATGATGTCATTCAAATATATAGGTAAGTACCGAGTTGACAGAGAATGAGACGACCTCGCCAGTGGTGGGGTGTGCGACCTGCACGTTGACGACGCACGCACCGCAGCCACCCTCCTTGTACAAGTACTTGGTGCCGCGTAATTCCGCATGCTGTCTGATGAAGTCATTCAAATAGGTAAAAGTACCGAGTTGACAGAGAATGAGACGACTTCACCAGTGGTGGAGTGTGCGACCCGCACGTTGACAACGCACGTGCCGCAGCCGGCCTCCTTGCACATGTACTTGGTGCCGCGAAGTTCCGCATGCTGTCTGATGAAGTCATTCAAATAGGTAAAAGTAACGAGTTGACAGAGAATGAGACGACTTCACTAGTGGTGGGGTGTGCGACCCGCACGTTGACGATGCACGCGCCGCAGCCACCCTCCTTGCACAAGTACTTGGTGACGCGTAATTCCGCATGCTGTCTGATGAAGTCATTCAAATAGGTAAAAGTACCGAGTTGACAGAGAAGGAGACGACTTCACCAGCGGTGGGGTGTGCGACCCGCACGTTGACAACGCACGCGCCGCAGCCGCCTTCCTTGCACATGTACTTGGTGCCGCGAAGTTCAACATACTGTCTGATGAAGTCATTCAAATAGGTAAAAGTACCGAGTTGACAGAGAATGAGACGACTTCACCAGTGGTGGGGTGTGCGACCCGCACGTTGACAACGCACGCGCCGCAGCCGCCCTCCTTGCACATGTACTTGGTGCCGCGAAGTTCCGCATGCTGTCTGATAAAGTCATTTAACGACGTATCTGCCTCAAATTCACCGCCAGCTATAATCATTAAAAACTTATAAGACGCGGTAACATCCATTGAAATAAAAGTCTTTCATTACAATCCAATAAAAATGGAATACTAACATTAACGGACAAAAAAAATGAATTTGATGACTAATAACTAAAGCAGGGCAGGCAGTTTATTATAAAATAATAATTATGTCTATAAAATTAAATGTTATTTAATTAATATTCATTAATATATTTTAATTATGACAGACGGACAATGGTATGCATGAAGATTAAATAAATTATAATTATTCATTTTTATGAATGAGAGAGAACCTTAATTTTAAAATGATTGTAACATTTTGAAATCAATATTCAGACAATGAATAATAATTGATGTCCCACTTACCACTGTATTGCTTCTGGTTTATTTTGAATAGAACCCTATTCATTTCAATAAAGTTTTTCTGCATTTCTCACAAATCCACGTAAGTTGCACAATTTTATACTATTGGTGCACAATTATTCATAATTTTATCATCAATAATTGTACCAATCCAAAATTATACAGTAAACGCTGAATAATTAATCTTTTAATGCTGGGTTTTCTTTTCCACTCGGTAAATAATTGTTCGATCGTCTTATTATTTCTTCATCAAATACACTGGCCTGCAAAACTAAGTACTACAGAGGTCTATTTTCATACAAACGAGGTAACTTTGAAGGATTGGTTCTCCGTCCAGGATTAAACGTGGTGTGATCTGATGATGGCCATCCAGGGAGTGAATGGAGAAGATTCAGATCCCCATACACACCCAATAGATCTGATCAGCATTCTAAGAGCTGTTTGGATATGTTTAAAAAAACCACGAAAATAGCATTAAAATGTATGGAAATGCTGTAACTGATAATTCTTATCCTTACAGCTCTTAGAATGCTGATCAGATCAATTGGGTGCGTATGGGGATCTGAATCTTTTCCATTCATTGCCTAGATGGCCATCATCAGATCACACCACGTTTAATCCTGGGCGGAGAACCAATGCTTCAAAGTTACCTCGTATGTATGAAAATAGACCTCTGTAGTACTTAGTTTTGCAGGCCAGTGAACATTGCCGATACAATTAATTACTTTAAAAATTATTATATTTACTTTAAAAATAAAAGATTTCTGTATTTAAAATAAGGTATTAAAACAACTATTTACACTGTTTAAGCATCAGACTAGATGCGCACACACCGATGCAATACCTCACTCCAAATAAACTTTTTAATCACGCGAATTACTTCATTTTAATTGCTTAAACATTATTCATTATTAGTTTATTCAATGGTGCGGCAAATAAATCGACGAAGGCCTTCTTTGCAAAAAGATCTTTAGTGATTATTGTTTGGCATAAATTAGTTCATTAACTTAATAAAATGTAGTTTGTTTGCCGTAGTTAAGCACTTTAAAATATATAATTACTATAAATTCCAACCCATTTTCATTGGTTGCATTAGTGACAAGAACGACGGTTCATTAGTCCAAATCCATATTGTATGAACTTATGATTCAAATTCAATTCAAATTCAAAATAATTTATTCAATCTTGGCTGTTACAAGCACTTGTAAATGTCTAGAAGTAGAAGCTACGCCATCGGTTCGCAAACCCTAAGCGGGAGACCTTGTAACGAGAAGAACCAGCATGAAACTCGTCAAGGGCTGCTTTTTTCTCCCTGTACATTTCATACAGAGTCGTCAACATTCAAAAATTTAAAGTGAGGTCATTTTCCATCACATTAATTAACAAAAGTTTACACGCAATGGGTAGGTTAAAATTTGTTCATCGTGCAATGCAGTTAATATATAAATCTATGCGAAAAAGTATCAAAAACATTATCATAGCCACAGCATGACAGTATACAACGTATTCACTTCTCAAGTTTAATGTAATTAACGTCGGGGAAACCAAAAATCAAACCAATTACCAAAGTACTTCCAATAAAAACTTTTTAAAAAAAGGAAAACCTCCTTCAAAAATCTTAAAAAACAGATCTATAAAAAGCAAGAAATAATGTTCAAATCGATTAATTAAAACACGTCTATTGAAGTCGGGTGGAGCTGAAAGTATTTTTATCTACACTCACAACGTAATGTTCCAAATATGAATTCAAAAAAGGTAATATAAATACGTACTTTATTTTCGTGGATAGGTAAAATTAAAAAATAAACTCATTACGATGCAGTCAACTGCATCATAAAATAACTTTTTTTCTCATTACGATACAGGGCAAATCCAAGAAGAAGGCAGTGCCGTAACATAAAAAAAAAAACAACGATATTTTCCCACATATTTTCCAAGATTAAAATGTACTCTATGGTAATCGATGACTTAGTGCGATTAGTTTGTTGGAATGCACTCATCTCTTTTTTTTTTCTAATGGAATGCGCGCCATTTCTAAAGCATTTAAAATAAAGTTTTGATTTCAATTTTTACATTTTGTTATACTTACTAAATTCCGTAGGTTTTTTATTCTTGCTTCAAAAGGTGAAAAAAATTGACTCTGCCCAATATTTTAGATGCAGCTAAGGAAATGACTTATTACAAGGTAGCTAATACAAACTAAGTCTCTCTCTCTCTCTCTTTTCTAACGTTGATCTTTTATTTAGTAGGTTCAATCCCAAATGTATGAGTGTAGATAAAGTAGTGTATGAAACTGCACACAACTAGGTATTAAAACACTCGTGTGATACTATATACCCCTCTTTATGTGTCAGTTTCATAAACTACTATTTTATTACACGACTGCCCAAAGCAAAAAGAGTGTTATGTGTTCAGGATTCATGTATGTTTGTGGGTATGTGAGTTTCTTTATTCCACCATAACTTCTAAATGCCTGAACTGATTTGGATAAATGGGGTATCGTTAGAATCCTTACAACATTCCGAGTGACACTGGCTATATTTTTTTTTTGAAAAAATCAATATGGCGACTGTACGACGCCATTTTCAAATGTGAAAAAAAAATTTTTTTTCTTCTATTATTACAATATGGGCATCAAATGAAAGGCCTTGATGAGCACATTCCAAAACTATATAATATGTCACTAAAATGTGTGAAATAAAAATAAATAAATTAAAAAAATATTAAAAACATGACTGCCCTGCCAAAACGAACTAAAAAGTTATTAAATAAACAACAAGTGTCATTGCAGTCGGGGGACCTCTTTGATCAAAAATTGTTCCATGATAAGGTCCCCCGACTGCAATGACACTTGTTGTTTATTTAATAACTTTTTAGTTCGTTTTGGCAGGGCAGTCGTGTTTTTAATATTTTTTTAATTTTTTACTTATTGTATTGTTTATATTCTAAAAGCCCCACCCGACTTTAATAGACGTGTTTTAATTAATCGATTTGAACATTATTTCTTGCTTTTTATAGATCTGTTTTTTAAGATTTTTGAAGGGGGTTTTCCTTTTTTTTAAGTTTTTTATTTTAAATTTTTTTTGGTAGGTATATAAGCGATGATTTTATAAAATAAAACGTTATAATGTTTCACATTTTTCAATGGTATACCCCGAGTAACTCAATTTCCACGAGTTCCGTTGGGCCTTCGCAGTTCAACTCCAGTCCAGAACGTCCTTGACAATATAGATAGGTACTTAACTTGTTTTTGATTGTCATAAACCTACCAATATTTTAATCACTGTACAGTTCCTATTTGATTTTGAGGAGTTCCCTCGTGTATCTTCAAATCCAACGTCCAATTCCAATGAAATTAATATGGTATCATCTTTAAGGTGTCTTCTTTCAAACAAAAAAAAGAATCATCTAAATCGGTTCGTAAACAAAAAAGTAATGGTTGAAAATCCGTCTGAATTCATATAAAATGGTTACGAAACGACAGTATTTTCAAGATTACTTGAAAACTACTAAACCGATTTCAAAATTTCAAAAAATGGGACCAATTTGGGAACAAACCTCATATTTAACGTTTGAATCATTTCAATCGGATCAGCCGTCTTCGAGTAATCGGTGTACATAGTACATATAAAAAAAATATATACGCGACGAATAGATAACCTCCTCCTTTTCAAATTTTTGAAGTCGGTTAAAAAACGCGCTAGTATCCGTTAAAAATTGTTTTATTTCAAGTAAGTATACAACGTGTTAATGAATAAACGCAAAACCTCTTAGGTAGTGATTGTGCTCATGAATATGAACAACTTTAACTATGGGGCCAACCTTGAAATCGCGAAAAAAATCAGCTGTTTTTACATACATTCTGGTCGAGTAGGTATTGACAACTTGTATGAAACAGCAGATTTTTTTGTTGAGTTGCAGAGTTGGCCCCAAAGTAAAAGTAGTTCATATTCATGAGCACAATCACCACCTAAGAGGTTTATTCATTAACTAACATGTTGTGTAAATACTGAAACATTTTCATTCCGAAAGTCTGTAAATAAATACCCCTCTTATAAACAAAGAATATAGCTCTTAAAATCAATCCAACCAAATAATAAACAGCAAATCAATCCCATAAATACAGTCGCATTTCAAAGTGATCCTTGAATATTCACGACTTCAATATCAAGTCAAATGAATTATGGAGGGTAATAAAAATCATTCGGAAGGGTGGGTCGCGGCTTCGCTGATCGCGTGGTAGTTATTTAGTAAAGCAATAAAGACGGTTATGTCTCGACCGGCGCCGAGGCCGTCCACCTAATCAAATAAACCAGAACGAAGAACAGATTTACGACACCCTAAGAAAATCCCTGTTTACGTACAATCTACCAGCGCAACGGTGTCTGGGAATTGCAAATTTTATATCTTGGCCTTAACAATGCTCAATTTGTGAATAACAAGTGATTTGCAACTGGAAATATTTATTCTGGTCTTTTGTGTACACCCCAAAACAAAATGGTGGTAGCAGTAATTATAAAGTAACTTCTCAGTCAAAAGTTTCATCTTTACTTTTTTAAATGCAGTCATTGTAGGTTTGTCATACATGTTTAAAAATAACGTTTTTTTTCGTATTCTATCAATTATTTGGAAAATAAAATTTGATACAATAGTTGATTTTCCAAATAATTGATAGAATGTTTATCGACTTAACAAAAAATTAAAAATTCCGTCCGGTACGGAAGCCTCGTTACTCTAAGGATTTTCCAAATAATTGATAGAATGTTTACCGACTTAACAAAAAACGTTTTTCTTAACAAAACCATTAATTTAATTTGGCTTTATTTTATAATGAGACGCTACGAACGCTGAAAGTTTTTAGCACAAAAGAAAAAATACTGGAAGAAAATTGCTTAAACCTTTATATATACACACATGCCTTATTTACGATAGCTGTGTATATGCAGATGTTTTGAGGATTGATGTATGAGATTACGTAATATAAACCTATTGGATTGAAGTCTGAATAAATATAAAATGCACTTAAACCCTCAGTAGAAATAAAGCCAACGAGCTTTACACAGCTCTTTGTAGCCAAATGAATATAATCCTTTCTAAAAAGAAACGATATTTTAACACAGTAGATGAAAATGCAGTAAAATAAAAAAGAGACGTTATCTGAATTTTTCGCAGCGTAAAGAATATTTTTTAAACTAAAATTCAAGCGATGAAAACAAAACCGTATGTTTACGTAGCTGGTCATTTTTTTAAACAGTGTAGAAGTAGACAGTCTAGGACCATTAAGAAAATATAAAAGAGACTTACTGAGCTTCGTCTATTTACTGTGATTTTATTGTCTTACAGGCGCCGTACCGAGTCCCAGTTTTTAATTAATTAAAGTCAGATAAGACCCCTATTGTTAAAAAAATTCAAGGATTCATTTAATGAATTGCTACCCACTTGATGGTTGCATTGGATTCAGTTTCGTTTCGTAAAAAAGAGACATTACATATACGTTAAACAGGCAGTTCACGATATCTACTTCCTTACAATATACATGTAGTTGATTACCGCATAGCTTTATAAACAACTAGTATAATTTTAATTGATTTTTGGAATACTTGATCATTTTTTTAAAAAACTACCCGGCAATTGTGTCATAAACTTAGAACAGAAAAAAGTTATCCTTTCTAAAAGAAAAAAAAATCACTGAAAAAAATAAATTTAACAAAAATTAAAAACACGACTGCCCTGCCAAAAACGAACTAAAAAGATAAATAACAAGGTGTCATTTCAGTCGGGGGACCGTTTTGTGGAACAATTTTCAATTAAAGAGGTCCCCCGACTGCAATGACACCTTGTTATTTATCTTTTTAGTTCGTTTTTGGCAGGGCAGTCGTGTTTTTAATTTTTGTTAAATTTATTTATTTTTATTTCACACATTTTAGTGACAGATTTTATAGTTTTGAAATGTGCTCATTGTGGCCTTTCATTTGATGCCCATATTGTAATAATTAAAGAAAAAAAATTTTTTTTCACATTTGAAAATGGCGTCGTACAGTCGCCATATTCATTTTTTCTAAAAATAATATAGCCAGTGTCACTCGGGATGCTGTAAGGATTCTAACGATATCCCATTTATCCAAATCAGTTCAGGCATTTAGAAGTTATGGTGGAATAAAGAAACTCACATACCCACAAACATACATGAATCCTGAACACATAACACTCTTTTTGCTTTGGGCAGTCGTGTAATTAGAATTATCACGATTTTAATATGATGATATTTAGGATTTTTTTGACTGAGTTACCTAGCCATCTTATTTTAATACGTTTTTATTAGGTTGCTTTCTCGTTTGTTTGTGTGTTTGTTTGTTTCTCCACAAAGTTTGCGAACGATTTTATCCTAGCTTTCTGATAAGCTAGAGACTTGAAACTTTGAACATAGGTAAGAACTGGAAGGCAATGCAATATTATGGCCGGAAGATGGCCACAGGAACTCTATGATGAAACCATACAACCCCATCGTGTTTGGGCTCATTAGAATCATCTTGATGAGTACTCTAATGGGAGACGAGGTCCAGGGTCTCATGATGAAGCCAAAATGCCATGCCATAGGAACTCAATATTGAAACCGTGCAACCCCAACAAATTTGGGCTCGTTTGAATCGTCTTGACGAATTCTTTGTTGGGAAATAGTTTGCAGGGTCTGATGATGGAGCCGGAGGTAGGACACAGGAACTCTTTAATAAAACCACGCTACCCCATCGAGATCGGGCTCGTTTGAATCGTGTTGATGAGTACTTTGTTGGGGAATAGAGCCGAAAGAAGGCCACTGGAACTCTGTAATAAAACCATGCAACCCCATCGAGTTTGGTCTCGTTTGAATCGTCTTGACGAGTGCTTTGTCGGGAAATAGTTTCCAGGGTCTGATGATGGAGCCGGAAGAAGGCCACAGGAACTCTGTAATAAAACCATGCAACCCCATCTAGTCTGAGCTGCTTTGAATCGTCTTGACGAGTGCTGCTATGGGAGATGGTATATTTTAGCCTTAGCTCGTTAACTTAATAACAGAAGATAATAATTTACTGAAAAAAAATCTTTTTTAAAATCACGTTTTTAAAATGGACTAAAAATTATAAAATCGACCTAAAAACTGTAAATATTAATAACCCTATACCAACAGAAATTTAAAACCTAAAAATGTGGGGCGCATTTTGTAAAATTGATTTATCTATATTATTTTTAGCATGCGCCCCACGTCTTTAGGTTTAAAGTTTCTGTTGGTACACGGTTATAAATATTTACAGAAGAATTTATTCTATACTTTTAGTCTGTTTTTACAAGTCCATTTTAAAGTTTTTAGTCCGATTTTTTGTTTATAATGTATCAGCTCAAACAGGTTGCGAAACAAAGGGTATCAAGATTGAATGTCAACGGAGGAAACTACATGTTGGTTTTCACTAAGGTATAAAAAAATTAAGATAAACAAATAACATATTTTTATTCAACCATATCGTTTAAATCGGGCCATCGATTTCAATAATTCCTGTAATCATTATTTTGAATAATATCGACTCAAAACAACAAACGATGTTACATTGAAAATCTATCGATACAATACTTTTTGTGGAAACATGACGTGCACCTGACTGTACTGACATCCTGTATTTACACTTTCATGTAATTCAAATTGAATAATTGATTAATCGGCTCATCAAATATTCGCTATAAACAAATCATTCCGGTCTGATCGACATTATGATTGGGATGGATATCCACATAAAATTATGACTGCATTTGTAAATGCATTATGGTAGCGATAATTGTTGGTTTTTGTAAATTACCTCAAAATTATTAAAAAAGATTTCATCTGATCATTTAAAATCAGTGATTAAAATAATAAGATAAATTAAAATTCACAGAATCAGTGAATTCACAGTTCCGGGATTTATTATTAACTAGCTGATGCCCGCGACTTCGTACGCGTGGACTTTATGACTCCGGCGTATGCATATAAATATAAACTAATGTAGTTACACAATAGTTACATAAGAAAATAGTTGTAACAGTGTTATAATGTTAAAAGTTAATAAATTATTTTTATTTTATTTTTTATATTTAATAGTGTAACTGACCCTGGAAAAGGCGACATCAAGTTGCCCTTCGAAAAACAACCAGTAGTCCAATCAACGGGGCTTATGCAACCCGAATAATTCTCCCGTCTATGAAATTTGGCATGTGATGAAATCATTGAAGGCATTACAACGTCATGGTACGTCTACGTGCACGCTTACGCATGCGCTTACGCATCCGGTGTGCTGGAGCCTTTAAAGTTTATTAATCTCTAACTCACGAATAATATATAGAAAAAAAAATAGATAGGAAATGACATTAGAAGAATATTTTGACAAAATGAAAAAAGTGAGGTTATTTTCATTTACTCTTCACACATAAAGAAAAGGATAAAGGCAGAGTTTTTCGAATATACTGGTCTTAAGGATAAAATTTGTGTTACAATAAAATTGCTGAAGAGTTAAAAGAAGTCGGTAAATAAAAGTACGTGCCTATAATTATTTTCCGTGTTTCTGTAGTCGAGTGAGTTGTGTTCGTGGGAGTTGGAGTTCCGCTGCGGACTCTGCGCGGACATGGCTGTGGGGTTCGGGGGCGGCGGAGGTTCCATTTTACTAGAAAGAAAATTTATAATTAAAACGCAGACCAGCTATGCTATTCTCTAAAGTTAGCAGTGTCGAGTTCGTCACTGCCGCAACATTACCTGACTGGTGTCATATACCCATTACTACTTAGTTAAACTTTTGGAATATAAGTATGGCGTTTTTCCTTCGATCATTTATTGGAGGAGGAATAAATGATCGAAGCGTTTTTCCGTTTATCGTATGACGGCGTACCCTCGTATGATGATGCACAATACTCACGCGGGCGGCGGCGCAACCTTGAGATCATCAAAAACTATTTATACGGTCGTAAGCAGAGAGTTCGGATTGGCGAGTATGTGAGTGATGAGTTGGAAATTTCTTATGGCGTTCCCCAGGGAAGCGTTTTGGGCCCCACTCTATTTCTCATTTATATTAACCATCTAACTAATCTTAAAATTGACGGGGGAAAGGTTTACTCGTATGCTGATGATACAGCACTTGTCTTCGAGGGCTCGACTTGGGAGTCTGTATTTGATGCTGCTAATCGTGGTTTGAATGTGGTGTCTGCTTGGTTAAAAGCTAATCTTTTGACTTTAAATATTTCGAAAACCAATTACATGTGTTTTTCTATCAACAGGGTAACACAACCAGATAATTACCTTAAAGTGAAAATTCATGTTTGTAACGGAACTGATTGGCAAAGCTGTACATGTATAACACTCGAAAGAGTTGCTTCTACTAAATACCTTGGAGTGATAGTGGATCAGAGGTTATCTTGGCACCCACATATCGAATACATCAATAGCAGAATAAGAAAACTGGTTTGGATTTTTAAATCACTCCGGCATGTCGCTTCGAAAATATTGTTAAATCAAATATATGTGTCATTGGCTCAATCTGTAATAACTTATTGTATTTCTGTCTGGGGGGGAGCGTCGAAAACAAAATTTCTGGAAATTGAAAGAGGTCAGCGATGTTTGATTAAAGTAATGTACTTCAAACCATATAGATTTTCAACAAAGGAGCTTTATGAACTATGTAAATTGCTTTCGGTCCGAAAATTGTATATCCTGATGGTTACTCTCAAATTACATAAAACACTGCAGACTAGCACTAAACACATATTCGTATCAAAAAGAAGAAGAAATTATAATATTGCAACATATCCACAAGTTAGAACACTATTCGCACATCGACAATACTTTGCTTTCTCGGCACATATCTATAATAAGTTAAATGCGATACATGATATACATAATCGTAATATGGAACTCAAAAGCTGTAAAGATCTTTTAAATAAGTGGTTACTTACTCTAGATTATGAAGACACTGAGGCATTCTTAAATAAAGAAAATATGAATTAATATCAAATTAAAATTATATAAGCGCTACTAAATACATTAATAATCATTTTGAAAAAAGAAATATATGTAGCTTACTTCCGCAAACAATATATGCAAGATGCACCGCCCGCCCGCCCGCAATAATATGCACATGCACACCACAAAATATCAGTGCACAATACCTGCATTTAGCAAGACAGCAACACACCTTGCACCTTCACCAATTAGGCTAATCTACACGTGTTTCGCCCCAACCCGGGGCATCCTCAGGAGTTAGATCGTTCGATCGATCGAACAAGAGGAGGGGCTAGCCATGGGTTCTCCGTTATCACCTTTGATGGCGGAGATCTTCATGGACAATTTTGAGAATAGGTACATAGTGGGCAATAATAACATTCTTTATTATTATCGTTATGTTGACGATATTATTATATGCTGGACAGGTACTAGACAAGAGTTAGAATCATTTTTTCAATATTTAAATAGTTTACACCCAAAAATCAAATTCAAATTAGAAATTGAGGTTAATAATTCGTTAAATTTCTTGGATTTAACTATCTCACGGGAGCATTGTCGCCATAATTTTCAAATATATAGAAAACCCACACATACTGATGTAGTTATCCCCGCAACTTCTTGTCATCCTTGGCAACATAAATTAGCTGCTTTTCATTCATATATTAATCGTCTAATGACGGTACCGTTATCAGGCCAAGCCTATAGTAGAGAGTTAAATACAATTTATAATATTGCCATTGCAAATGGTTATGATCGGCGGATGATAGATAACATGGTTAGGAGTAAAATCAACAAACAGGTGACTGGGCTTTTATATGCGGTGCCACGTGAGCGCGTTATTCAAAATTATCAGTCAAGTATGGCTTACGTAGGTAAAATATCAGATAAAATATCAAAAATCTTAAAAAATAACGACGTTCACGTGGCTTTTCGTACTACTAATACCGTCCGGCGTGCTATTTGCAATGGCAAGGAAAAAACGGAGGTTGGCAGGAAGTCGGGGATATATAAGTTAACATGTAACCAATGTAATTCAGTATACGTTGGTCAAACTGGCCGTAGTTTCGATATACGTTATAAAGAACATATTTCTGCCTATAGGAATGGCCACCCGGAACGATCACATTTCGCGAAACATTTATTAAATACCGGACATCAACTATTTGATGGTCATTCCTATGAGGTTTTACATACTTGTAGTAAAGGTCTACGACTGAACGTGTTGGAAAACCTAGAAATTATCAAACACAATGTTGATGGAGCCATACTTAACAATCAACTTGACGTCTCTTCCTCGCCATTGCTGCGTATTTTCTCAAATAATAATAATTCTTAAAATTAAATATCTTATTAATAAAACACATTATTTAATGTATATCAATTTATTTGTACACAATTTAAATTAAAATCATTTTTCCTTTCTTTTTCCTTTTTATTTGAAACTGGCAACATTCTTCAAACGCTGTCAGTCACTCGGTGCGGAGTGGGGAGGAAGAGAATAAATACGGTGTCGGAAGGCAATGTTGCTCATTCGGTGTTGGTTTACGCACGATCTAACTCCTGAGGATGCCCCGGGTTGGGGCGAAACATGTGTAGAGTAGCCTAATTGGTGAAGGTGCAAGGTGTGTTGCTGTCTTGCTAAATGCAGGTATTGTGCACTGATATTTTGTGGTGTGCATGTGCATATTATTGCGGGCGGGCGGGCGGTGCATCTTGCATATATTGTTTGCGGAAGTAAGCTACATATATTTCTTTTTTCAAAATGGTTTGGGACTTCCGCCAAGTGACGCCTGATTCAATCAAATACATTAATAATCATAATTAGTTCTAATTAAATATTAAATACCTACTACTATATTATATGGAAACACACTCATGCCATGCACATCATATTCACACACACATCAACACACACGCGCGCACACACACACGCACGCACACACACACACACACACACACACACACACATGCACCACGCATGTTCACTCACAACATTAGGCGAAAGATCAGTTTTGGTTTTAAGTAGTTTGTAAGTAGTTATTAGTAGTTTAAAATAGAATAGCTACATTATAATGTCTATCTCTCTTTTTTGTACGGTTGTGTTATAGAGGAGCGGGGCCTCCTAACACAGGCATCTCATAATGCCTACTGGGTTTGGTCCCAATCACTGTATAAAGCTGTAATTTGCGATAGACTGCAATAAATGATTTTTGATTTTTTGATTTTTTTTGATTTTTTTGATGAAGTTAGGTAATACAGATTACAGATGAACAATAATCCAATAAATTTTGTTACGAGAAGTTAGGTATTTTTACCTAAACATGAAAATCGCTTATATCTCTCTGTGAATATTTCCTCGGGCTAAAATACTATCTGTATACGTACTTATGTATTAGTTAGAATAAGTATGTAAAGGAATCCAATATTTTTTCGATTTCAGAGATACTTCAAATTTTAATTTTAATATTTTTCAATATATCTTCTGTTGAAAATTTTTTCTGCTGATTATTAATTTTTAATATGTTTTTATACCCTTAATATATAGCTTTGTTCAGTAAGCCAATAAATTGTCTTCTTTAATCATATTTATACATAAACGTATAAAATTGGACCGACTATTTTTTCACATTACCTTTTAAGATCAAAAAATAAAAAATATGATTAAAGAAGAAAATTTATTGACTTACTGAACAAAGCTATATATTTAAGGATATAAAAACATATTAAAAATAATAATCAGCAGATACATTTTTCAATAGAAGATATATTGAAAAATAATAAAAAGTTAAATTTGGGGTACCTCTGATTTCGAAAAAAGATTGGATTCCTTTACATACTTATTCTAACTAGTACATAAGTACGTATACAGAAAGTATTTAAGCCGGAGGAAATATTCACAGAGAGATATAAGTGATTTTCATGTTTAAGTAAAAATACCTAACTTGTCGTAACAAAATTTATTGGCTTATTGTTCATCTGTAATCTGTATTACCTAAATTCATCACATGCCAAATTTCAACGACGGGAGAATTTTTCGGAAGTCTCCATACAACAAATATGCTCATTGATTGGACTACAGTTCTTAAATCGACACCAGCGGCTTTAATCATCTGGTACCTATTTAGGCAAGTCGATATCAAAAATTAGGCCCAAACTGTTACCGCCTTCACAACGTCACAAAATATATACCACGTGGAGGTACTCCCAGCTTATGTTATTATATTATGTTTAACAACTTTAACCTGATCTCTTAGATTTCCACATCAGATGATCTTAATTTTTTTGTAAACACATGTTTATATGCAAATAAATTAAACTTGGTTCTGCATCAGGTATTCCAGATCGCCGATTTTTAAACCCCAACAAAAAAATTCACAGATCTCGTGCCTTTCACGACCTTCTGGTACATTGAAAATGAATTTATTGAATTTTATAATAAATACATTCCTTTGTTTAAGTTCACAGCAACGTCATGAACAATTTTGGATCTACTTTTTTGTGATTCGTGAGTATGAAATTCATATAAAAATATTTCATTGTTATAAACATTACTATTTTATTGAAAGGTAGTACTACTATAACTTACAATATATAAATAATTCTAAGATTTGTTTTGACTACGTCAAACCTCCATAGCAACTCAGCGAAGCGACGCGCATCTAAGGAGCACGCTTCCCGAAATTACGCCAACATGCTACATATAGCCCTCTTTAATATGCGTCTTTTGAGGCTTCAACCATTCATGTAGCCCTAAAACTTACGACACCAAGGCGATATGTCGCACTCTGAGCGAAAATGGGGGCTATACTGAAGCGATCGAAAAAACATTTTCAATGTTAAAGGTTAAGCTACAGGGCAAACCCTTAACCCAATCGTCTTTGTTTTAGACTCAAATTGTAGCTGACTAAATAGTTCAGAGGAATTTTTCTCAAAATTTTGATATCATTCTTCGTTTCCAAAATAACGAGCGCCAAAATCAAAAAATCAGAAAAAACATGTTTTTTTTCCACTATTTCGGCCATATTTTTTTTCTTTTTTTATTATTTCGAATAACTAGTTTTTCACCTTGTAGCTCTTGTAAATACGCGTCTTTTGAGTCTTTTTTGAATATCATATCTTCATAACCCTCTGAGAAACAAGGGGATCGCACTTTTTCGTGAAATCGGAGCCTATACTGGAGCGAACGAAAAGACATTTTCAATGTCAAATGCTCATCAGGCTGAACAACCTTTGCTAAGGTGTCATTTTTATATTTTGTATAGTTTTCCAGATCTTCGATTTTTATACCTCAACAAAAAATGCTCATCAGGCTGAACAATTTTTGTTAAAGCGTCATTTTTATATTCCTTATAGTTTAGTTGGACCATTATGGTACTGCATCAGGCGTTCCATTTTCCAAAATTAATTATACCCTAAGTTATGCTTAGGCTTAACAGCTATATAACAAAAAAAGTTTCATTCGAATCCGTTCGGTATTTCCGGAGATTAGCGTGTTCAAACAGACACACTTTTTTTTTTAATTCTTACTCTATTACTATGTTTCCATCACCCCAGTTATTTATTTTTGAAATATATGTGATGTACAGACACACTTTTTCTACTGTTTCATTATATGTAAGGATTAATTATTTTTTCATACATTCTTTATGAACGCGTCACACCTGTCAGTGTCAGTGACGAGACAGTGCTTTCAATGTATGAAAGAAAGGAAAGAATGATTATCTCGGTGGCAGTACTGTATCGGAACTGTGACGGAACTGACTTCACTGATATGTGTGAATCGGGCTTTATTTGTATGTTTTATAAAAAGTCCTTTTTATAAATTAATCGACGGAGCTTCCTAGCTTCCAACAAAAACCAATAATGTACGAGTTCGAATGAGTGTTTTCTAAAAATACAAATATTAACTTGACCCTCCACCGCATTTTAAGCGGGTCGGCCGCTATATGAGTGGCCCGTACCTCCGAGTTGGACCCCTGTTTACGAGAACAGGGAAAGTCAATTCAGGCCCGTAACTTTTTTAAAGTACTCAAGCACCACCACTCCACCAGGCCATTTCGATCATTGATTTTTTACTCCGCACTTAGTTATCGCCTTTCTCACATTCCCCTCAAACCTTTTACATCATTGTGTATTCAAATCTTTCTAAGTGCTCGTATAAATTATATCTAAGAGTTTTAAGGAAGGCAGTCTTTGGAAACTTTAATAAAGTATTCTTAAGTAGGTATCGTGCACCTTTATACTTAAATCTTTGAAAATTATAAATAGTTAGATGTCGATTTTAAACTTAGCTAAACAAAAGCCGAAGCAACATGGCGGCAGCCAAAATACATTAATTTTTAATTGTTTGCCATTGTTGTTTTTGGTACCTACAGTATCATAAAATTTAAGACTGTGCTACAGCGCCAAGGGTCCCAAATTCCCCAGGGTTCAAACCTTGGAATGGACATAATATTGTGTTTATAGGCTACGCATAAGCATTCGTTCATGGTTGAATCGTGTTGTTACCATAGTAATTCCCTGTTTAGTTTGGGACTTAATTCCCTGTTTAGTTTGGGACTTAACTACTGATAAAAAGTTGTCCAGATTTTAAAAGTCATTTCATTTTGAAATGTGTATTGGGTGATTTTTGTAAATTTTTGAAACAGCGCTGAAAATCTCGAACCTAACGTAAGTAAAATAGATAGGCTACAAAATTCTAAACTGTAGTAGGTACTTATTTCAGTTAATGAATCGTAAATATATAGTTTCTACTGATAAGGTCTTATTTGTGACTACCAAGACAAAAATAACAAAATGTATACGAAGACAAAATGTAGGTAGTAGAAAACTTTCAGAATTACAAACGACGACGTTCGAAATCTGGCGCCCGGGTAGCGCCTACGAATGAATGCCTCGTAAAGTTTAGTGAAGCTCGACGCGTGCGAAACCAACGAACCGGCAGATTTTCTTGAGGAACCCGCAAGTGATGCCTGTTATATTGTAATTTTCCTGAGAATAACGGTACATCATAAATATACGGAGTGATATCACAACACTGTATGTATATGTAATTTAGAGCGCATAACAGTATTCCGTATGTTTTAACAAGAATCTTATGTCAGAAAGTTGCGTGTTGAATAAATATTACCTAATTGTTGTAATAAAAGTAATTGGATAGTTTTACTTAAATAGTTCTTATTAATTATGTAACATATGCTACTGTTACAGAAACAGTGATTGAACCATTATAGCTAGTAATTGAACTGTTCCACGAGTAACTGCCCCTTGAACTAATTAAATCCATAATAAAATTGTAGTATACACCGTCATTTTGTAGTCATTTTAATTAACTTCAGGGAGTGCTCTACTAATGAAAATAATCATTTTTGCCAAAGAAACATGGGTCGAAAAACGACAAAAATTTTGGACTTTCCCATACAAATACAATGTTTTAGCTGTCTAGTTAGTATAGGAGGACCAAAATTTTTTTTTCGTTTTTTGACCCATGTTTCTTGGGCAAAAATGTTTAGTTTCATTGGTACAACACACCCTTAAGTTAATTAAAACGACTACAAAATGACGGTGTATAAGTAGTACTATGATATTCTGTGGTATAAATAAAAAGCATAGCTAATTCAAAAATGAACGCTATGAAATTTACACCATTGTTTTTCCATTATAAGTTATTAACTGGAATAACACTCGAAATCACACGAGCCTCAACGAGATCGAAGATATTAAGAGCTGTCTACACGCGCCTAATTAATTACGTGCAAAGACTTAACCAGCAGGAAAAGAAATAACTTCTTGTATTATTGCCGAGGAAAAGATATTAACGCGCTCTTAATAAACAATGTTATGTGGGATTAACGCGAAGAAATACAATTACAGAATAATATACTTGAGGTCAATACAATGTATTGACCCCAATGATTGGGTAACTGAGAACCTTGTCAAAATCAAACTTTGTAAACCAAGGAACTTAAAGTTAGTTATACAGGGTCTGGTACTCACAAATATAATTATACTGAGTCGACACGCAAAGAAGAAGACCCTGTATTTTTTGATATTCCAAAACTCTGAGGTTACACATATATTCTGTATGTCAAAATAGTAAAAAAACTCCTAGAACATGTGATCTAAAAAACCGATTTCAAAAAACCTACCTCTAAAAAGCAAGAAATAATATTCGTAATAATAAAAACACGTCTATTGAAGTCGGATGGGGCTGGAGTACAGATTCCTTTTTTTATTCTAAAAGTTCCACCCGACTTCAATAGACGTGTTTATTATTACGAATGCTTTTTAGAGGTAGGTTTTTTGAAGTCGGTTTTTTGTTTTTTTTTTAAACAATTTTTATTTTTTTATTTTTAGTGTAGGTACCTTGTAGGTATATTATTTAGATAGTAAAATCGGCTCAGCCAAACGTGAGATAATTGCGAAGAAACATACATACATATGGGTCAAACTGAGAACCTCCTTTTGTTAAGGCGGTTAAAGAACTACACAGATATCCCTCTTCCAACAAAAAAATAATTAAGTATCTTATTCAGTTCATAAACAAAGAAATAATACGACCATTATCATCGAGGTAATTCACACAAAATCATACTTACTATTTTCATGCTTTTTTCAAGATTACTTGAAAAGTACTGAACTGATTTCCAAATTAAAAAAAATGGGAGCAACTTGGGAGTTTACCTAATGTAATAAATAACGTTTGAATCATTTTAATCGGTCCAGCCGTTTTCTAGTAATCGGTGTACATACACAAAGAAAAACAATTATACAGACGAACAGAGAACCTCCTCCTTTTCGGAAGTCGGTTAAAAAGGCATAATTTTGGAGATATTATCAATCTTAATTGCCATATTTCACTTAAAGATGTTTTACATAAGTAGTCTTAACTTTATTCAAATATTTTGAGTGAAAAATGAAAGTGAAAAAAAATATTTGATTGAAAAATGTTTCCTATGCTATTCGTTAGGATATTTCATGGTCTCATTAATACCCTAGAGTTAGATGATAAACAAAAACACGTTGTATAAAATATTGCCTGATATTCGGGAAGATCAATTACGTTTAGTTAAAAATAATGTAATTAAGCCTGTCCCTTTTACTGACAACGTGTTTGCATTCGCGATGATCGGTATGTGAAAACGTAACAAATAAACTTACTTTCGTATTTTTATTATGACGGATAGAATGTCCAGAGAAGCAATTGGCTGTGAAATAAGCATATTAAGTACCCGAGTTTTAGCTGTTAGAATTACTTACTTACTTACTAGCGGCCGCCCGCGACTTCGTCTGCGTGGAAAGTTTTTTTGCTATCCCTCGAGAACAGTACTTTTATTCTGGATATACTCCGCTTGCGAAATCATCCGCGTCGTGGACACGGTAGAGAAATTTCTTTAACGTGGCGTAGACAATAGAAAAATCCCCAGGTAGGTATCCCTTTTGCCCGCGATTTAACAATAAGGCGACCAGTTTAAAATGATCTCCTTAATGTATGAAATCTAGTACTACGGAGAGTTCAAGCTGTTTCCCAGGTTCTACCCACCCGAATCAGATGAAACATAGCCTAAGTTTTAAGTTGGACCCTATGCTACCAAACTGTGAAAATCCCATCAAAATCTATTCTGTGGTTTTTGATTTATTTGCGCACAAACATACAGATAAACAGACAAACAGATAAACAGACAAAAATTCCAAAAATGATAGAAATGGGTTTTATAGGTTGTTATCAAACACCCCAACGACTTTTTTTCAAAATATTTTCTTTGTACAGACACAACTTTTCTACAGCTTTATTATATGTATAGATGAGGAGCTCGGTGGCGCAGTGGTTTACCGCCTGGCCCTGCTATTGCGGAGGTTAAGCAACGTTCGCAAGGGTCGGTCATGGGCCGGGTGACCAAAAAAATATTATCTCGAGCTCCTCCGTGCTTTCGAAGGCACGTTAAGTCATTGGTCCCGGCTGCATTTGCAATCGTTAACACCCACCAATCCACATTGGGCCCGCGTGGTGGGTTATGGCCCATCCTCCTTACCATCCATAAGGAAGGCCTGTGCCCAAGCAGTGGGGACTTTAAAAATGGATGATGGACGAATTTACTTACATTATGTCGTTACGTCATCTAATAATCTTTTATTGGTATGTACCTTGGACGAATAAACCACGTACCGTACCTACGGCCACTACGGGATTTAATGCCTATAACGAACCTGTGTTCGCACCCGTAGGCTGAAGCACACACATATTATCACGTGATGGTGAAACTCACTTGTCATTATAACCCGTGTTTTCATCATAAAGTTAATATTACCTATGGTTTTCATATATTTTTTCAACGGAATAAAATATTCATTTTAAACCAGTCCTTTGTGTGACAGTACGTACAATATTCGTACACTTAAATCCTCATGGTGTAGGTATATTATTGAGATCTGAAGCGCAATGAACTCCTTAATATGCGAATACAGAAAGCGTCATATTCATCTGAAACACCAGGGGCTAGACAGCTAACAATTTGTAGATACTCGTACCTATGTTTTTTCTTAATATTTTTGTGCAGTTTCTATAGGTTTTTCCTCTTAATTATGGTTAAAAATGTTATAATACAAATCCACTTCGGTTAGACAAATATGATTATATTCCCTAACACTGTTTGTTTCTTACATAAACCATTGTTTGATGAAATGAAATGTCATTTCATTTCATTCCAACAACTTCGATTAGGTACTAACATCATAAATAACAACATTTGTTTTACGACTTTACGAAAATTGCAAAAAAAGTGTATAATTGAAAAAAAAAGACTTTTCATACAGTACGTTCGAATGGAAAGTCAAAAACAAACGTTCTTTTTTTATGATTCTAGTAATCTTCTGCGAGGTTGTCGGTGATGTTTTACAAATATCCCTGAAGATATTTTTAAGTGAAATAACTATTTAACAATAAATTCATACATTCGTAAAAAGTATTAAAAGACAAAATTAAAAATTAAATGTAAGTTTGTGTATAAATTTTCGATAACATATAAATCGAGAATATGTTAAAGAAATAGAAAATAGAAAACTATACAAAATAAAAAAAATATAATCATTTTAAGAGTTCGAAACATCCATATTGTTTAAAATATTACCTACTATAAGGTGACTCTGTGACAAAACTGGAAAAATACCTAACGAAAATAAGGATATCTCGAAAATGATTCGATCGATTAAACCGCACGACTCTGGGACGAAATGTATAGGCGATAATTCTTACGGGCACGGCCGAAGGGAATGCCATATTTATTTCCCACATGCCCATTATACCCGACAATTTACCCTTTACCGCAGTTTCTACTAAAGGTCCCCTTTTCAACATCGCTTAATAAGTCACAAACAGTAAGTGATAGGGTTTCAAACGCTCAATGTTTTTCAGAATCGAAAGCAATTTGGTTTTAAATTCCCTGTGGAAAGTTTAATATTTCAAATGCCTGTATTTAAAAAAAGGTAAATAGGAAACATGTTTCCAAGAAGAAATTCAGATATTCACCTTTCTCAAGTTGCGGCAATGTAAGAATAAATAAGTGTCTTTCAAAGTACTTAGCAAATATTTCGTACACTGTCTCCAGGAGTAGCCAGGGCATAACCACCCGTGGTGGAAGCTATTAAACCTGCGATCCGCGTGTCCAAGCCCCGGGCCTGAATAATGGATGCCACACACAACCCGCCCCGCCGCTGCCCGTTTTTAATTTTCCATCACATATGTGAATAAAGCGACAAAAAACCGAAATGTCTGAAATATTTAGTAAGGGTTTCACCCCGTTGCTTTTCAATGAATGCCTAATATTTTTGGCGTAATTGTTTCTGTGGCTTTGTTATTTTTTGTTGAGCGTATTCGTGTAAAAGTAACAACAAAGTAACTTTAGCTCACACAATAGTTGTTGGTATTGTACTTATTATGGCAAGATATATATAGGTACTAGCGGCCGCCCGCGGTTTTAACCGCGTGGTTCCCGTTCCCGTGGGAATATCGGGATAAAAAGTATCCTATGTTTTAATCTACGCTATCTACTATTTGTTTGTCAAATTTCAACCAAATCCGTTCAGTAGTTTTTGCGTGATTGAGGAACAAACATCCAAACCCACAAACATTCACATTTATAATATTAGTAGGATATTATTATTCAGACCACAATACTTAAACATGAAAAAACAATGCTTGGAAGACTTAACCCTAAGATTTTGACATAACATTAGTGATGAAAACAAGCAGAGCACCTAAATTCCTCTTTAAGTCGCAAGACTTGCAGAGTAATTAGTGGAAGAAAATAATAAAGGGGGAAAAATTTGACAAAAGACAATCATTTAAAACGCCCAGCGAAATGAAACGTGAGAGAATGAAGGAATAATGAAGACGGCCCACCTCGGCCGGACGCCGCCGTCGCACGTCGCCCGGTGCGACGATATCCGGTGCAGCTCAATTTCCTGGGCCTTGGAATTTCCCACCGAGTTTTTATTTGCTCCCGTGATTCCGCTCCGTGCCACTTTTATCTCCAAATGTTATCGCGAGCGCTCTGATTCGGCCCCTCGTTATTGTGTATAGTTGGACGCTATAGGACTCTTTGTACACTCAAAGGTGTCCTGGCCAGATTGCAGTGTTTTTCCTGTCACATTAGATTCGCATGTTCTTTTTCTGGTTTTCAATTTGATACGTTGGATTGTACGTTCATTTTAGTTTCTTGCTGGATTTTTTAAAACTTCAGATAAAAAGATTGCAAGAACATAGGTGTACATAAACTACGTTAATACGCTTGCACATTTGTGTTATTCTTTAACTATTTCTGTAAAAAAATCATAGATATTTTTGTAACAATATGTTCGCGCCCTCTTTCCAACCATGACGTCATGACGGAATCGCTGCCGCCGGCGCCGGAAAGGTGCGATTGCGGTGACAGCTCTGTCACACGCACCAATACCTATCAAGAAATTTAAAAAAGAAAAAAGGATGAACAATACGAACGTAGGTACTCACAAAAATAAAAATCATACCCGTATTTTATGGTCATACTATAATGGTAACGACCAAGACGAAAAAAGTTTGTATTTTACTAACAAACGACGATCGACTGATCCCGCATAAATGGTGTTATCGACGAGTTGTAAAACAGACTTTTAAGCCTCAAGTCGGCACCCTCAGCCCGTTATTCGAGATCCAATCAAACATGGAGGGCCAAACAAACGCTGCAAGTCAAACACGTTCCGCGCGGGAAATGGCTGTGACCTGACGCTACCGTTGATCCGCTGCGATAGGTTTCCACTCGCGTATTGTGATCACTCCACTCTGTACCGTAACTACAAATTCGTTCACTGTTACCCTCGTATCTATAGAAGAGTAAGTAAAAAATTTTCAAATGCTTCTTACATTATATTCACATGCAATTTATTACTATTATTATTTAAGATTTTATACGATGAATTACATGTGATGTGAATATAATAATAGAAGCGTTTGAAAATCGTAAGTTTTACTCAAGTCATTACTTACTCGTCTATACACGGTTATTTTTAAAGAATATCTAAAAATGAAAAGGGGTGTTCAGACCACGTTAATGAACAACTTTTACTATGGGGCCAACCACGAAATCGCGAAAAAAAAATCAGCTGTTCCATAGAAAAGTACAACATCGATTCGACTATAATGTATGGAACAGCTGATTTCTTTTTTCGCGATTTCGTGGTTGGCCCCATAGTAAAAGTTGTTCATTAACGTGGTCTGACTGAACACCCCTTTTCATTTTTAGATATACTTTAAAAATAACCGTGTAGATACGAGGGTAAGACTGTTTTTTTTATTGGGCAACATCATCATGACTGTATCGATTTCAAAGTCAGAAAGGACTTGTGTTATGTACCTATGGATTCATAGACAACGGTGGTATCACAAGCACCCTGACCTGAGTCAATATAGAAAATATTGTTTTCTAAACGATCTAACCCAAGACCTAAGACACCTTGAAAACCAGTACGAGAAACACATACCTAAAAATAATCAAAGGAGGCATACTACTACGGACACAAAAAATATCATCTTTACAAACTACCTTGAATTTGGAAACAGAAACTACGTCTGAACACTGAGAAAAGACACTTGGCCGATTGCAAACTTAATTTTACCGTTCTCGATGTGGGCAATGTGTACGTTTACTTCACTTTGTTGCTCCAATCAGCGAAGAAAATACATGAGAAGGAACAGCGAACAAACTTTTTATTCTCGGTAAAAATAAAACTTCCTGATCAATACTAGAAGTCGCTGCAGGCACGATGCTCTCACTGCATTTCCTACTCGATGCTACCACACACAAAATAATGATTTCCTTCAATTCAACTCTTTTTTTTATCTTAGGTAGTTTTTGGTTGACATTTCTTACGATAGCGCTCACTGGCTACTATTGTTTTTAGCACACAATTTATACAATACTACTAGTTGTGGGGGTTATGACGCGTGGACCCTGCGTTGCGTAACACGTCTCGCCGCCTTCTTTACGTGTAAATTAGTTAAGATATAATATATTATGTATGTTAGTCTGTAAGGTATTTATTATATGGGCCTAATATTGTAATGATATTTCTGTTGCCTGAAATAAATGATTATTATTATTATTATGTACGCTTAGGAATTCACGGGCCAAAAGTGACCCGGTCCTTTATTATTATTATTACCTTCTTTTGGTCCCGTTTGACCCACCAAAAAAACGTAATGCAACCTTTTGTTGGTGGGTCAAACGGGAAATTGCGTTTCCCGTTCGACCCACTGCACTAGAATTGGAATCGAGGTTGTGGCTACTAAGTTTTCAACACAATAACAAATCAATGCTTGAATACAGAAGGGGAACTGTTCTCTTAAGAGAACAACTGCTCATGTTGACACTACCGTATGAGGCTAGAAATGGCCGCGCTCCCTCTGTTGGCTCGCAGTGATTAGGTTTACGCTCCGAGCAGCATGTGATCGGTGCTCGATCCCGGCTGTTTGACGAACAAACTTCCAGCGGGCACCCACTCACACTTGTTTGAAGAAACATCAATTTAAAGAAAACGGTACCAGTGTACAATATTGTAGAAAACTCAACGATCTTGGTGCAAAATATAATGATTAATAATATAATCTTAATATATAAAATCGTTAAACCAGAACGAGACAAAAAGCGAGATGGCGCTCTACGAAACTTTTTTGACACGTTTCTCTTAAACGGCACAATATTTCTCGGGAATTTGTGTGTAATTTGATTCCTTGATGCCGGGAATCGCAAAAAACCCAAGAAAATATGACATTGTGTGTTTAAATTTTGAATTATAAGCAATATAAAATCGCCAATTTTCGTAATAATATAAGTAATATTATTTTCGCAGGGTTGCTTAGTTACCACTGACTAGGGTTGCCAACCCTACTATATAATATAGTATCCTACTATATTGAGGGCTCACCTACTATATTTTTTGAAAAAATATATAGTAGGAAAAACTACTATATTTATTCAAGTCGTAAAATTAAACAAATAAACAAAAGAATATATAATTACTTATATGCACATAAGTAATTGCATCATATTTTTTGTGATTAAACACTTGTTTTTATGTTTGTTGAATAAATAATGAAAATGTTAATACTTAGTTAATTATGAAAAATGCAACTTCTTCAAAATCCTCCATACAAAACGGCAACCTGGACTTTTTTGCCATCTACTATATTTTTATACTAAAAATCTTGAAACTACTATATTTGATCCAAAAAAAGTTGGCAACCCTACCACTGACTGACTTATAACCTGTTGATTTTCTCTGATTGTCATCACAATTGTCATGTGATTGTCATTAGAGCATGCAAAATTATTATTTTAATTATATGAAATATGAGAGGGAAATCACGTTTTTATTTCGTCGATTGAATATTGCCATCAGTGTCAATTAAAATTTAATAATTTACGCGAGTTTCCGCGTCCAAATGGTTCGCTCAGAATTTATACCAAAGAAGCTGCAAGGAAGTCTGTGCTGTGCTACGCTGCAGCCGTATGGTATAGGTACATATGCTCCTCAGTTTTTATTGTAAAGAGAGCTTAGCTCAGTAGTCTCAGTACCCAGAGAATGGTGCTTATTTTATTGACGAAAGCTTATAGGACGTGTAGTTCCACAGCGTTACCTGTGCTTGCTAAAGTTTTCTTTGCTGAACTTGAGATATTTCGGGCAGGACCATTTGCGGAGGAAGGAAGCCTCCTGTCTCCCAGGGAGTGCCAAGGACTAAGAAGAGCCATTAAAGAGGAAACCGTCGCTATTTGGCAGGAACGATGGGACTAGAACGAAGGCGGATGCGAACTCTATAGATTCATTCTCGATATCGCAGTGAGCCTCTCCGGAGATTGAACTAGATTCCATCGTCTCTCAACTACTGACCGGACATGGGTGTATCAGGCAGCGACTTCGGAAGTGTGACACCGGAATAGTCAAGCTAGCCAAGATCACGCACTGTGAGATTGACCAATACCCAGAAAGTGGACCCGTTAATAACCAGAACCCCATCTGTTGCCTTGAAAACTGGAAAGCACTGCACGAGTTTGCGCGCATCTGGTACACCATCAGAATATGGTATGAATAGGTCTGAATGAATTTAGAGAGTAGCCCGAAGTACCGTTTTGTGGAGCCTAGATCCAGATGGGGGAGAGTTAAGAGATCGCCAAAAAGAAAGGACGGAAACAGAATTTGTAGAGAGTTATAAAAGTGCAAACGGGGAAAGCACTCTCCCAAGATTTAGTTCGTATACACCGAGAAGGTAGGAAGAACCAAGGCTTGGTGGAGAATTGCGTCTAAGGTAGAGGTCATATAGTGTAGGTCCTAAACTGTTCATTTTCTGTTAATTAATTGTTACTTTACTATATTTGTAAATAATCTCTAAATACTATGTTACTATTCTGTAACTAACCTGTACATTATTTATTATGTAAATAACAATTTATGCATTAAAATCTTTTCAGAGCATAAACAGTTTAACTATTTAGTGTTATCACTGTGGTTTTGAAAGAATAAATTGTTTGTCATAGCACAGAATACATAATAGTGTGTCATAGTATAGTTTCGTCCACGCGGGCGGAGCCGCGGGCAGATTCTAGTGATTTAATAAAGTCAGATAAGCAACTCGATATCTACACTACAAAGCATACTGTCTTTAAGTCCCACGTCAAAAAAAATGTTATGTTGACTTCATTTTCTATTTTTAATATTTATAATAATAGGGTATTTTCCAATTTTTTGAAAACTGCTTAAATTTAAAGATTGGGACGATCGATTTAACAGAAAAATAAAAATAAATAAATTTATGTCTTTTTTCTCTATTAAAACAATTAAAGTGTAATTTATTTTTAATGGTTTTTAATTTACCGCCAAAACGCTCGGTTCGATGTCGTCTACTGTCAGACGTCAACTTTGTGTAAACAATTTTAACACCTATGTAGTCTGTGTAACAATTTACTCTATTGTTTACACAAAGATGACGTCACACAGTAGACGTCATCGAACCGAGCGTTTTGGCGGTAGATTCAAAACTATTTAAAAATAAGTTTAACATTAATTGGTTTAATGAAGAAAAAAGACATTAATTATTTTTTTAATATTTTTCTGTTAAATCGTTCGTCTCAATCTTTAAATAAAAGCAGTTTTAAAGAATTTGGAAAATACCCTATTCAATAATTTATGTAAAATTTTTTACTCTTATCACTGTAATAATTTCAATAATCAATTCAATATTTTTACAGTACTAATTTATAATAATTGTAATAATTTAGATGTTTTCGCATCGCATGAATTTATGTGTGTGCACGTGTTTGGACGTCAGTTTGGTTCAAAGCACGTCTAGCTGTTATTGTGTGCTATCATTGTTGACTGTCACCTGTTGTGTATTGTATACCATATGAATAAATAAATAAAATAAAAGAATACTAATGTGAAGACCATCCCTTAGTCTGATCTGAAAGTTCTAAAATCGACAAACCGTTTTAATCAATATTTATTAGATAACTTGGTCGGATAAGTAAGGCCTATTGCTTGTTTAATATAGTTTAAATACCTCAGCAGTTGTCTTATCTAAGTATACTTGTATCCTAGACATGCAAAGCTCGCCTACTGCCGCCGCCCGTCTAAATAGCAGGAAATAAATTAATCCAGCGCCGGCGACGGCTGGTGAGTGTGTAATCGCCTTAATCACCGCCGCCGCGAATTTCGCTACATCCCACACAATCTAATGAACCTCTTACAACACACCATATTCAGCATAAAATTAATTTATAATATACACGGAGGGGAAATGTGGAAATTTCAGTGTTATTGTGGGTAATTCTCATCAGAAAGCAATACTCTCGAGCTAGCTAAATCGTGTAGTAAAACAGCTTGCGAAGCGGACAATAGATTGGATGAAATTGGATTTAGCCGACAACTTACTCAACTCAATTATTGTTGAAAGAATAATAGTGAATGGAAAATTTACTCAACTGCGATTTAAATAGTTGGAAGACAACTGCAATTTCAATAGTGAAAAGTGTGGATGGCTAGTGTATAAGTAGGTAGGTAATTGCCTTTTTAATGTCTGCTGTCATCCATCCACAGCAACAAGCTCATAACACTGTGAAACTACTCGTTATTTTACTATGAAACACTATGAAACTAAAAGATTTGGCATACAATAATATAATTATAAGTGTGGAAAAAATAACTCTTTTTGCCTTTCTGCCTGTAAAAGAAAATCAGTAGAAATTAAAAGCAGATTTATTCAGAAAGCAATACAGATATTAATCACATAATAGATAAAAAAGTTGTAGGCTCGCTCATTAATGAAAACGTGGGTGATAAATGGTCTACATTAAAAATATACTCTCTGAGAAAAATCATCCTTTTCCCAGAACTTCTTTATCGCTAGAATAATTTATGTAAAACGGTTTCGTATTTGTACAGTTATTTAGTGGCGAAAGTTTTCAAATTAATTGATTTATTGCTAGAGCATAAATTTCGTTTTCTACGTTGATTAATTACATCTCGCCGACCACTCAACTTCAGTGACGCTGTGAATTTCTGGCTCATCATTATTTCATTAGAAGTTAAAGGTGCTGCAAACGATATCTCTAAACAATGTTGAACATAAATTGAACCTTCGTGGAACAACGGCTTTAAATGGATGCTTCCGCAAGCGAATGTCAACGCTGAAATGAAATAAACTCTTGCTAATCTGTTTGGATGTCTGGAAGATAAGACCGCCTTTGCTGACTCAATTTAGGACTTCTTTGTTGCTTTGTATTTATTATTAGGGCAACATACTTGTAAGCTAAAAAAAATTGTCATTTTGTGACTTGATTTTTCTCTAGCATATTATGTGCCAATATTGTTTCACGTGAAAAAAGTAATCCAGAAACTATATTTTTATATTTTGAGACACTTTTTAAATTAACTTTTAGAATTCACTGAGCTAGCAGCTGCGGGAACACTTTCTTACTTTTATATTATGCAAAAAAAGTAACTTTTTTAAACGTGTAAAATAATCATAAAGTACTTAAGTAAGTCTTAAGTAAGTAAGGTAAGAAGCGAACAATCTTAATGTGAAATAATAAATTGTTAGGTCGTTATAAAGTAACTTCGGGCTCGCAACGGTCCATATATTAAAGGGGGTGTGATAAATTGGGGAGAAAAGTGCAAGGGCAAAGCCTGCAGTAGATCACCCAAGCAGTGCGCGCTGCAGAAACCTTTCGTTGCTATAGAAACATTGGGCAATGTTAACACTAAATCAAAATGCTTATAGCAATGTTGATCTTATATCGTGAATATCGTTACTTCTGATTTCTGGTGGTTCTGATAAATTATTTACGCCCATTCTTCTTGTCACCTTTCCATAAAGTCCTTGAATTGGTAGTAAAATATGGAAGATCGAAAAGTTATAGATTATTTTGACTTTAACTTAGACTATAAATGGTACCTACTGATAAAACTGTGTAATGATGCATCAACTCTTGCGCATTAGAAATACTGTATTTGAAATCACTGAAATTGTTGCGTCTTGCTGGAAAACTCTCTGGCACTCGCACTGTCCTTTGTTGGTCGTTCGTATTGCGTTTCAAATAATCAAAGAAAAACTGGTACCTGCCTCAATATAAGCTACATCGCACGGGTTCGAATCCATAATTCAATTAAATACCTCACATTCATGTGATTTTCATTTATTTTCTATTGCTTTTTACATCTTTTGAATTTCAAACGCATTACGGGAAGACCGAAACAATGCTCTAAACTTGACGTTTCTTTGTTGTGGTAATGGACCGTCCACTGAAATGCACAGAGAAAAAAGAAAACTTTAAAGTGGTTTCATAAAGTAGGGTTGGACCACGTGGTACTAACATCAGAATCGTTTGATATTTAAACCTATAAGTAGTACTTATCTTCTCATATTATTTTAGAAGTGCTGGTGAATGTTCCAGGAATATTATGATTATAATTTAATAAAAAAAAGCAAAAATACCTTGGTAAGCCATAATCTGAACGAATAAATAAGATTACAATAATATTTTACACTGACTTGAATAATATATATATTTTTAATAAATTATTAAAATAAATCAAAATGTACAGTAAATATGTATAAAACACCGATCGTCATTTTACTAGTCATGAATTGGAGGATATAATAAAAACTGTCTTGTACGTTTGCCGTAGTAGCTTTAAATAACTTCATTTCTTACACGTAGCAAAACCATGTGTAACACTTCACTACTAGTAGTGCCTTGGGGAACTGCTATTCCCTTCAGCACTACCAGTAGTACCATAGGGACATTTAGATATAATCCCAGTGAAACAACCAAGCGATGCCAGTAATGCCTTGGGTGACTACTATTCTCTTCAGCACTACCAGGAGTGCCATTGCGACATTTAGGTATAATCCCAGTGAAACAACCAAGCGATGCCAGTAGTGCCTTGGGGAACTGCCATTCCTTTCAGCACTACCAGTAATGCCATAGGGACATTTATAATACCAGTTGGGGAATGGAAGGGAAAGGAAAGCACTCTGGCATCGCATGGTTGTGACACTTCACGCGGTTGTGCTACAAGTAAGAAAGGACTTTATAACGTCCCTCTGCCTGATAAAAAAATATAGTAGGTAGTATATTTGAAAAGTTGTGCTCGGTCTTCAGTACTTAGGCCAGTGGCCGGTAAAACGCCCTCTCGCATACTAATCAGACTGGCCGAGTTCGAATAAAACTTTGCAAAATTAACTTTGATCGCGCTTTAATGCTCGTGTCTGCTTGGCCGTCGTATTAAATTGCAGTTTATATCTGCGCCATCTTCCTTCAACTAGTGTTGAATGAGTTTCGTGTAAACTTTAACTCATTTAGGCGCACTTCCCCGGAAAGAAAGTAGTGTTTAATTTAACTCAGCCAGTTAGCGCATGCTTCGACTTTTGTCTTTCTAAAGTTAATTTACGAACTTAAAGAAACTCTTATACTAATAAGTTCCTTTTAGATCGCAACGAGACAGATGGATAGCACTTTTCTGATATCATCTCAAACTCACGTCACTTAAAAACACTGTATAAAGTAAATTGTAAAGTTTATTAATAAATATAAATATTTAAGTACGAGAACAATAAACATCATTAGGTACAACATTTTAGGTTTATATCCTCAGGGATTTCTATCATAACCACTTAATGGGTACGTATCAGAATGTCTAAAGTTAGAATGTCTAAGCTTAAAATGACAAAGTTCATAATGTCAAAAATTAGAATGTCTTAAAATGTCAAATACTCCAAATACCTATAATAACGTATAGAATTTTAAGTCCGTTCGCTCAGATAGTGTCGGTACACCCGCAAGCAGTTGTGTTCAGAGACAGGAATACCGGTAACAAACACAACCTTTCACTAGGCACTTATATGTAAACTGCCGAAATGCAAATTGACTTGCGGGTGTACGCCGCACGCGGTATCCTTTGTTTATGCGGCGGCATCCTTTGACAAGATGCGGCATGTGCAAAGGCGGCGAGATAAAAGGGCGACACTATCTGAGCGAACGGACTTTACATATGCCTTTCTTTCATTTAGGTACTTAATAATTTGGTTAATTAATTGCGTGTTAACCTCTGTACCTCCGCCGCTGATTCAGTAGCCGGTGCCAGTCACTGATTCAGTAGCAGGCGAACAAAATCTACCAATTGAGTTTGAAATAGACTTTTCTGGCGCTTCGCCGGCCGCTGCCGCGGCACGCTCGCTTCGCTCGCTCGGCTCGCGCGCTGGGTTCATGTAAACCTAACATGCTCGTCGCTACGCTCCTCGCACCTATCTCGTGACCTACGGTGTACGGTTTTTAAGTCCCAGTAGACTAGTTTAGACTCATTTCCGGGAGCTAAAATTGCAATAAAGCTTTTCAGGTGAAGCCCAAAGACCTCCACAGACTCAATTTATCTTAAAGAAGGCGATTCGTTTTAAGATCCAAATTAATTCAAATAAATCATTGTGAACTTAGACTTAATGACCATTGATATTTTAACTCGTCAAGTATTTGATACGTTTGATACTTTGAATTTTGTTATTTTGAAGTTATACATAATGATTTTTGACATTTTAAACCATTTGAATTTGAATTTTTGACCTTTTTAACTTTGCCATTTTAAGTTTAGACATTCAGATACGTACCCTACTTAATGGATATTACATGAGTATTCAGCATAGCCACGTTGATTTCCAAGTGATGACTTTTACTTTATTCTATGCAGATACAATATCACGATGACAAATAACTTTTGATCTTTACTATTAAGATTTCTTAGTCATTGAAGATTAAAATCATCACCAGCATGTTAACTGCCGTCGGCAGTAAAAATGTTAAGCTTGGACGGTTTCAAATATTGATCAGCCTTTCCCAAGTAGGGAGAGTGATGGATGCCAAACGATGGCGCAGGCATTGTTCTCTTTTGCACCATAAACTGAAAAGGAAATAATAAACGAATTAATATTTTTTGATGTGTTGTTCTGAAACATTTCAGGTATTAGTTAATAATAAATTAGTTATTAATAATAATAATAAAATCAATATTCTTGATGGGATTCTCCTGCAAGTCGTGACTGTTTAATGTGAGGTGTAATAACAACACCTGTTTAGTCAGAATCCATAACAGATAATACATTTTTATTTTATTTTATTTTTATTTATAAGGACCGCCAACAGATACGATTATTATTATGCTATATAGATAGGTAGATACCTATGTGAGATGTGAGTTCAGAACAAATAAATACGATGAAACGATTAAAAATTCTTTGAATTTTTTCATTAGGAGAAACGCGGTTGCAATGTTACGGAAACAAAGCCAACTCTCGTTACTGACTCAGCATTATCTTTTAAGTATAAAGCCTACAACGATCATTAAAAGAAATACTGTACACGTTGCAAAAGCCATTCATGTCATACCTCATTAGCCGCGTCCAGACCGACCGAGCACGGCAGGAATTGGCTCGCGAGGCAGCCTCGCGAGCCAATGCCTCGGCCTGTGTGGACGCGGCTCGGACTGCCTTGGGCACACGTTGCCTCGGCCGAGCGCCGCTCGACCGCGAGCCATAATTTGTCGGTTTTTGCCGATGCTCAAAGGTGCCTCAGACTGATAGACTAAGCTCCCATTGCATGAAACCTTACCTCACAAGGTGGAAGAGCAGAAATGTGTTGCAGTAATATAGGTAGATATTACTTAGGAACACTGGATTTTAGTGGGTTGCCTTCGCATATCCTGGAAGAACATATATTTTTTTTCGTTTTCGTACCGCTATTTTGATCGAAAATTCATCATGAGGTGGAAGATCGAAATGTTTACCCATCGAAAGAGAAACATTTGGAGGTCAAAACCCGCATGGGTTGCCAGCCCCTACCCTGGCAGGTTTCAAGGTCAGCCAAGTTTTATGAGGCCCAAAAATGGGGTCATTTACCTCATCAGGTGGAAAGATAAAATTGATGCAGATCGATAGCCCTCGACGTGCCATTCATGAATATATAGGGTTGCCTGCCTTCAGCCTGGCAGTTTTTCTGGTCAGCCACCTCAAACAATCTATATCAATATCTTGGAAAAACGAAAAAGTCATGTAAAGATGCTATGATCAAGGGCAAACCCTGATATTAAATTAAAGTCTACCTACTGGCAGCCTTGCGCCTATTATGGAGTTGAAATAATAGGGTAAGTGCACCAGTTACGGACATTTTTCATTGGTATCTTCAAATATTGAAAAAACTAATGTAGCTGTTTAACGTCATCAGGTGGCTCGATGAAACTGATGCAGATCGATAGCCGTAGACGTGCCGTTCATGAATGTATAGGGTTGCCTGCCTTCCGCTTGGCAGTTTTTCTGGTCAGCCACCTCCAACAATCTATATCAATATCTTGGAAAAACGAAAAATTCTTGTAAAGACGCTTTGATTCGGGGTATATTTAATACAAACCATGGTATTCAATTAAAATCTATGCACTGGTAGTCTTGCGCCTATTATAGTGTTGAAATAATAAGGTAAATGCACCAGTTATGGTCATTTTTCATTGGTATCTTCAAAATATTGAAAAAAGTAATGTAGCTGTTTAACCTCATCAGGTGGCTCGATGAAACTGATGCATATCGCTAGCCCCAGACGTGCCATTCATTAATGTATAGGGTTGCCTACCTTCAGCCTGGCAGTTTTTCTGGTCAGCCACCTCAAACAATCTATATCAATATCTTGGAAAAACGAATAATTCTTGTAAAGACGCTTTGATTCGGGGTATATTTAGTACAAACCGTGATATTCAATTAAAATCTACGCGCTGGTAGTATTGCGCCTATACGGTGTTGAAATAATAGAGTAAAGGGACCAGTAAGTGGTCATTGTTATCTTCAAATACGGAAAAATGTATCTGTTTTAGCGTTCTTATACCAGAGTGATAATCTTATACTAAGTATAACTTATTTTGATATTATAATTGTAAAAAATATACAGAGTGTAGTGCCGTGTGCGTGCGTGTGTGCAGAGGTGAATTGTGCCCGATATTATTCCGACAAGTTAACATCAAAAACAAATTTTCACACAGTTGTTTTTTTATCATAAGAAGTATCACAACCAATATCGGAATTATTTTCAATATTTTCATCCACATTAATAATATCGTTGACGTGTAAGGTAGGCTATGCTCCTCGATGGGGATATAATTTGGAACTCTTACTAATATTACAGGAGGGGGACATATTTGAGCTGAATCCTGCTATCCTTACTAATATTACAGAATGCGAAAGTAAGTTTATCTGTTTATTTGTTACGCTTTCACGTCTTAACTAATCAACCAATCATCATGGCATGTCAGGGGTACAGAAAATGAAATAGAGTACCCATCGTTCAGGAAAAAATTCACAGATCTCATGCACCACATGACTTTCAAATGGCATTGGAAATGATCTTCAGCAATAAATAATAAAACGAACTTATAGGGAGGAATATTAATATTATAATATTTTTCAAAACTTGTTATAGTAAGTAATTGTTAAATGAAAATAAAGACGTTCCAATACTATTTCTATACTACCTACATGCTAACTAGGTACAGCTTTGTTGTATGAACATGCATATTTATTTTATTTTTCGAATTAGTAAATATTTACAAAACAACAGAATTACAAACAAAAATATACTTAATGAAATCCCAAACTATTTATCGACAAAAACTCCTAATACGTAAATCCAGAAGCGCGCGCCGAGACGCTCAAACCTACAGTTTAAAGTCATCTTAACTCCTAAAATAATAATATATTTTTTTTAATTTGAAAAGCATCCGGAGATATAACCTACCTCCATAAGAAAATGTAGATTTTATGTAAACATTATTACTATTAAGACTAGATGTTGGGTACATTACGGACTCCAAAAAAATGACCCATTTAGAGCATTTTTTTAAGTTTAAAAGATAAATGTATGACTTTTTTGGTACATTGTAGGCCTTGTAAATACAAATATTTTGACATATCAATGAACTATATTGACCTAGAAATAACGGAAATATCGGCATGTCCCACTTTTGCCGAAAACAGGGCCCTATACAGATGCGATCGAAAAAACATTTCCAATGTTAAAAGTAAGTACTTTATAGCTATTTTTTACCTACCGAGGGATAGAAAAATAACTGTTTACGAAGATAAAGTCGCGGGGGGCTACTAGTAATCTTTTTTAATATATAAAAGAAGATACTGATTGGTGACTGACATATCAACGCACAGCCCAAACCGCTGGGTCTAGAGACTCCAAATTTGACACGTAGGTTCCTTATGAGGTCTAAGGGTGCACTAAGAAAGGATTTTTCAAAACTCACCCTCCAAGGGGGGTGAAACGGGGGCCCAAAATTTGTATGAAAGTTCCTCAGTTTCGAAGCTAGGATCTTCAAATTTTGTGTTTAGGCTAAGGATTGAATATTAATATAAATTGTCTCAGCGTTTTTAAAAATTGTACTCCTGAAGGGGTGAAAAGGGGGATGAAGTTATGTAAAGAAAATCCTTCATTTACGAAGTAAAAATAGCTAAATTTATTATTTAAGCTTATGGATGGAAATCTAACGCAACGTATTTTGACCCCTATGGGGATGAAATGGGGGTGAAATAGGGTAAAAAACCCAAAAATCGATATGGATGTCGTTATTAGGGTTTTCTAGGATGACGATTGCGAAAATAACATTTATTTTGAAGTCCAATACGGTGGACATGATTTAACCCCTAAAGGGGTGAAAATGGGGTTCAAATTTTGTATGGAAAAAGAATATAAAATCGAAATTACAACTTTAAACTTCGCTGGAGCACGTCTAAAAATTGCAATAAATAAGCAAACAAATTATTTTGTGATTTTGAAAATCTACCCCTTAGGGGGTAAATGGGGTAAGTAAACATAAAAATCGATATGGATGCCGTTCTTGAGGTTTTATGGGATGGTGATTGCGAATATGACAGAGGGAGAGGGAGAGGGAGAGGGAGAGGGAGAGGGAGAGGGAGAGGGAGAGGGAGAGGGAGAGGGAGAGGGAGAGGGAGAGGGAGAGGGAGAGGGAGAGGGAGAGGGAGAGGGAGAGGGAGAGGGAGAGGGAGAGGGAGAGGGAGAGGGAGAGGGAGAGGGAGAGGGAGAGGGAGAGGGAGAGGGAGAGGGAGAGGGAGAGGGAGAGGGAGAGGGAGAGGGAGAGGGAGAGGGAGAGGGAGAGGGAGAGGGAGAGGGAGAGGGAGAGGGAGAGGGAGAGGGAGATATCTGGACCCAATTCTGATTATTGTAATAAACTAGCTTCCACCCGCGACTTCGTCCGCGTGCATATTAGAGAAAATCCTTACGGAACCGACAACCAGGATCCGACCAGCCGTTTTTACGTCATTTGGCGGGTCCGCACCAAGCGCGCAGCCTCGTGCGAGGCCCGTCACACGCGGCAAACGTTGTGCCTCGCGAGCTTGGTGGGGACCCGCCAAATGACGTAAAAACGGCTGGTCGGATACACTTTTTTTGGATAGTTGTGTAATAAAAATGACTTACTAACTCTGTTAAATAATCCTAAATATCACCAAATAAAAGTATTTACTTCAAATCGTCAAATTTAGTATTTTTTTACGACATTAATATTCCAAAATTTAATTTATTAAATTTTTTACATTTTTCTAGCGAAGTGTCAATTAAAAGCTATGCAATAATCAACCAGTTGTAAGAAAGAGAAGATTTTGTGAACTCCCTGGTTTTGAATTAAAAAAAGTATGTACGTGATTTTGTATTTCCTTTTTATGTACATTTTTTACAATTGTAATATCAAAATAAGTTATACGTAGTATAAGATTATCACTCTGGTATGAGAACGCTGAAACAGATACATTTTTCCGTATTGGAAGATAACAATGACCACTTACTAGTACCTTTACCCTATTATTTCAACACCGTATAGGCGCAATGCTACCAGTGCGTAGATTTTAATTGAATACCACGGTTTGTATCAAATATACCCCGAATCAAAGCGTCTCTACAAGAATTTTTCGTTTTTTTAAGATATTGATATAGATTGTTTGAGGTAGCTGACCAGAAAAACTGCCAAGCTGAAGGCAGGCAACCCTATATATTCATGAATGGCACGTCTGAAGCTATCGATCTGCATTAGCTTCATCGAGCCACTTGATGAGGTTAAACAACTACATTACTTTTTTCAATATTTTGAAGATACCAATGAAAAATGACCATAACTGGTGCATTTACCTTATTATTTCAACACTATAATAGGCGCAAGACTGCCAGAGCGTAGATTTTAATTGAATACCACGGTTTGTATAAAATTTACTCCGAATCAAAGCGTCTTTACAAGAATTTTTCGTTTTTCCGAGATATTGATATAGATTGTTTGAGGTGGCTGACCAGGAAAACTGCCAGGCTGAAGGCAGGCAACCCTATATATTCATGAACGGCACGACTAGGGCTATCGACCTGCATCAATTTTATCTCTCCACCTGATGAGGTAAGTGACCCCATTTTTGGGCCTCATAAAACTTGGCTGACCTTGAAACCTGCCAGGGTAGGGGCTGGCAACCCATGCGGGTTTTGACCTCCAAATGTTTCTCTTTCGATGGGTAAACATTTCGATCTTCCACCTCATGATGTAATTTTCGGTCAAAATTGCGGTACGAAAACGAAAAAAAATATATGTTCTTCCAGGATATGCGATGGCAACCCACTAAAATCCAGTGTTCCTAAGTAATATCTATTACTGCAACACATTTCTGCTCTTCCACCTTGTGAGGTAAGGTTTCATGCAATGGGAGCTTAGTCTATGAGTATATCGCGCGGTGTCGACGGACGTAAAGACGCTCGCGAGCCAGTGAATTAAAAATGGATAAAGAAGACAGTATTCGCTTAATACAAATGTTACCTACCGTATTGGTTTCGGTTTTGGTACAATTTTTTAATCCAGAGTTCGTTTCTGTTTTCTTTTTTAACATTAAAAATGTTTTTTCGATCGCTTCAGTAAGGTACCCAATTTCAGCCAAAATGAGACATTGCCCTGAGTGATCCCGTGAGTTTTGGGTCTACGTGTATGTACTAAATGTCAAAAGATGCATCTCAGCGAGGGCTACAATAGGGTGAAAAAAAAATTTGATAAAGTCAAAAACTTTTTTCGGAAATCGCATAAATGTAGAAAAATGACACACTTTTTCGGGGTCTTTTCTCACTAAATCGACAATTTCTCAAAAACGAAAAGCGATATCGAATAAATTAAAAAAAACCCTAGATATATTGAGTTAGGCTACCTACTGAAATTAGTATATGTCCCTGACTCTTACGGTCTGGGCTGTAGCTTATCCTTTATGAAGCGAAATGTTAGGGTACCGCGGGCGACGTGCGCGGCGCGGGATAATGGTAATACGTAGTAGGTACGATTGAAGTTTTTAAATAATTGTATATTTCAAAGCTTGTTTATATTTTGTATTTTTTATTTATTTCCACATTTATATAAATAAAAAAGTGTTTAGATATATATTAAAACCATAATATTGATATTGATTAGCTCTAGCAGGTCAACAGATGGTATGATGTGAATAGAGCGTGAAGCAAGAGCTGATTCCAGATCTAGTCAAAGATTTAAAAATCGTTAGATACGGCGGCTCGGGGCGGTACCATAGTGTGACTGCACTGAAATGTCTCCATAAGTCCATATTCAAGTAAGTGACGTCGCTTACTATGTGAAAACGAAAGAGAAAGTAGTGTTAGCAATAACTGTAGGAGCAAAAGAGATGACGCTATTATCTCCAGTACACGTACTAGGCGTCATAGTGAGTTTTTGTGTGTAGAGAAACGGATAAACGAATCTTGAGCGAAAGTTGAACAGAAGAGAGGTTTTAGTTTGAGGCCCGAGGCGTAGCCGAGGGCCTCTACTAGATCCAAAATATTATATATCGTGGGCTGCCGTTATTTCAATTTCGAGATTTGAAATTTCTCGATCAGTCACGTCTTTCTTAGTGACTCTGCGATTCCAAATTTTACAACGATCTTTGAGAATGAGAGTGTGATGATGATGCCTAGGTAAACATGAGGGTTGTTATCGCACATCCGAGTGATGATGAAGTCGGCGCGAGAGTCTCGCAATGCTGCATTTGATTTTGATTTATTTTTTTATTAGGGTTAATTTATTTAGAAATTCAGATGTTTAAGTTATACATAGTACTTAGGTTACCTTTCAATAAAATATTAATGTCTATAAGAAAAGAATAATAAAATATTTTGTTATATTCATTAAATTCATTTTCAATGTACCAGAAGGTCGTGAAAGGCACGAGATCTGTGAATTTTTTACTATATATCCAGACAACATAAGTGCCAGCCGTAGCAGCTAATAACACGTGGTTTTCCATCGTTATAATTATGGAGAGAAATTGAATGCTCAAACCGGCTCACCTTGGCTCGCGAGGCACGCTCGCAACTTTTAAAATTTGCGTCGGGTGTCACGGCTCGCGAGGAGTTCCATCTGCCCCGGTGAATCGTATCTCGATGTTTAACGATGTCCTAAAGCTAAACGCAATACCGGCGGTATGATAAAAGATCTGTGCCATCCGTCCCTTTAAATAAAATACTGGGGTGGCTGATACTTTGCGAGTGCGATCCTCCCCGTTAAACATCGAGATACGATTCACCGGGGCGGATGGAACTTTTTTCCCATCGGTCCCGGTAGCGAATTTACAAAGGCTATACTATTTGAGTCACGAGTCAGACTCTAATAGATGAGCTTTTGTTTATGCATATTACTCGACAAAACCTCAACTATCTCTGTAAAAATGTTGACTCAAATAGATTAGCTTTTGTCGAGATATTTTCAAACATTACGTACGAACAAAACCTAGTCGAGTAAAGGCTCACCGCCATTTGTTTATCACGAACGCGATTGGTCGGTGCCGACATGTTCTTTCGTTCACTTATGAAAATAATATTTAGGATGGATTACAAAGTAGCAGCCGCAATCAGTCAGGAAGACCAACTAAACTTGAAAAGAAGAAATCCATAAGAGCTCGCAATATTATAAGTATTAATATAAAAAAATCATGCAAGTGCTAAAAACATTAACGTAACTTAAACAATATTTAGTATATCTGCGCCATGGTTCTGTTAGGCCGGAAAACCTTGGAGTCTTTTTAAAAAAAGAAATAAACTTTAACTGTAAAAAGATTTATTTAAAGAATTAAATTGGCCTTCAGATAATTAGTGGATTTTAATAAGTTTTGTGGAAACAACCACACCGGTCGCGGGATATGGGTAGACTGACTCGAAGAGGCAGTCGCCGATACTCGTGGGTGCCCAAATTGCTGCATCAGCATAAAACTGTAGATTCAGCAATTTGGGATACAATTTTTGGATATAACACCTCTCCCCTTAAGAATAAACTTCGGGTTAGTTTTCCGAAGTTTATTAAAACTTTACAAATCTATTTCATAATTTTGACTGAACATGAGGGGATATCGAGATTTGATCCTGATTCGGATGTTTTAGCAATTTCCTTTTTCCTAAATAAAACACTATTACTGATAGGGTGGTTGTTTCCGCGTTTACAAAATAGAACACTTATTTTATATAACATAAAACTTACAATAGCTAATACTATTACTATAGTTATAACAGAATAATGAGTACTGTATTTTACAATGTGTGGGCTCTGTTGTATTTTATCTATATCTATTACAATATCTTTTAACTTGTTATTTTCTAAATTAATATCTTTAAGTTCAATATTTTTTAGTTTTTCTAAATGCCAATTTTCCATTACAGAGTGGAGTTTGTTTAAATTGCAACATGTATCATTTATAAGACTAAATTCTGTAAACAATACAGGTGAAGTGATATTTAAAATATCATTCTGGGTAAATAATACAGTACTTTTAGTATAACCGGTACAATATTTAGGTAATGACAGAATTCCGACTCCTCGAATGTTAATCTCAAAAGATTTCTTATCTAAACAATCTAAAGTTAATTTTACAGAATTTGATTGAACAAAAATCCATTTGTTATTTGATATCGGTTGCCATAAGTCCAGTTTGCCAATTATAAATTTAGTTTTACATTCATTCGGGATTTTGTTAACAACTTTTATTAATAAATCACTCTCACAACTAGGTTTTACGTCAGACACATATAAACTTGGTACTTCACAAATATAATTGCTAGGATACAGTACATCACATTTTATTAAATTTTGTAAGGTATTATATTTAGTATTATCTTTACTTAGTATAATATATTTTGCATTCGGAATTATAAGACTAAAACTATTAAGTTCACTTATGTTATGGGGTACAGGCAAAGATGTAGTTTGGAACAACTTATATTCGTCGATAGTAACTAAAGGGATTTGTAATATAAATACAATTTTATTTCTTACATAATAACACAATACGTTAGATATTCTTTGGATAATGTTTATAGTATTAATATCTAATTGAATCGGTAGTTGCAAATTGTTCGGAAGGTGTTTATAATTATTAGTTAATTCTTCTTGTAGTTTTGCAGGTGTTATTACTGATGGGTGAATGATGTTCTGACTAGTCAACATGACGGCGTTAGTTACATCTTCTACTTGGAAAGATAAGGTAAGTTGTGCTGTTTCTAGGCTATTAAATATAAGGTTTATTTCAGATTGCGTTTCCAGAACATTGAAGACACCAGTTATATTTTTAAGTTTCAAGGTAAGTTTCTCAATAGCTTGATTCATTTTTGCTTCATTTGTTTTTATTTGGTGTAAGGTTTTATTGTAAGAAGAAATTATAGAAGAAGTAACTAGGATATTCCTTTTCATTAGCGATGCTAGCTTCTGCTGATCGTTTTGTATTATCTCTATTGCTTCATTATATTTTAGCCCATCATTTTCATCTAGGTTACCGAATATTTGTTTAATAATACTTCCTATTCCTCCTATCCAAGCGCCACGTTTCATCCTATTCTCTAGCAAATGAGAAACAGAGTCGAACTGTTTTATTATATCATAATATCGTGTCGTTAGTGGATCCAGAATATTTTTGCATTCTATCTCTTTCATAATTCTAGCTTGCTCACATAGGGATTTAACTGTTCTTAAAGCTAAATTTATATTATCTAGATGTATATTAAAATGCGAAATGTCTATGGGCATTACGACATTTAACCTATTATTCTTAATTCTAACAGTACCTAAATATTCAAAATGTATTCCGGGCTCTGATGTTATCTGTTGAACATCATCTTGAATACTTTGGGACATTACCCAGCAAAAACCTGCCACAGCGACTCTGAAATACGATATTAATATAATTATATTCTACTTACTTGTTTACAAATGTATTATGTATATATTTAAATCCTATTTTAACTACTACTACTATATTACTACTTCTTAAACATTAACTTCTGCTAGCTTAACTTCGTCATAGTGATACTTGACGTGTCTTCTATTCATGAGTAAGGTAAGTGTATTGTTACCGTTGATTTTAACAACTTTATAGGGACCTTTCCATACTGGAGATAATGCTTTGCGGAGACGCAGATGATTCTTAACATAGACCATGTCCCCTGTTTTATATTTTACTGGACTTGAGCGTTTATCATAATAAGTTTTTGACGTCATTTTAGATTTTAATATGTTTTCGATGGCTTTTTCTCTTGAAAATTGCAGTCTTTGTTGTAGAACACGAACATAATCGCTGTATGTTGATTCTAAAGCAGTATCATAAACAGAAGAGGGAATAAAGGGTTTGTGCCCGAACAGTAATTCGTATGGAGTGTAGTTGGTTGTGCTATGGACGGTAGTATTATATGTTAACATTGCTGTGTAGACGTAGCGGGGCCAATTACTTTGATTTTCATTGACGAAAGATTTGAGATATTCTTTCAAAGTCGAATGGCTCCTTTCCAGAGCACCTTGGGTTTGTGGGTGGTACGGAGTTGACCAAAGCTGTTTTATTTTGAGAAATGAGCAGGTTTGTTTGAAAAGCTCAGCTGTGAAATTAGTGCCTTGGTCAGTCAAGATAGTTTTTGGAATGCCAAATTGAGAAATGAAATGGATAAGACATTCGGCAGTTTCTTCTGCCGTTGCATTTGGCATTGGGTAACCAGCAGAGTACTTAGTCAGGTCATCTTGGATTGTTAGGATATATTTAAGTTTATTACCACCGGCTTCAGGTAGAGGGCCTACAATGTCTAATGCGACCCGTTGAAACGGTTGCGTTGATGTTGTTGTTATTTGCATTGGAGCTCGGTTAACTTTTCTCAGAGCTTTATTTGTTTGACATTGTTCACATTTACGTACATAATTTTCTACATCACTACGCATGTTACGCCAATAGTACTTTTCTTGGATTCTGCTTAGCATCCTGTTACCACCTAGGTGACCAGAAATGGGTATGTCGTGATTTTCTTTTAGGATTCTCGGAACCTCGCTGGTACTCGGGTAAATAATAGTATTTTTATATATATGAACTGTTATTCCTGTGTTGTGGAATAGATACGTGATAATATTATATATTTTTATGAAATTGTGAGTATCAAATTGGTTGCGAAAATCAGTTATAGCAAATTCCAAGATGTTTCTTGATAATAATTCAACCTTCAGATTTTTTAGACTTTTAAAGAGATCTTCATAGCTACTTTTATCGAAATAATGGACTTTAACGAAAAGAAGAAAGTAATTAATGTTCTCATTTTCAAATGGTAAAAAGGAATTTAATTCTCTTTCTTTAGAGAGTGATTCTTCAGATAATAAGCCATTAGCAATAATTTCTGATACATAGTGATTAGACTCATCAAGATCTAGAGATGTAGGTATAACTATATTTTTTACATCAGTCTTTAATAAATTTTGGTTATGTTCTTCGATTTTAGTGTTAGAGTTAAATGTTTTACTATTTAATGTTTTCAGGCATTTGGAATACGTGTCTTCATCACTAGGACTACTTGGAGGAGACCAAGGAGGAATCGCATCAAAGTCATCGGGAATCTCGAAATCATCAGGTTAAATCCACCAGGTAAGTTTAGGAGCTCAGGTAAGTCAATCAGCCCAGGACTTTCAGGATTTATAGGCGAAATATCAACATCATCCAGGTTAGTATCACCAATGGCGGCGTCACCGGCGGGGACTACTTCAGCACCTGGTGAAACGGATGGATTTTCAGGATTACTTTCTGTGGTAGGTATTTCATTTTGTACAGGGTTTACGGGGTATCTAGACAGAGCGTCTGCGTTGCAATTTGTTTTACCCTTTTTATACACAATTTCATATTCATACTCTTCTAGCTCTAGCCTCCATCTGATAAGTTTCGAGGCAGGATCTTTATGGTTAAAAAGCCATTTAAGAGGCTTGTGGTCAGTGACTATCTGGAATTTGCGACCATAAAGATATGGTCGGAACATTTTGGTCCCCCAAACAATGGCTAGACATTCCTTTTCTGTTACCATATAATTTAGTTCTGATTTGTTCAACGTTCTGGATGCGAAAGCGACTGGACGGTCTTTCCCTACTTCACCTTGTGACAATATCGCCGAAATTGCATAGTTTGATGCGTCACAGGTGAGTATAAATGGAACAGTAAAATCAGGATAGCATAGGATGGGTGCAGTTACTAATTTATTTTTTAACTGTTCAAATGCAAGTTGTTGTTGGTTATTCCACTCAAATGGTATATCCTTTTTTAGAAGATTCGTAAGTGGCTTGGCTATGCCCGAAAAATCTTGGATGAATCGACGGTAATAAGAAACTAGGCCCAAAAATGATTTTATATCCTTTTGACATTTAGGAACAGGGAATTGGCTCACTGCCTTGACTTTATCAGGATTGGGTCTTAGCCCTTGTTCACTAATGGTGTGCCCTAAATAAGTGACTTCTTTGCGAAGAAATTCGCACTTATCGGGTTGGAGCTTAAGGTTGAATTTTCTCATACGTTCAAAGACATTACGCAGCTTTTTGATATGTGTTTCTAAATCGAAGGAATAAATGACAATGTCATCAAGATATACGAAGCATTGCATACCCTGTAGGCCGGAAAGGACAGTATTCATTAGTCTTTGAAATGTCGCGGGTGCGTTTTTGAGCCCAAACGGCATCCTGGTGAACTCGAAGTGTCCTTCAGGGACACTGAATGCCGTTTTGGGTATGTCTTGTGGCGCCATTTCAATCTGGTGGAAGCCTGATGCAAGATCAAGTGTCGAAAAATATTTACTTTTCCCTAATTGGTCAAGAATTTCGTTAATTTGAGGTATAGGGTAACACTCTCCTATAGTTATATCGTTAAGCTTCCGATAATCCACTACGATGCGCCACTTTCTTTTTCCGGATGCATCATTTTTTTTTGGGACGACCCAAATGGGTGAAGACCAGGGGGAAACAGAGGGTTGGATAATTTTTTCTTGTAACATTTTTTCAATTTGGGATTTGACTTCTTCCTTGTGGACTTCTGGGAATCTGTAGGATTTTACATTTATAGGTATAGAGGAACTGGTTGAAATTTCGTGTTGAATAGCAGAAGTAGAGGTTAGATTTTCGTCTGCCAAGTGAAATATGTCAGAATATTCAACGCAAACACCAAAAAGGTGACTTGCTTCTTCGTTATTTAAGTGCGACACGCGTAATAAGTTTAGAACTTCTTCTGTTCTCTCTGATGCACTCCTCTCAGGATTTGTTAGATACAAATTTTCTTCCTCTACTGGATATATTGTGAGCAAAAGGTTAGAGCTTATAGGTATTGGACTCTCGGAAACGTTAAGAACGGATATATTAACCCTGTTGTTGGGTTTTACTTTAACTACACAATTGGATACTAAGAGAGACTCAGAAATATGTTGATCTAGTATGATACCTTCTTGTAATTCTGGATTTTTAACTGTACATTCAATTACCGTTTCTGTACGTGGTTGAATAATATAGACTGGTTCGTTAAATAATAATTTTATCTTGTGTTCGTTTATTTCCAATAAGTTTGTACTGTAATTTATTTTACAGCCGTGTTGCATCAAAAGGTCAGTTCCGATAATACCGTCATAAGGTAAGTTAATATTCTCGAATAAATGAAGTTTATGAACAATATTAAGTTCTTGGTTGAGGTGGAGTTTCAGTTCAAAACAACCGAGGCTTTTAATGGTTTCATCTTTAGTGTCGATTCCTTTTACAGCTATTTTATCATCATTAAGTAGCGGCATATTTATCAAACTTTTCTTTTTCAGCACACAAACGGATGCACCAGAATCTATCAGGAAGGTAAGTGGTGTTTCGCTGGCTGAGGTTTCAACTTTAATATGAGGTAAGTATTTTTCTCTTATTATTATTTCGTATATTTTATTAGGATTAGGATTATTAATTATGTTATCTTTCTGTTCCAGGAGACCGCGAGTTTGGGGCTGATTACCCTGTCCATGGGTTGATGGGGAGCGACCACGAGTTTGGGGCTGGTTACCCTGTCCATGGGTCGATGAGGAGAGACCGCGAGTTTGGGGCTGGTTACCCTGTCCATGGGTCGATGAGGAGCGACCACGAGTTTGGGGCTGGTTACCCTGTCCATGGGTCGACGAGGAGTGACCACGAGTTTGGGGCTGGTTACCCTGTCCATGGGTCAAAAAGGAGCGACCACGAGTTTGGGGCTGGTTACCCTGTCCATGGGTCGACGAGGAGTGACCACGAGTTTGGGGCTGGTTACCCTGTCCATGGGTCAAAAAGGAGCGACCACGAGTTTGGGGCTGGTTACCCTGTCCATGGGTCGACGAGGAGTGAGGACTTGTGTTTGGTGGAGTGGTGTCGACAAGGTTTATTAGACTTTGTCCCGTGCGACACCTTGACGGGACACTTAATAGTTTAAATTATTATTATCAACTTGGTTTTGGTCAAGATCTTGATTCTGGCCTTCTTCAAGGAAGGTCACATGAGGGAAGGTCCTTGGTCTAAAATTCGAAGTGGGAGGCTGAGCGGGAGTAAATGGTTGGCTACCATTATTAAATCTTCTGTTATTATTATTATATTGGCGAAGTCTGCAATTTTCAAGGACATGACCTACCTTTTTGCAATATCTGCAGAATGGTTGGTCCCTGGGTGGATTTTGATTATTATTATTATTAGTGTAGGTGTAGCTTGGCCTCGATGGAAGTCTTTGATTGTGAATTAAAGGATTCGGTGTTCTAGGTCTGGTGTTATTAGAATTGTTATTGTTATTTCGGAAGTAAAATTGTTGAATCTTTTCTTCAGAAATAGCTTGATTAATTGCCTCATTAAGGTTTTTAGGATCACGACATCTGACGATGTTGGAAAGCCGAGGGTGTAGTCCCAAGGTAAATGTGTGAAGCGCTAACTCTTCCATCGCAGCCAACCTTCCCGCAAGTTCACTTTTCTTTGAATTTGAAATTGTCACTTCCGTTAGTAATTTTGATAAGCACGTCTCTACTCGTAACGAAAATTGGTTTACGGATTCGGTACCTTGTTTGCATTCTTGTAGATCGGTTAATAGATGGGCGTAGTGTTTCCGCTCGCCAAATTGGTTCTTTAGGAATTCTTTAAGAGAATTCCAGGAGTCGAATTCTTTAATGGAACATGCGCTTTCGGCTTTATCGTCTAACTGGCTCAAAATAAATTTAAAAACGATGTCTTCTTGTTGTGGAGACGCAAGAGAGATGGCATTATCACAATTTGTCAAAAATGCATTTAGTTTGTTACGAGAGCCGTCAAAAGGCTTAATAAATTTCAAAATAGCACTTAAGGGAGTTTCCGCTTTAGACATCTTGGATTTTGTGAAAGGACAAAAGAGAATAACACAGAATTTAAATGTAAAAATGTACCCAAAGAATAACTAAAATATTCTTAACATGTGCTTAAAATTATAAGTTGTAATATTCTTTAACACTTGCAACTAAGTAGCGTTGGAATAAGGCGACGGAAATACGTGGGCGTATAGTCTAAACACAGTCACGGCGGCCAAGGAGATAGCACGGGGAATACACGGCACTGATAATGAATTAATTAGATCACTCACAGAACAAGTTGTAGTTTCATTTGGATGATTTTCTTGATTACCAGGATTTCAGGAAAAGGATTCCTGCAGACCGCAGGAGTATACAGGCACCGTCAGCTTCCAGAACCAGGAACAATTGATGAATCTCGAAGTGAATGGATGGAGTCTACCCGGATAATATTTTTCACTTTGTACACTTTTCACCTTGCGACAGTTTTCCACTTTGCAGTTTTAAAGTATTTTGTTTTATTTCGGGGCGTTCCAAGGATTTCTGAAAATCCCCTTGAGCTGCCACCACTATGTTAGGCCGGAAAACCTTGGAGTCTTTTTAAAAAAAGAAATAAACTTTAACTGTAAAAAGATTTATTTAAAGAATTAAATTGGCCTTCAGATAATTAGTGGATTTTAATAAGTTTTGTGGAAACAACCACACTGGTCGCGGGATATGGGTAGACTGACTCGAAGAGGCAGTCGCCGATACTCGTGGGTGCCCAAATTGCTGCATCAGCATAAAACTGTAGATTCAGCAATTTGGGATACAATTTTTGGATATAACAGTTCGCTGTCTTTCGATAACATTTGTAATCCTAACTTTACTAGTCATACGTTTGATGCCATAATGATCATTGTCGACTTTAAAATTCGATATTTAAATACGTACCCATAAATTTGATAAAAGTGTCTAATTATGTTTTCATCTCTCCAGCACGAAAAGGGCGCTTTTGGCACGTAAAAATTTGCTGCAAAATCGATTTTTGCTGCGAGCGTGAGGCAGTCTTTTTTTAATTTCTAACACCAACTTTTAAAATAATAAAAAAAGGGACAAGGACGAGACTTGTAAAATTGATATGTTAGAAAAGGATAAAAAGAGTGCTTTATGGTGTCATACATGGATTAAAAAGTAAAAAAATAAAATGCACGGATATACCAAGGAGTTTTAAATAAAGATTGTTAAAAAGAAGGTTGATAATTCGAAATAAAGAGTATGGATAAAATAAAATGAGGTCGCGTCGCATGTATGAAATAAATATGAAAAAAGAAAAATTAATTAAATTTATTAACTAATTAGATTTGTATGATTAAATTAATAAATAAGATGATATATTAATGAATAAGCAAAAAATACTACGGAATGTAACCAAAACGACAGGAATCTACTTTACTCTATGAATAAAAAATTTCAGTATAGGTTTGATCAAACTATTTTTGTGATAAATAATTACAAAAATGAATGCGTCCAACGATGAAGATAGTTGTCTAACTCCAAAAGAGTTGAGTGAACAAGTTTCTAATACTGAATTAAGCTTTTTACCAGGAAAATCACGTAAAAAATTTCTCGCTGGTAGAGGTGAAAAGTTGTATGTATATGTTTACACCATATCTTGTGCTTTGTTGTATTATGTCATGTGCCATACTCAAATAAGACTCACTGTTAATACGTTTAAATTGTAAAAATACTAAGCTAATCGTAAATTTGATAAAAATAATTATCTGTGTTATGTATTTTAGGTTAGAGGTACGCAAAAAAAATGTTTTAGTTTTATTATTATTTATTTGTACTCGCAACAAGTGTGTAAAGTGTACTTGTTTCGCACCTAATAAAAGTTCGATTGTTAATTATTTTTATGTCAATCAAATACAGAATAAAAAGGAGTAATTTAATTATTTTAATATTAAAATAATAATAATTGCCATGTAACTATCCGCCTATTATTGAAGCTAACGATCGGTAAATATCGGTATCAAATTAAATAGCATTTGTTGCTGGAATATGTATAATACAGTACTAGGTTTTGTCCGTGCATTTTCTTTGAAAATATCAAGACAAAAGCTAATCCAATTGAGTCAACTTTTTTACTGGAATAGCTTAGGTTTTGTCGAGTAATATGCATAAACAAAAGCTCAACTATTAGAGTTTGAATCGTGATTCAAATAGTATAAGCCTTTGTAAATTCGCGTCCCGGTACCGGGACAGAGCCACCGGGGTGGATGGAACTCACTCCTCGCGAGCAGGAAGTCCGAGCGTGGCTCGCGAGCCGTGCTCGGTCGGTCTGGACGCGGCTATTGGTAATAATAATTTCTTCTTAGAATAATAATAATAAAGAGTTAGGACAGGATATCACCTTTTTCTCACAATAGGTATTCGGTGCTGGGATTTGAGGTAGCTTGAGGTTTCGATACGGGGCCCCGAAAGAGAAGGCTGGCTTACTCTTCTTCACGTAGTTGAAATTGGGTTCATGCTCGCCAGGGCCTGGAAAGTCTTGCATCTTGAATTCTCGAGCCGTGTACCCCATGGTGTAAGCTGGATGCCTCCTATGATGGATGAATGATTGAGCAAAACACTTTTGAGATCGTTGGACCGGACAACGCTCCCTGGGTAGACCCCCGACAAGGTGGGTCGATGTGGAAATCCGCGAGAGAGGCCTACACCCATCAGTCTATGGGTCTAGAGTTGGAGTACTCTAGAGGACACACACACACACAAACACGCGCGCGCGCGCGCTTCAACACGACTTTATATAATTTCTATGACTTCCAGTATTAAAAAAACGTTATCTCTAGCCTTGTGATGGGACATTTTTAAACACACTTACTTGCCAGGAATAGGCGGGCAGTACATGTTAGGTGGAGGGGTCCACTCATCCCAAGGTTGGTACGGGGGTTGAGCCGCTGGCCGCATGGTGTAAGCTGGAGGTCTCTTGTACTGGATCTGGATGGCGCGAGGCGCGTGTGCCCCTGGCCCGGGGACCTTCGTCTTGTCGGAAGGGGGCTCAAGCTGAGGAGTCACAACCCCATGAGTCACTCGGTACTGTCCTGTAATCGTAAAAAATGTTCAAAAAACAAAAAAACCGACTTCAAAAAAATCTGCCTATAAAAAGCAAGACATAATATTCAAATCATTAGATATGCATTATCATTGTTTTAATAAAAACACGTCTATTGTCTGTGGCTGGAGTACAACTTCCTTTTTTTATTCTAAAATCCCCACCCGACTTCAATAGACGTGTTTTTATTATAACAATGATAATGCATATCTAATGATTTGAATATTATTCCTTGCTTTTTATAGGCAGATTATTTGAAGTCGGTTTTTTTGTTTTTTGAAAAAAAAATATTTTTAGTGTAAGTACCTTTTTGTATTAGGTACGAGTATATTATTTAGGTAGAAAAATCGACTCGGCCAAACGTGAGATAATCGCGGAGAAACATACATACATACTGAGAACCTCCTTTTTTGTAGTCGGTTAAAAATACTACGAAGGATACTTTAGTGTATCCCCTTTTCAACAAAAAAAAAATCATCTAATTCAGTTCATAAATAAGAAAGTCGTCAAGGTAGTTGATGCCTCAGACCAAATAAAAAAGGGAAGACGGAGTCTTCCAAGCAATGCACTGAAGCCAGTTTTTTCATGCCTTAGTGTGTGAGCCGATGTTGCCATAGTAACTCATATTACCCCAATTTAATAAAAATAACGCGTTATGAAATAATAACGTTATTTATCACAATAAATTAAAAACAAAACAAAAAACTGCCTGCCTACCTAGCATGACCGATTTATATCGCGTGATATAGCGTTTTATCCCGTTTAACTGTCAAAAAGACAAAGGAGTTTGACAGTTGAGTGTCGATAAAATGCTTTAACACGCGATGTAAATTGGTCATGCAAGGCAGACTGGACTCAAAAGGTCATACTACGGCCCCAAGGGGGGTATTACAAGCTCTTAAAACTATTTAGTTTCCTGAATAGCTATCAATGCGTCTCTTTTTTCTTACTGATAAAAGAGACGCAGACGATGATAGCCATTCAGCCATTCTGACTCAAGGTGTGTGGGTGAGGCGACGGCTACACGCCTAGTACCTGTGATCCATCAGTATTTAATCAGGGGCCTATTTCATAAAGTATTAGTAAATTTACTACAATAATTTACCACAGTTATTATTGGGGTAGAATTATGTTCTATTAGATTAGGAACACAGGTTTTAAACGCGATTTTAACTAAATCATAGGTGTTGAGCACCTACCTTTTCCCGACGTTTCAACCGAGTTGCATCGGCCGTGACCACGGCCGATGCAACTCGGTTTCGGTTCACACCTATGTTTTAGTTAAAATCTCGTTTAAAACCTGTGTTCCTAATCTAATAAAATGCTACCTACGCGAAAGTTTAAAAGTGTATATAGAATTATGTTTCTTATTAATTATAAAACATAATTCTACCCCAATAAACTATTACTATGGTAAATTACTATACTTTTTCATTATTTTATGAAATAGACCCAGAGGTCTATTTTTATTAGTATTATTTATCAGGATAAATAATACTGTTGGATCACAGTATTTACCACGCGTGTAGCCGTCGCCTAATGATAGAAAGATAAAGTGAGCTTCTCAAAGCCCTGCATGCAGGGCTGTGAGTAGCCCACTTTAAAAGTAGTGGCGGAAGTAGGAAGGAAATAGGAAAAATGTAAAAAATATAAAACTACTGAATACTAAAGTTTCGTGTATTTAAGGCGAGATGTTTGTTATGACATGTTAGGCTTTTTGTGTTAGCATTCCGGCTGGACTTGGAAAATGTCAGGCTTTTTTGGATTATTCACATTACAGAAAACAAACCTTATAAATTAGCTTTAAAATATTTATTTTTCTTTTTTGTACCTTACAATCAACTAGAACATTTTCAGTAAAACAATCAACTAATTTCCGAGGAAAATGGTAACAGACATAGACAAAGAAACAAGTAACCTCTAAAGCGACGGCTACACGCGTGGTAAATACTGTGACCCATCAGTGGATTTGACGCAGATCGTCATTTTCGCAAAGGAGAATGGCAAACTGGGAACCATTTTCCAAATTCATAAATACTGAGCGTGCCCAATTCGGACCTTATGAGATTTAAAGGTCATAATTTGGTGGTTACTTTTCAATTTAAAGTGTTCGTAAAGAAGGAGGCAACATTTAGAAAAACATGATAGTAATATTCTTCTTAGCTAGAAACAAAACGCAATTGATCTGAAACAAAACGCTTTTGTGAGGTTTGGTTTATTATTGTTATATTGGCCCCTCTAGAAAAAAAGACAGGAAACCAATCACGTCACGTAAATATATATATCCAGGACAGCCAACATGACAGCAGTCTAAGAACGGCAATGTTATTGGCTATATTCCGAATCACGATAAAATCGATGTCAGCGCTCACGTTATCTGTCAAACACATACAAAATCACCGACTCGGAACGCATTTTAGTGCGCTGTCATCGATTTTAGTGTGATTCGGAATGCAGCCCATGTTGGTTTGCCTACTAGGTGCTGTTTTGAGGTTAAGTTTTAAAATCAACTTTTTATCCCCAGCTTTAAAGTGTATCTTACGATTACATAATTAATTAGGCTTTAATAGAGGATTAAAGTCATGCTATTTACTTCTTGGCACGCTAAGCCTTTATGTGGTTCTGAAAATATATGGGCACCTGCCATTCTCCTTTGGTCACTTTCGCAGAATGTCATTTTCGCAATTGGTCACTTTCGCGGAATGTCACTTTAGCATCTGATCTTTTTTGCAAAAGGTCACTTTCGCAAAACGTCACTTTCACAGAATATCAATAAGAATTTTTATCATTTTTTTTTTTTTCAAAATTGTGAGTTTGAGAATAAATAATTTATTATTTATTGTGAATGACATTCTGCGAAAGTGACGTTATGCGAAAGTGACCTTTTGCGAAAGTCACCAGATGTGAAAATAGCATTCTGCGAAAGTGACCAATTGCGAAAATAACATTTTGCGAAAGTGACTAAATTTTTCGCGATGACCATTTGCGAAAATGACGATCTGCGTCAAAACCATTTAATCATGGGTCTATTTCATAAAATATTGAAAAAGTACAGTAATTTACCATTGTAGTAGTTTATTGGGATAGAATTATGTTTTATCATTATTAAGAAACAATTCTACCCCAATAACAACAATGATAAATTGTTGTAGTTTTACTAATATTTTATGAAATAGGCCCCTGATTAAATACTGATGGATCACAGTATTTACTACGCGTGTAGCCGTCGCCTAAACCCAAACGCATAATATGCGTATATTATACCGCCTCCATTCCGTTCCGTCCGTCGTGGGTAAAAACAGTCCAGAAACAGAATATATTAACGCGTTATTTTTAACAAGAAACAAATAACGTTACGTTACGTTCCATGTTACCCAATAAAAGGTTCAAACTATAACGTTTGGCATGGCAACACTTGTGTTGAGGTTTTGTGTTTCAAGTAATACCTTAATGTTTATTTTGAATTAGTGAAAATATTAGTTTCCAATTTTATTTACGTGTGAAATGTGATTCCATCCTGCTTTTTATGTGTTGAAAATTGGTTTTTACATCCTTTCACTACACAATTCGGCATTTTCTTTGATGAAATTTTTAATTTATCAGTACGTCACTGTACGTCCGCTTCGCACGCTGGCTGTTAAGAAATAGCGTAGTTTCGTTACATGTGTGTGCGTGTAACTGTGTATGTACACGCCATAGCGTAGTTTTATCGGCCTCACTGCTTCGTTCAGAAGACTCCGTCTTCCCTTTTTTATTTGGTCTGAGGTTGATGCAAAATCATAGTATTTTCATTATTACTTGAAAACTACTCGACCGATTTGAAAAAAAAATGTTTATGGTAATTTAATGGGACCATCTCGCAAGCAAACTCTAACGAACAAAAAAAATTATCAAAATCGGTCTATAAATGTCGAAGATATGCGCGAACAACGATAAAAAAAACCGGCCAAGTGCAAGTCGGACTCGCGCACGAAGGGTTCCGTACCAAAAAACGACAAAAAATCACGTTTGTTGTATGGGCGCCCCCCTTAAATATTTTTTTTTCTCTTTTTAGTATTTGACGTTATACCGGCAACAGAAATACATCTGTGAAAATTTCAACTGTCTCCCTGTTGTCGTTATTAAAATCGAGCATAAAACGGCAAAAAAATCACGTTTGTCATATGGGAGCCCCCTTAAATATTTATTTTATTCTGTTTTTAGTATTTGTTGTTATAGCGGCAACAGAAATACATAATCTGTGAAAATTTCTACTGTCTAGCTTTCACGGTTCTTGAGATACAGCCTGGTGACAGACAGACAGACAGACAGACAGACGGACAGCGGAGTCTTAGTAATAGGGTCCCGTTTTTACCCTTTGGGTACGGAACCCTAAAAAACATACAAATACAAATAATAGTTTTTACTATGCTGTGGTATTTGAAACACGGAGATACAGCTGCTACTAAAAATCCTTGACAAAATCTCATAATGCTGTTTTATATTACATATAGGTAGGTACATATTTATGCAAAAATATAAGTTAAAATATTACTTTTAATTAAGGTTTGGTTCCGAAACCGATCATATGATATTTTCTCAGATAAATGACGTAAACACACGAGCTTTAATTAACGAACACATGTTGCGTCCCTTTGATAAAAGCTTTAATTGAAAGGCTTCATGGTTTCTATTTCTCAAAGCCGGATTTTTGTGATCTAAATACTAATCAGTTGATCTAAATACTGATGATGTATTAAATGTATACAACATGATACAAAAAACTGCTGCATAATGGTAAATAGGGACCATCAAAATAAACAACTTTTACAATGGGGCCAACTCTTAAATCGCGAAAAAAAAATCTGTTGTTTCATACATTTTGATATTTTCGTTATTAGTATTAAACAGCTGAAATTTTTTTCGCTATTTCAGAGTTGGTCCCATAGTAAAAGTTGTTCAGTTTGATGGTCCCTATCTACCATATTCGGCATTAGGGGTTTTTTGTAACACGTTGTGTAAGAGTACAATATAGTGTATATCACAGAACAAAGTTTTTTTTTTCTCTTAGTAGAAGTCGCAAGTGGGCGGTACCCGTATAACCTCAAGTGAGCGCTGAGCGCAGCTTCTCCTACTTCTACGTCAGTCGTGTGAGCGAACGCCAAACAAAAACATCTTCAAAAAACATTTAAAAATGGCGAGTTGCATTATATAAAAGAGCAAAAACGATATCCACATATATCATTAAGCAAACGGGTGCATAAAATGTCAGAGGGAAGCTTTATTTTATTTATTTTGATTTTAATTAAAAATTCGACTGATCCTTTCCTTTTCAATTTCAAAACAATAAATATCCACCTTTATACGGTATACACTTATGATCCATATTCCAACGCACTATTTGTCATATTCTTGAAGTTTCATAAACATTAAAATATAGACTAGCGGAAATGTCACTCAATAGGGGAGACCGAGAAAAGTTGTGACTGTGAAAATTTGAAAAGTATTATCACCACAGCAAAAAATTAATAAACGTTTAAATAACAGTTGATTTGTTAAGCGGGCTCCACATTCACGCCGTAAACACCCGTGAAAGGCGTGAAGCGCGAATGTGGATGGTTTTCGCGCCCGTTCACGGGCTTCGCGCCTGTTCGCGCCTTGTTCCCCGTTCGGTGTCGGTATTTGCGCCCGCTTCAAAGGGTTCGCGGTGCGCGAACCTCCCGTGAACGAAAGCGCATCCACATATGCGCGTGAAAACAGTGCGGTGCCGTGAGGTTTTTTATTTATTTGCGGAATACGGTGCGTCAAAATAAGCCTCACTTGGACGAACGAGCAGGAACTTGTGTTGATTGAGTGGTATCATGCCGAACCCTTTTTATGGGATGCTAAATTCAAAGATAGCAGTGCATAATTCGGCGTCCATTCTCGACGAGCGCGCGAACTAAACTGTGAACGATAGCTAGTGTGGAGAGTCATGCTTTTCACGCCGACTTCACGGCAAAATTACGGCGTGAATTTACGCCTTCACGCAGGAGTTTGGAGCCCGCAATACACTCACCACCACCACTGAAAACACGTAAAAATAGCGCGAAATGGTAGTGAACTTAATTCATACATAGTACCACAGAATACCTAATAGTACAAATAGTACGTTACAAGCGAGTGCAAGCAGCTAGCATTTATGTCGTCATTGTCAAGGATGGTTTGAAGCCCCATCCACAGGCAAGGGCTTTAATCATTCTAGTAATTTTCATAACATTAAAGTACTTTTCTCAAGAAATGTGAGGAAACGCACAAGCGCACTATTTTTTTTCTATTGATTCTATGCATGCGCTGTCTTGAAACTCATCGTTATTTTCTTTGTGGGCATGGGCATTCGCGCAAACATTCTGTACGATATGATAAATACTTACATACGTACACCTACCCGCTCCTAAAATTAATTATGTGTTATTTAGATTCTTTTGTTAGTTACTCTTTTTTAAGTGAGTTATGAGTATCTAGATAAACTTAATTTAGGTTTTTAAGATACTACTAACCATTAATGTAACATGTTTATTGGCAAATAAATAAATGAAATGAAAAAAATCTTAGTTAAAATGATTATTTTTAATGTAATTTGTTCATGTGTGCTCACGTCCATGTGAAATGAAACGACTAGTCATGCAGCCATAAAGTTTTATAAAAACAACGCTAGTTATGTTTTATCGTTTAGAATTTGGGATACTACATTCCTGAACTTGTGCGGGACGGGAAGTAATTATTGAAATTAATTTCAGCATTAAATTAGAACATGATCACTAATTTACTACGTAAATGTGTAACCACTGCAATCCTTGTTTAAATGCATAATTCTGATTTTCAGAGAATTTCAGAGCATAAGAAAGAGGTGATAACTTTCATTTCTTTTACTCGGTGATTGATGTTTATTTAAATCAAACAGACACATTGGGTTAGACGGCCAGCCGCGGTGAGTTCCATATAAAATAAAACAACACTAAATAACATATTAGAAAAAAAATACTCTGCACCAGGATTGTCTAGGGTCCATCAAACTTGCTACCGGTCCAACTCGAGGAATTAGCAGTTATTAAAAAATTAAGCTTCAAAAAAATTTATACTTCACAACATAAAATTTTGGCAAAAACTTGAAAAATTGGCCTTGATAAGCTGTGTCTCCGAAACTATCGCTCGTATCAAACAAAACCGTTCTACTCTCAATTTTTTGCAATTTCTTTTCCTAATGCCGTTTGATATCTGACACAAACAAGTTGTAATAAGTTATAATTAGGAAATATAGCAAGCCGAGTTGTTGATTTGAAAACAACTGAGTTGAGAGTTGAGATCGGCAATATTTTAGAATTCCAATCTCGTTATAGGCTTTCTCAAACATATCGATAAGTAATACGCGGCGTCAGCCACCCGTGCAGCTAGTTTCATTAAAATAACTGCATGTCAACTAATAAATCATCGTAAAATATATGGGATTTTTTTATTTTTGAACATATTAATCGATATTCGATTCATTTATTTTATTTGGAATTCTGAATTTTGAATTTCAAACATTTAATGGCTAGTAACACTAAGAAATGTCAGGTTTTCACCGAATTATGAAATAGAGTTTAAACGAATTATTGATCTGAAACTATTTAGGATAAGCTAAGTAAAAAACGTCAACCAACACGGCCTCCCTTATCTCGTTAAATTTTTATAAAGTACTTTATGTCTTAATAAATAAGGTAGTAAATCGCATTATTATAATTTGCTTGCGTCATCTAGCGGCTGAGTAGTAGCGTTATAAATATACGTATTATTTAATTTGGTACCAAGTTGCTATGGTAATACGAGTGAATCTAAATAAATAAACTTTGTGATTTATGGGCTTTTGGATATTATACATTTTTAAATTATATCCAATAACGTGTTAACAAAGTATGTGTGCGTAACATGTAACTATTAGAAAGGGGGGCTTGGCTTCGATTTTTTCATGTGTTAGTTTGGTTACACTGGTTTTCATACTAAATTGAGCCCATACTACTTCTACTTCTATGTTCTGTGGTGTATATTGTACTTGTTTATACATTTATTGCCCTCTTAAAAATAATGAAATGTCTATATTATAGACTGAAACTGCTTTCAAACATTGTAGGTAGAGTGATTTCATTCTAATGATGAAACTTTTTGACTGACGCCAGGCAGTGTAACGTTAGAACAAGAATTGTCTTTATGAAAAATTCTAAGCGCCTTGGGTATGTGCAAGTGGGCGGAGCGGACCTCTTTTTTAACCGACTTCAAAAAAAGGAGGAGTTTATTCTCCCTCACTCACATACGTCCATCGCCACTTACTCTCCCCACGCTACGTCAGGCGCGGTCCAGCCACGCTTATATACGGTGAAACTATAGTTCTTGTATTTACATACCGCCTACTCTGCCATAGCCTTGCACGTTGAACATGCGTGCATTTTGCGTCGCAGCTGGCTTCTGAAAGGTGACTGGGGTATTGTGGCCAAACGTGTACGCTGGGGCGCGCTTTATTTTGGAGAAACCTTTGCCACCTTAAAATAAAAGCCAGATTAAAATAGCCGAATTAAAACTTAGTAAATAGATTTGGAACTTATGTCATGGCGGAACTTCACAGACTCGATCATGTTTGTTAAGCAACGCTCGTTCCGGCCAGGTGTCGGATGGGTGACGGATAAGTGGCATTACAACTGAGCGCTTCCTGCTTCGGAGGCCACGATAAACTGTCGGTCCCGGCTGTTGTCATCTGATAACAGTCGTTAATCCAAGTTAATGCCTAACAGGTGGCTTGATAAACTCGAGGTTGCCACTAATCCTGATTCGATAATAATAACCCAACAAGCAAAAACGTCATATAAGCTCTGTCTTTTACGACTTTAAGTTGGATAGCAGTCTTATAATAGTAATGAGATGACTTCTAGGTCGTATAGACGTCTTAAATTTAACTTTTTAGTCGTGCGACGAATATGTCATAATAAACTGGTCATAGCAACGTCGGTAAGACTAAACTATACGACGTTACATTAACGTTTTAGCTAAAACGTCTCGACAACGCAAATAGTCGTACTATGGTCGTACTAACGTTACAGTCCGTTAGACGTTTTCAACTGACCAAATTAGGTGTTTGAAAAACCTATATACGACCTTTATATAATGTGGCAGTTGTATACACGTTTTTACAGTGACGTTTATAAAACTATCACTATTTTATTATACAGCAGTCAATTTGAGACATTTATATGACTTGGTGGTTTTTTTACGACTCAAATATAACCTTTGTATTACGTGATGTCCATTTAATGCCATGCCCTGACTTTAATAAACCTTGTAGTCGCATTTGAGTCAAGTTTTGACTTTAAAACGACTTGGCCGCCATATTTACGGAACATATGATAAATCAAATACGAAAATTGGAAGCAAAAAATTCGTGGAGAAAACAAAAAAACGTAGTGGAGCTTTCAAAAGGAAAGTAAAACGAAATTTCCTGTTATTAAAAAGTACAACAACAACAACTGTGGCATTAGTCACAAATGTTGAAGAAGAAAAGTGTACAACACATGAACAACAAGAAGGTTCAGTATCAATATTTATTTTATTTACTACCTATAAAAAAATACTGTTTATGATTTTTTCCGATATTGAATTTTTTTATCAGTAGGTAGGTAACTACCTAAATGTTGAAATGATTTATGTTCTTATATGAAAGTGAATTTAATTTGGATTACAGTAGACGTTGTTTAAAGTGTTCCTGGTGGATCCGCTGTGGTAACATAATTATGGTAAGCTTTTTTCGTAACGTATTACCTACCAGTAGGTACTAGCTTCCGCCCGCGACTTCGCTAGCGTGGACATTCGAGAAAATCCTTAGAGATCCTTTAATCTTTTAATCATGTTTCAGATAAATTTAGATAAGTACTTGAATATAATCTGCACTGAACTTATACAATGACCAGTTTTTGCCTGAAAAAAAATTTAAAATAATTATTTTGGTTAATATTGACATAATCAAAAAAGGGTTTTTAATTGTTTAAAGAACCCTAATAGTTAGTGGCAATGGCGTATTGTATGTCTTTACTTGGTCATCAAATAACCTCAGAACGACTTTTTGTCTTTATAACGTCATAAAGAGATCAGTGTGCGACAAAATTAACATGGCTGACATTTTTAGAATCAAACATAATTTTATGAATTAAAATATTATGTGTTAAACGCAAAACTACGAAGGGGCATGAAAATATGAATAGTATTTACATAGGTATATTATCATAAAACTTTAATTCCCAGTCAAACTAAACGGTATGAGAGACATTCAGTCGTACAGGTGTTGTGTTGTGACTTGACTCAAATAAAACGTTTTCGTCATTCAAAAACATCTGTATGACCACAATATAACGAAAGAGTCGTTGTAACGTTTTGATGCGACAACTGTACGATGAGAGAGTCGTTGTAAAGTTTTCATGCGACAACTGTACGATGAGCGGTAATTCCATAACGTTCATACGACTTTTGAATGACGTTAACAAAGTCATCTTGTGACTTTTGTACGACCATTAAACAACAATGTTGGTCGTATAAATGGGGCCCTTTTCGCGTTGAGCAAACGTTATTATAACGTTAGTGCGACCTAGGTTTTGCGACCAGTGGTAATAAGATAACGTTTGTACGACGATTGTACGACGATAAATTGTTAGTTGGGAATAACCTGGATCTTGCTAGTATAGGTAGTAGTATAGTATACCTATACTAGTGAGACCTAGGTTCCAACATTCCAGCAAGCTTTTTTAATTCCACCTTCAATATCAATCACAGAAGATTTACTGTTTTATCTTAATGTTTTGAAAACATTATGTAACGGAAATCCTGAAAAGTGAATATTGGAGGAGAAATTGCATTACACAAATTAATTGATTGTCACATAACACCAGCAGCATCAAAGCTTTACCACCGAAACACGATATGATATAGCGATCGGTAAGTATCTACAAGCGTTCGATAAATCCTACTTAATATTATAAATGTGAAAGTTTGTGGGTTTGGATGTTTGGGTGTTTGTTCCTCAATCACGCAAAAACTACTGAACGGATTTGGTTGAAATTTGGCACACAGTAAATAGCCTAGATTAAAACATATAATACTTTTTACCCCGATATTCCCACGGGAACAGGAACCACGCGGGTGAAACCGCGGGCGGCCGCTAGTATATTATATCCTGAAGATAAGTGGTTAAATATCATGTTGTTACACGAGATTTTGACTGTCAAGTATCGATAAATGAAATGGCTATCATATCGCGCTACATGGTCATACCTTCATTCAACGAAAGCAAGAATAAAAACAAGACCAATAAATTATAACCGCTTCAGTTAACAGGTTAAAAGCCTCAGCGGTTTAAGTTTACCGCTGAATTTGTGCTTCCAATTTTGCGATTTTGATCAACTTTGCTAGATATTCCCAATACTAAACAATCTCGCTTGCTTGAAGATTCCGGGTGAAGTGCGCTTCCCCACTGAGGGAACCAAATGATTATAATTTCAGCGTGGATATTAGAGAAATGCTTACAAAATATCTCTGGCGGCTCATAATGCTGTGGTCCAGGGGTAGGTGCCTCCAGGACCACTATCCCCCTGCGCTCCACGGGCTTCAGAGGCCGCTGCTTGATCAACTTCGCTCGACATTCCCAGTCCCACGGCATTATCTTATTTCTATAAAGAACCACCTCAAAACACAAATTATATTATCATTATAAAATTAATATAAAATTGTAGACACTAGCCACAACAATCATTCAAAAATTACAATAAACGGTTGTCAAGATGACAACTGTTTTCAAAATTTATTACAGCCAAGAATCTTATATTCATATTCTATGACACTGGATATTCTACTACTGAAAGCATCGAAATGACTGAAAGGTGGTTGGGGAAGAGGTCATTCACCTTTGCAGAGTTTGTTTATCCCTCTCACACTGTGACTGAAATTGCCATGCTAAGTACAAAATATCCCAATCCCTAGTCAATTTACCCAAGTCATGTACAAAGGTTAATTAGATTTTATAAATAACTGTAAATATCGGCCCACTTTAAATTAGTTACATGATGTTAAAATTTATTAGTACATGCCAAATTCATTATTTATAGGATAGATGAGTCCATTTTGTTATTACAATATTTTACGTTTAACAGTAATTTCTCCATATTTCATAAGTTACCAAGTAAACATAATGTGGCATCACTAACGGAATTGTCTTTGATTTGACATGTCACTAATGTAATTTTCTACCGCATCTCACGTTTATGAACAAAAATATTAAATTATTTAAATAAAATTCGCGTTATAAACCAAGTGTTGCATTGTGCAAAATTGCAAAAGTGTTTCGAAACCAAATTTAAACATTATATTTCACAGGTAAGGGTTTTTTAAAGTATTTTCAGCGTTCAATTTTTTCTTCTTAGAAATCTGAATTTTAGCAGATTTCAAGGATTGTTTCCGATCTAATTCGAAAATATTACAGAAGTTAATTATAATTCCATCTCAATTACGTATTTTTTATTTCTATATAAGGAATATAATATGTACAAATCTGTATTTATTTTCGACACATAAGCTATAAATATTGTCAACATATCGTAGGGTGACCATAATCACAGCAGATTTTTTGAAGAAGAAAGAAAGATTTGGATGAAAAATTTACGTTTATCTTCCGCTTAAAGTTAAATTAGGCCTAACATTACATTTATGCCACATTTAACTTTGAGCGGAATTATTTGTATTCTCAACAGAGATATTTTTTTTAATGTAAACTAAAATATTATCTTACGTAATTGAGTTAACCAATAAAATTCAGATCAGTTTCAGCTAGGAATCGGACCTAACTTACTACTATACTAGTTGACACCTATTGTTTATTCGTAGTAACAAAATGAAAATGAATCTTATTTTATTTTCAGATTCCGAAACGATGAAGAAAATAAACATTTATAGTATATCTCAATTACCATTAGAGGGAAACTGTTTTCAACGGCCAAAATAATGCAGGAACTTACAACAATGTAAATAAATTAATGCTCTATTACGTATATCTACTGGTTTTTCATTAAGTACCGTTTCATTGTTCTATTCCCGTCCCATTATCGATAAGGAGGAGGGTTAGGTGATGAAGTGGGCTCGGGGTGGGGAGAGGGGGGGGGGGGATATTTGACATTTTAAAATTGGGAGGGGAAGGGTATTTTTGGGTCCCCCTCCCCGTTTTTTTATTATTTTGATCTATAGAATATAATTATCCTCAGAGGGAATATCAAAAAATCCAGTACGTTTAGAGATACCCAAACATACAAACGTTCGCATTAACAAACGTCTAAACTATTCTAAACATTCAAATGTTTAGAATCTAAACGTCGGCACGACCTGTTGGCACTACTAGTAGAGTAGCCTGTAATACATTTTAATTACGAAAAAGGTTACCGTTCGCCGTTGTGATATAGTTGTTTACTACGATATTATAGATACTTTAACCCAAGTTACAGATCGCAACCCGCCGTAACCTATATTTGTATATCTCCAAAAATGATATTTTTGTATTTTTCGAGGTTTACCACATGGTTTAGCTATTGTCGTGTTCTATAGCTTTGTTTGATTGTCACTAATAATAGTAAGACTATGGAAAGTGACCATACACAGATTTAAGACCAGATAAAGTCCATCCATATTCATCTGGTCTTAAATCTGTGTATGGCTACTTTTCATAGTCTTACTATTGTCAGTGGCAATCAAACAAAGCACTAGAATACGACAATAGCTAAACCATGTGGTAAACCTCGAAAAAATAAAAAATATCGTTTTTGGAGATATACAAATATAGTGTTTTAAATTTCCATGGTTATTGACATTAATAGAATAAACTATGTCGGGATTTACACCATGTACCTGTTTATTTTTTTGAGACTCCGATATTTCGGCGCAGTTGCATGCGCCATGTTCTTCCGTGATCATGGCGCATGCAACTGCGCGGAAATATCGCAGTCTCAAAAATAAACAGGTACATGGTGTAAATCCCGACATAGTTTATTCTACAAATATAGGTTACGGCGGGTTACGATCTGTAAAACTTGGGTTAAAGTATCTTTAATTTCGTAATAAATAACTATATCACAACGGCAAACGGTAACTTTTTTCATAATTTAAATGTATTACGGGCTACGTGGCTATATCTCCTGCTGTACACACGCAGCATGCTCGTAATGCGCCCACACCTAGGGCTATTACTCTTTTTAATCATTTTTTAATTGATGTCCAACTTGCCGACATCCATACTGACTCTATTAGATATATTTATTGTAAATCGTTTTTTTACCTTAGTAAATTAAGTACTTATTTCTACTGACTGTCCTACGAATGGACAACATTGTTGTCACCCTAATGAAAGAAAAGTAAAATATCTTTGACGTCAAAACGTGACGAAAAAATAACCTTGAAGGTTATTTTTTCGTTCTTCAAGCCCCAAATGGTGATGCAATGTCCAGAGTCATATATAAGGTTCTTGATTACAGCCTAAGATTACATCCTAGAGAATACATGAAACACAAAGAACAAAAAATCGATTTCATGGTTTACACACGCTATAATAAATAACATAGTTTTAACGTTGAAATCATGAAATTTTGCATACTCGTTTTCAGGGGTACAGAAAAGGACATAGGGTACCTTTCTTCCCGAAAAAAGTATTGTTCCCGAAAGATAACAAAAAACTTTCCACGCAGACGAAGTCGCGGGCGGCCGCTAGTCAGCTATAAACAAGAGGTAAACACTCAAACAATGTTAGTTCAACCTCTACCACTTTACTATTCATTTCGAGTGTAATAGCACACATAACCGTATGGAGTGTGTTCAGAGTGGCATTTAGCCGGTCGGTCATCCGCTCACATTTTGAATATTCAAATGATCCATTACTGATACTTTTAGAGGTCAGTATTACTGACTATCTTCATCGGTCTACTGCCTAAGCCTTATTGTATGTCTTGTCAAACTATTGCTATCGAAAAATGTTGAAAAATGTTATAATAAAAATTCTGATTAGTGACAAACAAACGCACATGATGTGATTTTTTTTTAACTCGTAATAAATTTTAGACAATAGGTGGGATTTCTAGACTATAGAATAATATCAAGTCATGGTTTGCAGTTACATAAATTAGTTTTCAACTGCTGAAAAGCAACCCGAACGCGAAGTTTCTTTAATTCTATTTGTAGCTATAAATAATCAAAAATATAAAGAAAGAAAGAAATTTAATTTATTTTGTCTTGTCATCATCCAACGGTACACAAGGTAACATAGAAATAACCATAAAGTTAATATTACCTAGCGGAATAGAGTGACAAAGGGCTGAGCAAGCGAGATGTCACTAATCAGCAACAATGTGTGATAAAAAGAGATGCGTGATTCTGACGTGCAGAACTCTTTTTCGCAACTGATTGACAGTTTGTCAGCCCTTATCAGCCCGCTGAGAATTTGAATTCTGAAAATATTTCCGATTTTTCTTGAAATCGTGGACATTTTTGCGAAATAATGCTTCGGAAACATGGTGTCCTGTTCAGTGATTGATTGTTGTACCACACATCGAAATAACCCAGCAAAATGTTCATTTCACAGGTAAATTATTCCAAATCGACCCCGCCTAACTTTGTGTTTATTTTTGCCAATACGTTTCGAAATTTTAGCACTGAGCGTGATAATTGGGTTGGTAAACTTTTTCGAAGATAATTGTTTTATATTTTTTTTTTGATAGCACAAGTCTGAAGAATAAAGAAAATAATTTTATGAATTTTTTATTTTACCTTGTTAACCAAATATATATTTTTATATTATTATCGCGATAAAATATCAAACGTACGGCTGAACACGATGTTCCCATGCATTTACTGATTAAAAAACTGATTGACAGGACAGATTTTACAGACGGTGACAAAGAGTAATCCAATTATTATACTCTTTGGTATTAATCACGACCTAATGTTGTTGTTTGTTTTTCAGCTTATTTATTGTGATTTTCTAGTGTTTTTCTTGTTCAGTTATGGGAAATGGATCAGTTTGAAGAAATCCATTATCCAGCTTATTACGCCAATTAAGTACTACATTGCTTTGTTCCGTTTTGTTTGAAATATAGATGTGACCATCCGCAGAACTAATTTTGTACAATTCACATACCTTTGAAAGAGACGTGGTGCAGAGGATTAAACAGGAATTGCCTTCAGAGAGCTTTATACGTTTGTGATGATCACGTAAATATAATGTATATCTACAAATTTACTCACAAAAGAGTTATTTTGTTTATTTTAGCGGACTGTAACTGACATGACAACTGACATTTCCAATGCCAAACTTTTCATTTTTTTATTTGAGCAAAAGCACTACCTACGCATACAGCCGTAATAGTGATTTATTGTACTATGCTGTAAATTTAAATTTTAAATTATTATTTAAATTAAAACGAAGTATTATAAAAATTCCGCAATTGGTTATTCCTGCATCCAAAGTCAAAAGCTACCAGAAAATATATAATTCACAACAGTTTTGGAAAAGTTTACCAACCCAATTCTCTTCTGTAAACACTCATTTTTGTAAGAAGCAAAGATCGGCTAGACAAAATGCAAAATTAACGAATATTTTGTGTAAAGAAATAATTTTCATTTTACAGTAGGGCTGCATAAAGTTATCGATATTTTTTGTCGATTGTCTATCACGCCGCATCACGCGGTAAACGAATAAGTATGTTTCACTGTTGTAAAAGTATAGGTACATATATGTTGTTTAGTTATTATTCATCTTGGAATGTAAGCATTTAAGATACTTAAGCCGATCCATAGGTATCAGTTTCTGACTATTAGAATACCATCATAAGTAATTTAACTATGTTTCAGATTTCCTACCAACTTAGATACAAAAAATGCATGGCTTACATTAATTGGCCGTCCAAACTGGACTCCAAAGAAAACTTCATGTCTATGCAGTAAGCATTTTGAGGAAAAATATTTTCAGATGCGAGGGGTTAAGCGGATTTTGATGTTAAATAAATGATTTTAAATATCTTCTGATCTTTTTCTAATAGTCATACTTCATCTAAGAATCGTAATTTTAGTACACCCGTGCAAAATTCTATCCCATTTATTTTGAATCTATGGCTGTTAATTAATACCATAGACTTAGAAAATTTTTCGCTATGCTCAAGTAGACGGACAAAGGTGCAAGTGAGAAACCGATTCTTACGGCTTATGCGATGTGCGAGAAAGAGTAAAAAAAAACTGACAGCTGAACCTAGTTTGACTTCATTTATCATCGTTTATCACCTTGGTGAAAAGCGTCAACAAGATTATCTATATATATAAAATTCAAAGTCCTGACTGACTGAGTGAGATATCAACGCACAGCCCAAACCACTGAACCTAGAGACTTGAAATTTTGCACACAGATACTTTATACAGTGTAGGCATCCACTAAGGAAGGATTTTTGAAAATTCCATCCCTAAGGGGATGAAATAAGGGATGAAAGTTTGTATGAGAGTCCCTCAGTTTTGAAGCTAGGATCTTCAAATTTTGTGTTTAGGCTGATGATTGAAAATAAATAAATACGTGTCTCAGCGTTTTTCAAAATTCTACCCCCAAAGGGGTGAAAAGGGGGATGAAGTTGTGTTTAGAAGATAATCCTTTATTTTTGAAGTAAAAATCGCTAAATTTGTAATTTAGGCTTATGGATGGAAATCTAACGCAACGCATATTGTATTGGTATAATTTCAACCCCCATGGTGATGAAATGGTGGTGCAATGGGGTAAATAAACCTAAAAATCGATATGGATGTCGTTATTGGGGTTTTCTGAGTTGACGATTGCGAAAATAACATTTATTTTGAATTCCAACACGGTGGACATGATTTAACCCCTAAAGGGGTGAAAATGGGGTTCAAATTTTGTATGGAAAAACAATATGAAATAGACAGTACAACTTTAAACTTCGTAGGAGCACGTCTAAAAATAAATATACATATATTTTGTTATTTTGAAAATCAACCCTGTAGGGGGTAAATGGGGTAAGTAAACATAAAAATCGATATGGATGTCGTTCTTGAGGTTTTATGGGATAGTGATTGCGAAAATGACATTTATTTTGAAGTCCAACACGGTGGACTTGATTTAACCCCTAAAGGAATGAAATCGGGGTTCAAATTTTGTATGGAAAAAGAATATTAAATAGACATTACAACTTTAAAATTCGTAGGAACACATCTAAAAATAAAAAGGCAATTATATACTTTGTTATTTTGAAAATCATCCCTTAGGTGTAAATGGGATAAGTAAACATGAAAATCGATGTGGATGTCGTTTTTGAGGTTTTATGGGATGGTGATTGCGAAAATGACATTAATTTATAGTCCAACAAGGTGGTTATGATTTAACCCCTAAAGGGGTGAAATCGGGGTTCAAATTTTTCATGGAAAAAGAATACGAAATAGACATTACAATTTTAAAATTCGTAGGAGCACGTCTAAAAATAAATAGGCAATTACATACCTATTTTGTTACTTTGAAAATCATCCCTTAGGGGTAAATGGGGTAAGTAAACATGAAAATCCATGTGGATGTCGTTTTTGAGCTTTTATGGGGACAGGGACGGGGACGAGATACCTACTAATATCTCTGGACCAATTCTGATTATTGTAAAAAACTAGCTTCCGCCCGCGACTTCGTCCGCGTGGTTATTAGATAAAATCCTTAGGGAACCTTTAACCAGGATCCTACCAGTCGTTTTTACGCGATTAGGCGGGTCCCCACCAAGCGAGCAGCCTCGTGCGAGGCCCGCCTCACGCGGCAAACGTCTTGCCTCGCGAGGCAGCGCGCTTGGTGGGGACCCGCCTAATCGCGTAAAAACGGCTGGTAGGATCCTGGTTGAAGGTTCCCTAAGGATTTTATCTAATAACCACGCGGACGAAGTCGCGGGCGGAAGCTAGTTTTGTAATATTAATCGCGATCGGGTCGGTTTGGCTCTCAAAGCTATATAAATCAATAATGGTGTCGTGTTCTGTACTGGATTGTAATGTTACTTACGACAATAACCCAAATAAACACTTATTTCACAGGTAAATATGATTGTACTATTACCATTTTCATAATTCATATTTTAGTTGAATATATTCCCAAACACACTAAGTTATATACTAATATTTAAACGCCTATTTCCTAAATAAAGGCTGATTTCTAAACATTATGTGTTAGATAAAAAGATATTATGTCCGTGAACTTGAGAAAATAAGGCGTAGATATTGATCAAAAATTATCGATATCGATACCCATGTCGATGATTTCCAATATAACTTTGTTTGTCTTTGTGAACACTGTTAGTTTTATTTAAAGCTGCTTGTAACCGACAGTTTTCAAATGGTAAATTATACCAACTTAAGTACTAATTTAACAATTATTTCCAGGTTTTCTGTAAATCCAGTGATTAAATTAAACTGGATAAATGTCATAAATAAATAAGCAGGGAGCCTCAAAGGAGACCTTAAGAAAATATTTAAATAAAATTGTTTAAAATCGTTTTTGTCTTTTATTTATTAGAGCAATAATACATTATGGTTATCGACAACCTAAAATGGACTTCAGTGCATCTCTAAATTCACGCACACGTTTACATATTTACAAACACTGGCTCATCTCACTTTTGGTTTCGCATCCAAGTGAACTCTGTTCGTCTATTCCAGTGGATATTAAGTTTATGATTAATACTATCGATATCGATATTTATATCAATAGTGACAGATTACATCACTGAGACTTATACATAAAAAAAATACACACACAAATGTAAATCAATTTCGGTTTCGATTGACAGCTCATGTTTGTTCCTCTATTCCGTAGGTATATTAACTTTATGGAAATAACATAAATCTTTTTTTTTACATTGTGCACCGTCGCATGATGTCAAAACTGTGCTGGACTCAGTATAAGCAGCAAGCGGGGCTTGCTGCACTGGTATTCTGCCCAACATAGTTATGACATTAGGCACGTAAACATTACTTTAATCACTACTTACTATTATCAATTAAAAAACTATGAAAAACAGCCAATCGTAGTCCATATTAAAAATTAATGGCTGTGTGAATGGAAACTCCTTTGCCTTCCACGCAAGTGTACAGTGTAGAATAACGCAAATTCAATTAACTTCAGGTAATACTAACGTAATATCTAATTTGTTAATAACTAGTGTGGCTCTGTAGAGCTGTAAACCTCACATTTGTACCATTTTTGATCATTTTTCGAAATTGCTGAAATATGATTACTCAATATCTCCGTCATTTTGATAAAATGCGAAAAACTGAATCGACAAATAAATTCTATATACTGTAGAACCTGCTCTCAAAACTTCATGAGAATCGGTTGAGAAATGCAACCTATATAGAGGAGAACAGACGGACAGCCTGACGGACATTCGAAAGCACTTTGTTCAAGCTGAAACAGAGACGCTACGCGCTCGCTCGGTCAAATAAAGATATTCATAACGGCTCTATTCATTGTTAGCTAAAATGTATTGAAAGCTAATCGACAGGGTATTTAGGTCGTCAGCTAAGTTTGAATATTCAATAGAGCAATTACTGGAATAAATCTCCGTTGTCACTATTGGATTACGACCTGATATCACCGCTCTGTGCTGCAGTTATAGTAATAAGTAGTAAAACATAACCCTCTTGCAGTCGGGTAATTATAGTACTAGTATAGAATAATGGCACATTACACAAACTGTTTTAATATTTATTTTCTGAATTCAAATTTGTTTTCAGGATTTAAAGGCTACTTCTTGGCAATTTAAAAGATTTACCTACATCGAATAGAGTGCAGTGCAGTCGAGTGCATTTTCCAATACGGTAAACATTGATAAATAAGTAACGTTTTATTTAATAAACTAGTAAAGAAATATTACATTTCATTCGTGCATTCGAGCTCGGGAATATGGTTTTATACACAAACATTCACCTCCAACTGGATTTGATTCAGTGGGTCTCGAAGTAACTGCAGAATTAGCGCGCTTTTTCTTGACGCCTTCAAGATATTCTTCTACAAGACCTCGCCAAAGATCTAAATCGCTCTAAATCTCTCTCTTCCTGGGAAATCGATGGAAATCGAATCGAAACACTGACCGTTAAAAGTTTCCGAGTGCAATAAATCAGTCGAGACCGAGAGGCAACGGCTCGCGTTGGCAGCGCAAGGGCGCGCCAGGCTGCGGCGCCATGCATCCTCCGAGCCGACAGCGCACCAATCTGGACGATATCATTTTAACACCCAGTTCATACGTTCTCTTCATTTATAGTTTTTAGGAATACCGAAAGCTCGTTGCTTTTTGTTTATTTAAAAAACAAAAAAGATTTGGCACTTAATCTACTTTTCAGGTGATAAACATGTTTTGTGCATTCGCTAAATATTTTAATGAAAAGCTGAATTCATACCTGCAACCTTTTCTTAACTTATAAATACTTGGTTGAAATAATGCAGGTACTTTTATTATCTACCAAGCTTGCTTGGTAGAAATAAATATACACCAATTGGTGTATATTTAACAGATTAATTACCGCAACACGGTTACAGTTGGCAAGTTAACATGTTTCAAGCAATATTCATAAGAAAAAATATATTTGTAATGAGTAATAGTACAGTAGCCCATAGTACATTTAAATTACGAAAAAGGTTACCGTTCGCCGTTGTGATATAGTTATTTATTACGAAATGATAGATACTTTAACCCAAGTTTTACAGATCGCAACCCGCCGTAACCTATATTTGTATATCTCCAAAAATTATATTTTTTATTTTTCGAGGTTTACCACATGGTTTAGCTATTGTCGTGTTCTACAGCTTTGTTTGATTTCCACTGATAATAGTAAGACTATGGAAAGTGACCATACACAGATTTAAGACCATATGAAAATGGATGGACTTTACCTGGTCTTAAATTTGTGCATGGCTACTTTTTATAGTCTTACTATTATATGTGGCAATCAAACAAAGCTGTAGAACACGACAATAGCTAAACCATATGGTAAACCTCGAAAAATTAAAAATAAAATATTTTTGGAGATATACAAATATAGATTACGGCGGGTTGCGATCTGTAAAACTTGGGTTAAAGTATCTAAAATTTCGTAATAAATAACTATATCACAACGGCGAACGGTAATCTTTTTGGTAATTTAAATGTACTGCGGGCTACTGTGCTATATTAATGACTCTTGCCTAAATCCATTACTTAAATCAAATTAAAATAAGAATCCGACTTTTGTGAATCCGACCAACTACGAATAATCCATTTTACTAAGCTAACCTAAGCTTTTACTTTAACCTAAATAAGGAATTGCATATTAAATTACATAACAGTGACAAGTTCAATACAAGATAGCTCACTGCATCACTGCATTCCTTTAATTTCTTTATTTATTATTTTGATAAGTACAAAATCTGAATATTCAGCTTCTATCGACAATTTATTAGGAATATTTCAATTTCCGCTTGTTACTTCCGTTTTTTCAATGGCAGGCAATTCATAAACAACTTTCATAGTACCGGAAATTGAATTTTGACAATAAGTAACCCCTCAGTCGCAGGTGTGAACGAATTTAATATGTTGCAAGTGAAAATTACTTCTGAAAAATACTTCCACATTCCAAGTACAAGTAGCCATTATAAGTTAGTGTATAACTAATTGTGTGATTATTATTAGCTCAAATCGCCTGAAACAGGATTTCCTAGTTCAGGCAAACGTATTATATTGTTCCTATGTAAAATATATATAGCAAAAACACTAACTGCACTGAAGGAAAATAAATAATATAATAACTGTATTATAATCAGTGATCGGAGATTCGGATTACTTAGGTAAATTGATTTTACGTACTTGCCTCATGAATCCTACTAATATTATAAATGTGAAAGTTTGTTGGTTTGGATGTTAAAATTTTTGTTCCTCAATCACGCTAAAACTACTGAACGGATTTGGTTGGAATTTGGCACACAAATAGTAGATAGCCTAGATTAAAACATAGGATACTTTTTATCCCGATATTCTCACGGAAACGGGCCCCACGCGGGTGAAACCGCGGGCGGCCGCTAGTAGTCATATAAATCATAACATGGATAAGCCTTTTTGCCGTAATTCCTTTTCGTACTTACGGGATTGAATCAAATATTGTAAATATAAGGATTTTTGAACGACTACATTTGAAATTTATAGAAAGTGATAGTTTAACGTTTAAAATTGACTTTTACTTATTTATCAAGTAATAAAGTGAATCTTACTTTTGTGCGTTCATTCGAAACTTCATATGTCTGGTTCAGTATGTTTATTATCTACTGCTTGTAATTGGAGGTATATCCATATTAATATATACGTGTCAGTTTGTGACCCCAAATCAATGTACCTACTCCGATCACTGATTATAATGTATGGCTGGTGTATTAATATAAGTTATTATATTCCACCGTAGACAGCGCAATCGTGGCATAATACTATTTGTCAAGCCCTCATAGGCTTATTGCGAGTGGGGTAAAGCTCAGCAGCCTATTTGCATTTCTCATCTTCGCCCCTCTCCGTAACTCCCTGGAGTAAAATTTTCAGCCTGCGTCACTTAAGAATGTTCGCCCAGATTATGTGAATGAGAGGCAGACGCGAAATAGGTAAGAAATTAAAAATATATTAAAACTGATATAGTACCGAAAAATATTAACAGGAAAAAGCTGAAGTAGCTTTTTCTGATCCACTTTATGTGCTTCTGCATAAACAGTAGGTAGCTATAGGCCGACCGGTTAAATGAGTCCTCGCCCGCGGGGCACAGAGGCGCGAGGGGAGACGAGAACGGGAGTCGTGAGATGTGCGGGCGGCAGGCGTTCGCCGCCTTCTCGTCTCCCCCCGCGCTCCTGTGCCCCGCGGGCGAGGACTCATTTAACCAATCGGCCTATAAATAACATAAGGAAAGATAGAACAGTTGAGTGAGGTTATTAAATAAAACTGGTATAACTCTACAAATAAATTGTATTAATCTTAAAACAATAAAAACTTCAATTAAGTACAATATATTAACATAAGTATAAACTTCAATAGAGTAACATAACATAAGTAAACTACAACTTGTGAGGAAAGCATTTGGACTTCATATATGAACCTGAAAGTAGAAAAATTTGTCAACTTGATAAACACATAGAGAGCTATATGTATTGTATCTCAAAATATCAGACTTATTGATATTTAATTTAAAAAGGATTGTTTAATAAAAAGGAGCAAAGTAAATCATAACCTATTTACTATTGCTTCTAAGCTAGGGATTATCTACTAGAAATAATGTTGTGTTTACGCGTTATTTAATCTGAACCCTACAATATTGAACAGCGAAGAGAAGAAAAGCAATAAAACGCCTATTTATTTGAAAGCCAACAAGGCTCGCAGTAATGAAATTCCTCTGGAAATATTAACGCATTTTTTCCAACAAAGAGGTGATGTATTATCAGGATGAAACCCCGGTACTTTGTAGCATCACATTTTATATTTTATAGATGAGGGTCATTAACTGGTCAGTTTTTGTATTTTTATTTATCATTTCAAAAACATGCATGATCGTTAATTTTCGGAGTTCGGCTGGATCGAAGGAGTTCGGTCTAAAGACTTGACCTTAAGAGAAAGTTAGGTATGATGAAAACCCAACTTTGTGAAAAGTAAATATCACAACAATATCACGATGTCAAATAACTTATGATCTTTACAATACATAAGATTTCTAAGCACATAATTATAGATTAAAATCATCACCAGCATATGAACTGCCATCGCTAGTAAAAATGTTGAGCTTGGACGGTTTCAAATATTCTTCAGCCTTTCCTATGAAGGGAGAATGGCGGATGCCAAACGATGGCGCAGGCATGGTTCTCTTTTGCACCATAAACTGAAAAAATATACAAATTTTAAATATCTAATAATTTCTACTGAAGTGCATGTTTTAGGTATTTATAACATATCTACTCAAAAATCTTAATGGGATCCTGTGAATTAATGTAAGTCATGATTGTACCCATATTTAGCGTAGTTATGCGGAAACATTTGTCTCTGTCTTTTTCTTTACGTGTAAAGAGTATGGAAAATAACCTCACTTCTGCACTATTTCGATGTTTTTCGTTGTTTTTCATCATTATCTTTAGCACAATTATCTTTTATGAAAAAAGTTGTAGGAGAACAACAACACAGTACGGTAAAATATATTTTGATGTAGAATTCAATACGTTTCCGCTATTATTTACGCCAAAAACATGACCCTACGCAAGCGCTTTTGATGATATTCTGTTTTTTTTTACAATAATTTTTTTATCTTACTCTATGCAATCATCTGTGAGGTTTATACGCAATTTTAAACTTGTAGCTACTAGATAATCTCTTTAGATTGTCGTATGTTTTTTTTTGTGGCTACAACTTTACGTTTTCTATATAAAAATATGACCCGCGCAAATATGTTTTCCTATTATGAACCCTTAAACATTGCCAACTCTCGTTACCGTATCTTTTATACAGCCTTCAGCGAGAATTAAAAAAAGCAGGTACACTTTGAGATTGCCATTCATTCCTCATTGTATAATAAAGAGTTAGAACGGGATATCACAGATCTGTTTGAAAAAAGTGAAAGAGCCTTCCAAATAAACAGAGGATAAAATCAAATTCAAGAGGGTCGACTGCAAACACTTTATCAGCTTATCCCGCTCCTGTACCTTAAATAAATGCGATGAAAGATACTGTTTGAACTATGAAAATCAAACTGAAGCCCAAGTCTGTTATTGTTAACGTCATAATCATAGAAATAGAATGCCAAAGAACAACAATGTCAATAAACATGTGATCCGAAAACTATGTATACCTAGTTGGTTACTAAGTTCTGTAACTATGGAAAACATGAATAATACTAAATTTACAAATAATGCTACAATGAATTATATACCAAATGAAAGCACAAATATTTAAGATTATCGTGTATTAAAATTATTCGAAATAACCGACTCTGGCATGAATACACGCCTTTAGACGACGAGGCCAGTCATCGATGGCAGCACGAACTACCACCATATCCAATTCTGCGACTGCCTTGAGAATAGCGCGCTTAAGAGAGTCGAGATTCATGTGGGGCTTAGCACATGCTTTCTCCTCAATAAGTTGCCATATGGCATAATCCAGAGGATTTAAGTCTGGGCAGGATGGCCATTCTTCCTGCGCGATAAAATCAATTTTGTTAGCCCGAAACCATGCTTGTGTAGATTTTGCTTTGTGCGCAGGGGCAGAGTCCTGCTGGAAGACCCATGGCTGGTTTTGAAATAAAGTGTGGCTTAAGGGTTTGACAACAGGTTCCAGAACGGTATCTTGATAGACTCTAGCGCCAGTTTTCACACCTTTTTCACAGAAATGAACCTTACTTAGCTCTGAATAGGACACCCCCAGCCAAATCATCACTGATGAGGGGTGGTGACCTCGTTGGACCCTCGGAGCAATCATGCTGGCTTCTTTACTATTCTTAGCGTATACTCTATCATTTTGACGGTTAAAATTTTCTTCGACTGTGAAGATTTTTTCATCAGTAAACAAGATTTTTCGATGGCCGTTTTGTGCGTACCGCTTTAGTAGAGCGCGACTTCGTGCTAACCTCATAGCCTTCAATCGTGCGTTTAGCAGATGGCCCTTTCGTCTACGGTAAGCGTGAAGCCCAAGGTCATCATTGATAATTTTTTTAAGGGAACTTCTCTTCACAGTCATCTGTATTGCCAATAACTTTTGCTTCCGGACGGGATTTCTCGTGATTCTCGCCTTCACTGCCTTGATCACAGCTGGTGTCCGAACGGTGCGTGGTCTTCCTGATCTTTTTCGGTCATCGACGGTCAAGGTATTACTGTACCTATGGATAGTGCGATAAATAAATTGCTTGTTGATTTTCAACTTTTGTAGCAACTTGAAAATTATATTCGGTGGCTGCCCACATTTGTGCAGAGCAATTACAGCGACACGATTCTCCTTCAACCCCCATTCCATGGTGAAATAAACAAAATATGATATACGTGTGGTATGGAATTATAGCTTATAAAACTGTCAATAATATGTCATTTTTATTTTTTCTTTTCATTTGTTTTAATGGCCAGTAATCGATAAAGAAACTCAGTAACAGAACTTTTGACCAACCTGTGTACATTTTATATGAGATACATAAAAAATGACTTACATGCATAAAATATTACTTTATTATGGCAAAGGAAATTAATAAACTATGTTTCATACTGTTTTTTTCATCGATAAACGAATAAATGTAGCGAAATTTGGTTTTAGAGAAATGTGTGGCAAAATCTTATTTACCTTTGAAAAGTGTGATTGATTAGGTACTTGGATTGTTTCTTTTTATCACATCATAATTAGTTAGAGCACTAGACACTATGGCTCCACGTAGGGTTGCCAACTTTTTTGGATCAAATATAGTAGTTTCAAGATTTTTACTGTAAAAATATAGTAGATGGCGAAAAAGTCCAAAAAAATATAGTAGGTTGCCGTTTTGTATGGATTTTAAGAAGTTGCATTTTTCATACTTAAGTAGTGGTACTAACATTTTCATAATTTATTCAGCAACCATAGAGACAAGTGTTTAATCACAAAAAATATTATGTAATTACTTATGTGTGTGCATATACTTAAGTAAATTTTAATTGTTGCTTTGGTTTAATTTTTTCACTTGAAAAAATATAGTAGTTTTGCCTACTATATATTTTTTCAAAAAATATAGTAGGCGAGCCCTCAATATAGTAGGATACTATATTATATAGTAGGGTTGGCAACCCTAGCTCCACGATACCTTTATTTGAAATTCTAATAAGGATTAACAAATATTTTAAACAAACTGTTATTGCTCATTTGCAAGGCGGGACGCTAGGGGCTCTTACTGTAAAAAAAATTGGCACATTGTCACATGATTCTTTGTCTCTTTTTTTCACAGACCGTGTCTATATAATTATCATGTTAACTTCTGTTTTCCACGCTTTGGTGGTCTTCTTAAGCGCAGCCATAGCCTTCTATATCTTCCAAGCCCTGAAGTTGAGCAGAACGGCAACATCGCATGTGGTCAAGCACATAGTATACAATTATTTTAAAAATTATTTATTATTTGTTTTTCCTATATTATCTATGTTTAAACTAGTTGTAAATTGTGATGTAAGATTATTTCAATAAAGTTTTATATTTATTATTATTATTCATTTATTAGAACAAAAGGTTTGAGCCAAATTATTTGAACTTTTCGGGGGTCCTTTAGTACGATGAGCATTTTGATCTAAGCCTTCTCACATTGCTAATAAATCTTACATCATTAGAAAGGTATTTAAATTTGAAACACTTTATTGTATTACTATAAACGTCAACTATTAGTACTTTGAGAGTTATAACGCTCTAAACTTGACCAATTTTTTTAGCATTAATGACCTAAAACTCCGAAAATACTAACAATTAATAGAAAGTATGTTTGCAGCAAATATTTGTCATATAAAAACCGTTCTTACGATCTATCATTCATTTCTATAGGTGTGGTAGATCAACTCCCATAGACAATAAACCACTTTTATACTTTAATAACCTTTAACTCCAAAAGTATTAACAATTGAAGTATATTAACAGCAAATATTTGTCTTTAAAAGACCTTTCTATATATAAATATATTCATTAATAATGATATATCATTTATTGCTAGAGGGCGTGTTAATCAACTCCCTGCTGAAGAAAATCAACAAAAAAGATGACATCTTAGACAGCCATTTCTTCCTGGTTAACATTGATATTTTTTTTATTGTTTAATATACAAAGCATTTCAATAAAATAACTAAATTATTTTCATATTTTAAACCTCACACGATTACTATGAAAAAAATATCGACCTCTTAAAATTGAAATATTCCCATACATTTAGTATGGAGACTGGCGGACGACATGACCACGAACTGACAGTAACAGACGTTGCCAAACTTATGTTCACGGCTTGGAAATAAAGAATCTATGGCTGCGCCATAGCCTTCTCTACTGTTCTACAAGCCATGCTATTAGGTTTGGCAACGTCGCATTTCGGTATTATGCGTGAACCGATTTGACACAAATCTGCCATAGATTTATAGCAACTAGACAAATTAAAAAGACGCCGTTTACTAGAAAGTTATGGTGCTTTTTTGACCATCTTAAATCAACAGCCGATAGGTTCACGCGCAACGTTGCCAAACCTAATAGCATGGCTTGTAGAACAATAGAGAAGGCTATGGCGCAGCGAAATGTTTAATTTTCTTTGTCTATGGTCATAATAGTGACATTAGTAGCAAGTAAACCGGTAGCCACCAGACTCTTTCTTAAACCCAAAACCGAAACAATGAGGGCTTTTCACAATGGCAAAAAACTGTAGGCTCGATAGATGGCTTTGATAAAAATGTGTGTCAATGAGATATTTTTACGAAGCTTCTAAGTGTATCAACACCATCTAATGAGGCAAATAGAGTCTGTCTAAAAAGTCTGTTTACATGGGTAATTTCAAAGGTAATTTTATTACCCACCTAAATCCCCAACCACCCCACCAATACCCATCTAAATAAATAAATATGTTAACAATGAGGGGTTTTCAAATTGACATTAAAAAAAACGAAAAGTAACTATTTGCCTCACTAGATGGCGTTGATGGTAAGAGGGAAGTCAACATTGGTAGTAAAAAATACTTTGAATCCCCTATTTTTTTCAACGCCATCTATCGAGCCTACAGCTTTTTGTCATTTTGAAAAGCCCTCATTAGAATTTTGACAGCACCAACAGGGTTACCAGTATAAGTTTTTATAAACAATTTAATAATTTCTCATGTAAACAGACTTTTTAGACAGACTCTAGTTACTATTTTTATTTTTTAAATGTCACTTTGAAAAGCCCTCATTTAAACACGATTGTGACGTTAAAATGCTTCGAAATGATTTATTAGCACTAAAATCTATCAAAAATAATAAACTACAAACCTTTTTCTCACAATAGGTATTCGGTGCTGGGGCTTTAGGTGGCTTGAGCTTCAAATACGGGGCCCCGAATGAAAAGGCTGGCTTACTCTTCTTCACGTAGTTGAAATTGGGTTCATGCCCGCCGGGGCCTGGAAAGTCTTGTATCTTGATTTCTCGAGCCGTGTACCCCAAGGTGTAAGCTGGCTGCTTCCTATGAATGAATGATTGAGAAAAATACTTGAGATCGTTGGACCAGACGACAACGCTCCGTAGATAGGCCTCCGACAAATCCGACAAAGCGGAAACACTCGCGGGCAGCGCAGGACCGATCGTTGTGGAGATCCTTGGGAGAGACCTGTACCCAGCAGTGGTTGCTAACAACTTTTGATTGAAAATGACAGAAATCGCAGTTACATTGCTGCTGTGAGTAACATAGTTGTCACATTGATTCTAACTAAAGCAGTAGGTAATGTTACTGTGATCTCTGTCAGTTTCAATCAAAATACAAGCATAAGCTAATAAGCATGTACTCACTATGACGCATATGCACACAAACTTACGCATGTTATCTCACACACACACTAGGCTTAAACGCACACACCTCCAGGCTTAAACGCATTCAAACACACACGTCTCAATCTCAATTTGATTTTTACAACTTCCAATATAGAAAAAAAATAGTTATCTAGCCTTATAATGAGACTTTTAAGACACACACATACTTGCCAGGAATAGGTGGGCAGTACATGTTAGGTGGAGGAGTCCACTGATCCCAAGGTTGGTACGGGGGTTGAGCCGCTGGCCGCATGGTGTAAGCTGGAGGTCTCTTGTACCGGATCTGGGTGGCGCGGGGCGCGTATGCCCCTGGCCCGGGGACCTTCGTCTTGTCGGAAGGGGGCTCAAGTTGAGGAGTCACAACCCCATGAGTCACTCGGTACTGTCCTGTATGTAATCGGAGAAGGTGTCAAAAATAAATCATGGGAAAAGGTTGGTAGATCAGGTATTCTCACTGACATGAAATTTTTTTTTTCTATTCTAATATCTCAATGGGTATAGTCAAGAAGCTTATACCTCCCTCAAAAGGAGTTTGCACGGCCATATGTCATAGTGAAGATTGAAAAAAGGTCCTTACGGCTTATTGCAACCGCTTTCTTTAGTGTTACAATACGTGTTCGTTGTTCGTCGTTCGTTTGTTCGTGAGAAACGAAAACGTATTGTAAAACGAAAAGAAAGAGATAGCAATACGCCGTAACGTCACTAAAGAGTCTTTTTTTAATCTTCACTTACTTACTAGGCGTGCAACCTCCATTGTGGATATAAGCTTCTTGGGTATAGTATATCTACGCTACGTGTAATTAGAATAAGATGATCATATCATAACACAGAATAAATAAAACTTCATAAGCTAAGAATTATCATAAACTTAATATCCACTGGAATAGACGAACAGAGTTCACTTGGCTGCGAAACCAAAAGTGAGATGAGCCAGTGTTTGTAAATATGTAAAAGTGTGCGTGAATTTAGAGATGCACTGAAGTTCATTTTAGGTTGTCGATAACCATAATGTATTATTGCTCTAAAAAATAAAACACAAACAAGATTTTGAACAATTTTATTTAAACAATTTCTTAAGGTCTCCTTTGAGGCTCTTATTTCTCTGCTTATTAGGAGTCTGCTTATTTATTTATGACATTTATCCAGTTTAATTTAATCACTGGATTTACAGAAAACCTGGAAATAATTGTTAAATTAGTACTTAAGATGGTATAATTTACCATTTGAAAACTGTCGGTTACAAGCAGCTTTAAATAAAACTAACAGTGTTCACAAAGACAAACAAAGTTATATTAAAATCATCGACATGAGTATCGATATCGATAATTTTTGATCAATATCTACGCCTTATTTTCTCAAGTTCACGGACATAATATCTTTTTATCTAACACATAATGTTTCGAAATCAGCCTTTATTTAGGAAATAGGCGTTTAATAGCATCATATTAGTATATAACTTAGTGTGTTTGGGAATATATTCAACTAAAATATGAATTATGAAAATGGTAATAGTACAATCATATTTACCTGTGAAATGAGTGTTTATTTGGGTTATTGTCGTATGTAACATTACAATCCAGTACAGAACACGACACCATTATTGATTTATATAGCTTTGAGAGCCAAACCGACCCGATCGCGATCAAAATTACAAAATAATCTTGTTGACGCTTTTCACCAAGGTGATAAACGATGATAAATGAAGTCAAACCAGGTTCAGCTGTCAGTTTTTTTACTCTTTCTCGCACATCGCATAAGCCGTAAGAATCGGTTTCTCAATCGCTCCTTTGTCCGTCTACTTGAGCATAGCGAAAAATTTTCCAAGTCTATGAGAATTATATAGCTCAATATAATCTCCCTGAAACTATCAGGCGATCTCCTAGTAAATTCTCTTTTAAAAGAAACGCTCAAGCTTTTCTTTTGGAAATGTGAATGATTTGAATGACTTTTTGTATTGTTGTGCAATAAAGATTACTTAATAAATAAAAATAAATAAAAAATGTTCTCGAGTATTATGCAAGTCACGCAAAAACCGAGCAAAATGTAATAAACCGGCCAAGTGCGAGTCGGACTCGCGCACGAAAGGTTCCGTACCAAAATACAGCAAAAAAATCACGTTTGTTGTATGGGAGCCCCCTTAAATATTTATTTTATTCTGTTTTTAGTATTTGTTGTTATAGTGGCAACAGAAATACATCATCTGTGAAAATTTCAACTGTCTAGCTATCACGGTTCATGAGATACAGCCCGGTGGTAGACAGACAGACCGACAGACGGACAGCGGAGTCTTAGTTATAGGGTCCCGTTTTTACCCTACCCTATTTATACGATCCGGCCAGACGTGGATGATAAAATCGTAAAACGTTGACGATTTAATGATCTGGTCAAATTAAGTTGAATGAAATGCGATCATTTCATGAAATTCTCGAGCATTTAATGAAGTGAGCAAATCTACGATATGGCCACGACATATATACCAGAAAATCCATAGTATACACATAAACTAACTAAATACTGAATATATGGAGCTGTAAACGTGAAGTAAGTAGAGATAACACATTTTACGGATTACAGCGCATAAGTATTAATTCAGATGTTATTTTTGATTCTTTTTTCGCGATTTCAGAGTTGGTCCCATAGTAAATGTTGTTTAGTGTGATGGTCTCTATCCAACATATTCGACATTAGGAGTTTTTTATAACACGTTGTATACTTTTGACCTTAATTAACAAACAAGTTAAGAAAGGCTGCAGCATGCCATGCATCACATAAATTAAATACAATTTAAGTATATCTTCACTATCGAAAATAAAGCTGGTACTACAATCCTTGACAAAATCTCACAATATTCAATATTTTATGCAAAAATATCACTTTTAATTTAGGTTTGGGTCCCGAAACCGGTCACATGATATTTTCTCAGTGTGGCCTTTCATTAAAGAAGTAAATAACGAAGATACACGAGATACAATTAACGAACAGCGTTCCTTTGATAAAGGGAAAAGCCTTAAAACTGAAAGGTTTCATAGAACTCGCTAGTTTGTATTTCTCAAAGTCTCTGGATTTTGTAACAGTATGTGGAGGACAAGTGCTCCAAATGATGAATTGTCTATTCACTCATTCAAGAGAATGTAATGCTCATTATTTAATTTCATACATGCGTTCATGTAAACCTAATAATATCAAATTAAATAACTCAAACACAAATTAATAATTCAAAAAATTACATTATAAATAAAATATTTCAACTAAATCGCCTGTTCGAGGCAAGGTACCCAAAAGACTAGCAGCATTTCCTCTTTGAATGGCCAAGCTTATGCGTTGAGCAAAGAAATTGCCACTTCTCCGGTCACCCGTTGCCTCAAACAGGCGAGCAGTTAAATAATAAAATAAAAAACATTTTAATGAAAACAATTTTTTTTATTATTTCATTTGATATTAGCTTTACTTGAACGCATTTATGAAATCACATGTGCATTACACTCTCTTTCATTCGACATTTAGTAGTTATCTAGAAATACCACTTAATAGAATGGGCCGACCGCCATTTTGCTATAGTCATTTTTCACTCTAGCTTTAATTATATCTGGGGCACAGAATAACTAATTCTGGGGGCTGATTGTCACGCACTGCGATTTTTCTCGAATTCAAAATTTCTAATCATAACCATAAGACACAAATCTCTATTGAAAATGACACTAAATTCTATTGCAGCTAAAAAATATATGCGCAGCGATTTTCGACATTAGAAGTCGAAAGTCTTTGCAATCTCTACGATTTCTTGACTTTTTCGTAATATCTCGCATTTGACACTATGTCACGCGCACGAGAATCACCTCCCTGCGATGGATTCTTGCAGGAATAGAGACGCACGCAGGGAGTTCCACTCCTTGGCTGCGCTGGGCGCATTGTAACCTTTTACAAGGACTATAGAAGAACTGTAGCACTTTTCATCCCCTTGGATGAAAAGCGCCGGGTGTAACAAGACCTTCAACGAAGCCGTGGTCTACGTATTCTGCCCATCATCAGGACCATTTCTGTTCAAAATTATTGCTGGGAAACTATTTTGATTTTTGGTGTTAAAAAATCATTGCATACTTTACCACGCAATGTAACGCGTACAACATGCTACGCTTGCGAGTGAATGCTACACAGCTGCGTGCGGCCGAGTTGAAAGGTAGCGTTTATGTGCGTGCTCATGAGATACATCGAGTGACGACGTTTTGAAGCCATTGTTTGTGTCGAAATACTTAAAATTTTGATAATGTTTCATTGGACAAAAAGTAGGCAATAACGAATAAAATAAGATTTCATAAAAATTTTGAAAAAAAATTTTTGAATTGGACCTTCAATAACTTCGTAGCTATTGGTTTCCCAGGTATAGTCTAAAAGACAAAAATGATCCTGATGATGGGCGGAATACGTGGACTTCGGCATAGTTGAAGGTCTTGTTACACCCGTTAGTTCTTGTATTAACTTACCGCCTACACTGCCAAAGCCTTGCACGTTGAACATGCGTGCTTTCGGCGTTGCAGCTGGCTTCTGAAAGGTGACTGGAGTATTGTGGCCAAACGTGTACGCTGGGGCGCGCTTTATTTTGGAGAAACCTTTACCACCTTGAAATAAATGACACATCAAAATAACCTTAATAAACATCAAAAGCTTCAATATTAACCTCAAAAGACTGTTGTTGTGGTAGGTACCTTCCAAGTTGTACATAAAATTAACAAATCGTCCAACGTCCTTTAAAAATCACTTTCTAATTCAAGAAAACGGTTTTTATAAACATTGAAATTGTACATGGGTTGCGTTGCATGCGGCTGACATTGGATTCCAATTGTTATTTGATTCAAGAGTAAATGGGGTGATGTAAGCAGCAACCCCTTTGAGTATTACCTAATAATAATAATATGTTAATTTCTGACACCATGAGATCCATTACACATTTTCTTATAAGCTAACCTAAGATCTAAATGCAGTCAGTAGACTGGCATGGCGGCATTATAGGCGAGGCGTGCCTCGCCGCACGGTGCTCAGGATTGAATTGGAGCTGGTTTGAGCCCGCACTCTGCATAGCATCCATGCTATCAATTCGCAAGCGCGTAACCTCCAGCCCCCTTAGCCAAAGTAACATTTGCAAATTTTCGCTATCGCTTCGCTTCGAAACATGTATGGATTTGACGTTTTAAAATTCGATTGATAACGAAACCTTATGACAATCTCATACATGCTTCAAAAGCGAAGCGATAGCGAAATTTGGATCTAGGACACTTTCGGCAGATTCCTTTTTCGTCAGAAAAAAATCTGGGCTGTTTTTTTTCTGACGAAAACGGAATTCCTTTTTGGTCAGAAAAAACTTAGTTTTTTTCGTTACACTTTCGTCAGATTCCTTTTTCGTCAGAAAAAAATATAGGCTGTTTTTTCTGACCAAAACGGAATTCCTTTTTGGTCAGAAAAAACTTAGTTTTTTCGTTACAATTTAGTCAATTCCGCTTTCGTCAAGATTAAAATATGTGCTGTTTTTTTGACGAAAACGTAATTCCTCTTTGGGTAGAAAAAATGTAAACAATATTACTTTACTGACATTCAGAGAACAAAGGGAATTACAATATGTCATCAATTCGTTTTTGGTGACATTAGCCCTATTTCCAATTAAAATTATCAAGTTTGTGTTATCGCTGAATGTTTTTTTTTTACAATTAACTATATTCATAATGTCATTTATATTAAAACTCATTACACACGTGTAATTCAGAAATGGAGCCAACTTTTCAATAAAACTCCAATATGGGGATCAAATGAAAGGCTTTGAAGTGCACATTACATAACAGAAAAAAAACGTAAAAACATTTTTTTTACAATTTGGGTATCAAATGAAAGGCCTTGATGTGCACATTCCAAAAAAAATAAGAAAGCGGAATCTGACCAAAAGTCCGTTTTCGTCAGAAAAAAAACAGCCTTAATTTTTTTCTGACGAAAGCGGAATCTGACTAAAACTCCGGTTTCGTCAGAAAAAAAACAGCCTATATTTTGATCTGACGAAAAAGGAATCTGACGAAAGTGTCCTAGATCGAAATTTGCGAATGTTAGGCCCTCAGGCTACGCGCTTGCGAATGACGGCATAGAAATCATCGCTGCGCGCCTCCGCAAACATACCCGATACGCTGCAATAGCGGGGCAGCCCCATTAGCACAGAATAAGTAATAGTACAAAGTCCATTAGCATCCTGAAATCGTTGTTGTAATAAAAATAAGTACCAAAAATGGTTACAATATAGCTCAGGTAGCTCGTAGTGCTGCGGCCCAGGCGTGGGTGCCTCCCTGCGCCCCCTGCGCTCCGTGGGCTTCAGAGGCCGCTGCTTGACCAACTGCGCTCGACATTCCCAACCCCACGGCATTCTGTTGTTCAATTGGTACCTATAAAATACTTCTAAACAGAGACCACGGCAAATTATACGATCGTTTTAAAAGTGAAGCGTCAAGCAACAATTAAAAAATTACAACTTATTTGTTTTCACCATGACAACTGTTTATCATAGACATAGAAAAAAAATACTCTTAAAAGAGATCATAGATATATAGGTAGTATATTAAATGACAGTAGTGAGTGTACTTGGAACTAATTAGTTCCAGTGTACACTCACTACTGCCATAGTCAAGAAGTTTAAATCCACAATGGAGATTGCACGCCTAGTATCATACTGAAGATTAAAAAGAATCTTTAGTGACGTCACGGCGTCTCTATGCGGCGTCGCGGCGTGCTATCTCTTTCTTTTCGTTTTACAATACGTTTTCGTTTCTCACGAACGAACGAACAACGAACACGTTTTGTAACACTAAAGAAAGAGGTTGCAATAAGCCGTCACGTCACTAAAGGAGCTTTTTTCAATCTTCACTATGACATATGGCCGTGCAATCTCCATTGGAGGGAGGTATAAGCTTCTTGGCCATAGTATAGAATCTACTGCTCTCAGCGCCAATGTGGCGATTTTCAAATCGGAACAAACGATTGGTGACCATCGCCTGTCCAGCGTACTTGTATAATGGACGTCAATGGTAGAGCCTCTAGAGAACTTGGAACTAATTAGTTCCAGTGTACACTCACTACTGCCATAGTATAGAATCTCAGCGCCAATATGGCGATTTTCAAATCGGTACAAAAAGTTGCTGTCATTTCATGACAATAGCCTGTCCAGAATAATAGACGTCAGTGGACTCTACACTAATACTCTAGAGAGGCTCTATTTTCTGTGTTATCCCCCGGTTCTAGGCCACACACTGTAAATACGGCGTGTTAACACGTGGCGTCAGACAAATGTGCCCGCACCTATACTCCGAAGTCATCTGAGTTAAAAATCGTAGGTACTATGAAAAAATATACTAAACACGTTAGACACAAATGCTATCCCTCAAACTTGTGCTCAAACCCGAATGAATCACTCTACCAAACAAGAATGAATCAACCCTTTAAAAATAAATAACAAATAAAGAAATGTTTTAGTCCTCCATTCACAGTTAAGTATCGATCACAAAAACGTGACGTATCGAATCGTAAACGACGCGAAAATCGTTTTATAAATGTAGAGCTATTTATTCATCGAAATCCCTACAAATTACATGGAGCTGTAACTGGCATCGAAACAATCAGAGCCGATGATCCTGCTCGTGTTATGCAAATCCGAGCTTTGCGTCTAAGGCCTTACTCTAACTTACGATTTGCGTATTTCTCTGTAGTCGAGAATAGATGTTTACAAATGTTCCATGCCACTTACGGTATTTTGATCGTTTGTTTGACAAAGACAGCTGGTTACCAGCAATCTTGTTTTTTGTTTCATGCAAGCTTACATCTTGTAGCTCCCAAGATCGAAGCACAGTTGCTTTGATATATTGCAGTAAAAATCCAATGAGGGCTTTTCAAAGTTACATTAAAAAAATAAAAATAGTGTAATAATAGTAAAATAGTAGTATCTATTTGCCTCACTAGATGGTGTTAATGGAAAGAAAAGTGTCAAAATTGGCTTTAAAAAATAAACGGCCTGTACCAAAGAAGCAAGTAAGCGCTCGCTGGCCGACATCTGCCCAAAGAGAAACGTTTCAGAGCTTTAAATCAGCCGCTTAGTAAAAAAAATCACATTGACACATACATTTTTATCAACGCCATCTATCGAGCCTACAGTTTTTTGTCATTTTGAAAAGCCATCATTATCAAAGAAAATGTGTTATTTGAGTGTCAGATATAGAAAAAGTATATGTGTCAGTTAGCTTTTTAACCGACTTCATCAAAAGGAGGAGGTTCTCAATTCGATTGTATACTTTTTTTTTATCGTTGTTCGTGCATATCTTCGTCATTTATGGACCGATTTTGATGATTATTTTTTTATTCGATTGAGTATTCTTGCGAGATGGTCCCATTATTCTTTTTCAAATCGGTTCAGTAGTTTTCTAGTAATCCTGAAAATACTATGATTTTGCATTAACTACCTTGACGACTTTGTTATTTATGAACCGAATTAGATGAAGTGTTTTGTGTTGGAAAAGGGATACCTTTAGTGTATTATTTTTAACCGACTTAAAAAAAATAAGGTTCTTAGTTTGACCTGTATGTACGTACGTATTTTTCGCCGCGATTATCTCACGTTTGGCTGAGCCGATTTTTCTACCTAATAATATATCTACACTACCTAATACAGAAGGTACTTACACAAAAATTAAAAAAAAAATGTTTAAAAAACAAAAAAAAAACCGACTTCTAAAAACCTGCCTCTAAAAAGCAAGAAACAATATTCAAATCATTAGATACGCATTATCATCGTTATAATAACGTTTATTAAAGTCGGGTGCGGCTTTTCGAATAAAAAAGGAAGTTGTACTTCCCGTACGTACATACGGTACGGTCGTACCCCACCCGACTTCAATAGACGTTATTATAACGATGATAATGCGTATCTAATGATTTGAATATTATTTCGTGCTTTTTAGAGGCAGGTTTTTTGAAGTCGGTTTTTGTTTTATAATGTGTGAATTTTAGATATTTTTACAGAAATATGCAATCCACCAAATATACAAGTTAAGACAGTAAATTCGCGTTTTAAGAGATATCAATAACTTATATTGTGTACGGAATCAACAGGTCTGGTTCCCTTGTCCACTCTCCAAGAACAAAACATTATATTTGTCGCCCGTGAGGTTCAAACCTTAATAACGTACAGTGCTGCCATCTGCCAAACTTGTGCGAAACAAACCAACTCGGGTGGACGTTTTGTTTGTATTGTAAATTGATTTTATTGTTATTGCAGAGCGGAACTACCCGAACTTTGAAATAATCAACCTCCGTACTGGTGAAAATACACAAGAAAATGTTTTCTTATGTTAACGTAACGGTTGTTTATAACAGCGAAAGTTCTTCTGTATAAATTATCACGGTGTACAATAAAGAATATTTTATCTTATCTTTATGATTGTAACTTTTCATTTGACAGATGAATTCATGTATAAGATGCGATAAGATGACTTTCCCTTTCGACGTGACAAGCAGAACGTTTTTGAGAATACCCAATAATTTTATAATAAAATATTTTTTTAAGGGGGGCTCCCATACAACAAACGTGATTTTTTTGCCGTTTTTTGGTACGGAACGCTTCGTGCGTGAGTCCGACTCGCACTTGGCCGGTTGTTGTGGTTAAAGATCTATAATAAATTATGGAAATATCATCGAATCGAGTATAAACCACAGAACAAAGTTTTTTTGTCCTCTGTTCTGTGCTATAAGGCTAAGTTCATATGACCGCGCGGTGCCGCGCGGCAATGCCAACCGCGCGGTACAAGATCATACTAAACTGTGTTATATCGTTTACATTACCGCGCGGTGCCGCGCGTCACCGCGCCGCGCCGTGCACCGCGCGCAAGATCTTGTACCGCGCCACAGCCGCGCGGTGCCGCGCGGTTCAAGATCTACAAACCTGCATTGACCCTCAACTGAACGAGCCGCGCGGTTTGAGACGAACGGATCCATTTAGTTAGAAAAATGAGTACCTATCAAAGACGAAATTATCGATTTGCTTATCTACGAAGTCCAAAAAAGAAATGCCATTTGGAATCTTAACTCCAAGGACTATTCAAATAAATAATTAAAGATAAGGTCTTGGGAAGAATTAGTTTTATTTTTCTCCTATAATAATGATTCTGAAGAAAAAAAGAAAACCTTGGGCAAGTTTAATCTACAAATTAGTTGCATTTATTTGTTAAAATAACTTTGTATAAATAAATAAATCCATAAACAAATTGCTTCCTCCGCGTCCATTCTCAGTGATTTCGATGCCAGACTGCCGCGCGGGCACGCTATCATGTGAATGCTCCTACCGCGCGGCGACGCGCGGCACCGCGCGTTCATATGAACTTAGCCTAAAGGTTACCTTATTATTGTTTATGTACCTATTCTATGTCCCGAACATTCGATCTTTTGGTAAAGTATAAATAAGCAACTTTATTAAATTGTCGAAATTCTAGATTTTAGGCATTCACAATGCTATTTTTATATGAAGATAATTAATTTAATAGAAAAATACTAGAAAAAAATCGACTCACCCGTAGCTGTCCCGTCTGGGCTGCTACGGGTGTGTCGATTTTTTATAGTATTTTATCTATTAAATTAATTTTCTTAACTTTATTAAACTGTTAATTTGTCAGCCTGAGTTATTGCTGCTCACATTCCGGTTGGATTTCGTTAAACTGTCATTATTTTTTCGGTACAGAACAATCTCCACTAAAGATTATCTTGTGCTCAGCAATATGCCTTTTACTGTACTAAAGACTTCAACGAAGCTTCGTTGATAATATTAGATATTAGTTATCATCATCATCCTCCTGTCCTTATCCCAATTTATTTGTAGTGCTCTACACAAAATAAAATTTTGCGCTCGTAGAACGACCACTATTGGGGTCGGCGCAGCATGTAATACATACTGCATTAGGTTTTGGCAAAGTTTTGCGGTCGGCCGCCTGCCTCACACCAACCCTCCTTGGGAATGCTGTTGTTGACAGTTTCCTCGCTGCCATTCGAGTGACCCTTTGTGCGATGGTCTGCACCGGGTCCCTAAAACTTCCCTCTATCGCCTTCTACGATACCCACGGGATGAGATGGGACAGTCCTATTCTTAACCGGAACTGTGCGGTGCAATATTAGATATTAGTTAGTAAACGATAAATACCTATCCAAATATAACTTTGATCTAATTGATTCATCCATCATACTAACTGATAAGATAAGGCAGATAAATTACGAAATTGACTCCTAAATTAAACAGGTGAATCTAAATATAATCTGGCAAAATATTTAATTAAAAAATTGGTAAATATATACGTTGCAAGGGAAAAGTTACAACTTAACTTCTGTTCTGCCAAGACCCTTTTTCTCAGGAATATTAAATTAAGTAATGAAGGTCTTCAAAAGATTTTTGCCACAAATCTGTAAATGTTTCATATCCAATCTTGCCACTTTAGACACGGCGGCCTTTAAAACAAGACAAAATTCAGCATAAAATAAACTAAATAAGTAAACGGGAGTGAAGTGTTTTATTTCACTAAAGTTCCACCAATTAATACAGAATTTATACAATGTAGGTATACATTTCAACACTCAAAACATCATCTGCGGTTCTCTTTGTAATAGACGTTGCGTGAATAAGTCCTTGTTTCTCAAAAACCAACAATAGGGTGGTGTGGAGTGGCAACTCGCGCCGCAGGGCACTGATGAGAGCCTGCAGCTTCACCAGGAAAACTTTTAGTGTACCTACAGCACACAATATTAAGTACACGCAATTCACGCACACTTGGACATTACGTACAGGTGATCTCAGTCCAAACCGGACTATTAGCTATTAGTCAGTACTCAGTACACAATTAAGTAACTACCAGACTACACTACGATTCGTGATTAAAAAGTTTAGAGAGTCAAAAAACCTCTTTTAGCTTAGGTAGGTATATCGAGCTTTCTGACGCCTTATTAGTAAAATCTTCTCTACCTTTGCCGTTTAACATGAAAATTATAAGTTCTAGTTGGCTGAATCGTTCCGAAACGATCCTTTTACTGCAGATAAACATGGCATTTTGAATGTACCTATACTAGAAACTACTATCTATGTTATTGATGTCAGTATATTGAGATCTGCAGAAACAAATGGAGCACTGATCCGCCCGACCCGCGCACTGCAATCAGCTGAAAGCGTTATCAAAAGGCCACCTACAATTTAGACGGCTAAGAAATTAGGTTGAAAATGTTGAAATACGCTTTTTGATGAATAAAAAAGTATGAAAGAGTAGAAATATACGTGCTTTATTTTTATTAAATTCCGTAATAACTAGGTAAAGTACTTTTCTACACGACTGCCCAAAAAGGAGTGTATATGTGTTTAGGGTTCATGTATGTTTGTAAGTATGTGAGTTTCTTTATTCCACCATAACTTCTAAAAGCCTGAATTGATTTGGATAAATGGGGTATCGTTAGAATCCTTACAGCATCTCGAGTGACACTGGCTATATTTTTTTTATAAATAATCAATATGGCGACTGTACGACGCCATTTTCAAATGAGAAAAAAAAAATCTTCTATTATTACAATATGGGCATCAAATGAAATGCCTTGATGAGCACATTCCAAAACTATATAATATGTCACTAAAATGTGTGAAATAAAAATAAATAAATTAAAAAAAAAAAAACACGACTGCCCTGCCAAAAACGAACTAAAAAGTTAAACAACAAGACTGTCATTGCAGTCGGGGGACCTCTTTGATCAAAAATTGATTCACAATAAAAAGGTCCCCCGACTGCAATGACACTTGTTGTTTAACTTTTTAGTTCGTTTTTTAACCGACTTCAAAAATCTATTCGTCGCGTATTTTTTTTTATATGTATGTACACCGATTACTCGAAGACGGCTGAACCGATTGAAATGATTCAAATGTTATAACATGAGGATTGTTCCCAAGTTGGTCCCATTTCTTGAAATTTTGAAATCGGTTCAGTAGTTTTCAAGTAATCTTGAAAATACTGTCGTTTTCGTAACCATTTTATATGAATTCAGACGGATTTTCAACCATTACTTTTTTGTTTATGTACCCATTTAGATGATTCTTTTTTTGTTTGAAAGAAGACACCTTAAGAATGATACCATATTAATTTCATTGGTATTGGACGTTGGATTTTGAAGATACACGAGGGAACTCCTTAAAATCAAATAGGAACTGTACAGTGATTGAAATATTGGTAGGTTTATGAAAATAAAAAACAAGTTAAGTATCTATCTTTTGTCAAGGACGTTCTGGACTAGATTTGAACTGCGAAAGCCCAACGGAACTTGTGGAAATTGAGTTACTCGGGGTATACCATTGAAAAATGTGAAACATTATAACGTTTTATTTTATAAAATCATTGCTTACATACCTAGCCTACCACAAATAAGTTTAAAATAAAAAATCTTAAAAAAAAGGAAAACCTCCTTCAAAAAACTTAAAAAACAGATCTATAAAAAACAAGAAATAATGTTCAAATCGATTAATTAAAACACGTTTATTGAAGTCGGGTGGGGCTTTTAGAATATAAAAAATATAATAAGTAAAAAAAATTATTCCAGCTCCACCCGACTTCAATAGACGTGTTTTAATTAATCGATTTGGACATTATTTCTTGCTTTTTATTATAGATCTGTTTTTTAAGTTTTTTGAAGGAGGTTTTCCTTTTTTTTTTAAGATTTTTGGCAGGGCAGTCGTATTTTTTTTAATATTCATTTTTAGTAATTTATACTTAATTGTATCAAAAAAAATGCATTTTCATGGAATTCTACCACCCTAGGTACTCAAATGGTCATTTTACTAAAATTAACGCTAGTAGAATAGAATGCTAATGTATGGGAATGACATAAGCTAATGCTTAGCTCCTGTCAATCCCATACATTGTTATTCTATTTTAAAAGTGTTAATTTTAGTTGAATGGCCATTTTAGTAGGCCCTCTATTTTGGTGGGATTATAAGTACACTGACTTTTATATAGATTTTTTTAAACTCGTTTCCGAAATGATAGGAAAATATTATGTTACATTATTTAGAAGCTAAAATTATATATTCAAAACAAAAAAAAACGACTTCAAAAAACCTACCTATAAAAAGCAAGAAATAATATTCAAATCATTAGATGTTCATTATCATTGTTATAATAAAAACACGTCTATTGAAGTCGGGTGGGGCTGGAGTATAACTTCCTTTTTTTTATTCTATAAGCCCCACCCGACTTTAAAAGACGTGTTTTTATTAAAACAATGATAATGCATATCTAATGATTTGAATATTATTTCTTGCTTTTTATAGGCAGGTTCTTTGAAGTCGGTTTTTTTTGTTTTTTAAACAATTTTTTATTGTTTTATTTTTAGTGTTAGTTTTACCTTCTGTATTAGGTATATTATTTAGGTAGAAAAATCAACTCAGCCAAACGTGAGATAATCGCGAAGAAACATACATACATACTAAGAACCTCCTTTTTTTGAAGTCAGTTAAAAAGAGTACACTAAAGTATCCCTTTTCCAACAAAAAAAAACATCTAATTCGGTTCATAAATAAGAAAATCGTCAAGGTAGTTGATGCAAAATCTTAGTATTTTCAGGGTTACTTGAAAACTACACGACCGATTTGAAAAAAAAATGGGACCATCTCGCAAGCAAACTCAATCGAACAAAAAAAGAATCATCAAAATCGGTCCATAAATGTCGAAGATACGCGCGAACAACGATAAAAAAAACATACAATCGAATTGAAAACTTCCTCCTTTTGTTGAAGTCGGTTAAAAAGTGACCTTATCCCAATTCTCAAGTATAACAAATATTGCACTCGCATTTTACACAATCCTAAAACAAGTGTACTTGGGTGCGATGCGAGTGTTTGCGTGTGTTGTACTTGTGAGTCAACAATGGGCGATGGAGTGTCGCCGCGGGCCGAGTGCTTGTCACGTGCTCGCAGCCAGCCGCCAGCCGCCAGTAGCCGTCTCGAGAGGAGAATCGATGTTGAAAGCAATAAACGTGCGTTCTAAAGAGGCTATAAAAAGGTTTATAAGCTAAATTCACATGTTTGACGTGAAAATTCACAGATTTTATTTTCTGATATACTGCTTCTGCATCTGTTTTGCTTATTATTTAATTCAAATCAATAAATATTCCACAATCTTAATTAAATTTATTGCTGGCTAAGTACATAATTTATCGATAATTTAGGTATACGTATAGACTGAAGCTATGGTTCCATAGTTTATTTAAAAACAATAATCTCTGTAAATAGTATGAAAAAGTGCTTAAAGTAGCCACTTTTTTGCTCTTTTGCTAACTACTACCACAATGAACTATATTTTACTGAAGTTATTGTTTGTAAATAAACTAAAGCACTTAAGCTTCAATGTGAATTTTCGATAGTACACAGTATAGGCACATAAAAACTTACTGTGTTATGTATAGCGAGCAATAAATTTAATTAAGATGAGGGCGCCACTTGAGCTATATAAGGGCCTTAAAAATAGTACGGGCTGATAGGTAACCTTATTATAATAATTAAGTATAACGTAAGTACGTGTCAAGTGTAAGACTCCTTATAGAACTCCGGTATGTTACAACTACATAAAAATAATTCGATAAAATTTCCATGTCTCATATCGATCCAGAAATAGATGTGATTTACAAACACACAAACTTGTTCGAGCAAACTATTAGTCTCAGGTGAATTAAGTTTTCGTTAGCAACCAAAATCGTCTACGTACCTTAAGCGGCATGTTTACGTAAACAGGTGTAAAACGGATCGTTATGTGGCCATATTACCATAATGTTTGTTGTCGAAATATTCGCTAGCCGAAACGGAATACGTAATGAGCGGGTCGAGTCAGGCAGATTTCGCGCGTTTATACGGCTTGATGTTCTATAAAGGTGCGCGGCGCGAGTAATTTTAATGCAGTCATACATTTAATTTGTACTTTATTCCAAAGGATTAACTTAGCGCTTTATAAGGTGTTTAGGGCAATGTCAAGTAATTCTATTCACGCCCAAAGTAGAAATTGAGCTCGCTATGTTAACGATAAACTTGACACCAAATCAACAACATTGAACATTCAGAAACCTTAAACATATATAGGTACATACATAAAGTTAACAGTATATATACTAAAAAGTTAATAGGTATACCTTCTGTATATTTAGCTCTACATAATATGCATAGTTCATGTACGTTCGTCTTTCATTCATTGACAACTAGCGGCCGCCCGCGGTTTCACCCGCGTGGTTCCCGTTCCCGTGAGAGTATCGGGATAAAAAGTATTTTATGTTTTAATCTAGGCTATCTACTATCTGTGTGCCAAATTTCAACCAAATCCGTTCTGTAGTTTTTGCGTGATCGAGGAACAAACATCCAAACATCTAAACATCTAAACCCACAAACTTTCACATTTATAATATTAAAAGTAGGATGTCAATTTCCGGAGTTTATATTTGAAGACGTTAGTTTTCTCCACGAAATAGTATAAAACGACCTGACTTAAATAAAAACCTAACACATAACCTACACTCCAAAAAATATTTTATCAATTTTCCAACTTTTACCACACATCCCTGACGTCATCAAAAATTATGTTCGAGACATAATAAAATTACTGAGCCCGGCTCACGATGTATGACGCTCTAAGGTGCTTCAGTAATTTTATTCAGCCATAAATTTAAATTCTACTTTACTCGGTGGATTAAGTCGATGCATGTGGAGTGTAACGGGCGTTTTTCGCTAGTAAAACGTACCCATGCTCTTAATGAAGATACACTGCTGTGCCGCCGGGAGGCATGTTTTGTTGAGCCTGGCTACGATCCAGCCGACAATATAATGGAAAAATATTTTACAACAATTTTGGGGTTTTTTTTCAATATACTTGATACAGGTTTCGTTAGATAATCGATGGAATGGTCAAACAATATACCTGAAAAAGCACAAAGAATCTTTTGAGGCTGTACTGGTTCCATCATTTTTGGAATTACCTACCCCTTACTTACCACAACATTATAGACAGTAAAATTATAATCACGACCCTCGTCCTTTTTCCATGCTCACTGAAACTTCTGAATTGCCATTGGGAAATTTCCTTCCCTTCAAGTTTTCTTTGGCTAAAGCAACAAAAAGGCAACGGGGAGTAATAAAACAAAACGTCATCGTTACTACAAATAAATAATCAAAGAAAGCTCGATCGGATCTATTTTTCCTTGAGTTTTGCACAGGAAAGTATTCGTAAACTTCTCCAGCCATATTTGTACTACTTGAAATGTCAGGCATTCATGAGTCTCGTACGAAAAGTTAGTTCGAACAAACTACTTTTATACGGTCTTTGAAACGGTTCTAAGCGTCATACAGCTGTACATACTTTTGAAAATTTTCCTAATTCCAAGTTATGATTTAAAAAGGCTTGTATTCGTCAAGCATTTATTTTATTTTTCTTATAACTACGATTATTTGTAAAACCATAGACATGGAAAAAAATTCGCTGCGTTTGTAAAACACAAACAAGCGGGATCAGATTACTAACAACCAACATTACTTTTCCGAAAACAGAAAAAATTGCACAGCTGATCAAGTTTTGTATGGAAACTCTTTTTAGGGTTCCGTAGCCAAAATGGCAAAAAACGGAACCCTTATAAATTCGTCATGTCTGTCTATCTGTCCGTCTGTCTGTCTGTCTGTCTGTCTGTCCGTCCGTATGTCACAGCCATTTTATTCCGAAAGTATTATAATTACACAGTTGAAACTTAGTAGGTAGATGTATTCTGTTAACCGCTTAACGATTTTAACACAAAAATTAAAAAAAAAATTAAGGGCGGCTCCCCATACATGGAACTGAAAGTAAAAAAAACGTTCACTTCATACCAATACGTGCGGGGTGTCTATAGATAGGTCTTTAAAAATGACATTGAGGTTCCTAAAACATTTTTTTCTAAAAGTCAACCGTTTTAAAGTGTGACCCCCCACTCTAACTTTTGAAATAAGAGAGTGAAAAGTCTAAAAAAAATATGCTATAGATCTTAATAAAAACTTTCAACAAAAAATGGTTTGAACGAGATATAGTAATTAGTTTTCGAGATATATCATATTTTATGAAACCTCAAATATAACTTTGTCATTCATACCAACACTATGAAAAACAAAGTTATTTTTACAGACAAAAATGATAGTGGTATTAAATATAATATTGTATAAGGTAACTACGGAACCCTAACGAAGTGGCCCGACACGCACTTGGCCGGTTATTTTTCTCTGTTTTTGGAAAAGTATGTTGTTGTATATTTTGTTAGTAATCCACTCCTGCGAGATTGTTGGTGTTTTACAAATAACCCTGTATAGACGATTCACATCTGTTCTGCATTTGACTGTGATGGAGATCCTAGGAGAACTCGGAAGTGGGCATCTTATGGCTGATGTAATGAGCTGATGTAACAAGCATTGCACATCCCATTCATGACAGCTAAAATGTTAGTTACGTTACACTTGTATATCTCAAAACACTAATTTCTTGTCGAAAACAATTATTTCGTTATCACGACTACTTTTTCGTATAGCATTCTATTCTTCAGGATATTTCCTTTTAGGTACAGATAATTTCCTTTAGATCCACAATACCACCTATGCAAAACACCTTACTTATATTAAGTATGTAGAAATTGGGTACGAGCAATTTTCCTTAAGGCAAAAATAAGAGAGAAAAGTCACGTATTAGTTACACCACAACAAAAATAAAGTTTAAATCCTTTGTTTCGGTAAATGCATGCAACTGTTTCGTATTTTATTTCAGTTAGCGCCAAGCGGCAGTCGCCGTGAAACGTACCGGAGCAGCCCGGATGAAAAACTTTTGTATATTCTTATTAGTTGGGGAACAAAGTTTATCAAATTTTAACTCGACTAAAGGCATTACGTCCGCTCGAACTCACGCACAATCAGACTGGCTTCAAGCCAGATAGCTACGTACGATAAGGAGTTTGCCTTTAGCTGGTTTACGTATTATGTCGGGTTATCTTAACATAAATACAGAATTCCATTATTATGTTTAGCGCACAGACGTATTGCATTTTGGAGTTAAGTGATTATCAGATGTAGATTATTGTAGACAGAATTTGACTGGTATTTAGAAATCGATTTACTTTACTTATTTAAATAAATTCGTCATTCAGTGTACTATATACTTATCATAGTCCACTTTATTTTCAAATACAGTCATGCTAGGCTATCACGACAGGGTAATCAGTTTCAATATTATACTTAAATACATACAGACATTAATTTTCAATAATTTTTGAGCTACTTTTTAACGCGAGGTCTACAGCCCACGGAGCCACTACTTAGTTTATAACCTGACATGCATTCATTAGAATTTAACTGATCTTGTATACCTAATCTCTACTTTCTTTTTTATGTAAGGTCTCCTGAATGTCTTTAATTAAGACATAAGAAAACCCTCCAAAGTCTTTTTTATTATCCTTTTAATTCATATCAAATTCTTAGAACCTCAACGACTACCGAGTTTTTTGTACTTATGCTTGTTATTTATCTTTTTTTCATCATTTATATATGCTGTCGAGATATTTTTTCCTGTATAAATAAATGTCGATAGACGATGAATAAATATACATACACGTTACACTTTTCCCTGGTAACAGCAGCCGGCAAACATATATCCCGTACAAATAAATAAACTGTAATATTTATTTAATTTACGTTTATCGATAACGCTTAAACCGTGGAAGAAACCACCGGCGATCTTGTATTAGGGTTAGCAGAAACAACTCATACGCATGCGATTATGGATTATGGAGTAGTTACAGGCCCGTAGAGAGGGGGGGTGGTATATGGGTATCCTATCCGGAACTGAATTGAATTTGTTTTGGTTGGTTTAATTATGGTAGTGTTATGGTTTCCGAGGCAGTCTAAACTTGCCATAAAAAAGAGCCCAAACTGGGTGGAGTTTTGTAGTTTTATTATAGAGTTCCTGTGGCCTACTTCTGGATCCATCAACAGACGCTGGACACTATATAATTATATATATCTCAACAGAGTATTAGTCAAGATGTGCCGAAGGAGCACAAACTCAATGGGGTTGTATGGTTTTATTACAGAGTTTCTGTGGCTTTCATCCGGCTCCATCATCAAACCCTGGAGACCGCCTTCCATCAGAGTACTTCTCAAGACGATTCGATTGCATTGTCCAGTTCTGACCATTATTCAAAGTTTCAAGTCTCTAGTTTTCAGAAAGCTATTATAAAATTGTTTGCAAAATTTGTGGATAAAAACAAAGAAAAAGAAACAAGATAGCGATTTATTAAAAACGTGTTAAAAATAGAGATGTGTCTGGATATGATTTATCAAAGTTTTACACTTTGATCTTTTTAGTTACTGTAAAAGAGGCTCAGTGATTATTATCTAATCTGCTCTACAATCCCATTCACTAATAGTAAGCCCCACTTTTCCCGAGTAACAGGGACTATGTGGATTACCCAGGATCCCGGAAAATCCCCGGAACGGAAACACAAGTTTAATGCAAATAACGGGTAGAGACGGCCGCTAGTTTAAATAACATTATTTTACTTACACAACAAAATCCGATGCAAACTCATCAAGTGTCTTACATCATTAATTTTCTATGATTAGAGGATATTTGAGGACTGCAATATACAACCTGCAAAAAAAAACAACATACTGCAAAATACAACCTTCAATAGCATTCCAAGGTAGACTAAAGCTAGGGTTTCCTAGGATAGCGGTGCCGTCTTATAACGGCCGTAATATAGCGGCGTTGAATGTTGTCTATATCAACAATACGGCGACACCGTAACGTCAGAAACCGCGCCGTATTGTTTACATAGACAACGTTCTACACCGCTAAATTACGGCCGTAATATGACGGCACCGTCATCTTAGAAAACCCTAGCTTAACGGTCACTAAAAGAAGGTTACTTCGAGCTTCCTTCTAAATTCAAAAAGTTCTATAGATTTAATCTTATTTTTGGCAGCCCTATCGGCTCACAAACTTAGAGATATTGTCGATACCGTAAGCTGTGAGAATCTACTGCTAATATAGCATCACAAATAGATTGCCCTCCGCCGCCGGGCGGGATCGGGAAAATATTTAATCGCTATTCCATGAACATTGTGCGAAGTAACGACTACGAATGAATAGTCGGAATGATAATGTATGCGATAAGTATTTACAGCAGATACATACTTTAAATTTATAATAGGAAAGTTTTTTTTTTATGAAATTAATTACTAACTTACGAAGGGAGTCATAAGAGTAGGGCAGATTTTTTTCTTAGAAAAGTATTTCTAAGATATTTCTAATAGTAACTTAGTTTACCTTGCAAATACCAGCTTACGATACAAAAAACTGTATTTTTTCAATAAAAAAAAAAGAAAAATGTACTCGATTCCGCAGGAAAACAACAACGTAAAGGATCAGATGCTCATTCCCAGTTTTTCATTGCACTCTGCAGGGTTTTAAGCAATTGACGATTTGATGGACTGTTATTATTTTTGCGCTTTCTATAATACACCTAAAATAATACCAGCGAAAACCGATGTGTTGCCATACTCATCTCGAATCTGGATTATGTGACATTCCTTGTTTGGTCCATGTAGGTACCCTTCGTATGTCAAACTTATTTCAATAACTTCAGTGATATTTTTTTAACCACTACCAGTCTACCACACTGATTTTATCTCACTAATTTCGTTACAAGTACATCACGCTTTTCAAAAAGCATTGACTTGTCCATCCTCATTATTTGTGCACCGTTCAGCGGCTTTTTTATGAACGAAAATATTATTTATATAACACAATTTATTATTTGGCCAAATGATGTCTTCATAGCGCAGGATGTGCCCATTGTTGAACTTCCAAACTAACAACACATTTGCATTTTAATAGTACAATTGTGTAGGAATCAAAATAACAAAGCGTTACCGTGTAAAATTACGGCCAGACATTTCGTTGTTGACAAACGAAATGCAGTAAACAATTAGATTATCTGAACAGATAAATTTAACAATAAATATTAATTATCTGCATGAATATAAATAGGTATGTGTAAACACTGCCCAAAAAAGAGTGTATATGTGTTCAGGATTCATGTATGTTTGTGGGTATGTAAGTTTCTTTATTCCACCATAACTTCTAAATGGCTCAACGGATTTGGATGTATGGGGTATCGTTAAAATCCTTACATCATTCCGAGTGACACTGACTGTATATTTTTTTAAAGTCAAAATGGCGACTGAAGGACGCCATTTTCAAATGTGAAAAAATTTTTTTTTCTTGAATCAATATGGGCATCAAATGGCCAAGACCATAATGAGCACATTTCAAAACTATATATTTTGTAAAAATCAAAATAAATAAATTTGAAAAAATACTAAAAACACGACTGCCCTGCTTAAAACGAATTAAAAAGATAAATAACAAGGTGTCATTGCAGTCGGGGGACCTCTTTAATTGAAAATTGTTCCACAAAACGGTCCCTCGACTGCAATGACACCTTGTTATTTATCTTTTTAGTTCGTTTTTGGCAGGGCAGTCCTGTTTTTAATATTTTTCAAATTTTTAGTATTTGTTGTTATAGCGGCAACAGAATTACATAATCAATGAAAATTTCAACTGTATAGCTATCACGGTTCATGAGATACAGCCTAGTGACAGATAGACAGACAGACGGACAGCGGAGTATTATGGTAATGGTCCCGTTTTTACCTTTTGGGTACGTAACCCTAAAATCATCAAATTGTTATCGTTTACTTTAATAAGGCAATCTAATTTGGACTTCTATAGGTAAATAAACCAGCAATATGCAGCAAAACACAAACCACATGCCTTTGGCAATCTAATTATGCAAATGCTATTGATTACGCACATACCTTCAGAAGTATTCAGCAGATATTCGCTGGTTTATGCAAAGACGCAGGTGGCACCATTAGCTAGCTACGTAATTATATTCGAGCAATAAAGGCATATTAATGACTTTTTATCGCCATTATACTTGAAGACATAATAGGTACTTACTAAAAAGCTTTTTCCGTGTCATGCTCATGCCTAAAAAATGGTAGTTTCTTTTTTGTTTTTTAATGAGATTTGCACACTGATCGTAGTAAGATAATCATAATATTCTTGTACGTCGAATTAAGACTAACGTTTGTAAAATACGAGAAGAATACTAGTTTTCACAGTAAGTTCTAAGCTCTATATCATATGTAAAGCTGCTCTTTCCGCTATTAAATGACCACACAAACACCTTGATTTATCCCCGCTCTTAACAGCCGCATTCCCATAAACAATATTTTCAGCTTAACACGTTTTCGTGATTAAGACCGGCTTAGGAAAAAAACATGTTGGCGAATATGTGGGAAACAGTATCGGTCAGTTTTCCCCTCTGTTGGAAGGGCGAAAATACCTGCGTCACGGTAACTGCCTCGATAAATCTTCACGACTTCCGAGGAGATTTCTCTTTGGGACGCCAGCTCTTAGAAACTTTTAGTACTCGTGTACGAGACAGCCGTCCCGCTCTCGAGGGCCTCTCAACATTTTTGCCAAATTATGGGTAAGCAGTACTTCACTGTGCCATTGTACTCCGCCTTCAGCGAAATTAAATGTTATAACTCCAACCGGGTTGTGTGCGGTTATTCAATGAAACGAGCGGAAACATATTTATCTTCGCAGAACCCTTTTGTATTATTTAAACTTAAGTTCTGACGTAATTTAGTCGCAGAACATCGTTTGCGGGCTGAAATATTTGAGAGAAGTGGTGAAATTTATTGTACTTTAGCAAAGTGTTGTTGGATGTTAAAAAAAATGTAAACAGATTTATTTTCAGGTCGTAATTACTCAAAACACTTGAAGGCGTGAAAACGGGAATGCTATTTATCATCACAAAGGTACTATTATTTTTGCTTTCATAGCTTTTTTTGCGAAAATCCTCAACAATCTGGATAAATACGGGTTAGGTACCTCCATTCCACTTCCATACAAATTCCTAGTACGCCCAATATTATGCAAATATGTGGGTGTAATATTTAATTGCTCCCCCGGCGCCGCGGCGGCTGTGCGGGCGTAAAAACAAAACGCGAAAAGTTAAATTCCCTCCTCTTGTTTTTATTTGTTGCCACCTAAGATTTGCACCAATAAAAATGCAAATGATATTATTTATTTGATACTACTCTGTTTTGAATGAAACACACAGTTTAAACGACGTCATTATATTTTTTTCTTTCTCTACAGTTATAGTTTTTATACTACAAGCAAAATAAGTCAAACGTACTACAATATCAGTGACAGAATTGGTAAGAACACTGTGAAACTACAAATGGGTTTAAAGTGAACAACATTTTAGCTGAGTCACCAAATGCCAGAGCGCGTTCAGCGGATATGAATAATTTTGCTGTCTAAATGTCATCTGAATATTCAGAATTCAGAGAGCATTTTGTCAAAGGAAAAATGCCAGGACGCAAGGCAATGCTGCCCACCATTACTTTGCGGCTGGAGAAAAGTATCTGTTTACCTTTTGTGCGGAGCAACGGAAAACACCTACATTAGGTAGGTACCTTCAAAGATTCTATCTTAATACATTTGGGGCCTCTTCATTTTGGCAGTTCGTTGTGCCTTCCACGAGTCTTTTACTGAAGTAAAAGAGTAAAAGTATACAATTTATACATTACTGGACTCTGATAGACAGATATCAGAAAGACCATGACTTCATCTTCAATTCTTTTGAAGTTAATTTGTTTGACAGTATTCACTTTTATGGTTTACGCGCTTGTACTAGACTACTCAGTCCCCGTGACTAAGGTGCGAAAAATTAAAAAACATACTAAAGACCAACTAATTACCAAAGTACATACTTTCAAAGTTTCAATAAAGCCGCGCTAGGTGTTTTATTTGAAAGTTTTTTTCTTATTTATAAATATCTTCACTATCTAGCCCCACAGTGGCTTAACAGAGCTTTTGGGGGTTAGTATAGTTATTAACCCAGCTAAGGCTGGCTAACTCAGCCCCCCTATACTAACACATCGCATATCTTACACATTATAAAAAAATATAATTTGCTTCTATGATAAAGCTTTCATATCCGAAAAGCAAAATTTTATGACAGCGATTGCAGACACACCTTAGTACGCGGAACAGACCAACAACGCTATTTAAGCGCTTAGCTCTGAAATGCACTCAGCTCACGTGTCCATCGCATTTAGCTGCCCACTACGCATTTTTATCCAAAGCAATACGATTCTAAGCTCTGTTTAATAAAAGCTCCGAAAAAACCACTCCTATCACATACCTACTTTTTATTCTCGTTGATGTTTGTAGATTTTGAAAAGAAAATAATGTTTATAGTATTAAATGAAAATCGTAATAACTTTTTATAAAATTTAACAGGAGCTTTTTCAACTGACAATGTTCTTTATAAAATTAACGAACACTTTTTTCAAGTATTGCATTAAGTTTTTCTCCTACGTCACTGGCGTCCATTCGATAATATTGATTGCGATTGCGACTGAAAACCTTTTAAAAATATTATAAGATTTATCATAACGTGCTGTGCTGTAACATTTATTTATTTATTTTGGATTTTTGTATTTTACAATGCTATTTTTATACTAAGATAAATAAATGCTGGAAAAAATCGACTCGCCCAAAATACTGAAACATTGTTTTTCAGTGAACAGTGTTATAGGTTTGTGCATATGCTGCGAGGCGTTGGCGTTGTCCTGCAACTAATGATAAACCTAATTAAAGTTACTTATCACACTTCAAATCATAATCATATGTAATATATAATCATAATTCCCACTTTCCCGCATTTTTTCACTGACAAAAAAACTCAAGAAATGATTATTAATACGTTTAAGTTTAGCTCGGTTCACGTCAACTTTACCTTTGCAACACCTTGAATATTTTAGGAGAACGTTCCAAAATATAGGATTCCAGCGGCTAAGTGTATTTTGATGCAGACACATAAAAGTTCGGAGTGGCAGCTGCGAGGGGTAATGGTCCCGAAATAATTTCTACCAAGCGCTGAATAAGTTCTTCTATCGAACTTTAGCGCGAAGCTTCTAACGCGCCGTTGAAAACGCGTCTAGCTTTTGATATCGTCGAAGTAGATTTTGTGTGGGGGAAAAAAGGGTATGAGTTAAAATCGAGCTTGTTGAACTTTAAATTAAATGTTCAACAAAGTGTGGTGGGTACCAACTCGCGTGGTAAGTTGTAGCCCATTTTCCCTATTCAACCATAGGGAATGCCTGTGTCCCAACTGTTGTGTCATTAAAAAAGATCCAGACGAACTGAGAACTTCCTCCTTTTTTAAGTCGGTTAAAAATGGCTGATGACGATATTTGTCTTTCTTTTTGTAACTAACCAATACTTTTTTTTCCTTGACACTTATGGCATTATCTAGCTAAGGGTCAACACATTTGTACATTCCCTTCGTAACATTTGCGTTAACGTCCCACTAACGTTCGAAGTTCGAGAGATAGAAATCGCGATTTCGGCATTGTATTCGCTTTTTCGTTTATTTTAAAATAATTTTTCATATTTATTGGAAAATTAATTACACTTTAGTTAAAATAATCAACAATGACCTCCATAAAGAAATGTACTGTTAGCAACAAAATTACTAACAAATAGAATTGATTTCTTATTGTTTGAGATTGGCCACGTGTCGATGTTTGACATTTTTATAAGACAGCAACAAAATGTGTAATGTACATTCTCTTATGATAAAAAACAATGAGGGCTTTTCAAAGTGACATTTAAAAAATATAAATAGTAACTATTTGTCTCACTAGATGGTGTTATACTCTTCGAAGCTTAGTAAAACTATCACATTGACATTTTTATCAACGCCATCTATCGAGCCAACAGTTTTTTGTCTTTGTGAAAAGCCCTCATTGATTGGGAAACATCTTCGATCATCTGAGAAACATTCATATTTGTGGCAAGCTCTTAAGCGGAACTGCGAAACAAATGCTCTCACCAAGGATAGTGACGGGCACTGTGAACCGTGAAGCTGCATTCAATTATTACTTTCAAGGTAATTCAATTAGATGGCACGTATTACATATTCATTAGCCATGTTAATTAGATACCGGCGTGCCCGCTCGCACCCTTATGCATAATATAATATCCAGCTAAATAAATTATAAAGCCCAGCTAAAATTATTTCGACAATACGACTTGTGATTTCGACTGTACTATTTTTCAGACAAATGAAATTATTAACTTGAATGAGTGATTCGTTGTGAAAAAGGTCAAATTAGGAGAATAAATTGAGGAAAACGCCGGAAACAAACTAAATTACGATTTGTCTTTTTGTTGAATGTAAACAACTAAATAGCTTTTTATTTTTACTCTTTGCACATTTTAAAGGCGCAGAAATAAAATATAGGGCAGCCATGTATCAGATCGAGTATTTGTGGATACTCTTTCTTTAACTAATAAGTAACTTTTTGAGAAGAGGTGTGTTTTATGATTCGATTTCTAGAAAAATCGGAAAATAATAGAAATATTTAATACCCTGAAGAAAAAATTCAATATGTAGAGAACATTATTATGTCATATGACAGTTTTAAATGGCTGTTTTTATTTCGTATCTCTCTCTTGTGAGAACAAGCATAGTAGAATCAAATAACAATTTAGCTCGCAACATATGGTTTAGCAAACAGACAAAGAAATAAAACTTAGATTTCTCTTATCTAATAAAAATAGTCAACATTTTCTAAACAAAGCAACGTCACTGATAACATAAGTATGTAGGAGGTTTAAGGCTGACTGGAATAAATTCCATCTCAGTAGTGGCTGAAGTCCAAGTCCCACTCAGGGCGATTACACGGAGCCTTAATCTGCCAGGGACCATTACACTAGTGCTCTAGTGCATTTTCAATCCCGCCTTTAAACTACATTTGAAATACATTCGCCATTAAGTTGTACTGTACATTTACGGTTCTGTTTTGAAAATGAATTGATTTTGAGGCGCCGTAAAAAACTTCCCATAAAAAATGTTAATTAAGTTAAAATGCTGAACTATTAACTTAGAAACGTTTGAAAAAAATTTTTTTTTTGCTTTCTTTATTATTGTAAAACTGCCTCAATACGTTCTGATCGATCAGATGATTTCTAAAGTACCAACAACGTCCAGTTCAAGGGAATTTAAAAATAAAAAGCCTTAAAAAACTTTCTTTAACTTACAGTAAGCCGCGTGGCGGCGTGTTTTAAACACCTATGTTTAGTTTAAACGCGTTTTATACAGTCAGTGGCACGAATCATGAAATCGGGTGGGGATTGCGCGGAACGCGTATTTTTTTTGGTATGCGTTGCGGTGAGGGGCGCGGGCGGCGGGAGAGGGGCGCGCGCTATTGGTCGCTTACAAGAGCACATGCGCGAACTTATCCCCACTCCGTCGAAAAATATTCATGATTCGTGCCACTGACTGTACCTTTGTTCTAATGTAATAAAATGCGACGCGAAAGTTTTTTCTTGATATTCCTTCTCTATTGACACCCCTGTTAATAAATTGCAAAGACAAATAGTTTTTAACACATTCGTACAAAGTAACAGAGGTGAAGCCCACACGAGGTGACAGCAGTCCATCCCCGCGGCAGGTATACGGAACTCAATTAGCAACAATTACTGCGACGACGACGCGACGCGAACCCAAAACTTTACTCGACTATTTCGTAATTAATTTTGTTCACAACGACCTCGCTCCAACTTGTCGCGGCTTGACTTTACACCGTCGCGCTCTGTTCCTTTTCAATATTTATACAGTCCCGAACATCGCAGCGCCATCATCGACCTATTTTCCAAACGGCAATGTCTAAGAATTATATCAAATGAAGCAATAAAGGAAAGTTTGGAACGTTTTCACGCCCGCCACTACGTAGTGGTCCATAACGACCATATAAGGCCGATTGCTTTCTTAAACTTATCCCATTTGTACCCCCAGTGTGAAGGAATTGGAACTTCTTTATTGTGCCAAAGTTGCGAACGGGAGCGGCTATTTCCATTTCTATCGAGTCGGTGGGCCTGGAACCTATAATTTATCGTAACTATAGTGACGCTACAATTCCATACACGAATTGTTGTGAAACTCAGTGATGAATGGAACCACAATCGTTCCATGTTGTGCTTGGGATATGTGCTGCCAAACTCATGGTTACGTTTATTTATAATCACCTCGTCTCTAGGCAGTTCTGCATTAACAATAAGAATTCTTGTGGGTATCATGCATCTATTTTTATACTAATAGGGTGGAAATTATTTCGCTGATCTTTAATAGTTATTTATGCAACTGTGCTATAATGAGGGGTATTAAAATGGGAAACAAACTATAAGTATTTTAATACATATTGATTAAAAACACCCGTGATATCCTCTATGAAGGTTTTGACTTTGACTTTGTCCTTGACTTTGTCTTTCCTCCCCCTCCTCGTCATTATATCTTCCGTTAACAGTGTTATAATTTTGTACTGAATTTCATAATGCAACGATTCGCGCGTGGGCACGCGGCTAGGGTTGCCAGATGGTCGGGATTCGCCTGGATTCTCTCGGAATTTCAAGTGATCTCCCGACTCCCGAAAAATCAAAAAACTCTCGGAAAAACAGCTGCTCCTAAAGTTCTCTAGAAAACAATAATTTTCGCGTGTGAAACCACAGATTACAAGGTTAGTGGATAAAACTGACTAAAAATCACGCTGCGCGGCCGTTTTCTTACTAGGTAGGTAAATACAGGCATATTAAGTTTCATGTTTATTTTAAATATTTATTTCTCCCGACAACAACCGCTAAATCCCGACATTATCAAATTTTCTCCAGATATTTTGGACTTCCGATCTGGCAACCCTACACACGGCGCAGCAGGACCTCCCCTCGCTCGGGATATTGTAATGTTGGCAGTAAGCTAACTGTTTCAGAACCCTTTACAGAGGAAGCAAGCATGGGTGTTGAAAGCATGGGTGTAGATAATAGTTATTTATACAACTGCACTATAATGAGGGGTATTGAAACACGAATGTGGCGAGTGTGATAATAGTATCACATGAGTGTTTTAATACCTAATTATGTACAGTTGCATACAAGACTTTATCTACACCCATTTTTTTTTTATTTGGGAAACAAACAATATTTTAATACATATGGATTAAAGACACCAATGATATTTATCTACACCCATGATATGTATCCTCTATAAAGGTTTTGACTTTGACTTTGTCTTTGACTTTGACTTTCCTCCCCCTCCTCGTCATTATGTCTTCCGCGAGAGTGTTATAATGGAGTACTGAATTTCATAATGCAACGCTTCGCGCGTGGGTACGCGGCGCAGCAGGACCTCCCCTCGCTCGGGATATTGTAATAATGGCAGTAAGCTAACTGTTTCAGAACCCTTTACAGAAGATTTAAAAGCATGGGTGTAGATAAAATATCTTATGTGTCATTACTCGTAATTCGTAATTCACAAAAACCACACCCGAAACTAACAACAAACCACCCTGGTTTTAATATAGGCACACATTTGCGTACCTGTTTCGTCCTCCACTATTAAGTAAGACCGTAATTACAAGGGTCCCATTTGAATTACAGACAGTCTTGCCCTGCATATTGCTTAAAACAACGCGTGAATCGTCCTCTCGGTGTAAAGTTCCATATTAACATAGTAAGGAGCCCATTTCCATTATCATCCCCAATTTTGTGCTCGGGAGGCACTTAAGCACTTAATGGATCTCGGCTCCCTGTAATTTACAGGGACGTTGGATTGAATAAAATCGTAAATCTTAACACCGGCTAAGGTGTTATTACACAAAATGATTCGCGGTCCCGCCTGAATGTGCAGGATCATCGCTCTACTAAGTAAATTAGGTTGGCGCTCCATATTATCCCAATTAGTGAAATGCCAGGATCGTACGGGTATTATTCGATACCCACTAAGCCGCTTTTAACTTAATTGCCTTTCGGTATTTCGTGTTTGGTCTTAGAATAGGTTAGGTTTTTGTTATTCTTTCGGCCGAGATGTGAACCGAGATGTTTTATTAATGATGAGACAGTCAAGTACCTAGTTAGTAAAAGAAAATATAACTAGGTCACCTTAAATTTAAATAATGAATTTATTTTCTTAGTCTGGCTACGTCGTTTAGTAAAGTAAAGCAAAACTTAATAACATTCTGACACTAAATGAGGTCAGCTAAAATGAAAGATTCATTGTTCTGATAGAGCTAAAATATAACTGCAAATGGAAAATCGTGATAGCACAGTCATAGTAAAAATAAAACAGACGACTGTTCTAAATACGGGATCGGAAACAGACGATGCAGCCAGAATGCAGCAATCCACAAATAAACAAATCAATATTCAGTCTCTTAGTACTCTCGAAACGGAAAAGCAAGAATAAGTAATATTTGAACAAACGTTTGTTTTTCAAACAAAATAAAACAGCTCGACCGTGTCTTCCATAAATGAAGATAAAAGATAATTGTTTTTAATTGGCTTTTGAAGATCAATTACAAAGAATAAACAACAATCAGTGCTCATTAGCCATCGGGAATCGGGCGTTTCAGGGCCCATTATATCTATAGACATTGAGCGCCCCAGACACGTGCCGTGGGAGACAAGAAAATGTAGACAGTAGGTAGACATACGGGCCATAATGCTTATTGTGTGTGCCGTGTCTGCCACGTTACGTGCTGGACTTACACGCGCTTGGTAAATGCAAATGTAGACAGTAGGTAGACATACGGGCCATAATGCTTATTGTGTGTGCCGTGTCTGCCACGTTACGTGCTGGACTTACACGCGCTTGGTAAATGCAAATGTAGACAGTAGGTAGACATACGGGCCATAATGCTTATTGTGTGTGCCGTGTCTGCCACGTTACGTGCTGGACTTACACGCGCTTGGTAAATGAAAATGTAGACAGTAGGTAGACATACGGGCCATAATGCTTATTGTGTGTGCCGTGTCTGCCACGTTACGTGCTGGACTTACACGCGCTTGGTAAATGCAAATGTAGACAGTAGGTAGACATACGGGCCATAATGCTTATTGTGTGTGCCGTGTCTGCCACGTTACGTGCTGGACTTACACGCGCTTGGTAAATGCAAATGTAGACAGTAGGTAGACATACGGGCCATAATGCTTATTGTGTGTGCCGTGTCTGCCACGTTACGTGCTGGACTTACACGCGCTTGGTAAATGCAAATGAAGCTTGAAAGATTCAGTGTTCTTTGAATAGAAGTTTATCCTACAAGGTAGGCAAATTTTCGCTCAAATCGGAGCCGCCTAATCATGGTAGTGCACACCGTAAATATGAGAAGAAGCAACAGCATTAGCAACGCAATCCTAGTACCTAGAAAATCCTAGTTATGTCTGAGTAAAAGCAATAACCGAAAAATACGGAGGCTGATCAAGATGAATAATATATAATTTAAAACAAACCGAACTACTTTATTAAAAATCGCATAAATTACCATACCAATTCATACAATGCGTAATAATTAAATTCATGATCTTCTTTTTGTTTAAGATGCTGTGTTATTTAAGAAAAAATAATCCTAACGAGTGACTCTTTCGATCAGTATCGTAAAAATAAAAAAGTTTTTTTTCGTATTTGGTGCAGTTCGCTTATTTTCATAAAAAACTGCCTTCAAAAAACCTAAAAACAAAAACAGCTTAAAAATTAAATACCTCTAAAAAGCAAGAAATAATATTCGAATCATTCGTTACACATATCAATATTAATAAAACACGTCTATTGAAGTCGGGTGGGGCTGGAGGACAACTTCATTTTTTTCTAAAAGCCCCACCCGACTTCATTAGACGTGTTTTATTAATATTGATATGTGTAACGAATGATTCGAATGTTATTTCTTGCTTTTTAGAGGTATTTAATTTTTAAGCTGTTTTTGTTTTCAGGTTTTTTGAAGGCGGTTTTTCTTTTTTTTTTAAAAGCTCTTTTATTTTCAACTTTTTAGTGGTAGGTATGTAAGCGCGGCGTGTAAATATTTTTTAACTTTATATTATAATATTTTCAATGGTAAAATGCCCAGAACTCAATTTCCAAATTTACGCTGTTTGTTTTTGAGGAGTTCCGTTGTGTCTTCGTAGTCCAAGTCTAGTCCAGAACGTTGCATCGCAAACCATGATTTGGTTTGTTTTGGATTGCCATAAACTTACCAAAACCTAAATCACTTTACATATACTATTTGACTTTGAGGAGTTCCCTTGTGTATCTTCGAAGTTCGAAGTCCAATAACGATGAAATTAAATTGTGACCGCTCTTGAAGTATACCCTTTCAAATAAAAAAAGAATCATCTAAATCCGTTCATAAACAAAGATGTTATGTCCGAAATTCCATAAAAACTCGTGCGATGGCGAGCTAAATAATTGATATTTTTCAGGATTATGAAAAAATTACTAGCCAGATCTCTGTAAAAATTTTATGGGACCACACACAAACTATGTTCTTTGAGATAAAAAAAGAATTGTACAAATCGGGTAACAACTGACGAAGCTATGTTAAAACATACATAAAAAAAAACCGTCGACTTGAGAACCTCCTCCTTTTTTTGAAGTCGGTTAATAAAATGAAGTATTCTTTCAGTAAAATTTCCTACCTTCAATATTTAAGGTACTTTCCCTCCGTGTGGCAAAGTTTTGGGACACCCTGTATAGTCTGTATAGTTCGTTCTACTAGTAGGACTAAACGGAGAAAAATTACCGTTTATTTCTGCTGGTAGGAATAAACGGATATTTTTCTCCGTTTAGCCCTACTAACTAAGTAGAAATAAATAGAGGGATAATCCTTGCTTTGCTACCCTTGATTACGAACAATAGTGCATCTCCGTCTAAATTACATTTGCAATATAAACTTCGTACATTCAATAAATAAACAACCTAATTGTAATCAAAGTGAATAGATTTTACTATGTCCTCCTCCGAATCTATTATTATAAATACGGAACACTATTATATATCTTAAGAAGTTAGTTTCGAAGCATTATAACTCCAATAATAATTAAACAATGCGGACGGGACACGCGGAAGTTCCCATACTTGTGTACACGTAGGGTTACCGAATCAAATAGGTACCTAATTAATTAGATTTTCTAACATTTTTATCAAAAAAATCAACCAATGTCAGGATAATTCACTTTGCCGAACTTCGGTATGAATGTTAAGTACTAAATATTTTTTTTATTTGTACTTCTTACAAACCCTACGATTCCTGAATAACTGTATTTCCCTGTTTTTTTCTGACTATGGCTGAAATTTTTGAAATTTCAGTGAAATTTCTATCGTCTGATAACCCTAGGTAGGGTAACTCGTCGGGACGGGGTTATATACTGCCCCGGATGCGACCGGTAATGAATTTTCCCTATTATTGCGCACTTTCGCATAAAGTACTTCCCACATCCTATTAATACTGTGTTGCTATTTATTTAGCTATTTACGTGGAGGTACACTATATTTATTGCAAAGGTTTAAGCGAGTTACGAGTTTTATTCATCATCATCATATCAGCCGCACGACACCCACTGCTGGGTCTAGGCCTCCCCCAAGGATTTCCACGACGATCGGTCCTGCGCTTCCCACATCCAGTGGCTTCCGGCGGGCTCAATGCGGATTGGTGGGTGTTAAAGTCTGCAAATGCACCCGGGACCAACGGCTTAACGTGCCTTCCGAAGCATGGAGGAGCTCGAGATAATGCATTTTTGGTCACCCATCCCATGACCGACCCTTGCGAAACTTGCTTAACTTCCGCAATTGCTGGGCCAGGCGCTAAACCATTGCGCCTTTGAGCTCCTCATCTCCTTAAAGCTTTCTAAATAAAATGGAAAAACATGAAAATACAAACAAAAACATAGGTAGAGCCTTTTTAGTCAGTTAAAACATTAAACAATTCTCAATAATAGCGTCCTAAGTCTGTGAATTCTCGTCGCAGAAAAATGAGGCAATTACCAGGAACGAACCTCAGGGGTCCCAGAAATAAAGTGCACCGTCTAATTACCGACAGCCGCGCTTTGACATATGATCCAGAATAATTAACTTTTCAGGCGAAATAAGACCCTTATCAAATACCAACGGTAATAGAGTCATAATTTCACAGAACAATCTTGTTCTTAAGTTATTTGTAATTTTTATTTTTATTATGATTACAAATTGTTAATTGTGTTAAGCTAGGGTTTCCTAGGATGACGGTACTGTCATATTACGGCCGTAATATAGCGGTGTTGAATGTTGTCTATGTAAGCAATATGGCGACACCGTAACGTCAGAAACCGCACCGTATTGTTTACATAGACAATGTTCTACGCCGCTAAATGACGGCCGTAATATGACGGCACCGACATCCTAGGAAACCCTAGCTTAAGTATCTTACGGTTTCTTCCAAGGTCCAATCAATGGTATGAGAAGACGGTATTTTCTCGGAACCAGCAATGTCCTTTTCACACAGTCAGTAGTATATAGTTCTGAAACTACGTACCTAATACATTACATACCTACATACCCACATAATATGTGGGGTCTTACGAGGTATATACCTCGTAAGAAATAAAATTGTACATACATACATAGTCGTCCAGTCACATTTAAATATAAACGTCTATCATACAAAGTTCTGAAACATAGTTACGTATCTAAAATTAAAATTGTTAAATATTTGTATAGTGGCCAACCCGCGGCCCGCCGTCTGTTACCTTGTGGCCCGCGCAGCCAAGTTTTTAAAGTAAAAAAAAATAATACTTAAATTATCTAAGAAGCTCTAAGAATTTCTAATTGGAAAAATTAGTATCCGATTTTGACTGTGCGCACTTATCTGGTGCGCACTATACATACAATTTGGTAGTGCGGCCCGGGGTAAAATTCTATACTTCCGAATTTTGGCCCAAGTGTCGAAAAGGTTGGCCACGCTTGCTTTAAAGTCTTTATCTGAATTATATTACATATTATATCACACACCACGATCGTAACACGATTCAGTTCAATGATTATCCGTTCCCAGATCCTTCTTTTTCGCTACATCCAACAATCCAAATAACATTTGAAGCCGCACGACGACAAACTGAAAGCCGTTTAGACTATGAACGAATAGATAAAAGGCTATGTAGTTTCTCGGATCGCGCAATTCGGAATACATATCACAGGGCCTTAGGGAAATTCAAACTGTAATACAACGCGCCCAATAAAATAGTTCCACGTGTTTCTATGTAAATCCTATAACTCAGTGTGACGGCAGTCCCTCGAGATTGCCAATGTTCAAACTGTGTACAACCGACAACGATTATGTAATTAAGTCACATGTCATATCAACAGGAACTATACATAATATTCTGTGAAGATGTTTTACTGAAACTACTGAAGTGTTAAAGTCCGATAGCGAACGTTTGTTAATAACATCAATTCGAGTTGTATTTTTATTAGTATGAAATTGATTTATTTTTTATATCGGGTCATTTTGAACTTACCATCCAAATTTTAAGGATGTGTCCAGTCCATGAAACTAAACAACTTTCTCATAGAAACACGAGTCAAATTTCGCCACAAAATTTTGGTCATCCCATACTAAATTGATCACGTGATCTCGTTGATTTGTATGGAAAGTCGATTTTTATTTTACATATTTGACCATGTGTGTTTCTTAGAGAAAGTTGATTAGTTTTATGGACTGAACACATCCTCAAAATTTGGATGGTGAATACAAAATGACCTTGTATAAAGTGTTGTTATTTGTTACAAAATTTCAATTCCGAGTGAAACAATATTTGTGTAAATATGTCTGATTTGATACAGCTAAAATCTCTAACATTAACAAAAAATATTTGAGTACGCTGCCTGGGAATTTGTCAGAAAAATATATGCAATAACCAAAAAAATGTATGAAGGTACAGTATTATTAAGATTCATAGATGACTGGCCGAGCTCAGAGTACGAAAAATTGTGTATCATAAATTTAAGCTTTTGTCAGAGTAACAGAATTTTGCGGGACTCCCCCGGGGTACCCGTGACAAACGTATGAATAAACGGTTTGTGACAGCAGTCCCATGATCATGTGAACAAACGTTTTTAAAAATAAGAGTTAATTTATTGCCTCGCTGTTTGTTAAGTTTATGTAGGAGTTAAAACACGAAATAATCTTGAATATTTTTTTTCCCACTTATATGCTCTGAAATATTAGCATTACATTTGAAAAAAGAATACTGGAGACGTTAGTATACCGGGTGTCCCAAAACTTTGCCACACGGAGGGAAAGTACCTTAAATATTAAAGATAGGAAATTTTACTGAAAGAAGACTTTATTTTGATTTTTAAAATAAATGGAACTGTATTCAAAGATTTTCGAAAAATCGCATGCCCTAACCAGAAATCGAACCTACCAAAAAAACAAAAAAAACAATCTTTTATTTTTAGGATACCGATCGAAAGGGTTACTTCATCATCATTAGGATTATTTTTTGTTAAGTAACATAGCATCTTAAACAAAAGGAAGACCATGAAATTTTACATTTAAATTTTGATGATTACGTATTGTATCAATGTATAGGAAATAATGCGATGTTTAAAAAAATCTTTGAATGCAGTTCGCATTAATTTTTAAAATAAAATGAAGTCTTCATTCAATAAAAAATTCTATCATCAATATTTAAGGTACTTTCCCTCCATGTGGCAAAGTTTTGGGACACCCTGTATATTCTGTGCTGGAGGTTCCACATTTACTGGCAGTCTGGTGAATAGTGTAGAAAATTTATTTCAAATTCGCGCCACGAACCAATTAAAAATTACATTTACTAAGATTTTTTTATTTCCTCGCATTTCTTGAGAAAAGCACCATGCAAGCCTTGTACGGGAAGCTATTTAAATTGCCTCGAAATCCTCGACAATGTAAATGCTAACTTCCCGTTCTCGGCTGTAATGTTCTAATGGAACGAAAAATCAAATCCTAGTACGGTTGAATGCCTTCACTACACATTACACTCGTGTAGATAAGTAATATGACCTATTTCAATTAAACGTACGATAACGAAGTGGTGACGGTGGTTCGAGGTAGCTACCATACACGACTCCATTAGGCCCCCGCTTCACCTCGCTGCCTTTTCTCAACCCCTCTGTCTGGCTAAACAGCAGGAGGCTAATTGGATTTCCAGATGTCTCACTTCTTGGAATAAAGTCTGTGACATCTATTGTTTGTGTATAATCAATGAACTCTGGTAGCCTTGCAATAAACGTAATGTTTTTACAAGACTTTTTCCACTGAATTCAGAATGTGGTTTTGTAAATAAGAACCTACGCGTGTTCTTATACGCGGAGTAGTCCGTACTCCGAAAACTCAAAACTGAAATAACGTCACGTACGTTTGCCGAGCTTATCAAAAAAAGGTTGACGTCTAATCATGTGTGTCAAATGTCGTCTACAGGACGTCGACAGGAGTTGACTACAATAACAAAAAATATTATTAAATTATATTAAATTACTAAAAAGATCGACGAAAACTGAACAACATTTTTAACGATCGCAAAGTTTATATTACGTAAAAAATATATCTCTAGCAAAAACTCCTCTAATGAAGCTTTCAGCATTATGGGTTATGCTCAAACAAGAGTTTAAAAAAATAATCAAAAATAAACTAAAACTATAATGATAAATAAGTAACTACCTTTCGGTCGTGTTTTGTCTTTCTTAGCATCTGGCTGAATAAACGGCACATACAACGAACGAATAAGGAGATTATTATTAGAATTCGCTCTACCGTCGAAGATAAAAAGCTTAAGTTACCGCTCATTTCGCATTCCGTATTACTGTGCTGGAGAGGAGCCAGAATAATTATAAACTGGTGGTAGGGGTAACTGCGTACAACGCAACGAACTAAAACCTATGGAAGTGTAATGAGGATCAGTAACAGGTTTGAATCCTATAGTTTTATTGGAATAATATAAAAACATATTCATATCTATGAAACTTAGTGAATGATTTTTGAAATCCGTTTAAAAATGGTTGAGTTAAAAGGGTTTTGAAAGAAATGCCAAGCTCAATGCAATATGTGCTTTTTTACGTACGACATAAGGTTCGCGTACGTCTCGATGACGTCATAAGGACCCCCCAAAATAACATTGTTTTAGTACGTTTTAGCTCGTATATCTTCTCATGTTTAAGAGATATCGTAAAAATTTCTTCACAGTTAATCATGTGGTAGCATAAGCTTTCTGATAAGCCACTAAACAAAAATCGTTACTGATCCTCATTGCAAACAAATATGTCACGGGGCAAAACAAAATAAGTCACACAGCATAGTCGGGCCAGCCACGCGCCCGGTGACAAATGTAGCGAGCGTCCTTTATTTTTTATTTTATTTTACTTTATTAAGAAAACCAACAGCGTATTAACAAAATTACTTAACATTAGGTACATGTTAGTTAGTATAGGCAATAATAGGTTCCCTTAAATTAACAGTAATAATTTATGTCGTTGGTAAGTAATATAATATAACAGTATTGTTACCAGAAAATTAAACCCTTAAACAAAATTTAAATCAAACAGTTATAGTACAACATATTGTATTTGCCCTTTGTCTATTTTGCAAACATTATTACATAAAGAAAAAAGAAAATAGTTATTTGTTATCAAGTGACCAAAATCAATTTGTGCTGCGAGTGCCGACTTTAAATCACGAACTAGCGAAGTAGTCTAGAATTGAATCACGAGCGCAGCGAGTGATTCTAATATAGACTACTGAGCACAGTGACCTCTACCAGCGACGCATTGGACGCATTCATGTAATTTATCACAAAAATGGCTCGATCAAACCTATGCTGAAAAATTTTATTCATAGAGTAAAGTCAGTAAAGTAGATTAATTCTCGTCGTTTTAATTACATTACGTTGTGTTTTACTTTTATTCATTAATATCCCATCTTATTTATTTATTTATAATTATAAAACATATATTTTGTTAATAAATTTCATTATTTTTTCTTATTTCATATTTGTTTCATACATGCGACCTCATTACGTCCATACTCTTTCTTTTTTAACAATCCTTATTTAAAACTCCTTGGTATGTCCGTGCATTTTATTTTTTTACTTTTTAATCCATGTATGACACCATAAAGCACTCTATCTATCCTTTTCTCACATATCAGTTTTACATGTGTCATCCTTGTCACTTTATTTCTTTTTTCTTTATTATTTTAAAAGTTGGTGTTAGAAATTAAAAAAGCACTTTGCCTCACGCTCGCAGCAAAAATCGATTTTGCTGCGAGTTTTTACGCGCCAAAAGCGCCCTTTTCGTGCTGGAGAGGTGAAAACTAAATTATTAAATTTCTTGAAGTACCTTTTCAACATCTTTTTTAAATGTGCGTTTAGTATTTGAAAAAAGATCGATGCTACGAAAATGTGCGTTATACGTACGGATAAGTCGTAAGATAACCGAATTTCGAAAATAGTTAGTGTGGCATTGTGGGACTTGTAAAAGTGAAGTATTGCGCGTACGACGTTTAGGAGTACGAAATAATATTTTAGATACAAGGAGCGGACAGTCAACTCTACTGTTTATAATATCGTGAAGCAGACCCATATACAATACTATACGCCTCTGCTCCAAAGATAGTAGACCGTGCTCCTTGCAACTATCATGATAATTATCAATTGCTTTGCGACAGCGAAAGTTAAGGTGCTTAACAAAAACTTTTTGAATTCGCTCCAAACGGCTTATGTATGTTGCGTATTGGGGTGACCATATGGGGCTACAGTACTCTAGTATACTTCTCACATAAGCAAAATAAACGAGCTTAATTACTAAAACATTAGTGAATGGCCTACACACTCGAAGAACAAAACCCAAATTCCTATATGCCTTATTAATTGTATTTTCAACGTGATCTGAAAGTAAAATTTTTTGATCGAAATACACACCTAAGTCCCTCAAACTTTGTTTCCTGTTTACTCGGTCTCCGTTGAAATGATAATCATGAAGAATGGGTTTTGACTTCCGCGTAAAAGTGATGCATTCGCATTTACTAGCGTTAACCGTTATATTATTTTTATTATAATATTCAAATAGGTTGTCCAAATCTCCTTGTAAGCGCAAACAGTCCTGAACAGAGCTTATTTTACAAAAAATCTTTTTATCATCCGCATGCATGATATATTGAGAATGCTTAAGGGATGAGCCGATATCAAACAGGTAGGCATTATAAAACAGTGGACCCAAATGGGACCCCTGTGGAACCCCTGAAGGTATAGTAATGTAGTCCGATCGATAACCACCCATGACTACCGCCTGAGAACGATTAGTGAGGTATGATTCAATCCATCGGAGTAAATCCCCATGGATACCAAGCACTTGTAACTTGTTTAGCAGGATCACGTGATCCACACGATCAAAGGCTTTCTCAAAATCGGTGTAAACCACGTCAACCTGCCCCCCCCCCCCCCCCTTTCCATATTTTCCAAAATAAAACTCGAGAAGCATGCCAAATTAGTAGTGGTGGAACGCCCTTTTAGAAAACCGTGTTGGTGTTCGGGAATGGAGTTAGATAGTGTATAGAGTATATTTCGTCGTATACAATTCTTTCTAGTAATTTAGCAGCAGTACTTAGAATAGAGATACCTCTGTAGTTTCTAACGTCTGTACGCGACCCTTTCTTATGTACAGGCACTACGTGAGCTGATTTCCATTTGTGTGGGAAGATACCCTCGCGCAAGGAGCGATTAAACACTATAGTTAATGGAAGGGCCAATGATATAGCGCATTTAGACCAAAATATAGCTCCTTTACAATAATTGCAGTTTGTATTTTACAGAAAAGAGATAGTTTATTAGAAATGACTTCCTGTGTAGTCAAATGGTGTAAAAGACGCAAGAAGGCAAAAAGATGCAGAGATTACGTATAAATATTTTTTAAAGCATAGAAAATATATGAGTACAGTCAGTGGCACGAATCATGAAATCGGGTGGGGATTGCGCGGAACGCGTATTTTGGGTATGCGTTGCGGTGAGGGGCGCGGGCGGCGGGAGAGGGGCGCGCGCTATTGGTCGCTCACAAGAGCACATGCGCGAACTTATCCCCACTCCGTCGAAAAAATTTCATGTTTCGTGCCACTGACTGTAATACAGTTATACAGATTATGGTCGTTATTATGCAACTAGTGTTCAGTCGCTTTGTACTGCATAACCTAATGCCAGCATTTTTAGCCCCACACACTTGGATGTCATTTTTGTGTGATGCTAAATTTTTGAGCGGAATGCTTGTTCCATAAATTTTAGTTCGCTGGTACAACGCCAGTGTAGTAGTTAATTGAAATTTTAAATAAGAGCATATTAACGTTGTACTTTATTATTGCAGGATCATTAGTAACGTACTGCAGTGGTATGTGTATAATAACTAGGTAGCTTGGCTTGGAATTATTCATAAAATATAATGTGAAATTGCTAGTATCTACCTTAAGGCTTGCAATGTAAGGATAATTTTAATAAAATCGGAAGTTCATTGAAAACTTTGATTAGCGAGGACTTAACTCTTTATTTATCCCTTCAGAATGAAAAAGAAGTTACGATGACGTATAAATCTCAATGCCAAATTATGTATATTATTTAAAATTAAACCATTAATGTATCGTGAACGCAAATATTTCTGTGATCGGTAAGATTCAGTATCGATAGCAGGTTATGTCTAGTGATCTATGGATCCCTTTGGCAGGGTGATCCTTATAGACCCTTAGACCATTTGAAGGAAGCTATCAAAATTAAAATGTCGATTTACTACAACTTGAAGCAAATCAAGATCGATTATTAACCTTTTGTGGTTTTTTGAGCATTCTCGCTTTCATGTATGTTATTCTAAAGAACATACAGCAAATTCTATAGAACTTTTGACCAAACCTATGAACGATATCATTCATGTTTACAGCTCGGTCATAAAATCCTTGACATATCCAGTATTTCCCTTCCATTCAAAGCAAAGGGGGTCACGAAGCCTTCACATAGAAAACTACTTCCTTATAATTCTCCATCGGATAGACATTACTCTGAAGGGACCGATCGACTCTTTGTGATCGACAAAGTTACCGGAACCGTTTTCCTTCACATTTTTGTATTTCGAACCGAAAAATAATAATATTTGCCCGAAACGATCATTAGGCGAGTCTCCTTTGGGATAACTGATGCTTTTATTTATGTAAACTGATATGTTCTGTTTTTATGTGCACATCTAAATAATACATGCTCCATTTTTTTAGCTTAAGCACCGTAATGAAAACACTTTTAAGGATAATAGCCCTCTCTATCAGATTGACCTTTTCGCTGAAAAACGTTTCACGTTGGATGACATGAAAGCGAAGTACCTAGATAGCCGAAAGACAATTCAGCTACATGACAATGACAAAGCAGAGTATCCAGTCAGCAGAGAGTCAACTCAGCGTGGTGTGTGGGAGTCAACACACACACCACGCACGATCCTATCGGGACTTTAGGACCATAGGACTTTTGGCCTTCCGAGGCCAATAGAAAGTCCAGTTTTTCGACAGATTTCGACGACTGCTTGCCCTTTATGGTGCAATAACATTTTTAAAGTAATTTGACTATGGTGGTCTGAGAGGTATCAGTTAATTTTGGAAAATTCCCAAACTATTTTGGGCAAGAGACCCGCTCTTGCCCAAAATAGTTTGGGAATCCGTGGTTTAAAGAATCGTTCTTATAGAACGCGATTACGTGATCATCACAAGTTCGCGCGAATTTTAGTCTTACGAATCCGCAATCAATCATACAATGTCGAATACGATAATCGCGTCGCGTCGTCGGTACGCTATGGTCGCGTCGTTAATTCACGCGATGATCGTTCGCGTGTGTTTTGACACACATTTTTTGTCATCGCGCGAACACGCGATGATCGCATCGCTTACTCGCGCGATGATCGTGTAGTCACGTTCTATTAGGAAGATCACTAACACGTCAAAGGCCTGGTAGAGGCAACAGGTGTGAGATGTGTAGAAGTATGGATGCTTCCATTCTTGTTTATGTAATCAAATAGCTAGATTCTGCGACATATCCATTGTTATAACCTCTACGTTACTAATTGGTGCAGTTGTCAGGTTTTGAATGCTTTGTCGAACGTGTTTATTGGAGTTCTAAACGCACAGCAATACAAAATATGCATGGTATGCAATAAAATACTGAGGAGCTCGGTGGCGCAGTGGTTTAGCGCCTGGCCACAGTACATATATTAGTTTTTTCAAACAGTAGAGGAGCTAACGTCACTTAGGCCCTTTTGTCATTGCACTCCGTCGGATCACTAGGGTTGGCATTTTCCGGCCGTCTACGCGCGAACGCTATGGAAACAACTGCGACGCGATGTCACAACCCTGACCAAAGTACTGCGAACTTTGCTTAGAGCTCTTATAGTGACGTCAGCCGTCAAATTCGAACGTTTCCATGGAGCTCTCATACTGTTTGAAAAAACTTATATATGTACTGTGGCCTGGCCCAGCGATTGCGGAAGTTAAGCAACGTTCGCAAAGGTCGGTCATGGGATGGGTGACCAAAAATTTATTATCTCGAGCTCCTCCGTGCTTCGGAAGGCACGTTAAGCCGTTGGTCCCGGCTGCATTTGCAGTCGTTAACACCCACCAATCCGTATTGGGCCCGCGTGGTGGGTTATGGCCCGTCCTACTTATCCACCCATAAGGAAGGCCTGTGCCCCAGCAGTGGGGACATTAAAAATGGCTGATGGAGAGAAAATACTGAATACTGAAATAATTCAGCAGAAGGCACAATAGTATTTTATATCCATTGTCACTGCAGCAGAAATGAATTTTCAGACAATGATAAATATTCACGTGACGAATGTAGTGTCAAGATTTTAATAACAGAGCAGCTGAAATCCACTTTAGGAAACACACTAGGTACGACGAATTTCCATTCTTTGCATAATTACACTTTTTGCTTTGTTCCAGCCAGTGGCAGTGGCAAACTTTGACGTAGGGTTGTGCCACGCAGCTTGAATTTTAAGAGGCAATTTTTTTACGGCGTTTTTGAACGAGTTTTTCACATATTTCAGGACTCCAGGGATAATTTTTAATTGTTTGAAAGCTGAGCTTTGATTAAAAAGTTCGAGTTATAAATCCAGGTGAGAAGATGAATCTTCCTAAGCTGTGTTTAGAATAAAATACAAAGGTCTTTCAATGTAAGTATTATACATAAATATTGCAAATGTGGATATTCAACCTGTTTTTTTATATCCCATAATTCTAGGGTAACCATGAAATAGAATCGAATAGCGAAATATTTTTCAATGTTTTTTGAATGTTTTTTGAATACTTTGTCGAACGTGTTTATTGCAGTTCTAAACGCACAGCAATACAAAATATGGTATGCAATAAAATACTGAGGAGCTCGGTGGCGCAGTGGTTTAGCGCCTGGCCTAGCGGAAGACTGGATCATTGCGGAAGTTAAGCAACGTTCGCAAAGGTCGGTCATAGGATGGGTGACCAAAAATTTATTATCTCGAGCTCCTCCGTGCTTCGGAAGGCACGTTAAGCCGTTGGTCCCGGCTGCATTTGCAGTCGTTAACACCCACCAATCCGTATTGGGCCCGCGTGGTGGGTTATGGCCCGTCCTACTTATCCACCCATAAGGAAGGCCTGTGCCCCAGCAATGGGGACATTAAAAATGGCTGATGGAGAGAAAATACTGAATACTGAAATAATTCAGCAGAAGACACAATAGTATTTTAAATCCATTGTCACTGCAGCAGAAATGAATTTTCAGACAATGCAAAATATTCACGTGACGAATGTAGTGTCAAGATTTTAATATCATAGCAGCTGAAATCCACTTTAGGAAACACACTAGGTACGACGAATGTCCATTCTTTGCATAATTACACTTTTTGCTTTGTTCCAGCCAGTGGCAGTGGCAAACTTTGACGTAGGGTTGTGCCACGCAGCTTGAATTTTAAGAGGCAATTTTTTTACGGCGTTTTTGAAGTTTTTCACATATTTCAGGACTCCAGGGATAATTTTTAATTGTTTGAAAGCTGAGCTTTGATTAAAAAGTTCGAGTTATAAATCCAGGTGAGAAGATGAATCTTCCTAAGCTGTGTTTAGAATAAAATACAAAGGTCTTTCAATGTAAGTATTATACATAAATATTGCAAATGTGGATATTCAACCTGTTTTTTTATATCCCATAATTCTAGGGTAACCATGAAATAGAATCGAATAGCGAAATATTTTTCAATGTTTTTTTTTTCATTTTTAGTTTTCTAACAAAATAATTCAATAAGTTAAGACTACCTACGCATAACACCTTTACGTGAAATATGGCAAGGTCACATTTCCATACCTCTTAATATGATGTTTTAAATTTCCATGGTTATTGACGTTAATAGAATAAACTATGTCGGGATTTACACCATGTACCTGTTTATTTTTGATTTAATTTAGTTAATTTCAGCGCAGTTGCATGCATAGGTACATGGTGTGAATCCCGACATAGTTTATTCTATTAACTCTAAATATGAATTAATTAATTAAGTCATCAAAATGAAAATCTTAGCAGAAGTATTTGTCAATGAAAGCTAAACGTCGTACGTTTGTGATCATTGACAATCGAAAAAGTATATGAATGCAAAAATAAAGAATCGTCATAAGGGTAATCTAATAATAACTTTTGAAGTAATTTAATTAAGATTGATATAATCTCCAAAATTATGCATTGTTGGACCACATGATTTTTTTTTATTATTTTCACCTATAGAATATAACCTCACAGTTATGGGATATCAAAAAATACAGGTTGTATAAAGACCGCTCATATAAAGATTGCCAAGAGTGACATTATTGCTGAAATATTTAATTTATTTCTATGCTATGTACCTAACATTATCCTGCACAGCAGATCTCAAATGCAGTTGTCCATTCGTAGTAAACATGAGAAGCCTCCAGGCATACCTTAACGATACAGTTCATACAGTATGTTTCAAATAACAATATCAAACGGGGGAAATTGTTCCACGCATCTGCATCTCTATCACAAATAGAAACAGTTTATGAAAAACATCAGTTGCAGGCGTATTCATTTTAGAATATTTTTCCAACTATCGCTAGCGAAGTCAATCGCTATTTTTATATAATATTTGGATACAAACAAATAATTTAAGTATAAAGCGTTTTTAATAAAATATGTTTGCACATTGTTGTTTGTCAGATCAAAGTATTACATTTTCCAAGTGAAAATGTTTTAACTCATGAAAATAGATTGATCGTTACAAAATTAACAACTGAAATATGTAGAGCCTTTCGTTATGTGTCAAATCAAATGTGGTATTATTAAAATATTCTTACTTTACTTATATTTACGAATGAATGAAATCCGTCGGCAGAAGGGTATCATTGTGAGATTTACCGTCAATATGGTTGACCCCGAAAAGGACGATAAAGTAAACCCCAAACTCCATTATTCTTCGGAAGGCACTTAATCCTGGATGATATTGTGTAACGACAGTGCTGCCACCTTCTGACCCGCATCGAACTAGTAGTTTATCAGGACGATTAACCTATAAAAGGATTGCCTAAGAAAACGGAACTATTCGAATCTTGAGTTCATTCGAAACGAAAGCACAACAAAATTATTAAGCCTGTGCGATGATAAGACAGTCAGTCCTCTCATCTGGAACCTATGCTCGTGTTCATTGTACATTTTCCTAATAAAACGATAAGTTTGCGACTTCTAATTTCAGACGCCTGGTCCAGAATTTCCCAGCAAGTTGATACACCGGAACAATCATAAGCAGGGCCATTAAACTTATCACAAGTTTTGTATCGCGGATGTAGCTGGGCGGCCAAAATATTCAATTGGCGTATCCTAGGTTGGCGGCGCGCCAGGGTTGCATATTGATGTTCCGAACTGCCAACTTTTACCGCCGAGTCAGCGGGCTGGCCGACCTGCCAAACAGTGCCTTGTGCCGATAGCACTACTTTAATGAGGTATCTTCAGTGTCCGGGTGAGCACGCCACCTAACATTGTTGAAGTCAATTTTAATTTGAAGCTATTCTATTTGAATATATTTACTAAGTTTCACAATGTGAATCAGTATAACTAATTAATATTTTCCCTGTTTTTGAGGTAAAATAATACTTACCTTACTGACAGAATAACCCTCCTTTTGGGCTTCGCCGCAGTCGGGCAGAAAGTGAAAAAGTTGTTTGAAAAAATACGTACCTATTATTAGACGGAGGACCTTTTTATTAATTGAAAACCGATAATTAAATGAAATTCAAAGTCACGGGTAGCACAAAAGAAAAGCTTTCCCTTTGAAGAAAATATCGCACCCAAAGAAAATACAAAGAAAATTTCTTTGTTCTTTATTTGCGTTAATGTACGCCTGTTCTCAATAAAAGAATCATTTTTTTACTTGCATGGCGACTGACGTTGCGTTGCGAATAATTTTCTATTATTTATGTAGTGCCAATTTGTGAAAGTAATAATTTAGGTCCCCTAATTATCCATATTATTTAATTAACAAGAAAAAAATTAAAATATTTAAAAACCCCCCGACACCAAATTTCGAATCGATAGGTCATAATATGGAAGGTAGTCAGATCTCCTCATCAACTATTTAAAGAGCTGATGATCTTCAAACGGCTAATCAGGTTTACCTTACCATATACTTCCAATCTCATTGAAGTAACACGGTACCAAATTTCGAATCGATAGGACACATGGAAGGTAGTCAGATCCCCTCATCAACTATTAAACAGCTGATGATCTTCAAGCGGCTGCTCAGGTCATGGTTACCCTACCATATACTTCTAATATCATTGAGTCAGATCCCCTCATCAACTAGAAAAGAGCTGATGATCTTCAAACGGCTGAACAGATTTTCATGAAACATGGCTAAGAACACTCGGGATAAAATTATCTATGACACAAAAAAAAACTAAACTAAAATCAGTTCATTCGTTGAGCTACCATACCACAGACAGATACACAGACACGTTAAACTTATAACTCCCCTCTCTTTTTGCGTCGGGGGTTAAAAAGCAATCATACAAAAAGGTAAAATTAAATCTTAATAGTACATTATGATACAAGTTAGCTTAGGTTGGTTATTGCACACAAGGCTATGGGTTGCAGCCCGAGCCGCAGGCGAGGGCGTAACTCAGCCGAGTGTGAAATAAGTAAGAGCTCACGAGTTTCATACGACGTTTTTCAACACATTTGCGAGGAAAAAAACAATAGTAATTTACCACACAGCAACAAATACAACAAAAACAAAATATGATAATCATGATTAGAAAAGGCGCGCAGGTTTTTTTTTTGTTTTTTTCACACGCCCAATGCAAGAATATTTTGCGAACAAAGGGGTAGTGAGCATACAGCCTACTTCAAAATTATAAATTTAAGTAATAAAATGCAAATAATTTAATATTTTATAACAAAATATAGTAAATTAGGAATAATTTGATAATAATAAATATCTGTTTGACTTAATTAAGGACTTACACATTTATTTATTCCAATAATGCATATGAATTTTCAGCGGCATAAAACCTCTTTGTTGTTACTAAAAAAAAAGGACAACCTCCTTCAAAAATCTTAAAAAAACAGCTCTATAAAAAGCAAGAAATCATGTTCAAATCGATTAATTAAAACACGTCTATTGAAGTCGGGTGGAGCTGGAAGTATTTTTTTATTAATTGTATTGTTTATTTATATTCTTAAAGCCCCACCCGACTTCAATAGACGTGTTTTAATTAATCGATTTGAACATTATTTCTTGCTTTTCATAGAGCTGTTTTTTTAAGATTTTTGAAGGAGGTTGTGCTTTTTTTTAAAAGCTTTTTTATTTGAAACTTTTTTGTGGTAGGTATGTCAGTGATGTTGTGTTGTGAAAAAATGTTTCACATTTTTCAATGGTATACCCCGAGTAACTCAATTTCCACAAGAGTTCCGTTGGGCCTTCGCAGTTCAACCCTAGTCCAGCACGTCCTTGACAATAAATAGGTACCATAACTTGTTTTTGATTGTCATAAACCTTCTCATAAACCTACCAATATTTCAATCACTGTACAGTTCCTATTTAATTTTGAGGAGTTCCCTTGTGTATCTTCAAAATCCAAAGTCCAATACCAATGAAATTAATATGATATCCTCCTTAAGGTGTTTTCTTTCAAACAAAAAAAGAATCATCTAAATCGGTTTATAAACAAAAAAGTAGTGGTTGAAAATCCGCCTGAATTCATATAAAATGGTAACGAAAACGACAGTTTTTTCAAGATTACTTGAAAACTACTGAACCGATTTCAAAATTTAAAAAAATGGGACCAACTTGGAAACAAATGTCATGTTATAACGTTTGAATCATTTCAATCGGTTCAGCCGTCTTTGAGTAATCGGTGTACATACATATAAAAAAATATACGCGACGAATAGATAACCTCCTCCTTTTCAAATTTTTGAAGTCGGTTAAAAATAACTGTATTACCCGGTTATATTGAAAATGCTCTGTTTAGTCGCATAGAACTTGCAGTAAGGTACCTATTTAACTTTGTAGGGATAATTCTATAACCATCTAGTGTTTTATATATTATTGCACGCGTTTGTTATAGTTCGGTTTATGGCCCTAAAAGCGATGTATTAGGGCTCACTTTACGAGCAAGTGTGTTGAAAAATTAAAAACTCAACAACTTTAATGTCACATTCCAAAACTTGGTCAACTAGAACTTGGAAAATAGAAGCATCATTAGTGTGTATTTTTAACCTATTCAACGCAAATATTCGTTAAATATTCCAAATTAAATACACGAACAGGTTGGTAACAACAACTATTTATGAACAAACGAGTTCGGTCGACCTTTCCATTTCCATTTATAGCATTCCTGACAGTTTAATAAAGTTGTATTGCCCACTTTTTGGGAATCACCTACGTTACCGAGCGGCTGCCCGAAGTTTGTTGTGTATCCCTTACAGGGAAAGAAAAGTGGGAACTTTAGCCCAGCTCGTTTGCCAAGCCGAGCTATCACGCCCCAAAGGCCCATTCATTTCTTACAACCTACCTGCTTTTAAGGCCTAACGTAAGAAGAATATGCGTATTCCTGAAACTTTCAAGAAAATTACTGTATACCTTTTAAAGGTCATGACGTAATTCTTGAGCTTTGTAAGTTAGTAAAATTCAAAGAATATCTTATCTGAATTATTGCGATTTGAATCAAAGAAAAATATAAAAATATAAGCACAAAATGATTAAGTGAAAACACAAGCAAATTTTGCCTCTTTAGTTAGTAACTAAATAACTCATAAGAATTATTAACTGAAGTCGTAGTCAGTTATTGTGAAAAAGACCCTTCTCACTTGGGAGTGAATACGCGTTACTTAAGGGTCTGTTTCACCTCCGGTGACATTTAAATAGGTATTCGGACTATGTTTGGATTTAATAAGACTGTTACGTTCTGATAACATCACAAAAAGAGTTCATACCTTTAGTTATAGTAAAATTATTTTTATGTTTGATGGAAAAGCATAGTGTTTTTCAGTGATGGCAATCGTACAAAAGAAAAGCCTAATTTAAAAAAGGGTTGTTTTCAGTTGTGTAAACCAAACACGGAAACAATATTATTTATAGTAGATTAATCCTACTAATTCCTACTTTCCTACTAATATTATAAATGTGAAAGTTTGTGGGTTTAGATGTTTGGATGTTTGTTCCTCAATCACGCAAAAACTACTGAACGGATTTGGTTGAAATTTGGCACACAAATAGTACATAGCCTAGATTAAAACATAGAATACTTTTAATCCAGATATTCCCACGGGAACGGGAACCACGCGGGTGAAACCGTGGGCGGCCGCTAGTAAATTATATTTTATTTAATACTAACTTGAGATTGAGATATAAACTAAAAGGATGGCTTTTTATTTTACTTCACAAAGTTTTAATTTCGCTGAAACAACATAACTACTCACTGCGACTTAAAAAGTTCCATAAAACTAACAAAGTTGCTTTATGTTTCACTGTTTGTTTAGAGAAGTTTTATGGGGTTTTTTTCAGTCAGATCTAGGATTAAAATGCGCTCTACCTCTTTAAAATACATGGACAACACGTGAAGTTATAGGTAATGAATTGTACATAAAATTTCAGCAAGTCAAAATAATATTTCAACTAGACAATAGCCTAGGTTAGGCACATCATTATTATATAAGAAACAATGCTTTGTCACTATTTGTAAGTAAACACCAGTCCAAACTCCAAGTTAAGAACGAGATGTAAAATGTCTGTTGTTAACATACGTAGGGACGAAAAGCGCCGACAGTAAAACAACAAAAAATCTTCAACGACAACACTCATTCTTATAGTGTCGTCGTCGTTTTTTCTTTAATGGCGCTATAAAATTCATGCTCAATATGCGATACAACTCGATATTCAGGCTTCTTCGTATTCTGTAAGACATGTTGCAGTGTCGCATGCACATAGGGTTACCAGATGACAGGAATTTTCTTGACATGTCAGGAATTTAAGGCATCTGTCAGGAAAACGGGGAAAAACTGTAGTTGTCAGGGATTTTTTAAATCCTAAAAAGTGTAAGTACTTTAATGGAAACACAAAATTTGTTAATCATTTTAGAGAGAAAAATATACCAAACATCAACTAAATGGAGAATGTAGATGTAGGTCTACAAAATGTCAGGAAATTTACTGAAAAGTCAGGAAATCTCGTTATTAGATCTGGTAACCCTACATGCACAGGGCTGGCTGGCACATTTTGCTTTTGAGAAATTGTGATATTTTTTGGTCACAAATTGAAATATTATGAAGTTCTTTCTGAAACCGAGAAAATAGGTGTAAAAGTGTTAAAACTTTCTAGTTAAAAGGTATTCTTTGTTATCATTGCTTCTCGTAAAAACATAACAGAAGATTATTTTAAAATTATTTTATAACAACGTTATTAATTTAATTCAAATCAAATATGGTATATCCCAACCCAACACACCTATAAAAAACCGGCCAAGTGCGAGTCGGACTCGCGCACGAAAGGTTCCGTACCAAAAACGGCAAAAAAATCACGTTTGTTGTATGGGAGCCCCCTTAAGTATTTTTTTTTATGTTTTTAGTATTTGTTGTTACAGCGGCAACAGAAATACATCATCTGTGAAAATTTCAACTGTCTAGCTGTCACGGTTCATGAGATACAGCCTGGTGACAAACAGACAGACGGACTGCGGAGTCTTAGTAATAGGGTCCCGTTTTTACCCTTTGGATAACGAACCCTAAAAAAGGAAGGATTATTGGACAAAACACTCATCAATATCAGCAGTCCACATAGACAATAGCCTGACCAACTGTATGAAAGATATTGTACCCTTCCACAGACCATTTCATCAGCATTGTCTCGTTTTGATATCCATTGTTCTTTTGTATGGCAAGTGTCGATTCATTATTCTTTAAACAAAATGTATTCTCGCTTAGCCAATAGAATGATTAATGGCGCCCATAATAGCCCTTTAGGTCGTCCGAAGCACTCAGATGAAGTTGTTAAATGGTAACGCGAAGAGCTTTTTCATCACTCTTGAGAACTCTAACTTATTTCTGCCTTCATGTCAAGGACTATCCATTTTCATGACTTTTTAAATTTCACAGTATTGTCTTATCATGATTAACGTTGAATTTAAACACTTTGCGAATTTAACTACGCAATTTGTTGATTGAATAAAAAAGTGTTCGATTTCAATAAAAAATACAATGCACTGTAGTTACTAGTTAGCAATAGATGTGTCAATAGCTTGACGACCTCCGTGGTCGAGTGGTTCGCACGCCGGTTTTCAAGGCGTCACCATCTCTTGAGGTCCCGGGTTCGATCCCCGGCTGAGTCAATGTAGAAAAATGAACTTTTCAATATTGTCTCAGGTCTGGGTGTGTGTCATACCACCGTTGTTTCTGATTTCCATAACACAAGTGCTATTTATATTGGGATTGGAGCAATGTATGTGATGTTGTCAATATTTATTTTATTTTATTTATTTTTATTTTTATAGCAATCGATATCATTTCAGCCACATCACAACTGAGCACAGTAAAGCACAGTTAAGCACCTTCAAGTGAAAAAGGTAAGGTATTTTCGGCTGGTGAAGTAAAGACCTATGCTACAAGCAGAGGAACTATTACAAAAAAGCATCGAGATACGCGTACGATGTTCGTCCCACTCCGTGACATAATTAATTCATGCAAGGTTCAAAATGAAGTATATAATTAAGCATATCGATCAACGAACATCGTCCGACTATCGTGATTATTTTTTGTAATAGACCCTCTGATCTTTTAGTTGACCTATCCTGTCCGTAAACACGACACTACATCCTTTGTTCCCGACGCGCCCGTCGCATGTATGTCGTTGCGTCGCGTTCTTTTGTCTCGTTGGTGTCACTGTCGATCCAGCATCCATTGTGAGATGAACAAAATATCTTTTCGCTAATGCATCCTAATGATTGATGCCAACAGTAATGAACTAATGGCCCTTTATAGATACTATGTTTCTTTCTCTTATTATTGGCATGTTAATGCTCACAATAACAAATAACTTACACTGCTCACACTTGAAGGGTGCATCGTGCGTCGCTTTGAAGAATAAAGGACCCACAAACACAAAATAAATACGTCCTCTGTCTCACTTTGCAATTTCCATTCATAAAAAAACATTTCAATTTCGCACCATGACATCTAGACTCAGTATTGAATCAATGGACCTCTCTATATCGAGACTGTCTGCTGATCTATAGGTATAAGGCAAGAAAAGGGTACAGAAAAGTTTCATATAAAATTCCGCGTACATCATCGAATTATTATTTCAGTATGTCAATCCAACAAAAATACATTCCACTTTTCTACGAAAAGAATATTGCAATTTCAATTCAAACAATATGCTTCAGTTAGTGTATTTTATATGGCGCCTGAATATTGAAACTGCTAAGTGAATGCACCTGACATAGTGGAAATAACACATGGTAATCCTCCATCTATCCTTACTAATCATTACCATTACTACAGGTATAATATTATAAATCCGAAATTAAGTTTGTTACGCTTTCACGTCTTAAATACTCAACCGATTATCATGAATTTTTAACCGACTTCCAAAAAGGAGGAGGCTCTATGTAAAAGGAGGAGGTTCTATGTTCGTCTGTATATTTGTTTTTTTGTGTATGTCCACCGATTACTCGAAAACGGCTAGACCGATTGAAATGATTCAAACGTCATTACATTAGGTAAACTACCAAGTTGGTCTCATTTTTAAAAATTTGGAAATCGGTTCAGTACTTTTCAAGTAATTTTGAAAAAGCACGAAAATAGTATGATTTTGTGTGAATTACCTCGATGATAATGGTCGTATTACTTCTTTGTTTATAAAAAAGGAGGTTCTCAGTTTGACCCGTATGTATGTACGAGTATGTTTCTTCGCAATTATCTCACGTTTGGCCGAGCCGATTTTAATATCTAAATAATATACCTACAAGGTACCTACACTAAAAATAAAAAAATAAAAAATTGTTAAAAAAAAAAACCGACTTAAAAAAACCTACCTCTAAAAAGCAAGAAATAATATTCGTAATACTAAAAACACGTCTATTGAAGTCGGGTGGGGCTTTTAGAATAAAGAAAGGAATCTGTACTCCAGCCCCACCCGACTTATAAGACGTGTTTTTATTATTACGAACATTATTTCTTGCTTTTTAGAGGTAGGTTTTTTGAAGTCGGTTTTTTTGTTTTTTTAAACAATTTTTTTCACACACGTTGTCAAGGGTACAGAGATAGCTTTGATCCCGAAAAAAGTACTGATCCCGAGGAATAGAGAAATAAATTGATCGTGCAGACGACATCGTGGGTGGTCGAATTAGTTTCTATACTTTCATTTATAAATTTTAATAAAAAAAAAAAAAAAAAAAAAAAGAGTTTAAAAACTAAAACCCAACTACGGAAAAAGTAGGAAACAAGAAAATATTTGAGTCCGAAATTAAAAAAGGTTGAGGAGTGTTCGGCGTGGGCGATGCAACGCCAGGAGTTGGTTGCTGCGGTTGGGCCGGACTTCTCGCTTCCCAATATCACTGTTGCGATTCGATGCAGTAAAGCGAGGGGGAATGGCAGGGTGTGGTCTCTTTCTGCGAGGACGTCATCTCGCAGAAGGAGGCCGCGGAGAGGGTTCGCGAGGCGGACGTCAAGTGGAGCGTGCCAACGCGTACCCACAGACCCGGGAAAGGCGAGGCGCAGGTCTTCGAGAGGAGTTTAGTTGGTAGTGGTGCCTTCTCCCATTCGCCCCATTTGGCCTGCCCACACAAGTGGGTAGCTTTACCGGGGGATGGGGAGGAGGCTCCCTCCCTCTGTCCGGCCCGCTCTCGATCTTTCGAGATCCTTGATGGCTGGGGCAGGGGTGAGAACCACCCAGCCCTGACGCGAATCCTAATAGGCTTGGTGAGAGGGCTGGGTCAGCTGGGTGTGGCGAGGGACATGCTACGGGTATGGCCGAGTCCAACATGCCGTTTGGTATGCGTAAAGATTGCATTCTCCTCTTGATACAACAAAAAAGGGGGTACAGAGATGGACATAGAGCTTTGATCCCGAAAAAGTACTGATCCCGAGGAATAGAGAAATAAATTGATTACACAGACGAAATCGTGGGTGGTCGAATTAGTTTGTAAACTTTTACTTATAAGTTGTAATTAAAAAAAAAAAAAAAAAAAAAGGAGTTTAAAAACTAAAACCAACTACGGAAAAAAAGTAGGAAACAAGAAAAATATTCGAGTCCGAAATTAAAAAAAAAGGATTTAACTGTAGTCGCATGCCACCTCCAGCCTATAGTAGTTCGTGTCTAAAACAAGGTGGCGTGCGACTAGGGTATCCTTTTCGAATTTCGGACTCGAATATTTTTTTTGTTTCGTACTTTTTAGAGCGCGATATTTCCGATGTTAATCAAGCTTTTGATGTTATACAGAAGTAAATAGATCTCATCCAAAACTAAATTTTTCCCCACCTTTCTTTTAAAATGAGTTGTTATACTGAAGCCATTCTCATCAAACTTATACTTTCGTACATATGTGGATAGACACGGGCCGGTGACGATATTTATGACCTGTCCATACCATTTGGGCACAGTGGCACGGCCGTACCGGACCCGACGAAAATACGATTTTTATTCACCGGCTTTTAATAAACGGTGAATTTATTTCCACCGAGACTCAAGATATTACTTTTAACCTCAAAATTGTTTTTCCTCTATAGAAAGTGGAACAATATGAATGTGATGTGACGTCTATCTAAAATTTTACAAAATTAACCTACCCCTAAACTTTTGCTGTTTTCTCGGTAAATTTTCATTTGTTACTTGAATTAAATTGAAATTACAGCACAGAATACATAATAAGTTACAGTCTGGATTAACGCCGTTAGGCTTAGAACACGTTTTAACTAAAAAACCAGCCAAGTGCGAGTCGGACTCGCGTACGAAGGGTTCCGTACCAAAAAACGGAAAAAAAATCACATTTGTTGTATGGGAGCCCCCCTTAAATATTTGGTTTATTCAGTTTTTAGTGATTGTTGTTATAGCGGCAACAAAAATACATCATCTGTGAAAATTTCAACTGTCTACCTGTAGTCGTTATTAATATAAAGTAAAAAAACGGCAAAAAAATACTTTTGTTGTATGGGAGCCCCCCTTAAATATTTACTTTATTATATTTTTAGTGTTTGGTGTTATAGCGGCATTAGAAATACATCATCTGTGAAAGTTTCAACTGTTTAGCTATCACGGTTCATGAGATACAGCCTGGTGACAGACAGACAGACAGACAGACAGACAGACGGACAGCGGAGGCTTAGTAATAGGGTCCCGTTTTTACCCTTTGGGTACGGAACCCTAAAAATCAACGCATACAAAAATAGTTTATAACTAATACAAATAGTTGTTATATTTTTCAGTATTTTACCAAACATAGTTATTTCGTTGTAATGATTTTTTCTCAATCGGGTGCGCTAGTGGAGGCCCAGTGCGCCCTGAACAACGATTTCAATAAAAAATGAAAAATTCCTAATTATTTTTCTTTATTTGTTGTTACTTGTAACATGCAAATTGTTAAAATGTTTTATTTCAAAAACCATTAGTAAAATGCTATTGTATTGTATATCAAACCGGACTCTACTCTTTGTGAATGCACAATCAATCACGAAATAAAGGCTTATTTGCGTGCTCGCTAATAAATAAAGGAACGGCGAAACACGAAAAGGTCAATTCAGTGTGGCTGAAGGCTGAAAAAATTGTTCTTTTTTATTCAATGGCCTATAAAGGTTGCTTTTATTAATCCACTGACTGACTGCTCTAATATTTATAACTAGCGGCCGCCCGCGACTTCGTCTGCGTGGAAATGTTTTTTTGCTGTCCCTCGGGAATAATACTTTTTTCAGGATGAAAAGTACCCTATGTCCTTCTCTGTACCCCTGACAATGTGTATGCAAAATTTCATGATGATCCGTTCTGTAGTTAAGACGTGAAGGCGTAACAAAAAAACTGACTTTCGCATTTATAATTATTATTAGTAGGGATAAGGATACTGTAGCTCAGATTTTGATACCTCGAATTTTTGGCCTAGTCGTTTTGTTTGTTAAAAACAAGTTATTAATATTCAAGTGCCGTACCATAATCAACGAAGCTATTGAAATAATACCAATTTAAGCTAGGTTCAGTTCTTTGAGCTTACTTCTGCTTTGTATCCGCTTTTGAAAATCCAGAGATGTAGTTTTGCCCTTTCAGTTCAGAGATAATAATCGTACTTCAAGACAAAAGTATAGTTATAGATGGACATTTAGTGATAAATCTCACTCACCGTGACGGATATTGAGAAGCCATGGTAAATTTTCATTAAATTTTTCACTCAATATTCCACCGCTCTCCGCTCTGCATAAGACTGTCTGTACCTTATAGGTACCTATCTGAACTTTATAAAACAGGGAAATGGGTTCGTAAGCTCCTGAAATGCTGCATTCATTACTTTCATTCAGGTGGACCAATTCCAGTCTAGTGCTGTACTAGGATATTAATTAAAAAATTACCTAATTATTAACCTTACTATCAATATCTGGGCAACGACGGGCTTCTACTGCATGTAAATAGCAAAATACCAGCCATCAGATTATACCACGAAGAGCAAAACACCGTTAGCAACCAATTACGAATCTCGACCTAGTGACTTTGCTCAAAGTAAATAGAAGGAGCGTGTAGTACCCATATTATGAATATTCAGCGGGGTTCACACGGTAGATGAAGCTTCAAAGAGATCATCTGAGCGATAAACGTTATACGCGTTTCTAATGATAAACCATTCATTTAAATAATATAAAACTATTTACGGAGTTTTCGTAGCATATTTATTATTTACCGAGTGAGCGCTAAGCGCGATCGAAGCGTTTCCGTACCAGCTTGGGCAAAAATGATTTCGTATGTTCGGCTGTCCCGCTGTCCAGCTGTCCATCTGTTCTCCTCTACGGTCGCATTTCTCAACCGATTCTCGTGAAATTTTGTGAGTAGGTTCTATAATTATTTATAACTAGCGGCCGCCCACGGTTTCACCCGGCCGCGTGATTCCCGTTCCTGTGGGAATATCGGGATAAAAGTATCCTATTTACTATCTGTGTGCCAAATTTCAACCAAATCCATTCAGTTGGTTTTTGCGTGATTGAGGAACAAACATCCAAACCCTACAAACTTTCACATTTATAATATTAGTAGGATTTTTGTCGTTTCAGTTTTTGGAAAATTTTCCAAATGGCGGACATATGAGGAAAATCATAGTTTAGCCATTTCGATTTTTATTTTCAAAAATGTCAGAAACGCCAGTCTACACTACAGCTACAGAGCCACTAGTTTCATTATTTTTTGATATCCAAAGGTAACAGTTTATTGGGAATTTTTTTATATTTCCACAATTTGTAGATATAGCGTTACCACAAAATTTCAGAAAATAATTACTGAGTAAGTTATTTTACCTACAAATTATTTAGGCTTTTTGTCAGTTTATTTCATTCCCGATATCACTGACTTCTTTTTGGGACATCTAAAAGATGTTCCAATGACAAAGCAAACTAAAGAATTTCAATTTACCGCAAACAACTTACTTCAAAAAAGTCTGGCCTCACTTTTATTACATACTTAAAACACTTAAGTAGAGACTTAGAGTTAGGCCCCCCGAATTCAGATGTAAGTAACAAAAGTTGGCAAATCCAATAACGGGAATAGTTGGAACAAATGACCACAAATTACTATATAAGAACAGTACAAAGTTGGGTCTGAACAAAGAAAGGGCGGACGCGGCAACAAAGAGCGTAACAAGGGGTCTCATCGGTTTTATTTGAAAAGTTCGCTTGATCGCAGTTTACTACCTACAGCAGAAATAACAGCGAAATAAGTTTTTAGTTCAAAAAATGAAACAAAGTTGCGATCACCGATATGTTAATTTCTAAGATTGTAAAGCTTTGTATTGTAGACTAAGCATGCTCGCAGACTACAGATTTTCTATCGGCCAATAGTTTAATCGGGCTCTCAATCAGTATGGAGGTGTATGCAAGTGCGCACCCTAAAACGATTCGGTATCGGCCGATTCTTCATACAAAATCAACTATTGGCCAACTATCGGCCGACAGGTTGGTCTGTAGTCTGCGGGGATCCTAATTCTTTGAAATCTCAGAAATTATGACAATGTAAGAACTGTCACGTTACTTGAAGGTAAGGGATCCTGAAAATACAAGTTAGATCACAGTCAGGTATTAAAACAGGTCAAAATCATACACCCTCCGTTTTGGCTTCGCCGTAGTCGGGTAAAAAAGAGGTTGCTGATAGACGCAGGGACGTATTTACCCTAGGGTCCAAGGGGGCCATGGCCCAGGGCGCCAGGCTAGCAGGCCAGCTTCGTGACGCCTTTTGAAATTATTCGTGAGAAGGGTTACATTTTTTTTACAACAATTTAAATTACTTTTGACTTAAATTACATTTTTTTTTTATTATTTTTTTTTTTCGTTTTTTTGAGATTTTTACTATTAGTGGATGAAACTAACAAAAAATCGGGCTGCGCGGCCGTTTTTTTACAATTGACAGCCAAAATTACAAGATTAGTACTATTTTATTCGTGAGTAGGGTCACTGTTTTATTTTACAATAGATAGCGTCAGCCGCCCCTCGGGCTTAGCTTTAGGGCGCCTTTCATAATTAGTTATACCAATCATTTATTGATCAACTGCAGTGCAGAATGTTCATTTTCCGTTCATGATGTTACATGATTACAAAAAATCGTGCTGCGCGGCCGTTTTTTTACAAAAGACAGCCAAGATTACAAGATTAGTACTATTTTATTCGTGAGTAGGGTTACTGTTTTTTTTTACAATAGATAGCGTCAGCCGCCCCTCAGGCTTAGCTTTAGGGCGCCTTTCATAATTAGTTATACCAATCATTTATTGACGAACTGCAGTGCAGAATGTTCATTTTCCGTTCATGATATTACATGATTACAAAAAATCGCGCTGCGCGGCCGTTTTTTTTACAATTGACAGCCAAAATTACAAGATTAGTACTATTTTATTCGTGAGTAGGGTCACTGTTTTATTTTACAATAGATAGCGTCAGCCGCCCCCGGGCTTAGCTTTAGGGCGCCTTTCATAATTACCAATCATACCATTCCAATCATTTATTGACGAACTGCAGTGCAGAATGTTCATTTTCCGTTCATGATGTTACATGTTTACAAAAAATCGCGCTGCGCGGCCGTTTTTTGACAATAGACAGCCAAGATTACAATATTAGTACTATTATATTCGTGAGTAGTAGTAGAGGTTACTGTTTTTTTTTTACAATAGATAGCATCAGCCGCCCCTCGGGCTTAGCTTCAGGGCGCCTTTCATAATTAGTTATACAAATCATTTATTGACGAACTGCAGTGCAGAATGTTCATTTTCCATTCCTGATGTTACATGATTAGTTAGATTAGTAGATAAAACTGTCTAAAAATCGAGCTGCGCGGCCGATTTTTTTTATTAAGTACTCATAGTCAGGCAAAATTACAAGATTAGTGGATAGAACTGACAAAATATCGCGCTGCGCGGCCAAAATTTTTTGCTGACGATTGACAAAATTACAGGGTTTTTGAATGAAAATGATTAAAAATAGCGCTGTGCGGCATTTTTTTTAGTACAGACATGCATCCTCTTCCTCTCGTACGTAACCCTAGGGGCGGCATACCTCATTGGCCCAGGGCGCCGAATCTTAAAATACGTCCCTGGATAGACGTTGCGCACGGAGGATGCGCACGTAGGTGTGATGGGGTAGACTGGGACACGTCGAGGGTATAGAGTAGCGAAGCAGGCTAAGCAGGTGGAAGTCTCCTGGAAGTGAGAGTAGCCGCTGGCGTGCCATATGACACGAGCAAGGGCGCGCTGTATTGTGCCAGGCGACGACGACGCCTACAAGGGGGCACGCAGAGACACCCCAGGCGGCGCTGGCAGGCCTTCTATCAGTTTTTCACTGCTTTCCAGCAGCACGCCTTAGAATAATTACACCAAGAAGCCGTGTCCGCGTAAGCAAAGTGAGGCAACTAATACTGAGCCAAAATGGCTCAGTATTTAGATTTATTTCCTTCATACGTTACATGATCCTAACTAAAATCCAATAATATAGTAACTAACTCTTTAAGGTAGGTAAATTGAAACTGTTTTGTACTTATTAGGTATCATTATGTAATAATGGACAATAAAAATCTGAAAACGGCGCCATTTTGGCTATTTGAGTTGCCTCACTTTTGACAGTGCGCTTTGTAGGGAATTATCGTTCTAGGTGTTATTATTCTAAGCAGCACGCTTAGAAATTATCTTGTACACTGATGTCATGCATGTCGTCAGTGTACAAGATAATTTGAGAAAAAACAAAAGACGACTAATAATGTCTAAAAACGTCATCTTAAAGTCAAGTCTGAAAAAATTAGATGAAAATCTCTTCAAAAACAAAAGAGTGACGACAATGCACACCCACTGGACTAAATGAATTACAATTGGAATGACGCGGCTGTACGGGGCGGGTGGAGCCATCCGATGGCTGGCGACAGATAAGATTGTGCCATCATTATTGGCGAATGATTAATCTTCGTCATTGTTTCCCGCGCAGATCTGCTCCTAACTGATACAACTGCTTTTGTGAGCTCCAATCTATACTAAGTTTACTTTAGCCTTATCGAAACAATATTGAGTGTTCAGCACGGCCGACACAATGAGATCTAGAGTAAATTCGTCGTTTATAATTTTACAGACACAATGAATTGTTTGTTGCGAATTTCTATCGCTTATGTCTGCTCGAATCTCGACAAGGAGTGTTTTGTCAGCATGTCTGCCCATGAATATTGGAGTCATTAATCAACTTCACAAATGAAAGCGTATTTATTAGACATTATTACAGCCAGCGTTTCTATAGGTGTATTATTTTATAAAACATTGATAACGAATGTTTGCTATTTAATGATAAAACAAAGTTGAAAAACAACGTTTACCTACAAACTGTTATTTTATACAATACAAAGGATTCCCAAAGAGGTCGATATTGACCCCTTGGGGTCGAAGGTTTCCCAGGGGTCGACAAAACGAATAATCATAATAATTTGATAGGATTTTTAAAGTAAATTGCCTTTGCGTCTGAGTTATCCAGTTCATTTTGGAAAACGGGTCTATTCCCCAAAATACTTTGGGAATCCCTGATCTAGAACGACGTGTTATGATTCCGATTGATTAGCTTTTCCATCTTGGACCAAAGATGCCATTACTGACATTAATCCTTTCGGCACCTCGGCAGTAAAGCGTGCTATAAAATGCGAATACCCTCCAACATCGAGTTGAAGCACAGTCGTATATCTCTTTTGTACGCGAGATTAAAGAGGCGATGGCGTAGCCCGAGGCCATCCATCTCCGTTAATGCTGTTTCGACGCCAGCGGTCCTCAACGCTGCCAACGTTAAAAACTGTACCGAACTATCTTTAAATCGGTCAAGCGCGTGTCGTTTTGGCACTCGACTTGCGATTTATGCAGGTTTGATACGAAATCATCCGTTGTTGTAGTCTATTTTCGACCTTAAAGTTCGTTTAGACGTTGACAATTTTGCGGCCGGGACGAGTAGGCTCGCAGCTCAAACCTTCGCTGCCCTTAAGCCGGCCGTTTTGTCAGTGACAGACTCTATTTTGGTGCAGAGGACTTGTGCTGTGCACCGATCTAAGTCTATAGTAGCACACAGCCTTAAATACTGTGGTTGTAATTTGTAGTACAACGACCTTATTATGAGGCATAGCTTCTAAAGTTCTCAAGCTTTAAAGCCAAGCTTAACCAAAAGCTGCATGTAATAATAAAGAACTTGACTTTCATAAATTAAGTCAAGTCCTTTAGTATTGAATCAATGCTTTCGCAATTTATACTCGCTTATAAGTTCGTCGAGTAGAACAACGTGAGAGCAGTTTCGAAGTAAACTTAAATCTTTAATTAGGTACTCAGTTACCTAGGTATTCTAAGTATTCTTAAGAATTGAAAAGAACTTTAAAAAAGTATAAGTAATTAATAAAATCTCAATGCTTAAATTAAATAAGAAAACTTGTATAGATTTTTTGTAGGTCACGAAACCGCATGCAGAAGATCACACATTGTCACGCACGCATCAATTCACGATGCGTTGCGCAGATTTTGGGTGGATAATGACGCTAGGTTTTTGTAATTAGCCTCGCGTAACGCGACGTGATGCGAATAGTATGATCCGTTAATAAAAATGTTCATATCATTCATTAAGTAAACCCATTGTTAGTATTATAACCGTTTTTAGGGTTCCGTACCCAAAGGGTAAAAACGGGACCCTATTACTAAGACTCCGCTGTCCGTCTGTCTGTCTGTCTGTCTGTCCGTCTGTCTGTCTGTCTGTCTGTCACCAGGCTGTATCTCATGAACCATGATAGCTAGACAGTTGAAATTTTCACAGATGATGTATTTCTGTTGCCGCTATAACAACAAATACTAAAAACAGAACAAAATTCATATTTAAGGGGGGCTCCCATACAACAAACAGTTTTTTTGCCGTTTTGGTACGGAACCCTTCGTGCGTGAGTCCGACTCGCACTTGGCCGGTTTTTAGTATTCATGTACAGGTTTTGTTTGGTTTGGGATTAAATCATATATTGAGAAGAATAAGAATATAATTATTATAACCTATTTTCTTAAAAGAAACACATCACTCTTTCTTATTATTTATTTGTTACAAACATACACATCAGTCGTATGGGACGCAAACACGCCGCATATAATTATACATAACAATGTCCATAAATTATCAACAAATGCACTTTACATTAAACCACTTGCACTTAGATCACCAGCTCTCGACGTAATAAGTGGTGGGGTAGCTGCTGGAAAGATGAAAAAAAAATAAGACACTGAATTGTAATTCATTTATTAGTTTCGTTCTGCCATTTATATTAATTGCCATTATCTTTCAAAATAAACGAATGTTGATATTTTGATAAATTATCTTGAATAATAAATGGATTGTCTTATTTGATGTTTTACGCGGGTGTAAGTATAAAGTACTAGGATTGGCAAAAGTTTTTCTTGAAATTTTGATAGACTTGACTTAAAATAAGGCCACGAAAATTACATGTGATGTTTCGAAAACTTAAAAGACTAACAATCAACCCTATTAAATCCTTACCTGTAACCATGTCCGTATCCGCCGTAGCTGCCACCGTAACCGCCACCGTAACCGCCACCGTAACCGCCACCGTAATGGTGGCCGCCGCCGTAGTAGCCGCCGCCGCCATAGTAGCCGCCATAGCTCCGGCCATGGCCGCTGAAGGCCTTGGCGGCGAGGGCGCCACCAATAACGCCGGCTCCTAGAACCTTGGCGCCCAGAAGGCCTGCACCTAGGACACCGACTCCAAGAGCTCCGGCACCTAGCAAACCGGCACCTGAAAGGTTTTCCTTCTTTAGTACAGTATCAAGCAAAGATAGCTTATCATCAACATCAACCTATAATGTTTCCACTTATGGTCATGGTCATATGCTTTCTTCATGAAAGAAACACCTAGAGACAACGGAAAGGTAACAATCTCAACAATCATAGAGCGTACGCAACGCACGCGCTACGTTTTCTCTACACTTTGCACGAAAAAATTTCAAATTCACCTTTAATTTATTATTTGTATAACTTGAAGTCTCAAGTTACTGTTCAAAAGATTGTGTTAACTTAGTTAACAGTGTTCTTTATTGGTTCACAAGTTAAACCAAACTCAAACGATTCTCTAAGAAACTTGAATAAATTAATTATTATTCTTTGTTATAGCCGTCTATCTATTTAATAGACGGCATGTTTGATGAGCATTATTACCTCACTCAACCAGTTCAGTGAGTACGATTATGTATTAAATACATAGCGTAAAAATATTTCTAGCGAAAACTAGTTTCATTTTACAATTTTTCAATCTTTGAACAACATTTCTGATATTTTTACGTGGATTTATTTATCTATTGTTTAACCTTGATGCTTTTTTATTTACAATTAATCCCTAATATGATAATCCTAGGTGTAATATTGCATGATACATAGACAATACAATTATTAGTCTTCAACCCGGTGTCAAGCTTGGAGCACGCGTCACTCATAATTCCCAATGGATAGATAACTCTACCATAATTAACTTGGATTCCCATAGGAACTTGAAAGTTGTCATTGTCAATCCCAAAGGAAGCCAAGTTATGTTAATCAAAGTCTTTATCAACTATTGCCTATACATAATATACTACAAGATTACACAACATAATAATTCTACTCTACCCTGAAAATGAAATAACTTTATTGATTAGAAAGAAATTTCAAGTATTGAAAAAGCAATCATTCTGAGACTATCGCTAAATCCCGCTCTTGTTTATCCTTCTTTACATAATCTAATACATAGCGTGATTTGTACTGTTGGTTTACATACCACTGCACTAGCGGATCCAGGGGGGGGGGCTAAGGGGCTCAAGCCCCCCCCCCCCCCAAATCATTTGGTCCACCCAACAAATCTGTTGATTACCTTGGTAAAGCCTGCCCTTACCTACGTTAAGCCCCCCCCAAACCAAAATCCTGGATCCGCTACTGTACCACTGTTACAGTGAATGGTCATTCACTGTTCGTACAATTAATGACTTAAATAGTAATTTGCGAATACAGTGCGGTCACAAGAGTATGTGCTCGGTCCACCGGTTTTTATCTTCTATACAAACATCTACTAATAGTATTCAATCCTATGGACAACTGACGTAACTTTTGATTAATATTTACCAAGCAACAGATGTCTCTTGGGCCGCGCGAGTTCCGTCGACTCAGACTTCGGCCGCAGTGCGGTTAGCAACGGGCCATGCTCCGCCGCAAGGGACACGGCGCACGCCGCCAGCACGCAACCTACCAAGATGCTGACTTTCATTGCTGTAACGATAACAAGAATAAATAAATAATTAATAAATGATAAGACAACATCACAAACATTGCTCTGATTCGAAAGTAAGTAGCTAAAGCACTTGTGTTATGGAAATCAGAGACAATGGTGGAATTAAAAACACCCAGACCTGAGCCAATAGAGAAAAGTTCGTTTTCTAAAATGACCCAGCCGGGGATCGAACCCGGGACCTCAGAGCAGAGATGGCGACACCTTGAAAACCGTTCTACAAACCACTTGACTTCGGTGGTCGTAAAAACACAAAGGAATTGCTAAATGGGCTTTTCTTATCATGCGAATTTTCACTTGCATGATAGTCGAAACTACATGCAGGATGGAGGATACAAGTGACGGCTTATGGGTCACACAGTTGTGTGGCACATATAGTTTATTATCAAATGATAGAACATTAAAATCATAATAAAGAGTAAAATATGTTTGACTCGATTTTTTGTGTCACAGCCTCATGGTTTTCCAAGAAATTCGTATGACAAATAATAAATCAGAAACTCTACATTATTTACATCACAAACATCGTAAGCTGGCGGTTGGGAATATAGTCATATTACTGCAGCGGCGATTGACTATGACTAGGGTTACCAGACGTCAGGATTTGTTCTGACATGTCAGCTTTTTTAGGTCCCTGTCAGGATTCCGGCCGGACTTGAAAAATGTCAGACTTTTTTGAATTATTCACAATAAAGTAAAGCAAACCTTCGAAATATGCTTTCTTTATTTTATTTTTTTTGTTAACAATCAACTAGGACATTTTCAGAGAAAGAATCAACTAACTTTAAATTAATAATCAATTTTCAAATAATCCACATTTTAAGTTATAAATAATCAACAACTACATAGAAAACGGAAGGCTAACTTTTTTCGAGCTACTTTTGTTTTAAACGCGAGGTCTACAGCTCACGGAGCCACTAGTTAGTAAAGTCAGGATTTTTTGATAAACCATCTAAAAAGCAATAATAATTAAAAGTTGTTGATGAATATGGGTAGAAAAAGCTGTTCAAGTAGATTTTCGGTTACTACAATCGAAAAATCATATCATCAATCATTCTGCTACTAAATTGCTTTCTTCGGTGCTCACATCATAGCCACGTTACTTATAAACTCCAAGCAGCAAACGTTTAATGATGTGAATCAGACTAAAACGTGATTTTACATAATATCCACGAATTCAAGTTAAACGAGATGTTCGCATATAAATAAACCGATTACTGATAGCATGAATGCTTATGTTTCCATGGAAATTCAACATGAAAATTACAAAAGACTCACTTGGTAAACGTTACGAACGAACCCTCTTTTTAAATATGCCTACTTAATCCTCTCGATATATGGCACATCACGAAGCATCTTCCCACTGCTAAATACATTTACTCACAAATCCGAAACCACACAAGAAAATCTTTTGAGTGGTGTTTGGTTAACACATTTTTATTTAAACTTGGTATCAGAATTTATTATTGAGTTGAACATACCTGATAAAAATAAGGACCTATGACACCTTGTCCAACGTTTCGAACGAACTGTCGACGGGGGTCCTGCCGTTGACTTTTATAGGTCGGCTATCCGAACTCATACCACAGTATATATATAGTGTGCTCATATGGCACCACATAATATGTCGCACGGAAGACATAGTATAACTGCCCCACCTTAAGCGATACTAGCTTCCGCACGCAAATTTACACGCACAGTATTCTTAATACGCCCAATAACTAAAAGTCGACTTGAGATTGGTAGACGAACTTGAATACCTGACATTGACATTGACGGTAGCTTATGTAAAAACTGTAGCGGCCCGCCCTCGCTTCGCTTCGGTGTATGAAGCGCAGCGAGGGCGGGTTGCTAGTATATTATTATACACATAAACTTCCGGAAGAAATTATCTAAGTGATAATGAAAACCGTATCAAAATCTGTTGCGTAGTTTAGAAGAACTAAGTGAACAAACATAAGGACTTGAATAGAAACTTTGTTAGTGACGCAAAAAAAAAACTATTACACCTGAATAGTAAAATAAAAGTATTTTATAATTTATTTGTGAGTTGCTGCATCATTAATGCGGTGTCCTGTATTTTCAATAACAAAATACCTACTTAAAGCTGATTTCAGGATAGTTTTTCAAAGTGAAAGATAAAGAACTCTATTATCATCAGTACCGTACTTAAACGCACGGAATTGTTCATAATTATGCAATTACCCATGGGCGCCGGCAGCAGGGTGCAAGGGGGTGCACTTGCACCCCCTTGTCAAACAAATATACATCGAAAAACAGTTTTTTTTAATTAACCTAAGTCCTAAGTTACTCTTTGAATAAAAACTAAAGGCGTCTAGGTTGCTGTCCAAGTTCATCACCTTGCCAATAAATTCAGTATCCTCCTTCTATATTATTAAGTTAATAAGTAGTATAATGTGTAAATAAGTTAATAGTAAATGTGTAAACGCAAATGCACCTCCTTGAAAAAAAACCTGGCGGCGCCGCTGTTAAATTACCTACCTTGAGTACCTTGTATAGAATTAAGATTTACATGTTCAATATCAATAAATGAGCTAACATATAATATGTATAAGTTACTTAATGGTTCATACGAACACATATGAGGTTTGCATTATAATAATGAGCCGACTTCCAGGTGTTCAATATTCATTAGAGGTTATTACAAACATGAAATTGTTGATGGGCATAGTTACCGAACTTGGCACGGAACTTGAAAATTCCGCAGTAGATCAAAAGCGACTGATACTAGTCACTTACAAGTGCCTTTGCTCTTGGCTATGGTGCGACGGTGTTCCGTGGAATGCCATATTTACTTTAGTGGGTGACTCAAGAATGTGTCTTTATTCCACATCTAAGTCAAATTTATTACGAGTTAAAAAACTACTATCAAAGTGGTACACGGATTTTTGTTTTTGTTAGTAAAAAAAATATTTGTCCCAAATGTTACAGTCGTATCTATCTGTAAACTAAATAGGAGACTTTATCAAACAACTAATAGCATTTTTTGTTAGAGTCTAATAGGTCTGTAGAGATTCGTAAAATTAAAAATGTTGTTAAACGTAACATCAACAATAAATTAATATATTAACAAAATTTACTCCTTTTCAAAATTTAATCGCATTCTACAAAAATTTTTATCTACAAAATATATTTATAATTCATATTCATAATACTATCTTTTATTACTCTACCACATTTTTTGCTAAAACAGCTATAAATCTTGTAGCGAACTTGCTTAGAAGTCTTAGAACTTACTTTGACATTAAACATATAGTAGGTACCTACATTACTGCCGCGGTCTATAATAGCTGCGTTGCTGGTAGCGATGATGATGGGCCACGATCAAGCTTGAAGGCCTAGAGCGTAGTTTAGCTTGTATTGACGATGGCTTGTATAATAGGGCTTTACTCAAACAATGCGAAATGCGAATTTTTGTTTGAGTAAAGCAATAATGGTGGCCATGGTCAATACAAGCTAAACTATTTGATAAGTAGTAACAAAGTAAGTTTTTTATAAAAGTACGTACAAAATGTAGTAATGTGTACAAAAACGTCATCTGCATGGATGTACAATGTACTATTTTGCACATATGTTCGAAACAAAACTCAACAATAATGGTTTTTCAAAGAAAGTTGCTAGTGGCTAAAACTCACCAATAATTAAAATTTTATACAACTTAGGTGGCATTTATTCGAGTAACGCAGAAAGGTCAACTTTGCTCAAAGAAGGTTGTAAAAATAATGACCACATTACAAGCGTTTTTTAGTAAAATTACATTAAATTAAAATTATATAAAGGTAGCATTAAAGGTAAACTACCTAGTATCACTTTTACTTGATCAATATTAATTACAAAACATACCTATGCATATACGTAGTAAGAGAGTAAAGTTTTTTTGCAATGTACACTTTTTGTACATGAAATACAATCGTGTATTGCAAATATTGCAATTAACTTCAAAACAGCAATTACCTACCTAAATAACGAACGCATAATATATGATTCAGTAAAAATAATAATATCGGTAAGATTTATTTTCCTCTGTTTGTTATTGTGGTTACAAATCAGTTTTCCATGTAATTGGGTAACATGAGAATCTTCGTAAAAGAAGACATTGTTAATACAGTCACGTTAAATTTTTATTTACACACTTTTGACAGGTGAAACTTTTATTACAGGTTGTTGAATTGACAAAAGTGAACACATAATTGACAACATTTCAAAATATTTAGGTACCTGTTTTTATGGATATAATGAAAATGTATCGTTTTTTAGGCAACACGTATTTTTTCTTTTCCATTTATTTTCATACATTACTGAGATATTAATTAATAGAAAATAGTTTATTCTAAAAGGACGTAAGTACAAGATATAGGTAAAATATAAGCGATGCCTATACCTTGCCTCTTCAAACGTCAAATTAAAAAAATAACTGTCTATGATGTGAATTGTGATGTCCATAGAGATGTAGCACATATTTTTGAACTCGGTTTTTTGTATATCACCAGCAAATAGAAAAAATGTTGCTAATTTGTCCCCTGCCTTCCAATAAGGTGAACGACCTAGCAATAAACATACCGCCGTAGTCAAGGCTTCCAAACTTGCTCTCATTCACCAAAACAATAATTATTGTCACTGTAACTAACTGAAATTATCTCCATTTTACATCGTGCTAAAGTTAAAAATGCAATAACGGTTAACGGTAAACTTCCGGTGTCAAATTATTAATTTATCTTGTTAATTTTCGTATTACTTATATTAAAATGTTGTTGTTGTCCTAGAAAGTCTGGGCCTATTAGTCCAATCAACGGGGCTTATGCAAAAGTTAGGTAATACAGATTACAGATGAACAATAATCCAATAAATTTTGTTACGAGAAGTTAAGTATATTTACCTAAACATGAAAATTGCTTATATCTCTCTGTGAATATTTCCTCGGGATAAAATACTTTCTGTATACATACTAATGTATTTTAGAATAAGTGTGTACTGTGTGTAAAGAAATAATTATTTTTCGATTTCAGAGATAACCCTAAATTTTAATATTTTTCAATATATCTTCTGTTGAAAAATTTATTTGCAGATTACATTTTTTTAATATGTTTTATACCCTTAATATAAAGCTTTGTTCAGTAAGCTAATAAATTTTCTTCTTAATCATATTTATACATAAACGTATAAAAATGGACCGACTATTTTTTCACATTACATCTTAAGACCAAAAAATAAAAGAATTATGATTAAAGAAGAAAATTTATTGGCTTACTGAACGAAGCTTATATATTTAAGAAATAAAAACATATTAAAAACATCGAAATGTACTACTTTCGATGATTAAAAATAATAATCAGCAGATATTTTTTTCAATAGAAGATTTATTGAAAAATATTAAAAGTTAAATTTGGGGTATCACTGAAATGGAAAAAAGATTGGATTCCTTTACATACTTATTCTAACTAATACATAAGTACGTATACAGAAAGTATTTTAGCCCGAGGAAATGTTCACAGGGAGATATAAGCGATTTTCACGTTTAGGTAAAAATACCTAACTTCTCGTAACAAAATTTATTGGCTTATTGTTCATCTGTAATCTGTATTACCTAACTTCATCACAAGCCAAATTTCATAGACGGGAGAATTATTTGGAAGTCTCCATACAACAAATATGCTCAATGATTGGACTATATTATTAAAACTAAAAGCCAAATACTTAGTACTCGTGAAGTACTTAAATCGTTGAATCTATAGTATCAAAGTTCAGCACTAACCACAGAACGAACACATGAATATTCCAGAAATAAGTCTCTGGGGTGTTAAAGCCGCTCCAACTAAAGAGGTTAACATTAATCAAGAATAGTAACGAAGTTTCTAACTAATATCTCAGAAAGTTTGATAAAATGAACGTAATTACAATAATAGTGCTCATGATTTATTTCCACAAAATTAAACTTTATTCGTAAACATATGAACAAGTAGTTACGTAACAACTTTAGATTGAGTTTTTAGTTTACTTTTTCGAAAAGCTCGATCTCAAAGTAGTAATAGTACATTACTGACGTGGTCAATAATGACTGCATTGCTGGCAGCGCGATGATGATGGCCGATAGGGCTGATTATCTAATTAAAAACCACCTAGCGACTGGTTGCAGTTCACAGATGATCGTGATCCATTGCTACTTCTTTTTGGGTTAAAAAAAACATACCAAAGAAAAGTGGCAATGTATGTCAAATGCAACCGGTCGCTAAATAGTTTCTTTTTAGATAATCAGGGTGCGGACCGTCACAGCGCGGTCAGCATTGCAGCCCTTTATGGCCAAGCTGGAATAAAGGCCGAGACCGGAGGTCGAGGCCTTTATAGCGTGGACAGCAAGGGCTGCAATGCTGACCAAGCTTGAAGGCCGAGAGCGTAGTTAAGCTCAGCTTGATTGTGGACCAAGTCTTGTATAGTGCTTTACTCAAAAATGTCAAAAACGTAAAAAATGACAAAATTACCATTTTTGACACTCTTGTCATTTTTGACCTTTTTGTCATTTTCGACATTTTTGCAATATTTGATATTTTTGACTTTTTTTGTCATTTTTGTCAATTTTTATTTTACAAGCATTTTTGAGTAAAGACATTTATTTGCTTTAATGAAAGATAAACTAAATGTGTTTGTTTTTCTTTGTAGGTAATAATATTTCTTATGTTTCTATCTAAATAATATAAATTCATTCGGTAGGTAGGTACATAATTAATTACATAAATGCTCATAAATGTTACCTGGAATCAATCCCCAATTTGATAAAATTTTGACCTCGAGGACCCTGTGGAAAATGTGGGGGGGCAAAAACCTGAACTGCGGACTCTCTTTGGACTTTCGCTTATATCTTTAAAGAAAAAGGGAGAGGAGGCTTTAGGGAAAAGCGTTGACGCCAAAATTGTACAGCATTAACATTTCTTTAATTTTCATTGGTGAAAATCTTTTTTTGACCCAATATTTACCGCGATCATCTGATGGTTGGGTTAGGTTGGGTGTGTATAGCAAACTAGATCTCCTCCATTTCCATTCGAGTACGCTCAAATGAGCGTGACTGTGAATCTCAAGACTCAAACAAATCTAAATGATTCTAATGTCGTAGACAACGTCACAAAAGAAATTAAAAAAAAAATTGATAGCAACACATTGCTCCGATTCCAAAATAAGTAGCTAGAGCACTTTTGTTGTGCAAATCAGAGACAACGGTGGTATCATTCAAAATTCAATTTCTAAATGAACCCAGTCGTGGATTGAACCCGAGATCTCAAAGACGGCGTACAAAGCCACTCGACCAGATTCTGTGAAGGCTTACGTAGTAACGTTTACCTATCAACTAAACCAGGTACTTCATTATTCGTATCACAATTAACGAAGAAAAACAAATATTAGTCGGTATGAAGGCATGCAAACATTTGGTGTTTGATTATTATGAAATTTATACGATATCGGGTTCTATTACGTAAGAAAAGAATTCAAACATCAAAGTATTATAAAAAGAAGGTACGACTCAAGTAAAAAATTTATAGCTTTTAAAAAACTTCAAACAAGGAGTCAAACTCTTCATTAAGTTAATGACCATGACCTTGTCTCGAAATGTAAGGAGTGGCAAAGTAAATGTAAATTTTAGGCGTGGTATACATTAATAAGAATAACAAATCCATATAGACCGTTGAAGTTACGCCTTTTTGAAGTTGAGTATGATGGACAGAACACAATAGGCAAATAGTATTGATGAATGTAGCCTAAAAGCTGCCTTAAACATTATCAGTGTTATTTCCAAAGATTTTTAAACACCTCTTTAACTTAGATACATTTTAAATGTAAATGCTGTCTTTTTCAAAGAATATTTTCAAAAAAGTGACAGCATCACATTTAAATAGGTGTTTACAAATCTTTTGTAATAACACCGTATTTCTTTTTTTTATTTAAACACCTGGGCATAATGGACAGCACAGAATAAGCAAATATTATTGATGAATGTAGCGTAAATGTTGCCTTAAACGTTAGGTATCAGTGTTATTACAAAATATTTTTAAACACCTGTTTAACTTAGACACATTTTAAATGTGATGCTGTCACTTTCAAACAATATTTTGAAAAAAGTGCATCACATTTAAACAGATTTTTAAAAATATTTTGTAATAACACCGTATTTCTCTTTTTTTTCATTTAAACGCCTTCCATCTAATAACCTTCATCTGGTAAAGGTCGAAACGATTATTCTAGGGTCCCTTGGATTACGGTAGGACAGCTACGTTGAATATCACCAGCAGGTAGGGTTACCATCCGTCCGGATTAATCCAGACATGTCCGGACTTTTTTTAGACTATTGTCCGAACTTTGTCCGGGTTTGTAATTTGTCCGGATTTTTAAGATTACTAGTAGAATTCTAGTTAAAAACAAACATAGCAGTAGTGTTCGAAAGAGAAGTCCCAAAAAAGTCCCAAAATGTATGGAGTCTGGATCAATAGTATGGACTTTTATTGAAATGTCCGGCTTTTTGTCAGGACTTTCCAATTTTTTAAATGGTAACCCTACCAGCAGGTAGGTGTCCTTATACACCGTCATTTTGTAGTCGTTTTAATTAACTTAAGCAAGTGCTCTACTAATGAAAATAATCGTTTTTGCCAAAGAAACATGGGTCGAAAAACGACAAACATTTTGAACTTTTCCATACAAATACAATGTTTTAGCTGTCTAATTATTATGGGAGGACCAACATTTTTTGTCGTTTTTTGACCCATGTTTCTTAGGCAATATGTTTAGTTTAATTGGTACAACACACCCTTAAGTTAATTAAAACGACTACAAAATGACGGTGTATAATCAGCAGAAAACTTCAACGACGAAATAATAGAAAATTAGGTGAAAAATAAGACACAGGTATTATATTATTTACAAATTTATTTTAAAACTTAACATAACTTCCTTTAAACCTAGATAATAAGAGACCCCTACTTGCTATAAATATTATAGCAAATATTGACACCGGGAAACAAAATAGACTAACTGACAACTGATAATATGGCATACACAACATTACAGATTTATTTATTACATGTTCTTACGATCGATGTTAAGAAATAAATCCACTTGTTCATATAATTTGCATGGTGTAGTTGTAAAATGTTTTGTTCACGTTATTTGAATATCACTTTGTATTGAAATAAGTAAGTGACCAAATACTTTATAACTATACAATGCTTACACTGTTTGTGAAAAGGGATAAGCCTTTATTTATAAACTTAAGTCCGGACTTCTATAATTTTTCTAAAGAACGTTTGTAACATTATTATAATTTTTGCGTTGCATTTTATTAAGATTAAAATGAGATGAGATGTTGGCGGGCCGACAGCCCGTGACCACGGCCGATACAACTCAGATGAAACGTCGCGTCGGGAAAAGGTACCTAGGTGTTTAAAAACCTATGTTTTATTTTAAACGCGTTTAAAACCTATGATTTTAATCTAATAGGTTGTAACATTAGCAAAGTTAGGCACCTGCTTATGCAGGTACTACAACAATATAATTATTAGGCTAATCAATAAACTGGAAATATATATTTAGAAATAAAATTGACTGATTAAGGAATCATCCAAATCTTAGGTAACTCCTTACACAAACTGTAAGATATACAAGTTAAGAATGAAAATTCTCTTGAATTACGTAAATATAATGCAAGAAAAATTTCATCTCAACATACGATTCGCCATCACATCGTATTTAAAGCCTCACAAATTATACACCTATAACTATACTAGCTCCTGAACTTTGCTCCTCTGAAGTTCAGAAAAGTTGCAAGTCAGGGTGATATCACCGCTCACTTAACCGGACCATGCAGATCTGAAAAAAAGTTACACAGTCAATTATATCTTTTCTAATAAAGCGGTTAGTTTCTGACGCGTTAAAATGTTAAGTTACGAGATAATCATATATGTGTCGCGGTATTTCTATTATTAGCTATAGGACGTAGGTATATTTTTATGGTCACGTTCAAATGTTGACATCAACGACTATTTGCTTCTAAATAAAGTGTCAAAATCCGCATTCCCCAAATACTGGATCCGAAGCAATTGGATTTACCCAAACATTATGATAGATTCAACCTTTTTACCAGGTGTCCGTTTGAAACCAGATATTCAAATTTAAACAAAACTATTTTAGATCTATTGACATCAGTGTCTTCATAAAATTTATAACAATAAATTATAGGTACGCTTGAGTAATAAATAACTTTGATTTGTTGTACTTTAGGATTCCCATTAGCAAAATTCCTGTTAGAGCAGTTGCTGTCGTAGTATAAAGAATTGAACTGTTCATATTCAACCTTTATATATGAATATGGGGTCAAGAAACCCGTCATTTAATATTAATAGAACATGAAACATGAATAATTAATCTATAAATAACTTAAAACTAAAACGAGGTAGAAATTGATGTAAACTTTTCATCTGTAGGCAACCAAATGGTTACTAGTTGCAAAGGTTGAATGCGAGTAGGTAGTACATGAATTTTTTTTTTTTTATTTGTAGGTATTTTTATCATAAATGGCTTTAAAATATTTCTAAATCGAACATTTATCTGTGACTCATTTGATATCCACTTTACCCAAAACGTTGTTTAAGCATAAAATTAACATGCGGTTGTGTTGTGAAACAATCAAACTCCTATTAGGTGCTTGAAACTATGAGAGTACCATAATAAAAACCACGACATGAAAAAAGATTGGTATACATTCAGTTACTAGCCTTAAACAATCGCAATCGAATGGGTAACAATAATTAGTAAATTTGTTCATCATAATAAACAAGTAGATTAATGTAGTACAGTCAGCAATGAAAGTCGCTTAACGCTTTGGAACTTTGTCATACCAAATTTTTGGAAAGATATCTCACGGTTTGAAACATTATTCAAAAAAGTTACTATGACAAAGTACTAAAGTGTTAAACAACTTTCGTTGCTGACTTTACGTGTCGACCCAATCACTAATTAAATTCGAAGTTTGTAATGTAGAAGAAGGGCCATGAATTAATGAGAAAAAGCATGATATGAACGTGATCCACATAGGTTTATCCAAAAAAAGCTAAATGGATTCTTCCCAATCAAAAAACTACTTATGAAAAAATATGAATACATTATATTTGCATATGAAAATAACTTCCACTACTATAACAGGTGCATTCATAAGAATTCTGAAGTGCTGTAAGAAATCAATACAAGTTCCGTGCCAAAACTCAGGCAGGTGTCGCAGACCACAAAGTCAACTCACCAATGATGTACTTCTACGGTCCATTGCGAACCATGGCTGCAAGTTATAAAAAACATTTAATATCAAATTTTCTAAATAATACGAAAAATGTGTAAGTAGTTAAATAATAATGCACTTTTTAGTGTTCGCCCTAAACTCGAAATTAAAATGTATAGTGAAATATTGCACTAGTGTACGCCCGGTAGCCAAAATTCAACCATAATCATTGTTGGATTTAATGAAAATCTAGATTAATTTGTATGTTTTTAAATAATTTCCTTTATTATTTCCTATATTATCCTATAAAGCTTGTCAATAGCTACTTAATAATAGAAGAAAATCAGTAAACAAACTGAGGCGAAGTTTTGTAAGTAATAATTTTGTCCAAAAAAAGTAATAAATTAAACCTCTGACTTTTGCACAGATTTAAGTTTAGTTAGAAGAAACTTTTAATGAATGAACATCAGAAAAAATCAACAAATTAATAAAGAATCGTCTAAAGTTCATATGCCACCGAGAAACAACTAAATACCTGTCGTGGGACAAAAATTCGGGGTCAATGCAGCATGTCGTAACGTAACTGTTTGTTTGTGTATGAATATTGACGAGTCATCGTGACTAAGGCGACTATAATGTCAAATTCATAGATTTCATAGTCAAGGGGACAACGGCGATTTGTAACAAAATGCCTAAGGCTTATTTCTATGTTTCATTGACATATTGCACAAGGACATCATTGCATTAGAAAAGATAAATAAGCCTACGTATGTCATCAATGCTGTATATTACGGAATTCCTAACGCACTTGGAGAACGTATTTATTAATTTTGTTTGATTTGCACAGTTAAGCAACACCGATTGCCATTAATAACGTTTGGTGAGTGTTAGTGTGACTTTGCGATGAGTTGTTAGTAAAAAAGCTGGTACCCATATCGTGGGACTACAATATGATGCTGGCTGTGGCTTGAGACTGACTTAGCTTTCTTGAGTGCGAGAGCGCCCACCACTCCCGCCGCGCCAACCTTTACTGCTTTCAGTCCCAATACTCCTGTGGGCAAAACAAACCAGCTTAATTAGGATATGTGTCTGTATTAAGATATGCACTAAATTGGACATCCGAACTCATACAGGGTGGATTTTATAAGTGTACCTGGAAGGGAAGTACTCTAAATAAAGGAGATAGATTTTTTTGCAAAAAGGAGACATTCCTTTATTACTAAAAAAAGAGGAAAGCTGCATTCAAGGATTTTTGAAAATACGCTTGCTGTAGCCGGGAACCAAACCGACACTGGTACAAAAAAATCACCTGTACTATTATTACACCAATTTATAGGGTCAGTCTTATGAATCAATTCATTCTAACAGACTAGACAGTTTTTAAATTGAACTTAGTCTGAAATCTAACAATATTTAATAATAAAGGACCAAGCAGACAAAGCTCTTTTGAAATCTGAAGGGATGAATTTGGTTTGAATTTTTATTTAGATAGTGTAATGGTTTATATCATAGGTAATTAATCATTATGCTATAATGGGCAGGGGCATTTTGTTGTAAAATTATTCGATTTTGTTCTTCCTCGGGTAAATAATTTAGCTCATTTCATAGAAAGCATAGTACCTAACTATTATAAAATATTTGTTAGATTTTTAAATTGTTGATAAATTTCAAGATCTTCCTTTGATTTAAGATAGATGTTTTAAAAAACAGTGATGTTTTAAGATTCAACTCTTATTATCCACACTATCGATTAGTGCCATAAAAACACAGGATGCATTTTTAGGGTTCCGTAGCCTAAATGGCAAAAAACGGAACCCTTATAGATTCGTCATGCCTGTCTGTCTGTCTGTCCGTCCGTATGTCACAGCCACTTTATTCCGAAAGTATCAGGATCACACAGTTGAAACTTGGTAAGTAGATGTATTCTGTTAACCGCTCAACGAATTTAACATAAAAATAAAAAAAATAAAGATTGAGGGGGGGCTCCCCATACCTGGAACTGAAACTGAAAAAATATTTTTTCTTCAAACCAATACGTGTGGGATGTCTATAGATAGGTCTTTAAAAATGGCATTGAGGTTCCTAAGACGAATATTTTTCAAAGTCAACCGTTTGAAAGATAAACACTGCCAAAGTGGTAAAATGTGTGTCCCCCCCCCCCCCCTCTAACTTTTAAAATAAGAGAGTGAAAAATCTGAAAAATATATATTATATATAAAAAAAAAATATCTGAAAAAAATATACCAACACTGTGAAAAACAAAGTTATTTTTGCAGACGAAAAATAATAGTGGTATGAAATATCGTATGGTATAAGGTAACTACGGAACCCTATGGCGCGTGGTCCGACACGCACTTGGCCGGTTTTTTTATTTTATTAGTGTCAGAGTCGGTTCTATTCCCGTCTACGGCAAGCGTATTTTTGCTTCTTTTCAAAAATAAAGGAATGTATCCTTAAACCAAAAACTCCTATCTCCTTTATTTAGAGTACCCCTCCAGATTCACTTAAAAAAATCCACACTGTAAATAAACTTCGAAAGAACAACCAAAATCCAAAGTCATGATGAAAGAGTTTTGATATTAGTAAAATTGATGAAATTGTTCCCTTGACTTAACAAATTATACCGTTGCAACTTCGATCATAGATGACCGAAGCATTGCAGATATAAAATGTGATTAAATTTAATGGCACCTAATATTGTATTCGTTTCATTGCTATATCGATTCAGACGAGTTTTTTGGCCTTCTGTCCTTTAAAATTCTTCTATCCATTTTTTTTAAACTACGATACTCATCTTGGTTTATATGATTGCATTTTTTATTTAATGTTGCACCTATTTTCATTTTGTATCGTTTATGCCCGATATAATTATTCGATGTCGAAAATATAAAAGGCTTCTCACGTGCTAAACATCGTATTCAATAATACAATTCAGCAAATTATAGAAGTATTTATATACATAACTAGTATGAATGGAATAACACCTAATCATATTTTGGAACATGTTTACTTTTCTCATTTATTTAGAAATAATATGGATAGACTTGTTTTTCGCCTTTTCATCGTTTCAAAGCTAAATATTAGAGGTAAACTCACTTGAGGATTAGAGAAAAACAGATTAACGAGCCAGATAAATATTAACATCACACAAAACTTTCCCCAATCAGTTGTATGATTAATAACCACTTAGATTTTCCACTTATTTACTATGAATAATTCAACACAAATACTGAACTTTTTCTATAAATATTTATTAAATTGTTACTAACACTATCTATGGACAGCGTTCCGAAATAAATGAATTATTATTATTATTAAAACTAATCAGGTCAGACGGTTTGCCCAAAAACTTTTTCAACACACTTGCTCGTAAAGTGAGCCCTAATACATCGCTTTTAGGGCCATAAACCGAGCTATAACAAACGCGTGCAATAATATATAAAACACTAGTTGGTTATAGAATTATCCCTACAAAGTTAAATAAGTACCTTACTGCAAGTTCCATGCGAGTAAACAAAGCATTCCCAATTTAACCGGGTTATACAGTTATTTTTTTAGTAACAACAAAGAGGTTTTATGCCGCTGAACATTCATAAACATTTTTGGAATTAATAAATGTGTAAGTCGTTAATTAAGTCAAACAAATATTTATTATTATCTAATTATTCATAATTAACAATAATTTGTTATAAAATATTAAAATGTTTTCATTTTATCATTTAAAATTATAATTTTGAAGTAGGCTGTATGTTGGCAGTATGCTCACTCACCCCTTTGTTGGCAAAATTTTCTTGCATTGGGCATGTGAAAAAAAACAAAAAAAACCTGCGCGCTTTTTCCCGTCATAATTATCATATTTTGTTTTTGTCGTATTTGTTGGTGTGTGGTAAATTACTTTAATTTTTTCCTCGCAAATGTGTTGAAAAACGTCGTATGAAACTCGTGAGCTTTTGCTTATTGCACACTCAGCTGAGTTACGCCACAGCCTTGTGTGCAATGAGCAACCTAAGCTAACTTGTCTCATAATGTACTATAATATCATACAACTATAATTCTATTAGAAAACTTGTGTATTGTGTAAATGAACTCTACCAAGTTTAAATAACAACACCAGCCTGTTAGCTAAAATTTAAACTTCTTAAACATCTTGCGCCAACATTTTTGTAACGGTATTTGAACAAGTGTCTTGTATTATTGATCTGTAGCGGCTGTTACATTATTTAACCTGAGTAAATAGCTGTCGAAAAACCAAAAGAATAACTATCGTGTTTTATTTCATAGTGGCCGTAAAAGATTGTTACTATAGGTAAATTTTATGTTCAGCAAAACACAAAAGTTAGAAAGGTACCCGAACCGTGTTGGCTTAATTTTAAGCCGGGCTGTTACGCAAAAAATGGGCAATATCCAATATCTGGTTCTTTTAATCACCCACTACGCGCAGGCGCCCGCCCCGTGGTTAGCGAGTATTGTATACGCGCCGCTGTAAATATTCGCGATTGCCAATTTGGTAGTAAAACCCCAATTTCCCACGGACATTGGGAACCGTTCCAACTTTATGGAGTTGATAATTATTTCTACATAATAACTACGAGTAGTGTTAGTGTTATTAAAGGGCAATCCCGGTGATTTTAATAAGCTCTTATTAGTTATTAATCAACACACTTAGGAAATAAATTTCGTATACTTAACACGTAGTTGTCTTGATTTATCAAAATAAAGGTAAATTATGGAAAATAATATTTAACAGTAATATTTGCTTCTACTCCCTTTCCAAAATCAAGGATGAAACTAATTAATGAAACAAAGATAATCGTTTCTATACATAAGCCGTAGATTCAACAGGCTATAAATATTTGAGACAACAGTGACATGTCGCTGTGCCGGTATTAACAGTGACATCAGACCGTTTTGTGTATCCATATATGCATAATAACGACCCTCGCACACGCTAAAATGGCAATGACCCGATTAACAGAATCCGACTTCTATGGCGTAACGTTTACATAATAGGCTTAAAGTCCTTCCATTCATATAAAATGACTGAAAAAGATACCCGCCTATTCAATTTTATTGAAATCAGATTACAGGAAAAACCCAAGATATTTGTATATTTCCACTCCTTTGATTTCAAAGCTAACTTTCATGGAAACAGCACTTTTACTGTTTTTAGGGTTTGCGAGTTCTTTTTAAGTTTCTTCTGTTATTTTAGTTTCATTATTGGATTTTCTAACGCTTCGACTTCTTTTCAGGGAAGTCGGAAAAGGCTGTTCTCTTATTTTATCTTATTTGTTATAGTTATACAAAAGTAATGCGGAAAAACGTGAATATTTTGTTATGTTGGTTTTGAAAGGCGGAAAAAAGCTACTGAAAATTGTTTGTAGACTAATACTACTACATACTAAATTTCAGCTTTCTAGGACTTCAGGAAGTACCCTATGAGTATTGATGATCATCAGTTGAGTCAGTGGCGAAATCGGGTTTTTTTAGATATCAATAAAATCTATATTATATGAGCAACTGAAACTTAATAATGTTTATAAGTCCACTACTGACATCATATCCCAAGAATTTCGTTTATCTGGTATACTCCAAACCCAAGATATGGGGATTCAAAAAACGACGAATCGCTTCGAGAAAAGGTAGTTAGTGCCCTTGCGCTTCGCTTAGTCGTCTTGGCGATGGCACAACCGTGCCTCCAGATTTTATTTACACGCACAATTTTTTCTCCGCTACTTTGAATCTTTTTGGTATGATATGACATTGAATTTCGTCACAACGTTATGTGTGAGAGATAAAATATGTGAAGAAAGGTCATCAGCTGTCGGATGTGAAATAACGGACAGCGAAAATCTTTGTCGTTCGAAGGGTTACATAAGATGAATGCTGAACTCACCAAGCAATAACTTCTTTTTTAGCATCAGCAGACTTCTCTTCGTTCGTAAGCTGCCTTCGTGCTGGGGGGCTCCGAAGACCGCGTCTTCTGGGATTCTTTCTGCCTCCGCCGCCTGGTATTCGTACTGGGTGTGCGCAAAAGCCACGGCGACCAAGCAAGCCAGAACCAGGACTGTCATGGAATGCATTTTAAGCTAGAATGGAGAACAAAACAATTATTAGTTCTTTTGTTTTTATTAAGGCGACTATATCCCTCAAGTGGCGCCCTCATCTTAATTAAATTTATTGCTACAGATTGAAGTTAGTTCTAGAGCTTATTAACAAACAACAACCTCAGTAAAATATAGTGCATTAAGTGGCCACTTTAGACACTTTTGCCTACTACTACAACGAACTGTTCATTGTAGTACATAGGCACAGCATAAATATTAGTGTAACGCGATCGTTTCCAAATTTGTTGTGACCTCCTATTAGGCAAAAGTACCTAAAGTGGTCACTCAACAAACTATATTTTACCGAGGATATTGTTTGTAAATAAACTATAGAACCTTAACTTCAATCTGTACATGTGAACTTTCGATACATTATGTACTTAGCGAGAAATACATTTAATTAAGATGAGGGCGCCACTTGAGGCATAAAGGGCCCTTAAGTACATAGTGTTAGCACGCATGAAAATCTTCTAGTAAGTATGAACACAGATTACATAATACTTAAGTTTTAAAGATTTGTTAGAGATAATTAATATTCTACAATTGACATAAATTACGTAATTTAATTTTTATACCTTTGAACTTGAATGTAGGTAATGAATTAAAGATTTATTAGTTCTCATAGAGAGTGTTTTACACCCAACCCAAGTATACACTTTTTACAATTCTGCAACTTTATGCACTTTACCTAAAAAGTAAAAGTCAACATTTGTCAATACATGTATCTCGTTTTTTAGGGTTCCGTACTTTAAAAGGAAAAAACTCACTCAACAAACAGGATCACTGTCTGTCTGTCTGTCGGTCTGTCTATCGAGACCTTTTATCTCGGGAACGCACTCAACTGAAATTTAACCATATACTCAAGTCTACAGTCCCTTGAAGCTGTGAAAAATCAAACTTCAAAGTTAACGTAAAAAGAAACGGCCGTTTATGCCGCAAAAAACGTATCTTCATTCAAGGGAATTGAAATTTATCATAAAAAATATTGCCTTTATTCCGTAATCAATCATCGAGTTTGTACGGAGTCCTCGGTGGGCAAGTCCGACGCGCACTTGTCCGGTTTTTTCTTGTTTGTCTTAAAAAAACCTTCAAGAATGAATCGTTTTTATTTGTAAACCGCGTAGTTTAGCGCTTAGTGACCCCGACAAGACAAGTCAACGGTCACCGGTCATAAATCCCAGGGACTGTTGTGAAAAACTTAGGCAATATTACCGCATAGGTAAATTTTGTATAGGTAATTAATATTCTTAAATTTCCATATACCTATATTTATTTAAAATCTTTACTTGTATACAAAAAACAGCAAAAACACAGTACATATATAAGTTTTTTCAAACAGTAGAGGAGCTAACGTCACTTAGGCCCTTTTGTCATTGCACTCCGTCGGATCGCTAGGGTTGGCATTTTCCTGCCGTCTCGTGGAATGCTACGCGCGAACGCTATGGAAACAACTGCGACGCGATGTCACAACCCCGACCAAAGTACTGCGAACTTTGCTTAGAGCTCTTAGAGTGACGTCAGCCGTCAAATTCGAACGTTTCCATGGAGCTCTCATACTGTTTGAAAAAACTTATATATGTACTGTGGCAAAAGGTTGACTTTCTCTTGGGCATTGTTTATCAGTCAATCGATAAGTGTCGAAGAGAGAAATCGTGACAATACTATAATATCGAATTTTAGGCATTCACAATGGGGCATTCAAAAATATTTTTATATATTAAGATAATTCATATTAGAAAAAATACTAGAAAAAATCGACTCACCCGTAGCAGCTCAGACGGGATTCGAACCCGAACCCTTGGGATTATGGCCCAATGCACTAACCAATTATGCTACCGAGTCGCTATAGTGGGAGCGGCGAAATTTTTTTGCGGGTTCGAATCCCGTCTGAGCTGCTACGAGTGAGTCGATTTTTTCTAGTATTTTTTCTAATATTAATTATCATAATACTATAATATCATTGCAGTACTTTTAAAAGTACCCTAATAAAAGAAAACAAATACTAGTACATTATTATTACTAACAACTTTTGCCTATTACAAACTGGAACCAATAGGTAGTGAAAATTTTTATCGTCCGATGCAGCATTTCCATACATTTATGTAGGTACTCGTTTGTGCACTATTTACGTAATGTGACTAAAAATCGGTCTGCCGGTAAAATTCTGCGTAAGTATTGCACAAATGCACAACGCTATTAAACAATGCGGTCTCTTCTAGGTTTATTAGTCTGTGGTTGAGGACCAATGTCCTGCGTGCGCGGGACAAGGCCAGTGGGACACGCCAACTGAGGTAGGTACACTAATGAGTATATTCTCAAACAAGAGACCACTCAATAGTCTCTATTTGATGAGTTACTCAAACATTCTTTATGAAAGACCTTTAACGTATCATGTCGCGTTCCAAATGAATTTTTAATTAGTTTGATTTTGATTAAGTTTACTTTTCAAACAATTTAGTAGACGTTGTTAACAAAAAAGTCGTCGTAGGTATATCGATGTTTTATATTTTATCATACCCTATTTCATTTTTAAGAATTTGAATTGAGACCAGTTTTACCGAGCGCGAAGCGTGAGGGAAGCGTCTCCGTGTCATATTGGGCAAAAATTCTTTCGTATATAATTATTATGCCGTCTTTCTGTTCTCCTCTGTGGCATTTCTTGTGATTGTCGTGAAAGTTTGTAAGCAGGTTCAATAATTATATTAGTGCTTATTGTCGATTCAGTTTTACTTTAAAAAAAAAGCATATTTCTTTTAGCCATTACGAAAAATGTAAAAAAAATGACACAAACGCGCGGTTAACAGCTCACATAGGCTTTAGTTAAATCCCTATTATTAAATATCTTGAAATTCAAATTGGTGAGTAGATCAAGGTAGATAGCTATGTCATAGATATTCAGAATTATGCATCACATAACTAGGTAGTCCAGTTGCATAATGAGTTCATTGATATAAATTTACACTATTCAAGTTCATCTTGCGATTTCATTAATAGATGATGACCAGAGAGAAAATATTTTGTATACTTTTCGATTTTAAGTCGTGTAGTGATTAATTTAGTGTTGAATGCATGAAAATAATTAAATATTTATTAAATTGGTTTTATAAACAGTTTAAACAGCCATGTCAAACTTAAAATCATTGGTGGGCCAAATGTATAGGTATATTGACCGTAGAATCAGGGGCCAAAAACCTAACTTTAAAGAAAATAAAACTTATTGCATAGGTAAAGTGTTACTTTTTGAATGAAATATTATTGAGACACGTGTTTTTAAAATTTGACCGGGCCGCAACATGACATGACATGGCTGGAACCTAATGGCAACCATAGAAGAATGAAATATTAGGATTCTTGACCCCTTTTAATTTAGTTGCATTGCCATATTTTTAAAGAATTTCTATAAAATTTTTAATGATTTATGTTTTTTCCGTAAAAAATGCATAATTCCAACTAATCAACAAGAATATTAGATATAGTAACTAATTTAATTACCTAGCTGTCTACCATTATAGTTAATTTGATTTACATACAAAATGAGATACCTATATCAAAACAATCTATGGAGGTCATGGAACAAACAACCATCGTTAAGATTGTTGATATTACGAGAGTTTTATATGTAGAGAAGAGAATCTGACATTTTACTCAAGTATTTAAAAAACTCATGTCCATCAGCCATTTTTAATGTCCCCACTGCTGGGGCACAGGCCTTCCTTATAGGTGGATAAGGAAGACGGGCCATAACCCACCACGCGGGCCCAATGCGGATTGGTGGGTGTCAACGAATACAAATGCAGCCGGGACCAACGGCTTAACGCGCCTTCCGAAGCACGGAGGAGCTCGAGATAATAAATTTTTGGTCACCCATCCCATGACCGACCCTTGCGAACGTTGCACAACCTTCGCAATCGCTGGGCCAGGCGCTAAACCACTGCGCCACCGAGCTCCTCTCTTTGAACTCATACTTAAACATTATTATATTGTAAAAACATTTCAAACTTATAAATGTTAGAATTTCATAATTTTTCAGGAGAGAAATTCAATTTAAAAAGCAATAAACCTTAAAATAAAAATGTTTTGAAACTTCTCACTAAAAACGAAATCCACAATTTTTGCAAGGAAGCGTTGCCACGGAAATTGAGACATTTCTATTTGGTTTTCGTTCAACATTTCCTAGCTATCTGCGAGGCGATCAGGTTGCGGCTGGCTGCGCGTGGAAAACATTTCTCCCCTATTGAAAACTACGTACATATAAATGATAAAGATGCACTAACACTGCACTAACAGTCTGGAAACAAAGCAATTTTATTTTCACCTCTCCACCATGAAAAGGGCGCTTTTGGCGCTTAAAAACTCGCAGCAAAATCGATTTTTGCTGCGAGCGTGAGACAATGTGCTTTTTTAATTTCTAACACCAACTTTTAAAATAATAAAAAATAAGAAATAAAGTGACAAGGATGACACTTGTAAAATTGATATGAGAAAATGATAGATAGAGTGCTTTATGGTGTCATACATGAATTAAAAAGTAAAAAAATAAAAATAAAATGCACGGATATACCAAGGAGTTTTAAATAAGGATTGTTAAAAAAGAAGGTTGATAATTCCAAATAAAGAGTATGGACGTAATGAGGTCGCATGTATGAAACAAATATGAAATAAGAAAAATTAATGAAATTTATTAACAAATGATATGTTTTATGATTATAAATAAATAAATAAGATGGGATATTAATGAATAAGAGAAAAACACAACGTAATGTAATCAAAACGACGGGAATCTACTTTACTGACTTTACTCTATGAATAAAAATTTTCAGCATAATGTTTGATCGAACTATTTTTCTGCAATGCGTCCAACGATAAAGATAGTTGTCTAACTCCAAAAGAGTTAAGTGAACAAGTTTCTAATGCTGAATTAAGAAATTCAAGTGAAAATTTTCTCGCTGGTAGTGGTGAAAAGTTGTATGTTTTACACGAGACCAAAATTTTGTTCTACCTTGTGCCTTTAAATCACACTGTGCTCAGTAGTCTATATTAGAATCACTCGCTACGCTCGTGATTCAATTCTGGACTACTTCGCTAGTTCGTGATTTAAAGTCTGCATTCGCAGCACAAATTGGTTTTGGTCACTTGTATAACAAATAACTATTAACACACACAGTACCTTTACAAAGTTTTCCCAACACTCTACATGTCCGTAAACAAGATTTTCCAGATAATCCGCTGAAACAAACCGAATTGGCATAACAAGCCGATCTTCCACGTAATGTTAATTAACTAGGCTTTATTATACCTGTTGCTGGAATCCTCGAATGATAGTATACAATACAATGAACTGCACAACAACAAAGTTATAACGACCTTCAGGATTCCGTAGGACTTTTAGTTAATGCCATTATAGCACCGTTTGTTTTGTCTATTTGTTTGATTACAAAATACGGGTACCTAATTACACCTGATATCAAACAATTCACTGGGATTTAGTTAACTAATTCCATTACAATAGTAATGGAAAGAAGTTCAATACAACTATTTGTTTTCTTTATGTAACAAAGTATGTAGTGCGCGATGTTCAACCACTGTAACGCTGTTTATCCTTTCTTTGTTCTGTCAGTCGTTATTATCAAAATCATAATTCAATTCAAAATTTTCACCAACTAATTAGAACCTTTACGATAGAAAATTTCCAAAAGTTGTATGTTTTCTTGACTAATAACGCCGCGCCAACGTGCGTACGTTAGTCATGGCTCGTACGTAAACAATAACAAAAGACGGTGTACCTTTTCGGGGGTACGGGGTTCACAGGGTCACAACACAACACTGCAGTGGTCACTGACACACAGGTAGGAAGGAGCTGATGCCCAATTCTTATATAGATTGCAACAGCGCCTCCGAGAGGGGCGCGTGCGTGGTGCATGTCACTCGTGCGCACGTCGCCGAACGCATCGTGTTTTCCCTTGAACTGCGTGTGGATAACTTGAAACCATGTTGTACCTATTGTAATCATTTTAACTATGGATTCCTGATTTTATTTATGGGATTATTACAATGCAATCAGGATTATACTACATTTGCTTAAAAAAATAAAATATTTTTGTTTGTTTTATTAACAAATCTGTACGATACTTTAAACATTTTCATGAAAAATTGAGCAGAAATTGATGTTGAATTTTGGAAACTATTTACATACAGAGAATGGTTATTGACATTTTTTACAAAAACATGGATCTGCAACAGCGGCAGTAAAATCTGCATGTCCTAAAACAGAAATCCTGAACTCTGTTGAAATTTCAATCGCAGTTTGCTTTTTGGTTGGTATTTGATTTATGCAATACTTTGTGACATTTGGAGTTTATTAAACTTGCGAATACTCTGCAGATACAGTAGTAGTATCACGTAATATTATGCATTATCATTCAAGTTCAAAATAATTTATTCAGTCTACGCTGTTTAAACTTCGGAATTATGGTAGACTAATTAAACTCACAGATATAAACATATATTGATGAACATTGAACACAATTCACTCCTTTTTTGTGCAGTAGTGTAGTATAAACCGGCAAGAAACCTTAGGCATGGGTTTAGATTAGACGGTTATCTACGAGCCTCAATTTCGCTATATTTTTAGGGGATTAAAAGATAAGGTTGTATTTAATAATTATGAACATTTATTGAATTGCAACTGAAATCCTTTAGAAGCTTTAAATTGGTGACATAAACTTATGGAATTTATTTGATATTGGGACTAAAATTATTTGAAAACAATCATACGTTTATTTAATTAGGTGTAGTTAATTTTACGATTAAGAGAATCATTTGAATAATCGCTAAAATTTTCGTTTTTTGACAAACCACTTGTGACTAGAGATATGTAATTTAAAATTCAACCTTGACATTGATACTGATAAGTCGATACAGGAACTTGTTACCATCATCGGGTCATCCAGCCATCAAAACGAAGATACGCCCGTTCGAGACGTATTTGCATGCATAATTCATTGCGACTCAAGAAGATTCATTATACAGTAATTTATTGCACCAAGGGTCGGAAAGTTGACCATACAAGGTGAATGCGTTATCATAACAACTTCCGGAACCTATATAATTGGTAGCTTTTTCGGAAGCACATCGTCAGTTTATTATTAAACATCAAAAACAAAAAACTTTCATTGTTAAATGTAATTGCCAGTTTCGGTGAATGATTTACTGTTTTACCAATAAGGCTGTGTTCATCTTTATTAAAAGAAATTATGGCGAGTATTTTATAAGTGGCAATGATGTATTCATGTATGAAAAGTTATGATAAACTATGAACATCTTTAAGCACTGGATATCTGCTACCGCGTAAAATACTCGTATCATACTTATTTTAAAAAATAATTATATATATAATGCATATTAAAAAAATCTGTGAAACCTACCAATTAATGCCTCTATAGGTTAAAATTTTCAATTTGAAGTGATATTATGAATCAAAATATCGATATTTTCAACCTTTTGATATCGAGTCAGTAAGAACAGCAAAACATAGTGATTTGTCCTTTCAGTAGGGTTATTCACGATTGTCGGAAATCTACTCGAAAGCGTTCGATTCGAATCCGTATCCTCTGATATTACAAAAATATAGGTATTCACAAATACATTTGACTATAGCATTCGATTCACTTTCCGACGGGAAAGCGCAATGCATTTACAAAGTTTGATAGCATAAGGTAGAAAATAAGATCGAAGACTATAATATATAGACTTTCCGATTCGATTCGGAAAATTGGTTTCCGCACAATCGTGAACAAGACACGGTGGCTGAATAGTCAAGGTACGGGGCCCTACCGGTTAACATTTCACCAGCTTACTTTAACAATGTAAGTGTGAGTTGCACCAAAACGCTGTCAAAGTTAAAGTTATCGTCAAATGGTAATGCTACCTATTTGTCACGTCAAACTTGTCAAAGGACATCATGCTGGCTGGCAACCTCTTTTTTTGGCTAACTTTTGCTTAACCGGTACTTTAACAAGCTTATTATCGTTAAAGTTAGGTGGTACAACTCAGCCTTAGCTTGTTAAAGTACCGGTTAAGCACAAGGAAGCCAAAAAAAGAGGTTGCCAGCCAGCATGATGACCTTTGACAAGTTTGGCGTGACAAATAGGTAGCATTATCATTTGACGATAACTTTAACTTTGACAGCGTTTTGGTGCAACTCATCCGCATGGCTATCGTAATCACTTTCATTTGACAGATGGATGTGATACATTGCTACTTTTCTTTAGTAAGTTTTTATTTATACCAAATCGAAGTAGCAATGTGTCATAGTCATATGTCAGTCAAATGCTGGACATGAGTCATCATAAAAGAGTTCAACACATTTTTTATTAATTTCTACTTTTTACCGACTTCAAAAGGAGGGAGGTACTCAATTCGACCCGTATTTTTTTGTTGTTTTGTAACACCGATTACTCTGGCGTTGGTGTGCCGATTTTTATAGGTAGGTACTTAGTTGTTTTTGTTCTATTGGGTAAACTTTCAATTTAGTCCCATATTAGTTTTATTGAGATCCGATGAAAATCTTCGGAGATATAGGGTCTAATGTCGTGGGAGTCATGCATAATTACAATACAATATAATATAATATAAATATAAATAATATAACTTACATTAAAAAGCAAATAAGAAAAATTGTATAAAAAACAAAAAACCGACTTTATAAAACCTGAAAATAAAAACAAAAACAGCTTCAAAATTAAATACTTACCTCTAAAAAGCAAGAAATAATATTCAATCTTTAGAAAAGCATTTCATTGTGATAAAAAAAATAAAGTTTTTTTTCTATTTTTCTTGATGGTACTAGTGATGGCTAGACACCAATCAAGTGAATTTATCACTTTATAAACTATTAAATTGTAAGACAGGTAATTAATATATTAAAGTGTTGTTCATACATTATTATGTTTGAATCCCTTTGACTGTGCCAATGGGGAAAAATTAACCTTGTAGGTGTTACGATAGCGGTTTTGAAATTTAAAAAATGTATTTTCGTGTTCGAAATAAAACCCTCTTTTCGATGACATAAAATAAATCTTAAATCTCATACAAACTATCACGATAAGTTTTGCATATGCCAAAGTGTATGTTCATGCAAAAATACCTATGCTGTTTTTCTTTGATCGAAAGTGGTTTGACATCCACGCATTCTATATGAAAAAAAAACTGCTTTAAAATTCAACTCTCATAAATCTAATTTTACGTCTTAGAAATACCTATGTTAAACTTATAGACGTTGCTCACTTAAAATGTTATATTGCTTGAATGCAACCACTTCATCCAACTTCACCACTCTTTCAGTTTTATTGTTTGAGTTTGGTCAAATTATTTAAATACATTTCTACTTTATCTACCAGACTGGAATAATTTGAATGTAATAATTCAATGGAGTTTGAGCGTCTATTATTCAATCAAATCAATAATGCATGGTTAATAGTGAATACATAATATAATATATTATGATTCAGCGGATTTGCAAAATGGACCATTTAATATAAAGAAAAAAGTCAAATGAATTTATATATTTATAGAATTTTTAAACTTTAGGCAATCACGACGCCATTTTATATACTTATCTGTTAAACAATTTTGTCTGTATAAAGAATAAACGTTCCACCTTTGCTCAAGTACAATTTTATCTAGTTGTTACTTTGTTACCGCTTTGTTAGTGCAATAAAGAGTTTAAGTAATAATAAATAAAAGTTTAAAATAAAAAAGATAATACAAAACTAAAGTAATTATCTACTTAATACAGAAAATATTTACACTAAAACGCAAAAAGAAAAACCGGCCAAGTGCGAGTCGGTCTCGCGCACGAAGTGTTCCGTAAAAAAATCACTTATGTTGTATGGGAGCCCCCTTAAAATATTTATTTTTAAAGTGAATATACAACTTAATATTCTGTGAATATTTCAAGCGTCTTCCTGGTTGTCGTTATTAATATCGAGCAAAAAATGGCAAAAAAAAAATTTTTTTATTCCAAAAGCCCCAACCGACTTCATCCCACGTTTTATTACAATGATGTACCCATACCCATCTAGTGGTTTGAAAATTATTTCTTGCTTTTTAGAGTTAATTTTGAATTTTTTTATTATTATTTTCAGGTCTTTTGAAGTCGGGGTTTTTCTTTTTTTTTTCTTTAAGTAGGTATTAGAGCAATATAGTCACGGTAAAGAATGACATAGTTAAAGTACTCAGTTATGTCACCTACTTATGGTTTATTTGACTAAAATTACTGATACAGATTTAAAGCAATAAGTATTGATGATATAAATAATACGCATAATAAAAATCCAATAATAATAATAAATAATAATAAAAATAATCCAATAATAATAATAATCAAAACGCAATAATAAAAATCCCAATAAATTATGCGTAGGCAACACAACAGACTCCACTATAACTGGCTTATTCAGAGATGTTTCGCAAAACTGGGGTGCAAGACTGTTCTAACAAAACCTGGTTTAATGCTTGTAAACCAATCACAATGCACCTTTTAATCCTTAATTAAACGGTAGGAATACGATCTGCGCTAAAATGGCGTTAGTCCGCAGTCTACCGTCATTTTTGGCCCTAGTTTAACGAACGCACTTTGAATAAGACAGTAAAGGTTATACTTATTTGTATTCTTAAAGAATCATAAACTCATCTTGCTCAAATATTGAAACACTCGTATGGTCCTCGGAACTTTGCGGTTCCGAATAATCGAGTTCTCAAGTTCTCGAACAATTGCGAAACAAGTCAACCTCTTCAAAAGTATCTTGACCAAACATTTGACAAACAGAAGAAGGTCATTTTGACTTCTGTATGAATATGTGATGATTTGATGAATCAAACGAAACGCGAGCGCATCCCATTTCGTACAGAAAAGTCGACACAAAACCATTTTTATCTTACAAAACTAAAACTTTTGTTCAGTTCTTAATAAATAATAATGGTTGTTGGTTATTGACAATTTACTAAAACCGAGCTCAAAGTGTTTTATTGTTAACTTAACTATCCTACTAAAATTATAAATGTGAAAGTTTGTGGGTTTGAATTTTTGGAAGATGTTTGGATGTTTGTTCCTCAATCACGCAAAAACTACTGAACGGATTTGGTTAAAATTTGGCACACAGATAGTAGATAGCCTAGATTTAAACAAAAAATACTTTTTATCTCGATATTCTCACGGGAACGGGAACCACGTGGGTGAAACTGCGGGCGGCCGCTAGTATTAAATAGTATTAGTTCTAGAATTCAAACGTAACATTCCACTTTTTTGAAGATCAACATTTAATTGTTATGTTACGTCGATTATGGTAATTAATGCCAAGGTTTAACAAAATCATTCATAAATAATTTATGAACGCACTTTCGCAACGTTAATAATTTATGAATAACTCGTAGAATAGATCCATTTTACCTTGTTTACAACTTATTACTATTATATTATAATTAAAAAAACGTAATATAAGTAGGGCTAAAAACGAAAAATGTGAATAGCGATAATTAATAGATGTATTTTTTAAATAAATTAAATATTTTCTTTCCTGATTATTTGGGTGGTTATATCCACCTGAAAAAACAAACGTGAAAGTGAGATTTTGAATCAATATCAAAGTCGGTATTATTCAAAGAGAAAATAATAGAGAAAGGGTGATTCTACCACTCAAATGAAGTAAGTACCTAGTGATGGTAGGTTTGGAAGCTGGTGAAGCACCTCATAAAAAGACCAGACAGAATCACATAATATAAAATCTTATTTTGCTGGTTAAGATTTTAGGGAATGAGGTCAGGGATGGCATATTTTGTTAACCGGTGACGTCTTATGGACCGGATCGTAAATTGCCGGTTTGAACGACTAACCTGACTGCAAAACTTTTACCACATTTACTTGCATAGATATCTATCTAAACACGAAAAACATTAGCCTTCTTGCAGTTGGGTAAAAACACGGTAAAAATAACATTCTTCTCGCTATACAATCATGTACTATGTTAATAGTTTAGGGCTTGTAAAGTTAGAAGCTAGGCTTTACATGAGGTCTGATAACTTTTTGACAGTGCGAGCCATGTCTTGGCAACATTATTCATGAAAATGTTTTTGGTTGGATTTTGTATCCGTAAGTACTCGAAACAACTTTTCATTGTATGTGTTAATGAACGAAACGAATGTGATCTACATTTACGCTTCCAGTAAAACAAGAGACCTTAAATTGTACATTCTCTTTCAAATAATAAGAAAAAACCGCCCAAATGTGTCGGGCCACGCGCCGTAGGGTTCCGTAGTTACCTTATACCATACGATATTTAATAGCACTTTGGTTTGAAAAAAACTTTTTTTTTTCAGTTTCAGTTCCATGTATGGGGAGTCCCCCTTTAATATTTTATTTATTTTTATTTTTGAGTTCAAATCGTTAAGCGGTTAATAGAATACATCTACCTACCAAGTTTCAACTGTGTAATCTTAATACTTTCGGCATAAAGTGGCTGTGACATACGGACAGACAGACAGACATGACGAATCTGTAAGGGTTCCGTTTTTTGCCATTTAGGCTACGGAACCCTAATAAGAAAATTAACAGATCTCGTGCTTTTCACGACCTTCTGGTACATTGAAAATGAATTTAATGAATATAACAAAATATTTTATTATTCTTTTCTTATAGACATTAATATTTTATTGAAAGGTAACCTAAGTACTATGTATAACTTAAACATCTGAATTTCTAAATAAATTAACCCTAATAAAAAAAAAATCAAAATCAAATGCAGCATTGCGAGACTCTCGCGCCGACTTCATCATCACTCGGATGTGCGATAACAACCCTCATGTTTACCTAGGCATCATCATAACACTCTCATTCTCAGAGATCGTTGTAAAATTTGGAATCGCAGAGTCACTAAGAAAGACGTGACTGATCGAGTAATTTCAAATCTCGAAATTGAAATAACAGTAACCCACGATATATAAATATTTTGGATCTAGTAGAGGCCAACTAAAACCTCTCTTCTGTTCAACTTTCGCTCAAGATTCGTTTATCCGTTTCTCTACACACAAAAACTCACTACGACGCCTAGCACGTGTACTGGAGATAATAGCGTCATCTCTTTTGCTCCTACAGTTATTGAAAGAAAGAAAGAAAGAAATTCATTTATTCTGTCATCATCCAACGGTACACAAGGTAGGTATTACATTTAAGTACTTATACATAAATTATACATTGCTACCAGAAAAGAGCTATTTTGGTCCCACTTATATAGGAACAATGCATCCTTTTTCGAATAGAAGGGATGAAAATGTTTTTTCATCCCTTCTATTCGAAAAATGATGATTTGTTCCTCTATAAGTGGGACCAAAATAGCTCTTTTCTGGTAAGAACTTTTTAGTGGGAGGAAAAGAGATTTGAATTTAGAACATGTATCTTTCAAAGTATTCGAACGCCGCCGCCGGCTGGTATGTATTGACTGGCTGTATAGACGGCGCGGAGACTAAAAAAAAACATAAGCGCGCGAATTAAGTCTGTGTTCTTGTAATTAGTACATACTTACGTACTTATTACAATAACTTTTGAAAATTGCGCTAGTGTATCAAACGTAACTATAAATTTGTAATTACTTTTACTTTTCACGTGTCTTTTAAATAAAGAACATTTTCATTAATTACATAAACACAGTCTCCTATTTATTTTCTCATAGAAACGGGATGAAAAGTAGAGTATATGACTCGGGCGCAAAATATTTTTGGCGAGGGCGACATACTTTGAATCCCTCGCTACGTTCAGGATTCTACTGTAGAATCCCTCACTTCGCTCTGGATTCAAAAAAGCGCCCTCGCCGTAAAAATATTATTTTGCTCCCTTGTAATACAATCTACTATTTCATCCCTTCTATTCGAAAAATGATGATTTGTTCCTATATAAGTGGGACCAAAATAGCTCTTTTCTGGTAAGAACTTTTTAGTAGGAGGAAAAGAGATTTGAATTTAGAACATGTATCTTTCAAAGAATTCGAACGCCGCCGCCGGCTGGTATGTATTGACTGGCTGTATAGACGGCGCGGCGAGGTCGCCGCGGCGCGATAACCCGCGCAAACTGAAAAAAAAAACATAAGCGCGCGAATTAAGTCTGTGTTCTTGTAATTAGTACATACTTACGTACTTAGTACAATAACTTTTGAAAATTGCGCTAGTGTATCAAACGTAACTATAAATTTGTAATTATTTTTACTTTTCACGTGTCTTTTTTAAATAAAGAACATTTTCATTAATTACATAAACACAGTCTTCTATTTATTTTCTCATAAAAAGGGGATGAAAAGTAGAGTATATGACTCGGGCGCAAAATATTTTTGGCGAGGGCGACATACTTTGAATCCCTCGCTACGTTCAGGATTCTACTGAAGAATCCCTAAAAAATCCGTAAAAATATTATTTTGCTCCCTTGTAATACAATCTACTATTTCAATGTTAAAAACTGATAAAATAGCTACTTGTTTTCACATACTTAGGCCCGTATTTATAAACCGCTCTCAACCTTGAGAGCTATCTTGAGAATGAACTCATGAACCTGAGATGTTGTTTCTATAAGAACTAACGAACGAACAATGCTACCTGACCAGCCAGCCGGGCCTGCCACACCAACATTTCACCACCAGCCATACCAACATTTCATACTGAAAGTGCGGTACTTAGAGGATTCGATCCCGGGATCCAGACCGTTTTTCAGTTCCGAAATTTTCGGCACTAAGTTTTCTTGATCCCGGGATTTTCGGGATTGTCATAATTTTTAAAACGTTGCAAAATAGATTGCGTGATGCGAAACAGTCAGTGCCAGTGTTGTCATCAGAATTGCCAGCCTATCACTTTAATCCTTACTATTATTATAAATGCGAAAGTCCGTTTGTTTGTTTGTTACGTCTTAACTACTGAACCGATCGTCATGAAATTTTGCATACACGTTGCCAGGGGTACAGAGAAACATAGGGTACCTTGCATCCCAAAAAAATTATTGTTCCCGAGGAGTAACAAAAAACTTTTCCACGCAGATGAAGTCGCGGGCGACCGCTAGTCCTTACTTAATATTTAATATTATAAATGCGAAAGTCCGTTTGTTTGTTTGTTTGTTACGCCTTCACGTCTTAACTACTCAACCGATCGTCATGAAATTTTGCATACACTTTCCCATGAAACATATAAAATAAAAAAGAATACTCATACATAGATTAATCTACAAAATTTTGATGATTGAAGTAATGGGCTTTCAAAGACCCCATGCGACCGATGATGTAACAAAAGTTAGCGCGACCGACGGCGACGGGTTAAGTTTTTATCCCCAGGGACATTCTTATAAAAGTTTATCTTTCTTTGATATTTTTTTATATTTTCCTTGGTGTGTGTAAATATTTTAAATTTTATCCTAACCTTAACGAACTTAGGTAAGTGCGTCCTTAATTCTTAATACCATTACACACATGGCGTTTTTTAAACTTACTAACTACTTTATAATCATTCATAGGTTTACTATTTTCTTTTACTTTGCGTCGTTAACAAATTCCTATATCATATTTCAGTAGATTTACCTGTTAAATGGGTCAATCAACTTTTAATTGTCCTATGAGTTTTCCTGTCCACAAACATAATAGTATATAATTCCTTGAAAATAAATATCAACTAACTTAAAAATTATGGTTTGGGTTAAATGTAATACTTTAATTATCATTTTGGTAATAGAAATAAATATGTTGTTTACATATTTGTTCGTATTTTAACGGTTGTTGAGAGAGATGTCGATGTCCCCTTTATTTGTATGAAATTGATGAAATATCCACTGGACAACCAATAACATAAAAGTGTGTTTTCTTGAAATAAAAAATAAAGAAAATAGTTTAGCTTATAAATACTTAAGGTGCGTCCAGATATGTTCTTTTGATCGTACCGTACCTCCGTTCCGTACCAGCGTTCCGATCAAACCGCCGAACATACCTCCGAACGTCGCAGCGATCATTGCTTGTAGTCCAGTCAAATTAGCAAAAAGATTGGAAGTATTTCGTGTAATAGGGTATTTTCCAAATTCTTTAAAACTGCTTATATTTAAAGATTGAGACGACCGATTTAACAGAAAAATATTTAAAAAATAATTAATGTCTTTTTTCTTCATTAAACCAATAATATTAAATTTATTTTTTAAATAGTTTTGAATTTACCGCCAAAACGCTCGGTTCGACGACGTCACTGTGTGACGTCATCTTTGTGTAAACAATAGAGTAAATTGTTACACAGACTACATAGGTGTTAAAATTGTTTACACAAAGTTGACGTCTCACAGTAGACGACATCGAACCGAGCGTTTTGGCGGTAAATTCAAAACCATTAAAAATAAATTAGACATTAATTGTTTTAATAGAGAAAAAAGACATTAATTAATTTATTTTTATTTTTCCGTTAAATCGATCGTTCCAATCTTTAAATTAAAGCAGTTTTAAAAAAATGGAAAATACCCTATTGTAATTTTTTTTGGAATCATTAGAAGACATGAATATAAGTTTCCTCCGAGTTTGCACCATTCCTGTTAGGAATTAACATTAAAGTCCCAATATTTTTTTAAATATAATACCTAAAACAACAGTTTCTTTCCATGTTTTGATACAATTTTAATTACCTATCATTGCATAACTAGCTTGCTTGAATCAGATTAAATGTTACCGCGATAATTTTGGGCCGATTTCGATAAAACTCAGTATTTGGTATTATTTGAACAAGAAAACAGCAACACTATGTGAAAAATATAAAAAAATCCAAGATGGCAGCCAACTTTTTTGTTTGTGTTTTTGGTTCTATTTTGACAAAAAAAACAGCAACGCAATTTTAAAAATATAAAAAATCCAAAATGGCGGCCAACTTTTTTGTTTGAGGGCTGATTTGGATGAAACTCGGTTTTTGGTACTATTTTGACAAGAAAACAGCAACGCAATTTTAAAAATAATAAAAATCCATCTTGGCGGCAAACTTTTTTGTTTGAGAGCCGATTTGGATGAAACTCGGTTTTTAGTACTATTTTGACAAGAAAACAGCTACGCAATTTTCAAAATATAAAAAAATCCGAGATGGCGGCAAACTTTTTTGTTTGTGGGCCGATTTCGATGAAACTCGGTTTTTAGTACTATTTTGACAAGAAAACAGCAACACTATGTGAAAATTATAAAAAATCCAAGATGGCGGCCAACTTTTTTGTTTGAGGTCCGATTTGGATGAAACTCGGTTTTTGGTACTATTTTGACAAGAAAACAGCTACGCAATTTTCAAAATATAAATAAATTCAAGATGGCGGCAAACTTTTTTGTTTGTGGGCCGATTTCGATGAAACTCGGTTTTTAGTATTATTTTGACAAGAAAACAGCAACACTATGTGAAAAATATTAAAAAATTCAAGATGGCAGCCAACATTTTTGTTTGTGGGCCGATTTCGATGAAACTCGGTTTTTGGTACTATTTTGACAAGAAAACAGCTACGAAATTTTCAAAATATAAAAAATCCAAGACGGAGGCCAACTTTTTCGTTCGATCGTTTTTTTAGTATTTTTAAAATTGCGTTGCTGTTTTCTTGTCAAAATAGTACTAAAAACCGAGTTTCAGCGAAATCGGCCCACAAACAAAAAGTTGGCCGCCATCTTGGATTTTTTATATTTTGAAAATTGCGTAGCTGTTTTCTTGTCAAAATAGAACCAAAAACCGAGTTTCATCCAAATCGGACCTCAAACAAAAAGTTGGCCGCCATCTTGGATTTTTTATATTTTTTACAAAGTGTTGCTGTTTCCTTGTCAAAATAGTACTAAAAACCGAGTTTCATTCAAATCGGCCCACAAACAAAAAGTTAGTAGCCATCTTGGATTTTTTATATTTTGAAAATTGCGTAGCTGTTTTCTTGTCAAAATAGTACCAAAAACCGAGTTTCATCGAAATCGGACCTCAAACAAAAAAGTTGGCCGCCATCTTGGATTTTTTTATATTTTGAAAATTGCGTAGCTGTTTTCTTGTCAAAATAGTACCAAAAAACCGAGTTTCATCCAAATCGGCCCTCAAACAAAAAAGTTGGCCGCCATTTTGGATTTTTTATATTTTTTAAATTGCGTTGCTGTTTTCTTGTCAAAATAGTACTAAAAACCGAGTTTCATCCAAATCGGCCCACAAACAAAAAGTTGGCCGCCATCTTGGATTTTTTTATATTTTGAAAATTGCGTTGCTGTTTTCTTGTCAAAAAAGTACTAAAAACCGAGTTTCATCCAAATCGGCCCTCAAACAAAATAGTTGGCTGCCATATTGGAATTTATATATTTTTTTCAAGAATAGAGAAAAAAAAATTCGAAGAACGAAAATTCGCTGCGCTCTCCCAGCTTGAATAATTGTCCCTAAAGATTTTTTCACGATTTCTGAGTATCCCCTATGATATGTGTATTCATGTCTTTTAATGATTTCATAAAAAAAATAAAAAAATACACGAATTTAATTCAATCTTTTTGCAAATTCTATCTAATTTGACTATACTATTCACTATTCACTAGTCACGACCTGCGCACGCCGCGATCACGTCCAGACTAGCGCCGTACCGTACCTCCGTTCCGTTTTTCCTTTGAACGGGGCGAAAAAACCGACTCGCGATGGATCGGAGCGTACCTGTCGGCGATCGAGACGGCGTACCTCCGCACCGTTCCGAACATGCGTCCAGACTAGCGTTCTTTGTTCGCGACCCTACAGAGCGAGAGATATCGGTACGGGCAAAAGAGCGAGAGATTCGAGGTGGATCGGGGCGTACCTGTTCGGCGAACGGAACGGCGTACCTCCGCACCGTTCCGAACATACGTCCAGACTAGCGTTCTTTGATCGCGACGCCGATCGGAACGGAGGTACGGTACGGGCAAAAGAACATATCTGGACGCACCTTTAAACTTAAGATTTAAAGTATCATTTTGGTAACAGAAATATAGTAGATAGTACAACAAGTGAAAACGCATCATTTTACCCGAGACGTATATATCCACCTGAGCCGCAGGCGAGGGTGGATAGTCAAGTCGAGGGTAAAATGGGTTTTATGTACGAGTGATACACTCTGCTTTTCACTTCGATTGTGAGGAAATTAAACAACAATAATGTAAAAATAAACTTTTTTCTTACATTTTAGTGACAAATTATATATTTTAGCAATGTGCTCATCAAGACCTTTTATTTGATACCAATATTTAAAAATTGAAAAAAAAAAATCTTTTTTCTTAGTTTTTTGTGACAGTATATATATTTTTGGAATGTCCTCATCAAGGCCTTTCATTTGATACCCATATTCAAAAATTGAAAAAAAAACTCATTTTTTTTATAAAAAAAAAATATAATTTTGGAATGTGCTCATCAAGGCCTTTCATTTGATACCCATATTCAAAAATTGAAAAAAAAACTTTTTTTCTTAATTTTTTGTGACAAAATATATATTTTTGGAATGTGCTCATCAAGGCCTTTCATTTGATACCCATATTCAAAAATTGAAAAAAAAAACTCATTTATTTATAAAAAAAATATAATTTTGGAATGTGCTCATCAAGGCCTTTCATTTGATACCCATATTCAAAAATTGAAAAAAAAATTTTTTCTTAATTTTTTGTGACAAAATATATATTTTTGGAATGTGCTCATCAAGGCCTTTCATTTGATACCCACATTCAAAAATTGAAAAAAAAATTTATCAAGGTCTCTCAATAAAATTGACACACATTTACAAAAATAAAAAAAGTATTATAACACAACAAAAAATGAAAAAACAGAGTGAAATAACAAGTTAATTCAATGAAGTTTAATTGCATGTGTGATGGCTGTTTACCTAACGACCTTTGTCTTAAAGTCTGAGACTTAGACGAAGATTTTACTTTATGCACTAGAACATAAATAGCGATTTTATGTGCAGCCTATACCCAACATAAAGACGAACTTTACGAGCATGAGAAGTGAAATAGTAGTTTATGAAACTGACACATAAAGAGGGGTATTAAAACACGAGTGTGTGTTTAAAAACCGAGCCGTAGGCGAGGTTTTTAATAGTATCACACGAGTGTTTTAATACCTAGTTATGTGCAGTTTCATACACTACTTTATCTACACTCATACATTTGGGATTGAACCTACTAGATCAACGTTAGAAAAGAGAGAGAGACTTTGTTTGTATTAGCAAGGTACCTACCTTGTAATAAGTCAATTCCTTAGCTGCATCTAAACTAAAATATCGGGCAGAGTAAATATTTTTTCACATTTTAAAGCAACAATAATAAAAACCTACAAAATTCAGTAATAACAAAATGTAAAAATTGAAATCAAAACTTTATCGGAAATGCTTGGCGCGCATTCCATTAGAAAAAAAAATTTGATCAGTGCATTTCAACAAACTAATCGCACTAAAGTCATCGATTACCATAGAGTACATTTTAATCATGAAAAATATGTGGGAAAATATCGTTGTTTTTTTTAATGTTACGGCACTGCCTTCTTTTTGGATTTGCCCTGTATCGTAATGAGAAAAAAAGTTATTTTATGATGCAGTTGACTGCATCGTAATGAGTTTATTTTTTAATTTTACCTATCCACGAAAGTAAAGTACGTATTTATATTACCTTTTTTGAATTCATATTTGGAACATTACGTTGTGAGTGTAGATAAAATATATTGTTTACATATTTGTTCGTATTATATAGGTTGCCCAGTGGATATTTCTTTATGTTTGTGGACAGGACAACTCATAGGACAATTAAAAGTTGATTGACCCAAATAACATTTAGAAACTCCGTTAAGTACATTCTTCAGGCACCTATGACGTTCCACGTACTGGCTTCATTCATGAACTTGATTTAAGTATAAAAAATAGCACATTTATTGCATAATGTTCGCGGGTGAATGCTACCATGTAACGGTTGTAGTTTCCTTGTTTGATCAGAGTTTCGTGTACGATGCTCATGTAATTTCTAATTACTTACGTCAATTGCGTGGCCAAAGTGACATAAGGCATTTATTGCCATTTTGTGCGCGTTTGCCCTCGCATGCCAGGACTTACAATGAATCCTGTCACGGAATAAATAATAGCACCATATCATGCGTCTTCCATCGCACCGCTTTTTAGTTGTAGTGAAATATAATTTCATTGCTGATCTGATATTACTGATAATGAAACTGTCATACGTTAGGTATGTAATGTATGCTAATGAGAATTAGAACACAATATGATGAAAGATAATGGGGAATTAGCACTCCGAAAAAGAGGAAGTCACGTGAGTCTGCACAGGCATACGTCATTTCCGCTTTCAGTACCTATTGAAAACAACTCTGTTAAGATAAACAAATGAGTGTGACAGAAAAAAATCCTCCATTCTTTGCTTGTTAATAATAATATCTGAATAAAAAGCAAATTGGCTGAATTTGTTTTTTTTAGATAGGATTTTTTTTCACCCAACCAAAAATTCTGAAACTGGAGCTTATTCCTACTTAAAAATAAAACACCCAAAATATGTTAATCAGACATTAGGTACATTATGATCAACGTTTCATAATGGCTCAGTTTTTTCATTGGCAAATGCAAATGAAGAGGAATACCTTAAAGTTAAAATTTTTGTTTTTTAGTCATTTCAGAACTGACAGACTTATGTTTCTCATAGTACAAGTACAGAAGATCCACTCCGCAAAGTCATTTAAATAAATAACGACTCTATTCCATACCCAATAAAGTGCAATTCAGGTTGCACGCCGCTCTCTTGCCTACAGTTATATTCACCTAGAAGTTGTCTCTCTTTCTACCGCGTAGCTCTTATCTCTTCTAACGACTTTAGGGTTGCTTCTTTTTAAATAATAATTAAATAACTGGTAGTTGATTTATTAAAAGTTATGTGTTTGTGAAATAATGTGTAGTTAAATACGTTTAAAAAAACATAGGCTAGGTACAGTCAACGCCACATCAGACTATACATGCTGGCTTTAAAGCAATTGGCTTTATTACGAAATGAAATTGTAATTATAATTAATTTTATTTCGTAAGTAGGTAGGTAAGTAAGTACCTACCTACCTAATCTATAAATTATTATTTCAATAAATAGTTGGGCGAAGATTGTTTAACAAATAAGACAAGTAAAAGTAAATACCTAAGAATAAACGGATACTAGTTACTAACAACTAGGTACCTAGTAGACAAGCACTTCTTACGTTTTGATGTCGTTTGGAACTTTTGGAAGAGTGAAAAACGTGAGGTTCGGATCCTTTTTATTAGTATTAAGGCATACTATCGAAATCGAACTGCTAATGTGCGACCCAGCCGGCACGCGGTAGCCCTCTGAAATTAGTCCGTCTGGACGGACCCGCTACCTACTTGTAGCTTTGTACCTAAAGCGCGGAGTGCGCCTAGCCTGTCTACGATTGAAAACTTAATGATGACACGGGTCTCTTACTGATGTCACATGACGTAAATATACTTAATCTTAAATTTTTTACCGAAAGTGGAAGATTTTCTCAAGCTTCCGGCCAATTTTATTTGCGATAATCTTCTGATCCTCGCTCAGCACAACTTTTCCGACCGTGTGCCATGCACATCGTGGTGTCATATGACGTAGGCAATACTGTCGCGGGCTCACGGACTATTACGGAAAGAATGTTTACAAACAAACAATAGTACCTACATTATGATATAAGTGTGGTAATTATCAAAGCGCACGTATGTCATACGACGTTGTATAACATATTTGCGAGAAAATAAATAAAACTCGGACTTTGCACCATTTTGATACGCTTGTAAGTACCTATCTATCGGTAAATTTTTCGGGCAAGAGGCTAAGCCTTTTTCGCTGCCTCTGAGACTTCTGGCGGTGTCGAATTAATAAATTCATCTACATTCATTCACTACTCGACGACATTTTCAAATAAAAACTATACAGCAAAAAAAAATTCGGAATAATTTTTACTTGTTTAAATTAGCAATGCGCGCGCATCAGCCCTTTTTTTAAGGCAAAGGCATAAAAAAACAGCCAGTATTACTAATAAAGTAAATTAATATTTTTGTGTTTTTGTTACAGATAAATGGTTGTAATTTATTGTCAAAATTAATTAAATAATAGTACATTATGAGACAACTTAGCTTAGGTTGCTCATTGCACACAAGGCTGTGGGTTGCAGCCCTTGCCGCAGCGTGGGCGTAACTCAGCCGCAGCCGAGTGTGCAATAAGCAAGAGCTTACGAGTTTCATACGACGTTATTCAACACATTTGCGAGGAAAAAACAAAGTAATTTACCACACAGCAACAAATACGACAAAAACAAAATATGATAATTATGATCGGAAAAGGCGCGCAGGTTTTTTTTGTTTTTTTCACACGCCAAATGCACAAGGAGGTTCATAAGGGATTTGCTACATCTATGCAAATGCAAGAATATTTTGCGAACAAAGGGGTGAGTGAGCATACAGCCACTTCAAAATTATAATTTTAAGTGATAAAATGCAAATATTTTAATATTTTATAAGTAACAAAATGTTGTAAATTATGAATAATTTGATAATAATCATTATTTGTTTCACTTAATTAAGGACTCACACGTTTATTTATTCCAAAAATGTACATGAATATTCAGCGGCATAAAACCTATTTGTTGTTACTAAAAAAATTACTGTATAACCCGGTTAAATTGGGAATGCTCTGTTTATTCGCATAGAACTTGCAGTATAACGTAGGTACTTATTTAACTTTGTAGGGATAATTCTATAACCAACTAGTGTTTTATATATTATTGCACGCGTTTGTTATAGCTCGGTTTATGGTCCTAAAAGCGGTATTAGGGGTCACTTTACGAGCAAATGAAGTTAATTTTATTCATAAAATGTTGACCTCTTTTCTGACATAAAAACTCTTTGCTAAGATTTAAAAAAGTACCGTTCGTTTTAGACGAAGCATCTTGATAAACCGTGCGGTAATGTATCTAACGTTTTACTAAATGTAGTGTTTTACTTTACATTACCGCACAAGTTCGTAATGAGATACAATACGATATTAAAATTGGTGTAATAAGAGACCCTTTACGAGCAAATCCTTACTAACATTATAAATGCGAAAGTCCGTTTGTTTGTTACGCCTTCACGTCTTAACTACTAAACCGTTGAAATTTAATACATACGTTGTCAGGGGTACAGAGAAGGACATAGGGTACCTTTCATCCCGAAAAATGGAACCGTTCCCGAGGGATAGACAAAATACTATCCACGCAGACGAAGCCGCCGGCGGCCGCTAGTATTTTAATATTTTATAACAAAATATTGTGAAGTGAATTACCTATGAATATTTTTATAAAAATAAATAACTAGGTATTTTGTTTAACTTCATTAAGGACGTACACATTTATTTTTTCCAAAAATTTTCAGCTGCATAATACCTCCCTATTGTTACTAAAAGAACAACTGTATTATTGGGAATGCTTTGTCATAGAACTAGCAGTAAGGTACACTACCTACCAGTGGCGAGGGGTCAAAATATCGCGAAGGTAAGCCGAAAAAAAAACCACCGCGTGATGCAAGCTTCAAGCGTTTCTTCAGAAGTTACTCGTAGGACCTCACTTTCACCATTCAAAAAGCACTGATAAGATAGTGACAGTGTCACAGCATACATAATAGTAACAGTGTCTAGCCCGTGCTATTTCATACTGAGTTGGAATCAGAAAATAATACAAGTAAACATGGAAAACAAATCATTTTATTGAGTTTGCAACTGCCGTAAAATCGCTTGAAATAGAAAGAGATGGAAAAATGGAAGGCCGTCCGCCATAGCTTATATCCAGAGACTTTTAAGCGAAAGGCACGCGTGCGTGCGAAAGGGACACAGTAATAACAATGTTCCGATTACCATGGCAACCACGCCAGACGCCGTTTGAACATTAAGCAAAACGAAATCGGCTTTCCTTGACGAGATTTGCTATGGAAATAATTGTAGGCGCTTTAAAATAATGAAGCAATAATACTGTGCATGTAATCTCCTCACAAACTTGTGACAATAATTAATGATATGTTATAATCTGCATGGTGGATCGGTGGGGTGGTATTTCAGGGATTTCTCAAAGGGAAGCCGATGGGAATCGGCTTGTATAGACCCCTCGCCACTGCTACCTACCTACTTAGAATTTTAATAATATAATTAGGTTTACCTAAGTACATAATTGAATGTAAATTTGGTGGAAATAAAATTATTTTTCAATTTTTCAATAAGTTGTCCAAGTTGAATTTATGGTGTTTATGGAATAATAACGAAGAAATGCGCAAAGTTTTGTTTACAAACATTCTTTCCATAAGAATGGTTGGAGTATAGGGAGATTGGTTGGATTGAATTGGGATGTTGACAACTTTTTTATTTTATATCACAATATACATTACCTCTCAAAAAAAGAAACATTGGTAAAATAATTATTTCGCTAGCTTGAAAACTGCCCGAGATATCACAGTTTGAAATGCACACAAATGGACTCGCCCAAAAACGCTCCATACTAACGGCTACTGAATTATGACGTCACGCCTCAGTAGTTTGTATGCAACGCGTAGGAAATTTGTTCGGCAGCTATATTAAATATTGTGTTTATCAAAATGCTTTCTTAGACAAATTTGCTATACCTATAAATTTTACGAACTAATTAAAGGTATCACTTATTTTAATAAATTTTATACTTTTTAAATAGACTTGTCCACCCAACTTTGAAGGGTCATAAAACAAATAATATGCAATATATAAAACCAAGAGGTATACAAGCTACTCTAAAAGTTTAATATGCTTACGATTTTTAATAGTATTTTGTTATTTTATTCATTAGTCAATATCCCAAAATTGGTGCGACTAGGCATATGAATATAGTAGATTATACAACAAGTGAAAAAAGAAGGAATTTAGTTCGAGGTACTATGTTGGATCCCGAGAGCAGCGAAGGATTCTAGAGTTGAATCCCGAGCGTAGCGAGGGATTCAAAAGTAGAATCCTGAGCGAAACGAGGGATACAGAGGACCGAGATGAAATTTTTTTTCACGAGTTGTGTACTCTACTTTTTACCATTGGCTGCGAGAAAACATAATAGCAGTACTTACACCTATAGTACCTACCTATTTATAGTTATCAAATTTTATTATTTAGATAGGTAATCGGTAATTTAACCGTTAGAAAATAGTGAAACTATAAGTTTTCCAATGACATAAAACAACCATGCTATAAGGGAAATTACATGATCAGTCTGACATGACATCAGTCCATTTCATCAGTTTGTCTATACTTTGAATTTTTACAGACTGAATATCGTACCAGACTGATGGAATGCGTGAAATTAGAAGTTTAAACAACCACGCTAAGAGAAAGATTACATGATCAGTCTGGGATCAGTCCATTTCATCAGTCTGTATAGACTTTGAACTTTTTCAGACTGAATATCGTACCAGCCAGACTGATGGAATAGACTTAACATTCAATCTCCCTCTAATAGATAGAAAAGAACCCAAAGATAAGATACTAAAAAGAACCTAATTAAATTGACAAAAAAAAGAACCTAATTCAATTTGGCGTGATATTTTTTTTTACTAGTGTAACTATGGAATAGCTCCATAGCGGCCAGTAGGTATAGGAACTTTTTTGTACTAATTCATGATGCGCGCTTGTTCCAAATTCAAATTATTTTTATTCACTCGGTGAATAAAATCGCTTATTATTCACTCTTATCGTTGAATTAAACGCACTTTTTAGAGTGGCGATGGTAAAAAATTAATTTTCACCTCTCTAGCACGAAAAGGGTTCTTTTGGCGCGTAAAAACTCGCAGCAAAATCGATTTTTGCTGCGAGCGTGAGACAAAGTGCTTTTTTTAATTTCTAAAACCACTTTTAAAATAATAAAGGAAAAACAAATAAAGTGACAAGGATGACACTTGTAAAATTGATATGTGAGAAAAGGATAGATAGAGTGCTTTATGGTGTCATACACGGATTAAAAAGTAAAAAAATAAAATACACGGATATACCAATACCAAGGAGTTTTAAATAAGGATTGTTAAAAAAAGAAGGTTGATAATTCGAAATAAAGAGTATGAAGGTAATGAGGTCACATGTATGAAACAAATATGAAATAAGAAAAATTAATGAAATTTACTAACAAGTTATATGTTTTATGATTATAAATAAATAAATAAGACGGAATATTAATGAATAAGAGAAAAACACAACGTAATGTAATCAAAACGACGGGAATTACTCACTCTATGAATAAAATTTTTCAGCATAGGTTTGATTGAATTATTTTTGTGATAAATTACAAAAATGAATGCGTCCAACGATCAAGATAGTTTCCTAACTCCAAAAGAGTTAAGTGAACAAGTTTCTAATGCTGAATTAAGCTTTTTACCAGGAAAGTCAAGTGAAAATTTTCTCGCTACCAGCGAGTTTTTACAGCAATTTATCACAAAAATAATTCAATCAAACCTATGCTGAATGCTGAAATTTTATTCATAGAGTCAGTAAAGTAGATTCCCGTCCGTCGTTTTGATTACATTGCGTTGTGTTTTTCTCTTATTCATTAATATTCCGTCTTATTTATTTATTTATAATCATAAAACATATAATTTGTTAATTAATTTCATTAATTTTTCTTATTTCATATTTGTTTCATACATGTGACCTCATTACCTACATACTCTTTATTTCGAATTATCAACCTTCTTTTTTAACAATCCTTATTTAAAACTCCTTGGTATATCCGTGCATTTTATTTTTTTACTTTTTAATCCGTGTATGACACCATAAACACTCTATCTATCCTTTTCTCACATATCAATTTTACAAGGGTCATCCTTGTCACTTTATTTGTTTTTTCTTTATTATTTAAAAAGTTGGTGTTAGAAATTAAAAAAGCACTTTGTCTCACGCTCGCAGCAAAAATCGATTTTGCTGCGAGTTTTTACGCGCCAAAAGCACCCTTTTCGTGCTGGAAAGGTGAAAATAACTATTCTTATGGACTAGGTAAGACACGTTGTTTGTTACTTAGTTCAAGGTCTCAACTCAAATAAGTCGTTATAAGGTGCTCTCAGCCGAACATTCGGTTTATATTTTCTATTTCATTAAAATTCATCGTCAAGATGAATCATCAAAAATGAAAGTTAATGTTCTTAAAAATCAAAAAAGAAAAAAAAATAGCTGTTTCTGATGCAAAATAGGGCCCCTCCGGGATTTGAACCCGGGACCTCCTGCACCCAAAGCAGGAATCATACCCCTAGACCAAGAGGCCACTGAACGATGTTGTCAAATTAATAATATGTATATAAAAGTAAGTTTTTCATAAACAGTCATGATTTTATAATTTTTTTATTTTAATATTATACAAAACTAGGTCGCAAAATAAATATTATAAAATATTCTAAATCTAATAAATCTTTAAATCGTCCAAGATTTTTTTTTTACACAGCAAATAAGAGGTAAATTAATCCCAATAGCGTTAATATTTTGTTAATTCAATTTTAATTAATGAACTTACTGAAATAGTTACATATTACATTTTCACTTGTATTGAATAATAAATCATTCTTGTTCGCTTTAGTTTTAAAGTGACCTCTAGCGCGCATGATGAAAAGCACTTAGTAAACTGTAGTCACCTATGATGCTTTTAACTACAACGCCATCTATAGCTACGAGAGTACAAATCTTTACGAAATCAAACATAGATGTCGCTACCAGCTATCCAAACAGGAAACAGCTGTTTAGACTTGCTTGTTTTTGCTTTTCGTTCGGCAGGTACTTTAGTTCCATTCACTCACTCACTCTATGGTACCTATGGTATGGTTTGTTCGTTGCTAACTTCACGACTTACCTCATCTCTCCGATTCGCTGTCGCTGTTGCAACATAAGAATAAATAAAACTGACTAGAACGGACTCTTCTTTGTCCGGTACCTTGATCACGTAAGTCTGTTGCTAACAATTCTCGATTGAAATCGATTGAAAGCGCAGTTGCATTGCTGCTTTAGTTAAGATAGTTGTCACATTGGTTCTTACTAAAGCAGCGATGTAACTGCGATTTCTGTCAGAGTTGATTGCAACAAAGATACGTAATTACCCCCCGGGTCCCAAATGCCGCCATTTATATAACTACTTTCCCCTTCACGTCGCTACGCCCCACGGTCGTCCAGGCCTGGGGCCCTATTTTTGAATCACTCGATTGGCGTCGAGCGCTCGTTTCTACTGATTTTCGTTCGACATATGACTCTAATTCGAACGTTTGAGCCATATGTCGAACGAAAATCAGTAGAAACGAGCGCTCGACGCCAATCGAGTGATTCAAAAATAGGGCCCCTGTTGCCAGAGTTGCTTACTGTTAATAATATCGCTAAAATATGAGTTTTTCTTTAGTTTGAAATCATTATTTTAGTCTAGTTAGTAGATACAAAAATAAAATATTCACTTTTTATGGGTAGGTACTTACCTACTCCTGAGTTTGTATAAATAAAGTAAATAAACATTTAGTATGGAAATTAAATTAAATTTTGAACAAAAATGTACTTCTAAAACATTTTTAGGTTTTAATCCTATATAACTGTTTCGTTATATTTCATCACGGAACGAAATCACAGAATAGATACGAAATAGTAATGTATAAAGCTGGGTATGACTGATACTCTATTTATTATACTTTAAGGCAGTTGTATGACCAAACACACCACAATAACTGGACGCCATTGTTATAGTACAGTAGCCCGTAATACATTTATGTTATGAATGAATGAATGAATGAAAATAATTTATTTCACACACTATAACAATGCATTTTCTCTCGGGGCGAAAAGCGGGCATCGGAGACCCGTTTTGCTACGCTGAATGTATGTGGAGCGATGGAGGAGAAAATGGATGAGGTGTGTTTGATTATGGAAGAAAAGAAGTTGGATGTTTTATGCGTGAACGAGACGAAAAGAAAGGGCAAAGGAGTCTCAGAACATGGCCCGTTTAAAGTTCTGTGGTCAGGCGTTGCCGAAAATGACCACGCGAGTATGGGCGTGGGACTCCTGCTGTCGGAAAGGATGATAGAATGCATGACTGAGTATGAGTGTGTTAGTCCCAGACTTCTCTGGGTTAGACTCAAAGTAGGATTACTTCGGATACGCGTCATTGGCGTGTATGCTCCCGATATATCCAAGTCAGCAACGGAAAAGGAGGATTTCTGGAAAAGTGTGGAAGACATCTTGAATGAATGCAAAGATAATGAAAGGATAGTTATGCTTGGAGATTTTAACGGATGGGTAGGTGTGAGAAGAGAGGGATGTGAGGGAGTTTTAGGAATATATGGAGACAAAAGAGTAAATGATAATGGCAGGAGTTTGATTGAGGTATGTTTAGAAAAGAATCTTGTGGTAACGAACACCATGTTTGACCACAAGGAAATTCATATGTACACTTGGCAGAGAGGGGAAAAGAAGAGTATGATCGATTTTGTGATCGTTGATGAAAGACTGAAGGGCAGAGTTGTAGACACCAGGGTCTTTAGGGGTAGTAACATTGGAACAGACCACTTTCTTGTAGTGTCTCGGGTTAGTGGTCTGTTCAAAAGTTGGCGTCATCGTCCCACAGTGTCAACAACGGAGCTGACTAGAGTAAAAGTTGAGAACCTGGATGAAGTGGAAGTGCAAAAGACATATTTGTGCAAATTGAAAGAACGATTGGGAAATGTGGCTGAAGTGAAAGATGGCAAGCTTGAGGAAGTTTGGGAAAAGTTTAAAAAAGGTGTGACTGAAACAGCTGAGGAAATATGTGGAGTGAGTAAAAGGAAGAATGCTCCCCCAATAAACTGGTGGGATAGTGAGGTAAGACAGATAGTGAATGAAAAGAAAAAAGTATGGCAGGATCTGCTGGCCATCAAAGCCAGTAAAAGAGTGAATGCAAGTGTTACAGAAGATGATGTTGATACAGTTGCAAGGGAGTTTAAAAGGATTAAGAAAGTAGTGAAAGAAAAAGTAGACGAAAAAAAGAGAAAGATGAAAGAAAAGTGTGACTTCAAACTCTGTGATAACTTTCGAGACAATATAAAATTGTTTTGGAAACAAGTGAAAACGTCTCGAAGTGGATCACATAAGTCTAAAATGAATGTGATAAGAGATGAAAAAGGTGAGCTAGTGACAGATGAAAAAGGTGTACTACAGGAGTGGATGAAATATTTTGAGAGTTTGTTTGAGGCGGATGGCTCTATGCTAGAAGCCTCGGATAAAAGGGTGGAAGACGAGGAAGAGACAGAAGTGGATGAAAGAGATATATATATGGATGAGATTATTAGTGCAATGAAGAGCATGAAAAAAGGGAAAGCAGCAGGATATGACAGAATTACTGTTGAAATGCTGAGAGGTGGGAAAGAGCTGGTTGCGTCCTGGCTGTGCCTGATCTTTAATAAATGTTGGAACAGTGGCAAAGTGCCGGAAGATTGGCGTAAAGCCGTGGTCGTGCCGCTGTACAAAGGGAAAGGGTCACGGCAGGATGCTAAAAACTACCGCGGGATCAGTCTTCTCAGCATTGTCAGTAAATTGTATGCAAAGGTACTGATTGAAAGAGTGATGCATAAAACTGATCAGAGTATTTGGGATGTGCAAGCGGGATTCAGAAAGGGAATGGGATGCACGGATCAGGTCTTCTCCTTGAGGTGCTTAACCGAAAAACACCTGGCTAAGCACAAAAAGGTTTACTGTGCCTTTGTGGACCTGGAGAAGGCCTACGATCGAGTTGACAGGAATGAGCTATGGAAGGTGTTGTCCGAATACGGATTGGAGAGCAGACTGATTCATGCACTGAAATCTCTCTATGAGGATTCCCATGCATGCGTCAGGATTGACGGCGTATACACTGACTGGTTTGGCATCTCTAGGGGTGTCAGACAGGGATGTGTTGCGTCACCATGGCTCTTTAATCTGTTTTTGGACAGTTGTATGAAAGGTCTGAAAGAACGTGACTGTGGGGTTGTGATGAATGGGACTCAAATCAAGTGCCTTCTCTACGCTGACGACCAAGTTATACTTGCGTCTTCTGCGCAAGAGTTGCAGGAAATGATGTCGGTTATGAATGAAGATTTTGTGAGAAAAGGGATGAAAGTGAATGTAACTAAGACTAAAGTGATGGTGTTTGAGAGAGATGAAGAAATGACTGACTGTACGGTAATGTTAGGTGGCGAAAAAGTGGAACAAGTCCGTGAGTTTGTATACTTGGGGAGTTTGTTCACAAGGGACGGAAAGAGTGAGGAAGACATAGAAAGACGAGTGAAAAAAGGAAATTCGGTGAGTGGTGCTATACACTCGGTTATGAGTAGCCAAACCGTTTCTGCAAAGGCGCGAATGGCTATTCATAACGGAGTGCTGGTACCGACACTGATGTATGGAAGTGAATCTTGGGTATGGCAGAAGAAGAATGAAAGCAGAATAAATGCGGTAGAGATGCGATCGTTGAGGAAAATATGCGGAGTAAAACTGAGTGATAGAGTGAGCAATGAGGTGATTCGCAAAAGGTGTGGTCTGAAAGATGATATAGTGACAAGAATTGAGAAAGGAATGCTCCAGTGGTTTGGTCACTTAGAGAGGATGAATGAAAGGCGAATTACGAAAGAGATATACTGTGCGAATGTGGAAGGAACGATTGCACGAGGGCGTCCCAGAAAAACCTACGCGGACCAAATAGAGGTTATTATAAAAAAGGCTGGTGTACGCAGTGACAAAAACCGCAGGGCATGTATGAAAAGATTGATGGATATGAATGAAGCGAAAGAAGTGTGCAAGGATCGTAGCAGGTGGCGATCCATAGTCTCTGCCTACCCCCATGGGAAACAGGCGTGAGTGTATGTATGTATGTATGTATGTATGTATGTATGTATGTATGTACAAAACACATGAAAAGCAAAAAAGAAACAGAAATTAAACACTTTTAGTTGCTACTTTAGTATTGTGAGCAGTGCTACAATGGAGAAAAAGTCCCCGGCTCAGCATATGTTACGGCATTGATGTTGGAGCCATAACGCTGTTTTTCAGACGGAGGCTATAATATAAACACATTACACACACAGGACAACGTACACACGTACACATACACACTATCAGAGTCGCACATTTTTATTTTCACCACTTATAAATTTTACGTTACGGCGGGTTGCGATCTGTAAAACTTGGGTTAAAGTATCTATAATTTCGTAATAAATAACTATATCACAACGGCGAACGGTAACCTTTTTCGTAATTTAAATGTATTACGGGCTACTGTACTATTATTTATTTCCAAGATCTTATGGAACGCACAAACAGGCAAACGCGCGTGCGGCGACGCCGGCCGTCAGCCCGACTGAGTTTCCCGTTTAACGTGTAGGCTAATATCGTGACCATAGAGTACTTGATCGTGCGTGACTTTGAGCCCGTTCGGAGCGGGAGTGTCCGTTCTAGTCAGTTTTATTTATTCTGATGGTTGCAATGCACCAGACTGAAATTAGCAACAGTCTGCAGTCAGTAAGATTTTCGTGTTCGCTTTTGTGACTTGTGTTTTACGTCGTTCTAAAAAGAGTTTTAGTTTTGTGTTGACAAATTCATTAACCAGTGAACCTTTTTAGAAATATAATAAATTTGCTATTACGAAAGAGTGTGATCCGAACAAAAACAATACAAAACCAGTTTGGTGTTCTAAAATCTTGTGTTTGATTATTTGGAATCCTTTCATTTCATCACAAAGAAAGGATACACGAGCGAGTCGCTATTTTTCCATCTCTTCAAATAACATCCAGTAGCAAAAACCGTAAGTTAAACCTTGAAATTGTTCTATGTTTCTTTCATTGCATTTTCCAATGGCTACTTCAAACGGTAGGTACCGTAATAGAAAATTCTACACGTATTGATTTAATTTTGTAGGTCTGTGTGTAAAATTAATATGACGAAGGCATTTAGCAGTAAATTCTTTCATGTGGAGTTTAACTCTAGAAAACCAGCTTGGATGCCAGTAAGGTCAACACCACATCACAGTGTTGATTTACTAACACTGACATTTCAGATCTGTATAAAGTGATTCTCCCTGTTGATTTTTTCTGCAATAAGTCAGAATATTATCAATTTTGATTCAGTCATCCAATTAAAACACTACAGGCAAGGCAACCCACAACTTAGTTTTAAGTGAAAATTTCAGAAATGATAAACTTCTTGTTCTTCTCCAAGTGCCACTTTTATTCTGTGCCAAGGCCCAATCTATCTCTTCACCAAATTGATCCAAAAGTTTTGGCGTGGAAACGTAATGCTTTGCCTTTCAATTTTGAGGAGGCAAACCGAACTGAATCATGTAAACATAAGTAGGTACCTATGTACCTTCAACCAAGTGAATCTTTCAATGTTGTTGCTCAACTGAATTTTCATATTTTCCACGTCAACCAAACCAAAGTGAATTGATTAGATTGAAAAATGTAATTTTAGGGTTGGAGTGACCCAAAGGGTGCGCAAGGAAAAAAGACAATAATTTTGAGATGTTTTTGTTTTATGATATTGTAAACGTTTTATGATTGTTTTGGTTAAATTGGACAAAACTAAAGAACTTTTACTCTTGTCACTTTTTTCGTGAACATTATAGTTTCTTAGAAATATTGCGTTTAAAAATAATAGATCATTTTTAAAATTAATTGTCGGCATACTAAGTTGGTAGCACTGCTAAATTGTTGCGATGGTGACCTAAGACCACAGGTCACTAGATAGGTGCGCGGCAGCGGCCGGCGAAGCGCCAGAAACGACTTTTTTTACGTGCCAAATTTTGTACATACATCCCCTCCTCTTTTTAGCCTCCCCTGCTTAATTTCCATATTTTTTGGTTTGAGGTCATGTTTACATAAAAAAATATTTCTCGAAAACTTCTTTAAACGCAATATTTCTAAGAAACTATAATGTCCACGAAAAAAGTGACAAGAGTAAAAGTTCTTTAGTTTTGTCCAATTTAACCGAAACAATCATAAAACTTTTAAAATATCATAAAACGAAAACATCTCAAAATTATTCTGTCTTTTTTCCTTGCGCATCCTTTGCGACACTCTGACCAATTTTAGCAGAAAAAGAGTTATTTTTGCATTGCAACATAGGTATTTAACTAGCAGCATTTAAAAAAGAAATAAGTATTCCTTAAAAGATGTTAGTACCTTAATTAGCTACCTGCCTATTTCCACTTGTTTATCTTAAGGACCTGATAAACGTTCAAACAGTTTGAAATATTTGACAGTGTGACCTTAAGGGAATTTCCCCCTTCTAGGAGATTTTTTCCAGATATACCTACTTCCATCCATGTAAGCTCTGGATTTTATTTTCTTTAATTGTGGTAAATCTCTATTTAGTGAAATAAATTACAACAAAAAATCCTTTTCACAAATACTTTCCATCATTTATTTTTTTGTTTATCCTTGCAGTCAAGTAAAAATTTTGGGGAAAATACCCTAAGGACAAGGAAATAAGGTATAATTTTGACAAACATGTTTAAACATTTAATCGAGTCCTTTAAAATCTGTAACTGAACAGGAACAGAATAATATTCTAGGATCATTTTTTTATTTATTTGATAATGCTATTTTTTAAATTTACTAAATAATATACTAGAAACAATACTCGAACGGGAATCGAACCTGCGGCCTTTGGAAGTACCGAGTCACTCGGGAGGCTCAGCGGTCAGAGCATTGGACGGGACTTCAAACGCGGGTTCGATTCCCGTCCAAGAATATGATTCGAGTCTAATTATTCTAGTATATTCGTTAGTGTTCTATAATCATCTGACCTTTATAATAAAGTATCTTATGTAATGACATCTTTTACAAATCCTTAGCTTGTGCTGTGGCTATACTAAAGCTTATCACCAATCATTATTGTGGTAGTGAACCTTTCTATACCTATGTTGAACCTTACTCATTAATAGCACTTTAGGATTCTTGCAAATGGCAACTAATGACTTTGACTTCACGGTATGATTATACAAGTTGGCTGGGTGGGCCGTCCCAGAACAGTCCGGTGCCCACCCCTAAAAACCTGATAAATCTTTCTAATGCCCTTCAAAACTTCAACGTGGCTCTAGCACCTCCCTAGCTTTGCCCTGGAACTGGAGGCCAGGCCCCCCTGGAAAATATATCTAGCTACACTCGTGGATATACATAGGCCTTCCTTCCCTGTGGACTGACCGATTTGGAAATTATTTTTTGTTTGAAAGCGTATACTTCCCAGGTGGTCCCATTGTCATCAGGTCAGTATTTGATGATGAGATCCTAAAGAAATCAAGGCTACTCTTCAAATAGTATAGGCACACTCTTCAAATAGTATAGATTTGGATATTTTGGTAGTTTTACGTGCTTGCCGCGCGGTATTTGAGCAACATTCACCTTAACATTTTCACACGCTAGGTAGGACGCGTTGCGTGTACGATTTTTCCGTAACACCGATTAGTGAATCACTGCCCCGCCACTGCGCTAGCTGCACTTTGCGGCGGCGGCGGAGTGTATGTTTTTGCATCAACTACAGCTATGAGTATTGTGGGTAGTGGGTCAGATACGCTTCCTTGTTGTCGCCGACCGACAGCGCAGTTATGCGTGCAGCTTGCCAACTGTTCTCTGCAGACCTTAATGCCACTTTAGACAGTATTAATAGAATAGGTCTGTGGTAAAACCTAGTTTTGTATCAAAGCAATGCAGTTAATCAGATAGGTCAGAGTCACCGGTGCCATGGTCTCTTTTAAGTGGAAGGAAGAAGTGGACCAAAGAGATACATGGCAAAAAGTGAAAATTACGTGACGTCACATATCATAATAATTAAAAATATTTCATTGAACCATTGAAAGTATTATGATGATCTTTATTAATACAGTTTAAGGTACAGAATCTTGAATTAGCAGCACTCTATTTAATGTAATAAAAAAACGCTCTTATGTTTTTGTTAAAAATACTTACCCTCATTTCATCATGCACATTTTCATTTTCATAAATGACCCAAATAAGTAGGTACCTCCACCTACTAATGTACCTAAATAAGCCGGAACTGTCAGACATGCGTCATCGTCATCACTTCATCAGTGATGTAACTGAAAGTGATTGCGGGTGCTGCACTGAAGTGGAAGTAATCGGAACTAGCCACAATTAATTTAATAGACATTTACTAAGTATCTAGCTAAATAATATATGATAAAAAATAGATAATAATTTATAATGTTTGTAAAAAAGAACTGATTAAAATCCGGTTCCGGCTGGCGGGCATTGTTGATCATTTGCGAAATAGTTCTAATTCCATTGGTCTAGCAATCCTATCTTATGTTGCTCTTTGGTTAAACAAGATTTTGCAATTATTTAATTCAATAACGGAATAACCTTCCATTTCCTCCAGTTTCCTTGCAGAGCTGTACCATATAATTATAAATAACCTATTTGAAATCTTCTTATAAGGCAAGCTGATCAAGTCAGCCATCCATAATGGAGCGCGCTGGGGCCAAAGACATACAGCGGCACCGTTCGGCTGACGCAACTATATCACAGAATACATACATAATAGTACTATCACAAAATAGAGATAGGACAGACAGAAGTCAAGCTTAGTACCTACTACCACAGATTACTAAATAGTTACTGCGTCTACTACGCTCGCAAAGCACACACACATAGACAGCTCTCACTGCTCAAGCGCGCTACTCAAATCCCTGCATGCAGGGGCACAGCAGCCCAGGGGCCCTATTTTTGAATCGCTCGGCTGGCGTCGAGCGCTCGTTTCTACTGATTTTCGTTCGACATCTCATACATTTGACGAACGAAAATCAGTAGAAACGAGCGCTCGACGCCAGCCGAGCGATTCAAAAATAGGGCCCCAGGGGGTCAAGTCTGCTAATGTTTTCGTTAAAATCGTAGTTCAATGGTGTTCTAATGGTAATGCTTTTTGACACAGTTCTTGTTTCTTAAACCCAAAATCAAGACACAATATGTTTCCGTTTTGGGTTTTAGAAACACAATGTGTTTCGGTTTTGGGTTTAAGAAACAAGAACTGTGTCAAAAAGCATTACTATTCAAACACCATTAAACTACGATTTTGACGAAAACATTAGCAGACTTGACCCCCTGCAAGCATGGCTTTGAGTAGCGCGCTTCATCGACTGACGACACTGCTTCACGCGCTCGAACAGACTGAAGGCCTCTTACGAGTGGTGTTTTCACTTATCGCATTGTTTTTGTTTAACTAATATACTGCTCATAGTTAATGTGAGTGAGAGAAAACGATGGTTAATTAACTAAAGTGAAAACATCAACTAGCACTATAGGCTATGTGTTTTGAGCATAGCAGAGATTCCGTGTCGGTGGGAGGCGTCTAAGTATGTGTGTGTTGTTCTAGCGCACGTAGTACTAAGCTTGACTTCTGTCCTCCTCCTCTCTCTATTTTGTGGTACTATTGCGCAAGATCGTTGCTGTAGCGGCGCCCGCGGCCGACCGTGCAACCACTACACTTCATCCTATCAAAGAGGCTAGCACTCAAATCCTGACAATGTCTAGGTATCGTCAAGAAAATAACGGATGCATAAATTGACTCCAATATCTTTGTAACGGGTACTGCGATATGATAATGGTATCATGTAACTTGAACTGACAATGAAAACACCAATATGACATTTCATGCAAGAGCCGTTCGCCATCACTGGTCTATATGAAAGTTAGCTAACAAGGCCATCGAAGCTCGGGTGTCGTGAGTTGCAAGATCTCCCAATAACGATAACATTGTAAAATGTTTCAAATAAGAGCATGGAATATTCAACGTTTGAGCTTAATGAAACCGCATCTTAAATGTCTGCATCAAGGTTTTTCTCATTATTATCAGTGCAGTGTTAGTAATAATTAACACTTTTAGAACAATGATAATTAGATCGTGTATGTACCTAACATCATTTGAATTATTGTATTTTGTAGTGTAGTGAAGTAAACTACACAATATCATTTCAGTCAGAAGGACAAAATTGGACGAAATCGACTTGTGTGGTGCCTCGCCTCCCCCAATGTACCTCAATGTTAATAAATTTATAAGTAGGTAAACATAAACAAACACTGATATGACATCCTTTTTTAATAATCAAAACTCGGCAAAAAATCCGGATGTAAGAAGAAAACATAAAATTAGTGATTCCCTTGAAAACGATAAAAACTGTTCAATAAAGGACAATTTTAATGGCTTACTCGTAAGGTTGTAAGTACTTTGCCCTTTAAATCTGAGGTGATCCAAGTTCTTATAAGGTTATTTACTTATTTCGTTTATCAACAATGAACATCTTACCTAAGGGTCAGATCATTCTGTTAAGTTTCCATTTATGTAAGAAGAAATTTAAAATCTAATCATAATTATTTGACCTTATAGACTATCCTAGAGAAAATTTCAATTATTAAAATTGTAATGACAGTTTTACATGGTTTTACAAAGTAAATTCAGACGGTGTTAAAAGTATAGACGAAATCTTCAAAAACAAACGACGACGGACGCTCATGTGAGGCTTCTGGGTGGTCCTACTAAGAAAAACACGTCCAATGATACTTCTCTGAAAAAGCAAAGCTGCGAAAAAACCGCTGACGACGTGAAGTTTATTGTTAAAGTGATATCGTAAACTATCATTAAAATAAAAGGAAGGGAGGATCAAAAATTTACCGAATTAACCTTATTAAGGTGAGGTTGTTAGTTCATGGGCCGAATAATTAACATCTCTTGTCTTATTTAGTAAACAGATTTGTTCTACCTACGTATTTTAAACTTAAATCGTCATTAAAAAATATATTGTGTCCTCAGAGGTTTTTATTTAATAAGTTGTTAATAGGATTTCAATAAAACTTTACGTTAATTTTTGGGGCCCATAGTCTAGTATTTATTTGTCAAAAAACAGTAACTTGTAGCAGTTTTGCTATCTACTTCTAGCAATAACCACGAGACGAGGGAATGTAATGATACCGTCTAATTATACGGTTTTAAAAGTTCCACATAAGGTATTATTAAAATCGTGCATTAGAATCACAATATAAAATACAATTCACCACGGGGCGGCGCTTCTTTCGCTCAGGGTACCACCTTAAATTAAATTATCAACTTCATTAAGAAATTAAATTTTTCAATAAAGAGTTCGGTAAAGATTGATCAAATAAGACAAGTAAGGTATAAACAACATATAACTACACGACAACGACAATTCTGTGTTGTTTCAGATTTTCCTATCGATTTCGATTAGACGCACCTTGGAAATTGTAGGCGGCTACGGCTACGGTTTGCAGAATGCTTGATTACTGACTATTTACGTCGATGTGTTGCGTCACCATGGCTCTTTAATCTGTTTTTGGACAGTTGTATGAAAGGTCTGAAAGAACGTGACTGTGGAGTTGTGATGAATGGGACTCAAATCAAGTGCCTCCTCTACGCTGACGACCAAGTTATACTTGCGTCTTCTGCGCAAGAGTTGCAGGGAATGATGTCTGTTATGAATGATGATTTTGTGAGAAAGGGATGAAAGTGAATGTAACTAAGACGAAAGTGATGGTGTTTGAGAGAGATGAAGAAATGGCTGACTGTACGGTTATGTTAGGTGGCGAAAAAGTGGAACAAGTTCGTGAGTTTGGATACTTGGGGAGTTTGTTCACAAGGGACGGAAAAAGTGAGGAAGACATAGAAAGACGAGTGAAGAAAGGAAATTCGGTGAGTGGTGCTATACACTCGGTTATGAGTAGCCAAACCGTTTCTGCAAAGGCGCGAATGGCTATTCATAACAGAGTGCTGGTACCGACACTGATGTATGGAAGTGAATCTTGGGTATGGCAGAAGAAGAATGAAAGCAGAATAAATGCGGTAGAGATGCGATCGTTGAGGAAAATATGCGGAGTAAAACTGAGTGATAGAGTGAGCAATGAGGTGATTCGTAAAAGGTGTGGTCTGAAAGATGATATAGTGACAAGAATTGAGAAAGGAATGCTCCGGTGGTTTGGTCACTTAGAGAGGATGAATGAAAGGCGAATCACGAAAGAGATATATTGTGCGAATGTGGAAGGAACGATTGCACAAGGGCGTCCCAGAAAAACTTACCAAAATAGGGGCGGACCAAATAGGGGTTATTATAAAAAAGGCTGGTGTACGCAGTGACAAAAACCGCAGGGCATGTATGAAAAGATTGATGGATGTGAATGAAGCGAAAGAAGTGTGCAAGGATCGTAGCAGGTGGCGATCCATAGTCTCTGCCTACCCCCATGGGAAACAGGCGTGAGTGTATGTATGACTATTTATGATAAATAAAAAGTTTTTTATAAAAAGGGATTGGCACTAACACCTCTACTTTACTTAATACCTATAATATTATCAATATTATTTATTTATGTTGTTTGTAGTGATTTTCTCAATCGGCTTACTTATTAAGATCTTTTATGCAATCTTGGCGATAAGGAAGATTAATAAATTATCTAAGATGCCACACGTTTTCGTAATTGTAATTCAGGTGAGAAAATGACAATGACAGATTAGGTTTTTTATTTGACTCTTTGTGATAATAGCAATTAGGTAATAGACCTAGATAATAAGCATCATTATTGAGATTGTTTTCGTTTTGTTATGCCATAGAAGAACCATGAAGAATTACTATGGCCCGTATTAATTAACCGCTCTCAACGTTGAGAGCTATCTTGAGATCATACCTGAGATGCTTTTCCTATAAGAAGAGCATCTCAAGCGTTCCGTCGCAGAATGTCCCTTTCGCAAAATGTCCCCTGGTCGCAAAACGTCCCTTTCGCAGAATGTCCCTTTCGCAAAACGTCCCTTTCGCAGAATGTCCCTTTCGCAAAACGTCCCTTTCGCAAAATGTCCCTTTCGCAAAACGCCCCTTTCGCAGAATGTCCCCTTGGTATCAAATCACTCATGCCAAATCAGGGTTCGAGGATATATATCAATGGATATATATCATGATATATATCCGATATATATCCAACGAATTTTTGTGATATATATCAATATAAAAATAGTTTAAAAATTTGACAATATTATGAAGATTTTTGCTATTGTATTGCTACTTAGATGGCGTTGATGTAGAGTTAAAACATGCTATTGTTTTGTTTTGCTGTAATAGTATTATTGTAACGTGAATTTCGTGCGTAAAAGTAGCAAAAAAATGTGATAATATTGATGTGTGACGTGTGCGCTGTCTAATGTATAGCACTTTCCTATTGGTGGTGAGGTAATAAATATAAATATCATAGTAAATGAAAAAACTTAATCAAAAATGTAGTGCATACATTTTTTTTATTCAAATAATTTTCCACCACACATATGGTGATGGTGGTACTAATGATTTTTTTCATTATTTTTAACTTATTTGTCAAATAAGTACCTAAATAAAACAAAGATATTCTAGTTTTCTTAAATTAATTAATAAAACACATAGGCAAACAGTATACATCAATAATACAATAAAATAATAATGTGGCTGTCATACATAATGTATAAATATCCGATATATATCACATTTTTGATATATATCGGATTTATATCATAAATATCCGATATTTTGATATTTATAATAAATATCGGATATTTTCGAACCCTGTGCCAAATATCCATTTTGTTCGAAATGTTCTATGAAACTCAAAAAATATACTATCCACTTGGGAGAATTTTTAAGCTACTCACTACACTAAATTGTAATAATCATCAGTTAAGAGGGTATTTATGAACATTTCGAACAAAAAGGGAAGGGGTGTTTTGCGAAAGGGACATTTTGCGAAAGGGACATTTTGCGAAAGGGACGTTTTGCGAAAGGGACATTCTGCGACGGAGCCATCTCAAGTATTATTATCTCAAGATAGCTCTCAACGTTGAGAGGGGTTTATAAATACGCTCCAGTGTCTTACATTTTATTTTATACCATACAAGCAAACAGACTTTAATAACCTGAGACCGCAGTGTCTATTGTAGAGTCGGAGACGGAAAACAGCAGACATTCGCCATTCATATTCGCAGGTTGGCTCGAACACAATGGCCTGGACAAGGCCGGTCCGTGGCGTGGCTCTATCACTGTTTGTTTTGTCTTCATATTGTATTCGCGATAGTATTATGTTATGATAGCTACAGTTTTAATTAACTGCGTCAACTTTCGCAGTGTTGTTCTGATCATTCTAAACAAGCTCAATTCGCCTTTAATGTAACAGCAGCTAGCTAGTAACCCAAATAAAGCTCCAACTTAGCTTTACCAGTTACTTAAATTTTACCGATTTCGAGAATGTACATGATTTTTCAGAAGTAATAATTACTTCTAAGTAACCACCTGGCAGGGTTGGATTCTGTACTATAATTATAGTATTTGTACTATAATATCACCTTTTGTACTATATACTATCCGAATTCGAGGATAGTACACTATTATACTATAATTTCACAGCAACGTCCGTACCTATTAAACTAAGTACTTACAACTTTTTATTTTTAATCGGTTTTGTATACTTTGTCATAGAAGAACGTTTTCACGTTCTTCATGACTAGAGACCGGATTATATGCATTTCCATATTTAACCCCTTTTCAGTAGTAGTTGCATATTTTGGCAAAAAAATTGAAATCATGCATATTTACCCTCGATCTCGTTCATCATTCAGATGTCTAACATGTCCAAACAATGGCACTCAAATTTAAATTCTGCCCAGTCACCTCAGTACATTTCGCGTATGTACGTTTTGCATATTGTACACTTCACGGATGTACATTTTGCGTATGTACATTTTGAGTATTGTACATTTTGCGTATTGTACATTTCGCGTATGTACGTTTTGCGTATTGTACATTTTGCAACAGTTGCACATTTTGCGTATTGTACATTATGCGACGAAGGGCCTCAGTTGACTTAGAACATTCCTTTCGGCTCTTACAAAAATATAAGCGATTATAGACACAATTTTTGTCTTTAGAACATTTGATAACAACTTTTAAAGGTAAATTTCAATGTCAAATAAATTTTGTAATTGATATTTTTGCAAGTACGATTGTTATCTTGAGTAATAATACTTTTAAATAATAAAAAACCTTGAAAACGTCTTTTTTACTATTTTATGATGCATATTATGGCCCTTTTTATGGATTTCGTGCATATTTTAGCTATTTTTCTTGCATATTTGCATGCATATTTTGGGCTTTTTATGTTGCATATAATCCGATCTTTATTCATGACAAAGTCTGTGTTTTCACACAAACCATAGAGTTATTTCCTCTATGACAATGAAATTCTCCTATTTTTTCAACCGAATCTCCTAAAATTCTGTGAACGGGTTCGATAATTCCAAAGCACTCCGGAGCACTCCACGAAGTTTCAAGTCGAAATGTCTATTACTAAAATATCATTTTTCCATACAAAATATGAACCCCATTTCACCTCTTTAGGGGTTGAAACTCGGCCACCATGTTGGACTTCAATATAAATGCAACACAACATTTTCACAATCAACATCCTATAAAACCTCAATAACGAAACTACATCCGTATCGAATACCCCATCGAATATTACCCCATTTATACCCTAAGGGGTTGAATTCGGAAAACTTTCACTTCCTCGCCACTACATTACAGACATAATCATCATAAGATCTTGGACTTATTTTCCTATTCAGAAAAATAGGTCCAATGGATAATCATAATCACCCGTTACAAAGCCTAATACCCAACTCCAGTGCAACACAATGGATAAAATGAATCAAGAAAATTATAAATAACAATACTGCTTATAATAATAAACAATGTATTGGCATTGTCTTGATTGACATACTTGATGTATTTATTAGGTAGTTAAACGAAATGAGGAAACAGTCATGCTAGTCTAGTTTGTGGGTTGACCTTTTACAGTTCCGTCATATTCGATAGTTCAATATCTAAGTATCTTATTTTGATGGCCACAAATAAGATCGATTCCCTAACAAAAGACTAGAAAGAAAATATGCAGTAGGTACCAACTCTACTACCAGTATCATCATCATCATATCTAATATGACCTGACCGCACGACACCCACTGCTGGACATAGGTCTCCCCCAAGGATCTCCACGACGATCGAACCAGATTCACCAGATCATTAGCCCACCTTGTCGGAGACCTACCCACGGAGCGTCGTCCGGTACGAGCATAGCTCTCCATTGCACGCTGGGTGACCTTGAGCCTCCTTATGAGGCCCATAGTTAGCGACCACGTTTCACTGCCGTAAATCATCACTGACAACACACACTGGTCATGGACTTTCGTCTTAGACACTGAGTTAAGTCGGACGCGAAGATTTTTCCAAGCTTCCCAAATGCTGCCCATCCAAGATAGATTCGTTGAGATATCTCTTTCTCGAAGTTGGACTTACCTAACTGGACTGCCTATGCTAGGTATACGATGGTCAACAACTTGCAAGTGTAGTTTTCCCAACATGAACTGGAGCGGGTATAACATGGGCATTCGACATGATTTTCATCTTATCCATGGTCATCCTGAGATCCCCTTTTTGGGAAGCACTACGGAAATCTTCGTACATTGTGTTCTGGTCTTCCAAGGTCTCAGCCATAAGAACTATATCATCAACAAAACAAAGGTGTGTTAGGTATGTACTTGTCGTTAATGTTGATGCCGGAGTCCTTTCCAGTCTAAACGTTTAAAGATGACCTGACCTCCAACGCAGCTGTGAATAGTTTCGGAGAAATAACGTCTCGCTGTCTCACACGTTACACCTCGCTGCAGTACTCGGATCGACATAGTGGCATTTTCGATTAAGTGTATCGGTCATGAAATGTTGAATAAAAAATAAGTAAGTAGATAATGGTTACCCCAATACATGTTAATTAGTAGAAAATATAGTTCTTGCTTCGTTTTCTGTGGTACTACCTACCTATATTTTGATGGTTAAAAGTAGAATAACATCCCTCTCTAGTTATAATTTTGGAAAATTATCCATTCTTCAAAAGGTTTTAAACCCCTATCGATTAAAATATTTAATGCCGAAGTGCGAAAACATCCAACAATTTGGGGTGATGAATCACCATTGACGAACTTGAGAAATTGCGAGGTCATTCATTGCTGCTTGCTACTACTACGTCCACTTTACTTACGCAACTACGCAGCTCCAACACCACCCGCTTCTTGGGCCAGACAAAACAATATTGAAATCAAATTAACTAGAACACGACATACAAAAAATAAAAAAAATAAAAATCATTTATTCAGTCTAGCTAGACTATTGTTACAAGCACTTGTGAATGTCATAGAAGCTACGCCATCGGTTCGCAAACCCTAAGCGGCAGACCTTTTATTTAATGAGAAGAACCGGCAAGATACTCGTCACGAGCTGCTTTTTACTCCCTGTATATTTGCTAAAGAGTTGTCAAAAATTGAAAAATCATCAGCATGAATGAATTTTAATGATCGCCGTCTTTTACAACGAGTTACAAGATCTTGTACTTGAACTTTTATTCATCACGCCCGAGCGGTCCGATCGGGCCGCACAACGATGGAAAATCTATTGAGTGTCCCATTTTCCGGGTCTGTTCGATAATTTGGTTTTGTAACAAAATTTATTAGCAATAGAGCAAATATTGTGTTACCTTATTATACCTACCTCTTTTTTATTTATTCAGTTCTATATATATTGCTGTAATTCGTATATAATACGTTAGTAATCGAATGAATAATCGTAAAATAAATACCAATTCATCGACCCGTGAAGTAGGTTGAATAAAATTGCAACAAAACTTTCACAACGGTAAACAACTTGGACTTAGATATCCTTACATTTCGCTTCGACTCTAGTATTTGTAACACTCGAATGGTCTATTGGTTTATAAATAAAGTAGGTAGTAATGGAGAAAATCCAAATAAAATAGAGATCGAATTAAAAAAGACATGTCATGAGGACATGGCAATTGGCAAAAAGGGGAATGTTAAACCGATGATAAAATATGATCCTCGATCTTGGACGAATAATTCGTCCAAGTCCTCAATAGACTAGCTAGGACGTAAGTTTTTTTTAATTCTAAGATCAGAAAGTCTTAGTTTTGTCCAACCTTTTTCAAATCGGTGTCAAACTAAATCAGGTATTCAGCACGCACGGCCCGACCGCCTGAACCTTGGCTCCAATGGCGTTAAACTAACACCTACTTAGGTAGTACATACTATGATTACTTTTAGACTTTTTCACGTTTATCAATAATAAGTTTTTTTAAATGGTGATAACCAAACACAAACATCCACTCTTCCTATGTTGTGATTTCACATTTTTAGATTGTTGGAGAAACCCTACTAAAAATCTACTATCTACATTACTTTGATAAACACGAACAGTAAATCAAATTTGTGAGTTTGCCGTGTAGTTCAAACAATACTGCGCAATGCGGTGACAAGGCGAGGTCATCGGCTCACTGCTAAACTGATAACAGCTTCTCAATTGGCCTCCCGGTGGTGCTAAAAACATGAAGAATAATGTTTCCTGCTTCAAATTCAATCCCCGTTTTGATTTTAATGTCACGCACGTGCTGTTTGGTTGTCTGAGTTGAAATAGACCTGCCCGATTCGGATTCGTGGGTGTTAACGACTGCAAATGCAGCCGTGATCAACGGCTTATCGTGCCTCCCGAAGCACGGAGGAGCTCAAGAAAATAAAATTGTGGTCACCCATCCCATGGCCGACCCTTGCGAAAGATGCTTAACCTCCGCAATCGAAGGCCAGGCGTTACACCATTGCACCACCGAGCTCCTCGTCGTCAAATAGAAGCTGGCTGAACCTTCATTGAACAGTTCAAATGCTAACAGTGAAGGTTTCGCCTTTATTTACCAAACCTCGCAAAATACGTTATTTATAAACCTTGAGGACTATATTTTATGCTAGTTGTTAGACCTCTATTGTTCGGTCGTTTGAAAGTGCAGCATACAAGTCGGATCACGACAAGCATACTAATTGCGCTTTTTCTACGAAAGGACCGCATACAAAAAAGAATAAGAATAGGTGTTCACCTCGGTAAGGTAGCTTCATTTTTACCAACTTCACTTTCTAAGTAGCTACCTCTATAAGTATTAAAAAAGATTTATGCTGTTAAATGAACATACGCATTACTAAATGTTACAGAAAATATGCAAAGAATAGGTGCCGTCTACGTCACGTCACGGTAATATTGTATAGTACTTTCCTATAAGAAGACTTAGTAACGTGTAATCTAGGTGATCAGTAGGTAGACACGAAGCCATGAAAACAATATGTTACACAGATTTACTTCAATTAAAATAAAATCGTTGCGATTTACTTATGGCACCTACCTATACCGATTTAAATGTAGGTATTTGGTAATAAAAAACAAAATCTACAAAAGGCTAACCTAGTCGGTTTACAGAATATCCAACTGAGTTACACAACTATCGCTTTCACTGCAATATAAAAACGTTATTTCAGAGTCATTTCAAATCGATTTCATGCTTTGTTTAAAACGTCATTATGGATTATTTAAATAACAACAATGTAGGTAGGTACTTACTATTTAAAATAGGGAAATTATTTATATCTATAATATATAATCTGCAATTTTACTCAAATAATTGCATGGCTCATAATCATGATGACATACATTATTTACTAGCGTCAAAAAAACTTGTTCAGTGATAAGGACTAAGGATTTTCTCGAATGTCCACGCTAGAGACTAGAGTTGCCAACTCCTATTCACAGATATCCGGGACATCAGAAATGTTTATGCGGGACTTGGCCAAAAAAGCGGGACATTCCTACAAATGTACAGAAACGAGAAAAAACCGTAAAAAAAAAAGGCCGCGCAGCGGGAATTTGAGGCAGTTTCATCCACCAATCTAGTACTCTTGCTTGTCTATATTATAAAAAAACTGCCGCGCAACGTGACCTTTAGTCAGTCGCATCCCCAATCTTGTACTCTTGTCTGTCTATTTTAAAAAATGGCCACGTAGCGCGATTTTTAGTCAGTTTTATCCACTAATCTTGTAATTGTAATCTGTGGTTTCATCCCGGCATGGCGGGCTTGCGGAGCACGTATGCGAGCTTTAACAAAGCACAGAACAAGAAAAAAGCAAAAAAACTTTTTCCTTGTTCTGTGTTCTACAGCGAGACCCGCGAAATCCAAAAATGCTTGTCTCTGCTTAGAGCCGGCCCGCACGCTTGTCTAAACCGTAAAATGCTTGTTTAATGCGGCAAATGCCTGTCATATGACTGATGGCAACCCCTCTCGCTCCGCGCGGTACTCGTAATTTGATTTGAATAATATTTTTTTCTAACTGGGCTAGGTTTGCCTAAAGCGGGACAATTGACGTCCCGCACACATGTTGCGCGGGACGCATTTTTTGAGCCCTGGAAACGGGACGTCCCGCCTGACGCGGGACGGTTTGCGACTAGTCCACGCGGACAATGTCGCGGGCGGAAGCTAGTTACAGTAGTAAACTATATTGGTTACAGTAATTTTCTCCCAGTGATGATGTTATTATCTATCTACTTTTTTCAGGTAAGTAGTAGGTGCTCGTATGTAGCAAAATAGCAAACATGAATCAAGTAGTAAAGCAAGGTATCTTCTGTTATCGTGAAATCTCGTACCTATGTTACCTACAGAAACTGCACTGTGCATCAACCTTCAAGCTCTCCAACAGATTTCCATCCCACCCCGCTCTTGCTCTTGATATCCACCAATAAATTTATCTCCCCACCCAGCCTGGAGTGTTGCGAAACCATACGAATAAATGAAACTGGGTAGAACGGACCTTCCCGCTCCGGACGGGCTCAAGGTCACGATATTAGCCTTCACGGCGAAACTAGCTTTTCCATACCAGAAAAACAATTTGGCGTTTAGGGGTCCGTTGGTGTTCAGTGTTGCGTTGCGGCATGTATGACCATGACCAGCTAATGGAGTCGTTTCAATCAAATCCATGTTATCATTACTTGCTAGGATTGCCACAACGACTAGGTACCTGAAATTATATTGTTTGACTGACTCTATGACATCCGATAGCACCTAACCTAGTCAGATGTGCTAATTAAACACTTGAAAAGCCACTTACTCCCACTGACTTGTAATATTCATTTTACCTCGATGCAAGTTAAAGCAAAATACTTCTGTGATAAAAAAAATCGCAGGAAAGGTAAGATCATGGCATGTCTAGTCTAGCTAGACTCATCTCAGAATCTGTTATTGTGAAATATTGTGACATAGACACACGTCGTGACGTGACCCGCGTCAGTCACTCATATAGTTGCTTGCGGACAACGGGAGATAAATCCAACGAGGCAAGGAGTTCGCCGCCTCGCCGCCGCCGTTGACCTGCGCGCGGTCGCTCACCTCCCCGCCCGACCGCCCTGCGCGAGCGCTGCTGCGCCGATGCCTTCGCCTTCGTTATGATGATGACTACCCAACTAGAGATTAAAACTTCCAGGAAAGATTCCACTTCTAAAGAAGTATTCCTGAAAACTTCCGGCAATTTTGGAAGTTTAAAAAAAAATGCTTACTGTTCGGTACAATATTTTAAGGTACGTTACATTAAGATAAATAATTAGATACCGCGAAACCCCCATTCTTTGGCCGCTTTTTGCACATATCAGCTATAACTCCGAAAAAAGTTGTAAGACAAGGACTAGTTTTTTTGATAAACCAAGTGCAACCTCAACTCAAGACTCGAAAATTGCTAAATAATACCAAAAAATGCATTTTTATAATCGAACAAAGTCACCTCAACTTCCTGCCAACATTTGACACTGCTTATTATAATAACTCTTGAACTATAGTAATAGTAACACTATGTTACTATTACTAGTAAGTAAGGTTCAAAAGTATCCCCAATTTTTCTAAGTCAATAAATCTATACTTGCAAACTTCTAAAGTTGCTGGTAATTTTGGAAGCATTCTTGAATTATTCCAAAGTTTCCAGGCCAGGGAAATACCTGATAATACTGAAATGCCTACCACTTGATAGATTTTGCTCTGTATGCCGTAATATTAGCAGTTCCAGTTCATGCCTACGATTTCGTCTTCCATGGAATGAGCACAGGCATAAAATATGTAGTATTCTATTCAGCTACTTTATTCTGAATCAAATAAATAAATATCAATACTTAGTCTCAGTGTTTTAGTATTTTCTTTTCACCTAAAGACTCACAGGTAACATCTTTCAATTACCCATCAGCTAACGATCCAAAATATTTGGCACATTGCCAAAGTTACTTCTGTCTGTCTGTACCATCAAGCTCTGTTACGCGAATGCGGAAAGTTTTTTGTTCATGTGATCGTGTATGATATGCTTGTGTGTCTTCTCTAGTAATTGCAATACTGTTGCAAACGTTACATCATTGCGGTACCGTCTGAAGAATATCACAGATGATCGAGTGCAAATATCTTGAAGGTTCCATTCCCATTCAGATTCCAGACACTGTCCATTGTTAACTTTAAGTAACGTTAACTAAAAAGAAGGTGTCTAACTAAACAAACATCCTCCTTTTAGAAACGAGTCAAAATCTATACGAACGATGCTCTTAAATATGACGCTACGCCGTAACTTACGACCTTGCCATTTCAAATGTATTGTGGCAATATAATGGACCAAATTGGGCTGCCTGCTCGAGAGGGAAATCACGTTTTGTTTTTTTTTACATGTACAGCATGATAAGGTTGATAAGATAATAAAGATCATGACACTTGCGTCACCAAACATGGCAGCCAGTGTTAAAAGTCTCACTCCACTTTCGTTCCGAAAACTCTTTGTGTCAAAATCAAAAATGTCGTCAAGAAAAAAGTGCCATTTTTAGTAACAAGGACATCCAGGCTGATAAACACGTCTTCTACACATTGGGTTCATGTCTTTGGGAACTGGTCAGTTATAATTTATTGTTTGTTACTGACTGTGATAGCAAACAGATGGCTTGTTAGGAGTCCTAACAAGCCATCTTAGGACACGACACGAGTCGTAGGAAATACTGATATGGATTTATCGATTCCTATTGCGTGTCCCATATTAGAAGTAAAGTTCCAATTCCAACGCGCGTTCTTAAAACCTCTTTGTCTGATAAACTATTCAACTTATTGTCAGGTCGTGTGATGCCGTGTGTCGGTTTATCAAACAACTTCTATATTTATAAATCTGTGAAGTTGACATTTTACTTTGTACATCGAAAATGTCTTTGTAATAATAAATATATTTTAATTGTTTCAGCGTTGGACTCGGGAATGATATCGGAGAAGATTTTCAGACAAACGTAGTGAAGGTATGTTTCCCTGATTTAATATAACGGTATTTTTAGATTTAGATTTTAAATAAGATTTCAAGTCTCTAGGTCCAGTGGTTTGGGCTGGGCGTTACACCCCGTCGCTTTTATATAAGAGATATAAAAATAGGTAGGCATTAATTAAAAAGGGCAAAAGAATAAGGTCATTTGTATGCACAGACACGCCTGTCTGTGGGTTTCTCAACCCAAAAGTAAATTGTAGAAAGCTCTTCGTGTTGACTAAATAAAATTCTTTGCATGAGTCACCTTTTGTTTTCATCGTTTGGATGACGCGTGAATCACGATCAACTACCTCTCCCATCTCCCTCCCCCTGATTGTTAAAGAGCAGAGGTAAACAGACTCCTTGCACACTCAGATGGGGGACCTCGAAAATATTTACGCCGTGCCATTGATATGGATCTTAAGAAAACAACACTAATTCGGGGTCCTAAAAATTCAATATGATATGCATGCTAGGTTTTACTTTTTAAAAAATACTTTACAAAAAGAAGTATATTCATTTTATTGTGATGTAAAATTAACATTTGCAAACAAATAAATAATAGTATGTTTATCGGGTGACATGAGTGCTTACTTACTAAGTTGGTCTGATAATGATATCAGACTCTTGAACCGCAAATAACAATAAAAAAATCATAGTTCAAAACTATAGATGAACAGATATTGATTAAAATTTTCCTACAGCTACAAAATTATTGAATCCACTCTTGGTCGTTAGATTTTATGATCATGCTCCTTAATAAGCTTCGAGTTCTCCTTGGATTGAAAAGTTGTGACTAATTTTCCGTATGGTGCCTTGTTGCCTCTGAGCTGAGCAGTAATCACACACGTAATCAGCTCAGCTGTGTTGACATCATCAATGCGCCGCTAACCGTCACATGATAACCTTATTAACACTCATGTAGTAAGGTGAATTAAAAAGAAGTAGGCAGATGCTACATGCGTATTTATAGAGCTCTCAGTAGAGTGTTTCTGGTTTGAATGCGGTGATGTCGGCTCTGTGTCATTAATGCCCACTTCCACAGCAAATGTACTCCGACCAACACTTTCAACTTAGGATTTCAACAACCTTCCATGTTCACTTCCTAGAAGAATACATCGATTCGGTCGATCGACAGACTATTTTCATTTCAGTTATTAAGGAGAGATATTTTACACAAAAGACTACTTATTGGAAAAATAAATCGTACGTTTCCTTCCAGTTTCCCTGTCAATTACCTTTTGCTATTGTCTATTTCATTATTGTTTGTAATACATATCACTACTTCATTAAATGTTTTGTTTTACTTAATTTCGACTATTTGTGGAGCAGTTTTAAAGTAATGCGTAAATTATTCACAAACCAGTCATTTAAGGACTGTTTATATGTAAATGGTTTACTTACCTAAAATCATTAATAAGAAACAAGTTTACTTAGGAAGCTGTTACACCTTGTTAGTAACAGGCTGCTTTTGAAACACAAATCTAAGCAAGATCGGGTTGAGCCCATGTGTGGCGTGGCATGTCCGCTTGGTGGCGAGGCGAGCTGACTCCGACGTCACGAGGGAAAGGCTCCGAGTCCGAGGCCACGGTGTCCGACCAGCGACCGACCGACCGCGATCGATCCAAATGTCACACATGTTCCGAATCGTGACCAAACCACAGAATACATAATAAAGACCTAGTACAAGTAGCAAAGTGATAAGACCCTAAAATTGTTAATAAAACAATTGACAATAAAAATGATAGATAACCTTTAAAATAATCCTCTAGGCAAAATGTTGGGCAAAACTGTTAAATTCGAAAAGTTTTTGATAAATAAATATTAATTCAGTACAAAAAATATTTTCCCCCTTAAGCCTTAGTGGATAGGACCTATCCACTAAGGCTTTATTTACCTATCCGATAGGTAACTAAAGCTAAAAATCGATATGGATGTTTAATAATAATAATAAAAAAAATAAAAAAAAATTGACACAAAATTTACAGAAACAAAACAAATCTTTTGAAAACAATTTTGACTAAACATTAAAAATTTACAATTTAGATTTAAAAACATCTGCACCCAAACGTTTAAAGTTTTATGGGATGATGATTGCAAAAAATACATTTATTTTGAAGTTCATCACGGGCATCACGCACGGCGGACATGATTTCAATAATTTTGTAACTAATAATATTTATTCTATTACAGCATTTTATAAGAATTTGTGCATTTCAGAAAAAAATGTGTTAAGTAGGTATAAAGTTATTCATTGTTTTTTTAATCTCCTGTAAGAAATGACTCAGACAGAACACTGATTTTGTGCAAGAGCCTTTATATTATAAATTAGTTACTATAAAGTATTATTATTTTGTGGCCTGTGATATAACAGGGATGTTTGCTGAATACGGTGTGGATTGTTTTTATGCCACCATGCGTAAGCGGTATACATCTCTGGTGCGCAGGGTTCGCGCACTAACGGCATCCTCAAAGCATTTTCGAATCGTTTTGACTGTCACATGTATTCTGTGCTGTCACTATATGAATCATGCTGCTATGGTTCATGTAGTGACTACATAAACAGAAAATGAATTAGAAATAATAATTAATTTAATGAATTGATAATAATTAATTAATTTAATGAATTTATAATATTATAATAATTAATTAATTTAATGAATTAAATTGAATTTAATAATTTTTTACTAACCTAGCTTTAAATCACATTGTTACTAACAATAATAAAACTCTGTTTCTCGAGTAAATTAAAAAATTAAAAAAAAACCAATAACTAACAAATACTATCAATAGTGAATAGGATAGGTGAATTGGATATCCTATTTGCTACAAAAAATATATACTTAGAAGATCTTTTAGAACGCCAAAATAACATTTTAACCGTCAAAGTTCAATTATTAAATTGTGTTATCGTAGTGAATATCGACCGAAAGCAATCAGCGACAACATTAACCTTGAATACACGCCCCGATTCACATAAAAATCCCTAACATTACCGCTATATACGATTAGGTCTTCTTCTAAAACATTACGAGGTTTCATTTCGTGTTTCGTATTAACATACTATTTGGTACTATTTCACTAATAGGGAATATGCATCAATTTTTTTTTTATCAAAATCAATAGTATAATGCGTGAGAAAATCAACTGTAATATTGAAACTTGTCTTTTGCGTTTTTTTCTCGTAATATAGTTACTTGAAGTTAGCACGCATCAGCTCCCGCCGAAAACGCTCTATACAAAACGGTGACGTCACACATCACGTTTTGGTGTGTTTCGGGCGCGTTTAATATGGAGTTAGCCAATAATCTTCAATTATCTCCCTAAATTTTGCGTTTATGTAGATATGTGTCATACAAAATATTATTTCTTTTTCGATATTCTATCTGACTGTAAAGTGCATTATATCCGAAAACGAAAAAAAAATATCGTTATTTTCCCCTGATTTCATCGTGTGATAAAACGAAAATAATCATTTTTTTTATTTTTCTTTCTGTTCCATCATGTTTTTACAAGTGTCCGCAGCGATCAAGCTCAATTTTAGGAAAATCGGTGACTTATGCATATTCCCTATTGCCCGTAAACCTTAAAATATTACGTTGAATAACAAATAAAACATTAGCGAAAAAATTTATTCACTGCTCTAATTACTCAGTTAACTGTAAAACATAATTTTGTGTAATCGTTTAGTTAGTTATATAATTTTGTTCTCTACGGAGAGTACGGAAATCTCTCATAGTTAGGGGACCATAAAAGCGGAAAATAAGAATATCCGAAATCTAAATAAAAGTAGTACCTACCTACTTATAGTACGCCAGATGAAAATGTTTTGAGAAGTTTGACTAGATATTCAATTAGACTTTCAGAATAACGTTATTGATGTTCTAGTTTCTGCTATTTCAAAGCTATTATTATGCTCTACATTCCGCTCGTGTTACCTAATATTGTTTTTTTTATCACAAATATAAAATAATGTTGTTAGCAGTTGCTGCATAATTTTAATATCACCTTTTTTCAAACTTATACGAAACATGTTGCGGGCTTCCCTCCGCATGCCTGCTGCGACATGTGCGGGAGTGAAATTTTGGCATCGGTTCTGCTCTGCAAAGGTTACGTAATGCAGAGCCCACGCTTGAGAATACATAACGTTTTGTTTATTTTCAAGTGTTAAACTACTAAAATGATATTTTTTCACTGCAATCTTTCTATAACCTTAGTCATCGTCTCTCTATCTATTCGATAGATAGATAGCAAGAAAAAGGAATTTAGACTATGGGCCGGGTTGCATGACGATTGCTTACTATCCACGACAAGTATGACAACACAACCTGGTTAGGTAATCTGAGATTCCAGATAGGTACATACACAAATGTTCATTCACACTCGTCTCGTGTCGTTACATAAGCAACGCTACCGACTCTCTTAAAACACTTCATATGGAGTTAGTTTACTCAGTGTTAATTAATAACTTATTATATTTCCCTGTTATAGTTTTATTCCGATCCGAGGTGACATTACAGAAATATGTAATAGATACATTCCTTAATTTCTTTATTTCTTGTTCATCAATTTCGACGCTGACAGATTTTAACGTATCTACTATTGATCCTGCTAATATTATAAATGTGAAAGTTTGTGGGTTTGGATGTTTGTTCCTCAATCACGCAAAAACTATTTAACGGATTTGCTTAAAATTTGGCACACAGATAGTAGATAGCCTAGATTAAAACATAGAATACTTTTTATCCCGATATTCCCACGGGAACAGGAACCATGCGGGTGAAACCGCGGGCGGCCGCTAGTAGTTAATAATTATTTCTACTTAAATCATTCAAGTAGGTAACTACCTATCTTGGATAACGAACGACTCTGTGCCATGTACTGCTGTACGAATGTGTAGTGTACATACTGACCTATTCTATATTGCCATAGAACGACCGAATACCAAATGTATTTTGATATTGTTTGATGTACAATAATTTAAGTGTTCATAGTGGGGCGGTCAGCCGGGCAGGTTACTGTTTTGTAGTGCGGACAGTTAGAGAGCCTTGTCACACTAACCGTGGGAGATCGCTTTATATTATACGTTCTGTTTCACATTGCGGTTTATTGTTATGGACAATCATTTTAGTTAGGTAAGGCTACTAAGACTCGAAAACTTGATAACAGCAACCTTGAGTTCTTGCCAGCTATTCTAATGTATATTATTTGTTTTACCATGTACAGTGCGAACTGACACATTTCTATTTTTGTAATAAATAATTTCGAAGCACGCACGCCATACAGCTATTTAAATAAGCAACACTTTGCCCCCATTATTATGGCGAGTCTGCAGTCCGAACGACGATCTTTGAAAATTAGATTAACCACGTAAAAATGGTTTGGTGTGCTCATTTAATAATAATAACGAATTTAATTAATAGTATGTCATGCGTTATCTTAAATACATCAAAGTAATATTCTGTTTCTTTTTAATTTATAAAAAAAAACTGATGAACGCAGACCTCGCACAAAATGACTTTTGTTTAATTACGGTTGACGTTTTCAGGAGATAGGATGACCAACAAACACAGCAATCATGACACGACCTTAAAAGCTAAAGCAATTCCATTTGAAATGAAAACGATTTAGGGGGTCTAATGTCTATTTTTAATTACCACATCCACATATAGTCTGCGAATGAATCATCAAAACAAGTCTGGTGTTATTTCCAGTAATGGAACCACGCAGGAGGTCAGCATCGAATTGACTCTGCATTGGAATATCAAATTTAAACCCATTACAAACCGACGTGGGAGATTTCAAGTGAACTAACTTGTTAATTAATAAATTTCCCACTGTGGGGTTAATTGAAATTTGCAGTAAATACAAATACGTATGTAGGATATTTGAACAATAATAATAATTTAACAGTAGTTGATCATCGGTGGTTTACATTTTCACAATCGGAGCGCATCTATACAGTTTTTACGATATTGGTCCAGACAAGTGCCTATGCTTTCTTGATCTTAATGTTAACACAAAAACTAATAATTACAATTACATCTTACATGGACAGTTCAGTTTCCATTGCCATGAAAGCCACAATTTACATACCATGTATAACACGGTATACCATGGGATCCAATATTTTAAAATTTAGCGATTGTGTAAGAACCAAAGTCTTTTCAAAGAATTACATCCTGCATGTAAGGTATTCTGTGATAGTGATGTACAAGACTCGAGTCCTCCGAGTCCTTTTGTCCAGAGCTCGGAGTCGTTTTACAGGGCTCGCCTCGTTTGTACGAAGCTCGACGGCTCGGTAGTCTTTTTTAGCGCTCGAACCTTTTTCAGAGATCGGCCGACTTCGAGCCATTTTCACGACTCGAGCCTTTTTGGAGAGCTCAGTCGATTATGAGGCTTTTTCACGACTCCAGTCTTTTTCGGCGCACTAGTTGTGATGGGCTGCTGATGAATGAGGATAAGTAGAGCTAAAGCACAATATATTATAACATAAGACATTCATCTTTTCGAGTTCTAATTTTGAAGACTAGAGTCAGATTTTTCAGGGCTCTGTGAGCTTGATAGGCTCGGCTTTAATATCTCCGTAATTAATAATATTGTAAATATTATTATTTACAGAGATATTAAAGTCATAAACATGAACTCTAAGCTTTTTATGAGGCTCGCGTTCATTTTAAGACGAGCTTTTTTGAAGGCTCAAGCTCTTTTAATAGGTTCGAGCTCTTTTGAAGGCTTGAAACTCTTTTGAAGCGTCGAGGCGTGGCTCAGAGAGCTCGTTTTTCGGCTAGGCTCGGGCTTACGAGCCTACTGAGCTCACCGAGTCCTGCTAATCCGAGTCGAGTCTTCAAAAGTAGAACTCGACGACTCGAGTTTTGTACATCACTATTCTGTGATCCTGCTTAAGATGATTAGGAAGTAACAAACAAGACTAATAGCTAAAATTAATAACATTTTCTAAAGTTTTATCATTTTCGTTCGTTGATTAATCGTTGCTTAATTCATATTATAGATAGTATGAATTAATCAACGATATTTAACTATTAGCATTTATTTAATTTTTGTTATAATATTAATGAATATTCCGTCGCGGTAGACAGACAGTCCCGCCCACCTACGCTAAATGTCACCCATAATCATAATAGCAAAATTCTTTTGTCGTCAAAAGTCGTAACGACCTTGCTGCGTCCACCAGCTTTACCTTTCCCGCTTAATACAATTAGCAGCCAGCAGACAACTTTATTTTAATTATACTAGTTATTCACTGTGATTGTATTATGCTAACACGCCTAGCTACTGACATAAGCATGACATTGTATTTGACCTTTCTAATTGTAATTTCAGTGTAAGAAAGATTTTTAGATTGTCACCTCTTGCTTAAACTTAAGTTCCTTAAAGGATGGTGGAAGGACATGAAATAAGATGTGTTTGTTTTGGTAATGTAGTTTGGTAGACCGTAATAGCACTCTCTTTAGAGGTACGAGAATAAGAGCACATTGACAACATACAGTGATCATAGATTGCGTGCATAAAATTGTTGCCGTCTTTGTATAAAAATCCTATAAATTTAATGAGGCCTAAATTTGACAGGTCTCCAGCCAAAGAAAGCCTAACATGGAGGTGCTGTCCAATCGGTTACTTTTGTTAAGTGCTCGAGGCGTATGTTTGACAGGTCCCAAACAGTAGCGCTGCCCAATCGAATACTTTTGGAACTGCCCAGATTAAACCCCATTATCTAATCGATTGAACACCATCCCTACCAATTAAAGTGTTTTTCTCTATTAATATTGTGTTGTTTGTCCAGGTGGAGAAGTTTTGTGGGTTGTGGTATGGGCATGCGGTGAGACCCAGTGACCTTCATCGTGATGACGGAGGGCGAGAGACAGCAGTGCGCAGGCGGCGCCAATGCCGCCCCACAACACAGGAAAGGACACCGGTCAGTGGAAATCACTTCTTTTTAAAATGTACAAATAAGTACAGTTCTTGCATCTCACGAAGGTTTTGACGCAGATCGTCACTTTCGAAAATGGTCATCGCGAAAAATTTTTTCACTTTCGCAGAATGTCATTCAATTTTTTTTCTTTTTTTCTCAAAATTGTGTTTTGCCACTAAAATTGGCAAATAAACTATAAACATAGGGATTTCATTCAATGTCAAAATTCATGTCTAAATTTTATTAATATTACCGCTCTCATCTCCGTAGCAAGCAACCCCCGTAGCTTGCAACCCCGTAGCAAACAACCCTCACATCGTAGCGTACTGCGTAGCGTAGCATCACAGAATGAGAACCCAAAAAAAACTTTACTCTGTAGCATGACCACATCAACACGCAATGAGATAATGGCTATTTATCGCCACTTGGCTGTCAAAATACAACGGATTTGACGGCTAAGTATGTATTGATAAATTATAGCTATATTTATTAAAATAAATCGTGTTTAGGTGATCATGCTACGCGGGCAGGCAGATTGACATCGATTTAGTCATGCGGAAAATAGGAGTGGAAGCATCTGGAAATGGGTTGGTCCATGTCTTAAAGAGAACAGTAATAAATACAGATATAGTAAAACATCAATTTACATTATTTATTTTATTAATATTCGTACCACTTTATTATTCATATCTTCATTACAAAATGAGGGCACTGCAATACTTCAATCACTATTGATTATAAATAGACGCAAATGGAGAAAAGAGCAAAGATCCCATAAAGTCGTAGCTCATATTTTTACAGAGAGCTATTTATTAGTTATAATTGGTAATTCAATAGAAATATTTCATCGTACGCCTATAAAGCAAACAGGCGTCCTTATTTATGGACGTTCACCAGGCGTAAAATGAATGACCCACTTAACAAACAAACGCTGATTGCCTGCTGACTTGAATTAAATCCATCTTCATTATGTCTTATCATGGAATTGCAGATTTCATTTCATTATGACCAATGAGATCAATTAAGTAATGTCTTCTGAGATTTCGACACTTACGAAAGTTTCACGTTTTCAATATAATTTTTTTGCTTATTTTTATGAATTTATGAGCGTTGCAGTGTGGATGAACACTCTGGGTATAAACTAAATGGTGTGTGAAGTAAAATATTATATTTATATTTTTAATATTACTATGGTTCATATCAAGATACAAGAAACGTGAAGTTAATAGGAGGTGGTAACTTATGATAACAGTTTTTATTTGATCTTTACGATCAGGATGTTTAGAACCGTGTCTCTATCGACATCTGGTGTTCAATAATATTTATGCAGCTGCTTACATTATAGCTCTGCTCTATTCTTATATCCTATTATCCTATCACAGAATAAATAGTAGGTACTAAATCCTATCCAGTAACTGAATCTCTTCTACTTTTTATAGCCTTGTTCATGCCAAGTGCTATTCCAGCGGTCGAGTTTTTACTTTGTGTTCGTGTGACCTCTGTTACTGGTAATTGACAACGTATTGTTTCTTATGTAATAGCTTTGTCTTGCAATACAATTTCACTAGACTGATTGAAATTACGACACACTAAATTGAACTAAACATTGCCCTAATAGCTTAATGTTACGTAAAAGTTTAGATTTTAGGCACAATTATTCTTATGTTTTAGGTTCACGTACCGTTGCTTTATCATTTTTACACAGCCTCGCTAATAAGTTATGTATTTAGGTATGTATATGTAAATACCGAATGACTAAACCATCCATGAGTAAATTGAGCTCTCGATCATAACGGTTTCTATGTGAAAAACATACTCCCAGTTATTGAATTTTCTAAGTTGTGAGTTCACTGGTCGCAGAATTGGATATATTTTTTTGTTGGGGGTTTTATCATATTAATTAATTTCACAGTGTTTGGATAAGTTTGACATAAATTCATAATCATCAAATGACGCCCATGACATTAGCGGAGTCCACTTATATAAATATTTCTTAGACACTTGAAATGTGATTTAATTAAACACTCGTTTGAGATTGCAATACAAGTCGGAACAAATTATTGAATTAATAAAAGTACGCGAAAAAATATGTAAGTAAGTATAACTTAATGGTCCCTTGCTTCACAAACTCTAATTAAGTACCTTTCAATATTAGAACTATGTCAATGTGCTAACGGTACTTCCGTAAAAGGTGAATGAAATAATGAAGTAATTTATTTCAGTCTAATTATTGACCAATCATATGCCTCTAAGAAAAAAAAACGTTTCATCCTTATGGTGTTGATTGTTCTAGTTAATAGTGAAGGAAGGAACCGCCTACACTCGAAATCGTACCCATACGACGTTCCGGTGCTGATAAGTTTTGTCAAGTGTCTGAAATAAGATAATAACTCTGATAGTGGGGTTTGCGACACATAGCCCAGTTTAGGTTTAATCGCAGGTTACTCATGAAATATTTTTAACTTGCGTATCATTTAGTACAAGCCTTACAAAGGGATAGTCACAACATCTTTATCTAGTTTACCGGAACCATGAATAAAGTTTGATTCTTGAAAATAAAATCATAAATTACCTCGCCGTGATTATATGAAATATACTGAATCGGGAAGTTTGTGTCGAAGCGTGGAAGGGATTATGCCAGATAGGGAAAAATCTACGGAACTTTGTTTAATGTTGCCAAGGTATTGTACTAAATATGTATTTATCAAGACTTAATTAGTAACATATCCTCAAATCACAATGCAATGATTAGTTCTATTGATTCAGATACAGTCTTAGATAGGTGTATGCGTTTACAACATGTTTTACGTTTGTTTGGTTACAAAGCGCATTGTTTCCCACGATTTCCTGTGCACTTTCCCCTCATCATACTTAGTATTATTAGTTTTTAAATTACCTTACACCATTGTAGCGAACAAAAATAAAAATCTGCACAAAAAATATGTTCCGTGGTGTTTCACGCTGAGCATTCTGAGCAATCCTCTTTTGTCGGTCGTAAAATCATCAATTCCACATTGTAATGTTATTATTATGTCAGTCTCGCTTGCGTGAAATGCAAAACACATCTATTTGCTCCAATATTTAGCGTAATCCTCAACAACCGAGGTTGATATTTGCGACAAAATCACGTGGTTGTTACCAGACGTCTTTCAACACATTTCCGTGTTTCGAAGTCACAAATTCATTGTTTTGTTGTTTGACAGGAGACAAGAGTCAATGTATGCAATGACGGGGTTATATGCGGAGTCGGGTTGTGCCGAGGGCGGAGGAGACGACGCAGCTGGACCAAGCACCCCCCCTCCTCCGTCACACCCTCCCCGGGAACCCGGAAAATGCCACAGCCGAAACCCCTCCGCTGGCATTTGCGACAGGTAATTCGGCCAACACAATCACCATGATTTCCGTCCAATGAATGTGTGAATGAAATGTCAATACTATGATAAAATAAATCCTTCTTTTTCCAGGGATCGCGAAAGAGAGAAAGAAAAACCTCGTCAATTGTATCCAGAAATATTAGACATTCCTCATGACGCACGAGACTGCGGTATCTTGTCATGGAGACCGCTTTTTATCCAGAGCTTTTCTAGTATTAAAGTACGTATACCCTACTAGATGCTTGATTCCTACTTCTACTCTTACGACTGCATCTGACACTTATTATATTTTCAGGTATTTGTATTTTTCCTTTCGTTCCTGGTAACGCTACAGCAAGCGTTAAGTTCGGGGTACATCAATTCTGTGATCACAACAATCGAAAAACGCTTCGAGATCCCTTCGAGCCTCTCGGGGCTGATTGCGAGCAGCTACGAAATCGGAAATGTTATTACCGTAATCTTCGTCTCATATCTTGGCAGTAGAAGACATATTCCTGTTTGGATTGCTGTCGGTAAGTCCTTTCTTATAGTTCCAAATCAAAAACACATATTTAATGAAAACCAAGTAATCAGGGATTCAAAAGTCAAGATCAGGTCAAAATAAATTCGACAATGGGGGATAAATTCATGCGCCAATATTGTTTACTGACGTCACAAAATCATTTCAACTCACATTAACCCTGATGTTTCAGGTGCTGTTATTATGGGCATTGGATCGCTAGTGTTTGTACTTCCACATTTCATAGCGGAAGTGAACAGTGAAACATTGATGAACAATAAGACGGACGACAATATTTGCCGACTGCCCAGAGCTCTAGAGCAGGACATGGGCGGTCTAGGCCGCTTGTCTCAAGGTCTGCCGCCGAGCAATCTGAGGCCCGACAATTGCATAAAAGTAAGTAACTCACAGACAAAATATTGCGTTACTTATAATGTGATTAGAATGTCCTATTGTTTGACGCACCTTTCCCATTTATAAAATTTGTGGCCCTAACGTAACATAACACACCTACAGATACCGGCACATAACTTGGCAAGACAAGGATGAACACTAAACTCGGCGCATTTTTTGTCTCATCTTTGTCTTGCCAAGTTATATGCACCCACAAGAAAGATTCTTTGCTAAGCATCCTTGTTGTAGGTGTGGAAGGGAAGCTAATAATCCACTTTGCGAAACACAGAATCACATTTCTTAACACCTTGGGAGATCATGCTTTTACAACGTCCGACATTTGCAAAAGAGTTCAAATTTGATTCCTACAACATCGAACTTTTCCAACTAAAACGCAAACGAACACCATTTTAATTTCTTCTTTTTTAACAGAGTTCCCCAAGCACGTTCTTGCCAGTGATGGTGTTCATCGTGGCACAACTTCTGCTCGGCTGCGGTGGATCGCCTCTGCTGACTCTCGGCACGACCTACGTGGACGATCACGTACGCCCCGAGTCATCCAGCATGTATATAGGTAAGTCTAGATTCTGAATAACCTCTAATCTCGTGTTCTTTATTGTTTATGTCTGTCCTCCGCGACCTTAGGGGTGAACTTATATTGCATGTCTTATTTTACTGCTGCGTCGCCCGTAACCGCGCAATGTCTCTCGTAAACGGTTAATAAATGCGAAACGAGTCATTGAACCTTATCAAACCAGACTACAGCTTTTTATATCTTCTTTTCAATTCGCCGTTCAATCTGGGTCAAACAAATAAAACTCCACTACCCCTCGAGTTTATTCCTAGGTAGGTAATTGAAATTGAATTTATTTTATGTCTACTATTGATAGAAGTCTATCCAAGAGCGTTGAGTAATTTATTGACTAAACCAAATAACTGTCTAAAGATTTCATTAAAATACTTTTCTCATTGTTGTACTAAGTAAAATTGTTGAACATCAGTCATACTCTTCACATGGTTAGTGGTCTGGTCACGCTTCGCCGAGCCATTTGTATTTAATATCATTATAATACTCACGTAATTATAAAAAGGTATATAACATTTTATTCACTATCTAACCATCGTAAGTATCGTAACTATGTAAATAAAATTAACTTTGTCACCGATGCGATGACAAGAAGGTCATCCATCACACGGCTGTTACCCTCGGGGACATTTTAATATCGTAATATTGCGGTGTTGTCATATCACATGGTGGGTCTGGGTAGTCACGTATAGCTAGGGTTACCAGATTTAATAATGAGATTTACTGACTTTTTCCCTCACTTTTCAGTAAATTTCCTGACATTTTGTCACCTAGATCTACATTGTTCATTTAGTTGACGATTGATATTTTTTTCTAACCAAAATGATTAATAAATATCACCCTTTTTGGCATATCAAAAATTCCTAACAACTACACTTTTTCCCTGTTTTCCTTATAGATGCCTTAAATTCCTGACATATCAGGAAAATTCCTGTCATCTGGTAACCCTACGTATAGCGGACTCGGTACACGATAAAACTGCAGGATCCATTTATTAAATGGATCTATTGCAGGTTGTTGAACTCGCACGTGCTACAAGTAGCGTGTTATTTACCATCGCCACTCTTATCTTTGCTCATCAAACCGCTCATAATACGGAATCCGATTATTATTTATACATCAATCTCTCTGTTGGTATTATAATCCAAACAATTGAACCGTGCATCATATCAACATACTGCGGTATTTACATAATTGTTAAATTGTAACTCTACGCTACCACAACCAATTTCTAGTCTCAGAGGATTTCAACAGTAGGCAATGTGCAACATGTTACTTATACAAAATATATCTTATCTTCACAGCTTCTGACTATTGATGTAGGAGATATCTTACTTACAATCGCTTAAAATACTTCAAAAGTATCTAACAAACTCCTCGTAACAAACATGAACCAGTGGTGAAAAGGTGAAACATGAATCCAAAACTGAAACTCCAATTGATTTCACTAATGTCGTATAGGGGATGTGGATGGATGGGGATGGAGTATAATTCAAAATCAATTGAGATTTTTGACACTTTGTACACAAAATAGAGTAATGTGCAAATGATGTGATAATTTGGTTATGGCTATTTCTACTTTGCATATTGGAATGGAAACCTTTGGTGACATTGGTTATTTTGCAGATATTTTTCACCCAAAAAGACATAACATTGCTCTCTCTCCTAGAGCACCGGGTGACCCTGTGCTAGAATTGCTCATCCATCAGTCGTTGCCTTAATGCATTGTCGGAAGACACTCCACTCATCCGAACTAGTCGTCCATTGCGTAAGCCATGCATGTCACAATTTTTTTTTTTAATTTTGCTGACTACGAAAAAAATTCAAAAAGTACTCAATTACGTTTCGTTTCAATACTGATGGTTACCGTGCTGATGGTTAGTTTACGATAAGTTTAAGTCTTATTGGCGGCTAGGATGGCTGCACTACATATTAAGGCTGCACACAATTCATCGTACGTTGATGCTTTTGAAAGAACCTCTTTGAAGCATTTGTTACAAAACCGGCAACGTACGATGAATTTTAAACTTTTAAAAGTCTAAGTTGCTACGGGTGAGCCGATTTTTTCTAATATTTTTCATTATTTATTCATCTTAGTACGATGAATTGTGCCGATCATGGCCGAATATGTAGTGCAGCCATGAAGTTAGCTGCTAGTCGCGTAGCCGTGCTCCACCACTCGCCTCTCCCACCCACTTGCATCAAAATTGTGTTCTGCGCATCGTCTCGCGTGATCTTCCGAGCCGTCAATAAGTTTGAAACGTATTAAGTACAAAGTACGTAGCGGCGGCGGCGGCGCAATTTTGTGGTAGGTATTACCAATACGCAAGTGTCTCGATACTCCACAATAGAATGAAAACATTGCCAGCTATGCGGAACGTCATGCTTTTATTGATATTATTTAAATAATACTTTACGAGTAGTAGGTATTATGTTGAAAAATAAATAGCATTCCAATCCAGACTATCTTTACTGAAATAAGACTTTCTTTATTCATATAGTTTTATTATACCGTGATCGTGATAAAAAGAGCCCTAGAGATTATTAGAGTAGGTATATTATACTATTAAGTTATCTTAAGCACAACGGGTTAGTGCTCAGCCTTTATTACCCCACCCTGATGTTAAGTGACGATAAGGCCGAAGATGGAAGCGCACTACACCCAGCATCCTTGTCACTGAGAAATCACGAAAGGACATTTTACCTAAAAGACTAAATCCCGAAGCTTAAAAAACCGAAGGTTGGGTTACATGCCAGCAGGTCAGTTCTCGTCGTTGTTGGTTGCAGTGGAACCTAACCTCCTCCTCGCTCGCTACGCTTGCTCGTCGTCGCACCTTATAAACCCAAACAGACTTTCGGGATTTCAAACTATCGGGATTTTGAACTATCGGCCATTTAATAATCGATCTTTCAAGTTTTGGTCTATCTATCGGATATCGACATTTAGGATTTTCGGCATTTTGAAAATAGGTGTTGTATACGTCGATATTTCGGATGTATCTTATGAGTTATGATTTTTTGGAATTTTAATATAAACCCTGGCAGCCGGCAGCTAGCCAGGCGGACTTGAAATAAGCCCTACCATCAACCTAATAGAGTACAAATTGTAAACCCTCCTCATAACGTTTCAGTGTTAGTGATCAATCTTTCAATTCACCATGCCTGGCATGGAGACTTTAATTTACCTTGTTAATATTTTATTAAACTCTAAGCTTAGTTGGATAAACGAAATAAATGAAATGAAAATAAAAAAGCAGGTGCAATATAATCGCAAAGTTCGGGGAGCTTGCACATCCAAGCACCAAATCGTCAGTTCGACTCCCGTGTGACCTTGACCCAGTCTTCCAAACCACCACGACAAATGGAACTATTTTCTATGCACGCTATCTGATCGATCCTTAGCTTCCATTCGACATTCAGTACATTCGTAGTTCAGTAATATTATTTGAATTCCAACTTGTCTACGCTGTTTGGTGGTTCGGTATAAATGCTAGTAGAGCTATTATGTATTCTGTGGTAGAGTAACATTTTGGAGTTATTTTTTTAGTTGATTAAAAAAAGTTTGAGCCCATATTAGATCTAAATATAGATCCTCCCTACCTACGTTCTGCAGTGGTCAAAGGAGAACCAAGGCAGCACAACATTCAGCTTTCCAAAATAGCGGAAACGAATATTTTTGTTTTTTTTTATAATTTCAACGGGTGATTTTATATGAGTTGATCTTGTTTTTGCTGCTAAACTTATTAAGCCAAACAATGAGGCTGATTTCACATTAGCAAACTGCATTCAAAATTACATTAATTGATAAATGTAATGTTGCTGCCTTCTCAATTTTATTGTGCTCTATGCTATGAGTAAATATTACTGTCTATAGTCTGTCCAGGAAGCAGCTTGAGCTGTTTTAACTGGATCTCTTGCTGGGTGCAGATGCGACACACATCTTCGTAAACTTATTTTTGCTGCCTTGACACGCGCCCGAACTATATTTAGATTCATTCTAGAAAACACGTCAATTAGTGCGAAGAAAATAATGAAAAACGAGCTACGAATAGCCCCCTCCCCTTCCCCCTTCTTTCGAGAACTTCTCCCGTTTTTCCCCTAAACCAATAAATAAGTGTTACGTCATTTCCAAAGACCAATACGAATCAATGTATTCATTTCTTAAGCCATCTAGGCTAGGCTAGGCCATCTAATTCTAAACTCAAGGTCAGGAATAGGTGGTGAAATTCGTACAATATGTCCGTGTTTTCAACAAACTTTCACGGAATCTTATTTTATAAGTTGATTTAAATACTAATACGAGATAACGTCAGGTGTGGGCAGATGTTAAGGCCTAAGCTCGAGATTATTCAGTAATAGATAATAATAGCATTCGTTAACAAGCTAGTTGAGAGATTCAACTGCTGGACAGGGTAGCTAAATACTTGTAGACAGTTGTGGGCAGATGTTAATAAGGTCTAAGCCCAAGATTATTCAGTAATAGATAAGTAGCATCCGTTGACAAGCTGAATGATAGATTGAACTCGAGGACAGAAGTAACTAAAATCTGGTTTGTTTAAGCTTCTTCAAGATTGTATACATCGTGGCGTCGGTAATCAAGCAGAGATGTGAAACCAGATTAAGTGTTCGGATATTGTTCTTTTGACGTTGAGTGAGATTCTGATCCGCTTTGTGAGATTGCTGCGTTCCTACTAGGAGCGTTATAATGGGCTCTCACAAGCCCTGCAGGCTGTTACCTGGTTGAGTGCACTTGTCGCAGAGACACCGGTATCGTATCGACAAATCTCCTTCATTTTTAAATGTCAAGTACCTGTGAATCTTGATTACGATGGTGCTTTCTTGGTGATTTTTGTAAAAAAAAATTTTTTTTGCAATAAGGCTAGGAAGTGACCTAAGTTATTTCGTGAGTCGAGACCGGTTTTGAATAATTAAATTGGTATATTACTTGGTTCAGTATTATTGTGACTATAAACAGTGGGAAATTGTTATCTTGTTTTGTTTGAAATGATTTACTACCTACAGCTACACGTGTGTTGTTTATCGATAACATTGAAACTTAGACGTGTGTATGTACTTTATTTATAATGCAGAAAACGAATGCATTAATTAGCCATAAATTTTCTATTGGCCGTGAAAAAATACTGATAAATTAATAACCTACTTGTATAGTATTATATTATCTGCAAATTAAGTATAATTTTATTTTAAAGTACTTCATTTAATTTTATGGACCTTGGAAGTATATAAATCTATATCGTTTGATAGAGTTCAAGGACAGTAACAAATTAAATTAAGAATTAAGTAATGGGATCGGGTAGGGCCGTCACGCGAGTCCTAAGCTCGGCCCATTAGTCGTCGGTGGTATTTGCCGCGAAATTCGCTCGATCTGCGAGAGTGACCTACTTTTAGCCGCAGTGTCTGCAAACCGATTACAGTTACTGCATGCAGCCCTGTACCGTATACCTACCTATGTTTCTATTATCTTTAACTTTTCGAATTTGTCTGGACAATAGCATAGAATATATAACACTAGGTACTTAAACGTCAATAGTCCTTTTTGTTATTTATTTTAGCGTAGATTTTTTTCGAACCCTGACTAAACTATGGTTAGACAATAGCTTAGTAGAGCAGATCTATGGATGGATTCCTACAAATTATACATACAATAGCAAGTATCAGAATTTAAATGTTACGAAACCATTGCACCATGCGTAATTGCGTTATTCTCCATACAATTCTAGCAAATCAAATACAGCCTAGCCTAGGTACAATTTCGGCTAAAACTGCTGAACAGCATGGCCTCTCTTCTCAAAATCCTTATAAATAAAATAAAAAATAGGAAAACAACAGAACAACATTACATAATATAGTGGCACTGGCGTTACTTTACCGAGATCTTATTATGTAGAAGATCAAACATACAATTCGCCCTGAGAACTACGTTACGTATACATTTGCTACTTTGTATAATTAGTCATACAAATTAAACGATTGTATTGTTGACTATAACAGATAGTGGTAAACAGGGTGAAAGAACTTTTAATTACCTAGTTCTATCCATTTAGGTTACCAAACCTTAGTTTTTCGACAGGCGAATACGCCTTTACCTACTAAGTAATTGAAACAAACCGTGTTTCCATCGTGTTACCAGAACAGTCAGAATGAGGATCAGTAACGATTTTTTTAATGGCTAATTAAAAAGCTAATGCCGCCATATTATCAACTGTGAAAATTTTTTTTCACTTCTCATGCTCGTAAAGTTCGTCTTTATGTTGGGTATAGGCTGCATAAAATCGCTTTTTATGCTCTAGTGCATAAAGTAAAATCTTCGTCTAAGTCTCAGACTTTAAGACAAAGGTCGTCAGGTAAACAGCCACACATGCAATTAAACTTCATTGAATTAACTTGTTATTTCATTCTGTTTTTTCACTTTTTTATTTTTGAAAATGGGTATCAATTTTATTGAAAGACCTTGATAAAAAAAATTTTTTTTTCAATTTTTGAATATGGGTATCAAATGAAAGGCCTTGATGAGCACATTCCAAAATTATATATTTTTTTATAAAAAAATGAGGTTTTTTTGCAATTTTTGAATATGGGTATCAAATGAAAGGCCTTGATGGGAACATTCCAAAAATATATATTTTGTCACAAAAAATTAAGAAAAAAAAATTTTTTTTTTCAATTTTTGAATATGGGTATCAAATGAAAGGCCTTGATGAGGACATTCCAAAAATATATAATTTGTCACAAAAAATTGAGAATTTTTTTTTCAATTTTTGAATATGGGTATCAAATGAAAGGTATTGATGAGCACATTCCAAAAATATATAATTTGTCATTAAAATGTTAGAAATATTTTTATTTTTACATTATTGTTGTTTAATTTCCTCACAATCGAAGTGAAAAGCAGAGTGTATAACTCGTACATAAAACCCATTTTACCCTCGACTTGACTATCCGATATATGATATATATCGTCTCGGGTAAAATGATGTGTTAGTAAATAAAGGTTTTGAAGAAAATACGTTTGTCCTTTGAAGAAATTCTGTAATTCAATGACTTAACAAGAAAAACTCTCCATAGCAACGTCATAGAGTAAAAAGAATAAATATGTAGCAGAGTAAAAAGTTTCTATAACATACCGCCCCCCAAAGGACGTTATTTCGAACACGTCCTTTAAAGGCAAGTCACTACTTACTTATAAATTCAAATCATTAAACTATGAACTTGAAAAAGAAATATTATTGGACTAATGCTTACGCGAGTTTGAAATAAAAATATTTTAACTGAACAAAATTCAACAATGTCCTTTAACACTTAACTTGATCGAAAGTCAACAAAGAATGTACCTACTTACAATAAAACAGACAGAACATCTGAATCATCTGCTAATGTTACGCGCTAACATCAAACTTAAAATATAAACAATAAAAACATAAATCTATTCTAATTCCCATAACAAAAACACATAGTTTCGACGTAGGTCGTTTTAATGTAGAACCTCGTACCTTTAACGTGACCACTCGGGTTATATTATCTATTCCAGGGTGTTTTTCTAAAACTCGACCGAGCAACCAACGACTAGGAGGTAAATCATTCTCCTTTACTAGCTTTACATCTCCTAATTTTGGTTCAGGTGATTGATACTGCCACTTATATCTATTAAGAAGTGTTGTCAAGTACTCTTGTGACCAACGTCTCCAAAAGTCTTGCAACCTTTTCTGAATTAGTTGCCACCTATTTAAAGGACTGATGTAAGAATTTTCATAATTTGTGTCTGGCACTGAGATAAGCGGTTCACCTACTAAAAAATGGCCAGGTGTTAGAGGCAATGGTTCATCTATATCATTAACGTTAATTATAGTAATAGGTCTGGAATTTAAACATGCTTCAATTTGACATAATAATGTGTTCATCTCTTCAAATGTTAAAGTTGTTTCTCCAAGAACTCGTTTGAGGTGATATTTTGTAGATTTCACTGCTGCCTCCCATAATCCTCCAAAATTTGGTGAATGTGGAGGTATGAAATGCCATTCTGTACTACTAGCTTCAAGGTTTTCTGCTACGCTTGATTGTATTTTGGCCAGTTCCTTTAGTTCTCGAGCTGCTCCAACAAAATTTGAGCCATTATCGCTCCACAATTGAGCACAATGACCACGTCTTGAAACGAATCTTCGAAACGCAACTATAAAGGCTTGAGCAGTTAAATCACTAGCTACTTCCAAATGTACAGCTCTGGTTGCCATACAGACAAAAACGCATATATACCCCTTGTAAGAACGTTGTCCACGTCCTTTACTAGTTCTAATATTTATAGGGCCCGCGTAGTCGACGCCACTATGCAGAAACGCTCTGTTTGGAGTGCAGCGTACTGTAGGCAACGAACCCATAAGTTGCTGTCTTACCTTTATATTATTTTTAACACATATTACACAATTCCTTACGTACTTCTTAACTAATACCTTTAAACCCACAATCCAATAAGCAGATCTTAAGTAATTTGACATCAACTGAGAATTACCATGCAGTGTTCTATCGTGAGCATCAGCAATAATAAGGTTAGTAAAATGTGCATCTCGAGGAAGAATGACAGGATGTTTTGTTTGGTAGGGTAGTGAAGACTGTTGCAGTCTACCTCTAACTCTCATGATGTCATCTTCATCAAGGTAAGGACATAGTGATATTAATTTTGAATCTTTATTTTTTATAAATCCTTCTGTTTTTAACTGAAAATATTCTTCTGGAAATTCTTCTTTTTGACATTTTTTTAAACAACATTTTAATGCGTCTTCTAATTCATTTCTTTTAAGATATTTGAACTCCTTTTGGTTCTTCTTGTAATGTAAAAAACGTCTTATAAAAGCTACTACTCGAATTAACTTCCAAAGTGTGGAATATTTCTCAAAAAATGTTTTTTCAGTATTTACCGCTAAATGTGATTTGATACATTCTTCTAATTTTGTATCCTCGTGAGGTCTCTTATAAACAATCTCTTTATGCCATAAAAATCGTGGCCCATGTAACCAAAGAGTATTTTCTATAAGGAGTTTTGGTTCTAGCCCTCTAGAGGCGCAATCAGCAGGATTTTGATCTGATGCTATGTGGGCCCACTGATTTGCTTCAATATTTGTCAGGATTTCTGAAACACGATTGGCCACAAAAGTTTTCCATCTATTTGGGTGACTATTGAGCCACGCTAAAACTATGGTTGAATCTGTCCATGCTCGTACTCTATCTTTGTGAATTTTCATAATGTGCGCCACTTCGAACAACAAATGCGACAAAAGTACCGCGCCACATAATTCCAATCTTGGGATGCTTACTTGTTTAATGGGGGCCACCCTGGTCTTGGCGGTCAACAAAGAAATGCGAATTTGACCAGTGCTATCAATTATCCTTATATACACAACTGCTGCGTATGCTGACTTAGATGCGTCGCAAAACCCATGCAGTTCGATATAATCATCATCTGATTGAATCCCTATCCACCTAGGAATTTGAAATTCTATTAGTTGAACTAAATTGTTACGGTAAGTATCCCATTCTATTTTTAAATTATTAGGAACTTTATCATCCCAGTCAATTCCCGATAACCATAACTTTTGTATAAATATTTTTGCTAATACTACCGTAGGAGCTACCCATCCCAGAGGGTCAAATAAACGTGCTATGTCTGACAAAATAGTTCTTTTTGTTTCAGATCCAGATCTCTCAGGAAACCGCACTGAATATTTAAAGACATCATCACTGCGAGACCAGGTAAGTCCTAAAATTTTAGTAATATCCGATGAGTTATCCGTTTTCTTTTCAGAGTTACCTTCTTCGTTCTTATTTATTTTTATAATTTTATTTAAACCTTCCTTATCATCTTGAAGTTGATCACCTACAGACATAATTCTTCGTAGTTCTTCACTATTACTATTCCATTTTTGCAGGTCAAACCCTCTCCCTTTTAACAGGTCTTTTATTTCATTGTATATATTTTCTGCTTCTTTTAGATTATACGCTCCTGTCATCAAATCGTCCATGTAAAACGATATTGCTATCTTTTCTTTTGCACTTGGGAACTTATGTCCGTCATCTAAGGCTACTTGATTAAGTGCCTTGACGGCCAGATATGGCGCCGACGCTGTACCAAAAGTGACAGTCAAAAGTTCAAAATCCCTTATTTCTTCCTTGGGATTATCTCGCCATACTATTCGTTGAAAATGTACATCTTCATCAGCAACTAAAATTTGTCGATACATTTTTGTGATATCTGCTATAATAGCAATTGGATGTACTCTCCAGCGCATAATGATATGACGCAATTCCAACTGTAAAGATGGACCTACTAATAAATCATCATTTAGAGCGACGCCTTTCTCGTTTTTACATGAAGCATCGAAAACAACTCGAACCTTGGTAGTAGTCCTTTCTTCTTTTATGACTGCATGATGTGGTAAGTATGCAGCTTTATCTTCATTTATATTTTCTGGATTTACAGATCTCATATGCTTTAAAAGTAAATATTCATCTATCACTTCCGTATATCTTTTCTTTAGATTCGGATCCTTTAAAAATCTTCTTTCCAGAGCTTTAAATCTTCTTACAGCAATTCCTCTTGTATTTCCTCCGACGCATTGAGGATTATCATCTCTAAATGGAAGTCTTACAATGTATCTTCCTTCTGAAGTTCTCTTTGTTGTACTGTTAAATAAGTTTTCACATTTTTGTTCTTCTTCCGTAAGTATCTTCTTACCCAAATTATTCGACGATTGATCTTCTATCTCCCAAAATTTTTTCAACAGGTCATTTTCATTGATCTGTAGGTGCATCACCGTAACCCTATCTGTGTTTAACTTGGTATCTCCTGAACTAACAATACCCGAAAGTATCCAGCCTAGGCAAGTATTTTGTGCTAGGATATCTTGATTTGGTACCTTTCTGATACCTTCTTTCATTATGTTACTATAAACTTCTGCTCCCAATAGGAGATCAATTTTGTTTGGTTTATAGTATTCCGGATCTGCTAACTTTAGATGAATTAATTCCGGCCACTCAACAGCTTCTACCTTTCTTTCAGGAAGATATGATGTGATAGTTTTTAAAACATAAGCCTTGACCTCAACTTGAAAGTTAACATCTGTCACGGACTGGAGCGTAAGCGTGACCATATATTTAGATATAATGTTCTTAGAATCACCAAGACCGGAAACTACACCCGTAATTGGAGTTTTCTTTAATCTCAAAAATTGTACTGTCGCCTCAGTCACAAAACTGGCTTGTGAGCCCTGATCCAATAGCGCTCGAACTAGTTGAAAATCACCGCAATGAGTTTGAAGTTTAACCAAAGCGGTAGCTAAAAGGACTTGTCTCGATTGAATAAACCGTTTAGTTGAAACGCATGAAACTATAGGCCCTGCATCTGTCACATTAGACGATGTACCGGCATTGTTCTTTTGAATGTCAAAATTTGTGATATGTAAAAGGGTATGATGTCTTCTTTGACATGTGTGACAGGAAGTAGATTTTTGACACTGGCTTAGCATATGGTTTCCACCCAAACAATTGAAACACATTTTTTTATTCTTCACAAATTCACGTCTTTTTTCACAATCTAAATCAGTGAACTTTTTGCAGAAACATAACTTATGAGTCTCACTACAATATTCACAACGAATGCTGTGTGAAGTATCGTTGCGAGCTATCATCACTTTGGAATTAAATTGAGGCATGTTTGATGAATTGAACTGATTGGTTACCTTTTTGGTCTCTATGAACTCTAATGCTCTAAATCTGCTTTCAATAAAGGATTTGAACTGTGGTAACGTGGGCAAATCACCTGAACTATCACTCGAAACAGAAAGTTCCCACTGTTTGCGGGTTTCTGGGTCGAGTTTAAATGAAATGACATGAAGAACTATGATATCCCAAGTGGTTACGTCAATTTTCAAATTTTTCAGAGCGCTTAAACAATCCATCGTTGTATCTAAGAGTTCTTTTAACGCAGCGGCTGATTCATTGAAAATACGTTTTTGACCAAAAAATCGCTTTAGTATACAATTAGCTAGATATTTTTTATTGTTGTATCTTTGTTCTAATTGATCCCAGCACTGTTGATAATTATCCTCAGATGTTGGGATATACCTGATCAGCTGCTCTGCTTCACCAGTGAGATGACTCTTTAGATAATGCATCCGTTGTACATTATCTAAGGATTCATTCTTGTGTACCAATGATATAAACAAATCACGGAACGTTGTCCATTCCGAATATTTTCCCGAGAACAGGGGAATGGATATCTTTGGTAATCTTAATGCTGGTTTTGATTGGGATTGACAAGGGGATGCAATATCTATATCATTAGTACTGTTTGAACTCGTAAGCTTCTTTTTCTCAGTTTTTAACAAAGTTTTGTATTCTAAATAGCACTCTTCTACAGCGGAATAAATTTCATTTAAATTATAAACGGATTTTTCTAATTCAACAACATCTGAAATTTCATTTAATTTGGTATGATTATAGGAAAACCTGTCCCAATCTTTTTCTAAAATTTCTATCTTCGTTTCTACATATTCGAAATTTATTCGTTGTTTAGGTGATTTTTTAAAATTACTAAAGCTCCGCTCAATGTTTTTTTGTAATGCAAACTGTACCTTTATTAGGCCTTCCATTGCGGAGGAAAATGTAAGAAAAATTGAAACAAAACAAAGCGAAACGAGCTATGAACTACGTAGGTAAACTAAATCCAAAACTAAAATAAGTAAAATAAAGATTATCTTGCTCTCTTGAATTGTCTTTCGTTCTTAGCACTTGAACTGAACTGACGATTTACTATCTCTGGAACTTGTTTGTGACGTATCCGGAACTTCGCACGAACTTATCAGAAATTAAGCAGGAACTTATCAGGAACTTGTCAGGAACTTAACATGAACTGTTTCTGGTACTAACGTGGTAGTAACCAGACAAATAAGGGACTCGAAATACTTTTTCTTCGCACCAACTTACGTGCGTACTTATTGGAACATGTTCCGAACTCACAACACAATAGGTACCTTTATATTATTTTCATGAACTGTATAACCATTATCTGGCTAAATCCGGCGGTTAAGGACCATTTTGTTAGTAAATAAAGGTTTTGAAGAAAATACGTTTGTCCTTTGAAGAAATTCTGTAATTCAATGACTTAACAAGAAAAACTCTCCATAGCAACGTCATAGAGTAAAAAGAATAAATATGTAGCAGAGTAAAAAGTTTCTATAACATGATGCGTTTTATGCACTTGTTGTACAATCTACTATTACGATATCTTTTAAACCTGAGAAGTTATAAGAGCTAAAACACTGATTTTTGGGGGGTCCCTATGACGTCATCGCGACGGACGCGAACCTTATGTCGTACGTGATAAAGCACATATTGCATTGAGCTTGGCATTTCCTTAAAACCCTTTTAACTCTATCATTTCTAAACGGATTTCAAAAATTCTTTCACTAGGTTTCATAGCTACCAAAATGTGTTTATATTATATCAATAAAACCATAGGATTCAAACCTGTTACTGATCCTCATTAATAATATCAGTCGTCCATTTAGGACTATTTAGTTTTGTGTCTCTATCTCGATTACCTACGTAGACGTCTATTATATTATACCATAGTTATACTATATATACACTACCTACCCACATAACTATGGTGTAAAAGACGTATTTTATTATTTTGAAACAAGTAGATAGGTATCATTACTAGGTATTTGTTTCAACATAAAGTCATAGTAGCAAGCAGTGGTTTAATACAGTTATATTATAACGTTAATTCCCACGAATGTTCTATGTACCTATTAGTCCGTAAGCCCACGACAGTATTGCCTACGTCATATGACATCACGATGAAATGCATGGCACACGGTCGGAAAAGTTGTGCTGAGCGAGGATCAGAAGATTATCGCAAATAAAATTGGCGGGAAGCTTGAGAAAATCTTCCACTTCCGGTCAAAATTTTAAGATTATATTTACGTCATATGACATCAGTAAGAGACCGGTGTCATCATTTAGTTTTCAATTCCATAGAGAGTAAACATAAGTCTGTCAGTTCTGAAATGACTAAAAAACAAAAATTTTAAGTTTAAGGTATTCCGGCCATTTCAGAACTGACAGACTTATGTTTACTCTCTCTACGATTGAAAACTAAATGATGACACGGGTCTCTTACTGATGCCACATGACGTAAATATAATCTTAAAATTTTGACCGGAAGTGGAAGTATTTCTCAAGCTTCCGGCCAATTTTATTTGCGATAATCTTCTGATCCTCGCTCAGCACAACTTTTCCGACCATGTGCCATTCATTTCATCGTGATGTCATATTATGACGTAGGCAATACTATCGTGGGCTCACGGACTATATGAGTTCGAAGATATTTCCTATTACTTTACAGACCAACTTAATATCCTTAATCACTTCAAAATCCAAATTAAAAGGTTTCATTTATTATCAGCACCTATTATTTTATCATAATATTTTTTCTTCCAGGTTGTATGTACAGTATGGCCGCTTTCGGGCCTGTACTGGGCTTCTTGCTCGGAGCGTACCTGCTATCATTCCACATGGATTCATTCTCTGGCACCAACATATCGACCGGTACGAAAGATCAACTAATTAAACTATTATGCTACCGATTATATCAGTGACCTGTCACTTGCCCTGTATTACAAGCTCTTCTTGTCAGTTTTCTGACAATCAATGTTGGCTACATTGGTAGATTTGTCAGAAAAAGAGTCAGACGCATTGGCGTTTCTTTTATTTGCATTGCAATACAGCGGCTGTACTATAGCAATGAGGATCAGTAAAGATTTTTGTTTAGTGGCTAATCAGAAAGCTTATGACACCACATGATTAACTGTGAAGAAATTTTTGCGATATCTCTTAAACCTGAAGCTATACCTACGAGCTAAAACGTGCCAAAACACTGTTATTTTGGGTGTCCTTATGACGTACGCGAACCTTATGCCGTATGTGATAAAGCACATATTGCATGGAGTTCTTAATTACTCAACTATTTCTAAACGAATTTCAAAAAATCTTTCACTAAGTTTCATAGCTGTTAATATGATTATATATTATATCAATAAAACTATAGGATTCAATCCTGTTACTGATCCTCGTTCAGAAAACTTGCAAGTTTAAAAGAGTTCGTAATACGGGAGCTGATCTTATTATTACATGCATTTACATGATTTTATGCGCATCTAGTTCTAATTGTCTCACCAATTGACCGCGTTTATTTTTTTTTTCGTTCAGTGACCCTATTTTAATACATAAACACAGGTTTATAGTACAGTTTATCTTAGAAAAATACTTTAAGCAATTATTTTTTTGCAGATCCTGGAGATCATCGATGGGTGGGCATGTGGTGGGGCGGTTTCTTACTCTGTGGCCTACTTCTGATCTTGGTCGCGATACCATTCTTTTCGTTCCCCAAAGTGTTAGTACGAGAGAAGGAAAAGATAAGATTAGTGGAGAAAGCAGCAGCAGCTAGTGGGTCCTCCTCCACTAAACCGAAGCCTCAAAGTGACATCAAGGACACCGGATACGGGAAAGATATAAAAGGTAAGGAAAAGATAGGTCTTTGTCCAAACTGTCTCTATTCCCTTTTTTCGCTAAATGTCAGATTCTGCAAACGGCAGATTCTTTTAACGACAGATATTTGTACAGTCAGACAGCAAAAACAAAAGTTTTTTGACATGTGTTTTTTTTTGTAAACATTGGTTTTGACCAGAATTTATTTCAATATTAATAACGTTTTGATGTTTATATTGGTGGTGGTTAACCTTCTTCATATTTATGAGATCCTGGTACTTGAGTGAAGTATTGTTTTACGAAAAAAAATACGAAAAATACGTAGTCACTACACTTGTGTGGTAAGTTGATATGACCACGGCCGGCCGGGTCGGTCGGGATTATCGTGTGTCATTATTTCCGTTGTCATTTTTCTTGATAGAGCCTAATAATAATATAAAATATGTTTAGAATTAGAATGTTGTTTGGGACTGTACTTCTGCCATTTACAATCCTCATGACTGTAACTAGGGCTGTCACTCCGCGCGCGAGTATGAAGCGCTCGGCGTCCTCTGAGAGGACAAATTTCATACGTCAGAAAAGATAAGACCTACGCGATAGAAAGAGAGGCAACTAAGTTAAAGTTTTGGAGCGAAGGGAGCGCTGTGCGAACTGAATTGCGCTTTATTGTGTGGGAGCAAGAGTCGCAATTTATTTAAACGATTTTGTGGAGTGCAACTTCTGTACGCTATTACTATTATGTGCTGTAACTTAAACATTAATAATAACTTTGTTACAGATATACCAGTGTCGATGTGGCGGCTGCTCAAGAACCCCGTGTATGTGGTGACGTGCCTGGGCGCGTGCATGGAGCTGATGATAGTTTCCGGCTTCGTCGTGTTCCTGCCCAAGTATCTTGAGACGCAGTTCAGCCTCGGCAAAAGTCAAGCTAGCGTTTTCACAGGTATTTTATTATGCTGGTCCTTAAAAAGCATTCCTTTGGTCCACGCATCCGAAAAACTTGCTTTATCTATTTTACCTTTTGTGTTTCTTTCTGCTTAATATTTGCATTTTTATAATAATCATTCGATTTTGTGAATATGCGGTACTCGGGTTTTACTAAAGACCTCTGAAATAAGAAAAACGTGAATTCGCAAAGATATTGTGTTAGATATAACATCGATTTGCGCATGTAACGGTCTATGCACAGCGTCGGAGCTAGGGGCTGGCGAGGGGGGCGGCTGCCAGGGGCGCAACCCTCAGGAGGCGCACTTTGCTGACCCATAACTAGAAAAAAGTATAAGTCTTGGGGCGCAATATTCAAATCTTGCCAGAGGCGCTCATGATCTTAGTTCATAAATTATGGGGCGCAAAATTTAAACCTTGCCAGAGGCGCTCATGATCCTAGAAATATCTCCGACGCTGTCTATGCATGCCTGTACTTCTCACTCATTGCAATCTCCCGTAGTTTTGCGGACGTTGAAGTTTATAAATAGCCTGATCTCTATAAATGATTAATGTTTATTGTTCAATCAGGATCCATAGCGATCCCCGGGGCGTGCATCGGTATCTTCATGGGCGGGTGCCTGCTCAAGCGGTTGGAGCTGCGGCCTAAAGGCGCGGTGCAGTTCGTGCTCATCTCCAACACCATCTGCCTCTCCTGCTACGCGCTGCTATTCTTCCTCGGCTGCGACAACATCAAGATGGCCGGCACCACCATACCGTATACCAATAACAGGTAAACGTCATAGGCGTATCGAGGGGGGATTTGGGGGGGTCTTTTCATCTAGAATTCTAGACAGATATAGTGGCCTACTTTAAAATATGGCCTGGCTACTTGGTCGTTAGAGCTACGATCAGTGGCGTGCACTCCATACATGCAAATAAGCACTGCATACCCTGTAGTCCCATAAATATATGACCCTAATTCCCTACCCTATTATTTGTAAACTACTTGTAATTAAAAAGTTATGACCCATCATCGTGCACAGCACTTCTTCGGCTTTCCGTGTCTATTAGTTTGAGAGCCATCTATTAGTGGTTTTTGAAACTAACATCACTTCACTTTAACCAAAAATCACAAGAACCAAAAGCTTCTTGACAAGAACCAACGATCGGCCGAGCGACAGAGGCGCCAATTATTTACCGCGTGTCCATAAGCAGTACTACGGGCTGCTTCTTTTTCATAGAACGAATCTCGTGTAGTACACATCAAAAGTGTGACTGTGTGCGTGAAAATGTATGCGCGTGTTTATGTTTTGGAGGCACTGCTTATTTGCAACCCGACCGCGTCATGATTGCAATACAGAGAGTAGCGTTTTTTAGTTTGCAGTTAGTTTTGCTTTGTTTTGATTGTTTTTCTTGGCGCAAGTAATTGACTATTTTAAGTAAGTAATTATTTCGTTAATTTACTGTGAAAAATTCAATAATTTACATGCGAGACCCATGCTGGCAAAGTTTGTTTAAATAAATCAAAAATTGCCGCTTTATCGAGGTTATCTTTTGAGGATAAAGTTTAATAAATTGATTGCAAAGGGAAGATGCGTTGGGTTGGGTTTAAAAAAATGGTAGGTAGGTTATGAATGCCCCTCGTTCTTTTCATAAAAAGTTTTATTATAAATAATTATTACTGGCTAACAGCTTGTGTGCGTACACACAAACCAATTGTATTGTTTTCTATGCATTTTGTTTTCCAATCAAGAAGATAAAAATGTTTGGATTTCGTTCAGTATAGGTTGGTTGGTAGATACCGAAACAGTGATAAAATTGGTATATTTTTATCCGTGCCTACCCTGTCTAAAATCTCCGTGCACGCCACTGGCTACGATCTAAAAGCGCGGTGCAGTTCGTGCTCATCTCCAACACCATCTGCCTCCCCCGCTACGCGCTGCTATTCTTCCTCGGCTGCGACAACATCAAGTTAGCCGGCACCACCATACCGTACACCAATAACAGGTAAACGTCATAGGCGTATCGAGAGAGATTTGGAGGGTCTTTTCATCTAGAAATCTATATAGATATAGTTGCCTACTTAAAACATGGCCTGGCTACTTAGTCGTTAGAGCTACGGCCTAAAGGCGTGGTGCAGTTCGTGCTATCCCCAACATCATGTACCTATCCTGCTGTTATTTTTTGGCTGCTCTTTGAAAGTTGCCTTATTTATAACTGAAGAGATCTCTAGTTGTTGTTTCCACAGCTTTTTCTCATCGTGGGTAGGTAGATCTATATCTCTTCGGTATCTAAATGGTGTGTAGTAAGTATGAATAGCAGGTAAACAAACCAATTTAAACGACAATTATGTTGTAGCAACCTGGAGCCGTTCAAGGTGAACCTGACGGCTGCGTGCAACTTCAACTGCCTGTGCACGGAGACGGACATGGAGCCGGTGTGCGGCAACAACGGGCTCACCTACTTCTCGCCGTGCCACGCGGGCTGCGCCGCCTTCTCCTCGCGGTACAACTTCACCAACTGCGCCTGTGAGTGTACATGACTAGTCTGTAGGCACGATACTGACTGAGCCAGTGTGCGGCAACAACGGGCTCATCTACTTCTCGCCGTGCCACGCGGGCTGCGCCGCCTTCTCTTCGCGGTACAACTTCACCAACTGCGCCTGTGAGTTGTACTATGATCGATTTCGGTTATCTGACTAATTACCTTAGCCTCTCACATCAAATATGAGAATGGAAATCCTAAAAAAAATACCGATTAAGACCAAGTATGATCTTTATTATTCTGGTTTTTATTACTCGGAGAATAAGGTTGGACAACGTACCACGATTAAAAATAAACTGGGTCGACAAAAAAATCTACATAATTATCGAACATGCTCACAGAATCGGTTGAGAAAAGCGACCTGTAGAGGAGAACAGACAGCCGGAAAGTCAGACAGACATACGAAAGTATTTTTGCTCAAGCTGAAGCGAGGTCTACTCCGAAACCGCACATTCAAATCTTCGGGCCCCACCGAATTTAATTCCGCGACCTTACTTCGAAATCATATCGGGCACGCGAGTTTATTATCGGACTCACGTGACAATCATCGTGAGAGAATAATGAACGAATGAATAGTGCGGACAATTATACAATCTTACATGTTGGTTACGGTCTTTCTTTCATATTGATATTTTAAATTATTTATGCTTTTATGATATTTATAATATTATATTTTTATAACTTCGCTATTATAGCTCCGCGCTCGATCGGTCAATTAATATGCTACCGGAAACTTTTAGACTGTCGATAAAACGCTATATCACGCGATATTATATCGGTGTTTCGGTGGTCATGCTAGGGAGGCAAGGGCAGGCCTCCATCACTCGCTCAAGGTCGCGCGATAAGCACCTACCGCTAGCTGTTCGTTCGAGCGAACAAGTGAGCAAAGGGCCGCCACACGCCCGCCGCCGCAGTCGCGCGGCTTCTTACTGCCTGCGTAGGTATTGCCTCTTTATAACAGTAACAATGTCGAATCGACATTACTGTGCCGTGTACGGATGTCAAAATCAAAAAACCAATAAATAGTTGTCGTTTTTCACATTATGATATACGCTTCGCAGTTCATTTAAAAGGAGACAACCTTAACGTTGCGTCATTAGAAAAGGTAAGAGCACGCGATAGAAAGAGAGGCAACTACTGGGTGAATATAAACTGTGCTACAGGCCATTGCGCGACCTGAATTGCACTTTATTGTGTCGGAGCAAAAGTCGCTATTTATTTAAACTACTATGCGGCGTGCTGCTTCTGTACTCGTACTATTAGTTATTCTGTGGCGCTGGCTAATGATGTACGACGGTTGCAGGCGTGCACGAGACCGTCGGCGAGGGCGTGCCGGGCGCGGCGGTGGTGGCGGGCGCGCGCGCGGCGGCGCTGGCGGGCGGCGCGCGCTCGTTCGGCGGCGAGGTCACCGTGGTGCCCGTGGCCACGGCCGGCGCCTGCAACCCGCCCTGCACCACCATATTCCCCTTCCTGGTGCTGCTCTTCTTCATGACCTTCATCGTCGCCGTCACGCAGATGCCGCTGCTCATGATCGTGCTCAGGTCAGTTTCACATATTTTTGGTTAATACGACGGCGACTTGTTAAAAGAACGCATTAGGGGCCATCCACAAATTACGTCACACGTTAAGGGGGAGGGAGGGGGTCGACGAATGTGACAATGTGTGACAAGGGGGTGGTAGGAGTCCTTAATTTCGTGACGTCACATTTCAAAATCATTTAAATTGAAATAATACAAATTTCTGAACTGCTTTTTAATTCAATAATTACATATTTCTTGATGCAAAATTGTAAAATATGTGATGTCACACCAGGGAGGGGAGGTCTCACAAATGTGACCAGCTGTGACAAGGACGGGGTAGGGGGTCAAAAACCATGAAATTCGTGCGATTTCAGGTTGGTTCCGTAGTAAAAGTTGTTCAGTTAAATGGTCCGAAGAAACGGTTTTCCCATTTTGGGTTCATTCTTTTAACACGTAGTATAAATTCAGACAGTACCTATGTATGTACGTACGGCAAAGTTAGCAACCACTCATATAAGGTAAAATCGCTCGGGCGAGCTGCTAAGATAAGAACTGCCGCCCGATTTGAAACCGGAAATGCCTATCGCTCGGAATTTTCCCATTGATTTTAAATCATCGTATTTTAAAAACCCATTTAAATAACATGTTTTATATGTCAATTTTGATGTTTCCATATCCAGATGAACTTATATTATGGCCCGGCTGCGATATTAGAAATGCCTGTGGGGTACAGACACTGCCTGCTCTGTACCGCTCTGGGTTTTTCTTATTAAATAACGTCGAAAAAGCCTGTGTGTTTCAGAGCACCGCCTGTTCTGTATCGCGCGGGGTTTTTCACCTAAAAATTTGATAATATCACCCTAAAAAGCCTGTGGAACACAGACACCTTGCGCTGTGATGCACAGTGATTTTCTGAATATTAAAAACTGCAAAATTTCTAAAATTACACGTTAGGCACTGAGTATCGTGAAACTTGGATATAAAACTGATGAAACTAAAATACTTATCAAAATAACTTTTAACTCGTTAAAAAAACATGGGACGAAATTTATTTTTGGTAGGTCCTCTTAGAAATAAATCCCCAAAGAACAGCTGTTTTTATCGTAATTTGCAAAATTTCTCGAAAATGGAATAGCACAATCAAGTATTTTACAATGTGTGTATAAAGGGAAAGGACTTGAAAATACCCTGTAAATAATTTTAATTGAGAGTTTTACAAAAAAACAATTGTTATAGAAGAAAATTTTTTTTTTAGTTTTTCGCAATTTCCGAGCGCAATAACTAACAGCCGAACGTTATTTAATATTTTTTAATTAATTTTATAATAATTGACAGTCAACAGCACATTAGATTAGACTAATATTTGACCTTGTGACGGCCTTTATGCCGTACGTAATTAAAGCTGTTTTCGCAGTTAAACTGTTTAACTTAACGTGCTGTCTTGTAAACCCACATCAAAGAGTACTTTTGTAATATAGGAAATAAATAATCTTGCAGGTTTTTCTGTTAACAAGAAAATTATAATCACTGATAATGTGTTTTTTGTTTCTTAAATATTCTTTGGTCTGTTTTTGTAATATTCTTTATTTATAACAAAAGTGTTGATGAAAGATAAATCGAAATGAATTTTAAATAACATAACACAAAACTTATCACATGGATATTATGACAGATTAGTGATACAATAAAACATAACTAGGTATTGTTTATTATTTATCCAAGAAACTTGAAAATGCGCAATATCAAGCTACCGCCCCCGCGACGTTCTTATCTTAGGTTAGGAACCAAAATCTGCTATCTTTAGATCCAGGTTTAAGAAAAACTATCTCTGTGCCTTTCATCCCAATCCATCCCATCTAGCATAGCCTATTTTTATAGGGTTTGAGAGAAAAAAATCATTTAACATTTAAAATAAATTAATATTAATAGTAGGATAAAAAAATAAACTAAAAAATGTTACCATTTTGGTTTAAAAAAAATCGCTAGTATGACTATAAATCACTATTTTAATATTCTAAATAATTTACCGAAACATAAAGAAGGAATACTTTAATTACAACTGTAATTTTCGGAATTGTCTGTGTTCTACAGGCTTTTTAGGGTGATATTATTAAATTTTTAGTCGAAAAACCCCGCGCGCTACAGAGCAAGCAATGCTCTGAAACACACAGGCTTTTTCGACGTTATTAATTTAAAAAAACCCAGAGCGGTACAGAGCAGGTAGTGTCTGTACCCCACAGGCATTTCTAATATCGCGGCCCGGCTACAGCTAGCTGCGGCTGGCGGCGCGGCAAGCGAGTTTAATAATCACTGCACTCTATCTCGATGGCGGCCTCTCAGAAATTTGAAAACTGCTCGTCGTCACGACCGCGCAGTGATTACCGAATTCGCTTGCCGCGCCGCCCGCCTCGGCTGGCTGTGGCCGGGCCGTTAGTCCTTTAGGGTCGGTACTCACTTAGGTTCGCAAACCTCCGCGCTCTGCGAACCCAGGAGTAGTGCGCCATAGCAAGCATTTACACTTTTGACTATAGTTTGTACGTGTGCAAACCAGGTTCACATACATGTTTGCATACGTGTACACTATGGCGCACGGTTGTAGCACAGGATAAACAAATTTTTTGGAGCTGGGGCCCTATTTTTGAATCGCTCGGCTGGCGTCGAGCGCTTGGTTTCTACCGATTTTCGTTCGACATTTGACTTTCCATATTTTTGAATCGCTCGACCGCAACGAGTGCCCTCACCCACTCGTTTGCAGTCGAGCGATACGGTACGGCGAGCGATATTCTTTTTCTTCTTAAAAGCAAAAATTTTTGTTTAACAGCCATTAGAAACATGGATATTACGTTCCGTTTTCGTAGTGGTAGTTACCAGTTTTCTCTAAATTCTGCATGGAACGGATAAAATCCAACATTTCGTATTATGTTGGCAGCACGGAAACGAACGATTCAAAAATACGGAAAATCGGCGTCATGCGACTTGGAAAACGAGTGTGACTTAAGTCGTATACGACAACACAATGTCATACGAGCGATTCAAAAATAGGGCCCCAGGTTCGCGGAGCGCTGAGGTTCGCGAACCTAAGTGGGTACCCACCCTTACATAGTGTCTGTTTCACAGGTCTGTGAGCGAGGAGGAGCGCTCGTTCGCGCTCGGCATGCAGTTCGTGATATTCCGGCTGTTCGGGTACATCCCCGCGCCCATAGTGTTCGGCAACCTGATCGACTCCACCTGCCTGCTCTGGAAGCAGTCCTGCAGCGGCGAGAAGGGCGGCCGCTGCTTGTTATACGACATCGAACAATTCAGATACAGGTACTTACACCATTGACTATCAGCCGTTTAATGTCCCCACTACTGGAGCACAGGCCTTCCTTATGGGTGGATAAGGAGGATGGGCCATAACCCACCACGCGGGCCCAATGCGAATTGGTGGGTGAACTACTTGTTGTTTTATAACGTAACAATTCTTAAAGCACATAATACACGGTTTCAAACAGAAGTTTAAAACAGTGTAGACAGTGGTTTTATGCTAAATTTCATATGACCTTTAAACGCCCTTGATAGCAAGTTTGGTTTGAAATCCATTTCCTCTGTTTTAAACCGTGTAGCCGGCAACGCCTTGCACGCTTACATCAAGGTGACCTTGGTTTTTAGCCTAGTTTCGAACAATATATAAAAATATATGCTTCTTTCGACTGTTATCTTTACATAGTCTATAAAATATACTTTTATCACAGTTATATAGAATTGACTCGTGTTTGTAATTTTCTTACAGATACGTGGGCCTGTGCGGTGGTATAAAAATTGTAGCATTGGGCATATTCTTAGCGGACTGGTGGTTGGTGAGGCGACGCAGAAATTTAGAAACGGCCGCGCCGCTCGACCCGCACAAAGACATAGCGGGGTCTATCATTAGTCTCGACAAACGTAAGTATTTATTTAGTTTTGTGATGTTACGTTAGTTAAATTAATTGAATTTTTATGTTTTCGGTGTACTATGTGTACTGTAGCAAAATATTTTTTTATTTTCCAGTATTCGAAGAATTGCCTTCGGCTGACAACGCAAGCGGGTTCCGGTCGGGCGTAATGTCCGACTTCAGTTCGGCGACGAGCACGCCGCTGGAGGCGGGCGCGTACGAGGAGCCCGCGCGCCGGCTGCAGCGCACCGACTCGCAGTACTCGCAGGACTCGCAGCCGCGCGCCGCCGGCACCAACTCGCGCGTGCTCGTCGCCTCGCGCCACCTGCGCAACGACTCCAAAACCATCCAGCTGGAACCGCGCGCGCGCCAGCACTCGCTCGAGGAGGGCCAGCGCGCCCGCGACTCGCGCCGCGACTTCCCGCGCTCCGCCTCCCGCGACTTCCCCGGCCACTCGCGCAGCGGCTCGCGGGACTTCAAGACCCACTCGCGCTCCGACTCCCGCGACCTGAGCCTCGAGCAGCTGAAGCACCTCGCGCTGAAGAGCATGGAGAGCCTCGACCTGACCGTGCTGCCGCTGACGAAGTGCAGCGACGAGGAGAGCAAGCGGCTGATCGAGGGCGGCGGCGGCGTGCTGCGGCACCGGCGCACGGGCTCGCGCGACATGCAGCCGCCGCCGTCGCGCCACAAGCGCACCTCCTCGCACCACCTGACGCTGGAGCCGGGCGGCGCCGCGCCGCACCTGCACAAGGGCCGCAGCGTGGACCAGCTGTCCGCCGGCGCCGCGCCGCCGCCGCCGCCCTTCGACCCCCGCCTCTGAACTCGCCGCTCCGACCACCCTAGTGAAATTATATAATAAATAACTCGAATACGACTTTCGTTCGGAACTTAGACGTGAACGAATGAGTGATTTTGAATCATATCTTAAAAGTAGTTTCGACGCTTTTTCGTAGATGTTAAACTTTAGTGAGACTCGCGCACGTTCCGCTCTCGTTAGGGAGGAGTTCGTTTAGAGAAATTTAGATTGTTTAATTTTGATATTTCACAACGGATAGTCAATTGTACACGTAACGTAAATCTTGCGTCGTAAAAGGTGATCTGATATAATATTACGACCGGTCTAGTATCTAATCTAGTTTCGCTCTGCAGTGCGTCGATCTGAAAGTGGCTTCGAATTAGATGCTACATAATTCTAAGTAAAATACTAAATAAAAATTTTAAATCTCAAAAACTATTTTTAAATGTGTAAATTCACTTAGTTTAATATTTATGTACTTAATATGTGACCATATAACTTGATTTCAAAAAATGATAATATTTGTTGCTTAAGCTGTTTTTCATGCGTGAATCATTGATTATACAATAATATTTAACCTGGTTTTAGAAAAAAACACCATTTACTAGAAAAATATTGTAAATTACATACATTGAATGTCACACTAAGTTGTACAACCGAGTTCGTATTTACTTATTGAGTGATCTCTTCCAGGGACACTATTATTATCTATCATCATCAATACCTAATTATATTAACATTCCTTTAGTACCTACTAATAACTTTTATAGAGAATGACAAGCACAAAACCACAAAAAAATTAGGCAATTTTATAATACACATATAATGTTTTTGCTGTATTTATTGATCTCAAAATGATGAATATTATCTTTGCTACATGCATAAAGAATGTTTGTTTACTTTCTTAATACAAGTTTAATTTTTTAATATTTACTTTTACACACTATATTCTGGTCGTTTGATGAAGCAGATAAAAAAAAACAAAAAATTTAAGTACTGTGTTAACAAGTAGGTATTTAACTCTAGATCAGACATTCCCAAACTGCGTCGCGACGACGCCGACGCCCTGGGGCGTCACGTAAAGGGACTCTCAGTATAAATAATATTGGGAATCCCTGGTCTAGATAATTGTCCTTTTTTAATTTTGTTACAATATTGTGTTCAATTTATTTAAATGGTTAATGTTATTAAGTTTTTTTTATTTGTCGAAATAGTGCACTTGCACCATTAACCACTATACAAATAGTTTTATGTTTCGATCCTTATATTTTGACTAGATAACATTATTTTTACTTCACTAAACCCAAAAAATAATTTAGTAGTTCTTGAATTTATTATTACCAATTTTATTTAGATTGTTTTGTTTGATGCCGACTGATTTATAACTATAATGTACTTCTTGCATCTTTGTTACTGTTTGTGATGAAGTAATTATTACATTCAAAATTGTCAATTCTTGGGCTGGTCTTAACTTAAATACTATTAAGAACTACAGTTGGTATTGCACCTTTCACATGTACTGTAGCATCGTGAATGTGAAGTAGTACCCCAAAATATTTTAGTATAAAAACTGCACATATTAATAAAAATAAAAAGCAATATATTTATCTCAGATTTTAATGTTAAATAAAAGACAGGTGGAGTTGATGTGTAAATTTTTGTCATATATATTTGTTAAGAGAGATAAATAGTTTGATACGGAAGAGAGTGTTTTATCTTTAAAAAATGCCTTATTATAATAGATCTTAAGACTTGATACTTAGCTGTATAAGTTGTTACATCAGATGCAGATCAGAAGCGTTTGATGGTAGCAACTACCTAAACTAATTTGTTGCATTTAGTGATTAATAAAAATTGCATACTTATTTTAATATATGCATTTTATTTTCGTTTTCGCCCAGTCTTGTAAACATGATTTATGTTGTACCGCTACTTTAGAATGTCATCAAAAACTACATCAAAACACACAATAATAAACAGAACTTTTAAAATAGGTATTTTATTTTTTCGTACTTATTTAAATACCAGTAGACTATACATGAGGCTTTTTAAATAGACATCCTCTTCATCCAAGACCCAAGACAATAATTCTTCAAACCAATTCTTCATCCAAGTCACCTGAAGAATATTTTAACTAATCAGATTTTTTGATATTATGTCTCTTGCCTTACTAAATCTTTGTAAATCATGTTTATAGGTAAGTACTCTCACATGGTTTGTTTAGCAACACCGCACATGGGCAACTTTTGTCTCTCACATGGTTTGTACGAAAAGTTGCAGACGACCACGTCACTTCGTGTGCACGCTTCCATATAAACCCGTGGACTTGATGTGAGAGACAAAACTGTTGCTGGGCGACAAGTTGCCCGTGTGGATCTAGGACACTTTGGTCAGAAAAAATATAGGCTGTTTTATTTCTGACTAAAGCGGAATTCCTCTTTTGTTAGAAAAAACTTAATAAAAGAAATGTTTCAACTTATTTGAATTTATCAGAAATATAACGGGGGTTTAAAGTACCAGGCTAGCATCAATGTAAAGGAGGTCTTTTCATACCTGTTCATCAGATCCGGTCAACGTATTCCCCACAGCCCTTAACGGGAGTCCTAACTTCCAGAAAAACCAGCCTTAATATTTTTTGACGAAACCGGAATCTGATTAAATTCCGTTTTCGTCAGAATGAAAACAGCCTATATTTTTTTCTGACGAAAACGGAATCTGACGAAAGTATCCTAGATCCCCGTGTGCCATAGCACTAACTAGTAGATTCGTTTTTAAATGAGGTTCTTCAACCAACACAGCGTTGAATTTATTAGTGATCATCGTTTTAGTATAATATTCACTTGCTTGTGTTGGAGCATTTTCTGTTAACTTTCATTGCAAGACATCAATATATAAATAAATTGTTAGTACTTGTATACACTATAACAGTCGAGTTGATCTTTGGAGACAGAGCAGTGGATTGCGAGAGACATAACAAAAAGTTTGATGTTTTCAAGCAAGGACCCCCTTTGCTACACCCTAACCTACTTTGTAAGTCTAGATAAACATACATCCACATCCATATTCACAAACAACATTATTTTATAGTAATGTTGTTTGGTCAACTGCAGAACAATTACGTAAAGCTGTTGCTAACAATTCTCGATTGAAATCGATTGAAAGCGCAGTTGCATTGCTGCTTTAGTTAAGATAGTTGTCACATTGGTTCTTACTAAAGCAGCGATGTAACTGCGATTTCTGTCAGAGTTGATTGCAACAAAGTTACGTAATTACCCCCCTGGTCTCACACAGTGCCTTGTTTTGTGATTTATTATGTAAAGCAATATTCTTTACATCATACTGCTTGGCAACTAGGATTTACTAGTATAGTAAGAGGCCGTGTAAGTTGGCATGTGCAACACAGTGCATTGTTTAGTTAGATAGAACGTTCCATTATCAAATCACTTTACAATTCAAGCATGGTGAATGCTTTAACTGTAAAGTAACTTTACAATTCAAGCATTTAAAACTCCTTAGTGAACCAATCTCTTTTCTTATATTATAAACTGTGGAAACTTTTTACTGAAAAAAAAACAATAAATATGGCGGCATTTCATTTCCGTTCAAGCTATGCAAAACTCCTTGGATTTTGATTTTGATTTTGATTTTGATTTTGATTTGGTTTTGGTTTTGGTTTTGATTTTGATTTTGATTTTTATTACATTTTTATTTTTATTAAATTTACCTCGCATAAATGATGTAAAGTAGTATGCTTACCTCGGTTGTAAGTAGCTATTACACCCTCGAACTATATTCGCCCTCGCTCGCTTCGCTCGCTCGGGCGTCTAAATATCTCGGGTGCACTCGATCCATTAGCGCCCTTTGCGAGCTGCGCTCGCACGGGCGCCAAATTGGATCTTGTTCTGTAATAGCTCACTTACGTCCCTTGTGTAACAAACTACTATTAAGGATAAATACATAATTCCCCTTATTGTACATTAACTAATGTGCTTTACTTATCAGTCAACTAGTAAGCACAGCCTCTAATCTACCTACATGGAAATCATGGAGGCAATTTTTTAAGAAAATAGGGTGGCTATTATAAATAACAGATAGCATAAACAAACAATTGATAACATACATTTAATAACTTTATATTACAGATTTACAACTACTTGTGCCTACACTACACAGTATACACACTACTGCAAATGAAACTAATTTATTTTAGCAACAATTTACTTGTCCAACTCACCACATTCAGATATAACCACCTTCTTAGAGGGCTTTCCACTTTTGGAACCTAAACCCTCCATTTTCTTTACAACATCCAAACCTTCAACAACCTCACCAAAAACCACGTGCTTCTTGTCCAACCAAGGAGTAGCTGCAGTGGTGATAAAAAACTGTGAGCCGTTGGTATTAGGACCAGCGTTTGCCATGGACAAGATGCCAGGACCAGTGTGCTTCAACTTGAAATTTTCATCCTGGAATGTGCGTCCGTATATAGATTTACCACCAGTCCCATTGTGGTTAGTAAAATCACCGCCCTGGATCATGAAATTGGGGATGATTCTATGAAAAGATGATCCCTTATAACCGAATCCTTTTTCTCCCGTACATAGAGCCCTGAAATTTTCTGCCGTCTTTGGTACTAATTCTGAGTTAAGTTTCATAACAATCCGCCCAAGGGGCTCTCCGTCGGCGGACACATCGAAATACACTTTCTGTTCGGCTTGAGAAGAAGCAAACCGCAATGCAGCTGCAGAGTACAGTGTTCCATTGATGAAAGAACGGCGAAACAAGCCATTGATTGTCATTTTCATCAATCACTGAAAAAATTATTGATAATATTTATATATTGGATAGTGGATTAATCTACTATTAAAAAGTTTATTTATGAACATAGATTTTTTTAAAATAAAGTTTTATGATCTAACCTCTCTCTCCTCTCTCCACAGAACAAACACACATCAAACATGACATTACCATACATCACAGAACATATAAAGTGATGGGCCAACTCGAGTTCCAACCCGGCAGGCTGTTTATCTAAAATGAGCGACCGATCTCGATTCCTGAATTATTTCGAAATCGTCGCGCGACCGAGTCACTGATCTGGGGGCTTACCATCAGCAAATAAGAAACCGTTCAGTTCAAAAGCAGGCTTTAAACTGGACTGCTTAAGGCCTGCTTTCATACTAATCTTTGAGGTCATAGTACGAAAAAGTGAGGCAGTTCAATATAAGGCCTGCTATAAGAGCTCATAGTAAGGCCCTTGGTATTATGTATGCGATCGCTGATTAGTTTATGCTCGGTTTATGCTCGTGAAGATCTCCATAGAAACTAGCGCCACTGGCAACCGGTGGGAGCGACTGAAAAGTCTTTTTACCGAAAGTAGTCTGTGACTGTGTATGTGTCTGTCCATATGTGCTCTGTGAACATACATAACCTTTTTGTTTTCGCTTCGAATTTTGTTTACATTTTTTCGTCTTCAAAATTGCAAATTCCGTGTAGGTATTAAAGGACAGGCCTTTTGTTTTACATTATAGCAATTTTATTTAATTTTGGTTAAAGGTAAGGCTAAGAATTTAACGAAAACTAATCAGAAATTACGTTTTGTCTGGTTTCTGTTTGACAGAAGAAATCGCGAATTCGTCGCGGTCGCGTCGCGGTTTTGAGTTAGATAATACGAATTTCGAAGCATTTCCTTGCAAGTGCTCGTATATTTTAGTTCTTTAGTTGTCCGTTGGAGCAGCACTCGTAGAAACTCGATCGGTAGTACGAAATCGAGTTTGACAGCGACGATTCCGTAATTTTGACCGGTCGCTAGGTGGTTTTTAATAAGATAATCAGCCTGCCGTTAACAACTCGAGTCAGCCCGTTAAGAACTCGTGTTGTGTATCTACGTTGGTTTATATCTACTGTTTTACGTTGAGACTCATCGTTTCGATCGGACGTGTCGATTAATTAATGTAATATTAATAAATCATTGCAAAATTGTGACCTACTTGAACACTACGCGGAAGTGACATTCGTCTGTGTCATTCGTTCTACATACTTGAATTGTTTTCTAAGTTTATAATGTTAAGTGTAAATTAGTGATTTATAAAATGGACGGTAATAGTCCCTTTAACCGGCGGAGCGAGCTAATGGCCCGCAGCCCGCCGCCCACGCCCTCGCACCGACCCCCAGCGCCCTCGCCAGCCCTACAGGAAGATGAGCCCCCAGAACTGGTGTCCACGCCTGAGATTCAGAACTGGATGAAGACCATTGAGCAGTGTCTGAATGAGGTGTGCGCTGTTGCCTGTGAAGGTAAACTAAATTCTGATCAAAAACTCAAAATTAATAATTTGTGCCGAAAAGTAAGCCATGGGACATCACAAATGGCTGTGCAATACCAGTCCCTTAAGCAAAAAACTATACAGACCCATTTTTCCCTGCAAGCACTTAAAGAAAAACACGACCTCTCACAGCAGCTTCAAGCCCTTAAACAAACCATCGAAGAGTCCTCAAAACCTGTCGCGGATGCAGTTTCCTTCGCCGACATGGTTAAAAAAAGTCCTAACAACTTTATTCAGCCCAATAATGTCAACTCTGTGGCAATTTACCCCACTGACAAAATGAAGTCGAGCGAGGAGACAAAGGCCCTCGTTCAAAAAATCATCAGACCAGATCAAATGAAGCTACATGTGAGGAGCCTGCGTAAAACTCGGAACGGCGGTGTGATTATCAGCACAGATACTAAGGACGATATCGAGAAGCTTAAGCAAACGGATCAACTAACGACCTCTGGCCTAACTGTGAATGAACCACATAAACGCAAACCTAGAATCGTGGTCATCGGAGTGCCTGTATGTATGGAGGAAACGGAAGTTTTCAACTGCATATACCATCAAAACTTAGCCGACAAGCTTAGCGGCATGACACTTGCGACATTTTTGACCTCGATTAAATTAAGCCATAAGTCGGGCAAAAAGGACGCCGAGACCTGTAATTATATTATAGAAGTTCCTGCACAAATTCGAAAACCCTTAATCATGAACGACCGGGTATTTGTAAATTGGTCTTCCTGCCCTGTGAGAGATTTTACCCTCGTGACAAGGTGCTACAAGTGTCAGCAATACGGTCATGCTGCTAAGACTTGCCGGGAGGAGGCCACCACCTGTGGTCACTGCGGCGATATAGGTCATACTGTAAAGGACTGTGGGAAGAAAGCCGAGTCAGCAAAATGTGCAACATGTTTGCACTTCAAGAAGCCCGCAGATCACAAAACTGGTGATGCTGAATGTCCTGCGAAAAAGATTGCCGAAAAAAGGTATATCAGCTCGATTGATTATGTGGGCACCTAAAAGCGCAACTTCCTAGATATATCTTTATAACTTTTACAAATAAATATTTAACATTCCGTGACTAATATTACTATTTGATATCACATAATTTATTTTTACATTGTTTACATTGTTTTATACATTTACTAGTTCGCATCAGTTTAAAAATATTTATATTATATCAGTACATTTCAATAAGTTAAGATTGTAAATTTTTTGCTGAAATCACAATGCTGTTCTACTAACATCAATTCGTAAGATACCTTACTAATATGCACGTAATATAAAAATATTAAATGTAAATAAGTAATGATGCATGCACTTCGTTTATTTTTGATGACGCAGATGCATTATTCGTCTGTCGTAAAATGATGCTACAAAATTAACATTATTTTAGCGTTTAGTTTAATTTAACTCTTTCTGCAATAATTTTTGATTTAATTTTGTTTTCATTTTTCCAATATTAATATTTTTATTTGATTGTATAATAATATTACGATACATAGTGATGTAAGTTCTTATTTGCCTGAGATACAGGTTTTTTAAACCTAGTTCAGGCACTTTGTATTTTAGCTCTATGTACCTATGTCTAGATTTTAATTGTTTTATTTTGATGTAAGATTATTTCAATAAAGATTTTTTTTTTATTTTTTTTATCTTCGCTTCCGCCGCTGCCGCCATGCTCAGCCCGGCCCGGCGGCGGAGTTGGCCGATCTAATCCGAGTTTTACCGTAGCACCCGAAATTATGTTTTCTTACTACCAGCGAATTTTTATATTTTACTGTTTACTTGTTTTGTTTCTTTTAATGTTTGGATAGACAGATATTAAAGTTTGGTTTTTATAAGCTCTTTTTACTTCGTAATTGTGTTGAGTGTGTGTTTTGTGTCGTGTTCAACTTTGAGACAATGTCATCCAGTCGGAAAAAGAAACCAAACCTAACCTACTTAGCTAGTATCTAATCTATGAACAAAAAGGTAAAGGTCTCCACAGTTGCTCCGTTCCGTTCCGAACCGATTAGGCAACTCCGCCTGACTCGCTTACAGCTACGGAAATTCGCGTTACTCAGTTTCAATTCAACTCGAGTTAGCCGACCCGAGTTGGCTAACGGGTCAACCCGCTACGACCCGCTAGCCAACTCGGGTCGGCTAACTCGAGTTGAATTGAAACCGAGTTACGTGAATTTCCGAGTTGACTCGCGGGTCATAGCGGGTTGACCCGCGAGCTAACTCGGGTTGGCTAACTCGAGTTGAAACTGAGTTACGCGAATTTTGAAACGGGTTGACTCGAGTTGGAAATAAACTGAGTTGGCCCATCGCTATATAAGCTAGCTAGCTATCGCCTATCGGCGCCGGCGAGGTGATTATCTAAGGCCTTGTCCACACTTGTATCATTTGCGCGTATCAGGGGGCTTACCATCAGCAAATAAGAAACCATCCCTAAGCCGTTCAGTTCAGAAGCAGGCCCTAAACAAAATTGCTTAAATCGGTACCATGACCGTCTTTTAGGTGAACGGCTTAAAGATTGTTTTGACTAGGTGAACGGTTAGTTTGTCTCTGGTATGCTTTGTCACAGATCACTAATGCTTTGTAGACGGAAGTGTCTATTCATCGGGGCGCCTCGACGAATAGTATTTTTCTCTATCTAGCGGTGCGCACCATTGAATAGCACTTTCTCTAGGGATTGGCTATAAGCCGGTGCCTCGGGTTCGATGATCCCCGCGGGAAGTAACATCTTTGAGTTGTTGTTTCTAGTTTGGTTTGGACATTGCAGGCTGATCACCTGATTGTGCGATAAGAGAAGTGATCCGTGCTTCGGCTGTAGATCCTGCGCCTGACTTGATCCTCTCCTGTCTTGTCGGTCGTCCTGTCGTCCTGCCGTCCTGTCGGAATTAGAGTGTGAAGGAAAAGAGAGTGCAAACACTTTTCTCTCAAATCTCAATTAAACTGCATCTAAATCTCTAAACACAAACCAAAACTACGCACTGCACTAACAAATCTGCTAAAACCACAGCCAAAGATGACTACTATACCCGCAAATGCGCACTATGGAACTTTGTCATATTAACATCTACGTTTACGTCATCCGCAACAAATAATTAGGTACCTACATGTAACAATAAAATTCTAATAGGTATTTTTTTATTAATATTAATTATTGAATTATTAATTTTGATAAGATAGGGTCTAGGTATAAAAAATCTACAATTTTTTTCCGTTTTTTGGTTTAAAATGGCTGCCAGGTTCATTAGCAATTTGCGGGGATAGTATTACAAGGTGTTTTCGAAATCGCAAAAAAGAAAGCAGCTGTTTCATACAAAAATTAATAACGAAAATATCAAAATGTATGAAACAACTGATTTTTTTTTCGCGATTTCAGAGTTGGTCCCATTGTTGTTGTTCAAAAGTTGCTCAGTTTGATGATCCCTATCTACCATATTCGGTTTTATAAGGCTTTTACCAAACACTTTGTATTATAAAAAGCGGCACCACAGCAATAATATAACACTAACGGTTAAATTGAATATAACGAGAAACAACAACTCAAAGATGTTGCTTCCCGCGGCGGGGATCGAATCCACGACCTCTGGATCGAGAGAACAACACTCTAACCACTAGCCTAAGAGGCATTTACACAATTATTACTACCTATTTGAATATTTTAACTTACGATTACGACAACTAAAAAGGAGGCACCGGCATATAGCCAATCCCAAGAGAAAGCGCTATTCAGTGGTGCGCACCGCTAGATAGAGAAAAATACTATTCGTCGAGGCGCCCCGATGAATAGACACTTCCTTTGTAGACGATGCGAAAACAAGCTAGTCTATACAAATCGATGGGTGCATTCTGTAAGACAAATCTCTGAGTCATCGATCGCCATAAATTTGTTAACCATGGAAAGTAATTTGTTTTGAATATTCATTTACTTTTCATGGTTAAAATGTACTTTATGGCGTTCGATGACTCAGATATTTGTTTGGCAGAATGCACCCAATTTATCGCTTATTATCCCCGCCAATTGGTAATGCACCTGGCGGCCATGTTTTTAACCTCAAAAACGAAAAACAATTTGTAAATTTTTGATATACCTAGACCCTCACCCTGATTATCTAAAAAGAAACTATTTAGCGACCGGTTGCATTTGACATACATTGCCACTTTTCTTTGGTATGTTTTTTTTTAACCCAAAAAGAAGTAGCAATGGATCACGATCATCTGTGAACTGCAACCAGTCGCTAGATGGTTTTTAATTAGATAATCAGCCCGCCTATCTTACTGAAAATCGCACTTAAAAATAAATATGAAGTTGTGATACTTTATTTGCAATGTTCTCATTAAAAAAAACTAATAAGTGACCGTTATTTTATTTTTCATCAATTTAGAACGTCGCGGCAGACAGAGATATACTATCCCCGCCAATTGGTAATTCGCAAGAACCTTGTCACATTAACATCCACATCGACTAAAAATGCCATGAAATAAGAAAATTCTTAATAGGTAATCTAATATAATTATTATTAGATTACCTATTAAGAATTTTCTTATTTCATGGCATTTTTAGTTGCGGATCACGTCGATGTGGATGTTAATGTGACAAGGTTCTTGCGCATTACCAATTGGCGGGGATAGTATATTTCTGTCTGCCGCGACGTTCTAAATTGATGAAAAATAAAATAACGGTCACTTATTAGTTTTTTTAATGAGAACATTGCAAATAAAGTATCGCAACTTCATATTTATTTTTAAGTGCGATTTACTAGGTGCGTGCTCTAATAAAATATCGCAAGTCAATAAAACAAATTAAAGTTATATTATTTCAGTTTTTTTATTTTCAATATCATTTCACACCATTAGATTGTTAATTACATCGATATAAAATAAATCATTTTCTTCTTTATTTGATTATTATTATTCATAATAACATAAAATGTAATGCAATTTAGGTACTTATTTATGGGGTCTCATATCTCATCATTTCTTTTTATTTTAGTGATATTCAACAACAAGGAAGTCGTCGCGTTGCCTTTATCAAGTTACATAATTCACTGTTAAATAATAATCATTAAAAGAAATTCACAAATCTTAAAATTCTCACACCAAACTTATCTAAATACACTAAACAATTTTGAAAAAGCTGATCACGTAGGAACTTTTTATGAATTGCTTTATTTGACATTACAGACGCTATAAAACAGCTCCCAAACTGTCAAACCGTGCGTCGTGGTACGCTTCGTCCATACATAAAAAATTGTGAACGGTTTAAGGCTCGTATTACAGAATCAAACTCAAACTCAAATCTCTGCTTGAGTACAGTTAGATAGGGATGGTGCTATATGCGATGAATAAGACCATCCCTTTCTAACTGTACTCAAGCAGCAAGCAGTGCTCGAGTCTCGTCCTATAATACGGACCTAAGAGCGTGTATTAAAGCAGGCCCTCCGCAGGCCTGCTAAATCGAGGTCATGCATGGTACGAAAAAGTAATGCCATTCAGTATAAGTCCTGCTATAAGAGCTCATAGTAAGGCCCCAGATCACCGTATCTTTAGCATACATCGCTAGTTTGGTTGGTGGTACGTTGGAGTAATACTGTATCAAAGCGACGATGTATGTCAAAGATACGGTGATCTGATACGCCAAAATGATACAAGTGACAAGTGTGGACAAGGCTTTAAATGAGCGACCGAGGCTGATTATCTTATTAAAAACCACCTAGCGACCGGTCATAATTACGGAATCGTCGCTGTCAAACTCGATTTCGTACCACCGATCAAGTTTCAACGAGTGCTGCCTCCATCGGACAACTAAAGAACTAAAATATACGAGCACTGCTGAGGGCTTTTCCAAAGGACTAAAAACTGTAGGATCGATAGATGGCGTTGATAAATTAAGCACTGTCAACTGAGGCGCAGTCAGAACCTACACCCCGAGTGCAACCAAAGTTGTGTCAACCGAACGTCACGCTGTAATGTTTGGTACGCCGGCCGTTAGAGCGATTGGTTGCACTCAGAGCGAAGGTTCTGAACGCGCCTCAGTTGACAGTGCTTAATTTATCAACGCCATCTATCGATCCTATAGTTTTTAGGCTCGTATTACAGAATCAAACTCAAACTCAAATCTCTGCTTGAGTACAGTTAGATAGGGATGGCACTATATGCGATGAATAGCACCATCCCTTTCTAACTGTACTCAAGCAGCAAGCAGTGCTTGAGTCTCGTCCTATAATACGGACCTTAGTCCTTTGGAAAAGCCCTCCTTGCAAGGAAATGTTCCGAAATTCGTATTATCTGACTCAGAAACCGCGACGCGACCGCGACGATTTCACGATTTCTTCTGTCAAACAGAAACCAGACAAAACGTAATTTCTGATTGGTTTTCGTTAAATTCTTAGCCTTACCTTTAACCAAAATTAAGTAAAATTGCTATAATCTAAAACAAAAGGCCTGTCCTTTAATACCTACACGGAATTTGCAATTTTGAAGACGAAAAAATTTAAACAAAATTCGAAGCGAAAACAAAAAGGTTATGTTCACAGAGCACATATGATCAGACACATACACAGTCACAGACTACTTTCGGTAGAAAGACTTTTCAGTCGCTCCCACCGGTTGCCAGTGGCGCTAGTTTCTATGGAGATCTTAACGAGCATAAACCGAGCATAAACTAATCAGCGATCGCATACATAATACCAAATCAGTGACTCGGTCGCGCGACGATTTCGAAATAATTCAGGAATCGAGATCGGTCGCTCATTTTAGATAATCAGACTGCGGCAGGCAATAAACCAAAGCAATAATCTAAGTAATCGGCAGGATGATTATCTAAAATCAGCGACCGATCTCGATTCCTGAATTATTTCGAAATCGTCGCGCGACCGAGTCACTGATTTGGTATTATGTATGCGATCGCTGACTAGTTTATGCTCGGTTTATGCTCGTGAAGATCTCCATAGAAACTAGCGCCACTGGCAACCGGTGGGAGCGACTGAAAAGTCTTTTTACCGAAAGTAGTCTGTGACTGTGTATGTGTCTGACCATATGTGCTCTGTGAACATAACGGTAACCTTTTTGTTTTCGCTTCGAATTTTGTTTACATTTTTTCGTCTCCAAAATTGCAAATTCCGTGTAGGTATTAAAGGACAGGCCTTTTGTTTTACATTATAGCAGTTTTATTTAATTTTGGTTAAAGTTAAGGCTAAGAATTTAACGAAAACCAATCAGAAATTAAGTTTTGTCTGGTTTCTGTTTGACAGAAGAAATCGCGAAATCGTCGCGGTCGCGTCGCGGTTTCTGAGTTAGATAATACCAATTTCGGAGCATTTCCTTGCAAGTGCTCGTATATTTTAGTTCTTTAGTTGTCCGTTGGAGGCAGCACTCGTAGAAACTCGATCGGTGGTACGAAATCGAGTTTGACAGCGACGATTTCGAAATTATGACCGGTCGCTAGGTGATTTTTAATTAGATAATCAGGCTGCCGGATAGGCGGTAGAGCCGCTGATGTATCTTCGGCTAAATCTGAGCTGATCTAATTTAGTCCAGTAGCCATCCACCACCACTACAACATTCTGTGGCTCTGTGACTGTAAGTTAAACCATTCGTCCAAGGTTAAACCTTATTTTTTGAGTTAAACCTTTGTTAATCCTTCGATGTGGCTCGATTCTTAGAGAATTAAACTACTTGGTTAAATGCTCTAGCTAAGGCAAAGCTAAGGGCTCGATTGAAACAGTAGTCTACTTTTCGTTTTAATTAAATCCTCTAGGGTTATAAGAAAAGATAGAGATTATATAATCATGTTTTATATGTATGTATGTAGCATTCAGTTTTTACGTAAATCATCACGAATGTAATTTTTAATGACATCGACGAAGCTTACATCTACTGTAAAACCCATTCCTAGAGCGCGAGAATTGTCAATGTTCGTTGGAAATGTCTTTACCATACGATTTATAGCTTCATCCTTCTCAAAACGCACTAATGCTGCAATTTGCTCTCCAGCCACTTCCTTTAAAGCTTGAACCATTTCTTCTATTGAGGCTGCAAAACCTGGTAAATTCACACTGCGCCAGGAACCAAATGATGCAGCTGGAATTAGGGCAGCATGGATTATATTCTTCACTACAACTTGAGGACTTGTAAGCCACACTTTGAGATCTCTACTAACAGGACAAATTGCTTCGACTCCATTTAAAGGTTCTCTGATAATCCCACTGGCAAAGGACGTAACAGCCTTATTTGGGGCACCTGCCCGCACACTCACAGTAGGCAACCTCAGAATGCGTCCATCAACGTACCCTTTTCTCGAATAGTCATTAATCAAAAGCTCACACATAGCCTTTGTCGTCCCATAAGTGTTTTCTGGAGTGATAACTGTAAAGTCATTTACTACTTCAGGAAGCTTACCACCGTACACACCAAGTGTACTGCTAAAAACAAATTTCAGAGAAGGCACTCTTTTGCGTGCGGTTTCCAGAAGTGCTCTCGTGGCATCAAAGTTAACTCTGAAGCCAAGGTCAAAGTCTGCTTCGGCGTGACCGCTTACAATAGCCGCAAGGTGAAATAATATATCAGTTTTTTCGTCGATAAGGCCTTCAGCAACATCAGGTTTTGTTAGATCAATTGCTAAAACTTTCACGCGAGGGTCACTTCTTGGGGCGGGTTTTATAGTATCGACTAATAATAGCTCTCTAACCAAAAGAGGAGAATCGTCACTAAGTAGAACGTCAGCCACTCTCGATCCAAGGAAGCCTGCCGCTCCTGTCACGATAATCTTCATGTTTTAATAATATTTCACAGCTAATTAAATAAATTAAAATTGTTCTAGACAAGACAATACGACAATACTGAACAGCTAAAATCTTACTTCAAGTATTCATTTAATACTTATGTAAACGAGCAGGAGATAATGTAGGTACCTATTTGTTTATATGGTGTAGTGATATCAACTGCGGTCATGTGGAGATAATATTTTAATTAGGTACCTACTGATATACAATGACAAATAGAACTCTATTTGTAAACAGTAAAGTACACACTACCAGCACAGCTTTTATTAGTAAGGGCATAAGACGGTCTCAAGGACAAAACGTATATTCTGATGTGCCGTAGTTGTTTATAAAAATTATTAGGTCGGTAGGTACTAGGTACTGCAATGTTAAAATCTGAACCTTTGCACTAGTATCAAAGGCTAGCGGCCGCCCGCGACTTCATCCGCGTGGACACTGGACTTTAGTAATAATAACGGTTGCGTTCAATTTCAACAAAGTCAGTCGTCGTCAGTTTATCGTTAAAGTCAATGATAGATAGATAATATTAATTTAAGAAGGTTAGAGTCTGTTAGAGTGGATGATTACAAATGAACTGAGCCGTGCAAACGGCCACTGCCTACACAAAGGCTTTATCGAATCAATCCGAATCATATTATAATACTAGTCTGCCCGCAGCTCCACCCGCGTGGGTGTGCGTTACCCCAGCAAAAAGTTGAGCTTTAGAGAGATGAGACCATATCAGATAATTAGTGTGTCATGAGGAGAAATTTGTTTACTAATAGCAAAATTTGTGTGAGTTGTAGTTTTGAAGATATATGAGAAAAACAGATTTTGCTGGGGTCACGTTTTAAACATTACCCTGGCAAAAAAAGTTGTTTCAGCCTGGAACCAAATACATGAATAGATAGCTTTTGTTGCATAGTAAATGTTAGCAAATAGCAAAAATTGTGTGTGTTATGGTTCTTGAGTTATTTAAGTTTTTGCTGGGGTAACGTTTTGGGTTTTCCCAGATCTCGAAAACGGTTCAACGCAGAAGTTTGAAAAAAATACCACTAAGAGACCTTAATTTGTTTAAATTTGTTTAATTGTTAGTTTTTGATTTGGTTGTCGCAAACCAACGTAATTAAATGGTTTCGAAAAACAGAAAAAACTAATTTGCAAGTAAACTAGTACACTTATAATCAAATAAACAGCTGTTAAAAATAGCCGTGGTAGACACTTATTACGTCAAGAATTTTAGGCTTTGTAACTTTACACGATGTAAAGATATAAACAAATTTAATAAATTTTAGACCGGTCGTACTTTAGCGATCGAATACACAGTTTCCATAACATTAAGACACATGGCATACATTAAACAAATTTAAGTAATTCATTAACATTCCTTCCTGTTAATTTCAGCTTTCAATTACGCCTATCATGAAAGTTTTAACAAAAACAAGATTAAGACAGCAATTCTTGAATAAGCCGACCAAATTGTAAAGGTCACTAAAAAGCGACCGCACCATACGTACGGGCTATCTTCGCAAATCAGCAGCTTAGTATCCGATGTTTTGTACAGTTATGAAGAAAAATGTTATTGATATAGCTTAGATTCAACTAGTTTTCTATTTTATAAATTAATACCGTGTTTATTAATATCAAATAATACACTTACGCGATTAATAGTATTTTAAAAAGAATGTAATGATTCATGAAAGTTAAAAGTTTGAAGGCACTCAACATTACATAAATAAAGGTAAATAATAATCTAAACCTAATTAGGTAATAATCTCGCTAAGCAATTTATTGTGTGATTTATTTGTCAGTATCAATATATACATTTATAGTAATTTGTTGCTTCTGTTTTTTCAAACCAAATGTTTTATTTTAATACCAAACCTACTCATGTCAATCCAGTGACCACTATGTTTGACAGGTAAAAACATTTACCCATAAAAACTGAGCCTACCTAGGAACAGTTTTACGGAAACTACCTCGCATTTTTTCCATATAGGTATATTTCTCACCATTTAAACCTTCCCCTGGAACTATGACAAACATTTTAAAGCCAAAATCGGCCAAGCCAATCTTAAGTTTTCGCGAGACTAACGTACATTTTATATTTAAAGATAATCTGACCAGCAAACTTTTGTACACAACTGTACTAACAAAAGATCCATATTATCCCGTTCATTTAAGATGGTTACGCTTATGTATAGCGCGGTCGCTTTTACGTGACCTCTACAATTTAGGCGGCTTATTAGAGAATTGTTGTCATATTCTTGTTTTTGTTAAAACTTTCATGATAGGCGTAATTGAAAGCTGAAATTAACAGGAAGGAATGTTAATGAATTACTTAAATTTGTTTAATGTATGCCATGTGTCTTAATGTTATGGAAACTGTGTATTCGATTGTTAAAGTACGACCAGTCTAAAATTTATCAAATTTGTTTATATCTTTATATCGTGTAAAGTTACAAAGCCTTAAATTCTTGACGTAATAAGTGTCTACCACGGCTATTTTTTACAGCTGTTTATTTGATTATAAGTGTACTAGTTTACTTGCAAATTCGTTTTTTCTGTTTTTCGAAACCATTTAATTACGTTGGTTTGCGACAACCAAATCAAAAACTAACAATCAAACAAATTTAAACAAATTAAGGTCTCTTATTGGTATTTTTTTCAAACTTCTGCGTTGAACCGTTTTCGAGATCTGGGAAAAACCAAAACGTTACCCCAGCAAAAACTTAAATAACTCAAGAACCATAACACACACAATTTTTGCTATTTGCTAACATTTACTATGCAACAAAAGCTATCTATTCATGTATTTGGTTCCAGGCTGAAACAACTTTTTTTTCCAGGGTAATGTTTAAAACGTGACCCCAGCAAAATCTGTTTTTCTCATATATCTTAAAAACTACAACTCACACAAATTTTGCTATGAGTAAACAAATTACTCCTCATGACACACTAATTATCTGATAAGGTCTCATCTCTCTAAAGCTCAACTTTTTGCTGGGGTAACGCACACCCCGCGTGGACGAAACTATTCACTTCTCAAGCTTACGCGCTCACTAGACTATACTATGACGAAACTATACTATGACAAACAATTTATTCAATTCAAAACCGCAGTGATAACACTAAATAGTTAAACTGTTTATGCTCTGAAAATATTTTAATGCATAAATTGTTATTTACATAATAAATAATGTACAGGTTAGTTACAGAATAGTAACATTAGTATTTAGAGATTATTTACAAATAAGTAACAATTAATTTACAGAAAATGAACAGTTTAGGACCTACAGTACATGACCTCTACCATAGACGCAATTCTCCACCAAGCCTTGGTCCTTCCTACCTTCTCGGTGTATACGGACTAAAACTTGGGAGAGTGCTTTCCCCGTTTGCACTTTTATAACTCCCCACAAATTCTGTTTCCGTCCTTTCCTTTTGGCTATCTCTTAACTCTCCTCCATCTGGATCTAGGCTCCACAAAACGGTACTTCGCGTCGCGCTAATCTCTAAAATAATTCAGACCTATTCATACGATTCTGATGGTGTGCCAGATGCGCGCAAACTCGTGCAGTGCTTTCCAGTTTTCACGGCAACAGATGGGGTTCTGGTTATTAACGGGTCCAGTTTCTGGGTCTTGGTCTAATTCAGCATAATGCGTCTAGCTTCGTCGTACAGCAAACAATCTCACAGTGCGTAATCTTGGCTAGCTTGGTTATTCCGGTGTCACACTTCCGAAGTCGCTGCCTGATACACCCATGTCCGGTCAGTAGTTGAGAGACGATGGAATCTAGTTCAATCTCCGGAGAGCCTCCCTGCGATATCGAGAATGAATCTATAGAGTTCGCATCCGCCTTCGCTCTAGTCCCATCGTTCCTGCCAAAAAGCGACGGTTTCGTCTCTAATGGTTCTTCTTAGTCCTCGGCACTCTCTGGGAGCCAGGAGGCTTCCCTCCTCCACAAATGGTCCCGCGCGAAAAATCTCAAGTTCAGCAAGGAAAACTCTAGCAAGCACAGGTAACGCCGTGGAACTACACGTCCTATAAGCTTTCGTCAATAAAATAAGCGCTGTTCTCTGTGTACTGAGCTAAGCTCTCTTTACAATAAAAACTGAGGAGTATCGGTACCATACGGTTGCAGCGTAGCACAGACTTCCTTGTAGCTTCCCTTAGATTATTGATTATTGATTGTCTCAATAATCTAAGCAGCTTCCTTGGTATAAATTCTGAGCGAACGGAATTGAATTCTCCATTTGGACGCAGATATTCACGAAACCGAAACCTTGGCGAAACAGTTCATAGCGCTTTCGCCGATAATTTGCGCATCGTAACTTTCTTATCGTATTTATACACAGTTGAAATTATTAAATTTTAATTGACACTGATGGCAATATTTAATCGACATCTCATATTTTATATTATTAAAATAATAATTTTGCATGCTCTAATGACAATAACATGACAATTGAGATGACAATCAGAGAAAATCAACAGGTAATAAGACTTATAAGTCAGTCAGTGGTACCTAGCAACCCTGCGAAAATAATATTACTTATATTATTACGAAAATTTCCAATTTTATATTGCTTAATATTTCAAAATTTCTACACCCAATGTCATATTTTTTGGGTTTTTCGCGATTCCCGGCATCAAGGAATCGAATAAAACACAAATTCCCGAGAAATATTGTGCCGTTTAAGAAAAACGTGTCAAGAAAGTTTTGTAGAGCGCCATCTCGCTTTTTGTCTCGTTCTGGTTTAACGGTTTTATATATTAAAATAACTAGGTACCTACGTGAAGCAAGTGATCAGCAGCACCAGCCAAAGAGAAATGCACCAGCTAAATTAGGTATTAGTTTATTGCTACGAGTATGCTGGCGTGACGAGACGGACAGTAAAATTGCAGAGCCCAGATGCAGTTAGTCTAAATCGGAGTTTCTCAATAAACCAAATTTAAACAGAAAAAATTACTGAAATATTTGTATGAAGGTTATTGAAGAAAATCAAACTTCACCGTGTTAGGCATTAATCAACCTTTTATTTAACACTAGCGGCCGCCCGCGGTTTCACCCGCGTGGTTCCCGTTCCCGTGGGAATATCGGGATAAAAAGTATCCTATGTTTTAATCTAGGCTATCTACTGTGTGCCAAATTTCAACCAAATCCGTTCAGTGGTTTTTGCGTGATTGAGGAACTAACATCCAAACATCTAAACATCCAAACCCACAAACTTTCACATTTATAATATTAGTAGGATAAGAACATAACATAATATTATTATACTTTCTAATAAAATCAATATTAATCAACTGGACTTAGGACCCAAATTCTTGGACTTAGTCCATTTTGACCCGTATTCTAAGGACTTAGGCACTTTGGTTACATATTTGGTGGACTTCTAACAGAAAATTGTGAACTCAGGACTTTAGCACTAAATTAGACTTAAGGACTTTATAATTTAAAATAAGGTAATTATTAAGACGTAGTGTCTTATTAAGCCAAGTTACTTTTTTACCTCGTATTAAAAATTTACTGAAAAAAAAACTTTTTTTAAAACACGTTTTTAAAACAGACTAAATTATTGTAAAAAAAAAATCGGACCAAAAACATTAAAATGGACTAAAAAGTAAAAAATAAATTCTTCTGTAAATATTTATAACCCTATATCTACAGAAATTTTAAACCTAAAAACGTGGGGCGCATGATAAAGACAATATGGATGATACATTTTACAAAATGCGCCCCACGTTTTTTGGTTTAAAATTTCTGTAGGTATAGGGTTATAAATAAATATTTACAGAAGAATTTATTTTTTACTTTTTCCATCAGCCATTTTTAATGTCCCCACTGCTGGGGCACAGGCCTTCCTTATGGGTGGTAAAGAGGATGGGCCATAACCCACCACGCGGGCCCAATGCGGATTGGTGGGTGTTAATGACTGCAAATGCAGCCGGGACCAATGGCTTAACGTGCCTTCCGAAGCACGGAGGAGCTCGTTATAATAAATTTTTGGTCACCCATCCCATGACCGACCCTTGCGAACGTTGCTTAACCGCCGCAATCGTTGGGCCAGGCGCTAAACCACTGCACCACCGAGCTCCTCACTTTTACTTTTTAGTCCATTTTAATTTTTTTTGGTCCGATTTTTTTATAATAATTTAGTCTGTTTTAAAAACGTGTCTTTAAAAAAGATTTTTTTTTCAGTAAATTATTATTTTCTGCTTTTTAGTTAACGAGCTAAGACTGAAAATATACCATCTCCTATCGGAGCACTCGTCAAGACGATTCAAACGAGCCCAAACTCGATGAGACTGCATGGTTTTATTACAGAGTCCCAGTGGCCTTCTTCCGGCTCCATCATCAGACCCTGGAAACTATTTCCCAACAAAGAACTCGTCAAGACGATTTATGTATTCTGTGCCCAAACTCGATGGGGTTGCATGGTTTTATTATAGAGTTTCTATGGCTTTCCTCCGGCTCCATCATCAGATCCTCGGACACTATTTCCCATTAAAGTACTCGTCAAGATGATTCAAACGAGCTCAAACTCGATGGGATTGCATGGTTTTATTACCGAGTTCCAGTGGCCTTCTTCCGGCTCCATCATCAGACCCTGGACACTATTTCCCAACAAAGTACTCGTCAAGACGATTCAAACGAGCCCAAACTCGATGGGATTGCATGGTTTTATTACCGAGTTCCAGTGGCCTTCTTCCGGCTTCATCATCAGACTTTGAAAACTATTTCCCAATTAAGAACTCGTCCAGACGATTCAAACGAGCCCAAATTTGATGGGGTTGCACGCTTTTAATATTGAGTTCTATGGCATGGTCTTTCGGCTTCATCATCAGACCCTGGACCTCGTCTCCCGTTAGAGTACTCGTCAAGACGATTCTAACGAGACCAAACACGATGGGGTTGTATGGTTTCATCATAGAGTTCTGTGGCCTTCTTTCAGCTTCATCATCAGATCAGCTTAATGACACCATAATATTTCATTGCCTTCCAGTTCTGACCTATGTTCAAAGTTTCAAGTCTCTAGCTCATCGGGAAGCTAGGATAAAATCGTTCGCAAACTTTGTGGAGAAACACACAAACAAACTTACAAACAAACAAACGCGAAAGCAACCTAATAAAAACGTAGACCTGCTGCAGGCCTGCTAATTCGAGGTCTGAGTAGGAAATAGTAAGGTAGTACAATATAAGTCTTGCTTTAAGAGCTCATATTCTAGTGAGGCTCAAGATAGCTAGTTCCTCAGTGATGAGAATTCCGGGTGTAGTGCGCTTCCATCTTCGGCCTAATTCCATCAGAAATATTCAAAATTTACCATCAGCAAATAAGAAACCATTCAGTTCAAAAGCAGGCCTTAAACAGGACTGCTTTATGTACTAAACCTTTGAGCTCACAATATGAAAAAGTAATGCAGTTTTTATTTGTGTGAATCTGTAAATGGTTTTTTGATGTTATACTAAGATTGCTATAGTTAACATAATAACTGTTGATTCACCTGTGATTGTAAAATAAAATAAATAAAATAAAAATATAAGTCCTGCAGTCCTGCTATAAGAGCTCATAGAGTTTGGTCAACGAAAGATGAGTCTCGGTTGGAAACAAATTTTGCGCCTTATTTGAAGGTTCAGTTTCCAATAACTTAACCTCTAAACGTTAATTTAACAGGGAAAGTGGCGCCTCCATTTCCGGTTCATCTTTCGTTGACCAGGGGCCCTATTTTTGAATCGCTCGGCTGGCGTCGAGCGCTCGTTTCTACTGATTTTCGTGCGACATCCCATACATTTGAGTTGATTTGTCGAACGAAAATCAGTAGAAACGAGCACTCGGCGCCAGACGAGTGATTCAAAAATAGGGCCCCAGACTCTAGTAAGGCCCCAGATTAGGTGAAGGCCAAGCACTATATATCGTTGTGCATAAAATAGCATTTTTTAAGATAATAACTAAAAATTGTGAGGAAGTATGTTCTCTGACCCTAGCCTGTTAAAAAACACAGGGCTGCGTTCAGAGATAAGCTTCTTGGTTCAGTCAGAGCCTAGTGCGCGGTTGTTTGGTTGTTTTGTAACTCGCTCTAATGTTAGGAACGACCAAGAACTTTAAATGTCAATGTCAATACAAAGTCTTCATTTTCCATTTGGAATACGAATTACATATTCAAACTTTTCTTTATACTAAATCAAATAAAATCCGTTTTTTGAGCATCTGCCATGATTATTTAAAAAATTTGACACAAAAACATCAAAATACAAAATAATGTCAAATGACATTGACATTTTTTCTATAGACAAACGTCAGAGCGTTACAACCATCAATTTTGATGGTTGTTTGGTTGCAACGCTCTGACGTTTGGAACGGGATGGTTGTGTCAACCCATAGATGTAGCACATCCCTTCGGTATAAACCAGATTGAGCTCTTCGCCCCAAAACGAGCCGACAGAGAGGTCAAGTAGATAATTGTATCTCTTTCTTCCATAGGGTGACCAAACTGTATGGTTGGTCGGAGACATACTTATTACATTAAACCGTTTAATATAAACTAAAGTACTTAGGCCCTCCGCTGCCTTGAGCGGGACACGCGCGCGGGGCGACATAGATTAGAGCTTACTCATGCACTGCGCAAGCATCTGTCCGTCAAAAACCAGCAATCTATATTCCCGCGCCGTGTACCCGCGGCGGGATCCCGCTTAAGGCAGCGGACGGCCTTACAGCTTGACCATAAAGAGTTGACAAAAATTTAGGGCGCCACTTTCTATGTAAACACGTCAAAATCACGAATAATTTGGCAACACTGAGTATATTTTGTACTGAAAAATTTTAGTTCCATTTTATTTAATTTCAACTCTTATGGTCAAGCTGTAGGTAGTTCTATATTTACAATTAATACTTTTGCCACGTTTTTATAAGGTTGCTTGCTCGTTTGTTTGTGTTTTCGTTTGTTTGTGTGAGCACAAATTTTGCAAACGATTTTATACTAACTTCCCGATGAACTAGAGACTTGAAACTTTGAAAACAGGTCAGAACTAGAAGGTAATGTAATATTATGGTATCATTGAGTTGATCTGACGATGGAGCCGGAAGGACGCCACAGGAACACTATGATGAAACCATACAACCCCATCGTGTTTGGGCTCGTTAGAATCGTCTTGGCAAGTACTCTGTTGGGGAATAATATCCAAGGGGCTGATGAAGGAGCCGGAAGAAGGCCATTGGAACTTTGTAATAAAATCTTGCAACCCCATCGAGTTTGAGCTCGATTGATTCGTCTTGACGAGTGCTCCGATAGGAGGTGGTATACTTTTAGTTTTAACTTGTTAACTGAAAAGCAGAAAATAATAATTTACTAAAAATAAATCTTCACGTTTTTTTATCACGTTTTATTAGGTTGCTTTCTTGTTTTTATTTATAAATATGGTTAATCAAACAATATCTAAAAAAAATCAAGTGCAAATAATGAAATAACTATAAAGTTTATTCTAATTTTGATAAAAATACAATGTGCCTGTATTTCGGAAATCAAATGAATGTTGGAAAACAAGTGAAGGTAGGAAAACATTGTCTAGTGATCTGTAGTTAAAAAAATAGGTGCAAACGATTTTCGACTTTATTGACGTTTAAAATTCGGTTGCTTTCTACCATAATTACTCTCTTTCATTATAAACTGTTATTTTGGTAAATATATCAATTAGGTCTAAAATACTTGCACCAATTTTTAACTAGTGAAATGAAAAAAATGGGTGCAACCGATTTTCAACGACACCATGTTAAAAATAAAAAAACAAGATGGCGGGCACCCTTTTTTTTGTTTTTGGCTTGATTTCGATGAAAATCGGTTTTTAGACTTTTTAGTAATATTTTGACAAAAAATAACAATGAAGTGTTGAAAATATAAAAAAATCTAAATGGCGGCCTACTTTTTTGTTGGTAGGTCGATTTCGATGAAACTCGGGTTTTGGTACTATTTAGGCAAGAAAATAACAACGCAATTTTTTAAATATTTAAAATCCAAGATGGCGCTTAACTTTTTTGTTTTTGAGCCAATGAGGGATTTTCCAAAGGACTAAAAACTATAGGATCGATAGATGGCGTTGATAAAATAAGCACTGTCAACTGAGGCGCGTTCAGAACTTACGCTCCGAGTGCAACCAATTGCTCTAACGGCGTATCAAACATTAGAGCGTGACGTTCGGTAGACAAAAAATTTATTGCACTCGGAGCGTAGGTTCTGAACGCGCCTAAGTTGAGAGTGCTTAATTTATCAACGCCATCTATCGATCCTATAGTTTTTAGTGCTTTGGAAAAGCCCTCATTTCGATGAAACTTGGTTTTAAGTACTATTTTGACAAAAAAATAAAAACGCAATGTTGAAAATATAAAAAAATCCAAAATGGTGGCCAACTGTTTTGTTTGAGAACCGATTTCTATGAAACTCGGTTTTTGGTACTATTTTGACAAGAAAATAATAATGCAATGTAAACAATGTCAAAAGTTCAAAATGGCTGCCAATTTTGTTTTTGAGTTGATTTTAATATAACTAATACCAAAACTGGAGTTTCATCGAAATCGGCCTACAAACAAAAAAGTTGGCCGCCATCCTGGATTTTTAATATTTAAAAAATTGCGTTGTTATTTTCTTCTCAAAATTGTACCAAAAACAGAGTTTCATCTAAATCGGTCTAGAAACTTAAAAATTGGACGCCATCTTTTTTAATATTTTTAACACTGCGTTGTTATTTTCTTTTCGAAATAGTTGCTTAAACCGAGTTTCATCGAAATCGGCGCAAAAACATGAATTTGATTATTAATATTGACGTTACCCCTCGCCTGCGACTTTCAGTTATTTCAATAGAACAATTTCGTTTTTTGAAAATCTGAAATGGTGTAGTATTTATGGTCACCCTACTTTTTAAAAGGAATATTACCTAAATATTGAAATTCTAAAATTGAAATTTGGCGCCAAAGTCAAAATTGGAGTTGCCAGGATTGACACTTAAATTTAACACCACCTCACCGATGATAGCTGATTAGCATTATTGTGAAAATCTTATTAAATCAAAAGTGTAAGTTCAGTTTTATTTCACAATAACTATGTGTTATTCTAAATTAATATTTAAGTAGTATATTTTCAATATTCCACTCCGAATCCTTAAATTTGATACACTACGTGATTGGTAACATACATTTTTTTTCCCTACCATCGTGGTATTATTGTTTAGTAATGGCAATTGTGCGAACGAGACATCCTCATCTACTTGGTGATGTTTCATTCACACAGTAGTCTTCAGTAAATGTCGTCGATAGAATTTCAACTCTATGACAAAAAGAATAAAGTTGAATTTCTTTTAAACGCATAGTGAGAATTTTTGTAGAGTACTCACTCCTTATATGAACCTCCTTGTGTCAACCGAACGTCACGCTCTAATGTTTGGAACGCCGTTAGAGCGTTTGGTAGGGATAGGTTGCACTCGGAGCGTAGGTTCTGAACGCAACCCTATCACGCATTGCATGGCTGCACTCCGAATCACACTAAAATCGATGACAGCGCACTAAAATGCGTTCCGAGTCGGTGATTTTGTATGGGTTTGACAGATAACGTGAGCGCTGACATCGATTTTATCGTGATTCGGAATATAGCCCATGTTGAAGTTGTCAAAGTCAATCTGACACTGACAAAACCGGCGGCGGCGGACTCTATTTGGACGTTGTTAATTGAAAAGGTTCCAACCCACACAAAGTTAGTTTTGAGATATGATTTTTTTAAGTTCAGACTGTATTTCTTCTGAGATTATGTACTTTATCTTTTTATAATTTATTTTAATTAAATAATAAATTTCTAATATTTAATATATTTGATATTTTATCAAGTTTTGATAGATATGTTGTGATATTTGGACAAAAATATGACGTTGGATCGTTATCGCTAAATCATTATTTCTATAGCGTAAGGCTAGAAAAGTATTAAACAATAAGGATCCAAACTAAAAAAAAATTAAATGAAACAGTGTGTTTATTACTTATCAATGGTTTTTTTATGTTTCTGAAATCAATTCTCATCTTTATTATCTATCTTTATAAAATTCTCACTAATTACCTTCAATTTGTAACAAAAGTAATAGCTTAACCGGTCCCTACCTACCTACCATATTCTGGTTAAGACATTAATTCTGTTACACGTTGTATATCTTCATAAAAGTGTCATTGAACACATAGAAAACATCTCAAAACAATATAAAGTCAACATGTCTATTTAATATTTTTCTTTTTACAAAGTTTTAATCCTCATTTCACCCTTTTAGGGGTTGAATCATGTCACCATCAAAATAAATGCCATTTTCGCAATCAACATTCCATAAAACTTCAGTATCGACAATCACATCGATTTTAAGCTTTTTTACCCATAGGGTTGATTTTCGGAAATTCACGAAGTACGTGTTTGCTTGTTTGTTTTTAGATTTACTACTTTGAAGTTTCAAGTTGAAATGTTAATTTACATTTTTTTCCCATTCAAACTTTGTACTCCCATTTAACTCCTTTAGGGGTGGAATTTCTTAAAATCCTTTCTTAGGATGCTTACACAATATGTATAAAATATCTATGTACATGTTAAAAAAAAAACAAGTTTCTAAGTCCAGTGATTTGGGCTGGGCATTAGTCTGTCAGTCACCCCACCCCTCCACTTTCATATAATAAAAATATCGGATCGAAATATATCGGCTAAAAATATCGATAAATCGAATAAAAAATATCGATATTTTTTCAACAAGCCTAGAGAATGCACGATAGATCGAAAACTTTTTAAATATAATAATATCCTTAGGGCAGGCAAAGAAACTAAAGTTTAGGCAGCCATATCAAATTAATTTTTAAAATTAAGTTTCTGGTCAAATAATAAACTTTTAAAAGTACCTAATTAACCCGGATATTAATGACTGGAACGATTTAAGCAGTTTAGTTTAAAAAAATCAAATTAAATAATGAAACAAAAACATTTCATAGCACTTGAATCGTTTTTCGGAAATTATATTCCTTTATTAAATAAATCAGTTGAATTAAGCGATACTGATCCAAGTGACATGGATTGTTTCCAATTTAATATGTATTTCAAATAAACAATGATCCATGTTGTTTGGATCGTTTTCGTGATTTTTTTCTTGTTTTTTTTTTGCTGAATATGACTTTCTTTACAACGATCCAAGTAGCTTGGAGCGTTAAGTATGACAAAAATAATGACCTGTCATATAAGTGGGTTGGTAACATCTGAATAAAAAAACATATGACACTTGAATTTTAGTTGGATCTTTGTCGTGGTTCAATAGTATTGACCTTAAGGAGTATTTTGGTATACTTAACTCATTTTCGATAAACTTGTGGGTTGGATCCTTTTCAATTAACAACGTCCATTTGTAAAAGATCTCGGCTTTGCTTTGCAAAAATTTCAAGGAGTTAAAAAGAAATAGAGAAGTTCAAATTAAATACTTAATTCTTGTCGTTCACATATAAGTGTAAATAATGTACTGTGTCAAATCCATCCTAGGCCTCATAAACAAAAACCGAAATAAAATAACTTTTCAAAATCTAAAAGCATTCAAATGCAAAACACAAGTTACATGTAGACCTTTTGGAAGTATAACCAAATCAGAGGATGATTCAGGTACCTAATCACTTGTTCACAGACAAATTCTATGGAGTTTCCTGTATTTTGGATCTAACGTTACTAGCATTTCTTTTACAGACAAATTCATTATCGAACTATGCAATAATGATGCAGAACTTGAAAAGAAATTAAGAATACTTATGCTCGAGGTAGAAGTTATGCGTCAAGATGGTCGTTGTGCACCTAGTTCATTGAATAGTTATCAGTGGCAACATTTAATGACATTACCAAGCCGAAATCAAAGAAACAACTATTTATTATATTTATGGAAAACAGAAAAGGCCAGAGAAAATCAAAAGGTAAGTAACTTAAAGTCTGTCCATCTTTACTTGTCTTATATGGTAAACAATCTTCACCCAACTCTTTATTGAAATAATCATTTATAAAATACAACAAATGGTTTTCCACATATAGATTACTAAATAAATTGTTAATAAATTAACAACAATTTCATAAAGTTACTAACATATTTTTAAATAATGATTTAAGTTTAAAAGACGTATGACAACTGTCAAAAACTGTTTACTAAATAAGACAAGTAAGGATGAACAGACTTTAGACACTTTGTTTCTGCTTCTGAGAGTTATGTAGGATTTACATATGGGTCAATTTGAGCTTTTCTTTATCGACAACTAGCGGCTGCCCGCGACTTCGTCTGCGTGGACAGTTTTTTTGCTATCCCTCGGGAACTGTACGTTTTTTCTGGATGAAAGGTACCCTATGTCCTTTTCTGCACCTCTGAAAACGTGTATGCAAAATTTCATGATGATCGGTTCAGTAGTTACGACGTGAAGGCGTAACAAACAAATAAACAAACAAACGGACTTTCGCATTTATAATATTAGTAAGGATTGCTTGTAAAATCAAATTACAAACTTAATTTAAATGAGGTAGCAATCCGATCAGAAAGTCAACCTGTGTGAATATAAGTAATAAATAGAATTAGTAATTGCATACAACTTTACGTAATAATATAATTACATATTTTTGATAAATATTTAGGCAAAAAAAGAAGCCCGAAGGAAAGAATTAGAAATATTTAAGCCAGAAGAAAACAAAGAATATCCCGATGATTTATTGTACGGCTTAAAGCATCAGGGACTCTTCTTAAGAATCCGAGATCAATCTATCAATAATTTTGATAATTACAGGTAATGTTTGCTAATTGTATCTGAAAAAATACCCAACAAAAAAATGAGATTAATGTAATGTTAATAATATTTTTTAGATGTTTACTGGCCTTAAAATTTGGTCAGAAAGTGATCATTGATTGTTCATATGAAGAACACATGGTTCACCGAGAAACACTGAATGCTGCTAAACAGATGACATTTGTGTTTGCTGATAATAGATTACACAAAGACCCGTTTGATATTCATTTGTGTAATGTGGACCCTAAAGGTGAATTTATGAAACAGTTACACAGGAACATACCATCAGTTGATGAACCCTGGTTTCCTTTGAATATACACCAGGAGAGTTATCTAAAGATGTTTCCTAAAAACAAATTAGTGTACCTTACACCTCATTGTCGTGAAGAATTGACTACGTATGACCATGATTCTATCTATATTATTGGGTGTATGGTTGACAAGGTATGTTAGTTTTTATATACCTACATAATATTGAACATTTGTTGTTTCACTTCACAATAATATAAGCTAGAGTAGCACATGTTACAATGTTTAATTTTTATTAGTATACGTCAGCAGTGGCGAAGGGTCTCCCATTTGTTCCACAAACAATGGGGACAAATGGGGTCTCCACTGGTATACAGACAATTTCAATTACCATCATTGCATAGTATGGTAAGATGTAATGCAAACCAATATACTCGTATGAGAAGTAGATGGAAGTTTAATTACATACATTTAACTAATTTTCTTTCAGGTTAATAATGAACCACTTTCCCTAGCTAGAGCTAAAAGGGATGGTATAAAAATGGCAAAATTACCGCTTGACCGTTATTTGGAATGGGCTCCAGGATCTAAGAAGAATCTAAACATAAATCACATGGTCCCTATTTTGGCAGATTTGAGATTAACAGAAGATTGGGAGTTTGCATTGAGACACGTACCCAGAAGAAAGCTAATGGAGACCAAAATTATGGCTATGCAAAATAAAATTAAGAATAACAAATTTTTGAAGGCAGAGGTTTACGAAAACGTAAAACCCTCTAGGCAGAACACCTTTTCGATAAAAGGCAAAAGAACTAGGACTATAAAGTCCCTCTTTGATGATGATAGTATTTAAAATAAAAAATATATTGAATTGAAACATGTCTTTATTTCATTATACATTTTTCATGCCAAAAAGAAGGTAAAATATATCTATTATTACATTAGGTAAAACAGCTTAAAAGTTTTTGTACACTACATTTAAGATTTTGAATGATGTAAACATATATACCTACCTATATACAATAAAAGATACGACATTTATTCATCCATGGCATTATCCTATTGCACATAATATTTAACTTCGCACATTTACATACTGTGTCCTACTTTAACATAGCCCACTGAATAAAACTATTCTTAGTTCTAAATACAACATGTTCGACAATCTAAATCTACACCTTGTAGATAATACACACACACATAAAAAAGAATATATAATGCAAAAAAATGCATAATATAAAAATTTTGAACAAGAAGAAATTCGGAGATCATTGTGGGCTCTCATAGTCGTCACACTGTCTAAAGTGAAATAAATCCTCCAATTCATAGATTATGACATAACTTGTACTGTTTTATATGTACAAAAGTACATGAATTATGAAAGAAAGGGAAGAGGTACATTGAGAAATTAATATTCATCTTGTGCTTATTACATAATATATTACTCTAAAATACTAAAATATTACAACTAAGGGGGTAAAGGCAACGTACGCATATCGACATCCGACGTCGGTTCAGACCTCTGTTTTATAGTGGCGAGGATCTCTTGTAGATTAGAGGGGAGAGCAATGTCGGCCAGAGGTACCACTGCAGGCGGGGTCATCGGGCGCGATGGCGAATAAGCTTCATCCTGCAACAATTAATAAAATACTAAGTGTTCCCGATGGCAGTCTGTAATCGCGTGTCCTACATCTTGGCATGGACCACTTTGAAAACAGCAATTCTGACTACATGGAAAATTTCTCCCCAATTAGTCCTAACTAGTCCTACTTTTTCGGAATTAGTCCCAAAAAGGACTGAAAGATATAAGCGATTTAAATGGTCCATGCCAAAGCAAACCTTCATTTTCGCAGGGACAGGCTATATCTAGTGAACCACAACACCTAGCCAGGATCTGATTATTCAAAAAAAAGTCCTTTTTTTATGGATCTCGCAACGCCTAGAATCAAAACGAAATGAAGCGCCGTTCAAAAAATATAAAGGAATGATTTGGTCCATGCCAAAATCAACCTACATCTTGGCGAGGACTTTTGAACCAGGTCACCCAGAGAAAATCTGCTTATTGGAAACGATTCGTGTAAATTAGTCCCAAAGCCACAAAATTAGTCCCCCTTTGGTTTAGGAGATAATCGGAATTAAAATTTGGTTTTTATAGTACAGGAGCTAACTTTCTATTCAGTGACGATGTTTTGTAACTTGTTTATTTTTGCGTATTTGTGTTAGAATAACGAAGTGTAATTAGTAACACAAAAGTATATCGTAAAGTAATACGTAACATTTATGCATTTTCGAAACTCAAATCTTATGAAAGTGAATGTAACTAAGACTAAAGTGATGGTGTTTGAGAGAGATGAAGAAATGACTGACTGTACGGTAATGTTAGGTGGCGAAAAAGTGGAACAAGTCCGTGAGTTTGTATACTTGGGGAGTTTGTTCACAAGGGACGGAAAGAGTGAGGAAGACATAGAAAGACGAGTGAAGAAAGGAAATTCGGTGAGTGGTGCTATACACTCGGTTATGAGTAGCCAAACCGTTTCTGCAAAGGCGCGAATGGCTATTCATAACGGAGTGCTGGTACCGACACTGATGTATGGAAGTGAATCTTGGGTATGGCAGAAGAAGAATGAAAGCAGAATAAATGCGGTAGAGATGCGATCGTTGAGGAAAATATGCGGAGTAAAACTGAGTGATAGAGTGAGCAATGAGGTGATTCGCAAAAGGTGTGGTCTGAAAGATGATATAGTGACAAGAATTGAGAAAGGAATGCTCCAGTGGTTTGGTCACTTAGAGAGGATGAATGAAAGGCGAATCACGAAAGAGATATACTGTGCGAATGTGGAAGGAACGATTGCACGAGGGCGTCCCAGAAAAACCTACGCGGACCAAATAGAGGTTATTATAAAAAAGGCTGGTGTACGCAGTGACAAAAACCGCAAGGCATGTATGAAAAGATTGATGGATATGAATGAAGCGAAAGAAGTGTGCAAGGATCGTAGCAGGTGGCGATCCATAGTCTCTGCCTACCCCCATGGGAAACAGGCGTGAGTGTATGTATGTATGTATGTATGTATAAAATAAAAATGTTTTCTTAGAGATATTTTGATCCTGGGGCTCCTGGACTATATCAAAATAATGTACAGTCGCGGACAAAATAATTTCAAAAGAAGTATAAAATGGTATTGAATTTTAAAATTATATTGCTTTCTTGCGAAATTATTCATATTTGGAGTGGAGTGATTTTCTTCCTTCAATGGGTTCACTTGAAACTTTGTACCTATACAGGGTTATTTGTAATTCATTTAAAACCTCTCGTGGGGTTGATCAGACCATCAAACTGAACAAACTTTCACTATGGATCCAACCTCAAAATCACGAAAAAAAAACAGCTGTTTCATACATTACGATGGAGTACTTACGCATTGTACTTTTGCTCAGTTTGATGGTCTGATAAAGTTCGTTTAAAAGGCTGCAGCTTTCCCAAAGTTCCGCAAGATCGGATGCTTAATGTTTTACAATCTGAACACTGCGCATTACGGAACGGAATAGTTTTATGTAGGTACTTAATTAATTTTTACTGTACGCTTTTGTACGTGACTGTACTTATACAAAAAAAACGGAATTTCTCCTAAACCAAAGGGGGACTAATTTTGTGGCTTTGGGACTAATTGGGACTAATTTATACGAATCGTTTCCAATAAGCAGATTTTATCTGGGTGACCTGGTTCAAAAGTCCTCGCCAAGATGTAGGTTGATTTTGGTATGGACCAAATCATTCCTTTATATTTTTGAACGGCGCTTCATTTCGTTTTGATTCTAGGCGTTGCGAGATCCATAAAAAAGGGACTTTTTTTTTTGAATAATCAGATCTTGGCTAGGTGTTGGGGTTCACTAGATATAGCCTGTCCCTGCCAAAATGAAGGTTTGCTTTGGCATGGACCATTTAAATCGCTTATATCTTTCAGTCCTTTTTGGGACTAATTCCGAAAAAGTAGGACTTTCTAAAGGTTCGGTACTTATACTATTAAAGATTCACCTCTTTGTAGTTCACATTAAAATCGCTAATTTTAGCCGAATCGATGAAACTTAATTTTTGGCGGCCATTTTTTTGGCGCAATTTGTTTTTTTTTAATTGCACCTCTGCCCAGGGTGTACACTATTTTAGTCAAAGCACCACTTCTGTATCTTTTACTGTTTTGGCAGGCAGGTTATCACCTGCCTGAAACACCTCTCGGTGACCATCTCCATAATGGCTGCATGGATTTTCATCAAACGTAGCCATGGACCATCTCGATTAATTTAGCTTTCAATAAAAAAAAATGCATTGAAATCGCTTGTCCTGTTTACGCACTACGAATATACGTAATGACTGATTTGCGCTGCGTCGGGGGTTAAAAATAAGATAAATTGTCTTGATAGCAAACAAAATTAAACACAGTTTATCAATTTATACATTTAACTCAACCGCGAATCTGTCATTAGTTTCAGCATTGGACTAACCCCGTATGGACGAAAGATAACAAAATGACCAAAATGTTATAGATCGCCTTACCTCTGCGCTTACTGAGGAATCGGCTCGAGTCATCTTGAGTATTTGCTGTTTCTGTTCTTCGATCTGGCGGTTAAGCTCCTCCATCTTGGAGCGCAGCGTGGTGGAGGCGGGCGCGGGCGCGGACGCGGGCGCGGGCGCGGCGGGCGGGCCGCTGCCGCCGCTGCTCGTCGAGCCCGGGCTGTACGCCTCCTCGTCGTCTGCACACGCTGTCATACAAAACCTTTGTTAGAGTGCCAGCCCACATACAGACGGAATCCCAATTCGGAATTCCGAAACGGAATATCGATAATGTATGAAAATTCCGTACGGAAAAATCCCGCCGCGTGTGTGGTAGGTCCAGATTTAGTGGCCACACACAGACTAAGAGAATTCGGAATTCCGTACATACGTGATTCCGAACGCAACTAATTCATACAAACCTTTGGACCTACAACACAACGTGATTTTTCCGTATGGAATATTCATACATTATCAATATTCCATCGAAATTCCGAATCAGGATTCCGTCGTTTGTGTGGCCGGGCTTATATGGATAAGCTGCGTTCGGAATTACGTATCATAGATTACATTAATATTTAAATATGTACGGAATTCCGTAACGGAATCTCGTCTGTATATGGCCAGATTTCAGTCTGTCTGTTTGTTTGGCTTTAGAGTGTCCGCCCGCATACAGACGGAATTTCAATTCGGAATTCCGAAACGGAATCATTCCGAACGCAGCTAATCCATACAAATCTATGAATATGCCAAACACGCGCAGGCTTTTCCGTAGGTACGGAATCTTCATACATATCGGGATTCCGTGTGTATGTGGCCGGTTTTAGTCCCCAAGATTGAAAGCGGCAGTTGCTTTACGAAAGGTTGTAGAAATTATGATTCTATAAAGTCTGTCTATCCTTACTTGACTTATTTGGTAAACAAACAATCTTCACCCAACTCTAATGAAAAATCAATTGTAAAATACAGCAAATGGTTTTCCACACACAGGTTACGAAAGAAATTACTAATTGTTAGTGACATTTGATTTAATAAGATAACATCAAAAGCTGTTTACTAAACAAGACAAATAAGGATAAACAGACTAGACAGATAGCTGGCTGGAATGGGATTTTAAAAGGGCGCAAATTGTTTAACTGTTTCCATTTAAAATTGTGAACTTTAGTGGACTGTCTCACTTAAAGTTGACATATTATCAGTGTGAACAAGAATGTTGCGTAATTTAAAGAAGGCGTTCAGTAGATGGCGCCGGAGTTCGACGAGAGATCAACCGACACTAGACCGGAGTTCAATCAGAGCAAGACCGAGACTGCGGTAATACAGGGGCTCCCGTTTCCATATTAACAAACACTAACAAATACGTTTTTATAGTAACAAAATCGTGATAAAGGTGTGATGTGGTCCGGTTGAACTCCTGTCATACATGAACAGTAATGTCTTACCCAGTGAACTAAAATACATGAAAGTGTAATTGCAAAAAATAATATTGCTTGAAAAGTAACACCACGGGGCTAAAAAGCGACAACCCGCATTTTATCGGGCCAGCCACGCGCCCGGCGACAGACGTTAGCGTTCTTTACAGTAATTGTTTGTTTGTATTTTAAAGAAAAGAGAGAGTTTATTAGAATGACGTCCTGCCTATGTAGTCAAATGGTGTAAAAGACGCAAGGAAGGCGTCGAAGTTGCAGAGATAACGTACCATAAGACAAATTTATGTTTTAATATGTTTTAATTTAAGTATAGAAAATATCTAAGTATACAGATTATGGTCGTTATTATGAAACCAGTGTTCAGTCGCTTTGTGCTGCATAACCAATCGCCAGCATTTTTTAGCCCCGCTCACTCGGTTGTCATTTTGCGTGGTGCTATTTTTCGAGTGGAATGCTTGTCCATAGATTTTAGTTAAAGATAGGCAAAAGTCCCGGTTTAAGCCCGACTACTGGGTTTAAACCCAATTAAATCCCATGCCCCATTTCATTATAATAATGCACCATGAACTAACTAAAAACTTTATGAGATGTATTATATTATCAGCTTGTAGTCTGGTCAACGAAAGATGAACCGGAAATGGAGGCGCCACTTTCCCTGTTAAATTAACGTTTAGAGGTTAAGTTATTGGAAACTGAACCTTAAAATAAGGCGCAAAATTAGTTCTATCTCCAACTGAGACTCATCATTCGTTGACCAAACTCTATTGTAGAGAAAGAGAGTGTTTATTAGAAATGACGTCCTGTGTAGTCAAATGGTGTAAAAGACACAAAGAAGGCAGTAAAAATATGCAAAAATAACGTATTATATTTTTTCGTTTAAGTATCGAAAATATCTATGAGTATACAAATTATGGTCGCTAATAAGTAACCAGTGTTCAGACAATTTGTGCTGTTTAATTAAATGCCAGCATTTTTAGCTCCATCCACTTAGTTGTAATTTTCGTGATGCCATTTTTTTGAGCGCAATGCTTGTTCCATAGATTTTAGTTCGCTGGTTTAACCCCAGTCACGGTAATAGGATACTACCAGTATTCTAACTTAGTACTAACGGCCGAAATGCGAGCCACACCTATGCGCCTCGAGTTCGGGCTGCTCTCGGGCTGCTACAGTCGCGAATGCGCCGCAGTGACGAAAGAACGGTGGTTTCGTATTTTGTGATCACGATGGCGAATTGCAACTATAGAGTAGGTACCTATATATTGTGCTGTTTAAAATAAACCATAAGAGTTTAAATAAACCAAACGGTAAAAAGAATGATAATGTGTTACATTATTAACGTCAGACGAGTATAGCATCTGCGTCATCATAATTAAATCTAGTTCAAAGTCAATGATGCACAATGATTTACAATTATAGTTTGTTTGTTTGTTACGTCTTCACGTCTTAACTACTGAGCCGATCATCATGAAATTTTGCATACACGTTTTCAAGGGTACAGAAAAGAATATAGGGTACTTTTCATCCCGAAAAAAGAATTGTTCCCGAGGGATAGCAAAAAACTTACCACGCAGATGAAGTCGCGGGCGGCCGCTAGTCCTTACTAATATTATAAATGCGAAAGTCCGCTTGTTTGTTTGTTACGCCTTCACGTCTAAACTACTGAACCGATCATCATGAAATTTTGCATTACATGTTGTCAGGGGTCCAGAAAAGGACATAGGGTACATCATTTCATCCCGAAAAAAAGTACTTTTCCCGAGGTAATGCAAAAAAACTATCCACGCAGACGAAGTCGCGGGCAGTCGCTAGTGTTTTATACAATTCGTGAATTAAAAACTAAAAATAAATTAACAATAAGAAAAACGTTTGTAGAAAATTTCAGATTTCATATACCTACAATATCAAAAAAGGTTAGAACTTTCTTTGGGGAAAATAAAATTATAAAACAATTTTTAAGCGTAAGTCACCGGTGATATACGCGGCGGCTTAAGTGTTAATAATTACAGATCACTTTTTCTATTTGCTTATTACCAAAATATCAAACCATATTATAAATTGTATATGACAAAATATAATTTAAAAGCAAAATGATAACCTTTTGAATTATTAGGCAACCTAACACGCTATCACCGTTATTTCTAAAATATAACACACAATCACGAAATTAGAAACAAATTCAAGTAGGTGAAGATAGGTAATACTGTTAACTTTATTTCATCTACCTACTTGAGTTTGTTTCTAGTTTTGTACATAGATGCAGGCAGCCCTATCGTATGTTGACGTACCGCGCGGCTCAAGTTACGTATTTCAAGGACAGGCTCGAGTTAGAATACTGGTAGTATCATTATTCTGTGCCCCAGTAGTCGGGTTTAAACCGGCACCCTGATTATCTAAAAAGAAACTATTTAGCGACCGGTTGCATTTGACATACATTGCCACTTTTCTTTGGTATGATTTTTTTTAACCCAAAAAGAAGCAGCAATGCATCACGATCATCTGTGAACTGCAACCAGTCGCTAGGTGGTTTTTAATTAGATAATCAGCCCGCGGGTGTTTTGCCCATCTCCAATTCGAGTTAGTTTTTACCCAAGGAAGCAGCTATCTTGTCCTTGACGGAGGTGGAGAGCGCGGGCGAGGTGTAGGCGGGCAGCGGCAGCGCGCGGCGGCGCGGCGACGACGCGGGCGGCGGCGTGTACGAGCCCTTGCCCGTCGGCGGCGGCGGCGTGTACGACCGCTTGCGGCTACTGCGCGTCACCTACGGGCAAAACGATACTACTACTTACGGGGAACAAAACGCAAAGCATATTGCAGATAGCGTTGCATTCGTCAGACCCATGCCCCTGTAGCACGCCTCCGCCGCGACGAATCAACGCAGTAAAGTCTGTCTATCCTTACTTGTCTTGTTTAGTAAACAGTTTTTGACAGTTGTCGTGCCTCTTTTATACTTAAAACGTTATTTAAAAATATGCTTGTAACTTTATGAAATTGTTATTTATTATTAACAATTTACTTCGTAATCTATGTGTGGAAAACCATTTGTTTTCAATTGTAGCCATCTATCTGCCCCTCACACCTTTTCGGCAGCGGCAAAACTTATTGAACACCTGTTCATAATTTTTTCGTAACATTCCAGGGTCGTACCTACGGGCAGGAGTTCCCCTACCGGACCTTCCTGCGCCGCCTACCGCTGCACCTCCGTGCATCTAACTGCCCGAGCCACCACCTGTTGCGCCCGGCCTACCCCGGAGCAACACCCACACCGAGCCTGCGCACCCGCTTCTCTCCGAGCACACCCTCCTACTGAGACAGAACAAACTGCTCCCCCAGCGAACGTAGCGCTCGTGCTGCGCATGCGCTTCTGCCTCTTCAAGCCAAAGTCATTCCCCTGGCCCTATTACCGTAGGGCGAGAATTACGAAACGAGGATCATTGTACCCCCTTGAGATAACTAAATATATCCTGGTAAATTGTAATCTCATTGTTTCATTTACCACCTTCTGTCTGTGCACTGGTCGTGCTTCACACGGCCAGCTGTGACATGTATTTTATAAATGATTATTTCAATAAATAGTTGGGTGAAGATTGTTTACCACATAAGACAAGTAAGGATAGACAGACTTTAGATTCCTCCACGAGTTCGATAAGCGAAACACATGCGAACAGCCTGTTCTAATGCATAGATTTTTCAAGCGCGATGCCACTTGATCGTCACCGACCGTTGACACATGCGAAAGTAATGACGCGAAACTGCTACGTAAATGTTTTTCTCATATATCGTCGCGTTGTCGATAGAAGAAAACTCATAGCGGAACTATGTAAGTATTCCCCATTCATTCATTTAGAGCGGTTCCGCACTGCAATCCGAATCCTTTCAAAGACAAAAACTATTCTATAACCTCATAGCTAAGAGCAATTTTATTACGCACTGCATCTGATCCGACCCCGGCCCGAAGGCATATTAGTAAATACCCGACGCGTTATCCACTCGAGAAGTTTCGGCTGCCGTTCAGGCGGAGATGAGACGTAAAGCATCAATGAATGACTAATTTTGCCACTAACTTTCAAGTCACCGTGGCGCAGTGGAGAGACTGCTCACTTTAAATGCGTGAAGCCTCGGTTCGATCCTCTGTAGGACCAATGTGTTTTGATGATTTTTATGATATTTTTAGAATATTTACAATGCTTATTTAGTATTTGTAAAAGGTTTATTTACATATTCCAAAATTATATTTTAGCTGTTGCAACTTTATAATCGTATCTGACCTGACCCTCTAGCCAAAGTAACATTTGCAAATATTCGCTATCGCTTCGCTATCGCTTCGCTTCGAAACATATATGGATTTGACGTTTTAAAATTCGATAGTTAACGAAACCTTATGTCAATCCCTTACATGTTTCGAAAGCGAAGCGATAACGAAGATTTGCCAATGTTACTTTGGCTAGGCCCTCTGACGTGTCGACGATCGATCGTATCGCACTGCATTATTCCTGTAGGTCCCGGGTTAGGTTAGAAATTGAAGGCGAGCGCGAAGAGCAGCGTAGCGTGAGCCTTAAATTTCGAGATTATTTTTTTATAACAGACAACAGCAATATTTTTTTTTATAATAACAGACGCGGTACGTTTGCTGTTTACAAAGCAATTCTGGCTCTTGTAAATAGCAGACGCGTTAGCCGGACACGTCTGCTATTTACCACGGCAGCCGAAACTTCCCGAGTGGATAACGCGTCGGGTATTTACGAATATGCGGCCCGAAGTAGCTGTAGTATTATTTGTATGTTGTATGACTGATGATGTTTCAATAGATTCGGATCTGATACAATGCGGAAGGTGTAAATCATAATTTAATTTTGGGTTATCACCAGTGATCGGAGTAGATAGATTGATTTTACGTACTTGCATCATAGAAATCGTAACATGGATAAGACTTTTTTTCGGAATTTCGTTTCGGTACTTACGAGATTGAAATATTGTGAATGTTTGCATGCATGTGAATGCAATATTAACAGTAACTATTAGTAATGGAATCCCAATTTACGTTTGCTACGTTTTTACTCAAGTTTAGCCATGTTTTTAATTGCGGAGGCATATCCATATTAATATATACGTGTCAGTTTGTTGACCCCAAATCTAGCCTACTCCGATCACTGGTTATCACGCTTTATTACAAGAAGAACCAGTTTCCAATAATTTATTTGCTATAAATAAGAAGGGGGTAACAATGATGATACATCGATTTTAAGAGCCCGCGCAGACAGAGAGCGGTCTGGAGTTCTGAGTTCCGCGTTCAGAGCTGGGGCCCTATTTTTGAATCGCTCGACTAGCGTCGAGCGCTCTTTTCTACTGATATTCGTTCGACATCCCATACATTTGAGTCAAATGTCGAACGAAAATCAGTAGAAAAGAGCGACTAGCGTCGAGCGATTCAAAAATAGGGCCCCAGTTCTGCGTTCTTACGAATATATTGAGTCCTTACGATAACGCACACAACAGGCAATCATACTCAGACCGCGGCGGTCAAAGAGGAATGTCGCGTTCTGGAGTTCTTTTGCCGCCGATACAGAACGCCGCGTTCGCCGCCGTTCTGAATTGGTTAGAGAAAGGATATCATAATAATGATTGTCATGACACTACAAAATATAGAATCGCTCTTCGTCGCTAAGTTATTCATGAAAAATACTACTCAATTCGCTTAGTTCTTCTCGTTGGTGCACCAACCCAATACTTTCTTTTCCTTTTAGAAGCTTCTAGAGTCCACAGAACTCTGAATGCGGAACTCGGATCTACAGACCGCTCTCGGTCTGCATGGGCTCTAAGTAACAAACAAATATTTTGTGTCCAACTAATTATGAATGAATTATTAAGTCCATGCATCGACTATCATCATTTAATAATTTATTGTGTATATTTATCTAAATTCAAAGTCCTGACTGAGTGAGATATCAACGCACAGCCCAAACCGCTGAACCTAGAGACTTGAAATTTTGCACACAGATACTTTATACAGTGTAGGCATCCACTAAGGAAGGATTTTTGAAAATTCCATCCCTAAGGGGATGAAATAAGGGATGAAAGTTTGTATGAAAGTCCCTCAGTTTTGAAGCTAGGATCTTCAAATTTTGTGTTTAGGCTGATGATTGAAAATAAATAAATACGTGTCTCAGCGTTTTTCAAAATTCTACCCCCAAAGTGGTGAAAAGGGGGATGAAGTTGTGTTTAGAAGATAATCCTTCATTTTTGAAGTAGAAATCGCTAGATTTGTAATTTAGGCTTATGGATGGAAATCTAACGCAACGCATATTGTATTGGTATAATTTCAACCCCCATGGTGATGAAATGGGGGTGCAATGGGGTAAATAAACCTAAAAATCGATATGGATGTCGTTATTGGGGTTTTCTGGGATGAAGATTGCGAAAATGACATTTATTTTGAAGTCCAACACGGTCGACATGATTTAACCCCTAAAGGGGTGAAAATTGGATTTAAATTTGGTATTGAAAACAATATAAAATAGACATTACAACTTAAAACTTCGTAGGAGCATGTCTTAAAATAAATAGGCAAACATATATTTTGTGGTTTTGAAAATCAACCCCTTAGGGGGTAAATGGGCTAAGTAAACGTAGAAATCGATATGGATGTCGTTCTTGAGGTTTTATGGGATGGTGATTGCGAAAATGACATTAATTTTGAAGTCCAATTTAACCGCTAAAGGGGTGAAAATGGGGTACAAATTATATATGGAAAAATAATATAAAATAGACATTACATAGTTTACAGCTTAAAAATTCGTAGGAGCATGTCTAAAAATAAATAGGCAAACACATATTTTCTTATTTTGAAAATCATCCGTTAGGGGGTAAATGGGGTAAGTAAACATGAAAGCCGATGTGGATGTCGTTCTTGAGGTTTTATGGGATGAGGAATGCGAAAATGACATTTGTTTTGAAGTCCAACACGGTGGACATGATTCAGCCCAAGGGGACGGGGACGGACACGGGAACAGGAACGGGAACGGGGGCGGGGACGGAAACGGGAAAGAGTAAAGAAACGGGAACGTGATACTCTTAATATCTCTGGACCTAATTCTGATTATTGTAATAAACTAGCTTCCGCCCGCGACTTCGTCCGCGTGGATATTAGAGAAAATCCTTAGGGAACCTTCAACCAGGATCCGACCAACCGTTTTATACGCGATTACGCGGGTCCCCACCAAGCGCGCAGCCTCGTGCGAGGCCTGTCACACGTCGCAAATGTTTTGCCTCGCGAGGCAGCGCGCTTGGTGGGGACCCGCCTAATCGCGTATAAAACGGTTGGTCGGATCCTGGTTGAAGGTTCCCTAAGGATTTTCTCTAATATCCACGCGGACGAAGTCGCGGGCGGAAGCTAGTGTCTCATAAATTCATCGACAGAGTATAATGTACTGACCTTTTCTGGTACGACTTCTTTAGGAATGTGTGGAGCCATACGCTTTTTTCTCTGACGTATGATAATAGATATCAAGAGGTGAGTTTTGAGTTCTCCGAGTCCAGGCCCATCCAGCGGTAATAGTACCGAGGGCAGGGGGGTGTTGGCCGGCAATGGAACGATGTAGATATCTTTCACTGACGTTGTATTCGATACTTTTACCACACCTAACCTAAAATTTAATGATATGTTTAAAAAAATACAGCTCCACTGTCAAATATTTTATAATGTTAAAGGAAATTTAAACTATTACTGTGACAAACCTATTTCGACTACTAAGATAGCTGTATAACGCAATGTATTGCATTTTTTCTTCATCGTTAGCAGCCTGTAATTTCAGTACAACTATGTCTTTGTTGCTTGCTCTTTTCATTTTATTAATGTAATCCCATACAGTGTCTGGATTTATTCTTCCGACGATTTCAAGTTCCGCATTTAAATCCTCCTCCACATCAGATGCACTTCCTGACACCTACAAAACGCAATAATACATCAAAATTACTGTTTCTTTTTTAAATAGAAGTCTATTAATCATTGGTTGATAAAAAAATACCTCATGTGCAGCTACATAAAATCTTGCCACATCAACCATGTTGATACAACCATTCCATACTATTGGTGCTGAATTTTCTACTGTACTACTGGGTTCTTGATCACTTTCAGGCTCTGTTCAAATACAAACAACATTAACAATGGGCTACTGTTTTTTGCAAATAATATAACGGGTGTAACAAGACCCTCAACGAAGCTGAAGTCCACGTATTCCGCCCATCATCAGGATCATTTTTGTCTTTTATACTATACCTGGGAAACCAATAACTACGAAGTTATTGAAGGTCAAAGTCAAAAATTGTTTTTTTATTTTTTTATGAAATCTTATTTTATTCGTTATTTCCTTATTTTTGTCCAAAGAAACATTATCCAAATTTTTTGTATTTCGTAACAAACAATGGCTTCAAAACGTCATCTCTTAATGTATCTCATGAGCACGCACATAAACGTGGCCTTTCAACCCGGCCGCACGCAGCTGTGTAGCATACACTCGCAGGCGCGGTCTATTGTACACGGTACATTGCGTGGTAATGTACGCAATGCTTTTTTTACACCAAAAATTAAAATCGTTTCCCAGCAATAATTTTGAACAGAAATGGTCCTGATGATGGGCAGAATACGTAGACCTCGGCTTCGTTGAGGGTCTTGTTACACCCGGTATTTGTAATGAAATGGGGTCTTTAATTTTACTTGTGTCTTTGGCAATTAAAATAATATTATTATTTTATTAAGCAATTAAAACATCAACTAAGTATGAAGGTGCGTTCCCACGGTGCGACTGTAGACGCACGAGAGCACACCACACACTGTGGGAAACGACGCGTTCGCCGGTAACTTCAAAGGATCGATGCGTGCTCGCCCTCGTGCGGCTCGGTGCGGTGCGTGGTAGCACGGATCGTCGGAACGCACCTTTAGGTCTATTAGACACTCATCTTTGCAAAAGGAGCAGAGCAATGGATGAGTTGGGTTGGGATGTATGTATTAGAAATATATAATAACCTGATGATTTGTCTTGTTTTCCAACGTATTTTGGTGATGGTATTATTATATTTGTATCGATGGAGAAAGATTTAGATGCATCATAATCATTACCATACTCTTCAATTTCTTTTTCATAAACATCCTCTCTAGACTTCCTCAAATCTTCGTCAGAAAATGCGGATGTTATCATTGGTTCGTGAGGGTCATACTCTGGGTGAATTTCTTTCAACATAGCTGACTTTGGCCTCTCTATAGAGTCTGAGTCAGTAGAGCTGAAAATAAAAATATATTTAGACAATTATCAAGTAAATGTTTGGACAATAGTTAATATTTTTTATGTATTCTTCTACTTACTCATTTTTATTTTTGCTATAAACATTGTCCTGAGATCTTGATCGATGCTTGTGCTTATCTTCTGTACTGGACCTGACCTTGGATCGCGATCGCTTTTTGGCTTTTGACGTGTCTGGGGAATCGGACCGCCGCCGGGAGCGCCCTCTGGACCGCGACCTATCGCGACTGTGTGAAGTTGATCTAGAATGTTCTCTTGATTTGGAACGCTTCTTCGTTTTCACTCTCGACCTCGACCTGTACCTAGAGTGCTCATGGGACTTTTCTTTGGAACCTTCTCTAGACCTGTCTCTCGACACTGATTTCGTTCTGGTGGATATTCTGTCGTGCCTTCGAGACGATCTTCTTTCCTCTTTAGGTTCCTTTTCTTTCGTGTCAGATTTTCGCCTGGAAGACCTAGATTTTCTACTCTCAGTATCACGCTTTGAATCACGTCTCTCCTTTTTAGAATACTCAGAAATGTTGTCATCCCTTCCTCTCTTGCGACTACTACCATACTTTTTTTCTGTACTGTCACTTTTGCCAGTTGTATTGTTTCTAAAACATTTATATTTTTTAAATACAAGTAACTTTTTTGATAAGAAATTAATTAAGATGTCGATAAGCCTCCAAAGCAGCCATGTCAAACATGGGGCCGCACGAGACAGTTCCTAACGTGGTTGGTTCTCCCGTTATGACGTCATCAAAATTGCCGCTGCCACTTTCAGAATGTGGCGTCTACAACAGAAAGTTTGTAACTTATAAGCTTGAGTGGGGTGTCATAAAAAGCAAAATTAAATGCGCTGTTGGCGAGAAATTTTAAGTTTTATTTAAGTTTTCCCAAAAAAACTTCCGTTTAAGTCACCGTAAATATTAAACTGATATTCTTATTTGTAAACAAAAAATATGCTAACAAAACCTATTTACTGCAGATTTGGAAAAATATAACTTGTAGGTACCTTTCTAAACAAAAAATGGCAAAAAAAGTCGTGCGCAGTAAAATTCTTCTATAGGTGAAAATGGTGGAATAAAAAACTTTTTAGGTATAGCAATATGGGCATCAAGTGAAAGCTAATAAAAACTAAAAGCCAATTTCAAATATATATTATATTATGATACATTTATGTTATTGTTTTGACAGAAACTTTAAAAAACCAAAACTCTGAAGTATGAAATATTAATAAACTATTAGAAAATAAAAAAATCCAGTCAATATCTACACAAAAATCGCAAACGGGCATGTAACTACAATTTTTAATAATATTGATAGACTTATCAGCTTATTGAGAGTAGTTTATACTCAAGTATGCAACCCTGAAATCCTGTGCTGCTCGAAAAACTTATTTTCAATTTCTTCAAAAAGGTCCATTGGTTGTCTCAGCTAGTCTCCGCGACCAATGGACCTAGACTCGGTTTAGGTTCAAATTGTAGCAAATGTAGTTAGCTTTTTAAAAGTTTATTACAATAAAACCTGAAAAACGCTTCCTTAAAGTAGCATTTTTGAAGAAATTTAAAAAGTAAGAGATTTTTTTTTTCACTTTTGAAAGAAATGCCTATCTTTGATTAGCTGTGTCTTCGCAACCAATGGTTCTAGACTACTCGTAGCTAATTTAGTAAGCATTATAAAAGTATCAAACCAAATCACCTGTAAAACGTTTCCTTAAGGTAGGTAGTTATAGTTTAGTTATAGTTTTTTAAAGTTTCTGTCAAAACAATATCATAAAAGTATCATAATGTTGTTAATCTGCAGATTAACTGGTCGAGTCAGTTAAAGTGCGGAATTTTTCTTAAAATAGACGATTTCCGCACTTAACTAGTTAATCTGCAGATTAACGGATGCTACACCGTTAAAGTGCGGAATACAGTGAGTGAAATAGCCAAAACCTCTGAAAATTTAAGTAAAAGACCTACATTGAAAGTTTATTTTACAAAAACTTCGTTTCTGGCGCTGGGCCGGCCGCTTCCGCGGCACGTTCGCTCCGCTCGCGCGTTTTTGGTCGCAGTACTAACCTAACCTAACCAACACTTTAAGACATTATATGTTACATACTTTCTGTTGTATACGCCGTATTATGAACGCGGCAGCAGCAATTTTGATGATGTCATAACGGGAGAACCAACCACGTTAGGAACTGTCTCCCGATGGTTTTTAGTCAGAATACCATGCCTAACAACATACTAAAATATGCCGCTGGTTTCATCAAGCGCACCTTTCAGACCATAAATGACCTTAAGGGAAGGCACTATTTACACGTTCGACTGCGGCCCGATTCAATTTGAAAAACATCTTCCTGATGCGGCCCGCAAGCGTGTCGCAATAATGTTTCAATTCAAAAAGTAACACTTACGTTGCGGCCAATATGCATTTGGTCCACCAACGATTTAGAGTTTGACATGGCTGCTCTAAAGAAAGTAAAAATACTGTAATATAATAATAATAATAAATCTTTATTGAAATAATCTTACATAACAATTTAGGTACAACTAGTCTAAATATAGATAATATAGTTTATAATACTATATAATCTTTACAACTTACAGTTCCTCAGTGGTGTCAACCTTATTTTCTTCACCAGCAGTGGAATCATTCAAAGCCGTTACCAAATCTTCAACTGCAACATTTGGATCTAGTTCTGTATTGACGGATTCCTTTGTTTGCATCACCTATTTGATAGCAAAATTAAATTGTAAGTTATGTTTATGTTTAAACACTAAATAGTTTTTTTTTTAAGTTATTAATTTTGAACTTACCTCTTCTCCTTTATGTGTTTTTAGAACATATGTTTTATTTGCAGCTAACATGTCTAATTCAGATTTCTTAATTAATTCCAACTGATGTTTCACCTCTTGATCTCGCCATTGTGCTAATTCTTGACTTGCCAGTTCCTCTGGAGATAAGCGAACCTAAAACAGGTTATTGGGTTAAAGGGTTACACATTTGTGTATATTTATTTATATACTTTTTTAGGATCTTATCTGTTCTAAAATAAATAAACTTACCAGTTGTTTAGGTGTGATAGTATGATCACATATTTTCTGCCACAGTGATAGATTCTTCCTGTCTTTGATATTAAACATTAGTGACCTATATTTCGCTTTATATTTCATGCCGACATCGCGGAATAGTTCGTGCAACTCATATTCAGTTTCGTTAGAAAATCTTTGTATTTCTGCTTCGGAAAACTTGGGCCCAGTGTTCTCTGACATGCGTATGCTTAGTTGCTCCTGTAGTGCCTTCCTCACATTTTCACGAATTGTGTCTGTTGAATCCATTTTGTTTTTGTTTGTATCTAGCGAGTCTTTCCGACGCGAAGTAGACGGCGATACTGAAGGTGCCTATGCAAAAATAATTATCATAAATTTACCAGCCCGTGTGAGTAATCAAAGTGCAAACAATTCCAAGGTCTTTGTTACTATAAAAGCACTATTTTTGACAAAGTTTCCATCATGCATGAATGATTAGTAGAACAAGAAGAGGATATGTTTTGAATTGTTATTAGGTAAATGTCAATGATACTATCAAACTGTTGGAGCTATAAAAATAGTGTGACGTAATGCGCCGTGTTACAATATCATTTTTTTTTTGCATATTTACTATGTGAATTTTATTACTTACTTTTTCATAACTTGATATCCTGGCAGAACGATTTAATTTCCGAACTTCATTCCCACTTTTGAGGGTAGATGTACTTGGCTTTGGAGAATCTGGATATTGTGGAAGTGGATTACTTCGAGTAGCCACTGGAGTTTTCGGTTGAGGCATTAACTTGGTCTCTACCTTAAGTGGAGGTGATTGGATCAGTTTAGCTATTTTTTCTGGTTGACCCCTGACTCTAGTTTCTAATTGTTGAGGCTTCAACTTTGTTTCTGGCATCATCTTTGTTTTTATTACAGTCGGAGTTTTCGTCTTGACTTCTGGGATCTGAGCTTTAGGCTTTTGGTCTGCTTGTATATGCTTACTGGTTGTTGGTTGTTCAACAGATTTCCGAGGTATTCTTTCAAAGCTGAGTGTAGTTTGTATTTTGTTGGGCTCATTAGACAACTTCTTTCTTGACTGCATGTTGGGTTTAATAGTACTAAGTGTTCCTGGACGCACAACTTCAAAAGTTGGATTTTTCTGTAGCCATGCCTTGAGATTTTCTGCAGTAGGAGCGTTTGGTCCAGCCAATAACCTTCCTGATTTTCTTTCATACACAATAACCTAGAATAAATAAACTGATAAATATCAAGTTGAGTATACTTCTGACACTTGTGTAGATTAATTAAATTACAAGGCAGTTAATATTGTTTCTGGTATTTTTAGCGTACACAAATAGCTAAAGCACAATACAAAATTTCGACCTACCCTGGAATCGGACTTTTGCTTGTCTGATGATTTACCCGACTCATCTGCTTTGGTCGGTGTTTGGTGGCCTAGAGAGTCTTGGGCATGCTTCAGAATGCACGCGTCACTACAGTAGATGCTGCTGGCTCGAGCCGGTTTCTTGCACACTATGCAACTGGTTTTAGAAGTCGCTTCCTTTGTAACAAGCAGAGGTGTACTTACTGTATCAGATTCAATTTTCTTTTGCACTGGTATAGCCTATAATATACATAAAAATTAAAGATATATGTAAAATAATATTGGGAATTAATTAACTGGGTGACTAGAAATAATTAAAGGCGACTGTTAATGAGATACTAAAAAACTGAACCGGCCAGCAGATTATTTTTGGGCGACAAAATAACTAAACGGGCGACAAACTGTGGATTACAAAAATACGTAAATCGAGCGACTCCACGTGGGAGACGAATAATTTAAGTTAGCAGTGAAAATTATAAATGAGCAACAAAAATACTAGTGGGCAACTATTATATCAAGAGGTAACTGTATAGCTGATTTAAGCTGCCCAAGATGGTATTTTTGTCATCTCGATTAGGATAAGAGTCACCTTTTTAAATAAAATAAATGCCAAATTTTAAGTTTTTTGTGCCCTAAGGTTGTCGCCCAAATAGTAATTTGGTCGACCGTTCTGGATAACTAGTCACCCATTTTCAACATTTGTAGTTGACCTCAGTCCATCGCCCACTTAGTATTTCAGTACGCCATATTTAGTATTTTTGATACCCAAAATGGGAGTTTATTTTTACCCGATTAAATACTACCCAATAATATTCTAGGCAAAATCAAAGTCATAATTTTTATCTAAAAAGATAGAAATTGTTACCTTTAGAGTCTTCACGGCAGTCCTTGTCTTTTTGATACAATTAGGACATCTCCATTCTATTCCTTGTTCCTCCATTTGCTGACCCATAGCTTTAGTAATATTCACACATTTACCGTGAAACCAATCCTCACAACCGTCACAGCATATCATGAACCGGTTATTATGTGGCTGCTTACAGATACACCATAACCTGAAAAGAAGTCAAATTCATTATACCTACTGGAAATCCTATATAAATCCATACCAAAATGTACAAATTTCTTAATATACCAATTTGTACAGGTTATAACATACATAAATTGAGATTTTGGATTACTTTGTACACAATGAAAAATCATTGTTTGTACAAATAAACGACAATTTGATTGATATGACAATGTCACTTGTCAATATAAGTACTCTAAATAAATAACTTTTTAAAAGAGGTTTTATTTGGAAGTTAAAAATAAAACAAAACATACCTGTAAGGATCGTCTTCTGAATTCCAGCTTTCTTGAGACTCTGCAGACACTTTATCGACGACAGGTGTTTGTACCTGTAAGGGCTCCTGCTTTTTATTTGATAATTTTTTATTTGTGTATTGTTTAGATACAACCTGCACTTGAGGTTCTGGTGTTACCGCCATCGGTTGGGCAGGTACTTGTATTGGTGTCGCTTCTACAATAGGGGTAGTACTTGTATCCACTTGAATTTTACGCTTTGAAGATCTGGTTGCAGGGGCTTCAATAGGTGGTAATGTTATTACACGACCATCACGCCTTACTATTTCTATGGGGTCTTTACGTATTATAGTCGTTTTTTGTGCTGACTTGGTGAGAGTCTGAGCATATAAACTATTACCTGGTGTCTGTTGGTAAGATGGGTGAACTAGTATTGTTTTTGGTGGTGTGGAATCAACCTTACCCAAAACCTGCTTATCTATAACCTCTTGCAGGTTTTCTGAGCTCTCTACCAATTGTGCTACATGCATTAACAAATCTTCAGTTAATCCTTCTTCTTCAGGTTGCAAACCACCCAGCAAGTCTAGTGTTGGTGATAAAGGACCAGTTAACCCTGGGCTAGTCATAGTATTTACAGCAGAAATTGTAGGTTGACTTTTCACTGGATTGGAAGTAATACCAGAGGTATCTTGTAATATTTGTGCCAAACTTGCTTCATCCAGCTGGGGGATTGTTGCGGTAAGTTCATAGCCCTTTGAAAGCTTATCACTAGAAATCTTATCTTTTTGCCTCATATAAGTTTTAGGGGAAGTCAATGTAAGGTTCTTAGATTTTTCAATGCCACTGCTGTCAATAAGGGTTTTATGGTTATCAGGTGTTTTAACTTCACTAGAAGTTTCTTGCGATTTTGGTGCAGCTGAAACTTTTTTCTCTGTGGTCAATAACTCTTTAGTGTCTGATTTTATGGGCAGTTTAGTATCAGTAGATACCCTTCGAATTACATCTGGTGTAGAAAATAATGAAGTCATATCTGACAGTAAGGCCGTTACATGAGCTGGGGTCTTTTTTTCTTTTTTCACAGGCTTTTGAGATGATTTAGTAGATTTATTGTGTTCACTAACAGCAGTTGCATTCGTAGGTATTTCTGAAGAAGGAATCAAACTCTCAATGTCTATGTTAGCCTGCTTTTTGTCAGATATACTTTTGTTAATCTTTTCCTTAACTTCCTTTTTCAATATATTTTTATTAGCCTTTAGTCTGGATGCAACTTTGTTATCCAATTTTGCTGTTTTAGATGATTTCAGAATACGAGGTTTCAACTTCGGTTTTTTTACTTTTAGAGTGCCACTTCTTTCTTTGGTTTCTTTATAGTCAGAATCTGAGTCTCTGTCTGGAATGCTGTCGCCCGAACTGATTGATGAAGATTCTGTAGAATCATCAGATTTTTGCAAATTCTCTGATTTTTCTTGGTCACTGATATGCTTGGATTTCGGTAATAAGGGTAGTGGTTTATTTAACACATCATTTCCTTTCAGTATAACTGGTGATTCTGAAGAGTTTAGAACAATTTTTTTACCTTTTGGTATGATTTGCTGTTCTAATATGGTTATTTTCTTAGAACTTGGAACTGGTTTTGGTGGTGGGGTGTGTGTGATTTCAATAACAGGTTCATCATAAGTTGAATAGCTTTCATTTGTTTGTGGTAGAGTTTGACTTGGTGATGTGAATGGTGTGTAACAATGATCATTTTGAAAACCAATCAAGCTGTTCTCTCTTGTTTCTATTCTTAATGATTGCAACATCTCTGCACCACTGTCTAAAAATAGGTTAAACACATAGTTAATTAAGATTTATTTTACACAATCTTCAAAAAATTATTTAAGGTAATTTATTTTAGCACTGGTTATATAATATAGAGCATGCACCCGAGTACTGTCTAATGTTAAAATGAAAGCGATTGCAATAGATTTTGATATTAGACAATAAGTACCCCAGTTCTATTTATTCATACCAATTTCTACAGAATGTAGGAATAAACAGAACCTGGAGCATGCCCTGACTGGGTAGTACAAACTACAAATCCTTACTAATATTATGTATATGTAAATACCAAAGTATGTTTGTTTGTTACCCTTTCACATCTTAACTACTCAACCAATCATCGTGAAATTTTGCATACACATTGTCAGGAGTACAGAAAAGACAGGGACACACATGGGGCACCTTTCATCCAGAAAAAAAATACTGTTCATGAGGGATAGAAATATAACTGTTCACACAGACAGACACACACAGAGTGGTGGGTTACCGCTAGTGTTAATCCATAAAATTTACCATATTTAATAATGCTGTTGGGTTCATCGTAATAACTATCAACAGATAGTGTAACATGGGGCACTTTATCATCTTCTGATTCAGAGTCAGTAGCATCGTCAGGCCTGCCTTCATGGCCCACTCTTACTACACTTATTCCGGCAGCTTGAGAGCCATCTGTACCTGTAGTAATAATTAGTTGTAATTTAGGTTATGTGTTATGACTGTATTTCTTTATAATTTAATCCCAAAAACAAATAAAGTTAGTAATTAATGAGCCCATTCAATAAAAAATTAGTACCTGGGTCAATCAACTTTTAATTGTCCTATGAATTTTCCTGTCCACAATCATAAAAGTATATAATTCCTTGAAAATAAACATCAACTAACTATAAAATTATGGTTTGTGTTAAATCTATTGAAGGCATTTACTTTAATTATCATTTTATATATGTATACATATTTGTTCATATTATATAGGTTGTCCACTGGACATCCTATATAATACGAACAAATATGTTAACAATATAATTATTTCTGTTACCAAAATGATACTTTAAATCTTAAGTTTAAGTATTTATAAGCTAAACTATTTTCTTTATTTTTTATTTCAAGATAACACACTTTTATGTTATAAGTTGTCCAGTGGACATTTCATCAATTTCATACAAATAAAGGAGACATCAACATCTCTTTTGACAACCTTTAAAATACGAACAAATATGTAAACAACATAGTTTTTCTATTACCAAAATGATAATTAAAGTATTACATTTAACCCAAACCAAAGTTGATATTTATTTTCAAGGAATTATAGTTTGTGGACAGTAAAACTCATAGGACAATATTAAAAGTTGATAGACCCACCTACGTAAGTAATAAAATTTTTGGGCGACTACTATTTGAAAGCAGGTTCATCTTCCCTGTTATGCCTGCATGTTCATGTATAACATTTCGGTCAGGATGCAAATAAACTGTAGAAATCTGAAATAATAGTAAATTTTGGCGCCAAAAATTGGTTTTTTTTTTTCGCCTGGAACGTTTACCTAATGAAAGATGTTTTAATAGGGAGGTAATTAAAGTAATAACTCTGACCAATAACGCTTGTACATGGGTGTTAAAATTAATCCGAACAGAAAAATCAAACCAATGTTCTAGTATTGAAGGCATTTACTTTTATAAACGTAAAGGGAATTAGAACAAGGGTCAGAGAGTCAGGTTCTAGTGAACATTAATTATAAAATAAAGGTTTATGATGTACACTTACCCATTAGAGTACCCAGTAAATTCTGATCCACCGATAGGGATCCATCCTTGTTTACAATAACAACAACAGAACTGTCGGCCTTAGTAGAAGGCCCGTTTAAGTCCGTATAGTTAGTAATAACTGTATTTGACATTTTAAAAGAATCTAATGCAACATTAGAACTGCAAGCACTCTATTTATAGCCATTTTTATCACGCATGCATCGCGTCTATTTATGACGCACTCTAGCGATGAACGCCCGACGCCATTTTAAAACGAGTTGCGCCGCGCACCTCTATTGAGTGGGTAAAATAATTCTTCTGATTATGTATCACTTTTAACACCACATCTAATATTAAATTATAAATAATTCGTCATGAATGTCCGTAAAATTTTAATAAATACAACCAAAATACGACTAATGGGCAGAAGCACGCTTTAAAGATTAGTGTTGTTCACATCACATCACATTTTGCTATAGATTACATTATTATTGTCTTTGGTTAGTTTGTTATATTGTTGTAATTCAATTGATAATTCAATTGGTTGAGTTCGTCAGGCGGCCCCTAGACGATACAATAACATTGCGTAATATTTAACCCGCTGTAGACTTGTGTGTCATTTTTTAACTCACTACGCTAAGGTTCGGAATGACCAAAAACTTTAAAGGTTATTAATAGTACAATACAAAGTCTTCGTTTTCCATTTGGAATACGAATAATTTAAACTTTCCTATAATCTAAATCAAATAAAAACTGTTTTTGGAGAAGCTACCATCAGCCCCGGATCTATTGTATTGAGCTGGTAAAAAAATTGCTTGATTTGAGGGTTTGGGCTTGCTTTACTCTGTAGGCCTAGGCACGCCACTGAGTGTTTAGCAAAAAACAATTACTTAACACTAATCAGAGACTGTCCGAACGTGTTTTTTGCTAAACACTAAACACTAAACGAGCCACTTGCACTAAACACTAATCAAAATGTATACCGGCCATTAGAGTGAGTTAAAAAAATATCACACGAGTCTACAAAGTGTTACTATATTGCGCAATGTTATTGTGTCGTCTAGGGGCCGCCGCCGTGAAAAAATTCACAGATTTACAGTCCTCGCAAGAATCGGAGCATTAAAATGAACACAAAAATTTACGAAAAACCAAAATCTAATCAAATGCAAAGTCCTATTATATTTTTAAAGTTACCTAGGTAGTACCTATTTATTTTTACGATTGTGACACTCGGCTCCGCCTCGTGTCACAAAAGCGCCCGCTGACTGCCTCGACGCGGCCGAAATAATATTAACCAATTTTCGAAATTCCAACGAATGCACTTCTCGTCCGCTTCTGCATCTTTTAACACTACTACAATGACGATCGGTCAATAATCATAGAAGCTACATCACTTTTTATGTACGGAAACAGCCGTTTTTCTACAATTCCAAATCTAAAGGGACCACCTACAGCTACAGGTCACAATTATAAACCGATTTTCAAAATTATTTCGCCATTTCATAGCTAAACTTATACTCACCCTTTTTTTCATTTTTTCTTAAGTCGGTATTTTTTCTTACAATTTAGTAAACAAACATCCCACAAAAAACCCGGAATTTTTGGAATTTCGCAAAATTCCAAAAAAAACACCAGTAGATTTTCAAAATTCAAACTTTCCCACGTGTCTTGATAAACTCCTCAATGTCCTCAACTTTTGGTACTATTTTTATTTCGATCCTTCCAAAATCCTCGGAGATATGGCCAAAAATACGTCTCAGGCGATTTGCATCTGATAACCATTTTCAATGGTAAAATACACTCTTGTGACTTTCTCTTTGTAAATCTTATATTGTACTTAGTCACTTATTTAATTTAAATTTACATAATATGTTTCTGTTAATTCAAATAAATTAAGTGATTAATATAGTATGCTGGAATCTTGTAATGCTGGGGCTACATTAGCGGATGAAGATTCGTGTCGCGTTGGCGCGCTAAAACATCGTGTTGTTTGTACAGGCATACGTGATTATCTTTTCTAAATTTGGCGGGCAAATATTCATCACGCCGGATTGTGTTGTTGTTGAAGTGACGTTTAAGTAGCTAGGTACCCAAAGGAATATTATCGCGACAAATCCCTTTGATGTAGATATAGTAGATAGGACAAACAAGCACTGGAGCGACGTGCACTAGCGGATCCAGGGGGGGGGGGGGGGGCCTAAGGGGCAAATCATTGGGTCCACCCCAACAAATCTGTTGATTATCTTGGTAAAGCCTGCCCTCACCTACGTTAAGCCCCTCTCAAACCAAAATTCTGGATCCGCCATGCGCCACTGGCGACGTGAATAATGTAATGCACTGCACACCCTAAATGATCAAAACTATTTGTCAATAATTTACATTGCATCAGCTTCTCAATCACATTTTGATCGTCTGACTAGGCTCGTATTATAAAATCAAACTCAAATCTCTGCTTGAGTACAGTTAGAAAGGGATGGCGCAATATGCGATGAGTAGCAACATCGCTTTCTAACTCTAATCTCTGGTTAAAATCTACCTGTCTTATTCAGAGATGTTTCACAAAACTGGGGGGTAAGACTGTTCTAACAAAACCTTAATGCTTGATAACCAATCACAATGCACCTTTTAAACCTTTAAACGGTGGGACTAAACGTTAAACTGTCACTCTGAATGCGATTTGCGCTAAAATGGCGTTAGTCCGCATTCTAACGCCATGTTAATTTTGGCCCTGGTTTAACGAACGCACTCTGAATAACGCTAGAAATATACTATTGTGTTGTGTTGTGTCGTGTCGCGACGAGGTACGTATCGGTTTCATACATTTAGGTCCGTATTATAGGACGAGACTCAAGCACTGCTTGCTGCTTGAGTACAGTTAGAAAGGGATGGTGCTATTCATCGCATATAGCGCCATCCCTATCTAATTGTACTCAAGCAGAGATTTGAGTTTGAGTTTGATTCTGTAATACGAGCCTAGGTATGGTTAGAAACACATTACTACAGTGTGTCGTGTCGACACAACACAACACAATAATGTATTTCTGTATTTCTAACCATACTGATATAAAGAAAGCGAAAGATTACCAGTAGAACTTGGCTTTATTTAACTTAAAGAAGGAAACTATAATAATAACATCGTAAAATATAAAATGCAGACATATGTAGCTAGACAGATCGCTGACAGAAAACGTCTTGTCACGCAACAGCTCTATGGTTGTTGCATGCAGGTTGCTAATCATATGTCATTCTCCCCCGCTTGAGTTTTCATCCCTTCCATCTACCACGAAGTCTCTAAGGTGGGTCGGAAGCTTCCTGGCACGGTGAGATCTACGCAGGTCACCATTGTGAGGCGGTATCACGTAGGGTTCCCCTTGTTCCACTGCGGGAGGTTGATTCTGTGCTTGCGGATCTTCAGGTTCATCTCCATCTTCAGTGTCGATAGGAAATGGAGCCAGTCTTCTATTTGACACTGTGGCAGTTTCACCATCGCTCCGACGAATATAGGAATATTGTGGATTACTTTCTAAGAGCTCCACTTCCTCGACCAGGGGATCTGTTTTAGCCTGCCGTACATATTTTTTCATTAAAACAGGGCCCGGAATCATCCATGAGGGTAGAGAATCGCCATTCGGAGACCTTCTTGGGTAGGCGAATAGTCTTTCATGCGGGGTGGCATTTGTTGAAGTGCAGAGGAGAGAGCGTACACAATGCAGTGCGTCCTTTAGGACTCTCTCCCAATTTTCGATTGGCAGACTCTTGGCGCGCAGACTGAGTTGGATCGTGCGCCATAAGGTGCCATTTAGGCGCTCCACTTGACCGTTGCCTTGGGGATTATATGGTGTCGTTCTCGAAGACGCTATGTTTGAATCTCTCAGGAAAGCTTTGAATTCCTCCGACATGAACGACGCCCCTCTGTCGCTGTGAACGTAGAGCGGTTGGCCGAAGGTTTGGAAGAGATCTTTCAAGCAGTTAATGACCGTGGCTGATGTCATGTCACGACAAGCATAGGCAAAGGGGAAGCGACTGTATTCATCAATGATAGTGAGTATATATTTATTCGGAGTGTTAGAGTGCAGAGGCCCCTTAAAGTCAATATTGATACGTTCAAACGGGGACGTAGCTTTGATTAAGTGGCCACTAACTTTCATGAATCGAGGCTTTATCTCAGCGCAGATTGGGCAGGAAGCCGTCATTTCTTTGACATCATTTGCCGAGTAAGGAAGATTCTTGAATCGTACCCAATGAAACATACGAGTCACGCCAGGGTGACAGAGTGCGTTATGAAGTTCTCGTAGCTTATTCGTGTTCATATACGCACAAACTCGGGAAAGGGCGTCGGCCGCGGTGTTTTCAGTACCTGGCCTGTATATTATGTCATACTTGTAGCATGATAACTCCAAACGCCAACGCATTATCTTTTCATTTTTGATCTTGCTATTGTGGTTCTGATTGAGCATGTAAGCGACTGATTGTTGATCTGTTATCAAAAGAAAGTGTCTCCCGATCAAGTAATGTCTCCATTTCTTCAGACTTTCCACTATTGCGCTCGCTTCTTTTTCTATCGATGAGTGCTTGCATTCAGAGCCTGATAGCGTGCGAGAAAAGAAGGCAACAGGGCGCCCTTGTTGCGAGAGCGTAGCTGCTAAGGCGAAGTCCGAAGCGTCAGTTTCTACCGTGAAGATCTCGTTATCATCGACTGCCATGAGGGTAGCTCTTTTGATATCGTCTTTGAGTTGTTCGAAACATTGTAGAGCGTTTTGAGACAGTGGGAAACTGGTTACATTGGTAAGTGGTTTTAATTTCTCTGAAAATCTTTCGACCCACTTGGCGTAATGAGCGAATAACCCGAGGATCCTTTTAAGCTCTCCTGGCTTTGTAGGTGCGGGCAACTCTAGTAGGGGTTTGAGCCTTTCGCTATCCGGTTTTATTATATTATTTTCAACTGTATATCCCAACAGATCAATTTTAGTTTTGTTAAAGACGCTCTTTTGCTCATTTAAAGTTAGGCCGTACTTTTTCGCAGCATCCAAGAACCTTTTCAAATTGTGATCATGCTCGGCCTGCGTCTTCCCACAAACCGTGACGTCGTCGAGATATGTAAATGTGCCATGCAACTTTTCTGTAGATATGACAAATTCGAGTGCGCGCTGAAACGCGGCTACACCATTGGTCACGCCAAAAGGTATTCTGGTAAATTGATACAATCTGCCGCAAGCTTCAAAGGCAGTGTATATTTTCTCTGCCGGTAGGATCGCGATTTGGTGATAAGCCGATTTTAAATCTATTTGACTAAATATTTTGTATTTTGAGACGTCACTTACAACTTTTTCAATGTGAGGCAGGGGGTAGGCATCTAGCTCTGTGTATTTATTAATCGTCATCGAGTAATCAATTACTAAACGTTTCTTATGAGCCCCTCCACCTGCTACTAGTACTTGCGCTCTCCAGAGTGAGATGCTCGGTTCTATTATCCCGTCTTTGATTAACTTGTCCACCTCTTGCGTGATAAACTCTTCGTCTTCCTTGCTATAACGTCTACTTTTGACGGCGATCGGCTTGATATCGTGCATGAGGTTTGTGAAAACAGAGGCTGGTGGCACAGAGGTTGTTTACGACGAGTAAAGGTCGTTGTTTGTATACGTGATCTTTCATTGTAATGGTGGCGAAGCACACACCCTCAACAAACGAGACATAGTTGAGCGATGCGAGATTGATAGTTTGTTTGCTCGGTCTTTGACGCAACTTCATCAAACGTGCGATTTTAGAGTTGATAAAACTCACCGAACTGCCCGTGTCAATTAGTGCATCTGCTTTGTAGTCGTTCACAGTTATAGGAATGGTCGCACTCTTCAAACTTGATGGGGATGCGGCAGAAATAGCCCCACTGCAAGATGGACCATCTAAGATGTCGCTCTCGACTATTCCGTCAGCAGGCATAGCGTTGCTGCTGTTTACTGATCGGCAAACGCTCGCAAAGTGGCCTTTCTTCAAGCACAGTTGACAAAAGGCATTATTCGCTGGACACTTAAACCTTTGATGCACGTTCCCTCCGCAGAAGAAACAGCGTCTCGTTGATGGTGTTGATCTATAGGCAGGATTAGAAGTAGAAGGGGGGATATAGCGCGCTGGCGAGGGCCTGGCTGCGGCTAAGTTGGAAGGTTCTGGGTTGAAGTTGATACTGTTAAGTTGTTGAAACATGTTGCCGGCGTTGCTACTGATTGTGATGGAATCCTTCTCCGCAGTCTCGAGGGTGATAGCCTGGTTGAGCGTCTCATCCAGGGAAAGTTTACTATTTTCCAGGAGGCGTTCCCTTATTCTCTTAGACTGGAGGCCAGAGATGAGGGCGCTGCGAATACCCTGCTCTTCGTGTTCTTTAGCCGTAACAGCTTCGAAACTGCAGTCTTGTGCACATAAACGCAATGCCCTTGCGTATTCAGCTATAGTTTCATCTGTGCGCTGCTTCCTATTAAACAGGACATGGCGGGCGAGTATAGTGTTTTTCGCTTTTACATAGATAGCGTCCAAAGCCTTCAAGGCATCATCAAAGTTTTGGAAAGCCTTTACATACTTGAAAATTGAGGCTGACAGGTGGTTTACCAAGATCTTTAGTTTGAGATTGCCGGGGGTGTCTACGGCACATTCTTCGGCAATGAAGCTTTCGAAGGTTGACTTCCAATAAATCCATTTTGTGTCTGAATCCTGAGCATCGGGTTCGACGTCAAATTTTTCAGGCCGTAGATACTTTGCGAGTGGCGACGGTTTTGTTTCCACAGACATTTTAAGTTAAATAAATTGATATAAAGAAAGCGAAAGATTACCAGTAGAACTTGGCTTTATTTAACTTAAAGAAGGAAACTATAATAATAACATCGTAAAATATAAAATGCAGACATATGTAGCTAGACAGATCGCTGACAGAAAACGTCTTGTCACGCAACAGCTCTATGGTTGTTGCATGCAGGTTGCTAATCATATGTCACATACTATGTATGAAACCGAAACGTACCTCGTCGCGACACGACACAACACAACACAATAGTATATTTCCGTCTTAAGACAGATAGATTTTAACAATGGATGGTAAAAAAAGACATGTCCCATCACCATTCTCGATTCGATCTCGATTGACGACCTCCGTGGTCGAGTGGTTCGCACGCCGGTTTTCAAGGCGTGTCACCATCTCTTGAGGTCCCGGGTTCGATCCCCGGCTGGGACAATGTAGAAAATGAACTTTTCAATATTGTCTCGGGTCTGGGTGTATATCATACCACCGTTGTTTCTGATTTCCATAACACAAGTGCTACTTACTATGGGATTGGAGCAATGTACAGCTTGACCATAAAGAGTTGACAAAAATTGAGGGCGCCACTTTCTATGTAAACACGTCAAAATCACGAATAAATTGGCAACACTTACTAAATTTTGTACTGAAAAATTTTAGTTCCATTTTATTTAATTTCATTTCTTTATGGTCAAACTGTATGTGATGTTGTCAAATTTTTTTTTTATATTATTCTCTAAAAATGAAAGTCTATCGCGTCTTAATCAAAGTAGTATGTCAGAGTAGGTATTTTACTCTAGAATCAGATTGATAATTATTTTCTGCATTAAAAAGTGGGATTTTTAAGTTAAAACGCTTTTAAATCACAATTTTTTTATCATTAAAGAGTACTATTTACTTACATTTTTACACAAAATACTTCAGAAAACAACTTTACTTTAATGTTTTTGTAATTGTTTTTTCTAAATATAAAATAATTCTTGATACCTAAATAAAATGTAATTAGCATTTTTTAATTATGAAAGTAATTAAATAAAATGAAACTGGGGCAACGCTGGGACATCTCCTTTAACAACAAAAACATAATATGACTTTGTATGGTTAAAATGTATTCTGTGGTGACCGATGACTTAGCGATTGGTCTGCTGGCATGCTCCCACTGTTTGACAGATCGGGCAAGCAAGGAAAGTTTGAGGTTATATTCCTTTCAAAACTAGAAGAGGACGAGAAATTCCTTTACTATTTTGCCTTTATACTACAGAGAAATTGGGACAACACAATGAGTTATTCAAAATTTGATCTAACTTTTAAAATAGGTCAATATTTAGACCGGCATCTCGTTTTCCCATTATTAGAATTTTTAGCTGCAAAAGAGGTACGTAACCTTACTCGTCATCAATTTTGCCCTGATAATTTATTTACATTCAATCAGGAAAATAATTGTTTTATTTTTCTAGACATATGATCAGTCAGAACTTCTACAAGCCAAGCTGGAAATCTTGAGCAAAACAAATATGATTGATTATGTTATTGATATCAGAGGAATGCTTTACCCTGACGAAGATACACCTGAAGTGAGTAGAATCCTTACTAATATTATTATTGCGAAAGTCAGTTTGTTTGTTACGCCTTCATATCTTAGCTACTCGACTAAACATCATGAAATTTTGTCAGGAGTGTAGAAAATGACATAGGGTACCATTCAACCTGAAAAAGGAATTGGATCGGAGAGTCAGCTTGGTTCGGCTGTTCCCAAAGAATATACTAAATACTATCCATGGAGACGAAGAAGTGGCGATTGCTAGTTATTTATAAAAGTACATATTGGCAATGTTTATTGAACTGGTTTTGCTAACATGTAAATTACTTTTCTAGGAAATAAAATCGCGCAGGGGTGTCGTACTCTCTCAGCTACAAATTCTTCAAGATGCTGTAGAACCAGTATTAAGACTCATGCAGAGGGATGATGTTATGAAAACAGTAGAGACTATGAGAGATCCTAAAACTTTGATAAACTATTTGTCCACCAATAAGGAGTTTGAGGTATATTAATTTTAAACTTTTAGATTTTTGCATTCACAATGCTATTTTTATATTAAGATGAATAAATAATGAAAAAATATTAGAAAAAATCGACTCACCCGTAGCAACTCAGACGGGATCCCGTCTGAGTTGCTACGGGTGAGTCGATTTTTTCTAATATTTTTTTCATTATTTATTCATCTTAGTATATGAATTTGATTATGGATTTCAACTATTATACTCATGAACTGATTTTATTAAATTAAATTGTAAAAATTGTGAATTCCAGTTCAAAATTGAAATGATTGACAGTATGTATCGTCTAGCCAAATATCGATACGAATGTGGAAATTATGTGGAGTCAGCATCATATCTGTATTTCTGCCAACTTGTCATGTCCCCCACGGACAAGGTGAGTGATTTTAGAGTATTACTTTAAGATATCATTTTCATACATAGTTTCTTCTTTTAAGGCACCGTACTACCTACTACTAGCGCTGCCAATACATTTATTTTTAACACTTGTAAACCAAGTCAATATTTTAAAAAAGCTTAGATCATGGCCTCTTTAATTTGTCTCTAATATTTTTTGAATAACTCTTAAACAGCTTACATTCTTTCTGTAAGTTTTAAAATCCATTCTAGCCACTGAACTAAAATGGATTTTAAACTTACAGAAAGAATGAAAATTACTGTTGAAGAGTTATTCAAAGAATATTAGAGACAATTTAAAAGGGCATGATCTTAGCTTTTTTTAATATTAACTTGGTTTATTTATTGGTGGAGCTAGTAGTGGGTAGTAATATATATAAAACATGTTGATCCAATTAAAATTATTTAAATAGTCATATCTATTACAGTACAGTACAATATTATATATCTAAATATATAATAGAGTACAGTGCGCGCAATATAACTTGAACCATAACCATAATGAGGCTATGAGGCTTGTGCACTAACATTTTTGTACCTAAAATTGCTACTGCACAAGTCACATGGTACTAAAATATAAGTCAAGGCTATTTTGCATCTACTGTACATTCCTATTATCTACTTAAGAATTAAATAACAAAATGTTTTAATTTAAATATTTTTATTAAACATTCTAATTTAACAAACTACATCATTATAACAAAATTAATACTAATTTAACTTATTAACGTATTCATCATGTTGTTGTTTGTTAAGTGCTGTAAAATAATTACAATCAATTTCATTATAATTCTTAACCTGCAAGAAAAAATGGTTTGTGAAATAATGCCAACATCAGAAACAGTTGAATATTTTTCATACTCACCACATTATAAGCAGTTGTACCATGAAATAGATGACTTTGCCTTTTGTGTGTATAAAGAAGAGATGTAGAGGGACAACATTTGCCACATAATTCACATTGGTAAAGATATGTGCCAGATGAATTGTTGCTGGTCTTTGCCATAAAGTGACCTATTTTGTACCTAAAAAAATATTAATGATTGTTAATTTTTATCATGCCATGGAGATTTTGAGAATCACCTGAAACTGTATTAAATTTACCTGTGATTGTAAAGTTGTTCATAATTCCTGAATTTTCGATCACATGCATTGCACAACAATAGTTTAGGCAAAGAGAACGTATAACATGATTTCAGCCAGGGACATAGCAACCAATGCTCTTCAGCTACCTTGTATGATTTAAAAGTTATGTTACATACTTTGCACTCATAGTTATTATCTGTTGTGTGCATTTTGGCATGCCTTACCAATCTGGGAATACTTGTGAATACTTTCTCACAGAATTCACATTGAAGGACCAAAGAAGTTTTTATTTCTCTGATAAAGTCAGTGTTATCAGATCTACAGCACTGACTAGAATGCGTTAAAGCTAAATCATATTGAGGCCAGACTTGGAAGCATTCAATACATGTCCAAACAACCTGCCACCTTGGCTGCGATTCTAACACAGAGTGTCTTATTGTATAATGCCTTTTTAGACCAGTTTCATAAACAAAGCATTTACCACATGTTTCACAAGGAAACGTCTGCATCGATTTTGGACAGACAGTATCAAATGTCTCTTTTTTCTTAGTATAATTCAAAGTCAGATTAAGCATGTGTATATTTTCCATAATTCGAGCATTGTTTTCTTTGACTTTTTCTAGACTGTATTCCAAGGGACAGGCATCGTTCTGTATATTACTAGAATTATTGTATGGCTGTGTTACCATAATTTCATTATTGATCTTACCATACTGCTCAATTAGCGAGAGCTCCTTAACATTGTGATAATATTTATGCAAATGCTTTAATCCATCATTTTCATGAGTCAGATTGGAGTTTTGTATTTCAGCACTGTTCCTTTCATTTGGTTTTTCATTGATACAATCTTGGTAAGAATCATGTTCTAAATTGTTTATCAATTTTGCACATGAATCAAGATTAAAATTACTTATGTCATTCCCAGAAACTATTTTAACAACCAAACGAGGTAACTTCTCATTTTCTTTTTTCTGAAAACTTTTCCCCTCCAGCCATTCACTGAATTTGGTTTCAGACAAATCATTGTCTTCTTCAATACTAATTTGCAAAGATTTAAAATTAAAACCAGCTTCAAATTTATGAACAATTAATTTAGCTGACATCTTAGATGCTGTCATTATTAGACTGATTTATTTTTTGTCAAGCTAATCGTAGCATTTGTCAAATGATTTCATTGAATCTGAAATAAGGTAGTACAATATCTATTCTGTGATAAGGTTTTATTCGACAACCTCCTTGGTCGATTGGCTTAGAACATAGAGATAGAATCGCTGCGCTCAAGGCGCGGCATTCTATTTCTATGGCTATATAAGATTATACACCGGTTTTAAGGCCCTTTTCACATGTCCCGGTTGTCGGGTAGTCGGCGCCGGGTACCCGGTGTCAAATGAGCTTTCACATGTCCCGGTTGATGCCGGCACCGGCAGTATCGGCTAGAGAGCCGACAAGAGTATAGTCTCGTTCATACTTTCAAAGATGGACCGTGAACAAATAATTGCAATGTGGCTTTTATCGAAGACGATCGGGAGATCGGGACCCGATCGATCGATCGGGTTTAAGTATTGCGCAAACCTCTCGCCAAGCTTTTTTGTTTCATTTTTGTCCTTGTACTCAGCGCAAGTATTGTTCCATAAAACTGGCTTCGCTTCCGAGTCGAGCGTGTGGTGAAGTGTATGGGCATGGTACGTAGCTTTCACATGTACCGGCGTAATTTATCCGGCAGGCGGTCGCCGGGTGCGCGTCGGACCCACCACTGTGCGTCCGGTCGCCGGGCATCGGTTAGCCGGCGGCCAAACTGACAGTGGTGTATGGAACACGCAACTAGCTTTCAGACGCGCCGGCCGGTCAGTCGCCCAGGTACAGTCTGCGAGCGCATGCACGTGCGTAGTTCTGTCGCACGCTCGACTCGGAAGCGAAGCCAGTTTTATGGGACAAAACTTGCGCTGAGTACAAAAGGACAAAAATGAAACAAAAATGAACCCAATAATTTCTTGATTTTTCTTTCCGGCGCAGATATTTTCGTCTTCGATATAAAAGCCACATTGCAATTATTTGTTCACATTCCATCTTTGAAAGTATGTACGAGACTGTACTCTTGTCGGCTCTTTAGCCGATACTGCCGGCTTCAACCGGGACATGTGAAAGCTCATTTGACACCGGGTACCCGGCGCCGACTACCCGGCAACCGGGACATGTGAAAAGGGCCTAAGTGTGTCGCCATTTATGAGGTACCGGGTTCGATCCTCAACTGGGTCAATTTAGAAAACGAACTTAAGTATTTTTGTCTCAGGCGAGAGTATTTTAGTACCACCATTATGTCTCTGATTTTCATAACACAAGTGCTTTAGCTACTAAATTTGGAATTGGAGCCATGTATGTGATGTTATCCAATATTTATACTAAGATACTTACCTATGTCTTTTTCAGAATTACCTTTCCGCTCTATGGGGTAAGCTTGCTAGTGAGATTCTGGTGCAAAACTGGGATGCTGCTCTTGACGACCTCACTAAATTAAGAGAATTTATTGATAATGGGGCTGGAGGCGCCACTGCTACCAACATGCAAGCACTTCAGCAACGAACATGGTTGATTCATTGGTCATTGTTTGTATTTTTCAACCATGTGAAAGGTCGCGATCTCATAATTGAGATGTTCTTGTACAAACCTCTGTAAGTAGAAAGATAGTTACTGAAAGATGATTTTTTCTAAGATGGTTTTTTCAAAAAGTTACTTGATCCTGGGCATATGTAGCTTATATGTAATTCTTTAATTTCAGGTACTTGAATGCTATCCAAACGATGTGCCCGCACATCCTTCGTTACTTGGCCACCGCGGTCATCATAAATAGGTCACGCCGCAACGCCCTGAAAGATCTTGTAAAAGTAATTCAGCAAGAAGCTTACACGTACAGGTGAGCTTTACATAAAAATATTTTCATAGATAGAATTAAATCTCTGATTAAGTACTTCTTTTCACGCCTCGCGCGTCGTCGCCTGCGTATTATTTTTAGCGTAGCGTTTACACGAGCTAGCGACCACAATACCTACGCGTCGCGCATATCGGTGCGGCGCGACAATACGATACGCCATAATGATACAGATGTAAGGGGGTTGGGGTCCACCTTTACAATAAATTTTACTAATAATCCTACTAATATAGGTTACTTTTTATCCTGGTCAAAGACACCCTGGGTCCACGCGAAGTCGTGGGCGGGCGCCAGTACAATAATAATAATGAATCTTTGCCTAATAATTTATGCCTTTCTTTTGTAAGATGACTTATTAAAATAAATATCTTTCATAATGTGGTAGTCTGATAGTAGGTACATTATAACATTTTGGCGTTTGTGATTTGACCCTAGTAACTTATTTGTTGCAGGGACCCAATTACAGAGTTTATCGAACATCTATACGTGAACTTTGACTTCGAAGCGGCGCGCAGAAAGCTCAACCAGTGCCAAGCTGTGCTGTCTACTGATTTCTTCTTGATTGCCTGTTTGGAAGAGTTCGTTGAAAACGCTCGCCTTATGATCTTCGAGACTTTCTGCCGTATTCACCAAGTGATCAGCATTGGGTAAGCCTGATGGGTTTTCCTTTTTTTGATTTCCATTTTTACAACAATGTGTGGTCTTACATGCAATATACATACGAGGAGCTCGGTGGCGCAGTGGTTTAGCGCCTGGCCCAGCGATTGCAGAGGTTAAGCAACTTTCGCAAGGGTCGGTCATGGGATGGGTGACCAAAAATTTATTATCTCGAGCTCCTCCGTGCTTCGGATGGCACGTTAAGCCGTTGGTCTCAGCTGCATTTGCAGTCATTAACACCCACCAATCCGCATTGAGCCCGCGTGGTGGGTTATGGCCCGTCCTCCTTATCCACCCATAAGGAAGGCCTGCCCCAGCAGTGGGGACATTAAAAATGGCTGATGGAAATGCAATATTGTTTGTATATTTTACAGTATGTTAGCGGAAAACTTAAACATGCAGCCCGATGAAGCTGAATGTTGGATCGTAAACTTGATCCGTAACGCGCGACTTGATGCGAAGATCGATTCCAAGCTGGGCCACGTGGTGATGGGGGCGCAGCCGTTGTCGCCCTACCAACAACTCGTGGAAAGGATAGACTCCCTGGCCGTGCGGTCGGAAGCTCTTACGTCTCTGGTTGAGCGCAAACAGAAAGCCCGAAATCAAGACGTAAGTTTTAAGTTTATTTTTTTCTTATTTCCCACATGACGTTTAGAGTTTACTTCAAATCTTCTATTTCCTTGGTATATTATAGGTAGGGTTTATTTTATTAGATTAAGTCGGCCGTAATCACGGGCTGATTGTACCAGCAGTCGGTCCAAACGTCAAGAAAAGTATATAGGTGTTTAAAAACACCTGTTTTAGTTTAAACGCGTTTAATACACCTGTGTTTTTAATCTAATAAAATGCAACGTGAAAGTTTAAAAGTGTATAGGGTGAAGGTATGATTCCGATCTCGGCAGCAAGCAGCAGTGCATTCTAAATTGAACCGTAATGTTATGAGAGGCAGCTCGATTTGAAGTGAGTGCGGTCGCGATACTTTTCCGCTCACTTCAAATTGAGCCTTTTAATCAAAATTATACGGCTCAATTTGGAGCGCACTGCTGCTTGCCGCAGGATCTGCTTGCTGATCGGAATGACGGAATCATACCTTAAGCACAGAATATATCGGGTCATTTTGAACTTACCATCCAAATTACAAGGATGTGTCCAGTCCATGAAACTAAACAACTTTCTCTTAGGCTGGCCCCAGACCTACCGGTTCCGTTTCTTTGCTTTGCTGTGCTACCTTGCTTGAAAGACCGCCGGCCAACCAGGGTAATTTTCAATCTATCGCATTTTGGGACTAGACCAAATTGGCAAGATAGCCATTAGCTTGGTTTTATCAAATATCATCGCCTGGATTGCGAAGTAGGAAGCTTTTAGGAGATATGCCACCCTGAACATGGACTCCGATCGTTAAAAATAACTCGATCGCTTATTTATACAAGATGTTTGGTAAAGCCTTATAAAACTGAATATGGTAGATAGGGACCATAATAAAACTGAACAACTTTTACTATGGGACCAAATCTGAAATCGCGAAAAAAAATGAACTGTTTCATACATTTTGATAATTTCGTTATTAATTTTTGTATAAAACAGCAGTTTTTTTTAAAACGAAAACTAAAACTTCTCATCGCACCCCAGACGACGATATTTGATAACACCAAACTAATGGCTATCTTGCCAATGTGGTCAGGTCAAAATATGCGATAGATTGAAAATGAGCCTCTTGGCCGGCGGTCCATGGTAGAACAGCAAAGCAAAGAAATGAAACCGGTAGGTCTGGGGCCAGCCTTAGAAACATGTGTCGAATTTCGTCACAAAATGTTGGTCATTCCATACTAAATTGTTCACGTGATCTCTTTCATTTGTATGGATAGTCAATATTTTTTTTACATATTAGGCCATGTGTTCCTAAGAGAAAGTTGATCAGTTTCATGGACTGAACACATCCTCAAAATGTGGATGGTAAATACAAAATGACCCTGTATAATAGTACTAAAGGCTCATTTTCGTGAGTTTTGATATGTTGGATTTGTGGATTACGAGAGCGTTTACGTCGTTAACGTAAATTTTAGGTTTCACGTTTCGTTGTGGTACTATATGGAAAGTTACGACTATATTTTAACAATTTTGATAAATAGCTTTGGCTTAGCCTTAGATCTAAGCCAAACGCAGCGCCGTCGCTAGCAGTACGCAGCACCGGGCGCTGTGTTTGACATGAAACTATGCACGTCCTACAACACAATTCGGCGCTATAGCGCGACGTCAGGTTAGCGCTCTAGTCTAGCGCGTGCTAAGTACGCGTTCTGTTTGGAGAAGCCTTTAATAATTTATTTTTCGAATCTATGCAAGCTTGCCTACTTACTACCGATCCGCATCGAAATATGGCAGACAGAGCTAGACTGGATTTTAGAGCATAGACCGAAATCCGCCCGTATTTCATACAAGACCGGCGGGCTGATTATCTAATTAAAAACCACCTAGCGACTGGTTGTAGTTCACAGATGATCGTGATCCATTGCTACTTCTTTTTGGGTAAAAAAAAACATACCAAAGAAAAGTGGCAATGTATGTCAAATGCAACCGGTCGCTAAATAGTTTATTTTTAGATAATCAGCGTGCCGATTTTTGATCGCGCTTGGACAACATTATTGCACAATCATCGATTGTAATGATTTTTAATTGTCCAAACATCTCGCGCTTCGTACGCCGCGAGACTTACACAAGCAAGTAGTTAGTAAGGCATATTTCAAGAAACTACCCACTTGTGTAATTTTACAGAAACTAAGCGCGGAGAAGAGTTAAAATATTTGGTTTTCAAAAGAAATCTTTTCTGTTTGACAAGCTCAGCATAGGTAGTCTTAGTTATAGGGACGGCATTTAATCATTATTGCACGCGGGCGCTCAGACTGCTAGCGGCGGCGGACCGTTAGCTAGATATAATACTTACCATAGACTTATTATATAACTAGCGTATACACCGTAATTTTAATTAACTTAAGGGTGTGTTGTACCAATGAAACTAAACATTTTTGCCCAAGAAACATGGGTCAAAAAACTAGAAAAAATGTTGGTCCTCCCATACTAACTAGACAGCTAAAACATTGTATTTGTATGGGAAAATCCTAAATTTTTGTCGTTTTTCGACCCTTGATTCTTTGGCAAAAATTATTATTTTCATTAGTAGAGCACTCCCTTAAGTTAATTAAAATGACTACAAAATGACGGTGTATAATACAGAAACACCAATGGCGTCTCTTGTTTCAGATCCGTTGGGGAGCTCAAGAATTCTGAATTAAGTGAAAGTTTTTATTTTTTGTCATAAACTGTCGTCACATTCTGTATATGATGCAATTTATACTCATCATATGTATTAATAAATATCTTATTGCGGATTTCTATAGATGTATGTAGTTTTATTTATCCTAAAAAATAATTGAATAAAGCTGGGTACACACTTAGGTTCGTGAACCTCGGCGTTCCGCGAACCTACCTATACCTAAAAAATGTTTTGACGCCATAGCGTGCCAAACATTTTTTGTTATACTTATGTTCCAGGTTCGCGAACTTATGTGGGTACCCAGCTTAAATATGTATATCCAATAAACCAAACCAATATTGGTTTTATTAACCAAATTATGTTACAATAGCAAGATATGCATTAAGCCATTTTATATGTTATGGCAAGTAATAATCTTTAAGGGCGTCATCTATGGACTGATCTAATTTGGCAAGGGGTGGGCCAGATCCCTGATTTTAGGTATTTTCATAAATACTTGGTTGTTATGCTAGGGCACCACTGTATATCTCAGAATATATGTAAAAAATGGGACTTACATTACATACAATAAATGTAATTATACTATTATATTTATATTTATAAATTATAATTGATACTATACATACTAGTGATGGATGGTATATTATGGACTTAAGTAATAAAACCATTGCAAACTTTTATTTAAATTTAATTTTGATGAAATACATGTAGATTGCTACAACTATTCTACAGGCTTAATAGTAATAAATCTAGATAGAATGAATGCAACCATAATTGTGGACAGTACAAAAAATATCACAAATATGTAAAAGGTGTCTTCAGAGAACACATCTGTGAATGCGGGTATCTGGTTGTATATTTCCTCAACAACATGAAGGTTGCCTTTGGTAGTACGTGTCATTTTGACTGTTTACTTCTTCTTGCTCTTCTTTTTCTCCAATTTTGTTTGTACGCTGGATACTGGTTGTTCTACAGGTGCTAATGATGATACATGCTTATTTAGTAATTGTAGTATTTCCAGACATGTGAGATTTCCACTTTTTAATGTTACTTTATTAAGTTTTGCTGTTTCTGCAAGAAAAAGTGATAATTATAGTAATTCGCAGATGAAAATAAAACCTTTGGTAGATACCGTACGAGGCATATAAATCTTGAAATTTTTTCGACAGAGTGGGGATAAGTTTGTGCATGTGCTCTTGTGAGCGACCAATAGCGCGCGCCCCTCTCCCGCCGCCCGCGCCCCTCACCGCAACGCATGTCCAAAACACGTGTTCCGTGCAATCCCCACCCAATTTCAAGATATTTGCATCATACTACAGTAAATATATTTTACTATGTAGCTTGTCACTATGGGTCTCATAAGGAGGCTCAAGGTCACCCAGCGTGCAATGGAGAGAGCCATGTTCGGCGTTTCCCTACGTGAATCAGAAACAAGGAGATCCGCAGGAGAACTAAAGTAACCGACATCGCTCGAAGGATTGCTAAGCTGACCGCACCGGACGACGCTCCGTGGGTAAGCCCCCGACAAGGTGGACCGACGATCTGGTGAAGGTCGCGGGAAGCCAGTGGATGCAGGCAGCGTGGGACCGATCGTCGTGGAGATCCTTAGGGGAGGCCTATACCCAGCAGTGGGTGTCTTGCGGCTGATATGATGATGATGATGATGTAGCTTACCAGCAATTGCAGGGAGTATAGAGATTTCCACAACAGGTTCACTACGATCACAAACTACCTCGGTTTTGAGTGAGCAATTTGGGTTTGTTAAAGTTATTTTTGGAGAACTGATGTAATGTAAAAAATTCCTGAAAAAAAATATAGATTACACTATAAATTTTGTAAGATATTATTATATTATTTTCTGCATCTGCATGTACAAATTTCAAGTTGTAAATTTTCCACTCTATTGTAAGCATAAAGTTGCTACTAAGATAAATGTTTTATTTTATTTATTTGGGATAACAAACAGTTGACACAATTAATACTATTTATAAACTATTACATTTCCAATATTAACAATCGTGCAACCCACACCGCTATCCACGGATTAATTAATGTTAGATTGTATCGTCACAATATAGAAAGAGTACAGTGGTTTAGCTTAGCCTCGCGCGCTCGAACAACGCCCACATAGACATCTCTCACCGACACTGTAAAACCGGAATCTTAAAACAATCCCAAACCACTTCGAGTATGTGACGCAGCGGTGAGAGCTGTCTTTGTGTGTATGCGATGCTAGAGCGCCCGCAGTACTAAGCTCAACTTCTGTTATTCTCTCTATTTTGTGGTATCGTAGAGGATCTAAAGCTCACAACTCACATAACATTATAATAAATAGGCATTTAGTCATTGGATTGCGTGTAAATAGTAGGTAGGTTGTGTGTTAGAATTGAACCAAGATTTGATTCACTAATGTTGAGCGAATAATTTTTTTGTGCTATTTATAGGCTACGTACTGGATTGTGTTGATTTTAATAAATAACGTGATAGCAAGTAAGCAAACCTTGTGTGGGTAACGTTATCGCCAAAAGGATCAAATTTTACTGTAATTCTCCTTGCCGCTTTTAAATTTATCCCTTTGAGTTGTTTTCCAATAGCTGAAACTACACCTCCTGATCTTCTAAATGTACCGCTGTAAGGGATGGACATAATTTTCTCTTGGAAAATTCGGGATCGGAAAATCAATTGAGATAATAATCCATTCAAATTAAATAGTTACATAATTTAGGAAAAATCTACAGACGACGTGAACATTTTAACGTAGCTGTCTTATACCCACAGACAGATTAAAAACACCATTCCATTACTTATTTCACACACTGACGTTGACAGAAACAAACTGGGTTCTTTTCAATTTAGGTTTGGCAATTCAATCGTCTTCAGGGAATACTTTTGCCATTGCCAGGTTCAGTCAAGAACTTTTTATAAAAGGGCCTAATAGTATGAGATGGTTTTTAGGGTTCCGTACCCAAAGGGTAAAAACGGGACCCTATTACTAAGACTCCGCTGTCCGTCTGTCTGTCACCAGGCTGTATCTCATGAACCGTGATAGCTAGACAGGTGAAATTTTCACAGATGATGTATTTCTGTTGCCGCTATAACAACAAATACTAAAAACAGAATAAAATTAATATTTAAGGGGGGCTCCCATACAACAAACGTGATTTTTTTTGCCGTTTTTTGCTCACTATTAATAATAACTGCAGGTATACAGTTGAAATTTTCACAGATGATGTATTTCTATTGCTGCTATAACAATAAATACTAAAAACAGAAAAAAATAAATGTTTAAGGGGGGCTCCCATACAACAAACGTGATTATTTTGCTGTTTTTGGTACGGAACCCTTCGTGCGCGAGTACGACTCGCACTTGGCCGGTTTTTTTGCTCTCACTTCACTTTGCGAATAGTTAACTATCGTTTCCTCTCTTTCACTCGTTCACTCACTTGCATGATTTTCTCTCTTTCACTCGATACTATTCGCAAAGTGAGGTGAGAAACACAACTCGTACTAGGCCCTCTGAATGTAGATCGTTTGCACGACCAGCGCATATTTTGACGATTATCGCGCGATTTTTCTAACGCTTCGAATAGAATATATTAGGTGACGTTCCACGGTTTACCTTTTTAGGTACCTTTTCCTGTGGAACGTTACATGACTTCTCAGCCGTGTGTTCGCACGAACGATTTTTTATCCCGAACGCCGACAAAATGCAACAAAGTAGTGACCGACTGAAGTTTCGGTTTCGCAAAAAACTAGTTTCTGCCGAAACTCTGTTTTCGTGAATTGTCGCGCGTCAATCGGCTAACTTCAAATATCGCCACCAGCGTTGAAACTTTTCGAAGCTTAATAAAAAATCATATTGACACCCATTTTTATCAACGCCATCAATTGAGTCAACAGTTTTTTGTCATTGTGATGTGAATTAATTAAACATACCTACTTTCATACCAACATCGTGTTTCCTTTTCTAGTGTGATGCAAATCCTCTTGCCAGTAGGTACATGTTTGTTATATAAAATCACATCAATATAATTATGTGCTCCTTAATAATTTTGCGCCACCACCCTGCGCTATTTATGACAAAATCTACGGCCTGCCTGGGGCTTACCATCAGCAAATAAGAAACCGTTCAGTTCAAAAGCAGGCATTATACAGGACTGCTTAAGGCCTGCTTTCTAAATAACCTTTGAGGTCATAGTATGAAAAAGTAAGGCAGTTCAATATAAAGGTCCGAACAAATTATCGGACGCGGCTTACTGCCGCGGCTGATCTGAGGTGTGCAAACTATCGGATGTAGTAGGTCGCGGACGTAACCATAGACTAATATGACGTCATCGGACGTCCGATAGCTATCTGGCACGCAGGATACTATGAGAGTGTGCACACTTATCAGCCGCGGCAGTAAGCCGCGTCCATAAGCCGCGTCCGATAATTTGTTCGGGCCTTAAGTCCTGCTATAACAGCTCATAGTAAGACCCCTTAATATAGATAGTACAGCGTGTAACCATAGAGAAACTGGGCCATGACCACCCAATATTCAATTGATTTATCAATCAAAAATTCAAAATGTACCAATTGATTTTATAACATCACTATAAATGTCATATATCACAGACTACAATGACCAAAAAAATGTTTTCTGTTGTCTGATTCTCTGTGGGCGGTGTTTCTAATCTGTGACGAAGACCACATAATTCACGAATGTACCTAAATTCACATTTTTAGCAAATAAAACACGAGGAGTCTGTTTTTCTTATTTTTAAGTTTTTTATCAAATCAATCATTAACAGAGAAAATGTACCCCGTTGGCCAACGTAAGTAATAAATCCCCCTAAGGTCTCCACTAGTTATTATATGCACACCAGCATCATCATTTCTTTGTGCCCTAAATAATGTGTTTGCAACGAATTTCTTCTATTTCTTAGATTAAAACAATAAAACCCTGTATTAATATACATCACTATAGCGTAAATTTGAACTTAATACTTAAAATTAACAAATTAAATAGTTTGACTGTGATTAAAAGCACCAAATTTATACTTAGTAAAATGATGATTAAATTATGCCTATCGCCCTCAATCTTTAAGTTTTAGACACCAGTTTTCTATTCAATGGTTATTAGTAAAAGCTATTACTTAATTGAGCAAATCAAAAATTATGATAAATTGCCTAACCTTAACCCCTCAACTGTAACTTTGATTGGTAATTGGTATCATTTATTTTCATCTCATCACATTCTAAATGAATTTTATTGTGTATAGTGTTTATTTTCTTAATTATTGTTAGGTTGCAAATTTGACCAACTGTAATGAATCCAATGTTACATGAATGTGACATGAGAAGCATCAACACACTTTGAGATTTGTTTTTGCTTTAAAACTCAAGAATTGAAAATGGAAAATATTCTTATGTTATGTAAGTTAGCATTACTTTGAATTATATGAAAGAAACTATTGCAAAAGTAACATTTAAAATTGTCTAAGAGGCCGTAGATTGGTTTCGTTTGTAAATTATAAAAAAAATATGATAACTTACTGATTTGTGAAGCTTTTTTGTTACAAAATGTAATATATTTTTAATAGTAACTACTGTGGTTTTTTACTTAACTTATGCTAAGTACATGACATTTGATAATGATTTTAATACTAAGTTAAATGATTGGACAGCTCCAGCGGGGGAGACAAGTGCCGGTGCAGTAGGAGTGACTGCAACCGTGAGCACTGCTGCAGGCACGACGGGTTCAGCTACAGGGGCGGCCAATACTGCGCCCACCACCGGGTCCCCAGCCACGGGTGCTGCAGCAGCGGCGGGACCCATGTCCCTCGTGTCACCGGCTGCAGCACCCCCACCCGACTTACCTGTGCTGACATGTCCTAGACGCCCAAATCTAGGCCATGAAGGACGGCCTATTATGCTCCGTGCCAATCACTTTCAGATATCTATGCCTAGAGGATTTGTTCACCATTATGATGTCAATATACAACCTGACAAATGTCCAAGGAAGGTAAGTACTGATAAGTAATATTATTTATTTCTAACAAATACCCCTTTGAGAGATGTGACAATATGTGTGTACTGATGCTTTGTACCTCTTTTTCTTATAAAAATATAAAAAAGTCTGGAACGGGTGGTAGGAAAATATAGACGATTCAAAAGTACTTAACAATTAAGTTTATTTGAATAAAGCTTATTTGAATTTGAATTTGAATATATTTTGAAGAACATCTATATTGGTATTTCTGTTTCAGGTGAATAGAGAAATAGTTGAGACTATGGTTCATTGTTATAACAAAATTTTTGGAGCATTAAAGCCAGTGTTTGATGGAAGAAATAACCTTTACACCAGGGACCCCTTGCCCATTGGTAATGATAGAGTGGAATTGGAGGTTATATTGCCAGGGGAAGGAAAAGACCGAGTTTTCCGTGTCACTATCAAATGGGTAGCACAGGTCAGATTTTTTTCCAATTAAAAATGTCATAATTTGTGAGTTCTTTTTCCTATTTCAAATATCAGAACATCTATGTTATTAGATTTTTTAAACACGTCTTTAACTAGACACTATTTAAATGTGGTGCTGTCTCTTTCAAACAATATTGTCAATAAAGTGACAGCATCATGTTGTCATCACTTAAATGTGAATGTAATGGTAAAAGTTTTTTTTATAGTTAATGGGTTTGCTCTTGACCCCAGTCTAGCCCAAAAGCAAAGACAGGGTCTACAATGGAGCGAGTTTGCCCAGAAGGTGCTTATTCGCCATTGTAATCAGTATTAATTTCAGGTATCATTGTTTGCTCTTGAAGAGGCTCTGGAAGGACGTACTAGGCAGATCCCGTATGACGCTATATTAGCTCTTGATGTGGTCATGAGGCACTTGCCTTCAATGATGTACACTCCTGTTGGACGATCATTCTTTTCTTCCCCTGAAGGATACTATCATCCATTAGGTGGTGGTCGAGAAGTCTGGTTTGGTTTTCACCAGTCTGTGAGACCTAGCCAATGGAAAATGATGCTGAATATTGATGGTATAGATATTTTCTCATGACATCAAGCTATTGTGGATTGAATTGATTTTTTAACAATACTTTCATTGCAGTTTCGGCAACTGCCTTTTATAAGGCTCAGCCAGTTATTGAATTTATGTGTGAAGTTCTGGACATTCGAGACATCAATGATCAGCGAAAACCTCTGACTGACTCTCAGAGAGTCAAGTTTACTAAAGAAATTAAAGGGCTTAAGATAGAGATCACACACTGTGGTACAATGAAAAGGAAATATAGAGTATGTAATGTGACACGCAGACCTGCGCAGATGCAATCGTAAGTGTTAATGGATATGTAATAAGCACAAACAAACACACATAGTTAATTAAAATGTAAATAAAATATATACATTTCCAGGTTTCCTCTGCAATTAGAAAATGGACAAACCGTAGAATGTACTGTAGCCAAATACTTCCTTGATAAATATAAGATGAAGCTAAGATATCCCCATTTGCCTTGCCTCCAAGTCGGGCAGGAGCATAAGCATACATACCTTCCTTTAGAAGTATGTAACATAGTACCAGGCCAAAGATGTATTAAGAAATTGACGGACATGCAAACTTCGACTATGATCAAAGCTACAGCACGTTCAGCACCAGATAGGTAAAGTTAAAACATGCTATCTATTCTATATTTATTATGATGAGGAAAAATTAAGGTTTTCAAGGCAGTGTCTGTCTGTACTAAAGTTATTCGAAATAATCCAATGACACATGCAGTAATAAAACAGGATAAAAACCATAGACTTATTATATTACTATTAAAATTTGAGCTATCATGAAGTTTTATTATAAATGTATCAATAAAAATTTTAGCAATTCAAATTTCGAAATTTGATTCAGCCAGGATTCATATTCGGGGGGATTGAAACTTAGTATCTAATGCTTGGGAAACATAAATACATATCGTGTAGTGTATTTGAATTTATTTATATTTTTGTTATAATATAAGGATATTGCGACAAAACATGGACAACAATTGTAAAAAAATGCGTTTCGCAGAGAGCGCGAGATCAACAACCTGGTGCGGCGCGCGAACTTCAACACGGACTTGTACGTGAAGGAGTTCGGGCTGACGATATCCAACAACATGATGGAGGTGCGCGGGCGCGTGCTGCCGCCGCCCAAGCTGCAGTACGGCGGCCGCGTCTCCTCGCTCGGCGGACAGGTTGTCACATCCTCTAGTCTAACTTCAACACGGACCTGTACGTGAAGGAGTTCGGGCTGACGATATCCAACAACATGATGGAGGTGCGCGGGCGCGTGCTGCCGCCGCCCAAGCTGCAGTACGGCGGCCGCGTCTCCTCGCTCGGCGGACAGGTTGTCACATCCTCTAGTCTAACTTCAACACGGACCTGTACGTGAAGGAGTTCGGGCTGACGATATCCAACAACATGATGGAGGTGCGCGGGCGCGTGCTGCCGCCGCCCAAGCTGCAGTACGGCGGCCGCGTCTCCTCGCTCGGCGGACAGGTTGTCACATCCTCTAGTCTAACTTCAACACGGACCTGTACGTGAAGGAGTTCGGGCTGACGATATCCAACAACATGATGGAGGTGCGCGGGCGCGTGCTGCCGCCGCCCAAGCTGCAGTACGGCGGCCGCGTCTCCTCGCTCGGCGGACAGGTTGTCACATCCTCTAGTCTAACTTCAACACGGACCTGTACGTGGAGGAGTTCGGGCTGACGATATCCAACAACATGATGGAGGTGCGCGGGCGCGTGCTGCCGCCGCCCAAGCTGCAGTACGGCGGCCGCGTCTCCTCGCTCGGCGGACAGGTTGTCACATCCTCTAGTCTAACTTCAACACGGACCTGTACGTGAAGGAGTTCGGGCTGACGATATCCAACAACATGATGGAGGTGCGCGGGCGCGTGCTGCCGCCGCCCAAGCTGCAGTACGGCGGCCGCGTCTCCTCGCTCGGCGGACAGGTTGTCACATCCTCTAGTCTAACTTCAACACGGACCTGTACGTGGAGGAGTTCGGGCTGACGATATCCAACAACATGATGGAGGTGCGCGGGCGCGTGCTGCCGCCGCCCAAGCTGCAGTACGGCGGCCGCGTCTCCTCGCTCGGCGGACAGGTTGTCACATCCTCTAGTCTAACTTCAACACGGACCTGTACGTGAAGGAGTTCGGGCTGACGATATCCAACAACATGATGGAGGTGCGCGGGCGCGTGCTGCCGCCGCCCAAGCTGCAGTACGGCGGCCGCGTCTCCTCGCTCGGCGGACAGGTTGTCACATCCTCTAGTCTAACTTCAACACGGACCTGTACGTGAAGGAGTTCGGGCTGACGATATCCAACAACATGATGGAGGTGCGCGGGCGCGTGCTGCCGCCGCCCAAGCTGCAGTACGGCGGCCGCGTCTCCTCGCTCGGCGGACAGGTTGTCACATCCTCTAGTCTAACTTCAACACGGACCTGTACGTGGAGGAGTTCGGGCTGACGATATCCAACAACATGATGGAGGTGCGCGGGCGCGTGCTGCCGCCGCCCAAGCTGCAGTACGGCGGCCGCGTCTCCTCGCTCGGCGGACAGGTTGTCACATCCTCTAGTCTAACTTCAACACGGACCTGTACGTGGAGGAGTTCGGGCTGACGATATCCAACAACATGATGGAGGTGCGCGGGCGCGTGCTGCCGCCGCCCAAGCTGCAGTACGGCGGCCGCGTCTCCTCGCTCGGCGGACAGGTTGTCACATCCTCTAGTCTAACTTCAACACGGACCTGTACGTGGAGGAGTTCGGGCTGACGATATCCAACAACATGATGGAGGTGCGCGGGCGCGTGCTGCCGCCGCCCAAGCTGCAGTACGGCGGCCGCGTCTCCTCGCTTGGCGGACAGGTTGTCACATCCTCTAGTCTAACTTCAACACGGACCTGTACGTGAAGGAGTTCGGGCTGACGATATCCAACAACATGATGGAGGTGCGCGGGCGCGTGCTGCCGCCGCCCAAGCTGCAGTACGGCGGCCGCGTCTCCTCGCTCGGCGGACAGGTTGTCACATCCTCTAGTCTAACTTCAACACGGACCTGTACGTGAAGGAGTTCGGGCTGACGATATCCAACAACATGATGGAGGTGCGCGGGCGCGTGCTGCCGCCGCCCAAGCTGCAGTACGGCGGCCGCGTCTCCTCGCTCGGCGGACAGGTTGTCACATCCTCTAGTCTAACTTCAACACGGACCTGTACGTGGAGGAGTTCGGGCTGACGATATCCAACAACATGATGGAGGTGCGCGGGCGCGTGCTGCCGCCGCCCAAGCTGCAGTACGGCGGCCGCGTCTCCTCGCTCGGCGGACAGGTTGTCACATCCTCTAGTCTAACTTCAACACGGACCTGTACGTGGAGGAGTTCGGGCTGACGATATCCAACAACATGATGGAGGTGCGCGGGCGCGTGCTGCCGCCGCCCAAGCTGCAGTACGGCGGCCGCGTCTCCTCGCTTGGCGGACAGGTTGTCACATCCTCTAGTCTAACTTCAACACGGACCTGTACGTGGAGGAGTTCGGGCTGACGATATCCAACAACATGATGGAGGTGCGCGGGCGCGTGCTGCCGCCGCCCAAGCTGCAGTACGGCGGCCGCGTCTCCTCGCTCGGCGGACAGGTTGTCACATCCTCTAGTCTAACTTCAACACGGACCTGTACGTGAAGGAGTTCGGGCTGACGATATCCAACAACATGATGGAGGTGCGCGGGCGCGTGCTGCCGCCGCCCAAGCTGCAGTACGGCGGCCGCGTCTCCTCGCTTGGCGGACAGGTTGTCACATCCTCTAGTCTAACTTCAACACGGACCTGTACGTGAAGGAGTTCGGGCTGACGATATCCAACAACATGATGGAGGTGCGCGGGCGCGTGCTGCCGCCGCCCAAGCTGCAGTACGGCGGCCGCGTCTCCTCGCTCGGCGGACAGGTTGTCACATCCTCTAGTCTAACTTCAACACGGACCTGTACGTGAAGGAGTTCGGGCTGACGATATCCAACAACATGATGGAGGTGCGCGGGCGCGTGCTGCCGCCGCCCAAGCTGCAGTACGGCGGCCGCGTCTCCTCGCTCGGCGGACAGGTTGTCACATCCTCTAGTCTAACTTCAACACGGACCTGTACGTGGAGGAGTTCGGGCTGACGATATCCAACAACATGATGGAGGTGCGCGGGCGCGTGCTGCCGCCGCCCAAGCTGCAGTACGGCGGCCGCGTCTCCTCGCTCGGCGGACAGGTTGTCACATCCTCTAGTCTAACTTCAACACGGACCTGTACGTGGAGGAGTTCGGGCTGACGATATCCAACAACATGATGGAGGTGCGCGGGCGCGTGCTGCCGCCGCCCAAGCTGCAGTACGGCGGCCGCGTCTCCTCGCTTGGCGGACAGGTTGTCACATCCTCTAGTCTAACTTCAACACGGACCTGTACGTGGAGGAGTTCGGGCTGACGATATCCAACAACATGATGGAGGTGCGCGGGCGCGTGCTGCCGCCGCCCAAGCTGCAGTACGGCGGCCGCGTCTCCTCGCTCGGCGGACAGGTTGTCACATCCTCTAGTCTAACTTCAACACGGACCTGTACGTGAAGGAGTTCGGGCTGACGATATCCAACAACATGATGGAGGTGCGCGGGCGCGTGCTGCCGCCGCCCAAGCTGCAGTACGGCGGCCGCGTCTCCTCGCTCGGCGGACAGGTTGTCACATCCTCTAGTCTAACTTCAACACGGACCTGTACGTGGAGGAGTTCGGGCTGACGATATCCAACAACATGATGGAGGTGCGCGGGCGCGTGCTGCCGCCGCCCAAGCTGCAGTACGGCGGCCGCGTCTCCTCGCTCGGCGGACAGGTTGTCACATCCTCTAGTCTAACTTCAACACGGACCTGTACGTGAAGGAGTTCGGGCTGACGATATCCAACAACATGATGGAGGTGCGCGGGCGCGTGCTGCCGCCGCCCAAGCTGCAGTACGGCGGCCGCGTCTCCTCGCTCGGCGGACAGGTTGTCACATCCTCTAGTCTAACTTCAACACGGACCTGTACGTGAAGGAGTTCGGGCTGACGATATCCAACAACATGATGGAGGTGCGCGGGCGCGTGCTGCCGCCGCCCAAGCTGCAGTACGGCGGCCGCGTCTCCTCGCTCGGCGGACAGGTTGTCACATACTCTAGTCTATTTTTTTAATTTGAGATTTATATGTTCACACTTATATTTTTATAATATATTAAATAAATAATATACTAGAAAAACATCGACTCGCACCAGATCATATTCTCAAGCAGCGCCCGCGGCATGGGTTCGTATATCATATCGACCTCGATATGACTAAAATTTGTATTAAACGGCGTCGAAACATATTTGACAGGACGATAAAGTTCGTCCTTCGATAAAGAATTTGATCACGTCGACAGAAATCATTCATTCAGTGTGTTTTAAATTCGTTCTTTTGGCGTTGATAAGTTTTAGAAAAGGATCGCACTACACGCGCGCATACTGTACTGCGCGCGTGTCGCGCTCTTTTGTCGACCACCTTTGAGTAGTAGACTATTTATCGACTTCAACCTGTCAAAATGCGCTAATTAAACTGTGCAAGATGGCGGCTCATTGTGATCATTTGGTGATCATGCACGCAGTGCGCGATAATTAGTCGCACTTAACATTTCATCGTGACATAGATAATATAATTTATCGAATGATCCATTCACTGTGTCATAATTTTGTCAGGTTTCATAATATGATAAAAACTCGATAAACAGTTTATCGATTGTGCCATGCAACGGGCGCAGGAATCGAACCCGCGCGCTTTGGAAGTCTAGTCTAACGCTCTCCCAGCTGAGCTACCGAGTGGAATTGTCGTAATTTTAGTTTTACTATAATATCCTACCTACTCTTACGCTGCAAGCCAGCGTTATTTTATCACTGTGCGGAATTACCTCTACATTCACTAGTGACTTGGACTGGACTTCCAAAGGTCGCGGGCTTGATTCCCGCCCGAGAATATAATATGGTGCAAGTCGATTTTTTTAGTATATTATATAGTATCTGATATAGTACGAGTACCCAAGTCTATTTTAAAATTGTTTTTCTACTAAAGATGTGCGATGTACCTGAGCGTTTTGTAACTATAGCTCAACAGTTGGCTGGACAGTCTTAAAATGTATATTTGATCACCATTATACTAATTCGCCATATTGTACTCTCGAGATGTGCGGGGTAGCCGAAAGTGTGAAGAAAAAATAAATCAATAGAAATTTTTAATTTTCCTTACTTCATGTTGCTTAGCTAAGCTACATAGCTTAGGTGAAAAAGGGATGAGTGAAGAGAGATGTCTTTATGTTCTTTCTGAGCAGAGGAAAGAGATAGACGAAAAAATGTGGAGCTGAATATGGAGCTCAACTTCTCCGATTATCTTGGTGAAATAAATTTAAAACGTCAATGACGTCTTCGTATAAGTATGATTAGTATGATGATGAGGTGTGCTTAATTAAATAAGCTGGGATGAAAAAGATTGGTAGGAAGGTTCCATAAAATATTTGTGGAGGGAAATCCTGTTTAAACCTATACGATTCAATCAAATATACTGAATAAGCTTTATAACAAAATACTGTTACTAAAACTCAACCACTATGTTAGTGATATTTTTTATTGTTTCAGCTTATCAATTTTTATAATTAATTGGTTACAAATAAAAATTCGATAGCATGTATTAGCCATCCAGGAAAATATATGCTTATTAATATGGTACACCACAGCTCTTTCCTTGTTGGGTATCCTATCCAACATGTGTGTTATGTATGATTATGAATATGATATTGTTTAATATTGATAGTTATGTAATGGGTTCCTTTTCGCCACAGCAAGCGCTGCCAAACCAGGGGGTGTGGGATATGCGTGGCAAGCAATTCTTCATGGGAGTGGAGATAAGAGTTTGGGCCATCGCCTGCTTCGCGCCCCAGAGGACCGTCAGGGAAGATGCTCTTAAGTGAGTTGGTCTAGCTTACTCTATGGTACAAAAAAGTTTTGACGCAGATCGTCATTTTCGCAAATGGTCATCGTGAAAAATTTGGTCACTTTCGCAGAATGTCATTCAATTTTTTTCTTTTTTTTCCCAAAATTGTGAGTTTGAGAAAGAAATGTGAATGACATTCTGCGAAAGTGACGTTTTGCGAAAGTGACCTTGACATTCTGCGAAAGTGACCAAATTTTTCGCGATGACCATTTGCGAAAATGACGATCTGCGTCAAAACCAAAAAAATAAGGTCTGGCATTCCTGCGGGCTGATTATCTATTAGAAACCGCCTAGCGACCGGTCGCAGTTTACAGATGAACGTAATACATTGCTACTTTTATTTGGGTAAAAAAAAAACATACCAAAGAAAAGTAGCAATGTATGTCAAATGCAACCGGTCGCTAAATAGTTTCTTTTTAGATAATCAGGGGGCGGGAGTAACACTAGCTTACGTCACTATCCAATTGCGCGACTATATAGTAACAAGCAAAGAATGAAAGTTTTTTCTTTAAAGCTCATTACAAAATTAATATAATGCATTTAAATTATTATAAAATAATATTTGTTTCTCTTACCAAATGAAACTATTCAAGTTAAGGGTCCATTATAGGAAAACATGGTTTGCGGGGTTCATATGTTTATATAGAAAACGTAAAGTTGTAGCCACAAAAGTTTTTTTGTCACAGATGTTTATACGACAGGCTAAAGATATTCTCTAGTAGGTATGTAAGTATTAAATTGCGTATAAACCTCACAGATGATTGTGAAATTAAAGTAGGAGGAATAATCAGAATATCATCATATTTTTGGTGTAAATGACAGCGGAAACGTATTGAATTCTACATCAAAATACACTTTAACGTACTGTGAAAGTAGCTTTAATACCTTTTTTCTAGAAAGATAATTGTGCTAAAGATAATGATGAAAAAACAACGAAAAACATCGAGTTATTTTCCACACTCTTTACACGTAAAGAAAAAGACAGAAACAATAATATTCAATACCGATAGCGGAGATGACGTAAGGTAAGTTGTTGTGTTACCCACGTGACTTCCTCTGTCTCGAAGGGCTATACTTGGCGCAGTATATTATTGTACCTACCAAGGTGCTACCATGTCACAGAATTAATAATAGTAGTAAGATGTCTTACACCATGTGGCTTTACTAATGAATCGTTAATTTATTGAGGAAACGCCACGCTCGTCCAAAACGATAAACAAATAATGTTTTTGTTATTTGCATTGCAATACACGCCTTGTAATGTTATTTTTGTAAAATATGAAATTAATGTATTCTTTTCAAGATTCAAATTAACATTACTGAGAAAATGGCCGGTTTTTTAACTATACTGCCTTAGCATGACTACCGTAAACGCGATGTGATATAGCGATTTATATACACACTTAACTGTCAGAAGACAATCGATTTAACGCTATATCACTTTTCCAAGAATCTTATATTCATATTCTGCACTTTTCGTTTCGGTGGTTATGCTAGGGGGGCACCGGGCAAGTGTTCAATCAATTGAATCTCAGATTATAACAGGTTCATATAATCATAATTCACAATAGGCTATTTTACTGATTTTGGAAAACCATTTTAATTATTCCTTATTACATAATAAATACGCCACATTGATATTTCAGGAAAAATAATTGTATTTCAATAAAAAATCAATGTTAAAGTTTAAAATTTTAAATTGCGCCAAAAACGCTATGGCGCTGAACACTTTTCGGGGGTCCTTTAGTAAGCCCCCTCTAGCAATAAATCTTACATCATTAGAAAGGTCTTTAAATTTGAAACTTTATTGTATGACAATAAACGTCAACTATTATAGGCCGACCGGTTAAATGAGTCCCCTCCTGCGGGGCACAGGGGCGCGGGGGGCAGGCGACAACGGGGAGCGCGAGGGGTGCGGGCGGCGGGCGATACACGAGAGGCGAAATGTGCACTGGACAGTTCTTAAGATATGTGACGTCACAGTGGTTAACGGTGAACAAGTGGCTATTTTTTTATTAGAAAATTAATTGATGACTACAAAATTTGAATGAAACCAACTATGACTATGTAGATAATATATTAAAATATTAGGTAATAAACTTATGTACAATTTATTATGCAAGATTAATCAAAATTATGAGTCAATCATCTCATTTCATTTCAGCATGATTTGGATCCAGTTTTTTTTTTCTAAAATATTCGTATACGTTAAAATTCATTTGCTTTCACTGATTATTCATTTTATGTCCGAAAATATTTCGACGCATCTTTAATCTCATGTGTAATCTCACAAAGCGTCCGCAACTTTCAACACGTGCGATCGCTAGCCACGTTGCCAGCGAACTGAGTTTAGGCAAATACTATAGACCAGAGTAATACGCACAGCTCTTGACGTTTCCCATACATTGACTTGGCAACCTCCGAAACAGCGCCATCTGTTGGCATGAGGTGAACGATTTTGTTTGTTGGTTCTGTAGTATAGTGGAGAGCTTTCATTATAGAGTTGCCGGGTACTAACTAAATAAATAAAACATCAAATAAATCAATGAATACGTAATTTTCTTCTTTTGTGTTGATAATTTTATTTAAATAGGCTTTAATTAACACTTTAAAATACTTATCTATAAACAATTTAGTACATTCCTTACATACTAACATGTCTTCTGTTTTTACATTTGAACATAACGTGGCCTTTACATTATTTAGAGATATTTTAATGTATTTTTTTATCTATATCATCTTTAAAAACTTTATTAATAATATCTGACATTATTTTGGTATTTTCATTGGGGGGGAAAAAGCCTTCTGTAGTAATATGTATGATTTTGTGGAATAGTAATAAAGAACAAGCTCTTTACACATCTTTCAAAATTGTCTCCCTAATTTATCTTTACTACTTAATTTTTCTCGGGATCTTATAAACTGTTCGCAAACTTTAGTTACCTATCTTACTAGATTGGGTAACAGAATTGCTACTTTTAGATTGCAGTAACTTTTGTTTCAAAAGTGAGCATTTCTTCTTATACTTCGACAAGAGACTACACTTATTACTTAATGTTTTTTTTATAATCCTGGATAATTTGTTTCAATAGGGAATATGCATCAATTTTTTTTAAATTCTTAATCAAAAGTATAATGCGTGAGAAAATGAACTGTAATATTAAAACTTTTCTCTTGCGTTTTTTTCTCGTGATATAGTTACTTGAAGTTAGCGCGCAGCAGCACCCGCCGAAAACGCTCCATACAAAATGGTGACGTCACACATCACGTTTCAGTTGTGTTTCGGCGCATTTAATATGGAGTTAGCCAATAATCTTCAATTATCTCCCTAAATTTTGCGTTTAAGTACATATGTGTCATACAAAATATTGTTTCTTATTCGATATTCTATCTGACTGTAAAGTGCATTATATCCGAAAATGAAAAAAAAAAATGTTATTTTTCCCTGATTTCATCGTGTGATAAAACTAAAATAATACATTTTTTTTATTTTTTTTCCTGTTCCATCATGTTTTTATAAGTGTCCGCAGCGATCAAGCGCAAATTCATCAAAATCGGTGACTTATGCATATTCCCTATTGTGAATTTTCCTCTTGTACGCTGCTAACAGAGGTTGGAAGAGGGGCTTCATTTTCCTTCTCTATTTCTGTGTTTATGTTTAATTTCATTTTCTTTGAACTACAACAAACAACATATATTATTATAAGTTTTACAGTAAAATGTAACTGGATGAGGATGGCAAGTGATCGGAAAGGCACGCATTGGAGGAGGCCTATGTTTAGCAGTGAATGGAATATTGGCTAATGATGATGATGGTCATTTATAACTAAATATATATTACCTTGTTGCACATTCCACAATACTTGTATCACATCGACTCTTTCTTTTAATAGGTTCCTTATCATATCATTATAGAAATTCAAAGTTGGAATTGAATTTGGTAGTTAGTCTGAAACAGAAAATATAAACACATTCTTAGTCCTCTATCAGGTTACAATATAGGTAATCAAATCACATATTCAAGCATAAAAAACTCACCCCTTACTGTATAAATCCTTATTTCTAAAGCATTCTATGTCAAAATGATCGGAACAAATCACATAATTCTTATTAAAGTATTCAGTAACTTTTACTTTTATCAAAGAATCTAAATCGCTTCGTTTACAAGCTATGATCCATTTTTTTAAATCTGAAAATCATAACAAACAGTCGAACAGTCAAAAAAACAAAAATGAATAAGTTTTATAATCAAAATAAACAAGCATTGAAACTTACGTCTCTGAATCTCTAGGCATTCTGAAGAACGACTTGGAATCTTTTTGAAATTTATAATCCTTGCATTTTAACAGCACAAATGGAACCACGGTCCACGAGCAAAAGTACAAGCTTTTTGCGACATTTTATCAGTTTATTTCCGTTATATTAAAATCCCACGATAATAAAATTAAAACACAAAACGTAACGCACGCACCTTTCTCTTTGCCTACAACGGTACTACAACCCCTACAACTTTTGAAATCGTTCACCTCACGCCGCTAGGGGCGCTAGTGTGCTTACTTGCCAGAATTCGCCCGGAGCTGTGCGTATTAACTCGGTAGAGTTTCTATAGTATTTGGTTTAGGGCAGGCAAAAATGCGCCTGCCGCCCGCACCTCTTGCGCTCCCCGTTCTCGTCTTTCCCCGTGCCCCTGTGCCCCGCAGGAGGGGACTCATTTAACCGGTCGGCCTATAGTACTTTGAGAGTTATAACGCACTGAACATTAATGACCTAAAACTCCGAAAATACTAACAATTAATAGAAAGTATGTTTGCAGCAAATATTTGTCATGTGAAAACCTTTCTTATGATATATCATTCATTGCTAGAGGTGGGGTAGATCAACAATGAACCAGTTGAACATGTTTTTTATGATGTTATCTGATAGGATGATCACAATTTGTAGTATATTTTCAATGTTGTCAAATACCCTATTAAAAAAAAAAAAAAATTGTCCAGGAACTTCACCCAGCAGCTCCAAAAGATCTCAAACGACGCGGGCATGCCGATTATAGGCCAGCCTTGCTTCTGCAAGTACGCGACCGGGCCCGACCAGGTGGAGCCCATGTTCAAGTACCTCAAGTCCACCTTCGTGCAGCTGCAGCTCGTCGTGGTGGTGCTGCCCGGGAAGACGCCCGTCTATGGTCAGTTGAAAACATCATTGCTTTAGAGCACGGATTCTAAAATGGTCGGATATAGACCCCTTGGAGTCGAAATCAGTATCCCAGGGGTCGACACTGCTGGAAGTAGATAGCAAAACTGCTAAAAGTGGCCGTTTTTGACACATTTACTATCTACTTCTACGAATGACTACGAGAGACTGTAGTGATACTTTCTAAAAATACTAGACCATGGGCCCTAAAAATTCCATGTAAAGTTTTATTAAATTTATTTTCTATTAACAACATATTATAACCTTTGAAGGCGCCACTTTCGGTGGTATATTTAGTATTTATGCAATGCAAATGTAATAAAATGCAAACTCGGGTAAATTACTATACAATCAAAATAAGAATCTGAAGTTTATGACAAAACCAACTTAAATTCAGACATTATAATTGTTCCGAAGTGAAATTGGTTTGATAGGATGACGTCACACATCATTGTGTACATTCCTACTCCTGTTGAAACTCAACACCATCAACACGATAACATTAAAGAAACCTAGGAGAGTATTACAAGCTCTTAAAACTTGTTCAATGCATCTCTTTCTAGCTCTATAGCAAATAAAAGAGACACATTAATAGCCATTCAGAAAACTGTTAGGTTTCAAGAGCTTGTAATACCCCCTCCCCTGTTTGATATCGATATAATTTCCCATAGCCGAAGTAAAACGCGTCGGCGACACTGTGCTCGGGATGGCGACGCAGTGCGTGCAAGCGAAAAACGTGAACAAGACCTCGCCGCAGACGTTGAGCAATCTCTGCCTCAAGATCAATGTCAAGCTAGGAGGAATCAACTCTATTTTGGTTCCATCATTGCGGCCCAAAGTAAGTGAAATAAAATATTACACTAATTTTAGCATTTCTCTCCCTTTTCATGTTACAAATGAAGCGTCATTTGCGTCATGTACTTTTTTGTATTGATTAGGATAAGATAAATGTTACATTCTAAAACTATAAAAACGTTGCCTTACACTGAATGTAGTGCAACTTTTTTTATAGTTTCAACTTGTAGTATATGTTTTAGCAGGGGTCTGTCACTCCGCGCGCGAGTTTGAACCGCTCGGCGTCCTCTGAGAGGACAATTCATACATCAGAAAAGATAAGACCTACGCGCTTTAAGCAGTGCCTTTGACAGAGTCGATCGTGGTATCCTAAAGAAAGTTATTTTTATACATGCTTGATGATCAGTTTATAAAATGATTTTGATAAGATTTCTACGTTTTCGCTATAATGCTAATGGTGTAGGTGAGCCACAAGGCTCTCACCTTGGCCCTCAATTATATTAAACAATAAAATAGTCGCCTTAATTGACAGTAAGGTCTTTTGATTATTTTGCACTCAAATATTCCAAACTTTTCATTATGTTCAGAAAGTGAACTTTATTATTTAAGAAAGAACTGGGGGTCGTTTGCTGCTGCATGTTATCGTCAAAATCGTGTTTCAATGGTGTTTGAATGGTAATGCTTTTTGACAGAGTTCTTGTTTCTTAAACCCAAAATCGAGACACATTGTGTTTCCGTTTTGGGTTTAAGAAACATAATGTGTTTCAGTTTTGGGTTTAAGAAACAAGAACTGTGTCAAAAACCATTACCATTCAAACACCATTGAAACACGATTGAAACACGATTTTGACGTTAACATTAGCAGACTTGACCCCTGGCATAAGAATAAATAAAACTTACTAGAACGGACTCTTCTTTGTCCGAGTCCCAAATGCCGCCATTTATATAACTACTTCCCCCTTCACGTCGCTACGCCCCGCTGTCGTCCAAGCGTGTTGCCATGGTTGCTAACTGTTAAATATTGCTTACGTTTAAAGATCATATCGCTAAAATATGAGTTTTTCTTTAGTTTGAAATTATTATTTTAGTCTAGTTAGTAGATACAAAAATAAAATATTCACTTTTTCTGGGTAAGTACTTACCTACTCCTGAGTTTGTATAAATAAAGTAAATAAACATTTAGTATGGAAATTAAATTAAATTTTGAACAAAATGTACTTCTAAAACATTTTTAGGTTTTAATCCTCTATTTCGTTATGTTTCATCACGGAGCGAAATCACATAATAGATACGAAATAGTAATGTATAAAGCTGGGTATGACTGATACTCTATTTATTATACTTTAAGGCGGTTGTATGACCAAACACACCACAATATCTTGACGCCATTGTTATTTGTTTCCAAGATCGTACAGATCGTACGGACGCCGGCCGTGACAGCCCGACTGAGTATTCTGTTTAACGGATAGGCTAATATCGTGACTTTGAGCCCGTTCGGAGCGGGAGTGTCCGTTCTAGTAAGTTTTATTTATTCTTATGCCCCTGGTTTTAGGTGTTGTGTTATCGCCTAGTCCTAGTTCATGATCACAAGCTCCCCCTTAGGTGTTCAACGAGCCGGTGATCTTCCTCGGCGTGGACGTGACGCACCCGCCGGCGGGCGACAACAAGAAGCCGTCCATCGCGGCGGTGGTCGGCTCTATGGACGCGCACCCGTCGCGGTACGCCGCCACCGTGCGGGTGCAACAGCACAGGTAACATCGCGAGCTCTCCTTAGTGTCCGACGAGCCGGTGGTCTTCCTGGCGTGGACTTGATACAACAAGAAGCCGTCCATCGCGGCGGTGGTCGGCTCTATGGACGCGCACCCGTCGCGGTACGCCGCCACCGTGCGGGTGCAACAGCACAGGTAACATCGCGAGCTCTCCGTAGTGTCCGACGAGCCGGGGATCTTCCTGGCGTGGACGTGACACAACCAGAAGCCGTCCATCGCGGCGGTGGTCGGCTCTATGGACGCGCACCCGTCGCGGTACGCCGCCACCGTGCGGGTGCAACAGCACAGGTAACATCGCGAGCTCTCCTTAGTGTCCGACGAGCCTGTGATCTTCCTCGGCGTGGACGTGACGCACCCGCCGGCGGGCGACAACCAGAAGCCGTCCATCGCGGCGGTGGTCGGCTCTATGGACGCGCACCCGTCGCGGTACGCCGCCACCGTGCGGGTGCAACAGCACAGGTAACACAATAACAATACCCCGTACATGAAAATCCGGCACTTGAAAGTTATCCTTACTACCTAATCTTCGATCAGGTATTCTTGATCGAAGTTACTAAATTATAATATTATCCCTACTAATATTATAAATGCGAAAGTCCGTTTGTTTGTTTGTTACGGACCAAATGCGCCTAAACGCCCTAATGAAATGCGAATGATTGATGCGATACTGTTCGAAATTGTAGTTTAAGAAAATTGAAAACCATGTTTTGTATCGTTAATAAATCGTTATTTGTAAGCTCAGACAGATGAAATCACTTTTATTTGATTAAGATCGCTATGCTCAATTTCTATAGCTAATTGTACCCCAATCAGGCTAGGCGCACTCTGCGCTTTAGGTACAAAGCTACAAGTAGGTAGCACGTCCGTCCGGACGGACTAATTTCAGAGGGCTACCGCGTGCCGGCTGGGTCGCACATTAGCAGTTTGATTTCGATAGTATGCCTTAATACGAATAAAAAGGATCCGAACCTCACGTTTTTCACTCTTCCAAAAGTTCCAAACGACATCAAAACGTAAGAAGTGCTTGTCTACTAGGTACCTAGTTAGTAACTAGTATCCGTTTATTCTTAGGTATTTACTTGTCTTATTTGCTAAACAATCTTCGCCCAACTATTTATTGAAATAATAATTTATGGATTAGCTAGGTACTTAGTACTTACTTACCTACCTACTTACGCAATAAAATTAATTATAATTACAATTTCATTTCGTAATAAAGCCAATTGCTTTAAAGCCAGCATGTATAGTCTGATGTGGCGTTGACTGTATCTAGCCTATGTTTTTTTTAAACGTATTTAACTAGACATTATTTCACAAACACATAACTTGTAATAAATTAACCACTAGTTATTTAATTATTATTTAAAAGAAGAAACCCTAAAGTCGTTAGAAGAGATAAGAGCTACGCGATAGAAAGAGAGGCAACTTCTAGGTGAATATAACTGTAGGCAAGAGAGCGGCGTGCAACCTGAATTGCACTTTATTAGGTATCAAATAGCGTCGTTATTTATTTAAATGACTTTGCGGAGTGGATCTTCTGTACTTGTACTATTATGTATTCTGTGCCCCAATTTGACCTTCAGTGGGCAACAGTATACAATGTGACCAACTTCAGAGGGCTTGTAGTACAATACCATGTATTTTAATCTATGCGCAGCGCGCATCATACCATACATTCTCGAGTGAAATTGCAGCGGACCACTGTCCATTGCCAAATTAATCGCATTGTATCTGACCTTCTATTTGTTCTCAGACAAGAAATAGTGCACGAGATGAGCAGCATGGTGCAGGAGCTGCTGATAATGTTCTACAAGAGCACGAACGGGTTCAAGCCGCACCGCATCATCATGTACCGCGACGGCATCTCCGAGGGACAGTTCATCCACGTGCTGCAGCACGAGCTCACCGCCGTCAGGGAGGCCTGCATCAAGGCAAGTAGCGACTGTACCGCGGGCCGAGGCGGCCATGTTGTACCACACACGGACACCGCATCATCATGTACCATCTCCGAGGGACAGTTCATCCACGTGCAGCACGAGCTCACCGCCGTCAGGGAGGCCTGCATCAAGGCAAGTAGCGACTGTACCGCGGGCCGAGGCGGCCATGTTGTACCACACACGGACACCGCATCATCATGTACCATCTCCGAGGGACAGTTCATCCACGTGCAGCACGAGCTCACCGCCGTCAGGGAGGCCTGCATCAAGGCAAGTAGCGACTGTACCGCGGGCCGAGGCGGCCATGTTGTACCACACACGGACACCGCATCATCATGTACCATCTCCGAGGGACAGTTCATCCACGTGCAGCACGAGCTCACCGCCGTCAGGGAGGCCTGCATCAAGGCAAGTAGCGACTGTACCGCGGGCCGAGGCGGCCATGTTGTACCACACACGGACACCGCATCATCATGTACCATCTCCGAGGGACAGTTCATCCACGTGCAGCACGAGCTCACCGCCGTCAGGGAGGCCTGCATCAAGGCAAGTAGCGACTGTACCGCGGGCCGAGGCGGCCATGTTGTACCACACACGGACACCGCATCATCATGTACCATCTCCGAGGGACAGTTCATCCACGTGCTGCAGCACGAGCTCACCGCCGTCAGGGAGGCCTGCATCAAGGCAAGTAGCGACTGTACCGCGGGCCGAGGCGGCCATGTTGTACCACACACGGACACCGCATCATCATGTACCATCTCCGAGGGACAGTTCATCCACGTGCAGCACGAGCTCACCGCCGTCAGGGAGGCCTGCATCAAGGCAAGTAGCGACTGTACCGCGGGCCGAGGCGGCCATGTTGTACCACACACGGACACCGCATCATCATGTACCATCTCCGAGGGACAGTTCATCCACGTGCTGCAGCACGAGCTCACCGCCGTCAGGGAGGCCTGCATCAAGGCAAGTAGCGACTGTACCGCGGGCCGAGGCGGCCATGTTGTACCACACACGGACACCGCATCATCATGTACCATCTCCGAGGGACAGTTCATCCACGTGCTGCAGCACGAGCTCACCGCCGTCAGGGAGGCCTGCATCAAGGCAAGTAGCGACTGTACCGCGGGCCGAGGCGGCCATGTTGTACCACACACGGACACCGCATCATCATGTACCATCTCCGAGGGACAGTTCATCCACGTGCAGCACGAGCTCACCGCCGTCAGGGAGGCCTGCATCAAGGCAAGTAGCGACTGTACCGCGGGCCGAGGCGGCCATGTTGTACCACACACGGACACCGCATCATCATGTACCATCTCCGAGGGACAGTTCATCCACGTGCTGCAGCACGAGCTCACCGCCGTCAGGGAGGCCTGCATCAAGGCAAGTAGCGACTGTACCGCGGGCCGAGGCGGCCATGTTGTACCACACACGGACACCGCATCATCATGTACCATCTCCGAGGGACAGTTCATCCACGTGCTGCAGCACGAGCTCACCGCCGTCAGGGAGGCCTGCATCAAGGCAAGTAGCGACTGTACCGCGGGCCGAGGCGGCCATGTTGTACCACACACGGACACCGCATCATCATGTAACAAACAATTACCGCCCTATTGCACAGCTCTCTACGGCTTCAAAAATTTTTGAAACTGCCATGTGTCGGAGGTTGAATAATTTTTGTGAAAAGCATAAAGTGTTTGACGCAAGCCAGTTTGGATTCAGGAAGAAAAGGTCGACAACCCTGGCAGTTTATAACTATATACAAAAAGCGCTTGAGTTCATAGATAATAAACAATATGCGATTGGCATTTTACTTGATTTAAGCATGGACGAAAAAATATAAGGACCGACAATCACATATCATAAAAACGTAGGCCAAAATTCCGCCTTAAACCTAGATGGCGTTCGTAATCGAGCTCCTTATAGGTTTCCTTGCATTTTCCGCATGGATCGCTGCCGTCGCAAAAAGCTTACGTCTGCTCGTTGTTCTACCGTGTTCTAATAGTTCGAAGAAAAATGGGTAGATGGCGTTCAAAACTACAAAACGTATTTTAAATTTGGAATAGGTTTAGCATTCACAATACTATTTTTATATAGGTACTAATAAAATATTAAATAATATACTTACGAGTAGGTAAAAGAAAAGATCGGAAAAGTTAAAAAGTAATGTATATTATTATGAGTCTCCTTAGCAAAAATGTTTAGTTTCATTGATATAATATGTAGGTAGAACATTAAAAATGTAATGGTAGGTAGGTAGGTATTATATCGGCATGGTAATCGGCATGGACGAAATTTATACTTTTTAGCATCGAAATGTATTAACATTTCGATGCTTTTTAGTCTGTTTTTACGTCTGTTTTTTATAATTTTTAGTCCGTTTTAAAAATGTGTTAACAAAAAATATTTTTTTCAGTAAAATTTCTTATTATTTTCTGCTTATTAGTTAACGAGCTAGGACTATAAAAATACCATCTTCTATCGGAGCACTCATCAAGACGATTCAAACGAGCTCTAACTCGATGGGGTTGCATGGTTTTATTTATCACGGAGTTACAGTGGAATTCTTCCGGCTCCATCATCAGACTCTGGAAACTATCTCCCAATAAATAAAGTACAATACTCGTCAAGACGATTCAAACGAGCCCAATTGAACCATATTGAATACCTACCACTCACATTTTTCGTCTGCAGAAAACGTTTGTTTTTTTCTGCCGAGAACGAGGACCGAGAACGAGATCGAGAATGCCGACATAATATATGAACGTCGACGAACGAAATCTTACAACAAAGTGGCGAAAACTGATGAAAAAACACATTTTATTCAACCAATATAATATTTATTTTACAAGACATAATAAAATGTAACATTCAACCATTGAAATGTATTTTCAATGCATTCAACCAACAAAAAATAATTAATAAATTATAATGTTTACATTAAGTAGGTAACAGAATAATCAACATGGAAAAAGCGACTGTTATTTACAAAAAAAACTACTCATTATTGAATACTCCAGGTATTACCTATTATGTATTCTGTGGTATTACTGCAAAGCTTTTATTACCTACGTAGTTGTACAATCTATCACGTGTTTTACAAATGCGATTAATTTGACTTTGTCCAACAAATGTGACCAAATTCAGAAACACCATACATTATCGAGTGAAGTTGCCGCGGATCACTGTTCATTGACAATTTAATAGTGACCGACCGAAGTTTCGGTTTCGGTTACGGCCAGTTTCGGCCAAAAAACTAGTATCGACCAAATATTGGCCAAAACTTTCGGCTCAGCCGAAACTTGGTCTTCGTGAATTGTCGTGTGTCAATCGGCTAACTTCGGAGTTCGCCAGCCAACGTGAATCGGGGCGATCGTGTTGAGTTGAGGTATTACTAGGGTTGCCAACTATACTGTTAAAAACAGTATGATACTGTTTTTCACTACATTATACTTTTTACTGTCGAACATATAAAAAGTATACAAAAATACTGTTTTCAGCGGGCATCACTGGTATTCATAGATCGGTTTAATATGTAAACGCCCAACACTAGGTTTTAAGCGCACGATGCAGTGCAGACCGCGTTTCTAGACACAGAACACAAAAAATATACTACTACTGTTCATTATTCTAAAATACTCTTTATTTTTCTTTTCCGACCTTAGTATACTTTTATCTTGTAAAAAAAGTTGGCAACCCTAGGTATTACGTGGTTGAATGTGTATGTATACCTTCAGTTAATCGATTGATTTTAGTTGTGAAAAACATCTAAGTATATAACTCGTCAATATTAACTAACTATAACAGTAACTAGTAATTTCAAAACTTTTCTTCTGATTGCGCGAGGGCGTTAAAAGTTTAGTCAAATCGGATAGCTGGGGCCCTATTTTTGAATCGCTCAGCTGGCGTCGAGCGCTCGTTTCTACAGATTTTCGTTCGACAGCTCAAACATTTGAGTTTATTTGTCGAACGAAAATCAGTAGAAACGAGCGCTCGATACTAGTCGATCGATTCAAAAATAGGGCCCCTGGTAGTACGCTTACGGTAAAACAACAAATAACTAATCATACTTTATTGTAAAACAATAAAGCTTTATTGTAAAGCCGCTCCGCCGTCACAGTATAGAGAGGACAGTAGTTAAGCTTAAGGTGGACACACACGGTCACTCCATCGCACAAAATGGATGTACGTACGTCCAAAATTTGATCGTAAGTGTCGCATCTGTCATCCAAATTTCCAATTACGGATTCCGTTAAACCACGGCCCACATCCAAAAGTTTGACCGTGAGTGTGCATACCGTCAATTGTTTGGTTTAATTAAATCAAATAGATTAACACACGCATAGACAGCTCTTGCCGACACGGGATCTCTGCTATGCTCAAAACACTTCAAGCGCGAGTGCCACGTGACGCAGTTGCCACGTCTCGCCCCAGCGGCCGCGCGTCGTCGTTCATTCGTACGCTTTGCGGGACTTAAGTTAGTAAACATCGAAGTAGAGATGGGTAGGTCCGCTTTTAATTAGGAGTTGCATCAGGATGTACATCCAGCTCTGGTGATGTACATCCAGGTCCCGTGTCCGTCGGACCCATATGGGTCCGGCGGCAGACTAACTGTCCGTCGTGATCGTGTACCTCTATCCCCTAAGGCGGAGTCGGAATTGGGACGGAATGCGGATTGAACAGGATAAATAAGAAATAAAAATAGTATGGGACAAATCAGTCTCATACCTATATATTTTGTAATAATCATGAATTACCAATAATCTCTAAAAAATCAAAAATCCCCTAATTTGGTAACATATCAAAAAAAAATCTAATGATAAAACATAAACAAAAACACTCATTGGGTAGATATAACAATTTAAAAATCGAATACCTATAATACTTATTACTACTTACTACATGAAAAACAAAACTAAAATAAATACGCCTAACAACAAGTTTGAAGCTAGATAATTTGAGAACAGGAGTAATTTGAAATGAATTGAATTAATCACACCCGCGCTAACGAACGATGCATATCCCCACGCGCGGTCCCACTCCGACTCCGGCCCGCCGCCGCCCCGCCGCACCGCACCTCCCCCCGTGGTCCGTAATCCCGTGATTCAGTTCCACATCCGATAAGTTACTCTATGAACCGCTGTGCAATCCGCTCCGGGGTGAGCGGAATCCAACTGGTCGTTGGATGTACATCCATCACTGTGGCATGTGATGCAGGTCCACTGATGCGTTTCCAACCGGACCTACCCATCTCTAAATCGAAGGCAAAAATAAAACCTACCGTATAATTATTCACTAAGCAATTGCTTAAACTCACTTAAAATATTGAATATATTGTTTTTTCGATACCAGTGGACCCAGAAAATTTCACGATTATCGGTTGAGTAGTTAAGACGTGACAAACAAACGGGCTTTTGCATTCATAATATTAAGTAAAGATAAAGATCGCGAAAATAAAATCAGCTGTTTCATACACTTTTATATTTTTGTTATTAAGTTTTGTATGTACCTATACAATTGAAAAATGTGAAACATTATAACGTTTTATTTTATAAAATCATCGCTTATCTACATACCTACCACAAGAAAGTTAAAAATAAAAAACTTTTTAAAAAAGCAAAACCTCCTTCAAAAACTTAACAAAAACAGCTCTATAAAAAGCAAGAAATAATGTTTAAATCTATTAATTAAAACGCGTCTATTGAAGTCGGGTGGGGTGGGGTGGGGATTTTAGAATATAAACAATACAATAAGTAAGAAAAATACTTCCAGCTCCACTCCACCCGACTTCAATAGACGTGTTTTAATTAATAGATTTGTACCTACATTATTTCTTGCTTTTTATAGAGCTGTTTTTTTAAGGTTTTTGAAGGTTTTGCTTTTTTTTAAAAGCTTTTTACTGTGACAGCAAATAAAACAAAGTCGAAAACTACAATGTGGATAACTCCGACACTACGTTAAAAATATACTTATTAAAGACGTACTTTCTTTCCTTTTACTATGACAGTAAGCGCGGTCGAGCGTGCGAGAAACTGTGTGGTGTAAATGCGCGCAGTAGGTACCTACCTATTTCAAGACAGTCTTGAAATGGCATGCTTAAAATTGTGTAATGTAGGTACCTAATTGAGTAATAAATTAATATGGTAGGTACCTAGGTAAGTTTGTACTCTATCTACTAGACACAGAATACATAATAGTTCATGTCTCTAGAGGCATTTTTAATTCATATTTTTATCTATATTTTTTGACGTAGGTATCTACTTTTGTGTTAGGTACCTACCTATTTCATTTTGTTAATTTTCGTCCATATCATGTAGGTAGGTACTAAATATTGAAATTTCCGACTGTCTTCATTTTTTATTTTATATTACTGTAAAACCACCTTTTAATACATTTTATTATTTACTAACGTAGTACTTACGTACTTTTTTAATTTCATTTTGTTATCTATCATTTACTAAATATCAAAATAAAAAAAACTATCATTCATTACACAGCGCCATCTAGTGAAATACTTGTGGTGTGGTTTACGATCGAATAGCATGCTCGGTTTGTGCTGCAAGGGTATGCTTGCGTGCGGTAAAAAAGTCACGATTTTGCTCCAAACGGAACACGTAGGGACATCTGTCACAACTTTTGGTACTAAAAATCAGTTTACGTTTTGAAGTATGAGATTGTCGGTCCTTATATTTTTTCGTCCATGATTTAAGCAAAGCATATGATCGCGTATCATTCAAGATTTTACTGTCGAAGCTCTATAGAATCGGTGTAAGAGGGATCCCTCATGATTGGTTTGTGTCGTACTTGAGCGGTCGGCAACAATATGTAGAAATTGAAGACTGTGACCCGACAACAGGTGTAGTAACAACCCATAGATCAGAAAAATGCGATATGCCGAATTCAATTCCTCAAGGCACTGTTCTAGGATGTGTCCTTTTTTTGGTGTATGTCAACGATTTGCCGAAAATAGTTAATGAAAATTGTGTGGCTTTTGCCGATGATGTTTCTATATTGTTGCCATGCGATCAACCTTCCACATTAAATTATAAACTTTCTGAAATATTAGAAAACCTTATGAGGTGGCTAAATGACCATAATTTGGAAATTAATTTGAACAAAACCAAGCTAATGCAGTTTAGACCACGCCAAAGGGACCCAGTGGATATAAATTTCGCTGTAGGCCAATCCACAATTGAGTGTGTTGACAGTTTTCCACTGCTTGGTTTTGAAATAGACACATGTTTAACATGGAAGCCTCATATTGAAAAAATAAAAATAAAACTATCTCGCTTCATATATGCCCTATTTGAAATAAAACGTAGCACCGATATTTACAAACAGCTCTTACAGCGTACTACGCCTACGCGTATTCTTGGCTGCAGTATGGTGTTATTCTGTGGGGAAATAGTACTAGCGCTCATGACCTATTTGTGATACAAAAGAAATGCATAAGAATCCTTGCTAACATCAGACAGACAGAAAGCTGCAGACCACATTTCATTTCCTATAAAGTTCTTACCTTAACATGCCTATACATCCTAGAAATTTGTAAATTCGTAAGACAAAATCAGAGTTATTTTAAAACAAATGAGCAAATGCGAAGTAAAGAAATAAACACACGCTCTAAACACAATCTCTGCCTTCCCGTTAGCAGACTAAAAATGCATAGCTCAAGCACATTGGTCATGTGCATTAAAATATATAACAGAATTCCGGAGTACCTTAGGTCGGAAGTTAGTGACAAGTCATTTGCAAGAGTACTTAAAGAATACCTAATAGGAAAAGCATTTTATAGTTTAGAAGAATTTTTCAGAAAATGACATGCCTGGAATTTATACTGATAATTAATGCAATTTTCAATTTTAATTACTATCATATTGACATTCTAATATTAAATAAATACTATTAAATTTTTCATTTTGCATATTTAAAAATTATTCAATGCATAATGTAGTACCTACTTATTTATATTATTCCTAATTGTTGTTTTTACTGATTATTATTATTTGTAATTACTACCTAGCACCTAATTATTAATGTAAGATACTTTGTAATTGTTGTGCCCCAACGGGGTTCCATGTTTGTACTTTTTTTTACCTTGTGACCTTGTAAACCATGGAAACAATAAAGAATTGAATTGAATTGAATTGAATGTACCATCTCCAAGGGACAGTTCATCCACGTGCTGCACGAGCTCGATGCCAATTTATTGACTCGAATTATTATAATCCTACTTTACAATGTGTCTATTTGTACAATCTGTTATTTCCAATGGGTCAGTGGGTGGGATACAGCGAGAACAGCCAACACTACCCAGAGGAACGTAATGCTATTTAATCGGTTATTCTACTATGGCAATGACATTGACAGTATTGACACATAACAAAATCAATCTGACATTGACATATGCTGATCCTATTCTGTTATGTTGTCTCCCTTGAAAAACCTATATTCGTGATTGGTCCGTTGGACACATAGAAATAGAATGTCAAAGAACAACAATATCAATAAACAGGTGATCCGAAAACGAATGCATACATTTTATATGAGATACGTAAAATATGACTTAGATTCATAAAATACGACTATATTTGGCAAAAGAAATTAATAAAATATGTTCCATACTGTTTTCTTCGTCGATAAACGAATAAATGTAGCGAAATTTGGTTTTAGAGAAATTTGTGGCAATATCTTATTTACCTATGAAAACTGTGATTACTTGGATTATTTCTTTTTGTCACATCACAATTACTTAGAGCACAAGACACCATGGATCCACGATACCTTTATTTTAAATTCTAATTATGTTTAAAAAACATTTTAAACAAACTGTGATTGCTCATTTGCTAGGCGGGACGCTAGGGGCTCTTACTGTAAAAAATGTTGGCACATGTCACTTGATCCTTTGTCCCTTCTTTTTTCATAGACCGTGTCCGTATGATGTTAACTTCTCTTTTCCACGTTTGTTGGTTTTTCAATGTCTATGGTTGGACATTTCATAGGAGCTAATATAATGGACTAATCTACACAAAATGGCGTTTTGTTTCATGATAAAAATATTTATACAATCGTGTTTCTTTAGGAACATTTAAAACTGAAAAGTAATTACTAATTAATTATTATTATTATTTTTATTATTATTTATTAAATTCAAGTAACAAAGACTCATTTTTGTTAGTAACAATTAATGACCTTAAAATCTCATAAATTTCGATTTAATGTTCAGTATTTTTAACCGACTTCACAAAAAGGAGGAGGTTCTCAATTCGATTGTATGTTTTTTTTATTTTTTTTTATCGTTGTTCGCGCGTATCTTCGTCATTTATAAACCGATTTTGATGATTCTTTTTTTGTTCGATTGAGTTTTCTTGCGAGATGGTCCCATTTAATTTTTTTTTAAATCGGTTCAGTAGTTTTTGAGAAATCCTGAAAATACTATGATTTTGCATCAACTAACTTGACGACTTTGTTATTTATGAACCGAATTAGATGTTTCTTTTTGTTGGGAAAGGGGTACTTTTAGTATAGTCTTTTTAACCGACTTCAAAAAACAAGGTTCTCTCTCAGTTTCACCTGTATGAATGTATGTTTCTCCGCGAATATCTCACGTTTGGCTAAGCCGATTTTTCTACCAAATAATACACCTAATATAGAAGGTACTTACACTAAAAATAAAAAAATAAAAAATTGTTTTAAAAAACAAAAAACCGACTTCCTCTAAAAAGCAAGAAATAATATTCGAATCATTAGATACGCATTATCATTGTTATAATAACAACACGTCTATTGAAGTCGGGTGGGGCTTTTAGAATAAAAAAAGGAAGTTGTACTCCAGCCCCACCCGACTTCAATAGACGTGTTGTTATTATAACAATGATAATGCGTATCTAATGATTCGAATATTATTTCTTGCTTTTTAGAGGAAGTCGGTTTTTTGTTTTTTAAAACAATTTTTTATAAAATATAAAGATGTATTGTGGTCCCCTGTTTTCCATTTTTTTTGACAAATTTTGACCGTATCTTTCAGCTGGAGGCCGAATACAAGCCGGGCATCACGTTCATCGTGGTGCAGAAGCGGCACCACACCCGGCTGTTCTGCGCCGACAAGAAGGAGCAGTCGGGCAAGTCGGGCAACATCCCCGCCGGCACCACCGTGGACCTCGGCATCACGCACCCCACCGAGTTCGACTTCTACCTGTGCAGCCACCAGGGCATACAGGTCAGTACCCATTAATTACCCCTTATTATTTGTTCCGTCATCGATATCCGGAATCCATATTGAGTTAAGCCTTCCGTTTTTCTTGCGTTTCCGTCTGTCTTACCCTCTTTCCGCTAGGAGCGCCACCTGTTTCCGTATCCTGTTGTCCGTATTTCCGGCAAATGGACGCCATGTTTGCGGCCGTTTATTTCGTCATTATAGCGTCGTTTTTCGTAGCGTTCACACGTCTAAGAAATATTACGGGAGATTTCCCTATTTTAAATTTAGTTATTTTGCCCTCTTTTTCGCGATTAAAAGTAAAAAAGTGCAATCGTCAAGTAAAAGCAAGTGCGTCGCAGTCATCATGTTCAAACTGCGGAGACGGTGTCGGGTAAGCTGGCAGCAGCTGGGGCCGGCCCGCGGCCTGGAATGCGGGCCATGTCACGTAAGTGATTCCAAATCTGTGTTTTATAGTAACAAGTGAGTTTTTTTTTATTACTACTTTGATTACGCACCCACAGTTAATCATTGTAATATCTGGCATGAAAATGAGTCACACTCGATATTACGCACAGTTTAGAAAATAGCGATGCTGTTGATGTATTCATTTTGTGACCACTATCTGCCACGTGTATCGGGTATTCTGCGCAGTGGAAGCAAGGATCCTAATCCAAAGTTGATCCGACGTTAGTAGTACGTCGTTTTAAATACCGGCGAGTAACATTCTATCCAATTTGTTGCCGATGTGAAAAAGAAATATTTTTAAATCCTGGCTTTATCTATCTTAAAATTAATAACAAGATATTATAAAGACTTATGAGCAGTCTTTCAATAACAAGGATTTATGTTTATAACTCTCCTTTACTGTGCAGTAACTTGCCATTGCCAGTTACGAATGTAATGGTTATTTAGAATTAGGATAATTTTTAATCATATTCTTGATTAGTCGCGTAAAACTGAGTGGACACCGATACCAGTTATTTTAAATAGTTAGCTTTTATGAAAGTGAGCGACAATAATTTACAAATAACATGCGGCACATAAACCAGATTAGTTAACGCTGCGATCTCCATCCTGGCTGCCAAGCATGGAGATTATAGCGACATCCTCGCAACTAAGAGGTTTTTGTCTTGCGATGGAATATATCATCACCATCATCATATCGGCCGCGCCACGCCCACGGCTGGGTGTGGGCCTTCACCAGGGGTCTCCGCGACGGTCGGTCCTGCGCTGCCCGCATCTGGCGGCGCGCCGCGACCGCGCGCCGGATCGTCGGTCCACCTTGTTCGGGGGCCTACCCAAGGAGCGGTGGAATATAGGATGGTTGTAATGATAAATAAAATAAAATAAAAATAAAAACATTTATTTTCAAAAACACTTTTACATTGCAATATTGAGTTGCTCTCATATGAGGTCAGCCTGTGTTATGAGGATTATAAAAGATAATGTAACGATGATGATAACGTAATTATTCCTTGAAATCTTTTATGATTATTTAAGTGCCTGGTTGGGTTGCCTTATCTGCTCCGTGCAGAGGTATTGATTGATGCTTATCGCTTTTTATAGTCAATTCTAATTCAGATACTTAGTCGAGGCATCCTCAGCAGGCTCAGTACTAGTAGTGGTCCCAGAAGGAAGGTTCCTGCCTACAACTAACTGAAAGAATAAACTCTTTCATTCCATGGCTACTAAAGCAAAGGTAAGACCAATCAATTCACGACAGAAACGAAAGCAGTCAAGGACAGGACGACTTGCTGCCGCTCCTCAGCAAGATGCAAAAATTGTCATGCTTGATTTGACGACCGTTCGAGGTTAATCGTAAGGTCTTTCACCTATTACATCTGACTGCATGGTGCATTAAACATATCCACAAACTCTGAAGGTAAATATACAAAATATTTCATTTTAAAACCACCTCATGTCTGGTAATGTCAAGTTTTGCAACAAAACGATCATATCAAATATCTCTTCAGATAAATGACATGATTAGCACTGTGTGTTCGAGGGAGCGATTCCGTCATCCAACTTCCTGTAACTCTTTTCCTGAATTCGAGGTTGGACGGATCATTTCGATCAATTATCAGTTTGATAAAACTTAACGGGTTTGTATGTAAGGAAGTTACTTTCATTTACCTTTATTACTTGCCTTAGTCCTGCAATTGGACGGCGTACAATACAGTTACATTTGAGCTATGCTTATGTTCTATTGTTAATAACTCAACAGCGCCGCAGTTTTCTCAGGCCGAGCTACTGATACACTTCACTAGACAAACTTGCCTTTCGGGCTGTCTGCAACGCCAGGTATTCTTACATCAGTCACCAATTTGGTTACAAAACCCCTCACGAACCTCGACATTCGCTGCTTCATCTACCTGGCTGATTTTCTACTGGCTAATCGGTCGTACAAGTGGCTGCAACAACAGGTCAGAAATACTGTCGCTTTACTACGACTGGGATGGACGGTCTCAATTTTGAGAAATCTGTTCTGGTTCCGACGTAACGTCTGAAGTTTCTAGACGTTACCTGGGACTCACGAGGCAACTCAAGTCCCTGTCGGAACCTTAGTGCCACACGCGCCGCAGTGCACTTACAGAACAGAGAGGCAGTTGGTCCCTCAGACAGGCCTAGCTCCTAATGGGGTGACCCAACTTTGCCTCGTCCGTCATCCCGAGGGAAAGGCACAGCAGTCGGACACTGCAATACTTCAGCCGACAGCTGCCTAAATCCCAACCATACTTACATATTTATTTCCGGAACCAGTCTTGCCGAAATGAATTCGTAAGTAATGATGGCATCGAGTTCAACACCACTGCACAAGTGAACACGAAGTCCATCGTGCTCAGCACGCATCCGACGTGGAGCACAACTAGGACAGAAGTCCGTACCAGGTCAGTCGTCCACGAAACAATGGAACTGGCACCTCTACTGCAAGGAGCTGGCTGCGATACATCTGTCTAACAGCATCCGAGACATCCTGACATACTCCTATAAACAGGTAACTGTACTATCATTGCCTAAATTTAGAAGGAAGAACGAGGACCACAATAGTTGTAGAACTGACCAGACAGCTGCAGACCCTGTTCGATTATCTAAACGTAACTTTGATAACTCAGTACTTCCCCGGGCGATACTATGAAGAAGTAGATTGCACTGTCACATAAAACCGATCCAGAGTGAGTCCTGTTACCCGTTACCGCTGGCAACGACGTCCATGCTCTAGCCCCAGGGGAAGCCAGTGGTGGTCCTGTTTGTTTCGAGAGCAACACACGTCGTGTCGCAATTCGTATCAATATTTATATGCACGAGACCACGATGCTGCATTTCACAATGCATTTCTCCGTCGATAGGACAACCTACCTATAGCTTGCATAGTAGTTTCTAGCGCCCAACCTTGTTCCCTAAGGCTAAATCGTCTTGACTCAACTCGTGGCCTTATCGCTTCATCTCGGCTCGTGGTCTCATCACCTCAACTCAGCTCGTGACCTTTTGTAACTTCTAAATGGGACAAAGTATTTTGGTCGATGGATCTAAAGCAGAAGCTGTTCAGATGTCACGTTAGATTCAGAACCTGCCACAAGTTTTTCGAGATAAAATCAAAATCCGGCGAATGTTTGCAACGTGTTCTTGAGACAATTCTATTTTTGCATGTAAAGTCACTGTTCGTTTACGGCAAACTGCAGATAGTCGACCATTCAAACATACCTATATGCATCTACATGGAGTAAGTGGAAAAAGTAACGTTTACCTAATTTAGTTATTTAACCTGAACCTGGCTTGTTTCTGTAGCTCAACAGCACCGCTCAGCAGTACCGCAGCTTTTCAAGGTGAGCCACGTTTACTAGTTGACATGCCTGCCTTGCAGCCTGTCTGCAGCGCCAGGTATTTCCGCTTCAGTCACCAAGTGATTCGCAGAACACCTCAGGCCTCACCTCAGACTCAACGTTCACTTGCATTGTGTGCCTGGATGGTTTCTACTATTGGCTTGAACTATAGATCAGGAATAGTCATTTTACTACTATGACTGGGACGGACAGTCTCAATTTCGAGATATCTGTTCTGGTTCCGACGTAACGTCTGTAGTTTTTAGGCGTTACCTGGGATACACGAGGCAACTCAAGTCCCTATCGGAACCGTAGTGCTACGCACTCCGCAGTGCACTTACAGAACAGAGAGGCAGTTGGTCCCTCAGACAGGCCCAGTGCCTAATGAGGAGACTCTATTTTGCCTCGTCCGTAATCTCGAGGGATATGCACCGCTGTCGGACACTGCAATTCTTCAGCCGACTAAATGGTGAGTAAAGATGGCTTCGAGTTCAACACCGCTGCACAAGCACTCGACGAGCTCACCACAGATCGAATATGGTCTAAGGAGCACAACTAGGACAGACAAGCGTCCTTATCAGGTATTATCCCTCACCATTGTAAGCTGTACCTCGGGGAGGCTGGAATTGAGGCGTCACCTGGATCTGTTCGATCAGCGGTTTCTTCATTGATTCGGTTAGAAAACTTTTTATAGATCATATTTTTGCCAATGGAAACTGGTGACAAGAACAGAAATTTTAGTATTATTACCAAAATGCAATTTTATTTGCTATTATTTTATGAAATCTGTCGAATAAGCTACATTATGCAGTTCTGAATTTACTTAACATGTTACAAAATTGTTAAGTTAGATTTTATTTTAAAGCGAATACGTAAATTGTTGTCTGTTTTTATCATGATCTTTTACAACTTCAAGGTCACACTTCGTTTACCTTTATACTACACATTATAGCATCACATCGTATACCAGGAGAAACCAAACACATCACTCAATATGGATTCCGGATATCGATGACGGAACAAATAATAGAGAGTTTTACCTACCAATAAAACTTACCTATTATTTTTCCTGAGATATCCGGAATCCAAGTAATTCCTACCTGGTATTAAGACGTATAATGACGAAATAAACGGCCGCAAACATGGCGTCCATTTGCCGGAAATACGGACAACAGGATACGGAAACAGGTGGCGCTCCTAGCGGAAAGAGGGTAAGACAGACGGAAACGCAAGAAAAACGGAAGGCTTAACTCAATATGGATTCCGGATATCTCAGGAAAAATAATAGGTAAGTTTTATTGGTAGGTAAAACTCTCTATTTTAGGACTTGCAGCTAGTCGAAGACTCTTTTTCATCGCGGTTTCGCTGGTACTTTGCAGTAACAGCATTATTAAATTACTAAAAAATTAACAATTCTGTTTTTAGACTCACAGAAAGCCTTTTTAACCCCCGACGCAGCGCAAAGAGGGGTGTTAAAAGTTTGAAGCCTATGTCTGTCTGGCAAAATATGGCCGCCAAAATTTAAGAGTTACCTTTTTTGTGTCGGGGGTTTTTAATTTTCTGTACTTACGTGATTTTAAGGAGCTCGGTGGCGCAGTGGTTTAGCGCTTGGCCCAGCGATTGCGGAAGTTAAGCAACGTTCGCAAGGGTCGGTCATGGGATGGGTGACCAAAAGTTTATTATCTTGAGCTCCTCCGTGCTTCGGAAGGCACGTTAAGCCGTTGGTCCCGGCTGCATTTGCAGTCGTTAACACCCACCAATCCGCATTGGGCCCGCGTGGTGGGTTATGGCCCATCCTCCTTACCACCCATAAGGAAGGCCTGTGCCCCAGCAGTGGGGACATCAAAAATGGCTGATGGAGAGAATACATTAAAATGGCATTGCAATTTCACATTAACTATTTATTCCCTTTCTTTCGCATGCTAAAACATACATCAACAGTGGCGGATTTGCCCTAAGGCCAAGTAGGCCCGGGCCTAGAGCGGCCAGATAAGGGGCGGCCAAGCGTGGCGAAAAATACACTAACGTTAACAAAAAACGACCCAAAATTTGTCGCATTTCACAAGTTTTTTTACGGTTTAGACAGGCGTGCGGCCGGTACTAAGCTGAGACAGGCCGTTTTGAATCTCGCGGATGAAACATCGAAACTGACTAAAAATCGCGCTGCGCGGCCATTTTTTTTTGCTGTAGACAGTCAAGAATAAAAATAAGTGGATGAAACTAACTAAAAATCTTTTTTGCTACAAATAGACAAGAGTATACGAGTAGTAGATGAAACTGACTAAAAGTTGCGCTGCGCGGCCGTTTTTTTAAATTTATTTGATCTTGAAACATGGTCCGAGGCTAGAGTTACCATTTCACAAGCTTGTGTCGCTTTTACGGTTTAGACACGCGTGCGGCCGATACTAAGCTGAGACAGGCATTTTTGAATTTCGTGGATGAAACCACAGATTACAATATTAGTGAATGTAACCGACTAAAAATCGCGCTGCGCGGCCGTAATCTTTTAAATAAACAGGCAAGATTACAAGATAAATGGATGAAACTGAATAAAAACCGTCGTCAGCCGTTTATTTTACTGTAGACAAGCATTTTTCAGAAAAACCACGATGGGAGCTGAGAAAGGGACGGCTTGTACTATTCGGCCTAGGGCGGCCAAGACTGTAAATCCGCCACTGTACATCAAATGTTTTTTTTTTCGTCTCATGTCACACAGAGTGATGAAATATTATTTGTTCTGAAACTAGCAACGTTAAAACTCCACAGGTTTTATATCGTCAATATTTTGTCGCAGGGCACTTCGCGTCCGTCCCACTACCACGTCCTCTGGGACGACAACCACTTCGGTTCCGACGAGCTCCAGTGCCTCACGTACCAACTGTGCCACACGTACGTGCGCTGCACGCGCTCCGTGTCCATCCCCGCGCCCGCCTACTACGCGCACCTGGTGGCGTTCCGCGCCCGCTACCACCTCGTGGAGAAGGAGCACGACTCGGGCGAGGGCAGCCACCAGTCCGCCTGCAGCGAGGACCGCACGCCCGGCGCCATGGCGCGCGCCATCACCGTCCACGCCGTCACCAAGAAGGTCATGTACTTCGCGTAATCACCGACCCGGCGACGCTACTTGTCCTACCGCACGGTTATCAGAAGGTGGGTGAACACCTTTCATTTTTCATGTGTCGTTTTATGTCATAGAAATAATTGTATTCTGTAATGATGTTTCGGGTTTAAATATTCGGCGTCGATCGGTCGGTCTATCGCGCGAGTGTCCTCGGCATCGCTATCAGCTTCATTTGATCTGTCAAAGGATGTGACACATTGCTACTGTTCTTTGGTAAGTTTTTATTTGTGCCAAAAAAGTAGCAACGTGTGTCACATCCATCTATCGAATGAACCCGATAGCGATGCCGACTACATTTTGCACTGGTATGCGATTAAAGGTTGCGATACACTGTAAACGAGATATCGAACTTAAGTGTCTTTACTTTCATCTGTCGTCTTAACCGGATTACCGATATAATAATTGATTCAAGCTTTACCAGTTATACTGAAATTTTTTTCCTTAAAAGAAACATACTTTCTTAAGTGCACATTATGTCACCATGTGCACTAAAGAAATATCTTTAGATTATCCGACTATCTTGTCGGGTACAATTATTGACTTACTAGAATCGATGCGTCTTCGGTTATATTTATACGCAGTCAGCAGCATGTTAGACAATGATTAACTGACCAATTTTTCCAATTGATTTCAAACCTTTTAAGTTCAAAATTGAATTATTAAATTGGACTTGTTATGAAAAACCAAAGGAGCTACTGACTGAATGTTAAACAAAATCAGTTTACTAAACTACATTTAAAATAAACCGAACGAAATATTTTTATCTGTGGATGAGACAAGTAGTGAACGGCAAGGTTACGATTTGACACCAGTTAATCATCACTCGCTTAACAACAATTTTATTTGTGTTACTGCTCCAGATTGAATTAACTTTTAAATATAATATAGTTGCAATTGTACTTTATCTGAAATTTCTGTCGTATAGACTGTGGAAAGGTTAGCGGCATAGGTATCTAAGGAGAAATGCTCGAAATGTATCTTAACGGAAATACAATTATCATGGTATATCTAAATAAGAACAGATTTACCCTTTTTATTGTATACATATTTTCATTTGTAAGACAAAAGTTTTTGACGTGAGCGTAAATTCACCGTGATTCGTTCTCCTAGGTCGGTCGCTATCCTAATCATTATGTTTTAAAACTTATTTTAAAATCTACTCTTTGTTTTAAATCGTGGCTATACCAAACCAACCGAATATTATTTTCGATACTCTCACGGATTGTGGCTTTTTTACTTGTGATTACGCAGTGTTTTTCTTGTGCTTGCTTCGCGTATTCATTTAAATAAATGGATCTCAAAATAGGTACGATGTGTACTGCTCCATTAATTTTTAACAGTAAGTAAATATGTTACTTAATTTTTCTACTCAATTTGTTGAGTAACGCTCGGCTCGAGTAATAAGCATACCCCGTTATCGGCCGTGCACGAACGATTCACAGACTAAAAAATCAGAAGCGAAAGACCCTTAGGGCCTCCTATTTGCCTACATTTTTCTAAAACCTATTCTCAAATAACCTATTTAAGATGCGAAGATTTCGCCGCCCGGTGTCCGCTTTGACGGATGCCGACAAAGGCGCTCATAAGCCCGCCGCGCGGTGTCCGCTTTGACGGATGCCGACAAAGGCGCTCATAAGCCCGCCGCGCGGTGTCCGCTTTGACGGATGCCGACAAAGGCGCTCATAAGCCCGCCGCGCGGTGTCCGCTTTGACGGATGCCGACAAAGGCGCTCATAAGCCCGCCGCGCGGTGTCCGCTTTGACGGATGCCGACAAAGGCGCTCATAAGCCCGCCGCGCGGTGTCCGCTTTGACGGATGCCGACAAAGGCGCTCATAAGCCCGCCGCGCGGTGTCCGCTTTGACGGATGCCGACAAAGGCGCTCATAAGCCCGCCGCGCGGTGTCCGCTTTGACGGATGCCGACAAAGGCGCTCATAAGCCCGCCGCGCGGTGTCCGCTTTGACGGATGCCGACAAAGGCGTACAGAAGCCGGCCGAACGCCACTCGCGCGCGTGCTGTCGTGTCGTCTTGTACTGTACCTAGCGTTGTCTCACGCGCCCTCTCCCCTTTACGTTACGGGTCATTTAGTAATCGATTGTTGCCTAATTGCATATATTTTTTTATATTAACCAACAATATGCCTCTAAAAAAATTCGCCACGAATTTATGGAGTTGTGGATAAAAGATTATTTTGAAATACAGGTAAACTAAAAAAAAATATTACAGATATATTCTCTCTGAGGTTGAGTGGGATTAGGCAGAATAATCAAATTAATCAAAAATAGACCTTCTGTTGTACTTTGTCTTGGGCTTCGATCAACCTTAATATAACCCTACTTACTTTTGTTTCCAAGGAAACCCTTTGAGAAGACTTTAAATTGCTGTGTTCTCTTAAAACATTACAAAGGTAAGCGAAGGCTTCTTTTGATAACCTATCTATACAGTTTTTGAATTTTTTTTTCACTTTTGTAGACCACACTATCTACTAGATTTCGCATAGCCGCATCGTGTCTTCTATAAAATCTATTTTCATCTGCCGCTTGGGCTTGGGCAAACATCCTCCAAGCAAAATATTGTCGAGCAGAAATTTTTTGTTAACGAAAAATACTTCTCACAATAAAAATGTCGGTGAGAGATGTAACCACACAGTAGTAACAGTGGCCGCGTTCCGAATCACGCTTACTTACAGCACTGTGAGCGCGCTAACGCCCGGTCCAAATCATGCTTACAACGCTCACGTAAGTTAAAGTGACGTCACATATGACGTCATCGCATGTGCTAACGACGCTCAGCGTATTCCACCAAAGCACTGTGAGCGTAGTCGGTGTAGCTGTCAAACTTCATTGTCAAAGTTCATTGTTGACAAAAAATACGTGGTTAAATTGTGAATCGTTGTGGATGTTGTAGTCATTATTTGTGATTTTTATATACTTGTCACATTGGTTCTAACTAAAGCAGCAATGTAACTGCGATTTCTGTCAGAGTTGATTGCAACAAAATTACAAAATCACCCCCCTGATCACCTTTGCTGTATGCTGGAGTAGGACGTCTAGAAGCATCAGCATCGTCCTTACTTGAGTCTTGCTCCTTTTCGACACGATCACGGATATCTTTGAGTGAAGTGACAAAGCGTTTGAGGTATGGTGTCACCTGCGGAACGAAATTTTCTTTATCTAGCACCGCCCTGAGGTCTAGATGGGCGTCGAAGGGCGTGCGAACTTCGCGGGCGAACATCATGTAGGCAGGACTCATTCCAGTGGTGCGGCACGTAGCAGAATTCAATGCGAAGCGAACTTGAGGCAAAAACTTTGGCCAAGCACGATGCTTATTTTTGACTAACATGGCCAACTGGACTTTCATATCACGATTTTTTCTTTCCGCTGGATTAGCTTCGGGGTGGTATAAGGGAATCAGGTTCTGTTTGATCCCGAGGACATACATGCATTGCTGCATTACGGCTAAAATGAATTGTACGCCATTATCCGAGATGATGCGTCTAGGAAATCCATAGCGCATGAAATACTCTTCAATCATAAGCGGGGCGCATACTTCTGCGGTGGCTTCCTTCAGGGCAAAAAGCTCGACCCAGCGAGTAGCGGTGTCCTCAATGAGTAATACCCACTTCTCTCCGGATTCGCCTTCAGGAAGAGGTCCAAATAGGTCGACTGCAAGAACCTCGCCTCTCTGGTTCAAGATGGGAGTCTGTAAAAGGCCTGCTGGCTTTTGGTTGGTAGGCTTTTTGGCATTCCTCGCATTTCTTAAGGTATTCTGCAACTTGCCTACGCATGCCAGGAAAATAGTAACGCTGTCGAAGGCGTTCTAGGGTTCTTTCAACTCCTTGATGTCCCGCTGTAGGGGCGTCATGAAACTCCTTTAAGACCGTCTCAACCATTGAGCTGGGAACGACCAGTTGTGGCTCTTCGGAATCAGTATCGGGGCTATGGCGGTACAACACGCCTTGATTCATAAGATAGCCTCGTTCCGACCAACGAGAAGCAGCCAGAACATCTGTTTGTTCCAGGTCCTCTATAATCTTGCAGTCTTTTGGATCGTCCATCTGAGCGGCTCTGAGTTCCTGCGGGCTTACGCGTGGAACGTCGATGATTACGGAGCATACTCCGCAGATCTCTTGAGTATCGTCATCGCACGTAGGGCGGCTCAATGTGTCGGCGATTACATTTGCTCGTCCAGGAGTATATTCGTATCGAATGTCGAAGGCTTGAAGACGGAGTGCCCAGCGCATCAGTCGACCACAAGGCGACTTGTGAGTAAGGAGCCACCTCAAAGGCTGGTGATCGCTGCGAACAGATATAAGGCCGGTACTTCTCCACGGCCCATACGACTGCCAACGCTTCACGTTCGGTTGTGCTGTACTTCCTTTCAGCGTTGGTAAGTAAGCGACTTGAATACTCGATGGGATGTTGGATTGATGGATTCACAAGTCTGTAAGAAAGTTCTGAGGTGCTTAAGGTTCTTCGGTTCGTTCATATTGAGGATAGCATCAACCTTCGAACCATCCGGTTTGATTCCGTCGGGTGTGATAATATGCCCTAGATACTTGACGTCTCGAGCTGAGAAAACACATTTGTCTCGGTTAGCATGCAGACCAAAGACACGCAGACGATCGAAGACAAGTTCCAGATCCTGCAAATCCTGTCTGAGGTTGAGTGGGATTAGGCAGAATAATCAAATTAATCAAAAATAGACCTTCTGTTGTACTTTGTCTTTGGCTTCGATCATTCGTGCACCCACGATAACGGGGTATGGTAATAAGTACGTGAGAGTTGATCAGTTATTCATGTGTAGGCTTTTTCAAAGATTCTAATAATTGTCTATGCTCACACCAGTCTGCTTTGCCGGTCGCTTATAAATAGTGTATTTAGAAATTAGTGTAAGGTACCGTCAGAAGCCGCCTATGCTCGAATAACTTCATAGCAATGTTTATTTACAGTTTGTCAAAGAACTTCTCAAAAATGCTCATGATTTTGAATATGTTGATGGTTTTGGGTTTGACTTTACTCCTCTATTGCTTAACTCAAGTTTTGAAGCTAATATTTCCGACCAGGGTATTTATTAGTCTACGTACTCAAGATCGTGAGTAAGATCATGTATTCATATTTTTAAAGAAGTTATTAGTCCACTGTGTCTTCATGTGAATTGATTCCGCCTAAATGACATTCTAGACTCGAGTCGATCGTCCAGCCCAGTCCAATAGAGCTTTAAAGTCTCATAAAATGTTCTATTTGCTACTTCTGGAATCATAACGAGTAAGCAAACAAATTACTAGAAGTTTTTTATAACTTTGTCATTTGTATGGCTGCGAACTTCCAATAAACTAAAATTTTAGAAGCTACGAAATCTGCTTATGTTTTAACTGGATAAGTAGGATTCGTTTGTCAAGTATAATTATTATGAACATGAAAATCTTTAAGTTCTCATTTATTGTTTTGGTATAATTTAATACGAAAAGGCCTCCTTCGTCTTAAATTATACCACCAGAAATTAGCTTCGTAATTAAAATATTTTTTTTTATAGAGAATTGCTTGACGAGACAATATGATAAAACTATCAACCAATGGTAAGATGGGTTTCACACTGCTACGCACCACCCCGAGTAACTGCAGTTTTGGGAAAATAATCCGCTGCTACAGTACGAGGCACGTATCTTGAAATTTTTTCGACAGAGTGGAGATGTGCGCATGTGCTCTTGTGAGCGACCAATAGCGCGCGCCCCTCCCCCGCCGCCCGCGCCCCTCACCGCTACGCATGCCCAAAATACGCGTTTCGCGCAATCCCCACCCGATTTCAAGATATATGCCTCGAACTGTACTCAGTCACGGACTGTGCCTCCGGATTACTCCATAATGAGCGTGAAGCGTTGCAGTGTAAGACCCCTGCGTCGTCGTAAATCGTGCATAAGAGCTATTTTACACGTATTTCGATTTCCGAACATTTTGTGAGCGGGATTTTAATCTTTAAAAAAATAGCCTCAACCTGTGGCAAAGACAAATAAATAAGTAGCAAAATACTTTCTTTTAAGCTTGCTTTAAATAAATGATATCCTTTATAATTACATCCAGGATATTTTGTAATAATACCTTTTTTATTTTGTAATGTAAAATGAATTTTATTACACTTATACGGATCTTAACAATTTAGCTTTAAAAATACATTGGGCAGTCTGAAAGTTTGGACGGTAAATTATGGATTAAACAGTGTGGACAGTATATTGGATTACTGACCCAAAACAAAAGCCCATCCCACGAACGTTATATATTCGTATCGTATTGTATCATTCTGTAAATTATCATACTTACTGTCTAATTCTCTTGGTTGCTGATGCCTTATTCTATTTAAAATTAATTGTTTTAAATTACATTTTATTACTAAGATTAAGATAAAATTAGTCACTGTTTTGTTGGCTGAGACCGGACTTTTTAAGATTTTGTTTTATTTTCTGTAAATAGTCATTATTTATGATAATGGGCCATCTAAACTTTCAGTTTGTTTACAAAAAATACATTTTTAAAATGTAAAATGGGGATAAATTCAGAGGTTAAGATGTCAACTTTTCTACCTCCAATTCGTTGATTATATAAATGTCATGTACCTATAATTATGTAATATTATAAAAACGAGAGACTAGTAGTTATCTCAATACTTAATCGGTAAAATAGAAGCATATGAATTATAAACATAATGAAATGTTTCTACATTGTGCAATAGTACTAAATCATAAATTATGACAATGCATTTGATGTAGTATTAGTAAGATCGGTGGAGCTATTGAAATATTCGGCCAATCTTGTAAGCAAGCAGCAAAATTGTTAGGCAGCTGTTTCCAACACATTTGCAGCTGGTTCGGCATTGGGCATCGCTGGTGAAGTCGCATCGCAGACCGCTAGGGCCACCACAGACACGATATTTTTAGCATCGGTGATGAGCGTTTTTGTGATCACATTTATGCTGCAACTCGGTATACATAAAGTCTTCAGGCCCCTAGCATAACCGGAACGCGATAGGATATAGCGATTTTTTACGTTTAACTCTCAAAAGATAATGGATTTTGACAGTTGAGCGTCAATAAAACCTATAATCACGCGATATATATTATGTTTCGACGGATATATATGCTAGGGGGGCAGCGTTTGATTGCGGTACCGAAAATTTACTGATTGGTATTCAAAATAAGCCATTTAGCGACTGTGTCGATGCTGCATCGCGTTGTACCGACTGAAAGTAACTAGCTTTCGAAAAGTTAATAAATCGGCTAATGTTAAAAGCATCGTGTTTGCGCACGGTGCTCAGGCCGTTACACCGCGTAGCTTACGGTGCACAGCTCCAGTCCAAAACCTAATGACAGCAGCTTAACAGCAGGCAGAACTTAAGCCAATAATTATAAATATTAACTTATAAGTTGGTTTATACGCTTATTTTTCCCAAATAAAAACTATTACAGCGTCAATTTAGTAAACTTGAGAATCATTTTCAACTTTATTTTCAAATATCTTTCCGCCCCAAAATATTTTTTTTTACAAACGATAGCACATCAAATTATCCAAAACTGTTTCTTTTCCAATCAATTTTATACCTTAAATATCATCATCATCAACAGTACGCAGCAGGTCAGCACATGGCTTGCTCTGGCTACGCTAACACGTTGTCGCTAGATAATAGACGTGCTTCTACTAATGAGTAGAGTAGCACGTCTATATCTAAAAAAAAATAAAAACAAATGTTTGGGGCGGGCGGCAAGATTGCTTCTAATGAAAGAGTATTCATATTAAGTTTTAAATGTGATATTGGGTTTAAAAAGTATTCAACACATTTTATTTAATGAAGAGACAGACCATTAATTAAACAGAGTATGTATAATTTTTGACTAATAACAATATCAATACTTAAAAGACAATTTAAATATTAAAGTCACCTGTAATGTAAACATGATTTCCTGACGCATATTTTTTATATGTGTCGAACTTGCGCCTCACATCAAGTAAAGTATTTCATATATAATATTAGTTTAAGTAGAATGTTTTGTTGTGCAAATGGCAACTGCAATAATATTCACGACCGTTGCCTTATACTGATTGCAACTAGTGCCTCACTAAATGAGCTAACTTTTGTTCAACACATATCTATGAGGAACACCTTTGTAGAATTAGTTTCGGTTGCTGTTTACGTTTGTATTTGTAATTCTATAACTGTGCTACTCTTGTTATTTAAAGGTGCTCCCTCACCGGGAGCATTCACGTGTACTGTAACATTATAGATTCGTCTTTGAGCATTACATTACAATAATACCTCCCTGACTGACGAGCATACGCTCGGTTCTCCTCCTTCACTGATGTAATGCTCAAATCTGTAACGTTACGTTACACGCGAATGCTCCCGGTGAGGGAGCACCTTAATGCCTGCCAAATGTATAAGTTAATGAGCGTACACGCACCTCCATATAAGTAAGTATATTCTGTTCAATTTATTAGAAATAAAAATGTTTGTAATAAGTTATTTTAACATAATTATGAATCTAAACAAGGGACATGGACGTTTTTAGATGTAAGGTCATATTGAAATTCACTTTATCAAAATGCATATATTTAAAAGTAATTTAAATGTTATAATATGTGTATGATAAGATTCTTCCTTGCTAATCATCTTTTATTATTTACGCTACTTAATTCATGTATGTATGTACACATCGGTAACTGGATGTAAAAGTGTACATATTATCTCGATGTTTCAAAGGTTTTTTTGTGACATTACTTTTACATCTAGTTAAAAAATCGATTCGTATGCTTATTTTGTAAGTAAATATTTCTTAGCTGTTGTTGAAAACGAAATAGATACCTAATCAAACAAGATATCTATGAAATCTATAGTTTTGGTTTAGTTAGATACTCACATAACTGCATATAGTAGTTGGTTTTTGACACATAATATGCGTTATTTCAAGCACAAAAATGTAATTTTATTGTAACATTGAGCATGGTAGAAACTTATGATTGTAAGGTATAGTATTACGTGCGGTCTTGTGTCTTTTAATTAGAGATGAAACGGATATCCGGTAACTATCCGGTATCCGGCCTATCCGGCGGCCTTTATACTATCCGGCCGAATACCGGATAACTACTATTCGGCCGGATAGGCATCCGGCCGAATTAAAAAAAAGAAAACTGGATGAAAAAATATATTTTAAGTAATTATTTGCTTTATTTAGTTAGTCTTAGTATCACTTTAAAAAATTTAATTCCGAATCGAACCGAGTCCACCCGATCGTTCGCGCGCCGTACGCAAGTGTGTGTGCGTGCGATGCACCAAATGGCTAAGTCCCGCCAGATATCCGGCGGCCGGATATCCGGCTATCCGGCCACATGGTTGGCCGAATATCCGGTATCCAGCCAAACCTCTATCCGTTTCATCTCTACTTTTAATCGCTGGCGCTAAATTTTCTGTATTAATAGACCGCAAAATAACCGAGGAATTTCCTTAATGTGCGTTCCCACTGGTGAATCCGTCTGTATGGGAATGGCAGGATAATTTTGCTGATTCACAAATCGTCCACCAGTCGGCGCACTACCGCTAACATGGCGCTAGTGTAGATGTAGACCTGTCAATTTGTTGCTTGCTATGTGTTTGCTATCAATTTCTGGATGTTGGAAGCGAATTTACGTAAATATAAATTATTCTTCCAACACATTTTGGTTTTCTTTAATCACTAATAAATTCGTGTACTGTCCAACTTCCATAATAATAATAATTATTATCAACAATTTTTGGACATAATTGAAAAATTACCGGGAACATAATCCATATGTGCACGTACAAAAGGTCTCCATCTACAGCAGCGTCACCGAACGGGATTTTTCTAAGTCCTGGCATTATTAGCAATTTAAGGCGATTAGTGCACTCAAGTGGCGCCCACATCTTAATTAAATTTATTGCTCGCTAAGTACATTGTATCGAAAATTCACAAGTACCGATTGAAGCTAAGTCATTTAGTTTATTTACAAACAATAACCTCTGTAAAATATAGTTCGTTGGAGTAGTAGTAGGCAAAAGAGCAAGTGGTCACTTTAGTAAATAAACTAAAGAACCTTAGCTTTAATCGGTACGTATGAATTTTCGATACATTACGAGTATGTACTATGGGCAACAGCGTCGCTTAACCAGTTTGCAACAAAATTCGTGTGCGCGCGTATCGCCCCTGCACGAACTAAACGTAAGTGACAGCGGGCGCGGCGTGCAAGCGATTTTAACCTTAGCAGTGGTTAAGCGACGCTGTTGCCCATGGTACTTAGGGAGCAATAAAATTCATATAATGAGGGCGCCACTTTGAGGACACTAATCGCCTTAACTGTATGCGTGCGCGCACGTTGCGCCTTGTGATACATTTACGAGCCATACACACCCCCACTGGGAACACTCACTAAGAAATACATTTAGATTAAATAACGTAGTACCATAGAATTGAAAAACGTCTATCTAAATGATAAGTTATGCAATAATTAGAATTTTCTAGCCCATATTACATCTAAGGTTATATCAATACTGCAGATCCCCTTGAGGCCAAAAATACGGTTATTTTTACCGCCTTTTAGTTTTTAAGTTTTGTTTGTCAATTGCCTTCAAAATATTAAAGATTTTTAATGGAAGCTCGAACAAATATTTTAGTTTTAATAGGTTAGTTGATAGCACATAAGCAGTTCGAACATCTGATGATTCTCTATATTCGTGGTTATTATGTTTGAGCTTCTGCAAAATTTATAAAAACTATAAAGTTATTAAAATTTAAGTTTAAATCATCTTCGCTGTCTAGTGCATTAATATCGGACCATTAAATCACGCTTTGAATGTATGTGGAAAGTGTGTAATATAATTCCATATTGCACATCAAATCAATTGCTTTAATTGTGTAGAAACCACCAGCTAAGGTTTTGATATATTATAGTATAAATTAAAATAGTTTCCAAATTTCTTCGTGCAGGGTAATTCGTGAAACTTATCGATATGGAGTATCGTAATGTCTGTTATGATGATAATATATAGAAAAGCTCAATTTGATTTGTATTGAGTCAATAGGTGTTACGTGTTTTCCCAAAAATATATCTCTTACTAATGAATTGAAGCCGGGTTCGTGTATTTAATTTTTTGTATGTAGGTATACTATATTTAAGTTGATTATGTCAATTAATTTAAAAAATAATTTTGGTTGCTAAATATAATTATTTTTATCCTGTCTTAAATTGTTTACACTTCATGTGAAATTAAGAACAGTTTGTCCCCTAGCATGCCACTGAAACGAGAGATCATATTCGCTGGGTGCAAAGGTACAATAATCGATCGCAGCGCTCATGGTGGCAAAAAGTAGAAATAATGTAGGCTCTGTAATCTGTTTGAAAACGATATTTAATTTATAACTAGCGATACAGGAACAATTATATATGTTTATTATCACTTAATAAAATTATTAAAGTAGCTTTATTCTCTTATTTTACAAATTTTACAACTAAAAAAGAAGTAAACAAACCCTGATTTAACCAAAATAAAACACTCTTTTTGAATAGATCTTACTTGCCATATTTAATTTAAATGACCAAAAATGATTTCACAACTCTTTGTTCACCCAAATCACAGTAATTTTGAAATTTACATTAATAACACAATATGTATAACATTTTTTAATATTTTGTCACAATGCCGCCATTACATATCAAAATGTCAAAACGGTCAGTTCAGAGTCAACAAAGTTGTAAAAAGCTAGGTGGCGCTAAAAGCGTGCACGGTGCCAATAGCGATCTATCACGTTTAACTGTGAAAAGTCAATTAATTTTGACAGTTGAGTGTCGATGAAACGATATATTACGTGATGCGATATTAATTATCGTGTTTCGTCGGTCATGCCAGGGGGGCTGTTGTTTTTCAGGGATGTTATTAGCAATGTTATGCTTTGTAGTCACTTTGAAACATTTGACGCGTTCATAGTTTATACAAGCTTAGCTACTAATTCTTAGTTCTTGTCACTTACAATAATACCTTGTGACTGTAAATATACTGAATAAGTGCTTAGTGAAAGTGCCAGTGAAAATGAATAAAGACGATCCTATTTACTTGACGGCAAGTCGACTACCACCTTTCACTTCGCACAACGCAAGCGTGTAAATAGCTTCCACATCAAGGTGTTTAGTGGCCAGCGGCTGTCGAGTGTCTGGTCACTAATACTAAACGTCTCACTAAGTATGTTAGTACTGAGCTATTAGTAGTAAAAATAATTTACTCTACATACATTATTACTAAACATTGCGTGCCACGTTTCCAAATAGCGCGCAACATAGCGACTTCTTGCTGGTCGTCGTGTTGAGACATGTCACGCGTCAAATGTTGCCTAGTGGATATAAAGCTTTAAGGTAAGGTTCTAGTACGATCAAAAAGGTTTTTAATAACCTGATAAATTACAAAACGTCGCTTACTATTCACCCCACACACCCATACGCACAAACACACCATAAATAAAACAGGAACAGAAAGCTAAGGCATCGTCCTAATGGAAGGATAATTTTGCTGATTCACAAATCGTCCACCAGTCGGCGCACTACCACTAACTTGGCGCTAGTGTAGATGTAAGCGGGATAAATTTTGTGACATCCCGCCATTGGCTACGATCGATCGTACGAACAAATGATACGTTTTCGTCGCACGACGTGATAAAACACTCATTTTTTTATAAAGTTAGTGTCCTAATAATTGGTATTTGCGTGACAGTCTATAGAAATGTGTCATCGTGCGATGAAAACGCATCGTCTCGTCCAATCGAAGTTAATTAGGACGATGCCTTACTCTTTGAACTCCCGACTAAATTGGGCCTGCATTGAGTGCTTATTGCGATTTTAAATGAAATCGTCCAGTCCGTTAGAAGGCACTCTCGAATTTCAACACTAATGCAGAAATTAATGGCAAGGCGTGTTTCGGTGGTCATGCTACCACTTGCCCCCCCGACAATATTAAATTTAAAATATGGACGTCTAGTCGAAAACTATGGGCTGCAGTCTCCTTTAGGGCACAGCATATGTCACCACCACCCAATCAAAGATTACGACGGGATAGTACACAGTCCACTGTATATGCTACGTTAACACCAGTGCGCTTTCATGTTTTATGATTACTTTTCAAAGGCACATCAGAACGGAGTGGACCTGAAACAGAAGATAACTATAAATATTTTCGTGGTTTGCCTTCAAGTCACTTTTATTTATTTTATTTTGGACTCGATAACGCACAGTTGTAGACGATAAGCTGCATGCGTCAATATTGCAAGCGCTTGACGCAAGACGAATTGAAAGTTGAAGATACAAGATGAACTCAAAAGCGCACTTGTGTGGACGTTGCATTGTCTTTTGTTAAATATTAGTACTTATACAGTTTTGTAGTAATGCTTTAATGATTTTATTTCATCCAAATAATTAGAATTTTTATAATTATATTTTACTAGATAATGCATGAATTTTATAATTACTGCCATTAATGAAAGTGCAGCGTACCTATTCACTATTCATTTTCTTGTGTTAATTTATAAAATTATCGTGTGTTTTCCTTCTTCTAGCCTTATACTTACATACATTACACTTCATTAGTTTATTCGAAATAATAACAAGTAACTCACTGGAGTTACTTAAAATAAGTACTGACTTATCTTTAATACCATAGAAGTGAAGATAAAGAGGGACCCTGTGTGTCAGAAAAAAAATCAAGGGCAATTTCACACTTTAACCAAAGTCATTGTTTAATTATTACTAATTTTTATTTCTATTTTTTTTTCTAGATGGCATGCTCTTAAAGTGCAATGCAATGTGAATAATCTTACAATGTACACGATAACCAACCTCAGAGCGCTTGTGGTGGTACAATTCTATGTATTTTAATCTGTGCCCACCATTATATTCTCGAATGAAGTTGCCGAGAGCCTCCGTCATTATCAACTTAATCGTATTATATGTACGATCGGCAATTTATACATATGATTTATCGTGTGCGCGCATATCGCCCCTGTACTAACTAATCGTATGTTAGTGACGGCGCGGACTGCAAACGATGTCAGCCTTAGGAGTGGTAAAGCGAAAGTGTTGGCGATAGTACCTACTGTAGGTACATGCTATACTTATATTTCTAATGTCTTACCCCTTTCGTGTTTGTTGCTGTTGCGACTTTCATACTTACTAATGATACCGCTGTAATCAAATATTTATAGTTATCTTTAATTAATTGATATTGTAAATACACATTTTACTGATCTCTAAGTATTTTTGTAGGAAAGTCATCAGTCTTAGAAGTACCTACCTACTAACGAAAGATTCGTAGATATTTTAATACAGACAGATACTTATAGAAAAAATACCATTAATTACTTAATAGAGCTTTTGTAACAGCTTTTGACTAAGAAATGATTATTTCAAATGAAAGGACTATTAATTGTAATTAAGTCTCCTGAATTGTTGGAGGTGTTTTTTGTAAGAAACATTTTCTTGGATTCATACAATATTCAGATTATTTATTCTCAAATAGCTATTAAAATTATACGGATGAGTAAGTATCATCTTAAAATATCACTGCGTTTTTAGAATTGTTTTTTAAGTTACGAGCTGTCAGAAAATCTCTCTTTGCCCTTTAGATATATGCCCTTAATAGAGCTTAAGCAACCTTCAAATATCTTATAAGAGGCTTTCAGTTTTTACGACTTACTAAATTAGTACATAACTATTTTTTGATTGAGAGACTTATTTTGGGAATTCACTAATCACAATAATCGGTATTCCAAAAGCAATGATATCAATTGAATGGGAAGCGACTTTTGTAATAGCCATTATTTTTATATATTTCATGCATTTGAGATCATAACAGATTAGTAATTCATAAATAAAATGAAGAATTATGTGTATGGGGTTTAATACAATCTTGTTTATTTAGTAAGTTTGTTTTATTTATTCCCTTGTCAAATTAACAGGTTCATAGTACTACTATCTTCCCAATCTGTGAAACTGGGTCTAAAGTAACGAGTCGGACTACAGCTGGGCCACAAAAAAAAAGTTGGAAATCTGACTTTTTGACTATGCCATGATGAAGTCGATAATTTTTCGGAATTTGTCGCCAAAAACCAGAATTTGCGTTGAGGAGATACGTGTGGCTCAGCTGTAGAGACGTCTCTACAGCTGGGCCACACAGATCTCGAAAACGGAAGGTCGTAGCGAAAATCTGATTACTCGTATGTGTACATATGTACACATACGAGTACACAAAGTCCGGCACGTTCTAAAATAGATCAAATTTAAATATACAGAAACTTTGAATTAAAAGTAACATTGTGGTGTGCTGCAAAGTGATCGTGAAGATAAATACATATCTATAATGATATTACATCACAATATTACGGACTGAAGTGATATTCTCATATAGTGTAGGAAATGAAGCGATCTTTTGTATGGAGACCCAAACATTAAATCCTCTAAACTTTGCAAGGACTTATTGTATTATGAACCAAAAGCTATGTACAAATATCCAAAAACAAAATCGATTTAAATAATAAAAAAAATATGTTTCATATGATACTTTATCATACTGTAAAGTTTCGTCTACTGAGGATTTACTGTGGAGGTCCACTACCTTATTTGCGTATATGCGTACTTTTGTGTCTTGATACTAAATTAAAAGAAGAAAAATACCAATATAGTGGCGCCACCCGCGTTATCGCCATAATTTTTATGTACCGAAACAGTGTTTTTTTCATTTTTGAAATTACGTACGTACTTTATTATAATGAAGAGTTTAAATAATACACTACATATTTTAATACATAAATTTATTTACCATCTTCAAAGGTAATGTAAATAGTGGAAATATTTAATAAGTAAAGGAAAGCTAAGCATCTTATAAAAATATCATTTTTTATACATGAATTAACAGGCATCGGCAAGTTTTGTCTCTCAAAACACTTCTGCTACACAACACTTGTGTAACATAGTATAAAGTGTTCACGATTATATGGACCATTGATTTTTAGTACACATCTTTGAACTTATTTTTTAACAATGAATAAAATAAGCTCTTCATAAGATAGAAATTCAAATTATGTAACAATGTGAAAAATCGTTTTGGAATGCAATATTTAGTTAGACACATATCAAGTATCAAGAGAGTACAGTGAATATATTATCTAAAAGGTAAGTGTTTTTTTTGCTAACAGGTCGGTTTAGCAAATACACTGCATCCACGCCGCGATAAATACTTTTCTTTAAATAAAAAAAACATCGGTATAGCTGGTTCCTAAAAATAGTGTTAAAAAGATAATTATTATTCGCTAAAGCATTTGCCACTGATCAATATTTGATGTGTTTGATACTTGGACGAATCAACCACTGGGCACGTAACGTAAGAAAAATGTATGAAATCACGATCGACCAATTTTTGCGGGGCGAGGGGGGATTACACTTGTCAAATAATGACAATGTTATAGGGTGATTTAGCCGGTTTTCGGCCATAATTGCCGGCCAAATATTATGGATTGTGAAACTCGTACATTAATTCTCGGCCAGGCGGCCAAAAAACAAATGACCTCCCAAAAATTCGGGCCGACAAATCGGCTAAGTCACCCTACTTTGTTTATATACTAAATTTTATTTATTTTACGAAAAATAGCTACTATAATAGGTTGAAATTGTGCTTACACGTGAAAAAAAGGTTTCTTGATTGCCCGCTATTTTTTTTGTTGAACAAGACGGAGCATTTTGCCCATTTTTGTACCAATGTTTCGCCACGAGCTCTAGCATCACACTGACAACGCAATATCGTTTACTGAGGCTATCGGTCACAGTAAGTGGCTGAGGGGTAAAGGCGAATATTGCTGTTGTTTCGCGTCCAGTGGTTAATTCGTCCAAGGTTTGATACTTTTGAGAAACGATATGATTGCTTTATTTATTAAAATAATATTGTTTTTTGAACCAGCCATCCCGACATTCACATTGAAAAGCGCAACGAAATTAAATAACAAACACTTATATCTGCTAAACAAATTAGCAAAGAATAAGATAATTCATCCTAAATGTAGTTTTCGAAAAATACAGCCTTAAGCCAATGACTCGACGTCATTACTAATACCAAAATCTTGAATTTGCTAAAAACTTAAAAGTAAACGATAAATTAAGAGAAAATAGCTAACATTCATGATTTAATCGTTCTGGATTTAGAAAATGTATTGTCTGGTGAAATCTGACGTGAGCCCCAAAGTAAATAGGTGTGGGTTCCGGCACGAAACGTGAGCGAGCGGTGAGAGAAATTGGAGGGGATTACTGCGCACGTTTGCAGTCGCTCCGCACCACGTCTCCCGCCAATGAGAACCAAAAATGACCAGGGGCCGTACCGGCTAACGCTTTGAACTTCGGCAAGTCTGCCGAGCTTCAAGTTAAAACAGATAAATCGAGCCCCAATCAAACCAAAATGGCTTAATGCATGATGTCACACGAACATCGATATCTTCCAAATAATTTCGGCAAATAGTACAATACGAAATTCCTTACTTCGATTTATTCGTTTAAAGTTGAAGCCCGGCAGACCCGCCGACGTTCGAAAAGTTAGCCGGTAGAGCCCCTGCGCATATATCACCGCTAAGATCCGTGCCGAGGTCTGTACAGTTTACCGAATATGAAAGAGTACCAATATTTAAACCGCGTTGACATGATCAAGTATACTTGGACCAAGTAAATTGGACAAAGTAGCTTTTTGTATACGGCGACATCTAAGTGCACTTGAATTGTTCGTTTACATGATCCAAGTAGCGTCCAAGTAGTCGTCAAAACTACTCGGTCCAAGCAGACTTGGATGAAAGTAGAGCATGGTCCAAGTTTACTTTGATTAAAATTTTGATCTAAGTGCGCTTTGATTGTTCGTTTACATGATCCAAGTAGCGTCAAAGTAGTCATCCAAACTACTTTGTCCAAGTGTACTTAGATTATGTCAACGCAGCTTTAGTAGTGACGCGTGTTTGTGGTGGATGTGTCTCGGTTAGTGGATGAGCGCGGGGCGGGGGCGGGCGGGCGGCCTAGGGCAGCGGCTTGTGCTCGGGGATGGTGGGCGAGGCGGCGCCGCTGGCCGCGCGCGACGCGTCGCGGAGCGCCTCGTCGAAGCTCTGCGTCGAGTTCGACCGAGAGGCCACTTTGCCCTGCAATTTACAATACCGTATGTAAGTAAAAGATTGAAATGAATAACAAGCGTTCACTCAAAGTGCGTAGAATGTAGTGTACCCCCAAAAACGGTCAAGCACCTAAAGCTTGTTAATCACAGTTTATCGTCTAGGAGCAATGCTTGACAAACACCACAGAATACATAGATTACCGTGGCCTATCAAAAGTAGGCCGCGCCTCCGAATGGTGGTGGTGGTGGTAATTTCGTGTACGTGCTTGACAAGAAATGTTTGACCGTTTAGGGCAGGGGTGCCCATACTTTTTTTTAAGGAGATCGACCTAGCAAAAAATTGTAACTAAGAGATCAATATAATCGTCATTTTGACCGTTTAACCATGTTTAACCCACCAAATATTTATCACTAATATTTTAGCTATCCTTGGCGATCGAGCTTAAACCTCTCGGGATCGACCGTTTGGACGGACACCTCTGGTTTAGGGGATACATATGAAATAAATGCATCGCTCCATGATATTCCTGCAGTTTGTTTAGGCCGTGCAGTCGACGGCAGGTTTTTATGAGTAAGTCGATTTTCAAAATATATACACAGGTTGGTCAAAAGTTCTGTTACTGAGTTTCTTTATCGATTACTGGCCATTAAAACAAATGAAAAGAAAAAATAAAAATGACATATTATTGACAGTTTTATAAGCTATAATTCCATACCACACGTATATCATATTTTGTTTATTTCACCATGGAATGGGGGTTGAAGGAGAATCGTGTCGCTGTAATTGCTCTGCACAAATGTGGGCAGCCACCAAATATGATTTTCAAGTTGCTACAAAAGTTGAAAATCAACAAGCAATTTATTTATCGCACTATCCATAGGTACAGTAATACCTTGACCGTCGATGACCGAAAAAGATCAGGAAGACCACGCACCGTTCGGACACCAGCTGTGATCAAGGCAGTGAAGGCGAGAATCACGAGAAATCCCGTCCGGAAGCAAAAGTTATTGGCAATACAGATGACTGTGAAGAGAAGTTCCCTTAAAAAAATTATCAATGATGACCTTGGGCTTCACGCTTACCGTAGACGAAAGGGCCATCTGCTAAACGCACGATTGAAGGCTATGAGGTTAGCACGAAGTCGCGCTCTACTAAAGCAGTACGCACAAAACGGCCATCGAAAAATCTTGTTTACTGATGAAAAAATCTTCACAGTCGAAGAAAATTTTAACCGTCAAAATGATAGAGTATACGCTAAGAATAGTAAAGAAGCCAGCATGATTGCTCCGAGGGTCCAACGAGGTCACCACCCCTCATCAGTGATGATTTGGCTGGGGGTGTCCTATTCAGGGCTAAGTAAGGTTCATTTCTGTGAAAAAGGTGTGAAAACTGGCGCTAGAGTCTATCAAGATACCGTTCTGGAACCTGTTGTCAAACCCTTAAGCCACACTTTATTTCAAAACCAGCCATGGGTCTTCCAGCAGGACTCTGCCCCTGCGCACAAAGCAAAATCTACACAAGCATGGTTTCGGGCTAACAAAATTGATTTTATCGCGCAGGAAGAATGGCCATCCTCCAGCCCAGACTTAAATCCTCTGGATTATGCCATATGGCAACTTATTGAGGAGAAAGCATGTGCTAAGCCCCACATGAATCTCGACTCTCTTAAGCGCGCTATTCTCAAGGCAGTCGCAGAATTGGATATGGTGGTAGTTCGTGCTGCCATTGATGACTGGCCTCGTCGTCTAAAGGCGTGTATTCATGCCAGAGACGGTCATTTCGAATAATTTTAATACATGATAATCTTAAATATTTGTGCTTTCATTTGGTATATAATTCATTGTAGCATTATTTGTAAATTTAGTATTATTCATGTTTTCCATAGTTACAGAACTTAGTAACCAACTAGGTAGAATAAAGTTGAAAAACACTACGCGAAGCTCACTGCATTCTACGCGGTAGTGGGTGGCACGTAGGGTTGCCAGATCGAAAGTTTAAAATATCTGGAGAAAATTTGAAAAAGTCGGGATTTTGCTGTTGTTGTCGGGAGAAATAAATACATATTTACAATAAAAATGTAACTTAAATACCTGTTTATGATTTTTAGTCAGTTTCATCCACTAATCTTGTACTTTTGCCTGTCTATTGTAAAACAAAATGGCCGTGCAGCGCGATTCATCCGCGAAAATTATTGCTTTCTTTCTAGAGAACGGAACGGCTGATTTTCCGGGAGAATCCAGGCGAATCCCGATCATCTGGCAACCCTAGTGGCACGGGTCGAATCGAATGGAGGTGTTTTTTATGCAGGTAGATATGTATGTGAATAATTCCAGAGATAAGTACCTTAACATTTTCATAAGCGGAGCCGACACGTTCCTCGATAGAACGGAAGGAGTCCGAGTTGCGCATCTGGCCGATTTTGGTGGACACGCCCGCCGTGATGCCGCCCAGGATCGAGGTGGTCTTCTCCGCCGTCGATTTTATCACAGATTCCGTTTTTTGGTATCTGGTGATTAAACATACACTTATAGCAGTAATGTTCTAACTGTAAACTGGCTATTCCAATCAGTTGGTATAGATAGGTACATGGATTTTTTTCCACTTCTCCAACAAAGCTAAAGTAGTTTTGCAGAAACAGCCAGTTGGAATAGATAGAATTAAACATATCGTATTAACAGAACTAGTAGGAGTATTTAACGCAACAAGACTATACATAAGTAGAAAAGAATATAATATCTTGATTTTGTGTCGGTAGAGCAGAATCAATCCAACCCTAAGATACATACATACATGACTCGCCCTAGTTTTGTTCTATTAAATTGTAAAATTTCTCATGCATTGTATCATTATTGTTTGTTTGCTTGAATTAATTATTTATCCTACTTAATATTATAAATGTGAAAGTTTGTGGGTTTGGATGTTTAGATGTTTGGATGTTTGTTCCTCAATCACAAAAACTACTGAACGGATTTGGTTGGAATTTTGCACACAGATAGTGGATAGCCTAGATTAAAACATAGAATACTTTTTATTCCGATATTCCCACGGGAACGGGAACCACGCGGGTGAAACCGCGGGCGGCCGCTAGTAGGTATATATTTATTCCAAACTAGCGGCCGCCCGCGGTGTCACCCGCGTGGTTCCCGTTCCCGTGGGAATATCGGGATAAAGAGTATTCTATGTTTTAATCTAGGCTATCTACTATCTGTGTGCCAAATTTCAACCAAATCCGTTCAGTAGTTTTTGCGTGATTGAGGAACAAACATCCAAACATCTAAACATCCAAACCCACAAACTTTCACATTTATAATATTAGTAGGATTTGCTTTCCAATCAACGGGGTTTGCAACACGAGAGCCAGTAGTGCACAGACAGTAGTGTGTGTAGTGGTATGTAATAAAAAGAATTGAATTAATGTTGACAATAGTGTAGATTCGGTTGGCATGATTTAACTAAATTGACAGGACTAAACATAATTTAAACTATCTGTTCTTGTCTTTTCAATTCAAAAGGTATTAATTATTTATAGGTATATATTTATTCCAAATTTGCTTTCCAATCAACGGGGTTTGCAACACGAGAGACAGTAGTGTGTAGTGGTATGCCATAAAAAGAATTGAATGTTGATAATAGTGTAGATTCGGTTGGCATGATTTAACTAAATTGACAGGACTAAACATAATTTTAACTTTCTGTTCTTGTCTTTTCAATACAGAAGGAAAAGGATGGAAAACTAAATGTAGTTTAAACATGTGAATTTAGTTTAGTCGTTGCCAACCGAATTGACACCATTGTATACTTGAATATCGCCAAACGTATGCGCGTGCGACATATTTGTTGGTCGAATTAGTACCCTGCATGTTTGCGGGCAAAGTCGCACGAGTATAAAGCAAGATATACTACTCCGTGTAAAAAGTATCGGGAATATGTCAATAAAAAGACCCGCGTAAAAGAGGTCGTTATAATTTTTTTACTGCATGTTGGTAGCACTGTACTGATTAAGCGCGCAAAATTTGAGCGGGATCTGTCATTTAATTTGTTTTAAACTACACTTTTTGTTGGTGATAGTTTTGAGTCCTCGGCGATTTTGATGATAATGCACCATCACACACACGAGATGGACTACAGCTGGGCCACAAAAAAAAAGTTGGAAATCTGACTTTTTGACTATGCCATGAAGTCGATAATTTGTCGGAATTTGTCGCCAAAAACCAGATTTTGTCGGTCTTCCGTTTAGGAGATACGTGTGGCTCAGCTGTAGAGACGTCTCTACAGCTGGGCCACACAGATCTCGAAAACGGAAGGTCGTAGCGAAAATCTGATTACTCGTATGTGTAGCCAGTATTTTGTCGGATTTTGTCGCCACAAACCAGAGTTTGTCGGTCTTCCGTTTAGGAGATACGTGTGGCTCAGCTGTAGAGACGTCTCTACAGCTGGGCCACACAGATCTCGAAAACGGAAGGTCGTAGCGAAAATCTGATTACTTGTATGTGTAGCCGGTATTTTGTCGGATTTTGTCACCAAGAACCAGATTTTGTCGGTCTTCCGTTTAGGAGATACGTGTGGCTCAGCTGTAGAGACGTCTCTACAGCTGGGCCACACAGATCTCGAAAACGGAAGGTCGTAGCGAAAATCTGATTACTCGTATGTGTAGCCGGTAATTTGTCGGATTTTGTCGCCAAAAACCAGAGTTTGTCGGGCTTCCGTTTAGGAGATACGTGTGGCTCAGCTGTAGAGACGTCTCTACAGCTGGGCCACACAGATCTCGAAAACGGAAGCTCGTAGCGAAAATCTGATTACTTGTATGTGTAGCCGGTATTTTGTCGGATTTTGTCACCATGAACCAGATTTTGTCGGTCTTGCGTTCAGGAGATACGTGAGGATACGCTGTGGAGACCTTTCTACCTGGATCTTAAGAAAGGAAGGTCGTAGCGAAAATCTGATAACTCGAGTGTGTAGCCGTTAGTTTGTCGGAGTTTGTCACCAAGAATCAGAGTTTGTCGATCTTGCGTTTAGAAGATGTGTGAGGATATGCTGTAGAGACCTTTCTACCTGGATCTCGAGAACGAAAGGTCGTAGCGAAAATCTGATAACTCCTATGTGTAGTCGGTAGTTCGAGCGAGTTTGTCCTTAAGTTACAGACTTGGTCGACACCCCTTTCCAGAGAAATAAGGGGTTTGTTTTTTTATGACTATAGTCTTAGAGCCGAATCCAAAATGCGTAAGCAGTATAGTTGTTTTGTATTATTTTATGTACATAGTTAATATTAAATCCAAAATTTATATGATTAAAAGAATTTAGTGAGGAAATATGAAAGATTTCAATTAATTTCTTGAATAGTAATTGATGTATTCAACGTTTATTGTATCGACAACGTTTGGTATCTGGTCTCCTACTCTAAATACGTGGTGTATCGTACAGTCGCGTACATCTGTCCTAAAAATGTAAGTAGTAATTTAATGAGTACGTCATGCTAAGTGAGTTTCATGAGATAGATTCATGAGACAACGTAAAGTATGGTATGATTGATGTGCGATTTATTTATAAAATATAATATTTTCTCTTTTTTGATGAATAGTTTTTAAAACTTTTCTTGTGATTAACTTTACTAAAGTGAACTGTCACTACTAAGTACTTACCTACTAACCCTTTGGACTGTAGGTTCCACTACATGGTTCCACTAGCGAGTCAAATAACTGCTAAATATCGGTGGGGGCCCACCGATATTTAGCAGTGGGAACACGAGGACTTGGAAATCCTATTGGTCCCACTGATGGAACCATGTAGTGGAACCCACAGTCTGAAGGGACCTGGGGCCGTACCGGCTAACGAATCGATTTTCATAAAAGTCTGCTGGGTTTCAAATTAAAACAGATAAATCGAGCCCCAATTGGGCCAAAATGACGAACCCAAATTCATGATGTCACACGAACATCGATATCTTCCGAATCACGTCAACAAAAAGTACAAAACGAAATTGCTCACTTTGATTTCTCTGTTTTAAGTTGAAACCCAGCAGACTTTTATGAAAATCGATTCGTTAGCCGGTACGGCCCCTGCTTAACTGTTGGCATCACGTCGGCATATAGGTAGGTAACTTAGATTAGACTTGACTTTACGCTGAGCTGAGCTTTATTGTAATATTGAGGTTTTATTTGTTATATCGATGCATAATATTATGTTCAATGGAATAAAACAAAAAACAACGTGTAACATAATATTTTTATTTCTATGAATTAAGTTTGTACTTGCAGATTCAAACCACAAGAAAGCAATTTTGTAATAATATAATAATACGTTTAGTTCGTGCAAGGGCGATACACGCGCACAAGAATTTCGTTGCAAACTGATTAAGCGACGCTGTTGCCCATAGTACATCGATTTGCTTTTTTTTTGCCATTTTATAGTAACTTTTAAAAAAAATCAAAAATCTCGGTCTCGGTCTCGGCCGAGACTATTTTTTAATCTCGGTCTCGGTTCTCGGTGAAAAGTGGGTTCGGTCGGTCCCTAGTTGCTGGTAACGTTTTATAAGCAACACTCGGTCCGGTCAGGTGTCGGATGGGTGACCGTTAAAGCTAATTCAGGGCGGCCGCATATTGTAAGAAATAAAACATCATGAAGCTCAGATAGCATGCATGCATGCATTCATTTAAGTAGTATAATTATTTCAAACACAGTTGTACGCGAATGTACATTCGCGAAGGTACACTCAAATCACATTTATCTCATAAATGTAAGGCGATCAAGCTCTGGTATTTGGCTACAAACTCGCTCGAACTACCGACTACACATAGGAGTTATCAGATTTTCGCTACGACCTTTCGTTCTCGAGATCCAGGTAGAAAGGTCTCTACAGCATATCCTCACACATCTTCTAAACGCAAGATCGACAAACTCTGATTCTTGGTGGCAAACTCCGACAAACTAACGGCTACACACTCAAGTTATCAGATTTTCGCTATGACCTTCCTTTCTCAAGATCCAGGTAGAAAGGTCTCCACAGCGTATCCTCACGTATCTCCTAAACGCAAGACCGACAAAATCTGGTTCTTGGTGACAAAATCCGACAAAATACCGGCTACACATACAAGTAATCAGATTTTCGCTACGACCTTCCGTTTTCGAGATCTGTGTGGCCCAGCTGTAGAGACGTCTCTACAGCTGAGCCACACGTATCTCCTAAACGGAAGCCCGACAAACTCTGGTTTTTGGCGACAAAATCCGACAAAATACCGGCTACACATACGAGTAATCAGATTTTCGCTACGACCTTCCGTTTTCGAGATCTGTGTGGCCCAGCTGTAGAGACGTCTCTACAGCTGAGCCACACGTATCTCCTAAACGGAAGCCCGACAAACTCTGGTTTTTGGCGACAAAATCCGACAAAATACCGGCTACACATACAAGTAATCAGATTTTCGCTACGACCTTCCGTTTTCGAGATCTGTGTGGCCCAGCTGTAGAGACGTCTCTACAGCTGAGCCACACGTATCTCCTAAACGGAAGACCGACAAACTCTGGTTTTTGGCGACAAAATCCGACAAAATACCGGCTACACATACGAGTAATCAGATTTTCGCTACGACCTTCCGTTTTCGAGATCTGTGTGGCCCAGCTGTAGAGACGTCTCTACAGCTGAGCCACACGTATCTCTTAAACGGAAGACCGACAAAATCTGGTTTTTGGCGACAAATTCCGACAAATTATCGACTTCATCATGGCATAGTCAAAAAGTCAGATTTCCAACTTTTTTTTTTGTGGCCCAGCTGTAGTCCAGCACGTATCACACACAGCCATTATAGTGAAAGAGTTTTTAGCGAAAAATTCAACAAAAGTTCTCGACCAAGCACCGTATTCACCTGATATGGCTCCGTCTGACTTTTTTACCATTGAAAATGGTTATCAGATGCAAATCGCCTGAGACGTATTTTTGACCATATCTCCGAGGATTTTGAGAGGATCGAGATGAAAATAGTACCAAAAGTTGAGGAATTTATCGAGACACGTGAGAAAGTTTGAATTTTGAAAATCTACTGGTAACTTTTTTTGAAATTTTGCAAAATTCAAAAAATTCCGGATTTTTTGGGGGGTGTTTGTTTACTAAATTGTAAATATTTCGGAAAAAAAATTGACTTAAGAAAAAATGAAAAAAGTGTCCTAGGGTATTAGTTTAGCTACCAAATGGCGAAATAATTTTGAAAATCAGTAAATAATTGTGACCTGTAGGTGGTCCCTTTAGATTTGGAATTCTAGAAAAACGGCTGTTTCCGTACATAAAAAGTGATATAGCTTCTATGATTATTGACCGATCGTCATGGTAATAGTGTTAAAAGATGCAGAAGCAGACGAGAAGTGCATTCGTTGGAATTTTGAAAATCGGTTAATAATATTTCGGCTGCGTCGAGGGCCGAGTGTCACAATCACAATCGTAAAAATAAATAGGTACTACCTAGGTAACTTTAAAAATATTAAGATTTTGCATTTGATTTGATTTTGGTTTTTCGTAAATTTTTGTATTCATTTTCAATGCTCCGATTCTTGCGGGGACTGCATAATCTGTGAATTTTTTATTTCCCAAGTTAAAATTACCACTTCGAGGAAAACGTTTTGAGTCGATAGAAGCTATAAAAGAAAATTCGCTGAATGAGCTAATGGCCATACCGCAAATAGCCTATGAAAAATGTATGGAAGACTGGGTGAAGCGGTGGAGGAGATGTTGTATTGCAAGCGATGGGGCCTACTTTGAAGGCGATAAAATAAATTTAGATGAATAATTTGTATTTTTTGTTTTATTGACAAATTCCCGATACTTAGTACACAGAATGTAAAACGGGCGCGAATGACTGACAGTAGCGGTGTTTTATTATCAGATATCCTACCGATTGACTTACAAACACTGAAACAGACAACATTAACAAGAATTTAGGGTTTTTATTTACATAGATAGAGCGACTACATTGTCAGTATTTTCAAAATATTCAGACACATTCCTTTTAATTTGAATTAAAGTTTAATGAATTTAACTTTAATAGGTACACCAATTACAATGAATAGTATCGAAACAGCGCTTGTTAAAGATTAGTAGTAATAGTCATTTTGTTAAAAATAAAATAGTTAAACAAGTTAATAATATACGATAAAAATTTGTTATGAAGTATATATAAGGTCCTTCTTAAATAGTGCACATAATTTTAAGGGGTCAATGTACTCATGCATACAAACAACTTTTACTATGGTACCAACGTTGAAATCGCGAAAAAACAATCAGCTGTTCCATACATTTTGATCTATTCGATTTTAAATTTTCTATGGAACAGCTGTTTTTTTTTCGCGATTTCAATGTTGGTACCATAGTAAAAGTTGTTTGTATGCATGAGTAAATTGACCCCTTAAAATTATATGCACTATTTAAGAAGGACCTTATATATAGTTACATTACATACTTGGTTTACGAAGAATGTCGTACCTTATTTAATCACATTCCTAACTAATCATTCTCCGATGTGAACAAGAAGAATATTGCGGAAAAAACACTTATGTGTATCACTGGTATCAAAAAAAAATCGAAAAAGTTGACTGTATTTTCGCACTATAATAACATTTCCGTCTAAATGGCAAAAACGAGTTATAAACAAAGCATATGACTTAGGAAGTTTTTTTATGGTACGTAGAAGTACCTACTTGTTACTTCAAACAATCACATATCACCGACTCCGAATGCATAGAACTGAACTGAGTGTATATTAGTTAAAATATTTAGGTGTTATGGTGGATAATCGACTATCGTGGTACCCACATCTTGATTATATAAGTAGTAGAATTAGGAAATTAGTCTGGATTTTTAAGACGTTGAGACATGTGATACCAAGAGATATAGGAATTGACCGCGCCTCGCCAAATAGTTTATTGAATACTATATACATATCTTTAGTACAGTCTGTCTTAACATATTGCATCACTATATGGGGAGGTGCGGGAAAAACAAAATTTCTAGAATTAGAGCGGGCTCAAAGGTGTCTCATAAAAGTGATGTATTTCAAAAAATGGCGTTTTCCAACTGAAAGTCTCTATCAGCTCAGTAACATCCTTTCTGTAAGAAAGCTATATATTGTGCAGAGCACCCTCAGTGTCCGGACACGAAAGTGGCGGCGGCCGAGCGGTGGCGGGGCGGCGCGGCAGCGGAGCGGCGGCGGGGCGGGGCGATGAGAACGTGGGCACGAAACTTAGCGGTCGGTCAGCCGCGCTAGTAGTGTTGTGACAAAAAGCCCGTGGACCTACCGATTTGACCTACTGGTAGGACCACGGTATACCACTAAAGTAACTTCTTATTTTTTTTTATTTCTATTGATGTGTCAAATGTGATGTTGCTATGGAAACAATTTATTGTTAAATCAATACCGAAAAATATTCAAAGGACGAAATATATCCTATGTCTAAAAATTTTATTTAGTTCGAAAAAATGGTCTAAGTATAGGCGTTAACTAGTTTCAAAACCGGATTCTTTGCTCATCTTGTGTTTTTTAAATGATGTCCAAGATGCCGACATCCATACTGAATAAATAGGTACTACCTAGTAATCAAACAGACACTATTATATTATTCAACACAACACTACTGTAATCGCGGGCTACCAAACCCAACTAGTTTGTTCATTTGTTTTCGTCGCTCTCCTCCCGCCCGTGCATCGCTCGTCGCCCCGCGCCGCCACCGCCCGTTTCGTGCGCGTCTCCATACTGTGCCATACTGTTGAATGCATCGCCGCCGCTCCGCTGTCGCGCCGCCCCGCTGCCGCTCCGCCGTCGCAGTTTTCGTGCCCGGACACTCAAACTTCACAAAACCCTGACATATGACCCGGGTATAATGAACAAAAGAAGAAAAGATATAGTTGCTTATGCTCCAAGAGTTAGGACCAAATTTGCACAATCACAATATCTTGTTCAATCTGCTCACCTCTACAATATTATAAACCGACAGCTAAATATATATAACAAAACACACAATGAATCTAAAAAACTTATAACTAAATGGCTAAAAACTAAAACTTGGGAAGAGACAGAATCACTTCTCTTATTTATAACGTAATAAGTATACTTATTACAAATTCGAAATAATAAATCTATATATGATATACACACACATACGCACCCACACATACACACACACACATACACACACACACACGCAAAAAGGTATTGTAGATCTTAACGTCACATTAATTTCTAAATCCATCGAAGTAGGTGGAGTAGAGACGATCTTATTACTAAAATCCATAACCAAACTACCTATACATGTTATTTAGGCACATCCAAGGAAAAAAAAAGTGCAGCAAGCATTTAACTACTGTTAGAAAAATGTAGAATCTCTGTTGGGTTAGAATTGTTATATTATTATAGGTGCAGTAAACAGATGTTTGAATACAATTCAATAAAAATTACATTGTTTTCATTAGAATTATAGTGAGTAAGTGTTTGTACAGCAGTACTTACATGGGTGCTTCAGTCACAGCCTGAGTAAGCGCTGCCACGCGAGTTTCTATCGACTGATAGCTGTCGTACAACAAACCAAAAGTGAAATCAAAGGAATCTAACCTTTACCTCAAAACTATCAAGCTGAAGCAAAATAAACAGAAAGCGATTTAAATGGCAGCTACTAAATAATGGGGTATGTCCGGAAAAAAATCAAATTGGCTGAATATTTTTTAATATGTAGGAATAAGCTCCGTTAGTAATAGAAAAAAGTTTCAGAATTTTCGGTTGCGTGAAAAAAAAAAAAATCTCTTCCACTTCACAAATGTACGAAAGTAAAAGCAGAATGGAGATTATACCTTTGCCACCACCTGCCACAACCACAACAAGTATTAAAAAAAAAAGATTTGGCATTTTATGTTAAAACTTTTTTTTAATATCATGTTGTGGTTGTGGCAGGTGGTGGCAAAAGCATAATCTCCATTCTGCTGTTACTTTCGTAAATTTGTTAAGTCAAAGAGACTTTTTTTCACGCAACCGAAAATTCTGAAACTTGTTTCTATTACTAAGGGAGCTTATTCCTACCTATAAAAAATATTCAGCCAGTTTGATTTTTTTCGGACATTCCCCATTGAACATGATCAACAAGTAGTAATGTTCCAAACCCTCTAAATAAAACGATCGAAAGTGCAATGAGTGCGTAATTATTGTTGTATCATGCGTTATTACTTACACTTGGCTTTCTTTCACATTTTTCAAACCCTGATTGACATCTTCTGATATTTCTTTCCACACAGTGATGCCAAGTTTTCGTTTTAGTTCGGAACTTTGACGAATCTGTAAAATAAATATGTTTTTTTTTCAATAATGGTTACTACGCTACGAGATTATAGCACAGAATATATAATAGTACAAACATTATAGTATTGTTTTGTGAAGTATGTATGACAAACAATCAATATCCATTTTTCTCAGCTAATCCTACTAATATTATAAATGTGAAAGTTTGTGGGTTTGGATGTTTGTTCCTCAATCACGTAAAAACTACTGAACGGATTTGGTTGAAATTTGACACACAGATAGTAGATAGCCTAGATTAAAACCAGGGGCGTAGCGTGCCTTGGCGGGGCCCTGTATAAAAAATTTTTTGGGGGCCCTTAGGAAGGGTAAAGATTTCTTACAAAAGAAAAATATGTTTGCATAAAATTAAATGAAATATTTATTCATTACAATTTATTATATATCTGTCACTTTTTCCAAAATTTTTACAAACAATCCAAATTAAATATATACTACAACGTGTAACAGAAAGGGGGTATCAACCCAAAAGGAGGTCAATGTACTCGTGGATCTGAACACCTTCCAATAGAAAAAAAAAATCAAAAAAAATATTGGACTCTCCATAGAAGATTTGAATTTGCCGCCAACATTTTGTATGGAAAGTTCAATATTTTTTTTCTGTTGGTAGGTGGTTTCACGAGTACATTGACCTTCTTACAAGGTTGCAACCTTTAGGAACAAAAAAGTCGTTATAAGGGCGAAAAAATTTGTGGTCTTTTTTCTAAATGTTTACTGGTAGTAAAACTACTGTAGAGACTGGTAACTGACAAATGAATGCCCTGCCTCCATGCGGGTTGATATCCCCTTTCTGTTACACGTTATACTCTCCTTGCCTATTTTTCCGCCAACTGATTTATGCGCACGCTTTATGCAGGAAAAAATAGCTTTTTTTAGTTTTTCCATTTCAAAAAACATTTTTTTTAATTAATTTTTGCTTACACACGTTGGGGGCCCCCGTGGCCCGGGGGCCCCGTATAATTGATACGGCTGATACGGCGGTAGCTACGCCCCTGATTAAAACATAGGATACTTTTTATCTCGATATTCCCCCGGGAACGGGAACCACGCGAATGAAAACGCGGGCCGCCGCTAGTGTTAAAATAAAAATGCTTAAGAAAAGTGGCCACTTTTCGCAATAAAAGGCTATTAAACTAAACGACAAGCTAGAAAACATTCTTTAAGTGATAAAAAGTACAACAAAGGTTGTTCGCAGTGCACTACAGTACAGAGAGATAATTTACAATGGGGTGTGATACTGAGGAACTAATGGCGCCACAAGCGACAGTCCCAAAATAATTTGATTGGTTGTTTCAAATGTCTAATGTCATTTCTGACATATTTTAACCAATCAAAACCATTGATAGCGGCCAGGTCGCTGCTGGCGCCTTCTGCGATTAGCTTTGCGTGATACACCCCATTTCGTCTTTATTTAAGTACTATGATTTTTTTTCCAATGGCGGCGCTAGTGAGCAGACTGAGTGCTCGATGAGATTGAAATTATTTTAAAATCTCGTATTATCATAACTACATAAATGAGTAACAAGTTGCGTGTTGAACAAGATAAGTTGATGAGTAAATTCTAATTTTATAGCTGTTGTTGTATTAATCATCACAACTTTATCAATCAAAAAAAGGAATAGAAACCGGTATCTTAAGTAGTGAAAAGGTAAGATAAGAATCTTTATCAACAGTTGAATCACATACCTATCAATAAACATCAATCAATACAATAGAACATTTAGTACAACCTGGTTTACAGGTTTTGGATACCGCCTGGCTTAAAGCCTGGCCTTTCTTCTGGCTTAATTTAAAAATGAAAAAATAAATTATGATGAAATTATTATATCAGATTTGATTTTGATTTGATATCTGGACCATGTCGAAAACCTCACATCACATCTACTTAGAAATTCAGTTCCATTTTAATTTAAATAGCATGACAGTACCACTATTTTTAGGGTTCCGTACGCAAAGGGTAAAAACGGGACCCTATTACTAAGCCTCTGCTGTCCGTCTGTCTGTCTGTCTGTGTCCAGGGGCCCTACCGCCCAACTCAAAGCTTTAGCCAGAGCGATAGCTAGACTATATCCATCCTTATCATATCATAACACGATGACAAGGACGGACAATGCACTGACGTCATCAACCAAAGCCAGAGTAAAAGTCTGTCCTTGTCATCGTGTTATGATATGACAAGGATGGATATAGTCTAGCTATCGCTCTGGCTAAAGCTTTGAGTTGGGCGGTCCCGCAGCAGGCTGTATCTCATGAATGAACCGTGATATCTAGACAGTTGAAATTTTCACAGATGATGTATTTCTGTTGCCGCCATAACAACAAATACTAAAAACAGAATAAAATAAATATTTAAGGCGGGCTCCCATACAACAAACATGATTTTTTTGCCGTTTTTTGCTTGATATTGATAACGACTACAGGTAGGCAGTTGACATTTTCACAGATCGTGTATTTCTGTTACCGGCCAAACCCGATTTCAGGACAAACTAGTTTGGCCTAGGCTAAACTAGTTTGTCCTAAGCTCGATAGGATAAACCAGTTTAGCCTAGGCCAAACTAGTTGATCCTGATATAAATACGCACATTCCAGGATAAACTAGTACGGCCTAGTCTAAACTCATTTAGCCTTGTCGAAACTAATGAAATAGAATAATTGAGGTATAATTCTTGTTTCTTAAACATAAATAAATATTCGCTATTTAAAAAAAAAATAGGTAACTTATTTCATAAAAAAATCTTTAATATTTGTTATACATTATTGTTTTTTTTAAAAACACTTCATTATTTTGTTACTAGCTTTTGCGCAACTTCATTCGCGTGGACATTTTAGAAAATCTTTAAAATTCTAGTAGAAGGCGTTCCCGTCCCCGTTTCCGTTCAAAATAGGATCCAGAGATATTTATTATCCCGTTCCTCTTCCCGTGGCCGTTTCATTCGCGTTCCCGTTACCACTTTTCACTTGTCACCTGTCACTTACCACTTCACTTTTCACTTCACGCTTTTGCTTCCGCTTTCACTTACCGTCACCATCACAAGGAATACATCAAAAATATGCCATCATTTACATTAGAGTACAATAATAAATTGTTCCTATAATAATTTGCATATTTTTTATTAAGCATCTGGTGAGGTGAATGCCAAGCACTATCCCGTTGTGCATTAAAAAGTAAAGGTAGATAGATATAAAGATTTATGGTCACGGTGACAGTAAGTGAAAGCGGAAGCGGAAGCTAAAGCAGAAACAAAAGCGTGAAGTGATAAGTGAAGTGGCAAGTGACAGGTGACAAGTGAAAAGTGGTAACGGGAACGCGAATGGAAACTGCAACGGCAACGGGAAGAGGAACGGGTAATAAATATCTCTGGATCCTATTCTGAACGGAAACGGGGACGGGAACGCCTTCTACAGCATTTTAAGAATTTAAAAGATTTTTCTAAAATATCCACGCGAATGAAGTTGCGCAAAAGCTAGTAACAAAATAATGAAGTGTTTAAAAAAAACAATAATTAATAATAAATATTAAAGATTTTTTTAAGAAATAAGTTACCTATCATTATTTTTTTAAATAGCGAATATTTATTTATGTTTAAGAAATAATTATTACACCTCAATTATTCTATTTCATTACTTTGACACGGCTAAATGAGTTTAGACTAGGCCGTACTAGTTTATCCTGGAATGTGCGTATTTATATCAGGATCAACTAGTTTGGCCTAGGCTAAACTGGTTTATCCTATTGAGCTTAGGACAAACTAGTTTAGCCTAGGCCAAACTAGTTTGTCCTGAAATCGGGTTTGGCCGGTAACATTTCTATTGCTGCTATAACAACATATTATTATGCTAAAAACAGAATAAAATAAATATTTAAGGGGGGCTCCCATACAACAAACTTGATTTTTTTTTGCTGTTTTTTTTGTACGGAACCCTTCGTGCGTGAGTCCGACTCGCACTTGGCCAGTTTTTTAGGATGAGTCGAAGTATCTTTTTTTATATTATCATTTAGACACGCATTTCAGGATTTAACTTCCGCCTTTCAGAAGATGTGGCATTCGGCAGCCATAACACCATTTTAAAGTGCTGTGTTCCTGAAGAGATTAGGATAACGTATCAGACTATCAATGATGCAATCGTGTAATACACCGTGGCGGCGCAAGCGTCTTTACAATAGGTTACGGTGACCACTTATCAGATGATCTCCTATGTTTGTATTGTTTTCATTTGATAACTTAGGCATTATAAACAGCTCGAAAGCTTTCAACTGTCGTGGACAAAACCTTTCCTTTTACACTATTTAAGGTTTTGAGGAGCTCGGTGGCGCAGTGGTTTAGCACCTGGCCTAATGATCGCGGAGGTTAAGCATCTTTCGCAAGGGTCGGTAATGGGATGAGTGACCAAAAATGTATTAGCTCGAACTACTCCGTGCTTCGGAAGGCACGTTAAGCCGTTGGTCCTGGCTGTATTTGCGGTATTGCATTAACACCCATAGATCCACATTGTGCCCAAACGATGGGTTATGTTCAGCCCATCCTCCTTATCAGACTAGAAGGAAGGCCTGTGCCTCAGCACAGGGGACATTAAAAATGGCTGATGGTCAAGGTGCTGAATTTGAAGATGGAGGCGTCTTTTATGAGGTGGAGGCGTGTTTTATGCAAATAAAGATTTATGATTATGATTATGGTCGTATGTTATTGACTGATGAATGATTGGTATGACTTCTGGCATTTCAGTAAGTAACCTTACTTTGAAGCACAGCACAGTGGTCGTAGTAACGACTCGTTTTTGACGCAGGCCAGGGGCCGTACCGAACCTAGGCAAGTCTGCCGGGCTTCCAAATTAAAACAGATAAATCGAGCCCCAATCAAGCCAAAATTCATGATGTCACATGAACATCGATATCTTCCGAATAACTTTGGCAAATAGTACAATTCGAAATTCCTTACTTCGATTTCTGTCTTTTAAGTCGAAGCCCAACAGACCCGCCGAAGTTTGAAAAGTTAGCCGGTAGGGCCCCAGTTCGAGAATTCACCCAGCGGCAAAGGTTTACCGACTGTAACGCGCAGCCGCCTGTTGTAAATAAAGATGGTTAGTTACCTTGCTTTGGAGCACGGTGCGAAGAGTAGCGATCTCGTCCTCTACTCGGGCGAGCTCACGACTCCACTCGGCGCGCAGTTGCTCCGCCTGCTCGGGCGTGAGGCCCGCCAGCTCGTCGGGCTGCTGCGCGTCGCCTGCTGCGCCCGCTGTCGCCATCGCCTCCTCAGCTGCATCATAAGGAAAAATTGACCATCAGCCATTTTAGGAAAAAATAGCCTCTATAAATTGGATATTAAGGGCGTAGCGAGGTACGGGCAGGGAGGGGCAGCTGCCCCTCCTTAGAAAAGCGGTCGTTCGCTGGTAAACTGTAATTATGAAGAGCTTCATAGCTTGCGACGCTACTTATAAGACCTAAGAAACTAACAGGCTTGAAGGCTGGCTTGTGAATCCAACAATACGGGATGTGATCTCTATTATTATAATCTAGGATTTTATCTGTTATCCCTTATACAATCCTGGCTACGCCATTGTCAGCAGGCCTACTGCCTATCTCAAATAGCTAGCAAATTGCTAAAGTCAATGATGTCAATGCACTGTCCGTCCGTCCTTGTCATTGTGTTATAATCCTACTAATATTGTAAATGTGAAAGTTTGTGGGTTTGGATGTTTAGATGTTTGTTCCTCAATCACGCAAAAACTACTGAACGGATTTGGTTGGAATTTGGCACACAGATAGAAGATAGCCTAGATTAAAACATAGAATACTTTTTATCCCGATATTCCCACAGGAACGGGAACTACGCGGGTGAAACCGCGGGCGGCCGCTAGTATGATAATAACGGAATTGCTATCGCTATAGCTTTGAGTTAGGCGGTAGGGCCCCCGGTCAGAGTATTAAAAATGGCATTTTGCGAAGTCATTTTGCCTCGACGTGTCTTTGTCAAATCAAATTTATGTAACTGAGAATATTTTCGCAATTACGACGTCGCGTCGAAACGCATTCGAAATGACTTAAAAACAATTTTAGTTCGCTGCTTAAAAAACTATCCATCCATGAAGATATGTTTGTTGATGATTTAGATTAGAGCTAGTTTGGACTTATTTTGTGCTCATTCATAAGAGATGGACAAAAACAAAATGCGCTGCACTGCAAATACTGCAATAGGTGTCGTCGGTCGTTGTTTCCATTAATTTATCCATAAAAAATCACGAAACGTTGATTTCCCTGTAAAATATTACAGATTGATGTTTTATCTTCTGCCGAAATAAATAGGGGCTCCGTGGAGATCTCCGTTGTCGAATTTCTCATGGGATTCTGTACTTCATAGGTACAACTTTATAAGTATACATATTCGTGGTAAATATACAAAGAAATATAATTCTTTCGTTTCGTAATCTTTATTAGTGGACTTCACTGCAGTTAGGTACTGATAGACAAAAAGATAAAAATAATGATATTACATATTTTGGATAAAAATTTTTGAAGGAAAACGAGCAAACGCGTTTATGCTATTGTTGATAATCAAACTAACCTCCGAGAGTGATACCTAAAAACTTTTTATAATTCGTGTGACTGGAAACTTTGGCAAGATACGGCTTTGATAAATCCTGAAACGTCACTCGTACATCGCGCATTTTCTTTCTGAATATTCGCAGTCTTCGGCGACGATTGTCCATGTAGAACTCGGTTTCAATACACAAGGAAGATTCTGCGAGGTCCGGCAGAGCGCGCCAGTCTGCTTCAGGGTCATCGTGGTGCCAGCCGGGCGTCTCCTCCAGTTCGTCTAGCTCATCTACTGCCACATCGAAACTGGGCGTAGAGTCGTCGTCCGGCGGCACAAAATATGGATCCTCCATAAACTCCAAGCTCGTCGGCTCTCCGCCACCGCTTGACGCCCCATCGCTAGCCATTCCCCTACCCTCTACCTGCCTCGTCTGCCGCGACTATATAACATATTTAGGAGATTGTCACTCAAATGGAAAAACAGTTCCAACAAAACACCAAAACGAGTTCAAGCATCGAAAGCAATTAGTTTTCACTGATTGGGGGTTTGCAAAATGTACATAATTTGAGATGAATACTGTCACTAAACAACGCGCTTTTCACGAGGCTCCGAGCTTGAGCATTTATGTGTACACAGCCGGCGCGCGGTGCGGCCGAGTCGGTTTCTTCCGCCACGTCCGCGGCCAGCACACCCGCCCGCGCCCGTCTCGCGCCGCTGCCCGAGTGCTCGTGTTCGCCACTTTCACCAACGATCATGCGAGCTTCAATCTTTCGGATTTCAAACAATGAACGTGACCTCCAAACAGGAATTTTGACAATATTTACGATTCACGTAATTGTGCAGTTTCGAAGTTTTATCTTAGTAGACAAGTAGTATAGTTTGTCTTATCAAATTTATAAGGAAAAATAACACGTATGCACGATGCCGATTTAACAAAAATAATAAAAAACAACACGAAGGCGAGCTCACCTTGTACAGCTAAAGTTTATTGACAGCGCCCGCGGTGAGCGAGTGGCGCGAGGCTGCTGGCTGGACCGGGTGTTACGTCATTTTTAGACTACCAAATGGGGCAAAAAATACATGGCTAAAATGAGCGCAGTGTGAGTCACGTTTGGGTAGATGTTCGATACAATACTTAAAAAAATACCTACCTAAAAACCAAATCATTTTAAAAGCAGTCTCCAATTCCTGTATTTCGACACGGCCGACTTGAAATGTTTCATTACTTATTATTGGGTAAAAACACTTGGTCGTGCAATCTTGCCACATTCAACTATGCAATTTAAGATTTCAGTTCAAGATTTCGTGGTTAATGTTTCATTACGTGCTATTTCATAAAAATTACTACCTACTGAACCTTACATTTGAATAACTGTGTTCCTTCCTACCGAAGTAACATCTCGGAGATGTTTTTTAGGGTTCCGTAGTCTAAAGGCAAAAAACGAAACCCTTATAGATTCGTCATGTCATGTATGTCTGTCTGTCCGAATGTCATAGCTACTTTATTCCGAAACTATTAGGATTGCACAGTTCAAACTTTACGATTTTTACACAAAAATAAAAATAACAAGATTAAGGGGAGCTCGCCCCATACATGGAACTGAAACTGAAATTTTTTTTTTCATCAAACCAATACGTGCGAGGTGTCTAGTCTATAGATAGGTCTTTAAAAATTACATTGAGGCATAAGAATAAATAAAACTTTGAGGCTTAGATTATTGATATGAGGTTTCTAAGACTATTTTTTCTCAAAGTCAACCATTGGAAAGATATACATATACACTGCCAAAGTGGTAAAATGTGTGACCCCTCCCTCTAACTTTTGAAATAAGAGAGTAAAAAATCTAAAAAAAATATATGCTTTAGGTCTTAATAAACGCTTTCAACGAAAATTGGTTTGAACGAGTTATATGTATTTAGTAGTTTTAGAGATGTGACATATTTTCCAAAACCGCAAATATAACTTTGTCATTTTTACAGATGAAAAATGATAGTGGTATTAAATAAAGTATGGTATATGCTTGGACGAATTAACCACTGGACACGTAACGTAAGAAAAATGTATGAAATCACGTTCAACCAATTTTTGCGGGGTGAGGGGGGATTACATTGTCAAATAATGACAATATTATAGGGTGATTTAGCCGGTTTCCGGCCATAATTGCCGGCCAAATATTATGGATTGTGAAACTCATACATTAGTTCTCGGCCAGGCGGCCGATAAGCAAATGACCTCCCGAAAATGGATTTAGTTACCCGGCCATCAAATTTAAATGTATCACACCGAAAACTTTACGCATTTAAGTCAGAATAACAGTACTAAAAATTGTTTTAAAAAAAACAAAAAAGTGGGGCTGGAGTACAACTTCCTTTTTTATTCTAAAAGCCCTACCCGACTTCAATAGACGTGTTGTTATTATAACAATGATAATGCGTAGGTATCTAATGATTTGAATATTATTTCTTGCTTTTTAGAGGCAGGTTTTTTGAAGTCGGTTTTTTTGTTTTTTTTAAAACAATTTTTTATTTTTTTATTTTTAGTGTAAGTAGGTACCTTTTTCATTAGGTAGTTAGTATTTCCATTAGGTAGGTAGTAGGTTCATTAGGTACCGATATAAAACCAAGAGGTATACAAGCTGCTCTAAAAGTTTAGTATGTTTCATTGAAATGTATGTAAACCAGAATGGACAGATCTACGGCACAAATTGTCGCAGCGATTGCAAAGATGGCGGCTACGCATGCACAGTGCGAGCGTGAGTTGTCAAAGAAAAAGTAGCATGCACACAGATGCGACACATTCTTCATGATGATTAGGATATACCTATTGTTAAATAATATTGCATAAAATTATAGTAAAAACGCAATTTAATTAGGTAATAGGTACATGTTAATACTTACTCGAAAAATAAAAAGGGAGGATGGGCATTTAGTATCCGCACTCATAACAATCATTTGGTGTCGTCGAATAGATTTTTTATTAGGAAAATATTAGGTACTATGGAAACATGGAAAAATATTTCCATGTATCCATAGTATTAATAATAATGATTAGGATATACCTACTTGTTTAATAAAATTGCATAAAATTATAGTAAGAACGCAATTTAATTAGGTGATTGGTACATGTGAATACTTACTCGAGAAATAAAAAGGAGGATGGGCATTTAGTACCCGTATTAGATGTCGTCGAATAGATTTTTTATTAGGAAAAATATTTCTATGGCAACATGGAAAAATATTTACTAACCCAGGGGCCCTATTTTTGAATCGCTCGGCTGGCGTCGAGCACTCGTTTCTACTGATTTTCGTTCATCCCATACATTTGAGTAGATTTGTCGAACGAAAATCAGTAAAAACAAGCGCTCTACGCCAGACGAGCGATTTAAAAATAGGGTCCCAGATCCTTGTCCGGAAACCGCGGAAAGCTCACAAAGTGCTAGTTCTAATTAATATCATAATAATTGCATATACGATAATATTATTATAAAAAAAATTGCAAATACGATTTTACATATACTCTGCTTTATCTGCTGCTTATAATAGTTACTCTGTCATAGCATTAAAGAAATGAACGAATTGAAATAAAATTTTATAATTGCAATTAAATCTTATAAAATTGAAATTAAAAAGGGAAGATAAGGCCCTCAAAATTAAAGCGTTGAATCAACGTACGAATGAATTCTATAATTCAAAAACACATTGAAACGTAGTGGGGATCGAACCAGCCGGCACAGCGCCCATCCAAATGGTAGTCAACGGCCAACGATCTCAGAACCAATCGTTGTCAACGGCATTAGGAAAGTAAAGTAAAGTAAGCATTTATTCGGCGTTTTCAATACAATACAGATCTTAAAGATAAGAATTAGACGACCGAAAGGGCTGACCAGGCTCAGCTTGTGTTGTGGAGTTCTATTCCACAACGCTGGTTTTCAGCTAGACCCATAAATATATTAAAAATATAAAATATATGTCAAAGCACATTAACCACTATACCATCGATGATGCCAAAACTTACTACTGATGTAGGTATAATACAGTCTAAAATAGTCAAAACAAAAATTAGATATGTAACAAAAACATATTGTGTTGATTTTTTTTTCTCTTAACTACCGAGTCAGATTTTGATGCCGTTTTGCATAAGGGTGTAGTTGTGGTATCCCTACATAAATACAACAACAGTGTTGCTATTGGTTCATGGACCACTTCCCATACAAATTTTCCCACTCTCCTTTCTCATAGACAATTAATCTATTGAGCACTTTTACGCGCGTTTTTTTTCTAGATAGATATTCGTGCTAGGAGTAATGTACTCATTCGAACTCAATTTGCCTTGCCACTCGAGCGGGAGGAGTAATTGCGGCAATGGAGCACAGTACGTTGTTCTGTGCACGGATGTGCCTCGAAAACAAAATACAGTAGGGATTTAAGATTAATAATCACTTTTAATTTATTTTTCTTTTTTGAGAAGCCCCTGGACATATTTTTCGACTGACAGCGTAAGTTAAGTACCTACACTGTGGCGGCGTTGTTGTCCTACATCATAGGCGGTTCTTAACGGAATATAATAATATACTTATATTGTAAAACTGTGCTATTAGTTCACCTATCCTAGTTAAGTACCTACGTATACAATCTGTATGGTTCACTTTTCATAATCTATGATTTTCATACAAAATGTCGGGTCAGTAGAAATAATGTATAAAAAATAGTTTTGGTTGGTTTATGTTGATGATTTGTTTATTTACCGATGATAAGTCACTCCACTATTTTTTTGATTTGCATTGGAGCGATTTTTGCACGTCTTTAACACACTGGACGGCATTTTTATCGGCACAATTACACCGTGCGTTCGCGGTGAGCGTTGGCGAGTGACTAAATGAGTTGAGGGCAGTTGCCCTCAACACGTGGAGCAAAAATCGGGGCCGCGAATGTCGATTCTATATAATTCATTTCGATGGTATGTTTACGATTTTTATTAGTATTATTCATTAGTCAACATCCCAATTTTCGCCCTTCTTTCCTAGACTAGTGTCGTGGTCTTGGTAGTCCAAGGCGCACCACTGGTAGTGTCGTGGTTGTGTGTATTTTTTTTCTCTTCTACACTACCGGCCTAGAAGTGTCGTAGGAACTTAATTATCTTCTTTACATTACATTACATTACATTTACATTTACATTAATTACATTACCAAAATACCAGGGTAGCATAGATTTACAGGAAATCAACATTTTTAAACACAATACATTGCTAAAGTCCTTGTCCGCGCGACCTTGAGCAAGTGAAGGTGGCCTAGTTATGTTTCTGAAATGGCCGAAAACCAAAGGGGGCCGGCCAACCGGCTAAGGCACCCTACTTTGTTTACATACCAAATATTATTTATTTTACGAAAAATAGCTATTATAATAGGTTGAAATTGTACTTACGCGTGAAAAGAAACATTTCTTGATTGCCCGCTATTTTATTTGCTGTACAATACGGAGCATTTTGCCCATTTTTGTACCAATGTTTCGCCACGAGCTCTAGCATCACACTGACAACGCGATATCGTTTACTGAGGCTATCGGTCACAGTAAGTGGCTAAGGGGTAAAGGCGAATATGGCTGTCATTTCGCGTCCAGTGGTTGATTCGTCCAAGGGTATATGGTAACTACGGAACCCTACTGCGCGTGGCCCGACACACACTTGGCTGGTTTTGTATATTAAATGTTTCTCTCTACATAGGATTAAATACCTATAGCTTTTTTAAATTTTACTTTTAGCGTGACCTGCCGTTTTTATTCCATACTTATTAGGACAAAATTAAAAATATGTAAATAAAAAATATTCTGAAGGACAAAAGTACCTTGCATCACAACGAAAGACGACGACGACGCCGACGAGACGATGGGAATATACTATGTATTTTCGTATTATTTTGACTTTATTACTAATTCATTTGTTATTCTATATTTCCAGGCAAGCCTCTGCTGCTTGAAATCAACTCAATAGGTAGCTACAACTTCGTCACATTGCCGTCAACGACCGTTATGACGTCACAGCTAACGGTACTGTAGACAAAAAAGTAATCATGTTTTTAATTTTTTGCTTGTTCATAAAGTGTCATTAATTTATATAACAAGTTAGGTTCGCCATTATGTAGGATCTTTACTCTTTTAATAATTGTAACACAAATAACGATTGTAATGATTAAATCAACAAAAACAATAATTAAGCTTTGCATTGCTAGCCGTACTAGAAAGGCGACGCAGGGGGTGCGGTATGACGAAGAAGCGGGCCGGGAGGTAGCGGCAATGATGAAGTGAACGCGTAGTAGTTAAACAGCAATAAAAATAAGATTGTTGAAAAATAACTAAATTATTTCTCCAACTTTGGTTGTAGAAGTGGTTTTTTCTGGTTAATAAACATGGTATGGATCTCAAGCTGAGTTTACAGCAGGTTTGTAGTCAAATGCCTACACAGTCCATTATAAAAATAAGTTATTTTAGCAAATTTTCAGCCTACTTTCCCTGAAGAGACCTTGAAACAGCAGTAATGGAGCTAATTATAAGAGCTAAAACTGGTTGCTGTTGACTGAAGACCCTAATTAGAATGTGGAGTAGATTATTTTGGTCTACCATCCTGAAAATTTCCTGAAATTCACGAAAAATAATTTAAGAACTTCATATCATACATTTAAGTGAATTGGCCAGTTTATCTCTAACTAAATTGGTAATTTATAAAGGTGATTTATTTCCTTTTACACATAAAATTGTGTAAATAAAAATGCCAGATTTTTTAGACTGAGAAATGGTTGTGCTTCTTTTCTTCGGAGGTCAAAGGCTCATAATACCTTATGACATCTATTTGCTTTTGAAGCCTTTGGGATGCCTTTGATTATTTCAACAAAGTGTGTCAGTGGTTAGCGCAAGAACCATATTTTCGATAAGTAATTTAATAATTCTTATTTTTATTAAAAGCTCTTGTATAAGGCCCTTATTTATGAACCACTCTCAACATTGAGAACTATTAATCACTAGACAGTTCCTATTGATTTTGAGGATTCCTTGTGTGTCCAAGGTCCAATGCCAATGAGATTAATATTGTATGGGTAGTATTTAATCGGGTAACAATAAATTCCCATTTTGGGTATCAAACATACTAAATATAGCATACTGAAATACTAAGTGGGCGACGGACTGAGGGCGACTACAAATGTTGAAAATGGGTGACTTTAAAATACAAATTACGTAACTAGTTATTCAGAACGGGCGACCAAATTACTATTTGGGCGACAACCTTAGGGCACACAAAACATAAAAAATCTGGCACTATTATCACTTATATCTATTCTGTGCTATTATCCTAATAAATCGAGATGACAAAAATAGCAAGTTGGGCAGCTTAAATCAGTTATATGTATAGTTATTAGTTACCTACTTGATATAATAGTAACTCAGTATTTTTGTCATTCATTCAGAATTTTCACTGCTAACTTAATTTATTTATCTCCCACATGTAGTCGCCTGTTTTACGTATTTATGTAGCCCACAGTTTGTCGCCCGTTTAGTTATTTTGTCGCCAAAAAATAAACTTCTGCCAGGTTTAGGTATCCCATTAACAGTCTCCTTTAATTATTTCCAGTCACCCATTTATTAATTCCCATATGGTATAATTTTTAAAGTATCTTCTTTCAATTAAAAAAGTATCATCGAAATTGGTTCATAAACAAAGAAGTTATGGTTTAAAGCCAGCATATTCCAAAAACTCTGTCTCTGTCTTTTTCTTTATGTATGAAGAGTAATGAAAATAACCTCACTTTTTATTTTTTTTCAACGTTTTTGTTGTTATTTTGAGCATAAAGTTACTTTTTGAAAAAGTAACCGTTCTTCTATATGTCATTACCTATTTTTATACATATTTTTCGTGAATAAGGGATTGATAAACTTTAAGTATTATCCAAAAAATATAAAATTGATGAAAATTTTCTTTGTCTTTGCATATTTTTTTAGTCGAGTTAAGATATGAATATCGTATTTTTAACCGTAAAATAATCAAGATCATTTATGAAACTTCAACATATACATATTTTTGTCTGCTCAAAATAAAGAATAATTGATTGTTTATTTTTTAATCAAACATGGGCCAAATTCGATAATTTTCAATATACTGGCCTTAACCTTTAACATCTGTTTAAAATATAGTAAAGAAAAAAAACAGTATTTTCAGGATTTTCTGAAAACTACTTAACCAATTTCAAAATATAAAAAAGGGAATAAAGGAACAAACCTGATGTTACAGCATTTAAATAATTTAAATTACACATTTCAATACAACAAATAACCACCTCCTTTTTTGAAGTAGGTTAAAAAGACAATAGATTTTGACAGCTAAGTGTTAATAAGACACTATATCCTATTGTGTTTTGTTGGTTCTGCTAGGGCAGAGGTGCCCAAACGGTCGATCGCGATCGACCGGTCGATCGCGAGAGCTTTCTAGGTCGATCGCCACGGATAACAAATTTGACACTTTGCACACAGTGTAGTTTTTTTGAGAAAAATTTGGTGGGTTTTGGTCAAAATGTCGATCTCTCAGTCATAAATTTTTGCTAGGTCGATCTCCTTTAGAAAAAGTATGGGCACCCCTGTGCTAGGGGGACAGAGTTGCGTCTGATGATGGCTTCTGATCCAACCCACTATACTAACTACACTTTGAACCAAACCTATCTAAAAGAATGACAAAGTTCATGAGAAAAATGGGAGTTTTTTCTCAGCTAGCTGCTATTGAATGATAATAATTTTGAGAAGAAATAAAGAAAGAATTCAAAATATTGTTTTGAAGCAGTAATAGTAATACAAAAAAAACTAAATTGATTTTGATTAGATTTGGTAAGTACATAGATAGACCATGTTCTAGTTTGTAGAATTAGACAGGTACCTATGGTACCTACTACTTTTAAAACAACACAGCAGAGTATAAAGGACATCAGGCACATGAGACCCAAAAGTATATAAACATAATTCTGTTATCTATAAACACTTTATGTTACTAGAATCATAAAACAGCAGCAACATTATTTTTTAACTCCTTCATTTAGCTTTAATTAATTATTGAAAAAACAAAAGCATATCAATGAAACGGACATCTTTGTCAGTGATTGCAAAAGTCTCCCATGAGTATATTTATTCTGTGGCGCAAGTGAGTGCGCATTAAAAAAAAGAATGTCTGCCGGCTGTCAGTCAACTGTCAAAAATGTTTTGTACGTGCGGCATATGCCCCATATGCACAGATTTTCTGTTTGATCTGATCCGACTCGTACCTACATTGTGGTGCTAATCTGTATCACTAATGTTACGTGCACACTACCGTGATATGGCAGTAATTATTATGGCCATAATATTCCTGATTCCTATACGCATAAGGTTCATCAATGGTCATAATTGTTGGCATATCACGGTAGTGTAGCCCTAGCATAACGTAGCTAACGAAACGTGTTGTTGTGGTGGTGTTGCTATTTAGTGGCGGGGTTACCAAAAAAAAAACTTTCAAATATAAATAACTCTTAAAACATAAATCTTCGTAAAAATCTGAATATTTTCTATGAATTACTAATTACATGCCTACATTTTGGAAAATACAGAAATGTTATACATTCTTTGGTTTTTTTCTATGGGACTCTGCCTGATGTCCTTTCATGATGCAATTAGTGTCCTAACAGAAATATCGGCTCACCTTTCCATTAGCGGACCACGAGTTCCGAATTCATATTTTTTTTATGTAAAGAACTTATGATTTGGAACACGTATACGAAATTTTATGTTTAGGAACCAAATAATACGCGAGAAAAAAAATCTAAAAATTAAGATTTTCTAGGTAAAAAAAATTATTTTAGACCTGTGTCGCAATTTTTTACGTTTAATGGCGGCGCACTAGGTTGGTAGCACTACTAAAGGACCTCAGGTCACACGATAGGTGCGAGGAGCGTAGCTACGAGCATGTTAGGTGTACATGAACCCAGCGCGCAAGCCGAGCGAGCGAAGCGAGCGTGCCGCGGCAGCGGCCGGCGAAGCGCCAGAAACGACTTTTTTTACGTGCGAAATTTTGTACGTACGTCCCCTCCCCTCTCCCTGCCTTTTTTTAGCCTCCCCTGCTTAATTTACATATTTTTAGTTTTTTTTTTAACCATTAAAAAAAAAGTATCCATCTCCTAACTTTCAAACTTTAGGGAGGGGTTGCCACCCTCCCCCTACTCCTCCCCCCTCACCCCCTCCCCCCAAAATCGTGGTCCGTTAATGGAAAGTAGAACCGAAATATCAGTTTAGGTATAGTTACTTTCCAAATTAAATAAAGAAATAAATTGTTACATTTTTTTTTCTAATGATTTGTCTAAACACACTATATCTGTTATTTTATACAGGAGTATGGTGTGGTGTTGTTATAATGTCTCAAAAAGATGTAGGTACATTCCAGAGTTATTTTAGTGGTGGAAAACTTAATGGAATGGAATATACATGAAACACTTTCATTATCTATATCAATTGCTTCACCAATACGCATATCCCTTAAAGTAATTGGTAAGTAATCTGTGAGTAACGTTTAACAAACAATTAAATTAGAGAATCAACTGTGTCGATCCAAAAGTATGGGTGAGGGAAGTGATAATGAAATACAAACTTGCCTGTTTGTACTCCACTCATTTTCTTGAATAATTCCAGAAATCACAAAGAGATATCAGTCTTGATGTTCTTAACGTACTTTACAAATACATAAAAACTTGGTTCTTGTCCTCTTTGAATGCAAGGAAACACAAGGAAAACTGGAAAATGTAGAATAGAAACGCAGATATTGTGCATGTACTCAGTACTGGCTGTCACTGTCACTGTCACTGTCAAAAGTACTTTTTTGTAAAGCAGTTTAATGGCACTGGACTGGTTTCTTCTAGCCCTTTTGTGCCCGTCTTGGGAAATTACTTTTGGCCTAGACATAGAAAAATTTTCGCTGCGCTCAAGAAGACCAACAAAGCGTGGAAAAGAGAAGTTAACATCATACGGACACGGTCTATGTAAAAAAGAGACACCTGTTTATTAACATTGTTGTTCTTTGACATTCTATTTCTATGCTTTTAGCTCTTCTTTCTTTGTGTTTATTGGTTTTTTGTTTTGCGGTGCACCGTGCACCCAAAATAATTTATTCAAAGTTGATTGTATTGTTGAAGAATTTGAAAAGCGGCAAGAAGTTACTGTAATTAGATAAAGTTAGGATTGATTTAATTCAAAATCTAAAATTGCCGTCAAATGCCAAAATTTAAAAACAAATTACTTTCCATGATTAAATAAAATGTATATACTGTGCTGATCGATGACTTAGCGATTGGTCTACCGGAATGCACCCTAATTTCTACTCTTTGATCATGTCATGTCAGATTAATCGTCAGATGACAGCAAGATTTCTATAGAATAGGGATGGTCGATGTCGATGGTTAAGAAAACATCGGTGTTGATATGGATAGCATATTATCGATTTCCGATAAAAATCGATCCTTAAACATCGATGTTGGCCAGCATCGATCGATATTTTCTACAAATAAAAAGATACTGTATTATATTATTATGTTTATTACAGAAATCAATCAAATGAAGAAGAACAAAGTACAAATTTTAAGATTCTATTTTTTGTTATTCACAAACTGACAGCAAAAGAAGCAGTTTTGAAAAAGGCTTGCCTATTAATCTGTTACGTCATTGGTAAAGAGTTGACCCAGCTTTGGAAAAGAGACTTTCTGGGGTTTTTGTATAAACAAATACAAGCTAATATTATTATCCCCGTCAATTGGTAATGCGCTGGAACCTTGTCACATTAACATCCAAGTTGACGTGATCTGCAACTAAAAATGTCACGAAACAAGGAAATTCTAAAAGGTTATCTAATATATTAATTATTGATTATTATTTTCAATAATATAGGGTCTAGGTACCTATATAAAAATTTTACAATTGTTATTCGTTTTTGAGGTTAAAATCATGGCCGCCAGGCGCATTACCAATTGACGGGGATAGTATTAGTGATTTTCCATAGAAATTCACTCAAGTTATTAGCTTGTAATTTTGTTATGCAATAGGCCCCTGATGGCGTCGATGTGGCTACAACACTTAAATAGCGGATCGCAACAGTTTTTATTAAGGTGTAGGGGTAGGTAGATCTTATGACTTTATTCCAAACTGGATTGGATCCTGCTTGAGGCGACGCCTACACACACAGTAAATACTAAAATCCATCAGTATTTAATCAGGGACATATTTCATAAAAGATTAGTAAATTAACTACAATAATTTACCATTGTTTTAATTGGGGTAGAATTAGGTTTCTTATTAATTCTAAAACGTAATTCTACCCCAATAACAACAATAGTTTAGTATAGTGCTTTTATATAAATAAATAGTAAATTATTGTAGTTAATTTACTAATCTTTTGTGAAATATGCCCCTGATTAAATACTGATGGATTTCAGTATTTACTCTCTGTGTAGGCGTCGCCTGAGATCACATATGGAATTTTTAAATAAATATTTTTTATAAGGGTTTTTTACGATTACAGCTTTGATTTCATTGAGCCAGAATGAATTAATTTCAATGAATGAACAATCAAGGTGGAAACAAATTATCGGATGCGGCTGACGGACGCGGCTTACTGCCGCGACTGATAGGTATCTGGGACTATGAAAATACACTGAGGTGTGCAAACTATCGGACGTAAGTCGCGGACGTAACCATAGACTAATATGACGTCATCGGACGTCCGATAGCTATCTGGCACGCAGGATGTTATTAGAGTGTGCACACTTATCAGCAGCGGCAGTAAGCCGCGTCCATAAGCCGCGACCGATAATTTGTTTCGACCTTCAGTGTTGTCAGTACTTGATAGTCTACTAAAGTATCAAGGTCCGAACAAATTATCGGACGCGGCTTATGGACGCGGCTTACTGCCGCGGCTGATAAGTGTGCACGCTCTCATAACATCCTGCGTGCCAGATAGCTATCGGACGTCCGATGACGTCATATTAGTCTATGGTTTCGTCCGCGACCTACTACATCCGATAGTTTGCACACCTCAGATCAGCCGCGGCAGTAAGCCGCGTCCGATAATTTGTTTGGACCTTCACACTCAAGATCACGATAAAAACATCGCAACATGACGACAACGACATCAATCAATGTCGCGATTTTATGTCGACGTCTTTATCGATGTTAAAACATCGATGTTTTCCCCGGTAACATCGATGTTGTTGCAAAATCGATGAACATGATGAACATCGACCATCCCTAGTATAGAATGATTTTCAATTTTCATCCATCCATCTTTCTTTCTTTCCTTTTTAATATAAAAATCTAGATTTTTGAACGAAAGAAAGAATATTGCAACAAATCCGTGTTTATTCTGAATTCGGAGATCGCCGATCGGCAATAGTTTCAAGTAAGATAATCTGATCATAGTAACTTCCAACAACTTGCATTTTTCTTTACAAGTGTCTTGTTTTGTGTCTTGTTCACTTTTTCTGGCCTATCTATATAAAACCAACCATAAAACCACAATCATGTTCAATTGTAGCATTTAACTACATAACAATAATAAATTAATCCTAGTAATTTTCCCGAATAAATTAGGTTATTATTATCTCTTCTTTTTCAGTATGTCGGCGACAGCTTTATTCGGAAGTACATCTGCGCTAGGTGGTAGTTCAGGAGGAAATAAACATATAGTCGAATTCCGTGCAGGCAGAATGACTTTGAAGGGACGCATGGTTCACCCAGATAAAAGGAAGGGATTGTTGTACGTCTATCAGGGAGAAGATTCCTTGATGCACTTCTGTTGGAAGGACCGGACCACGGGAGAAGTGGAAGATGATCTGCTTATTTTCCCAGATGATTGCGAATTTGTGCGTGTTAGTGAGTGCACAACTGGGAGAGTCTATGTTCTCAAATTCAAGTCTTTTTCTAAGAAGTACTTTTTCTGGATGCAGGTATGTACAATTTACTAGTACGGATTCCGAAAAACTTATTGATACTCAACGGAGTGGGAACAAGTTCGTGCATGTGCACTTGTGAGCGAAAGAGAGAATTTCCCCGAACCTGACTCTCCAACCCAAATCTGTGTAACAAATTTATCTTAGCGACCAATAGCGTGCGCCCCTTTCTTGCCGCCCCTGTACTTCACTGCTATGCATATCCAAAATATGTGTTCTGCATAATTCCCACCTGATATCAAGATGTTAGCCGGCTACAGTAATTTGTTACGGTTTCAAATGGAGCTGTTTACCAATCAAAACTGATACATGTTAAAACTGTTTTGTACATAGTAAACGTGGTAACTTTGATGCCTTGGTTCTTGGCCAAGGATTGACCTACCTGTGATCTGATGATAGCCATCCAGGGAGTGAATGGAGGAGATTCAAATCTCTACACACACTCAACTGATCTGACCAGCATTCTAAGAGATATAAGGATATGTTTAAGATAATCACGAAAGTACCTAGTTGGTTACTAAGTTCTGTAACTATGGAAAACATGAATAATACTAAATTTACAAATAATGCTACAATGAATTATACCTTTATTCGCTAAATGGCAGATTCTGCAAACGGCAGATTCTGTAAACGGCAGATTCTGTAAATGGCAGATTCTCTAAATGGCAGAAGTACAGTCCCAAACAACATTCTAATTCTAAAGATATTTTTTATTATTATTAGGCTCTATCAAAAAAATGAAAACGGAAATAATGGTGAATGTCAATATGGCGGGATACCGCCTGGTTTTTGCAATATTTTATGGCTAGGATATAGTGCCATTTTGGTGCCATTTGGTGCCTATGTTAAAAAAATAGTGCCATTAATAGTTTCAAAGATATTCAGCATTGTTGGTTGTCCCGCCATCTTGATATCAAAATGGTGGGATATAATCAACACTTTGCTATGTTTTCTTATGCAGGAGATTCCGAAGCTGTATTATAAACTCATGTTATTTCATAATTAAAAATTATAAATGAATAATAATGGTTTAATCGTAAAGGCACTAAAACGCACAAAAATTTTATGTGTTTATTAAAACGTTCCGACAACTGATTATGGATTGCCGGTGGTTATCCCGCCATTTTGATATCAAGATGGCGGGACAACAAACAATGTTGAATATCTTTGAAACTATTAATGGCACTATTTTTTGAACATAGGCACCAAATGGTACCAAAATGGCACTATATCCTAGCCATGAAATATTGCAAAAACCAGGCGGTATCCCGCCATTTTGACGTTCACAAATAATGACACACAATAATTCCGACCGACCCGTCGGAAAAGAAAATTATTAACTTTTTTTCGTAAAACCATACGTCACCAAAGTACCAGGATCTCATAAAGGAGAAGGTTAACCACCACCAATATAAACATCAAAACATTATTAATATTGAAATAAATTCTGGTCAAAACCAATGTTTACAAAAAAAACCCATGTCAAAAAACTTTTGGTTTTGCTGTCTGACTGTACAATATCTGTTGTTTAAAGAATCTGCCATTTACAGAATCTGCCGTTTGCAGAATCTGCCGTTTCCAGAATCTGCCATTTAGCGAAAAAAGGGAATTATATACCAAATGAAAGCACAAATATTTAAGATTATCATGTATTAAAATTATTCGAAATGACCGCCTCTGGCATGAATACACGCCTTTAGACGACGAGGCCAGTCATCGATGGCAGCACGAACTACCACCATATCCAATTCTGCGACTGCATTGAGAATAGCGCGCTTAAGAGAGTCGAGATTCATGTGGGGCTTAGCACATGCTTTCTCCTCAATAAGTTGCCATATGGCATAATCCAAAGGATTTAAGTCTGGGCTGGAGGATGGCCATTCTTCCTGCGCGATAAAATCAATTTTGTTAGCCCGAAACCATGCTTGTGTAGATTTTGCTTTGTGCGCAGGGGCAGAGTCCTGCTGGAAGACCCATGGCTGGTTTTGAAATAAAGTGTGGCTTAAGGGTTTGACAACAGGTTCCAGAACGGTATCTTGATAGACTCTAGCGCCAGTTTTCACACCTTTTTCACAGAAATGAACCTTACTTAGCCCTGAATAGGACACCCCCAGCCAAATCATCACTGATGAGGGGTGGTGACCTCGTTGGACCCTCGGAGCAATCATGCTGGCTTCTTTACTATTCTTAGCGTATACTCTATCATTTTGACGGTTAAAATTTTCTTCGACTGTGAAGATTTTTTCATCAGTAAACAAGATTTTTCGATGGCCGTTTTGTGCGTACCGCTTTAGTAGAGCGCGACTTCGTGCTAACCTCATAGCCTTCAATCGTGCGTTTAGCAGATGGCCCTTTCGTCTACGGTAAGCGTGAAGCCCAAGGTCATCATTGATAATTTTTTTAAGGGAACTTCTCTTCACAGTCATCTGTATTGCCAATAACTTTTGCTTCCGGACGGGATTTCTCGTGATTCTCGCCTTCACTGCCTTGATCACAGCTGGTGTCCGAACGGTGCGTGGTCTTCCTGATCTTTTTCGGTCATCAACAGTCAAGGTATTACTGTACCTATGGATAGTGCGATAAATAAATTGCTTGTTGATTTTCAACTTTTGTAGCAACTTGAAAATCATATTCGGTGGCTGCCCACATTTGTGCAGAGCAATTACAGCGACACGATTCTCCTTCAACCCCCATTCCATGGTGAAATAAACAAAATATGATATACGTGTGGTATCATAGCCTTCTATATCTTCCAAGCCCTGAAGTTGAGCAGAACGGCAACATCGCATGTGGTCAAGCACATAGTATAAAATTATTTTAATAATTATTTATTATTTGTTTTTCCTATATTATCTATGTTTAAACTAGTTGTAAATTGTGATGTAAGATTATTTCAATAAACTTTTATATTTATTATTATTATTTATTTATTAGAACATAAGGTTTGAGTCAAATTATTTGAACTTTTCGGGGGTCCTTTAGTACGATGAGCATTTTGATCTAAGCCTCCTCTAGCAATAAATCTTACATCATTGGAAAGGTATTTAAATTTGAAACACTTTATTGTATCACTATAATCGTCAACTATTAGTACTTTGAGAGTTATAACGCTCTGAACTTGACCATTTTTTTTTTTACATTAATGACCTAAAACTCCGAAAATACTAGCAATTAATAGAAAGTATGTTTGAAACAAATATTTGTCATATAAAAACCTTTCTTATGATATATCATTCATTTCTATAGGTGTGGTAGATCAACTCCCATAGACAATAAACCACTTTTATACTTTAATAACCTTTAACTCCAAAAGTATTAACAATTGATATAAAGTATATTAACAGCAAATATTTGTCTTTAAAAGACATTTCTAATGATATATCATTTATTGCTAGAGGGCGTGTGAATCAACTCCCTGCTGAAGAAAATCAACAAAAAAGATGACATCTTTGACAGGCATTTTTTCCTGGTTAACATTGATATTTTTCTTATTGTTTAATATACAAAGCATTTCAATAAAAGAACTAAATTATTTTTATATTTTGAACCTCACACGATTACTACGAAAAAAAATATCGACCTCTTAAAATTGAAATATTCCCATACATTTAGTATGGAGACTGGCCGACGACATGACCACGAACTGACAGTAACAGACGTTGCCAAACTTATGTTCACGGCTTGGAAATGAAGAAGGCTATGGTGGTATGGAATTATAGCTTATAAAACTGTCAATAATATGTCATTTTTATTTTTTCTTTTCATTTGTTTTAATGGCCAGTAATCGATAAAGAAACTCAGTAACAGAACTTTTTGACCAACTAGGTAGTATAAAATGTATGGAAATCCTGAAACTGAAAACTCTGATCCTTATATCCCTTAGAATGCTGATCAGATCAGTTGGGTGTGTGTATGACGATCTGAATCTCCTCCTTTCACTCCCTGGATGGCCATCATCAGACCACAGCTAGGTCAATTCCTGGCGGTGAACCAAGGCTTTAAAGATACCTCATTTGTATGAAAATCAACTAGAGTCTTTAAATATCTGATTGCCACTGCATATTAAACATTGTTTTACAGGAGCCTAAGACTGAAAAAGATGATGATTATTGCCGTCGCATCAATGAAGCATTGAACAATCCGCCCACATCTGGAGGCCGCAGCGGTGCCAGTGGCAGTGGTCAAGACGGGGAGCTGCAAAATCTCCTGAACAACATGTCCCAGCAGCAGCTGATGCAGTTGTTCGGTGGGGTCGGCCAAATTGGTGGCCTGTCTTCATTGTTGGGCACAATGGGGTAAGGATCTTTTACATATATTTTAACTCGTCAAGCCAGACAAAATGAGACACAATAGATTTTCCATCGTTGTCCAGCCTCAAGTAGCCGCCTCATATTTAATGAATTAAAAGAACAGATTTTAACTTGGTTTACTAGGTTTTTATGTGCAATCTTGCTACACATTATATAAGGTGGTACCAAATGTTCTGATGATACTTAAACAGTTGATAATGTTGCTTAAAAATCGAATTTTTTTTTTGCCTTTCCATAGTAAGTCGGTGTGCTGACCGATACATTTTGTATGGGAGTATGAACATTTTTTTTCGTTTTTCGCCCTATGTTCCTTGGAGAAAGTTATTCAGTTTAAGCAACACTATCACCTGTTTAAGTATCATCAGATCATTTGGTACCACCTTATATATGGTTTAAAACATTTTAAATAAACTTAATTTTATTTAACCTAAAGCTATATTAGTTATTTCTTTATTTAAGAGGGCGCAGTCTGCACCCTAGCGCCGCCATTGAAACTAGAATCATAGTGCTTAAATAAAGACGAAATTGTGAATAGGCATGATGACAATTTTTTTATTTAATGTTACATAAATTACCTCTCAAAAAAAAGAAACATTGGTAAAAGAATTTTTTCGCTAGCATGAAAATTGCCGGAGATGTCACAGATTGAAATGCACAAAATTGGACTCACTCGAAAACGCTCCATACTAACGGCTACTCAGTTATGACGTCATGCTTGAGTAGTTTGTATGCAACGCGTAGGAAATTTGTTCAGCAGCTATATTAAATATTGTGTTTATCAAAATAGTTTCTTTGACAAATTTGCTATAAATTTTACGGACTAATTAAATGTATTATTTATTTTAACAAATTTTATACTTTTTAAATGGACTTGTCCGCCCAACTTTGAAGGGTTATAATTATAAAACAAATAATACGCAATATATAAAACCAAGACGATTTTTATTAGTATTTCGTTATTTTATTCATTAGTCATCATCCCTATTATCATTTTGTAGAGCACTCCAAACTCCAAACAAGCTTTGTGGTACTTTTTATCACTTAACAATATTTTCTAGTCTGTTTTTTAGTTTAATGGACTTTTATTGCGAAAAGTGGCCACTTTTAGCAATAACAGGCTATCTATTATACAATTTCATCTTTTTAAAATGCTTCAACCAACACCCAGAAAATGAGACAATAGATTTTCTATTGTTGTTCGGCCGCATGCGGCCGCGCGGGCGTTGAAGAAGAACTATGACATAGAAAAATCAAATAAGTAGGCCAACTCGAGCTGTGAGAGAGCGATAATAGCCTAAACACTGGCTGACTGGTAGGGCTGTCGCTTATAGTTTATTCAATCGTCAAAATGTATATGTAGGCAATCTTTATGTAAAACAATTTTCCCCTGTAGGGTAAGCATCAGGGATCTATAATATTTTTTTTTTAAATTATATTTTGTACATAGACTAGGAGCTGACTACAATGTTTTCATTACTCACGTCATATTATATGATTATTGAATTGAAAAATTACGATGGAAGTAGCATTTATTAAAACATGGCTTTACTAAATCATGTTTTTACTAAAATAAAATAAATATTATGATATTGTAGTTTTTACACCATTAACGATTTTTTTCCTTGTTCATTTACCTAAATTATAATCTTTAAATTAGGAAATTTAATAATTTTACAATAACTTCAAATAATAGGCATTAAAAGTAAAAATAATAAGGATCTATAATATAATATATATATAAGACAATTCCGGATCAGACAAACTGCTATTTAGACATCAATAAACACTGCAATATTTTCTAGAGGTCATCTTCACGAATTTGTATTTAAAGGAGGTAAGTAGGTAGTGTACATGTACGGCGGAGCGTGCGTGAGCGGCTGAGCGCGGGCGGTATTAAGTACGGCGCAGCCACGACTGACGCACCGCTATCACCTTTAAGTTGTGTCAGTGTGTGCGTGCGACGACGCATACGTACGGCCGCGCTCACATACAAACCGCGTTCGGGCGTATAATGAGTAAGACGACTTACTTATTTGATTTTTTTTACTATGACTATGATTCTCGTCTCAACGGCGGTGCTAGTGTGCAGACTGAAGCAAATCCGTACAAAAATGTTGAAAAATATTATAAAAGTCTGTTAATCTCCAAGCAAATCAGTACAACAATAACGTTTTAAAAATTTACAAATCTGTCTTTTGTTTAAGCAAATCACTACAACAATATTTAAAAATAACAAAAGCTGTCTAATATTTAAACAAACCACTGTAGTCTGTTTATCCTTACCACTTTTATTGTGTAAACAATCTTGACCCAATTTATAAAATACAACAAATGGTTTTCCACTTGTTGTATTTTACACAATTACACACAATTACGAAAGAAATTGTTGATAATTAACAACAATTTGATAAAGTTACTAACTTATTTTAAAATAAAGATTTATGTTTATAAGACATGACAATTATCGAAAACAATTCTCGATTGAAAGCGCAGTTAAGTTGCTGCTTTAAGTAAGATAGTTGTCACATTGGTTCTTAACTAAAGCAGCAATGTAACTGCGATTTCTGTCAGAGTTGTCAACAAAGTTAGATAATTACCCCTCTGTGCACTGAGGGCCTAGTATGAGTTGGTTTTTTTTTTGTTCTCACTTCACTTAGTGAATAGTTAACTATCGTCTTCTCTTTTTCACTCGTTCACTCGCATGATTTTCTCTCTTTCGCCCGATACTATTTGCAAAGTGAGGTGAGAAACACAACTCGTACTGCCCTCTGAATAAGACGAGTAAGGATAAACAGAATAAACAGTATGAGGCATACAATCCTCGTCAATTGGTAATGCGCTGTAACCTTGTCAAATTAACATACACATCAATGTCATCCGCAACTAAAAATGACAAAAAACAGTAAAATTCTAATAGGTAATATAATATATTAATTATTGAATTCTTATTTTCAATAAGAAAGGGCCTAGGTATATAAAAAAAATACAATTGTTTTTCGTTTTTGAGGTTAAAATCATGGCCGCCAGGCGCATTACTAATTGACGCGGATAGTACATCTTGTCACTTTTTCGACGGAGTGGGGATAAGTTCACGCTTGTGAGCGACCAATAGTGCGCGCCCCTCTCCCGCCGCCCGCGCTCCTCACCGCTAAACATATCCAAAATACGCGTTCTGCGCAATCCCCACCCGAATCAAGATGTTTGCGTACTGTACAATTTTTATTGAAAATTGACCGTGGAAGTGACAACGTAAAATTGGGTAAAAACAAACACGAGCACTTTTGCTTTGTTAGCAAATTATTGAGTTTATGAGAAACTTGCTCGCTTCAGATGTTTGTTTTTACCCAAAATGTCATACTTAGGCACATGTCCGCCATTAAGGTGGGTCCACATTTGTAACATTTTGACAAGTCAAAACACCATGTCTTTATCAAACATCGTCTCTTTGATACAGATTATCACAGCACACACCGAACCAAACTAGTGATGTATGTTAATGTCACTGTGTTCTGACATGCTAAAATGATACAAATGTGGAACCACCTCTATGTGACGTCACACTTCCACAGTCTATTAACAAAAGGGTAGTATTTAATCGGGTAACAATAAATTCTCATTTTGGGTATCAAAAATACTGAATATAGCGTAGCTGAAATACTAAGTGGACGACGGACAGGGGGCGACAACAAAAATTTAAAATGAGTGACTTTAAAATACAAATTGAGTAACTAATCATTCAGAATGGGCGACCAAATTACTACTATTTGGGCGACAATTTTAGGGCACACAAAACATTTGACTATTATTATAATTGAGATGTTAAAAATAAAAAAATACCATGTTGGGCAGCTTAAATCAGTTAAACAGTTACCTTCTTGGTTTATACCAAGAAGGTAACTGTTTAACTGATTTAAGCTATTATATTTAATTATTATTAGTTGCCTAGTCAGTAATTTTGTCACTCATTTAGAATGTTTACTGCTAACTCATATTATTTGTCTCCCACATGTAGTCGCCCGTTTTACGTATTTTTTTTGTAATCTACAGCTAGTCGCCCGTTTAGTTATTTTGTCGCCCAAAAAATAAACCGCTGCCAAATTTAGTATTTAAGCAGTGAACTAAAATCTATGGAAGTGTAATGGGGAGGAAAAGCGCAATTTTATCCCGATAGGTGGCGTCTGGTCTTTGGTACCCGGCCGCCTCAAAGAAAGTGTCAAAACATATGGGAATCTCTTGGAGTATTGCACTTTTTAATTTTATACTGAGAAAATGCCGCATTGTTATGCATGTAACTTGTAAAATATTGGAGTTCATCGATTTCCCAGTAACAAAAAAAAATAGTGAGCAAAAAATATCAAAAAAGATGCTTTTCCCTCGATTTTCTCCTTTGCTGAGCCTGAGAAACATTATAAATCAAAAGGAATGTTTCATGAATTTGATGAAGCTTCGCCAAAATAAAACAACATTTGAATTATAACAGCTTTGTTCTTTAATATTTCAACCTCAGCAGTTTCTAGCATATTTATAACTTGGATGAATTTGATAGGTATATCAAATATGGAATAAGCCCAATATTGGGGCCAAACAGAGAATTAATAGAATTTTATATGCCAGAGTCATTCAAGAAACTTAGAATAATAAAATAAATATGATAAAACGGTTCGTGTAATTTTGGATGGTACAGAAATTCCAGTACAGAAACCTGAAATTACTGAAGGTATCATGAGGCAACTATAAACACGGAAATTCACACTCAGTTGCTTTGTTAAAATTTAAATCATATGCTTCTAATCTGTAATAAAAAGATTAATTGTAAATCTTACACGAAATTTAAAGAAATGTAATGCTTGTTAGCAATTTTTTGTAAGTTGCTATAAACTTTCTTGCCTGTTGTTTTGGCTTTTCTTTTCCGTAATTCTTTTTTTATCTGAGCTAAAGTTAGCACAGAATACATTGTTTGTCCGCAAAACCGAAAAAAATACAATCTAAGAAAGTAAAATCACGTAATACACAGTCAAGACAATATAAGCTCAAACTGACAATTGTTCCAAAGACTGAAGCGCCATCTGTAATTCACTTTGCCTTCGCCTCCCCATTGCAAACAAATATTGCTTAAAAAATGGCACCACGGGGCCGAAAAAGTACAACCCGCTCAGCTTTAGTCGGGCCAGTTACGCATTCGGTGACTGACGTTAGTGTTCTTTTCAATAAATTGCAGTTTGTATTGTAGTAGAGAAAAGATAGAAAGAGAGAGTTTATTACAGATGACGTCCTTTATAGTCAAATGGTGTAAAAGATGCAAAGAAGGCAGTAAAAGGATGCAAAAAAAACGTAACTTATTTTTTCGTTTGTATAGAAAAGTCTATGAGTATACAAATTATGGTCGCTAATGAGCAACCAGTGTTCAGACGCTTTGTGCTGCATAATGCCAGTATTATTAGCTCTATCCACTTGTGTTTTTCGTGTGGTGCCATTTTTGGGCGGAATGCTTATTCCAATAGATTTTAGTTAGCCGTATTTAAGTATCCCATTAACAGTTGCCTTTATTTTCAGTCACCCAATTAATAGATTCCCTTAACAAAAGCTGTGTAACATTGTAGCAACAACAGCAGCGGCAACTCGAGCTCGCGGGCGTCGGGCGGCGGCGGCAGCGGCGCCAGCTCGCGCGGCGGCAGCGCCCCGCGCGCCACGGACGCGGCGCGCACGCCCGCGCGCGCGCGCGACCCCGCGCCCGCCGCCGCGCCCGCCCCCACCCCGCCCAACACTGCCACTGCCGCCCAGCCCACAAGTATGTCCACCATCCATTTTTAATGTCCTCACTGCTGGGGCACAGGCCTTCCTTATGGGTGGATAAGGAGGACGGGCCATAACCCACCACGCGGGTCTGATGCGGATTGGTGGGTGTTAACGACTCCAAATGCAGCCGGGACCGACGGTTTAACGTGCCTTCCGAAGCACGGAGGAGCTCGAGATGATACATTTTTGGTCACCCATTTCATGACCGACCCTTGCGAACGTTGCTTAACCTCCGCAATCGCTGGGCCAGGCGCTAAACCACTGCGCCACCGAACTCCTCAGAAGTATGTAGCTTTGTAATCCGCTCTTACTTACCTCTTCTATGACTCGAATCAAAAAAGTGTATTCGAATTGATTTGAAACACCCGTAAGTGGTTCGAATCGTCGATTCAAATTTGACGATGTTTCGAATCAATATGATGCACAGTGGGGTATTTGACTTAAAAATCCGGACAATATTATTTTATGATATTATCTTGTTTATTAGACACAAATAATGAAAAATACGACAAAATATATTTTTTACACTGGTTTTGGTCAAAAGGAAAAAACGAAACCCTTAGCGGATCACTTTGTTTATTCATGGAATTCTGATGTTAGAAGGATAAATACAAATATTATTCAAATAACAATAAATGAACCATAACACAAATAAACTAGCTTAATCTTAATAAATAAGGGTAGATACGTATCCTATTCGGAAAAATAATCTTCGTCGACTGATTAATTGGCTCCTATTAAAAGTATTCTTCCATCTTCTTGGTTTTCAAATTTATATGGCAGTAGCATTTCTAATGCTGATGCGCTAAATAGTTTTTTAGCCTTTATTCTAACGCTACTCATAAATTGTTAAAAAGCAATTCATTAAATAATAATAATAATATTAAATGCTTGGACAATTTCACACAGCGCCATCTAGCCCCAAACTAAACAAAGCTTGTAATATGGGTACTAAACAACTGATATACTACTTATATACTTTTTAAATATATACTTATTATATATAGTAACACCCAGTACGTCACAGAAATTAAAATTCATCATTTCAATTATTGCCCGGCCGGATATCAAATCCGGGACTTCTTGTGTGGTAAACCGGCATGTTCACTACTGCACCACACAGGTCGTAAATCAAAGGTTGCATTTTTCACAGGAAAACTTTCGCGTGAACTGCTTGGGATATAGCCGAAAATGCTTATTTCTCGCCTCGGAAGCCTATTCTGATAAATTCCAATCAGTAATAAAGCATGGTTATATTACAAGAGGACCGTAATAAGCACCTTGTGCACGGCAGGTGACATCAAATACCAAGGTCAACGCAAAATAATTAATAAAATCAGATTTTGCCTCTTCAGGGAAAGTAGTTTTACTGATAACTTCGTTTACAACAAAATATTTTTTTTTCGAGATTTTTTTCTCTGGGCACGTTTTAATCATGTTATAAACATTTTCCCGTGTTAAGATTTTGACACCAGAACCACCTTAAAAGAAACAAACCATGAAATTAGTATTTCATGTGAATATTTAACTTGGTTTTGTGAAACTGCTACACTGTAAAATATTTTTTTTAAATATAATCCGGCACTTTCCGGCAGGTAAAATCATATATATTCGAAAACTAGAAGAACCATGAATTCCGAAAAAAAATTAAAAGTATGTCGGGAAACACCCCTGTATATAACTAACACCCTCATGAATAATTGGGTTGGTAAACTTTTTCGAAGAGATTTTTTTTTGATAGCACAAGTTTGAAGAATAATGAAAATAATATTATGATTTTTTTATTTCACCTTGTTAATCAAATATAATTTTTATATTATTATCGCGTAAAATATCAAACAACCGGCTGTACACGAAGTTCCCTTGCATTTACTGATAAAAACTGATTGACAGGACAGATTTGACAGAAAGTGACAAAGAGTAATCCAATTATTTTACTCTTTGGTAATCATTAATCACGACCTAATGTTGTTGTTTGTTTTTCAGCTTATTTATTGTGATTTTCTAGTGTTTTTCTTGTTCAGTTATGGGAAATGGATCAACTTGAAGAAATCCATTATCCAGCTTATTACGCCGATGAAGTACCTTCACTGCTTTGTTCCATTTTGTTTGAAATATAGATGTGACCATCCGCAGAACAATTTGAAAGAGACGTGGTGCAGAGGATTAAACAGGAATTGCCTTCAGAGAGCTTTATACGTTTGTGATAATCACGTAAATATATGTATATCTACAAACTTACAAAAGAGTTATTTTATTTATTTAGCTGACTGTGACTAACACGACAACTTGTTGACATTGCCAATGCCAAACTTTTTTTTATTTTTTATTTGAGCAAAAACATTACGCATACAGCCGTAATAGTGATTTATTGTAATATGTTGTAAATTTTAATTTTAAATTATTATTTAAATTAAAATGACGTATTATAAAAATTCCGCAATTGGTTATTCCTGACTACAACGCCAAAAGCTACCAGAAAATATATAATTCACAACAGTTTTGAAAAAGTTTACCAACCCAATTGAAATGAGGTAATTTTTGTTTATTTTTTTTTGCGGACTACAAAAATTGCTATAACGTCGTAGTTATTATTCGAAATAAATAAATGATACCTGGAATAAATATAAAATACTAGCCTCAACAAAATCCATTACTAATAATAAAAGTTTTACTTCACATTTCAACTTGAGAGCTATTTTAATTTGGACTTCTGAAAATTTATCACTAACTAATTCGCAGGCACAATGAACAAGACGCTCAGACAACACATGAATACAAGTAAACTGTGCACTTTTGTTTCAATAAATTTATGTTACAGTGTGCTCTGATTCTTCCACTACCCTTAGGTATCAATTATTTGTGAGATTTCGCCAATTCATGTTTTATGACTTTTGTCCGGATTTTAGGGTCAAATACCCGTATGTGTGATGATTCGAATCAATGTGATGATTCGAATCAGCTAACCGATTCGAATTAGGTGATGATTCAAATGATTCGAATCAGGTGACGATTCAAATGATATAAATTATAGAAAAATGATATATAAAACAAAAACAACTAATGTTAATAATAAAGGTGCGGGCACATTTGTCTGACGCCGCGCGTTAACACGCCGTCAGATGACATCGGTTTTCATAGTAAATGTATGCACTAGGTTCACACTTATAACACGTATAAATACGGCGTGTTAACACGTGGCGTCAGACAAATATGCCGGCACCTTAATTGTTACGCCACCAAAGATTCGAATAAAAAAAACTATTATTACTAAAATAAAAAAATTGAATTAGCCAACCAATTCGAATCAGAGGGCCTAGCCAAAGTAACATTCGCTAATCTTCGTTATCGCTTCGCTTTCGAAACATGTATAGGATTGACATAAGGTTTCGTTAACTATCGAATTTTAAAACGTCAAATCCATACATGTTTCGAAGCGAAGCGATAGCGAAAATTTGCAAATGTTACTTTGGCTAGGGGGGCAGGTGATGATTCGAATCAGCATAAATACTCATTTAAATCGAGCTTGGATTGACGGGATTCGATTCATTCGAATCAATTGTGATTCTAGTCTCATCACTACTCTTCTATTCTGGTGTTCAGCTAAAACACCATGTGTAATTTTTTATATTATCATGTAATCCTGAAAAATTCTTGAAATTATTATACAATTTTTTTTTGATTATTGAAATATTAGCTTCCGCTTGCTATTTCATCCACATGGACAGTTGAAAAATGTAATTCAAAAGAACATTTGACTGATCGGAGATAAAAAGTATCCTCTGTTTTAATCCGGGTTATAAACTGTTTGCCAATGTCCAAATCCGTTCATTCGGTTTTGCGTAATTGAGTAACAAACAGCCAAATTTTCACATTTATAATATTGAGTAGAATTTTATTAACATTTCCATTTCATTCATGTAAAGCAGTCATGCCCTGTTTTTGACTCGTGGTCCCACCCATTTGGCCCTCTGTTACTTGGTGTTCCCACTAATCTTAAACACTAGGGTTCGTAGTCCCACTACTTATGTCTTAGGTATAACGTAGGGCTTGTGGTTCCACTACTTAGTGGGACTGCCAGTCATGGAACCATTAACCCAAAACTAGTGGGACTATGAGACCGGTAGGATATTATTGGTGAGACCACAAGTCAATTCCTTGATGTTTCTATACGTCACTTTTCGCTATACTGTAAAGAGTTAAGATACTGGCTATAAGCACAAATTACATAATAAGCCAGCTCAGACCAAATAAAAAAAGTTTTTTTTATTTGATCTGAGTAAGCCAGTAAATATTGCTAGTAGTTATATTTGTAAGTAATATATCATTGCTTTTATTATATTTTTGTTATGTAAATGAAAAGGGTTTTGAAAAATTCTACAGTGAATGATTTTTGTGATGGTCTAATTATGATCATTTAAGTCAAACCTTTTATAAAATTACTGACTTATGAAAGCAGAAAAGATTGTTTGGAATGTCAGCAACCCTATTTTTTTACTCATGTCATGAATCCTAAATGTTGGTCGATTAAAAACTTAAACTAGTATAATCATTCTTGGGAGAAATGTTATGTTCAATAGCACCATTTCATTTATAAATATTACTTTAATATTGCACTAACAACTGCTAAGATTATTGAGGAGAAGTAAATTGTCAATTTGTAGGAAAAGTAAAGGTTTTAAGGTTTTAAGTTTTAAGTTTTTGCTGGGGTAACGTTTTGGGTTTTCCCAGATCTCGAAAACGGTTCAACGCAGAAGTTTGAAAAAAATACCACTAAGAGACCTTAATTTGTTTAAATTTGTTTGATTGTTAGTTTTTGATTTGGTTGTCGCAAACCAACGTAATTAATGGTTTCGAAAAACAGAAAAAACGAATTTGCAAGTAAACTAGTACACTTATAATCGAATAAACAGCTGTAAAAAATAGCCGTGGTAGACACTTATTACGTCAAGAATTTAAGGCTTTGTAACTTTACACGATATAAAGATATAAACAAATTTGATAAATTTTAGACTGGTCGTACTTTAGCAATCGAATACACAGTTTCCATAACATTAAGACGCATGGCATACATTAAACAAATTTAAGTAATTCATTAACATTCCTTCCTGTTAATTTCAGCTTTCAATTACGCCTATCATGAAAGTTTTAACAAAAACAAGAATATGACAACAATTCTCTAATAAGCCGCCTAAATTGTAGAGGTCACGTAAAAGCGACCGCGCTATACATAAGCGTAACCATCTTAAATGAACGGGATAATATGGATCTTTTGTTAGTACAGTTGCGTACAAAAGTTTGCTGGTCAGATTATCTTTAAATATAAAATGTACGTTAGCCTCGCGAAAACTTAAGATTGGCTTGGCCGATTTTGGTTTTAAAATGTTTGTCGTAGTTCCAGGGGAAGGTTTAAATGGTGAGAAATATACCTATATGGAATAAATGCGAGGTAGTTTCCGTAAAAACTGTTCCTAGGTAGGAACAGTTTTTATGGGTAAATGTTTTTACCTGTCAAACATGGTGGTCACTGGATTGACATGAGTAGGTTTGGTATTAAAATAAAACATTTGGTTTGAAAAAACAGAAGCAACAAATTACTATAAATGTATATATTGATACTGACAAATACATCACACTAAAAATTGCTTAGCGAGATTATTACCTAATTAGGTTTAGATTATTATTTACCTTTATTTATGTAATGTTGAGTGCCTTCAAACTTTTAACTTTCATGAATCATTACATTCTTTTTAAAATACTATTAATCGCGTAAGTGTATTATTTGATATTAATAAACACGATATTAATTTATAAAATAGAAAACTAGTTCAATCTAAGCTATATCAATAAAATTTTTCTTCATAACTGTACAAAACATCGGATACTAAGCTGCTAATTTGCGAAGATAACCCGTACGTATGGTGCGGTCGCTTTTTAGTGACCTTTACAATTTGGTCGGCTTATTCAAGAATTGCTGTCTTAATCTTGTTTTTGTTAAAACTTTCATGATAGGCGTAATTGAAAGCTGAAATTAACAGGAAGGAATGTTAATGAATTACTTAAATTTGTTTAATGTATGCCATGCGTCTTAATGTTATGGAAACTGTGTATTCGATCGCTAAAGTACGACCGGTCTAAAATTTATTAAATTTGTTTATATCTTTACATCGTGTAAAATTACAAAGCCTAAAATTCTTGACGTAATAAGTGTCTACCAGGGCTATTTTTAACAGCTGTTTATTTGATTATAAGTGTACTAGTTTACTTGCAAATTCGTTTATTTTGTTTTTCGAAACCATTTAATTACGTTTTTTTGCGACAACCAAATCAAAAACTAACAATTAAACAAATTTAAACAAATTAAGGTCTCTTAGTGGTATTTTTTTCAAACTTCTGCGTTGAACCGTTTTCGAGATCTGGGAAAACCCAAAACGTTACCCCAGCAAAAACTTAAATAACTTAAGAACTATAACACACACAATTTTTGCTATTTGCTAACATTTACTATGCAACAAAAGCTATCTATTTATGTATTTGGTTCCAGGCTGAAACAACTTTTTTTGCCAGGGTAATGTTTAAAACGTGACCCCAGCAAAATCTGTTTTTCTCATATATCTTAAAAACTACAACTCACACAAATTTTGCTATTAGTAAACAAATTTCTCCTCACGACACACTAATTATCTGATAAGGTCTCATCTCTCTAAAGCTCAACTTTTTGCTGGGGTAACGCACACGGCTGAGCCGTGTAAGCGATCCCTAAAGATGTGCCGTCGGTCACTTTACAGGCGGTCAAGTGTTCGTATCAGACCTGCAACGCTACTTCTCGGGGCTGGGAACGGCGCCGGCGGGGGCGGAGGCGGGGGGGGGGGCGGCGGCGGAGAGCGTGGACCTGGCGGGCGCGCTGACGGCGCCCGAGGCGCTGGCGGCGGCCACGGCGCCCGCCAGCGCGCAGCGCCTGGCGCCGCACCTGCCGCCCGCGCCCGCCGCCGGCTCCCAGGACGATGTAAGGACCACCCTGCTCTCACCGCAGTTCGCGCAGGTGAACCCTCACGTGTTGCGCACCCGCTTCTGACGGCTTGGCGCGGGCGCGGGTGGGCACTGACCGTGGCTCGATTACCGCTTTATGCATGCTCCGATTTTGTTTGCGCCTAGCGATCGTTTGCATCGTTTCCCGGTAGCTTGGTGACTCTCCGCTGCGTTGAGTAAGAAACACGCGCGGGGCGACATAGATTAGAGCTTACTCATGCACTGTGCAAGCATCTGTCCGTCAAAAACTAGCAATCTATATTCCCGCACCGTGTACCCGCGGCGGGATCCCGCTTAACGCAGCGGAGTGGCTTAACCCCGGTGTTTCTTATTACTACTAACTTATTCTTAACGTTTTCTGAATGTTTGGCTTGTTGTGAATGTGATATTGTCATTAACGCTTGAAAAATAAATATTCAAGAGTAACTAACGGCACTAAGATAGTAGGAAGACTTTTTTGCTAACTGCACTTTGAGGTGAGATTGATGAACATTTTAATTTAATTAACTCCAGACCTAACAGTTTTTTTTTTTTTGCTTGTCTCAGTTCCAGACTTTGTGAATGGTGGTTTTTAAATTCCGAAACTGTTACAGGCCGCGAACCAGTTTTCTTCGGCGCTGACTTCTGGCCAGATGGGTCCGATTATGACACAGTTCGGGTTGCCGGCCGAGGTGGCGTCTGCCGCTAACACTGGCGATATGCAAGCATTTTTCAAGGCTTTAGAAAACACTTCGAATGCATCTGATGGTAATAATTCTAAAGAGGGTGAAGATAAAAAGAAAGACGACAAACCGAAAGATGAACCCGACGATAAGAAAGAAGGTGACGCTGGAATGTCACTTGATTAATTCGGTCATTAAAATTACGCAACAGATTAATTATTATAATTATTTTATTTTCATGTAACTGATTTTTACATTCAATTGGTATCAGTTCAGGAGTGTTATCGTCAATATTATTGACTGCATTTGATTTTTTTTTGCAATAAGGCCAATATGTAAAGAAAGTTCAATAAATGTCTGTGTAAATTTTTTGTTATTATTTTTTCACCCTATCATCACCAGCGCGTTTGGTCGATAATCGATCTCTTGCTCGAATGTATAATAGAAATGGTGACCCAAGATTTTATATAATAACAACCACAGCCTCTGAACCTAAAATTATTTCTCACGTCCTTGTGCTGTGGAAATCGGAATCTACTAGGCTGTCAGGGCCACAGACCTGCCTCCCTCCCCAAAGTAGCATTTGCAAATTTTCGCTCGGTAACAATCGAATTTTAAAATGTCAACTCCATACATGTTTCGAAGCGAAGCGATTTTTGGCTAGGGAGGCTGACTAGTAAACGAACCCAGAATCTTGTAGATGGGCACACTAGTCATAACGTTTCAAACTTTCAATCAATCGATTTCGGTGATCTTCGTAAGTATTTTTAACCGACTTCAAAAACTTTGAAAAGGAGGAGGTTATCTATTCGTCGCGTATTTTTTTTTTATACAGCGTGAAATTTTAATCATTTGGTTCCCGCCGTGGTGTGGTTCCACTCATGATTACAAGCAACTTTTACTATGAGGCGAACACTCCTGCTCGCAAAAACAAATCAGCTGTTCCATACAAAAGTGCAGTACCTACTCGACCTTAATGTATGGAACAGCTGATTTTTTTTTGCGAGCAGGAGTGTTGGCCCCATAGTAAAAGTTGCTTGTTATCATGAGTGGAACCACCCCACGGCGGGAACCAAATGATTAAAATTTCAGCGTGTATATGTATGTACACCGATTACTCGAAGACGGCTGAACCGATTGAAATGATTCAAACGTTATAACATGAGGTTTGTTCCCAAGTTGGTCCCATTTTTTGAAATCTTGAAATCGGTTCAGTAGTTTTCAAGTAATCTTGAAAATACTATCGTTTTCGTTACCATTTTATATGAATTGAGACCGATTTTCAACCATTACTTTTTTGTTTATGAACCGATTTAGACAATTCTTTTTTTGTTTGAAAGAAGACACCTTACGAATGATACCATATTAATTTCATTGGTATTGGACTTTGGATTTTGAAGATACACGAGGGAACTCCTCAAAATCAAATCGGAACTGTACAGTGATTGAAATATTGGTAGGTTTATTATTGTCAAGGACGTTCTGGACAGAGTTGAACTGCGAAGACCCAACGGAACACCTGTGGACATTGAGTTACTCGGGGTATACCATTGAAAAATGTGAAACATTATACTTAACGTTTTATTTTATAAAATCATCGTATTCATACCTACCACAAAAAAGTTTAAAATAAAAAGCTTTTAAAAAAAAGTAAAACCTCCTTCAAAAACCTTAAAAAACAGCTCTATAAAAAGCAAGAAATAATGTTCAAATCGATTAATTAAAACACGTCTATTGAAGTCGGGTGGGGCTTTAAGAATATAAACATCACAATAAGTAAAAAAAATACTTCCAGCTCCACCCGACTTCAATAGACGTGTTTTAATTAATGGATTTGAACATTATTTCTTGCTTTTTATAGAGCTGTTTTTTAAGGTTTTTGAAGGAGGTTTTACTTTTTTTTAAAAGCTTTTTTTCCATACAGTTGGGTGAGGTGCAAAGCGTAAAAGGTTGGGAACCCCTGTACTATATGGATGGATGTCCATGCAACACAACTAACTGGAGCATAGCGTGGCGTGATTTTATAACTCTGATGACGCCCAACGACAAGTGGCGGCATTTTCTATGTGGAACTCCTAATCCATAATTGAATTATGCAGTTCATACGTAATGTCCATTGACATTTGTGATGCCTTGTTATACAAGTATGATTCACAAGCTGTAAGCCGGTTGCAGGCCAAGAACTAAGCTATAGTTAGTTTAGCTTAGCTCGTATAGCTGGGTTTATTTTTCATACTTGTGTACATTGCAATCTGCACATATTAAAAATTACTTGAGCTAAGTTAGCTAAGCTTAACTAACTTAGCGTACCTCTTGGTCTGCAACTAGCATTTATTAACGATCGTCTGCTGGCATTGGCGGATCCAGGGGGCCATGGCCCCCCCACAAGGCCGATTACCTTTGCAATTTTGTCATTGGAAATGACAGTTATTTTTTTTATTCTTATTGTTTTAATGTTTTATGTAGGTAGGTTGTGCCATGTTAGTGCCTCTAACTTTATTTTTTTAATCATAAAACGTGGCCCAGGTAGGGTTACCATCTACCAGACATTTGCCGCATTTGACAAGCGTTTTATGGTTTCAAGGCGGTGTGGCTGACGCTAAGCTGAGACAAGATTTTTTTAATTTAGCAGGTCTCGCTGTGAAATCTCGCATACACGCTTCAATCACGCAAGCTTTGTCGCAACAAATAAGCAAACAAGCAACCCGTCCGCCCGGATGAAACCACATATTACAAGATTAGTGGATAAAAATGGCGCAGCGTGAGCCCCGTTTTTTACTATAAACAGACAAGATTAGTGGAGGAAACTGACTAAAAATCACGCTGCGCGGCCGTTTTTTTTAATATAGACAAACTAGAGTACAAGTGTAACAGATGTAACTGACTAAAAATGGAGCTGCGCGGCCATTTTTTTTTACTAAAGACAGACAAGATTGGTTAATGGAACTAACTAAAAATCGTGCTCTGCGGCTGCTTTATTGCTACAGACAGGCAAAAGTACAAGATAAACGAATGAAACTGACTAAAAATGACGCAGCGCGGCCGTTTTTTTTACTAAAGACAGACAAGATTAGTGGATGATACTGACTAAAAGTGGCGCTGCGCGGCCGTATTTTTTTTACTATAGACAAACAAGATTAGTGGATGAAACTGACTAAAAAAACGCGCTGCGCGGCCCTTTTTTTACTATTGACAAGCATTTTTCTGAAAAATCAGGTGTTTTGTGCATCCTAGACAGGTCTCCTTTACATAGATGGTAACCCTAGGCCCGAGGCTCCGAAACAATTTGACAGTTATCTTGTCACACGTCTTAAATTTAAATCCTTATTTAAAAATGTTGTCTTATTAAATAAAATTGACACTAATCCATACTTCCATACTTAATAATATAAATGCGAAAGTAACTCTGTCTGTCTACTGAAACTACGCCTGAACTACGCCGAAACTACTGAACCGATTTGTATGAAATTTGGTACAGAGGTAGAGTAGAGCTCGAGAAAGGACATAGGCTACCTTTTATTGCGAAATAAAGGTTGGAAGGGTTGAAATAAGGCATGAAAGTTTGATTGTACTACAGAATAGAGAGACTTCAGAAGTTATGCCACTATCGTATTTATAAGGTACCTACTTACATACTTTTACACTACGAGATTATGTTTTTTTAATCGACTACCATGAGTAAAATTGACAGAACGAAATTTAAGATCAGTAATACAAAATCCATACTTAATATTATAAATGCGAAAGTAACTCTGTCTGTCTGTCCGTCTGTCTGTTACGCCTTCACGCCGAAACTACTGAACCGATTTGTATGAAATTTGGTACAGAGGTAGAGTAGAGCTCGAGAAAGGACATAGGCTACCTTTTATTGCGAAATAAAGGTTGGAAGGGTTGAAATAAGGCATGAAAGTTTGATTGTACTACAGAATAGAGAGACTTCAGAAGTTATGCCACTATCGTATTTATAAGGTACCTACTTACATACTTTTACACTACGAGATTATGTTTTTTTAATCGACTACCATGAGTAAAATTGACAGAACGAAATTTAAGATCAGTAATACAAAATCCATACTTCCATACTAATAATATAAATGCGAAAGTAACTCTGTCTGTCTGTCTGTCCGTCTGTCTGTTACGCCTTCACGCCGAAACTACTGAACCGATTTGGATGAAATTTGGTACAGAGATAGAGTAGAGCTCGAGATAGGACATAGGCTACCTTTTATTGTGAAATAAGTGTTGGAGGGGTTGAAATAGGGGATGAAAGTTTGATTGTACCACAGAATAGAGAGACTTCAGAAGTTATGTCACTATCGCATTTATTTGGTACCCATTTACATACTTTTACACTACGAGATTATGTTGTTTAATCGACTACCATGAGTAAAATTGACAGAACGAAATTCAAAATCAATAATACAAAATCCATACTAATATTATAAATGCGAAAGTAACTCTGTCTGTCTGTCCGTCTGTCTGTTACGCCTTCACGCCGAAACTACTGAACCGATTTGTATGAAATTTGGTACAGAGGTAGAGTAGAGCTCGAGAATGGACATAGGCTACCTTTTATTGCGAAATAAGTGTTGGATGGGTTGAAATAGGGGATGAAAGTTTGATTGTACCACAGTATAGAGAGACTAAAGAAGTTATGGCACTATCGTATTTATAAGGTACCTACTTACATACTTTTACACTACGAGATTATGTTATTCAATCGACTTCCATGAGTTAAATTGACAGAACAAAATTCAAAATCTAAAATACAAAATCTATACTTAATCCATAATAATATTATAAATGCGAAAATAATTTTGTCTGTCTGTCTGTCTGTCTGTTAAGCTATCACGCCTAAAATACTAAACCGATTTTAATGAAATTTGCCACAGAGATAGAGTAAAGCTTGAGAAATGACACAGGCTACCTTTTATTACGAAATAAAAGTGGAAAGAGTTAAAATAGCGGATGAAAGTTTGTATGAAAGTCTGTAGGTGTCAAAATAGGGAATGAAATTTTATGAGAGGAAAAAGCGGGTCAGCGCGCTTGGTGGAGACCCGCCTAATCACGTTAAAACGGCTGATCAGATTTTGATGAAATTAAAACAATGAATACTATTTATCCTGGTTTAAAGTTCTCATAGGATTTTCTCGAATATCCACGCGGACGAAGTCGCGGGCAAAAGCTAGTAATTAATAATTTCTTTTTATGCGTGGAAAACCATTTGTTGTATTTTTTCAATAAAGAGTTGGGCGAAAATTTTAACAAAATAAGACAAGTATTGATAGACAGACTACCTACTACAGATTTTTGATGCAAATCTTTTTTTAGGGTTCCGTACCCAAAGGGTAAAAACGGGACCCTATTACTAAAACTCCGCTGTCCGTCTGTCTGTCGGTCACCAGGCTGTATCTCATGTACCGTGATATCTAGACAGCTGAAATTTTCACAGATGATGTATTTCTGTTGCCGCTATAACAACAAATACTAAAAACAGAATAAAATAAATATTTATGGGGGGCTCCCATACTAAAAACGTGATTTTTTTGCCGTTTTTTGCTCGAAATTAATAACGACAACAGGTAGACGGTTGAAATTTTCACAGATTATATATTTCTGTTCCCGCTGTAATAAAAAATACAAAAAACAAAATAAAATAAATATTTAAAGGGGCTCCCATACAACAAACGTGTTTTTTTTGCCGTTTTTTGGTACGCAACACTTCGTGCGCGAGTCCGACTCGCACTTGGCCGGTTTTACTAAAACATTATGGTTATTGTGAACTTATTCAGCAGGTACAGTTCGAATCACAAAAGATGACCACAAATGGCGCCCATCTTTGCGTCATAACTCATGAAGATAAGACTTTAGACAAAATAATTCATTTAAATAATATCGATACATCGATGATCGATATAATTATGAAATATAATTTTGTCTTAAGTCTTTTCTTCATGAGTTATGACGCGAAGATGGGTGCCATTTGTGGTCATCTTTCGTGATTCGAACTATATCGTCAGATTAAAATGCAACATGTGTGTGGCCACTTGTTATACTATTACTATCTTTGTCTCTCGGTAGAAGACTCGCATAATGGACATTCAAATTAAGTAAATTACGTCTACTTAATAGGTCACTGTGCCAGTCAGAGGCAGGTGCACATACCTAATGGAAATAGGTCAGCATAAACAAATCTGTGGACGAGCTCACTTTTAATTCAATTACGTGGGATACCTTTATTAAATGAGTTCCGAGACAATCTTTCGAATTAATTTCTCCTCTTTGCCCACTCAACGTCGAATCCTATAAGCTTATAGGTAGGCGAATGGTATAGTTGTAGGTAGGCTTTATGGCGCCCGACTCCATCTTTAAAATATTGTACAATAAGTAGGTAAATACAGTCACGCACGTCTAAAAATATGAATACAGTTTAGAACTTTGTCACTTTGCTATAGTTTTTATTTTTCATTGATTTCTGTTCAAAAATGTAATAGATTTTACAGTGATAAAATTCTAAGCTGTATTTATTTATAAAAGTGACCGACGGTACATCCTTACTAATTCCTTACTTAATATTATAAATGCGAAAGTCCGTTTGTTTGTTACGCCTTCACATCATAACTACTCAACCGATCATCATGAAATTTTGCATACACGTTGTCAGGGGTGCAGAAAAGGACATAGGGTACCTTTCATCCCGAAAAAGGGAACTGTTCCCGAGGGATAGACAAAATACTATCCACGCGGACGAAGTCGCGGGCGGTCGCTAGTACTTAATAAGACAAAAACTGCATGTTCTGATATCGTAGTGGTAATGTAGTGTATTTAAAAACACTCATACTTGACTTAACTAAGCGGGTATTTTTTTTTAATAAGATGGAGGCGCTTCCCCATTCGCTTCATCATTGATTTGATCTTTTTATCATATAATTTACTAAACAGCTTGTACATTTTTAATACTTATGTAATTTTCCTCTTTAACTATTGGACTTTAAACTGAAAATCATATATAAATCAATACCAACACTTGACTGTACAGAAAATTATAAATGTGCACTCAAGCATATTTCAAGATTCTGATTTCTAGCAAAATGAAATATATAATTTAAGACAGTCCAAATAAGACTGGTTGGGCGTTGTATCAGTTATGCTAAGTGCGCACAATTGACGTGGAGCCCGTCCTGGTGAAATGGCGCCAGGATCCCGAGTGGCGAGACTGCTCTACATAATCTTTAGCGATTTTTTTACTCTATGAGTTTATGTTGCTGCTTAAAATAAGGTTTTTGCTGGTCCCTACTTTCTTTTCTGCGTAGCCAAATTGATATATTCTAACCTTACATGTCTCAAACAAAGTTACATCACATAATTTCAAACTTTTTTTCATGTTTACGCAAATGAGCAATATTGTCATTTAAGTATACCGAGAGAGTGATGCATCGAGCATCTGTCAAAAGTTATGAATGAAAAGATGTGATAGGTACTTTTGTTATACGAGTCCTTACTGGACAACTATTTACAAGTTGTTTGATGTATCTCTATCATATTATGATAAATATTAGTAATATGATAGTAATTTAAACTAATCAGGTTTTTAATCATAATAAAATAAATGATTTCTGATATGGCTTGGGGAGTATGGGGAGCACACGCTCCATTATCAAGAGGCGATTCAGAAGCGAATGTCCGAAGTCCCCGACTACCTTGTATGTTGTAAATATTCTCATACAAATAAATATGAGCCCTATCTCATTCAAATAAGTGTCATTTCTCTGTGTATTCTTAATACTATGTTCGATGATTTCTGTTTTGTCAGTGTGTTGTGTGGAGCATAGGTGCAGAGATTTGTGTGCGTCCTGTGTACACATACTTGCAGTTGACAAGAGTACCTATTCATTCGGTTTCTGACTGTGATCCGCACGTTAGTGTGTAGTCATGTGTCCATCAACTTTAATCAAATACGTTTAGTTTAGTGTTTTAACGGACTAATACATTTTTATTTATTTGGTGTAAAGTTTTCAAACTATGAAAAGTGTTGTGTTGATAATTATGTAAACAAAACTTAAAATTGTTATAATGGTACGGATACAGGTTTTGCAAGAAGATGTATGAGTAACCAATGACCGCAGGGCATCCCTGCGCGGCGAGGGCGGACGGGCGAGGGGAGGGGAGGTCGGTCGGATTGCTCACTTCACTACGCTTAGCTCTTACTTCGTCTCGGAAAGTAACAGAGGACAATGACAAGTAAGTATGTATACGAATATACACAATGACTGACTATTATGCAATTTGGATGCGTGTTAGTTAGTAATGGCCGATCCCTTAATATTAGTTACGTGTTAAGTATTGAAATGAAAGATATTATATAACCAAACATAAATAAGATAAAAGAAATGCAATAAAAACAAAGTATAGATAAAAATAATCTCAAGAGAAGTTGATTCAATTAAACTGAAGCAAATAAATGAGGTTTTAAATTTAAAAAAATGATTTTTTTATTGTATAGGATAATGCATAGGAAGGATTTCAGTTACAGGAAGAGTAATTAAGCGTACCTACTAAATTTGATGTATTAAATCCACGAAGTTAAATGTTAATTAATCGTTCTCATTCCGTGAAGTCGGTCTTTAATAGTCTCGAAACCGGCCTCGAGTCTGCCTATCCAATCCAAAGTGTGTATGTATATGCAAAGCAATGGGTCGGCGGACATAAGCATTCGCGACAGTAAGGAAAGGCACGGGTGCGCGGTGACCTCGGTTCGGGCGGAGGGGGCGGTGGTGGGGGGCGCTGGGGAATCCTTCTGGCGCCAGACCGGCACGGCGTCTGCCCGCGCCCCGCGCCCCGCCCCCTCCCCCGCGCCCACCGACGCCTCGAAATAGATGCACGGTGATTTACGCCTCGGGCATATGAGTAAATATGTTGCTCGCCTGCCTTGGCATGTCCGCCCGCCCCCGCCGCGTGCCGATCTTCGCTTCGCCCCTTCTAATACACCTTTTGATGCCGAAACCTAAAACGGCGAACGCGATAACAACAAATAAATAAATCTTATCGCTGCCAATTTCGCGCCAAACGATAAAGAGTCGACTCAACTGAATTATAAATCTGTCTGTATTAGTTTTAAAAAGAATTATTGTTTCGATCAACACTGACTCAACCTTTTTAGGTAGGATATTTTTTTTTGGAAATAGGTAGACCAGTCCAGAATCGAATGCAGCTTGCTAAAAGCCTTTGAAACGGCAGATGTAACACACCCTGTTTAATCCTGGGCGGAGAACCAAAGCTTCAAAGTTACCTCGTTTGTATGAATATAGGCCTGTGTGATACTTACGTTTGCAGGCCAGTGTATTATAAATGCGAAAGTCAGTTTGTTTGTTACGCCTTCACGTCTTAAGAAAAGGACATAGGGTACCTTTTATCTCGAAAAAAAGTATAGTGCCCGATGGATAGCAAAAAACCTTTCCACGCAGACGAAGTCGCGTGCGGCCGCTAGTTAGCATATAAGTTTTGATCCTTCAGTTTAAACATACATAATAGGCAGAATATCAGATTGTTATTAATCGTTTCCTCTCTAGGCATATTAATTGTACAAACAATTCATAGAGAGGAAACGATTAATACCAAACTTGTACTAAGGTAGGTGCGTTGTCAAAGAATTCATAAGATAACTAAACTATTAAAATTATGTTTGCCAAGCCCAGAGAGGAAACTAATGATAACAAACTGATAGGAACTCTGCCTATTATGCATGTATGAAGGACCAAAACTTATAGGTATATGCTAAATTATTAAAACTGAAATGCTTCGACGATGGTGTGTTACATCTGCCGTTCCAAAGGCTTTTAGCAGCCGCATTCGATTCTGGGACTGGTTTATAAAGTACACCTTACCGATTGTAATCATTCTTTTGCCATTGAATTTCTCATTAGTGCGCCGCGCTGGCAAAGGAGCTTGGAACAAAAACCATGTCAGGGACCGGTCCCACAGGTTAGCTCCCGCCATCCTCCTCCATTCATCAGTTTGAGTTGCAAGTGTTGCAACGCGAATGCGTTTCTGGAAGTTTCCTATCTCCTTTTTGTTAGGGTTTATGGAAGCAAACAGAAAGACGACACTTAGATTTTAAATAAAGATTTATTCATTTAATTTTATATTTAGAAAGGGGTGTCGTCATTTAATATTAGAGTAGCACACGGTTAGGTTAGGCAAGAGCCACAACAGAGCTTATACTAATAATTAAAAATCAGAGAGAAAATGTTCTCGGACCAAGAAACAAAGAGTCGTTGTTTCATAAAGTTATTATAAACAAATCGTGTGAAAGAAAGAAGTTAACTGTGTTAGAAAGGGACGTATTTATTTTTGTATATACCAACACTTTTAGCATGCAATTGTTTTAGTCAATCGCGATTAAAGTCAAAATATCTTTGTTCAATAAATAAGCTAATATACCTAAGCACTATTGAATCGACAAAAAATTTCTAAATTATCAAAAAGATCAAAATACTACTGAATAAAGTACAGCAAACTGAATGAGCGCATAATAATATCTTAAATCATCAGTAAGTACATGAAAAAAAAATTATATGTGAATTTTTAGATTTTAGGCATTCACAATGCTGTTTTTATTTTTATCTTTATTTTTTTAATTATCTTAATCATCAGTACATGTTTGGCGTGTTCAAAAATCCACACCGATTCATAAATTGGTATACCAGTTTCCGACTCTTAACATCGTATGTATACCAATAACTAGACGAAGCTGCATTGTTTATGAAATATTGCGTAGTACCAATTGTTAGCCAGAGATTTGTGGACTAGATATAGAGAACGTTTATGGAACGTTTATAGATGGCTACGTTACATCATGGCCACGGTATAGTTTATTGATAAACTTAGTGATTTTTATAACACAGGCCCTAACGCGCAAGTTTCGTCGGCGTCGCTATCGGCTTCATTTGACAGATGAATGTGAGTGATGTGACACATTGCTACTTATTTTTGGCACAAATAAAAACTTACCAAAGAAAAGTAGCAATGTGTCACATCCATCTGTCAAATAAACCAATAGCGATGCCGACGACACTAGACCCAATCCAGCGCCAAACACAACAGAAAAAAACAATATGGAACGCTATCAACTCCTTTCCTTATAGAATTGCTACTTAATCATATGATATTTTCGGGAAAACTTTTTTCACGATAACTACAGCGTGTTTACAAAAAATCATATCCTCGTTCTCAACATATCTGCGAATTCCAATATTTCCTAGCCGTTCTAACGAAGCAGCGATGCAAACGTTTTTCAGTTTAAATGGACTTTGGAATACCTACATCATGAATATCGTTTAAGAGATCAAATTACCTGAGACGGTAACAACTTTTTCTACCCACTTCATCTATATGGCAGATCAATCAATGTGATCTCTAACTAGGTAAAACATTTGAAACGGTCACATACAGAGAATTATTAAAACCTCAGAAAATTATAGATATTCTTTACACGAATGATACTTATTTATTAAAACAAGTGTTTTACTGGCACTTGTACTTTGGCACTTTGGAACCTGTCTGGCATGCATGCTATAAATATACAATAAAATGAGCTCCTGATATTTGTTCAATCGTCCGGACTCCGGCCACCTTGCACAGGTGGGGTTCTTTGTCCACTTAAATCTACCGACATGTTTGGTTAGTTATTTAGTAGTAAGAACAATTTTTTTTATTTTCAATTATTTCATAATTAAACCTGAAAACTGGCAAAGTGACACCCTTTATGAAGATATATTTTTTTTGCTAATGTATCCCATTATTTTTTTTTCATGGTCCCAGTATTATATTATTGGGTCCTGTTTAGGGTTCAAAGAAAAAAGGTTCACCAAATAAAGTCTATCCTAAGACCTACCTTATCTTAAAACCAGCAGGGACTTAGTATAAAGTTTGTGCTTAAAACAAACATTGGTGAGCATTTAGCAGCGATTCAGAATTTTTTTGCTATGCCAATTATGTTGATCCTGTCGGATTTCATTACTTTAATTATTTCGAGGTAGGCATTATCAGAAACACTTTGGCACATACCACTCGCCGATGCCGTGATAAAAGCATAAGCATATTGTGATACTATGTATACATTAATTATTTATGTAAGTATTGCGGAGGTGAGCCAAACAATGCGGTATGACCTTTTTTGAATTTAATTTACTGGAGCCAACCGGTAGCAAGCATAAAATTAATTTTCAAGTCTGACGACAGTCACATTTTTATACTGAAAAGTCATTTCAAATCAGCTGTTATAATAATTGCTAATTGTATGAAACTTATACTTAAATAAAACCTAGGTCAGCTTCTAAATTTATTTTCATTCTTCATTTTCATCAAGTAAACGACATCGACATTAAATTTAATTTCGTTTGATGGTGGCGTGTAACAGTTTATTTGGTTATAACTCCTATAAACCTTAAGTGGCGCCCTCATATTATTAAATTAATTGCTCGCTAAGTACATAATGTATCGAAAATTCACATATTGTACAGATTGAATCTAAGGTTAGTAGTAGTAGTAGGTAGTTTATTTAAAAACTAGCGGCCGCCCGCGACTTCGTCTGCGTGGAAAGTTTTTTGCTATCCCTCGGGAACAACACTCTTTTACGGGATGAAAGGTCCTATGTCCTTCTTTGTACTCCTGACAAGGTGTATGCAAAATTTCATGACGACAAACAAACAAACAAACAAACTGACTTTCGCATTTATAATATTAGTAAGGATAATCACATATAATCGGCACTATAGGTCTGTTATAGCTGGTAAGATAGAAATAAGTGCTTTTCTTTGAATGACTGTTTGTTGCCAGAAAAATAATAAATAATAAATAAATATATATATATATAAAACTATAGATTCTTAGCTTCAATCTGTACATGTGAATTTTAGATACATTATGTACTTAGCGTGCAATTTTAATTAAGATGAGGGCGCCACTTTAAGGTTTATAGGGCCCTTTGGTGCATGAAATGACAACCAGCAGTTGAATTGAAGTTCATGGCTGGGTAATTGATTGATTAACATAGTTGATTACTTATACTAAATATTTAAGTACTATAAGTTAAGTATACGTACGTTATAATTTATTTTATCTACACCCATGCTATAAATCCTCTATAAAAGTTTCTGAAACAGCTCATTGCCAACATTAAACTGCTTACTGTAAGTTAAATAGGTAATTGTTTAAATCATAAATATATAAAACAATATAAACGTATTTAATACTTAACTAAACACAAAGTTTTCAAGCACACAGCACAACTTATAAGAATAATAAGAAGGAAAATAGCGAAACGGAGCCCTTTTACGTTTAAATTAACTCTTCTGGAACAAGGGAACTTCCTGGAAATATTGGAATCGTAAATGTGAAAAAGCTTGACGCGCCGCAGCCGGCGGGCCGCGGCGCGTGCTCCACGGTATTCCGAGAAACGTAGCGTTCCACAACAGCTAATAACCAGCGTATACAGAGACCGAGCACGTCTCCCATACACATTATAATCTTTCTGCACCAGACATAGAATCTAAACTTGAAGAGACAATACATTATATCTGAACGGAACACGAGTATTAAATATAAGGGTCTCTAACAGACCTTCATTTCACAGAAAGTCTACGAAACTGTTTTTATTAAATATTCCCTGAATTAAATTAAGTGCGATGAAGTTACAAATATCAAATAAGTTCCTAATAAAATTAAAGGTCTTCAATAGTGTTTCTGGAAACTGCCCTTAACGAGGTATATTTTAACTTGACATTAAGGGTTTTAGTTCTAGGAGCTGTGTTTGCTAAGTGAATATATTTTTTTAAATGAATAAACTATACAGTACGATTAAATTGACAATAGACAGTGCAACTTAACTCGAGAATGTATGGCAAAGAGAAAAAATACGTCATTTTGGACCGCAAGCGCTGCCGCAGATCACTGTCTATTGTTAATTTAATCGCATTGTACTTGCCTGACGCAGGCACGTATCCAAGGGGGGCGGGGATAGTTGGGATTTATCCCCCCCGAAATCCAGAACACACAGTACAGGACTAAATTCAAAGTCTGGATACGTGCCTGCCTGACGTAGTGATTATTTCCTCAGTGCTTACCTGTTTGACTGGCAATTGGCGTAAATATATCTATGTCGCGAAATTTAAAAAAAATATCTTTGTGTTAAGAAAAATACTATGAAATGATGCTACTGAAATAGATTATTTATTATTTAAAGAACAATACAATTAAATTAGAAATATAAATAAGTACGACATAATTATAATTGTTGGCGCTTAGAGTCCTAACGGCTGAAAGTAGAGACACTATTTTTGAACGGTAGATACCTTTCACGGTGTAGGTGAGCACTAAGAAAGGGTTTTGGAAAATTCCCGATATAATATTTGATTTGATTTAATTTAATTTGATTTGATTTAGTTTGATTTAATTTAATTTGATTTAATTTAACATGCTTATACATAATTCTACATAATATATAAAGTAAGTTTATACATATATGATTTTTATGGGAAAATTTAAATGCGTGATGTTATTTTATGGGCAAGACAAATAGTCTTAAGGTACGTAGGCAAGTATAAAAAACTATTCTGCAACTAATTTACTGACGTCATAATCATACACGTAGGTACCTACACAGGCCAAACGGTTGCCCGATTTGTAATTAAGTATAGCTATAGAGTAAAAAACCAAGCGAACTTAGTCTAACCCATCATGTCAGTGGATAAGTGAGCAGGGAACAAAAAATAAGGTCTACTGATAAATACCTAGGTGTATGCGTAATCCGTGACTTTCAAAATATATGCACAACTATCTTAATCACGCGAACGAAGTCGCGGGCAAAAGCTAACAATTGGTTAAAAAATAGTATGGATAGATTTTTTACTGATACCACGCAAAATAGATTTATATAAGTACTATAATAAAATATATTTTCAGATTGACGGAATGGTAGTGGCTGTGGATGTGGATGTGGAACCAGTCTTATGGAGCCCGAGATAATGCAATTTTACAAGAAAATTACTTGAGATGGCATCACTATAGTGGTAAGAGGTGATTGAAAATCGAAATGGATCTAAATAAAAAGAATACACATATACTTAAAATATAGCGGTAAATAGTTCTAAAATCAGCACTGAAGAAAATTATGAAAGATTCGAAGATAATTTCGCCTGAAATCATTCTTTACAGTATGAACACATTCTACCTAGCTAGGTATCTTTAAAATACTATCTGATTTCATTTATCACGCGAATATTTATCGCAGTACCGAGATAATATTCATACTTCCATACTTGACCGAACATAATGTATACACAGTAGGTATCCATTGATATATTATGATTATATATCATTTACATTTCAGTTGATCTGAGAAACAATTCGTGCTTCAATATCATGAGTGAGGAACTCCGCTATCTATCCATCCGTTCAATAATAAACTTAATTCGACGTACCTAATAAAGTTGGCCGTTATGCTTTAAAAATTATAAAAGAGTCACCATTATGCTCTGAATGTAGGGATGCATCGATACGACTTTTTGCCGATACGATACCGATATTCTTATAAAAATATCGGCGATACCGATACCGATACGCTTGGTGAATTTAAATGATAAAATATGTAAGTACCTACTAATAAGGAAAAAAACAAGTGTCATTGCAGTCGGAAGACACTAGAGTTTTTTGGTAGGGCAGTCGTAGTTTTTAATATTATTTAAGTTATTTATATGAATTAAACATTTTAGTGAAAATTTGCTCATCAGGTTTTAAAATGTGCTCATCAAAGCTTTTCATTTGAGACCCATATTGTAGTAACAGAAGTTTTTTTTAATGTTATAAAACAATATTTTTATATATATTTTTATAAAACAATATTTTATAGCCGATTAAAGAAACTATAGCTACTGTAACTCGGAATTATGTAAGGATCCTAGCGATACTCACATCCAAATCTGTTCAGACATTTGGAAGTTACGATGGAAAAGTGCAAGGCCCAAGCATTATTCGTGCCTTGTTTGAAGCTCGTTTCTCGTTTGCAATGAAATAGACGAAAGAACGCGCGACTTTACATAACTTCTTCGAAGCGCTTAATTTGAAAAGTATCGTTGTATCGACACTTAAAATATCGCCGATGCCGATATATCGGAAAACCCGCAGGCTGATTATCTAAAATGAGCAACCGATCTCGATTCCTGAATAATTTCGAAATCGTCGCGCGACCGAGTCACTGATTTGGTATTTAAGTATGCGATCGCTGATTAGTTTATGCTCGGTTTATGCTCGTGAAGATCTCCATAGAAACTAGCGCCACTGGCAACCGGTGGGAGCGACTGAAAAGTCTTTTTACCGAAAGTAGTCTGTGACTGTGTATGTGTCTGACCATATGTGCTCTGTGAACATAACCTTTTTGTTTTCGCTTCGAATTTTGTTTACATTTTTTCGTCTTCAAAATTGCAAATTCCGTGTAGATATTAAAGGACAGGCCTTTTGTTTTACATTATAGCAATTTTATTTAATTTTGGTTAAAGGTAAGGCTAAGAATTTAACGAAAACCAATCAGAAATTACGTTTTGTCTGGTTTCTGTTTGACAGAAGAAATCGCGAAATCGTCGCGGTCGCGTCGCGGTTTCTGAGTTAGATAATACGAATTTCCTTGCAAGTGCTCGTATATTTTAGTTCTTTGGTTGTCCGTTGGAGGCAGCACTCGTAGAAACTCTATCGGTGGTACGAAATCGAGTTTGACAGCGACGATTCCGTAATTATGACCGGTCGCTAGGTGGTTTTTAATAAGATAATCAGCCTGCCGAAGTATCACCGATATTTCGGTATCGGCATCGGATGCACCCCTTCGACCAGTCTTACCAACAGGTAGTTTTTGTTACAATTAATTTATTATTCTATCTGAAGCCCCATATCCGTTTTTTGCTCTCGTCTTGTCCAATGACAATTCTTTATAATGGATCGAGGCAGTATAACCATCGGGGTACCCGCGATGATATCACTTTGCATCCAATTTAATTCGAATCATCTCATTTAAATGTTAGAAAGTCTTCACGTACTATATTTCGCTCGAGATTTTTTTATTTTGTTTAGTGCCAAATAACCAACGTGTAGGTGTGGGGAATGCACATTGGATATAATCCAAAGGCGATTCCGGAGCTCTAACTAGTTATGCTTTGTGACGTAGTAATGCGAAATTATTTCGGGATGCCCAGAGATCATCATCGTATTTACATTTTTAACCGTCGCCTTCTCTTTACATTGCCAGTTTCATACAGGCATACTATGTTAGGAAATTTTGTAAACGTGTAATTCATTAAACTTTATCATTGCAATAAGTATATCGTATTGAATGCATATAACAATGAGTATCATTGAGGAAAGACTCGTTACAATGAATAGAATAGCTATTTATTTGGTCAAGTGGTAGATTCAGTTTTGTCTGACTCACAAGTATTATTGTCACATTCATAAATACATATGCCGTATTTTGTTCGTTGTTACGACTGTGGCTTAATTCGCGGAGAATGACGCCATTCTCTTGAGACAAGAGCTGTTTCTTATTGCTTACATACATACTTATATCTAACGTCGCGAATTTCGATCTTTATTTAGAATTGTAACAATATTACTTGCTATTAATGTTTAATCAGAAAAATTTGGCATAACAACTTAAATCCAAGATTCCATATTAAATATTTTTGGCACCTATTCAACGTAAGCTATCTATCTCCCTTCTTTATAAAGAGAGTGATAAAGAAGATAATTAGAAAAATATTAACTCAAAAACATACCTACCTAGATTATGATAATTAGTTTCTTATTTTTATCTTAATTGCTTATTTTTAGTGGCAAAAATGCCAATCAAGCGAGACTTGTTTGTAAAATGATTCAGTTGGTTTTCTTTAAAGTTTCTTCCTTCAAATGAACCTGTTTGTTGAGCTTTATTCGTCATTGATGATTATTAAGATCGGTATTTAGCTTTTTTTAGTATATCGCACATTTTTAGTGGGTGAATCTTAATCTGATAAAAGGATTATGTTATACTAGCGATCGGCTGCGACTTCGTCTGCGTGGACAGTTTTTTTGCTATCCCTGGAGAACTATACGTTTTTTCTGGATGAAAGGTATTTTTATTTTATTTTATTTTATTTTTATTTTATTTTATTTATTTCACGAAACCAACAGCGTTACATAAATTTTTACGCTAAATAATTTTAGAATTAAGGCCAATAACAGGTTTCCATTATAATTGTAAATTAGAAACCGAACAAACAAAAGAAACAATCGAATCTAAAGAGTAATATTATAAAATCTGTGTCTAGAGTAAAGTATAACTACACCATACTAAATAATTACTTAATCGCAAAGAAAAAATAGTATAATGAATACAAAATTCTCACCAACTAACCAACAAATTTAATAACAATCGAACTGAAATTCTCATGTACCCATGTAACTACACCTTTTAAATTTGAAATGATTTTCAATTTTAAATTAGATTCAACACATAAATACATAGAGAGGTACAGTCAACAGCGCGTCAAACCTTGCAAAACTGACAAAATCCCCAAATTAATTTTGAACCACAATTTCCTCGCATTTGAGTAAAAAATCTGTTATTATATTAATTAACAGTTAAAAGAAAAGTTTTTGTAAATATAATGACAATCTTACAAATATTACCTATATTATTATTACATATTTTGTTACTAAGGGCCCGTATCACAACGACCGAATAAGCACAAAAATAATATATTCTGTTCCATTTTTGATTAAAACAGAATCAAATATTGCGACACAGGCACCTAATATATTTTTATTTTGTTATGCTAAGATATGCACGGTTATGCTAAACAGTAACGACACCGTAACAAAATGAAACATAAAAATTTTAATAATCATCAAAACAGAACGCTAAGTAAGTGAGGCAAGTACAGATTTTTTAAAAGCAGTTTTGGATAAGTGAAAAACATCATATTCACTAAAATTTTCATTATATATTTTAACAAGTCGTGTCAGTGGACTATTCCTAGCATAATTAGTGGAGCATGATGGTATATTGAATAAGGGAGTGTGTCGCGTCCGTCGCTTGGGCGTGCGGTATGTGATACCTTCCACCAGACTCGTGCAATCGAAACGATTGTTTACAATGTCATGCAGGAGACACATGTCAAGCAGCCTGCGTCTATTTTCTAGGCTAACAATATTGAAATTTTTACAAGACTCATAATAAGAATTATACGATTTGCGAAAACGATAATTGATATGTTTGATAAAAATTTTTTGAATCTTTTCTATACGATTTATATATATTGCATATTGAGGTGACCAAATCGAACTAGCATACTCTAGAACACTGCGAACGTAAGCATAATAAACGGTCTTTAAAGTATACAGTTTATTAAAGGGCTTACATGACCGTAAAACGAATCCTAAATTTTTAAATGCTTTAGTAGTTATATAATCTATATGTCCAGAAAACATCATCTTTCCATCTAGAAGGACTCCCAAGTCTCGAATTTCGAATGTATTGTAAATAGCTGAACCATTAAAATTGTATGAATAAATAATAGGATTCATTTTACGAGTAAAACGCACGCATTTACACTTTTTTAAATTTATATTTATCTTGTTCAATTTATAATATTGATATAAGTTATCTAAGTCATTTTGTATTTTTTCACAGTCACTAGATTTTTTTACTGAACAAAAAATTTTTTTATCGTCGGCGTAAAGCAAATGTCTAGAATTATGAATATAATTAGCAATATCATATAAATATATATTGTAGAATAAAGGCCCTAAATGTGAGCCTTGGGGTACTCCGCTAGGTATAGTAATAAAATTCGATCTATAGCCACCCAGGACGACCGCCTGTGAGCGATTTGTTAAATAAGATTCCGTCCATCGCAGTAAATTTCCTCTTATTCCCAAAGTTTGTAGCTTCTTAAGTAGGATGATGTGATCCACACGATCAAAAGCCTTCTCAAAATCAGTGTAGATCACATCAACCTGTCCACCATTATCCATATTCTTTAGTACATAGTCTGTAAAGTTTACCAGATTAGTCAAAGTCGAACGTCGCCTTACAAATCCATGCTGACTATCAGGGATACATCTTATTATAATGGGATAAATTACATCATATATTAGTTTTTCGAATAATTTAACAATAGTACTAAGGATAGTGATACCTCTATAATTTTCTACCATTGCTTTAGAACCACTTTTATGTATGGGAATAATATGACCCTTTTTCCAAGCAGAGGGGAATACACCCTGACGAAGAGAGCTATTGAAAATTATGTAAATGGGATAAATCAATGATTTGATACAGCTAACCCAGAAAATTGCAGGAATACCATCGTAACCAGGACCTTTGGATACATCCAACTTTTTAATAGCATTTTCAATGGTTTTTGAGGAAATTTCAATGTTGGTGACTGTATCACTACAGATCTCCGTACAGTGTGGTAAATCAACATTAGGAGATGGTTTCATAAAAACACTTTGGAAAAAATCATTGAATGCATTACAAATCTCTTCGCCATCTTTGTAGGTCTCGTGTCCATACGTAATATTTTTAGGATAATTGGACCCGCCGCGCAAGGACTTTAAATACCTCCAAAACACCTTAGGACAGGATTTTATGCCATCTTCAGTATTACGAATATAAGAATCATAACACTGGTTTTCAACAAAATTTTGCCTTCTACGTAACCGAGAGAACTCATCATAATCAAGTGGACTTTTTGATTTTTTCCAGCGTGAGTGTGCCTTCATTTTTTCATTCATTATTTTAAATAACGGTCTGTTGTACCAAATTGGATATTTGGATAATTTAGAGCTCCTATCAGCTAAGGGTATGAATTTGTCTACGCAATTTTCAATAATTTCATAAAATTTTTTCGTAGCTGCCTCAGGATCATCCTTCGGAAGTTCCTGATCCCAGTCAAACCATATATCCTTTTCTGTACCTCTGACTACGTGTATGCTATGCAAGATGTGAAGGCGTAACAAACAAACGGTCTTTCGCATTTATAATATTAAGTAAGGATTCACTAGAATGTTGAATATACACGTCGCCGTGACGTGGCCTGTATAGAAAGCTATACTCGCCGATAGAATTTGTGGCACCAATTTGGTGGTTGAACGGGTGCGGCCGTCTCGGCGGCGGCACCGTGCGGTTGGGCCAGCCGATGACCCGGTTCCAAGGGAAGTCCGACCAAGGTGGGGAGCTTGTGTTGCACCGACGCGACGCTCGAACACCGCGCACTGGTTTAGTCAACTTTTCATCTGAGTAAATACACTCGCCTCCATATTATTTTATTTAGTTACTTCCAATGTTTATCGATGTACGCACGACAGCACGTTAGGTTAAACAGTTGAACTACTAAAGCAGTTCTTATTAAGTACGGCATAAAGGCGGTCTCAAGGTCAACATGTATAGTCTGATGTGCTGCTGACTGTACATAGTTCGCGACATACGCCTTTCGATAATTTTTAACAATATTATTCTTATCAACTTGATTTTTAGGATGTTTATTAGAAGTACCGACATAATATTGTAATACTTCCTGTATTTTCTGGTTACTATTATCATAGTACGTAGAGACACTAATTTGTCACCTTTTTACAGTACCTATATGCTTGCTTATCTAATGAAGTATGTTTTGTTTATACTTAGTTGTTCATCTCGGTAGTTAGCGCTACCACCAAGACGGGTTTCCCGCCCACGCGACTTCATGGCGCCTGGCCGGACCAATATACCTACGTATACAATATACAGCCACGGTGCTAAGCGTTTCTGAGTGGATGATTTCTTTTTCGCGCAGTTTGGAGAGCAATCTGTGATTCAAATTACACATACTGATGACTCGTTATAATACATTTATGCGCAAAAGTCAAGAATGGATATGTAATGATGTAGTACTAACCTAATCTACACAGATATGTTGTGTAATATGGCATTTGAATGATGATGCAGAGTGAACAGAGAGTCCCCGTGCCGCGCGGCCCAAGGTCGCTGCGTGACGTATGAGCGCGGCAACAGGCGAACGCCAACCAAACAACGCAACAAGTGCCCCGCGCCCGCGCCCGCCCCGCCCCCGCGCTTCGCATGCCATTCGCGAAACAGCTGTCATAGCATCGTATTAACTGCCACTTATGCCGATCTATTCAAATGGCAACGCTTTGCGATTACGCCAATCTGATATTTTGCGATCTATTCGATATAATATAACTAAGTTCATTAAAGTTTCACAACAAAATATGATTAATTTAGTATCTTTTTACCAACTGAACATAGATACTGGTTATAAAATGTAGTATAATAAAAAAAAAATTTTGCTTTGTCTAGCTGCAAACTTAAAGAATGTTTATAAAAAGAATATTCAAAATGGAGTTGTATCGGCGGGTCAGTGTATCGCCTGCTTCCTGCAAGCTGCTCACAATCGAGCGGCCGGTGCTATCAGCGAGGCGCGTGCGTCATCGCCTCCGCACCAACTGATAAGCCCCTACCAATTATCATTGCAAATATAATGTGACTGTGTATATTTTCATATCTATAGTTCGAATATACCCGGGAGTTCTTACTACTTCTGAATAGCTTAGCGACTATATAGATTAATTAACGTGTTCTGGTCTGTTATTTGTTTCTGTCGGTAATACTTATATAAAACGTCTGATAACGGGGTCTTACTGATAGTAAGTTCAAACGATAAGTTAAATATAGGAGAGTGCCAACATTAAAGTTTAAGCTTATTGATATTGCCAAGTTATGGGATTCTGCATTATCGTGGAATATAGAATGTTAAATAGGCTTGTACACAAAGCCAATAACCGTTCTAGTCGAGCGCAACCGTTACGAAATCAGTGCTGCATGAAAATTACATTGCGTTGCTCGAGCCGCCATACCAATAGATAACTAGATACGTAGGTTGGCATTCACGATATCCCAACCTAAATATTTCCACAACTTTATTTGTTTGTATCGTGAAGTAGTCACTCCGTAACTACTTCCATGCTATTAAGTAGAAGATGGCACTATAATCGCGGTGTTAAAGTCCGTGCATAGATACATATAAATAGATTACGAAGAACGACCGATCCGGTTGCGGTGAAGGAGAGAGATAGATAAAACGCGACATGAATCACTACTCGCAGGGAGCACAGTCAGAGCGGCGCGCGGGTGCTGCGCGGCGCGCGGGGGGCGCGCGGAACGAAACCAAACGACTCGGCTGGTACAAACAGTTGTACAGTCATCCGCGGCGTGGAACCCTGTATCTTGCGTTGCGTTATTCGGTTCGGGTGTACTGCCATCGGCTACACACATGAGCGAAAGGAAAATAAATAGATATCTCGTTATCTACACCGTGGTAATTAATATTTGTGATAAAGAAAGTAGCAGATACCTATGAGGGCCGAGTGAGACGCGAGTGACGACATTACAGGTGTGCGTGTGTGTGTATGTGCGGCGTGGATCGTCGCGCAATTATTAACGATGATTCACTTGCGCGCGGGTGAAATGCAACCAATCGGACTTGTTGACATTTATTTTAGAAGCGTAAACAAATGATATCAAGACAACTTTGATATAATGGTGGACTGATTTATTATACCGCGGTAAGTTTATAGCATTTTTTAGTACAAACGGAAGGAGTTGATCTTGTTACAGATTTGTTTGTTTACATACACTGAAATTGTTTATTTTTGTCGTTCTGGAAATTAGTTATTAGAATATTGACCAATAAATGAGTACCAATGAATGTGAGCGGTAAATCTAAAACCAACCGTTAACAAAAGCATAAATCTTTTCAAAATATCTATTCATCATAATAATAATTATCATTGGTATGATTGGTATTGGTATCATACATTAATTACTAGTTCTTCCTTTGACTTAGGTGTAATTATTAAACATAGAACCAATCGGCACATAGTAAATTTGTTGAGGCCTTGCCATCGAATGCAACGTAGCACTGTAGCACTGCGTTGACTAATCCAAATAAACATTTTAATCAATGCGTTGTTACTTCTTGTTATGAATTACCCAGTACCTACCTACATAGTTAAGTGCCTCACATTGAATCACAGAAATATATCATGATAACAACTTCATAGTGTGACATCAGCAGGCAAGAGTCAATAGGTACTGATAAGAACATGATAAGTATTAAAATATAAAGTGAACAGAGCATGACTTATCAAAATTACCCCAGCTTTTTAAATATAAGGCGTCACAGATGATGAACGTGTTAAGTTTTAAAAAGTTACCAGACTACTTATTTATTAAAAGGCAAAGCATTTATTTATCTATAAAATTTTGATTTCTAATGTTATGTTTATATATAGTTAGTAGATAACTTTTACAATTTTCTTCTAGGTAGGTAACTTAAATCAGTAAAGTTTTGTTAAAGCATAAGTATTAGATTATTATACAAAATGCAGGTATTATCGTTGCTCGTTAGTTTATAGCAGTATGTGAGTATAGTAGGGCTGCGGCGGCGGGCAGGCGGCCGCGGGCGTCGCAGGGCCGCCTGGCCTGGCGCCAGGCCGGCGCGCGGCGCGGCGGCCGACACCCGGGATTCCTTTGTTTCATTACAACACTTGTGCTCGAACTCGCGTCTTACATGTTACACAGCTTTTTAGTATGATAGTTGCATACACTATTATGCATATCATTAACACTTATACGAAGTAAATAATAATACTTATTATATTATATAAACTACATCTTATCTTATTTATGCTATTTTTCTGTAACTTGAGCTAGTTCTTTAATAATCAATATGGTACAGTAAACTTTAGAATGTCTTGCTTGATTGTGTAATCTGTAGCGGTGTGCGTGTCGCGTAACGCCGATTATTTGCTGATTCGTTGTTAGCGAGCGGTTCGCTTGTCCCCGGTTCTGAGAAATTGTAACGCCTTCTTGGAATGGAACGCACCAAAGCAGCCGTCCGCGAGCGGAGCGGCCAGTGAGCGCAAACCGAGGTCGACGCGACGTCGTACTCTCACGACCAGTCGTAGTCGGGTTGTGTCGACCTACACCCACACTGCAATCGAACTCGCTTCATTCTCAGCTCACTTCAAGTCTAAGAATACTTGTTGTTATTATTGTTTTAGATTAAAATAATGCCGTTGAAATAATTAAATATGTCTTGAAATAAGAACATTTATTTTATGAGACATAATTAGGCATACTAACAATAATCTCGTAACAGGTATTGACGCGCTGATTTAAAATGAACAAGCCAAATATCCCCACTTACATGTAAGCCAGTGGGGATATTCTCGTTCTTAACGAGCGTAGGCTACTTTGCGACTACGTGACGATGATGTCACATTGTAAACCAATAAAATAACACCACACATGCGCATTGCGTCAGGGTTTGAGACTGCTGTTTCTTATTTGATAGCGTATTAGGTAGTCAATATAAACAGCAATTATTGTTTGTTAAAAGCGAAGGCTATATCGATATTTATGTTTTCTTTACAGATAACAGAAGCGCGGGTACGATGCCGCTTACACAAGAAAAACGTCTCGACAGTAACTTCTCCAACAACAATGACCAGAGCTACCTTCATAAGAAGTTTAAGAAAATGGCATCTACTATATCTGTGTTTCCGGCCAACTCCAATAGGGCCGGTGAAAGCGTACACAAAGAGACAAACGGGCCTAACTGTAATACTTTGATTTCCAACGGGAGTATAGCATCAAGTCATCCAGAAATAGAAAAGATTAAATTGAAGCAAGATCAGCAAATATGCGATGAAGTGGGGAAAAATGTACAAACTAATTTTAATGATGAAAATAGTAGGCTAAGTAATGTAAATAATAATATTCAAGTATCTGGTCAGACCAGTTTTACTGATGAATTTTCTAATAAGACTGAGAACCTGGAAAATGATTTTATCAGGGAATCCTATAATGGTGGAGTAGGCGGGCGTTATATATGTCCCTATTGCAAGCTATCCTGTGCCAAACCTTCCGTTCTACAAAAACATATCAGAGCCCATACAAATGAAAGACCTTATCCTTGTGTACCATGTGGCTTTGCTTTTAAAACAAAATCCAATTTATATAAACATCGCAGATCGCGGACACACGCATTAAGATTGCAAGGATCAGACGTCGCTGGTGCGATCAATGATGAAGATTTATCTGGTGGATCAGAAAGTGACACATCTATGCCACCCACACCGGTTTCTGATTTCGGATCAGATGCATCGAATACCCGCCATGAAAATTTAAGAACTAGAGAGTTCTCTTCTCCTGAGTTAACAAATGATAGCATAACGCCAACCAATATAAGCTTCCCTATGTGTGATAATAATAAATTGAAGGCGATATATAAACCAAAATTTAGAGTTGCTTTTTATCAAGATGGTGATGATAAAATCAAAAAGTCTATTTCACAGAATGCAGATTTTCTTACGGAACATATCTCTAAAATTATATCAGATAATGAAGCTATTGTAGACGTCATAGAGACACCTTTACAAAAAAAGTATGGTAAAATAAAACAAATTGCTGAGAGTAAACAATTTTTGCATGAAAATTTCGATTTGAAATTGGAACCATCTCCGTTGAATTTAACAAAAAATTGCGATCAGAATGAAAATAGTTTTAGGAAAAGATCTCATTCTGAAAGCTTTTCTCAAATTGATCATCAAAAACACCCACTGAATCCTGAAGGTTCTATAATAAAAGACCTTCTTCTAAAAACTAAAGGCAATGGATTAACTCCTGCACTTGGCGAATTGATGGATGGACAAGGACCGCTTTTCGTCTGTCCGATATGCCAAATAACTTACAAAAGTGCGGAGAATTTGGAAATTCACAGGATGTATTATTGCAAGGGAAACCTTGTAAACACAACTAATGTTAGTCAGAAGAGTGCAAAAGTCGCGAGACCTGAAAATATATTTGTCAGAAGCAATTCAATAAATGTTCGTTTACCAGAAACGCAATCTGCTAATCCTAAAACAAGCACTTCTTCAAAGTCAACACCTTTGAGAGTAAAGCCTGATAATCTTGTCATTTTGAAATCAGAATCCAATGATATTGTAGCCCCATTGCCATCGCCAGGGCCTTTACTTGGAAATACACGACTTGTTGATACTAAGACTTCAAGTGACGTTTCGAGGAAACATGAAAATACCAAGTTAAAACCTATGGCCAGTCCTAAAAGAAAAATTGATTCTAGATCCGATACATACAGTCCCAGATTACTGGAAAACGCTTCTCCTCGTGCTGTGGATATTTACCAACAATCTAAAATAAGATATATCGACACAAATACAACAGGATTACGAACAATTGAAGAACTTTCACCCCATATGCGACATAATTCTACGTCATTGCAAATGTTTGGCGGTGAAGTAAAAATTGTGGACCATTGTGGTGGTACTACGACATTACGTATAGAACCGAGTAAAAATCAATTATCACCCATATTAATTCAACAGAGCCTTTCTCCTTCGAAACTTGCTAATGACTCGGAAGCCAGTAGTGTTGTGGTTCGGTCTGGCTTACATTCCGGAGGAACAATCATGCATAATCCACCAACTCCGAAGGATATTTTGGTGGCTTCACATCCTACTCCTCGAATATCTATATCAACTGCGCCTAGTATATCTAGTGCAAATCTTCCGAATTTACATGATATAACACATTTCCAATTCCCGCCTCTAAGTGCTATCACAGCCTACAATCCGTTAACTTTACCCCCTTTGAGCCCATCTTCCTCACCAAATGGTGCAACTACAATTTTGCATGGCGGAAAACTTATACCTCACGTCCCGGGTATTCCGGGGCCGAATACTCCCGGTGTATTTGTTGCCAGCCCTTCAATACCATCAAAAACTTTGATGAATAACGAAATAATCAAAACTCAAAAATTACTTCACGACGAAGTAGTACATATCATCAATGTACCGCCATCTAAAACAGTTGCAGCATCGAACTATGAGTCCGCGCCCAATAGAAATACAATGTTAAGATCGATACATTTGGAAGGTGAAAAGCTCCAACAACAGGAACATTTAACGGTTGAAAGTGTACCACAATATATTTCGGCAGTCCCTATAATAAAGGTTAAAAATGTTGACGATACTGAATCTGTAAAAATATACCCATTCGGCACGAGTAAGCCTCTCAACCCAAGACAAGATGGTGCATTTAAAAGAAGTGTTGACGGTACACCGAAAACTCCGGTTCTAAAAGAAAATGGAAATATCCTATCGAGCAGGATAAAGAATAGAGAAAGATTACATTCTTCGCCTAAACTTATAAATGCCGTTAAGCCAGAAACTGAAATTAGAAATTTCAATTTCGAGAATCTAATAACTAAAGCGGAAATATACAATAATCAAATTCCTAGTTCATCTGATGTACAAAAAAATACAAATGCACAAGATTCTAATGCAGATTCGACCCAAAATGAAAGATCGGAGACATCTTATTTCCAAAAAAGTGCTACTACAAAATCTACTGCAGAAGAACGAAAACCGAAATTTTTGCGACCAACTACTTTACCTCTAAAGCCAGGAACATTCACACCCAAAAGGCATCACGGCATCACGCCTAATGCTAATACGATGCCTCTCGTGTCGCCAGAAACGCCACGACCGGCTAAGGCTTACGGACAACTTTACTTAAACGGCAATGCATACACATATTTAGGATTAAAATGTTCAACTAAAGTATTTTATTGTACGATTAATCGTCCGCAGCCGACATACGTACCGAATCAACACTTCTTATCGATGTACAGCAATTGGCAGGTAATTATCATTAATTTATAATATTAGTAGGATTTGTATGAACAGCAATGATTAAGTTTCTTTTTATTTTAATGGAATACTTTTTAGAAGTTATCTAAAAGACCGTGAAACCGTTTTGGCAAACCTTCCTAAGTACTTACTATCACAATTTAGAAAATGATAACCTTGCTAATCACTTGTCAAAGATATGCGAAACATAAAAATGTAAAAACATTGATATGTTTCGCTAAGTACTATTGATATAGTACTTTTCGAAGTCGCCACAAACTTACTTTTGTTAATAAAAAATATTTTCTATGTCAGTTATAGTTCGGATCACGAAAGATGACCACAAATGGCGCCCATCTTCGCATCATAACTCTTGAAGAAAAGACTTAAGACAAAATAATATTTTATATACATACAGATATATATATATATATATATATATATTATATGAAATAATATTTTGTCTCAAGTCTTTTCTTCATGAGTTATGATGCGATAAGAAATACAGTGCGAATCACGAAAGATGACCACAAATGGCGCCCATCTTCGCATCATAACTCTTGAAGAAAAGACTTAAGACAAAATAATATTTTATATACATACAGATATATATATATATATATATTATATGAAATAATATTTTGTCTCAAGTCTTTTCTTCATGAGTTATGATGCGAAGATGGGCGCCATTTGTGGTCATCTTTCGTGATTCGCACTGTATTTCTTATTGATAACGAAGTATGATATCAAATTGAAAATGTTTACGTCATTAAGTTAGACTTTATCGCAAAAATCGTGAATTCGTGACGAACAAGTTCAAAGTTCTCGTACTTATACATACTTAAGAAAAACGATTTCCGTGTTTTCAATCACTAACTTGAAAATAATATTTCTGCGTCGACTGTCAGTCGCATGGTTTTTAAATGTTGATGATAATATAATATGAAACTTTAAAGTTTGTTTATTTAATTTGTAGCTACTGTCGGAGCTGACGCCAGACCCGCTGGGGCTGTCTGCCTCGTCCGCCATGTCCCTGTACGACTCGCGTCACCGACCGCAGTGTACGGCCGTGTCGGTGATCAAACAGGATCTCATACTGACTCATTCATCGCAATGGAATAAAAATATGAAAGACAGCAAACAGGTATTATTGTAACACATCACATATTAGCGTGTTATGTTTTGAATAGAAGTTAGTCATTTCATTTACTACCCAGTAATTTGTGTTTTGATATTTCTGCAGTGTATCATTTGTACATTGAATGAATTACAGTTTATTCAGTACCTAACTAAAGTACTTGTCACTTTTAAAAAGAAAATCCTACTTTATATTATAAATGTTTGGACGTTTGTTACTCAATCACGCAAAAACGGTAGTACCTTGGACGAATTAACCACTGGACACGTAACGTAAGAAAAATGTATGAAATCACGTTCAACCAATTTTTGCGGGGTGAGGGGGGATTACATTGTCAAATAATGACAATATTATAGGGTGATTTAGCCGGTTTCCGGCCATAATTGCCGGCCAAATATTATGGATTGTGAAACTCATACATTAGTTCTCGGCCAGGCGGCCGAAAAGCAAATGACCTCCCAAAAATGCATTTAGTTACCCGGCCATCAAATTTAAATGTATCACACCGAAAACTTTACGCGTTTAAGTCAGACAGTACTAAAACTAATTTACCATACTCACACTCAATTGCAAGAAGCTTCACTTTAAATCTTCTTTAGCTAATGCCACTTTATAGCTAATGAAATCATTAAAATATTGATTTCATTAGTTTGTTGCATCAAACTACTTTAGGCTAAAAACTTTAACTAATGAGAGCCCTAAACATTGTTGCCAATAATAAAGTAAAAAAATTAATGGGATGACCGAATGGTTGAGTTTTGTTTTGAAAAGTATTCAAAGTTTGTATATAAATTGGCCAAAAAAACGCGTTTGACACAGTATGGTTTGACAACTGACATTTTTCTTTCAAATTCGTTGGTTGTGAAATTTTTATTATTTCGGTTTACAGAATACATCTACTTACCAAGTTTCAACTGTGTAATCTTAATAGTTTTGGAATAAAGTGGCTGTGACATACGGACGGACAGACAGACAGACAGACATGACGCTATTCACTCGAATTTGTTCTCGACACACGACACTCACTGTATCTGTACGCGAAACGGCACTTTTTTTATTTTTGTTGTTTTTACACAACCGGACTACTGGATTCCAGAAACTCGACAATTTAAACCCATGTATCGAGTGTCTGGAATCCAGTAGTCCGGTTGTGTAAAAACAACAAAAATAAAAAAGTGCCGTTTCGCGTACAGATACAGTGAGTGTCGTGTGTCGAGAACAAATTCGAGTGAATAGTGAGTTTCCAGACAGTGGTACCGGTATCGAACGTAGTAATAAAAGAACTAGACGGAGGGTAGACCGATTCGTCTGCCAATAACATCTACCCGCACGCAACAATCGACAGTTATTCCGTGATCATGGCGCATGCAACTGCGCCGAAATATCGCAGACTCAAAAATAAACAGGTACATGGTGTAAATCCCAACATAGTTTATTCTATTAACGTCAATAACCATGGAAATTTAAAACAATAAACAGGTAAAAATTACAAAAAAAACTGTTTCTACAGTTTATTCGAGAATATCCTCTAGTATTCACTGTCTAAATTTCAAATTCATATCTATAGCCGTTCCTGAGAAAACATATCACCCACAACGTACTAAAAATTTACACCTCCTTTTAATAAATTGTTAAAGTCCTTGTCCGCGCGACCTTGAGCAAGAGAAGGAGGCCTGCCCCCTTACCTACAATACTACAATGTCTACTTGCGACGTGTTACTTGATCGTTTAATTGATTATTTTCAAGCTTTAAGTTAGCGAACGAATAGAAAAGCCCCCATGGCAGGCTAGGCTCACTCCGCGCTTTAGGTACGAAGCTACAAGTAGCCAGCGGGTCCGTCCGGACGGACTAATTTCAGAGGGCTATCGCGTGCCGGCTGGGTCGCACATTAGCAGTTCGATTTCGATAGTCACTCTATAATAATATTATTATAACCAAAATGAAGGCATATTACTTCGCAATGGGCTGCCTTAATACTAATAAAAAGGATCCGAACCTCACGTGTTTTTCATACTTCCAAAAGTTCCAAACGACATCGAAACGTAAGAAGTGCTTGTCTACTAGGTACTTAGTATTTAGTATCCATTTATTCTTAGGTAGGTACTTACTTACCTACTTTCGAAATAAAGTTAATTATGAATACAATTTCATTTCGTATGAAAGCAAATTGACTCAAAGTCAGCATGTCTGATGTGGCGTTGACTGTACCTATCCAAGGTTATTTTGAAACATATTTAAGTACCAACACATTATTTCCCAACCTCATAACTTGTAATAAATTAACTACCTGTTATTTAATTATTATATAAAAGAAGAAAGTGAAACCCTGAATTCGTTAGAGGAGATAAGAGCTACGCGATAGAAAGAGAGGCAACTTCTAGGTGAATATAACTGTAGCCAAGGGAGCGGCGTGCAACCTGAATTGCACTTTATTGTGTATGGAATAGAGTCGCTATTTAAATAAATGACTTTGCGGAGTGGATCTTCTGTACTTGTACTATTATTTATTCTGTGCCCATGGTTATATTTCCGAAATGGCCGAAAACCATAGGGGGCCGGCAAACCGGCTAGCTCACCCTACTTTGTTTACATACCAAATTTTATTTATTTTACGAAAAATAGCTACTATAATAGGTTGAAATTGTGCTTACGTGTGAAAAGAAACATTTCTAGATTGCCCGCTATTTTTTTAGCTGAACAATACGGAGCATTTTGCCCATTTTTGTACCAATGTTTCGCCACGAGCTCTAGCATCACACTGACAACGCGATATCGTTTACTGAGGCTATCGGTCACAGTAAGTGGCTAAGGGGTAAAGGCGAATATGGCTGTCATTTCGCGTCCAGTGGTTGATTCGTCCAAGGGTAGTACATAGAAAAAAAGGAAACATTATTTGTTATCCCAGTTTTATGATCCCATGGGATGATAATTCCAACACACTCTGATTAAAAAAATTCTTTAGTAATTTTTTATGACGTATTAAAGTTAAAAGTTTACATAATATTTTTTTCTACTTGATAGGCAATATTATTAGCTTTCGAAAGGTATTTTTTTATAACTGTAGGTCTTTTAAATCCGGAGAAATTCATATTTTTCGGCAGGGCCATCTAAAATAAAAAGTCAAATTTAAAATGCCGGTCATTCCAACAGGAGAGGGGATAAACCCCAACATGTGGGGGGGGGTTTTGTCGATAAAATTGATCATATTATCTGCCTTTAAAAGCTCCGACATCGCTAACCAAACATATTGTATTGTTAATGTTGCATTCTTGATTTTTATGTTATTTTATTGTAGATATTTTTTTGGCTAACTTTACTTCGAATTATTTTTCAGTCAATAGTGTCAGTGGACACTAAGAGATCCGATGATAATAAATTAACGCTGTCCGAAAATACAACAACTGCAAAAAAAGAATTAACTGGAGGATTTGAAAGCAATGAAGAATATACTTACGTGCGAGGCCGAGGCAGGGGCCGCTACGTCTGCTCAGAGTGCGGCATCCGCTGCAAGAAGCCCTCCATGCTGAAGAAACACATCCGCACTCACACGGACGTACGGCCTTACACCTGCGTACATTGTGCCTTCAGGTAAATTTTAAATGGTCTTATTTTGATTATCATACCCTAAAGTACCATTTTTGTGTGTTAAGGAAAACGTCAAGTTGATTATAGACTTTCTAATTCCAGCTTTAAGACTAAAGGAAATTTAACTAAACATATGAAAAGTAAAGCTCATTATAAGAAATGTTGCGAATTAGGAATCAATCCAAACGAAGGAAATGAAGGGGAAGGCGGAGAGAGTAACCAATGCTCCGGAGAAACAGATGATGAAACCGACTCCGATGGTGATGAGGGAAATGAAGGCGAAACGGAATCGAGTGGTAAGTTTTTACTATTTTTTTCCCTAATTTTCAATTATCTCTTGGTAGGTTTATTTGTTTTTCATAAAAAAAATATCGGTTCAAATGGGTTAAGTAGTTTCCGAACGGAATGTATACCTTAAATGTTTTATTATTAGTGTCCGACCGTAACTGGAATTCCGGTCGAAACCGAACTTTCGGCCCAGGGTTCAGTTAAATTCAGTATTAATTTGACGTTGTTTTTTTTACACATATAGGTTGTTGGTAGGGTAGATGATTTTTCACAAATTAAAATCAATCAAGTAGTAACTGATTATTAAACCACGTAACCTCAATTCAACACGATCGCGCCGATTCACGCCGACTGGTCAACTCCGGAGTTAGCCGATTAACGCACGACAATTACGAAAACCGAGTTTCGGCCAAAATTTGACCGAAACTTGCCGAAACCGAAATTTCGGTCGGTCACTATTTATTAATCAAATTATGTCATGCTTATAAACATGCTAATTATAATAATATATATATGCATACTAATTTAGACGTACATAACTAGACGACCTCCGTGGTCGAGTGGTTCGCACTCCGGTTTTCAAGGCGTCACCATCTCTTGAGGTCCCGGGTTCGATCCCCGGCTGGGTCAATGTAGAAAATGAACTTTGCAATATTGTCTCAGGTCTGGGTGTGTGTCATACCACCGTTAGTTGGGGAATTAGTGGCAGAAGGTCAAAATTTGTCATTAGATGAATTCACTTGGCACATATGTACCTTAGGTAAAACTGAGCTGATTCAGCCCGGTAGCCATCAGCCCCCCCTTGGCAGGTAGGGGGGGGTGGCATTTAAAGTTTCACACCGCCGCACTTCAGAAAAAAAGTCATATCTCCTTCAATATACCTACCACCTCGAGTGTGATATCATTTTATGATGAATCAAGGATGAGGAATTCATTTTTAAAACTTTAAATGTACAATGTCATAGAAAAAAGGTAAAATATTGACGATAGTTTAAAAATAAGTTTTCTATTTTTTTATTCAACAGTCAGTATCTATTAAAAATAATAATTTTGTGCAATGAAAGAAAATATTATCTTAAAGTACATTTATTCAGCTTTTTAAAAATATATACTTTATATATAGTTATCTTTGAATGTCTATCTGAAAAAAAATCGAACATGGTATGCGACGCTGTTTCCAAACATCCGCGATTGAAAGTTAAGTTGGTTTTTTCATACAAAATGTATAGAGTACAAACTTAACTTTGCGTTCGGCTGCCGCTTATGGTCTTACGATCTTATAGTCTCTTTTAACTATTTTATGTTTTGATGCATATTTAGTTCTTTTTGTAGCAGGCATGAGGAATTTATTTTTGGGACTTTAATGTATAGTTACATTGAAAAAAAAAATATGTTGACCAAAGTGTCAAAAATCGGTTTACAATTGTTTTTGTTCAACAGTCGGGTATCTTTTAAAATGCTAATTTTATGCAAAGGAAAAAATACCACCTTAAAGAACATTTATTCAGCTTTAAACTAATACAAACTTTATATATAGTTATCATACAATATCCATCTGAAAAAAAAAACTAACATGGTATGCGACGGTGTTTCCAGATGTCTGCGATTGCAAGTTAAGTTGGTTTTTTCATACAACATGTATGGAATACAAACTTAACTTTGCGTTCGACTGCCGCTTATGTTCTTACGGTCATAAAGTCTCTCTCAACTATCTTACGGTCTGATACATACTTAGATCTTTTTGTGAGAGTCATAAAGACTATATAAAAAAATAGACAGACTTGATCTATGTATAAGAAAGTCATAAAACGACGAAGCGTCGTGACGTCAAAAAATTAGATCTGAGAACGGTCAGGGAGGAAAATGTCTTACCACATTAAAACTAAAGTGCAAAATTTTTTAAAGTTTTAATAGGTAGGTTCCTTAAGGACCTAGGCATATAAATATACCGTAGAAATTAAAATATTTTCCATTGAGTATTTTTTGTACACTCGTGAGCAGAAAAATTAAATCACAGACCAATTTTCGAACAAACGGGGTAAACCTACAGCTTTGGTTCTCTGCCCAGGATTGAACGAGGTGTGTGCTGATGATGGCAAATTAAAGAATGAATGACGGAGGCTCATTATGCTAAAAAAACCTAACAGATTAGATGAGCGGTTTAGCTCAGGGTTGAACTTAAAAAAATATCAAATGAAAATTAAGAAGTATGGAAAATGTAACACTAAAAGCTCCAGACGGTCTCTAGTGTAAACGACTCTTCTGATCCGTTGGGTTTCTTAAGCGATCTTGACCTCCTCCATTCACTCTTTGGATATCCATCATCAGACCACACCTTGTTCAATCCCTGACGAAGAACAAAAGCTTCAAAGTTACCTCGTTTATATGAAAATTGGACTGTGATTAGGGTTGCGTTCCTGGGTTCCCATTTCTGGGAATTACCGGGATGTTTTTTAAACCCGATCCCGAAAAATATGCGCCAGGATACCCGGAACGACGGGAGTTTATATTGCGGTTAAAAAGTTTAATAACTATTATATTATTTAAGCGTTTCGTTTTACATTTAAACAAGAAAATATCAATGACATTGTGACCGTAAATTGTAGCAGAGGGAAAAAACAAAAGCTTTTAGAGACAACTAATACGACAAGTATTAAAAGACCCTTGACTAAGCCAGGACCTCCATATTCTGCCCACCATCAGGATAGTTTTTGCATACCTGGGAAATCAAAAGCAATGAAGATATTGAAGGTAAAAGTAAAAGAAAATTAAATATTTTTATTTAAATATATAAACGTTCTTTTTAATTTTTGTCCATAAATCATTATCAATATTTTAAGTATTTCGTAACAAACGAATGCTTGCAGTGTTTTATTTAACACCAAAAAAGAAAATCATTAACAAAATTATTTTTTAATTCTCTTATTTTGATATACAGGGTGTTACAAAAAAAACTCATAATTCCGAATACGGTAGAAGGGACCATCAAACTAAACAACTTCTTCTATGGTACCAAAATGTCGAAAATACCCGATTCCTGGGAATTCCCGGGAATTGCAAAATGTATATGAAAATGAAAGGGTGTCATTATTGTACCAAAAATAAAAAACACATCTTAGATTTATCATATTTTAATTGAAAAAAACAACTTATACCTAGGTACTTAACTTATTAATTGTAGACGCTTCGCTTGGAAACAGCGTCGCATACCATGTTCAATTTTTTTTCAGATAGACATTCAAAGATAACTATATATAAAGTATATATTTTTAAAAAGCTGAATAAATGTACTTTAAGATAATATTTTCTTTCATTGCACAAAATTATTATTTTTAATAGATACTGACTGTTGAATAAAAAAATAGCAAACTTATTTTTAAACTATCGTCAATATTTTACCTTTTTTCTATGACATTGTACATTTAAAGTTTTAAAAATGAATTCCTCATCCTTGATTCATCATAAAATGATATCACACTCGAGGTGGTAGGTATATTGAAGGAGATATAACTTTTTTTCTGAAGTGCGGCGGTGTGAAACTTTAAATGCTACCCCCCCCCTACCTGCCAAAGGGGGGCTGATGGCTACCGGGCTGAATCAGCTCAGTTTTACCTAAGGTACATATGTGCCAAGTGAATTCATCTAATGACAAATTTTGACCTCGCCATACATGAGTGCCAGTACTGACTGGACTACGTTGTTTCTGATTTCCATAACACAAGTGCTATAGCTACTTACTTTGGGATTGGAGCAATGTATGTGATGTTGTCAAATATTTATTATTATTATTATTTATTAATTTATGAATTTATCCTTACAGACACTGAAGCTTGTAAATCGCGGTTACCTGAACACGAAGCTGCCCATTGTTTATTATCCCTGGGCGGATCTAGGCCAACCACGTCCGCTGCGCCAGGTCTTTTGACCAGTGCTCGACCCTCAACGTACCCGTATACGCCAACCGGCTTAGAAAACATAACATTAGAACTAAGTCCGCAAAAACAGCTATCACGAAGCGCGTCCGTAGACTCCCGAATAGATTCTGAAAATGAACCAATGGACCTAAGCAAAAGTGACACAAAAATATCACCACATATGCCTGAGATACCGACTGCACGGGAATCAAGTGTACTCGCGTCGTTAGCTTCGAATACAGCTAAACTTCCACAGCCTCAGTCACAGTGGTCCAATGGGGAGCCAATGTTACACACATATTTGACAGAACGCGCACTTTTCGACTCCAAAATAAAACAAAGCCAACTTACGTGTAATTTGTCGAAAATAAGAAAAGTTGATTTAGACAAACCTTCATTCGTTGAAAGTAACAGCAACATTGAGAACGACCAGAAGCCAGTAATTACTACTAAAATAAATAGTGTAGCCACACCAGTAACATCGTCAAGAGTAGTGACTGTTTCTAAAGCCACAAGTGAAATTCAAGACCAAGTTAAACAAATTACAGCATGCAAGGAGGAAATAGCTGTCACTACAAAAGATTCTTCATCACCAGTTAATAATGTTACTATGGATTCCAAGAGAGTACACACACCATGTAGTACTAATGCAGAGAATGCAAAACACGTCGTATCTGAATACTTGAAACAAGCCAGAATAAATCTAATCAATTCACAGGACGAAATTATGAGTAATTCGGTTGAAAGTTCTGGTGATGATATCAGCGCTGTAAAAATGAATATAATTGAAGCAGTCAAAGGTGACGAAAATAATAGTTCTGACGCCGATTCGATTAAACTCCCAACGATGGATCACGATCCCGTAGCGCGAAAAGTTGTAATAGGGGTTGGAGGCGTCGCTTTTAAAGTTTCTAAAGGGAAAGAATTTGAAAGCACTTCATCTTTTCCACCAGGCAGGCTTATGGAAGACGGTCGCAGAGTATGTGATTTCTGCAACAAGACTTTTACTAAACCTTCGCAGTTACGTCTCCATCTCAATATTCACTATATGGAACGACCGTTCAGATGTAGCGTTTGTGCAGTCAGTTTCCGCACGAGGGGTCATCTTCAGAAGCACGAGCGATCGGGTTCTCACCATAATAAAGTGTCTATGACATCAACTTTCGGTGCGGCGACTTCGTTTAATCCGAGACCTTTCCGTTGCTCCGATTGTAATATAGCATTTCGAATACACGGTCATCTAGCTAAACATCTCCGAAGTAAAATGCACGTGATGCGACTCGAGTGCTTGTTCAAATTACCGTTTGGAACATTTACTGAGATAGAACGAGCGGGCGTCAGTTTGACGGACATTGATACTACAGACTGTGCTAGTTCCCTCGCGAGTCTTCAGTCGCTAGCTAGAAAGTTGCACGAGAAGGACCCTTCTAAATTGGAGTACCGGGAGCCCTCGGAGGCGGCGGCGGGCGCGCGGCGTGACTCCTCGGAGGAGGACGACGCGTCCGTGAGCTGTGACAAATCATGTGACGATGACAGAGACAGTGAAATGAAGACAGTTGATAATAGTGAAAGTCATGATAGAGGAACACGAGTTAATTATAGTGCCACAGATAATTAGTGCCAAAATAAGTTAAGTAGATTATTTAATGTGCAATTTTGTTTTTGTTGTTTATTTAAGATGTAATTATTATTATTGGGGTTTGACTCGGAGTGTGAAACAGAATTTGGCGCTTTAATTATTATATTTGTACTTGTGCGTATATTGTTTCGATATGATTGTGCGTTGTCTTGTAAATAATTTAAATTTAAATAGTTTTTAAAGTTGTTAAATTTGCTTCCAATTTAGGGCTTAAGTATATTTGTTACGAGTAATTTTCAACTTTAATAGAGATGTAAAAGATATCTTGGAACCTAGACAGTACACCCGATGAAGTTATTTACAAACTTCTCAAATATTATAAAAACTTGCAGTGACGTATTGTGTGGTCCATTATAAATGAATAAATACTTAAAATATCAATGAAACATATTACAAGAGCTAAAAATATAGTCGAGTATATCTCGATACACATTAAACTTTTTGTATGTATTTTTATAAATATTATAGCGAGTATTTATACTGTATTACAACGACTTCCAATTCATCTTATCGTAAAAAATTGGCATATCAACTTCCGTAAACGAAAATTAGATTTAAACATACTTGTAGAAATCTTTGATGAGTCTTCCATATCAAAAATAGTTTTTGTGCTAGATATTGTGCAAACTAGCTCTATGTTTGGGCTAATTTTAAAGTTTGGCGCCCAATTTATATCATTGTTTGTATTGAATCATCAATATTAAGGATTTATTCGATATTATTGTTTTTCGAGGAAATTAGGTAATGTATACCTTGTACATAATATGTACGTACCGTACTGTAAAGCTGTATATCGTGTATCGATGTGAAAGTTTGAAACTAATGAATACATTTATTTATATATTTTCAATGATTTAAATGGCATAAGGGAATTGCGTTAGTTTTAAATTTTCACTAAATAAGTAGTATGTACTCATAAAAACAATCGCTTAAGTATATTATCGATTCCAAAAATATCTACTATGTACTATATCATATTTTTGTCTCATGTCTCCGTTTTAAAATGGTAAAATAATCCATTAAGTTTGTAATAAAAAGATGAGAACTGGGTTTCACTACTTGTTTTTTTTTGGAACTATCCTAGGGATCCCTTTAGTTCTATCTCTTAAAAACGGGCTAGTAAGGGCTTCACGTCTATGGAAAGACCATTGATCAATTTCCTTTTAGGTGCTCCTTGACCGTGAGCATTCACCTGTACGTTGACGTTACCGTTCGAGCACATTACAGGGTGTGCGTTACCCCAGCAAAAAGTTGAGCTTTAGAGAGATGAAACCTTATCAGATAATTAGTGTGTCATGAGGAGAAATTTGTTTACTAATAGCAAAATTTGTGTGAGTTGTAGTTTTTAAGATATATGAGAAAAACAGATTTTGCTGGGGTCACGTTTTAAACATTACCCTGGCAAAAAAAGTTGTTTCAGCCTGGAACCAAATACCTGAATAGATAGCTTTTGTTGCATAGTAAATGTTAGCAAATAGCAAAAATTGTGTGTGTTATGGTTCTTGAGTTATTTAAGTTTTTGCTGGGGTAACGTTTTGGGTTTTCCCAGATCTCGAAAACGGTTCAACGCAGAAGTTTGAAAAAAATACCACTAAGAGACCTTAATTTGTTTAAATTTGTTTGATTGTTAGTTTTTGATTTGGTTGTCGCAAACCAACGTAATTAAATGGTTTCGAAAAACAGAAAAAACGAATTTGCAAGTAAACTAGTACACTTATAATCAAATAAACAGCTGTTAAAAATAGCCGTGGTAGACACTTATTACGTCAAGAATTTTAGGCTTTGTAACTTTACACGATGTAAAGATATAAACAAATGTAATAAATTTTAGACCGGTCGTACTTTAGCGATCGAATACACAGTTTCCATAACATTAAGACACATCGCATACATTAAACAAATTTAAGTAATTCATTAACATTCCTTCCTGTTAATTTCAGCTTTCAATTACGCCTATCATGAAAGTTTTAACAAAAACAAGATTAAGACAGCAATTCTTGAATAAGCCGACCAAATTGTAAAGGTCACTAAAAAGCGACCGCACCATACGTACGGGTTATCTTCGTAAATTAGCAGCTTAGTATCCGATGTTTTGTACAGTTATGAAGAAAAATGTTATTGATATAGCTTAGATTCAACTAGTTTTCTATTTTATAAATTAATATCGTGTTTATTAATATCAAATAATACACTTACGCGATTAATAGTATTTTAAAAAGAATGTAATGATTCATGAAAGTTAAAAGTTTGAAGGCACTCAACATTACATAAATACCTAAAGGTAAATAATAATCTAAACCTAATTAGGTAATAATCTCGCTAAGCAATTTATAGTGTGATTTATTTGTCAGTATCAATATGTACATTTATAGTAAATTGTTGCTTTTGTTTTTTTTAACCAAATGTTTTACTTTAATACCAAACCTACTCATGTCAATCCAGTGACCACTATGTTTGACAGGTAAAAACATTTACCCATAAAAACTGTTCCTACCTACCTAGGAACAGTTTTTACGGAAACTACCTCGCATTTTTTCCATATAGGTATATTTCTCACCATTTAAACCAAAATGCGATAGATTGAAAATTACCCTGGTTGGCCGGCGGTCTTTCAAGCAAGGTAGCACAGCAAAGCAAAGAAACGGAACCGGTAGGTCTGGGGCCAGCCTAACCCTCGTATCTATAGACGAGTAATGACTTGAGTAAAACTTGAATATTAGAAGCATTTGAAAATTGTAAGTTTTACTCAAGTCATTACTTACTCGTCTATAGATACGAGGGTAAGACTTTTTGAGGCCCGAGGCGATCTTTAATTGTGGCCCCCCTGGCGCCCTTCAGATTTGAATATTTACGTTTTCAAAAGAGGGGTTGTAGAAGTAGAAGGCAGTTTGCCGCCTTCTAGGTAACTATTTTCAACAAATCCCCCTCTCAAACGCGATTTTTAGTCAGTTTTATCAAATACTCTTGTATTTTAACTATCTTTAGTAAAATCAATAGGCCGCGCAGCGCGATTTTTAGTCAGTTCCATTCCATCCACTGATCTTGTAATTTTTCCTGCATATAGAAAAAAACGGCCGCGTAGCGCAATTTTTAGTCAGTTCCATCCACTAATCTTGTAATTTTTCCTGCTAGAAAGAACGGCCGCGCAGCGCGATTTTTAGTCAGTTACATCCACTAATGTCCGATCCTACTTATATCATAAACTAGCCGCCCGCGACTTCGTCTGCGTGAAAAGTTTTTTGCTATCCCTCGGGAACAATACTTTTTTCGGTATGAAAGGTGTCCTTCCCTATGTCCTTCTCTGGACCCCTGACAACGTTTACGCAAAATTTCATGATGATCGGTTCAGTAGTTAAGACGTGAAGGCGTAACAAACAAACAAACAAACGGACTTTCGCATTTATAATATTAGTAAGGATTAGTTCCCCCTCTCGTTCTCATTCCTGTTCTCGTTCCCGTATTATTTTTCCATAAAAAAGTTGAACCCCCGTTTCATGGCGCCGTGTTGGACTTAAAAATACCTAAATACCATTTTCGCAATCAACATCCCATAACCCCATGTACCCCTTAAGGGGTTGATTTTCAGAAATTCACGAAATACACGTTTGATCATTTGTTTATAGAAACACTCCTACAAAGATTCAAGTCGTAAAGTCATAATGTCTATTTTATATTTTTTTCATACAAAGTTTGAACCCTATATGACCCCTTTAGGGGTTGAATAATGTCTACCACTAAATATAAATATCATTTTCGCAATCAACATCGCATAAAACCTCGATAACGACATCCATATTGATTTTGGGTCTTTTGTACCCCATTTACCCCCTAAAGGGTTGAGTTTCGGAAAACCACGAAACACGTGTTTGCTTATTTGTTTTTAGAAGTACTCCTACCAAGTTTCAAGTTGAAATGTCCGTGTATTCCCGTTGTCCCCATTAACCGTGTCCCCATTAATGGGGACAGCGGGAATTCAATAAAATAATTAAAATTTATTCCCGTTGTCCCCATTGCGTTGAAATTAAAGGAAGAGTGCCTCAATAGTGAGTTAATAGTGAGATTATTATAAAGGTTTAGGTAAGGTGTGGGTTTGATCCCCGCACAAGACAAATATTTGTATGCATGAACATATTTATGGTATATAATAATAATATATTTGTTATTATGTATAGTATGTAGGTATGCATTTCAAAAAAGTATATAAAGGGTGTCCGGGAAGTCATGGATAACCCTTTACCTGCCGATAGGCCACATTGGGATCTACTAATAAAAAAATTATGACCTCAGTAAAAGTCTTATGGTTTCCGATTTTTTGATGTTTTATGCAATTTTGGAAAATTTCTACCTTTGATCGGTTTTTTTCATGCCATTTCTATAAATGTTTTTTTTTCGATTACGGTTTTTTTATTTTAATCTTGAATCATCCTGCTATCGATTTGATACAAGAAAGTTACAGATATCTTCCATTAAAGACCTAAAATTTAGGTCCAGACTTAAAATTTTCACCAACAATTTTTTTTTCTTTACTTTTGATCGGCCCTGGTGAAAAAAAAATACTACATGGAGTGTGCAAATTATTTTAAAAACTACTTCATTTCATAAGGATTTTAATATGCGGGTTATGCACGCCGAATCAAAAGGTAATTGATCAGAAGGTGCCGAATGTGCATTATAGCCGAAGGCCGCCATTTTGAACACCTGCTGTAATTAAAAACAATGTTTTTTTTTATTTACATGTTATTTTGTTGTTATTTATCTCCACACACATAAAAATAAACATGTTTTGCTATTACAACTTTATTTCAAACACTTGCCAAAAATTACCCTTTTGGATTAAAATTGTAATAACAAGAGTTTAAAAGAAAAAGTTATTAACTATTATACCATTTTAAAATCCTTATGAAATAAAGTAGTTTTTTAAATAATTTGCACACTCCATGTAGTATTTTTTTTTTCACCAGGGCCGATCAAAAGTAAAGAAAAAAAATTGTTGGTAAAAAATTTTAGTCTGGACCTAAATTTTCGGTGTTTAATGGAGGATATCTGTAATTTTCTTGTATCCAATCGATAGCAGGATGATTCAAGATTAAAATAAAAAAAACCCTAATCGAAAAAAATCATTTATAGAAATGGCATGAAAAAAACCGATCAATGGTAGAAATTTTCCAAAATTGCATAAAACATCAAAAAAAAAACGGAAACCACAAGACTTTTACTGAGGTCATAATTTTTTTATTTGTAGATCCCAATGTGGCCTATCGGCAGGTCAAGGGTTATCTATGACTTCCCGGACACCCTGTATGTGTATAGGTGTAGAATAATAGAAACCTAGAAGTAGTTCTCTTCTTTTAGTTAAGTAGTCAATGGGTAATTCCACATTCAACCGGCGATTTTTCTACCGGTGAATATATTTTCCACTTTCAACTGGGTTGAATTACTTTGTGTTCCACATTCTTCCGGCAAATAAAATTCATTAAAACTTGTGGAGTTCCACAAGGCAGTGTCCTAGGGCCAATCCTGTTTCTTATCTACATAAACGACCTGTGTAATTACAAACCACCCAATGGTAGTGTCTTCTCCTACGCAGACGACACCGCTCTTATATTTAAAGGAAAGACTTGGGGTGAAGTGAAAAAATATGCAGAAACAGGCTTGGCTCACGTATCCTCATGGTTACACACAAATCTTTTAACCCTTAATGTCCAAAAGTCAAAATACATAGCCTTCAGTATAAAAAAGGAATACTTACCAACTTCCGATTTTACTTTAAAACTTCACACTTCTAATTCTTGTACGGATTTGTCCACTTGTAACTGCCTGTGCTTGGATAAAGTGACTCACATAAAATACATAGGTGTTCAAATTGACGAAATCCTTTCGTGGAATGAGCAAATTGCCTCATTGTCATCTCGCACACGAAAGTTAATAATATGGATCTTTAAAATGCTTCGTAATGTTCTTGAACCAAAACTGATTAAGTCCGTTTATCTAGCACTGGCACAATCAACACTCAGCTACTGCATTCCGGCATGGGGCGGTGCATCCAAAGTACAAAACAATGATGATTAAAATCGAACGTGCACAAAGATCGGTTCTTAAAGTTATGGCGAAGAAACCGTTTCTATACCCAACTGAAAAATTGTACCAGGACTGTGAAGTTCTTACTATTAGGCAATTATTCATACTCAATGTCACACTTCACAAACATTCTACGCTTAGTTATGATCCGTCATTCGTCCATTCGACACGTAGATCAGACAAAGTATGCAAAACAGTAACACACAATACAGCTTTCTTCCGTAGGCACTACGAATTCCTTGCACCTTATTTGTACAATAAACTTAATAAACATTTAAATATATACAGCAAAATAAGATATGAGTGTAAATCTGTTATTCGAAATTGGCTGCTAAAAATTAACTACATTGAAACAGAGTCTTTACTAGAAATCCAACAATAGTCTACTTCTACATCATGCAACTTGTTAAAACTAATCTCACAACAATTTACTTATTTAAAAAAAAAATAGAACTATAAAACACTAACTATATTAACTCCCTCTCACACACACGCACACACACACACACACACACACACACACGCGCACAAACACACACACACGTACGTACACACACTTAAATAATCTAATATTATTAAGACTACCTATACTATTATTAGTTAATATACTTAGGGGATCCGTGGGTGAGGACCTGGAGACCTGAAATACAGGGTCGCCCTAGTTTAGGCTCCAGATCACACACTCGAAGCAGTTAATGATGTTTATGTTGTTATCCTTGTTATTTGTGTGTGATGAAATAAATGTCTTTTATTATTAAAAAAAAAAAAAATACTTCCAGTTTCGACCGCGGGCCGGGAGGTAGCGGCACGAATGAAGTGAACGCGTAGTACTTTACATAAATATAGTGTGTATACCTTACTAACCATTTGTTTATTTGAGTATTAGTTAATTACCCACGTTTAAAATAGAAATTATGGGGACAACGATACGTGAAATTTTAACTTCCCGTTGTCCCCATTATCAATGGGGACAACGTCACTGAAATTTTTTGACGTGCCGTTGTCCTCATTTTGGGGACAAAATCATGGGGACAACGGGAATACATGGAAATGTCTATTTAATATTTTTTTTCCATACAAACTTTGTACCCCCATTTCAATCCTTTAGAGGTGGAATTTCCAAAAATTCCTTCTTAGTGGGTGTTTACATTGTATAAAATATCTAGGTAAAAAATTTCAAGTCCCTAGGTTTAGTGGTTTAGGCTGGGCAATAGTCTGTCAGTCACCCCTTCACTTTTATATAAGAAAAGATGTGAAAGTTTGCTTGTTTGGATGCATCGAAATGTACATTTCGATGTTTGGATGTTTGTTAATCAATCACACACAACGGCTGAACGGATTTGGATTAAATTCGGCACACCGATAATTTATTATAAACCAGATTAAAACAGGAGGATTCTTTATCTTGTTTAGGTTTCGAGGGATTTTTTCGATTGTCAACACGGATGAAATCGCGGAGGGAAGTTAGTTTGCCATAAATGGTAGTGCTTACTAAAAATACTTTCGTCCGAGTGAGTTTGAGACAGGACTATTTTCCGCCGATAAATCAAAATCTTATACAGACGGCATCACAAATAACGATGCATATCAGCCATTTTTAATGCCCCCGCTGCTGAGGAACAGGCCTTCTTTGTGACTTGTGGATGGATAAAGCGGACGGGCCATAACCCACCACGTGGGCCCAATGCGGATTGGTCGGTGTAAACTCAATGTACCTTACATTGAGCCGTTGGTCCTGGCTGCACTAACGTCGTTTACATGCCATTTTACATGCGCTGCCTGCATCCAGCGGCTTCCCGCGACCTTCACCAGATCGTCGGGCCACCTTGTTGGGGACCTACCCACGGAGCGTCGTCCGGTGCGCGGTCGCCATTAAGAACCTTTCCGCACCAACGGCCATCGGTTCTTCTCGCTATGTGCCCAGCCCACTGCCACTTCAGCTGAGCAATCCTTCGAGCGATGTCGGTTACTTTAGTTCGCCTGCGGATCTCATTTCTGATTTGATCACGCAGGGAAACGCCGAGCATGGCTCTCTCCATTGCACGCTGGGTGACCTTGAGCCTCTTTTGAACCTTGACCAATCGTATTCAGCGGGGTCGAATTAGTCTAAAAAAACCGGTGGCAAAAAGTTTCACTAAATGCCGTTAACTCTTGAAAGCTAAAGCAATTTGAGATTTTTCCGCCAGTATATACACAGGTTGGTCAAAAGTTCTGTTACTGAGTTTCTTTATCGATTACTGGCCATTAAAACAAATGAAAAGAAAAAATAAAAATGACATATTATTGACAGTTTTATAAGCTATAATTCCATACCACACGTATATCATATTTTGTTTATTTCACCATGGAATGGGGGTTGAAGGAGAATCGTGTCGCTGTAATTGCTCTGCACAAATGTGGGCAGCCACCGAATATGATTTTCAAGTTGCTACAAAAGTTGAAAATCAACAAGCAATTTATTTATCGCACTATCCATAGGTACAGTAATACCTTGACCGTCGATGACCGAAAAAGATCAGGAAGACCACGCACCGTTCGGACACCAGCTGTGATCAAGGCAGTGAAGGCGAGAATCACGAGAAATCCCGTCCGGAAGCAAAAGTTATTGGCAATACAGATGACTGTGAAGAGAAGTTCCCTTAAAAAAATTATCAATGATGACCTTGGGCTTCACGCTTACCGTAGACGAAAGGGCCATCTGCTAAACGCACGATTGAAGGCTGTGAGGTTAGCACGAAGTCGCGCTCTACTAAAGCAGTACGCACAAAACGGCCATCGAAAAATCTTGTTTACTGATGAAAAAATCTTCACAGTCGAAGAAAATTTTAACCGTCAAAATGATAGAGTATACGCTAAGAATAGTAAAGAAGCCAGCATGATTGCTCCGAGGGTCCAACGAGGTCACCACCCCTCATCAGTGATGATTTGGCTGGGGGTGTCCTATTCAGGGCTAAGTAAGGTTCATTTCTGTGAAAAAGGTGTGAAAACTGGCGCTAGAGTCTATCAAGATACCGTTCTGGAACCTGTTCTCAAACCCTTAAGCCACACTATATTTCAAAACCAGCCATGGGTCTTCCAGCAGGACTCTGCCCTTGCGCACAAAGCAAAATCTACACAAGCATGGTTTCGGGCTAACAAAATTGATTTTATCGCGCAGGAAGAATGGCCATCCTCCAGCCCAGACTTAAATCCTCTGGATTATGCCATATGGCAACTTATTGAGGAGAAAGCATGTGCTAAGCCCCACATGAATCTCGACTCTCTTAAGCGCGCTATTCTCAAGGCAGTCGCAGAATTGGATATGGTGGTAGTTCGTGCTGCCATCGATGACTGGCCTCGTCGTCTAAAGGCGTGTATTCATGCCAGAGGCGGTCATTTCGAATAATTTTAATACATGATAATCTTAAATATTTGTGCTTTCATTTGGTATATAATTCATTGTAGCATTATTTGTAAATTTAGTATTATTCATGTTTTCCATAGTTACAGAACTTAGTAACCAACTAGGTATAGTTTGATGACCGCAAGAGTAGCACGGCGCCTATTGGCAGTGCCGGTTTTAGCACTACCAGTGCCCTGGGCGACATTTCTTCGTTTATAGTAAAAAAACGGCCGCGCAACGCGATTTTTAGTCAGTCTAATTACTAACATACCTTATTTAATACCATTATCATTTTCATCTGCAAAAATAACTTTGTTTTTCATAGTGTTTGTACAAACGACAAAGTTATATTTGCGGTTTTGGAAAATGTGCTCTAAAACTACTAAATATATCTCATTCAAACTAATTTTCGTTGATAGTGTTTTTTAAGATCTAATACATTTTATTTTTTATTTTTCACTCTCTTATTTTAAAAGATAGAGGGGGTGGGACACACATTTTACCACTTTGGAAGTGTATATTTTCCAAACAGTTGACTTTAAGAAAAAAACTTTTAGAAACCTCAATGTCATTTTTGAAGAAGACCTATCTATAGACACCCACAGGTATAGGTTTGATGATTTTTTTCCGTTTTAGTTCCATGTATGGGGAGCCCCCCTTAATCTTTTTTTTTTTTTTATTTTGTGTAAAAATCGTAAAGCGGTTCCTAGTTTCAACTGTGTAATTCTAATAGTTTTGGAATAAAGTAGCTGTGACATATGGACGGACAGACGGACAGACAGACATGACGAATCTATAAGGGTTCCGATTTTTACCATAAGGCTACGGAACCCTAAAAACGGCCGCGCAGCGCGCTTTTTAGTCAGTTTCATCTATTAATCTTGTAACCTTGCTTGTTTATAGTAAAAAAAACGGCCTCGCAGCGCGATTTTTAGTTTTCATCAATTAATCTTCTAATTTTGCTTATTACAGTAAAAAAACGACCGCGCAGTGAGATTTTCAGTCAGTTTCCTCTACTAATCTTGCTTGTTTATAGCAAAAAACGGCCGCGCAGCGCGATTTTTAGTCAGATAATCCACTAATCTTGCTTGTTTATACTAAAAAGGGCCACGCAGTGCGATTCTTAGTCAGTTTCATTCGTCGCGCCGTCATTCGTCACCAGGCAGGCAACAATACGATTCGATTGATAGTCGACCAGTGGTCGGGCGTTTTCAGCGCGCACCGCTTGCACCGCCCTAGGGCCGTTCCTGGATTTTACAACGGCCAAATCTTAAGGGCAGTATATTGCAAATTAACTTATTTTTGATTCAGTTTTAAACAATCAAGCATTATTTATTTTGAGCAGATAAAAATATATGTTGTAGTTTCATAATCGAACTTGATTATTTTACGGTTAAAAACACGATTTTCGTATTTTCACTCGACTATAAAAATGTGCAAAGACAATGAATATTTTCATTGTTTTTTGAATAATACTTAAAGATTATAAATATCTTACGCACAAATAATATATAGAAAAAAAGGTAATGACATATAGCAGAATATTTTACGGTTACTTTTTCAAAAAGTGACTTTATGTTTATTTGAAAATTAATATATAATAAAACGCACGACGAATCTTGGTTTAGTAGCCTGCGAGGCGTCGTCGGCGTAGGACCTGTGTCGTTTTTGCTGCCGCGCTGTGTTCCCCCTCTCGCGTCTAGTCGATTGAGAATCTTTTAGATACTCGAAGAGTAGTATAAGACTTGGAAACGCAGTAGGTAATCTAAGTGTAAAATTTTATTTAGTGTAAATTACCAATTTAGTTTAATTTGTAAATGCATAGAGTAGGTATTTGGATACAGCAACCAAGTACAAGCTAACGCGTAATTAATTTTGATGACTTTTAAGAAATAAATACTTATCTATAAATAAAATAAAAAATATACCTATCGTATAATTTATAAAATGGTTGACTTTGCAATGATTTTACTTATATCGGAAGATGAAGAAGAAAACTAAGTACAGTCAGCAGCATATCAAGCTATAAGTACAAAACTGTCAAAAATCTATAATGAATTTTGAACCTTAAACTGTTCGACTTAAAGTTTAAAAATGATTGAAGTAATTTGACACATTGTGGAAGCCCAGCATGCCGTTGACTGTACCGTAAGGCTGCGTTCAGACGATAACGCACGACCCAACCTCAACCCAAACTCAGCCCAAACTCAGCTCAAACTCAACTCACCCGCAGCCTACTCCTTGAAATACATCACTTACAATTTTGAATCTTATGACACATTAATAAGCTCTTTTTTTATTTTGTCGATGAAACTGCACCCTCCCCGCGCTCAACCCGAACTCAACTCAAACTCAACCCGTACACAACCCAAACTCAAATCAAACTCAAACCGAACTCAAACAGAACTCACTTCAAACTCACCTGGACATTACACAGGACCTTATTAAAGTGTCATAAGACTCAAAATTGTAAGCGATGTATTTCATGGTGGGCTGTGGTTGAGGTGAGTTTGAGTTGAGTTTGAGTTGAGTTCGGGTTGAGGTCGGGTCGTGTGTTATCGTTTGAACGTAGCCTAAAAGTATGCTTCCGCACAGCTATGCGGTCGCGACAATTTTCCGTTCACTTCAAATTGAGCCTTTTGGTCATAACATTACGGTTCAACTTGGAGCGCACTGCTGCTTGCTGCCGAGATCGGCGCAAGCGTTAGTCGTCTTATTTACTTTGAAATTCGGTTGTTTTTTTCCCATATTTTTGTTCACAAACTTTGTTGTTTCATTAAAAACAGTTATTTTGATAAATGTCAATATGGTCGAAAATCACTTGCACCTGTTTTTTTTTTTACTAGTAATCACTACAAATTTTAGCGAACTTCACTTTTTCCCCGACATTATTTGTTCTTCTGGCTATTGCCTAATATGCCCCAGCAGTTGAAACATGAATAGGCTGGTGATAATGAGGTTGCTTTTAGCCTGGGTGCATTAATCTACTTAAGGGTACACATAAATCACCTGGGTGAATCTGTCTGCTGAAGGGAGAAAAATAATTATGTACGTTGGCCGGTGAGGATGCACGGCTCAAAATCAAGTGTCAACCAATCACGACTTTACCTACGAGTCGACGGTGTGATACTTCCCAGCAACGCCACCATGGAGTAGAGATTTCTAAATACCCTCAAATGAAAGACCATAAAATGTACCTAATTGTACCTTAACTCAAAAAATTGTACCTCTGATAGTTTCAGAGAAAAACGCACTTGATTGTGGCATTGCCAGGAAGTATACTTCCTGGCAACGCGACGCTGTACCAGATTCCAATTGGTCTCATAGTAATGGCCAAAAATTGTACTTCATTTGTACCTCATTCAATAATTAAAATATGCAGTTTCGATATAAAAAAACTCTTACTTGATTTGCAATACATGCAATGCACGTTGTTATTGATATAAACTGATGTTTATTATGCATTATGCAGTAGTAGGACCACAGAGGCAACCGCTTCTGTGCTCTAGTGGTTCACCCACCCGTGTAAGATGCAGACGTCCCGGGTTCAATTCTCAGGAGGGTACAATTTGTACTCGGTTTGGTTGATGGTAGGGCTTAATTTGGTGCCATTAATTTGGTACTATTAAGTACAATTAATTATGTACCATATAGTACAATTTATTAGGTACTATGTAGTACAATTTATTTGGTATCATATAGTACAATTAGAAGGTAGTTTAGGTACTATTTAGTACAATAAATTTTGTACCATAGAGTAAAATTTATTAGGTACTACTTTGTACAATAAATTTGGCACCATATAGTACAATTTATTAGGTACTATTAGGCACATTTTATTTGGTAGTACAATTTTATAGGTACTATATAAAAGCATTCATTTGGTACATATTATCTGGTAACATATTATAGTACAATTAATAAAGTACTAATTACAAACTAATTAGTACAATCAATTTAGTATTATTTAGTACAATTTATTAGGTACTATTTAATAAAATTAATTATGTACTATACAGTACAATTTATTTGGTACCATAATAATACAATTAATTTAGTACTACTTAGTGCCATTCATTTGGTACTATACAGTACAGTTTATTAGGTACTATTTATTACAATTTATTTGGTACCATATAGTACAATTAGTAGATACCATTTAGTACAATTAATTAGATACTATTTAGTACTATTAATTTTGTACCATAGAGTACAATTGTAAGAAACAAGTACAAAAGCTAAACTAACTTGCATCTACATATCGACGGCGAAGTGCCAATATCTCCTAGTCCTAACAATGATGCCTTTGAATTCAACACCTAAAGGAAGTTAATTTCTCAAAAAAGTCTCAGTTAGGAGCGATTGGTACTTCCCCGTTGAAATCTCATAAAATTTTATTCTTTTCCTCTCTTTTTGTATTAGTTTGATTGTTGCTATAGAGGTTTTTCTTATTATGATTTTATAATAGTATTTAGTCATCATTATCATATCAGTTGCACCACACCCACTGCTGGGTATAGGCCTCCCTCATGGGTCTTCATAACGATCGGTCCTGCTTGGCCCGCATCCAGCGGCGCACCGCGACCTTCACCAGATCGTCGGTCCACCTTTTCGGGGGCCTACCCTCGGAGCGTCGTCCGGTACGCGGTCGCTATTCCAATCTTTCCGCCCCAACTGCCTTTGGTTCGTCTCGCTAATTTGTCCCGCCCACTGCCACTTCAGCTAAACAATCTTTCGAGCGATATCGGTTACTTTAGTTCTCCTACGCATATACTCATTTCTGGTTCGATCACGCAGGGAAATGCCGACCATGGCTCTCCATTGCACACTGGGTGAGAGCCTTCTTATGAGACCTGTAGTAAGCGACCACGTTTTACTGCGATAAGTCAACAATGGCAACACACACACACACAACTTAGACTTTAGTCTTGAGATAAGACACCGAGGTAAGTTGGACTCGAAGATTTGTCGAATACTGGCCAACCGAGCTGGATTCGACGAGAGATCTCTTTTCGAAGTTGAACTTACCTAACTGGACTGTCTGTCCTAGGGATACGTAATGGTCAACAACTTCGTGTGTAGTGTTCCCAACATGAGCTAGAGTGGGTACAACATGAGCACTCGACATGATTTTCGTCTTATCCATCTTAATTCTAAGAGCCACTTTCTGGGAGGCACTACGGATAACTTCGAGGATTGTGTTCAAGTCTTCCATGAATAAAAACTATATCATCGGCAAAACGAAGGTGTGTTAGTTAGGTACTGGACATTAATGTTGATACCGAGTCTTTTCCAGTCCAAGAGCTTCAAGACATCCTCCATCACAGCTGTGAACAGTTTCGGAAAAATAACTTCTGTCTCTGTCTCACACCTCGCTGTAGTTGGATAGGATCTGTGCTCTGATTCTGTACTCGAGCCGAAATGGTGACATTTTCCTATAAGTGCCTCAACACCTCTTCCTTCCTTTCCTTCCTCCTCTTGGTCCTATTGGTGCACCAGACTGCAGCACTGCCCAGGTCTCAATCAAATCAAAAACTTTCTCATAGTCCACGAACGCCAAGCAAAGTGGCAGTTTATACACCTCGGTCTTCTGTATAACCTGCCGCAGCGTATGGATGTGGTATATGGTGCCAAAGCCTTTTCAGAACGCGGCTAGTTCGGGAGATTGGAAGTCGTCGAACTTGCGAGCGCAACGATTCGTAAGATTCGTATTCTTCAAGAGGGCCTTGTCACCCTTTTTAAAGAACAGAATGACCTCACTTATGTTCCATGTCTTCGGCGTTCTGCCCTCAACGATGACGGAATTGAAAAGCTTCTAAAGGTCTTTTATTCTACTTATTTTGACCATCCACACCGATTACGCCGATGACGCCGCCGCCGCCGACAATTTAGACGCCAGACGCCGCTGCCGGTCAAATGACCATGAATAATAAAACCATGCAACCCCATCGAGTTTGGGCTCGTTTGAATCGTTTTGACGAGTGCTCCGATAGGAGATGGTATATTTTTAGTCTTAGCTCGTTAACTAAAAAGCATAAAATAATAATTTACTGAAAAAAGTATTTTTTAAAAACACCTTTTTTATACGGACTAAATAATTCCAAAAAATCGGACTAAAAATATTAAAACGGACAAGTAAAAACAAACTAAAAAGTAAAAAATAAATTCTTCTGTAAATATTTATAACCCTAATAACTTATACCTACAGAAATTTTAAACCAAAAAACGTGGGGCGCGTTTTGTAAAGTTTCTCATCTATATTGTCTATAGCATGCGCCCCACGTTTTTTGGTTTAAAATTTCTGTAGGTATAAGTTATTAGGGTTATAAATATTTACAGAAGAATTTATTTTTTACTTTTTAGTTTGTTTTTAACCGACTTCAACAAAAGGAGGAGGTTCTCAATTCGATTGTATGTTTTTTTTTTTTTTATCGTTGTTCGCGCATATCTTCGTCATTTATGGACCAATTTTGATGATTCTTTTTTTGTTCGATTGAGTTTGCTTGCGAGATGGTCCCATTTAATTTTTTTTCAAATCGGTCGGGTAGTTTTCAAGAAATCCTGAAAATACTATGATTTTGCATCAACTACCTTGACGACTTTCTTATTTATGAACCGAATTAGATGATCTTTTTTTGTTGGAAAAGGCATGATTTAGTGTAGTCTTTTTAACCGACTTCAAAAAAGGAGGTTCTCAGTATGTATGTATGTTTCTTCGCGATTATCTCACGTTTGGCTGAGTCGATTTTTCTACCTAAATACAGAAGGTACTTACACTAAAAATAAAAAAATAAATTTTTTTTTAATAAAACAAAAAAACCGACTTCAAAAAACCTGCCTATAAAAAGCAAGAAATAATATTCAAATCATTAGATATGCATTATCATTGTTATAATAAAAATACGTCTATTGAAGTCGGGTGGGGGTTTTAGAATAAAAAATTAGGAAGTTGTACTCCAGCCCCACCCGACTTCAATAGACGTATTTTTATTATAACAATGATAATGCATATCTAATGATTTGAATATTATTTCTTGCTTTTTATAGGCAGGTTTTTTGAAGTCGGTTTTTTTGTTTTATTAAACAATTTTTTTACTTGTCCGTTTTAATATTATTAGTCCGATTTTTGGAATAATTTAGTCCGTTTTAAAAACGTGTTTTAAAAAAATACTTTTCTCAGTAAATTTTACTCTATACAGTGCCTTTGGTCTTAAACTAGCGATAATTTAAAGGCGTGAAATACATCTAATTTTATTGACAAAAACACCCACATGTTGAGGTGATTAGGCGGGTCCCTACCAAGCGCACTGCCTCGCGAGGCAAGACGTTTGCCGCGTGTGGCGGGCCTCGCACGAGGCTGCTCGCTTGGTGAGGACCCGCCTAATCGCGTAAAAACGGCTGGTCGGATCCTGGTTAAAAGTTCCCTAAGGATTTTCTCTAATATGCACGCGACGAAGTCGCGGGCGGAAGCTAGTTTATTGCAATAATCAGAATTGGGTCTAGAATATTATTATCCCGTTCCCGTTTCTTTACCCTCTCCCTCTCTCTGCCCCTCTCCCTCTTCCTCTCCCTCTCCCATACTCCTTTCCGTCCCCGACCCCTTAACAAAAGTTTGATCCCCTATTTCACCTCTTTAGGGGCTGAAGCAAGTCCACCGTGTGTGTTGGTCTTCAAAATAAATGTCAGTTTCGCAATCACCATCCCATAAAAGCCCAAGAACGACATCCATAACGATTTTTATGTTTACTTACCCCATTTACCCCCTATGGGATGATTTTCAAAATAACAAATTATGTGTTTGATTTTATTTTTAGACGTGCTCCGACGAATTTTTTATGCTGTTGTAATTTCGATTTTATTTTCTTTTTCATCATGTCCACCGTGTTGGACTTCAAAATAAATGTCATTTTCGCAATCACCATCCCATAAAACCTCAAGAACGACATCCATATCGATTTTTAGGTTTACTTACCCTATTTGTCCTCTAAGGGGTTGATTATCAAAATCACAAAACATGTGTGTGCCTATTTATTTTTAGACGTGCTTCTGCGAAGTTTAGAGTTAAAGTTTTAATTTTATATTCTATTTTCCATACAAAATTTGAACCCCATTTTCACCCCTTTAGAGGTTACATCATGTCCACCGTGTTGAACTTCAAAATAAATGTTATTTTTGCAATCGTCATCCTAGGAAACCCCAATAACGACATCCATATCGATTTTTAGGTTTATTTGCCCCATTTCACACCCATTTCATCCCCATAAGTATTGAAATACTAACAGTAACGATATACGTTGCGTTAGATTTCCATCCATAAGCTTAAATTATAAATTTAGCGATTTTTACATAGAAAATGAAGAATTTTCTATTCATAAATTAATTCCCTTTTCACTTCTTCGGGGGTAGAATTTTCAAAAACGCTTAAACACGTGTATATTAATTTTCAATCGTCAGTCTAACCACAAAATTTGAAGACCCTAGCTTCGAAACTGAGGGACTTTCATACAAACTTTGGACCCCCGTTTCACACCCTTAGAGGGTGAGTTTTGAAAAACTCTTTCTTAGTGCACCCTTAGACCTCATAAGGAATCAATGTGCCAAATTTGGAGTCTCTAAACCCAGCGGTTTGGGCTGTGCGTTGATATGTCAGTCACCAATCAGTATCTTCTTTTATAATATTTAGATGTATTTAATGGTATGTATTAATGTATTTTGTATGCATGTGAATATCATTTTTCTTTGTTTGTTCCACATTCGTGTTTATTGGTTTGCTGTTAGTTGACTTATAGATAATGCTCTTAGCATTAAGTCCGCCATTTCTACCTTACTTTATGTATTTGTACAAAAAAAAATATGAATAGATAAATAGTACCTAATAAATTGTACTATATGGTACCAAATAAATTGTACTTATCAATACCAAATTAATAGTAATAAATAGTACCTAATAAAAAATTAATTGTACTAAATAGTACCTACTAATTGTACGATATTGTACAAAATAAATTGTACTTATTAGTATCAAATGAATGGCACCAAATAGTACCTAAAATGTACTACTAATTTCCAAATAAATTGTACAAATTGTACCTATAAAATTGTACTATATGGTACCGAATAAATTGTACTTAATAGTACCAAATGAATGTCACTAATTTGTACCAAATTAATTGTAAGTAATTGTAGGTAAGATGGTGGTAGCTATTCAGGCGGCCTTGACTTAAGCCCTACCACCAACCAAACCGAGTACAAATTGTACCTCCCTGAGAATCGAACCCGAGACCCCTGCGTCTTACACGGGTGGGCAAACCACTAGACTACAGAGGCGGTTGCCTCTATGGTCTTACTACTGCATAATGCATAATAATTCCTTAGCCAAACATCAATTTATATCAATAACAACGTGCATTGCATGTATTGCAGATCAAATCATGTAAGAGTATTTTTTTTATTATTTTTTTCGAAACTCTGCCTGTTTTAATAATTGAATGAGGTACAAATTAAGTACAATTTCTGGCCATTACTATGAGATCAATTGGAATCTGGTACAGCGTGGCGTCGCCAAGAAGTATACTTCCCAACGTCCGTTGCATGTATTGCAGGTCAAATAAGAGTAGATTTAAAAATGTTTTTTATCGAAACTCTGCATGTTTCATTTATTGAATGGGATACAAATTATGATGTGATTTTTTCTCTGAAACTATCAGAGGTACAATTTTTTGAGTTAGGGTACAATTAGGTACATTTTATGGTCTTTCATTTGAGGTTATCTAAAAATCTCTACGCCATGGTGGTGTTGCTGGGAAGTATAACACAATAAGAGTGAATTTGCTTTGCATCAAACAATTCGATGCGCTTCGATTCGGTTGCAGCATGAATTGACCCTAATATTTGATTACTCGTTTTTGGAGGTCCCTTTTCATCGGCAAATTATTAAAAAAAAAGTTAAAATAAAATATCGGTTACACAAAAAAAGCTTGTTGTGAGTGCTCAAATATGTTTAGGTACTTATTTGTAGATAATTATATTGGCAGTTGAGTTGACACTCCACTAACGAATTTACTCAATGAATTCATTGTTTATTCACATTCAAGTAGTTAATTCAAACTCAGAGACCATACAACAAGTACCTATTCGAACTATAATATTCGAATAAACAAAAATAATTATTTACTTCGAATTAACTACCTAGCTACCTATAATTTTATTGTGTGTGTTAAATGTATTTTTTACCTAGTAAGTACCCATACCCATCATACTTATTTATTGATTTACAACATTATTGATAACAATACATAAACATAAAAAACATAATTATTTAGTTCGAATTATCAAAATAAATATTGCGCGTTCACGCAGTGCATGAGAGTTGACAGAGCACTAGATTCGGCACATGAAATCGCGGGCGGGGAGTGTCCTTTCTGCACGTAGTAAATATCTATATTCTGTGGCTTGGTCTGCGGGGTCAGAGAACACAGAGAGTTCATTTGAAAATGCGTTCGCGCGGCTCGCTCCGCGGGGAGGGAGGTAGCGCTAAATGCCTACGACGCTCGACTATACTGGCCTTAGCGAGCGATGCGGCGAGATATTGCCAAGTTGTTCCGATTATGTGTTGCCACCATAACGATATTGTCGGTAAAAGGGAATTTACGATAGTAATTGTAGGACTCGCTCAATGAGCGTGTGTATAAAGGGACGTCTGCGGCTGCGGAAATAAGGGCTGGGGGGCAGACCAGTATCCCTCTTTCTCCCTCCCACACGTTACACACGTATGTCTATCGCTCCCCTGTTTCCTGGTGGCCATACTACTTACCATTTTCTTTCCGGACGCCGCCGCCACGTCTATCATCAAGTCATCGCATATGAATAAATCATTATCTATCTATCTATCGCCCTAGGCACAGAACAGCGCTTGCGGTCAAACTAGTGTAACGCAGCAAATGACTGGAATTTGGGCCGCCAAAATCTCCCAAAATAATACTTTTAACAAACAGCAGTTATATTATTGAAATATTGGTATTATGAACCGACTAGAGTCTTGTCAACGAAAGATGAGACTAAAATGGTGGCGCCACTTTCGCTGTTAAATTTACATTTAGAGGGTAAGTTATTGGAAACTGACCCCTAAATTAAGGCGCAAAATTAGTTCCTTTTCCAACTGAGTCTTATCTTCTTACGTTGACCAGACTCTATTCATTATTAAGTAAACCACAAAAAAATAATATATTTTGTATTTCCAACTGAGTCTCATCTTACGTTGACCAGACTATTCATTATTAAGTAAACCACAAAAAAATATTATATTTTGTATTTAAGTAATAAAATAAAATTGTTCACAAACCAAGTAATCTTATGCATTAATATTCCTGTTCCTCATCCTGCATGACTGCATCAACTATCGTGCGTCGAATACAACCACTGTAGTTTGTGTTTAAGGAAATATTTTAGGGTTTATAGTCAATGGTTAATTTGACGCACAACACACATACAATACATAAAATACATGCATAAGTCAAGCGCGAACTCTGTTGCTTTGGTTGTTGGTTTATAACTCTCCCTCGTCAACATAAAAAGGTAGGTTTATTGAATGTGCACCATAACGGGACTGAATACACCTTTCGTGTAGGAATACATGGATGGATACAACATGTCATGCATATTACAGGTTGATATAAATGTTGAAAATTGGCTTCAAAAAGGCTTTTTATAAAATTCGATAATGTCACAAATTACTTATTAGTTCTTTTCAGCGTAAGATCAATAAATAAATATTTGACAACATCACATACATTGCTCCAATTCCAAAGTAAGTGCTGCACTTGTGTTATGGAAATCAGAAACAACGGTGGTATGACAAACACCCAGACCTGAGACAATATTGAAAAGTGCATTTTCTACATTGACCCAGCCGGGGATCGAACCCGGGACCTCAAGAGATGGTGACGCCTTGAAAACCGGCGTGCAAACCACTCGACCACGGAGGTCGTCAAGGTCAAGATGAAATGCTTATACATATATTATAAATATAGTACTTAACTAAATGTAGGTTAGGTACCTGCCATTCTTCATTATAACATGATTCATGATATGACATGACACCTTTGTTAGTAAGAAATTAATGATGTAACAATAAAAAATTGGAGTACAAAAAGCAAGTGTACATTACAAGGCAATCCAATCTTGAAATAAGGTGGGGATTGCGCAAAACGCGTATTTTGGGTATGCGTAAAGAAAGCTGGTCTCTTGCTAGTCCACATTAGTGATGGGCCGAGACAAGGCCTACTCAAATATTAATTTGAATACGTTCTTGGTACTCGCATACTTGAGTACCGAAAATACAGTATTCGGATACATAAGTACTCGAATAGAGATTTCAAGAATTAAAATTATACGAATACCAAAGCGGGTTGACAATCAGTTTTAGTGCTAAATTTATTGTTTATTGTGGGAATTAGTACATAAAACCAGTGTCATTTTGTGTAGTAATACTTACTTTTTGAACTATTATGTAGAACAATGCAAATTCACGTTTCAGAAGTGTCAAAACAGTATTCGAGTCAAATTGAGTCTTCGAATACTAGTCTCAGTACTCGAATACCCAATGCGAGTACCTAGACTGGAATACTAATTCAATTTTTTTTTACGAATACCAAAAATAGCGGACTCTGCCCATCACTAGGGGTTTTTTGGCCAATTTTTAACCCCCTACCGGTCGGAGAGTCAGGTTCGGGACCCCCTGGTGATGCATGGTGAGGTTTTACGTTAACCCCCCCCCCCCCCCCCCTAAGTCACGTGTATCTTTTTTGGTACAAAATACCAATAACAATTTTCAGTAGGAATATGTTGCGGTGGGCGGGGAAATCGTCCTGGTCAACAATCACACACAGTTTTTCGCCCCCCCTTTCGAGGCTCACGTGATTAATGGACGACTCCCTAGTCCTGCGTGAACTGATCCTCACTCCATCAAAAAAGTTTTTAGATGCTTTCCTTATAACACATATATTAGAATTATTAATGTATAAAGCAACATTTTGCAAATAATTGTTAACCTATGTAACTGTCACAAAATGTGGGTAGGTAATGAATATTTTAAAGCACATATAAAAATGTAATATATAACTGTCATAATACTAGAAACATGGTTGATCTAAATAAAATAATAGTGGTAAAATAATCAAACTAGAATAGAAAGATTAAAAAGGATACATCTTTTTGTTCGTTTCTTGTACATGATGCGGTAACCACATTCTCTGCATCTTATAGGGTCCCTCGGTTTAATTTCATTCTCTCTGTGGCATTCTAGAAGATAAAACACATATATATTCCCCAGTGTAAATACATAGTATTTACACTGGGGAAGGAAAGATAAACACACACTACGTTTTTAAGGTTATGTTCACACAACAATAAACTACTTTAGCAACATAATGTCCTCATTCTTTAATATACAATACACTACTCTACTATTAAATTATAAAATGAAAGATAAAGTTGTAATGAAATCAATGTTAGAATAAAGTGATAACATCCTCCAAACGCAGGAAATTGGCACGAACACGATATTTACCTCCACACACATAAATCATAGGAACTTTGGTAACGGATTGCTCTCTTGTATTTGCATCTGCCATTGCGAAATTGACCTTTAATAAATTATTTAATTTAATACTTCTCGACTATTTTTCAGAAAACAAACAAACAACCCGCGAGCGAGAATATCAAAATAATAGATAGAACAGTGTTGCCAGACCCGATCAAAACTCTTGCCCACACAGGTTGTTAAAATTGCCCTTTCCGACACAAAATCGCCCATAATCGTTAAACATCGACATGTAGGGGAAACTATCGTATATTGACACGCTTTGTACCTAAAACAATCTTAATTTTTCGAAAGCTCCCGCCCTTTAGCCATTTAAACGTCTGAGCGACTATGGTCGACCGAAAATTTTTGGCAAAAAATGTTAGGGCCCAGTCGATCTACATCGGTAAAACTGTTTTTATCTGCGAAATCTTAAACACAGGTGCTGCGCTACCTTCCTAGATGGTTCTTTATGAAGAAACGTCTATGAATACCCAACCTAAGCTGTGATTTCGTGTTTTGGTACTTTGTGCCAGGTGTTTTTATGTGGTTTCTGGTTAGTGAGTTCCGTGATTTCCAAAATTGCCCATATTTTACCGGTTCCAAGACCTTTCCGCCCTTTTTGCCCTTTTTTCAAAAATGTCCTAAAATTGCCCATGGCGTGGGCAATTGCCCACGGTCTGGCAACACTGAGATAGAATATTGATATGAAAATACGACTGACATTGACAGCTGCAGGGCTGCCATGTGCTAAAATAAAAACGAAAATATTCTGCTAGACAAATCTCTGAGTCATCTCTATCTACATATAGTTGTAAACGAGCGGCTCGTGAGCCCGGAGCTATTATAAAAAAGTACTTTGTGGCCCGGAGCCGGTAACTACTGAAACGAGCGGATAAAAATAGAAACGAATAACGAGCCGCTTGATACCGGGCAGATACTCGATTTGAGCATCGAAAAAAAAAACCCAAATTACAATTTTTATTGTTAAACTCTTATTTTTATAATACAGTAGCACAATTTATGTTATTTTAGTGCATTAAAGAAATACAACTAAATGTTTACTGCTATACTAGGTATCTGTCCACACTTATTTAATGGACAACTAAAATACATTGTTTCAAAACATCTGTCACAAATAAATTATTAAAATAGTCCTTCCCATGCTGTGTCACATTTTGTATAATAATTTTGAGTTTTTAACACTTAATACAGATGCAAATGGGTGAATTCGCGAAAATACGAAAAGTACTTTTCCCGGCAGATAAAAAATTACCTATTAGTTTTTTTCTATTTATTTATTTCAAAAGACATTTCATACATATTTTTATACAAGTCTCTGGAATCCAAAATCTTTTAGCATGTATATTTTTGACTCAAATTAAAATAAACATGCTCTAACGTCATCGCCATCTACGGGAAAATTGTCATATAAAATATTCTGTCTCATTTTCGTAAACTATTACTATGTGAAGTCAGATTTTTTTTATATATGTATTTCGAAATTAGATAGTACCGTAAACAACATAATAAATCTTAAAGATATTTGGAATTGCAATATTATAGATACGACATTTTAAAATTTTGATCACGGAAATTCGTCAACACCATCGCAGCAACATCAAAACTATTTTTTTTAATATTCTACGTGAAGCATGTCTACAAGTTACAGCGCGCCCCACTCCTCAGTCGTCAATGTGAATAGAAACAGAGTGCTCGTCAGTTTGCTGCTCGGAAAATAAATTTTATTTGCAATTAAAGTATGTCTGGAAGTAGTTGGTCACGGATTTCCGTCATCGCCATTAACTTGGTTATCTGATTAAGTATTATTCTTTTATTATTTGTAACATTTTACAATACTGTGATAATAAGTACATATTTCAAAATGAGTGACTGAGCTGAGATGCATTTATTAATTTAAGAATTTCAAAGGACACATGTCAAATTCGTCATCACCATTAACATCATTACCATTTTTTAGATGAAAATGGCGATGATGCTGTGTAAACGGTAATGACGAAAATTAAAATGCTATATAGGATTATTGGAACCATGACGTATTCCTCCTAAGGTGTTATAGATGAAATCAAAACAAATGTTTTTGTCATATAACTTTTTCTCGAAAGGTTAATAGTTTTTGAGTTAATGAGCGGTTTTCTGACAGCTGAGAATTTTAGTCTATTTTTATGTTGATAGATGGCGTTTTTCAACTAGGTAGGTTTTTTTTTAATTTTACCTAGCAGCTGAGTATACCACTGAGTATATAACACTCGATACTGGCAAAAATTACTCCCTGAAGAGGAGTAGTTTGCCATAACCATGCCAAAATTGACTGTCAAATTGACAAAATCCTTTGCTTTTTTCTGAAAAAGTTACGTACTTAGTTGAACAACGACATCTAGCCGTCTTTTAGGTACTACTTTTTTTTCTTATACTGCCTTTTGAAAACCGCTCATTGAAATTAAGTATTTTTTTTACCAAAAGTACGTTTTCAGACACAAATTTTTGAAATAAAAGATAACTACTCATTCGATGTCGGTTTTTTTTATTATTTTGGGATAGAAAATATTCTGATTGTTGATAATGAATATTTTTTATAGTGTTTATAAAATATACAATCCTTAAATGCTTTTTTTTATATATATTTTTATTTTTCTAGATTTTCTGAGGAGCTCGGTGGCGCAGTGGTTTAGCGCCTGGCCCAGCGATTGCGGAAGTTAAGCAACGTTCGCAAGGGTCGGTCATGGGATGGGTGACCAAAAGTTTATTATCTCGAGCTCCTCCGTGCTTCGGAAGGCACGTTAAGCCGTTGGTCCCGGCTGCATTTGCAGTCGTTAACACCCACCAATCCGCATTGGGCCCGCGTGGTGGGTTATGGCCCATCCTCCTTACCACCCATAAGGAAGGCCTGTGCCCCAGCAGTGGGGACATCAAAAAATGGCTGATGGAGAGATTTTCTGGAAAAAACGGCAAATACCTTAGTAACTAAGCGTGCAAAATATTTTAAAAACATCTCCATCTATTAAGCTTTCTGTTGGGGAATAAAACTTATTAATAATTTCTATAAATAAGATTGAGATGTTTTTAAAATATTTTGTACGTTTAGTTACTAGGATATTTTTATATTATTTTCAAAAAATCTGGAAAAATAAAAAATACATGAATTTTTTATATAATAATAATAGTTTATTTGGAACAAGTTACATTGTTACATTTTAGCATTGTACGTATATACACCTGGGGCCATACTATGAGCTTTTATAGCAGGAATTATATTGAACTGCCTTACTTTTTCGTCATACTTTTTTAGTGCCTCACTTTTTTAAGCAGTCCTGTTTGAGGCATGCTTTTGACATTTGCTGATGGTAAGCCCCCTATACTTTTTTACATTTTTTTTATTCATAATCAACACTCAGAATATTTTCTATTCCGTAGTAATAAAAACACCAGAATCGAATAAGTACCTAGTTATCTTTTAAAGCGCATTCGCTTAGATAGTGTCGCCCTTTCATCGCGCCGCCTTTGCACGTGCCGCTTCTTGTCAAAGGATGCCGCCGCATAAACAAAGGATACCGCGTGCGGCGTACACCCGCAAGTCAATTTGGATTTTGGCAGTTTACATCGAAGCGCCGCGCCGTAGTGAAAAGTTGTGTTTGTTGACTCTGCTACGTATACTAAAAATGTTTTTCATCCTTGGGAGGACAGTGAAGTGCCTCAAGATGAAACTTCAAGTGAACCAACAAAAAAAAGACGGGTGTTTTGTAAAACATGTAAACACAAAAAAGTGTAGATAACGTAATTAAAAAAGAAAATCGATATTTTGGTATGGATTTGGAACGTGATGAAGTTGATAATAACTCCGACACTTCAAGTGATGAAAAATAGTAGGTAGTCTTATTTTTTTTATTTAATTTTTCATTAAAATTCTCTTTCCACCTCGCTTGTGTGTATTATTTGTATTCGTATTTTTTTTTCAATAAACGCAAGTAGGGACTGACACCGTAATCTTAAAAAAAAACACGACGCTCGCCCCCCCCTCCCCCCACCCGCACACTATGGTACAATGGTACAACTTAAATAATTATCGAAACCGATAACGATATTGTTTACCGTTATCAGTAACATTACCAAAAACTTGCCGGTATGCCTGTCTCTGAACACATTTGCTTGCGGGTGTACTGACACTATCTAAACGAACGAGCTTTAATTCAAATGTTTGTGTCTGCAAACGTACTTTTGGGTAAAAATACTTAATAACAATTAACACGAAAACCAAAAACTTTTCGAGACAAAATTATATACAAAAAAAATATTTGATTTGACCTCATCAGCTATAACCCTTTAGCAAGAAAGAATACGTCATATTTTCAGTAACCCTGTATAATAATATATATTTATTGTGAAAGGACTAAAGATTTTCCTTGTATAATGTGTAAATTGATGTAAAATATATTTACATGCTGTATCATTTATGTTTGTATTATTTTATAATTAAAATTATATATTAAATAAATATAGAAATGTAATAGCACTATTATAGAAATAACGATAATAGGCACTGGTCTAGATCTTGAACTAGGCTAGTCTTACTTCTCATTGAAAAAAGATAGGCAATATATACCTATAATTATACTGATGATATCCAGGACGTCAGTCAGCCTATTCGAAGTTATTATGGCTTTCAAACTAAAAACAACAAGGCAGTGGGTAACGATAAAGTGACGATGACTTACTACAGAAATTCTGAGAGTGGGCGATAACCCCATACCATATTCAAAATCTTTCAGAAGCTTTTCAGTTCCGTCATCGTTGAAGGCAAAACGCCGAAAGCATGGAACACAAGCGAGGTGATTCCTGTTCTTTAAAAAGAGTGACGAGACCCTCATAAAGAACTATAGACCCATCCCACTTCTGAACCATGTCTAAGCCAGGACTGGAAAGGACTCGGCATCAACATTTATAGCCAGTAACTAACGTTTCTTCGTTTTGCCGATGATACTCATGTCCGAGACCATGGAAGACATGGAAGACCTGGAAGACCTGGACAGAAAGCTCGAAGATTTCCTTAGTGCTTCCCAAAGAGTGGGTTATAGGATGAACATGGATAAGATTAACATTATGTTGAATGCCCATGTTGCACCTCCAGCACAGAATATTAATAGTACTAACGTCCCCCAGTTCATGTTTGGAACACTATACTCGAAGTTGTTAACCGTTATGTTTACCTAGTAATGACAGATAGTCCATTTAGGTAAGTCTAACTTCGAGAAAAATCTCTTCTATGATCTTCAGGGTCTTCGAGAGATTTCTCCTCGAATCCAATTCTGATGGGCCAGCATTCGGGAAACTTCTGTATTCCAAGGCAAATGTGTATAACCAGTGTGTGTTGCCGATGATTAATTACGGCAGTAAAACGTGATCGCTAACAAACAATGGGTCTCATAAGAAAGCTCAAGGTCACCCAGCGTGTAATGGAGAGAGCCATGCTTGGTGTTCCCCTGCGTGGTCGAATTAGTAATGAGGAGATCGCCGTGGAGGACTCAAGTAACCGACATCGCTTGAAGGATTGTTCAATTGAAGTTGCAGTGGGCGGGATACATAGTCAGAAGAACTGATAACCGTTTGGGCGGAAAGGTTTTGGAATGGCGACCGCGCACCGGACGACGCTCGCGCTCCGTAGATAGGCATAGGCACCTGAAGAGGTGGACCGACGATCTGGTAAAGGTCGCGGGAAGCTGGTAGATGTGGGCAGCGCAGGACCAATCGTTGTGCAGATCCTTGGGTATAGACCCAACCCAGCATTGGGTGTCGTGCGGCTGATATAATGGTGATAATGACAAGTATTAGGAAAATTCGTCATTACCGTTAACTTGTCATCATTACCATCAATAAGAACGTCATTACCATTACCATGATGTCATTACCATAACATGACAAAAACTTTGATCATCAGTATCTCCTAATTCCTCTACTGAATAATAGTGCCTTCGGTTGGTTTACAAAGTTTATTAATAAATCTTTAAATTTATCTCACTTAGCACGCATTTCCGACAAGTTTTAAAAAAATTGAAAATAAATTACAAATATTTTGAAATGGCGAATTCACCCAAATGTCATTGTTTGTGTCTATTTATGTTAAATGTATCCTATAGTAAATAAATCAGAAGAGAAACAACAAAAACAACAAACTAAATCATGTGAATATATCAATGAAATGTTTTCGAGCCGCTAGTTATTGCTAGAAATGATAACGAGCCATATAAGCCGTTAGGCTAGAAATAAACTACAATAAACTACGATATTTTCAATAGCAAAATTACAAACTTTTTTTTTCAGATCACAGCATCCCACCCCACTCTGTTGTCATCCTGATACAGGTGCAGTATGAGCAGTTGAGCAGTTTAGTTGTGGCAACCGCAAATGATGAAAATTAATTGTACAACTTTGTATATCAATATAACATGTTCTCGTAGATCACGCTAAATGGCACTGTTAGATACAAAATTCAAAATTCAATTCAAAATTCAAAAATTATTTATTCAGTCTAGGCTGTTACAAGCACTTGTGAATGTCATAGAAGCTACGCCATCGGTTCGCAAACCCTAAGCGGGAGACCTTGTAACGAGAAGAACCGGCAAGAAACTCGTCAAGGGCTGCTTTTTTCTCCCTGTATATTTCATACAGAGTCGTCAACATTGAAAAATGAGCTCCACATTTAAAGTGAGGTCATTTTCCATCACAATAATTAACAAAAGTTTGCACACAATGGGTAGGTAGGTTGAAATTAAATACTACTAACTAAATACTATACTACTAAGTAATGAGAGTAAATAACTTTCAACTAGTTGAGAAATCACTGTGTCTGTTACTCGAAAGTGCACCTAAGTAGGCAAAATTTACCAAAAAAAAAAAACACATGTTACAAGACATAAAAAAATAATTAAAAAAAACTTACAATTCAATATGCGTTAAGATAGGTACTCAGAAGCAGACCCTTTCCACTGGCAGCACCCGTTCACGAGCATGACGCATGGACCAGCCATCGCTTCGCTCAACCATATTTGAGGGAACGTAACGACCCGCCCCACACGACACCACCGCAGAAATGGTTAAAGAGAGCATGACATACTTAGGCTACCCATCCTAAGGCACCGAATTGAAAACTATTATCCGAAAGCTTTTCATAGGCCTTTACTTACAAAACTACTGAATATAGAAAGCAAAATGATTGCAATGAAAAAAAAAAATAGAAATCAAAACAAAGTTTAGTTATTAATTTAAATTTTGAGTAAGAAGTGCCATACATATTGATAATATTAATCAAAAAATAATATATATAAATATACGACGCCCTTAGTACAAGCAGACAGAAGCAGACCCATTCCCACTGGCAGCACCCGTTCACGAGCATGACGCATGAACCAGCCATCGCTTCGCTCAACCATATTTGAGGGAACGTAACGACCCGCCTCATACGACACCACCGCAGAAATGTTTAAAGTGAGCATGACATACTAAAGCTACTCGCATTAAGGTAGTTATACTGAATCAAGGTCCAAACAAATTATCGGACGCAGCTTATGGACGCGGCTTACTGCCGTGGCTGATAAGTGTGCACACTCTCATAACATCCTGCGTGCCAGATAGCTATCGGACGTCCGATGACGTCATATTACAGTGTTGCCATATATACAGATTTATCTGTATTTATACAGATTTTCATTAAAATATACAGATCGCTATGAACTAGCTTTTCATACAAATTTTAACCTTATACAGATTTTTCTTGTTTGAATTTAGTATGAATTTTGTAAGAATACAGATTTCTGTCATATTAGTCTATGGTTACGTCCGCGACCTACTACATCCAGATCAGCCGCGGCAGTAATTCACGCTATTGAGTTGTATTGTAAGAAGCATAAAGGCATCAGAACATTTTGTTAAAATTTAATTATCCCTATATACCTGTCGTGTACTAAGTAGATTTTTATTGAATAGAGTTTGGTCAACGAAAGATGAGTCTCGGTTGGAAATTGAACTAATTTTGCACCTTATTTTAAGGTTCAGTTTCCAATAACTTAACGTCTAAGCGTTAATTTAACAGGGAAAGTGGCGCCGCCATTTCCGGTTCAACTTTCGTTGACCAGACTCTAGGGCCGCGTTCCGAATCACGCTTACAGCACTATGAGCGCGCTAACGCCCGGACCGATTCATGCTAACAACGCTCACGTAAGCTGCAGTGACGTCACTGATGACGTCATCGCATGTGCTAACGGCGCTCAGCGTATTCTACCAAAGCACTGTGAGCGTTGTCGGTGTAGCTGTCAAACTTCCTTGTCAAAGTTAATTCTTGTTAAAATTTGTGGTTATTATTTGTGATTTTTAGAAAAGATGGCTGAATTTATTGATCTGCATTCTGCAGGTGTTTTGCGAAGTTACGAACGAAATACTTATAATAAATTGATGTTGAGAGAGCTAGCAGTGGTAATAAGTATTTTGAATCTATGATGGTTTATAAATTGGTAAGTAAATAAGTGGTCAGAGTGAAGGAACTTGATTCATATTCATTACCGCCTTTGTATTAATTTATCCCATAGAATTAATATTTACTTTATCGAGATAACCCCTTTTGGAGGTTACGTTGTTAAAAACAATCCAACGTTAGCGGTGTGAGCGCTCTCACGAGCGCACAGTGGACTGAAAATCGTCTCTCAAAGACATAGGGACATCAATTTATAAATGTCGTTTTTTTTGTTGTATTCGGCTTTTGTTTACAATCACTATGCTCAATTATGCTGAAAAAGTTATCACAGTGTATTAACGGCTGACTTATAATTATTTTGCAAAATATTTGTATGGAGCTTGCATGAAAAATCCTATTATCTTTGAAACTGCAAGTCAAACCGTAATATCCTTATAGGAGGTTTTAGAACTATTTATTTGTAATTTTTCAACATACCACATATAATGGTTATAGCTGCAGGATTTTTATAAAAAAATTGTTAATACTACATATTTTTTAAATTCGTTAATATCATATATATCATCAAGTCAAAATAGTAAATATCAATAAGCTTTTATTATCTTCCTGGTCTGAATAAGTGATAACAATTAACCAACAGTAAGCCTCCATTCGCGCCTAGCCTTAGGTGTAGCATGCTACAACAAAAATCAACCTTATTATTTATTCTGGGGAGTGAATTAATTATTTGTATTAGGAGTTTCGGTAAATAACTTTCTATTGTTGAGCACTATTGTCACTCTTCTAATGAGAGAGCATAAGACTCTCATTACATAGGTATAGGTACATAGAAAGAGGTCTAATAAGAATTTAAGAATCTAAAAACTATATGAAGTTCTTATAAAACGTTTTCTATCGAAATATCAAAGTTCTGTTAAAATAAAATACTTCATCTTTAGAAATATATTTTTATTTTATTTCACATGATTCTTAAATAAAATCAAAATACAATCAAACAATAAAAAGTAAATAAAAAAATAAAACAGTACATACGCCAATATTAAAACAAAAATCATAAAATACATTAATTAACATTCAACATCGCTCTCGTCGGATTCTATTTCGGAATCAGGATCTAAATTAGACACATCCAAAAACTCGAACGGTCCTGACGACTTGATCAGTTCTAAGGTATCAACGAAAAAATCCTGACTTTTCTTAACGTCCAACTTCGGTCTTTGAGCAGAGATCAAGGGATCAGACGAAAGAATAAGCATATTGAGGATATCCTCATTGGAAGCTTGTCTGGTCTTTTTCCGCGAGTGATGTTCCCGGAACCTCCTAAAATCTTTGTTGCGGGCCTCTGAGGCTTCTTCTGAGAGGCTTCCAATCGGCAAAATATTGTTACTGGCGATTATGTCTGCACCATGTATCAGCAACTTATGAACGGTCGAAGACATGTGGTACCAGTCATATAACTCCACGTACCTTTTTGCTGTTTTGAATGCATATTCTTTAAATTTGATAACATCTATATGCTCCCCAGATGTTATTGCTTGTAGAATCACAGCGAATCGTCTAACGAGCTCTTCATCCAACCCAGTAATGGCTGCAGTTTTATCGGGGGATGCGAAGAATCTCCTTGCTGTATTCCCGTCATTCGTGGCCCCTGAGCCTTGTTTAACAATATCAATTAAAAGATTGAGCTCGTCTTTAAATTTATCTTGAATAACTTTCTTTCTAGTTTCTAACAATTCCTTGTGCTCATCTCCTCGTGCAGCCCACTTCTTGAAGTCAAGTCTGTAGGCGATATGTAAGAGACATTCCATCGTATTTATACGGGCATGTAAAGATGACAATCCAAATTCATATGCACTCCTGGAAACAGTCTTTGATGTTACAGCAACCAAACGGTTCATTTCTGTAGGCGTGGCTAAACACAGGTAACAGGATGCGTTAGACCTAGCTTCAGAGAGGATAGTGCAGATTTTTCCGTCGATCATCGTCATCTTCAGTTGATGATGCACCTTATTACTGTTGTACTCAGTGGGAATGAGAGCTTTGATTTCGTCATCCATTTGCCTCTTGTGACTTATTACTAATTCTTCGTTCTCCTTCTCAAATGTGAACTGCACCGGACGACAATATAAAACTGAACATGGCTTTGGATTTGTCCATAAACTGTCGTCTCCAGTAGTCAGCTGCAATGGCACCAAGGACGTCATAAATATACTGGAATCTTCTTGCTTCCCCTCCATTTTCTGTTTATATCGGCTTTGGTTGGAAGCACCATCGAATCCCCACTTAGAAATTAACTTCAAATCTTTATTTTGCACCTGTTCAGGAAGACTTTCAAGGATCCTCTTCACTGTGACATCAAGTAATGCTTGAAGTGTAATTCTTGCTGAAGAATCTGTTATAGTCACTGATTGCTTCGGAGGATAACATTGAAGTTTGGCTTTTTGCACTTTATAGTAAGACGGGTATATATCTTTTGCACCTTCTCGAATAGTTGTTTCGCGTAGGGTGATGTATTGCCACTTTGTCAGTTTTAATGAAAGAAGTAACCCGAGTGCTTTTTCTGCTGTAAATATTATTGTTTTAACTGGTTTAGTAAGCATTTCCTTAATTTTTGTAGCTGCTTCTGGATTTTTCAACATGTGTTCGATAACAGATGCGATATCCTCACGACCTTCTTCTATTAAAAGTAATGCAGCTGAATACGCCAATTGATTTGAATCTTCTTCTTTTGTTTGCTTCCTAAATCTTCGAAGGCTTTTCTAGGTCTTTTTGTCATTGTGCCAGTAGATGATGTCGACGGACCTGGACAGATTAAATGTGCACTGGGTCCTTGGTCTTCTTCATTTGATTGTGGCATGCCAAAACTGATTGGTACGCAACTTGGCCAATCAATATTAGCCTGAAGCCAATTTTCATACTGCTTTCTGAATACATCGAGGATACGGTGAGATTTTTGCCACCTCTGTGAAGCAGCTCGCGTAAATCTTCTACAAAACTCCTTGAGCGTTACACAATCTTCGTCAGAAATGCGATCACCTAAGCGATCTGTCACTGCACTGAATAATACTTCATGATTAAATGAAGTACCTTCCCTTCTCAGAACAACAAACAAGTCTAAGTTCGTAGTTAGACTTTCCATTATAAATATTTTACGTTTGCAGAGTAAAGATTGTGACAGTCCGAAAGTTTAAAATAAACTGAAGTATGAATTGTCAAATTACTTAATTTATAGTAGTTTATTGATTGTTGTTAGTTGTTATGTACGATGACTATTAAAAATATGAGAGATTTGCAAATTAACTTCTGAATTACCCTAATTAACAAATTATTTTTTCGTTTGGCAATTTACTCTCCTCATTAGGGAGTAATTTTTGCCAGTGTCGTGTATTGAATAGTTCAGTGGTAGGTATTGTTTCAGTTTACATTAAAATGCGGGTGCATCGCATTCCAATGCTGCTTGGAGCATTTGGCACCAAGTATATCAAGATGAAATTTATATTTAATGAAATGAATTTGTGATTGCAAATTAATATTATTATTGTGAATGTGGAATCAATAAAGCTATTTTATTATTATTCATTATTATATCAAGATGGTTTACTCGGTATGATCCACTTATTATGATTGATTGTCATTAGTCATTTAACATTTTCCTTTGTGAACTAGGTAGGTATGCTCATTAAAATGTGGAATGCTGCTAAATGATAGAAAGTATTTACCGGAAATTCTAATATTTATTTATTTATTTTTATTTTATTTTATTTATTTAGGACAACAACAGCACAATCATAATTAAATTAACTATGAGGTAACTTACAAATTTATAAGGCCAATTATAGTTATCCGTGATATTACATGATGAAATTTAGTTAAAAGCAGACATTTTCTATTATGTTTGAGAAAGAAGTTACACATTAACAAAACAATCAACATTATTTAATCTACAAAAAAGAATATTATTATTGGTGAGGTCGGTAATATTATAACGGAATTTATATAAATAAATACAGGTACTAGAATAAATATAATTATTTTTTAATAAATAAAAAAAAACTATAATAAATATAAATATATATATATATATATATATAAAAAGATATACACATACCTACATAGATAACAAGTCCAGCACTACACCTAGTAGGTAGTGTTTACTAGGTGCAATGCCGAGCCCGCCATCCATGCGCAAAAACTATGCAACAAACGTACACATAGATGTTTTTATTTTATTTTATTTTTTTATGCATTATGTGTGTAAACTGCGTCACATTACCTTCAAAATAGATGTGGCACTCCGTTTGAAATAAAAAAAAAGAAAGAAAAGTTAATTAGTTATCTACTATAACAGATTGGACATGCTTCTTAAAGGTCTGTTTCGAACCTGTGAAAGGATCAACATCGCTAAACACTTCATTATACGTTCTGACTAAGCGTGTGAGTATTGAATTCTGGCCGTAATTAGTTGAGTGAAAGGGTACACGGAAGAGCGGTGTGTGTCGCGTTCGACGCATCGGAGTGCACAACGATATGCAAGAGAGGAGATCGGGGCAATTGAGGCGACCACGTATCACGTCAAACAGCAAACTCGCATCAAGCAACTTCCGCCTTTCTTCCAAGGTAAAAAGACCATACATACGACAATTATCAATATATGAAATTGCGCTTTTGCGAAATTTGTAGTTAAGATGTTTTAAGAATTTTTTTTGGATGCGCTCTAAACGATTGATGTGTATTGCATAGTTGGGTGACCAGATAGGGCTCGCATATTCTAAGATACACCTTACATAAGCATAATAAACAATTTTATAACTAATTAGATTATTAAAGGGTTGGCACGTACGCATCACAAATCCAAGACATCTGTAAGCCTTATCAGCAATGGAATCAATATGAGAAGTCATATTCATTTTTGAGTCAAGTATAACGCCAAGGTCTCGCACTTCGTTAACTCTTTCTATCACCTTACCATTAAAATTGTATAAAAATTGCAAGGGAATTGGTTTACGTGTAAAGCTTATACATTGACACTTGTTAAAACTAATAGAAATTTTGTTTTGATTGTAGTAATTGAATAAACTATTCAAATCATGTTGAAGTGCTTCACAATCTTTCTGTGATCGAACAGAAATGTATATTTTTTTATCATCAGCGTATAATAAGTGATTAGATTTTTGAAAGCATGTATAAATATCAAATATGTAAGCGTTGTAAAACAATGGACCCAAATGCGAGCCCTGTGGTACGCCCGACGGTATAGATATGTAATCGGATCTGTATCCACCCAGTGTCACTGCTTGGGAGCGATTTGTTAAATAAGAGGATACCCAACGTAGCAAGTCGCCATGTATACCTAGCATATAAAGTTTCTCCAGTAGTATAACATGGTCTACACGGTCGAATGCTTTTTCGAAATCCGTGTAGACCACGTCAACCTGGCCTCCATTTTCCATGTTTTTAATAACAAAGTTGGTAAAACAAGCTAGATTAGTAGTCGTCGACCGTCCCTTATAAAAACCATGTTGCTTGTCAGAAATACCGAGCGATATCAATGAATAAATACTATTGTATACTAGTTTCTCAAATAATTTTGCGAAGGTATTAAGTATTGATATACCTCGGTAATTTTTTATGTTACTCTTTTTACCTTTTTTATGTATAGGTATAATGTGAGCTTTTTTCCAAGCAGTTGGAAATACACTTTCTTTTAATGAACGTTGAAACAAAATGGTAATTGGTAATGCCAAACTATCAGCACACAGAGAGACAAACAGTGGAGGCACCAAGTCACATCCGGGACCCTTAGATTTGTCTACAGACTCTAACAACTTTCGAACCATATCCAATGATACTTCAACGCTTGACAAACCATCCACGCTCATATATCGAGAGTCAATAGAATCTGAATGAGTATTATTATGATCAGTGTTAGTATGTTCAGAAAAAACAGTTTTAAAGTATTGGTTAAATGCAGAGCATATACTTTCACCATCGGTGAATGTCTCGTCATCAAGTGTGAATTGCTGAGGGTAGGCTGATCCACCTCTTTTTGATTTTACATATTTCCAAAAATTCTTTGGGTTCTCTTTAATAAGATTCTCAATATTATCTGTGAAGCGTTGAAAGCACTGGTCCTCCACACGATGCTGTCGTGACCGAAGTAATTTAAAGTCGTCGTAATCCCTAGGGTTACCGTGCATTTTCCATTTTCTATGAAATTTAAATTTTTCTTGTGTAATTTTAATTAATGCAGGGCTGTACCACACAGGATACGAACCATTAGTTGATATTACAGGAACATATAAAGCGAAACATTCATAAATTTTAGTATAAAACATATTGACAGCATCGTCTACAGAACCATCGCTTAACACGTCCACCCAGTCAACCTGTTTTAGAAATCTATTTATACTGGCGTAATCACCCTTGCGAAAGTTAAAGCGCGGTTGAGGTTTTTCTTTTAATGGTGTAAATTGTAGGTCGTGAATATCGATGGTGAAAGTGGGGTGAAATGTGTCAAGTTTTGATAATGGTGAGGTCTCAGTGACAGTTAACTCTAAATTACTAAAACATAAATCAAGTACATTATTACAAGAATTTAAAATCCGATTAAATTGTTTAAAACCTAAAAAATACATCTCGTCTACAAATGTTATAGCAGCTTGTTGAACATCAGTTTTACCTGTATGTAAGCATGAGTAACCATCAGTAGACCAGCAGTGCGACCGCCGAGATCAAAGCGATAGCGTTAGCCAGACCCAGAGCCAAAGCAATGCTCTGGCTAAAGCTATCGCTTTCAGCGACCGCCGAGATTTCCCGTGCTCTGGGTCTGGCTAAAGCTTTGCTAAAGCAATCGCGAATGAACCTTATTGAATGACGAGAGTCTGCGTTTCGTTTGCGCATTTATGATTCAAAATCATAGTGAATCAATTGAATCAATTTCAGTTTTCGACTAAATAGAATGCCGGATTTATTTTAAAATTACTATAATTAACGAAAACGGTTATTATATGTATCATTTTTTAGCTCTGTTAGGTAAATTTGTCGATACATTAATAAAATGTTATAAATTGCATAAGCATAATAAAACGCGTTATGTTGACATTTATTACTTTTAACCTAAAAAACATTTATAGTAAAATAAATATTTTTGTTTGTGATTATAATTAATTGGATTCAGTTTTACTAACTAAGGTACGTACTTACTTACTTTTTTAAGAAGCATCATGGCAAACAGTAAATTGAAATGAATACTAAACTGAAAGTTAGCGACTTTTAATATCATTGTTATTGTTAGCGAATAGTTTGTTTTAGGACTGGGTTCGAGGTGATCTCATATTATTATCTTCAAAGAATAGAATTTAATCGAACTAATCGAAGCGTAGATTTACGCACAAAAGTTACTTCTTTGTATATGGTGCTTTTATAACAAAAGGGTAAAGCTTTTCTGCCGATGGTTAACCACTTGCATTTTGCTTGTCTTTATAGGTTTTTAGTTTCTTTTAACGCATTTCAGATGCCTGCAACACGTTAAGTGTCTGAGGCGCAGGTGGAGGTATTGGTGGCATGGATGGAGTGCAGCCAGAGCCACGCAACTGGGTGGCTCGCAGGCTGAGCAACAAATGCTTAGCTTAGCCATGAGGGAGGCATTGGCCTCAAGTTTAAATGCAGTAAATAATATTAGAAGTGTCAAGGAGTGGAAACAAGTAAGTGGTCCTTTACTATTTAGTGTGTCAAAAGTTTGAAAGCTCAGCAAAATGCACCTCACTCGCTTAATAATATATTATGTATATGGATATTCTTAATTTGTATTTCCCACAACGTATCTTTGTAAATACTTAAATTAATGTCTGTTTCTGAAAAAATATCTACGCTCTGTCCTTGGGCAAAGCAATATTAATATACAAGCTGAGTCGATACCTATTTGTTGCTGCAGCAAATGCATCAATTTTATCTGCCTCCTTCAAGCTTTGCCACCATGGTAGCGGGGGCAGATCCAGATGGGAATAAAGAAATTTTAATATGATACTGTTTCAATTTCATTCTTGCGTTTTAGTAGAGTACTTACTTACCTGTATTTTAAATTTCATTTATTTGTGAATGTAGATAAATACAAAGATGTTACAAATTTGTACACTACATATTTATTTTTTGTTGTGTACTTTGTAATCTGTCCACTACACATTTATATTCTTAACTTTCACATTTGATTACATTAGTTAGGAGAACTCATTAATTTAATTATGAGAGACAAAGTTCTGTCTGACTGATTGACTCATCATCACTCAGCCAAAACTGCTAATATTATAAGCTATTGTTTAATCTATACATTTTCATTTTCAGTTGATGAGGCTGCATTTATAGGCCTGTCGCAGGCTGCATCTGCAGGCCCATCCAGCGCCCGTTCACATAGTTTTCTAAAAGGAATTTCTAAACAAAACAAAAAATCATTATCTACAAATTAAGTAAGTTGATGTTTGTCTGGGTCTTATCTCCGAAATAGTTGAACCAATTTTAACCGACTTTCACTGGCAGACAGAGAACATTAAGACATTGTGTGTTTGTTTCAGCGAAGAGGAGGCACAATCTTATCAGGACAAGTGTGGATGCCGACGCTTCTCCCGCCGAGAGATCCCGACCACAAAGTGAGTCTTTTGAACTATATTATCCATTCATCCAAGGAAAGTGTATCTTAGAGGAATATTATTATTATTAAACAGGCGAGCAGTTGTTGCAACTGATAGTGCCTGTATCCTGCAATCTCTGCTTTATTTTAACTTTTGTTTAGTAGATGTTTGTCCAATCTATTCTTAAATTGGTTTAACTTGTTGACTGAGACTATCTGTTCCGGCAACTTGTCTACGTTATTTAGTTGTCTCGGTATTTTTGTAACCTTTCTTTGATACCTACCATTCAACAGCAGGATGACAAAATATAATCTCGCTTAAACCACACTACTAAAAAATCAGTCAAATAGGGTAGTACCTTATTGGCTGTATGTATGAAATGATCCTGCCATTGCCACATGCAGTTACTAAGAGATATGAAATCGTTACAGGAGCGGCTCCGGCGCGGCGCGGGGGGCGCTGGATGGAGCGGAGCGGCGCGTCCGCGAGGAGGAGCCCGACGCGGACTAGGGGAGCGGCGACTAGAAGAAGATCAAACGTGGCGGAAATATAATATACTCTCCGCCATAATCAGAGTTGTTACTTCTTTCCCAAAATCAAAGAAAAATTGAAAGGCGAGAGATTTGAGAGCAAAGAAGAAAATTAATTTCTAAACCTCTAGCTTGCATCAGATTCATCTAATTTCATAATTGTTTTCAATACAGTTGCTCAAAAATGTGTGTTTTCGATGACAGTACAGCAGCGTGCGGAAAGTTGATTTTAAGGCACGCTGCCGCCCGTGCGTGTTTTGTTGACGTTTTTTTTAATTTCTATCACAATATGTACATAGTCTGTTCGTAAAGAAAACCGACTTGGGATTTGTGCATGATTACCGTTTTTGTCATGTTGACAGCACTTTAACGTTTTAGTGCGACTGTAATATCAAGTATCTATCAAGTCAAGATAGTCGCACGCACCATAATTAATTACGTAGGTATAACAGTGTCATCAACATGACAAAAACGGTGATCAAGCACAAATCCCAAGTCGGTTCTCTTTCCGAACAGACTACGTTTATGTAATGTAATGAGAATTAAACGATGTCGAGTATTATACGTACAAAATTAGGGGAATAAATGAAATTAAGCAATGTTTATCCACATTAATTTAATTACTTGTTACTTTAATAAAAACAATCATTTCCTTTAACTTTTTTTCACTTTTCTCCAGACAAACATTTTATTTTATTTATAACATAATACCTAACATCCTTAGCGGCCGCCTGCGACTTCCTCAGCGTAGAAAGTTTTTTGTTATCCCTCGGGTACAGTACAGTACTATTTTGCGGGATGGAAGTTACGCCACTGATCATCATGCATACACGTTGTCAGGGGTACAGAGAAAGAGGGTATTTAACCCTGTTTTTATCTGTACCCTCGTGGGTAGGTAGGTCCCTTATGTTAATATTCATAAGGGACCTACCTATTATCCCGAAAGAAGAACTGTTTCCAAGGGATAGAGGAAAAACTGTCCACGCGGACGAAGTCGCGGGCGGTCGCTAGTTTTATTATAGTTGTAATGCTTTCAGAAATTATTCGGTGACTGGCTCCGCGACGACGAACATTAAAGATCGCTTTAATGTTCGTCGCCCTAATACTAATCGTAGTATTCTTACCGTGGCGCCCTCACCTTAATTAAAATTATTGCTCCCTAATTACATAATTTATCTGAAATTCAAACGTTGAGATTAAAGCTAAGCTTCTATAGTTTATTTACAAACAATAACCTCTGTAAAATATAGTTCGTTGTAGTAGTAGTAGGCCAAAAGTGCCTAATAGTAGATTGTATTACAAGGGGGCAAAATAATATTTTTACGGCGAGGGCGCTTTTTTGAATCCAGAGCGAAGTGAGGGATTCTCGAGTAGAATCCCGAGCGTAGCGAGGGATTCTTCAGTAGAATCCCGAACGTAGCGAGGGATTCAAAGTACATCGCCCGAGCCAAAAATATATTTTGCGCCCGAGTGATACACTCTACTTTTCATCCCCTTTCTATGAGAAAATAAATAGGAGACTGTGTTTATGTAATTAATGAAAATGTTCTTTATTTAAAACAGACACGTGAAAAGTAAAAATAATTACAAATTTATAGTTACGTTTGATACACTAGCGCAATTTTCAAAAGTTATTGTACTTAGTACGTAAGTATGTACTAATTACAAGAAAACAGACTTAATTCGCGCGCTTGTTTTTTTTTTTCAGTTTGCGCGCTCGCCGCGCCGTCTGTACAGCCAGTCAATACATACCAGCTGGCGGCGGCGTTCGAATTCTTTGAAAGATACATGTTCTAAATTCAAATCTCTTTTCCTCCCACTAAAAAGCTCTTACCAGAAAAGAGCTATTTTGGTCCCACTTATATAGGAACAAAGCATCATTTTTCGAATAGAAGGGATGAAAAGTGGCCACTTTTTGCTTTTTTGCGTACTACTACTACAACGAACTACATTTTGCAGAAGTTATTGTTTGTAAATAAACTATAAAGCCTTTCCTTCAATCTCAACGTTTGAATTTTCAATACATTACGTACTTAGCGAGCAATAAATATAATTTAAATAAGGGCGCCACTTGAGGAGACTAATCAATATTGCTCTCGCAAAGGGGCGCGGAACTAGTGTGAGAGTCGCCTTAGGATAAAATCTCCACAGTACACAAAAAAAACCCCTTTTAAATCTGCTCTTGGTTTAATATAAAAATTGAATCTTTAATAAGCAAAAACGCCTGCCTCCAATACTAAGCGCAAAAATTCTAACTATAAGCGTTGCTCTTCACAATAAGGCAGGCGTAAAAGCTATAAATAATAAATATAACGCAAAATAATCGCGGCAATTGCTTAACGTTACTTCTAAATCATAGAGTAGTTGTTTTACCTGTGTTTAGTAGTTTTGTAATAAAAAAAGCCGGCTAAGTGCATGTCGGGCAATGCGCAGTGTGGTGGTATATAGGTTTCCGTAGTAACCTCATACCGTACCTTATTGGCTATAAACTTCTCCGTTTTACACTACTTACGACTACAACTAAGTATAGTAGGTACTCCTATTTGTAGGTAGGTACCTACTTACTTATCCTTTCAGAGTATTGAATAGATTACTCTTTCTCGTCAACAACTTGTAAGCCTATGTAGCAGTAATAGTGTTCCTTTTAAGTCAATTATTATTATTACTACTGTACTTGTCCTATTATGTATTGTCCTCAGTTTTTTCATGCATCCAAAAGCAACCGTTTTCCTAGTAACTTAGCGAAACTATAAGGGTTCCTTGCTGGCTTGACTACGGAACCCTAAAAAGGTACAAAAATGATAATGACAGGTAACTTCAAAATGTAATTTTATTATTTATTCAATTTTTTTTAACACAATACAGCTATCCTTACAGGAGTTCCTAATACAATTTTCTATTTCGTAAGTAAACATTTAATAATAAGGGCGCGCAGTCTGGGGACCTATTTTTGAATCGACATTTGACTCAAATGAATCATGAAGATTGAGTCAAATGTCGAACGAAAATCATTAGAAAGCGCTCGACGCCAGTCGAAGGATTCAAAAATAGGGTCCCACCCAGCACTCTAGAGCGCCGCCATTGGAACGAGTTCAACGAGTAGAATAGTGCATAAAGACGAAATTGTGAATTATCTTTCTGTAGTGCACTTCGAAGAAGCTTTGTGGTACTTATCGCTAAAACAGTATTTTCTAGCCTGTCATTTAGTTTAAAGTTTTTTGCGGAAAGTGGCCACATTTTATAATAAAACTCCGTCAAACTAAACGACAGACTAGAAAATATTGTTTAAGCGATAAAAAGTACAACAATACTTCTATGCTTCTACGGAGTGCACTAGAGAGATAATTCACAATAATCGTCTTTATTTAAGGCGGTTGTATGACCGAAAGTGGCGCCCTCAGAGGTGTTTATTTAATAAGTTATTAATAGAAAAAAAAAATGTTTTACGTGGAGTTTTTAGGGCCCATGGTCTAGTATTATTAGAAGGTATCACTACATGCCCTCGTGGTCATTCGTAGAAGTAGATAGAAAATGTGTCAAAAACGGCTACTTTTAGCAGTTTTGCTATCTACTTCTAGCCGTGAGTACGAGGGAATGTACGATACCGTCTAAAAACACAAGACTGTGGACCCTAAAAATTCCACGTAAAACATTATTAAAATTGTGTATTAGAATTATAATATTAAATAAAATTCACCGCGGCGCCACTTTCGCTCAGGGTACCACTTTAATCACTATTCTTCTCGTTCCAATGGCGGCGCTAGAGCGCTGGGATCCTATTTTTGAATCCTCTACTCTCCACTAGCGCCGCCAATCAAGAAAAAACATTTTAACGAAATAACTATGTTTAATAAAATTCTCAAACGTACAAAATCTAGGAGAGTTGTAAAATATTTTTGTATGCGTTTTCCTGGTTCAAATGTGTTTGTGTAGTTAATCTCCCTCAGGACGACTTTATTGTAACTACACGCGAACACATTTATACTAAGAATTAAGGCATACAAAAATATGTAAAATACTTTACCTAGTTTTTATACGTTTTAGAATTGTATTAAACATAGTTATTTCGTTGTAATTATTTTTTTGTTAATTGGCGGCCCTAGTGGAGACTACAGACCAAACTGTCGGCCGATAGTTGTAATCAGTGTGCAGAAGTATGCAAGTGCGCACACTACAACGATTTGGTATCGGCCGAGTCTTCATACAAAACAAACTATCGGCCGATAGAAAGTCTGCGGCCATGCTTAAAACTAACAAATTATTTTTTGACATCACAGTAGTATACTCTGAATACGAAGTGAAACTAATCAATCATACTGATACAACCATACAATCTATACGAATACATACAATATATACGAAGTGAAACTAATCAATCATACTGATACAACCATACAAAACAAGCTGATGATGATGATGACTTGGACTAATCCATATTGCAGTCTTGCTTCTCCTATTCTCTCCGCGCTGGGCCTGGCATTCTTGATTTTCGTCTGTAAATAATAAGAGATTGTAGTATTCTTTTTTGTTCAATTATTATCAGATATAGGAATGGATTTATCTGACAAATATTTTTAATTAGTATTTATTACTTAAAAATATTTGTTAATAAATAAATCTGACCGGCGGTTAAAGGGTTAATTAAGTCTTTTGGTAATTCCCTGTGTGCCCTTCTGCAAGTACATTTCTTCAAATGCCATTTTATCGAAAGGGAAATAAAGTAATTTCAATTAAAGTTTTATTTATAATAAATATAACTAAAAACAAAGAATATATTTAAGCAAATTACCTATTTAGCAAAATAATGACTTTACCTTTATTTTTATTTAGCGTAATAAGTGTACCTGAATCTTATTGATTAATAATTATGACAAATTATTTTGATTTGGTTTGACAAATTGATTTACTTACATGCATGATTTTATTTCCCTTTCGATAAAATTGCGTTTAAATAAATGTACTATCGGTGAAATAAGTTTCAGCTGAATGGCTTGTCGGTGATCAGTCCTAATCCCCGCCTAAAATTAGTTTAATAATTGTTTTATGATGGCACTTACCCAAGAACCAGAAGAACTGTCCCATCTCATGGAGTCTTTGCATTCCAGCTTTCACATGGTATAGGTTCCCAATGTGTGAGTCATGGCTTGCACCACCAAATAATGCATCTACATGCAAGATGCGTAAATCTGCATCATTCATCTGAAAACAAACTTATTTTAAACTACTTAATAATAAATAACTATAGGTACATTTTAAAAATAATTATTTCTTATCACAGAGACATTCAGAGAGTTGTGCATCTTTCTGTTGAAGAAATCCAAAATGATCATTGAACCTACAACAATACCAGAGGTTGTAAATTCTGGACCTCTGGTTAGAAGCAAGTAGGTTGGTATTTGGTAAAGCTGCATTGACATGATCTAAGTACACTTGGACCAAGTGGTTTTGACGACTACTTGGATCATGTAAACGTGCAATCCAAGTTCACTTGGACGTCGCCGTATACAAAAAGCTACTTTGTCCAAGTACACTTGGATGGTGTCAACCTGTATCCAAGTATACTTTCATCAAAGCTACTTTGTCCAATTTACTTGGTCCAAGTATACTTTGATCATGTCAACGTGGCTTAAGAAAGCTAACTAAAACATGGTTACCTTATTGCAACTGCTTTGCGTTCACATACTGTTCTTATGAAAGTGATATAACCTCAGGATCTGTAGTTGATTTCATGCATCAGTTATCTGCACTAGATGATCAGATATAGACCTCTGTAACCTCTGTTATACACCAAGGCTAAAATCATTGCCTACACACCTTTGGTAGGAACCGGCATAAAATTGAGATGCAGCGAGGATCTGTAACAACAGTGCAATGACAGGTAATAATGATGATAAAGTTTAGTTGTTTATAAAATATCACCTTTGTATTTAGTGTTGGAATGATAAACACCTTGATCTCTAGCTTAATAGCTGTTGTTCTTTGAGTTGGTTGCAAAAGAGGCATCAAATCTTCGCAAAGCGTCATAAAATGGACCTTTCCCAAGCGAAAGGTGTCGACAAACGTCCACTCCGACAGCTGCTGGGATAGGAATCATCATAGTATGGGAATGCTGTCTTCCCGAAGCTGTCTCCTACACAGCATCAGTATTTCCCTCATTCTTTCTTCATCGGCTTCAACTAGCAACAAATTTGGGTCGGACTTTCTTACCTAAAACAGAAAAACAAACAAATAAACAAAAATACTAAACGAGAAGTCGACATAATATAAATATGTTAAAAATAGCAAACCTTATGCAGTATCCACTTAGTATCCACAAAATAACACTGAAAACCTTAAAAAAATCAATTTCTGCAATAAATACAGCTCACAAATGAGAAAAAACTGAATTATTAGTGAAAGCTTTGAGAAAACAGCAACTGCTTTCATGACATAAGGTATCGCTTTCATGACATAAGGAAAAGCATTCATGACAGCTATGCCGCCATCTTAAAAAATTCGGCGGTGCCATAGCCTTCTATAATTGCAAGCCGTGAACATAAGTTTGGCAACGCCTGTTACTGTCAGTTCGTGGTCATGTCGTCGGCCAGTCTCCATACTAAATGTATGGGAATATTTCAATTTTAAGAGGTCGATATTTTTTTTGGTAGTAATCATGTGAGGTTTAAAATATGAAAATAATTTAGTTCTTTTATTGAAATGCTTTGTATATTAAACAATAAGAAAAATATCAATGTTAACTAGGAAAAAATTGCTGTCGAAGATGTCATCTTTTTTGTTGATTTTCTTCAGCAGGGAGTTGATTAACACGCCCTCTAGCAATAAATGATATATCATTAGAAAGGTCTTTTAAAGACAAATATTTGCTGCTAATATACTTTATATCAATTGTTAATACTTTTGGAGTTAAAGGTTATTAAAGTATATAAGTGGTTTATTGTCTATGGGAGTTGATCTACCACACCTATAGAAATGAATGATATATCATAAGATAGGTTTTTATATGACAAATATTAGCTGCAAACATACTTTCTATTAACTGTTAGTATTTTCGGAGTTTTAGGTCATTAATGTTAAAAAAATTGGTCAAGTTCAGAGCGTTATAACTCTCAAAGTACTAATAGTTGACGTTTATAGTACTACAATAAAGTGTTTCAAATTTAAATACCTTTCTAATGATGTAAGATTTATTGCTAGAGGAGGCTTGGATCAAAATCCTCATCGTACTAAAGGACCCCCGAAAAGTTCAAATAATTTGACTCAAACCTTATGTTCTAATAAATAAATAATAATAATAAATATAAAACTTTATTGAAATAATCTTACATCACAATTTACAACTAGTTTAAACATAGATAATGTAGGAAAAACAAATAATAAATAATTATTAAAATAATTTTATACTATGTGCTTGACCACATGCGATGTTGCCGTTCTGCTCAACTTCATGGCTTGGAAGATATAGAAGGCTATGGCGGTGCCGATTATCTGTCAGATCCATACATTTCCATTCGTTCATCGCTTTGACTCTGGCTTTCAGAAAAAGTAATGCTCAAGCTTTCCTCGGCGGTCGCAAAAGACAAGATGGCGTCGAAAATGAAAGCCAGAGTCAAAGCGATAGTTTTCGGCGGTCGAGCTGCAGGCCATACAGGGCAAATTAAAGTCGCCTACCAACAGGTAATTATCGGATGGGTACAGTTCGCTAAATTGCACTATACAACGGGTTGCACTTTCAATTCGATGCGAAAGAGAATCTCCATCAGGTGGTATATAAATTAAAATAATATTTAAGTTTCCAACTGCGCCCACTCTCCTCCCCGGCACCATTACGCAGAGCGATTCAAAATCATCACTTACCCATTCACTCCTGATCGTGGCGCAGAGATTACGACGAACGCAGAGCATTACCCCACCACCAGATTTCTTATGTGTGGCGGTACGATCACGATCACAGCGAAAAATGTCGTACCTACCGTCGCAAATTTCTGAGTCGAGAATGTCACTCTGCAACCAAGTTTCTGTTAATAATAACACATCATAATCGTTGCGGAGTATATTGTTAAATATGTTCACACATTTTGTACGGAGTCCACGGACATTTTGATAATATATTTTTAAATCGGATCTATTATGTATGTCAGAAGCCATTGATAATAGGTAAAAGTAGAAATATTATTTTTTCTGTGACGCAGTTTCATTTGTTTATACAAACTTGATTTATATGAAGTATTTGTGTTTGAGTGAAGATAATATGTGTACAGTATTGCATTATGTTGAATTATAGTCAGTAACAATAAGAATATGGATATTATTGGGGCAAATAAATAATTAAATAAGAAATAAATATTATAGATAAAAAATAGAAATAAATTAGGCAAATATAGTATGAACTCACCATTATTTTCACAACAAACATGTTTTATAAAATAATAACTTATTATTAATTGGGAAAGAAACGAGCACACGTAGGTTAGGTAGATATGTGCTGCGGATAAATTATTAACAAATATGAGGTCACTTAAATACACCAGCATGAATACACAACATAGTCACACTATTTTACTTAGATCTGAGTCGGATTTTATATAAATTGCGGGGGAGGTGTCGTGTAATATATTATTATATCATAATTAAGTCACTTCCCAGTGTAAAATCATAGTTTATTTGTGTTATTGCATGCTACTAGTAACTGAAAGTAGCTAATATCGCTTAGACATACTAGAGAGGTAATAAATAACTAATTGGTTTCTAGAATTTTGATTTGAAGCATTAAAAAAATATTAACTAAATAAAAAAATAATTCGTTATATTTGTCCATTTTTTAAAAAAATCCTGCAGCTGCAACCGTTATATGTGGTATGTTAAAAAATCACAAATAAATAGTTCTAAGACCTCCTATAAGGATATTACGGTTTGACTTGCAGTTGCAAAGATAATCAGATTTTTCATGCGAGCTCCATACAAATATTTTGCAAAATAATTATAAGTCAGCCGTTTATACACTGTAATAACTTTTTCAGCATAATTGAGCATAGTGATTGTTAACAAAAGCCGAATACAACAAAAAAACGACATTTTTAAATTCATGTCCCTAAGTCTTTGAGAGTCGATTTTCAGCCCACTGTGGAGCGGTCCGAATCAATAGTATTGTGAGCGTGCTGACAGCGTGCTAATGATTTGGACCGGTGTACAATGACGTCACACGCTGTGAGCACTGTTGGCGTGATTCGGAACGCGGCCTAGTAAAATTGGTGCAGTTTTGTGGTACAAGTGTCTATGCAACTGAACAATATGTGGGATAATTGTAATAGGCGCGATCTTGGTTGTGTGAAGCTGAGACTTTTATTGTAGTGGTGGCTACCTCGGTAGAACTTACCGTGAACAACTGTCTTGATATACTTGGTGCCAAATGCTCCAAGAAGGGTGAAATACGCTGAGCCTGTCGTCATCTGTGACGTCACTTCAACTTATGGCCGGTATACATTTTGATTAGTGTTTAGTGCGAGTGGCTCGTTTAGTGTTTAGCAAAAAACCCGCACCCTGATTATCTAAAAAGAAACTATTTAGCGACCGGCTGCATTTGACATACATTGCCTCTTTTCTTTGGTATGTTTTTTTAACCCAAAAAGAAGTAGCAATGGATCACGATCATCTGTGAACTGCAACCAGGCGCTAGGTGGTTTTTAATTAGATAATCAGCCCGACGTTCGGCAGTCTCTGGTTAGTGTTAGGTTATTGTTTTTTGCTAAACACTAAACGAGCCACTCGCACTAAACTCTAATCAAAATGTATATACCGGCCGTTACGTGCAGTCTGTCGCAACTTCCATACAAAAAATAATTCTATGAAACAAACACGAATTTTGATGGCGACTATATTTGTCTCACTCTTCCTCATTCTTTCTCGTTCTTTGATGATACGTCATTCATTTGTCAGTCAGAGCAACTATAGGCGGTACAAGGCGGTACATTTAAAAGCTCTTTGGGAAGTTTTTAGTATTAATAAAATTATAACAAATAAAATTATCAATTTATGTTAATAGTACGCTAGTAATATAATAAGTCAGTGGTTAATGGTCACGTCGTTGCGAATTTTAAGTGCGTACCTAACCAAATCATAATGAAGCATTTGTGAAATTTGTGGTTTGAAATCGGCGCTAAAGGAAGACACAAAATGTTTTTTATGGCCAAATTTTCTTTTGATGAGCTTCGGTGAGTAATCATTAATCAACTTAACATCCGTTTACACTTTTTGGTAGGTATTTGAATGTAAATAATAATTTCCAGTCCAATAATAAGCTGATGGGATATAGAGTACCTACTTACATATGTGGGGTCGTGCGTGTATCAAGTTACGCACGCTAAGTACCTATGTAGAGAACAAGCATTTTTGTATTTAAGTTTTTAGTCGTGTATGCGCAGTGACACGTATCGGTCGCTGACGCAAATAAATAATAAAATTCCAACAGTATTTTATTTGATGTACACGAGGTGAGTCCCCTGTCCCCACAGTGGTGACCCCGAAGGAACATTAATAAATCGTCGCGAGTGTAATAATATAATATTGCTATGGATCCGCCTAAAAACCCGCTAGAGCCGGCACCGCCGTCGCCAGCGCCGGCACCCGCGCCGTCAGCCGCCCAGTACGCCGCCGCCGCCACCGCTAGGGCGGATAGCGAACTGTCAGCTATTCAAATTAGCAACAGGATACCCGAATTTTGGACAGACCAGCCACGGGTATGGTTCATTCGTGCTGAGGCCGTGATGCTGCCACAGAAGATGGGTGATGAAATGCAATTTCAGGTACTCGTAGCGAAATTAAGTAAAGAGGCTATACAGCAAGTAACAGATTTATTAATTAAGCCTCCTGAGACAAAAAAATATGTATCTCTAAAAAATAGATTACTCGCGATATATGAAGAGTCGGAAAATCGCAAAATTCAAAAACTAATAGGAGAGATGGAGTTAGGCGACCAAAAGCCGTCGCAACTTCTACGCCGCATGCGTGATTTGGCGAGGGAAAAAATTCCAGATGACACTGTTAGAATTTTGTGGCAAAATCACTTACCACCTTCTGTACGAGCTGTGCTAGCTGTTACTGAAGCTTCGGACTTAGACAACCTGGCAACTGTAGCCGACAAGATAATGGAAACCATGACGCAGCCACAGATTTCCGAGCTTTCTACCCCTGAGCAAAACAAAGGTAATGACAAAATTTTAGCGGAAATCGCAAAATTAAGTGCCAGAATTGACAACATGGAAAGGTCTCGCAGCAAATTCCGAGAGCGCAGCAAGAGCCGTTTCAATCATCGTTCCCGTTCTCGTTCGAAAAGCCAACCACGACGTACTCCAGAAAGTGAAGACTGGCTATGTTTTTATCACTTTCGTTTCAAGGAACGTGCAAATAAATGCGTACAACCTTGCACCTGGAAGAAGGAAAACTAGAAAATGTACAGGTAGGAGAGGCGAATATCTGTGCAATTTCTCCAACCCATCGCCTTCGCGTACGTGATCATAATAGTGGCTATAGTTTTTTAATAGATACTGGCGCAAACGTGTCTGTCATTCCAATCTCAGTGTGTAAACGCGGCTATCACAATAGTAAATGTTCAGACTATAAACTGTATGCAGCGAACGGTACCGAAATAAAGACTTACGGAACGAAATCACTTGTGTTAAATTTACGTTTACGCAGACCGTATCGCTGGGACTTTATAATTGCCGATGTAAAACAGCCTATCATAGGAGCTGATTTCCTAAGTACTTATGGATTATTAGTAGACTTAAAAGAACGGAAATTAATAGATAAGGTAACCAATTTGAACATTTTAGCGCCCATTGTAAAGTGCAGGTTATCAACTGTAAACACTATCGACAAAAGTCATCCGTACTGGGATGTAATTAGTAAGTACCCGGATATTACCAAACCTATTAATTTTAAGGATAGTCCCATTAAGCACAATGTTTACCATCACATCGAAACGACAGGTCCACCCGTACACGCCCGTGCGCGCCAACTTCCTCCAGATAAGTATAAAAGGGTCAAGGAAGAATTCAAGGTCATGCAGGAAATGGGGATCTGCAGGCCATCCAAAAGTCCGTGGTCCAGCCCGCTACATGTCGTACCTAAAAAAAACGGTGAAATTCGACCGTGCGGGGACTACAGACGTTTGAATGCCATAACAAAACCCGATCGGTATCCCGTACCAAGATTGCGCGATTTTACATATCTATTGGACGGTAAAACTATTTTCACGCGACTTGACGTAGTTAGAGCTTATCACTGTATACCCATATTTCCTGATGACATTGAAAAAACCGCAATAACGACACCATTTGGCTTATTCGAGTTTCCAATGATGACTTTCGGATTGCGCAATGCTAGTCAAACTTATCAACGTTTTATGGATCATTCAGTACTACAAGGACTTGATTTTTTATTCACTTTTGTAGATGACGTGTTAATTGCTTCTAATTCTGAAACTGAGCATAAAGAGCATTTAGAGAAAGTTTTTGAACGTTTTAATCAATTCGGAATTTCCATTAATTTAAGCAAATGTTGTTTTGGCGTTTCTAAAATTGAATATTTGGGATACGAAGTATCTAAAGAAGGCATCCGACCTTTGGATAGCAAAATTGAAGTCATTAAAAATTATCCTAAGCCGAAAACAGTCGAGGAATTACGACGTTTCTTAGGAATAATAAACTTCTATCGTTCCCACATTCCTAACGCAGTCAAATATCAGTTAGTATTGAATGGCTATTTGCGCAATGCGAAGAAAAGAGACAAAACATCCATAACATGGACACTTGAAGCTGACGAAGCTTTCTCACGGTGTAAGGCGAGTCTACAAGATGCCGTCACGTTATCGCACCCACACAGCGAAGCTCCAATTGCACTTATGACTGACGCTTCGAATTCTTGCGTAGGAGCAGTTTTACAACAGTTTGTTGATAATAATTGGAAACCATTAGGTTATTTTTCTCAAAAAATATCTGAAGCGCAAACTAAGTATTCCACTTACGACCGTGAATTATTAGCTGTATACTTAGCAATTCGTTATTTTAAAGATTTAATTGAAGGTCGTCAACTTTGTATTTTTACCGACCACAAACCCTTAACTTACGCCTTTAACAAAACCAGATGTGAAAAGGAAACACCTAGACGCATTAGGCAACTAGCATTTATTAGTGAGTACACTACAGACATTCGTCACATAAGTGGTAGCGACAACGTGGTAGCGGACACATTATCACGCATAGAGACAATAGCCTGTCCGACTTCAATAAATTATGATGAATTAGCAGACGCGCAATGCACCGATGAGTACGTCACTCAGTTATCAAGCGAATGTAATAGCAAAATACAATTAAAGAAAATAGTTATGCCCACGTGTAGCAAACCTATTTTCTGTGAAATATCTACGAGCAATGTAAGGCCGTATTTACCTGTTAAGTATCGTAGAATCGCTTTTGACACTGTGCATAATTTAAGTCACCCGGGAATTAACACGACTAGGAAAATGATGTCGACGAAATTCTTTTGGCCCAATATGAACCGTGACATTGGGGTTTGGGCTAAAACTTGTTTAAGCTGCCAACGCTCAAAAGTAATTAGACATACTAATTCCGCTGTCGAAGCTTTTCCGTCATGCGACAGATTTGATCAAATTAATATCGATATTATCGGCCCACTTTCAATAACTTCTGAGGGATATAGGTATTGTTTGACCATTATCGATAGACGAACACATTGGCCTGAAGCTTTTCCGCTCAAGGACATAACTGCCGAAACAGTAGCTAAAAATGTATATGACGGTTGGATAACGCGTTTTGGCTGTCCCTTAAAATTAACGAGCGACCAAGGACGTCAATTTGAGAGCGATTTATTTGCTAAACTTATGTTGTTGCTAGGAATTAAAAAAATCCGAACAACGGCATATCATCCTCAAAGCAACGGTGCCGTAGAAAGGTGGCACAGATCATTAAAAGTAGCTTTAACAGCACGTCTTACTGAAAAATTATCATCTTGGGTAGATGAATTGTCAACGGTATTGCTTGGTCTCAGAGCAGCTGTTCGAACTGATAACAAGATAAGTGCTGCCGAGATGACTTATGCTCAAACTATTCGCCTACCATCCGATTTTTACGACGTACGATCAGTTAATGCATCTGATGATTTCACATACGTTCAAAAGTTGCGTGGCATTTTGAACAGTTTTAGGCCTAGCCCTAAATCACATTCAAACAAATCATTTTTCGTTCATCCTGATTTACGGGATTGTGAATTTGTTTTTGTTCGTAACGAGGTACATAAACCTTTGAAACCTACATACGACGGTCCATACCGCGTATTAAAACGTGGAACTAAGGTTTATGAAATAGAACTTCCTAATCGTAAAGTTAATATATCCATCGATCGGTTAAAACCCGCGTATATGTTACAGACATCAAATTCAGATATCGAACGTAATTCACAATCGACCGATTCAGAATCAAGCACAAAAACACGCTCAGGTCGTGTTACGAGGAGACCCGTACGTTTCGTTGATTAAAAAAATATTCTTAAGTACTTCCCTTGTTTAAAATAATGTGTAACTGTATTATAAGTAAATATTGTTTAGACTAACGTTGCCAAGCAGTGTGTGTATAAGTGCCTTAAGTGGCCACAATTTTTTTCCCTGTGTTTATACCATTCAAGTTTCGTGTGAACTTGTAACAACGTAGTATTATTGGTAGAGTAGTACCTAATAAGTAATATGTTTGTTTTAGTTATGATGAAAAATCTCTATGTAATTATTATAGATTCCCTAGTTTAGTAACGTTTATGTACCTACCTATTATGTTTCTAACGTATTTTTGTAATGTTTAAGTAAAAATATAAGTAAGTAGTAGTAATTGACTGAAAAGTATAAAAAATATAAGTGTATAAGTTAATTTAATAGATAGCGATAAAAAGTTTAAGATGCTCTACCTATTTTAAAATTGTATGATCTTTTTCTTTTTTTTTCTCAATTAAAATGTATTTTTTTTTAAAAAGGGGGGAATATTGTGGGGTCGTGCGTGTATCAAGTTACGCACGCTAAGTACCTATGTAGAGAACAAGCATTTTTGTATTTAAGTTTTTAGTCGTGTATGCGCAGTGACACGTATCGGTCGCTGACGCAAATAAATAATAAAATTCCAACAGTATTTTATTTGATGTACACGAGGTGAGTCCCCTGTCCCCACACATAAATATCGATATCGATGTTTTTAATTTTAGTTGTAATGTAAGAAATGTAAGAAAAATGTACCATATAATATACACTTTATAATTTTCCCGTTGCATTGTACAGTCAGCAGCACATAAGGTTATACAAAACTGTCAAAATTCATTTTTAAACCTTAATATCTTTGAATTTATGTATGAAAATGTTTACATATAATTTTTTATTTCAGGTCATTACCATCAGCCGTCGAAATAATTGAAGAAGTACAATGAAGATTTTTAAGAAATAAATACTTTTAATTTTTAATTTCTTTTTTTCAAATATTAAACTGAACACATGTTCTGTTTTTTAAAGTACTGCCCAACAGTTAAATGCTTCATAATCAATTCTAACATACTTATGTGACTCAGTACAAGTTAAAAAACGGAGCATTGTGCCATGTCAGTGGAGATTTTTAAATTATTCTTTAAGTAAGCGCAGTTCAGTGCATTCATCGATATCGATAAAAATTTTGATACTAGGTCGCCCATCTCTATCTTTTTTCCTGTAGGTTGGCAAAATATTGTTTCACAGTCGTTAGGTTGGCAACGATGAGGTATGTTTGATTTGACATTTCATAGATTTTTTTGCTCTATGAAGTCCCGTCTCTTCTTACGTAGTTATTGCTTTCTCTGTGATTACGTGAGCGTTTTGTAAGCATGATTCGAACCGGGCGTTAAGGCCCCCGTAAACGTTCAAACGTGTTTGTCAAACACGTAAGTGTTTGTCAAGCAGTTTGATCGTCTGCGAGCAAAAACTACGTGTTTGACAAACAAACCATAAACAAAACTACGTTTTTTGTCTATGCTTTGTTTGTCAAACGCGTTTGCCAAACAAAGTTTGAACGTGTGCGCTGAGAAAACGTACAAACAAAACCCATAGATGTAGCAAATCCATTCGGTATAAACCAGATTGAGCTCTTCGCCCCAAAACGAGCCGACAGAGAGGTCAAGTAGATAATTGTATCTCTTTCTTCATTAGGGTGACCAAAGTGTATGGTTGGTCGGAGACATACTTATTACTTTAAACTGTTTAATATAAACTTAAGTACTTAGGTACTTCTGTATTACAATTAATACTTTTGCCACGTTTTTATAAGGTTGCTTGCTCGTTTGTTTGTGTTTTCGTTTGATTGTTTGAGCACAAATTTTGCAAACGATTTTATACTAACTTCCCGATGAACTATATAGAGACTTGAAACTTTGAACACAGGTCAGAACTAGAAGGTAATGTAATATTTAGTATCATTGAGCTGATCTGCTAATGGAGCCGGAAGAAGGCCACAGGAACACTATGATGAAACCATACAACCCCATCGTGTTTGGGCTCGATTGATTCGTCTTGACGAGTGCTCCGATAGGAGGTGGTATACTTTTAGTTTTAACTCGTTAACTGAAAAGCAGAAAACAATAATTTACTAAAAATAAATCTTCACGTTTTTTTATCACGTTTTATTACGCAACAGCACGTAGGTTGCTATCTTGTTTTTATTTATAAATATGGTTAATCAACCAATATCTACAAAAATTCAATTGTAAATAATGACATAACTTCTCACAAGACCTAAACATCAAAATATCACAAGCATTAGGCCAACACAGTTCGATATTTCAATGCGAATGTGTTGCAATAATAAATGCCGCTACCACGGCCCTGTCTAGAGGTATGAAGGAACTAAACATCCGCATACTGACCGACAGCATGGCCGTTCTAACAGCACTGGAGGCCAACACGATCAACTCCAGTATCGTATACGAATGCCACCAAGTTTTGGACCGTTTAGCATCCAAAAACAAAGTAATCCTACAATGGATTAAAGGGCATAGTGGATCACACGGGAACGACGCCGCCGATGAGCTGGCTAGAAAGGGATCTTCTACAACAGTGGCAGGACCCATACCCATTCTGCCACTCTCGTTCAGCCAACTGCGCTCATGGGTAAGACTACGTACTCGTGCTGCACATAATACTCGATGGGTAGATCTAACAAGCTGTAGACAGTCCAAGTTGGCGATGACCGCAGTCTCGCCGCGGTTGACCTGTAGACTGCTCAGCCTTAACCGTCCAGACCTCCGAATAGTTGTAGGCACACTTACAGGTCACCTTGCCTTAAACCGACAACTATTCATCATGAATGCGACAGACAGTCCCCTATGTAGAGGATGCCTGGACGCAGAGGAAACAGCCGCCCACGTGATCCTGGAGTGCGTGGGGTTGGCCGCACACCGGGCAGAAATCCTCAAAGACGTGAGGTCGCTCCTAGAAGCCTGTGAACGCCCCAGGAGGCTTCTGCGCTTCTGGAAGGAGCTGGGATGGCTTGACTAGCCACACCAATGCTGTGTTCACGCATAACGGACCAAATAGGAGTCTAAATGCGGAAAAAAAGAGCCCATCACCAATACCAATACCAATACCAATGACATAACTATAAAGTTTATTCCAATTTTGATAAAAATACAATGTGCGTGTATTTCGGAAATCAAATGAATGTTGGAAAAACAAGTGAAGGCAGGAAAACATTGTCTAGTAATCTGTAGTTACTAGACAAGGTTTTCAGGTGCAAACGATTTTTGACATTATTGACGTATAAAATTCGGTTGCTTTCTACCATAATTATTCTCTTTCATTAAAAATTGTTATTTTGGTAAATATATCAAAAAGGTCTAAAATACTTGCACCAATTTTTTACTAGTAAAATAAAAAAATGGGTAAATAAAAAAATAAAAAAATGGGTAAATAAATAAAAAAATAAAAAAACGACACAATGTTAAAAATAAAAAAAACAAGATGGCGGCCAACCTTTTTTTTGTTTTTGGCTTGATTTCAATGAAAATCGGTTTTTAGTAATATTTTGACAAAAAATAACAATGAAATTTTGTAAATATAAAAAAAATGGCGGCCTCCTTTTTTGTTTGTAAGCCGATTTCGATGAAACTCTGTTTTGGTTCTATTTAGGCAAGAAAATAATAATGCAATGTAAACAATGTCAAAAGGTCAAAATGGCTGCCAATTTTGTTTTTGGGTTGATTTTAATATAACTGGGTTGAAAAAAGAAGAACAAAAAAAGAATTGCCGCCACCTTGGATTTTTAATACCTTTAAAAATTGCGTTGTTATTTTCTTATCAAAATAGTACAAAAAACCGAGTTTTATCGAAATCAGCCCACAAACAAAAAAGTTGGCTGCCATCTTGAATTTTTTTAATATTTAAAAAATTGCGTTGTTATTTTCTTATCAAAATAGTACCAAAAACAGAATTTCATCTAAAACGGCCCACTAAGAACAAAGTTGGCCGCCATCTTGGATTTTTAATTTTTTTAACATAGCGTTGTTATTTTCTTGTCAAAATAGTACCAAAAACCGAATTTCATCTAAAACGGCCCACAAAGAAAAAAGTTGGCCGCCATCTTGGATTTTTAAAGTTTTTAACATAGCGTTGTTATTTTCTTGTCAAAATAGTACCAAAAACAGAGTTTCATTGAAATCGGCCTACAAACAAAAAAATTGGCTGCCATCTTGGATTTTTTATATTTTTAACATTGCGTTGTTATTGTCTTTTTAAAATAGTACCAAAAAACCAAGTTTCATCGAAATCAGCCCACAAACAAAAAAGATGGCCGCCATCTTGGATTTTTTAAACTTTAAAAATTGCTTTGTTATTTTTTTGTCAAAATCGTAGAGTCTGGCCAACGAGTCGTGTCATCTGAAACTAGCGGCAAATTTAAAATTTTGATACTTTATTCACTCAAAATACTGCGAAATAGCAATTTTAGACATTCATTAAATTGTATTAGCTTGGATTTTTGTCAAGGTGTAGGTACCTAAGATAAAATTGATATTTCGCAGTATTTTGAGTGAATTAAGTTTCGAAATTTTAAAGGAGAATGGCAGGTGCCCATATATTTTCAGAACCACATAAAGGCTTAGCGTGCCAAGAAGTAAATAGCATGACTTTAATCCTCTATTAAAGCCTAATAAATTATGTAATCGTAAGATACACTTTAAAGCTGGGGATAAAAAGTTGATTTTAAAACCTAACCTCAAAACAGCACCTAGTAGGCAATTACTTTGGATACATTACATAACCTACACAGAATGATTTTTATTTAAAAGTTTTAGGTGAGGCTGGTCATGAAATCTACAAATATTTAGTCATTAGACCGTAATAGACAATTACCTACTACCTATCTATCATTGACCTGAAACATAGTATGATAACGATAGGTAGATACTAATTCGCGTAATTGGTAATGCGCCTGGCGGCCATGATTTTAACCTCAAAAACGAAAAACTTCATATACCTAGACCCTTTCTTATTGAAAATAAGAATTCAATAATTAATATATTATATTACCTATTAGAATTTTACTGTTTTTGTCATTTTTAGTTGCGGATGACGTTGTTTTTCTAAATGTTGCCTCCTTCTTTACGAACACTTTAAATTGAAAAGTAACCACCAAATTATGACCTTTAAATCTCATAAGGTCCGAATTGGGCACGCTCAGTATTCATGAATTTGGAAAATGGTTCCCAGTTTGCCATTCTCCTTTGCCGCACGTTTGAGATGACACGACTCGTTGGCCAGACTCTATCAAAAACCAAGTTTCATCTAAATCGGTCTACAAACTTAAAAGTTGGCCGCTATCTTGGATTTTTTAATATTTTTGACACTGCGTTATTTTTTTGTCAAAATTGTATCAAAAACCGAGTTTCAATGAAATCGGCCTACAAACAAAAAAGTTGGCCGCCATCTTGGATTTTTAATATTTTTAACATTGCGTTGTTATTGTCTTGTCAAAATAGTACCAAAAACCGAGTTTTATCGAAATCGGCCTACAAACAAAAAAGTTGGCCGCCATAAAACCGAGTTTCATCTAAATCGGCGTACAAACATGAACTCGATTATTAATATTAACTTTACCCCTCGCCTGCGACTTTCAGTTATTTCTTTCAATAGAACAATTTCGTTTTTTGAAAATCTGAAATGGTGTAGTATTTATGGTCATCCTAGTTTTGTAAAGGAATATTTCCTAAATATTGAAATTCTAAAATTGAAATTCGGCGCCAACGTCAAAATCGGAGTTGCCAGGATTGACACTTGAATTTAACACCACCTCACCGATGATAGCTGATTAGCATTATTGTGAAAATCTTATTAAATCAAAAGAGTAAGTTCAGTTTTATTTCACAGTAACTATGTGTTATTCTAAATTAATATTTTAGTAGTATATTTTCAATATTCCACTCCGAATCCTTAACTTTGATACACTACGTGATTGGTAACGTACGTTTTTTTCCATACCATTGTGGTATTATTGTTTAGTAATGGCAATTGTGCGAACGAGACATCCTCATCTACTTGGTGATGTTTCATTCACACAGTAGTCTTCAGTAAATGTCGTCGATAGAATTTCAACTCTATGACAAAGGAAATAAATTTGAATTTATTTTAAACGCATAGTGAGAATTTTTGTAGAGTACTCTCCTTATATGAACCTCCTTGACAAAACCATAGAGAACGTAATCACTCCTGTCAAAAACGTAAAATTTGACAAACGTGTGGGAGGTTTGATCGTGTTGGTGAAGTAATTAATAAGCTCAACTTTCTAATTTTACGGTTTATTTACCAACACTTCTCTCTCACATAAAACATAGAAGGAGCAAACAGAATGTTGATGCCAATTCATAAGAAAAATAATTAGACAGAATTCCTTGACAAATGTAACACGTCATGATAAAGTCCCGACTGACATTTTACTCTCTTTGACGCGCGGAAACAATGAAAGTTTGATACGTGCCCACATCACTCCCCTTCAGAGACCGTCACTACGGGCGATAGTGATCAGGGAACCTGACGCGCCGACCCGAACGGGTGGTTTTTTTAGGTACCCCTTCGGGCTTCGGGTCTTCTTCTGCATTCGAACTCATACTGCTATTACCGTCAGCAAGTAAATTAGGGACAGGTTCGACGAAAGTATATGCCGGTTTAAGTCGATCGATTGATACAGTGACATGTTTCCCTTTTATTAAAATTTTGAATACTTTGTCCCCCCTTTCAACAACTTCGTAGGGACCAGAATAAGCAGGACTTAAGGCTACTCTCAGTGAGTCTTCCCTGAGGAATACATGACTGGAGGAGTTGAGGTCCTTGTAAATGAAAATTTTGTTATGGCTGTGGCGTGAAGCGGGAGATGGTCGTAATTTCTCAGCAAATAGACGAACACGTGCAGTAAAATCGGTAACGTCCGTAGTGGCCTCCACCCTGTTTTGGAAAAACTCTCCAGGTAGGCGAAGGGGTTCGCCGTACAATAGTTCAGCGGAAGAAGCTTGTAAGTCCTTTTTGAACGCTGAACGAATACCAAGCAGGACCAGTGGTAAAGATTCGATCCAGTTATTGTCGGCGTGGCATACGATGGCGGCTTTTAGCTGGCGATGAAACCGCTCAACTAAACCATTACACGCGGGGTGATAGGCCGTGGTTCTTCGATGATTGAACCCTGCTACCTTCGCCAAGAAAGCAAACAGGTTGGATTCGAATTGGGGTCCACGGTCGGTTACAATGTCGGTTGGGCAGCCAAAACGGGAAATCCAGCCCGACAGTAGTGCGCGTCCCACTGTTTCTGCTGTCATGTCCATGATTGGTATTACCTCTGGCCATCGTGTGAAACGGTCGACAGCAGTGAGGCAGTAGCGGTACCCTTGAGACTGCGGTAAAGGACCTATAAGGTCGATGTGTACCACAGCGAACCTAGTACGGGGTAAACTGAACGTGCCCAACGGTGCAGACACATGGCGGCTCACTTTGGCCCGTTGGCAAGCCAGACAGCATTTTGACCACTCACAACAGTCTTTGCGAATGCCCGGCCATACATATCTCTCGGCTACTAATTGAGCAGTTGCGTTTGGGCCCGGGTGACTTAGACTATGCAGACAGTCAAATACCTGCTTTCGCAATGCTTTGGTCACAAACGGTCTTGGTGGTAACCTACTAATGTCACAGTATATCTCGTGACGGCTGCCCTCTAGTACCAATTTTTTGAGACGTATTGATGTTTCATTTCTGAGAAGATCGCCAAGTTCAGAGTCCACCGTTTGAGACTTCGCCAACAATTCGTAGTCAAGGACTGGTTGGATTTCCTCGATACGCGATAGTGTATCGGCAACCACGTTGTCTCGACCGGATATATGTCGGATGTCAGTCGTGAATTGCGATATGTAATCGAGGTGTCGGTACTGACGAGGCGAACAGTTGTTTTTGCGGTCACTAAATACGAAACTAAGTGGCGTGATCGGTGAACACCGTAAAATGCCTTGCTTCCAGCATGTGGCGGAAATATTTTATACCTTCATAGATGGCCAAGAGTTCTCGGTCGTAGGGTGAATATTTCCGCTGTGCCAGGCTTAATTTTCGTGTGAAGAACGCCAAAGGTTGCCAGATGCTATTCTTCAATTGCTGTAAGACCGCTCCTAATGCCACGTCAGATGCATCAGTGACTAAGGCTAACTGGGCGTTGCAATCAGGATGTGACAGCAGTGCAGCATTGCAGAGATCCTGCTTACACTGCTCGAATGCTGCTAATGCTGGGCCAGCGATATCCACTGGATGCGAGGCTTTTACCGAGCCCGTTAGAAGAGTGTTGAGAGAGGCTTGGCTCTGTGCGGCATTGGGTAGGAATCGCCGATAAAAATTGAGCATCCCTAAAAACCTCCGAAGTTCTCTTACTGTTTTGGGCACTGGACAGTCTTTGATAGCCTGGACCTTGGACTCCTGGGGCTTAGTGCCTTCCGCCGAGATGTGATACCCTAAGAATGTTACCTCGCTTGCACCGAAAACGCACTTTGAGGTATTAACCAGAATACCGTACTGTTGCATCCGCTCGAACAGCTGTCGCAGGTGATCCTCATGCTGGGCCTGATCCCGGGAGAAAACCAGAAAATCATCAATGTAGGAGTAACAGAAATCTAGCCCCCTGATCATCTCATCTACAAACCTTTGGAAAGTCTGAGCTGCGTTCCTTAGACCAAAAGTCATAAACGGGAACTCGAACAGGCCGAAAGGGGTGGTGATGGCGGTCTTCTGTATATCCTCATCGAAAACCGGGATTTGGTTATAAGCGTTCACCAGATCTATAGTCGAGAAAACCTTGCAGCCTGCGATACTGTGAGCAAAATCATGTATATGACGGATCGGGTACCTATCGGGTATGGTGCGGGCGTTCAACGCACGGTAATCTCCGCAAGGCCGCCAGCTGCTGTCCTTCTTGGGCACCAAATGCAGTGCTGATGCCCAAGGACTCTCGGATGGACGCGCAGTGCCGTTGTCTAGCATCAGCTGGAACTCGCTACGCGCGATTTTTAACTTGTCCGGCGCTAACCTGCGAGGGGTACAAAATGTGGGAGGCCCTGGAGTGGTACGGATATGATGCACGGTGTTGTGCCGTGTAACGCGCGGCGTGCCAGATGGACGAGTTATGTCAGGAAATTCATTTAAAATTAAATGGTACCGGGAATCTCCAGTCGAAACTTTAACAGACAGTACAGATTTTAAATCATTGTCTATACTAGCCACAGAACACAATGAGGTAGTATTGTCTATTAAACGTTGGTTACGTACATCCACAATTAAATTATAGTGTCTAAGAAAATCTACACCAATGATAGCTTTTGTAACGTTAGCCACAACAAAGTTCCAGGTAAAGCTACGTCTTAGGCCTAAATCTAAATTCAATTGGATGAAACCATACGTATCGATGACACTTCCGTTGGCCGCCGATAGCTGGTACGTAGTCTTCGTGCGACGCTCGCGCAAGGCAGATCGTGGAAAAACGCAAAGATCGCTGCCGGTGTCCACTAACAATTGGGTCTTGGTTTTGCGGTCTGTGACAAAAAGGCGACCACTGGAGGAAGGGCAATCGTTCGTCGCCATTATCGACTGCCTTGAGCATTTCCCGACTTTGCATAATCACAGGGTTTCACACACTTGGTCGCCCTCGATCCGAACCTGAAGTGATACCAACATAAGGGAAACTTGCGGTAATTCGAACTGGATCGACTTGACGAACGACTTCGGTGGTTGTCTCTTGAGCGTGGCCTCGACTCACGCTCGCGGCCACTGAGCTTCAACGTCAGATTCTTCACGGCGTGCTTCAATTCCGCTATCTCAAGTGCCATTGTCTCCATAGTGCTCGAAGATGGTGTAGGTGTGGAGGCGGCGGCAACTTGGCGCATAGGCGTTACAATGTCCTGCACTCTGTCTGCCAGGTCTGCTAACGCTTCCAAGGGTGTAGCTGATTGCGATGCCAGCAGCGTTTGGATGTTGCTGGGTAAACGACTGCTCCATATGGTGCGAATGAAGTCTTCTGGCACTTCAGAACCAGCCAAGCTCTGCAGGTGCCTAAGGAACTGTGACGCCTTCCTGTCACCCAGTTCTTCATGCATGAGAAGTTGATGCACTTTCTTTTCTTTCGACGCTGACAGGCGCTTAACGAGCTCAAACTTCAGCTTATCATACTTATTTTCGGCAGGTGGGGACAAAATTACGTCTTTTACCTCCTTTGAATATTGCGGATCCAAGTGCCCGATCACGTAATTAAATTTTGTGGCATCCGAAGTGATCCCTGCTATGGCTAATTGACCTTCTATTTGAGCGAACCATATCTCCGGCTCTTCAGGCCAAAAAGGTGGAACACGTACGCCGACACGGCAAATGTCGGATGGTGGAGTGGAAACGCGCTCTTGGCCAGGGTGCTGGGCGGCTTGCGATGCTGCCGTTTTCTCCGAGTCATTGCCGTCGTTCATTCTTGCACTATATAATCACTTGTCTTATTTACTGTGTTCTTGCGGTGGTCACCAGTTGTGGGAGGTTTGATCGTGTTGGTGAAGTAATTAATAAGCTCAACTTTCTAATTTTACGGTTTATTTACCAACACTTCTCTCTCACATAAAACATAGAAGGAGCAAACAGAATGTTGATGCCTATTCATAAGAAAAATAATTAGACAGAATTCCTTGACAAATGTAACACGTCATGATAAAGTCCCGACTGACATTTTACTCTCTTTGACGCGCGGAAACAATGAAAGTTTGATACGTGCCCACAAACGTGTTTGAACGTTTACGGGGGCCTTTAGCGCGCTCAAGCGTGATTCGGAACGCGGCCTATGTCTGAACGCAACCCTGTATTTTAGTATTTTAGGGACCGACCGAACCCACTTTTCGCCGAGTACCGAGACCGAGATTTTTGATTTTTTTTAAATAATAATTTAAGTAAAATTCTTTATTTAATCAAAATAGTCAGTGTTGCCAACTCGGCTAATACAAAATATGCTAAAGTGCTGTTAAAAAAATGCCAAAAATATGCTAGTTTATTTAAAAAAGTGCAAAAAAATATGCCAAATTAATACGTTTGTTATATTATATGAAAACTATACAAGCTAGATCAAAATAAAAAATACGTTTGTGTAGCTTAATATATAAGAATAAAACTAGACTATATTTATTTTAAAAAATGTCCCAAAATATCAGTATTTGATGCATCAGAACTATTTTTAAAAAATAAGCTAGCAAAACAGTTCAATGCATGCTAAAAAGCAACGCAAAACGCTTCGAAGTGCTTCAAACTACTGCTGGAGTACAAAAAAGCACAGCTTTCCTTGCACAAGGCCATCCTACATATTTCTCTTGTATTTATAAACCAAATAAGCGGTCAAAAGCGTGCTTTGTATTAGCAGTGCCAGTTTTTTTTCTTAAAAGTGTTATTTTTTAAGGTATTATGCATTATGCTAAAAAATATGCTATATGCTAAATGAATAAATAATATGCTAAACAGAGCAAAAATATGCTAAATTTAGCATATAAAATGCCAAATTGGCAACGCTGATAATAGTGCTAGGTGTACGCAAAAAAATCCGCAAATCCATGTACAGCAAAGCCGTTTGGTACGACACTTATACTTGAGCTCAAAACAATATTTTGGACTCGCAGTTCTTAAAAAATCTTTCCTTAGAAGATGAGTTATTATGGTGTCATCTTTTTTGTATGGGGATTTTTTTTCTAAATCCTAACGTGTATAATATTACAAGGAAGAGCTTGCTAACCGTGTTGTATTTCAAAACATTTTCAAAACATACAACGTTTGGACTCCATCAGATTCGATGTGGTTAAGTTATTTTTTGTAAAATACACTTTAAATTAAAAAATACTTATATATTATACTTATATCAATCCTCGAGAAAGCAATTTTGAAAATATTTACATTTAGTATTATTTTTTTCTAATTTAGGCACAAACTTAGAAAAAAATAGCATAGTATTTTTTTAAAATGATTTTTGGTTTAATTTAAAACAAGTGCTGAAATGTAATTCTGAACATACTGAAAAATATTTTTAGAAACAGCTCAGAAATCCCTTTCATTCGGTATCACACACGATAGGTTACATAACATAACAAAATATCTGGGTGAACCGAGCTTTGCTCGGTTATTATTTACTGTAATATAGTGGTGTTTAGGTGATAACAAAAGTGCTTTAGCTACTTACTTTGGGATCAGAGCAATGTACGAGTATGTGATGTAAAAACTCGAAAGCAACATTAACTACATTTTTTAAACTTGTCTAAAAACAATAGAAATAAAAATAAATATATAAACTTGAACACACATATAAAAAAAAGTAAGTCACCGAGCGGGATTCGAACTCAGAACACTCATTTCTTGTGGTCCGCGTCCTAACCCGCTGAACCAAATGGACATTAGCCGGCCGCGGACGAAATTAGCGACCATATTCTGCGTCAAAAGAAAAACGCATGAAAACGCAAAAATGCGCGTTTTTCCAGACATAAGACTAATCTAGATTGATTGTTTACTCCCGAAAACCCCCATATACCAAATTTCAACGAAATCGTTAGAGCCGTTTCCGAGATCACCGAAATATATTTTTTTTTATCATACATAATCACTTTGTAAAAGCTTTGTAATCATTAAAAACAAAAAATAAAAATACTAAATGTCAATATTTACAAAATTGGTTTTTCGAGGTTAGATATGAGAAAATTACATATGATTTGAGATATATTTTATAAAAAATATTAAACTATATCGTATCTGTAGGAGCCCAAACTTGAAATATTAAAAAAAATTTTTTTTTTTGGTATAATTTAAAACAAGTGGCTGAAATGTAACGATGTGGCTCAGAAAGCCCTTTAATTGGATACCACACATGATAGATTGTAGAACAAAAACAATTTTCCTATACAAAGAAATATAACAGCATAACTCCTCTCTTAAGGGAAGAAATTTTAAGAAATGCAGGCCAAAAATATTGTTTTTAATTCAAGTATACAGTTTGACCATAAAGAGTTGAAATTAAATAAAATGGAACTAAAATTTTTCAGTACAAAATTTTGTAAGTGTTGCCAATTTATTCGTGATTTTGACGTGTTTACATAGAAAGTGGCGCCCTCAATTTTTGTCAACTCTTTATGGTCAAGCTGTACTTGTCCCAAACAGCTATTCTGTACATCGATTTGCGGTTTTCCATTGATTTTGAGCTCGTACGCGACCACTATAAAAACAATTAAAATAACATTCACATTAATTTGTAAAACTAAAGGTATCTATTACAAGTCGACAGCAAATTACCAAATGACCGAAGTCAACAATTTTGATTTAATTTGATTAATTACAGTGAGAAATGCGTCAGCGTATGCCCTGTGGCCAACCTGTGGCATGCATAACATGCGTTAATACCAATGACGCATGCCTCAGCGAAGAGGAAAGGAAAGTGCACGAGTCTAATCTCAGGGGGTTAATTATGTAATTTTGTTGCAATCAACTCTGACAGAAATCGCAGAGACATTGCTGCTTCAGTTAAGAACCAATGTGACAGCTATCTTACTTAAAGCAGCAATGTAACTGCGCTTTTAATCGATTTCAATCTAGAATTATTAGCAACAGACCATTAGCGTATAGTTGGCAGACTCACCATGGAATTAGAAGGTTTTGACTAGGTCAAAAAATTGTTAATAAATAGTGATAAATAGTGAACTCTAGCATATAAATAGTGATACTATGATTCAAAAGATATTTGAGTATCTTGGTGAGGCTGCAAACTTGACGTCAAGTTGGCAGACACCTTAAGAAATACAGTTCGTATCATTATGATTTATATGCCAAAAAATTGTTAGAAAATAGTGAATCGTATACGCAAAATTTCAATAACATTGCTTCAATACAAGCCGAGATATTACGGTCTCTAAGTGGGCTGCCAACTTGACGTTTCAGGCAATAGCGATTCCAGAGAAACGGGTACAAGTTTTAAACAAATAAATATATCAAAAAATTGTTAGTGAAATTGTGATTCCTACTGTGGGGGGTGATGCGTAGATTTCTTCAATAAAAGCTCAGTTGTTGCGTAATAAATTAGTATAATGCGAAAGTTGCGAATTACAATATAAACTTTGGAAATAGCGAAATTTTTGTGTATGACGAAAGAGAAAGTGTTGGCGAATTCAAAATTGTACAGTAATTAAGAGGGAATAAAAATGATTGGCGCTCTTCTTCATCAGTAGGGTCAACGCGCGCGTGATTGGTAGACGGCGGCCAATGAACGCTCGATGCTGTTGCGTACGTTCCGGTAGACGCAGATTCTTAGGAATGGTGTTGCCCGAACATGCCCCCGGCCTTGGAAGCACCAGCGTCCAACATCGTGTCTTCAATGTCGATAAGAGGACAGATTCTGGGAAAAGCGCGACGAATCACTCCTGTAGTGGTTTGAATATCTGCGACTCTTGAAATCCCATCTTTTCCTGGCAAGGTAGAAATAATGCGTCCTATGTTCCATTTTAGAGGTGGAACATTGTCTTCCTTGATGACGACCATAGTGTTTGGCTGAAGATCCGTCTTCTTACTCCTCCATTTCGTTCTGATTTGCATCTCTGATATAAATTCCTTGCTCCAGCGCGTCCAGAAATGCTGCCGGATTTGTTCCAACCGCTGGTAGCGAGTCAGTCGATGAACTGGAACATCATCTAGCTGCATAGTTGCTGGTGAAGTTAACGGCCGACCAATTAGGAAATGGCCAGGACACAAGGGATTTAGATCGTTTGGATCAGCGGACATGGGACTAATGGGACGGGAATTTAGGATGGACTCAACCTGTGATAATACTGTGCTAAATTCTTCGAATGTTAAGTGTGCGTTTCCAACGACTCGTAACAGGTGATGCTTACATGCCTTTACCCCAGCTTCCCACAATCCACCGAAATGAGGCGCATACGGAGGGTTGAATGTGAATTTAATATCCTGACTTGTTGCGTATTCAAGGATATCTTTAGAGCATGTTGATAGAAACTTTGCAAATTCATTAGCAACACCTACAAAGTTCCTACCATTATCTGAGACAATTTGAGCAGGTTTTCCACGACGTGCAATAAATCTCTTTAGCGCGAGAAGATACGCATCCGAAGAAAGGTCACTAACTAACTCTAAATGTACGGCGCGAGTGACGAAGCAAATAAATATGCAAATGTAGCTCTTTACTAACTTTGAGTCTCTTCCTTTACGGTTCAATGTGAATACTGGTCCCGCGTTGTCGACGCCGCAGTGGAGAAATGGAAGGCTCGGTGTGATTCTTTCTTGCGGTAAGTTGCCCATGATAGGAGACAAAGTTTTACCTCTCAATCGCTTACAAATAACGCAGTCACGTACAATGCGGCGAGCTAGATCTCTACCTCCTACTGGCCAATATGTTTCGCGTATATTGTACAACAGCGCCTGTGGCCCGGTATGCTGTAGCCGCTTGTGTTCGTCGCGGAAAAGTACAAGTGTAAACCAATGCTTTGAAGACAATAATTGCGGATGTTTTTTATTAAACGAAAATTCTAAAGAATTTTTTATTCTTCCACCTACGCGTATAACCTTATCCTCATCCATGAATAAATTCAACTTACTTAAGTTATGATTATCCTTTAAGCAACCGTTATTTAGTAACAATTTGTATACATCCGGATATGATTCTTGTTGTGACAACCTTACTAAATACGTGTTTGCTCGCCTTAATTCATCCACAGAAGGTGGTCCGCTGTATTGATTTTTATTTTGTTGAATAAAGCGTAAAACATATGCAAAAGCGTACTTCATTCGATTATATTGCGAATATCTATTAAATGGAAATAATATCGAAGGTTCCGTTGCAGTAACAAACGAAACTGACTTACTTTTAATTTCAGGTAAGTCCCTTTGCAATTGTGCATTTTCAGAGACTGGATTATGACTTTCATATTCTACGTTGTGAAGGAACGACGGCCCCTCCCACCATAACGCACATGATTTCAGCTCGCCTAACCTTAATCCACGAGAAACCAAGTCGGCAGGGTTGTCGATCCCGCTTACGTGACGCCATGGTAATTCTTTAGTTATCTCATGAATTTCGGCAACTCTGTTCTGTACAAAGGTTTTCAACAAATTGGGAGCCATGCGTAGCCAACCCAAAACAATAGTGGAGTCAGTCCAAAAAAATATTTTATCAAATTGAACTGAATGAAGTGACTCGCGAACTCTTTGAAACAATTTAGCGCTGAGCAGCGCCCCACACAATTCTAATTTTGGAACGCTAACAGGCTTTAGCGGCGCTACCTTTCCTTTAGAACAATAAAGTCTGACAGTTACTGAGGAATCATGGTTAATCGTGCGTATATAAATACATGTGCCGTACGCAGACTCCGAAGCATCACAAAAGATGTGAAGTTCGCGGCCAACGGGTTCGATTCCCAGGACATACCGCGGTACACGTATTTCACTGAGGATGAGCAATGAATTAGAAAATTGTTCCCAAGTTTCTGCGACGTCCTTGGGCACTTCGTCATCCCAGTCTATTTTTAATAACCATAATTTTTGCAGTAAGATTTTAGCTAACATTATAAATGGACTTAACAATCCTAACGGGTCAAAAATTTGCGATATTCTAGACATTATAAAACGTTTTGTAATTATTTGATTTAAATCATTCAATTGCGTACTAAAATGGAATTGATCAGTTGTATGATACCAGCCTAAACCTAAAGTTTTCGAATGAACATTTTCACCTAGTGACAACTCCTTTGACAAACTAGAATCACTATGTTGCGTATCATTTAAGTTAAAGTTAAACTTCCATTTGCGTAGTGGAAAGCAACCAGAACTTAAAGTTTCTTCGACAGACTGACAAATGTTTAACAGCCTTTCCTTATCATTATCACCGGTGATCATATCATCAACAAAAAAGTCCTCGTTGATGACTCTTGTGACGTCATTATCTGTACTATCAACAGCTAACTGCTTAAGACACCTACAACTCAAAAACGGAGCCGAAGCGTTTCCGTAGGTCACGGTTTTTAATCTATAAACATCTAAGGGCTGCGAAGGGTCGTCACGCCACAATATTAGTTGAAAGTCACGTTGATCATTGTGAACTAGGCACTGGCGGTACATTTTTTCTATGTCGGCGCAAGCCGTATATTTATGATATCTAAATCTTAACAAAATAGCCATAAGATCACCTTGTATTGGTGGCCCGACCATCTGTAACTCGTTCAATGAAATACCATTGCTAGTGCGTGCGCTAGCGTCGAATACCACACGCAGCTTGGTCGTGGTACTGTGCTCTCTGAAAACACCATGGTGTGGTAAAAAATAGTGGTTAATTGAATACTGGTCGACTCTATTCATGTGACCTAAGCGTATGTATTCATGGATAAAATCACTATAAAGTTTTTTATAATTTTCATTTCGCTGTAAGCGATTTTCAAGCGATAAAAACCGACGTTCAGCTTGCGCGTAACTTTCACCTAATATTGTAGGACTTTTCTTAAAGGGTATTTGTACACAAAACCTTCCGTCACTTATGCGCGTAGTAGTGGCGACGAAATGATTTTCACAAGCACGTTCCTCATCAGTACGCATATCTCGAGTCGTATTTACTTCCTCGAGCTCCCAGAATTGACGTAACTGGAAGTCAACTGACTGAGTTAAGTTGCAGTGAATGTACCGGCCATTACGTAAAGTAGGTGATATTGGCCCCGAAATAATCCAACCTAACTTAGATTCTAATAAGAACGGACCGTTAGACAATCTTATTTTATTGTTAGTGTTGATTAAATCCCAAAATTTGTCAGCGCCTATTAAAATATCTATATTTTGCGAATTATAGAATTGCGGATCGGCTAACCGAATGTTATCGGGGATATCAAAATTAGCGCTTTGTAGTGTCGTCGCGGGCAGCGATGACGTAATAATTGGTAAAACGAAACATTGTAAGTGCGTAACATAAGGGTTGGTGCGCGATTTTATCTCGATGTCACACATTTCCGTTGAGTGAATGACCGAGTTCCCAACACCGCTTATTTTGTGTGTGGACTGTACTACTGGCGCGTCAAGTAAATCGCATAATGACTGTGTAATAAAGCACCTTTGGCTCCCGCAGTCCAAAAGCACTCGCGCCACATGATAATTATTATGACTATCGGATATTTCTACTAACGCGGTTGAAAGCAAAACTAGACTCGGTGCCTTTGTTTGCGAGTTATCGCAGTGTACGTTTGCTGATAAGGACGCAGACGGCGGCGCGGAGCGCGCAGGGGGAGAGGCTCGCTTGACCGGTTCCGCGGCCGTGAGCGGCGAGCTGCTGCCAGTGCCTTGTGGATAACCGCTTAAAGTAGAACTGTCGTCACACGTTATTGCGTTATTCGGATGAACAAGCGAATTATGTTTTTGATTGCACATTCGGCACGGGCCGAATCTGCAGTTATCTAACGTATGACCGGCGCGTAAACAGTTAATGCAAAGGTTCATGTCTTTAATGAATTTAAGTTTCGTGTCTAAGTCGTAATTAAGGAATGTGTTACAAGAATACAGTGGATGATTCTTTTTACATAACAAGCAATTCTTTTTAGTGACATCGCGTGAATAGCGTTCGGGCGGCTTGCTTGCGGAAACGTTACAATGAACTTTAGAATTAATTTGCTGCGGGTAGTGTTTTTTATTTTCTAAAATCGTTTTATTGTGCGATAATTGTAACGTTTCTAACATATCAGACCGGCCTTTAAGGAAATTGATTAGATTTTCGACTTTAAGTTGCGTTTTAGTGTCACCGTTAGCGGAATATAAGGTACTTTTGTACTGTTCCCATTCGCGTTCGGTAATTGGGTCCAGTTTTGAAACGATAATGTAAATAACTAAAGTGTCCCAATATTCTGTCGGTTCCCCAAGAATTTTCAACGCGCGCAAATTCTTTAGTACAGTATCGATCAATTTCCTTAGTAACGCTGGCGATTCTTTACTTACACTTTGCATAGTAAACAGTGACTTGACATGATTCTGCACTAATAGCCTGCTATTATTGTAGCGATTGAGAAGTAATTCCCACGCAACGCTATAATTGTCGCTACAGAATTCGACTGAATTAATTACTAGCTCCGCGCTTGCCTTGAGTGACGACTTAAGGTAGTGAAACTTTTGAATATTAGAAAGTTCATTAGAATTGTGCACTAAAGAAAGAAATGTATCTCTAAACTCCAACCATTCTTCACATAAACCGCTAAAAGATGGCATACAAATCGTCGGTAACCGTATTGATTGGTTGCTGTGATTACACTTAGAACTGTCAGCAATCTGACTCGGATTTAAAAGATATTCCGCTTGCGAAAGTATGCTGTAATAACTATCTTCGAACAACTCTCTTTGTGTTAATTGCTCATCTAAGTCAACGGATAACTCCTCAAGCTTGCTCTGGATATCATTAAAATCGGAAAATAAATTAGAAGCTCCTTGAATGCGCAACTTCAGATCAATACGAGTTTGGCTAGTAATAGATTCTGCTTTGAAATTCGATACATAATTTGCAAATTTAGTTAATCTCCCTTTTATAATCCCTCGTTTTTTCACTAAATCTTTAATTATGCTATCGTTAGTGGCTTTATAAGGAGATTTATCACGACTAACCGTAGGCGCAGGCGCATCTTGAGTCATTTCGATGGAAAGTAGTAAGTGGAGTACTCACGTTTAAACTGTGTCCGTTACTGCTGTGACACGAAACGATTCGTTGGCTCGCACTGAATAAAACACCGATTTTGACACTGAAATTAGGCAAAAAACACAGTATTACACAATGGAAATGGAGAAGAAAAAGGAAAAGATAGGATTGGCCGGCCGTGGCTCTTATGCGCGTTTCTAAGGCTGGCTGGCTGCTCCCACAATTTGCTGCTCAATTTCTTTGCTCCTTGGCTTCCTAACTGCTTAAACTGCTGCCTCGCTTTACTCAGAGTGACTTGTATGAAGAATCAGTACGTAACTTTAGCGTAGGTTTACCAACGACGATCAGATTTCTTGCTAATGAGACTCGCAGGTCCTCCTGATGCGGTTTTGAAGGAATCCAATATGCGGCTCGCTGGTCCAATATGCGGCTCGAAGGTCCAATGTGGGGGGTGATGCGTAGATTTCTTCAATAAAAGCTCAGTTGTTGCGTAATAAATTAGTATAATGCGAAAGTTGCGAATTACAATATAAACTTTGGAAATAGCGAAATTTTTGTGTATGACGAAAGAGAAAGTGTTGGCGAATTCAAAATTGTACAGTAATTAAGAGGGAATAAAAATGATTGGCGCTCTTCTTCATCAGTAGGGTCAACGCGCGCGTGATTGGTAGACGGCGGCCAATGAACGCTCGATGCTGTTGCGTACGTTCCGGTAGACGCAGATTCTTAGGAATGGTGTTGCCCAAACACCTACGATATAAATAAAACAAGAATTCTTCATTGCTATTTTCTAAAAATCGAATGTTAACTTTTACATAATACTCTGAATAGGATGTCGATCAATATTGAACTTTGCTCTACAGGAATAAGGTTCCAACTTTATTGCAATCATGAGGTGAGTACTATCAAGCAAAAAAGCGAGATTTATATTTTTAGCCATATCCTCGAATTATTATTACACTTGTTTTATTAATTAAATGTTGGTATTAAACAATAACGATATTCATTAATAACAATAATATTCATTACAATAGCGCCATCTCTCGGAAAAGATTGTCAATTTCTCAGTTATAATTTAAAGTTAGGTGCCTATATATGTATTAGGTATTATTTTACTTATTTATTTTTGAAATTCAAAAAGGCAAATCATAGCGTGCCAACCACTTTTATTCGTTGCGTCAACTGTCTATTTTTACGAACGGTGGCTTTTGCGCCAACAATAAAGGCGATGATCGACTGTATAAAGACTACTCTTTAGTAGGCTGTGGTCAATACCCTACTCTTAATTCAATATTATTAATTCAGGAGAAACTATTAATAATTTCTACTTATATTACTTCCTACCTACTCACATACCAACTGATACTCATCCTTACTAATCCTTACTTAATATTATAAATGCGAAAGTCCGTTTGTTTGTTTGTTTGTTTGTTACACCTTCACGTCTTAACTACTGAACCGATCATCATGAAATTTTGTATACACGTTTTCAGGGATACCGAGAAGGACATAGGGTACTTTTCATCCCGAAAAACAATATTGTTCCCGAGGGATAGCAAAAAAACTTTCCACGCAGACGAAGTCGCGGGCGGCCGCTAGTATATAATATTATAAATGCGAAAGTCCGTTTGTTTGTTTCTTTGTTTGTTTGTTACGCCTTCACGTCTTAACTACTGAACCGATCATCATGAAATTTTGCATACACGTTGTCAGTGGTACAGAGAAGGACATAGGGTACCTTTCATCCCGAAAAAGAGTATTGTTTCCGAGGGATAGCAAAAACTCTTTCCACGCAGACGAAGTCGCGGGTGGCCGCTAGTTTTACTATAAATCTCACCAGATAATAATAATAATATCTTTATTCTAACTCATACATAAATAGGTACCTAACGTTAAATTATAACTGAGAAATTGACAATCTTTTCCGAGAGATGGCGCTATTGCTATGATTGTTATTAATGAATATCGTTATTGTTTGATACCAACACTTAATTAATAAAACAAGTGTAATAATACTTGGAGGACATGGCTAAAAATATAAATCTCACTTTTTTGCTTGATAGTACTCACCTCACGATTGCAATAAAGTTGGAACCTTATTCCTGTGGAGCAAAGTTCAATATTGATCGACATCCTATTCAGAGTATTATGTAAAAGTTAACATTCGATTTTTAGAAAATAGCAATGAAGAATTCTTGTTTTATTTATATCGTAGGAATCACAATTTCACTAACAATTTTTTGATATATTTATTTGTTTAAAACTTGTACCCGTTTCTCTGGAATCGCTATTGCCTGAAACGTCAAGTTGGCAGCCCACTTAGAGACCGTAATATCTCGGCTTGTATTGAAGCAATGTTATTGAAATTTTGCGTATACGATTCACTATTTTCTAACAATTTTTTGGCATATAAATCATAATGATACGAACTGTATTTCTTAAGGTGTCTGCCAACTTGACGTCAAGTTTGCAGCCTCACCAAGATACTCAAATATCTTTTGAATCATAGTATCACTATTTATATGCTATAGTTCACTATTTATCACTATTTATTAACAATTTTTTGACCTAGTCAAAACCTTCTAATTCCATGGTGAGTCTGCCAACTATACGCTAATCAACAGACCTACGTGATCAACCAACAGGCCTACGTAAATAGGTACTTATAGGCCGAGATTCTCGGCCATTTTGGCCGATACCGAGACCGAGACATAATTTTTGGCCGAGACTGGCCGAGACCGAGATCTCGGTCGGTCCTTAGTATTTATGCGTCAGCATCATTTGTAGTCTGTGTAAGTAGTGTTGGTAGTCTGTGTCATTGTGTTGCATGTTGTGTTTTGTGTTGTTTTGTGTTGTATTGTGGTTCCAATATATTTTTGTTTGTCGTCGATTTGATCTTCCTCTGAATGAATATGAATTTTTTGGATAATTTTGACCCTGAAACCTCCGCTCGTGAACGACGAAAGCTAAATCGTAAAAGCTATTACATTAAGTGAGTCACATCAAGCTCAAGGTATTTTACCTTTTTTTTAGTTTTCTTGACTAAGTTTATAAATATTCACATTTCAGCCGCAAGAGTAAGAATATTTACAACGAGCGTGGTCAAATAGCAGTGACTGGAAAAGATCTCTGCGATTGTTTAGATGAAAAATGTCCAGGCTGTCACTTTCCCTGTATACGGTGCAATTCAAGCAAATGTGGTCATGAGTGCAGGTAAGAAAGCAATGTATTTCGTTTTCGCATACTTATTTGGTTCCGCCTGCGCTACACTCTGGCTGTGGCCAGCGAACTAAAACCTATGGAAGTGTAATTGCAAACAAAACTGCTTCACCACGAGGCCAAAAAAGTAGAACCCGCTCGGCTTTAGTCAGGCCAGCCGCGCACCCGGTGACTGACTAAGTGTTCTTTTCAATAAATTGCAGTTTGTATTGCAGAGAAAAGATAGAAAGAGAGAGTTTATTAGAAATGACGTCCTTTATAGTCAAATGGTCTAAAAGATGCAAAGAAAGAGGTAAAAAGATGCAGAAATAACTTATTTTTTCGTTAACCCATCTGCACCGGCCGTATACCCGCCTAAAAAATAGTAGCACCAGAGAAGATAAGAGAACAATAGAAGAAAACGTAAACAAAGTGCTGGCCTCATGCGGCCGGCTCGGCGTTGACGAAATGGCTTAAATTATTTTAGCTGGCCTCATGCGGCGTCAAGGAATTAAAGTATGGAAAATATCTATGAGTATACAAATTATGGTCGCTAATAAGCAACCCGTGTTCAGATGCTTTGTGCTGCATAATTGAATGCCAGCTTTTTATTATTTATCCACTTAGATTTACTTTGCATGTGGTGTCATTTTTTGAGCGGAATGCTTATTCCATAGATTTTAGTTCGCTGGCTGTGGCTATAGCCGAGGTTTGAGACCCAGCAGGTGTAGGATGGACAAGGAATTTGTTTACCCCTAAATGTTATTTTTGACAGTTAGAGGGGTTTGTCTGGGATGAGATGTCATTTTTGATATTTCAACGTAGACAAAACTTCTCTCAAGGTCATGCTACTAAAAGCAGGATCAGGGGTTGACCGGCTAACGAATCGATTATCGAAAAGTCTGCTGGGTTTCAAATTAAAACAGATAAATCGAGCCCCAATTGGGCTAAAATGGCAAACCCCAATTCATGATGTCACACGAACATCGATATCTTCCAAATTACGTCAACAGAAAGTACAAGACGAAATTCCTTACTTTGATTTTTCTGTTTTAAGTTGAAACTTGATAGACTTTTCGATAATCGATTCATTAGCCGGTACGGCCCCTGGACACTTGCGCGAAAGACTTTTGCACGAGATACATTTGCGCGAATGGACACTTGCACAAACGGACACTTGCACAAACGGACACTTGCACAAACGGACACTTGCACAAACGGACACTTGCACAAACGGACACTTGGATGAACGGACACTTGCATGAACGGACACTTGCCTGAATGGACATTTGCGTGAATAGGCGCACAAATGTAATAAAATCTGCCTCAATAAATAATTAAATAGGTAGTCAGCTAGCCTTCAAAAACATTTTCAGCGGACACCGCGTGAAGGTGTCCGAATCCGAACTGGTGCTGTTCTGTTTTCACCATAAAGGTAATCTCAGCTTATAATGTTGTCGATTTATTTCATTGACAACCTCCATGGTAAAGTGGTACGTAGGTACACCAGTTTTCAAGGTGTCACCTACTCTGAGGTCTCAGGTTCAAATTCTGGTAGGGGCAAATGTTTGTATTGTATGATGGACATGTGTGCATTTGTACCAAATAATATAAAATGAAATATTTATCATGTATTATTTATATGCAATTCTATCCGTTATCAAGTATCCCATAACACAAGCCTTATATTGCTGCCGTCCTATGTCTAAAAAGCGGCTAACCCCAAACAGTTGATTTCGCACAAACGTCAAAAAACGTGGGAAACGGTTTCTCTAGAAAAGTATACAACTTACACCAAAACATTTTATTCACTTATGTAGCAGTTTTAAGTGGCTGACTAATTTGACATTTCGGGTCCTGAAAAGTCTTTCAGGCATTTTGTTATTTAAGTTTTTCCTGTGTAGTTAAGTAATTTTATTTATTTTTACCATGAAATACTTGTTAAAAGGCGGCTAACCACAGCTTAACTGCTTTTTAGCCAAGTAATTCTCAATAACTGCTACATTTCGGAACTGTTATAGAAGTTATCCTAATATGCTAAATTAAAAAGCAGTTAAAAGTACTTAACTTCCTTATAGCTAAGGAAAGGGTTTATGTTTGTGTGCGGATAACCACTTTATAGCTTAGTACTGTGGCTTTACCGCCTTATAACTTAGGATCGCTCGCATCATTTTTTATTTATTTTTAGTAAAAAAGCAGTGATTGAACTTTTAGTCAAGTTTTGATCAAACATCCACTAAATTGATTCTTATCTTGATCGCGGTTAGTGTCGCATAACTGCTTTTTAGTCTAAATATTTCTAATAACCGCTTTATAACTAAGTTAGATTGCATAATTACTCATAAATTATAAAAGGCTTTTAGGCGGTTAAAGTGTCGTAACTGCTTTCTAGATAAGTGTGACAGGATAACGTATTTCTAGACAAGTAATGCTTTGCAAAACAAATACATGATTGGGAAGTTATGGCGCTTTAACTGCTTTTAAGTATAGTATTGTTGAGTTGCCGCTTTTTAGCAAAGGATTAGTATAAAAAACCGCCACTTAGCTGCTGACATGCTTTTCGTATCTTCAAAAGTATTAATGCTAGAAATATGGTTCTTATACTCAAAGATAGAGAATTCAAAATTACTCAGTATGAATGAAAAAAGTGAAAAACGGCCACATGTGGGTTAGCCGCTTTTTAGACACATGACGGCAGTGCTTACTTTGGGACTAGGCTAATTTATTGTGTGAGTGTGAGAAATATTTATTTATTTACTAGCGGCCGCCCGCGGTTTCACCCGCGTGGTTCCCGTGAGAATATTGGGATAAAAAAATTCATCCCATCTTTTAATCCAGGCTATCTACTATCTGTGTGCCTAATTTCATCCAAATCCGTTCAGTAGTTCAGTTTTTGTGTGAAAGAGTAACACAAAGAAACAAAATACTTTCGCATTTATAATATTAGTAGAAAGTAGGATCTTATATCCTGGAATGTTCTAGTCTAGTATAGTATATTATATTCTTGTCGCGGCTAAAATGAGGCCTTACTTGTGCACTTGGCACCCCGGAAAAGCCAAGGCACTGAACTTGATAACCTCCACCTACCTTTTTTTAAGTTGGTTAAAAATGGAGATTGTACCTAACTAATAAACAAACTAACTAGTTACTACTTAGTGATAAAAAGTATATTAAAAAGTACATTATTCGCGCAAATGTCCATTCGTGCAATGAGCGGTTTTCAAAAGGCAGTTTAAGAAAAAAAAGTAGTTCATAAAATAGAACTAGATGTCGTTGTACTTAGTAGGTAGCTTTTTATGAAAAATATGAAATGTAATTACTTTTTTATTATACGTTTGTTGAGTATGTGGTTTGTTGCTTTGTGCGTTAGTTGTCCGATGGCGTGTTACGAAAACTTTTCTATGACCAATATGACCATTAGTGGGAAATAATTTTTAAAAAATCGACTAGGTTGAAGTAACGCCATCTGTCGACATAAAATTATACTAAAATTCTTTGCTGTCAGAAATCTCATTCATTGTCTTTTGCGCAAGTGTCCAGTCGCGCAAGTTTCCATTCGCGCAAATGTCTTTGGTGCAAGTGTCCATTGGCGCAAGTGGATTCGTGCAAGTGTTTTTCGCGCAAGTGTACCAGACCCACTAAAAGCTGCTATGAAATATTATGTTGGTTTTTGGTAGGTAGTTAGGTACCTATTAATTCCTGAATAGTATCTTTTGTAACTTTTTCTTTACCCGCAGAATAGATATGAGTACTGTCTTTAGCTAAAAAGATATTTTATCTGGATCTACATGCATCTGTAGTTTAACAGCGCACTATAAACTTAACTTGAAGACGGTGACCTAAAGAAGGTTTATGGACTTCTTTATTTTTTGCAGGGTCAACAGGAAATGGATGTATGAGAAAATAGAGATAGAAGGTAATGATTTTGTAATAAAGAATGAATACAAACGTAAGTGACTGCCATTAAAGACAATATTTTAAAAATTCATTCACTGGCCAGCAGTTTGAAGAAGTATTCTACTTCATTTTCCCCGTCTTCTGGAAGATCTGTGCAGTGAACAGCGTTATGGACAATAGTTTTTCCGTATTGTGCTCTAATAGAATTGGGATAAAGCTGTCGACATAAATCCTGAAAATAATAATAATTGATTTATAATATTTAAATTCTTCTTTTTTGCTTTGTTTCCCCATTCCCTTACATCAGAGTGGTGGTGCTTGACTATAACATAATTTAATCAGTAACAAAACATACTATTTATAATTCCTGCAATTATGGTTTTTTATCCTGACTAAAACAAATACCATTTATAATTCCTGCAGTAAGTTTGAGGAATTTCTTGAAGTGGTATGCAGGAAAAACTAATTGGGAATCACTGCCCTACAACTTTTGTATAGGTAATAGGTAGTCGGTGTGTAGAATTCGGTGTGGTCCTATTACTTCCGAAATTCAAATAATACCATAAATATTATTTTTAACTCACTGGATCTCTAGGTCCACATATCTTTCTAAATTCACAGACACAGTTTAAATTAGGGTCATTGCATTTAACTTCTAATGCAATACATTTACCCTCTGCTAGATGAATACACATTGCCTGAAATAAAAATCTTCGATTAAGTGGAATCGGTCTTATAAACAACTCAGGGTCACAAGTCTGCTATTGTTAATGTCATGATAGTGTTTAAATTGTGTTTTGGTTTTGGGTCTAAGAAACAAGAACTGTGTCAAAAGTAGAAAAGACCAAATTTTACAAGACCTTTGGACAAAAGACCGAAAATCAAACGGTCGAATGATTGTTTGGCCGAACTTTTAAAATCACGAAAGGACATTTTACCGAAAATACAAAACCCCTTAGCTTAAAAAACCAAAGGTAATATATACCTAAGTTCTATACCCCGAACTACTTAATATCGAATTGGCTGTGGAGGAGTCTTTGGGCTTCGCCTGAAATGGTTTATTAGCAAAAGCTGCCGGAAATGAGTCTAAACTAGTCTAATGGGACTTAGAAACCGTAGACCGCACGAGATAGGTGCGAGGAGCATAGCGCCGAGCATGTCACGTCGACATGAAACCAGCGCGCGAGCCGAGCGAGCGAAGCGAGCGTGCCGCGGCAGCGGCTGGCGAAGCGCCAGAATTAATCTATTTCTAACTCGATTGGTGTATTTTGTCTAAATAATGACCATTTTACAAGCATTTTTGAGTAAAAAAAATTAACCGCAAAACGCTTACTTTCATAAAAAATGTATGTGTTTGTGTAGGTAGAGTAAGTTAAAGGGGTCGACATTTTAACTTTCGGGGTTTTAAACTTTCGGGATTTCGAACTTCAAACTTTCGGTCATTTGATAATCGGTCTTTCAAGTTTCGGTCTATATTTTGAAAATAGGTGTTTTATGCATCGATATTTCGGTCGTAAGTATTATGAATTTTCGGCATTGTAATGCATAGGTACGCTGAACCAAGTAACCTCGTATTCTGGAAGAACTCCTTTGTAAATCTCGTAAAATTCCTTAGCATTGGCTAACTTCACAGAGATCATTGCCATTGCAGATATGTAGAACTTGCCAGATATGGAGATTTGTTCTAGAATGGCTCCCACGTTGCCGTCGATAACTGCGTGAGGTTTGATTACACAGCAGGTGCACTCTTTAAATGTAGCACGATAAGGGATTCTGGGCACCCCCTTTTCGTAACCAAAGAATAACTCCAGCATCTGAACAAAGAAAGTCGGCGTCCACCTTACGTACTTAGATTAGAGGAAATGGTAAATAATATAATAGGGGATCAGTGGCGAGGAGTCAAAATATGGCAAAGGTAAGCCGGACCATGGACGATTTTCGTCCATGGCCGGACCAACAATTTGGCCAAAAATTATCTTAACTGTATGGTGGATTGCTGGGGTGGGATTTCTAAAAGGGAAGCCGATAGGAATCGACATGTATGGACCCTTCGCCACTGTAGGGGATGAACTATGAAATTTCCGATTTTTTTCTCACACACAGAGGCTCCCATATCATCTTCTATGATGTTAAACATGCTTCGGTTTATTATTTCGAATTATGATCATAACGGACCACTATCAGCTATAAAAATATTTCAGATTTTTTCCTGATCTTAAAAAAAGTACCTACCTACTTATCTTAAAAATATCTCCTTTTTTCTTTAGCAGAAATGACCACTTATTTCTTATTTTTTTCACTTAAGAGGTACACGCTACACTAGCGCCGCCAATGGAAAAAATATAGTGCTTTAATAAAGACGAAATTGTGAATTGTATTCTTCTAGTGTACTCCGAATAAGATTTGTGGTACTTTTTTTCGCTTAAACTATATTTTCTAGTCTGTCGTTTAGTTTAATGGAGTTTTATTGCTCAAAATGGCCACTTTTATTTTTATACACAAATCTCACCTAATGTTAAATGACGATAAGGCCGAAGGTGGAATCGCACTACACCCGGAATACTGGCTATCTTACCTCTAACTGCAGGAACACAACAATTTCTAAATTGTTGTTATGGCGTCAGACTTAGGTAAGATGGTGGTAGCTAGCCAGGCGGACTTGAAATAAGCCCTGCTACCAACCAAACCGAGTACAAATTGTATCCCCCCTGGGAATCGAACCCGGGACCTCTGCGTCTTACACGGGTGGGCGAACCACTAGACCACAGAGGCGGTTAAGCATAACTTTTAGCAATAAACTAAACGAAAGGTTTTAAAATATTGTTTAAACGATAAAAAGTAGGTACAACAAAGCTTCTTCGGAGTACACTAACTAGAAGAACACAATTCACAATTTCGTCTTTATTTAAGCACCTGATTTTTTTTCCATTGGCGGCGCTAGTGTAGCGCAGTAAACCTCTTAACACATGTAGCCCCAGTCGTAGAAGGCAAAAAAACGAAGAATACGGCTATCCATGAACCAAAGATTTCCTTCGGTAGGATTGATCATTGGGTTCCTAAGATGGGTTTACGAAGTGGAGCCACCTGGATTTTTCAAGCAGGTGGGGGGCAGGGGGGAATTCTGCCTTAACGAAGTCCGAGGTTAATAACTGCCTAAGTTTAGATACTAAGCCAAGTTTGGTATCAGTTTCGGATAAATCAATGACGTAGAATTCATTTCTGGTATAAAAAATGCAATTTATAAAGAATTTTCCTAAACATTACACAATAACAAATATTTTCAACTACATTTTTTTTACTTTAAGCCACCGTAACCATTAAACTGATGTTCTTATTTGCAAACAAAATATACGTTAACAAAGCCTATAGAATGAAGACTTGAAAAAATATAACTTACAAATTTCTTTATTAACAATAAACAGCGAAAAAAAATTTTTACTGTCGCGTACTGTCAATTTCTTTTACACCTATGGAAATATTTTTTTTTTATTATAACAATATGGGTATCAAATGAAAGGTAATAAATAGCTAATTCCAAATATATATACATTATAACACTTTTATGTAACTGTTTTAAAATAAACTTAAAAAGTATAACGCAGAATTAAAAAATATCAGTAAATTATTAGAAAAACAAAAAATGCCAGTCAATATTGACAAATAAAGGCAAATATCACAAGCGCACATGTAACTTTTTTCAGATGTTGTTAGGTACCATGAGAGTAGTTTTACCCAAGTTTTAACCCTTGGAAACTCTGTACTGCTGGCAAAACTTGGCACTTGTTTCAGTATTTTCGAATAAACCACCTTATGGAAGCGTTTTTCAGGTATCTTTAGTCGATACTTTTATAAAGCTAATTAAATTTGCTACAATTTGAGCTTATCACAAACAAGTATTGATTTGATTTTTAAAATTTTAATATTTAATAAAAACAATAACTTCCTAACAATGGTAACGAAGTTATTTTTTTTATTAACCTAACAAGAATATATTCTTTTATTATTATTTTAAAAATAAAAGGATAATAGAGCTCTTACGAGGAATTTTCTTTTTCAAATATTCCAATTTGTGTAATGTAATAGAATTTTTTTTCTTCAATCATGCGCGTTTTATTTTTGTTTTTATTTTTTTTATATAGTTTAACAATTGAATCGTACAAATATGAATCCAAAAATGAATTCGACACCCTAAATTCATACGAATATGATATCAAACTGGGCATAGCAGCTCAACTAATACATCTATCAAGATTGGGCTGAAAGCCAAAACTTCAAAAAATTTACTACAAAAATCGTGGTGGCTCCACTTCTTATATCTATCCTAGGGTCCCAAGGACCAATCCTACCAAAGGAAATCTCTGGTTCACAAAACGCCGTATTTTTCACCCTACTGACGCCACTAATGTGCACTAATGTGTAACTCTTGAGCAAGCATGCTTAGCTTAGCTTAAAGTACTATTAAGTTCCTTCCTACCACGTCAAACTTCTTGCTTCCTACACTAAAATGTCGATGCTTGTTTATTATTTGATAAAATGTGGTAAGCTGAAATTTAACACCGACCTCAGTGGCTTCTTCTAAAGTGTTGCAGCCGTGTGCAACGTTTTTCAGTTTATTCTCTCCGTAAAGCCTCCGTAGCGTACCCGGGGCGGCATCCAAAGGGTCGGTAGCTCCGAGGCATGCTCGCCACTTTTTCACTGCGTTTGATGCTACCAGTTCAAGCCCTATAACTTCTCCCGAAGTCACATAATCGATGATTATTCTGCAATTTTTTGAAAAAACTATCAAACTTTTCATAACAGTTTTCGATTCCCGCTCCCGGTTTCTTAAAGAAGTCTTTTAACGTTCATCATGGCATGAATAAAGCTCATGGTTGGTAAGGTTATGGGTAGCTGTTATCTAGGTACTGTAGGTAGTACGATTTCTGGCTAGGTAGCTACTACTACTCATTGTTTATAAAGGTAAATGAATGAATATTTGATTATAACTTACGGCATCATGCTATTCCCAGCTATACTTTTGTATAAATCCATGGCAAAATCTTTGCTTATTTTTCCGTTTTTCATTTGGACTATACGAAATCCATTTTGCATTATATAAGTTATAATTCTACCGTGTTCGTTTGGAGGTACGGGTTTAATTAGTGCAAATGTGCTGAAAATATTATCCGTAATATTAATAATCTAGGTACTTAATACCATAATCTTACTTAAATGACAGGTAACGTAAGTAAGCGTAAGGTGCTCCCATTTCCGGTTTATCTTTCGTTGACCAGACTATCTATCTTATTCAGAGATGTTTCACAAAACTGGGGTGCAAGATTGTTCTAACAAAACCTGGTTTAATGCTTGTAAACCAATCACAATGCACCTTTTAATCCTTAAACGGTGGGACTAAACGTTAGACTGTCACTCTGAATACGATTTGCGCTAAAATGGCGTTAGTCCGCAGTCTAACGCCATGTTAACTTTGGCCCTAGTTTAACGAACGCACTCTGAATAAGACAGTATACGTTTAGCAAATAGATTAGGAACACAGATATTAAACGCCTTTAAACTAAACATAGGTGTTGAACACCTACCTTTTCCCGACGTTTCGACCGAGTTGCATCGGCCGTGGTCACGGGCTGACTGGAGCTGCGGTGTTACGCCTCCTCCTCTGCGGTGGTGGAATCTTCATCCACCGTCGAACAGTTTTCCAACTACCGCCGCACACAACGAACGTCGGGAAAAGGTAGCTGTTCAACATCTATGTTTAGTTTAAACGAGTTTAATACCTGTACCTATTCCTTATGTAACAACACTACTGTTACCAATACGTCATTATAGTGCGACTGTAACATCTTGTTAAATATCAAGTCTAGATGGTCGCACTATAGACGTAACAGTGTTGTCGACATGATAAATACGGTCGTTACTAATATTAAAAATGCGAAAGTAACTCAGTTACGTTTCACGCCTAGACCGCTGGACCGATTTTGATTTTGAGTACGGATGGGACCTTGGAGAAGGAAGGACAGTTACTTTTTATCCCACTGTTGGGCACGGGTCTCCGCCCGCACGATATAACATACAACATAGAAGTCTTTGCATACAACCTGTAGTCCACGCGGACGAAGTTGCGGGCGGAAAGCTGGTATATTATAAGTAAGTTCTCTTTCCGCACATAAGTAGGTACCTACTCTTGTATAGTTTAGTTTGTCATACACACCTTTCTTCATTTTTGAATAAAGTTCGTCGGGTAATAGGTGCACAATCAATGATGTGAAGAAGTTTAGCAAATATGTTGACAATGTTGCCTATTTGTAGCATATTTAATTTGAGCGTGGGTAGCTGAACGCGCCTCAATAAAGTCCTGCCTTTGGTCACATTCAGAACTTGGACGGAGTTATCAAAAGGAAAAAAATTCAACGTTAGTTCCAAGATTTCATCAGCATCTTCATCATACATTTCACACAAAAATGTATATTTATCGAAATAATCATAAGGCTGAAATCATAAGAACATATTAATGGCTATCGCAAAGTTTTAGTAGGTACGGGCGTTTGCTGTCCAAAAAAATCAAACTGGCTGATTACTTTTTTATAGGTAGGGGGTCGTCCATTAATCACGTGAGCCACGAAAGGAGGGAGGGGGGTAGTTAAAAACATCACGAAGTATCACGGGCATGATGGGGGGGTATAGTGGGATATCACGTGTATTAATTTTTTATAGGAGGGGGGGTTAAAAATTGGCCAAAAAAAACATCACGTGATTAATGGACGCCCCCTAGGAATAAGCTCCCTTAGTAATAGAAAAAGTAAAAAATTAAAGTCTCTTCGACTTCGCAAATGTACGAAAGTAACAGCAGAATGGAGATTATACCTTTGCCACCACCTGCCACAATACTATATCCAAGGCCGTCTTTAACCTATTTGAGGCCTTGGGCCCAAGCCTTGGGCACATTAGGATAATGCTGCCGTCCTATGTCTAAACTAAAAAGCGGCTAACCCCAAACAGTTGATTTCGCACAAACGTCAAAAAACGTGGGAAACGATTTCTCTAGTTAAGTATACAACTTACACCAAAACATTTTATACACTTAAGTAGCAGTTTTAAGTGGCTGACTAATCTGACATTTCGGGTCCTGAAAAGACTTTCAGGCATTTTGTAATTTAAGTTTTTCCTGTGTAGTTAAGTAATTTTATTTATTTTTACCATGAAATACTTGTTAAAAGGCGGCTAACCACACCTTAACTGCTTTTTAGCCAAGTAATTCTTAATAACTGCTACATTTTGGAACTGTTATAGAAGTTATCCTAATATGCTAAATTAAAAAGCAGTTAAAAGTACTTAACTTCCTTATAGCTAAGGAAATGGTTTATGTTTGTGTGCGGATAACCACTTTATAGCTTAGTACTGTGGCTTTATCGCTTTATAACTTAGGATCGCTCGCATCAATTTTTTATTTATTTTTAGTAAAAAAGCAGTGATTGAACTTTTAGTCAAGTTTTGATCAAACATCCACTAAATTGATTCTTATCTTGATCGCGGTTAATGTCGCATAACTGCTTTTTAGTCTAAATATTTCTAATAACCGCTTTATAACTAAGTTGGATTGCATAATTACTCATAAATTATAAAAGGCTTTTAGGCGGTTAAAGTGTCGTAACTGCTTTCTAGATAAGTGTGACAGGATAACGTATTTCTAGACAAGTAATGCTTTGCAAAACAAATACATGATTGGGAAGTTATGGCGCTTTAACTGCTTTTAAGTATAGTATTGTTGAGTTGCCGCTTTTAAGCAAAGGAATAGTATAAAAAACTGCCACTTAGCGGCTAACATGCTTTTCGTATCTTCAAAAGTATTAATGCTAGAAATATGGTTCTTATACTCAAAGATAGAGAATTCAAAATTACTCAGTATGAATGATTAAAGTGAAAAACGGCCACATGTGGGTTAGCCGCTTTTTAGACACATGACGGCAGCATGGCCCCCTATGACCTTGACTTGGGTTACCATCAAAGTAGGAGAGGATGCCTGTATATGAGGCACAAAATGCAAGATTTTTTAGATAAAATCTTTAGGATTAGGAGCAATTTTTAGGATCTTTGTAAAAATCCCAGTATGATTCGGACAATTGTAAACTTGAATGCTGATTGGATGATCTAGGAGACGATTTATAATATCTTTAGTCTGATTGGTCAGAACATATTGCTGATGGATTTTGGGGTTAATTTGCAATTTTCCCTTAATTAAATTCTTCAACTACAGTTTTAACAGCATTAATTAGCTCGAAAGCCCATTCAGGTTTTGCACAACCATGTTGAAGAGCAACTTTCTTAGCTCTGTGTAGAAAAGTAATTTTTCAATAATAACCTCTAAATTGTCTGCACTGATCGAGTCCGGTACTTGTATAACATCCAACTAACTTCACTCATAGTACATAAATGTCTCTTGATTAATGTGAGCACTCAGTTTTCTTTTTTTTTTAAATAAAAAACGTAAAATTTTAACAAAACACAGGAGAAATATTTGACAATAATCACAACAATAACAATGGACGCAGTAATGTTGCTGTTAGCCAATCAGAGCATCCATCAGACCATAACGTTGACGTTAGCCAATCAGCGCGCGCAAAATGTTGGTCATTTGCGATTTACCTAAGATACACGGGATTTTTGTAAAAATCCGATTTGTACAAAGATCCTACGACATATATAAATAAATACTTCCCAGGCACAAATTAAGTAGGTACCGTGGCTATTTTGTGTCTAAAATGAATAAAATAATGCGAGACTAAGAGAGCATTGCTCTTTGGAAGAGGCAACCTCTCTTTACTGGTGATGATAAGATAATGTGTCAGGCAGGCAGGCAGCACGCAGGCAGAGCAATTAGGATTTAGGACAAGACAGACGCTAAGGTTTAGGGCAAGACCTTATAGCCCTTTTCAAAAGCAAGATCATTATTTCGTCTGGAGGTGTAGCTAATGAAGACATCAGAAGACAATGTACGCACGGGTGGTCCCACACGATACGTTTTTACCCGACTACGGCGAAGCAAAAACCGGATTTTGACCTGTATGTATGTATGTATGTTTGTAAATTCATCTGTTCCCTCATAACTTCTAAACTACTTGTTATAATTTGACAAATGAGGTATCGTTAGAAGCGTCTTAATCGTCCAATGAACATAGGCTATATAATAATAAATAAATAATTTATTTATTCGTCTTTCACACAAAGGTTACATTACATCAATGTTAGATGATACAAAATGCAGGTATAATTACTATGATGTCATATACGATGAATGCAATAATAACCCTTAGTGTAAGAGACTGGCGCCGGAAATAGGTTTTTTTAAACCCGTAATACAGGTCACCAGTGCCTCCCACCTTGGATTAAAAACATACTTAATTATCATATAGTTGTGTATCATAACATAGTAACAATAGTAACCAATAAGTTGATGTGACGACTTAAGAATAGAAAATAAAATAAAAAATATATGTATGACGTTACATTAAATTGAATGTGGCGCCCTCTAGAAGAGTTAAAGATATGAACTAAAAAAAAAATCATTTTTTAATAATGCCGTGTTGCCAAATGAAAGGGCTTAATGAGCACTTTTCAAAAATATATAAATTGTTAGCTTTTGCCCGTGGCTTTGCTTGCTTTCACCCTATTGACAACTCCAAAATATTTAAAATAAAAAAGAAGTTTAATAAAAAACTAAAACCCGACTACGGAAAAATCGTGCTCTAAAAAGTAAGAAACAAGAAAATATTCTTAAAAAGGATAACCATAGTCGCATGCCACCTCCAGCTAGGGTTGCCAACCCTACTATATAATATAGTATCCTACTATATTGAGGGCTCGCCTACTATATTTTTTGAAAAAATATATAGTAGGCAAAACTACTATATTTTTTCAAATGAAAAAATTAAACAAAAGCAACAAATATATTACTTATATGCACATAATTATGTAATTACATAATATTTTTTGTGATTAAAATCTTGTCTTTATGGTTGTTTAATAAATTATGAAAGTGTTAGTACTTAATACTTACTTAGTAAGTATGAAAAATGCAACTTTTTTAAAATCCTCCATACAAAACGGCAACCTACTATATTTTTTGGAATTTTTCGCCATCTACTATATTTTTACACTAAAAATCTTGAAACTACTATATTTGATCCAAAAAAAGTTGGCAACCCTGTTGAGGGAGGTTTCTAACCTATATGCTCTGCTCTATGGTACATTCGGAATTCAAGTGAGTTTGATTATGTCAATCTGCCTGCACATCTGTAGTTTGACGTATTCATTGTAAAGCCGTGGTATCGAAAGGTTGTCATAGAATTAAAAGGTTCGGAAAACAAAGGTATTCATTTTGGTGAAGGTGATAAAGTGCTTCGAGGGTACTGTGACTCAGATTTCGCGGGGGATCCAGACACTAGGCGTAGCACGTCGGGTTACGTGATTTGGCTAAACGGTGGACCAGTGGCATGGAGCTCAAGAAAGCAACCGATCGTAGCGCTGTCAAGTACGGAAGCAGAGTTTATAGCCGCAGCAGAATGCTGCAAAGAACTCCTGTTCATCAGAGACTTCATATTTGAAATGACCAATGAGAAATTAGAAATAGAAATGAAAGTGGACAACCAGTCAGCTATTTGGCTCATGAAGAAAGGAATTATGAATAAAAGAAGTAAACACATAGACGTGAGATACTACTATCTAAAAGATCAGATTGATGCAAACAGAATAACGGTCAAATACTGTCCAACGGGTTCGCAGATAGCAGATATACTTACAAAGTGTTTGCCACCTGTGAAGTTTGAAAGGTGTCAAAGAAAACTCGTATCAGAGTGAGTGTTTAGTGATAAGTGCGGGCAAAAGTGAACTAATTGCGTTTCGGTCAATATGTGGGGAATTAGTGTGTAAGTTTTATAGGGGTGTGTAATTTGTATAAGAAAGATGTAGTAAAGGCGTGATGTAAACTTAAAAAGCCCAGACAATTCATAGTATCAAATTACATCGGGCTGGATATAACACAAGAAAAGGAAGGAGTGAAAATTTGTCAGAAAAATTACATCGAAAAAATTTTGAAGAAGTTTAATATGAATGAAGCAAGAGATAGAACAAATGACAGTCGAACAAATGAAGAAAGAACAAGTGACGGTGAAACAAATGATGGTGAAATAAATGACGGAAGAACAAATGAAGAAGAAAGAAACGAAAATAGTATAAATAGTAGAAACAATTTTGAAAGTAATTTAAATTTTGATAGTATTATACAACCTGAAGAAAGTGGAGAACTTTTCGATAGTGAAAAGATTGAAGAAAATCAGAGTCGAGTAGTAGAGATTGAAGCAGAAAATGGAGAGAGTAATGAAGAAACTGAGGGAAGTCGAGTGGTGGAAGGTAGTAGAAGAAGAAACCAACCTGCGAGAGAACGTAGGTTACCAGAAAGATATAAAGATTATGTCATGGAGTTTGATACGGAAGCTTCCATGTTAACGTACGAGGAGGCGATAGAATCAAGCGAAAAAGATAAATGGAAGAAAGCAATAGAGGAAGAAATCAAATCGTTAGAAGAAAACAATACGTGGACCTTTGTAGATAAGAAAGAAGCGGAAGGAAGAAAGCTAGTAACAAGCAAATGGATCTTCACGGTGAAATCAGATGGAAGATACAAAGCAAGATTAGTCGCAAGAGGATTTCAACAGAAATATAAAATAGATTATGATGAAACATATAGTCCAGTTGTAAATACAAATTCTTTGAGAGTACTATTGTCAATTGTTGCAAATAAAAAAAATTGAAAATGAAACAGTTCGATATTAAAACAGCGTTTCTTCATGGAGATTTAAAAGAGTGTATTTATTTAAAAGTTCCAAAAGGTTACAGCAACAAAGAAGATAAAGTATGCAAATTAAATAAGAGTCTGTATGGGTTAAAACAAGCTCCATTAATGTGGAATATTAAATTTACAGAACATTTAATTAAAATGGGATTTAAGCAATTAAAGTTAGATCAATGTATTTTTGTAATGGAAGGTGAAAGAAGGATGATTCTTGCGATTTATGTTGATGATGGACTAGTAGTTGGTGAGAGAGAAGAAGAAGGTTTTATAATGTAATGATGATGAAGAAGGAAGAAGTTTTTTAGGATGATGAATCGAGTGGGAGAAGGAGATTTTATATGAAGAGGTAGAGAAGGAGTAATTTTATAATATTGAAGAAGTTGAGTAGGAGCGAGATAGTTTTGAGAAGAATTATTTTATGAGAAGAAGATAGAGATAGAGATGAAGAAGTTTATTAGAAGATAGAATATAGAATTAAGGGGGTGCTTGTGTTCGTTAAGGGGGTGCGTTAAATAATGATTCATTTAAGGGGGTGTGGGATTAGAAAGTAAATGAATCATCATTTAAAATGAAATGTTTTTGATATCCAAGTGTATTTTGATATTTCTTGTGGTTTAGTCTGATGTTTAGTTAGTTAGGTCTTTGGTTTGGATTATTGTATGTGTCGTCTGAGTTAGGTTAAAGTTAGGTTCCTGGGTTGGGTTAAAGGTTAATGTAACTTGGTAGGACTTAAGAAGTCTATAAGTTTGGCTTAGTCAGTTGGTTAGCATGTGCAGCAGATTGAGGGGGTGTGTTGAGGGAGGTTTCTAACCTATATGCTCTGCTCTATGGTACATTCGGAATTCAAGTGAGTTTGATTATGTCAATCTGCCTGCACATCTGTAGTTTGACGTATTCATTGTAAAGCCGTGGTATCGAAAGGTTGTCATAGAATTATATTAGGAAAACTATCTGTTGAAGTGTGATAATGTGATATAAAGTGTGAGAATGCTTAATAAACGCCTGTATAAAAGTCTCCTGGTCTCATTGCCACAACCCTTCATACCTCCAGCCCGTGCCGTGTGCGGTTATCCTTTTTATGAATATTTTCTTGTTTCTTACTTTTTAGAGCACGATTTTTCCGTAGTCGGGTTTTTGTATTTCTGTTCTCCCCATTGAAAGGGGACAAGGAATTATTATTATTATAAAAAATAACTTTTATGAGACAATAATATTAGGTAGTATAAAAAGCTTTCTCAATTTTATATAATTAAGTACCTAGCTATTTTAAATAGGTAAGAATGTTAGGTACTTGCCATCCTATGTATTGCTTGTGTTATAACTTGGTTATAACAATGTGAACAGTATTTAACAAATTCAGTTTAAATATAACTAAAAATCAGCTAGTTTTTTACTTTGTGAGTGTCAGACACCAAAAAGAGTATACTTACCCAAGGAGGTTCATATAAGGAGTGAGTACTCTACAAAAATTCTCACTATGCGTTTAAAAGAAATTCAACTTTATTAACTTCGTTATAGAGTTGAAATTCTATCGACGACATTGACTGAAGACTCTACTGTGTGAATGAAACATCACCAAGTAGATGAGGATGTCTCGTTCGCACAATTGCCATTACTAAACAATAATACCACGATGGTAGGGAAAAAAAATGTACGTTACCAATCACGTAGTGTGTCAAAGTTAAGGATTCGGAGTGGAATATTAATAAAATATACTACTTAAATATTAATTTAGAATAACACATCGTAATTGCAACATAAAACAGAACTTACTCTTTTGATTTAATTTGATTTCTACAATAACGCTAATCAGCATTATTGTAGTTGTATAAATTCAAGTGTCAATCCTGGCAACTCCGATCCAAGTTTGACTTTGGCGCCGAATTTCAATTTTAGAATTTCAATATTCAGGAAATATTCCTTTACAAAACAAGGGTGACCATAAATTCTACACCATTTCAGATTTCCCAAAAATGAAATTGTTCTATCAATTGAAATAACTGGAAGTCGCAGGCGAGGGGTAAAGTTAATAATTAATAATCAAATTCATGTTTATGCGCTGATTTCGATGAAACTCGGTTTTATGGTACTATTTCGAAAAGAAAATAATAACGCAGTGTTGAAAATATAAAAAAAACAAGATGGCGGCCAACTTTTAAGATTTTGATGAAACTCGGTTTTTGGTACTATTTTGATAAGAAATTAACAACGCATTTTTTTAATATTAAAAAATTCAAGATGGCGGCCAACTTTTTTGTTTTTAGGCCGATTTCGATGAAACTCGGTTTTTGGCACTATTTTGATAAGAAATTAACAACGCATTTTTTAAATATTAAAAAATTCAAGATGGCGGCCAACTTTTTTGTTTGTGGGCCGATTTCGATGAAACTCGGTTTTTGGCACTATTTTGATAAGAAAATAACAACGCATTTTTTAAATATTAAAAAATTCAAGATGGCGGCCAACTTATTTGTTTGTGGGCCGATTTCGATGAAACTCGGTTTTTGGCACTATTTTGATAAGAAAATAACAACGCATTTTTAAAATATTAAAAAATTCAAGATGGCGGCCAACTTTTCTGTTTGTAGGCTGATTTCGATGAAACTCGGTTTTTGGTACTATTTTGACAAGAAAATAACAACGCTATGTTAAAAATATTAATTAATCCAAGATGGCGGCCAACTATTTTGTTTGTGGCCCGATTTCGATGAAACTCCGGTTTTGGTACTATTTTGACAAGAAAACAGCAACACAATATTCAAAGTATTAAAAATCCAAGGTGGCGGCCAAATTCATTTCTTGTTCTTCTTTTTTTTTCAACCCAGTTATATTAAAATCAACCCAAAAACAAAATTGGCAGCCATTTTGACCTTATGTTATATTCCATTGTTTACTTTCTTATTTCATTTCATTCCATTATTATTTTCTTTTCAAAATAGTACCATAAACCGAGTTTCATAGAAATCGGTTCTCAAACAAAACAGTTTGCCACTATTTTGGATTTTTTAATATTTTCAACATTGCGTTGTTATTTTCTTGTCAAAATAGTACTTAAAACCAAGTTTCTTCGAAATCGGCTCAAAAACAAAAAAGTGAAGCGCCATTTTGGTTTTTAAATATTAAAAAAAATGCGTTGTTATTTTCTTGCCTAAATAGTACCAAAAAACGAGTTTCATCGAAATCGGCCTACAAATAAAGAAGTATGCCGCCATTTTGATTCTTTTTATATTTTCAACATTTCATTGTTATTTTTTGTCAAAATATTACTAAAAACCGATTTTCATCGAAATCAAGCCAAAAACAAAAAAAGGTTGGCCGCCATCTTGTGTTTTTATTTTTAACATTGTGTCGTTGAAAATCGCTTGCATTCATTTTTGTAATTTCACTAGTAAAAAATAGGTGCAAGTATTTTAGACCTTAAGGCTCAATTACACTATACAATTTTAAGCAAGCGATTTTAAGACTGTCTTGAAAACGACTAAGAATGTGCGCATTTACACCACACAATTTCTAGCACGCTCGGCCGTGCTTACTGTTATAGTAAAAGAGAAGGCAGTAAGTCTCTAATGTCTTTTTCAATCAACGTAGTATTGGAGTTATTTACATTGTAGTTTTTGTATTTGTTTTATTTCTTGTTTTAGTTCTTTAAGCACCTACCTAATACCAAATTCCTTTTCTTTAATCGTTGTTTGTTAAGAGGTTAATTATAAATATTTTCAATTTGCAGTCGTCGTGTCAAATAAAATTTTAGGTACATAGGTACCTAAAATTTTATTTGACACGACGACTGCAAATTGAAAATATTTATAATTTGAAAAAAATGATTGATTATATAAGTAAGGAGATAGCTCCTTACTTATATAATCAATCATTTTTTTCAACTATTATCTACCTATTAGAAACCAACATAACATTAATATCTGACTAGGTTGAAAATTCAAAAGGCTCACGAATAGAAATATTTTACCTAGTAGGTATGAAGTAGTAGTAGGTATATTTACCTAGTACTTATCATTTTATTTAAGTAGATAAAAACCTCTAATGTGTAGGTACTTACTTAATGCAAATTGCAAGAATCGTATCAAACAAAACAAGACTGTCGCTCTCTGTCGCACTGCACCGCACACCAACGCGAACGCGACGGCTCGCGCGCGGGCCGCGGCAGCGGCACCCGCCCGCCCCTCGGCGTGACCCGCCCGCCTCTCGGCGTGACCCACCCCGCGCAACGCCCGCCCACGGCATCCGGCTCAGAAGGTGCACATCGTCGCTGTTGTCGGTCGCGCACGTATCGACCTACCTAGATATAGCGTTATTATACGTTACACTATTTCCCAACAAAGTACTCGTCAAGACGATTCAAACGAGCCCAAACTCGATGGGGTTGCATGGTTTTATTATAGAGTTCCTATGGCCTTCTTTCGGCTCCATCATCAGATCCTTGGACACTATTTCCCATTAGAGTATTCGCCATGACGATTCAAACGAGCCTAAACTCAATGGGGTAGCGTGGTTTTATTAAAGAGTTCCAGTGTCCTTCTTCCGGCTCCATCATCAGACCCTGGACACTATTTCCCAACAAAGCACTCGTCAAGACGATTCAAAGGAGCCCAAATTCAATGGGGTTGCACCATTTCAATATTAAGTTCCTATGGCATGGCCTTCCAGCTAAATCATCAGAGCCTGGACCTCATCTCCATTTAAAGTACTCATCAAGACGATTCTAACGAGCCCAAGCACGATGGGGTTATATGGTTCCATTATAGAGTTCCTGTGGCCTTCTTCCGGCTCCATCATCAGATCAGCCCAATGATACCATAATATTGCATTGCCTTCCATTTCTGACCTATGTTCAAAGTTTCAAGTCTCTAGCTCATCCGAAAGCTAGTTTAAATTGTTCGCAAACTTTGTGGAGAAACAAACAAACAAACACACAAGCAAACGAGAAAGGAACCTAATAAAAGCGTGTTAAAAACAACCTACCTACCTATAAGTTTCAAGTCTCTAGCTTATCAGGAAGCTAGGTAGGTAGGTACTTACCTAGTATAAAATACTCTTTTCTAAAATTACGGACAAACAAATAAACGAACCTACTTATAAATGTTAATAGTATAAATAAACAAGAAAACGTCCATATGAAAACGTGTTAAAAAACCAACATTCCTTTTTGAACTTATCTTGTACTGTGGCAGTATCGTCTATCTGTCGCGAGTCAGACAGAGTCTGTCTCTGTCTGTCACATTACCTCTACACGTTGACCTTGTGAACGCCTTTATGCCTTAGATATAAAGTTGGTTTTTGTAGTATAACTGTTACGTCTGACGTGCCGTCGTAGGTACAGTTAGACTGTCTTGAAATCGTGCGTGCATTTAGACGACACAATTTTAAGAATCTTATTACCGAGCGGGCTTGGCCGCACGATTTTAAGATTCTTACTGTCTTAGTCCGTTTACACCATGCTTAGTCTTGAAATCGCGTGCTTAAAATTGTGTAATGTAATTGAGCCATTATTGATATATTTACCAAAATAACAGTTTTTAATGGAAGAGAATAATTATGGTAGAAAGCAACCGAATTTTAAACGTCAATAAAGTCGAAAATCGTTTGCACCTGTTTTTTTAACTACAGATCACTAGACAATGTTTTCTACCTTCACTTGTTTTTCCAACATTCATTTGATTTCCAAAATACACGCACATTGTATTTCTATCAAAATTGGAATAAACTTTATAGTTATGTCATTATTTACATTTGATTTTTTGTAGATATTGGTTGATTAACCATATTTATAAATAAAAACAAGAAAGCTTTATTAGGTTAATAAAACGTAATAAAAAAACGTGAAGATTTATTTTTAGTAAATTATTATTTTATTTAAAGTATACCACCTCCTATCGGAGCACTCGTCAAGACGAATCAATCGAGCTCAAACTCGATGGGGTTGCATGATTTTATTACAAAGTTTCAATGGCCTTCCTCCGGCTCCTTCATCAGCCCCTTGGATATTATTCCCCAACAGAGTACTTGCCAAGACGATTCTAACTAGCCCAAACACGATGGGGTTGTATGGTTTCATCATAGTGTTTCTGTGGCTTTCTTCCGGCTCCATCGTCAGATCAGCTCAATGATACCATAATATTACATAACCTTCTAGTTCTGACCTGTGTTCAAAGTTTCAAGTCTCTAGTTCATCGGGAAGTTAGTATAAAATCGTTTGCAAAATTTGTGCTCAAACAAACAAACGAAAACACAAACAAACAAGCAACCTTATAAAAACGTGGCAAAAGTATTAATTGTAAATAAAGAACTACGTACTTAAGTTTATATTAAACAGTTTAAAGTAATAAGTATGTCTCCAACCAACCACACAGTTTGGTCACCCTAATGAAGAAAGAGATACAATTATCTACTTGACCTCTCTGTCGGCTCGTTTTGGGGCGAAGAGCTCAATCTGGTTTATACCGAAGGGATTTGCTACATCTATGATACTTACCTTACCAGAGGTTTGGCGCCATTTTGTCGGGTTCAGTATGGTGTCTATTTGCAAATTGACTCATACTGGATATTGTGTCTTAGACCCGTATTTATAAACCGCTCTCAATACCGATCTCAAGAGCGATCTCAGCTGATACGCTCTCAAGATGTGAGCAGCATCTTATAGTACGGTGCATTTAGGCCCAGACCCTGACATCCAAAGTAAAAGTATCATTCTAGCTCCAAATTGTTCTATACAGTCCACATATTGTTTGGTAAAAAGTTACACTATTTTGCGCGTCGGGTTTGGGGGGGAGGGGGGGGAGAAGTTGGGTTTTATCCGTTTTTCTTAAATATTTTGAAAACTATGCAGTTTAGCACAAAAGTGCCAAAATAATCTACATTAAATTACAATCAAAAATGATTCTAAGCATAATCTTGCTAAAGTGAACGGTTCCAGAGTTACGGAGGGCGTAAGTAGCAATTGATCGTTTTTTAATTTTTTTGAAAAATATTACATTATTACGAGAAAACTTTTTTTTTATATTTTAGATTTTAGTGGCCGGTGCTATGTTAGTGATAATAAGCTCTTGAAGAAACGACAGCCTCACCACCCCTCAAGGGGCGGTACTTTTGGAGAGAAAAAAGGCTTTCACAGGCCTAGGCCATATAAACCTGTGGTACGGAGAAACCCACTGTGATGTGAAGTAATCAAACAAATAAAAATGTCGAGTTTTAAATGCGACCTTATTTCATCATTCATCGTCAATCGTCATCAGTATTCAGTCCTCTTCAAACATAGTAACTTCTGGAGAGAAAAAAGGCTTTCACAGGCCCAGGCCATATAAACCTGTGGTACTTACGGAGAAACCCACTGTGAAGTAATAAAACGAATAAAAATGAAGAGTTTTAAATGCGACCTTATTTCATCAGTCATCTTCAATCGTCATCAGTATTCAGTCCTCTTCAAACATAGTACCCTCTTCTTCTAAATTTTCGTATATGATGTTCGTGTCCCTATTATCACATCCTAGGCCTGAGCAATTACCGCATATGCGTAAGCAGCTTAGACCACTCTTTTTACACTGCAGTTGCGGACGCATTCGTCTTTGCAAGCGCACACTATGAGGGAAATTAATTTCTAGGGAGTACATCGGCGTTGTACTTTCACAATACGCCTTGAAATAACAGAAAAAGTCTGTAGGGAAAAAGAAGCCACTAAGCAAAACACTCGACTCAGATGAAATCCACAAGGGAACCGCCAAAGCATAAAAAGAAGAAGAAGGGAGTTGCAGGACGTGCTGTTGTAAATTGGTCTCAGGTGTTCGCCCACCCCAACACGAGTGGATTCTTCTCCTCATTTAGCCACTGCTGAACCTGGTGGTAGGTTTTAAATGAATATTAAAAAATATATATATGGCCTAGGCTTGTGAAAGCTTTTCTCTCAAAAAGTAGCGCCCCTTGAGGGGTGGTGAGGCTGTCGTTTCTTCAAGGGCTTATCACTAACATACAACGGGCCACTAAAATCGCAATTTGTTTTTACAAAACACAATTCTGTATAAAAAAATTGTTTCCTCGTAATAATGTCATATTTTTCCAAAAATCTAAAATAATCGAACAATTGCTACTTACGACCTCCGTAACTCTGGAACCGTTCACTTTAGCAAGATTATGCTTAAGATTATTTTTGTTTGCAATTTAATGTAGATTATTTTTGCCCTTGGCACTTTTGTGCTTCACCCCATAGTTTTCAAAATATTTAAGAAAAACTGATAAAACCCAACTTCTCCCCCCCCCTCCCCCCAAACCCGACGCGCAAAATCGTGTAACTTTTTACCAAACAATATGTGGACTGTATAGAACAATTTGGAGCTAGAATTATACTTTTACTTTGGATGTCAAGGTTAGGCCGATTTTTTTGCCAAAAGCACCGCACTACTTAAGTTGGATATTAATTAATAGTCAGATATCAAGAGCGTATCAGTAGGTGATTATTGGGCGTTCTGGAACACATTCACTCCAGGTCTCTCACGTCCGTTCGATCCCTGTCGTGAAGTGTTCCAAACTGCCCAATAATCAACTCGATCGCTGTAGTAAAAATTGTTTCAGGAAGCCCAGTAATCAGTTTTAAAAATCGTGTTAGCCAGTGAAGGCCTGTTCTATAATATTTCCATGCCACATCACCTAATTCCACGAGCTCTTATAAAAGATTAGTGAAACTGCACGATTGGCATCCTCTGTGAAATTAGATCGTCTGTTTATATAATATCTATGCATCATTATTTTAAACGCATTCAATTGCAAACCTCGTAGCTCTATAGTCTTGTAGAACTGTCAGCTGATAATGAAGTTTGTAAAACAAAAACAATCTTTAAAGTTAGAGTGCCTATGTTCTCCGTTACCGACTGACTCAAATCGACATGGTAGATTACTACCAAATACAATACGCTGTGTCGTTTGTGGTCCATCAAACTGTGGGAAAACAAATTTAGTCATAAGTTTATTGCTGCATAAAGAGGGTCTTCATTTTCGAAACCTGTATGTTTATTCAAAATCCTTGTACCAGACAAAATACTTATTTCTAGAAAAAGTTTTAGATAGGGTGCCCGAAATATCATATAATAAATATAATCATAATAGTGAAATATTGAGTCCGCATGAGGCTTTACCTGATTCTATTATCATTTTCGACGACGTTGCTTGTGAAAATCAAAGTAACATAAGGGATTATTTTGCAATGGGACGTCATAAGAACATTGATTGTTTTTATATAAATCAGACTTATACTAAAATACCCAAACAGCTTGTAAGGGACAATGCAAATCTTGTTATATTATTTAAACAAGATGATATTAATTTAAAACATGTTTATGATGAACATGTTGGTTCTGATATGTCCTGGGCCCAATTTCGAAAAATGTGCTCAGCTGTTTGGAATAAGCCTTACAATTATCTTGTGATAAATAAGGATTGTGAAAGAAACAACGGATGCTACAGATTGACATTTGATACATTTATAATACTGGACTAAAATACATAACAGGTTGTTACACTACGAATAAATCACTCTCATTCGTGATTTAGAACCAAGCAGTATCCTATCTAAAATGGAGAAAAATCTGAAGCAAAAAATCGTGAAATCTGCTGCGGCTGTAAAAAGAAAAGTTGAAATGATAAAGGAAGCAAAAAATTCGAATAATATTGCCCTGGAAACCATATTTAAGCCCATAGTCGAACCACTTAACTTGTTAGCAAATAAAAATGAAGAAAAGCATCAAGGGAATGAAAAACAGTTTATGCCTTCTGTGAAAAAAAATAAGAAAGATCATTTCGATAGTTCGTCCTCATCTAGTGAAGATTTTCATGAAGATTACAGTGAAGAAGATGAAATAGATTCTGATAACAACTTACACGAAAACAAAACGCTTACAGTATCGCCTTCTGAAACTCACAATATCAGCGAGGGGTCATTCAAGTCTTTGCAGTCATCGCCAAACGTTAAAGAACATACACTATCGTGGTCAACATCTTCGGATGTAATGGGTAATATACCTTTTGGAATCAGAAACGAACGCGGAAAATTGATGCTTGGTAAAACCCGCGTCTATGATGATGGCAACATCTTAAAAATAGGAACGTACACATTGAATAAAACAGATGGATTGAAAGAGCTTTTGTTTAAAAAGAAACCAAATTTAGATATAACTACTGAAGAAGATTTACATAACTATAAACTACTTTTATTAGAAACCAATGCACACAGACGCAATTATGATTCATCCAAACCAATAAACAGCAATAAAGGTTTTAAGTACATGAACGTCATAAAACCTCTATTTAAGTTTGCTAGAAATGCAACTACAAGTGTGGAAAGTCTTTCGCATGGAGAAGGTATTAAGGTACTAAAAAAAGTTAAAAAGAATACTGATTTGGTTTATTGGGATGATCCGAATGAGTTAGTAGAACGATTAAAAATATTACTCGCCTCACGAGATGCGGGTAACACTGGCTTAGACAATGAAATTGTCGCAATTATTGAAGAACTGTGGGAAGCAGGAATAATCAAGAATTTAAAATATAAAGAACGCTTGACAGGGAAATGGATCAGTATGAAAAAGTCATCAGAGCAGCAATGAACATTGACAAGTTTGGCCATCATGTTCATAAGCGTCTACGATTAGCAGAATATATTGATACCTTCAGCGATACATTAGTGAAGTCAGATACAGGACACTACGATTTAAAATCATCAAAATTGAAAGGTTTAACGTCTCCAGACGAAGACGACGAAGCAGTAAATAAAGCTTATTTAGATAAAACAGTTCATGAACTAAGAGACGAAATAAAAAAAGTATCTCTTGATGTTAAAAAATATCTCAATAACTTGGAAAAGGTGACTTCAAATCGTTTGGGTAATTTATATTATACTAAAACAGAGATAGATAATTTGATTAAACTAAAAAATAAAAATGAGTAAAAAAGACATCGTCAATGAACTTCACAAAGCAGCAAGAAGAAATTTCCCGCGGCGATGTACAATCATAAAAGGAATAGATGATTTATGGCAAGCTGACCTTATGGATTTCCAGAAATTTGCACATTCCAATAAAGGATTCAAATACATTTTGATAGTAATAGATACTTTATCAAAATATGTGTGGGTAAATCCTTTAAAATCAAAAGACAAACAATGTGTGACACATGCGCTGCAAGAGATACTAACAAATTCATCACGAAAACCTAAATATTTACAAACTGACTTAGGCAAGGAATTTTATAATGATACTTTCAAAAAATTATTAGAAGAATATAATATAAATCATTATTCTACCTACTCTGTAAAAAAAGCTTCTATTGTAGAACGAGTAATACGTACTTTAAAACATAAAATTTACAAACTTTTTAGTTTGCACGGTCATTACCAATGGTTGGGGCAAAATTTAAATTCAGTTGTAGAAAACTATAATAATTCTACTCACCGTATAACTAAATTTAAACCTATTGAAGTCAACAAAGAAAACCAGATGGTTATAAAGTCTAACATTATTAAATCACAAAGACCTAAGATAGATCGCAAACCTAAGTTTCAACTTGGTGATCATGTTCGTATTAGTAAATATAAAGGAGATTTTTACAAGGGTTACACCCCTAACTGGTCCACCGAGATATTTGTAATAATTAAGGTAAATCATACGAATCCACCTACTTACCATTTAGAAGATAAACACAAACAGAGGATTTTAGGATCTTTCTACGAATATGAATTACAAAGAACTAAATTTCCTGATCTTTATCTCATCGAAAAAGTTATAAAAAGAAAAGGTAGAAAACTTTTTGTAAAATGGTTAGGTCTCAGCGATAAAGAGAATAGTTGGGTTGATAAAAATTCGCTAGTTTTGTAATATAAATGAAGCGATGTAATTAGATTGAACTCACTTTAAGAACATCAATGAAGGAAGGAAGTGGTATTATAAACGACTTAATAAATAACTTACCGTTTGAGTTACATATCCCTGGTTATCAGTTTTGTGGCCCCGGAACAAAACTTAAAAAACGGTTACTAAGAGGTGATCGAGGTATAAATAAATTAGATGAAGCTTGTATGTATCACGATATCGCCTATAATAACAGTGATTTGAGTGTTCGACATAAAGCTGATTTACAACTTTTGAATATGGCTAAGAAAAGATTGAAATCAAAGGATGCTGGGAAACGAGAAAAAGTAGCTTCATGGATTGTAAAAAATGCAATGAAAGCAAAACTTAAAGCTGGTGCTGGTGTTCGATCTTTTATGTCAATTGTAAAAAAAATACAAACACAAATAAAAAAATTAAAATCTAAAGACAATCGTACAGCTATAAAATACGCACATGCAGCCGCCAAAAAATTGTTTACAAATAAAAAAGGAATACGGTTGCCACGGTGTATTCCTATTCCAAAAAGTGGAGGTTTCTTACCTCTTATTCCAATCTTCGCTGGATTATCAGCTCTAGGTTCACTTGCTGGAGGTGCAGCAGGTATAGCAAAGGCTGTCAATGATTACAAGGCTGCTCAGAAAAATCTTCAAGAATCTGAACGGCATAACAAGATGATGGAAGCTGTAGCTTTAGGAAAAGGACTGTATATCAAGCCTCATAAAAAAGGAGCTGGTTTATATCTGAATCCTTCAAAAAACGAATGAAACGGCTACCCAGACGCCCTCTCACTAATTTAGATATATTAGAGCATGCTTCTGATATTCCACACTTTCGAGGAGTTTTCATGAGAGATGCACTACCTTTAAAACCACGAAAGATCGAGTGTGCTATAATAAATTTAGATAGTTCTGATAATCCCGGAACCCATTGGGTAGCCTACGTTAAGCATAATGACTACTGTGAATATTTTGATAGTTTTGGCAATCTTAAGCCACCGTTAGAATTGATAAATTATTTAAGGTACATGTCTATAAACTATAATTATGTACAGTATCAAAAGTTTGGAGCTGTAAACTGTGGTCATCTTTGTTTAAAATTTTTAAGAGACTATTGGAAATAACATTTAAATTGATAATGAAATTAAAAAACTTATCAGTACAAAAATGTCTTTCACTGTGTCAATAACTGGCAGAGGAGAATCTTTAATAACAAATTACTCGCCAACCTTGCAATTACGCGGAGAATATGAGTGTGGGCTCTTATATTTTTCAACTTTTAATTCTATCCCGAACATAGATGAAAGAAATAATAAATTTTATTAAGGTAGTGATAAAGTTATCGAAATACCTGAAGGGTCCTATGAACTTCAAGATATTTGTGATTTTTTGAAAAGTAACATTAAAAATGCTGCGCTAAAATTAACTTGCAATAATAATACATTAAAAACTTGTATATACTGTTCCGAAAATGTGTACTTCGATAAAAATGATTCTCTTGGTAAAATTTTGGGCTTTGGTATGGATACAATAAAAGCTAATATAAGCACTGAGTCTCGGTATCCTGTCAGCATTTTATCAACAACTGTAGTGCGCATCGAATGTGATGTCATCAGCGGGTCATTTGTGAACGGGAAAGCAAGTCACATTATTTACGAATTTGTGCCTAACGTACCACCAGGTTATAGAATCATCGAAATACCTAAAAACTTAATTTATTTTCCCGTCAATCAGAGTTCAATCAACGCTATTAACATAAGGTTGTTAGACGCTGAAAATAAGCAGATCAACTTACGTGGTGAAGAAGTACAGCTGTATTTACACTTTAGAAAAAAATGATAAATTTTAATAAAACCCCATCCGCATCTACTGTTCAAGTCAGTTCTAAAAGATCCTCTCAGAAAAGAACACCGCTTCGTTTAAATAAGAAGCTAACCAAAAGCAATAAGGATTTTTTAAAACTACTGGGCTTGTTAAAATGAATATTTTAAATATTACTCAACCGGCATCGTACGATAACAGCATTGAAAGTTTCGAATATCATTCGTATAAACCATATGTAACGAGTTTTAACAAGAACGATGAAATACGAATACCTATTAATCAGCAAGATTTGTATGTGTTACCTGCACTCAGCAGTTTGTACATTGAGGGCGTAGTCAATGTGTATAAGTATAACAGTACTACTAAACAAAAAGAAAGAGTGACAAGTGTGCATTTTGTTAATAACCCAGCATTGTTTCTTTTTCAAGATATTCGTTATGAATTAAATGGTGTAGAAATAGATAAGGTAAAAAATGCAGGGATTTCTACAACTATAAAATCTTATCTTTCGTTGAATGAAAACGAATCGAAATGTGCAAAAGTTTGGGGCTGGTCACCTACAGGTACGACCAATGTCAACAATGGAGTATTCTCTGCATCAATACCTCTGAACAAAATATTAGGCTTTGCAGAAGATTATGAAAAAATTATAATTAACTGTAAACATGAGTTAGTACTATTGAGAAGCAATACAAATCTCAATGCTTTAAAACTAAATACCGATGAAGTTGTGGAGGATATAATAATAAATAAAATTGTCTGGCGAGTTCCGCACATTAAAGTATCAGACCGCGAAAGAATTAATTTATTAAAGCATTTAGAAAAAGATCGTCCCATTACAGTAGCATTTCGTAATTGGGACTTGTATGAGTATCCATTACTACCCAAAACACGTAAACACGCTTGGTCTATTAAAACCTCATCACAGGTTGAAAAACCACGATTTGTAGTTATTGCTTTTCAAACTAATCGTAAACATAATGCGAAAGAGTCTATGGCAGAGTTCGATCATTGCTTTATTCGTGATGTAAGAGTATTTTTAAATTCATCATATTACCCTTATGAAGGACTGAATATTAATTTTGCTGACAACAAGTTTTCGTTAATATACGAACAGTATGCAAGATTTCAGCAGTCTTATCATGGTCGTAGACCAGAGCCGTTGTTGAGTTTGAAAGAGTTCAAAGAAATTTCCCCCTTATTTGTTGTTGACTGTTCTCGCCAACACGAAACGCTAAAGGGATCAATTGACGTTCGTGTGGAAATAGAAGCAGATCAAGAGATACCTGATCAGACCGCCGCATATTGCCTTATACTGAACGACTGCATATTTGAATATAAGCCTCTGAGTAACATCGTTAAAAAACTATCATGAATAAAGATATTATAATAGTGGATGTGCAAGGTTTTAAAAATGATAAAAATGAATTCATATTAAAAGAATTAGTTATAGGCACATCTGAACACACTCAAATCTTTTTAATTAAACCTCCATATCCATTCTCTACACTGACTCTCGAAGAAAGGAAACATGTTTGGTGGATAGAAAGAAACAGAGGATACCGATGGAGTGAGGGATATATTGACTACAGAGAATTTAAAAGACTCATTAAATCTTACCTTAGAGAACGCAAAATCATAGTGAAAGGAGAAGAGAAAGTTAAATGGGTGCGTGAATTATGTGGTCATGAAAATGTTTTAGATATTAGTGTTAAGGGTATACCTAATCTAGAAACTCTAAGTAAACTTTACTGTAAAGATATGTTTGCATACAATTGTTTTAACCATATAAAATATTGTGCTTTGAAAAATGTAATTTGTATAAGAAAATGGATATTAGAAAATAAAATACCAATGTATGATTTTTTCAATAAATAAATAAGTGTACATTTAAAATCTTTTTTTCATTTACCTACCTAATTACGTTTTATATAGAAATAAAACGACATAATTCCTTTAAAGTTTAATTCATTAAAAGGTAATTTTATTACATTCTTATTTAATAAACCTTAATTACACAGTAAAAAATGTTTTTACATTTGTACAACTAAATCTAGCCTTCAAAAATTTTAAATGTAAGTAGGTATTATCTTTAAATGTATCTCTATAGGTTTATAAGTAACTAGAGATGTTACGCATAAAACCTACATGAGAACTTTAATTTACAAAAATAATTTGATTCAAAGCTTTAAAAACTATAGCTGTAACCACATATTTTTTTTGATATGTTGCTTATTAGACCTTCCGCCTGGTCCATAATCTGGTCCATGTCTTCCGACACCACATACTGCGCAGACAGTAGGGCATCCTCCGACGAGTCACCCAGCGCTTCTTGCTCTAGGTCTACTATCTCAATTTTAATTAGACGTCGTCCTTTCTTCGGCGGGCTCTTCACCACGAAGGACTGCTGCGTGTTGTGTGAGTGCTTGAGGAAGGACGATCTCTTCTTTCGCTTCCTCTTCTGCGTGTCATACGCCGCCTTCCGTATTTTGAGCACCAACGGCGTTTCTTCGTGTGGTGGCTCTACAACCCAAGGCGGGATCATCTGCGTCCATCCTTCTAGAGGGTCCTGCGCGTTTTGTAAGACCGGAGATGGTGAGCGCAGGTCTTCTACGAGAAGCTCGGTGTTCACTGACATGGCCTGAAACAAATAATATGAGTCATATATTTAAAAGCGAACAGATTCCTATATTTATTGTGTAAATACATTCAACTTATATTTAAAAAGCAACTTACCATCTTCGATGTTCTTATGAAAATAAATATACAATTGCAGTTAACACGAATATTTATACCTTTGATTTGTGATCGTGTGAGTTTGTATGTAAACCTATAGCTGACACAGCTCCTAAAATTGGACAAGTTAGAACTTGCTCCTGATGTCGATACCTTATTATGTTATGTAAGTGGAAACGTATTGCTGACAAAGCGGCAAACATGTGCCGCGATGCAATCAGAATTAGACAAGTTAGAACTTGTTTTTTGTCATTTATATTTTATAAATCCTCGCTGGCTATGAAGTAAAATGGTAAAAGGTAATTAGATTCAGAATAAAACAACAACTTACATACATACTATTTATTTAAAGTATTACTAACGTACCTATACTAAAATATATATTATAAAATTTGTATTCATTTATTTACTTATTACAAGGATACAGAACATATGTTTTAGACTGTAAAGTGATACAAAAATAAGCATAGATTTTGCTGAACACTGCTCTTTTAATTCTGAATTCACGATTTATAAACGAATCACACATATTGATAATTATACTTATAATATACTTAAATAACAGTATTAAAAAATTGACAATAAAGTGTTCACTAGGTACTCTATTATTTTTTCAACCAGTCCAAACAAAAAATCTCAGAAAAGGCTTGATTTATGTCCCCAGGACAATGTAGATATTTTATCTTTAAGTACAATGCGTTTATCGTCATTTGAAGATAGAGCAACTTTGTTAACGGCTTGCGTAAAAATCTCGTGTTTCAAAGACTTGAATAATACATTTTTCTTTTTAAGTGACTTATTAAGAAGTAGCACTTTATTATAATCTTTAAAATCCATTTTTTTTACTACAGATTTTTTTACCCCTTTTGCCTTTTTTATCTCTTTGTCTTGAGTTTTTACACAATATAACTTAGATCTCAAACCCACGAATTCAGTGATAAGTTGCCCTCCCATCTCGTCTTTAAATAATCCAGGGACCTTTTTGTTCCTCGGAACTATATTATACTGATTATTTTCCATGTAATTGCTTGTGTCAAAGTACTGTTGAAAATTGGATTTTATGTCTTCGTAAATGTCCGTTGCCTCGATAGAGTACAAAAAACTATCAGTATCGGTGTAACATAGTTTTAAATTGGAACCATAAAACGGTTTTGTAATAGAGTAGTGGAAATCATACATGTGATTTTTGGATATTTCGAGAACAGTGAATCCTATGTAAATAGGTTTATCTAAAATCACTGAATCAGGTTTCATTTGCACAGCTACAAAATTTTCTGCGAAAACCGTACAACTATGAAAATTTGGCCTTGAAATTAATTGCTCAGCTGTATAACATTTTTTCGTTTTATTTCTGGTGTCATTCCACTTATTGACTAAATATACGCTCAATCTTTTTTCAGTATCCTCTAAAGTTTTCCCAAAAATACTGTTATTTAATAATTTGAAAAAGTCCTGTTCAAATGTTGACTTAGCCTTTTGACGCAGTTCCGTATTCAAATCTATATATTGCTTAAGAAATGGGCTTTGTTTAAATTTAATTACTCTATGAATTTTTTTTAACAGTAAACCATGTTTGAGGCACGTTTTCAAATGCACGTAGTGAATTACGTAGTAAAATTTATCGTACAAATTTGGAATCAATTTAGGGTTTTTAGAACTGGGTGGTGTAAATTTTTGGGGACAAAAAGGTAAGTCATTGTGCAAGTCGTGTAGATGCTCTGGGTACTCTAAATCTACTTCTAAGATATAACCAAACTCTGAATCATTAGGTACATGAAGAATATTAAGTTCACTAATTTCCGTTTGGCTTATGAGTTCGAAATTTGAATAAGGCAAATAAGAACACATTGCATAACCATATAAGTTATTACAATCAATGTATAGTAAATAATTATCGGGCACAGACGGATCGTAATTTGATATGTACTTGTTATTTGCCTTAGCGTATCTAGTAGAGCACAAACACACACCACCACGGATTCCTTTTTGAATCATACGTAAAATTTCTAGATTTTCTATAAGTTCCAATTTTACTTTAGTTTTAAGTAACATTGCGTCAAAACTTAGGCCAGGTGCCGTCATGTAAAATGCAGGATCTAATCTGTAATTAATTTTACAAGTTTGACGAAAATTTTCAAAAACATCGGCAAGTAAAATGACATCCGTTTTAAGATATAAATCAGTATATTCGCCTAGATTTTTCAAATTGAACGTTGTCCAAACACATTGAGCATGACAATAATCTGACTCTGAAACAGTTTCACCGGTTAAACTACTGTAAAAACATTTTCGTGGTGGTAACCTGTCTTCATCAAAGCAATTCCAATTTGTCATATACTCATATGGATACACACCTTTACGTCTAAGTAAATCAAAATGTTCCATTTTAGGGAAAAAGTGATGTAAGTGAAAAAAATCATTTTTATTTAAATTTCCTGCAAGCTTTTCTAAACTAGTGCCTAAAAATTTAAATGAATCTACAAATCTAACTGGTATGTATTCCTCACGTCCTACACTAAAAAACTTTGTAAATGATATGTAGTTTTCTTTAGTTTTTGCTATAACTTTAATGTTACCCGGTGTCGCTCCCAACTGCCGAATAAATAAATGACTATCGTACCCGGATAAATTATGAAAAAATACTGGAATGAATTTTGGTACACAATATTGCAAGTTGCAGTAAGCATGAGATGCACCACGATACTTTCCTGTCAAATGACAATGATCTCTAACTTTATCGTCGAACAATAACTGATCACAAAGGAAGCAATATTTTGAATCATCAAAGCTCTTTTGCTCATCAGATGTTAGTGAAGTCATTGGAATTGATTGTTTTAAAATTTTGTGTATATTAGTTACATCTTCGCCAAGATATTCAAGAAACTTTTCAACACAATCCTGACCACGATATGACATGTATTTATTTTGAGAGCTATCATACGAACAAACAACGTAATATGCAAATGCGGCAGGCAAATGTTTTTGCAAAATGGATGTATTATTCGAGAGCAATCCATCACTACTTGATTCAGGCACTAATAAGGATTCGAAATCCGCATATATAACAAATGGCATATCTTGCATTCTATCGAAATGTTTGAATTGAATAACAGTGCCTGGATCAGGCAATACCGTCCGGACACCGCTACAAATATGAGTATTCAAATTTTGTTCGCTATTAAAAAATATCATACAATCGTCACAAAAGAAAATTTTTCCGTGATGTTTTGTTAACTGAGGTCTCAGTAATCTGCTCAAATTTTTTATTAAACAATAATGTTTAAATTCACCTTTTTCTAATAGTAATAAGTTGACATGATGTTTCTTTTTGCTCTGCGTTTTATAGAGAGGTCCAACAATGTTAGACTTGTTTGCGAGACCGTACACATTAACGCTGATTTGGTGATTATTTTTCTCGAAAATCTTAATATCTGAAAACCCAACTGGATACGTCATATTTTGAATATTCAGAACATTCTCAAAGTGAGGATATGAAGATGTTCGGTGTGCATTGTTCTTAGCTGGAAACAATGCGGCTACTATGCACCATAAAAAGCAGAAGGAGTCATTATTTTGTATGTTAATGCAAGCATGCTTTAGTTTTAAATTTCGCGGCAACTCAATAAACCGGGCGGCTCTCAATGGATTATACTTGTTGATATTAACTTCTAAGTATAAATTTCTTACAAAAGACCAACCGCTATCTTTTTCCTCAAATTCGTCAATACTTGTTACAATGGAGCTAACAATTTTTGAAAACAGATTATTAAAATCATAATTATGATGCAACACAACATTTTGACCAAAAGCAAATGATTTGATTTCACTAGCGCTAGTTTTCGGTAACTTAAACTCGGCGAAAAATTCAAAATTCACCTTAATAGAACTATAGGTTGCCTGTCTTGCAGATAACAAGTTATGCACGCGAGAGCGAAGCTGAGACAGGAACTCAGCCGGCGGACACACGCTGACGTCATCCGTGTCGTCACCGCTATCAGCCATCGTCGGCACTCGAACCCTGTATGATGCGATTCGACTTCGAAATGCACTGCTTATTTTTTCAATTCCGTCACTTATTTCGATGGAACTATTATTTTTATGGATATTACTTCTCAAATGGGCTGAGAATGCTTTACTTTTAACGGATAAGTCACAAACTGTGCAATACACTGTTTTGCTTGCCATATCGTTAAGTAGGTAGTAGGAAGAATATAATAAAAGCGAATTATTATCCTAAGCTGCCAAAATCAGTGATATTTTATTGAATGGACTGGTTGAATAGGTATAATAATTCCTACTTATGTACTTATGTATTTTATTTTTTAATATTATATGTATAAACCAAATATTATTTATTTTTAGGGAATAGAGTTTAACTCATAATAAGTAAATGTTTTTTTTAAAGTTTATCTATTTATTTTATTTATTTTATAATGTATATATTCTACTAAGTTAAGTTTTTTAAGTATCTTAAATAATATATTATAAAATTAAAATACAAAAAAAATATCCTAAAAATATAGAAGTTAATAAAAAAAAAATATCTCCTATAACTAAGTTATTACTTTTTCTTAAAGCTAAAAAATTTTCCTTCCTCGGTGAAGTTTTTTTTGCAGAGCTTGAGCGCCTCCTTAAGTGGAATCAACTCTGGAGCATCGGAATCTGCTCGATATTTCAGGGAGATTACCGCCTGTTCCCAGCGATCTTTGGGCTCCACCTTCAATATGTCTTTGGTGTTGTACACCTTTACTTCAATGTAAGTATCACCGTCTCTCTGGGCGGTGCGGCGCAGGACCCCGTCGGCGACACGCCGCGACAAGCACGACTGCAAGGGCTGGCTCTCGCTGCCTCGTCGTCGAGCCACCGCCTCTTCCTCACTGTCTGAGTCAATTTGCCACCCAGTTGACTTTGTTGCAGCCGGTGCAGATGACTTTTTTGATGTTGGCGCCTTCCTTTTTACCGCTTTTGCAGGTTTCGGCTCTTTCTTGGAACTAAAAAAAAAACTGGATATAAATAAACGACCAAAGATACGCACACATCACATATCATATCATAACTCTTAAAATATAGTGTACGTCAAGATTACATGTTGAATAAACTTAGCCATAAAATAGTAAGTATGTAAAATGTAAAGGAAAAAATATAAGTACCTAAGTAATTGTTGTAAATGTAACTATAAAAGTGATATTTTAATAATAACAATCTAAGACTTAAATTTTAAAGTGTAAGTAAGTTTAATTAATACATACGTTACTTTGGAAGTCGTTTCCCCATCGGTGTCCGATTCGACGAAATCTTCCACGACCTGTTTTCTGGCGCCTTTGCTGCGCTTATTGTTGTAGTGTTCGGAGTCCGACCTGCAAGTTATTATTACTAACATTAGATAATTAATAATTTACAGAATTTAAGATAAAATTTACTCCCGAATGAATTTAGATTTGATAAAAAAATATTTCCTTTTTATTTGTTACGTTTGAAACTCAAATTGAACAGAGGGCCGAGTGTAAGTTTGCAAATATGCAAACGTTACCATCGCGTTTGATATCATTGTGGTAAAGTAATAAGATCGAGATTTAAAACTTTTCACACAAACACGATAGTAACTTAAGCACGTTTACAAATTTACCTTATCGGATTAGTATTCATCACTAGAAAATCATTTAGTAAAATAACAACTTACGAACATTATGGCAATAGCACGGATCCTCGTTTTGCTCGTGTGAGTTGTACAGTGAGCTTGCGGTGATGGCAGAGCAGCTGGCTGATGGTCAGCGTGTGGGCGGGCGGGGCGCTGGCGCTGGGCAGGGGCTGGCAGAGTGCTCACGCAGAGAGAGGATGGAGCAGTCGGATGGATGACTGGCAAACCGCTGGTGACGTTGAGGCAGAGTGTCTTTGCTAATAGTGACGGAGCAGCACCACAATTTGTGACACTTATTGATCGGAAATCGTTTTAAATAGGTTGTTTTTGCTGAATCTTCAATAATTTCTTAATCAGGAGTGAAAAACATTTTATTATATTCGTGTGTTTATTATTTGAAAAATCTTCAGTTTAATGGAAAATTATATTGTAAGTAAAAAAAATGCGAAACTTTTTGTTGTTTTTTAATATTAAATATTTTATTTGACAGAGCACCACAAAAATTTATAAAATAAACTGGACCTGAAACTGAAACAGGTTCTTGTCACTCCTCATGTGATAATGATATACTTAAGTTAAACTTCAAACTAAATTTGTTCAGGATTATTTAGTTCCAAACTTTCTATTAAAATATAATGTATTAAATATAAATACGTGACGGTTTACAACCACTGGAAATCGTTATTACATATTTTACCAAAGTTAATTGTAATTATTAAGTATTTGCAAAATAAACATTTTATATTACGGAACGGAAGTAGTATCAGTTTAATGTCGCAAACTTGATATTCAAATAAGCCGACAATATGTAGTTAAGGCTATGTACATAATGGTTAAAATGGTAATGTCTTACTCTATTGATTTATTTTCACATTTGTGTATTTGAGGTATTTGAATAGTTTAAATGATTATTTTGTAATGATATCTAAATAAAGTTAAATTAAATAAGTATGAATTTCTCGTAGTTCTTGAAGTAATGAAGTTTTGAATGATTAGGTAGGCATTTAAAAACAAAGAAGCTACTAAAACAACGTGAGCCATCCTTAAATAACTACCTATCTAAAAACAATGACTACTTAAAAAATGCAAAATTTTATCTTCATCACGAAATATCCACACAAACTCGAACCCACAGCATGCATTTAAGTCAGAGATAATAACCATGCGACTTATCGCAATCATCAAATAAAATCAAACACCAGAAGAATGTTTAATTTTATGAAACTATATAATAATATCCGTAAGCGCACTAATATTACAATAGGTTTGTAATTCAAAACAAAGCTGCATTGTGTACACACGGCTTTATCAGAGCTAAGGTCTAAATCTGCATCGTTGGTTATAATCGACTGGCTTAGCGGTGGTAGTAAATTAAACTTCAACGGGTTCGATTCCCTCAGATATAATATTACAATAATGGTTCAGAAAAGTTGAGATGTTTTATGAAACTATGTTTTATATATTTTATAATTATCATTAAGTTCGCTGCGCTTTTGTCATCGTTTGTTTTAGCTTATTGATATCAGAAAGCAAGTTTAAGTAAAAATATTTATTTCAGTAATTAGCACAGTTTACTAAGCTTTATGTACCTTAATGACAAAAACTTATGTTTTTCAAAAGTATTATGTAAAAAAAAATGGATCAACGGATTAATTTATTGACTTTGTTTAACTTATTCTGATGTTTTGCATAAATATTTCATACTTATAACAAAAAGGTCATTGGGCATTTTGTTCGAACATTTGACCTACAGCGTACACAAACTAAATCGGGCTAGGTATGTAGATAAATGTGTCTGCTACTCAGTGGTATGGGTCACATTCTTGCAGGACACGTTTAATTTTTTATCATTATGTCACAGCACTTTAATTAAAAATAAAATAAATAAAGATAATAAAACGTTTATTATGCTTGTACCACACATTTTCACAATGCTTAAAGTAAAAACTTCTGTTTTATTAACAAAAGTTTAATAACATTAAACATACAATAAAACACTTAATGTAAAATAACTTTTTTTCTGCCGGTCGGTACATAAAAAAATAATACATATTTTGAAAAGTGGGATTGAAACTTCAATTTGAAACTGGTTTGGTCTCTGTACGCAAACATTCATCAAGTGGGTCAAATATGCCCAATAACCTTTGTTATTTCGGTTTACAAGAGATCTAAAAGTCAATTTGTGCCCAAAAGAAAAAAAATACACTTTTAACGAAACTGATTATTTTATTTATTATTAACTGGGCTTTTTGACGATATTCAGAGAATATGTGTTTATGAAATCAATGATTGTATTTCATGAAAAATTAAATCAAAAACCTTAAAAGATAATAAATATAAAAATAACGAGACAAACCGTGTGCTCTAACTAGTTTATGTTGCGAATTTATTCTCACGGTGGTAATGTGGCTTACCTATTTGCTTACCTTACAAAAGTCAATACCACTGCATAGATAAACGTGATAAGTGAATTATAATATTCAATTTAAACCATTCCTTAACTCAATGCATTATGTGCGATTTTTTTCAATCACACAGTTTGAACCATGACGCAATGCACTTGCATTCGAGTCATAGTCTTGTCGTCCGCGTAAGTGAACAGTGCAGTGCAGGTTATGAGAAAACCCGAAAACTGGATAGATGGGCGGTCACCCATCTCTCGATGGCAGCATAAAGTGGTAATCTTTTCGTTGTTTTAGGTGTCGCCAACCTAATTTGGTCACCGGCACCAGTTACCTGTTGAGTTCTTTGGAGGTATATTTGCCTTATCTTTTGAATTATCATATCTGGGTGCCAACAACCACTAGGTGAACGGCACGAGCAATCAGCCGAAGAATGATAATTTCCTCAGCTTTGGCATTGACTATTATCCGATGTTCTTAATCGTATCGTATCGTGATGGAAATTCATTTCTGAGGTGCCACCAGCCAATGGGCGATGGGCATGAGCAATCGGCCGAAGAATGATATTTTCCTAAGCGTTATGATCGAAATTCGACTTCAGGTGCCATCGACCAAATTTGGCCACTGACACGAACAATCAGTCTAAAACAAAACGATAAGTTCCATAATGTCAGCCGCCGAGTGTGATCCATTATCGGTTTAAGCATCGTGCATAAATCAGTGTTACTATATTATAATGAGTGCAATACAAATGATTTGGTGTGCAGTGAGCTTAGCAGCATGTAAGTTTTACATAAAGTATATTTTATATTTATTCATCGCGAGTAGGTAGGAACTAGGGAGTTTAACCATATTTTCATACATTTAACTGGTCTTCCTGAAACAGTTTTTACTACAGCGATCGAGGTGATTATTGGGCTGTTTGGAACACTTCACGACAGGGATCGAACGGACGTGAGAGACCTGGAGTGAATGTGTTCCAGAACGCCCAATAATCACCTACTCGTATCAAATGAGATCGATCTCAGCTCTTAAGATCAATCTTAAGAGCAAGATCTTAAGTTCACGGTGGTTTTTATACAGTAACATGACACTTTTGAATTATTTATTGAATGATTAACGTTTCGTTTAAGCTGTGTAGAATAATAAGCTCAAATTACAAAAACTAATAATTTTTTAATTGTACTCTCATAACTGAGTGCAAAACATTTTAGACAAGTGCTAAAATGTAATATTTATTTATATTACTTTATTTACATAAATAAAATATCACTTTATTTTACTACGGTACCTAGTTCAAGAAGACTGAAGTCTTGGATTATGTATTCTGTGGCTGTATGATGCAAATGTGCCTTTGCCTTTTCTGCTTCATGATAAAAAACGGAAAAAATTGGCGGGATATTGTAATGTAATTGTTATTATGATTAATACATTTCATAATTAATGTAGGTAATATACCTACTAATCAATATCATCATAATGATTAACTTCCTTTATTAGATTTTGAAAATCTATAGTTTTATCCACGTACATAGGTACAAACACATACGTAGCATTTCAAAATAAAATAACACCCCTCTCTTTTTGCGTCGGGGGTTAATAACTATCCCGCGCGCTCACGCTCTCAAGTCACGGTTTAGCAGCACTTGGCGAACAGGCTCTCAATCATCATCTCGAGAGTGATCTCAAGTGCAGAGTTTTGTTTATTAATATGAGTGATCTCAGTTGATACCACGAACTTAAACCTGTACTTAAGTATGATCTATTAATTAGAACGGCATCTCAAGTATGAGCTCAAGATGGCTCTCAACGTTGAGAGCGGTTTATAAATACGGGCCTTAAAATTGGTGCAGTTTTGTGGTACCTACCTACAAGTGTCTACGCAACTGAACAATATGTGGGATAATTGAAATAGGCGCGACCTTGGTTGTGTGAAGCTGAGACTTATATACTTGGTGCCAAATGCTCCAAGAAGCATTGGAATGCGATGCACCCGCATTTTAATGTATGATCGAAGACCTAAACTGAAACAAAACGGCTACTACTGAAATATTTAATATCAAGTATTAAATATTTCAGTAGTAGCTGTTTTGGACTCCAAACAAATTATCGGACGCGGCTTATGGACGCGGTTTACTGCCGCGGCTGATAAGTGTGCACACTCTCATAACATCCTGCGTGCCAGATAGCTATCGGACTTCCGATGACGTCATATTAGTCTATGGTTACGTCCGCGACCTACTACATCCGATAGTTTGCACACCTCAGATCAGCCGCGGCAGTAAGCCGCGTCCGATAATTTGTTCGGACCTTGAGCCGCGTCCGATAATTTGTTTCGGCCTTGAGGCGAATCGCACGCGTCAAAAATTGGGCGCATTCTGTCAGACAAATCTTTGAGTCATCGATGGCCATCACCACAAAGCTTGGACGAATTGTGGTTAATTCGTCCAAGCCACAAAGTAATTTTTATTTTAACCATGGAAAGTAATTTGTATGGAATGTTTAATATTTTACTTTCCATGGTTAAATTTTACTCTATGGAGATGGATCACGGTAAATACCACTTGTCTAGCCGTCGCCTTGCTCTAGACGGTATGTGATCCATCACTATACCACACACAAAGAGTAAAATAATCACTCAGTTGGACCACAATAGTTACCATGCGTGTAGGTAGCCGTCGCCTGTGAAGTTTGGAACGAGAAACTAGAAAGTTGTGTAAACGGCAGGCTGATTATCTAAATAGAAACTATTTACTGACCGTTTTCATTTGACACACATTGCTACTTTATTTTGGTATGATTTTTTTTAACCCAAAAAGAACTAGCAATGTATCACATTTATCTGTCAAATCAAACCGGTCGCTAGGTGGTTTTTAATAAGATAATCAGTCCGCCGAATGTCACGCTCTAATGTTTGGAACGCGCCGTTAGATCTTTGGTTGCACTTGGAGCATATAGGTTCTGAACGCAACCCTACCGCGCGAATCGCTCGCGATTCGCGGATTCGCTGCAACTCGTGCGACTAGTCGCGCCAATGTGAACACGCCCATACAAGTTAGCTGACGCAATCGGCGCGAGCGAATCGCGCGGCGAATTTCGCGCGGAATTCGCGTCAGTTTGGCCGGAGCTTAAATGTATGGGAATATTTCAATTTTAAGAGGTCGATTTTTTTTCATAGTAATCGTGTGAGGTTTAAAATATGAAAATAATTTAGTTCTTTTATTGAAATGCTTTTGTATATTAGACAATAAGAAAAATATCAATGTTAATCAGGAAAAAATGGCTGTCAAAGATGTCATCTTTTTTGTTGATTTTTTTCTGCAGGGAGTTGATTAACACGCCCTCTAGCAATAAATTATATATCATTAGAAAGGTCTTTTAAAGAAAAATATTTGCTGTTAATATGCTTTATATCAATTGTTAATACTTTTGGAGTTAAAGGTTATTAAAGTATAAAAGTGGTTTATTGTCTATGGGAGTTGATCTACCACACCTATAGAAATGTATGATATATCATAAGAAAGGTGTTTATATGACAAATATTTGCTGCAAACATACTTTCTATTAATTGTTAGTATTTTCGGAGTTTTAGGTCATTAATGTTAAAAAAATTGGTCAAGTTTAGAGCGTTATAACTCTCAAAGAACTAATAGTTGACGTTTATAGTCATACAATTAAGTGTTTCAAATTTAAATACCTTTCCAATGATGTAAGATTTATTGCTAGAGGAGGCTTAGATCAAAATGCTCATCGTACTAAAGGACCCCCGAAAAGTTCAAATAATTTGACTCAAACCTTATATTCTAATAAATAAATAATAATAATAAATATAAAACTTTATTGAAATAATCTTACATCACAATTTACAACTAGTTTAAACATACATAATATAGATAATATAGGAAAAACAAATAATAAATAATTTTTAAAATAATTTTATACTATGTGCTTGACCACATGCGATGTTGCCGTTCTGCTCAACTTCAGGGCTTGGAAGATATAGAAGGCTATGGTATAGTCATAGCCTCCTATAATTGCAAGCCGTGAACATAAGTTTGGCAACGTCTGTTACTGTCAGTTCGTGGTCATGTCGTCGGCCAGTCTCCATACTAAATGTATGGGAATATTTCAATTTTAAGAGGTCGATATTTTTTTCCCTGGTAATCGTGTGAGTTTTTAAATATGAAAATAATTTAGTTCCTTTATTGAAATGCTTTGTATATTAAACAATAAGAAAAATATCAATGTTAACCAGGAAAAAATGTCTGTCAAAGATGTCATCTTTTTTGTTGATTTTCTTCAGCAGGGAGTTGATTAACACGCCCTCTAGCAATAAATGATATATCATTAGAAAGGTATTTTAAAGACAAATATTTGCTGTTAAATTACTTTATATCAATTGTTTATACTTTTGAAGTTAATGGTTATTAAAATATAAAAGTGGTTTATTGTCTATGGGAGTTGATTTTCCCCACTTCTACCAATAAATGATATATCATAAGAAAGGTTTTTATATGACAAATATTTGCTGTAAACATACTTTCAATTAATTGTTAGTAATTTCGGAGTTTTAGGTCATTAATGTTAAAAAAATTGGTCAAGTTTAGAGCGTTATAACTCTCAAAGTACTAATAGTTCACGATTATAGTTATATAATAAAGTGTTTCAAATTTAAATACCTTTCCAATGATGTAAGATTTATTGCTACAGGAGGCTTAGATCAAAATACTTATCCTACTAAAGGACCCCCGAAAAGTTCACATAATTTGACTCAAACCTTATGTTCTAATAAATAAATAATAATTATAATTATAAAACTTTATTGAAATAATCTTACATCACAATTTACAACTAGTTTAAACATAGATAATATAGGAAAAACAAATAATAAATAATTTTTAAAATAATTTTATACTATGTGCTTGACCACATGCGATGTTGCCGTTCTGCTCAACTTCAGGGCTTGGAAGATATAGAAGGCTATGGTATAGTACATTGACTTCTATATATTCCACTAGACTGGCTGCTGTCAAACTGTTCTTGTGCCTATTTGATTTCCGCCATTTTGGCGCTGTAGGGTAGGACATAGCGTGAGCATAGCGTGAGGGACATGGTACTAAAGTCTGGGCTGCGTTCCGTCGCTTTGGGTGTAGTTGTTTGGTTAAAATTTAACCCGTTTGGGTTGCAACCAAGCGACGGAACGATCGAGTTGTTTTTATAACCTCTTTAGGTGCAAAGTTTTCGTTTTCCACTTGGAATACGGATAATTTAACTTTCCTGTTGACTAAATCAAATTAAAATTTGTTTTTTGACTAGAAACCATGAATATTTTGAAACTTACGACACAAAAACATCAAAATACAAAATAATGTCAAAATGACAATGATGCAAGGAGGCGACCAGGAGACGTTGAAATGATAAACTGACTGCGATCAATAACTCATTTATTCTGCACTGCATGTGTGCTTTTATATGAGGAGAGATGCGTGTGTGCATATACGTTAGTACACACACTACACCTCCCCCCTAAAAAGAAAAAGAAATACATAAGGTTATTTTATTTTTTTCAATATTATGACTAAAATATATAAAAAATACCACTTACCAACTAATAATGTTAGGAAAATTCACAAAAACAAAGATGTCAAATGAATATTAATTTTACCAAATATTTTTAGTACTTTAAAACCAAAGATGACTGTCACGGAAACGATATAATTACGATTCATATTATACAGTAATCGAATTTGACAAAAGCAAAAGTGTCACTGTAAATACCTAAATGAAGAAAAATACTTACTATATGGAAAAAACGATTATGTATAAAACTTGCATGACTAACATTTATATTTGCATTGATTTTAAAAGAAATTTGTTTTCATACAACCACATTGAAAATTTTGAAAGAATTATGTTTGTTTCTATGTACCTACAGCTAAAATTTAAATTATGAATAAAATTAAATTAATTTAACAATATAAAATTGTTTTATGTTTTATGCGTATGGCATTACTTACAGTAAAATCAGATTCATTTATGACGTAACATCAATTCATTATTTTATACATATAATTTCATGTTCTTTTGTGAAAAAAAAGATATCTGAATTTTCACCTATTGTATAACAAATCTGTCGCTGAGCCACCGGAGTAAGTAAGTAAGTATAACAAATCACAAACAACCATACTTTTATATTAATATTGTAACTTTCTAATAAAAATATTTGTCCCTAACTATTTATTAATTTCAAATTATAACAAGGTAATAGGTATTTGAATTCATTATAAAATTACATTTGGTTGTTGTTCGTAACAACCTTACTTCTTTAAACATTCATATCAAATTATAACATTTCATATTCATATTATCATAATTATACTTTTATAATATTATATTTCAATCAAAGCAAAAATGTTTTATTTGTTAGCCAATATCAATAATAATACAACATTAAAAATATACTTTCTGATTCATATGATCCTAGATTGCACAGACTACAGAACTTTATTTTTCCTACAAAATAATAATTAATTATCTCTTTTCTTTTACCCAACAGTTGATAAAGGTAACTAAATAAAATATCAAACTTTAAAATCACTTTACTTTTATTTACTTATTTATTCTTCTTTCACAAATAAAACATTGATATCAAGATACTTTTCGATAGCCACAGAGCTACAGACCATACAACAAATAATTCGCTAACACACTAAAATAAGATCTGTCACTAATCATTCTTCACTTTAATTCTTCCCTTTTAAAAAAAACTTTCATATTTTCATATTATCACATTTACAAAAAAAATTTTCCTTCCTTCAAACCTTTTAATTAAATTGTAATCATTCATCATCTTCCTAATATAAACATCCTCAAACTTTTATTGTTAATCACATAACTTCCTATTTTGTAATATTCCTATTTCTCAACATTCTTATCTAAATTATCCTGTGTCAAAAACAATATTCCGACATATTTACTTCACTTTGAATCCTACTCTAGCTCGTTATAATATTCATGATTCATAGTAACATTATCGGTACACTATACACATTTCACATCACCTACAGGTACTCATATATCATAATTCGCCCGGCGCCGGCGTACTTTCATTTTTATTTAACTCATTATTTTTGGTACATACTTTATCATATTTATTTATAGTCGACTTCATTATCATAACACATAAAAATGGACAATTGCCATTTTGGGCTGTGGCCACAGCTCAATTATTAATGGGGGCAGTTTTTTAAGTTCTCGGACTCCAACAAATCTCACAGAGGAAATCTCGTTTCGCACCATGATCGACTAGAAGGATCTGGGGGCCTACTCCCACCTTTTTTAAAAGTAAGCTTATATCCAGCAAGCTTGTTGCAAGCTCTTAATGATATTACTCAAATTCGTACCATGACCTGTACAAAGTAATATTACTTTATTCTCGCTAAGGAACGAATGATATAGCGAAATTGTCCAATCCCTGCTAGCCATCACTTCAGTTTATTTGCTATGTTCGTATCGGAAACATGTTTTATCTCAGTGCACCAAAGGAAAGTAGGTATTAATTTTCGTTTTTAGTTTGAAATATTTTCTATGATTCAAACAAGAACACTTGTTGTGTTGTGTGCCACTCAAAATCTCGAAACTAATGTTGTTAACATAAGCAACGGCCAAGAATGCGACACTAGGAGAATTTTGGTAAGTTACGTACCTATTTGCTTACTTTGTGAATTAATAAAATTTATATTTGAAAGTAAAATGTCGAACTTAAAGTAATTTTATGATTAGGAATCACATTATACCTACGCGTGCAATAAATTTCTGAAAATTTAGAGTTTTTAGGTAAAAATTTCTATTTTACAATAATTTTGACGACAACAGAAACAACTTATCAAACCCCTATTTAGTTTGGAATCGAATCTTATTTACCCCTGTAGGTCCCGAATATAGGTTAGAAGGCAAGGGGGTTCTCCCTCTCTTCCCTTTCTCCCCAAACTTACTATTATTTTGTGCAAAATAAATTCATTGAAAAAGTATCTAGGTATTTGTTTCTGCGTTATCGGCTTCTAAAAACTCGATTGTTTCAAATTAGCTATCCATCTGAAAACAAGTACTTGTTATGAAATAATAAATCAAATAATCCCAACTATTTTACATTCACAATGAAGAACAAGATGTATAAAAACGTTTCACATACTGTTTATGACGCATTTTCTAATATCTAAATAGAATAACTCCAAATAGTTTTGATTCTGTTGATAAAAAGCAACTTTTTTAAGATTGCTAAATTCCTCATAATTTGACACCAAAACAATAATGCTAGCTGTCTAAACACACGTCGTGGTACGAGTTTTGTGAATGATTGAACGATGACGTCACAAAACTTCTAACAGAAACATTATTATAACAATCTTATTATAAGAAGGTCATAGTACGAAATAGCATGGTAAGATTGAATTAAAACTGCGCTAAGACATGGCAGTAGGCACCCTGACACCCCACGTATGTACCATTATTTAATAGGGTCATGAATTAAGACACATACTAATTTGGTCTCCAAACAGGATTCAAAGGGGAATCTCGTTCACACCTTGATGCAACTGAAGGACCTGAACCCTATAGTACCTCTCCTTTAATGTGTACCGTATAATCGAGCTTTATATCTAAACCATTTCATTCCAGAAACTTATCAAATAAACTAACAATCCTAAATTGAATATAAAGTAAATAAGAGATTCATCGCTTTTGGGTGATCAGTCCAATCGCATGTGAAACCTTATAAACCGTATATTCCCTAACTTCTATAAATAAATCCTTACCATCATTCCAAATCCTATATAAAAAACGCATCACATTACCTATACCTAAACCATGCTGTAACTAATTGCAACCTAAACAGCTAGGTACAAAAAGATTTTTAATACAGCTACAATAACTTACCTACAATATTACTTCTACCTATAAAAAATCTATATCTTTGCTTTATTCCAATCATATACCTACCAAGCTTTCAAACTGTTCCTGTAACTTTTTCCTTTCAAACCTCAACTATAATTTCTACAAATATAAATATCTCAATCATACCACAACATAAACTTCCACATCCGAAATGAATAAGTAAGTTCCTTAAAGTTTTCTTCCCAACAAATTAATACTTACCCGTTATCATTACTTAAAAAAAACAATGTTTTATATTACAGCTTAACTAGCGAACTCGTGTGATATTTTGCGACAGTATTAATATTACTGCTTCAACTTGCATAAGTGATACCTCTTTGTAATCTAACGATATCGAAATACAACACTTTACATTTCAATACCTTGTTCGTTATAAGTTAATCAAAACAAATTATGATTGCATCACTTCTACTTAGTCACATAATAATTTACTTCTGATACTTATTAAATTGAATTGCGTAGATAAAGAAACACGGTCAGGTTAATACAATTACAAATTCAGGACAAAATGAAAAACAATTTTACTTTATAACTTATTTGTATGATAAAACAAAATGCTAGGACACTAATACGTATATAAAAAATATAGAATAAGAATACTATTAGTTAAAATCAAATATCTTTTCAATAGTACCTACCAAAATAGCTACCTAATCACTATTTCCGATCATTTTGTTTTAATTTCATTCCTAAAACTTAAAAGAAGATAATTTAACTACAAAAACGAACAAAATAAAATTTATATCGCGCGTTTCTTTACTTACTATTTGTAACAAAATTATACATAAATAAAATATAAGTCTTTTATTCGTAAAAAAAAATAGAGTGGAAATATCATCTTTCATTATGATTGTACGCAAAGTAATGAAATCTAATTGTTTTGTCATTGTCATACATATTATAAAGAAATCATACTCATAAATAAAATTTTGTCACTTCGAAACTCAAATTCATTTTCGATCACAAGATAGAACATAAGTACATAGTAATAAATTACTTGTAAAGTACCTAAATATACCTTACGTAATAGCAAAGAAAAATATGTACTAAACTGAAGACAAAAATAGTGTTTTATGAAATAGCTAATAGCTTATTAGTTACGTTTAAAATTAAAAGTAGTTTTCAAAAGTTTTTTTTTTAACAAGTCAAACAAGTCGAATGATGTTTCCAAATCTATTGAAGAATACTTAAAAGGTATAAATGAATACGTCATAGTGGAAAATATTATTAAATCACATACGAGTAGATAGACTAATATAATATCACAAAGTACTTTTTTATTATAGGAAATATAATATTTAGTAATAATGAATAGCAATAAGTACAATATCAAATATTTATTAAAGGATGGATGATGGTCTTTTAGACCATTACTTATTTACTTAGCTATTTTCAAAAAATCCTACCTAAATTAAATCTGTTATCATATTGTCTTGCGGAATAAAAGAAATCTACTACCTATACATGTCGTTTATAACCATATGAAATTATTATTATGAAAATTTTATTTATACTATCATTAATTTACGACGGGATAAAATCACTCAAATGATATTAAAATTCTTTTAGCTTAACAAAAATGATACCTACCTACTTAGTTCGCTACTACAATATCACACGTGTTGCTATGTCAGCAATATCGATGTCGTTCACATTGAATGCAATTATTACGAAATCCAAACTTTGTACTTGTACCTAACATGAAGCTAAATAAATGACATCGATAAACTAATTATTAATAAAAGTGTATTAAAGAAAAGGGAATTCACAAATTACTTTCTTTTACTTTTCAATAAAACATCATAGCTACAAATTTTTTCTTTAAAACTTCGAGAAAAAAAACATTATTCATAGTAAAACTATATTTCAACTCGAATTAATAATCAAACACAATAAATGCAAAATAAAGTTACCTTTGTCAACCACGCTGAATCTCAGGAAAACTTACTTACTGTGAAATAAAAAAATAAACATGAATACCAACACCACTAAAAATAACTAACTTTTCATTGTTTTTCTGTGCAATCAATCGTATAAATCAGAAAATCTAAGAAAACAAATATTATCTACGAGAAAAAAATGTTTTCTCTTTTAACTCAAATTATGACACTTGTACTCCAAATATTTCTACCTTATCATCAAAACAATACCTAATTGATTAAACATGTTTAAAAAGGAGTACATACTAAGTACCAAATAAAATCTTAAGATCAAGTTAAAATAAATTCTTCAAAATGTACTTAACATTTTTTTTATTGTAATTTTGTTATTCTATTTCCACACTTTGGATAAATTCTATTCAACAATATGTAGTCAAGGGCAAAAACATTTTAATCATAATATTTACGTTAACTTTATTTTGTCCAAAACAAAAAAAAATATTCTCAACATTTTAAAATTAAAGTTAGTATGTATTAGTTTAAAAAAGAGACAAAAAAAATATCCAATATAAACCATAAACTTGAAAAGGATCTTTGAGATAAAGGGATTTCTGGCTCATTTCCGATGTTCCGGCTTCCGCTGCCCACTGCTTGGCTGCTCTCAGTTGGTAAATTCAGCTCCTTCCTCTAATGACACCATCATCTGCCGGCTGGTCCACATCCGACACCATCGTCTCCCGGCACCCTGCTTTATCTCTCTAGCATCACAGCAACAACACTTTTTCGTAATTTTTATTTAGATTGTTCATAATGATTGTTTTGAGTTCTTACACGTGAAGAATTTATTTTCTTAATGATATTTTTATATTACTATTTTATTTTCATATTACTTATCAAGAATTCAAGAGTCTATAAACTAGACTAAGTTTTATTTTAGTCCTTTTAGCACCACAAAAAGTAGTAAACATTTTAAAGTCTATTTTTAACGATTATTTTAGTTTATAGTCCATTTTGTTTTTATTCTCTTCATAACAAAACCGGCTGCACAGCGCCGCCGACGCAGGCGGCACTGGCAGGGTCGCCATGCAAGGAGGCGACCAGGAGACGTTGAAATGATAAACTGACTGCGATCAATAACTCATTTATTCTGCACTGCATGTGTGCTTTTATATGAGGAGAGATGCGTGTGTGCATATACGTTAGTACACACACTACAATGACATATTTTGTAAAGACAAACGTCAGAGCATTTTTCAACCATCTTATTTTGATGGTTGTTTGGTTGCAACGCTCCGAGCCACCGAACGGGTGAAACTACGCTCTGACAGCTGTCAGAATAAAATTTCACCAAACCACGGAACGGTTAGAGCGCGCACCGGAGTGCGCTCGAGTGCACTCCTAGAACGCACGCATCGGAACGCTAGTCCAATCAATGAGGATATTTGTTGTATGGCGACTTCCGAATAATTCTCCCGTCTATGAAATTTGGCATGTGATGAAGTTAGGTAATGCAGTTTACAGATGAACAATAATCCAATAAATTTTGTTACGAGAAGTTAGGTATTTTTACCTAAACATGAAAATCGCTTATATCTCTCTGTGAATATTTCTTCGGGCTAAAATACTTTCTGTATACGTACTTATGTATTAGTTAGAATAAGTATGTAAAGAAATTCAACATCTTTTCGATTTCAGAGATACCCCAAATTTAAATTTTAATATTTCTCAATATATCTTCTGTTGAAAAATTTATTTGCTAATTATTATTTTTTAATATGTTTTTATACCTTTAATATATAGCTTTGTTCAGTAAGCCAATAAATTTTCTTCTTTAATATTTTTTTTTATTTTTTATAAAAAAAAAAGTGGTTACGTTAACAGTTTCTTCCGTAAATTACCAATAAATTTAAGTTTCCTTCGTGTTTAAACTGTGTGATTACGTCAATATATCGACGTTTTTGACACACAATAGCTAATAATCTGATATTTTCATATATTTCTGCGTAATCAATATGGCCAAGTGTGGTGCTTGCGACAGCGACTTGAAACCAAAAGAAAGTCTATTAACCTGCTCAAGATCATCGTGTAAACTTCAATATCACAAAGCTTGTGTTGCTCTTATAAAAGGTTCTACCTTTTCTGCATCGACTTGGGTATGTCAAGAGTGCAAGATCAAAGAAACGCGTTGCGGTGACAGCACCAACCCACCACTAAAGGATGCCCTATGCCACGGTGATGATTTTGTCAACACTACCAGAGGAACACAAGCATTGTCTCGCAGTAGCAGTTGTAGTAATGATGACAAGTCTGATGACATCATCCGAGCCGTAAAATCAGAAATTGAAATAGCATTACGTCGGGAGTTGCCTAATTTCTTAGCAAAGTTAACTGATTCGGTTTCAAAAGCACTTGAGAAAAAAATTCTTGAGCTTGAAGAAGCAGTTAAGACGTGCAGCGGACTATATGATACTGTAAAGACTTCAATGGACAAAAACACAGCCACAATCAAAAAGCTAAAGGCGGACAACAATAATCTTAGCAATCAATTGAAATCCTTGCAAGCTAAAGTAAACACCATAGAGGAGTCATCACTCAAACAAGAACAATGGTCTAGACTTCAAAACATTGAAATCGTAGGCGTTCCAGAAGATCGCGATGAAAACCTTTCAGTTATTGTGGACAATATCGCTAAACATCTCAAGATACCACTAAACCCTCAGGATCTGGACTTCATCCACCGCGTTCAAGCGAAGAGACAAGTCAAGGGGAAGCCACGTAATATAATAGTTCGTTTCCACAATCGCAGTAAAAAGGACTCTGTGTTGTCTGCGTGTCGTAAATCCGGTGGTATCACTTCTAAAGATATTGGAATGAAAGGTGAGCTTAAAACCATATTTATTAATGAGCACTTATCAATAAAAAATAAGCAGTTATTAAACAGTTGCAAAACCAAAGCTAAAAATTGTGGTTATAAATTTGTTTGGACAAAAAACTGCCGGATTTATACAAGGAAAGCCGAGAATGCACCATACATTCCAATATCTTGCGAGGAAGATCTAAAAAAGATTATTTAAGTGTCTTTTTCCACGTAATGATTTTTTATTGTAATAGACTCATTTATTTAACTTGTTATAACTTAACCTCACTTCAGTTGCATGATATTGAAAACATTACTTACATACCTCAACATTTCAAAACATACACATATTCATAAACACTGCACACAAATACATCCTCCTATAACTTAAATCAAGAATACTATTTTAGTTTTTTAATAGATACACAATTAATAGTATATCCTATCGCTTATGTTTTAACTATAAGTCGCATATCTCACTTTATTATTATCGCACTAAAAGCTAAAAGCAAACTGAAAGCACAACTAGCAGCAATAACTTCCTAAGTTTATTATTATTGTTAAAATGTTTAGATCCAGATATCACAGATCAACTATCGGTTACAAACTAAAGATTTACTATCAAAATGTTCGTGGTCTCCGAACAAAAACATTAGATTTTTACAATGATTTGCTGAACGCAGACTACGACATTATTCTAATAACAGAGACTTGGCTAAATGATGATATTTTAGACTCTGAACTATCAGATCACAGGTATGAAATATTCCGGCGCGATCGTGGATCGAACGGAGGTGGTGTCATGTTTATGTGCAATCGCAGACTAAGTGAGCGCGCTCGCCCCGAGTGGCAACGCGATCACATTGAATGTGCATGGATTACCGTGGACGGCCGAACAATAGGCACGGAGCAGGATCTGCACATAGCGTTGGCTTACATGGCGCCGCGGCGCACGTTACCCACTCTTATACTTAATTGTGTACAATTAATAACCGACGTTAGTACCAACTTTACAGATGGTTACTTTTTACTGGCCGGCGATTTTAATTTGTCTAATATAAAATGGGATCCAACAGGTCCAACTTTTTTAAAACAGGGTTGTGTTGATCTTCAAAATGCGGGAATATACTTGGTGAATGAGATGAATTTCTTGGGGCTTCATCAAAGTAACATGCACACTAATAAATCAGGTAACACATTAGACCTTTTCTTTAGTAATTTTATCGTAGACATACGAGCCTCGCCGCTCGCACTCTCAAAAGAAGATGATAATCATACTACACTTATTATTGACGCAAGTGATATACTGGTAAACTGTTTGTCAAAGTGCCCTAGGAAAAAACTTTTATTTTATAAAGCCGATTATGTGAATATCAACGCGGAACTTGACAATGTTGACTGGGAGGAAAAACTTTCAGCGGGCAGTATCGATGAATGTGTTGAAAGTTTTTACGCAATTTTATATAGCACCATTGACAAGTTTGTTCCCACTATTGATACTACCACTTTGATCCAATATCCTGTGTGGTACAGCCGTGCACTTATATGCTTACTGAAGGAAAAAGTTTCTGCTCACTGCAAATGGAAGCGTTATGGTAATCCGCTGGACTACGATGCTTTTTCTTCGTTGAGAAAGAGGACGAAAGTTATGGAGAACAAATGCTATCAAAACTATATATCTCGTTGTCAGGAAAACATTAAATCAAACCCTAAGCTACTTTATTCTTATGTTAACTCCAAACGGAAGCATAACACTGGTTACCCTGGTTCAATGACTTATGAGGGCATTACTTTAACAGATAGCAGTGCTTTTTGCTCGGCATTTAGTAACTACTTCGAGAAAATGTTTGCTGTCCCCTCAAAAAGTGACTCAAGTGAAGAAAACACTCCACTTAGTTCACAAGATTCAATTAATTCCTTGTCGGTATCCCGGGATGAAGTTTTTAAGTTGCTTTCCACACTGGATGTTAGGAAATCTGCTGGTAGTGACCGGATCCCGCCATTATTTATAAGTAAATGCGCCTCCTCTCTTGCTTTTCCCTTAAAATTATTTTTTAACCGATCTATATCAGAGGGATCTTTTCCGTCGAAGTGGAAGGAAGCTCACATTTGTTTACTATGTCCAGACCAGCGTTTAAAACTGCTTTATGTAGAAAATTATCCATGGCACTCGAGCAACAGTGAATAGTTCCCAGGAAAAAAAAAATCATATTTCAAAAGGTAATTCAGAATATATTTTTTTTGGCGGCTACGACACTAACATTAATATGATTTAATTCCAATTTTCAATATTTTAATCTTATTTCCACCTTTGTACGCCATGTATAAGCCTATGTTTACATACCCACTACTTACAGTGCGAACGAATTTATTTTTACCTGCTGTTTCTATTTATGAAGGAGGCAAACACGCATGCACAAATACACACAAACATACACATATACACACGCACACATTCACACACACCTATCATGAGACAATATACATAATAAAATATTTAGATGTTCTCATTATTTTTAAATTCCTTTTACAAATACTTTAAATTTATTTTTTGTTTAAAATAATATTTTTTTGGTAACCATTTATATATTTTGTCTACAAAGTGTTGTTTCCGTAATTGGCTTATGTATTGTATAATTACACCTGCGTTAATGTTCTGTAAATGCTGTGGTAACAATGTTCAATAAATAAAATAAAAAATAAAATAAAATAAAATTTTTGGTCTAAAGAGGTACTGTGAAAAAATACGGTCCATTTTTATACGTTTATGTATAAATATGATTAAAAAAGAAAATGTATTGGCTTACTGAACAAAGCTATATATTAAAGGTATAAAAACATATAAAAAATAAAAATCCGCTAATAAATTTTTCAACAGAAGATATATTGAAAAAAATTAAAATTAAAATTTGGGGTATTTCTGAAATCGAAAAAATGTTGGATTTCTTTACATAATTATTCTAACTAATACATAAGTACGTATACAGAAAGTATTTTAGCCCGAGGAAATATTCACAGAGAGATATAAGCGATTTTCATGTTTAGGTAAAAATACCTAACTTCTCGTAACAAAATTTATTGGATTATTGTTCATCTGTAATCTGTATTACCTAAATTCATCACATGCCAAATTTCATAGACGGGAGAATTATTCGGAAGTCGCCATACAACAAATATCCTCATTGATTGGACTATACGGTGATCTTGATCGTCAAGATGATACAAGTGTGGACAAGGCTTAAGTCGCGGACGTAACCATAGACTAATATGACGTCATCGGACGTCCGATAGCTATCTGGCACGCAGGATGTTATTAGCATACCCCGTTATCGCGGGTGCACGAATGATTGAAGCCAAAGACAAACTACAAAAGAAGGTCTATTTTTGATTGATTTGATAATTCTGCCTAGTCCCACTCAACCTCTAAGAGAATATAATCTGTAATACATAGTTTTCTGAAATTATATTCAAGTGACGGCTTTGAACATATTAAATTAACAACTCGATTATTTGTACTCTGGCGTATTTTTTAACGACAGAATTGATTGGGAATATTCAACTTCATCTTCGACACTTTTTTTGTGATTCTCTAGAAATAAAACGACACACGACAATGTTAGACTTTGGCACTTCTAATTAGCAAATCAAACTAATAGATCTGATATGCATACATACAAATCATGTCGCGGGCGCAGGCAGTTGTTATCGGCTCTTTGAAGCGACTGACAGTGACAGAATACGGATAGATTCACTGTCTCACCCGCCCGCGTTTTCTCGCACTCGCGCGAACCTCGTCAACGACAAATGACAGCCAGTGACTGCGACTCATGGGCACCTAAATATATGCTACAAATGCAGTTGTTTTATGAGTAGCAAAAACGTAGGCAGTAAGTAGGTTGCCCAAAAGGTCTTTCGCTTCTGATTTTTTAGTCTGTATTTTATTCGTGCACCCGCGATAACGGGGTATGGTTATTAGAGTGTGCACACTTATCAGCCGCGGCAGTAAGCCGCGTCCATCAGTCGCGTCCGATAATTTGTTTCCACCTTTCGTTGTTCGTCGTTCGTTCGTTCGTGAGAAACGAAAACGCATTGTAAAACGAAAAGAAAGAGATAGCAATAAGCCGTGACGTCACTAAAGAGTATTTTTTCAATCTTCACTATGATACTAGGCGTGCAATCTCCATTGTGGGTATAAGCTTCTTGGAGCCAACGCTATTTTCTCGATCCACACCATAAAGTTAATATTACGACAGGTATATTAACTTTATGATCCACACGTTGGGGCCAATGTATGGAGCCGGCCTTAAGCCTCGATTACATACGTCAATTTAGCTTCCTAGCTAAAGTCGCATTACTAATTTCCCAGCAAAAATGTAAACAAAGAAACGTCACTGTCAAATTGACACACCGACCCTGATAGTGACATTTTCAGATATTGAAAACCTTTGGTCACTTTTAAAACTTTTTAATTTGTATATTATATTTTGAGTCATTATAAATATAATGTCATCCAGGGTTATTTTAATGATCGTCATCTCGTATGTGCCTTACTCCTTCTGGCTTCTAAGCTTTAAAATCCTTCAGTGACGGATAAACAATTTCTTATTTTGGTATTCAGAACAAACGTAACGCTAGAATTTATGAATGATTGACGTTTGAACATGGTCCTCACGACATGACTCATGACACTGAAGATCATGGATGATGGAAATAACAAAAACTAGCTAGCGAAAGTCTAGTTTCACTCCCTAGATGCTCAGTGACGCAAAAATAAATAAGATTTAACATTCGAAAATCATACAAAACCGAATAGATCTCATAAAATCGTTGTTTAAACGTGGCACACACGGAACCGTATGTGCCAGTTTTCTTTTGTCAAAATATCGACAACTAAACCGTTTGGAGCCAAATGAAGCAGTCTAGCAGCGTTACGTTTGATACGTAACAGCATATAACACTTCAAATCCATTCGCGTAACAACACATCAATAGAAAAAGCAAAAACAATATTTCGACCCATCAGACTGTGTGGCCCACAATTAATACTGTCACGTTACGTGAATTTTGCGTCACTTAAGTTTTAAAGCCGTTAATAGTAATAAGATTTTCCGGCACTGAGGATCTAGCTTTATTTGGAACCAATCACTGCAGTACTTGCGATGTAATTCGAGATTCAAATTAGTATGTAAATCACCTAGGGTGACCACGAAGTATTTTTTTACGGACATCGTATCGTATTGATGTTGACTGAGACTGCAGCTTAGCGCTCCTGTACACGATCCCTGATTGCGATTAGATATGAGCGCCGCGCCGGCGCGCCGCCGCCGCCACCAATATTACCGCGCCGCCGCCGCCGCGAAAAAGCAACGGCGCGCCGAGCGAGAGGAAAGATTTAATGAATCAGTGTGTGAACGAGCTCGTTGTTATGGAAGGATAGGTATAGGACGCGTTACACGTTTGCGTCAAAACGGCCACGCCTGCATCGTCGTTAATAGAAGAGCAAAATGTAGACGTTTTTAAATCGAAACTAGATAAAATTACCGTGTCGTGTCGCTTTCATAATTAAAGTCTAAATACACAGTTACTGTTGGAACTAACGGCGTTCGTGGACTATGAGAAATCCTTTGATTCGATAGAGACCTGCCCCCATATTACACTCTTAAAAACTTGCCAGTTTTCTGACTGGCTTGGCTATCAGTGTGTCTCTTTTTTTTGCTATAGAGCGAGAATAAGGACGGGTCGATGTTGACAGGTTGTGGCAGCCATGTTGTTTAGGCGGCATGTCTCAAATCAATTGTTTATTATTTGATTACCGATGCCAAATCATCATGGTAAGTTTGTAATGGGAAAAATTTACCCCGGGGTATAGATGGAATTTACCCCACTGAAAATGTTAGTCGGTAGAGCAAAGGGGTTTTGTGGATTCGCGTGGCTCAGACATCCATGGAACAACTATGATTTTGGGCGCCGTTAATATCATTGAAAGTTAAAAGTTAAAAGATAAATTGTCCACAGATCGAAACAGTGAGTTTAATAAATCAAACCAATATTTACGCTGAAACAAACATTTATTTAACACATTGTATAACTAATACCAAGTTAACAACGATTCGCAGAAAATATGTCATAAAAATATTTAAAACCATACATACACTCACGCCTGTTTCCCATGGGGGTAGGCAGAGACTATGGATCGCCACCTGCTACGATCCTTGCACACTTCTTTCGCTTCATTCATATCCATCAATCTTTTCATACATGCCCTGCGGTTTTTGTCACTGCGTACACCAGCCTTTTTTATAATAACCTCTATTTGGTCCGCGTAGGTTTTTCTGGGACGCCCTCGTGCAATCGTTCCTTCCACATTCGCACAGTATATCTCTTTCGTGATTCGCCTTTCATTCATCCTCTCTAAGTGACCAAACCACTGGAGCATTCCTTTCTCAATTCTTGTCACTATATCATCTTTCAGACCACACCTTTTGCGAATCACCTCATTGCTCACTCTATCACTCAGTTTTACTCCACATATTTTCCTCAACGATCGCATCTCTACCGCATTTATTCTGCTTTCATTCTTCTTCTGCCATACCCAAGATTCACTTCCATACATCAGTGTCGGTACCAGCACTCCGTTATGAATAGCCATTCGCGCCTTTGCAGAAACGGTTTGGCTACTCATAACCGAGTTTATAGCACCACTCACCGAATTTCCTTTCTTCACTCGTCTTTCTATGTCTTCCTCACTCTTTCCGTCCCTTGTGAACAAACTCCCCAAGTATACAAACTCACGGACTTGTTCCACTTTTTTGCCACCTAACATTACCGTACAGTCAGTCATTTCTTCATCTCTCTCAAACACCATCACTTTAGTCTTAGTTACATTCACTTTCATCCCTTTTCTCACAAAATCTTCATTCATAACCGACATCATTTCCTGCAACTCTTGCGCAGAAGACGCAAGTATAACTTGGTCGTCAGCGTAGAGAAGGCACTTGATTTGAGTCCCATTCATCACAACCCCACAGTCACGTTCTTTCAGACCTTTCATACAACTGTCCAAAAACAGATTAAAGAGCCATGGTGACGCAACACATCCCTGTCTGACAACCCTAGAGATGCCAAACCAGTCAGTGTATACGCCGTCAATCCTGACGCATGCACGGGAATCCTCATAGAGAGATTTCAGTGCATGAATCAGTCTGCTCTCCAATCCGTATTCGGACAACACCTTCCATAGCTCATTCCTGTCAACTCGATCGTAGGCCTTCTCCAGGTCCACAAAGGCACAGTAAACCTTTTTGTGCTTAGCCAGGTGTTTTTCGGTTAAGCACCTCAAGGAGAAGACCTGATCCGTGCATCCCATTCCCTTTCTGAATCCCGCTTGCACATCCCAAATACTCTGATCAGTTTTTTGCATCACTCTTTCAATCAGTACCTTTGCATACAATTTACTGACAATGCTGAGAAGACTGATCCCGCGGTAGTTTTTAGCATCCTGCCGTGACCCTTTCCCTTTGTACAGCGGCACGACCACGGCTTTACGCCAATCTTCCGGCACTTTGCCACTGTTCCAACATTTATTAAAGATCAGGCACAGCCAGGACGCAACCAGCTCTTTCCCACCTCTCAGCATTTCAACAGTAATTCTGTCATATCCTGCTGCTTTCCCTTTTTTCATGCTCTTCATTGCACTAATAATCTCATCCATATATATATCTCTTTCATCCACTTCTGTCTCTTCCTCGTCTTCCACCCTTTTATCCGAGGCTTCTAGCATAGAGCCATCCGCCTCAAACAAACTCTCAAAATATTTCATCCACTCCTGTAGTACACCTTTTTCATCTGTCACTAGCTCACCTTTTTCATCTCTTATCACATTCATTTTAGACTTATGTGATCCACTTCGAGACGTTTTCACTTGTTTCCAAAACAATTTTATATTGTCTCGAAAGTTATCACAGAGTTTGAAGTCACACTTTTCTTTCATCTTTCTCTTTTTTTCGTCTACTTTTTCTTTCACTACTTTCTTAATCCTTTTAAACTCCCTTGCAATTGTATCAACATCATCTTCTGTAACACTTGCATTCACTCTTTTACTGGCTTTGATGGCCAGCAGATCCTGCCATACTTTTTTCTTTTCATTCACTATCTGTCTTACCTCACTATCCCACCAGTTTATTGGGGGAGCATTCTTCCTTTTACTCACTCCACATATTTCCTCAGCTGTTTCAGTCACACCTTTTTTAAACTTTTCCCAAACTTCCTCAAGCTTGCCATCTTTCACTTCAGCCACATTTCCCAATCGTTCTTTCAATTTGCACAAATATGTCTTTTGCACTTCCACTTCATCCAGGTTCTCAACTTTTACTCTAGTCAGCTCCGTTGTTGACACTGTGGGACGATGACGCCAACTTTTGAACAGACCACTAACCCGAGACACTACAAGAAAGTGGTCTGTTCCAATGTTACTACCCCTAAAGACCCTGGTGTCTACAACTCTGCCCTTCAGTCTTTCATCAACAATCACAAAATCGATCATACTCTTCTTTTCCCCTCTCTGCCAAGTGTACATATGAATTTCCTTGTGGTCAAACATGGTGTTCGTTACCACAAGATTCTTTTCTAAACATACCTCAATCAAACTCCTGCCATTATCATTTACTCTTTTGTCTCCATATATTCCTAAAACTCCCTCACATCCCTCTCTTCTCACACCTACCCATCCGTTAAAATCTCCAAGCATAACTATCCTTTCATTATCTTTGCATTCATTCAAGATGTCTTCCACACTTTTCCAGAAATCCTCCTTTTCCGTTGCTGACTTGGATATATCGGGAGCATACACGCCAATGACGCGTATCCGAAGTAATCCTACTTTGAGTCTAACCCAGAGAAGTCTGGGACTAACACACTCATACTCAGTCATGCATTCTATCATCCTTTCCGACAGCAGGAGTCCCACGCCCATACTCGCGTGCTCATTTTCGGCAACGCCCGACCACAGAACTTTAAACGGGCCATGTTCTGAGACTCCTTTGCCCTTTCTTTTCGTCTCGTTCACGCATAAAACATCCAACTTCTTTTCTTCCATAATCAAACACACCTCATCCATTTTCTCCTCCATCGCTCCACATACATTCAGCGTAGCAAAACGGGTCTCCGATGCCCGCTTTTCGCCCCGAGAGAAACAAGTTACGCGTGATGAGTGGCGAGCTCTATCGCCGCAGCCAGGTTTATTAAAAAAATTTGAAACCATTTTGTTCCCACGATTAGCTAGGGAAAGACAACTGTCCACCACACAGAGCCCCGCGTGTGTGGCAAGGCTATTTACGCCTGGAGGGCACCAATTTCCAGGGTGGCACGCTTATGACTAGGCACGCCCCTAGCCATGCAGCCATCGGCACGGCAGACCTTAGCTTAGCGGAGGGGAAGGAATAGGATTAGGATAGGGATGTGAGGTGGGTATAGGAGTGTGTAAAATGGGACGGATCAGGGTACAAAAAGGACACCGTTGCTGCGGGGGGGTTGAGAGGTTGCAGCAGCGGAGGCTGAGGGTCCGGGGGCGCTTACCCGTACTTGTCATAGGGAAACCGGACAAGTCCTCTGGATATTTAAAACCACATGGGGTATAAATGGTTTAACGAAGAATCCGAAGGGTTAAAATGAAGTCACACATTTTATATCAATACATAATACCTTGAGAACCCATTATAATGTTAAAACCGCACGAAGGGCAAATGGTTTAACAGGGACCCTTAACAGGTTAAAGTGAGACCATACATTTATCACAAAAACAATACCCTTGGGTTCATTATAAAATTAAAACCATACAAAGAAGTGGGGATTTTAACTATAAACCCTTAAAAGTAAAGGTGAGGGCATATCTATTCGTTTCCAGTTAGTCAGACGGATTAAGAGGCCGGCTCCGCGTTTGAAATAAGTTTTCAAACGTCACCATATCTCTCAAGTCGGCCGACCGTCAAGAACCGGACACATATGTACTCACAAAACTTATGCTAAGATACCTATTACTTATCATCTTAACACAAGACAATCATAGTAAAATAGAATTATTTATACATTCTGGCTTATGGACCAGGGTTACGCTGAAGCTAAATAAATATCAAACATGACTATTATTGGCTGTAGACCTGCTCCGGGTTGAGTCTGAACATGTCATCAAAACACCATTTTGTACTGGATATGAACGTTAATTACTTCACCGGGTACATACTACAGAAACACTGCCGCGATGATAATAAAAGAAAGCTGCGGAATACCTTGGTTAGTTTTATAAATCCATGGTAATGGTACGGATTAACATGTGCTCGTCGCGCTGATTTTAATGAGACATCATAGCATGGAATAACAGCCAAGCCGCTGCACGGACGACGTTACATCGAAATGAGCTCAAACCATAACCTTGGAAGTATTTCCTACACTAATCCTGGGATTTTGAAGTAAACCCGTGGAGTATTTCCTGGACCAAACCTCTGAAGTATTTCCTGGACCAAACCTCTGAAGCCCTGTAATAAAAAATCAAAGTCACCAAATTGTCCAACATTGAATATGAGGTTTTCCTTACAACTAACATTATAACAAGGTTGAGAAACTTACCTGGGCTTTAATTATCACAGGTTTTTATCTCATGAAAGACATGATTTAGGAATGAAGAAATGAGTTAGGAAGAGTACCCTATTTTGGCCGCTTTAATGATAAGGTGCATTTTTTGATGAATGGCTATGTTGATAAACAAAATTGCCATAATGGGGCGATGCCAACCCATAAGAGGTTCACCATGTGACAATGCAACCACAAAAAGTTACTGTTTGGTAGGTACGGATTTTGGGCTGGCGGCGTCATTGATCCGTACTTTTTTGAAAATTACATTGGTGAGGCCATCACTGTCAACGTTGAGCGCTACAGATCGATGATAACTAATTATTTGGCCCACATCTCTTATATAAAAGTGAAGGGGTGACTGACAGACTATTGCCCAGCCCAAACCACTGAACCTAGAGACTTGAAATTTTGCACATAGATACTTTATATAAAGTAAACACCCACTAAGAAGGGATTTTAGGAAATTCTATCCCTAAAGGGTTGAAATGGGGGTACAAAGTTTGTATGGAAAGCCCAAACCATTGAACCTAGAGACTTGTAATTTCGCACATAGATACATTATATAATGATAACACCCACTAAGAAGGGATTTTTGAAAATGCCACCCCTAAAGGGTTGAAATGGGGGTACAAAGTTTGCATGGAAAAGAAAAATTAAATAGACATTTCAACTTGAAACTTCGTATGAGTACTTCTAAAAACAAATAAGCAAATACGTGTTTCATGGTTTTCCGAAACTCAACCCTTCAGGGGGTTTAATGAGGTAAAAAAAGCCCAACATCGATATGGGTGTCGAAGTGGAGGTTTTATGGGATGTTGATTGCGAAAAGGGCATTTATCTTTAAGTCCAAAATAGTCGCCATTTTTCAACCCCTAAAGAGAAAAAATGGAGTTCATGTTTTGTATGAAAAAATAAAATTAAATAGACATTTTGACGTGAAACATCGTAGGAGTACTTTTAAAAGCAAACACGTATTTTGTGATTTTTGGAAAATTATAAATGGGTAAATAAACACATAATATAGAATGGAATGGAATAGAATAGAATATCATTCATTTGATTCGTACTTTTAAAAACTAAGCAAAAACACGCATTTCGTGATTTTCTTTGGGGGTTAGTGGGTACATAAAACTAAAAATCGATATGGATGTCGTCAAAAGGTTTTATGACGGTCAAAGGTTCCATTGCGAATGTCCACGTGGACGAAGTTGCGGGCAAAAGCTAGTTTAACAATATGAACGTAGACAATCAGTGGTTCCAGCAGAACGGTGGTACACATGCCGTACAGCGGACGCCACAATGAACATTCTGCATGAACGATTTGAGGGTACGTTTATCTCTCGTAGAGGAGACGTGAATTGGCCAGCAATTTGACCCTGCCGGACGTTTTTTGTGGGATTTTCTGTAATCGCTGGTCTATGCCAATAAGCCTCGGACGACCAATGTCCTCAAAGTCAACATAACTCAGGCCATCGCTCAAATTCAGCCAGATATATGCGGCAGAGTTGTCGAAAATTGGACCCCTCTGATCCATGCCATAGTGAGAAGTCACGACGGACATTTAATCAATGTCATATTCCATAGTAAATGGCATACATGGGCCCTTCAAACAAAATAATAATTTCATCAATACCTCACACACAGCTTGTTTTATTCCATTTCAACATCGACCCGCACTTATTGGAAAACCCTTTATATCATGCTCTCTTTAATCATTTCTGCGGTGGTGTCGTGTGGGGCGGGTCGTTACTTTCCCTCAATATGGTTGATCGAAGCGATGGCTGGTCCATGCGTCATGCTCGTGAACGGGTGCTGCCAGTGGGAATGGGTCTGCTTCTGATTTCTCAACTAGTTGAAAGTTATTTACTCTCACAATTACCTATACAATATGTACTAGGTATTTAATTTCAACCTACCTACCCATTGTGTGCAAACTTTTATAAATAATAATTATTGTGATAGAAATTGACCTCACTTTAAATGTGGAGCTCATTTTTCAAATGTTGACAACTCTGTATGAAATATACAGGGAGAAAAAAGCAGCCCTTGATGAGTTTCTTGCCGGTTCTTCTCATTACAAGGTCTCCTGCTTAGGGTTTGCGAACCGATGGCGTAGCTTCTTTGACATTCACAAGTGCTTGTAACAGCCTAGACTGAATAATTTATTTTTGAATTTTGAATTTCGAATCCCCGTCAAACTGAGAACCTCCTTTATTTAAGTCGGTTAAAGAACTACACTTAAGATATCCCTTTTTCCAATATAAAAATAATTATCTTATTCAGCTCATAAACAAAGAAGTTATTGACCATGTCATCGAGCTATTTCATACTAAATCATACTATTTTCGTGCTCTTTTCCAGATTAGGGGAGAGTAGGGTATTTTTTTTTCTTTTTTTTTTCAATTATGCTTTAGCTCCCCGCTTTTTGGCAGGTCTTTTTTTGCCAATTTTTTTTTTTTTTACTTTTCCTTTTTTTTTTCTTTTGCTTTATAAGCAATTTTCGTTTTTTTTTTTTCAGTTACAGGTAGGTATGGTACTTATTTACAATTTACTTTTCGTTTGGTTTCTTACTTTTACAGTTTTCTTTCTTATAGTACTAATAGCTCAAGGCACATTACATTTTTCATCTATTTACTTATACTTATCATTTTCAAAACTTATTTCTTATATTTAATTTTATAATAAAATTGTTTTCTTTACATTTATTATTCTTTGTATCTTTTAGTCTCTGTTCCTATTTATTACTTTCTCAGCCACTAATTTCGCAAATTCCATGAATAATTTTCTTTCTCTTTTGTTTCTTATTATCTCTTTCAGGGTGTCTTTGCTCAGTTTTGTGTCTAGTTTCTGTTGTAGAGTGTACCTATCAACGCTGTGCAAAGGACAGTCTAGCACGATGTGGAAAATGTCCTCGTTCTCAACCGGGTCGCAAACGCACGATGGGCTGTCCCTACGCTTGAATCTGTGCAGGTATGCGCAGAACCCACCGTGACCGGTCAAAATCTGCGATGCCAAGCGATCGATGGTCATCTTCCTCACCACGCTATATGCCTCCACCCCATCAGGAAAAAAGACCTTCGTGGTCTCCCCCGTGCTTTCGGATTTATATCTGCTGTCCCACTTATCGATCGTTTCCGCGCGAATATGCTGCTTAATGAACGAGATGGGACCGCAGTTATAGTCCGATTTAGTTGTCAACTCCAGAGCCGCCTCCTTCGCTAGTTGATCCGCCCTCTCGTTCCCTTTCACTCCGACGTGGGCCCTAATCCAGTAAAGAGAGACTAGTTGTTGGTTGTCTCTCAGCGTCTGTAGGTTACCCTGGATTGCCTTCGTGATTGGTTGCGATGAGTCCGGATCAAGTAGCGTCTGCAGAGCGGATCTTGAGTCACTGAGCACGGCAGTTTCCTTAAATTGTTTGCCAATTATAATTTCAGTTGCCTGGAGGATGGCATACAGCTCGGCTTGGAAGACTGTACAGTATGGCTCCAGCTTAAACTTTTGGGTACTGGTTTCATTCAGCCCTTCCCAACAAGTCAGGGCGGCTCCAACTTTCCCCTCCAGTTTGCTACCATCTGTATAAATCTTCACTAAACCTTCTGCCAATTTGCCATCCTCTTCCGCGTTTTCCAAACAAGTACATTTTAAATTTAGCATCCTGCTGGGGTGGCTGTCCCTCATAAAGGAGACGCGCTCTTCGACCTTTCTGCCACCTAGTGCTGCCTGGGGTTTCCCACGCTTTGCCTCATAAAGCAGGGAGGCTTCTTGAACCCGAAGATCCAGCGGAAGCAGCCCCGACAGCACTAAAGCAGCATTAAGGGATACCGTTCTGTTACCTTTTATAATCTTTTGCGCGAAACCCCTTTGCACAGCGTTGAGAGCTTTCCTGGAGATTGCTTTTGTTACCTCTTTAGACCATACACTAGATGCATAGAGGATAATCGGCTCTATAACTGCCTTATAAATGGTTTTTATGATTTCTGGATGCAATCCCCAAGTAGCTCGTGCCGTTCTACTGACGCCCTTGTAGATATTGGTAGCTTTCCTACATATGTACGAGATGTGTTTATTGAACGTTAACTTATGATCTATTATGACGCCTAAAATCTTTATTTCCTGTACGAGTTCTATGGCCGTCGCTCCCATCTCCAGTCTGGGTGTGTCGAATTTAAGTTTTCTGGTAATTACCATAGCCTTGGTTTTTTGTGGCGCAAAATTTAATTTGTTCGACACTCCCCATCTCTGGACGTGGGAGAGAACTGCATTGGCCTTTCTCTCTACTTCGTTGGCCGTGTTGCCTTCTATAATTAAGATTATATCGTCTGCGAAGGCTTGGCAATAAATTTCGGCGACAGTGAGTTGGTCGAGCAGGGGATCTAAAATTAAGTTCCAAAATAAGGGTCCGCCAATCGAACCTTGGACGCAACCCTTATTAGTTTCTTTGCTGTATTCCTCCCCTGCGTATCTCACCGTCACCTTTCTGTCACTCAGATAACCATCAACAAGCCTTCGCAGATTTATAGGGCAGTTTTTCTTTTCAAGTTGGCAGACTATCTGGGGCCACCACGCGTTGTCAAAGGCCCCCTCTATGTCCAGCGAGATCAGGGCCATAATCTTCTTCCCGTCCAGATTATGTCTGATCTGCTGGATCATGTCATAGAGGGCGTCCTCGGTGCTGCGCTGTGGAACGAATCCGTATTGCCTGGGGTTCAGTTTGGGCAACACGTACCATTTAATGCGTCTTATCATAAGTTTTTCTAATATTTTCCCTAAGATTGCCAAGAGCCCTATGGGTCTGTATGATTTTGGGTGCGTATAGTCGTCTTTATTTGGTTTTCTTAGAAGTATTATGGTGGCTATTTTCCAAGGCTTGGGAAAGTGGGAAAGTTCCAGGCACTTGTTATAAATTGCTAGGGCGAGGGGTAAGTCTGCGTTAATGGCCGCTGTGCATATATCGGCTGTGTAGCCATCACTACCCGGAGCCTTTTTGGGGTTGAATGAACCAATCGCGTGAAGAAGTTCAGCCTCCACGAATGGAGGATCGCAAAGTTCATCTTTGTGACTTTCATTTGCTTTGGCTGCCCTTCTTCTTACTTCTTTGTGGTCTTCATTTTCCCCCATATCGGTATCTTCTGGGTAGAAGCTCTCTGCCATTATGCGCACCGACGCCTTAGGGCTGGTGTTGATGCCATCCTTAGCTATTGGCAAGTCCTCATAGCTGTTTCGAGATCTTCCTATCACTCTATATACGCCTTCCCACATTGTCTCCCTCTCCTGTGTGCCACAAAACTCTTTCCAGCTTGTGATCCTTGCCTTATCCATCGCTTCTTCATATTCCGCTTTTGCTGTCACATACTGCTCGACGACCCATGCTCTACGGTTTGGCGCCGCCCATTTTATTCTTATCTTCTTCCTGTTCTTTTCCTTTTTCATTTCTTCTAACTCCTCGGACCACCAAGGCAATTTAAATTCGCATTTTGCTTTCTTCTGTTTTAGGTTATCAATGCATGTTTTTTCTATTGTCTTAATGTATGTATCAATTTTTTCCTCTAAATCCTCAACTTCATTGATTTTGTCTATTTCTTCCTTGACCAGTTTTTCTCTTATTAATAATGATTTTAAATCCTCTTTAAATTTTTGCCAATCTACTTTCTTTGTTTGATACTTCCTTGTTGTTTTAGTGTTTTTTACATCTTTTATTTTTTCCATGTTTATTTTGAAAGTGATTGCGTTGTGGTCCGAGGTCGTTAGATTTGTATCCACCTGCCAATTTCTTATCTCGCTGAGTATGTCCGCCGAGCAACAGGTAACGTCTACTGAGCTCTTAAACCTTTTTCCTCCACGCCAGGTATCAAAAGTTGGAGTATCGCCTTCATTAAGCACGCACAGACCCATTTCATTAAAAAAACCCATTAATTCTACTCCTCTCTCATCACTTTTTACACTACCCCACCACTCGTTCCAGGCGTTTGCGTCTCCTCCAACTATAATCTTTTTGCAGTCTACTTCCTTCAGCATTCTTTTCAGGAGCCTTAAGTAGGGTTCCATTTCCACATCGCTGCCGGGTTCAAAATAGTAAGATACTACACCAATTGTCCAGTCCGCTGTTACAAGTTTTGTCACGACTAAATTTCTTGTAGTGAGGTTGGGAAACTGTAAGATTTTAATATTGTGGTTGAAGATGGCAATTGCGGCTTTGTTGTTTTTCCCAATTTCATGAGCGGCCTGGACAATTCGCACCCCCGTGCAGTCACCCATTACTCCCTTGTTGCCCACATAAGGCTCCTGAAGCATCGCAAAGCTTGCCTTCATTTTGTTGGCTTCATGTAAAATTTCCGATGTTGCATTCTTACTATGTTGGAGGTTAGCCTGGATTGCAATGTACTCTTGTTTACTTTTATCCACCGAAACCTTAGCAATAGGCTATTTTTGCTCGGGCCAACTTATCCCATTTCGTTCTCAATGGGCATATACTGTTAAACGCATTGTGTTCTGTTGCGTTAAAGTTGGCCCGTGTGCAATTTATGCAAGTGGGGGGATCAATCTTCGCATCACACGCAGCGTAAACATGGTTGCCCCCGCAGTGGCTGCAGCTGTCCACTTGCTCCTGGCAGACCCGCTTGATGTGGCCGTAGCCCAAGCAGCGGGAGCACTGGATTAGCGGGGTCTGATCTTCCACGCTGGAAATACCCCAGCGTAGTTGAAGAGTCCCCGCCTCTGTCAGCTGCTGCCAGATTATAGGGGCCACCTTAACGACCACGTGAGCCACGTGTGGATTTCGTGTTCTCTTTTCATAAATCGCTTCTATTTGATGTTTTATTTCTACTTGCTTATCAATATATTTATCCATTTTCTTCTTAATGCTTTCTGTAACTTCTTCTTTTTTCTTATCCCCTCTTACATATCGAACAACCACCAGCGGATTTTTATTAGTTGTTCTTTCTGTCCTTAAAGTTGTGTCTCTTTCTATCTTTTTCTTTATTTTCTCTATCTCTTTTTTATTTTCACATCCTATTATTATTTTCTGTCCTTTTACCTTTCTTACTTTTTGAACCTCTGTCCACTCCCCATCTACTTCGACAGATTTCCTCACTGTTTCCATTACTTGGTCACTAGTATGGTTCTCATCTGTCGACGCCACTATTAGGGAGTGCAGTGTCTTTGGTAGTGTTTTCCTTTTTAGTTGGTCAGCGTATGTTGGCTTCCCTACCATGTTGTCTATCATGGCTCTTTGATTTTCTTTAATTTCCTTGTTCGTTTCTTTTATTAGTATCGAGTGTTCTTCTGCTATCTTTTTTGTCTCTTTTAGTAGTTGTTCGATATTTTCTAGTCTTTTTCTAGTTTCATCTTCGATGTTGTTTCTACTTTCATCCACTCTCTGCGTTTTTTCCTTGTCTTTTATCTCTTGGTTCCTTGTTTGTTGTCTTTCTAATAATTCTTCTATCATCACTAACATTTCTTTAGATTCTTTTTGTATAACGCTTTTGTCCTCTTTCGTCACTGTTTTATGTTGAGCATTTGTCTCTATTGCTTTATGAATCCTGTCCTTTGCTTTTGTTGCGTTTTCTTTTATTTGTTCGTTTGTCATCCCTGGGAGAAGATGGATCAACTCCAATAACTCTAATTTCTGGATTCTAGGTTTCGGTGGTGAGTGGTGGATGACGATATCCTCTCTAATGTTTTTTCGCGTGGTTGCTGAGGGACCTGAGGGTTTTGTGCTAGGGCTCTTGTTTGTCATTTTGTTCCACTTTCAAATTAGATATAAAGAAAGCTTTATAGATGTCAATACTTAAATAAAGCAGACACTGAAAACAGCAATAAATAAATTAAAAATGCTTAAAAGGTTTGTAAAAGTTTTAAAAATTGGGACGGACAACAGATTAAAATGCAAATTTGTATAAGTTGTATAATTGGACAGCACTAATAAATTAACACGAATCTACCTCACTATTAAAGCTATTTGACTAGGGGAATGAAACAAAATTGACGATAAATTGGAATTGAATAAAATAAGAATAAACTAAGAATAAAAAAAAAATGAAAATATCAATACCTATTTAAATAGAAAAATAGAATTGAAATAGAAATTGAACTGTAAAAGCCTATATAAAAATTAAATATTTGGTAAATGAATTATTTTAAACAGAATTGAAATTGAGATTAAATTTAAGTGACTAGATAGTGTGACTAATATAATTGTGACTAAGTGACTAATTTAAAAGGCGACAGATTCTATGTCTTGTTTATTTGTACTGTTGTGTGTTTATGTGTAGTGATCTATGTTATAATAAGTGTGTGTTGATGTCTGTGATGAGCAAGACCCCGGAAAGCAGCTTAATCAGTGATTGATAAACAAATATTTATTTCCAGAGGCCTGACCTTATATTGTTGTGTGCGCAAATTTTAAGTTATAATAATATTAGTTCTTACAATTTAGATTATAAAAATGTCAAATTGTCAATGTAATATAATGTACTTTTGTGAAATTGTCCTAATGCTAAATTCCTGCACTCAATAGAGGTGCAGGTGTCCTAATGCTAAGTTCCTGACCTCAATAGAGGTGCAGGTGTCGATAAACTGAATAATATTTGTATAAGTTTTATATATGTCCAGTGTCTAATAAAGAAAATCTTAAATAAAATATCTAATATTAATATCCGGCCCTTAAAAAGGCACTAGGGTCCTTAACTAATAATTAATATTAAATTTGGTTTCTTTTCACAGATTATAAGGCAAAAAAATTATATATAATATTTTATATATGTCCAAAGTCTCATAAAGAAAATCTTAATTAAAATATCTAATATTAATACAAAGGCACTAGGGTCCTTAACTAAAAGTTAATATTTTTGGTTTCTTTTGACAGATTATAAAGCAGAAAATAAATATTGAAATGTTGATTAGAAAACAAGAAATCCTGTCCTTATTTAGATATTTCAAATAGTTTATAAAATAGAAATAACAATAAGTAGTTTTCTGCGCCGCTTCAATTTTTGCAGACGGTACGGTCCGCTGTATTTTTTTTTGTACAAGTCAAAGCGGGGGTCGCGCTCGAATTATCGGGTAGGTACTTGTCCCCTTGGTCTTATTTCTAAAATTGCAAGGTACGTCCGGTCTTTCCCGTGTTATGTAGCTTTCCCGTGTATATTTTTTTTTTCTTTATAGTGATATTATTTTTATTTAAAATAAAAAGGTTAAGTACAAACTTAAGGGAGAAAAAATAGTATTCATTATTAAAGCATTAAAATTGTAGGTACTTGTTTGCGCTTTAAACTAAAACAAACTAAAATCTATTTCCACGGGATAGCCCAGGCCTTTTTGTTCGGAATCACAGGTCTAGATTTACGAGATTTACTAATGAGGGAATTGTTGGACTTTCTGTTTGCTGGGTGTTTGGCCCACCGCGGTCCTAAAGTCAAACAAATCCTAATTTTCTTGATAAAATTCCAAAGATTTAAATTAATATTCACTACTAAATAACAAGTTTAGTATTTTTGATTATTTTTAAATTACTATAATAATATCTGGGGGCCCTAAATAAAATGCTTATAGATACTATAGACCTTATGTGGTTTTTTTTTTTCCGCTCCCAGGTATCTCCAGGTTGCTTCCGTTTTCCAGGGCTTTTTTAAAATACCTTGCTATCCGCTGCGATGTCCTTTTACACGCTGTGGTGGGTGACGGTGTGTTTCTGTATTAAGTAGTTCAGGAAACTCGTGGGCTAGGGTTTTGGGAGCTTGTTCCAAAACTCCCTGGATCCAGCCCCGAAGAATCTGGAACTCGCCAGTCAGCTTTCTCTCGTCTATCAGCTTCTTCCCACAGTTACTTTTTTCCAAGTGCCCACAAGGAATTCCGAGTTTTTAACACATTTACACTTACTTAACCTCAAAAATCGGAGGTTTTTATCACTTATCACCTCACTTTCTTATTTTACCTGCAATAGTGGCAAACCGTCGTGACCAGCTTGTCACGGCACGTCGTTTAATGTGTAACACTGGGTGATAAGGTCAACTTTTATTATTTTAATGATTTTTATATTGCGGAGCAAAGTATTAGGAGAGTAGGGTATTACCGAGCCCCTAAGGAAATTCAAATATAACTAACCTCAGGTTGGGTTAAAATAAAAACTAAATATGACTATACATGGGGAATTTTTCTAGCTACGCTAACGAATCTTCAAAATCATAACAATAAAACCCAAAACAAAAATATGAACAAATAACAAAAGAATGGGAAAACGCGATATTATCAAACTGGTCTGATAATATCGTGCCCCTAGGTCAGTACTTGCACTGTGTGTGATAAAACCGCGCTTCTAATTAAAATTTACAATAAACTGATATACTATTACTACAGCGTATGGAAAAAAATTAAAATTATAGATATTTATTTCTTTTTATATTCAATAATCAACTTAGTCTCAAAATTATAAACTTAGAAGTTTTCATATTCAACGATTTAGAAAGGCATCTTTTGTTTGTTACACAAAAGATGTCTTTCTACTTTGAAAACTAATTATTTTTAAATGATTGTCCATTTTCGGAATGCTTTTACTTTAGTATGCAATTACTTTGAAGGAAGATCAGCCATTTTCCTTCGTTTTTATCGCTTTCTGTAAAAAAAAATATTTGCCATAGATATTTTCATACTGCATGATTTCACGTCCTGCGCGCGAAATTATCAAACAAGGTAATTTTAATTTGTAACCTCACAAACAGAAAACAAACTTAAAGAATTCATTTAAAATAATTGGGTTGGTAAACTTTTTCGAAGATAATAATTGTTTTATATTTTTTGTTGATAGCACAAGTTTGAAGAATAAAGAAAATAATATTATGATTTTTTTTATTTCACCTTGTTAATCAAATATATTTTTTTATATTATTATCGCGATAAAATATCAAACGTACGGCTGAACACGAAGTTCCCTTGCATTTACTGATAAAAAACTGATTGACAGGACAGATTTGACAGAAAGCGACAAAGAATAATCCAATTATTTTGCTCTTTGGTAATCATTAATAACGACGTAATGTTGTTGTTTGTTTTTCAGCTTATTTATTGTGATTTTCTAGTGTTTTTATTGTTCAGTTATGGGAAATGGATCAGCTTGAAGAAATCCATTATCCAGCTTATTACGCCGATGAAGTACCTACACTGCTTTGTTCCGTTTAGTTTGAAATATAGATATGACCATCCGCAGAACAAATTTTGTACAATTCCCATACCTTTGAGAGAGACGTGGGGTGCAGAGGATTAAACAGGAATTGCCTTCAGAAAGCTTTATACGTTTGTGATGATCACGTAAATATATGTATATCTACAAACTTACAAAAGAGTTATTTTATTTATTTTAGCTGACTGTAACTAACATGACAAATAGTTGACATTGCCAATGCCAAAATTTTCATTTTTTTTATTTGAGCAAAAGCACTACCTACTAGACGTGTGCGCCGATCGGCGTGGCGCACGCCGCCGGTTATTTTAGCCACGCCGCAGCCGCCGAATATTTCATCGGCGTCATCGGCGTCAAAATTAATTTGTAACAAACAAGTACAAAAGCTAAAAAAACTTGCATCTACATATCAACGGCGAAGTGCCAATACCTCCTAACAATGATGCCTTAGAATTCAACACGTTAAGGAAGTTAATTTCTCAAAAAAGTATCAGTTAGGAGGTATTGGTACTTCGCCGTCGATATCTCATAAAATTTTATTCTATTCTTCTAATTTTTGTATAAGTTTGATTGTTGCTATAGAGGTTTTTCTTATAAAGTGATTGTATAAGAGCCAAACCGCACTGTCGACTAGTCGACGAGCGACTTGGTCTCCCAGCGACTGCAACTCAAAACGCACTTGCCGACGACTAAGCCAGCGACTCGATACAGTTTTACAATCCATACAGTTGTTAAGCGCCTTTGATATGGGGACGATGGTGCCTAAAGTCTATCTATCCTTACTTGTCTTATTAAGTACCTATGTAAACAGTTTTTGACAGTTTGTCATACGTCTTTTATACTTACTTAAATCGTTAATTAAAAATATGTTAATAACTTTATGAAATTATCATTTATTATTAACAGTTTATTTCGTAATCTATGTGTGAAAAACCATTAGTTGTATTTTATAGACTTTACTTAGGTACGCTAACAGTCGCAAATTTGCAAGTGTTTTAATTAAATTTAAACCTTAAATGGTTTTCTAGTTTATTAGAGTAATCAATAAAATCAGCAAGAGGTATACAGGGTGTCCGGGAAGTCATGGATAACCTTTTATCTGCCGATAGCCCACATTGAGATCTACAAATAATTTTTTTTTAACTTTAGTAAAAGTCTTATGGTTTCCGAGTTTTTTGATGTTTTATGCAATTTTGGAAAATTTCTACCTTTGATCGGTTTTTTTCATGTCATTACTATAATTGATTTTTTTTTATAACGGTTTTTTTATTGAAATTTTGGATCATACTGCTATTGATTGGATACAAGAAAGTTACAGATATCCTCTATTAAAGACCTAAAATTTAGGTCCAGACTTAAAATTTTCACCTACAATTTTTTTTTTCCTTACTTTTGATCGGCCCTGGTGACAAAAACATTACTAAATAGAGTGTGCAAATTATTTTAAAAACTACTTCATTTCACAAGGATTTTTAAATGGTATAATATTTAATAACTTTTTCTTTTAAACTCTTGTTTTTACAATTTTAAGCCAAAAGGGTAATTTTTGGCAAGTGTTTGAAATAAAGTTGTAATAGCAAAACATGTTTATTTTTAGGTAAATAACCAAAATAACATGTAAATAAAATTATTATCAGAAGGTGCCGAATGTGCATTAGCTAGCACCTGCTGTAATGAAAAACAAAGAAATAATTTTATTTACATGTTATTTTGTTATTATTTACGTCCACACACCTAAAAATAAACATGTTTTGCTATTACAACTTTATTTCAAACACTTGCCAAAAATTACCCTTTTAGATTAAAATTGTAAAAAAAAGGTCTAAAAGAAAAAAATATTAATAACCATTTTAAAATCCTTATGAAATCAAGTAGTTTTTAAAATAATTTGCACACTCCATGTAGTAATTTTTATTTCACCAGGGCCGATCAAAAGTAAGGTAAAAAAAAATTGCAAGTGAAAATTTTAAGTCTGGACCTAAGTTTTAGGTCTTTAATAGAGGATATCTGTAACTTTCTTGTATCCAGATAGCAGGATGATCCAAGATTAAATTAACTGACTTCCCGGACACCCTGTAGTATGTAGCCCGCAAAAAAATCACGCGCAGTGGTACTATCCCCGTCAATTGGTAATGCTCTTGGTGGCCATGATTTTAACCTCAAAAACGAAAAACAATTGTTAAATTTTTATATACTTACCTAGACCCTATCTTATTGAAAATAATAATTTAATAATTAATATTAATAGATTACTTATTAGAATTTTCTTGTTTCATGACATTTTTAGTTGCGGATCACGTCAACGTGGATGTTAATGTGACAAGATTCCAGCGCATTACCAATGGACTGGAATAATAATGTATTAATGCACTTTGGCGTTTTACACGGTCGCAAACAGGGTTGCCACTTTTTTGTTTTAAATAAAGTATTGGTTGCTATAATTAGGTAGACGAAAAAGTACATCGTAGAATGGAAAAAAGTTAAATTTATTTATTCAACCAAAAAATACCTTTAAAAGCTATAGCTTTTGGTAATATTTAATAAATAGTTGATTTCGTTCAAGTACCTGGCCGAGTTTAACGGGCTTTTGCAGTCTCGCTTTTTCAAAAACGTTACTCTAATAACCTGTTGATTTCGGTCCGGTAGGTACTTGGCCGAAATCAACAGGCTTTTGTAATCTTGCCTCTGCACAAGTACATTCGTTTGACAACTGTATGGATTGTTAAACTGTGCCTGTAGTGTTTTTGGTACAGTCGTACAGAATCAACTTACTTTGCAATTAATAATCAGTTTAAAAATAACCACATTTAAAATTATGAACAATCAAAACCTAAAACTTAACAACGAATACTTTTCGTCTAAGTACTTAAAATATGTTTTTTTACGTCATTGAAACAAGAAAAAGTATTAATTTATTAGGTAGGTTTATCTACAAGTTCGCTGATCTACAATGTGTTATCGTAAGCGGTGTGGGCGTTTTAGCAAAATGTCAGGACCTTTTAGTAGAAATCAGGCTCTTTGTCAGGATTTTTAGATATACCATACCATCTGGTAACCCTGTACGCGACGTGGTATATCATACAGTGATATGATGATGACTATATACCTATGTTTGCTGATTATTTTAGCACTGAGAATTGACCCAATTGCCATAGAAGATAGCATGGGCAAAATTCATAAATAATAATAAAATAAAATAAAAACCCGACCCAAAAGAACTAACTCTTGTTAATTCTTCACCTTCAAATAATTCCACTATTTCCGCCTACTGTTGTTTGTTTACAATATAAAATCTTTAGTATCGAAAGTCATTTTGTGCGCGATGATGCCCGGTCGACGCGACAGTCGCTCGCAGTGCGTACGCTTCCATATGAACCCGTGTATCTCTCGGTCGCCGAACGACTCGGGGGCGTGGCTAGTCTCCCGACGACTCAGAGTCGTCCAGCGACCGGGCGACCAAGTGCGTACGCGTCCATATAAACTAGTAGAAATTACAGTCGCTGTCGACAGTCGTTCGGCGACTAGTCGACAGTGCGGTTTGGCTCTAACAGTATTATGTGATCCTTTTAATATCAGCCGCACGACACCCAATGCTGGGTATAGGCCTCCTCCATGGATCTCCACAATGATCGGTCCTGCTCTGCCCGCATCCAGCGGCGCACCGCGACCTTCACCAGATCGTTGGTCCACCTGTGAGGAGCCTATCCTCGGAGCGTCGTCCGGCGCGCGGTCGCAATTCCAACCTTTCCGCCCCAACTGCCATTGGTTCTTCTCGCTAATGTGTCCCGCGAGTCCCGCCCCACTGCTATTTCAAGTGAGCAATCCTCCGAACGATGTCAGTTTCTTTAGTTCTCCAACGCATATCCTCATTTCTGGTTCGATCACGCAGGGAAATACCGACAACGGCTCTCTCCATTGCACATTGGGTAAGAGCCTTCTTATGAGACCCGTAGTTAGCGACCACGTTTTACTTCGGTAAGTCAACAGCGGTAACACACTGGTCATAGACTTTTGTCTTAAGATAAGACACTGAGGTAAGTTAGACTCGAAGATTAGTCGAAGCTTCCCGAATGCTGCCATCCGAGCTGGATTCGACGAGATATCTTTTTTTCGAAGTTGAACTTACCTAACTGGACTGTCTGTCCTAGGAATACGTAATGGTCAACAACTTCGAGTGTAGTGTTCCCAACATGAACGGGAGTGGGTACAACATGGGCATTCGACACGATTTTCGTCTTATCCATCTTCATTCTAAGACCCACTTTTGGGAGGCACCAAACGGATATCTTCGAGCATTGTGTTCAAGTCTTCCGTGGTCTCAGCCATAAGGACTATATCATCCGCTAAACGAAGGTGTGTTAGGTACTGGCCATTAATATTGATACCGAGTCCTTTCCAGTCCAAGAGCTTAAAGATGTCCTCCATCGTAGTTGTGAACAGTTTCAGAGAAATAACTTCTCCCTGTCTCACACCTCGCTGTAGTTGGATGGGATCTGTGCTCTGATTTTGTACTCGGGCCGACATACATGGTGGCATTTTCCTATAAGTGCCTCAACACCTCGATATACCTAGTCCACTTGGTGCACCTCTGGAGACTGCAGCTCTGCCCAGGTCTCAATCAAATCAAAGACTTTCTCATAGTCCACGAACGTCAAGCAAAGTGGCAGATTATACTCCTCGGTCTTCTGTATAACCTGCCGCAGCATATGGATGTGGTTTATGGTGCCAAAGCCTTTTCAGAACGCGGCTTGTTCGGGAAGTTGGAAGTCGTCGAACTTGCGAGCGCGATGATTTGAAAGCTTCGTATTCTTCAAGAGAATCTTGTCACCCTTTTTAAAGAACAGAACCTCACTTATGTTCCATGTCTTCGGCGTTCTGCCCTCGACGATGACGGAATTGAAAAGCTTCTAGAAGTCTTCTATCCTACTTATTTTGACCATTCACGCCGATTACGCCGATGACGCCGCCGCTGCCGACAATTTAGACACCAGACGCCGCCACCGGTCAAATGACCATCGGCGCACATGTCTACTACCTACGCATACAGCGGTAATAGCGATTTATTGTACCATGCTGTAAATTTAAAGGTGATGTCCAAAAATGTATGAGGTCTGGGCCACGTCTTTGTACAGTATACCAAAAAATAGATAAAGACACGATAAACAGTTTCTAATTATTCAATTTCTTTAAAATCGCTTTGTTTTCTGGAAGGAACATTAAACAAAATGCAAAAACGCATAAAAAAAGCATCATGGCGGAAGATGTTAACAACTTCTTATACGTCTGTGTTAACAACAACCCACAGTACAGAGTAGGTAGAACTCAATGACAGTGACAATGGGCGCATTCTGCCAGACAAATCTTTGAGTCATCGATCGCCATAGAGAGTACATTTTAACCATGGAAAGTAAAATATTGATCAATACCGGCAGCTAGACCGCTTATCTCAAAGCGATAGTAATGCTCTATCCGTCCTTGTGCTACACGGTGCATGTATCTTGCGCACGTTGAGGCACGGGTTACTTGCGCGAGTGTACAATGCTATGGAGCTGGACCCGCTTTACGTGTTTCCATGGAGCATGTAACCTGCGCAAGTGCTCAACTTGCGCGGGCTACTTGCACCGTGTAGAAACACCCTAAGCACCTACCGCTATACTTTCCATGGTTAAAAATTGCAATCGATGACTCAAAGATTTGTCTGGCAGAATGCGCCCACTGACGGCTTTTAACGGAGAGTTGCCATATTTGACACTTTATTTCAAGTAAAAAATATTGATCTGTTTTTATTAATAACCATTTAACCATGCATTCAATAAAATTATTTGTATTTTTCTCAGAATCAGTGTATTTTTCTCCATCTTTGAGGGTGGTGTACATAGACGTGGCCCAAATTAGGACATGTCCAAAATAATTATTTAAATTAAAATGACGTATTATAAAAATTCCGCAATTGGTTATTCCTGACTCCAAAGCCAAAAGCTACCAGAAAATATATAATTCACAACAATTTTGAAAAAGTTTACCAACCCAATTCTGCACACAAATTCTACATAATTTTTACGTAATAAATGTATGTAGTTTATTACTCATTAGGTAATATTGGTTGACTCACCTCTTATTAAAATATCAGAAAAAGTAGATCGTGTGCGTGGAAAAACTAAAATCGCGTGGCCTTCCGCTCTGGTTGTTCGACGGAAATTGACGGTGTGCGGGCGAGGTTAGAGGTGGTTAGAGCTAAGATTTGACTGCTATTGCAGGTGCATAGAGTTGATAGTTTTTGAGAAACCAAGGGGCGCGAAAGTATCAACCGCGCGGTAATACCCTACTTGAAAAGTACTGAACCGATTTCCAAATTCTAAAAAATAGGACCAACTTGGGAGTTTACCTAATGTAATAACGTTTGAATCATTTCAATCGGTCCAGCCGTCTTTGAGTAATCGGTGGATATACACAAAAAAAACAAATATACAGGCGAACAGAGAACCTCCTTCTTTTTGGAAGTCGGTAAAAAGGCAAGTAAGCGATCGCTGGCTGACATCTACCCAAAGAGAAAAATTTCAAGGTTACATCTGCTTGCCTACCTAAGTATACTCTTCGAAGCTTAGTAAAAAAACATATTGACACATAGATTTTTATCAACGCCATCTATCGAGCAGACAGTTTTATGTCATTTTGATTGAAAAGCCCTCATTAACAGGACGGTTATATCCTTTCTGTCCATCAACGTACGTACATTGTTGTCACCCTATCTTAAAAATCTCATACAAATTGTATCATGATTTGTACTATAACTACTGCAGTGATTGGTTCCAAATAAAGCTAGATCCTCAGTGCCGGACAGCGTTGTTCCTGATACGGCAATTGCCGTAATATACGGTTTTCAGGCATGCTAGGTACCAAAAATACGGTATACGGCAGCTTTTTGACTACCGTATCAAAATATACGGCAATTGACGACTTCAACTTTTTTTCGTATTTCGGAACGCACCAACTTGTGAACCATACATAAAAAGTTCTAGTAGCGCGGTAGAGTGCATTTCATCGGTTATTACCTCTGGTGTTATGTTGGTACCCCGTAAATTTATTAAATTTTGAACCTTATTCCATCGCAATAAGATTACAATGACGGTACTGCCAACATAACGCCATAGGAAGTATCCGATGAAACGCATTCTAGTGTGGCAAAAATCGGAACTAATAGTTTAACAGTGGTACCACCATGGCCAAGAAAACAAGGTCACTAAAACGTAGTGATTATTTCCTCTGTGGATCTGGCATTCCGGGCAAGCGATGCATCATAGCAAAGCCTTCTATATCTTCCAAGCCCTGAAGTTGAGCAGAACGGCAACATCGCATGTGGTCAAGCACATAGTATAGAATAATTTGAAAAATTATTTATTATTTGTTTTTCCTCTATTATCTATGTTTAAACTAGTTGTAAATTGTAATGTAAGATTATTTCAATAAAGTTTTATATTTATTATTATTATTTATTTATTAGAATATAAGGTTTGAGTCAAATTATTTGAACTTTTCGGGGATCATTTAGTACGATGAGCATTTTGATCTAAGCCTCCTCTAGCAATAAATCTTACATCATTAGAAAGGTATTTAAATTTGAAACACTTTATTGTATAACTATAATCATCAACTATTAGTACTTTGAGAGTTATAACGCTCTAAACTTGACCAATTTTTTTAACATTAATGACCTAAAACTCCGAAAATACTAACAATTAATAGAAAGTATGTTTGCAGCAAATATTTGTCATACAAAAACCTTTCTTATGATATATCATTCATTTCTATAGGTGTGGTAGATCAACTCCCATAGACAATAAACCACTTTTATACTTTAATAACCTTTAACTCCAAAAGTATTAACAATTGGTATAAAGTATAGCAACAGCAAATATTTGTCTTTAAAAGACCTTTCTAATGATATATCATTTATTGCTAGAGGGCGTGTTAATCAACTCCCTGCTGAAGAAAATCAACAAAAAAGATGACATCTTTGACAGCAATTTTTTCCTGGTTAACATTGAAATTTTTCTTATTCTTTAATATACAAAGCATTTCAATAAAAGAACTAAATTATTTTCATATTTTAAACCTCACACAATTACTACGAAAAAAAATATCGACCTTTTAAAATTGAAATATTCCCATACATTTAGTATGGAGACTGGCCGACGACATGACCACGAACTGACAGTAACAGACGTTGCCAAACTTATGTTCACGGCGATGCATACGTCCAAGAACCTAATATGAATATAAGATTCTTGCATACGTCACTATCCAGTGGCGCGACTTTATAGTGACAAGCAAAGAATGAAGGATTTTCTGTCACACTCATTACAAAATTATTATAGTGAATTTAATTTTAATTGTGATTTATTTCTCTTAGCATACGATACAGTTCAATTAAAAATGATTCTTGTCAATACCGATAGCGGAGATGACGTATGCCTGTGCAGACCCACGTCACTCGCGTGGAGTGCCAACCAAACAAAACAAGAGATCCGTAGAGCATTGTATTAAAGAGTCTCTAGCTACCTCGCTCTTGCATAGTAGGTATAACAAATGTGAGCGAACGAGACGGCAGCGCTTCTCAGCGCGGCAAGCGGTGTTATCGCCTCAACTCTCGTTGCGCGCGCAGCATGCATGTAGTTTAAAATTTCTTCTGACTACTTTCTGCGCGCGCAACGAGAATGCGCTTTTAGTAATTAAAACACATTTAAGTGCATGAAAGTTTTATTTAACTAAGTTTACGAAATATTTTTTAGTTTCTTTTCTTTCTATTCCTTATTGATAATGAGTGAAGAGCGTGACGATTACGAAGGCCCATCTACGCCGAGGAAGAAAATGAAAAGTAAACATATAAAACAAAAGTATAGAAAGCAGTGGGAGAATGATGAAACTTTTAAGAATTGGATTGCCCCAGTCGATGACGATCCCTACAAGGCAAGATGTACAATATGCGAAATAAAACTGACTTGCGAAATATCTACTTTGAAACGTCACGTTTTAAATACACAACATGTTAAAAAAATATCTATAACGTCATCGACTAGAAATGTTAGCACCTATTTTGATAGTCGAGAAACTGAACACAGAAAAAAGGTGATGGAAGCCGAAATAAAACTCAGCGCTTTCATTGCTGAGCACAACATATCCTTTTTAGCAATGGATCATTTAACACAAGTTTTAAAATCTTGTTTCCCAGACTCCAAAATTGCTGCCGATGTTGCCATAAAATGAAAAAAATGCACAAGTACGGTAAAGAATGTAATTGGTGATACCCATAAAGATTATTTGGAGAAAATTATAAAAAATGATAAATTCAGCATACTAGTCGATGAGTCAACGGATATTTCGGCTACAAAAACCATGTGCATTGTTATCCGTTATTTTGATGAACAGCAAAAAAAGGTCATGTCCTCGCTATGGGAACTAGCACCTTTATTTGAGGCCGGTGATGTTACGATGGCAGCAGAAGGTGCTACAGCAGAAGCTATGTATAACCTCATTATAAAGAAATTTAGTGATAGAGGGATCCCATTAGAAAATATCATAGGATTTGCGTCAGATGGCTGCAATGTCATGATGGGATCACAAAATTCAGTAGCAAGCCGTTTGCGAGAAAATCTACCGGGTATCTGTATTTTTAAATGTATATGCCATTCTATGCACTTATGTGCTAGCGAAGCATGCAAAAAATTGCCTAGACGTTGTGAAGATTTAGCGCGAAACATTTATGGATTTTTTAAACTTAGTTCAAAACGCCAAGCTCAATATTTGGAATTCCAAATGTTTACGAACGCTAAAATCCACAAGATTTTACATCCATCGCAAACTCGATGGCTTTCCCTGCTGTCGGTCGTGAACAGGCTGCTTGAGCAGTGGGACGCCCTTAAATTATATTTTACAAGTAAATGGTTAGAAGAAAAAACTATAGCTGCAGAATTAATTCACCGTGAGATGAATGATGATTTTATTAAGTTTTACATGTTATTTCTTCAATGTATATTACCAAAATTTGTTAAACTCAACGAGTACTTTCAAAGTGCAGACTCAAAATTGGTGGAACTGGATGAACACATAAGACTTACGTACAAAGAATTATTGATGTATTACATGCAAAGGGATTATGTTCAACAAACAGAAATCAGCTTAATTGACCCAGAAGACACGAGTCATTTCCTGCCCTTTCCAATATATTTGGGGGTAAAAATAATGATAGAAACACAAAAACCAAATATATCAGCCAAAAGAGAAGAATTACATGAGTTTTACTCTCGTTGCAGAGAATTCCTCATCACAGGCTGCAGAGAAATTAAAAAGAGGTATGACTTTTCTGACGATTTACTTCAACTTTTAAAATATTTATCACCTGAAGAGGCAATTAGTAATCAAACAAGAAATGTTTGTCCATCCATTTTAACGCTGATGCAAAAGTTGCCACGAATTGTGAATAATGTCGACGATCTTCAAAAAATTGATGATGAATGGAGGATACTACCCATGGTTAATAAATTTTCATTATATGAAATAGGTTTGCTGAAATCCGACGAGTTTTGGATTAAAATCCGAGATGGAACAGATTTGAAAACATTAGCATCTTTTGCTTTAAATGTACTATGTCTGCCACACTCGAACGCAGACTGTGAGCGCATCTTCAGTGAGGTAAATAATATAAAAACAAGACTTCGAAACAAACTAATAACTTCAACTGTGAATGGAACTCTTTTAGCCAGACAAGCAATCCGTAATCACGGTGATTGCACACAATTTAAAGTGCCAGGTGAAATGATTCGTAAAATGAAAGAAAAAAAGAAGACCGAGCTAAGTACAACAGAAGCGGAAGCTCTTGAATCTATTCAAAATTTATACGGTGAAGAATAAACTTACTTTTTAATAATTTAAATAAATTTTTCTTACAATACGGCAATTTTATTCCATTTTCCCTAAAATACGGCAATTTTTTATTTTAAATACGGCAACCCTGAGTTTACACAGGAACAACACTGGTGCCGGAAAATCTTATTACTATTAACTGCTTTAAAACTTAAGTGACGCAAAATTCACGTAACGTGACAGTATTAATTGTGGGCCACACAGTCTGATGGGTCGTAATATTGTTTTTGCTTTTTCTATTGATGTGTTGTTACGCAAATGGATTTGAAGTGTTATATGCTGTTACGTATCAAACGTAATGCTGCTAGACTGCTTCATTTGGCTCCAAACGGTTTAGTTGTCGATATTTTGACAAAAGAAAACTGGCATATACGGTTCCGTGTGTGCCATGTTTAAACAACGATTTTATGAGATCTGTTCGGTTTTGTATGATTTTCGAATGTTAAATCTTATTTATTTTTGCGTCACTGAGCATCTAGGGAGTGAAACTGGACTTTCGCTAGCTAGTTTTTGTTATTTCCAGCATCCATGATCTTCAGTGTCATTTCGTGAGGACCTCAGACCAAATAAAAAAAGGAAGACGGAGTCTTCCGAACGAAGCGGTGAGGCCTGTAAAACTATGCCTTGGCTGTGTCCATACACAGTTCACGCACACACGTGTAACGAAACTATGCCTTGGCTTTCCATATAAAACCCTGCCGCCCGGCCCCCGCCCGCCCCCTTGTACGCACACATGTACCATCAAAAACCGGCTTCACTTCATTGTTCGCAACGCTCCATCTTTCTTTTTTATTTGATCTGAGGTGAGGACCATGTTCAAACGTCAATCATTCATAAATTCTAGCGTTACGAATGTTCTGAATACCAAAATAAGAAATTGTTTATTCGTCACTGAAGGTTTTTGAAGCTCAGAAGCCAGAAGGAGTAAGGCACATACGAGATGACGATCATTTATTTTAAAGTAGGATGGTAATTAGAAATTTTATCTTTATAACCTATCATAATTTTTGATGTTAAAAGTTCTTGAAACGAACTGATAAGAAAACATTACTTAGATATTGCCTGTATGTAAACTATCAAAAATATGTAGCATCACCGCCTGTTCCCCCCCAATACCAAAAAACAAATGTTACTACTACAGCTACTACTCGTAATACTAATTTAAATGAAATTTTATAAAAAGACCAAAGGTTGCTGTGTACGGTTTGCAGTTGATGTGTGCACAGCGTCATAAAATGTTTTCTACTATAAAACTGTTATTATGAAATATTAAATTATATTACTCTTTTTGACGCAAAACTCATGATTCAGAATATTTTTCTAATTTATTTTTATTAGGTTTGTGATGAAAACCCATGTAAGTGTGTTTATTTCTTGACTTAGCATTATACTATTTCTTTTTGTGTTGTTTTGTTCTGGCAACACCTTTGTTTACCTTTTTGCTGGGAAATTAGTAATGCGACTTTAGGAACCAATTTCTGGTTGAATAGTACTATATAATAAAATATTGTACAATAACATCGATTTTAAAATTGAACTAACACTTTAACGGAAAAGTAAACATTGTTTAAGATTGTAGATGAGAATAGAAAATAAAAAATCATAAAAAATGTTGACTTTTCCGTTATTCGTGCAAATTTACTGTTAAAATTGAACTTATACGGGTGGCAAGTTGGCAACTCTAAGGCCGTCCGCTGCCTTAAGCGGGATCCCGCCGCGGGTACACGGCGCGGGAATATAGATTGCTGGTTTTTGACGGACAGATGCTTGCGCAGTGCATGAGTAAGCTCTAATCTATGTCGCCCCGCGCGCGTGTCCCGCTCAAGCATCTGTCCGTCAAAAACCAGCAATCTATATTCCCGCGCCGTGTACCCGTGGCGGGATCCCGCTCAAGGCAGCGGACGGCCTAAATTGGTTCCTAGCTAGGATGCTAAACTAGGAAGTAAGATGCTAAATCGGCGTATGTAATCGAGGCTTTATACTTGTTCTGTGGTTAAAATCCACTCTATGGAGATCGCTGACCCAGCGCTTAGTCTGCTAGAATGCGCCCAATGTTTTTTTCTCTGTGGTTTTTATTTTGATTTTTGTTCAGGGTCTACAGATTGGGCGACATATCGCCAATTGGGCTATCTTTGGGACCGTCGCGGCTACTAAAAATTATGGAATGGCGACTTATCGCCCGTTGGGCGACACGTTATTCGACTTATTGATATCAGTTTACATAGTTTTCTCTACGTGTTCTCTAGTCTAGTCTTTCTCTAGTCGTGAACAAACAATCAAACAAAAAGTGAAAATGGGATAAAAAATAATATAAATAATTGTAATTTCAGTGTAATAAAACAGTAGCATGACTCGTTTAAACGATATTTTTGTTTTTTTTTTTCAAATTGGGCTACTTTGGGCTATCTTTTCATCGCAAGTGGCGACTTGACTAGTTAGGCATCTGGCAACCCTGTTTTTGTTTTTGTTTGTTTGGTTTTGTTTGCGGTTGTGAATGGTGATTTTTGAATATTGTAATTAGTTTTCTAATAAAATAATATTTATTTAAAGTATTGTGGTTGTTAGGAGTTTAAGAAGTTCGTCTTCTTTTGATGGAATGGAATTGATTGTTTTATCATAACAATATCAAGAGCACGGTGAACACTTACATTACCAATAATTTTATTGTAAATGAAAAATGGTATGTAAATAAGTAAAAATACAGCATTTTCTTGTTTAAATTTTTGTTTATTTTCAACTCTGAAGATTTTATAAATTTTGCTTGTGTTTCAGGAAGGATCTTATAAAGAAAAATATTCTTTTATCGGCGAGTGGTATGATAACCAAGCCAGTTTAATTCGCCGGTTTAATGTATTCTACTATCCGACAGATGATACGTTAGAAATGTTTGATTTAAAAAACAGAAAGACTTTCGTTCGAAGAGTTAAAGTCAATGGCGTAACATTGGAAAACTTTTATATAGGTTGCACTTTGTATATCTTAGGACGGCTCATAAAAATTGTTGACTTTGCCTGTGAAGATACTAGAAAAAGGTTACACAAAGATATGCAAGTGTGAGTTTATGGTTAAACTGTACATTAAGGGCCGCTGGTCTGGAGATTAATAATTTTATGACAGAAAGTACACAATGCAAGAAGTCTTTCAGTGAAGTCCTTTTTTGTAGCAACCTAGTAGTTTTAGAGAAATAAATTATGTATTAAAAATCACCAAATTACTCAGTTGCTTACAATTTTTCCCAAATTTTATGTGACACAAAAAAATCCCCTCTCCCCCATCCCCCTACCTCACGGCCCTTAATGTACAGTCATACTGAGTTTTTATTATATGTATAATGTAAATAGTTACCATTAAAAGAGCTAAGATTAATAACTTATCCTTCCTGTGTGTTATTCTCAGAACATTTGCATTAATTAATCCAGTGCCTACGAAAATTGTGGGGAAGATTTTGACCCATCTTCATGAACATGGGTTACGAGTCACAAGAATGAAAAAGACACGTATTACAGTAGACAATATTAATCAACTCTTCAGAAAGATGCTAACTGATCCAACATTCCCGTAAGCTATTTTATTTCTTCTTTATGTTTTTATGAAAGTTTAATATTTTATTGAAGAATATCATTATTTTTGTAGATTCCTATTAGAATACCTTGGGGGGCAACTGGTGTATGGGTTAGAACTGGTCGGAAAAGATGCGGTGAAAGTTCTTATTGAGACTCTAGGAGATGGGGATCCATTGAAAGCTGCACCAGGAACGATAAGAGCTCTTTATGGTTCTGACCCAGTTAAGAACTGTATGCATGCCGCACCCAGTGCAGAAGCAGCCATGGAGGTAAAGATTGATTAGTACCTAAAACAGGTTATACCCAGTTTCTCTATTTGTACCATGGGCAACAGCGTCGCTTAACCACTGCTAAGGTTAAAATCGCTTGCACGCCGCGCCCGCTGTCACATACGTTTAGTTCGTGCAGGGGCTATACCAGGGATTGAAATACTGTTAAAAAAATAACGATAAAAAAAAGTTAAAAATACTGTTAAAACATTTTATCGGTAAATTTACCGGTAAAAATAACGTTAAAAATATTTTACCGGTAAAATTAGCGTTAAAGGATTATGCCGATTTTTCTATACAAGCTAGGCCATGATGCGCTTTGATGAAATTACCAATATACTATAGTAATTTTATACTGATTGCGTGGGAAGAATGTCATTAAAATATAATGCGGGAGAAAAGAGAAATCTGAATCTCAAGGAGCTGTTTACAGTTATAATTGTTTGACATTTTCCTATTATATGACATTTCAAAGTCAAAGTCAATGAGATATGTATGGTTAATGCGCATCATGGCCCAGAATCCGGCATGATCCTTTACCGGTACAATAGTACCGTTAAAATTATCGATAAAAAAATAACGTTAATAATTGGAATAACGTTAATTTTAAAGTTTAACGGTAAAAAAAGTAAGAAATAACGTTAAAATTAACGTTATTTACTGAAATAACGTTAATTTCAATGTAAAGTTATCTAAATTAACGTTATTTATTGTCATAACGTTAATGTTAAAATTAACGGTAAAAAAAGTAAGAAATAACGTTATCATTCCCTGGGCTATACATACGCACGCACACGAATTTCGTTGCAAACTGGTTAAGCGACGCTGTTGCCCATAGTACATGGTACGTGATAAGCTTTAGTAAGGAAGAATGACTCCTGGCCAGGGTTGGCATGATTAAAACAAGTTGTTTTAAAACACGTGTTTAAAACAGTGTTTAAAACAATATGAAATAAATTGATGTTTTTTATTAACTGTTTAAAAACACAGTTTAAACAAGTTTCAAACAATGTTAAAAACATTAAGACAAAAAAAACAGGGCTTAAAACTACTTTTAATTGAAAATGAATGGTGATTTTCGTAAATTAGTGCACTTTTTTCCCAAAAATATGTTCATCTCGCTGAAATTACATATAATGACATGGTAATGTAATTTTATACGTTTTTCCATGATGACAAATCTGAGCTAAATGCTAGCCTTTTTATTACTGATTAAAAAAGTTGGACATCAGAACCCTTTGTCTTAAAATATGTATACAGTTCAGAACTTTGTCACTTTGTTGTAGTTGTCATTAGTCTTTGATTTCTGTTAAAAAAAAGAATAGCTTTTAGAGTGACAAAGTTCTAAAATGTTATACATATTTATAGACGTACATAATTATGGTGCCTATTTACAAGGTATATGTAAAGCTGAACGCTTTACATATACCTTGTACCATATTTAGTATTGATTAGAGATAAAAAAATGTTTATCATCTGATCAAATTTGAAAATAGTCTTCAAATTAAATATTGGTCTAATAAATTTGAAATTGATGGTTTGAACCACAGTTTAAAGTAAAAAGTAAAAAAACATAAAAAACAAAAAAAAAACACTTGTTTAAAACATTTTGAACTGTTTGTTTTATAAAATAAAAAAAAAAACTGTTTTTTTTCCAACCCTGCTCCTGGCACAGGTGCCTTGGCACTTAAAAGAGGAAGCCCACCTTTAAATCTTTGTTTAAGGCGAGGTGGTAGTGAAACTAGCGCCACCACTACATTTATTTTTATTACTCGTAAACCAAGTCAATATTTAAAAAAAGCTCATGTAATAATCTCTTAAATAGTCTCTAATATTTTTTTAAAAACTCTTCAACAGTTATCATTCATTCTGTAAGTTTTAAAATCCATAATTGCCAAAAGTGGCCACTTTGAGCTAAAATGGATATTAAAACTTACAGAAAGAATGAAAACTGTTGAAGAGTTATTCAAAAAATATTAGAGACTATTTAAGAGATCATTACTTGAGCTTTTTTTAAATATTGACTTGGTTTACGAGTAATAAAAATAAATGTAGTGGTGGCGCTAGTTTCACTACCTACAGCGCCTTAACTATTTTTGTTTCAAAAAAAATTTTTTTTTCATTTTTTCCATTTATGATTAGTTAGTCGTTGTCTATCAGAATGGTCATATATTATGCTGTGATACACATTAAATAGGTGTTTAAGTGTGTTATTAAAATGCATTCAAGATTTTAAAAGTTAGTGTGAAATATTATATTTTTGCAGGATATAGAATACTTCTTCCCTCCCCCACCGTTCAGCTCCACCCGTCTTCGTCTGACAGCCACTCTTTCCAATTGCACTCTCTGCATAGTGAAGCCACATGCTATCCGCGAAGGAAAGCTAGGTGCGGCGATGGAGGCCATTGATGAAGGTGGTTTCGAGGTCACAGCTCTGAATATGTTTATGGTAGAAAATATTAATGCTGCTGAATTTTATGAGGTGTACAAAGGAATAGTTCCTGAATACAAGGTGATTATACATTTAGCCATGTTTTATTACACTGTGATTAAAATAAGAATGTACACCAGTGACGTCACCCTGTCAAACTTCAGTACAATTTATATAGAAAACTGACACCATGACGTCATATGCGTGCAAATTCTTATTTGAATCGCATAGTACTATCCCCGTCAATTGGTAATGCGCTGGAACCTTGTCAAATTAACATACACATCAACATCATCCGCAACTAAAAATGACAAAAAAAACCGACTTCAAAAACCTCAAAATAAAAACAAAAAATATTCAAAATTAAATACCTCTAAAAAGCAAGAAATAATACTAAAATCACTAATGTGACTAATAGTGATTTTAGTATTATTTCTTGCTTTTTAGAGGTATTTAATTTTGAATATTTTTTGTTTTTATTTTGAGGTTTTTGGAGTCGGTTTTTTGTTTTTAAAACATTTTTTATTTTTTTATTTTTAGTGTAAGTAAGTAGCTTCTGTATTAGGTCATCTCATGCTGCTCATGCATCACCTTTTACAAAATACGGCTTTTCCTGACGCAGGGGCATTTATTGTTGAGGAGTTCTCCTGGCACTTCACTTTCAGCTCCACTTCACCATATGCATTATGACGAATATAAATAGCCTAGCAACCATATTAAAGTAATCGAATAGCACCAGTGAAATACTTAGTACCTATTGTATTGAATAGTTCTGAAGATCATCTATGGTCTTCATCATCAGTTCCACTTCACCAAAGACGATATTATCTAATTCACAACAGTCGTATGTCAATGGCTCATCACCTTTTACAAATTGCTGCTTTTCTCGACGCAGGGGCGTTAATTGTTGAGGAGTTCTCCTGGTACTTCACTATCAGCTCCATTTCACCATATGCATTATAACGAACATAAATAGCCTAGCAACCATATTAAAGTAATCGTATCGCACCAGTGAAATACTTAGTACCTATTGAATAGTTCCGATGATCATCTGTGGTCTTCATCAGCAGTTCCACTTCACCAAAATGGTACTTTCGAAAGCAAATGCACGAGTACCTTAAGAAAATACCAAAATCGCTAAAGGTGTGCCTATATAATATAATATTTGAAGAGTTCCCTTGATTTCTCCAGGATCTCATCATCAGATCGTGATTCTATGACAATGGGACCAATCTGTAATAATATACTTTCAAACGAAAAAAATATTTTTAAAATCGGTTTATGATTGACAAAGTTATGAGGAAACAAACATAAAAAAAATAGTAAAAAAAAAATTCAGCCGAACTGAGAACCTCCTCCTTTTTTTGAAGTCGGTTAAAAAAGAGTAAAATTCTAATAGGTAATATAATATATTAATTATTTAATTCTTATTTTTAATAAGAAAGGGTCTAGGTATATGAAAAAAATACAATTGTTTTTCGTTTTTGAGCTTAAAATCATGGCCGCCAGGCGCATTACCAATTGACGGGGATAGTATAGTACAGTTTGTCTGTGAAGTAAAGGTGGCCGCGCGGGGCGAGGCCGAGGAGGCGCGTGACGAGACTTAAGCGGGAACTACATATATTAGACCGACGTGGGCCACGTACGCCGATCTGGACGCGTCCAAAAATGTACTCTATGGGCGCGTCAAAAGAAATACTTTTCGATGCGTCGGGTAGCGTGGTATCGCGTCACAAGGCGTGGATACACGTGGATGTAATGCAGTTCTAAACGACTAACCTCTAATAGTCCGTGAGCCCGCGACAGTATTGCCTACGTCATATGACATCACGATGAAATGCATGGCACACGGTCGGAAAAGTTGTGCTGAGCGAGGATCAGAAGATAATATTATTGGCAAATAAAATTGGCCGGAAGCTTGAGAAAATCTTCCACTTCCGGTCAAAATTTTAAGATTATATTTACGTCATGTGACATCAGTAAGAGACCCGTGGCATCATTTAGTTTTCAATCGTAGATAGAGTAAACATAAGTCTGTCACTTCTGAAATGGCCGGAATACCTAAAACTTAAAATTTTTGTTTTTTAGTCATTTCAGAACTGACAGACTTATCTTTACTCTCTCTACGATTGAAAACTAAATGATGACACGGGTCTCTTACTGATGTTACATGACGTAAATATAATCTTAAAATTTGGACCGGAAGTGGAAGATTTTCTCAAGCTTCCGGCCAATTTTGTTTGCGATAATCTTCTGATCCTCGCTCAGCACAACTTTTCCGACCTTTTATCGTGATGTCATATGACGTAGGCAATACTTTTGCGGGCTCACGGACTATAAGTACAATGTATGGGGATTGGGGACCGTCGCGCCGCGTTCAGATCAGCGTATAGGTGCCGGCATATAATTGGCAAGACAAAGATGAGACAAAAGATGCGCCGAGTTTAGTGTTTGTAGCTACTGCGCATCTTTTGGCTCGTTCCTTTCTTGCCAAGTGACGTGCCGGTAGTTATACGTGGCCCACGTCGACCAAAAGTATTCCCTCTTTTACAACCGTCTCGCGCTCTGTGCCGCGCCGACTCCTGTGTTGTCCCGCGCGAGCCTTATTTTATGCATAACAAGATTGTGAGTGCTTGGCCTTATTACACCTGACGTTAAGTGACGATAAGACCGAAGCTTAAATTAAATGTTATGTTTAATGAGATAATTTTGCTTTGATTGATAAAATACCTAGTTTGCCATTAGATGTCAACACGCTAAAATATATTATTTAAAAGCTAAAATCCTGGGAAACCAACCACGTTATGTGCCTACAATAGCGAGTCACGTGCTTATGTTAAACCGTAATAATAATATATTTAGATATCAAAATAAAATATTGACCTTTTGTACTTCTTGTCCTGATTATTTCAGGGTATGGTGGAAGAATTATCAAGTGGCCCGTGCATAGCTATGGAAATTGTTGCGAAAGACAAAACCGCCACTACAGCAGTTGAATTCCGAAAATTGGTTGGACCATCAGATCCCGTAAGAAGCCTTGTTTCATAAATTAGTACAGTCACCTCTACAAATATGTACCTATACAGTTAAGTTTAGACCTTTGTCACTCTAAGAGCCCCCGCAAACTGACAGACCAAACTGTCTTCTCTCTGTATGAAGAAGTATGCAAGTGCGCACACTACAACGATTTGGTATCGGCCGATTCTTCATACAAAACCAACTATCAGGCCAACTATCGGCCGATAGAAAGTCTGTAGTCTGCGGGCACGCTAAAAGCTATTACTTTTCTGAACAGAACTTATGAGGGCTTTTCACAATCACAAAAAAATAGGCTCTATAGATGGCGTTGATAAAAATGATTTTTTACGAGTATCAACACCATCTAGTGAGCCAAATAGTTACTATTTTTATTTTTTAAATGTCACTTTGAAAAGCCCTCATTGACAAATGAAAACTACAACAAAATGACAAAGTTCTAAATTAAACACATATTTTAGACGTGACTACACCAGGGAATGATAACGTTATTTTTAAATGTAACGTTATTTCTTACTTTTTTTACCGTTAATTTTAAAATTAACGTTATGTCGATAAATAACGTTAATTTAGATAACGTTACATTGAAATAAACGTTATTTCAGTAAATAACGTCAATTTTAACGTTATTTCTTACTTTTTTACCGTTAAACTTTAAAATTAACGTTTTTTTAGCGATAATTTTACCGGTATATTGTACCGGTAAAGTTTAACGCTATATTTAACGCAATTTTACCGGTAAAATATTTTTTACGTTATTTTTACCGGTAAATTTACCGATAAAATGTGTTAACGGTATTTTTAACGTTTTTTTATCGTTATTTTTTTTAACGGTATTTCAATCCCTGCTGTACAAACTACGAGTTTAAGGTGGCATCCTGAGCGAAAGTGGCGCCGCGGTGAATTTTATTCAATATTATAGTTGTACTATTATGTATTCTGTGCTAATACACAAGTTTTACGTGGAATTTTTAGGGCTCATAGTCTAGTATTTTTAGACGGTATCGTTACATTCCCTCGTAGTCACTGCTAGAAGTAGATAGCAAAACTGCTAAAAGTGGCCGTTTTTAACACATTTTTTATCTACTTCTACGAATGACTACGAGGGCATGTAGTGATACCAGGGTTGGCATGATTAAATCACTTTGATTTAAATCACGATTTAAATCAAGTGATTTTTTGAATAAAAATCATTGATTCAATCAAATTGCTTTTTTCTTTCCTTTTTGTATAAAAAAATAAAATGTCTTATTTTAAATAACTGATAGACACATACAAAGGTATGTTAAAATTTACTTTGTGTTAGAAATACTGCACAATACTGATTTTTCTTAAAAAAAACTGCCAAATAATTTGTCCTTTGTATATTCCACTAGACATTTTTAATATTGATCTTTACTAGTGTTTCTTCCGAATTAAAGTCTCAAATAAGCAAAACAAAAGCGTATTGTGGTTTCACACACTATTTTAAGTGGATTTTAAAGGTTCAAGCAAAAAATCGAAAAAATCTGTTTTTTTCGATTTTTTGCAAAAAATCAGTGATTTTTGATTTTTTGCAAAAAATCATGATTTTTTCCAACCCTGAGTGATACCTTCTAAAAATACTAGACCATGGGTCTTAAAAACTCCACGTAAAACATTATTAAAATCTTTTTCTATTTAAATAACTACGGTAAAAAAATGGTTACTTTTGAAGGCGCGCAGCTTTATAATAAAATACCTTCGATCATAAAAAATGTTAACTCATTTAGTGCATTCAAATCACAGCTAGGAAAACATGTTTTAGCACAAATTTAATTAAAATGCACTAATTATGCCTAGTTGGACGACGGAATGTTTTTATAATTATTACTTTTAAGTTATCATTGTTCTCCTGAAGTGACATTATTGTCTTTTGTGAGAATACATTTCTTTAACCACAATAAAAACCTCTGAGGGCGCCTCTTTCGGTCATACAACCGCCTTAATAAGTTTTGAGAACTTACATCTTTGTTGGTTTCAGGAAATCGCCCGATTATTACGTCCACATACTCTCCGAGCGAAATTAGGAAAAACGAAAGTACAAAATGCAATACATTGCAGTGACTTGGCAGAGGATGGCCTACTGGAAGTGGAGTACTTCTTCAAAATCTTAGATCTATAAATATCAAGGCTGATTAGGACTAGGTACTTAAGCTACGTATTTCGATTCTGCAGATTTAATACCAGATTGATTGTGAGTCTAATTTAATAAATCTTTTTTGTTTATATGTTATGTGATATTATTTATTTATTTAACCCAGAAGCTGGAATATATTTGTTTCTTAGCATTGAGCTACTTACTATATTCATTGAATGAATAGCCGCCCGCGACGATGTAATTATGATTCTTCACTATAATGGTTTTGGAATCTCATCATTTTTTGTTTGTCGATATCGACATGCACTCGCATCTGAGAAAGCAGGGAGTCGCTCTCACCATTTGAGTATCGTATGTACCTACGAAACAATCCTTTATTCCCATCTGCCCCCTTCAAGCTCCACCACCGGGGTGGTGGCTGGCACTAATAGGTGGCGTTCACCACCCCGTCGGTTGATGGCACCTATTTATTCCCATCTGCCGCCTTCGAACTCCATTAATATACATTTATATTGCTCATCATGAATCATGAATCTGATGTTTTATTTCAATTTTCATTGATAATGTCCAATACGAAAACTATAACTATGAAAGAGCCCATCTGCCTCTTTAATTAGTTTATTATCTTAATAAAAAGGTATCATCGACCACCAGGGTGGTAAACGCTACCTATTAGTGCCAACCACCACCCCCATGGCACCCTCGAAGGTGGCAGATGGGAATAAATAGGTGCCATGGCATCGAGCACCGGGGTGGTGAACGCCACCTATTAGTGCCAACCACCACCCCGGTGGCGAAATTTGAAGGGGGCAGATGGGGATGAATTAAGTACTATATCAGTATACTTAGGTAATTCACCTATTCACCTGGGTGAATTAAGTGTACCAATTCGTATACATACTTAATTCACCCAGGTGAATTACTTAAGTCTACGACCGGGCACGTAATTCAGTAGGTGTACTTACTACATCTTGGCATGGACCACTTTGAAAACCGCAATTCTGACTACATGGAAAATTTCTCCCCAATTAGTCCTAACTAGTCCCACTTTTTCGGAATTAGTCCCAAAAAGGACTGAAAGATATAAGCGATTTAAATGGTCCATGCCAAAGCAAACCTTCATTTTGGCAGGGACAGGCTATATCTAGTGAACCACAACACCTAGCCAGGATCTGATTATTAAAAAAGTCCCTTTTTATGGATCTCGCAACGCCTAGAATCAAAACGAAATGAAGCGCCGTTCAAAAAATATAAAGGAATGATTTGGTCCATGCCAAAATCAACCTACATCTTGGCGAGGACTTTTGAACCAGGTCATCCAGAGAAAATCTGCTTATTGGAAACGATTCGTGTAAATTAGTCCCAATTAGTCCCAAAGCCACAAAATTAGTCCCCCTTTCGTTTAGGAGATAATCGAAATTAAAATTTGGTTTTTATAGTACAGGAGCTGACTTCCTATTCAGTGACGATGTTTTGTAACTTGTTTTATTTTGCGTATTTGTGTTAGAATAACGAAGTAACACAAAAGTATATCGTAAAGTAATACGTAACAATTATGCATTTTCGAAACTCAAATCTTAATTTTAAGTCATAAAATAAAAATTTTTTCTTAGAGATATTTTGATCCTGGGGCTCTTGGACTATATCAAAATAATGTACAGTCGCGGACAAAATATTTTCAAAAGAAGTATAAAATGGTATTGAATTTTAAAATGATATTGCTTTTTTGCGAAATTATTCATATTTGGAGTGGAGTGATTTTCTCCCTTCAATGGGTTCACTTGAAACTTTGTACCTATACAGGGTTATTGGTAATTCGTTTAAAACCTCTCGTGGGGTCGATCAGACCATCAAACTGAACAACTTTCATTATGGGTCCAACCTCAAAATCACGAAAAAAAACAGCTGTTTCATACATTACGATGGAGTACTTACGCATTGTACTTTTGCCCAGTTTGATGATCTGATAAAGTTCGTTTAAAAGGCTGCAGCTTTCCCAAAGAGCCGCAAGATCGAATGCTTAATGTTTTACAATCTGAACACTGCTCATTACGGAACGGAATAGTTTTATGTAGGTACTTAATTAATTTTTACTGTACGCTTTTGTACGTGACTGTACTTATACAAAAAAACGGAATTTCTCCTAAACCAATGGGGACTAATTTTGTGGCTTTGGGACTAATTGGGACTAATTTATACGAATCGTTTCCAATAAGCAGATTTTCTCTGGGTGATCTGGTTAAAAGTCCTCGCCAAGATGTAGGTTGATTTTGGCATGGACCAAATCATTCCTTTATATTTTTTGAACGGCGCTTCATTTCGTTTTGATTCTAGGCGTTGCGAGATCCATAAAAAAGGGACTTTTTTTGAATAATCAGATCCTGGCTAGGTGTTGTGGTTCACTAGATATAGCCTGTCCCTGCCAAAATGAAGGTTTGCTTTGGCATGGACCATTTAAATCGCTTATATCTTTCAGTCGTTTTTGGGACTAATTCCGAAAAAGTAGGACTAGTTAGGACTAATTGAGGAGAAATTTTCCATGTAGTCAGAATTGCAGTTTTCAAAGTGGTCCATGCCAAGATGTAGGACACATTCAGTAGGTATACATTTGAGCTCATGATTTTATAAATTACTAGCGGCCGCCCGCGACTTCGTCAGCGTGGAAAGGTTTTGTTGCTATCCCTCGGGAACAATACTTTTTTTCGGGATGAAAGGTACCCTATGTCCTTCTCTGTACCCCTGACAACGTGTATGCAAAATTTCATGATAATCGGTTCAGTTCAGTAGTCAAGACGTGAACGCGAAACAAACAAACGGACTTTCGCATATAATTAGTAAGGATGAATGTAGGTAATGTTCGGTTCGATCGATTCACCACTTCTAATTTGCAAACCCTACCAATTTTTATGAAAGGAAAAGAAGAGATCTTACAGTTGAATGAAGTTATGTACCACATTACCTCACTACTACCTAGTACTATTATCAATTCTGTGCTACTACTACCTAAGTAGTTCTGTAGTTGCCTATCTTTGAACAGAGTACCTACCTACCTACACTACCTCTACCTACCTAAGTAATTCTGTAGTTGGCTATCTCTGAACCGAGTACCTAACATGATAGGATGAAAAGCGGAGGAAGCATCACACAATATTGGATGATTGACATAATAGCTTGAGATTGAGAGGCTATTTCAAGGTCATCAATCAGAAATCAACTTGGTAGGTTTAGGCTGGCCCCAGACCTACCGGTTTCATTTCTTTGCTTTGCTGTTCTACCTCGGACCGCCGGCCAAGAGGCTCATGTTCAATCTTTCGCATATTTTGACCAGACCACATTGGGAAGATATAGCCACTAGTTTGGTGTTATCAAATATCGTCGTTTGGGTTGCGATGCGAAGTTTGTTTTAGTTTAAAAAAAACTGGTGTTTCATACAAAAATTATTAACGAAATTATCAAAATGTATGAAACAGCTAATTTTTTTTCGCGATTTCAGATCTGGTCCCATAGTAAAAGTTATTCAGTTTTATGGTCCCTATCTACCATATTCAGTTTTATAAGGCTTTGCCAAACATCTTGTATAAATAAGCGATCGATTTATTTATAACGATTGGAGTCCATATTCAGGGTGGCATATCTCCTAAAAGCTTCCTACATCCAGGCGATGATATTTGATAACACCAAGCTAATGGCTATCTTGCCAATTTGGTCTAGTCCCAAAATGCGATAGATTGAAAATTACCCTGGTTGGCCGGCGGTCTATCAAGCAAGGCAGAACAGCAAAGCAAAGAAATGAAACCGGTAGGTCTGGGGCCAGCCTTATAGGTTGCTGGACAAATGGAAAATTGCTCATCAGTAATTTTAATGACCCTACTGCTGGGGCACTGCAAATTAGAGAGAGTTGGAAGAAAACGACTAATGAATTCTTATGAAACATAAGCCAAATAGCTGACTCTTAATATAGGTACTCTTATCTAAATAGTGGAGATACCACTTTTACAAAAGGTAAGTGTACGGAACTGCGTATTAAGTGTACGGAATTCCGTAAGTTTTCGGTTTAGGACCAAAAATAAGAAAACTACTAATTGTTACACATCAATCTACTCTCTGAAAACGCTGAGTTTTTCTGTTTTCGTGGAAATTGCATGGGAAGGCAAGAATGCCTATGCTACGGAATTCCGTACGTTTACCTAAAGTCGTCTAATTACGATTCCCCGTCGGACCGGAGAGTGCTGCACCGACAACCGGTTTGGCTGTTTTTACCACTGAAAATGGTTATCAAATGCAAATCGCCTGAGACGTATTTTTGGCCATATCTCCGAGGATTTTGAGAGGATCGAGATGAAAATAGTACCAAAAGTTGAGGAATTTATCAAGACACATGTGAACGTTTGAATTTTGAAAATCTACTGGTAACTTTTTTTTGGAATTTTGTAAAATTCCAAAAATTCCGGGTTTTTTGAGGGGTGTTTATTTACTAAATTGTAAATATTTCGGAGAAAAAACCGACTTAATAAAAAATGAAAAAAAGGGTCCTAGGGTATTAGTTTAGCTACCAAATGGAAAAATAATTTTGAAAATCGGTTAATAATTGTGACCTGTAGGTGGTCCCTTTAGATTTGGATTTGTAGAAAAACGGCTGTTTCCGTACATAAAAAGTGATGTAGCTTCTATGATTATTGAGCGATCGTCATGGTAATAGTGTTAAAAGATGCAGAAGCAGACGAGAAGTGCATTCGTTGGAATTTTGGAAATCGCTTAATAATATTTCGGCTGCGTCGAGGCAGTCAGCGGGCGCTTTTGTGGCACGAGGCGGAGCCGAGTGTCACAATCGTAAAGATAAATAGCTAGATAACTTTAAAAATATAATAGGACTTTGCATTTGATTTGATTTTGGTTTTTCGTAAATTTTTGTGTTCATTTTCAATGCTCCGATTCTTACGGGGACTGTAAAATCTGTGATTTTTTTTTTCATAATATTGCAAAGTGCTACATATTTTACAATATTTAGTATGAAAAGACTTCAGGAAATCCTTTTTGATTTGGCAAAATTCAACTTTATTCAAATAAAGTACAGATATGCAAGATTTAATCACTAGTCTTGATTGCTACTTGGGTCCCCTGTTTCCTTCTCCAAAACTACACCGATTTAAATACTTTTTTTGATAAATAATAAAGAAAGCTTAGAATAATAACTAAAAGAAAGAACTTGGCTGTGTGTTCCTATGTTTTGCCTTTTTCCCTAAAAGAGATATTCATCTTCTAAAACCTTAAAAAATTGCCATTGTTTAGACATCCAGCAATCAAATTTGACGAGCGAGATTATATAAAAAAAGCAAAACATAGGAACACAGCTAAACATTTCTTTACTCTTATGAAAAAAGTATCTAGCAAGAAGCTTATCTAGTTTTGTTGGAGGAGGAAACATGGGGAGTACGAAACGTTGATTTAGTCAACTTTCTATAGGATTTTTTTAATTCTCTCGACCGTGGCGTTTCCTCTTAGGCAGCCCCTAGACGACACAATAACATTGCGCAATATTTAATCCCTTGTAGACTCGTGTATCATTTTTTTAACTCACTCTAAGGTTCGGAACGACCAAGAACTTTAAAGTTCGTGGTAGCTTCTCAAAAAACAGTTTTTATTTGATTTAGATTATAGGAAAGTTTAAATTATTCGTATTCCAAATGGAAAACGAAGACTTTGTACTATTAATGACATTTATGGCCGAATACTCAAAGGAAGCTGTCAGTTTCATAGAGTTTCTGTCAAATCTGACAACTTTATTGAATTTAAGGTGCCCTTAACTATAAGAATCGTTTGAGTATTTGGCCGTTAAAGTTATTGGTCGTTCCGAACCTTAAGTAAAAAAATGACACACGAGTCTACAGGGGGTTAAATATTGCGCAATGTTATTGGCAAGTGCGTCGCCAGCCCATGGCCCAGGGAGGGGCAAGCCCATGGCCCAGGGGGGGGGGGGGGGGGGGGGCAAGTTAATATTAAAGAGGATGAGAACTTTGGTTATTTGCAGTTGGAGATAGGTATTAGCGGTGATTATAAAGGTGCCTCGTCGTGAAGAAAACTCTACAATTTTTATTCTATTCAAATTCTCAACCGTTTTTCAGTTCCTTATCGATCAGGAAATGTGAAAAATTGTATGATGGGCAAGATATGGCAAGATCCAAGGAGTTGGTCTACACACCCTCTACCAACGAGTGATATAATTAGAAAAGCCTTTTTAGACAAGTATTTGCTGCAAACATACTTTGTATCAATTATTGTTAGTAGGTATTATTTCTGGAGTTATAGGTATGCGTGCAACCAGGTGCAACCCCGGAAAATTATTAAAAACCTTAAAAACGCCGCCACATGGCAAAGAAATTTATTTTTTGTCCATAGGTAAGTATATGGAAAAATGCAAAATGAATTAATGAACGAAAATAATTTATTCGACACACTATAACAGTGCATTACCTACATAAAAATTGAGGTAAAAATACTTAGTTGCTACTTTAAAATTGTGAGCAGTGTTCAACGAACAGTATCTTAGTTCGTTGGCAGTGTTACAGTACAGTGGTACAAAGTCCCCGGCTTATTAGCATAGCGAGTCGTTGGAGTCAGTTTATTCAGACGGAGCCTAATGACAAATCCAAGGGGCAAAATATAGACAATGTATTCGATACCTAATCAATTTTATTACTATTAGCTTTATGGGAAAAAGCAAAACACATTTTCGGTCTCTAGGGTTGCCATGCCACTATGCAGTTTATCATAAAATAAAAATAAAGAAAAAAGAGGTGGTTTTCCCCGAAAGGCCGTTCGGGATTTATAATATTTTTTCGGAGTTGTATGTATGGTAGGTACCATGGGCAACAGCGTCGCTTAACCACTGCTAAGGTTAAAATCGCTTGCACGCCCCGCGCCCGTCACTGCATACCTGTGTTTATTTTTCGTGCAGGGGTGATACGCACGCACACGAATTTTGTTGCAAACTGGTTAAGTGACGCTGTTGCCCATAGTACCCTGTACACGTTAGTACTATTATATATTGTGTGCCTGGTATACCATATTCGGCTTTTTAAGGCTATTACTAAACACCATGTAGAAAAAGTACTTAAAAATGGCCACTTCATTAGTAATCGTTCGGGGCTATGTCAAAAACTTCTCTAATACTTTTTCATGGCCTTCACCTCACCCCATGTTAAGTGACGATAAGGCCGGGTGGAAGCGCACTTCATCCGGAATCCTCATCAATGAGGAATTGGCTATCTTACCTCTAACTGCCGGAACGCAACAATTTTTAAATTGTTGTTATGGCGTGCAGGTAGCCAGGCGGACTTGAAATAAGCCCTCCACCAACCAAACCAAGTACAAATGTATTCCCCTCATGGGAATTGAACCCAGAACCCCAGCGTCTTTCCCAGGTGGGTGAACCACTAGACCACAGAGGCAGTTAAAACTTACGTGAGAAGAATTAATTTTCAAGCGATAATTTAATTTGTCTTGCAAAAGTGTCGATGATTTTATTCTTTAGCAACAATAAGTGTGATTGATTCAATGATATTTTGATTATTAATAGACGTCTTGGCGCATAATGTCCTTTTCTCGAAATGTCTTTTTCTCGAAATGTCCTTTTCTCGAAATGTCCTTTTCTCAAAATGTCCTTTTAATATGCAATATTTATATATGTTAATAATGATAAATTAATACATTTTTGACTACAAATGAAGAGATTGGTTCATGACTGTTATTACTTTTTAAATTTCTGATTCATTCCATCATATTTCTAATTTTATAACTACATTACTCATTACTTTATATCATACTTAGACTTAATAAATATTTACATTTGTCTTTGATGATAATTTAGATAAGCGACTAACTAAAAAAGCTTTAATATGAATTTGTTAAAAAAATATTGCATTTTAATAGGACATTTTGAGAAAAGGACATTTCGAGAAAAGGACTTTTTGAGAAAGGACATTCTGAGAAAGGACATTCTGAGAAAAGGACATTATGCGCCAAGACGAACCTCCGTACCAAAATGGTAAAAAAGGAACCCTTATGGTGTGACTCAGTCTGTCTGTCTGTCTGTCTGTCACAGCTGGATATCTCGAGAACTATCAATGGTATCAACTTGAAATTTGGAATAGTTTAAGATGACGTTTGCGCAACTATTTTGCAAATAAGAAAGAAATAAAAAAACACTTTTTTTTACAACAGGGACTGAAAAGGGGTCTTAAAAATTTTAAGTGGGGCGACTAGGACATGTGGGGTATCATATGAAAGAGCACTGTTTGCACATATAATTTTTTTTCTTTTTTTTGGGCCGCATAGATTTCGACTTATGATGAAAAATGTAAAAAAAATTGCGTTCCCCCCTTATCTCCGAAGTTTGCAAAGAGAAAAATCTGAAATAATTCTATGTAATAGTAGTTTATGTAAAGATTACAGAAAAAATAAAACGATGTCTCAATATAACATACTTTTTTAGTTCTAAAAAAGTATGTTATATTGAGACATCGTAAACAAACAATAAATTCATTAGTTCCTCTACCAGTCAACAGATGGCCCTGCTCTAAGAAAACATAAATTAGTTCCACTAATAGTCAAGAGATGGCGCTGGCCTAAGAAAAAAAAATAGTTCCACTATCGGCCAAGAGATGGTGCTGACCTAATACTGCAAAAATAATTTTATTATTCTACAGCTCTGCAGTGTATTTATCATGATGGTACGGAAACCCTCGGTGCGCGAGTCCGACTCGCTCTTGACCGGTTCTTTTTATAAGAAACGTAGAATAATGAATGCAAAAGCCGAGACATCTAGGTGGGTCGTTGGTCGAGCTGTAGCTTGCATAGAAATCCGACGACGACCCCGTGTATACCTTTCACTGTAGAGATATAGGTAGAGCGTGGTAGAGCTATGAAACGGTGTACTTACTTTGGTTTAGTGTCGTCGCATGAATGGTGTTTGTGTAGGGTTGCGTTGTGCCGCAGTCAGTGTCGCGCAAACTTTCGAACCCGCGCAGCGTACGCGCCGAACGCTGCACGCGCCACCCGCAACAGTAATTCACGCATACAAACCACGCAATATAAAACAAAAGTGCCTTAACAATATATTAGAATTAAAACCAAGTGCAATAATTACAGTTTTGAAATAGCATACTTCTTTGGATATTGGATACGATAAGATTTTGCTGTGTTCTATGATAAGGTTTTTTTTAATTTGCCACCACGGTGAGTGAGACGGTGATTTTATGTTTTATTGTCGTATGTGTACCGATTGAGTTGCAACTGCAACACTAAATCAGTGCTATACATTAACTTAAATCTCTTCAGTCAATTTATCTAAGTAGTTAATAAATAACAAAATCCATTGCTTGGTGCAAACTTTTCCACTCAATAATCTCAAGATTGCTCGATAGAGTATTAATTTCACGAAATTTTAGTTTTAGCGTAGGAAATGAAACGATCTTTTGTATGGAGACCCCAACATTAAATCCTCAGTCGATGAAATTTTGCAGGGATGTAATATAGTATGAACCAAAACCTATGTACAAATATCCAAAAAGAAAAAAAAAACGACTTGTTTAAAAAATATGTTTAATTTATGATACTTTATCATATTGTAAAGTTTCGTCTTCTGAGGATTTACTGTGGGGGTCAACTACCTTCCTTTCCTACACTTTTTATAATTTTGATATTTTCGATCAATTAATGTAATTCTAAAAAATCCACTTTGCAAAAATACTGACTCAAGGGTGGGTTTATGTGGATCACGGATTAAAGTGGATATAAGAGTGCAAAAAGATGCATCAATGGATTCTTACAATGGCTTTTAGTGGATCTAGGGGAAACAACACATTTTTGGATTATTATTTCATTAGACCATAACTAAAAATATTTCAAAAGTTTCGCTGTCTTAATAAATTTTCTTTTTAATACTATAAATTTCGTGTTTCTGACGCATGCTAAAATATTAATCTTAAGTCGATAAAGATACTTAATTGGTTGTTGTTTTGGCTGTTTGATTGTTCTTTAGTTGCCTTTTCTTTGCCGAGTATGTGGTGGTGCCATATTGTGACGCACAGAACAATGACTGATGATAGCCGCCGATCGCTTATTGATAGTTCAATCAGGCTGTCAGTGCAATGGTACTGCTATGCTGTTCTCACATAGGTTATTCATTACAATACAAGCGATTAAATTGACAATAAACATTGATCCGCGTAAACTTCACTCGATAATGTATGGAAAATAATAAAGGACCATGCAAATGCAACTAAGTGGCCCAAATAAATTTGATATGTTGTATAAAAATGAAACCTATATCAATTAATAGATATTATTATAACTAGTTACTTTTACTATTGGACCGAGAAAATCTGTCCTGGAGATAAAAAGATAAAGGTATCCAAAAATATTAAAAACTATATATTTTGAACAGTACCTATATACAATTTTTGTTTTTAAGTAAATGTGTCTACTCCATAGATATAGCACATCCCTTGTCTAATCATAGCCTTCTATATTTTCCAAGTCATGAAGTTGAGCAGAACGCATCACATGTGGTTAAGCACATTTTATAATATTATTTTAATAATTATTTATTACTAGCGGCCGCCCGTGGTTTCACCCGCGTGGTTCCCGTTCCCGTGGGAATATCGGGATAAAAAGTATCTTATGTTTTAATCTAGGCTATCTACTATCTGTGTGCCAAATTTCAAACAAATCCGTTCAGTAGTTTTTGCGTGATTGAGGAACAAACATCCAAACATCTAAACATCCAAACCCACAAACTTTCACATTTATAATATTAGTAGGATTTGTTTTTCCTATATTATCTATGTTTAAACTAGTTGTAAATTGTGATGTAAGATTATTTCAATACAAAAATTATATTTACATATTATTATTATTTATTTATTAGGACATAAGGTTTGAGTCAAATTATTTGAACTTTTCGTAGTTTCGATGAGCATTTTGATCTAAGCCTCCTCTAGCAATAAATCTTACATCCACTATCATGTCTGTGCTTACATCATTGGAAAGGTCTTTGAAACACTTTATTGTATTTCAATTAACCTAATCAGGTTTATCGAAATTTTTCGTATCAAATTAAAGTTTTAATAAAAAATATTTGTTAATTTCGAATTTATGAAACAGTATATGTACCATGCAGCGGCGCCATTTAACAAGAGCAGTAGGTATGCTCGAAGCTGGGGCTACTCAACAGAGTAAGTATTGCTGAGGAAATAAAATTGGGACAAGACAAAACGTGATATCAAGGTTGTGGTCACGATATCGTGTCACTGGTAATGTGGCTGAAAGGCATCCAGGCATCCTAAAATTCCCATATATTAGTATGGAGACTGGCCGACGACATGACCACGAACTGATAGTAACAGACGTTGCCAAACTTATGTTCACGGCTTGGAATTAAAGAAGGCTACGGTCTACTACAATATAAAGCTATAGCTTCATACAGGTATATATTTGCTAGCATAGGAAAGAAAAGGACAGAAAAAGCTAGCTGAACACTGCTTTTATGATGCTAGTAAATAAGTGCATCTTACTTGCAAAAATACCTTTTTATAAAAATAACTTTTTGACTGATGATCATATTTTTATGGGTTAGTCAGAGTGTGGTCTCGTTATAAAAAATGAAGCTAGAGACGATGCGTGTCGCAAGGATCCGGTATAGCAAGATATTATTAGTATTTTTTAACTTATATTTGTACTGTAGTAAATGTATACTTTTTTATATTTTGCGTGACTATATCTTAATACCTCCGGGAGATATTTTCTTTGTACCTTGGTAAAAGTTACTAGTAACAAAAATACATATCTATAAGTACACTGATATCACTCACTGTTCCATACAAAACATGTATTTTTTTAGGCTATAGATTAATGGAAGAGTGGCATTGTCTTTTAATGATTAAAATACATCTTTTGGTACCGCAAGCTGTGCAAAGTTAAATTAATCGTACTGTAAATATCGTTTGTCTAGACGTGACAATTCGTATATATATATGCAAATTGACTTCCATGCTTGAGTTTACTGCAAATCTTTAATTATTTTACTCATTTAGTCATAAAATACTATTTAGTTTGTTGCAAACGACAAAAATTGCATTCAATGCAAGTTGAATGCAATTTTACTTTCTTTCAAGAGTAAATTGCTTTGAACGAAAGTAAATTGCATTGAACCAAGAAAATATTTGTTTCCCTATATATGAGACACAAAATATCTTGATTTAAGATGTCTATTTTATACATTTTTTCCATTCAAAATTTGAAGCCCATTTTCACCCCTTAGGGGTTAAATCTTGTCAATCGTGTTGGACTTCAAAATAAATGTCATTTTCGCAATCGTCATCCCAGAAAAACCAAATAACGACAGCCATATCTGTTTTTAGGTTTATTTACCCCATTTCATCCCCATAGCATAGGGGTAGAAAAACTAACAATAAACAATACACGTTGCGTTAGATTTCCATCCTTAAGCCTAAATAATAAAAATATCTATTTTTACTTCGAAAATTAAAGATTTTCTATAAACCACTTCATCCCCCTTTTCACCCCTCCGAGAGTAGAATTTTCAAAAACTCTGAGATACGTATATGTAATTTTCAATCGTCAGCCTAAACACAAAATTTGAAGATCCTAGCTTGGAAATTGAGAGACTTTCATACAAACTTTGGACACCCGTTTCACCCCCTTGGGAGGGTGAATTTAAAAAATCCTTTCTTAGTGCACACCTAGACATCATAAGGAACCTATGTGCCAGATTTGGAGTCTTTAGTTCCAGCAGTTTGGGCTGTGTTGATATGTCAGTCAGTCAGTTTCTTCTTTTATATATTTAGATAATATTATTATAAACGAAAGAATACCCGTAATCGGTGTAGGAAAAGAAAGAAGTGGACCCCCACAGTAAATCCTCAGTTGACGAAACTTTACATTAGGTACAGTACCTAACCTATGTAAGTATGATAAATAGCATGAATAAAACGTATTTTGCAAATTATCAAAAAATAAGATAAATTCATATATCGTTGATGTCTTTTTAAGGAAAAAAATCTGCATATTTTTTTTTTCTAAAAGTAGGTGAAAACAATAGGTATGACTGTGAAACATTCAAAAAATATCTTAGCAGAAGACACCAAATTTTTATATTATAAAAATGACCCAACTTCGATTTTTTTTCATATTATTACATAGGTTTTGGCTCATACTTTGCTGTGATGTAATATCACAGCAAAGATTCATCTACCGAGGATTTTATGTTGGGGTCGGGTCTTCATACAAAAAATCGCTTTATTTCCTACACTACAATGGCTAACTTTTAAGGAATCTTACGTAAATTTACAACTGCTTTTTGTAGGTCTTCTCCTTTGTTAACAAATGCTTTCGAGGAGCCTCCTAACGAGCGCCCATGTAACGGCGTTCGTAGTATTATTTTTCATCAAGATAACGCGCTGGTCGCACAGCTGCTAGAATTATCAACTTTGATTTAGCTCCGTGCGGCGGTAAAAAAAGAAAACATGATCCATGGACGAAAATTAACGTCATTCTCCCTGGCAACCCCATTATCGAATTTTCTATTTCTAAATACACGATAAAATTGTTCAGAATAAGTACCGAATTAGTACAAATTCAAAAATAATTGTACCCTGACAGCTAACGAGTAAATGCGTACAAATGTTGGGGTTGCTGGAGAGATTCTCTACAGCAACCCCAAATTAAATTTCATGAAATCGTGTGTGAAAACCTACTTTTTCCATGAAAGAGTATCTGAAAATAATTGTACACTTGTTTTTAACAATGAATTTGTTAGCTATGACCAGATAAATTAGTTTCAGTACTCCAAACTATAGTTAGTTTACGACAGTCAAAAAATAATCATTAAGTGCTGTGATGTTTTCTAAATACACAATTCGGTTGTAAATAACCTGTTCTGATTTTGTACTACATATTTGACAAAATCCTTAGCATCCTACTATATAATATTGTCAATTTGAAAGTTTGTGAGTTTGGATGTTTGTTACTCAATAACGCAAAAACGGCTGAACGGATTTGAATGAAACTTAGCACACAAATAGTTTTTAGCCTAGATTAAAACATAGGATACTTTTATCCCGCCTAAAGGATCCCTAGGGATTTTACTCATTTACGAATGGACGAAGTCACGGGTGGAAGCTAATATAAGATAAATTAAAATATTTTAACACGTTTTTATTAGGTTGATGTCTTGTATGTTTGTTTTGTGTGTCCACAAATTTTGCAAACGATTTAATACTAGCTTCCCGATGAGCTAGAAATTTGAAACTTTGAACATAGGTCAGAACTATAAGGCAATGCAATATTATGTTGCCATTATCAGACCCTGGAAATGGTTTCCAGGGTCTGATAATGGTGCCGGAAGAAGGCCACTGGAGCTCTGTAATAAAACCAAACCATGCAACCCCATCGAGTTTGAGCTCGTTTGATTAGTCTTGACGAGTGCTCTGATAGATTGTAAATTTTTTGCTTTATCTCGTGTACTAAAAAGCAGAAAATAATAATTTACTGAAAAAAATATCTAAACACACGTTTTTAAAACGGAATAAAAGCTTACTTAAGACAATATTGATGATACATTTTACAAAATGCTACCCACGTTTTTAAGGTTTCAAACTTCTATAGGTATAGGGTTATAAATATTTACAGAAGAATTTATTTTATACTTTTTAGTCTGTTTTTACCAGTCCGCTTTTTATGTTTTATTCAGTATTTTTTATTTATTTTTTATTATTTAGTTTTTCTTATACTAGCTTCAACCTGTGACTTCGCCCTGCATGGACAACATTCGTAAAACCCCTGGGAATCCTTTGCCTGGAATAAAAGTATCCTAGAGGTTTTATTTAATCCATGGTATAAACACCATAATATTGCATCGCCTTCTAGTTCTGACATATGTTCAAAGTTTCAAGTCTCTAGCTCATCGAGAAGCTAGTATATAATCGTTTGCAAAATTTGTGGACACACAAACAAACAAACAAGAAATTAACCTAATAAAAACGTGTTAAAATATCTTAATTTATCTTATACTAGCTTCCACCCACGACTTCGTCCATTCGTGGACATTCGTAAAATCCCTGGGGATCCTTTAACCGGGATTAAAGTATCCTATGTTTTAATCTAGGCCAAAAACTATCTGTGTGCTAAGTTTCATTCAAATCCGTTCAGCCGTTTTTGCGTTATTGAGTAACAAACATCCAAACTCACAAACTTTCAAATTGACAATATTATACAGGGTGTCCGGGAAGTCATGGATAACCTTTTACCTGTCGATAGGCCACATTGGGATCTACAAATAAAAAAATTATGACCTTAGTAAAAGTCTTATGGTTTCCGAGTTTTTTGATGTTTTATGCAATTTTGGAAAATTTCTACCTTTGATCGGTTTTTTTATGCCATTTCTATAAATGAGATTTTTTCGATTACGGTTTTTTTATTTTAATCTTGAACCATCCTGCTATCGATTGGATACAAGAAAATTACAGATATCCTCTATCAAACACCTAAAATTTAGGTCCAGACTTAAAATTTTCCCCAAAAATTTTTTTTCACCTTACTTTTGATCGGCCCTGGTGAAATAAAAATTACAACATGGAGTGTGCAAACTATTTTAAAAACTACTTCATTTCATAAGGATTTTGAAATGGTATAATAATTAATAACTTTTTCTTTTAAACTCTTGTTATTACAATTTTAATCCAAAAGGGTAATTTTTGGCAAGTGCTTGAAATAAAGTTGTAATAGCAAAACATGTTTATTTTTAGGTGTGTGGAGGTAAATAGCATGTAAATAAAATTAATTCATTGTTTTTTATTACAGCAAGTATTCAAAATTGCGGCCTTCGGTTATAATGCACATTCGGCACCATCTGATGAATGATCTTTTGATTCGGCGTGCATAACCCGCATTGCTGATTTGTTCGGCGGCTGAATTGATTCTCTCTTGCAGCTGGTGTATGGACGTTATGGGAGTTGCATAAAACAGATCCTTCAGAGCGCTCCAGTAAAAAAATCCAAGGGATTGAGATCCGGAGATCTGGGTGGCCACAAAATTGGTCCTAAGTGCCCGATCCAGCGTCGCGAGTTTTGTTCACTAAGTGCTGCCGTACTGTGCTGCCATGTATTACCAGCTACACTAAATGGTGAGAACTACTTGGAATTTCTCCAAAATGATTTATTCGAGCTACTGTTAGAAGTGCCGCTGGCAACCAGGCAAGGAATGTGGCACCAAAACGACGGGTGCCCAGCTCACTACGCCCGTGATGTACGGCAGCACTTAAGTGAACAATACCCCCGACGCTGGATCGGGCGCTTAGGACCAACTTTGTGGCCACCCAGATCTCCGGATCTCAATCCCTTGGATTTTTTTACTGGGGCGCTCTGAAGGACCTGGTTTATGCAACTCTCATAACGTCCATCCATACACCAGCTGCAAGAGAGAATCAATTCAGCCGCCGAATAAATCAGCAATGCGGGCTATGCACGCCGAATCAAAAGATCATTCATCAGATGGTGCCGAATGTGCATTAGAGCCATAGGCCGCCATTTTGAACACTTGCTGTAATTAAAAAAAATGAATTAATTTTATTTACATGCTATTTAACCTCCACACACCTAAAAATAAACATGTTTTGCTATTACAACTTTATTTCAAACACTTGCCAAAAATTACCCTTTTGGATTAAAATTGTAATAACAAGAGTTTAAAAGAAAAAGTTATTAACTATTATACCATTTCAAAATCCTTATGAAATGAAGTAGTTTTTAAAATAATTTGCACACTCCATGTTGTAATTTTTTTTTTCACCAGGGCCGATCAAAGATAAGGTGAAAAAAAATTGTAGGTGAAAATTTTAAGTCTGATGCTTACTTGCAAAAATACCTTTTTATAAAAATAACTTTTTGACTGATGATCATATTTTTATGGGTTAGTCAGAGTGTGGTCTCGTTATAAAAAATGAAGCTAGAGACGATGCGTGTCGCAAGGATCCGGTATAGCAAGATATTATTAGTATTTTTTAACTTATATTTGTACTGTAGTAAATGTATACTTTTTTATATTTTGCGTGACTATATCTTAATACCTCCGGGAGATATTTTCTTTGTACCTTGGTAAAAGTTACTAGTAACAAAAATACATATCTATAAGTACACTGATATCACTCACTGTTCCATACAAAACATGTATTTTTTTAGGCTATAGATTAATGGAAGAGTGGCATTGTCTTTTAATGATTAAAATACATCTTTTGGTACCGCAAGCTGTGCAAAGTTAAATTAATCGTACTGTAAATATCGTTTGTCTAGACGTGACAATTCGTATATATATATGCAAATTGACTTCCATGCTTGAGTTTACTGCAAATCTTTAATTATTTTACTCATTTAGTCATAAAATACTATTTAGTTTGTTGCAAACGACAAAAATTGCATTCAATGCAAGTTGAATGCAATTTTACTTTCTTTCAAGAGTAAATTGCTTTGAACGAAAGTAAATTGCATTGAACCAAGAAAATATTTGTTTCCCTATATATGAGACACAAAATATCTTGATTTAAGATGTCTATTTTATACATTTTTTCCATTCAAAATTTGAAGCCCATTTTCACCCCTTAGGGGTTAAATCTTGTCAATCGTGTTGGACTTCAAAATAAATGTCATTTTCGCAATCGTCATCCCAGAAAAACCAAATAACGACAGCCATATCTGTTTTTAGGTTTATTTACCCCATTTCATCCCCATAGCATAGGGGTAGAAAAACTAACAATAACAATACACGTTGCGTTAGATTTCCATCCTTAAGCCTAAATAATAAAAATATCTATTTTTACTTCGAAAATTAAAGATTTTCTATAAACCACTTCATCCCCCTTTTCACCCCTCCGAGAGTAGAATTTTCAAAAACGCTGAGATACGTATATGTAATTTTCAATCGTCAGCCTAAACACAAAATTTGAAGATCCTAGCTTGGAAATTGAGAGACTTTCATACAAACTTTGGACACCCGTTTCACCCCCTTGGGAGGGTGAATTTAAAAAATCCTTTCTTAGTGCACACCTAGACATCATAAGGAACCTATGTGCCAGATTTGGAGTCTTTAGTTCCAGCAGTTTGGGCTGTGTTGATATGTCAGTCAGTCAGTTTCTTCTTTTATATATTTAGATAATATTATTATAAACGAAAGAATACCCGTAATCGGTGTAGGAAAAGAAAGAAGTGGACCCCCACAGTAAATCCTCAGTTGACGAAACTTTACATTAGGTACAGTACCTAACCTATGTAAGTATGATAAATAGCATGAATAAAACGTATTTTGCAAATTATCAAAAAATAAGATAAATTCATATATCGTTGATGTCTTTTTAAGGAAAAAAATCTGCATATTTTTTTTTTCTAAAAGTAGGTGAAAACAATAGGTATGACTGTGAAACATTCAAAAAATATCTTAGCAGAAGACACCAAATTTTTATATTATAAAAATGACCCAACTTCGATTTTTTTTCATATTATTACATAGGTTTTGGCTCATACTTTGCTGTGATGTAATATCACAGCAAAGATTCATCTACCGAGGATTTTATGTTGGGGTCGGGTCTTCATACAAAAAATCGCTTTATTTCCTACACTACAATGGCTAACTTTTAAGGAATCTTACGTAAATTTACAACTGCTTTTTGTAGGTCTTCTCCTTTGTTAACAAATGCTTTCGAGGAGCCTCCTAACGAGCGCCCATGTAACGGCGTTCGTAGTATTATTTTTCATCAAGATAACGCGCTGGTCGCACAGCTGCTAGAATTATCAACTTTGATTTAGCTCCGTGCGGCGGTAAAAAAAGAAAACATGATCCATGGACGAAAATTAACGTCATTCTCCCTGGCAACCCCATTATCGAATTTTCTATTTCTAAATACACGATAAAATTGTTCAGAATAAGTACCGAATTAGTACAAATTCAAAAATAATTGTACCCTGACAGCTAACGAGTAAATGCGTACAAATGTTGGGGTTGCTGGAGAGATTCTCTACAGCAACCCCAAATTAAATTTCATGAAATCGTGTGTGAAAACCTACTTTTTCCATGAAAGAGTATCTGAAAATAATTGTACACTTGTTTTTAACAATGAATTTGTTAGCTATGACCAGATAAATTAGTTTCAGTACTCCAAACTATAGTTAGTTTACGACAGTCAAAAAATAATCATTAAGTGCTGTGATGTTTTCTAAATACACAATTCGGTTGTAAATAACCTGTTCTGATTTTGTACTACATATTTGACAAAATCCTTAGCATCCTACTATATAATATTGTCAATTTGAAAGTTTGTGAGTTTGGATGTTTGTTACTCAATAACGCAAAAACGGCTGAACGGATTTGAATGAAACTTAGCACACAAATAGTTTTTAGCCTAGATTAAAACATAGGATACTTTTATCCCGCCTAAAGGATCCCTAGGGATTTTACTCATTTACGAATGGACGAAGTCACGGGTGGAAGCTAATATAAGATAAATTAAAATATTTTAACACGTTTTTATTAGGTTGATGTCTTGTATGTTTGTTTTGTGTGTCCACAAATTTTGCAAACGATTTAATACTAGCTTCCCGATGAGCTAGAAATTTGAAACTTTGAACATAGGTCAGAACTATAAGGCAATGCAATATTATGTTGCCATTATCAGACCCTGGAAATGGTTTCCAGGGTCTGATAATGGTGCCGGAAGAAGGCCACTGGAGCTCTGTAATAAAACCAAACCATGCAACCCCATCGAGTTTGAGCTCGTTTGATTAGTCTTGACGAGTGCTCTGATAGATTGTAAATTTTTTGCTTTATCTCGTGTACTAAAAAGCAGAAAATAATAATTTACTGAAAAAAATATCTAAACACACGTTTTTAAAACGGAATAAAAGCTTACTTAAGACAATATTGATGATACATTTTACAAAATGCTACCCACGTTTTTAAGGTTTCAAACTTCTATAGGTATAGGGTTATAAATATTTACAGAAGAATTTATTTTATACTTTTTAGTCTGTTTTTACCAGTCCGCTTTTTATGTTTTATTCAGTATTTTTTATTTATTTTTTATTATTTAGTTTTTCTTATACTAGCTTCAACCTGTGACTTCGCCCTGCATGGACAACATTCGTAAAACCCCTGGGAATCCTTTGCCTGGAATAAAAGTATCCTAGAGGTTTTATTTAATCCATGGTATAAACACCATAATATTGCATCGCCTTCTAGTTCTGACATATGTTCAAAGTTTCAAGTCTCTAGCTCATCGAGAAGCTAGTATATAATCGTTTGCAAAATTTGTGGACACACAAACAAACAAACAAGAAATTAACCTAATAAAAACGTGTTAAAATATCTTAATTTATCTTATACTAGCTTCCACCCACGACTTCGTCCATTCGTGGACATTCGTAAAATCCCTGGGGATCCTTTAACCGGGATTAAAGTATCCTATGTTTTAATCTAGGCCAAAAACTATCTGTGTGCTAAGTTTCATTCAAATCCGTTCAGCCGTTTTTGCGTTATTGAGTAACAAACATCCAAACTCACAAACTTTCAAATTGACAATATTATACAGGGTGTCCGGGAAGTCATGGATAACCTTTTACCTGTCGATAGGCCACATTGGGATCTACAAATAAAAAAATTATGACCTTAGTAAAAGTCTTATGGTTTCCGAGTTTTTTGATGTTTTATGCAATTTTGGAAAATTTCTACCTTTGATCGGTTTTTTTATGCCATTTCTATAAATGAGATTTTTTCGATTACGGTTTTTTTATTTTAATCTTGAACCATCCTGCTATCGATTGGATACAAGAAAATTACAGATATCCTCTATCAAACACCTAAAATTTAGGTCCAGACTTAAAATTTTCCCCAAAAATTTTTTTTCACCTTACTTTTGATCGGCCCTGGTGAAATAAAAATTACAACATGGAGTGTGCAAACTATTTTAAAAACTACTTCATTTCATAAGGATTTTGAAATGGTATAATAATTAATAACTTTTTCTTTTAAACTCTTGTTATTACAATTTTAATCCAAAAGGGTAATTTTTGGCAAGTGCTTGAAATAAAGTTGTAATAGCAAAACATGTTTATTTTTAGGTGTGTGGAGGTAAATAGCATGTAAATAAAATTAATTCATTGTTTTTTATTACAGCAAGTATTCAAAATTGCGGCCTTCGGTTATAATGCACATTCGGCACCATCTGATGAATGATCTTTTGATTCGGCGTGCATAACCCGCATTGCTGATTTGTTCGGCGGCTGAATTGATTCTCTCTTGCAGCTGGTGTATGGACGTTATGGGAGTTGCATAAAACAGATCCTTCAGAGCGCTCCAGTAAAAAAATCCAAGGGATTGAGATCCGGAGATCTGGGTGGCCACAAAATTGGTCCTAAGTGCCCGATCCAGCGTCGCGAGTTTTGTTCACTAAGTGCTGCCGTACTGTGCTGCCATGTATTACCAGCTACACTAAATGGTGAGAACTACTTGGAATTTCTCCAAAATGATTTATTCGAGCTACTGTTAGAAGTGCCGCTGGCAACCAGGCAAGGAATGTGGCACCAAAACGACGGGTGCCCAGCTCACTACGCCCGTGATGTACGGCAGCACTTAAGTGAACAATACCCCCGACGCTGGATCGGGCGCTTAGGACCAACTTTGTGGCCACCCAGATCTCCGGATCTCAATCCCTTGGATTTTTTTACTGGGGCGCTCTGAAGGACCTGGTTTATGCAACTCTCATAACGTCCATCCATACACCAGCTGCAAGAGAGAATCAATTCAGCCGCCGAATAAATCAGCAATGCGGGCTATGCACGCCGAATCAAAAGATCATTCATCAGATGGTGCCGAATGTGCATTAGAGCCATAGGCCGCCATTTTGAACACTTGCTGTAATTAAAAAAAAATGAATTAATTTTATTTACATGCTATTTAACCTCCACACACCTAAAAATAAACATGTTTTGCTATTACAACTTTATTTCAAACACTTGCCAAAAATTACCCTTTTGGATTAAAATTGTAATAACAAGAGTTTAAAAGAAAAAGTTATTAACTATTATACCATTTCAAAATCCTTATGAAATGAAGTAGTTTTTAAAATAATTTGCACACTCCATGTTGTAATTTTTTTTTTCACCAGGGCCGATCAAAGATAAGGTGAAAAAAAATTGTAGGTGAAAATTTTAAGTCTGGACCTAAATTTTAGGTGTTTGATAGAGGATATCTGTAATTGTCTTGTATCCAATCGATAGCAGGATAATTCAAGATTAAAATAAGAAAAACCGTAATCGAAAAAATCTCATTTATAGAAATGGCATAAAAAATTCCGATCAAAGGTAGAAATTTTCCAAAATTGCATAAAACATCAAAAAACTCGGAAACCATAAGACTTTTACTAAGGTCATAATTTTTTTATTTGTAGATCCCAATGTGGCCTATCGACAGGTAAAAGGTTATCCATGACTTCCCGGACACCCTGTATAGTAGGATGCTAAGGATTTTGTCAAATATGTAGTACAAAATCAGAACAGGTTATTTACAACCGAATTGTGTATTTAAAAACATCACAAACTTAATTTTTATTTTTTTGACTGTCGTAAACTAACTATAGTTTGGAGTACTAAAACTAATTTATCTGGTCATAGCTAACAAATTCATTGTTAAAAATAAGTGTACAATTGTTTTCAGATACTCTTTCATGGAAAAAGTAGGTTTTCACACACGATTTCATGAAATTTAATTTGGGGTTGCTGTAGAGAATCTCTCCAGCAACCCCAACATTTGTACGCATTTACTCGTTAACTGTCAGGGTACAATTATTTTTGAGTATGTATGTACTAATTCGGTACTTATTCTGAACAATTTCATCATGTATTTAGAAATAGAAAATTCGATAATGGGGTTGCCAGGGAGAATGACGTGAAAATTAAACACCGCAGAAGAGACAGTCGAAAAATGTTAACAGCAGTCTTCAACCTCCAACAAGATGCGTTGTTTTATGTTTTAAAAGCTGGTTAACCCGAATGCATGTGCAATGAGCTTGGATCAAGATATAAAAAGTTGTAAATAATGTTTTATAATATTTTTATCAGTTTTCGATTTACTAATTACTTTTGGAACAGCCAACGTATAAAAACCGACTAAAGTAAGATATGTGTAAGAACATCGTCGGTCTAGACGTGACACCTCGTATCTTTTTTTTACCCAGGGAAAATGCCTTCGCATACCACCCCGCGCGGGGAACACGGGGCGGTTATGTGGTGCATCCACTAAAAACCCAGGGGTGTTCCATCGGCGCATTGGACGAGGACAGCGGGACCAGGATGGCAATCTCCGTGTCTCCGCTCTGCGCCGATCCCTTCGGATTCCGGCTCTCCAGACGTTTAACGTCTCCTAACTGAAGAGGCGCTTGGAACACTTGAGCGTCTCTCCTCCACAAGGGCCCTAAGTGGACGACGGAATCCCCGGATCCACCGCCCTGGCCCTTAAACACTATGGGGGAATGAGGTGCGCGTGGCGCCTCTTCGCACCTCCCGGCCGCCTTCTACGAATTGGGTCCGCTAGCGCATCCGCCTCTCGGACCCGTTCTGCAGCCTCCTTTTCGGACATGATCTCTTCAGCGAATTCGATCACTGCCTGCCATTTTCCATCTCCACCAGCATGGCATTAACAATGCCGGGAAGAGAGAGGTCCCTACCTATGGCTGAACAAAGTGCAGATCTTTGTGACACCCACGCAGGGCACTCCTCGATAACGTGCCACGCGGTATCCTCCGGTGCACCACAGTCGTGGCACACCGGCTCAGCCTCTCTCCTAATCATGCACAGGTACTTACCGAAACAGTCATGCCCGGTAAGCACCTGTGTCAACCGATATGTTAGGGCACAATGTGCTCTCTCCCTCCACTCCTTTAAAACGGGGTGGGCAGCTTTTGCTGTCCTCTGGCCATATGCCGGAGCCTCTAGCCGGTGCTCCCACTCCTCCAAGCATCGCTCCTCAGCAACGCGCCGTATGCCGGTTCTTTCCTCAGGGGAGAGGCGGTCACCCCTCGCCCTTTCTTCCTTTCTGTGCCGATACACTTCCGAGAGCATCTGCGCCTCCAGCTCCCATGGCACCGGCAAGGACGCAAGCAGCCGTCCCTGAAACAGTTCGGTAGCCTCGTATCATTCTTGAGGCTACCACCCACTATGGACGTCGAAGGGCAGCCCTATTTTTCTCGTTAAAAGAATCTGCCCATACGAGGGCCCCGTACATAGCCATGCTACGGATGACCCCCGCGTACAATTTCCGACAACTTGCATTCAGCCCGCCTACATTAGGCAATGATCGCCCGAGCGTAGCTGCTGCGCCTACCAATCTGGGAGCGAGCTGCTGGAAATGGGCTTCAAATTTCCGTGACACCTCGTATCTGCAATTTTGAGTATTTTTAGCTTTTGATGCAGAAAGATTCACACGGTTTCTGGTGGGAACTTGTAAGTGCCTACTGCAAATTATGTCTTAAAACGCCGAAAAAACGACCCATAGTGACTTCTTGTAACAAACATTGATAACATTCTTTCTGGTGTTACCTCGTAAAAGTTTGTTTGTTTAGGTTTGGATGCTTAGATGTTTGGATGCTTAGATGTTTGGATGTTTGTTCCTCAATCACGCAAAAACTACTGAAAAAAAACGGATTTGGTTGGAATTTGGCACACAGATAGTAGATAGCCTAAATTAAAACATAGGATACTTTTTATCCCGATATTCCCACGGGAATGGCAACCACGCGGTTGAAACCGCGGGCGGCCGCTAGTCTAGTATAAAGTGAGACCACGTATGTACGTTAGTATCCTTAGTACTTATATTATAAATGCGAAAGTCCGTTTGTTTGTTTGTTTGTTACGCCTTCACGTCTTAACTACTCAACCGATCGTCATGAAATTTTGCATACACGTTGTCAGGGGTACAGAGACGGACATAGGGTAACTTTCATCCCGAAAAAAAGCACTGTTCCCGAGGGATAGCAAAAAAACTTTCCACGCAGACGAAGTCGCGGGCGGCCGCTAGTCTACCATAGAAATAGAATGCCAAAGAACAACAATGGCAATAAACAGCCCAGCCAACACAGATTAGCTGAATAAATTTTGCGTAAAAGCAATTCTTTTGACTTTAAGCTGGATAAAGTATTTGTATAACTTCTGAGTAAGCGCTTAAGTATACAGATGATATTCAAGCAATTTGGGCACAAAATATCTTGCTTCAATTTGGATAACATTTGGTTAATAGCCACATAGCAGCTGAATAAATGTACAACACACTGAATATCTTCTGCATAAATTCAGATTTTTCTTTAGTCCAGAAATTATACATCTTTTATGCAGTTGTTAATTTATGAGTTCAGATATTCAAATGATATTCAAAATTCAGATCTCAGGAGTAGTTTTAGTAGTTTTAGTTTCAGAGCTAGGGGTGCACTAAGACACCCCCTAAAGGGGTGAAACGGGGGTCCAAAGTTTGTATGAAAGTCCCTCAGTTTCAAAGTTAGGATCTTCAAATTTTGTGTTTAGGCTGACAATTGAAAATTAATATATACGTATCTTAGCTTTTTTGAAAATTCTACCCCTGAAGGGGTGAAAAGGGGGATGGAGTTGTGTATAGAAAATCCTTCATTTTCGAAGTAAAAACCGCTAAACTTATAATTTAGGCTTATAGATAGAAATCTAACGCAACATAAATTGTTATTGGTAGTATTTCAACCCCTATGGGGAACCCCTAAGGGGTTGAAATAGGGGTGAAATGGGGTAAAAAACCCTAAAAATAGATATTGATGTCGTTATTGGGGGTTTCTGGGATGACGATTGCGAAAATGACATTTATTTTGAAGTCCAACACGCTGGACATGATTTAACCCCTAAAGGGGTGAAAATGGGGTCAAATTTTGTATGGAAAAATAGTATAAAATAGACTGAAGTTGTATAACTTTAAAATTAGTAGGAGCACGTATAAAAATAAATATAGGCAAACATATATTTTGTGATTTTGAAAATCCACCCCTTAGGGGGTAAATGGGGTAAGTAATCATAAAAATCGATATGGATGTCGTTCTTGAGGTTTTATGGGATGGTGATTGCGAAAATGACATTTATTTTGAAGTCCAACACCGTGGATATGATTTTACCCCTAAGGGGGTGAAAATGGGGTTAAAATTTTGTATGGAAAAATAATATAAATAAGACATTACAACTTTAAAATTAGTTGGAGCATATCTAAAAATAAATTGGCAAACACATATTTTGTTATTTTGAAATCATCCCTTAGGGGGTAAATGGGGTAAGTAAAAATGAAAATGGATGGATGTTGTTCTTAAGGTCTTATGGGATGTTGATTACGAAAATGTCATTTATTTTGAAGTCCAACATGGTGGACATGATTTAACCCCTAAAAGAGTGAAAATGGGGTTCAAATTTTGTATGGAAAAATAATATTTAATCGAAATTACAACTTTTAACTTTGTAGGAGAACGTCTTAAACTAAATAGACAATTACGTAATTTGTTATTTTTAAAATCATCCCTGGGGTAATGTAATATGGTGGGATTAGTGGGTAAGTAAACATAAAAATCGATATGGATGTCGTTTTTTCGGGTTTTATGGGATAGTGATTGCGAAAATGACATTTATTTTAAAGTCCAACACGGTGGATGGACATGATTCAGCCCCTAAGAAGGTGAAATGGGGGCTCAATTTTTTTTAAGGGGTCGTGGACGAGAAGTGGTCGGGGACAGTAAGGGGTATGGGAGAGGGAGAGGGAGAGGGAGAGGGAGAGGGAGAGGGAGAGGGAGAGGGAGAGGGAGAGGGAGAGGGAGAGGGAGAGGGAGAGGGAGAGGGAGAGGGAGAGGGAGAGGGAGAGGGAGAGGGAGAGGGAGAGGGAGAGGGAGAGGGAGAGGGAGAGGGAGAGGGAGAGGGAGAGGGAGAGGGAGAGGGAGAGGGAGAGGGAGAGGGAGAGGGAGAGGGAGAGGGAGAGGGAGAGGGAGAGGGAGAGGGAGAGGGAGAGGGAGAGGGAGAGGGAGAGGGAGAGGGAGAGGGAGAGGGAGAGGGAGAGGGAGAGGGAGAGGGAGAGGGAGAGGGAGAGGGAGAGGGAGAGGGAGAGGGAGAGGGAGAGGGAGAGGGAGAGGGAGAGGGAGAGGGAGAGGGAGAGGGAGAGGGAGAGGGAGAGGGAGAGGGAGAGGGAGAGGGAAAGGGAGAGGGAGAGGGAGAGGGAGAGGGAGAGGGAGAGGGAGAGGGAGAGGGAGAGGGAGAGGGAGAGGGAGAGGGAGAGGGAGTGCGAGGCCCGTCACACGCGGCAAACGTTTTGCCTCGCGAGGCTGCTTGCTTGGTAGGGGGGGACCCGCCTAATCGCGTAAAAACGGCTGTTCGGATCCTGGTTGAAGGATTCCGTAAGAATTTTCTTTAAAGTGCTCGCGGACGAAGTCGCGGGCGGAAGCTAGTTCAAAATAAAGCCATAACGTCAGCTGTAATACAGAAGTAGTAAAGCTTGACTCTGATTATTGTGGTATATTTTCCCTACTATCTGGCTTATGTGTTGGCTGGGAGGTGATCCGAAAACAAATGCATACATTTTATATGAGATAGGTACGTAAAATATGACTTACATAGATAAAATATGACTATATTATTGCAAAAGAAATTAAAAAACCGGCCAAGTGCGAGTCGGACTCGCGCACGAAGGGTTCCGTACCAGAAAACTGCAACAAAACACGTTTGTTGTATGGGAGCCCACCTTAAATATTTATTTTATTCTGTTTTTAGTATTTGTTGTTATAGCGGCAACAGAAATACATCATCTGTGAAAATTTCAACTATCTAGCTATCACGGTTCATAAGATACAGCCTGGTGACAGACAGACAGACAGACAGACAGACGGACAGCGGTGGCTTAGTAATAGGGTCCCGTTTTTACCCTTTGGGTACGGAACCCTAAAAACTATGTTCTATATACTGTTTTCTTCGTCGATAATGGAATAAATGTAGCGAAATTTGATTTTAGAGAAATGTGTGGCAAAATCTTATTTACCTTTGAAAAGTGTGATTACTTGAATTGTTTCTTTTTATCACATCACAATTACTTAGAGCACAAGACACCATGGCTCCACGATACCTTTATTTGAAATTCTAATAAGATTTTAAACAAACTGTGATTGCTCATTTGCTAGGCGGGACGCTAGGGGCTCTTACTGTAAAAAAAGTTGGCACATCGTCACTTGATTCTTTGTCTCTTTTTTTCATAAACCGTCTCCGTATAATGTTAACTTCTCTTTTCCACGCTTTGTTGGTCTTCTTGAGCGCAGCGAAAATTTTTCTATGTCTATGGTATCTACGCTTTGTCAGAGTCATTTTATACTTACTTGGTGAGAACTCGGAACTGCAGAGTACCTACCTACTTTAAAATATCGTCAAGGACAGGTCAGAACAAAGTTTAATAAGTAATTAAATTGTTGTCATATTAGTAATAAGTAGGTATTACTATATAAGCAAAAGTACGTACCTCCAAAGATTTTTTATATACCTAACGTTTTATCAATGGCTTAGATTAAAAGTTTTGATAATTTTGCGCAAATAAAAGAGTAAAATGCATTTTGAAAATATAGTTTCAAGAACTCAAACTTAACCCTTTCAGTCCTAATGGTATTTAAATGTCATGATGGGAATATACATCCCGTCAGACGAAGCTTAGATTTTACTTAGCGATTGGGGGCCTTTTCTTCCCAAAAGGTTTTTCACATAGCAAATTGGGACCCTTCGTCCCCAAATGGTTCTCACATAAAATGAAATTCAATCTATTTTTAGTTAAATTACTCAGATAATTTGGAAAAATTAGTTCAGTCCTGGCACTGCAATAATTCGTGCATTCGTGCATCTCAATAGTTTCAAAAGTGGCCACATTTAGCAATATCGAGATTCATAACTTAGGTAACTGCTTATATTTGTGGCCATGAAAAAATATAAAAAAATTGCACATTACTCTTCTATTTGGGCAAAAAAGGTAACCAAAACTTTTATTCTAAGTCCTTGATAAAACGTGTAAAACGTAAATGATTTATTTCCATTGGTGGCGCTACTGAGCTCATTGAACCACCTCTTAACACCTAGAGCTAGGTGGATTGTCTGTTATAATATCAGACTCTAAGTTAGTTAGTAGGCACATCTGCAATGTATTTTTCGGCATATTCTCTTGTCTGTCCATTAGTCTAGATTAGAGATGTTACGAATATTCGCATTCGCATTCGCATATGCGAATGGTTCGCATCGTTTTAAACATTCGCATCAACATTCGCATTCGCATCAATCAAAGCGAATTTTATGCGAATGCGAATGTGTGCATAATTTCATTAATTCAACCAATAGAAAGCGTTTATTACAAGCGGGTAGTTTGTGAATTGTGATTGCTTGTTGATGGGGTCTACTCTGTTGCTTGGTTTGTTGATTGTTTTGTTTTAGTTGCCAGTCTACTGTAATTCCTCTTTTTTTATTTATTAATTTTATGGTTTTTGTTATACTTGATGGCTTAACATTCGCATTCGCACATTCGCAACCTAAATATTCAAATTCGCATTCGCATTCGCGAATGTGTAAAATTTGACATTCGTAACATCTCTAGTCTAGACTAGATCTAGAAGAACAAAATAAAAAATATAAAATTAATCATGGCAAAGATTTATTAATGCGTGGCGAATACTTAAAACAACTGAGAGTTTGCGTAGTCACGCCGTCACGGCGACGGATCCATGCCGCAATCGCAACTCTGACATTTATAAACCAATCACATAACTAAACTAACTACATCTACAGTCATGTAACTACAGCTATAAGTAATAATAATTTGTTAACCATGCGTATAAAGTCAGAGAATCTCAGACTAAGATTACCTACAGATACGACGGACATCATAAGCGACTTCCATATCACTTTCTTATTTGAATAGAACGCTCCATCACCGAAGAACCAATGCTCTACCTATTATAAAGAGGTAAAGTTTGTATGTTTGAATGTACAAGGTAGATAATCTCCGAGAATACATATCTACTCTCACGAACAGCTATCGAAAAAAATAACGCGCGTAAAAACATTCGATAGAATAATTATGTAAGGGGAAATTTGTATAGCGCCACCTACCGCCGAAAAGCGAATATAAATTTTCCATAGATATTGACTTTATCGAGTACTTTTACGCGCGTAAAAACGTTCCACAGAGTAATTTTTGTATGGGGAACAGTGCGATCCATTGACTTGGAAAAAAAATTTTTCATGTCAGTGGTGCGATCTAATCTACCGCTGGAAAGCGAATAGTACATTACATCCGAGAACGGGAAGCTAGCGATTGCATTGTCGAGGATGGTTTGAAGCCCGAGCCGCAGGCGAGGGCTTTAATCATTCGAGGCAATGCAAGTAGCTTCCAGTACAAGGTTTGTATAATACTTTAATCACGAAATGCGAGGAAATACAATTTTCTTTGTAAAAATGTGATATTTAAATTGGTTCGCGTGGCCATGTTTACTGACCGGTCATGCAACCATAAAGTTTCATAAAAAAAAGCTAGCTGATAATTTCTACCTATTTGAATTTGGAACATTTACTTCCCGCACTCAGTGCGGGAAGTAAGTATTGAATTTCATTTCCGCACTGAATTTCAAATTTAGAATATGATGAACCAGACCCCCGTGGAAATGTTGAACGCCCCGCATTCCTTTTTCAAATGGAATGATAATATTTCAGAGCATAAGTGAGTAAATGAAATTTTCCATAGAGATCTATCGAATACACGCGCGTTTTTTTCTCGATAGATGTTCTTGATAAGGGTCTATATAGATGTTCATGCTAAGACGAAGTGCTAAGAGTTCAATAAATATTTCCACCATACTGAATTAAAGTTGCAAATAAATCTCAAAAAACGAACTTGATTGAAATACTTTGAAAAATAGCTTTTTTTGAGTTTGTAGATTTACTTAAAACAAAAGACTAAAAAATAAATTAGATAATTTTACAAAATATTCGTGAAAATATTCTTTTCCTTGAACTTAACGGAACTTTAGCGACGTAGGTCGTTCATAATTCCATAAAAATCAGCCTATCATCCTACTAATCCTACTATCCTACTAATATTATAAATGTGAAAGTTTGTGGGTTTGGATGTTTGTTCCTCAATCACGCAAAAACTACTGAACGGATTTGGTTGAAATTTGGCACACAGATAGTAGATAGCCTAGATTAAAAAATAGGATACTTTTTATCCCGATATTCCCAGGGTAACGGGAACCACGCGGGTGAAACTGCGGGCGGCCGCTAGTATTATTACTTATAAATGTGAGTTTGGATGTTTGTTTGTTCCTCAATTACGCAAAAACGGCTTAACAGATTTGGATGAAATTTGACGCACGGATAGTTTATAGCTTGGATTAAAACATAGGTTACTTTTTTACCCCGGTCAAAGGTTTCCTAGGGATTTTCAGAATGTTCACGCGGACGAAGTCGCGGGCGAAAGCTAGTATTATAAATACGAAAGTCCGTTTGTTTGTTTTGTTTGTTACGCCTTCACGTCTTATCTACTGAATCGATCATCATGCAATTTTGCATGCACGTTGTCAGGGGTACAGAGAAGGACATAATAATATATAGGGTACCTTTCATCCCGAATAAAGGATTGTTCTCGAGGGATAGCAAAAAAAGTTTCCACGCAGACGAAGTCACAGGCGGTCGCCATTATTATTTCATTAGATAAACATACATTTTGAAATAGGTACTTATTTATGTACGTAAGTTTATGTTTACAAAAAAATTGCTATGTTGTTTTGATTTTTGATTTTAATTGATCATACCAACGATCTCAGGATCATACAAATTTTGATTTTTATGTTCCATTTCACCATGACATAAAAATTGATTTATTTTCTCAGCCATACATTTAAGAGTAAGTAGGTATGTACCAGTGGCGAGGGGTGAAATTACGGCGAAGGTAAGCCGCTCTACAAAAATGATAAAAAATGTTATGATCTGCATAGTGGATCATTGGGGTGGGATTTCCAAAGGTAAGCCGATGGGAATCGGCTTGTATGGACCCTTCGCCACTGGTATGTACCTACCTAACCTATCCAAATAATATAGGGTGTTTGGTAATAGCCTTATAAAGCCGAATATGGTGGATAGGGACCATCAAACTGAACATCGTTTACTATGGGACCAACTCTGAAATCGTGAAAAAAAAAACAGTTGTTTCATACATTTTGGTATTTTCGTTACTAATTTATGGTCCCTATCCACCATATTCGGCTTTATAAGGCTATTACCAAACACCCTGTATAATCAAAGTTAAAAGAGCACAGTTCAAGATTTATTTTCTTGTTTCAGATTTGAGTGCAACTTAACAATTTCCATGTATCGCGAAACTCAAGAAACGACCTTACACGAGGGCGGCTGGCCGACAAGACATTTTCCGACATAGACGTCGATCCTACCAAACAATAATAATAAAATATCGTACAAAGTAGCAATAAGGCCGCCATGATGCATTTCATACGTTCCTTTTTTAAGCGGATAATGGATGATCTCAAACTGAAGAAACTCGTTCCGCTGAAATTATTATTTTTTGTTCATGCCTCAAGTAAGTACCTACACACATCAACTTTGTCTAGGGATACAGGTGTTATTTACATACAAACGAGGTAACTTTGAAGCCTGGGTTTCCTGCCAGGGATGTACTGTGCTGTGACTTGATGATGGCTATTCAGGAAGTGAATGGAGGAGATTCAAATCGCTACACACACCCAGCTGATCTGACGAGCATGTTTAAAAAAAACCGCGAAAATAGCATGAAAATGTATGGAAATCTTGAAACTGAGAACTCTGACCAATTAATCTTATAGAATGCTGATCAGATCAGTTGGTATATAGCGATCTGAATCTCCTCCATTCACTCCCTGGATGGCCATCAACAGATCACAGCACGGTACATCCCTGGCAGAAAACCAAGGCTTCAAAGTTACCTCGTTTGTATGAAAATAAGACCTGTATACCAGTGGCGAGGGGTGAAATTATGGCGAAGGTAAGCCGTTCTACAAAAATGTTGTGATCTGCATAGTGGATCAGTGGGATGGGATTTTTAAAAGGTAAGCCGATGGGAATTGGCTTGTATGGACCCTTCGCCACTGCTGTATACCTAGACAAAGTTGAGGAGCAAACCTTATTGCAAATTTTCTTATATTTTACACATTATGATATTAAGTGATATTTTTATCATATGACATGTGAAAGTGTTAAAAATACAATGATGCATTTAGATAAACTATGGTTAGAGTTAACACAGTATTAAAATGCTCGTCTGCTTGGCAATACTTTAATTCTAGTAAGATCGTAGTTTTGGTAGAGTCCGATTGATCTTTGTCACAAGTGTTTCGATTTCTAAAAGTGAAAAGTAAGTTCTAAGTGTAGACAAAAGATACGTAGAGTCTTCTGTGGCAGTTTACGTTACGCAGTATTATTGTCATCATGAAATGCAAACATTATTTTGATAATTTAAAAGTATTACCAATTCTTTTTTTTTCACATTTTTCTCACATAACATGGGTTGAAAAAAAGGAAAAAGCTGGGCGTGGGCGTTTGTATATTTTTGTAGATTTTAACCCATCTTACTTTACATTGGTAGAACACTCCTTTTAAATGCTGATAATTAAGGGCATGTAGGTAGTCGTCAACTTTATTTTTATGAGACTCAAACCAGGTAAATATTTAAAAAAGAAAACAATGGAGGAATTGGAATGTAATGTTGAATGAATATGGAACTGTTTGTTTTTCGAAATAAAGTACCTACTTATTATTATTATTAGCTCTTCAATACCTACTTTTAATTCTTCCTATTAATTTAAAATCATTATTTACCCACCAAGTACATACACAATAGATTTTCCATTGTAATGCAGCCTCATGTGGCCACTTGGCGTTTAATCAATTAAAATTAAAGTGGGCACTTTGATAGTAACATCTCGCTCGGAAGAATAAGATTACAATAATGTTTGCATTGCAGCGCTATTCGTGCTGTACCCATACCTGACAATCCACATGAGAGAACTGGGCATCAACGTGGAGGAGACGGCCATCATGTCAGCGGTGACGCCCGTCGTCTCCATCGTCATGCCGCCGCTCGCCGGCATGCTGGCTGACAAGATCGGCAATTTTAGGGTGAGTTAACTACGCTAGGCTCTATGTAGGTGGAAATACCAGACAACTTTTTATTTGGATCGATATGGTGTCGTTTTCTAAACTTTTACACTAGCTACGATGATGCGAAATTATGCGTGTGGACTGTGGAATTCTTCCGGTATATACCCAGGGGTGCCCATACTTTTTCTTAAGGAGATCGATCTAGCAAAAATTTTTGACTAAGAGATCGACATTTTGACCGTTTAACCTACCAAATATTTAACAAGAAAAAAATGCAGGAAAAACTACTTTGGATGCAAAATGTCAAATCTGTTATCCTTGGCGATCGACCGTATGGGCACAGTATAAAGAAAACTGTGGTATGGGCACTTCTGCGTTAGGCACCCATTACACGGTAGGTTTTGCTGTCAGTTTAACCACAGTCACGGGCTGTGACTGACGATTAACCTATCGTGTAATGTAGTGACTGATGGTTGCATGATGTGATTTGTTCTTTCCATCAGTCAATCAGTCAAACGTAATTCATGACTGATGGAATTTGACTGACGCTTGCATGACCATGTAATGGCTGCCTTCGTATATATACCTCCGGTAGTTATCGGTAGGTAGTAGACGGGTGACCAAATACAGAGGTGAATACTTACCTCGAGTTTCGAATGACAAAAAATATATATAAATATTTTGGGTGCAACTGCACGGTTCATCTACTGTGGCGTCTATGTCAGTTTTTTAAGCTAACAAGTTAAGTTAGCTTGGAATTTGCAGGTTTTTTACTATGATAATTATATGGAATCGATACAACTTAGAAATTATAGAGATGAGTAACTTCAGTAAAATCCTCTATTGCCACATTGCTATCCAATACCACGGAGGTCGTTATATCATCAAAGGTTAACAATGCAAGTAGGTACCTAAAACACATGTTCTGTTTACAATGCAGAGATTATTTTATCCATGCCCATGGGAAATGACGTTCTGAAAGACCAACGTAACAAATTCATAACCGTGACTGACAATCAAATCATTCAATAAGCATTTAAATATACCCAGTACTAACTGATAATGGTTCGCAATAAAATTCGCGATGGTTTTCCATGATAACTTTGGTGCGAAATCAATACGTCATTTATAGTGTCCGCTAGGGTTGCCAACTTTTTTGCTTCAAATATAGTATTTTGTATCGACGATTTTAAAGAAGTTGCATTTTTCATACTTACCAACATTTTTATAATTTATTCAACAACCATAAACACAAGATTTTGAACACAAAAAATATTATGCAATTAATTATGTGCATTATGTACTTTTTTTGCTACTTTTGTTTAATTTTTTCACTTGAAAAAATATAGTAGGCGAGCCCGAAATATAGTAGGATACTATATTATACACGGTTATTTTTAAAGTACATATATCTAAAAATGAAAAGGGGTGCTCAGACCACGTTAATGAACAACTTTTACTATGAAGCCAACCACGAAATCGCGAAAAGAAATCTGCTGTTCCATAGAAAAGTACAACATCAACTCGACTATAATGTATGGAACAGCTGATTTTTTTTCGCGTTTTCGTGGTTGGCTCCATAGTAAAAGTTGTTCATTAAAGCTAGGGTTTCCTAGGATGACGGTGCCGTCATACTACGGCCGTAATTTAGCGGTGTAGAACGTTTTCTATGTAAACAATACGGCGCGGTTTCCTAGAGAGCGGTGCTGGACAGCGACGTCAAAAAGCGGTGCCGCCATTTTTATGACAGCCGTCATGACGGTGTAGGATACAGTTCGAAAACGTTTTTTTGCGAGATAGCGGTAACAAAACGAATTCCTTCTGGAGCAACGAAGACGACGAAATTTTTATAGATTTCGTCCGTAATCATGAAGTCCTTTAAGTATAATATAAAAAGTAAAGAATTTAGGAAAACCCAGTTAAAACAAAATTTATGGCGGGAAATTGGCGAAATTTTAAATAAATCAGGTATATATACGAGTATATAAGCAATTCAGTCTGAATAGGTATTTGTAGTCAATTATTTGTATTAAAAATTCCAGTAAATACCTAAAATACTTATGAGTAGGGTTACCATCCGTCCGGATTAGTCCGGACATGTCAGGACTTTTAGACTATTGTCCGGACTTAGTCCGGCTTTGTAATTTGTCCGGCTTTTTTAATTGGGCGGTTTAATACTAGTAAAAAAACATACATAGCAGTAATGTTCGAAAGAGAAGTCGCAAAATGTATGGAGTCTGGATCTGTCAGTGAAAATGTCCGGACTTTTATTGAAATGTCCGGCTTTTTGTCAGGACTTTCCAAATTTCGAAATGGTAACCCTACTTATGAGACATCTTTTGAGAATAAAAAATAATATTTTTTATTTTCAAAATATCTACCAACCTAGTTTATTATAGGTATTAAATATTGGTACTTTTGAACTACCTATCGTTATTAATTAATTTACTAAATATGATGTGACGTTATTGAATATTTATTTACTTATTTAATGCAATTCAAATGTGTACGTATACATTTATTTTGACATTTTTATTATCTTTTGTCATTCTTAATAAAAATTCAGATACCTAATTCCATTTTTAAAAAATTATGGCCGTAACGCTGTTGTACGGTGTTGTTACTTTCCACGTGTCTTCACCGTTAAAACGGCCGTAAAATTACGGCCGCTATGTGACGGCACCGCTTTCTTAGGAAACCCTAGCTTAACGTGGTCTGAACACCCCTTTTCATATTTGGATATACTTAAATAACCGTGTATAGTAGGGTTGGCAACCCTAGTATCCGCTCCCAGCGCCTTCCGGTTCAGCTCATACTCATTACCTGTAGGACTGAAGCTATTGTGTCACTAATAAATAATCGGCAGTTAATGTGTGGAGGATGATCCGCGGCGGGCCTAAACCGAGTCACATCTAATTCAGGCACAATGCGAGTCGCGCCGATAACCTTTACCTTGCATTGTTGTCGCCGTGTCGTCCGCGCATTACGGCTGCTCGATTTGTCGTTTGCTATTGTAGGTAACTTTTGTGACGCACATTATATACATGTGAAGCGTTAAGAAGCCAAAAATGTAAAATATAATACTCAATCTCAACGACGACAGTAAAAAAATCAGGAAATATTTTATATTTTTTTGCGTTACTTTGACGTAGGTACCTAGGTATTAGGCTGGCCCCAGACCTACCGGTTCCGTTTCTTTGCTTTGCTGTGCTACCTTGCTTGAAAGACCGCCGGCCAACCAGGGTAATTTTCAATCTATCGCATTTTGGGACTAGACCAAATTGGCAAGATAGCCATTAGCTTGGGGTTATCAAATATCATCGCCTGGATTGCGAAGTAGGAAGCTTTTAGGAGATATGCCACCCTGAACATGGACTCCGATCGTTAAAAATAACTCGATCGCTTATTTATACAAGATGTTTGGTAAAGCCTTATAAAGCTGAATATGGTAGATAGGGACCACAATAAAACTGAACAACTTTTACTGTGGGACCAAATCCGAAATCGCGAAAAAAAATTAACTGTTTCATACATTTTGATAATTTCGTTATTAATTTTCGTATAAAAGAGCAGTTTTTTTTAAACTAAAACTAAAACTTCGCATCGTAACCCAGACGACGATATTTGATAACACCAAACTAATGGCTATCTTGCCAATGTGGTCTGGTCAAAATATGCGATAGATTGAAAATGAGCCTCTTGGTTGGCTGTCCATAGTAGAACAGCAAAGCAAAGAAATGAAACCGGTAGGTCTGGGGCCAGCCTTAGGATCGTTTGATTGTTCCATCAGACATTTTTTTTAATGTCCCCACTGCTGGGGCACAGGCCTTCCTTATGGGTGGTAAGGAGATTGGGCCATAACCCACCACGCGGGCCCAATGCGGATTGGTGGGTGTTAACGACTGCAAATTCAGCCGGGACCAACGGCTTAACGTGCCTTCTGAAGCACGGAGGAGCTCGAGATAATAAATTTTTGGTCACCCATCCCATGACCGACCCTTGCGAACGTTGCTTAACCGCCGCAATCGTTGGGCCAGGCGCTAAACCACTGGGCCACCGAGCTCATCGTTTGATTGTTACTCTATACCGCAACAAAGTGTTTTATAACAAGATTGTTTAGTTTGTCTGTGGTAAATTGATACTAACTTAGGCTTCTGAGCTTATAGTGAAAGTTGGGATTCCATAGCTGAAAACTATATAGTAGGTACAACATAGACTTTCACTTTTTTTAGCACAAATGATGGGAATAAGCTGTATAGTAAGAGTTTGATCATCAGGTAACTTATTGACATCGATAGACATAAACTTTCTTTCTAATTATCAGTTAATAGCTACGTAGCTTTATTCCTTGTTGGCATATGTAACTAAAATATCCGTCCTCTAATAATCTATTACTTTCATACTTAAAAAAACGTAAATGATTCTCACATAAAGTCAATTATTTCGATTAGGTATTAAAGACCGACTGATCCGACATCCACACACAACCCCATCAGTATCAGATAGATCCATAGTCATAATGATAGTGGTGACCCAAACTTGCTCGCAAAGAGGATGCGTGTTCACTTCGCAACAAACAATAAGCAAGGCACCAGTTACATTAGGCGATGCGCGTGCGTCACAGCGATCGCCTGCCGGAAGTGGCCTCCATATGCATGCTTTGTAGCACACTGGTGACCGGCGCCGGCGCATGGCGAGCCACAGGTCGCACCCAGCCCGTCTCCGATCTTCTGGAACACGGATCAATGTCGAAAATAGCGGTTTATTGCCGGTGCTTCTCGGTACAAAGCCTCGTGCATAGAATTAAAAATAGATGGCTAAGCTTATTGCTTACAAGTTCATATAAATAATGTGCTTGGTTAAATAATATTGATTCCATCGGATTCGATCGACCACCAGTATGGTTTTTGCGTTTATTAAGTTAGCTAATGTAGTTTCCAAATGCCAGAAAAAATGAGATGGTTCACATTTTTATGGTTTCTCGATAAATTATATTGACGAGCAAAATTTTTGGTTTGATACAAATGTAACTCGAGTTTGTGCTAAATTAGGTAGGTATTATTTCATTCATTTATCATTTGTGAACTTATAATGGTAACATGACTGATGTGTACGGTTATGGCACAGAGCAGAACCTTAGTTAACAATAGCGAAAAATGTTTTCACTGTTTGAGTGAAAACAAAATAATCGGCGGCAGACCTATGTTACTTATCAATACGCAACTCGATTAACCTAGGGATTATGTAAAGAAAGGTAGGAGTTTTTTTTAAATTATATACCTACTTAAAAGAAATTTGTAAAAGACATGTCCCATCGCGCCTATGTAATTTGCCCCACCATTCTCAAAAAATGAAAGTCTATCGCGTCTTAATCAAAGTAGTATGTCAGAGTAGGTATTTTACTCTAGAATCAGATTGATAATTATTTTCTGCATTAATAAGTGGGATTTTTAAGTTAAAACGCTTTTAAATAAACTTTTTTTATCATTAGAGTACGATTTGCTTACATTTTTTCACAAAATACTTCAGAAAACAACTTAATGTTTTTGTAATTGTTTTTCTAAATATAAAACAATTCTTGATATCTAAATAAAATGTAATTAGCATTTTTTATTTTGAAAATAATTAAATAAAATGAAACTGGGGCAACGCTGGGACATCTACTTTAATAAAGTTTGGAATTTCACGGTTGATTTAATCTCAAAAGTTAAATCTAAGAATAATTTTACTGATAAACTTCGTGTCAAAACATTATTCCATAGATAAAAATAGTAATCGGTTAAGCTAGAGAAAGTGGGTTAGTGATATAAACTATTGAAACGCAGTTCCCTGGCTATATGTCCATTATGTATTATATCCATTATGGTTACCAGCGTTGTGTAACATAATGGAAATATCATACAGTAAAAAAGTTACTCATAATAAGCCTTGATAAATTAATAAAAATAAGCATAAATTATTTTGCATATCTTACATCGAAGTAGGTACCTAAGGTAAAACACCATTGTTTTGCACTTCGATTATTATGAAACTATGAATTGCTTATTTGGATTCCTTTCATAATATCAGGTTCTATTAATAATAACTATTGGATTATAATATAATCCAAGTGGTGTCAAGGAAAAAGGAGATGAGTAAATAAAAATGTTTTTTTGAAAATATTTGTTCAAAACATTAGTAAGGTGCCAATTTTTTGACTCATCTCCTTTTTCCTTGTCACAACAGTAAGTAGTGTCAAGGAAAAAGGAGATGAGTCAAAAAAATTGATAACAAATTATAAAATGTTTTTATTTGAAAATATTTGTTCAAAACAATAATAATGTGCTAATTTATTGACTTATTTCCTTTTTCCTTGACACCACAGAATATTGTGATTATATAAGACAGGCTTGTTCAAATAATTACAAGTGTTTGCACGGTCCGATTGGTATAAAAACAGTAACCTTTTTTTTTTGAAGTCGATTAATAAAACACGAAAATCACAAGTCAAATTTTGATAACTGGAAAGTTGCTTTTCATTAAATTTGATGTGAAAGTACTACGGCTCGTATTTTTTCTGAGAGTTTCGACAGATGTACACATAATAATATCCAGCTTAGTTTCTAGGATAATTTATGGTACGGCGAGCGAATCGTAGCGAAATAGAACAGTAGATGCTCTGTTTGCGAATCATACTTACTTCTTAAAATACTACTTCCTGTTTTTCTCCTTTTAGTAACAATTTGCACAAAACTGCGCCATCTTCACAAAAAGTCTTTCTGATTATTTTTGTTACTAACTGTAACTCTTCTTTGGAAATGAAAGTTTATTTTCAAATTTTGCAGCTTATTTTTTTGTCGATGTTTGTCCACAAGTTGTTGCTGGCATTGTCATCAGCGTTGGGTGGGGTGTCGGCTCTGTTGCTGCTGGCGGTGCCCGTGGGCCGCCTCACGATAACCTTCCCGCCAGCGGTGGAGCTGCTGGTCACGTGCCCCGACACCTTGCGGCTGCAGCACATGAACGACTACCCTTGCGAGCCGCTTCACCCGTACCCGTATGACGTTAACCTCACGTAAGTATTATACTGACCATATAATTTAATTATTTAATTATTCGGTTCTCCAATAACGAATTGGCCGCTTACAATGGCGTAAGAGACAACGTAATTCTATTACAGTTCTCACGGCTAACATGAAACAAAGTATATCGTTACTTACCAGTGTTAGCCTTTCAAATGCGCGGAAATCTCATGTTACTGAATAATGGTTGTTCAATATTGTTACAGCATTGTATCTTGCGGCTTTGTCTGCGAATTACCAGATGGGTTATCCAAAGAAGAGATTACTTCGACCGTGCATACTCATTCATATGACATACAAATTCAGTCACCTTTGGACACACAGCGCCTCGTGTATCGACATACTGTGTCTGGTTTGCTCTCCCATACCATGGCTCCAAAGAAAGACCACAGCACAACTCGCATCATGACCAACGACATATACTTTAACACCTCCATCTCGAAGATATCCGATCAAGAGGTTTTCTTCCCCGCTCCGCAACTCTACCAGATGGCGTGTACGCACAATTCAACTGACACTATGTGTATACTAGGTGGTGAACAAGTTTTCGATGATGTTCCTGAAAGTAAATTAGAAGAAAAATATCAAGTTCGCGTATCCAATGATGAAGAAAAGAGATTGCTCAATATTGTAGGACTTTATGTTGGAAATTCAACAGATTTGGAAGAAAACTACCAGTGCAAAGATTACTTTAATGGGGTATGAATAAACATAGAACTCTGAAATTGATATTTATGGTCATTCTTAAATAGTGCACGAAATTTTAAGGGGTCAATGTACTCATGCACACAAACAACTTTTACTATGGTACCATCATTGAAATCGCGAAAAATAAATCAGCTGTTCCATAGAAAATTTAAAATCGAACTGATCAAAACGAATGGAACAGCAGTTTTTTTTTCGCGATTTCCATCTTGGTACCATAGTAAAAGTTGTTTGTGTGCACGAGTACATTGACCCCTTAAAATTTTGTGTACTATTTAAAAAGGACCCTATATTATTCACTATGTGACATAAAATGAAGAAATAGTAATATTTTAGGTGTTGGAAGGGCAGGGCGTCAAAGTAAGCGTGGCATCGATGCAGCTGCCACGCTGCCTGGCCGCGTGCGCGGGCACCGTGCCTCGGAAGACCTTATGCGAAAACAAAGTTCAGCACGTCGAAGTGGACCCTGTGTTCACTTTCTGGGCTTATCTCGCCGTAAGTATCTTCCTCAATATTATTTAGATGTGTCAAAAACTTTAGCGATGACAATTAGTGTCTTTAACACAAAGGAAGCTGTTAAGACTTCCGCGTCCCGTTTATTTTCGAGGATAAAGTAATAAACCTAATGGAGTGGATCATGATCTTCTAATTTTGCGTCGGTTTCAAGGGGACCACGTGGCAGGTTAACGTAAACGCTAGCAGATTGAGAGGCGGAACCGTTAATGGAAAGATTGCCGAGCGATCGTGGCTAACTGGCTAATGGCGAACTTGATCCGAGCCGGCCAATGCCTGCGGCCCCATTCCGCGCTGCACCCACTCCGACCTACTGGTGCGGGCGCAATGCTCATCTTCTACACTTTTTATACAGACCTACGTTTTCTATCTAATGCGTGAGAAGAATTTAATCAGTTTTCGTCTATTCCGACACAGAAATCAAGTTAACGTTAAAAGTCAACATGCCGATAAAAATGTTACTATTGATCTGAAAACTGAAGTATTTTTTATGTTAAACTTTTAGATTTTTGCATTCACAATGCTATTTTATATTAAGATGAATAAATAATGAAAAATATAGACGGGATCCCGTCTAAGTTGCTACGGGTGAGCCGATTTTTTCTAATATTTTTCATTATTTATTCATCTTAATATTTTTTATGTAACTAAACAAAGATAATAATTATACTACATCTTTAGTTTTATTGACCGAGCGAGCACGAAGTGCGAGCGAAGCGTCTCTGCTTCAGCTTGGGCAAAAATTATTTCGTATGTCTGTATGTTCTCTTCTACAGGTCGCATTTCTCAACCGATTCTCGTGAAAATTTGTGAGCAGGTTCGAAAATTATATAGATTTTTTTTTTCGAGCCAGATTTTTAAAATTTTTCAAAATGGCGGAGATATGTTAAAAAAACAGGTTTTTCGGCTTTCCAGCGCTGTCTGTTCTCCTCTACAGGTCGCATTTCTCAACCGATTCTCGTGAAGTTTTGTGAGCAGGTTTGAAAATGATATAGAATTTTTTTGTCACGCCACTTTTTCGATTTTTTTCGAAATGGCGGAGATGTGTAAAAAAAACCTATTGCAGTCCAGCTTTCCGGCTCTGTCTTTTCTCCTCTACAGGTCGCATCTCTTAACCGAATTTTGTGAAATTTTGTGGGCAGGTTTGAAAATAATATAGATTTTTTTTGTCATGCCAATTTTTGGAAATTTTTAAATGACGGAGAAATGTTAAAAATACATATTTCAGTCCGGCTTTCCAGGGCTGTCTGTTTTCCTCTACAGGTAGCATTTCTCAACCGATTCTCGTAAAATTTTGTAAGCAGGTTTGAAAATTGTATAGATTTCTTATGTCAAGCCAGTTTTTCATTTTTTTTCTAAATGGCGGAGATAATGTAAAAAAATCAAATTTCAGTCCGTATTTCCAGCGCTGGCTGTTCTCTTCTACAGGTCGCATTTCTCAACCGATCTCGGTGAAATTTTGTGGGCAGGTTCGATAAATATTAAAAAAAAAAATTGTCGAGATAGTTTTTCGAAATTTGTGAAAATGACGGAGATATGTAAAAAACCATATTTCATTCCAGCTTTCCGGCTGTTTGATCTCCTCTACAAGTCGCATTTCTCAACAGATTCTGGTGAAATTTTGTAAGTATGTTCGATAATTATATATAACTGTTCAGTCAAGCCAATTTTTCCAAATTTATAAAAAAATACTCACCCATTTTGAAAAATGATCAAATTTAGAAGCACCATCTAGCTGCAATACTCACGTACCTACTGTGTGCTTTGAAAACTTCATGGCGACATTTTATTTTATTTTTTCGCGAGGTCTACAGCTCACGGAGCCACTAGTTCATAATGATGCATCAATAGAACCTTAGAGAATAAGGATAAACTATCAAAGTTGCGAATAACGTTGTAAATTTTTCCGAAAATAATTGATTCCACTAATAGGTATGTTGAATACGCAAAATTAGCAGTTTTGTATGTTAATTTGATGCATCTTGGTTTGTGAGCTTGTAAGCTTGGAGCTTGTGTATTGTTTCGCAACACGTTAGGCGCTACGGCCTCGTCCTAGATAGGGCATACACGCCTCACTAAATAGCATGTTCTGCTGAGGTATACTTACTTAGGTAGGTATCTTGTTATTAAATGACGCTACGAGCGATTAACTGTTCCAAATACTTTTAGGTGTACTATTATGTATTCTGATAGGTAAAAAATATTCAATCAATAATATAAATAATTAACTATCAATAAACAATCGTCGTAGAAGTAATCCTATGCACACTAGATTTGTTAATTATTTTTGGGATACATTAAAGTTATATATATCTATTTCGTATTTTTTAAGGTACACTTTCAATGCGATTAAAATAAGAATGTAGCTAAGTAAGATACATGTCAAACTTCAGTAAGTAACTACACATTTTTTTATGACACGATAACGTCATAATTTAATCGTAGAATAGCTGTTATTTTATTTCTAATTTGCATGAGCGCCAGCAAATAGCTGAAAGCTTTAAGAAAACGTGATTCATTCACAGATTGTACAAGATTTATAGACTATTCGATCGATAATGGAAATAGGTACGGAATATATCAATAAAGGATTAAGTTGGAGGAAATAAATGTGGACACTAAAAATAGCCAACCGCATATTGTTGCGATTTTTCGACTCCAATTTATCGTGTACCTTTTCGCGTTTAATTACGTCTTGGGTAGTGACCCAAGACGTAATTAAAGCAGTGGCTTACATTACCTAGTCACTGCTTACTTAACCTATTTTAACATTGAAAATGGTTATCAGATGTAAATCGCCTAAGACGTATTTTTGGCCATATCTCCGAGGATTTTGGGAGGATCGAAATAAAAATAGTACCAAAAGTTGAGGAGTTTATCGAGACACGTGTGAACGTTTGAATTTTTAAAAAATCTACTGGTAACTTTTTTTGGAATTTTACGAAATTCCAAAAATTCCGGGTTTTTTGGGGGATGTTTGTTTATTAAATTGTAAATATTTCTAAAAAAATACCGACTTAAGAAAAGATGAAAAAAAATGGTCCTAGGGTATTAGTTTAGCTATCAAATGGCGAAATCATTTTGAAAATCGGTTTATAATTGTGATCTGTAGGTGGTCCCTTTAGATTTGGAATTGTAGAAAAACGGCTTATCTCCGTACATAAAAAGTGGTGTAGCTTCTATGATTATTGACCGATCGTCATGGTAATAGTGTTAAAAGATGCAGAAGCAGACGAGAAGTGCATTCGTTGGAATTTTGAAAATTGGTTAATAATATTTCGGCTGCGTCGAGGCAGTCAGCGGGCGCTTTTGTGACACGAGGCGGAGCCGAGTGTCACAATCGTAAAAATAAATAGGTACTACTTAGATAACTTTTAAAATATAATAGGACTTTGCATTTGATTTGATTTTGGTTTTTCGTAAATTTTTGTGTTCATTTTTAATGCTCCGATTCTTGCGGGGATTGTTAAATCTGTGAATTTTTTTTCAAGTTTACCTGAAAGGACTGTACCTATACTATTGGTGACCACCACCGATGACAGTAAGCTTGCAATAAAACTATCTCTGAATAATACGTAGGTAAACAAATAAATCATACAGCATCATTTTTTATCATGAGAAATTATGTTTTCTGTCGGTTATCAGGTGCGAGTGTTTATTGGTATAATCGGAGGAACAGCATTCGCGATGTTCGAGGGCGCTGTGATCGCGATCGTGCGCGAGCAGCACGCCGACTACGGGCTGCAGCGCGTGTACGGCAGCATCGGCGGCATGATCTCCTCGCCGCTGTCCGGGATGCTCATCGACTACGTCAGCCGCGGCAAGGGGTACACAGACTTCAGGTGAGCTGATAGGTGCGATATTATATAGCTCCCTCTGCAGCATTGGCAGCAAGATCTCCTCGCCGCTGTCCGGGATGCTCATCGACTACGTCAGCCGCGGCAAGGGGTACACAGACTTCAGGTGAGCTGATAGGTGCGATATTATATAGCTCCCTCTGCAGCATTGGCAGCAAGATCTCCTCGCCGCTGTCCGGGATGCTCATCGACTACGTCAGCCGCGGCAAGGGGTACACAGACTTCAGGTGAGCTGATAGGTGCGATATTATATGGCTCCCTCTGCAGCATTGGCAGCAAGATCTCCTCGCCGCTGTCCGGGATGCTCATCGACTACGTCAGCCGCGGCAAGGGGTACACAGACTTCAGGTGAGCTGATAGGTGCGATATTATATAGCTCCCTCTGCAGCATTGGCAGCAAGATCTCCTCGCCGCTGTCCGGGATGCTCATCGACTACGTCAGCCGCGGCAAGGGGTACACAGACTTCAGGTGAGCTGATAGGTGCGATATTATATAGCTCCCTCTGCAGCATTGGCAGCAAGATCTCCTCGCCGCTGTCCGAGATGCTCATCGACTACGTCAGCCGCGGCAAAGGATACACAGATTTCAGGTGAACTGATAGCTGCGATATTATACAGGGTGTTAGTAGCACCTAGCGAAAACTTTCAGAAATGATTATATCCTTAGAAATAAGCAACTTTGTCTATGGAACCACTTGTCGCAAATGCATAGGTAGTTGTTGAGATTTTTTTTCGTTGATAAGCAATGTACGCGTAACAACTCTACGATATCGCGGGTAAACAGTTGAACTTACATTGCGTCTTTATAAAATTTTAATATTTTTTCTGTAAATTTAGGATCTATGCAACTAAGACAAACTCTGTGTGATAGAAAAAAAAACACTCAATTTTTCATGAATTTTTCCGACGGAAAATTCTACTTCAGATAGACTCGAATCATGAGTCGACTATGGCTTGAAAGTTTTCGCTAGTGTGCTGTGTACACATTGTATAGCTCATTCTGCAGTATTGGCAACGAGATGCTGCTCGCCGCTGTCCGGCATGCTCATCGACTACCTACGTCAGCCGCGGCAAGGGATACACAGACTTCAGGTGAGCTGATAGCTGCGATAATTATATAGCACCGTCTGCAGCATTGGGGGCAAGATCTCTGCAGCATTGGCAGTAAGATCTTTGCAGCATTGGCAGCATGATCTCTTTGCCGCTGTCCGGGCGGCTCATCGACTACCTACGTCAGCCGCGGCAAGGGATACACAGACTTCAGGTGAGCTGATAGCTGCGATAATTATATAGCACCGTCTGCAGCATTGGGGGCAAGATCTCTGCAGCATTGGCAGTAAGATCTTTGCAGCATTGGCAGCATGATCTCTTTGCCGCTGTCCGGGCGGCTCATCGACTACCTACGTCAGCCGCGGCAAGGGATACACAGACTTCAGGTGAGCTGATAGCTGCGATAATTATATAGCACCGTCTGCAGCATTGGGGGCAAGATCTCTGCAGCATTGGCAGTAAGATCTTTGCAGCATTGGCAGCATGATCTCTTTGCCGCTGTCCGGGCGGCTCATCGACTACCTACGTCAGCCGCGGCAAGGGATACACAGACTTCAGGTGAGCTGATAGCTGCGATAATTATATAGCACCGTCTGCAGCATTGGGGGCAAGATCTCTGCAGCATTGGCAGTAAGATCTTTGCAGCATTGGCAGCATGATCTCTTTGCCGCTGTCCGGGCGGCTCATCGACTACCTACGTCAGCCGCGGCAAGGGATACACATACTTCAGGTGAGCTGATAGCTGCGATAATTATATAGCACCGTCTGCAGCATTGGGGGCAAGATATCTGCAGCATTGGCAGTAAGATCTTTGCAGCATTGGCAGCATGATCTCTTTGCCGCTGTCCGGGCGGCTCATCGACTACGTCAGCCGTGGCAAGGGGTAGGTCCACCGATTTTAGGTGAGCTAGAGATTTTATATGGCTCCTTTGATGCAGTGCATCTATGGCATGATTGGCAGTGAGCAAGATCATGTTTAGATGTTATTTATCGATCAATTGTTAGCTGCGGCAAGGGCTACACTGATTTCACGTAACAAGAGTATTTACTACCAGCGAGTAATCCTCCTTCAGTAAGAGCCTTAGAAAAATTCTCGAACCTAATAGTTAGAAGAAAGGCTTTTAACCGCGTTGAAAGCCTTAGCACTGAATAAATGCTTCTATTTAGGTACCTCTGTAATAAAGACAAAAGGCGATGGGCTCGAATAACGGGAAAACGAAGAGGTGGTGTGATTAAATCGCGGATGTCATTAGTGTGACAAAAATCTGACGACCTTCATATTATGTTGTTTGCCTTGAAATTTTGTTTTCGATTATTCCATTGTTTGTTTAAATCCCACAAAAGCATTAGATATACTCAGCCTCCAGTGATGTGATGACCCAACATGCCCTTGTCCAAGACAGTGAATGTTATTTATTCAATTTGTTTACACAATAAGTTTATATTGACTGTCTAAAAAACATGTCTTATGTATCTAATAACTGTTTTATTACAGCGACCAAACTCAAAAATAACGATACAGTCTATTATTAATTTAATGATAATAAAAATGTTATTAATATTACAAAAAGCTTTATTCGGGTGGAGCTGGAAGTATTTTTTTTTACTTATTGTGATGTTTATATTCTAAAAGCCCCACCCGACTTCAATAGACGTGTTTTAATTAATCGATTTGAACATTATTTCTTGCTTTTTATAGAGCTGTTTTTTTAAGGTTTTTGAAGGAGGTTTTACTTTTTTTTAAAAGCTTTTTTATTTTAAACTTTTTTGTGGTAGATCTAAGCGATAATTTTATAAAATAAAAAACGTTAAGTATAATGTTTCACATTATTCAATGGTATACCCCGAGGTGTTCAATCTCAATGTCCACAGGTGTTCCGTTGGGTCTTCGCAGTTCAACTCTAGTCCAGAACGTCCTTGACAATAATAAACCTACCAATATTTCAATCACTGTACAGATCCTATTTGATTTTAAGGAGTTCCCTCGTGTATCTTCAAAATCCAAAGTCCAATACCAATGAAATTGATATGGTATCATCCTTAAGGTGTTTTCTTTCAAACAAAAAAAGAATCATCTGAATCGGTTCATAAACAAAAAAGTAATGGTTGAAAATCGGTCTCAATTCATATAAAATGGTAACGAAAACGACAGTATTTTCAAGATTACTTGAAAACTACTGAACCGATTTCAAAATTTCAACAAATGGGACCAACTTGGGAACAAACCTCATGTTATAACGTTTGAATCATTTCAATCGGTTCAGCCGTCTTCGAGTAATCGGTGTACATACATATATAAAAAAAAATATACGCGACGAATAGATAACCTCCTCCTTTTCAAAGTTTTTGAAGTCGGTTAAAAACAGACTATAACATACAATACAAGTAATGTGCATTAACTAGGTTGCATTTCAGGCATAAAAGGAAAGTTTTATTGGCAGCTAAGACTACGTTTGCCTGTAACAAAAATAAAAATATTCAGATTTTTACTTTACGGTTTATGTAAAACACTTTTGTTTGCGCACCGTAAAAGTATTATTTTAGGCTTGTTTAAGATTGTTAAGTTTGGTTTTTAAAGAGCGGCACTTTTCCAGGGACCGTGGTCACGGGACCACAAATCGCAAATCACTGCTTACAAGTATAACTTCATGAAATTACCCCTTGCTTGATTATGCGCTTGAAAGTTTCAATTGATTCAATTCCAGACCTGCATTTTACTTGTATGCGGTACTGAAGGTGGCATCTGGAGCTCTGATGCTGGGAATCGACCTCGAGTTCAAGCAGCCCGCGCAGAACCTTCTGGATGATGTCATCTCCGTGTTCAGGAACATCGAGATTGTCGCCCTGTTCATCGCCTGTTTCATTATGGGTAAGTTTCATATCAATCGTACATTTCACAGTTCTAAGCGAATTACATTGAACAAATTATTCACATAGATGAAAACAGCATCAATGCAAAAGTAGGAGTTACCACTTAAAATTATATTAAAAATATACAGGGGATAGGGAGGGACCATCAAACTGAACAACTTTTACTATGGACATGGGCGCTAATAGGGAATATGCATCAAATTTTTTTTTTATCAAAATCAATAGTATAATGCGTGAGAAAATCAACTGTAATATTGAAATTTGTCTCTTGCGTTTTTTTTCTCGTAATATAGTTACTTGAAGTTAGCACGCATCAGCTCCCGCCGAAAACGCTCTATACAAAATGGTGACGTCACACATCACGTTTCGGTGTGTTTCGGGCGCGTTTAATATGGAGTTAGCCAATAATCTTCAATTATCTCCCTAAATTTTGCGTTTAAGTAGACATGTGTCATACAAAATATTATTTCTTTTTCGATATTCTATCTGACTGTAAAGTGCATTATATCCGAAAACGAAAAAAAAAATCGTTATTTTCCCCTGATTTCATCGTGTGATAAAACGAAAATAATCATTTTTTTTTATTTTTCTTTCTGTTCCATCATGTTTTTACAAGTGTCCGCAGCGATCAAGCTCAATTTTAGGAAAATCGGTGACTTATGCATATTCCCTATTGTCAAACTGTATCGCAATCGCTTTCATTTGACAGATGGATGTGACACATTCATAGATGTAGCAAATCCCTTTGGACACATTGCTACATTTCTTTGGTAAGTTTTTATTTGTGCCAAAAAGAAGTATTAGGCTGGCCCCAGACCTACCGGTTTCATTTCTTTGCTTTGCTGTTCTACCATGGACCGCCGGCCAAGAGGCTCATTTTCAATCTATCGCATATTTTGACCTGACCACATTGGCAAGATAGCCATTAGTTTGGTGTTATCAAATATCGTCGTCTGGGGTGCGATGAGAAGTTTTAGTTTTCGTTTAAAAAAAAACTGCTGTTTTATACAAAAATTAATAAAATTATCAAAATGTATGAAACAGTTCATTTTTTTTTCGCTATTTCAGATTTGGTCCCATAGTAAAAGTTGTTCAGTTTTATTATGGTCCCTATCTACCATATTCAGTTTTATAAGGCTTTACCAAACATCTTGTATAAATAAGCGATCGAGTTATTTTTAACGATCGGAGTCCATGTTCAGGGTGGCATATCTCCTAAAAGCTTCCTACTTCGCAATCCAGGCGATGATATTTGATAAAACCAAGCTAATGGCTATCTTGCCAATTTGGTCTAGTCCCAAAATGCGATAGATTGAAAATTACCCTGGTTGGCCGGCGGTCTTTCAAGCAAGGTAGCACAGCAAAGCAAAGAAACGGAACCGGTAGGTCTGGGGCCAGCCTTAATGTGCCACATCCTGAAAGCGATTGCGACAGATTTTGAAATTAGACAATAGATAGGCTGGGCTAAACTCTGAAATCGCGAAAGAAAATCAGCAGTTTCATACAAAAACTAATAACGAAAAAATTTTATGAAACAGCAGATTTTTTTCGCGATTTCAGAGTTGGTCCCTTAGTAAAAGCTGTTCAGTTTAATGGTTCCTCCCATCTATCCTATTCGGCCTCCCATCTATCTTATTCGGCTTAGAGCATTCAAATATATAGGTATTGCTAGTTGTTTTGTAACAATCTGTATAGATTTTCTATTGTCTTCACAAAATGACAGACATTTGAGCGAGCACGTACATAAAAAGATAAATTCAGCATGGTCGCAATTAAATCGTACTTTGTCATCCTTTTGTATGTGATTTAAATAAAGTTTTTCCTCTTTCTATGTATAGTTCATTATAAATAACTACAAATTATAAAAAAACAGATAAAGAAGTAACCTTCAATTACTTTTTAAGCAACGGCGTCATGGATTAAGTAGAATAGAATGAATTCTATTACAGTAGACGTTTAATTAAATGGATAGTAAAAATAAAATCCTTTTAGATAATAAAAAAACTCGCTTATTACATGACTGCCCGAAAAAACAAAGAGTGTAATGTGTTCAGGGTTCATGTATGATTGTGTTGTGGTTACCTATGTGAGTTTCTTATTCCACCATAACTTATATTTGTATGGGGTATCGTTAGAATCCTTACATCATCCTTAGTGAAACAGGCTATGTTTTTTGGAAAAAAAAATCAAATTGGCTGCGACTGTACGACGTCATTTTCAAATGAAAAAAAAAAATTTTTCCCTTCTTTTGGCCGAAGGCCTTGATGAGCACATTCCAAAACTATACAAGGTGTTTGGTAAAGCCTTAGAATAATTACACCTAGAAGCCGTGTCCTTGCTTGCAAAGTGAGGCAACTAATACTGAGCCAAAATGGCTCAGTATTCAGATTTATATCCTTCATACGTTACCTAATCCTAACTAAAATCCAGTAATATAATAACTAATCTCATAAAGGTAGGGAAATTGAAACTGTTTTGTACTTACTAAGTATGATTTTGTAATAATGGACAATAAAAATCTGAAAACGGCGCCATTTTGGCTGTTTTAGCTGCCTCACTTTTGACAGCGCGCTTTGTAGAGAATTATCGTTCTAGGTGTAATTATTCTAAGGGTAAAGCCTTACAAAGCCGAATATGGTGAGAGTAGGGACCATCAAACTGAACAACTTTTACTATGGGACCAACTCTGAAATCGCGAAATAAAATCATCTGTTTTGTACAAAACTTAATAACGACAATATATAAATGTATGAAATACCAGTTTTTTTTGCGTTTTCAGAGTTGGTCCCATAGTAAAAGTTGTTTAGTTTGATGGTTCCCATCTACCATATTCGGCTTTATAAGACTTTTACCAAACACCTTGTAGGTATAGTTTTTCACTAAATGTGTGAAATAAAATTATAGTAGATTATTGCATCGAGCACAAAGTAATTACTTAAGGCGAGGTGCATACCTAATCTGCTTTTCTTTCAACTATTACCTATAGGAATAGTAGATAAAAGAAACTCATATCAAACAGTTAAAATAGAAGTTTATTAAAAGTTATGCTTGAACAATTATTAAACGTAAGAGTTTTAAATTTGGAAAAAGTAAGATAGAAACGAATAATACGGTAAAAAAAAGTATTGATATCGGCTGGCTGAATAGAGCTAATCCATTGAGATTGGCACCTTTGGGTGCGATAAAAAAAAACTGTGCAATAATGAAATTTCATATATTTTTATTGCTCTAGTCTAGAGCATTAAAGACTCGCTTTGTACTGAGTTTTTAGTGTGATTGTGATGAAATTAAAGCATAGTTGGAAGAAAAATAAATTATTAAACAGGACTGCCCTGTCAACGAAGTAATAAAAAGTTAATATAATATAATAATCATCCCACATAACGTCCCCCGACTGAAATGACATTTTTTAATTAACTTTTTAGTTCGTTTTTGGCAGAGCAGTCGTGTTTTCATTTTTTTTTTTTTAATAAATTAGACAAGAACAAATCACCGTTAAATTCTTGAAAGACATCGCTGTTCCGATTGCAGGTACCGCGTGGGGCTACATCGAGAGCTTCCTGTTCTGGCTGCTGCAGGACCTGGGCGCGTCGCGCTCGCTGATGGGCATCACCATCACGGTGGGCGGCGTGGCCGGCCTGCCGCTGCTCGTGCTCTCGGGGCCCATCATACGCCGCCTCGGGCACGCTAACGTGATCTTTATTGGATTCGTCTTCTACGCCATCAGACTCCTAGGTGAGATAGATAAAGATACATAAAGCTAATGCCGTTGCTCTTAAAATGAGGTTTGAACAACACGTGGCAATTAGCGCCCATTTCATTTGAACGTTTTATTAAAGCCCGCTTGAAAAAGCACTCGTGCGAATGCGGGTTTAGACTCTGTGTAAAAGAATGTTTTTACCATTGAAAATGGTTATCAGATGCAAATCGCCTGAGACGTATTTTTGGCCATATCTCCGAACATTTTGGGAGGATCGAAATGAAAATAGTACCAAAAGTTGAAGAGTTTATCGAGACACGTGTGAACGTTTGAATTTTGAAAATCAACTGGTAACTTTTTTTGGAATTTTGCGAAATTTTGCTAATTAAATTCCAAAAAATCCGGGTTTTTTGGGGGATGTTTGTTTACTAAATTGTAAATATTTCGAAAAAAAAACGAGTTAAGAAAAAATGAAAAAAGGGGTCCTAGGGTATAAGTTTAGCTATCAAATGGCTAAATAATTTTGAAAATCGGTTTATAATTGTGACCTGTAGGTGGTTCCTTTTGATTTGGAATTGTAGAAAAACGGCTGTTTCCATACATAAAAAGTGATGTAGCTTCTATGATTATTGACCGATCGTCAATCCGTCATGGTAATAGTGTTAAAAGATGCAGAAGCAGACGAGAAGTGCATTCGTTGGAATTTTGGAAATTGGCTTTTGTGACACGAGGCGGAGCCGAGTTCTTTATAGCAACTTCTTTCAGCTGGCGTGGCCTACTCGATTTGACAAACAAATGAAGTTCGTCTCAGTGCGAATCTAGTGGGCCACGGCCTCGGTCTTCGAAAATCGAGTTGGCCGCGCCCGCTGAGGACACATTCTGTTTGGTGAAATTAGACTTTATGGACATAGCAATAAGAATTATGAAAGTGAAAATCACATTATTGACCAGCGGGTTATAATAGAACATTATAACCCGGCTAAAGCCAAGAGATAATGTCTTGCTTTCGGTAAGGTTTACATGACATATAATTCGGCATTGTCGAGCATGTGGTGTGAAAAATCTATTTCTAAGAGATAAATGATTATGTTGGTGAAAAAAATCTTCACAGATAACCAGTTATCTGGCCACGGTTATCTCCGAGGAACAAGGGAATAATGGCAGGATAATTTTGCCGATTCACAAATTGTCCACCATAGTCGGCGCACTACCGCTAACTTGGCGCTAGTGTAGATGTAGACCCGTCATTTTGTTGTTTGCTATCAATGTTTTTAGATGTTGGAAGCGAATTTTCATAAATATCAATAATTGATCTTCCAACACATTTTGGTTTACCTACTTCAATTTTTAATTCGTTTATTGTCGAAGTTCTATTGAAATGGCAACATTTACTTTTTTCTAAGTTGGCTAAATTGATATATTGTTTTTGGTATGTTGTCGGTACTGCGCTTCCTTCTTCCTGTCATGTCATTGTTGATGTAACGTGTGCCTTGTGAAAAATCAATATATTAGTATCTCACACCTGCCTGTGTATTTCTTCTTAATAACACCTCAAAAGGTTATGGGCCCAGCCCTTTAACCGAGGTACAGGGTGAGATACAAAACTGTTGGTAAAAAACAGTTCTGCGGTGAAAGCAGTAGTGCGGTGTGCACGTAAAAATGGACGCCGAATGGTTTTCGGCGAGTTCAACGAGCAGTTCAGGCGTTAAACTGGAAGGGCCTGCAAACTGGAGCAGCTGGAAGTTTCAAGTAAAAATAATACTGAAGGCCGTGGATGTCTTCGATGTTGTTGACGGCAAAAATCCTATGCCGCCGAGGCCGACGATTGAAGATAAAGATGGCGCCGCATTAAGTGCATGGCGAATATGGCAAAAGGCAGATGCAAAGGCCCAAGGAATAATAGTATCGCGGTTAACAAACGCCGTAATCATGCAAGTGCAAAATGCAAATACCGCAAAAGAAATGTGGGACAAGTTGTGTACCGTTTATGAACAAAAATCGGACGTCTCTTTGCATATTCTGCAACAAAGATTTTTCGAGATAAAAATGAAAAATGAAAATATAACATCGTTCCTAGCAAGGATAGATGATATCGTCGCGCAGATTCGCCAAAACAAAGGAGAAATTCCTGAAAACATGGTTATAACAAAAATTATCAGCTCCGTGGGAGAAAAGTTCCGACATTTTGTCTCTGCGTGGGACTCCGTACCTATAGAAAAAAGAAATCTGTCAGAATTGACAGCAAGACTAATAATTGAAGAACAAAGAAATAAAATGTACGAAGAAAATAGTGAAGAACAGTCAGCTTTCAAAGCTATTGTTACAGACAGAAAGTGTTTTAAGTGTGGTAAACCGGGACACTATAAACAAGACTGCAAAGTTAACCTAAACAAACCGTTTTGTAAACAGTGCAAAAAACGTGGACATACACAAGAACAATGTTGGTATAACAAAAACAGTGCTAAAAATCAAGTAAATAACTTTAATAAACAAAACGCATTCATAACCTCGTCAGTGTCAATCGGTGCTTTAATCTCAAAATGTACTGAAAACTGTGACTGGTACTTGGACAGTGGTGCAACCGAACACATGTGTACAACAAAAGACTATATAACAAACTACAAACAGTTATTAGTGCCAAAAGACGTCATTATCGGTGACGGAACATTGATAAAAGCTGTGGGTTGTGGTGACATCAACTTAAAAGCTTTCGATGGAGAAAATTGGATCACAACAAGAATCCACAATGTGTTACATGTGCCAGGACTAAAGGTTAACCTGTTTTCAATAAGTGCAGCCTTGGATAAGGGCTACAGAGCTGAATGGACCGCAGATAAATGCCTGTTAATGAAAAACAACAGTGTTCATGCTATAGCGGAAAGAACAGGTAAAATGTTCATTCTAAAATTCAAATATGATCAAGAAGTGGCCTTATTTGGCAAATGTACATCCGGTCTAAAAGAATGGCATGCTAAAATGGCTCACCAAAACATTAAGCAAGTTACTGCCATACTCAAGAGAGAAGATATAACCTATGAGAAGAATAATGAAGAAGAAACCTGCGTATCTTGCTTGAAAGGAAAGCAACACAAATTTCCTTTTCCGCCAGAAGGGCACAGGGCAACAAAACCCGGAGAGGTTATTCATATCGACATAGGAGGTCCGGTTGAACAAATATCTTTAGGAGGTGCAAAGTTCTTCCTACTAATCAAAGATGACTACACTAAGTACAGACAAGTGTATTTCTTGAAGAACAAATCACAAAGTGTAGAATACCTAAAACAATTTATAAAAGAAACACAACAAGTTCAAGAACACAAAATAAAGATTATCAGAAGTGACAATGCAAAAGAATTCATCGGTCAAGACATGAAGATGCTTCTAAATACCTATGGCATCATACATCAAAGAAGTGTTACCTATACGCCGGAGCAAAACGGCTGTGTTGAGCGAGAGATGCGAACAATAGTAGAATCGGCAAGAACAATGCTCTTAGAGAGTGGTTTAGAGAAAAATCTATGGGCAGAAGCTATAAATACTGCTATCTATGTAATCAACAGAACCGGCCCTAGCCGTGTCCAAGACAAAACACCATATGAACTCTGGAGCAGAGAAACATATAATATCAAGAACCTACAGATCTTTGGAAGGAAAGTAGCTGTACACATACCTACTCAAAGAAGACTCAAGTTCGATAGCAAGGCAGAGATTGGATACTTTGTAGGGTATGGGGAGAACACAAAAGGATACCGAGTGTACCTACCTGAAAAGAAAAATGTAGAAATAAAACGAGATGTGGTGTTTATTAGTGAAGAAAAGTCTACAAAAGAAGATGAAAGAACAGGAAATGAAAACATGTGTTATGGAATAAATACAAGTTTTGACTTAAAGATGGAATCTACCACAGAAACAAATAATGAAACAAGTGAAGAGACAAACCTTGTAAATAATGAAGTCTATGAAAGCGCAAGTGAGCAAGAATCAATCAATTCTTTTAATGAAGAGACTATGATAGATGAAGAAACACCGGAAGTGCCTGAAAATATTATATTAGAAGAAATATTATTAACAGAAAATAATACACTACAAGAAAATATAACACACGAAGAAAAAACAAGACCTAGAAGGAAAATACAAAAACCTAAGTACCTAGAAGACTACGAAGTAGAAGAAGAAGATGAAGAGAAATCAAAAAACTTACTTACCTTTTCATGTGATGAACCCAGTACTTACCAGGAGGCAATGAAGAGACCAGACAGGTGTATGTGGGAAGAAGCTGTAAGAAAAGAACTGAAAACATTAGAAGAAAATAACACATGGGAAGAAGTATCAAATATACCCGAAGGAGAAAATATAGTAAGCAGCAAATGGGTGTTTAAAATAAAAGAAATGGATGGAAAATCTATCTACAAAGCGAGACTGGTAGCTAGAGGTTTCGAGCAGAAGAATTGTGATGACCTTACCTATGCACCAGTTGCCAAGCTAACCACCTTCAGACTGCTGATGGCTGTAGCTAACCAAAAGAAATTACCAGTATATCAAATGGATGTGACTGGAGCATTCCTTTATGGAGATATCAACGAGGATGTCTACATGAGACTACCGGAAGGACAGGATAAGACATGTAAGTTGAAGAAGTCTATTTATGGCTTGAAAAAGTCACCTCGTTACTGGAATGAGAAGTTTAATAATTTCATGTTACAGCAAAATTTTCAAAAATCTAAAAATGATCCATGTCTGTATGTAAAGCAAAGTAAAAATGACTTTATATATGTTTTGATATTTGTTGATGATTTATTGTATTTTGGAAATAACACAGAACAGATTAATTTGTTTAAAAATGCTTTATGTAATAATTTTCAAATGAAAGACTTGGGACTTGCAAAAAATTACTTAGGAATAAATATTAAACAGGACCTTGAACAAAATGTAACTATAATAAACCAAAAAAGATACTTAGAAAAATTGCTTGATAAGTATAAAATGTCAAATTGTAAAACTGTAGCTACACCTATAGAGCAAAATTTTAACTTCGATTTGTTACAGAGAGAAAAATCTGAAAGTAAGGAAATAGAAAAAGACTGTAGAAGTTTGATAGGTAGTTTGCTTTACGCTCTGTGTACTAGACCTGATTTGTCAGTCGCAGTAAGTTTTTTCAGTAGATATGTTCATTGTGCAAGCATGGTTCTATACAAATGTTTGAAAAGAATATTAAGATATATCAAGGGCTCAATTGATTTATCATTAATTTATAAAGCAGATAATAATGTAAAATTGCAAGGTTACAGTGACGCAGATTGGGCAGGGGATATCAAAGATAGAAAGTCCACCACTGGTTTAATATTTTATATTTTTAACTGTCCTATTTCATGGGGAACAAAGAAGCAATCTTGTGTGTCATTGTCATCTTGTGAAGCTGAATATATGGCTCTTAGCAATGCAATAATGGAAGGATGTTTTTTAAAAAAACTACTTGTTGATTTTGGTTATGAAAACATTTTATTTGAAATTTTGGAGGATAATCAGAGTGTAATAAACATAACTAATAACAATGATAGTAACAAAAGGCTTAAACATGTAGATATTAAATATCAGTTTATTTTGGAAAAAGTGTCAAGTGGTTTCGTTAGTCTGAAATATGTATCATCCAATAATAATATTGCAGATTTGTTCACTAAGCCCCTAGGTAAACAATTGTTCGAAAAATTCAGAGATGTAATTTTGTCTTAAATTATAGTCTGGGAGCTAGTGTTAGTTTTGGTCATATAAATGTTATATTATGTAATGTGTTTTATATTAAGGGGGTGTTTTTAAGGTAAAAATGTAACTGTTGAGGGGGTGTATTGAAATGGCAACATTTACTTTTTTCTAAGTTGGCTAAATTGATATATTGTTTTTGGTATGTTGTCGGTACTGCGCTTCCTTCTTCCTGTCATGTCATTGTTGATGTAACGTGTGCCTTGTGAAAAAAATAAATATATTAGTATCTCACACCTGCCTGTGTATTTCTTCATAACACCTCAAAAAGTTCCATAATAATAATTATTATTATCAACCATTTTTCGACAAAATTGAAAAATAACCGGGAACATAATCCATATGCACAAGTACAAAAGTACAATCTATTGCTGCGCAACCGAGTGGGATAAATTGCCATTGTTGTATTGTGTGTTGCAGGGTACTCGCTGATCTACAACCCATGGCTGTGCCTGGTTTTCGAAGCGCTGGAGTCAGTGACGTCATCACTGTCGTTCACAGCAGCCGTGACGTACGCCGCGCGCCTCTCCTCCACCACCACCGACACGTCCGTGCAGGGGCTGCTCGGCGGGCTTTACTACGGCGTCGGTAAGTCGGTGACGTCATCACTGTCCTTCACGGCGGCCGTGACGTACGCCTCGCGCCTCTCCTCCACCACCACCGACACGTCCGTGCAGGGGCTGCTCGGCGGGCTCTACTACGGCGTCGGTAAGTCGGTGACGTCATCACTGTCCTTCACGGCGGCCGTGACGTACGCCTCGCGCCTCTCCTCCACCACCACCGACACGTCCGTGCAGGGGCTGCTACGGCGTCGGTAAGTCGGTGACGTCATCACTGTCCTTCACGGCGGCCGTGACGTACGCCTCGCGCCTCTCCTCCACCACCACCGACACGTCCGTGCAGGGGCTGCTCGGCGGGCTCTACTACGGCGTTGGTAAGCCTGCCATGTATGCAAACGTTTCTGAGGGCCTTTTACAAAAAAGCATGGCTATAAGCGTACAACGTTCGTCACGCACTTCGTGGCACTATGAAATCAAAAACAAGGTTCAATACAATGATATAAGTTATCATTGGTTCAATATTAGGTTAGTAAATTGAAGGACGAATTGCGTCCAACTATCGTGATTCTTTTTTGTAATAGGTCCTCTGCCCGGTACGTGACCTTTTATTTTAGTCACGTGAAGCCGTTGGTCTAGGTTTGACTCTTTCACCACTACTGATACGTCCGGGCAATAGTTGATCGGCCGTGCTATTCTGAAACGAAACTCGCAACTCACTTCGAAAGTCACCTCACTTGGCATGAGTTTGATATTGGAATTTAGATAATTGTAGGTTAATTAGATAACTACAGAAGCAACCTAAAATATCTTATAATACATTAGTCTTTTGTTATCTTATTTCTAATATCAAACTCGTGAGAAATGAGGTGACTTTCGAAATGAGTTGCGACTTGCGAGTTTCATTTCAGAATAGCACTCAGGCAGGAGTGAGCTCGATTTCATAAAGACTCGGTAAGGAATGGCTTACAATACCTAAGTAATTATACAGGCGAGCGCGGGTATTAGTTTGTCGAGGATGGTTTGATACTCGAGCCGTAGTCGAGGGCTTTATTCGAGGCAATCTAAGTTTTTTTCCGTACAAGGCTCGTATAGAGCTTTTCTCAAGAAATGCGAGAAAATAAAATTATCTTAGTAAGTAAAAATTAAATTTTTAAATTGGTTCGTTTGGCCATGTGAAACGATTCAGCCATAAGGTGTCGTAAAAATAACTAGCTCTTCCGTTTTGAATTTGGAATGCCTACTTGTGCGGTTGGAAATGGAATTCATTTCAAAACGTGATGAACCAGACCACCTCCTACGATATGATTAATTTAACAAAGTACAAGTAGTGGCTAACTTTAGAGCGCTTGTGGTACAAAACGACGTAGGTATTTTAATCTTTAAAAAAATCTCCTTGCCTTATATTCTAAGATGAAGTTGCAGTGGATCACTGCAAATGTTGAACCCCCGCATTTTTTTAAATGTAATTAATTAATATTTCAAGTAGGTATCTTCGAGATTAGGACAATCGTTGCTTTCAATTTATTTATTGTGCTGCGATCGTGACGTGCCGACAACAAGTCGGTGCAATGTATGCTCGGGAGATTCAATTCAAACTATGTCGTTAGATAAATCTGAACATCTCGATGATCTCAACCCATTGAGATCATCTATTGTTAATGTTATTCAAGTTTTATATAGGATAGGAGATCAAGTATCAATTTTTACTTCTCCAATAAGCATTTGCCAAATAATTTTGCTATGCCTACAATAACATCAGTAAAGTCACGTAATTTTCTAATCGGCTGCACAAGTTCGCATTTAAACCAAACATAAACTTTCTCTTTATCCATTCTACAGCTTGAAATATTGATTTCTATCGGTTTCCGGTTTAAACTCGTCTATGTCAGAGAAACCCCTTTTTTAGGCAACGATTTTAATTCAATGATTTACTTATACATAAGTAATTTTAATAAATGATTTCTGTAAAGAATTGTAGGTTCTTTCATTCATACTTAGTACTAGGTAATATTTTAACATAAAAAAGGATATGCTTATACTTGCCAAATGTCAAGGAAATCCTTCTGTTTGTATTAATAATAATTTCAAGCAGAACCTTATTACTCGTAGAGTAGGTACTTATAAGCATATCCTTATAAGCCATAGATAGAAGTAAAGAATTGTAATTCTTTAAGATTTTTTGCTATTATCTTTTTGTGTCATTTATTCATAAATATAACGAAATTCATAATTTCCTTTTATTGTTTCAGGTCGTGGTGCCGGAAGTTTAATAGGTGGTTATTTAATGAAATATGTTGGAACGAGACCAACTTATCAAATATTTTCTGCTGCCACTTTGTTGACTGGCTGTATCTACTTTTTGTTCAACAAGTTTTACATTCACAAAAGGGCTATCGGAGATGAGAACGACCTCTGCAAGAAGAAGCCGGCAGCAGACGTCGAGAACAGAGAAGCGTACAGTATGGACACTGAGAAAGCAAATTCCAATGCTGACGCTAGCAAACTCGAAAGCAATAAAGTTGAAAGCACTGCTATAGATGATAAAGCAAAAGCGACCGACACGATCCCACCAAAGTTAACTCCGGACAACATAGATGGCGGTAGTGATTCTGGCGTAGACAACCCGGCCTATAATGATACAGAGTCTACCATCGAAGCAAGGAAGGAGAACAGTAAAGTTAACGGATAGTATTATTCACTAGGACACTAGGCTACATAGATCGAGTAAAATACAAATTACTTTAAGTATTGTTAATATGACAAATTATGTGTATAATAGTAGTTTATGAAACTGACACATAAAGAGGGGTATTAAAACACGAGTGTGTGTTTAAAAACCGAGCCGTAGGCGAGGTTTTTAATAGTATCACACGAGTGTTTTAATACCTAGTTATGTGCAGTTTCATACACTACTTTATCTACACTCATACATTTGGGATTGAACCTACTAAATAAGAGATCAACGTTAGAAAAGAGAGAGAGACTTTGTTTGTATTAGCAAGGTTACCTACCTTGTAATAAGTCAATTCCTTAGCTGCATCTGAACTAAAATATCGGGCAGAGTAAATTTTATTTCACATTTTAAAGCAAGAATAAAAAAAACCTACAAAATTCAGTAAGTATAACAAAATGTAAAAATTGAAATCAAAACTTTATCGGAAATGCTTGGCGCGCATTCCATTAGAAAAAAAAATTTGATCAGTGCATTTCAACAAACTAATCGCACTAAAGTCATCGATTACCATAGAGTACATTTTAATCATGAAAAATATGTGGGAAAATATCGTTGTTTTTTTTAATGTTACGGCACTGCCTTCTTTTTGGATTTGCCCTGTATCGTAATGAGAAAAAAAGATATTTTATGATGCAGTTGACTGCATCGTAATGAGTTTATTTTTTAATTTTACCTATCCACGAAAATAAAGTACGTATTTATATTACCTTTTTTGAATTCATATTTGGAACATTACGTTGTGAGTGTAGATAAAGAGAAATAAGTTATTACTATTTATGTATAAAAATACAATTGTTGATAGCAAGCAGATTTTTTATTTCAATACATCTAATTTAGATAGTCATTGTCATGCAGCATTTTAAGTCTACTAAGAAAAAAGTACTCTTACTTAATAACAATAAACAAATATAATTTATAACTTATGTAAGTCAAGTTCGGAAAAGAAAGGATTGTCCAATTTATAGTGACATATATAAAATGAAAACCACAATCAAGCGGTTGACCCCTGTCAACGACAAACATTGCTCATCTATCACTGTTACAACTCCTAGTGAAATGAAACACAATCTACTAAGAAAAGCCATAAAGCTTTTGGACTTTGATTGTGAAGACTTTATGCAATGGTGAGTTTGGAAAACATGTATTTTAATTTAAAGTAGTACAGTAGACAGCAGACGGCACATGTTGGCCTTGAAACTGAGAAAATCGATAAAAGCTTCGAAATTTTAGGACTTTTTTTCACTATTTGCTCTCCAGGGTCAAAATTATGCATTTTTTATCTTTTTGCGAACGATTTTTCTACAATTATAAATTGTATTAAATTACCTACAATTTGAGTTCAATTGATACTATATTGGCCCCTTTTTATTGGCATAGGAGTCAAGCTATTGGCACTTCAGAGATGACCAATTTTTCTAGAAAATTTAAATTTTCCGGTTTTACTCACTTATTTCGCAAAATATTGGCAAAACCACTTGCCCTACAAGAAAAGTTACGGACAATATTTTGTAGCACATTCATTTAGTTTTTTTTTTAAGTCCAAAACGAAGTCTGTGAGACAGTTCACTCACAATCTAAAAAACAAAAAGAAGGTAAAATTCACACGACCTTAACAAACCCATACCTAAAACATACCAAAAATGCAGCTAAATACATCGCGTTCCAACGGCCTAATATACAAAAAAGCTGTTTTCAAATTCTTTTGATCTATATAACTTGAAGAGCTGTCGTGCGGATTGAAAATTGCAATCAGACAATATTGAAATATTATCATATGAATTTATTGAAAGTATATCGCTTCAATTTACAACATGTAAATATTTTATATGTAACACTTTCTACTGTCTCGCTGCCAAGCGACATTGATTGTTCTGTTAATAGTGTAAATTGCAGCTTGCTTCGGGGCATCTAGATCGTGCCTTAGATGTGCTACATACTCATGTACCGCTATGAATTATCACAATTTCACACTCGACCGTGGTCGACATGTGTGACATCTGAAAATTTTCAATAGAAGACTTCATTTTTTAGTGAGGCTCCTACTCAATAAGACGTGGTTGTCGTGAATTTAAACAAATGTGCTGTTAAAGCCTAATAATGAAAGTTGTAATAGGTCTTACGTTATTGCAGTGTCTATCAAAAATCGTGTTATCGTTACATCTTCCTAGTCCATCAGTATATGTTGTGACTCCTTCGTCCAGAACACAGAGTGATGAAGGGCGGTCTGCGCCATTTTACTATCACAATTGGAGGAGAAGAATGGATCCACCAATAAGTAGTACAACTACGATGGCTACAACTACTACAGTGAAAACGCCTGATTTAATTTTTGCGGAATTTGAATCTGATAGTAGTGATAATATGAAAAAATCCATACGCAACTTGTTGGAAAAAGAGAGAGTAAGACACAAAGCAAGTGCAACAATAACATCGTCTAGTACCTCTCAACCGATATACGTACCCGATGAAGACAATGACGAATTCATGAAAAAAGAAGAACAAGCGAACAGTGCAAGTGACATCACTGATGATTCTACCATGAACAGTGAACAGCACAGCAACGTTCCCGCACACAATTATTTTTCTTCGACGACCACAACGACATCTTCACCACAGCTCACAAATGTAGAAAACATTTGGCACATAATTGATAACGAAAAACGTGACCAATATTCTGATAAATGGGAAGAAGTGCCCATCGAATTGACTAATGAACAAACAGAATCTGATAAATCAAAAGAACATGCTGGCGAAGACCAGAAAACGAAGACTGAGGATGACGTCATTGACGACAATTTTGCATTCCCAGGGTATGGTATTTGGCTTTTTAAAGTAATATTACAGTACTAGGCACGTATCTTGAAATTTTTTCGACGGAGTAGGGATAAGTTCGCGCATGTGCTCTTGTGAGTGACCAATAGCGCGCGCCCCTCTCCCGCCGCCCGCACCCCTCACCGCTACGCATACCCAAAATACGCGTTTCGCGCAATCCCCACCCGATTTCAAGATACGTGCCTCGTACTGTAACTTACTATTTTTTTTAATAAGGAGTTATTTCCTTACATACCTAATCTAAATCAAATTCTTTTCAAAATTGCAGGTTTGCTTCTAACCCTGGAAATGGGGCGGAAAATGAATCAAGAGCTATCCGTACTGAGCCAAATATACGTTTTCCATATGTTAGTCTGAAGCCATTTCAAATGAAAAATTTAAAGCAATCAGTAACGAATGGCTTTTCTAACAACAAGAAAAGTAACAACATGTTTAGTTTAGATAACTTTAAAGACATACAAAATCCTGTCAGAGGTGAAGTTCAAGATGTGAATCCAGTACGTCAGCAAATCGACCGCTATAATCCTGCTCAACCCTATTTACCTCATGAATATGGAAGTAAATCGAAACAATCTAGCCCCCCAACAAAGGCTGTTGCAAATTTGGTACCCCCTCCACCACCCCCACCACCAAAAGTAACAGGAAATGATTTTCCTGCTCCAACTAGTTACGAATCATTTCCTCCATTTGCAGGATCATCACCTGATCTAGTTCCAGGACCATTTCCACCAGCAGGGAACCCGTCTGTAGCAATGTACCAACCTCCAAATGCTCCTTCCTATACTCCTCAGAGTGACGATTCTGACGATGAACCAATGGATTTAGGTTATCAGTACCAACCACCGAAGTCATCGTTTCGTCCCACGTTGCCCCCGCTCAGTAAGCCCTTTAGTGGATATTCATATAATAAGCCAGCGAGTCCAAGCGAGGACGCACCGCCAGCAACAAACGTAGGTTACAGCTATCAGAAACCACCGATGACAATGGATACTCCCCCATCTATGGACATGGGAGATCAAGACGATTCTCCTCCTATCACCGAAGATAAACCAGATTTTCACGGGTATCATTATAATAAGCCACCCCCTGACGACGATCATCCCCCACCAGGTTATAATCCTCATGGGCCTTTGCCTTTTCACAATGGTGGGGACTATCCTGAATTGATATATGACAAGCCACATGGAGGTGCGGGGCATATAAAGGGTGGAGATGCCATGAAAGATGACGCAGCAGGAATGATGCCACCTCCGCCACCAGGTGACATGAAACCGGATATGGATTCAGGGCCTCCAATGGATGACAACGGCTTCCCAGCTGGCTTTCCTGGAGATTTTAAATTTCACCACGATCACGATTTTGACGATCATGACTTCTATCACCATCATCATCACCACACGACTACTACAACGACCACGACCGAGTCTCCTCGTGTGAACAGGTACAGTTACTATTATTTAGGGAAGAAGCTTTATTATTTGCCGCTGTATTTCAGTGTATACTTCATCATATACGTGGGAGCTTTGATTATTAAAGCAGTATTGAGGCACAAAATAGTTTATCCAAACAGTTGGAGACCAAACGATACGACGGCATCATTTTTGTCCAAACGATCACTAGACTCTTGGGATTTGTCTACTGAAAACTTACACGAAGTAACTGGTAGAGTCACAAAAGCCATCGGGGAAGCGGCAGAAAAATATATGTGTAAAAAATTTAAGTGAATCCATGTCTTATTTTATTACATTATGAAATCAACTGTATATAATAGTATTAATTGATTTTTGTTTAGCTGTACATGTTGTGGACTGGGCATATTTAATAAGAAGCATATTTTATTTTAAATTTCATAGTTTTGAATATAGTTCATTGCCACAACGTAAACTAATTACTTACGTACGGTTTTTAAATAATGATCGTAATAAAATGTTTGCTCAATTTATTTTTAATTATTTTATTTTAACCTTTGCTTTTCAACAAGTTTTTTTAAGATGTTTTTTTAATTTATTAAAGTTGTATAAAAATGCAACAATACTCGTAGTACATTATGAGACAAGTTAGCTTAGGTTGCATCATGCTCATTGCACAAGAGCTAACGAGTTTCATACGACGTTTTTCAACACATTTGCGAGGAAAAAACAAAGTAATTTACCACACAGCAACAAATACGACAAAAACAAAATATTATAATTATGATGGGAAACGCGCAGGTTTTTTTTGTTTTTTTCACACGCCAAATGCAAGAATATTTTGCGAACAAAGGGGTGAGTGAGCATACAGCCACTTCAAAATTAAAATTTTATGTGATAAAATGCAAATATTTTAAAACAAAATATTGTGAATTATGAATAATTTGATAATAATAAATATTTGTTTCGCTTAATTAAGGACTTACACATTTATTTATTCCAAAAATGAATATGAATTTTCAGCGACATAAAACTTCTTTGTTGTTACTAAAAAAAATAACTGTATTACCCGGTTAAATTGGGAATGCTCTGTTTACTCGCATAGAACTTGAAGTAAGGTACTTATTTAACTTTGTAGGGATAATTCTATAACCAACTAGTGATTTATATATTATTGCACGCGTTTGTTATAGCTCGGTTTATGACCTTAAAAGCGATGTATTAGGGGTCACTTTACGAGCAAGTGTGTTGAAAATAATATTATGGAAATATTGTTTCTGGCTACACAATCTCATGTTGATTTTAATCCTTCTACCCTTTAAAGCAATAAACTGTTCTACTATGTTGATTTATATAAGAGATAAAACTACTTTGTTCTATTTTCTGGTCCAAGCAGTATCTTCCTCATGTCCATGAAACTAGTTTTATGGGTAGCAGTAAAAATACGAGTGTGTGTTAAATAATACGAGTAGGTAGTACTGTCTTAATAAGTGAACTTTTGAACCTTTGATTGAGGACTTAAGTTCATAAGTATGATTTATAGTTTTCGACCAACTTCTGTTCAGTTTATCTGTCTAATCTAATTGAAGGGGTGAGTGGACAAAGGTGTTATCTGACAAAACTGACAAAATCGACATTTTTGAATGAACATAGGGTTTAAGAGATGACAAATTGACAAATCGGCTGATGCCGAAGCTCAAACACGCAAATTTTTATTTGTATCAAAAATACAGACTCCTAGCAAAGGTGTAACTGACAAAAAAACGGCCAAGTGCGAGTCGGACTCGCTCACGAAGGGGTCCGTACCAAAAAACAGCAAAAAAATCACGTTTGTTGTATGGGAGCCCCCCTTAAATATTTATTTTATTATGTTTTTAGTATTTATTGTTATAGCAGCAATAGAAATACATCATCTATGAAAATTTCAACTGTCTACCTGCAGTCGTTATTAATATCGAGCAAAAAACGACAAAAAAATCGCGTTTGTTGTATGGGGGCCCCCCTTAAATATTTATTTTATTCTGTTTTTAGTATTTGTTGTTATAGCGGCAACAGAAATACATCATCTATGAAGATTTCACCTGTCTAGCTATCACGGTTCATGAGATACAGCCTGGTGACAGACAGACAGACAGACAGACAGACAGACGGACAGCGGAGTCTTAGTAATAGGGTCCCGTTTTTACCCTTTGGGTACGGAACCCTAAAAATGCATACATTTCAGGCTTTAACATAATTTTCAAACGCTCATAACTCATTTTGAACTTTTTGTTAGTTAATCCTTTGTCCACTTGCCCCTTCAATTGGTCTTTGGGTTTGGTCTCTAAATTTTAAACATCTTGATTTGTGCTAACGAAATCAGCTAATTTTATTAACACGTTTTTATTAGGTTGCTTTCTCGTATGTTTGTTTGTGTGTCCACAAATTTTGCAAACTGAAAAATAAAAAAATATATTAGCTGCCACTGAAATGACATTGAGACACTAATACAGTCGAGAACTCGAGGCTGTGTCGTAAAACCCGTGTTTTAACCCCGACTCATAGACTTATCCCGACTAGAATTGCATCAGGATGAATAAATAATGAAAAAATATTAGAAAAAATCGACTCACCCGTAGCTACCCGAGTTGCTACGGGTGAGTCGAAACATAGCATTGTGAATGCAAAAATCTAAAAGTTTAAAATTGCATCAGGATTTAAATTTTTGAACTGGTAGTTAGTTGATTTTTAAGTAAGTACTTAGATGAAATTAACATATTTCAGAGATTTTGAGTAGCCAGCGACCGTAAGCAAGCAGCAGCAAAGACGATGTCGGTGCGGAGGCGAAATAATAAAATTTACTTAGGATACCACAGAAATAAAAAAGATACATATTGCATTTTAATCATTTTCTCCGTGAGAACTCTTCGATAAACGCGTGGTAGCAGGAAGACGGTAGACGTGAGCACAGCATTAGTTAGTTTAGGAAACTATCTCCGTTATCGAATACTATCGCTCTATGTAAACTCATAGGTACATACTCATACTAAGCACAAACTTTTATATGATAGTGAAATTCCACAAGAGGCAATATGTTTTGGTTTGCACCATGTGAAGTACGTTTTGTTATTTTGAAAGTTAGTATGAATTTTTAAAGCTTTTTTAGTTTGAGTTCGAGTCTCGTAAACCTACGTAGATGTGAATACCAGCGAAAAATTTTCTAAGTCTATTGTGCATGCATGCATTAATAGCGTCTATCTACATATTTCAAGGGTACAGAGAAGGACATTAGGGTACCTTTCATCCCCAAAAAGTATTGCTCCCGAGGGATAGCAAACTTTCCACGCAGACAAAGTCGCGGGCGGCCGCTAGTAAAATGTATATAATATATATATTTTCATTTATTATCATCAAAGCATCAAACAGTCTTATCTAAAGCATACGATATACATTGTAGACATTAAAAACAAAAAGACCTTACAGTGCCAAAAATCTAAAGATTATATAATAAAAAAAAATGTATTACCTTTTGAACCCAAATACAATTTTGTTTGATGATGAGATTTTTTTAAACGGTTTACGGGTATGTGGTATTACTGGATGTGACCATCAGCCATTTTAATTTCCCTACTGCTTGGGTACGGCCTTCCTTAAGGGTGGATAAGGAGGATGGGCCATAACCTACCACGCGGGCCCAATGCGGATTGGTAAGTTTTAACGACTGCAAATGCAGCCGGGACCAACGGCTTAACGTGCCTTTCGAAGCACGGAGGAGCACGAGATAATAAATTTTTGGTCACCCATCCCATGACTGACCTTTGCGAAAGTTGCTTAACCTCCGCAATCGGCCAGGCGCTATAGCACTGCGCCATGCGCTACATGTATAAAAAAAAGTGTAACTAAGTTTTTTGACTTAACAAAATTATTTTATTAAGGATATTAAATTAATTAATGATTTTTCTAAAATTCAAATAATTTCAATACTTATCGATCGTTTTTAGGGTTCCGTAGCCAAAATGGCAAAAAACGGAACCCTTATAGATTCGTCATGTCTGTCTGTCTGTCTGTCCGTCCGTATGTCACTGCCATTCTATTCCGAAAGTATTAGGATTACACAGTTGAAACTTAGTAGGTAGATGTATTCTGTTAACCGCTTAAGGGTGCACCGAGAGTCCACTAGCGCCGCCAATCAAGAAAAAATCATTACAACGAAATAACTATGTTTAACAAAATTCTGAAACATATTAAAACTAGTATTAGTTAAACTATTTTTGTATGCGTTTTTTTCCTGGTTTAAATGTGTTTGTGTAGTTAAAACCTGGATTAACGCCTAAAGTGGCCACTTTAGGCGTTAATCCAGATTTTAACCACACGAACGCATTTAAACTTAGAATTTTACGCATACAAAAATAGTTTATAACTATTACTAGTTTTTATATGTTTCAGAATTTTGTTAAACATAGTTATTTCGTTGTAATGATTTTTTCTTGATTGGCGGCGCTAGTGGACGCTCGGTGCACTCTTAACGATTTTAACACAAAAATAAAAAAAAAATAAGATTAAGGGGGGGCTCCCCATACATTGAACTGAAACTGAAAAAAAATTTTTTCTTCATACAAACACATGCGGGGTGTCTATAGATAGGTCTTTAAAAATGACATTGAGGTTCCTAAGACATTTTTTTTTTCAAAGTCAACCGTTTGAAAGATAAACACTGCCAAAGTGGTAAAATGTGTGTCCCCCCCCCTCTAACTTTTGAAATAAAAGAGTGAAAAATCTATAAAAAATATATGCTATAGATCTTAATAAAAACTTTCAACGAAAATTGGTTTGAACGAGATAAAGTAGTTGGTTTTCGAGATATATCATATTTTACAAAACCGCAAATATAACTTTGTCATTCATACCTACACTGTGAAAAACAAAGTTATTTTTGTAGACGAAAAATTATAGTGGTATTAAATATGGTATGGTATAAGGTAACTACGGAACCCTACGGCTCGTGACCCGACACGCACTTGGCCTGTTTTTTTTTTTTGTTCTTACTTACACTTTTTTTCATGTTAAAATTCAAAGGAGGTTTTACACGGTAGTATTCCTTATTATATCAACTATCAACGTCCTGTCTGTATAAGCCAAGAAGCTTATATCCACAATGGAGGTTGCACGCCTAGTAAGTAAGTGAAGATTGAAAAAGACTCTTTAGTGACGTTACGGCTTATTGCTATCTCTTTCTTTTCGTTTTACAATACGTTTTCGTTTCTCACGAACAAACGAACGACGAACAACGAACACGTATTGTAACACTTAAGAAAGAGGTTGCAATAAGCCGTAAGGACCTTTTTCCATTCTTCACTATGACATATGGCCGTGCAATCTCCATTGGAGGGAGGTATAAGCTTCTTGGTATAAGCCAATTTAGCTACATGAGGTTGTATGCAAACCGCGGAATATTAAAAACTCTTTTGAGTGTTCCATACGTTTAAAAAGTATGTGAAAAGAAAAGATAAAACAATTGGGTTGGTAAACTTTTTCAAAATTGTTTTTCTGGTAGCTTTTGGCTTTGGAGTCAGGAATAACCAATTGCGGAATTTTTATAATACGTCATTTTAATTTAAATAATTATTTAAAATTTAAATTTACAGCATGGTACAATAAATCGCTATTACGGCTGTATGGGTAGGTAGTGCTTTTGCTCAAATAAAAAAAATGAAAATTTTGACATTGGCAAATGGCAATGTCAACTATTTGTCATGTTAGTCACAGTCGGCTAAAATAAATAAAATAACTCTTTTGTAAGTTTGTAGATATATACCTAGTTGGTTACTAAGTTCTGTAACTATGGAAAACATGAATAATACTAAATTTACAAATAATGCTACAATGAATTATATACCAAATGAAAGCACAAATATTTAAGATTATCATGTATTAAAATTATTCGAAATGACCGCCTCTGGCATGAATACACGCCTTTAGACGACGAGGCCAGTCATCGATGGCAGCACGAACTACCACCATATCCAATTCTGCGACTGCCTTGAGAATAGCGCGCTTAAGAGAGTCGAGATTCATGTGGGGCTTAGCACATGCTTTCTCCTCAATAAGTTGCCATATGGCATAATCCAGAGGATTTAAGTCTGGGCTGGAGGATGGCCATTCTTCCTGCGCGATAAAATCAATTTTGTTAGCCCGAAACCATGCTTGTGTAGATTTTGCTTTGTGCGCAGGGGCAGAGTCCTGCTGGAAGACCCATGGCTGGTTTTGAAATAAAGTGTGGCTTAAGGGTTTGACAACAGGTTCCAGAACGGTATCTTGATAGACTCTAGCGCCAGTTTTCACACCTTTTTCACAGAAATGAACCTTACTTAGCCCTGAATAGGACACCCCCAGCCAAATCATCACTGATGAGGGGTGGTGACCTCGTTGGACCCTCGGAGCAATCATGCTGGCTTCTTTACTATTCTTAGCGTATACTCTATCATTTTGACGGTTAAAATTTTCTTCGACTGTGAAGATTTTTTCATCAGTAAACAAGATTTTTCGATGGCCGTTTTGTGCGTACTGCTTTAGTAGAGCGCGACTTCGTGCTAACCTCATAGCCTTCAATCGTGCGTTTAGCAGATGGCCCTTTCGTCTACGGTAAGCGTGAAGCCCAAGGTCATCATTGATAATTTTTTTAAGGGAACTTCTCTTCACAGTCATCTGTATTGCCAATAACTTTTGCTTCCGGACGGGATTTCTCGTGATTCTCGCCTTCACTGCCTTGATCACAGCTGGTGTCCGAACGGTGCGTGGTCTTCCTGATCTTTTTCGGTCATCGACGGTCAAGGTATTATTGTACCTATGGATAGTGCGATAAATAAATTGCTTGTTGATTTTCAACTTTTGTAGCAACTTGAAAATCATATTCGGTGGCTGCCCACATTTGTGCAGAGCAATTACAGCGACACGATTCTCCTTCAACCCCCATTCCATGGTGAAATAAACAAAATATGATATACGTGTGGTATGGAATTATAGCTTATAAAACTGTCAATAATATGTCATTTTTATTTTTTCTTTTCATTTGTTTTAATGGCCAGTAATCGATAAAGAAACTCAGTAACAGAACTTTTGACCAACCTGTGTATATACATATATTTACGTGATCATCACAAACGTATAAAGCTTTCTGAAAGCAATTCCTGTTTAATCCTCTGCACCCCACGTCTCTTTCAAAGGTATGGGAATTGTACAAAATTTGTTCTGCGGATGGTCACATCTATATTTCAAACTAAACGGAACAAAGCAGTGTAGGTACTTCATCGGCGTAATAAGCTGGATAATGGATTTCTTCAAGCTGATCCATTTCCCATAACTGAACAATAAAAACACTAGAAAATCACAATAAATAAGCTGAAAAACAAACAACAACATTACGTCGTTATTAATGATTACCAAAGAGTAAAATAATTGGATTACTCTTTGTCACTTTCTGTCAAATCTGTCCTGTCAATCAGTTTTTTATCAGTAAATGCAAGGGAACTTCGTGTTCAGCCGTACGTTTGATATTTTATCGCGATAATACTATAAAAAATATATTTGATTAACAAGGTGAAATAAAAAAAATCATAATATTATTTTCTTTATTCTTCAAACTTGTGCTATCAACAAAAAATATACTTAAAACAATTATCTTCGAAAAAGTTTACCAACCCAATTGACTATCGTAATGGTTGTCACTGAAAACTGTTTTGAAAAATATTTGTACTGGATAATTTAATTTCCAAGGATTAAACAATAATATTTGAACCAGCTAAGTACCAGTTATCGAAGTGTTTTATTATATATAGATTTATATGCTGTCCAAATAAAAAAAAGTGAGTTTTATGAATTGATTTGCTAAATAATTGCTTTATCTTGTATATCTTGTCCATTGCCATATACACACCAAATTAAATTAATCACGAATAATCCATTGTTTGAATCGTGAGAAATGATAGGCAGTTCTTTAGCGATGAGAAATTGGAAAGCTCCCGGAAAGCTTTTTAATTTTTCGGACGATAACAAAAAATAGCAAAATTCAGTCGTTTTCATGTGATACGCTTACCAACGAACAGCATTTAATTTTCCACATGAGGATCTCCAAATGTGTAGTGGCTTAGCATGTTGGTCGTCGGATGGGTGACCAAAAATTAACTCCGTGCTTTGGAAGCCATGATAAGCCATTGGCCTTGGGTACATACATGGACTATCCATAAGGAATTAAGGCCTGTTCCTCAGCAGAAGAGACATTATTCTATCTACTCGTAAGTAAGTATCTAAGTAAGTAAGAAAGTATTGACGCCTTAATACTTACGAATAGATACAGAAAAGTAAATCCAAAATATTATATTTCGAGATTTAAAATTACTCGATTAGGCATATCTCATGGCTCTCCTAGTTACGCAACGATTCCAAATGAATTTTTACAACGATCTCTGAATGAGAGTGTGATGATGATGCCTAGGTAAACATAGTTGGCAATTGCAATAAAATGTGTGTTAAAATGTTATCGCATATTCGAGTGATGATGAAGTCGTCGCGAGAGTCTCGCGGGCTGCATCTGATTTAGTTTAGATTTTTTATTAGGTTATTTTATGTAGAAATTCACATATTTTAGTTATATATAGTACTTAAGTTACCTTAAAAATAAAATATTAATGTCTAGATCTATAACAATGGAATAAAAAATATTTGTTTTGTTTAATTCATTAAATTCATTAAATACATTTTCAATGTACCATCAAAAGGCACGAGAACTGTGATTTTTAACATTGAAAATGTTTTTTCGATCGCTTCGGTAAGGTACCCAATTTCAGCCAAAGTGAGACATTGCCCTGGTCCCGTGAGTTTTGGGTCTACGTGTATGTACTAAATGTCAAAGATGCGTCTCAGTAAGGGCTACAATATGGTGAAAAAAAAATTTAAAAAAGTCAAAAACTTTTTTCGAAAATCGCATATATGTAGAAAATGACACACTTTTCGGGGTCTTTTCTCACTAAATCGAGAATTTCTCAAAAACAAAAAGCGATATCGAAAAAATGAAAAAAACCCCTAGAGATATTGAGTTAGGCTACCTACTGAAATTAGTATATATCCCTGACTCTTACGGTCTGGGCTGTAGCTTATCCTTTATGAAGCGAAATGTTGGGATACCGCGGGCGACGTGCGCGGCGCGGGATAATGGTAATACGTAGTAGGTACGATTGACGTTTTTAAATAATTGTATATTTCAAAGCTTGTAATAGTGTTTTATATTTTGTATTTTATCATTGAAAATGTTTTTTCGATCGCTTCAGTAAGGTACCCAATTTCAGCCAAAGTGAGACATTGCCCTGAGGCCGTATTTCAAGCTCTAAAATCCTGCCAGGTTTATAAATTGCTGTAGTGACATCTCTTTCTCGTCGTATAGCAAATAAAAGAGATAGATTGATAGCCAGTCAGAAAACTGCCTGGAAATAAGAGGTCATAATACGGCCCCTGGTCCCGTGAGTTTTGGGTCTACGTGTATGTACTAAATGTCAAAAGATGCGTCTCAGCAAGGGCTACAATATGGTGGAAAAAATTTTGAAAAAGTCACAAACTTTTTTCGAAAATCGCATAAATGTAGAAAAATGACACACTTTTTCGGGGTCTTTTCTCACTAAATCGACAATTTCTCAAAAACGAAAAGCGATATGGAAAAAATGAAAAAACCCCTAGAGATATTGAGTTAGGCTACCTACTGAAATTAGTATATGTCCCTGACTCTTACGGTCTGGGCTGTAGCTTATCCTTTATGAAGGGAAATGTTGGGATACCGCGGGCGACGTGCGCGGCGCGGGATAATGGTAATACGTAGTAGGTACGATTGACGTTTTTAAATAATTGTATATTTCAAAGCTTGTAATAGTGTTTTATATTTTGTATTTTTTATTTATTTCCACATTTTTTATTATTAAAAAAGTATTTAGATATATTTTAAAACCATAATATTGATATTAATTAGCTCTAGCAGGTCAACAGATGGTATGACGTGAATAGAGCGTGAAGGTAGTGCTGATACTGCTGATTCCAGATCTAGTCAAAGATTTAAAAAAATCACAGATCTCTCGTGCCTTTCACGACCTTCTGGTACATTGAAAATGAATTTAATGAATTTAACAAAATATTTTATTATTCTTTTCTTATAGTCATTAATATTTTATTGAAAGGTAACCTAAGTACTTTGTATAACTAAAACATCTGAATTTCTAAATAAATTAACCCTAATAAAAAAATAAATCAAAATCAAATGCAGCATGCGAGACTCTCGCGCCGACTTCATCATCACTCGAATGTGCGATAACAACCCTCATGTTTACCTAGGCATCATCATCACACTCTCATTCTTAGAGATCGTTGTAAAATTTGGAATCGCAGAGTCACTAAGAAAGTCGTGACTGATCGAGTAATTTCAAATCTCGAAATTGAAATAACAGCAACCCACGATACATAATATTTTGGATCTAGTAGTAAGTTTTTGTGTGTAGAGAAACGGATAAACGAATCTTGAGCGAAAGTTGAACAGAAGAGAGGTTTTAGTTCTCCTAGATCTTTAGTCTCTACTAGATCCAAAATATTATATATCGTGGGTTGCTGTTATTTCAATTTCAAGATTTGAAATTACTCCATCAGTCACGTCTTTCTTAGTGACTCTGCGATTCCAAATTTTACAACGATCTCTGAGAATGAGAGTGTGATGATGATGCCTAGGTAAACATGAGGGTTGTTATCGCACATTCGAGTGATGATGAAGTCGGCGCGAGAGTCTCGCATGCTGCATTTGATTTTGATTTATTTTTTATTAGGGTTAATTTATTTAGAAATTCAGATGTTTTAGTTATACATAGTACTTAGGTTACCTTTCAATTAAATGTTAATGTCTATAAGAAAATAATAAAAAAAAAATTTTGTTAAATTCATTAAATTCATTTTCAATGTACCAGAAGGTCGTGAAAGGCACGAGATCTGTGAATTTTTTACTCTAAACCATGTTTTTTTTGTCGAGGGAGGTTTCTCACGAAGTGCTATGCTCTATGGTGCATTCGAATTTCAAGTTAGATTTGTTATGTCAATCTGCTTGGACATGCGCAGCACTCTGTAGTTTGACACACTTCTTGTGGATCCGTCGAGATGTATAGACATTAGGTCAGAAACTATGTAAAGTACAAATTATGTTATAACAGTGCTGTAACTTGTGAACCGGCTCAATATATATATACACAAAAGTCTCCTGGTCTCATTAACATATGCCTTTAGGTTATGGGCCGAAAAAAATGCATATAGAGATCAGGAGTGAAGATAGAAGGAAAAGTTTTATTTTCAGGTATGTTGTGTTCATAACTAGAGGCCTTAGCAACAAGAGAGTGTTGACAAAATAGTGTTGCTAAGGGGGATGAAAGATTAAATATAGAAATTATAAAACTTATAAAGATAAACAGTGATGATTACAATACTAAATAAAACTTAATGAGGGGAATAATTCAAATTATGGGAAGATAAATCCGATGAAAAATCTTTGCCAAAAAATAAAATTTTGTTGGTGACAGTTATGGCCGAAAAAACAAAAGAATGTGAAGAAAAAATTTTTTTGACAAAATTGGAATTGGCTTTTAATTGAACTGAATTTAGTTTGAAACTGAACTTATTTGTTTTTGAACTACACTTTTGGCCATGGAAAATATCAACAAATTGAAGGACGTACAAAATTATAAAAACTGGCGTAAGATTACAAAATTATTTCTTGAATCAAAAGGGCTTATTGAAGGTGCAAAAGACTTCAACGACGCAAAGGCACGGTTCTTCGTTCTAAATACAATAGATGAAAAATTCCTACACTATGTGATTAACTGCACCTCAGTTACAGAAATTTTTGAGAAACTAGACTTAATATTTAACTTCGAAAGAAAGGAAGACAATCATGAGAAAATAATAAAATTCTACAGCTACATTCCCACTGCAAACATAGTTGACGATATTAGCCACCTCCAAAACCTGTGTTCAGAAATAAATATGATAGAACCGAACAGCATCACAGAGGAGATGTTAATGAACAAAGCTTTGACTATTCTGCCGGAGAACCTGAATTATTTTAAAACAGTTTGGGATATAACCCCTAAAGCGGAAAAAACAGTGTTCAATTTAATTATGAAAATTCAAAAACTCAATCCAAACATGCCCACGTCGTCAGGAACTAACAACCAAGCCTTTAAATCAGACGAAAGAAAATGCTACAACTGCAGGCAGCAAGGGCACATTGCCAGGGTCTGCAGAAAAGGCTGTTCCATCTGCCACAAAACAAACCATAACACAAAAAATTGCTTTTTAGAAAAAATCTGCAGAACTTGTGGGGCGAAGGGCCACGTACAGAGGTTCTGCCGCAATAATAAGTCAAATAATCTGGTAAGCGAACAATTCCAAATCAAAATCAAAGCAATAGTTGACTCAGGTGCCTCTTCACATTTTTTCAGCAATAAAAATATTATACAAATTGCAGAGAAAATAGATGTCTCTATCAGGTGTGCAAATTCTGACAACATCACAGCGCAGGGGACCGGCAAAATTGTAACAAACTTTGGAGAGCTGAAGGATGTACTGTTTGTCCCAGAAATATCAAGGAACCTGATTTCAGTAAGCGCCATTACTGACAATGGAGGCAATGTACACTTCGCTGGAGACAAGGTATTTATTAAATACAAAAATAAGATAATTTTAACGGGTTACAAAACTAAGACCGGGTTGTATGAAACAGAGTTCTTGGCTAACTATACTCGCGAAGCGCTACTCACTGAGAGTGTCAATATCTGGCATCGGAGACTAGGTCACGTATCCGATGTGCCTCGTCTGGCGAAATTGGTAAATGGTATCGAAATTGGGGGGGAACATTCGAACAAATTTTGCGAAATCTGCACAAAAGCTAAAATGACTCGAAAACCGTTTGGAAATAATAGAATTAAAGCTAAATTCCCTTTGGAAATTATTCACAGTGATATTTGCGGCCCAATTGAAGTGCCCACTTGGGACAATAAAAAATATTTTATCACGTTTTTAGACGACTTTACGCACTTCTGTGTCGTGTACTTGATCGCCTTCAAAAGTGAGTGCCTTGACAAAATTAAAGAATTTGTGTGTTTAGCTGAAAATCATTTCAATAGCAAAGTAAAGAAAATTAGGTGCGATAATGGGGGTGAATACTCGAGCAATAACCTACATGCGTGGTGCCAGGCAAAAGGGATCGTACTGGATGCAACCATTCCGTACACGCCTCAACTAAATGGAAAAGCTGAAAGACTAAACAGAACCCTGATGGAGAGAACAAGGGCGTTAATGTTCGATGGCAAGGTTCCAAACTATCTGTGGGGTGAAGCACTGTTAACAGCAAGTTTCCTGCTCAACAGAAGTCCAACAGAAGGCAGAAACAAAACACCAGCGGAAATGTGGTTCAAGATAAAACCCAACCTATCGAACATCAGAAGATTTGGATCTACAGCGTACTACAAAATAAACTTTGGCCTACGAAAACTGGACGAAAGATGCGGCAAAGGAATACTCATCGGTTACGTTAGAAACGGCTACAAAATTTGGGTGGATGAAAAGAAACAGATAATAAGAGCAAGGGATGTAAGAATAAACGAAGAAGAACAAGGAATATATTTAGATGATGAAGAAAATGTGGTGAAAATGAATGGACTCTGGAAGTTGGTTGAAGATGAACATACAGGAGAAGAAATAAATCAAAATTTAACAGTAAGCAATGAAGAATGTCGAGAAGGTGGAGAAAGAAGAAATATAAGTATTAGAGAAACAAACGAAGGTAGAACAAACGACAGTCGAATAAATGAAGACAGAACAAGTGACGGTGAAACAAATGATGGTGAAATAAATGACGGAAGAACAAATGAAGAACAAAGAAACGAAAATAGTATAAATAGTAGAAACAATTTTGAAAGTAATTTAAATTTTGATAGTATTATACAACCTGAAGAAAGTGGAGAATTTTTCGATATAAATGAAGAGATTGAAGAAAGTCAGAGTCGAGTAGTAGAGATTGAAGCAGAAAATGGAGAGAGTAATGAAGAAACTGAGGGAAGTCGAGTGGTGGAAGATAGTAGAAGAAGAAACCAACCTGCGAGAGAACGTAGGTTACCAGAAAGATATAAAGATTATGTCATGGAGTTTGATACGGAAGCTTCCATGTTAACGTACGAGGAGGCGATAGAATCAAGCGAAAAAGATAAATGGAAGAAAGCAATAGAGGAAGAAATCAAATCGTTAGAAGAAAACAATACGTGGACCTTTGTAGATAAGAAAGAAGCGGAAGGAAGAAAGCTAGTAACAAGCAAATGGATCTTCACGGTGAAATCAGATGGAAGATACAAAGCAAGATTAGTCGCAAGAGGATTTCAACAGAAATATAAAATAGATTATGATGAAACATATAGTCCAGTTGTAAATACAAATTCTTTGAGAGTACTATTGTCAATTGTTGCAAATAAAAAATTGAAAATGAAACAGTTCGATATTAAAACAGCGTTTCTTCATGGAGATTTAAAAGAGTGTATTTATTTAAAAGTTCCAAAAGGTTACAGCAACAAAGAAGATAAAGTATGCAAATTAAATAAGAGTCTGTATGGGTTAAAACAAGCTCCATTAATGTGGAATATTAAATTTACAGAACATTTAATTAAAATGGGATTTAAGCAATTAAAGTTAGATCAATGTATTTTTGTAATGGAAGGTGAAAGAAGGATGATTCTTGCGATTTATGTTGATGATGGACTAGTAGTTGGTGAGAGAGAAGAAGATCTGGTGCATGTAGTGGAAACATTAAGAAAAGGTTTCGATCTAAGAATCTGCGAAGAAGTATCAAATTACATCGGGCTGGATATAACACAAGAAAAGGAAGGAGTGAAAATTTGTCAGAAAAATTACATCGAAAAAATTTTGAAGAAATTTAATTTGAATGAAGCAAGAGAATGTAAAACCCCAACCATTTTGATAGAACAACACCCAAAGTTGAAAATAGACACAGAGAGCCATGAACTCTATAGGGAAATGGTAGGATCTTTATTATATCTGGCGAATAAAACGAGGCCAGACATAAGCTTCCATGTAGGGTATTGCTCGCGTCAACAAAGTGCTCCAAATTTGAATGATTTAAATAATGCAAAAACTATTTTGAAATTTTTAAAAGGTTCGGAAAACAAAGGTATTCATTTTGGTGAAGGTGATAAAGTGCTTCGAGGGTACTGTGACTCAGATTTCGCGGGGGATCCAGACACTAGGCGTAGCACGTCGGGTTACGTGATTTGGCTAAACGGTGGACCAGTGGCATGGAGCTCAAGAAAGCAACCGATCGTAGCGCTGTCAAGTACGGAAGCAGAGTTTATAGCCGCAGCAGAATGCTGCAAAGAACTCCTGTTCATCAGAGACTTCATATTTGAAATGACCAATGAGAAATTAGAAATAGAAATGAAAGTGGACAACCAGTCAGCTATTTGGCTCATGAAGAAAGGAATTATGAATAAAAGAAGTAAACACATAGACGTGAGATACTACTATCTAAAAGATCAGATTGATGCAAACAGAATAACGGTCAAATACTGTCCAACGGGTTCGCAGATAGCAGATATACTTACAAAGTGTTTGCCACCTGTGAAGTTTGAAAGGTGTCAAAGAAAACTCGTATCAGAGTGAGTGTTTAGTGATAAGTGCGGGCAAAAGTGAACTAAATGCGTTTTCGGTCAATATGTGGGGAATTAGTGTGTAAGTTTTATAGGGGTGTGTACTTTGTATAAGAAAGATGTAAAGGCGTGATGTAAACTTAAGAAGCCCATTCAATTCACAGTTTCAGTTAAAGAGTTAAGGGGGTGCATACGTACACTAATTAAGGGGATGTGTCTTTGGCATATAATGTAATGATTCATTTAAGGGGGTGTGGAAACATTTGGGGAATATTTGGAAAATAAATGAATCATCATCCAAAATAACAAAGCAAACGACGGTAAACAAGTAACTTGAAAGAAATTGTCATACGTTTATTATTTGGACATTATTATGGCTTTAAGTTTTTATCACACATTTACGTTCTACTTTTATATAATTGAATGTATTTGATAATTGATTTGATTTTGTACTATGCTTGTATTTTTTATGTAATGAATGATAATTGAGTTTAAAGGTTGTTTTGTCTGTCTATATAAAAAACGTTAGGTTTTGTAATGTAGGGTCGAGTAGGAGTTTTGAAAAAAAAAACGGTTAGGTCTTGTAATGTAGGGTCGAGTAGGAGTTCAAGTATTCGAAAGGTGGAGTTAATTGAAAGGTAGTAAGTAGCTCGAGAAGTGGTGTTACGGGTTATAGGAATCGAGAGGCAGATAGAAAGTTTTGATGTAACGGGTTATGTCAAATGTTATGTTACGGGGTAGACATGGGTAATAATGGACAATATAATAAAACTTTAATACTTTACCAAACACTTTAATATCTTTAATATTATATAAACTTGAAATAGTTTGTAACTGTTGGTAGGAAGCATCTAAGAATGTATAAGTTTGATTAGGCAGTTAGTAGTGCTGGACAGGTAACTGTTTCAGCAAGTATGGTCAGCATGTGCAGCAGATTGAGGGGGTGTGTCGAGGGAGGTTTCTCACGAAGTGCTATGCTCTATGGTGCATTCGAATTTCAAGTTAGATTTGTTATGTCAATCTGCTTGGACATGCGCAGCACTCTGTAGTTTGACACACTTCTTGTGGATCCGTCGAGATGTATAGACATTAGGTCAGAAACTATGTAAAGTACAAATTATGTTATAACAGTGCTGTAACTTGTGAACCGGCTCAATATATATATACACAAAAGTCTCCTGGTCTCATTAACATATGCCTTTATTTTTTTAATTAGGTATGTAAAGTTTTTCGTTGCCGATGAGGCAACTCTATATGGCTATATGACTATATTTGAAAAAAAATAGAACTTAACTTAATTACGTAGTCATACGTAACTAAATTAAGTTTTGTTTTTTAAATTATTTTCGCCCTTGGGTGGAAAGCAGTGTTTTCCACCCGCTGCTCGGTTAAGGTACCTTCATAACTTTTTGAGTATGAGATATGAAAAATACTTATTATATCATCAACGCAGCAGCAGCTTATTGTTGTAGGTAGGTACTTAATGTTAATTCCATCTTCAAATATTTTTAAGGAAGATTGCTATTTTTTATTTCATCTTAAAAGATTAGTTTTTGGCATAAAATCATAATGAATTATGATCAAGACAAGGAAACAATTATTTGAGCTTCATTAATTAGTTAACTAACAGTTAAAAACGGAGGAATAATGTTGTGTAATAGGAAAATAACTTTTTCATTAAAAAAATGCCACATAATGTTTCTGTGTATTCAATTAATGAAAATGTGATAATAAAACTTGAACTTCAAAGACACCAGCTGTTTAGATTTGTAAGTTCATGTTTTATTATACCACGGGTAATTCAATTGAGAGTATAAAATATTAGCTTTATGGTCTTGGCAGTACGTCAGTTTGATTTGTGTGTGTGACATATCATGTAAAATGATCTAAACCGTTTTCCAATAAATTAAATGTTTTTCTGCAAATATAATACGAGTTCTTAATTCTAAACACATCAACGAGTGAACATTTGGTGCCGAAACCCGGGAAATGAATTGGACTTGGTAAACCGTGAGTAAAGTGCACGAAAAGTGAAAAAACAAAAAATGTCGTGAATAGTGCGTAAAAAGACTTGAGTTGAGAATAACTTTACTGTTTTTTCTCTGCATACATAATCAAAGCTCTGATTAAAAGATTTAAAATAATTTGCGTATAAAAAGACTTTGCACAGTGTTTGTTTTTGTTGAAATTATCGGACTTTATTTTGAACTTTCAAAATGGAAGTTTTGATTGCAAAGCAAGAGGATACTATTGAGAATATAAAGAAAGCTACAGCAAATTATCAAAAATCTCCAAAGGAGCGCATTACGTTGCCGTACATTGAAACGAGATTAGAAAATTTAGAGAAATTATGGTTATACTTTTGCACCGTACATGACAAGATTTTAGATTGTGCACCTGTAGAGAAACGAAAGGATGTATTATATTTCAAGGATGATGTTTATAACCAAGCCGAGGAGATTTATTTCGAGTACAAAACTAAACTCAATTCTGACCGAGTAAAACTGACATCTCACTTTCCTGTTGTTCTTACTACATCCGCAAATAATCAATCCAATTCAGTAAATTGTGAAGTTAAACTTCCACAGATAAGGCTACCGTCATTTAGCGGTAAATACGAGGAGTGGGAATCCTACTATGACATGTTCCTTTCACTAATCCATAATAACCAGAGTTTGAGTGGAGTACAGAAACTACACTATTTGAAGAGTAGTTTGTGTGGAGAACCTGCAAATCTTATAAAAGACTTAGCTACTACTGAGAACAATTACTGCGAGGCTTGGTCACAGTTAGTAAGACGCTACAAGAATAAGAGATATAATACAAATGAGATATTAAAGAAATTGTTTGGTCAAAGAGTTCTAACATCTGAGTCAGCGACTGCCGTCAAATGCCTTTTAGATACGACAAACTCTTGTTTGAAGGCTCTGAATAATATAGGTGTCAATACTGAGACTTGGGATGTCATCATCATACATATTGTCACCTCCAAATTAGACAGTGAATCACGCAAGGCATGGGAATCAGAAGTGAATTCAGCGTCATTAGATCAACTGCCTACCTGGAATCAAATGGTTTTGTTTTTAGAGCGTAGATTTAGAACAATTGAGATGATTGATACCCAACCACCAAGAGTTATTCAACAACAGAGAAAACCATTACCAATGAAGTCTAAAAGTTTACACGCAGTAACTGTACCTTCTGAGACAAATAATTCAAAACCTGAGACAAATTATTCAAAACTGGTCACTTGTTCGATCTGTGCAGAGAAACATAATATTTATCAATGCCAGCAGTTTCAAAAACTGTCACCTAAAGAAAGAGCTGTCTATGTACAAAACAATAAAATTTGTTTTAACTGTTTGACGCCAAATCACGCTGTCAAATTCTGCAGAAAATATTCAAACTGTCGTCGCTGTGGTCGTAGACATCACACCCTTCTTCATTATGAGATTCGAGATATTGCTTTAACTGAGTCTACTACTACTGAACCTGTTACACATGAGAAACGCGAACCTGAGCTTGAAAAGGTTGATCAGCGTATGACAGCACATTTTGCTTCAGAGAAAGAAAGTAATCAAGAGGTATTGCTAGCTACAGCAATAGTAAATGCAATGTCGAGTAACGGCAATCGTCATAAGATAAGAGCACTTATTGATCAAGGGTCGGAGGCATCCTTCGTAACGGAAGCTACTGTTCAGTTGCTTGGTCTTAAGAAGCTACCTGTGAACGGCATTGTGTCGGGCGTTGGAGATGGTCATATGAGAACAAAACACATGATAATTTTTACCATAGAGTCAATTCAGAATCCTGAGTTTACAATCCAAGTGAAGGCATTTGTTTTGAATACTTTAACTACATTTCTGCCTTCTTCTAGTATTACAATTGAGAATTGGCCGGAGATTGAGAGTTTACCATTGGCTGATTACCAGTATGGCATACCGAGGAAAATAGATTTTCTTTTGGGAGTTGAAATTCATTGTGAGATATTGTTGACAGGAATCATAAAGCATCCGACACATAGAGGTCCTATAGCTCAAAATACTATGCTGGGGTGGGTTTTATCTGGAAGAGTATTCAATCAAAATAATTTATCTGAAAAAAGAGTAATAAGTTTACACACGTCATTTAATACAAATGAAATATTGAAACAATTCTGGGAAATTGAGACAGAGCCAGATTGTATTCAAAAGAAGCTGAGTAAAGAGGAGAAAGCATGTGAAGACTTATTTGAAACAACGACTACGAGAAACGAAGAAGGTCGATACGTGGTTTGTTTGCCTTTAAAATTTGATCAGCCGGAGTGTTTAAATAGTCGGTCTAGGGATATCGCAATGAAGAGGTTTATATTTCTAGAGAAAAAATTGACAAATAACCCTATACTTAAACCACAATACAACGATGCAATAGATGATTACATAAAGCAAGGGCATGCTGAACAAATATTAAGAAGCGATGAGATTGAAAATTCTATGTCAGTGTACCTTCCCCACCACGCTGTGGTTCGAGAAGATAGGGAGACTACGAAAGTACGTCCTGTTTTTGATGCTTCGTGTAAGGGAATGAATCATGTATCCTTAAATGGTGATTTAATGGTGGGCCCCAAGGTACAACAAGATTTGCGTCATATACTACTTAGATGGCGACTGCATCCAATATGTCTAGTAGCAGATTTAGTTCAAATGTATAGACAAGTTTGTGTAAATGAGAAGCATGTAGATTTTCAACGGTTTTTGTGGCGATCAAATCCTTCTGAGCCTTTGCCACACTACCGTTTAAAAAGATTGACGTTTGGAACTTGCCTGCGCTCCATATTTAGCTTGCAAATCATTACAACAGCTAGCCAAAGACGAAAAAGCACAGTATCCAGTCGCGTCTGAGATAACACTTAAGGATTTTTATATGGATGACCTTTTGACCGGTTGTTGGACTGTTTCTGAAGCTATTGAGATATATGAGCAATTTACAAAAATGATGAAGGCTGGAGGATTTCAAATCCAAAAATGGTGCAGTAATGACGCCAAGATACTCGATCACATAAGAGAAGAGAAAAAGGGATCTAATCAGCCCATGATTATCAAATCCAATGATATGGTTAAGGTGTTGGGAATCTCTTGGAACAAATGCACTGACAATTTTGAGTATTATATACATTTGTCAGATGATGATAAACCCGTCACAAAAAGAAAAGTGCTTTCAACTATTGGTCGAATCTATGATCCTATGGGCTGGGTTGCACCAATTATTATTACAGCAAAGATTTTCATTCAGAAACTTTGGAAGTCTGGTCTGGATTGGGATGAACCATTGACACTTAAATTGCTTCATGAGTGGATAACATTTAAAGAGGATTTAAAGAGAGTACAAGTATTAGCAATACCCAGATGGTTAAAAACGAGTAAGGAAAGCATAATTGAACTCCACGCTTTTGCTGATGCCTTACAAGCAGCTTATGGTGCTGCAGTTTATATGAAAGTGAAAGACGACAACGATGTACATGTTGCCCTAATCACAGCAAAAACTAAAGTTGCTCCTATTGAGAAAAATATTTCTATTCCAAGACTGGAGTTATGTGGCGCTGTGTTAGCCACTAAGTTATTGTTTGAGGTTGCTCAGGTGTTATCAGTTCCCAAGGATCAGCTGCACGCGTGGTCCGATTCAGAGGTTGTGTTAGCTTGGATAAGAGGAGAACCAAGTCGATGGACCACGTTTGTGAGTAATCGAGTCTCAGAAATTTTAACCATGATAGACAAAGAGAAATGGAATCATGTGAGAACAAGCGAGAACCCCGCAGACTGTGCTTCTAGGGGTGTCAGTTGTATTGAGCTTAAAGATCATTCATTGTGGTGGTGTGGTCCACCATGGTTATCGGAACATGAACACCGTGTAACTGAAACAACTTTTGATACAGATCAAGAAGCGAGAACTCTGAAGTCGTACTCTGTAGTTAAAATCAAAGAAGATTTCTTTTGGCTAAAGTATTCGTCACTTACTAAATTGCTTAACGTTCTAGCTTATTGTAGAAGGTTTTTAATTTTTAAAGTGCCAATACATCAGAGAGTTAAATTCACGGAGTATGTCACGATCGCAGAAAAGAATAAAGCACTAGAATGTTGCATAAGAGAGACGCAAGAATTGCATTTTTCAAATGAAATTAAACAGTTCAAATCATGTAAGGAGATTCCTCGCAAAAGTATTATACACTTAATCCATTCTTAGATGAGAACGGCCTTTTAAGAGTAGGCGGACGAATTGTCAAGGCAAAAATAGAATATGATAGAAAGCATCCAATTATTTTGTCTAACGAATATTTGTCCACTTTGCAACAAAAATTTAAGTGGACAAAACAAGAACGAGAACCAGCGGTAGATGACGTTGTCATCGTTAGAGAAGATAATATGCCTCCTGCCAAGTGGTTACTGGGCAGGATTTTAAAAAAGCATCCAAGAAAGGATGGCATAACGAGAGTGGTTACAATAAAAACCAAGAATGGTATTTGCAAGAGACCATGTAACAAGTTGTGCTTTTTTGTTTAAACATTAGTGATGATGTGTTCTAATTTTCTTTTACTAATTATTTTTTTTGTTCACTAAGTTTCATTTGTTTCTGTTGTTCACGGTGGGCGGTAATTTTATACTGTTTTGAGTTTAAGAATGTTTAAAAGACAAGTCTTTTGGTGGGCGGAATGTTTAGATTTGTAAGTTCATGTTTTATTATACCACGGGTAATTCAATTGAGAGTATAAAATATTAGCTTTATGGTCTTGGCAGTACGTCAGTTTGATTTGTGTGTGTGACATATCATGTAAAATGATCTAAACCGTTTTCCAATAAATTGAATGTTTTTCTGCAAATATAATACGAGTTCTTAATTCTAAACACATCAACGAGTGAACACCAGCAGACAAAGTAATCATAACGCATCAATTAGATCGGCTGTCTGTACTATAGTACAGACAGCCGATAAAATCTAAAGCTATAGCTTTCACTTGCGACTACGTAGAACCACAAATCTAATTCACACAATTATCGGGAGCACGATGTTTGCACTAGTCATATTATTCGAGCTCCCTTTGAACATCTAACGGAAGAAACCGTTTCAGATCAACCAGTTGTTGTCGAGACATTGGCGAGCGTACCAAAAAGTGTTAAAAAAGTTTCACATTTTTTATAATCATGGTGTCGAAAAGGAATATAATGTTTTCCTGCCATGTGTTTGTGTGGGTGGCGGGCGCGCTCACGCTCTGGGCGGGCGGCGCCCGCGCTGCGGTCCGCTACGATACCGCTACGCCGCATGCGCCGCCTTATTTTAAACACAAATATATACCTTTACAGTAAGTGTTATTTATTTTGCTTTTTAGGGTTCCGTACCCAAAGGGTAAAAACGGGACCCTATTACTAAGACTCCGCTGTCCGTCTGTCTGTCTGTCTGTCACCAGGCTGTATCTCAAGAACCGTGATAGCTAGACAGTTAAAATTTTCACAGATGATGTATTTCTGTTGCCGCTATAACAACAAATACGAAAAACAAAATAAAATAATTATTTAAGGGGGGCTCCCATACAACAAACATGTTTTTTTGCCGTTTTTTGCTCGATATTAATAACGACAACAGGCAGACAGTTAACATTTTCACAGATGAAATATTTTTTTTGCCGCTATAGCAACAAATACTAAAAACAAAATAAAATATTTTTTAAAGATGGCTCCCATACAACAAACGTGTTTTTTTGCCTTTTTTGGTACGGAACCCTTCGTGCGTGAGTCTGACTCGCACATGGCCGGTTTTTTAGTAGTATTTAAGTTATATAATTTATGAAGAAAGATTCATGGTAAGAGATTTTAGTTTCAACTAAGTATGTCAAGTACACCTAGTCCTGATATCATCTCAAACTTTGGAGTCTTCTATAATAACGTTAGTAAAGTAATAATCGTTTGTGGGTTTAATTTGAGTTTCTCATTGAGTTTGAGTGTCGTATCTTTCAACCATTGATTAAAGACTCATTTATATTTTTATTAATTATGGATAATAAAGTCTTTCGGAAATTTGATTGTGTAACTTTATAATGTGTAAGCTTTAGGGCGCAACTTTATAACGTATTTACAACTTCTGAATTTCCACAAAAGCGCTCAATAATCCTACTAATATTACTATTATAAAATGTTTAAATGTGTGTTCCTCAATAACGCAAAAATGTCTCAACAGATTTATTTATTATCACATATAGTTTATAGCCGTGATTAAAACATAGGATTTTTGTCCCGGTCAAAGATTTCCTAGGGATTTACCGAATGTTAGAATTAGGGAGAAAGACAATAACTACGACTACAGATAAAAATAATCGTATTGTATCGATACTTTTTAAGCATTTTCCCTTAATAAAATTTAAAAGCATCTTTATTTTACCAGTCCTGATGAATTTGACGAAGTTGAGGAGTCTGGCGTGTCAGCCGCCCCCGCCAGCCCGAGCATGCCGCCCTCCGAGCTGATACTGACCGCGCTGCGGACCCTGCTCGACGTGGTGCGCAACATCAACAAGAAACGCACCGGCGCCCACGCACCGTCGCACCGCAACTCTACTGCAGTCACGGTGAGGGGATATTTTTAGCTTAGTCTAACTTTAGTTTAGCTTGCCTTCCGAGCAGATACTGACCGCGCTGCGGCCCCTGCTCGACGTGGTGCGCAACGTCAACAAGAAACAAACCATATAACTCTACTGCAATCACAGTGAGGAGATATTTTTAGCTTAGTCTTACTTTAGTTTAGCTTACCTTCCGAGCTGATACTGACCGGACAACGGACCCTGCTCGACGTGGTGCGCAACGTCAACAAGAAACGCACCGGGGCGCCCGCGCACCGCCGCACCGCAACTCTACTGCAGTTACGGTGAGGGGTTTTTTTTAGCTTAGTCTAACTTTAGTTTAGCTTACCTTTCGAGCAGATACTGACCGCGCTGCGGCCCCTGCTCGACGTGGTGCGCAACATCAACAAGAAACGCACCGGCGCCCGCGTACCGCCGCACCGCAACTCTACTGCAGTTACGGTGAGGGGATATTTTTAGCTTAGTCTAAGTTTAGTTTAGCTTACCTTCCGAGCTGATACTGACCTGGCTGCGGACTCTTCTCAACGTGTAGCGCAACATCTACAAGAAACGAAACGCTTTATGTGATTACGTTATGTTATATTATTTTTATTAGATACTCCAAAATGGAGCAACATGAAAAACAAGGCTCCCTTAATTTTAACGTTGGCAATATTTATATTTTATAATTAAAAATTATTATATACTAGCGGCCGCCCGCGACTTCATCTGTGTGGAAAGTTTTTTTGCTATCCCTCGGGATCTGTTCCGTTTTTCGGGATGAAAGGTACCCTATGTCCTTCTCTGTGCCCCTGACAACGTGTATGTAAAATTTCATGATGATCGGTTCAGTAGTAAAGACGTGAAGGCGTAACAAACAAACAAACCAACCAACGGACTTTCGCATTTATAATATTAAGTAAGGATAAGTAAGGATTTGTTGGCATCTACTTATTACTATATGGCTACCTCTAATTATGGTATACTAGCGGCCGCCCGTGGTTTCACCCGCGTGGTTCCCGTTCCCGTGGGAATATCGGGATAAAAAGTATTCTATGTTTTAATCTAGGCTATCTAATATCTGTATGCCAAATTTCAACCAAATCCGTTTAGTAGTTTTTGCGTGATTGAGGAACAAACATACAAACATCTAAACATCAAAACCCACAAACTTTCACATTTATAATTATTATTACTAGCGGCCGCCCGCGGTTTCACCCTCGTAATTCCCGTTCCCGAGGAAATATAGGGATAAAAAATATTCTATGTTTTAATCTAGGCTATTTACTATCTGTGTGCCAAATTCCAACCAAATCCGTTCAGTAGTTTTTGCGTGATCGAGGAACAAACATCCAAACATCTAAACATCCAAACCCACAAACTTTCACATTTATAATATAAGTAGGATTATATAGTATATTTCCTTTCGATAAGATTATTGTACAATACAACATGTTTGGAAATGACTGTCTGTTGCCCAAAATAAAATAAAATAAACAAGACGGCAAAATTGCGCAATTCGTTCGAATACCAAAACATTTGCCGGCGTTTCCGAGTAGACAATAGTCAAAAGAAATGTCAATCGGTTCATCCTTCAGAGTAGGTAGAGGAGGTCAGTAACGGGGCTCCCTGAAGTGGGTGACCGGGCGTCGCTAACAACAGCACTGCAAACAGATCTTACACGAACTTGTAAATCGGCCGTCTGCTGCCAGTGGGTCGGTGCTGTGTACTCAGCTATTAACACGGGGGACAAATGATTCGAATACACTTATCTTACTAATTGGCTACAAATTGGGCATTTAACAACTGATCGCCAAATACTTGTGGAAGACATAATTTGTGAAATGTAGAATACTGAGATCAGTGAATTCGATTAGGCACTAATTTAACAATAAAATAAAAAAAGAATTGTGATAGCTGGTGGGTACATAAACAATATCAGTTATTGGAGCAACCATTTAAGTATAGTAATACTTGTGTTAGACCGCTCCGCTCTTCATAGCTTTGACAAATAAAAATTAGTACCTTAGAATTCAGAGTTCTACATATTATTTACCTATAGTTAAAATTTTTCAAAACTAGAAATAGTACTAGATTACTTAAAATAAAAAATAACAATTATTTCTGAAATTATCCTCATTTCTTTTACCAAATGCAAAAGAAATGCTTATATATAAATTGACTGCCCCAGAATAGTGTTGATGTTTGTGTGTGTGTGTGTGTGTGTGTGTGTGAGTGAACAATAACATTTAAGGAAGGACCATTTTTAAATAACAACATTGGCAAAATAAAATTGGTGTAAATTTCTATTTTTTTTTATCAAAGTCTTTGATATAACGAATCGCAACGCAAGCTGTTGAATTAGAGTTAGAGGACAAGCAAAACATTATAGACCTAAACTTATACACTCAAATCTATACATATAAAACTCTAAGGCCCGTATTTATAAACCGCTCTCAACGTTGAGAGCTATCTTGAGATCACGCTCGAGATGCTGTTCTAATTAATAGATCATACTTAAGTACACGTTTAAGTTCGTGGTATCAAATGAGATCACTCATATTAATAAACAAAACTCTGCACTTGAGATCACTCTTGAGATGATGATTGAGAGCGTGTTCGCCAAGTGCTGCAAAACCATGACTTGAGAGCGTGCGCGCGCGGAATAGTTATTAACCCCCGATGCAAAAAGAGAGTGGTGTCATTTTATTTTGAACTGCTACGTATGTGTTTGTACTTATGTACGTGGATAAAACTATAGATTTTCAAAATCTAATAAAGAAAGTTAATCATTATGATGATATTGATTACGATATTACATAAATTACGAAATGTATATTAGTCATAATAACAATTACAATATCCCGCCAATTTTTCCGTTTTTTTATCATGAAACAGAAAAGGCAAAGGCACATTTGCACCATACAGCCGCAGAATACCTACATAATCGTACAATTCGTACATTTCCAGTCTTCTTGAAATGACGAAGTAAAATAAAGTGATATTTTATTTATGTGTAAATAAAGTAGTATAAATAAATATTATATTTTACCACTTGTTTAAAATGTTTTGCACTAATTTATGAGAGATCAATTATATAATTTTTTTTTTGTAATTTGAGATAATTATTCTACACAGCTTAAACGAAACGTTAATCATTGAATCTTAATTCAAAAGTGTCATATTACTGCACAAAAATCACCGTGAACTTAAGATCCTGCTCTTAAGTTTGATCTTAAGAGCTGAGATCGATCTCATTTGATACGCTCTTGATATCTGACTATTAATTAAACACCAACTTAAGATGCTGCTCACAACTTGAGAGCGTATCAGCTGAGATCGCTCTTGAGATCGGTATTGAGAGCGGTTTATAAATACGGGCCTAAATTGATTGATTGACTGATTCATTCATTGTTGGGATAAGCGTGGAGCCCTAACGGCTGAAGGTAGAGACATCATTTTTGGAGGGTAGATACCTTTCATGATGTAGATGAGCACTAAGAAAGGATTTAAGAAAAATCCCGTTATACAGGGTGCTACAGGTTGTTTAAGTTTGTATGAGAATTTGTATAGGGTTGAAGTAGAGGCACCATTTTTGGAGGGTAGATACAACCCTCCAAAAATGGTGGTGATACCTTTGATGGTGTAAGTGAGCACTATGAAAGGATTTTAGAAAATTCCCGTTATACAGGGTGCTACAGGTTGTTTAAGTTTGTATGAGAATTTGTATAGGGTTGAAGTAGAGACACCATTTTTAGAGGGTAGATATCTTTCATGGTATAGGTGAGCACTAAGAAAGCGTTTTGTAAAGTTCCCGTTATACAGGGTGCAATAGGGTGTTCCAGTTTGAATAGGGATTTGTATAGGGCTGAAGGTAGAGACACAATTTTTGGAGGGTATACCTTTCATGGCGTAGGTGAGCACTAAGAAAGCATTTAGGGAAATTCCCGTTATACAGGGTGCTACAGGGTGTTCCAGTTTGTATGGGGATTTGTATGGGGCTGAACCATTTTTGCTGGTAGAGATACCATTTTTGGAGGGTAGATTCCTTTCATTATGTAGGTAAGCACTAAGACAGGGTTTTGGAAAATTCCCGTTATACAGGGTGCTACAGAGTGTTCCAGTTTGTACATGATTTTTTTATGGGAAAATTTAAATGTGTGAAATAAGGTTTACTGATAAATACCTAGGTGTATTGGTAATCCGTGACTTTCAAAATAAATGCACAACTATCTTTATCACGCGAACGAAGTCGCGGGCAAAAGCTAGTATTTATATATACTTGTCTACATTTCAAGGTCCGAAGGCCATTGGCAAGAAATGGCACAGTGGACAGCGGCAGAGGGTTCGAGGACTACTACGATGAGCACCACGACCACGAGACCACCACCACGGCCAAGCCGGTGAAGCAGGGACGGTACACCGACCCCTGGGCCGGCTACTACGACTGGATCATCAACGAGGGCTCCTTCAAGTTCTGGAGCGTCTTCCAAGTGAGTGCACTAATTAGGCACTACGACCACACACCACACCACCACGAATGAAACTTGGCTGGCCTACCTTTTTATCTAATTGAGCTGGCATACCTAATAGGTCATCATCATCATCCTCCTGTCCTTATCCCAATTTATTTGTAGTGCTCTACATAAAATAAAATTTTGCGCTCGTAGAACGACCACTATTGGGGTCGGCGCAGCATGTAATACATACTGCATTAGGTTTTGGCAAAGTTTTACGGTCGGCCGACTGCCTGACACCAACCCTTCTTGGGAATGCTGTTGTTGACAGTTTCCTCGCTGCCATTCGAGTGACCCTTTGTGCGATGGTCTGCCTGCACCGGGTCCCTAAAACTTCAATCTATCGCCTTCTACGATACCCACGGGATGAAATGGGACAGTCCTATTCTTAACCGGAACTGTGCGGCTAATACCTAATTATTTAGGTATTACCTATTAGCTACGTAAAAGCCTCTATATAAAAAGAAATAAAATCTAAATGACCCTATACCTATGTAGGTTTATGTTACGGCTAATATCCGAAGTGCTAAAACTAGGTGTAGCCGATTTGCTCGCGGCTATTACTAGGTGTAGCCGGCTAAAACTAGGTCCAGCATGAGGTATTAAGAAAGTTTTTTCTGTTGTCTGTTAAAAAAAATTACCTCGAAATTTAAGGCTCACGTTCCGGAGCGTGAGCCTATATTCGGGACCTACAGAAGTTAAGCAGATCGGTTACATTTAGTTTAAACCCACATCTATCGGCTCGGCTACACCTAGTTTTAGCCGGCTAAAAATAGGTTTAGCGGCACTTCGGGTATTAGCCGTAACATATACAAATATTGAGTTTTAACCCGTTGAACTTTACAAATTTTTAGTTTTCTTCGCAAAATAAATGTTCGGTTCGAAAAATAATTTGTGAAAAAGTGTTGCAGTTTTTCACTTTTCTTTGTACACTTTCATGTGACGGAAACTGAAATTCGACATAGACACCATTTCCTTAGGGGTTAGGTTAGGTTACCCTTCAGTTGAAACCCATTCATTGCAAAATACAGGAAACATTTTGACAAATTATCAATGGCTAAGACGGTAACAAATAATTTCGGCCTCATGTGCACCGTAGCGCATCGTAGCGAGAAAATATTGTTGTTAATTGGTCTGCTTAAAAAACTCGGTATTACCACAATATTACGTTGTTTGACGGACGATGTACGAGTCATAACATTGACACAGTTTTGTTAATTTGCCTGTGACAATGTCGCTTCAAGCATGGGTGCCGGCTAAGGAACTAAGTAGATGGTTGGTGGACCTTGCGCGTCATAATTGTGCCTCTGTGTTTCCTATAGCAATTTTTTTCCTCGAGAATTGCATTGCTATAAGTTAACTGGTGTTATTTGTAATAACTGGTAGGAACTTTATATCAGAATATTAGAATACCTTTGCTTTTATGACTTGAACTTGAAATTCTTTTGATTCCGGTCATAATCTGAGAATTACGATTGCCTATATACCTAGAAGTTGTAAAATAATAATATCAGCTCTTAAAAACAAATACAGTGGTAATAAAAATATTTCGACCCACTTTAATTAATTTGTGGTTATTTGACATTTAGTTAGAACCTTCGATCAAAGGTTAGAACCATTTTAGAACTGTCCAGGAGGCTACTCAAATGGCCACTTTTCTATTCGTTTGCTAACTTAATAAAAAACACGACTGCCCTGCCAAAAACGAACTATAAAGTTAAACAACAAGTGTCATTGCAGTCGGGGGACCTTATTATGGAACAATTTTTGATCAAAGAGGTCCCCCGACTGCAATGACACTTGTTGTTTAACTTTATAGTTCGTTTTTGGCAGGGCAGTCGTGTTTTTAATATTTTTTAATTTATTTATTTTTATTTCACACATTTTAGTGACATATTATATAGTTTTGGAATGTGCTCATCAAGGCCTTTCATTTGATGCCCATATTGTAATAATTGAAGAAAAAAATTTTTTTTTCACATTCGAAAATTGCGTCGTACAATCGCTATATTGATTTTTTCTAAAAAAAATATAACCAGTGTCACTCGGAATGCTGTAAGGATTCTAACGATACCCCATTTATCCAAATCAGTTCAGGCATTTAGAAGTTATGGTGGAATAAAGAAACTCACATACCCACAAACATACATGAACCCTGAACACTCTTTTTGCTTTGGGCAGTCGTGTAAAAATTCAAAATAAGCCATAAACTCCAAAATTACGTGTCGTAGGCTTGTCGATTCCATACAATACAACAATGTCTGTGATTTATATAAACTTGCGACGTGTGAATTGATCGTTTAATTGGTTATTTTTAAGCTTTAAGTTAGCGAACGAATAGAAAAGTGGCCATTTGAGTAGCCCCCCAGATATAGGCCAAAATCCTACTTTAGTTGTGTTGAGGTGTAAGTATTATATTATACTACCTCTACAAATAATATGATAAACTACATGCCTACTTATTTAATAAGTTAAATTTCTTGTTTTACATAATATTTTATAGTATTTTAAATAAAGGACCAAAGACGAAGGTTTTCCTAGTTGAATGTCACTCAATTAATTTTCCCACGGCCAAGAAGGTACTTAAACTTATATACTTACCCACATTTTTGTCGGGTCCCATTAATTTCGATGATTAAATACAAAATATGTAAGTAGGTATAATAGGTTATTTACTCAATATAAGTTAAGTACTAAATGACCGTCAAGAGTTCTAATAGGATCCTTTACATTTCCGGGTGTTAAGACTGTATATACGCATTTCAAAGAAATTAGCGTTTTTCCAAACAAGTTATCTAAAGAATTAAAGCATTACTATTGATGTAAACTTTAGTTTTAGGAAGCAAAATTCTTCAATTAGTGCCGTATAGAGAGAAAAACATAATAAATTATCAGGTATTTTAAAACAAAGACAATCTGTTCAAGTGGAATTCCAAATTTGCTTGTCAGAGGTATTTTTCAAACACGTTTCAGCTGTAACAAATAATAATACGACTCATATTTATTTTTTCATTTATTATTTGTATTGATAGAGAGAAAATTTTAAAAAATGATTTTAATCACAGAGAAATAAAATATTAAAAAATGCTCAAATAGTACACTTTGACATGTTTTTTTACTGGCATTTACAGATTTTAAAGTAATTTATTATTTTCCTTAGACATAATGAGGTATTTGTCTATTGTATTGAGTATTTTGTATATACTTATATCTAATATATAATTTAATAGGAATTTTCAAAGTTCGCCCTCATTACGGTTCGCGCAGAGATGTTTCGATCATTTGTATGGAAAATTTAAAAATGGAACGTGATGCGCGTCTACAGCCTTAAGTAGTAAGTTTCTTGTTTGAATATGAAACATCACACTTCCTTTAATTATTCATAAAATACTTCAGTTAATTGAATTCAAGAACCGCGCCAGCGCTTTGTGCGAAGCCTTTGTCTTCAAATGAATACTTAGATACGCCACTCTCGATAACCACGCGCTGATTAAAATAATATCACTATTAAGATGAATAAATAATGAAAAAAATATTAGAAAAAATCGACTCACCCGTAGCAACTCAGACGGGATTGAATAAAATATGATCTTAATATAAAAATAGCATTGTGAATGCAAAAATCTAAAAGTTTAAGATAATATCACTGTTTTAATCTTATCATAATATGCAGGTTCATCTTCATCTGTCTGAAGTGAAGAATATATCAATATAGGTACTCGTAGGTATTACGCGGTTTGAATAAAATATGATTTAAATAGAATAGAATTAGTAATAAAATATAAATATAGAATATAAAATATGATTTAAATAGAGTAGAATAGAATTGATGCAGTGAAGGATCTACTGAGAATGAAGGTGTTTATTACCTTCGTATTCAACTCGTACATTATTCATAGTTCACTATAATCGGTATATTTTTGCTATTAAACTCTCAAAGTTATAAAGACGGGTCGTTGAAAAGCTATGAGTGTACTTAGTAATTTATATCTTTGGCCGCGGTTTGAATGAATTAACGTTTTGATCGCACGCAGTAGCGCGTCAGTCACACTCTAACGACCAGAGATATCGAGTCTACTGCGATAAAGAAACCGAGATAATCGTAAGACATTCGAGTTTCAATTTATTTATTTTTGTACCTTATTCCTGAGCTAATCCTCATCGCTGTAGATGCGATCGCGCGCGAAACCGCGGCGTTACTGGGCTACCATGGAGAGATCCTGGACTGATGAGGCCCAAATCCCGCCAGTATGTAGGCCATCTTTCAGCTTGTCTCAATGATATCTCATTGGATGGAAGGCCGCATCGGGATGTTATGCTACAAACGTGACATTTGGCCTTCAGACCAAGCCTACGGGCCGCGCATATTTGTGTGTAGCCGGTATTTTAAGGCCTTCTTAAATCTGAGCGGTATCCACTACCGGTGCCAGTAGCGATATCCCAATTGGTACGCGGTACGTATCGCGCGTACCCACGACAGCTGCGAAAATGCCTTACCAAATACCCGGCGGGTTATCGCTCGGTATTACCGGTACCCACCCTTGGCGATAGCGGATACCTCAGATTTGAATAGACCTTTATGAGTGGATCCGAAGACCCACGGTGGTAGCGAATACTGCTCAGATTTTAAATAGACCTTTATGAGTGGATCAGAAGACCCACGGCGGTAGCGAATACTGCTCAGATTTGAATAGACCTTTATGAGTGGATCCGAAGACCCACGGCGGTAGCGAATACTGCTCAGATTTCAAATAGACCTTTATGAGTGGATCAGAAGACCCACGGCGGTAGCGAATACTGCTCAGATTTTAAATAGACCTTTATGAGTGGATCAGAAGACCCACGGCGGTAGCGAATACTGCTCAGATTTGAATAGACCTTTATGAGTGGATCAGAAGTCCCACGGCAGTAGCGAATACCGCTCAGATATGAATAGACCTTTATGAGTGGATCAGAAGTTCGTGGTCGTGTTCCTAGCCGTTCCGCTCAGTTCCGGCGGAGCGCCTCGTGCGGGTCGCGGTATTGAACCCAACATCGCCACTTTGATGAATCTTCGTGAACAATCAGGCGCAGCCGTCTTGACGTGTTTTTTGTTTGCATCGGAAGCTATTTGACGTAATTTGTTTTATTTTATCTACCAAATTCATTTACGAGTTTTAAATACCTATTACGTACCTACTCTTCTTTATTAAATAAAAGGGACGTTAAAATTATTGTGGATGAAATACTGCTACTTTAGTAACAAAAAATCTACATAACATCTCTACTATATTGAAAACGAGGGGCATGTATGCCAATAGTTTTTAGGTAGGTACTCTTTATACAGGCATGTGATACCTACACCAAATGGAACATAAATTGAATTTTTTGTTTCTTAAAAATACATATTTGTACTATTTTTTAATCCTTCGGCGTAGGTACGTAGTTATTGCCTTCTCTGTGGTTCGGCATGCATGATACAAAAATTATCCAGTAGATAATCCACTAAATTATACAAACAAGAAAACGCCTTCTCTTTTAGCTGGTTAAGAACTTGGGAATAAGACAAAGTAACTTTTTTTTACTTTCGGCCACATTTTACTACGGTAAATTCTTCAAAGTGGAAGGTTGTGTACCTGGCATAATAAAGAAATTTAACAACAGAAATATTTTTTCTCTTTGTCCTCTAAACTTTTTTCATAAAATATGTAACCTGCAAATGTCGCACATGATAGTCAACATAGTATTAACTCGAAAAAATGGAGTTTTGAGTTATTTATATATTCGGAATCAGCATTTTTTTCTGTACAATCTGGTAAAACAGTCATAACTCTAAGTTGTCTGGATTGCATTTTAAGACGGTCTTGCCTGTTACCGAGGCTACACACCAAATCAGAAAATTATTAACAAATGTGAGCGTATTAATTGTGACTTGATACTGTTTTGCCTGTCAACTTTTATATAAAATTTGTTGTTATTTTGAGTTATTACTGTTTTGCTTGTTTATTTTTACTCCTGTTTTATAGGTAATACTCTTTGCACTCTAGGTGGTTCTAGAAAATAGCTTGTATATTCTGATACATTATAAGTCCCAAAGACTTTATTTTTGAAGTATACAAAAAAGAAGAATGCAGCTTTTTAACGATATAAAAATCAGGCCATAAATACTTCACAGTCAGGAACTTTGAATTTTTAAATCTTTGAAACGCTGTATCTCGAAACTAAGTTTTTTGAGTTAATACTATGTTGAATATCATGTGCGATGTGTTTTCCCTTTACTTTCCAAGAAAGTCTGTGATAATTTAAATTATTATAGCATTGTTGTTGCCATTGGAACAGTTGTCAAAAAAATATATTGATTATACGTTGTTGATGGTACTCTCAAGCGTTGCGGCTTCGATAGTGAACCGCTAATTTAGCATGATTTATGAAGCGCGCCGGCCAGGACGCGGTCAACGACCCGGCCGAACAACGCCACCGACCACTACTGCCAGCGAAAAATGAGCATCATTTTAATTGGGATAATTTGGATGTCTTTTATAAAAAGATTTTTGTGATGATCAATGCAGTTTCCGCCCGCGACTTAGTTTGCGTGGACATTCGGAAAAAGCTCTTGGAAACATTTGATAAAAAGTTTTTCATGTTTTAATCCATCTTATAAACTAGCTGTGTGCCAAATTTCATTCAAATCCGTTCAGCCAATCCATCCAAACTAACAAACTTTCACATTTGTAACATTAATTAATAGGAAGTAGGATTAAAGATGAGTTTAACAGAGGTTAATAAATAACAGCTGACAGCTATATATGTACTTATTTTAGAGTTACTTAGTACCTTACCTATATATTTTTTTAGGGCAAATGTTTTGACGAATAGAAAATTTAAGGCTGGCCCCAGACCTACCGGTTCCGTTTCTTTGCTTTGCTGTGCTACCTTGCTTGAAAGACCGCCGGCCAACCAGGGTAATTTTCAATCTATCGCATTTTGGGACTAGACCAAATTGGCAAGATAGCCATTAGCTTAGTTTTATCAAATGTCATCGCCTGGATTGCGAAGTAGGAAGCTTTTAGGAGATATGCCACCCTGAACATGGACTCCGATCGTTAAAAATAACTCGATCGCTTATTTATACAAGATGTTTGGTAAAGCCTTATAAAACTGAATATGGTAGATAGGGACCATAATAAAACTGAACAACTTTTACTATGGGACCAAATCTGAAATCGCGAAAAAAAATAAACTGTTTCATACATTTTGATAATTTCGTTATTAATTTTTGTATAAAACAGCAGTTTTTTTTAAAACGAAAAATAAAACTTCTCATCGCACCCCAGACGACGATATTTGATAACACCAAACTAATGGCTATCTTGCCAATGTGGTCAGGTCAAAATATGCGATAGATTGAAAATGAGCCTCTTGGCCGGCGGTCCATGGTAGAACAGCAAAGCAAAGAAACGGAACCGGTAGGTCTGGGGCCAGCCTAAATTTTATGTTATGTTATATAAACATTCGCCCTGAAAAAATATGTCTTCTGTTATTGATTTCATCAACGCGCAACGTCAGCAGGGACCACCGACGATAGAAAGATTTTTTGTAAATGTTGTTTTTGTCAATGATGAAACAGCAATTTAATTAATTTTTGCATTCACAATGATATTTTCTCACGCCTACCCTTTGAGCTATTCTTCCCCCCTAGAACTAATCACATGGGGGGCATTTTTTAATGCTCCTGTTTTCAATAGACTACTTGACCAATTTTGTAAAACTATTTTAAATTATTCGTTATTACGTAATAAGCACACTACATTGATATTTCAGGAAAAATCAATGTATTTTAATTAAAAAATCAATGTTAAAGTTAAAAATTTTAAAACCGCGCCAAAAACGCCTTGGCGCTGGACACGTGATTTGTTGACGTCACAAGCCTGTAAACATTGTAATATCCTTAGCCATTTGACAGCCATTAATCGCGGATCCTAAGTCTATGGTCGTGTCAAACGCCTGAAGGCCTGAAGCCATATTTATTTACAGGCATGTGACGTCATCAGTCAGCTTAGAGTGTTTTCGCCACAGAAAAAAAATCAAAAATTATTGCATTTTTCTAGTTGAAATTAATCAATTATTAGACTTAATTTAGTCCATATAATAGTCGAATATGTTTTTTTACACCATTATCTGTTAGGATGACCACAATTTGTAGTATATTTTCAATGTTGTCAAATTGTCTATTGCAGCTATTCACCGCCGCCTTGCTCTTGTACGCGTGCTTCTCCGCCATCTATTACGCGAAATTCAACCCTATCCTGCCGGACTACAGCATGGAATACGATGACTACTTCCTCGAGCGAACAGTCGGCAGGAAAGCCAGGAGTCTGGACTCTGAGGAGCTGCCCTCGGGAATCAGCTGGATTAACCCGAGAATGTTCCTATTTATTTTAGAAGCGATAGGGAAACATTACACAGAAGAATGACATTAATTTTAGTTTAGACTTTAGAAAGTTCGATCAGCTAAACCTGAAAAAAGTGAGCTCTTGAAAACGTTTTGTCTTATTACTAAAAGTTTCAGCATTTATGGCATCAAGAGCGTCGATTCGTCAAGGCATTTCATACTTCAAGTCCTTATTTCTTCGAAATGAACTAAAGAATGAATGATTTTAATGAAATTTCATACATCATCATCATCATATCAGCCGCACGACACCCACTGCTGGGTATAGGCACAGAATAATGATACTACCAGTATTCTAACTCGAGCCTGTCCTTGAAATACGAAACTTGAGCCGCGCGGTACTTCAACATACGATAGGGCTGCCTGCATCTATGTACAAAACTAGAAACAAAATCAAGTAGGTAGATGAAAAAAGTTAACAGTACCTATCTTCACCTACTTGAATTTGTTTCTAATTTCGTGATTGTATGTTATATTTTAGAAATAACGGTGACAGCGTGTTAGGTTGCCTAATAATTCAAAAGGTTATCATTTTGCTTTTAAATTATATTTTGTCATATACAATTTATAATATGGTTTGATATTTTGGTAATAAGCAAATAGAAAAAGTGATATGTAATTATTAACACTTAAGCCGCCGCGTAGATCACCGGTGACTTACGCTTAAAAATCCTTACTAATATTATAAATGCGAAAGTCCGTTTGTTTGTTTATTTGTTTGTTTGTTTGTTACACCTTCACGTCGTAACTACTGAACCGATCATCGTGAAATTTTGCATAGACGTTGTCAGGGGTGCAGAAAAGGACATAGGGTACCTTTCATTCAGAAAAAACGTGCAGTTTCCGAGGGATAGCAAAAAATCTGTCCACGCAGACGAAGTCGCGGGCGGAAGCTAGTGTATTATAAATGCGAAAGTCTGTTTGTTTTTTTGTTACGCCTTCACGTCTTAACTAATGAACCGATCATCATGAAATTTTACATACACGTTGTCAGGGTTACAGAGAAGGACATAGAGTACCTTTCATTCCGAAAAAAAGTATAGTTCTCAAGGGATATCAAAAAACTTTCAACGCAGACGAAGTCGCGGGCGGCCGCTAGTTGTTTTATAATTTTATTTTCCCCAAAGAAAGTTCTAACCTTTTTTGATATTGTAGGTATATGAAATCTGAAATTTTCTACAAACGTTTTTCTTATTGTTAATTTATTTTTAGTTTTTAATTCATGAATTGTATAAAACACTAGCGGCTGCCCGCGACTTCGTCTGCGTAGAAAGTTTTTTTGCTTTACCTCGGGAAAAGTACTTTTTTCGGGATGAAATGATGTACCCTATGTCCTTCTCTGGACCCCTGACAACATGTAATGCAAAATTTCATGATGATCGGTTCAGTAGTTAAGACGTGAAGGCGTAACAAACAAACAAGCGGACTTTCGCATTTATAATATTAGTAAGGACTAGCGGCCGCCCGCGGCTTCGTCTGCGTGGTAAGTTTTTTTGCTATCCCTCGGGAACAATTCTTTTTTCGGGATGAAAAGTACCCTATATTCTTTTCTGTACCCTTGACAACGTGTATGCAAAATTTCATGATGATCGGCTCAATAGTTAAGACGTGAAGACGTAACAAACAAACAAACTATAATTGTACTCGTAAATCATTGTGCATCATTGACTTTGAACTACATTTAATTATGATGACGCAGGTGCTATACTCGTCTGACGTTAATAATGTAACACATTCTCATTATTTTTACCGTTTGGTTTATTTAAACTCTTATGGTTCATTTTAAACAGCACAATATACTCTATAGTTGCAATTCGCCATCGTGATCACAAAATACGAAACCACCGTTCGTTCGTCACTGCGGCGCATTCGCGACTGTAGCAGCCCGAGAGCAGCCCGAACTCGAGGCGCATAGGTGTGGCTCGCATTTCGGCCGTTAGTACTAAGTTAGAATACTGGTAGTATCATTATTCTGTGGTATAGGCCTCCCCTAAGGATCTCCACGACGATCGGTCCTGCGCTGCCTGCATCCACTGGCTTCCCGCGACCTTCACCAGATCGTCGGTCCACCTTGTCGGGAGCCTACCCACGGAGCGTCATCCGGTGCGCGGTCGCCATTCCAGAACCTTTGGAAGGTTCTGGAAATTTCATACACATAAGTAGAATACATTTTGGTCTAAAAAGTTAATGAAAACATTTTCGGGAAAATATAGTGTTACAGCTAAATTAGACCCATTTAAAATTTTCCAAAGAAACATAAATTTCCAATTATCTTTTATAAAATAAGAGATTTTAAAAATGTTTTAACTAACTTTTTAGACCTATGTGTCTTGTGTATGAAGTTTCAATAAAATAGTTTCATTCACTACGAAAAATAAGGTCTTGTTTTTGCCGTGCTGTGAAATGCCGTGACGAAACAACGCTCCTGTTGAACTTTTTAAAGGGTTGCTTGATTACAACAGGTATTGAAGATCGGATATTAGAAATAAGGAAGATAGAGTTCAAAATTTTGTTTTATACGAAGTAGCAGTTTTATACATCGTCCTACCAGTATCATTAAGGAAATATTCTGAATTAAATGTATATAGGATGTATTATTCAAACATATAAGGCGATTGTATTATATTAGACAATGTTTAACGAAAATGTATTATTGGGATTGTAGAAATCATAACTGAGGTAAAGTGAATTCTATCTTTTTCATGATACGGGGCAACGACGACAGACTTATGTAAGTTACTTTTTAAATGTCCTTGTTACCCTGTTTCAATGAATTTATTGTAAGAATTTGAAATATGTCTAGTTCAAAGAAATTCAATTAACTTTCTTTGAAGTTTTCATAATTTTCACTGACGCTCACAATGTTGCTCAAATTAGCTCTTGTATATTGGTTAAAATTATTATAAACTATTATGTAAGTTATGATTATGAATAATGATGTTCCTTTAACTTTTTCGTTTTTTTCAATGAAGATTTCGTTTTAATTTTCCACTTTTCTAGTGGAATATTGGGGAACATCCTACTATGAATGAATCGTTCTACGTTTACGGGGAAAAGATTTTCAAAATATTCAAATCTGAAATAATAGTAGATTATGCAACAAGTGAATAAAAAGGGAATTTAGTTCGAGGGATACAAAGGACCGAGATGAAATTTTTTATTCACGAGTTGTGTACTCTACTTTTTACCATTGACTGCGAGAAAACAAATAGGTATGTAGGTACCTCTGACAGGTACTTTATACTTAGTATTTATAGTTGACCATCAGCCATTTTTAATGTCCCCACACTGCTGGGGCACAGGCCTTCCTTATGGGTGGGAGGATGGGCCATAACCCACCACGCGGGCCCAATGTGGATTGATGGGTGTTAACGACTGCAAATGCAGCCGGGTATAAAGGCTTAATGTGCCTTCCGAGGCACGGAGGCTTAGAGCATTTAAAACGGAGGAGTTCGAGATAATACATTTTGGTCACCCATCCCATGACCGACCCATGCGACCCATGCTTGAAATTAGAAGTTTTCCAATGACATAAAACAACCACGCCAAGAGAGAGATTACATGATCAGTCTGGCATCAGTCCATTTCATCAGTCTGCATAGACTTTGAATTTTTGCAGGCTGAATATCGTACCTGACTGATGGAATGGACTGATGCAAGACTGAACATTCAATCTCCCTCTGATAGATAGAAAAGAACCCAAAGATAAGACACTAAAAAGAACCTAATTAAATTTGGCGGGATTTTTTTTTCGTTTAATTTTATTGTGTAACTATGGCTCTATGGAATAGCTCCATAGCAGCCAGTAGGCATAGGTACTTTTTTGTAAATGATGCGCGCTTGTTCCAAATTCAAATTATTTTTATTCACTCGGTGAATAAAATCGCTTATTATTCACTCTTATCGTTGAATTAAACGCACTTTTTAGAGTGGCGATGGTAAAAAAATCTTTTTACCATTGCCACTCAAAAAAGTGCGTTTAATTCAACGATAAGAGTGAATAAAACGCTGTTTTATTCACCGAGTGAATAAAAATACTTTGAATTTGGAACAAGCGCGCATCGTATGAATTATGTACAAAAAAAAACGTGCTGAAAGTATGGAGCTATTCCATAGATAAAGCCATAGTTATACAATTAAATAAAAAAAAATATCCAGCCAATTTGATTTAGGTTCTTTTTAGTGTCTTATCTTTGGGTTCTTTTCTAAAAAAATATCTCACCAAATTAATTAGGTTCATTTTAGTGTCTTATCTTTGGGTTCTTTTCTTTATATTAGAGGGAGATTAGATGTTCAGTCTTGCATCAGTCCATTCCATCAGTCTGGTACGATCTTCAGTCTGTAAAAATTCAAAGTCTATACAAACTGATGAAATGGACTAATGTCAGACTGATTATGTAATTTCCCTCACAGCATGGTTGTTTTATGTCATTGGAAAACTTATAGTTTCACTATTTTCTAACGGTTAAATTACCGATTACCTATCTAAATAATAAAATTTGATAACTATAAATAGGTACCTACTATAGGTGTAAGTACTGCTAATTATGTTTTCTCGCAGTCAATGGTAAAAAGTAGAGTACACAACTCGTGAAAAAAAATTTCATCTCGGTTCTTTGTATCCCTCGTTTCGCTCAGGATTCTACTTTTGAATCCTTCGCTGCTCTCGGGATCCAACATAGTACCTCGAACTAAATTCCTTCTTTTTTCACTCGTTGTATAATCTACTATTATGAAACTCAGCGCTTACATCGCAGTATACCTACTTTTGCTACTAGTTTTTAACGTTTTCAGGAAAAACTGTAAATAGAATAGCCTTCATTCTTGAAATAAAATATGACAGATTTCTGTCATGATTTCGTTAAGAAATTCTGTTCCCTGCAGGCACGTAATTTTTTTCTATGCCACCTAGCGACCGGTCTCATTTGACAGATGAATGTAATAAATTGCTACTTCTTTTTGGGGTAAAAAAATCATACCAAAGAAAAGTAGCAATGTATCACATTCATCTGTGAACTGAAACCGGTCGCTAGGTGGTTTTTAATTAGATAATCAGATAATGAGAATTTCTTTAGGAATACCGTATCTTAGAATGAAATGATTAACAAAGACTCTCGCTACAGATTTAGCGTTTATTCACATCCTGTGTATGCATGTTGGCTTAGCATACGGGAGGCCGTGCGAATGTAAGAGTAGTTTGATGTAATGGGTCGTAAAGAAGGATGCAGGTATTGCACGGGCATAAACTACGGACGCTGTGGTCGTTCGTACCAGCACTCTGAAACTACCACAAAAAAGAAAACTTCAATGTTTTCATCATACGTAGCTGCGTTTACTTCGAATACTTATGAATTTTTACAGTTCGACTTCGTATTGTACTATACTGACAGCGTTGTTTCATTAAACCATTAGAAACTAGTTTTTTGCCTTTAAAAGTGACGGAACTCTGCAGTCGGAAAATAAAGTGCAACGTAAGCCGTAGGGCACATACACAGCCCTTGTTCTTTGGAAATAACCCATAAATCTATAGGTTTGTTTAAGTTTGTCCTCAAAATGGAAGTTTCATTGTAGTTAATTTTTTTTATCTTCAACAAAGTGGCTTCAGTCGTTAAACATAATTCGTATTACGCCAGGAGTTTTATTTTGTCTGATGATGGCACATGATTTTGTGATATATGTGTAGCATCCGATGTTTATTAATAACGAAGCTCATATTTTTTCAACGCTACTGTTGTATTTTTTTTATTTTTTCTGGTATTTAGTAAAACTAGCGACCGCCTGCGACTTCGTCTGCGTGGAATATTTTCTTACTATCCCTCGGGAACGAAAAAATTTCCAGGATGAAAGGTACTCTATGTCCTTTTCTGTACAAAATTTGTGTGCAAAATTTCATGATGATGGGTTGAGTAGTTAAGACGTGAAGGCGTAACAAGCAAACAAACGGATTTTCGCATTTATAATATTGGTAAGGATGTAGAACCGATTAAATTTATTCGGAGAAATATTATCTCTTTCAAGTTTTTTTTCTTCAGCTTCCTATACAAGTTATAATACCCTAAGAAGGCGTCCATTAATCACGTGATTTTTTTTGGCCAATTTTTAAACCCCCCTCCCCCCTGGTGATACATGGTGAGGTTTTTTACGTTAACCCCTCCCCCCCCCCCCCTCTAAATCACGTGTATTTTTTAGTACAAAATAATCTCAACAGTTCCCCCCCTTCGAAGCTCACGTGATTAATGGACGACCCCTAATACCCTATAGGGTTCGATATAATAATCTCCGTTGAATAACTTTTTAAATGTTTTTCTTTCATACTTAATTATATTTTTTATAGCTAGCTAGCACCATTGCATTTTTGGACTTTTAGTGATTGGAACTAAAAAATGTAATATATAACGCTAGTGTAATATATGTATAGTATAACGCTAGAAAAGAAGAGAATAGGATAGAAAATAAACTTTTTCTAGAAAACAAGTTTTAAAAAAGGGAAGTTTCCAAAATCTTAAAAACAACAACTACATATGAATGGAAAGATAAACAAAATAATATATCAATAATTAATTGAAACTTAAAAAATACGAAGTTATTACATGACATCACGACTAATGTATTATTGTATGGGGAAAAGTCTATGTAGAGATATTTGAAAAAAAAATGGGTTTCACTGCAAGCTTAATGTGATTTTTTGTAAAGAAAATTAAAGAATTTGAAACTGCCATATTGAAAATGTAATAGTGATTAGTCGGTGCAGCGGGTTCCAGCGTGAGCGTGGCGCGGCGGTGCGGCAGTCCCGGGTTCGACGCCCGGTCGCCGCCTCGGCATCGGCAGGATCCGCGCAGGATGTCGTTATTATGCCTTTTACGACCGCCTCACTCCTAGTTATACCCATTCCAACCATTTTAATATATATAACCTATTACGCGCCTTTTTACCATCCTTAATACAACCTTAATTTTTTTTACCCCGCAACCTTGTTTTGTCTTTATTTATAATGACGTTATCCATTGCCCTATGTTAAGTTTTTAGTACACGAAAATTGGTCGTACTGTAGCGGCTAATTACATTCATAACTGTGTTATCGTTGCAAGTATAATTAATTTTGTTGTTTTATTTACTTTGATGATAATCAGTTACCTTAGTTTTATAACATTATTTATTTTAGTAACGTGAAACCTTATGGTATAAAATCTGTCGATTAATGAGAGATAAATTATTTTCTTATTTTATACTGTTTTATAAGGTGCGGTTATGTTCTGATTAACTTACTTGGCAGATAATTTCATTGAAACTTTTAATTCAGTAATTAGTGCCTTACGTTGACTGTGAAATGGCACTAGGGTTTTTTATCATTTAAATTAATTGATTAACTGTTGCACGTTGTAATATCATAACGGTACCTTTTTAATACTAGGCGTTTTTATACAATGTTATTTTTAGTTAATACAAAACCTCACGTGGGGTTGATCAGACCATCAAACTGAAAAAATTTCATTATTGGACCGACCTTGAAATCGCGAAAAAAAATCAGCTGTTTCATACATTTCGATGGAGTAGGATTGTACTTTTGTATGGAACAGCTGATTTTTTTTCGTGATTTCGAGGTTGGACCCATAATGAAAGTTGTTCAGTTTGATGGTCTGATCAACCCCACGAGATGTTTTGTATTAACTAAAAATAACCTTGTATATCACATGCGTTTCCCAAGATCATTATCAAAGGAAAATATTTGCCCAACACAAGAAAATAATTAAGTAGTCCATATCTTAGTCCATATCATAAAAGAACAGTTATTTGGAGATAGCGTTACCGCTGATACAAGTGATAGCAGTAATCGAAAGATCAATTAAGTTATCTCGTGCTGACCACAACACATTTTCCGAAGCTCTGCGGTTTGTTGTCCATTGCCCGCATTATTTCGCGTTACAATTACGGGTTATGTATCGGCGTTAGGCGGTGGAGTTGTAGAGTCGTCGGTTGTTGCGCGGTCGCACGTTGGTAGCGCGATCCTGCACGTAGTCGGGTTACCGCGCCAGTTCAACGATCAAGTGCAAGTCGCGCGCACACCCGGTAGGTCTGTATCTGTGCGCGGCTGCGCGCTCGCCTGCGCCCATCTCGCGTTCCAAATTCGAAATCCTAACGATATACGACGAACAATAATATTTTTACAAAAGAGTTTAATCTCCGTGAACTTTAGCTCTAAATAAGTGTGCAGTGATTGTTCGGACTTTGCGCTTCCACGAAGCTCCTGGTGCAAACCCCGTTGTCTCTATTTGGGTCGAATGAGAAGGTAATTTTCCTCGTTGATGATACGAAAATTATGAAAATGAAAATTGCCGTGCAAATTGAATAAGTATAATTCAATTTATTCAGTGTTACACTATTTTTATTTCTGTTAACTCCACATTAATAAATTATTATGAAGTTAGTATTAAAATAAAAAATTGTTAGCTAAACAAAAAAAGATAAGATATAAGAAGTAATATTCATGAAAGCACTGTAAATATGTTGCGCGTCGAGTTTTCATTGAAAAGACATCAACGTCATACGTTTGTGAAGTTCAATGGAAGTCATAAGTCAAGATACAAATAGTTTGAATTATTCATATTTCAGAAATATACATTATCGAAGTACATTTATGTTTACATATTTGTTTGTATTTGTTATTGAGCGTTTTGTTTTAACCTTGTAAACATTTTGTATGTTTATGTTGTACTTACTCGTACTTATAACCTGTTTAAATAAGTTTCGCATTATTCTTCATACTCATTTTTATTCAAATGATAATAAATTAGCAATTAATAATACCTAAATTATTGTGATTACCAATAAAAGCTCTCAACAACAAACAAAGTTATAGAGGTATGACGTGTCGATTGATTAGTATTTATCGCTGCCGACTCACACGCGGCAATGTAACGTCAGAATAACAGTATTTTATTAGATACGTACGTACATGAGTTAGTACATGTCATAAAATGTACGGAAAGTCTAGTACTAATTTTTCTGCATTTTTGAGTAAGAAGATGAGGTGAAATTTAAAATTATAGAAATATATAAGTAAGTCAGATTTAATATTATCCGTATCATATAGCTGTCTTATTAATAGATAAGATAAGACAAAATAGTTTTTTTACTAATCAGTTTTAATAACTTAGTAATAATTGGAAATTTAGGTATCAAATTAGATCCTGGAACATTTTTTTTAATAATAGTAGGCAAGCGCTTGCCCACTATCACGATCACGCCTAATGTTAAGCGATGCGCGATCTACGATGAATCGCGCTTGCCTAGAAGATACCTATTCACTCGCGACTTGAAGGCCCCCAGTTTGTACCTATCGGGAAACACAAACTCAGGCATGACGGATGATAAAATTTGAAGCTAAGGCTTTGTGCGAGTCTTTGGAATATCCACAAAAAAACGGTGGCGCTGATTCGTAAGTCTAGTTGTCCGATGGAAGAACACTCACCGAAATGTATGCGATAAAAAAACAATAAGCTTGCAACCTTGCGTCTATGCTCGAGGCATTTGAGCTTATCTCAGAAAATATTATCATTGTAGATGAGCTTTATGGCCCTCTGCTCAATGGATTCAAGCGTCTGGAGCTAGTATTTGGCGGAGCCATCCCAAAGATGAGAGCAGTACCTACTCTATACACGATCGAACTGCTTGTTATAAAATAGATTGAGCCGCTGTTCCGGCGTGAAGTACTGTCTCACCTTTGCCAGAACGCCTTTTTTACAGGTGCCAATTGTGCCGTATTATCTGCCATTTCACGAAAAAAGGAAAAAATGACATTTGTTTTTTTAATCCAGCTATAATACTCGTATTACTGCTGGGAAATTAGTTAGGTAATGATTATTTTTCTCTGCAACAAGCTAGCACATTTAAATAAAAATTACAGTTATTCGCTAAATAAACAAACTAGGAACAAGTTTAACAACTCCTTGTTCAAAACTACATGCAAACCATACATTATTCAAACAATTTATTACCATTTAAAAATAGCCTACTTGCTTGTAATACGGAGCTGACCTCTACTTAGATGCACTGGGAATGCACATGCATAACTTAGCTAGATATGTAAATGCGTATGCATATTATCAGATTTTATAAACAAAACGTGACAACTGTGACTGCAAAAGTGCTAAAACCATGTTTGGACGGGTTTTATCCCCATACAAACATCTTCTTCTTCTTCTTCTTGTCAGTGCAGGCGGTTTCCGCAACTCGACGTCTATAGCGCCTATTTTGCGTCGGAGGATGTGCGGCCGGATCACTCCAGCCAGCCCAGCTCAGCTAGGAACGCTCCAAGGGCTTTCACGTTCGTGATCGCTTCCTGGACGCTGCCCGGCGAACCGAGGTACCTCGCCCGGTAAGGGGCCACCCCTCTGCATTCCAGCAGAACGTGGGCGGCCGTTTCTTCTTCCTCCATGCATCCTCTGCACAGGGGACTGTCCGTGACACCTAAGTTAAAAAGATGTCTGTTAAATTGTCCATGACCAGTAATAGCACCTGTTACTAGGCGAAGTTGCGGTCTGCACAGTTGTATCAGGGACCTGGATAGACAAGCGTCCACGCGCGGTAGAGCGAGTTTCGCCTGTCTGCACGAGTCCAGCGAGCTCCAGTTCTGTTGGTGTAGTTCTATGGTATGTTCACGGATCTTACTTGCAAACCAGCTGGTCGGGATAGGCGCGATCGGCTCTGGGCCAATAGGCGCCGAACCAGATGCGCGTCTAGCCAGTTCGTCGGCTGCATCGTTTCCCCGTGACCCACTGTGACCTTTGATCCATTGGATAGTAATAGTATTAAGTGCACCTACTGTATTTAGGGCGTGGTGACACTCAAGTAAAAGGCTCGATGTGATGCGACTGCCCTGGAGAGCCTGTAGAACAGATTTGCTGTCAGAGAGAATTAAGATGTCGCGGTCTTTTACCTCTCTTGTTTCGATTGCCCGAGCCGCCATTATTATGCCCACGCACTCGGCCTGAAAGACCGTGTTGCCCATACAAACATAAAAAAATACTGTTTATGCACTCACAACATTAGGTAATAGGTGCCTTACCTATATACCTACACATAGGTTAGTACGCACGAAAATCTTAGAAGTGAATATTTATAAACAAATATTCAAAAAGTTTTTTGACGACTTGCTAGTACTTATAAGTATGAAACTCCGGTAGATCAATTAATATCAATTTTATGTATAACCATTATACTCGTAGGTACTACGACTACATTGTTTTTAGCAACGAACTAAGATCTAAGGAAGCCTAGCCTAACTCCTAACAAATATTGCATAAAAAATGGCACCTTCACATATTCTGTAACACAAAAGGTCGCAAACTCAACAATGAACTAGTAAAAACATACCTTATTACAATGCACGCATAATCGGCATTAGATTGTATTCTAACGCATATGACGTTTTTTATTGGCTGGGGTTTGAACGCAGATCAAACATGATTGGATATTTGACTCGCCTCGTGTCACTCATTGGGCCGTTGTCGTGCCTTTGTCATTGAGGCGAGGATGGTGTAACGTAGGATGCAGTCAGTACACCTAACCTACTACGGCGCGCTGGGCGGCATCATAAAATTGTTTTATGAAATTAGTACATTATTGTTTGTTAGATATAATGTTTGTTTTATTATGTAGACGGACGACTTGGTAAAGACCGCTCGAATACGCTTGATGCAAGTCGCCTGTAACTAGTCGCTCTAAAAAACTAAAGGAGACCTATGTCAGCAGTGGACGTCTTTCGGCTGTGATGATTTTATTGTTATTTTATTTTATGAAAATTATAAAATGATGATGTTGATGAATGATGATCATATTATTTGTCACGAATTGGTAAGACATATGATTTCAAGAAGGACTAAAATTAGGCAAGCTATTGAAATAAAATAGGTATGCTTGATAAAAGACAATGTATTCTGTAAAGATATTTTTTTTATAACATGTAAGTACATATTATGTAGATAATTATCACATTTGCGCGAGCAACACCTTAATACGTCTTTTAGAGGTGTGACTGATAAAGAACAACAGTATTAATACGTCGCTTATTTTTATTTTTTAATTGGCAATACAAAATTCTTATAGCGACACCTTTTTAACCGACTTCAAAAAAGGAGGAGGTTCTCAGTTTTTCGTAATGTATTTTTTATAGCAGCGTATTCCACCAAGTCAAAGTTTATTCTTGTCAAGATCTTTTTCAAATGCAGACTATTTTAACATGCTTATTGACCGGTGCGCAAATACCTAAACTAGCAATATGGGTGATGGGTGACGGTGGATTGGAAGAGGTGGACCAACTCCGTAGCCAGCGCGATCTCCAGATTTGACACCCCTTGATTTTTATTTGTGAGGTCATGTTTACAGTTGATGTTTAAAAACATTTGTGAGAGTGAATCCGTAATGCGTTTGCGAATAATAGCCACATTTGTACTAATTGAGTGGAATGCTGGTGTGCTGCAAAGTGTTCGGGACAATCTAGTGCACCGTTGCTTGGCATGTATTTCTATTGGTGGTGGAAATATAAAGTAGCATTTTCGCTGCAGATCTCATACATTGGGGTTCCAGCAGAATGATCCGCGGATCAAACTCCATATTAAAAAGCTGTTTTCAGAGCTGCATAAAATCATAGTTTCTGGAAATTGTCATTACTTTGTGTTCTGATCTGACGGTCTTGACCTCATGACGTCACTACTTGTCGTGCCACTCTGCTGCCTTCGGTGTTGCAATGTGAGTTCTTCATTTTTTATTTATTCTATTTTAACCAGGGATTTTTACTCGTTAATCAAAGAGGATTGCGTGAATAGAATCTTTATAGGTACCTACCTAATCATCCCTTCACGGATTGGACAGCGTTTTTGTTACACCCTGTATAATAATAAAAAACAAGGAGATTACATCAGATTACTCGTTTTCTATGTATTGCATATTGCAGGACGCGCCATTTTTAGCATTACAAAATTTTGATTTAAATTTTCCTTTTTTTTTGTTGTACTGAATTCCATGAGAGAGTTTTATTCTTGTTTAAAAATGTGTGATAGCAGTGAATGTGAAGATTTGACTCTGCCCCACAAAGCGACTGAACACTTGTTGCATAATAACGACCATATTTTGTATGTATACGCTCATAGATATTTCTAAAAAACGAAAAATATGTTACTTTCCTATGTTATGTTATGTCTGTATAGTTTTGCTGCCTTATTTTGGTCTTTTTCACCACTTGACCACACATGACGTCATTTTAATCATTTTTCTAATAATTTTTTTGTGGTAACGCTAACGACTGTCGCCGAGCGCGTGGCAGACATTACTAAATCGTGCTTCACTAGTACTTTTTTAGCCCCGCCCACTCTGTGTTAGTTTGCGTAGTGCTATTTTTTGAGCGGAATTACACTTCCTTAGTATCTTAGTTCGTTGGTTTTTAGTCCAAACAAAGGACGAATAAAATATAAATCACAAGCGCAACCATAACGAAATATTTTATATCTTCAATGTTTTATTGTACCTACGACAATGTTCTTTTTTGCTTAGTTATTAAGGTGTTTTTGTAAGGCACGACATTTAAAAGAATTACTTAACGTTCACGCATTAGGTACAAGTTTTTATTACGATGCGGTTTCTTTTTGTTGAAAAATATTTTTGCTACTCAGAATATTATTTCATATTTTGTTACATTTGTCAGTGTAATGCTGTTTTATGTAACAGCAACATAACTGTAACGCCGTCGGTCGACGGGCGGGAGTCGCACGCGCAGCCTAGCGGGACGCACCGTTGACACACTAACGTTATGACTATGCGCATGCGACCATTTCTAATAAAACCTTTAATATTATCTCACATAATTACTGTATGGCTGCAGGTTTAATTGCTGTTCTACTATAATTCTATTTTTTTTTGAGTGAAAATTAATTAAGTGACATTTCAGTGGAATTAAACGGCTGTAGCCTTTCCACACTTGAGATACATACCAATATTTCCATCTCAAACACGTTATCTTGTGGATAAATATATTACTCGACTTTATGGAATACAAGTCCTTTTCACTGAAGTTGTATGATAGACACCAACCGAAAGCTCTGTCATTAGTTTCTACATATAACTGAATACAAGAAACCTACATAATTCAACGAATGCACTAAATGTTATAAAATTTTGATCCAATATTCACTGTTTTCCAAAAAAAAAATGATGTAAAGATAAATCACATGTATCGTTACCATACTAAAAGCCTCTTGGATATTACCTTGGTAACGTAATATCCAAGTTACGATCCCTCCGATAACAATAGTGCTTCGAATCATAACGTTCCAGTCGTTATCTGTTCGATAAAGTTCGAAGAAACGAGGCATTCAATGGTAATTAGTTGAACCATAGTCACCGGTAGATAAATAGCAAATACGTAGTCGGTTGCAGTTTTTATACTTTTGTGATGCAACAGAGCGTGCACGCATCGAGTACTTTACAGTTCTTTATCAATAATAAATTCATCGTTATTATCATCGTTCGTTATTCAGCTATTTTTAATGTCCCCACTGCTGGGGCACAGGCCTTCCTTATGGGTAGTAAGGAGGATGGGCCATAAACAACCACCACGCGGGCCCAATGTGGATTGGTGGGTTTTAACGACTGCAAATGCAGCCGGGACCAACGGCTTAACGTGCCTTCTGAAACACGGAGGAGCTCGAGATAATAAAATTTTGGTCACCCATCCCATGACCGACCCTTGCGAACATTGCTTAACCTCCGCAATCGCTGGGCCAGGCGCTAAACCACCGAGCTCCTCATTCATCGTTATAATTTTCTAAAATTATCATTAAGTCCGCAAGCCTGAGAGAAAAATAACTGTACTACCTTGTAGCATGATGACGCATTCATAGCGAAATGACAAAAATGATAACCCGGTAACGACAATCTTGGATTCATCATACTGCGCCATTACTATGCCTGCAAAAATTAGCTATATTCGTAATACCTATTAAATTTGTTAATTCATAGTTAAGCAAATTCAATTGGCTGTCGATAGATAACTACATAAATACAAAAGAATTGGTTTCGAAAACAAATGTTTGAAGAACAAAAATACTCGTAGCACCACAAATTATTGTGCTCAATTACCGCAATTATAAATGATACGATCGTGACGATGATTAGATAACTGCATGATAATATGTTGTAATTGGTGACGTCACCCGAGGTCGGTGGAGCCACCCTGAGGACGCCGGGTCTCGTCGTGACACGGCAGCGGCAGCAGGTAGCAGGAAACATACAACACGCTGTTCGATGTAATGAGTCGTTAGCTGGTCATTTAGCGTGATTTAGCCGATGATTAAGCTATGCTTCGTGGTTTCGAAGCCGTATCGACTGCTACTAATTTACTTTAGAAAATGTTTAGAACGTCTATTTACACCTCAAGATTAGCATTGCAATAATTTATTGTGTTAAGTACGCATTTTTGGAACTACATACGACATAATAAGTTCTAAGTTTTTATTATTTTGACCTATAGAATCATAGTTATGGGATTTCAAAAAATACAGGTTGTATATCAAACTACAATTATAATAAAATAATTAGATGCATTAACGTATGATGAAACAAGACAGATCAATTTATAAATGAACATTCCATTCAATTTATTCAAAGATCTAAAAGCCATCAAGACTAGTACCTACACTTTAGTTCCGTCGCGTCGTTCAAAGGCATCCGTGTAACCGTTACATCCACTTGGCTAAATCTTGTAGTTACACAGGTGTGGTGGATTCCTATTGTAGTAAACTTATTTTGAGCGGGCTGCGATCAGCTTGTGTCTCACGCCCGTTTACCGTTCTCGGCCGAATTCCGGCCACTTCTCGCTAACTCACCCACATTTTATAACACTGTTTACATTTACAACACTCACATAAATTATTCGTGACCAGAAAACTGGGTAACACCATTCGTGTAATTCTTTTGTTAATTTATTATCACGACTCTTGACTTAATGAATTGGCTATTAATTATTCATTTGTATAAACATTGGATTGCAATGCAACGTTAATCTTATAGTAATTAATGCTTGTATTCCTCTTTGTTTTGCTAATTAATCTCTCACATCGCATCGGATTAACTATTTGATTGATGTGTTATTTATTATTTCTTGATACTCTAACTCTAATTTAAATGAATCTAAATTACTAAGAAGCAACGCAACCACACATGGAGCTTTAGAAAAATCAAAATCTGCAGTAATTTTGTATTTTCTGGTGACTTCGTCTACGTGTAATTTTATGTTCTTTTCCGAGTCTTATCTATCTCTGTACCAAGATTTATCAAAATAGGTTCAGCGGTTTAGTCATGAATAAAAAACCTACAGCCAGCATAGACTAAATGTTTTTGCACCTTAACAAATGTAGAGCGTTTAGGGCTTCGAGCAACAAAAGGCTTCGTTTGTCACGAAGGGAGAAGCCTTAGCGATATTACTCTATCCAAATTATTCTGGCATTTTTTGCGGGGGGGGAAAATGCACACAAGTGCAGTTCCGCATACCCACATACAAAAACTACACTGTAATGACGACACTCACACATAAAAAATAAAACAAAACAGCAAAAATTTGTGTACGGATGAGTCACACATCAAAATATGACAGGTTTTTGACATAAAGGGCTGGGCTCAACTGTCGATGCAGCAATATCGATACGGAAAAAGGAATAAAGATTACAAACTCAATCATTTTACGATGGGGTGAATAACAACAAAGAGGTCATTTTTATACGCTCGAGCTTTATACAAAAAGCTCGAGAGTGTAGGTGATTGGGTTGGGACCAGTGGCGTGCACTCTATACATGCAAATAAGCACTGCATACCCTGTAGTCCCATAAATATATGACTCTAATTCCCTACCCAATTATTTGTAAACTACTTGTAATTAAAAAGTTATGACCCATCATCGTGCACAGGCACTTCTTCAGCTTTCCGTGTCTATTAGTTTAAGCGCCATTTGTTTGTGGTTTTTGAAACTAACTTCACTTCACTTTAACCAAAAATCACAAGAACCAGCGTTCGGCCGGGCGACAGAGGCGCCAATTATTTACCGCGTGTCCATAAGCAGTACTACGGGCTGCTTCTTTTTCATAGAACGAATCTCGTGTAGTACACATCAAAAGGGTGACTGTGTGCGTGAAAATGTATGCGCGTGTTTATGTTTTGGAGGCACTGCTTATTTGCAACCCGACCGCGTCATGATTGCATTGCAGAGAGACGAGAGTAACGTTTTTTAGTTTGCAGTTGCAGTTAGTTTTGCTTTGTTTTGATTGTTTTTCTTGGCGCATTTGACGCGCATTGACTATTTTAAGTTAAGTAAGTAATTATTTCGTTATCTTTTGAGGATAAAGTTTAATTAAATTGATTGCAAAGGGAAGATGCGTTGGGTTGGGTTAAAAAAATGGTAGGTAAGTTATGAATGCCCCTCGTTCTTTTCATAAAAAGTTTTATTATAATTAATTATAACTGGTTAACAGCTTGTGTACGTACACACAAACCAATTGTATTGTTTTCTATGCATTTTTTTTTCCAATCAAGATAATAAAAATGTTTGGATTTCGTTCAGTATAGGTTGGAAGATACCGAAACAGTGATAAAATTGGTGTATTTTTTATCCGTGCCTACCCTGTCTAAAATCCTGTGCACGCCACTGGTTGGGACTAATGTGTACCCAGGGAAGTTGGGCTCAGGCTGCTGAAACTGAACACCGCTCCATGACAGTACTGCCATCTGCACACCCAACAATTTGAATTTACAACAATCGGTGATCGCTCCCCGTCTTAACGTTGATCACAGTTACATCATTGAATAATTGCTTTTTTACCATCGCCACTCTAAAAAGTGCGTTTAATCGCATAAGTCTTTCCTAACTACAACTCGACCAAATTAAAACGGTGTCATGAACTTATCTGTCATGCAGCTATCATGCGCCTAATTATCTTGCTCGAGAGACGGCCGTTAGTCCCTCGAACTAAATTCTCTTTTATTCACTTGTTGTAAAATCTACTATTTCGACATTTATTTCGCGATATCTGTCGCGATCACATCAGTGCAGAGCAAATCATGCAAAAATCTCGCAAATGAATTTGGCGCAGAATCAGGGCCAGATTGACCAACACTTTATCGACAAACATTATTTAACGGTAACATCACTAAGTTGCCCATCGGCGAGAACTCAGATTTATCTAGCGACAGATCTGAAATTTGTACGGACGAGCCATGGACTAGCAGACCCGATGTCACTGAACAAATTTGACAACTAATCAAGAATAAAATATACGAATTTAATGTTTAAATGTAAACAAATAGCAATAATACGATAAAAAATTACTTTTATGTGAAATGTAAAACCGTCTTTTTGTATACTTGATGTTCAAGATCTCTTTTAACAGCAAAAAACTCATCAATTCGACATTTTAAACAGAGCAGCGTTCACATGCGCGACTGGACTCGGTCTAGAAAGAAATCCGGGCGCAACTGGTTTTACTAACGCGTATGCCCATTTGGGCTTGTACTTCGGCAGAGGGGAAACGCTTCGTATGGCTTCTCTTTCTGTAGAAGCCCGTCTTACTCTAAGGTTTAGGGTAACAATTAATGGAGTTGACTGACATAACATAACAAAGTATCTATGATCGAAATTAAAAATAATAAATCTTGACATACTCGTAGATTTGAAATTTTTATTCCACGATTCTCCTATCTATTGCAATATGTGATCAAATAAAAATATATCACAGATGGCTAGGAATTCAAATAAGAAATTCATTTGATATGCATGAAACCTTCCTCGTCGCTTCCCATCGTCGGGTCCTCTCCGAGTCACGTCTAATAATATATCTGCTCGTAACTCCTGACTCGTACCTAAATGGTAATATGAAAATGGCTTTTACGTTTATGGGCGCAATTCCGCTGCACTGAAGCGCACAAGGCTTGCGGGCCAGATTTCCCATTGTGAATGTCTACTGGTCATTTACGACCTACGATTAGAAAAATAGATTTGTGTTTGCTGTAGTCCTGACATAAAAAATCTGTTTAAGTACGTGAAAGTAACTGAAAACAACCTGAAAACGATTAGTAAGATTTATTACGAACTACTGTTTATGTGGAAGCTTTTTACGTAAAACGAGATGAAAAAAATCTAACGTGTGTCAGTGGATGAAACAGTGAAGAAAACTTTCACACAAAAAAAAAATGTTCTAAGAGTTCTTTCCGGGGTTTGCAATATTTGAGCTACGAATTCTATATAAAGCGTCTAAACGAATGTAATAAGCACTATCTGATATTTTATTATTTAGTTGTCAGTCAATAAAACTGTCAAAGTTATGTCGGCGGAAAAGTTAAACCGCCATGTATTATGATGGTCGCAGCTCATTACAACTTTGACTTTACGACAAATATTACGGGTGGAGTAAATGGTTTTACTGACCGAGCGAGTGCGAAGCGCGAGCGAAGTGTCTGTTTCAGCAAAAATGCTTTCGTAAGATTTTCAGGCTGGAACTAAGAGGTCATAATACGCCCCCAGCTGTAGGTCTGTTTTCCTCTGCAGATTCTCGCGTCGCATTTCTCAACCGTTACTCTTGTGAGCCGGTATAATAAGTATTCGTTTGTTTTGGTTTTTGGTTTTGGATATTATGTTAAAGCGAGGTCTACAGCTCACAGGGACACTAGTTCTAAAGAATCAATTGTGTCGTCGAACGTTCTTTTGCAGAGTCATTCTAAAATTAAGACGATCCGGATTATGATAGTTTTGTTAGTTCTTAACTAGATAATAAAAACTTTAAGTAAATAAATGTATTGATTAGGCGAGTAAATAGGTTTGCTAGTACCTATGAGAAGATAATGCATTTTGTCAATAGCTTAACTACTTATAAGTTATGACAGGGTCTAACATTGAACTCGCAGTAGGATCATGAACATACTATACAGCGTAGATGTATGTTCAGCGGGTTTAATTGATGGCATTATTTATCATATTTTATTGCACGCTATTGCATTTACAGTACCTATATCGACTTTTTATGTTAATGCCCTGCTTGTTATAAAAGATATACGTAATGCAGCCCGCGCACCGATAGGTGCCTAGATTAGTGCCTAGAGCACGTCCAATATGTAACTAAGTTAAACGAACGTCCACGAATGTTCGCAACTGGCCGCACTGCGTGCTAGGAGGTGCCTAGATACATCCAGGTGACTATCTAGAAAAAATGTAAAGACTATGAGACTAGGCGACTATCCTAGCGGCTCACCTTCCACTTCCAGTGCGGTCACCGTGTATCCTAGCAAATAACATGGATGTAAGTATCTAGGCACCTGTCAGTGCGTTCGCAGTTTAATAGGCAGCTATTGGGTTACTGATAATCCTGTGCTGCAGGATATGATGATTTGCAGATGAAGGGAGCGGCGGCAGGTGGCTGCGTTTTGTACCAAGGTCTAGTCAAAATAAACTCACAAACGCTGATACCACTTGATGTTTAATCATAAAACAACTGGCCGTATTCATATTCAATAATTAGTTAAAGATTAAAATGGATTAGCCTATCAAGACAATGCAAAACAATTTTTAGTCGAGCCCGTGAGACGGACCAAAAATGTAGTTCGAACAGAAGTGGAGACATTACGGTGGTGCTTAGAGCAACGCGCCGGCTTCCTACGGAAGGGAGTAGCCATACGAAGCTTTCACAAGTACACGCCCAAATGGGCATACGCGTTAATAAAACCCAGTTGCGCCCGGATTTCTTTCTAGACCGAGTCCAGTCGAGTCCTTTCCCCCCCCCCCCAAAAATGCCAGAATAATTTGAATAGAGTAATAATCGCTAAGGCTCCTCCCTTCGAGACGAACGAAGCCTTTGTTGCTCGAAGCGGTGGTGTTGCTAGATAAAATTAAGAAAAATAAATGTAAAGCATATCACACACTCTCGCAGATAACTTCAACAGTTACGGAGTATATTGTTGAATTAAAATGTTAAATGCGATCGGAAGATGATATCAACTGATTGATGATCGATTCAGTACATTAATGTGTCAGTTTGCTGTAGCGTGTGGCGATATTACGGATCGACAATCAATACATCGACGATTGATGATTGTTCGACTGTTTCGATGACTGGCAAAGTTGTCGATCAGTCAAAGCTACTAAGTACCACAAATGATCAAATTCGATCGACGAAATTGATCGATATCGGTTGGAGGCGTGAAGCAATACATTGTTTCCATTTTTCTTCTTCCTTGCTTTCATTCATTTCTTTTGATAACTTCATTATTCAATTTATATTGTACTAGCGACCCGCCCTCGCTTCGCTTCGGTGTAGTGTGGAATTTGACACCATATAAGTATTATACATATAAACCTTCCTCTTGAATCACTCTATCTATTAAAAAAAGCCGCATCAAAATCCGTTGCGTACTTTTAAAAATCTAAGCATACATAGGGACATACAGCGGGAAGCGACTTTGTTTTATGTAGTGATGAACATAACAAGAACGATTCCCATTACCAAATAGCATAAAGTATTATTTTTAGCGCGCTAGGACTTTTGAGGAAAAAAACACTGCCTATGCGTTCAATAATCTTTGCAGGGGGCGGTAATAGGAAAACACGGTTTGCGCGGGCCATTTTTTTATATTGAAAACGTAAACTTGTAGGCACCAAAAAAATCATACAACGAGCTAAAGAGTTTTTCTAGTTGCTACAAATATAAGATTGTGTATAAACCTAACAGATGATTGTAGAAAAAATCTGAATATCATCAAAAGCGCTCGTCGGGCCATATTTTTGGCGTAAATATTGTAATAGCGGGAACGTATTGAATTCTACATCAAAATACACTTTAGCGTACTGTGCAGTTACTCCAATAACTTTTTTTCAAGAAAGATAGTTGTGCTAAAGATAATGATGAAAAAACAACGAAAAACATGGAAAAAGTGCAGAAGTGAGGTTATTTTCCATACTCTTTACACGTAAAGAAAAAGACAGAGACAAATGATTTCGCGTAACGGAGCCTTAAGTAATATTGGCAAAAAATTACCGTAAAGTTATTTTTATTGCTTACTGCATTAACTGCTAAGTAAAACTAGTCGGTTAAGGCCTAGCATCGTGTGTTCGATTTTGTAACGGTTATCGCGGAATTCAAGGTAAATTTTACGCTGAATTGCGTGGGCAAGTCACTTGAATGAACACTCAACCAGTCATTAAAACATTAAACTAGAGTCGTCTAGTTCGCAGCCAGAACAGGACCACAGTACACACAAATCAACCAGTAGAACTGGTTCTGTTGACGTTATGTGATAAAATCTACATTACAATTACAAATATATTCCTCTATTAATTCGAAAGCTGTGAGATAATTAACAATTCCTCAACTGTTTTTCGTAGTGTCATTAAGTATCTAATAAGTAAGCTTGAGGAGCTTGGTGGCGCCTGGCCCAGCGATTGCGGAGGTTAAGCAATTTTCTCAATGGTCGGTCATTGGATGGGTGACCAAAAATTTATTATCTCGAACTCCTCCGTGCTTCGGAACAGCTGCATTTGCTGTCGTTAACACCCATCAATCCGCATTGGGCCCGCGTGGTGGGTTATGGCCCATCCTCCTTATCCACCCATAAGGAAAGCCTGTGCCCCAGCACCAGCAGTGGGGACATTAAAATGGCTGATGGTCAAGTACCTAGCTAATTCGCGAGTATTGTGACTTACCTCGCATATTATAGCATTTGTTACACTCTTAATACTTAAATACACATGGAAGTGTAAATCTGAAAATTACTCATGAAAAATCACAAGACATTTTTAGACCGATCATAAGACCGTATTTTCATGGAACTTTACTTTGCGAACTACCAGCTTTCGGCAAAATAAACGACTTGTTCTACTGTTATTCCGCTGCACTGCATGTGTACAGAGCTTGTAATGGAAAGGTGACATTGACATTGGTCGCAGTGCGGCGACTGCCCCAAGCATTGAACTCGACTCTCAGGACCAAAATATTGTTTACTAACATTATTTTTATGAACATTTATGACGACTAGTAAATTTTTAATGTTATGATAACTTTGTAAATAAAGAGGCATGACGAATAAGGCAATCCGAATTAAATTGCGAGCTTATGGGCTTATGGGAGAGAATAATAACTAAATTATTGTAATCTGTACTAAGTGTTACAAACAATATTGAGGATCTACAGAAAATAGAAAATATATATTATATCTTTAAAATTAAACCACTATTCTTCAAGTCAATCGGACAAACTATTTACCAGGCTATTATGTTTCTGTGCCACGGGTAATTATAATCAAGAACACTGGTGTTATTTAACTCATTTAAATAAACACAACTGACACTTATTATCAATACTGATCGCTCGGGCGGTTCCCATTGACGTCATGGCCTTGCAGGTCCACACAAGACCTCATGAGCCATGGCCTACGATGATCATTCCCACGGCGGCTGACTCACGGACTCCGGCGCAACTGTAGTAAGGCTAGGGGTTTGGCAAGCGTACGTGTTAACGACATTGCGAACAACGCGGCCGAATCTAAGGGCATTGTAGTTAGCGGTGTTATGTTACAGTTTTAAATGTTACGGTTAGTATCTCTAACTGCCGCGGTCGGGACCTTGAATTTGATGAAGAGCTTCCATACATGAGAATGTTGCATAACTATTGTCTGTCTTTGTTGTACTCTACGCTTCACAAAAATAATAAACACATTCTGCTTTTAAAATATTCGTATCCTTTTTAGAATTCAAGAACGTCCTCATTTTAAATTGATGTGAACAAAACACAAACATTGAACGATAAAATTCCAAGTTAATAATATATTTGTTTGTGGATTCAAATATTGTGCAGTTTTTTGAAGTTGTTGCCAATAAACTAGCTAATACTAGTAAGTAAGTGTCGATTAACTAACTAATACAGCTGTGTGACCAACCCATCTCTTGCTAACAATCTTAAAGCTATGAAAACGAAACCACAGTTTTATACTTTGCTACTAACTATCGATTAATTAACCAGTTAAGACCTTATCCCAAATTATCGACCTATATCGGCCTATGTTTGATTAAAAAATAAACAATCAATTATTCTTTATTTTGAGCAGATAAAAATATATGTTGAAGTTTCATGAACGATCTTGATTATTTTACGGTTAAAAACACGATATTCGTATCTTCACTCGACTAAAAAATATGCAAAGACAAAGAAAATTTTCAATTATTTTAGATTTTTTGGATAATACTTAAAGTTTATCAATCGCTTATTCACGAAAAATATATAGAAAAATAGGTAATGATATATAGTAGAATATTCAACGGTTACTTTTTCAAAAAGTGACTTTATGCTCGAAATAACAACAAAAACATTGAAAAACTGAAAAAGTGAGGTTATTTTCATTACTCTTCACACGTAAAGAAAAAGACAGAGACAGAGTTTTTGGAATATACTGGCCTTAACGAGAACTAACATGATTTTTGAAAAGTCAGTGACCTCATAACGAATAACCGATTAAAGTTTTTGACTTAAAATATCACATTTGAACACATTTTGCATTTGTTTACTAGTAAGAATTTAAAATTAATGAGTAGTTATTGATTACGAGCTAAATTAATTTTGTAGAGACGTCTATTAGTTCAATACTAATCATTTACCTATATCAAAAAACATCTCGTGTAGTCGTCCATAAAAACAGAAACAACGGCTTCCTGATAGCAATCAACAATTAATTTTGACGTCGCAATTATTTTTTTGTCTAATTCTATTCTAATAATGGTTACGATTATGACACATCATAGAGGAAAAACATCGATAAAAAATAATCATTCATCCGTAATATCGATAGCAACACAGTGCAACGGCTGGCCGTCAGGTGAGGTCAAAATAGTTCCTCGATCTAAGCACAATATTTAGCATGTATCTTCTATTTAATACCGACAGCGAAATGAAAAAATAATAGCACTAGGCACCTAGCCATGCAAAATACCAGCACAGTTTTTTGTAAAGCCTTAAAAACGTGGGAAGTTTCATAACGTAGTGAAACAATTTAATTATCTTTAATCTTTGTTAGATCATGCCGAGTCATTTTGTTATGAGTATCATCATATAATATAAATAGACAATAGTATTGCTAGAATTAGGGTAAGTTAAGATTCAGATTGTGGCGGTTAAATCACTAGTGACGAACGACCAAATTACTATCCGCGTCAATTGGTAATGCGCTGGAACCTTGTCAAATTAACATACACATCAACGTCATCCGCAAATAAAAATGACAAAAAACAGGAAAATTCTAAGAGGTAATATAATATATTAATTATTGAATTCTTATTTTCAATAAGAAAGGGTCTAGGTATATAAGAAAATTACAATTGTTTTTCGTTTTTGAGGTTAAAATCATGGCCGCCAGGTGCATTACCAATTGACGGGGATAGTATCTTTCCGTGCTTAGGAAAGCACGTAAGAAAGTGGGGATAATGAAGAATGGTTCATGTTGAAGAATTTTCATGAAAATATGAATAAAAAATTGATTTCCATGCTCCTGGAACACGCCCTTACGTGCAAAGTCTAGAAGAAATACTTATAATTTACTTTGTGTTCAAGATCATACTGTGGCTTACGTTTGCCGCCGAATGTGAAAAGGCAAACAACGCGTTCGTAAAAAACGCAGTTCATAATTGTAAGGATAGATTCCCCAATTCTTGTTTTCGTCGAGTTCGAGTTTAGTATCAAGTCTAACTAATGCAGTATACCTATTCACAGTTTCGGAGCGTAACGGTCGTTTACCGTTGAGCGCCGATTCTCGGAGTGCCGCCTGCCGAGCCAATTAGCCACGCCATCTGATTACCCGCAAAAACAAAAAGCAATCTTACTGAGCTTTACTACGAAGCTTTTTTTCTTAGTTTTTCCCGATGTGTCAATTTCCTTTTTTAATAATATTCCGAAAGAAATTCGGAAAATTCGAAGTAAAGTCAAACGCTCCATTTTGGACAAGACTCGAGAATGATTTTACTAAATATCAACTGCCTTATTATGGCTACCAACTTAGTTGTTTATTGTCAGGGATTTAGCATTGGCGTACCGTACTGATATTTTCATTATTGTGTCTTCAATAGCTTAGCATAAATAGGGATGTTGACTAATGAATAAAATAACGAAATACTAATGAAAATCGTAAACATATCAAACTTTTGGAGGAGCTTGTATACCTCTTGGTTTTATATATTGCGTATTATTTGTTTTATGACCCTTCAAAGTTGGGCGGACAAGTCCATTTAAAAAGTATAAAATTTGTTAAAATAAATAATACATTTAATTAGTCCGTAAAATTTATAGCAAATTTGTCAAAGAAACCATTTTGATAAACACAATATTTAATATAGCTGCCGAACAAATTTCCTACGCGTTGCATACAACGTAGGAAGGCGTGACGTCATAACTTGGTGGCCGTTAGTATGGAGCGTTTTCGGGTGAGTCCAATTTGTGTGCATTTCAAACTGTGATATCTCGGGCAGTTTTCATGCTAGCGAAATAATTCTTATACAAATGTTTCTTTTTTTTGAGGGGTAATTTATGTAACATAAGATAAAAAAATAGTCAACATGCCTATTGTTTACAAGGGTCGAAAAGAGCAATACGAGATATACTTGGGCTATAGTTCCAGTATGGAATTGATGACTCATCCGTGTTAAAGTTTAAACACTCCACTTTTCATTTCGAATACCTACAAGGAAAGTAAAAAAAAAAAAATTACAAAATGAACTGTTTGAAACTCTCAGATTAGGTACCTAACTAATATTGTGCTAATATCGTGCCAAATAATAAGTAATTTCTTTTTTTTAATATGGAACACGCCTCGGCCGGCCTTCCAGCCCAAAGTTTTTAATTTGCACTGGCTGTTTATACATAAACAAGGAATAACAAGGCCGCACCGCAACTTTTTTTAACTTTAAACCTTAGATTTTTTACCATTGAAAATGGTTATCAGATGCAAATCGCCTGAGACGTGTTTTTGACCATATCTCCGAGGATTTTAAGAGGATCGAAATGAAAATAGTACCAAAAGTTGAGGAGTTTATCGAGACACGTGTGAACCTTTGAATTTTGAAAATCTACTGGGTAACTTTTTTTAGAATTTTGCGAAATTCCAAAAATTCCGGGTTTTTTGGGGGATGTTTGTTTACAAAATTGTAAATATTTCGGAAAAAAAACCGACTTAAGAAAAAATGAAAAAAAGGGTCCTAGGGTATTAGTTTAGCTATCAAATGGCGAAATAATTTTGAAAATCGTTTTATAATTGTGACCCTTTAGATTTGGAATTGTAGAAAAACGGCTGTTTCTTCTATAATTATTGACCGATCGTCATGGTAATAGTGTTAAAAGATGCAGAAGCAGACGAGAAGTGCATTCGTTGGAATTTTGAAAATTGGTTAATATTATTTCGGCTGCGTCGAGGCAGTCAGCGGGCGCTATTGTGACACGAGGCGGAGCCGAGTGTCACAATCGTAAAAATAAATAGGTATTACCTAGGTAACTTTAAAAATATAATAGGACTTTGCATTTGATTTGATTTTGGTTTTCGTAAACTTTTGTGTTCATTTTCAATGCTCCGATTCTTGCGGGGACTGTAAAATCTGTGAATTTTTAATTAAGTATGTAAACCTTTTCGTTGCCGAGGAGGTAACTCTATGACTTAGGTAGGTACGTTACCAAATTCAGTTCTATTTTTTCAAATTCAAAGCAGTATTATTTTACTTACACCCGCTGTTAGTTTACTTACGTCACTTCCGAGTATGAAAAATGAAAATTCTTATTTGCATACCAACTTATAACGGATTAGATTTGTCTGGCTCAGCGGGCCGCTTTCAAGTTATTTTGAACAGATTTGTGTGTCAACAGGATAGTGACAGCGGCGCGCCTTTGCAAACCGTACCGTTAGCTGAAAATAATTATACCTGCGTTCATTACACCTTACAACGACTGCTTCATGTAAACGAGTTCAGTTTTTATTGCTCCGTGAAACAGCTTACAATTTGTACGGTCACGAGGTGTAACTACAAAGTTTACATGCACAATTTTCTGCTCATATATATTTTTGTTCCTAATAGTAACGAAGTGTTTATATAACGAATAGCTAAATAATATTTTTCGTCATTAAATTTGAGAATTTTAAACATATTAACTTAAGTTAAAGGTATACTTACACCATGGCGTATAGTTCAATCGGTAATATCGGTAACGGTAATTAAGCATTAACCTTTTTTATATTCCGTAATATTACTTAGGATGAGTGCGCAGGATACCAAAGGATTCCTGTAACTTTTATATTAGAATTGTCGTATCTATACTTACAATAAGAAATAACAGTCTAGCTACGAGCGGCCATAAACGTTACTAGTAAATTAGTATGCGTGTTGTGGTGTTTCCACGTGGGCACGTGGCGTGGCGTGCTATCATGGGACTCGAGAAAGGTTTAACTTAGCGCCAGCGCACACGAGCAACTTTTGTCTCTGCAACTATTTTGTCTCTCACTGTTCAAAGTACAAACCATGCAGGTTGAATAACAGAGATTTGCAACCTCTTTGGAAACGATTTCTTTTTCTGTAATAGTGATTGTCGATTATTTAAGACGATGCACCCTCTTTTCGATTTTTTGACAATTAATTAGAAACATATATTTTGTGTATTTAAAATTATTAAGTACATATTTTCATTCGCAAGTTGTTGTTTTTACTCAAGTATCACCGAGTACAGCATTGTGGCTGTACACTCACATCAAGTCTATACGGGTTTGTAAGAAAGCGCGCAAACGTAGCGACGTGACGGTCGGCATCTCTTTTCGATGATTATACAAACCATTTGAGAGACATAATAGTTGCGAAGACAAAAGTTGCTCGTGAGTGCTCTCCCTTATACCACGGAATAAATAAATAGTTTTTACCGTTAAAACAAGTTGGAATATTTCGATAACAATCATCTATTCACAAGCTGACATAGATATGATAATTAGTAATCGATAGTGACTGCAATGAAACGAGTTTCTAAAGAAATACAAAACAAAAAGAAAAATCACATTTAAAAACTTTAATCCAATAGTTTGTTAGAGTTTTATTTGTCTGATATAGGTTAGGTACCTGGGTCATTATTTCGGACACGTTTTTCAAGCGGCATTGCCTAAAAATAATGGAAATCGTAAAGTCAGCTAGCCATATTTTTTTTGCTCAAACCTCAAAACCTCTCCTAACTGGGTTACTGATTATTATTCAATTATCTCTATAATTAATATCATTAAAAAAAAATCATTTCCCATTCTTTGATTTTCGTGGAGTGTCCCAAGCCCCAATCTGGTCACTTCTTAGAGTGTGCCCCCACTTAGGCCGCGCTCCGCGCTCCGCGAACCTCGGAGCGCGCTCCGAATTTGCGATCCGACACGAAGCTCGGAGCGCGGATCGCGGAGCGCGGTTCGCGGAGCGCGGAGCGCGGAGCGCAGGGGTCTATTACGAAAAGTTTAATGCGACACACGCAGCTGCGTCCGTGCTTCGTTTTGATTGTTTCCTATTAGAAATCACTTTCGTATGTAGTTCGTATTAGAGTTGTTCATAACGCCTATAAAGCAACAGCACGCTACAGACTATATGCTATTGATTTCTAGGTAGCATGCGGGCGGCTGGCTGAAGATGCAGCACGTTGGATTTCGCAACACGTTACGTTACACGTCGTTCGTTAGACAGATCGCGCGTTTTACAAAAATGTTATTTATTAATACGTTACATTTTAGTCTTATATAAAATAAAGCAGTAATTTATATAAAACTTTATTTCATACTTTTCGGGCTTAGAACTGTCTATAATTGAATTATACGATTTCGGAAAAACAAATTAATATCGAAATAAAAGTGTAGGTAGGAAAACTTAGTCTAGTGATCCTGTAGTTAAGAAAACAGCTGCAAGCTATTTTCGACCTTATTGACATTTAAAATTCGGTTGTTTTTTTGCCGTATTCTCGTTTACTAACTTTGATCTTTCATTAAAAACGGCGATTTTGATAAATGTCAATAAGGTCGAAAATCGCTTGCACTCATTTTTCTAACTTGTGATCACTAGACAATGTTTTCTAGGTAAAAAAAACAGGCGTAAGCGATTTTCGACCTTATTGACGTTTGAAATTCGGTTGCTTTTTTGCCGTATTCTCGTTTACTAACTTTGATCTTTTATTAAAACCGTGATTTTGATAAATGTCAATAAGATCGAAAATCACTTGCACTCATTTTTCTAACTTGTGATCACTAGACAATGTTTTCTAGTTAAAAAATACAGGTGCAAGCGATTTTCGACCTAATTGACGTTTGAAATTCGGTTGTTTTTACCATATCTCTCGTTCTTAGCTAAATAGCTTTTACATAATACTAATTATTATTGACTTAGTTGTGTCATAAAAGTCCTAATCGAACTAACACAATATAAAGTCGCGCGCGATATTATACTCGTACCTAGCGTGCTGCGAGAGAAACGCGCATAACGTGTCCGGTACATAGCGCGCTATATGCGCTATGTAAATATAGCGCGCTATAATATGGCGCTAGATGCTATATTAACCACCTCTAGTTCGTATGCGATATCGCGAAGTGATTGCGTGAGTTTGACAGTTTCTTTCTAGCGTATCCGACATCGTTCGTTTAGGAGTATATGGGCTACGATAGCCAAATTCAAAATGTTTGTTATAACTACAACCGACGAACTGCGGACGATTATCGTGGCCAAGTGACTGCGTTACGCAGTTGCGTATGTTATTTTCGTAATAGGCCCCCTGTTCGCCTGTCGACATGTTTGCGGTGACCGCGCGATGTGTTTAGCAGTATCACAGACTGGTGTGGGATCCATCACATCAGGATTATCACAAAACCAATATGAAAGAAGACGCGTGGGTGGAAATGTACACATAGGCATGATTGTCTATTCAAAGTTTTACCCCTTCTTTTCCACTCATTATTAATTACACAATAATAATACTGTGGAGACAAAAGTACTTAATAATTAAGTTTATATGAATAAAGCTTATTTGATTACGGGAACGGAGCGTGGAGCGTGGAGCGCGGAGCAGACGGCGTTCGCGCGTCCACATGTGCTCCGAGGTTCGCGGAGCGCGGAGCGCGGAGCGCAGCCTAAGTGCACCCTTAAATTATATAATTTAAACTAAACGCTACATGCTTACCAAAAAAAACCATTAAGTCCTAAGAAGTTTACAATGCTATGAAAAATTAGACTACATTTCCTAAAAAAAATTAAAATGTAACTGTCCTCTGGTAGTTGCTGATTTGCGTGGACCGTTATAACTTCACTAGCACATCTCTAAATTCGGGGCCCTATGTTGTATCATCCTAATTCAAGTTACAACTGGTCGCGCTCCGGCGGCCAGGCAAAGTTACTTGTGTGATGGTGCTCGAGTTTTCGAAAAATGGAGGTAAGAACCTCGTTGCGTGGATTTGGTTCCTCAAAACTTTGATTTGCGTGGTCTAATTTTCTCCGGTCTCTGTGAATTTATTTGTTTAATAAAATATTGTAGTGAACAATATAAGGTTACGTAACTTATATTCAAAACACAGTTTATTTGCTTAAAAGGTTTTTGTATATTTTTAGCATGAAGGATTTATTTTGATTTACGTGGTCATGATTTGCGTGGTTTACATGGTAGTTTTGATCCACGCAAATCAATTTTTGACCATGCAAATGAAATTCCTTTGAGTTTTGTACTAGTTTATGGATATTATTTATTGCATTTATCTAATAAATGCAAATTCGTTTAAATCAAACTTAAAATGTCACATTCAATAGGTTTCTGACTTTATCAGCAATAATAACTATTTTTGGACTGATTCTATGGACTGATAAAAAAACGATTTCTGCCTTAGTAATTTACCTATTTTTTACTTTATAATAACACAATAACTTTTCCAATATGAAGTAACATGAAGTAACTCATTTGAGAAAGTTAAATTAATTTTTTTCACTTTATTGGGGGTATTTTGTGATTTTCGTGGCCTCCATTTTTTGAATTTCGGTTATCTCGGTAAGTATATCGCTCTCTGAGGTGCCTCTTCTATGAAAAATATTCTGATTTTAAGTTAAAATAAAAATTGGATTTGAAAATTGCCACGAAAATCACCAAAGAATGCCTTACTCGAAGAAGCACCCACCTAACGTGTTTATTCCATTGTTGCAGATGTACGTGGAGCCAAGTGGTATGTGAAGTGACGGTTGACAAAGACAGTGCGTGAGCAGTGAGCGGTGAACAGTGAGCTGTGAGCAGCCATCATGCACACCATGGACACCATGGGCTACGGCCACAAGAAGTACCGGCCGCCGCTGTCACCCACCAACTTCTACCATCACGACTACTACTCGAGGCACACGACCCTTCGGCCACAGGTGTGTTACTTACTTTTATTTAAAAATGCTAAGGCAAGTACCGAAAACAAGTTTATTTTGCCAAAATACATATATCTGTCACCTGCCCCTCTAACATGACCACTGAAACACGAAACATATCGCGTGATATAGTAGTGATTATTTCCTCTGTGATATAGCGTTTTATCAACACTCAACTGTCAACCGCTATTATTTACGCCAAAAATATGGCCTGCGATAAGCGCTTTTGATGATATTCTGATTTTTTTCTACAATCATCTGTTAGGTTTATACACAATTTTATGTTTGTTGCTCGTTTCCACCTAATTTGGAAAATTACTGAAACCGTACAATAAACTTTGTTTTACCGTTTTAGGTAAGTACTAACTATGTAACTATGAATTTTATGTCACTCATTAATATCTAGACTACAATATACGACAATTGGAGAAAAATCCTCTCTGTGAGTTAATGTAAAAAAGAACATACATATTTCTTATCAACAAATGACTTTTGATTTTATCGCCGATATATTATTATCCTAACTATCTTATTAAGAGTGCGTTCGTTAAACTAGGGCCAAAGTTAACATGGCGTTAGACTGCAGACTAACGCCATTTTAGCGCAAATCGTATTCAGAGTGACAGTTTAACGTTTAGTTCCACCGTTTAAGGATTAAAAGGTGGATTGTGATTGGTTTACAAGCATTAAACCAGGTTTTGTTAGAACAGTCTTGCACCCCAGTTTTGTGAAACATCTCTGAATAAGACAGTAAGACTCTTAAGTTTTCTGAATGTCATTCCCACGCTGGCATAGTCAACTATCTATAGCAATTGTAGTAAAGTCACTTGTCGAGGAAAATTGATAATCATCGCCCGACCCGTATTCTTATCTGTTGCCTCGATGACTCACCGAGGCAGCCAGGCGTAGTAGCATTCATTGATGCCTACTAATGTTACCGAAGTTCAATTGAGATGAGACGGGGAGTGGTTAGGGCGGTGGGCCAGTCCCGTTAACCCAACGGTAACCGGCTATCGTGACGGCGGAATAAGCTTTCCTACCTTGTTATTTCCTCTAAATTTACTGACTCTCAGGAGCTTTTATGATTGCGTGAGTTTGATGGCCGTGAACCGAATGACGACTAAGAACGAACTCGAATTGATTTTCGTCTAATTTGTTGGGAAATCTAGGATTTCAAAATAGAAGACTGTTGTTGTCGCCATTTTTTTTAAATAAAATATTTATATTTTATATTTGCTATCGATTTACGTAAGATGTAAAAAATGCATGAATTTCTTTGCTGTATGATAAGAAAGTTGAATCCAGGGTATCTAGTAGGGTTATTGTAAGACCTTCTTTATGTCACTGTGGCTTTGCATCTTCCTATAATATTAAACGGACATAATAGCTAGCTTGTTTCCGCTATGCTTACTACAAGATAATATATGAACGGACATCATAGCTCACCGTGGTCGTGACTGAAGATCGTACACACAATTAATATAATTATTATGGTTCCGAACAATTTAATTTTATGACGCGACCAACATAATGCCTCATCGTGCAGGAAGGCATGACACACCACCAAATAGAAGAAGGCTTCAATCGTGAATTATACATAAAGTTGCCGGAAGTTTGTTCCTGGTGGTGTCAATTTGTCAAGCTAATATAAACCTTGGAAACACCGACGGAAAAATGGAGTTCAAATTAGTAATGCACACACGAACCTATGTGATGGTGTTTTTTGTCAACAAAATCTTTTCATTTTTCTATTGTTCAAAGTGTTTATGAGCTATTATAGTTGTATGCAAACCTATAAAATCAAGGCAATATTTATAAAGAACTAACAGTTCTCTAAACATAACAGTTGAGGAAATATTTCCGCACACACATGATAGGTTAGGTACTTCATATTGAAGTTGAATTTACAAAATAACACACACATTCACATTGAAGTTGAATTTACAAAATATCAGTTATTTTTATTTGTTACAAAATTCCAAAGTAGTTTAACAAAGTAGTCTAACTGCTTTTTAGTACGGTATTTAAGATAAAAATCAAATTGAACTTTTAAATTCGTCATGGAAGGGTAACAGTGCGCATTAAATCAATTTATGGTTTCTTAACGGGACTTTCTTAAAAAATAAAAAAATTAGCAAAAGCACTTATGGCGAGTCATGCTTGTATTTTATCAGGTCTGTCGTTTGGTATTGAAATTTTGTTTAACTGGCTAGCCGTCCAAAGTTCATCATAATTAGTTCTTATACAAAAATAACATCGGTGGATATTATTAATTCAGGAAAGTTATTTTTACCTAGCTTACTAAGCTCGGAGAGTCACAAAGACACCCGTATTCGCAAACGTTACTATGAGGTCTCACAGTGCCCTCGGACGCACAGCGTGCCATGAACCAATCACACCTTACACGAACCAATCACAGGGCTCTATTTCAACGCAGTTCGTTCCATTGCCGGTTTTAGCACTACCAGCGCCCCTGGGCGACATTTCTACAGGGCGCCCCCTATCTGCGATTCCAGGATTTTCAATTTTGCCTGTTAGTTTAAGAACGGCCGCACAGCGCGATTTTTAGTCAGTTTCACCTATACTAATTTTGTAACCTTGCTTGTTTATAGTTAAAAAACGGCCGCGCAGCGCGATTTTTAGTCAGTTTTACCTACTAATCTTATAATCTTGCTTGTTTATAGTCAAACAAAACGGCCGCGCAGCGCGATTTTTTAGTCAGTTTCATCTGCTAATCTTCTAATTTTGTTTATTACAGTAAAAAAACCGCCGCGCAGCGCCATTTTTAGTCAGTTTTAACTTATAATCTTGTAACCTCGCTTGTTCATGGAAATAAAATGGCCGCGCAGCGCGATTTTTTAGTCAGACTCGCTCAATGAGCGTGTAAGGAACACCTGAGGCTGCAGATATACCTAAAGGGGTGCCTGCGGCGCCCCTCTGTATCCGGCGCCCCGGGCGGTCGCCCGTGCTCGCTCCCCCCTAACGCCGGTACTGGTTCGTTCGCAAAGGCAAAGGGTCGTTTGAGTATTGTTCTTGAATACTCGTCAGAGTTATTCAATGCAATGTTGAGTTGTTCTCGTCATCTCATCTTGTTTGTAGTTTTTAGTTCAGCACTCAATAATGTGGCGATGGCGACGCTCGCACGGTGTCGTTCACCGTCGCTCATCACCGTTACTTTTGCTTTGATCCCAGGGCGTCGAATTTCTACAATTCGAATCTTGTTTTATGTTATCTTTAATCCATCTTTATTTGTGTGTTGTTTATTACTACTTTTCAGCTAAGGTTTTCAGTAGTGTTAAAGAACCAAGAAAAAAATTCCATATCGTTTGTGTTTCTGCCACGCCACATTACAATGTTCTGTGGTTTGTGCAATTCATAAGATTACCCGCCGCGCCCGCCGCGCCCGCCGCGTACTAGCGGCTTCTTAGCTAAAATCTTTAGTAAAGGGCTCCTTAACTATAAGGAAGCTCTCAGTTTCATAATTTCTGTGAAGTCTGACAACTTTTTGAATTTAAGGTTGCCCTAACTTTAGGATTCGTTTGAGTTTTTGGCCGTAAAGCCATTTAATAGACACTAAAATCGCTAATCAATGACGATTATTCATAAAAAATAACAATGTTATGAATAATGTGTCACTTAAATAGGTAATCCCATAAACATAAAAGCAAAGAATTAGTATTACGAGTTCATCAAAATATGTAATCTAAACGAAAGCCATAAAAACGAAACACGTCAGAAAATGTAGGCCAATCCAAAGTTGCTCTATAAAACGAATTGACGGCCGAACTTCTTGTAAGTACGTTAATCTCTACATTTGCCCACGCGCGTCGTTTTTATCAGGATATCTCGGGCACGTATCCTTGGAAGTTTGTCTTAATGGGAATCGGTTGACATTCCATCAGATATACGCAGGATCTTTTGTTCATTAGATTTCCACCACCACCGCCCTTCTATGTTAGCTCGTACCTTTTACTTATATGAACAAATTTTTTGACCTTTCTAAACTTCTCGTACCGAAGAAGTAAATTTCATTTGGAAAAAAATATTGTCATAATAATAGAAACTATTTGTGCATTCAAAAACTTACTATGCAGCCAAATCTGTATCAACAATGCATTGATTAACAACAACGAACAAAACTAATGAAAAAAGTTGCATAGGATACAATTTTCCCAACAATTGAGCTAAATTTTATTTTTTGTGCAAATTTTGGAATAATAGAGACATAATGTAGGTACTTACAAATACTTATAAACAACTTAAAACATTTCAAGAGTAACATAAAACAGGGCAGAGATGGATAATAATAAAACATAATCGCAGCTGAACCGGACCACATTCACGACCACAACTCATTGAGAATCGATTACGCGACAAAAAGACAAAAAGTTGCCAATAATCTCGTGCTCCACTGCGCTGAATCGATACCGCCGGACGAACATACCTAATCGTCTTTACATCGATATCTCTCTGTAGGAAAAGGAAATACTTTACAGTATGAAGAGAAAATTTATTTTGTTGCCTTTGTTAGGTTTTTCATAAAAGCCTGTAGTGTTAAAATTATATTTGAAGCTCAAAGACGAAGAAGTAATTCACAATACAGGTAGGAGTAAGTTAGGTAGGTATCTAATGTGGTATTTACAGGTGTTGACTTGAGAGGCAACTTGCTGGTCCATTTTAGTCAACTAGCGGGTTATAACGACAATCGCTTGTAAAATTGAATCCACCATATCATTGAAATTAGGTTTGCGATTAGATATTACAAGCGATTGTCGATAAAAAGCGCGAATTGACTAAAATCGACTAGCAAAGCAAGGCTCTTCCAAATCAACCCGTGTGAATACCGCATCATGTTTGAATAAACGTTTCACATAAAACTAAAACACAAATTTAAATGTAAAATTTTTCAGCACTTTGCGAAGATTTTGCTCATCAAAAAGTAGAAATTACTTCAGCATTAATTGAAATCGATAACAAAATCTCTTTTTCTTCTTCATATTAGAATAATACACCGTCATTTTGCAGTCGTTTAATTAACTTAAGGGTGTGTTGTACCAATGAAAATAAACATTTTTGCCCAAGAAATCGAAAAACGACAAAAAATTTTGGGTCTCCCATACTAAGTAGACAGCTAATACATTTTATTAGTATGGGAAAGTCAATTTTTTTTGTCGTTTTTCGACCCATGTTTCTTTGGCAAAAATGTTTAGTTTCGTTAGTAGAACATTCCCTTAAGTTAATTAAAACGACTACAAAATGACGGTGTATATACCTACGTTAATTGCATTCCTTTATTTCTTAAGATTCAATTAAGTATTTTGCTTCTAAACACATCCTTATTGCACAGCTATTGCTTCTTTCATACAAGAAAAACTACCGTATGATGCCGTTATTGTTCAAATTAAGATTCAAACGAGGCTTTTATGTACATTATTGGGATTAATGATGTAAGAATTGCGCGCACGAGCGGAGCCGGGTGGCACGCATCGTCTCATCTGCTCCCGCGCAGAAAAACCTAGGAAGCGAGCCTAAGTGATGCTGCTAATGAATAATGATGAATTTAGTTCCGTGTGCTCGCTAATTACCTGAACGTGGGGGCGCGCGTGCGCACCTGACCGTATAGACACGCGCTGCTGAGATAATTTTCCGCAATTATGTAATAATCTTGCAACGATTGCCATGAGATGAGATTACGCAGTTTATGGTAACGTATCTCGTATTATGATTGTATTTTATATAAATTAACGGTGTTCCTTGTATTATGATCCGTATTTATCTTTGCAAAGCAGGCTTGCTTAGCTCAGGGTTCAAAAAATAACAAGCTAAAATTACATCAAAATTATGTAAAATGTATCTAACACTAACACTAAAAATCCATACGGTCTTTGATGTATATTACTCTCTAATCCATTGGGTTTCTTCAGCGATTGTCTGGGCCTCCTCTATTTACTCTTTGAATGGCCATCATGAAATCACACCGCACAGTTTAATCCTGGGCGGAGAACCAAAGCTTCAAAATGTCACAGTAGTACCACAGGTAGTACCTACTTTTGCTGGCGAGTGTATAAAAATGAAATAATTTGACTGATCACCCGTCCGGCTTCACTGCCCCCCCCCCCCCCCCCCCCTCTAAATAATAATAATAAACAATTTGACACGCCACATTCGTCCATGCCACCGTTATCTGAATAGGTTCACTACAACAATATCATACCTAACCGTAGCTGTCAATTAAGGTTCTTTCTGTTGCGGCTTCCGCAAGATGCGATGTGAGAAAAACTCAAGCATTGTCCGAAAATAGTTGAATTGAATACCAAAGGTCGAGCACCATAACGGACCCTACGATAATATTCAACCGGGATTTATGTGTCAATGATCTCACGTTTCCTGCTCAAATAACAAAATATGTTAGGACTGGTTGTTGCGTTAATGAAATTCTAATAGAACTTTAAAACCTGCTTTTTGATATTGGTTTCACAATTTTTGGGACGTAACGGGAAATTGTATCGGTAAAATACGTCTCCTAAAGATAATCATATGCAATATAAAACTGAATTCTTGATATTTTTGTTAAAGAAAACCGGAAAAACGCATTTAATTATGCGTGCCGTTCAGATTATAGCAGTGATATCGTATTCCGTTGTTTTGGATGTTTTTTTGTTTTTTTTAGATATTTTTATTTTTATTGAACAACTCAAGTATTTATTAGGATTTAACTTGTGCTTCCAATTTCAATGAATCAAATTAATTAGATTTGTAAAAAAACCTGAATAAGGAATTCAATCGATGAATACACAGTTCCTTATTATTTTATGAGTCAGCAGTGTCAGCACTTAAAAAGAGATAATTTTTAATTCGTTCGGAATAAAATGATTAAGGACGGTTGGTGCATCACGACTTGCCTGCGAGGCGGCTCGAGGCGCGGCCTTCGCGAGGCGCGTCTCGGTTTTATTGGGATGCCATAGGGACATTAAAATGTCTGCAAATCTCATCTATGTGGGAACTTCTCATTAACTCACAATGTAAACACACTAATAAACTACAAATACACATTTGCAAAAAAGGGGGATTCGGTCCTTTTTGATTAAACTTTGTTTTCCTGTTTGAAGCGGTTCGGTGCATTAAAATTTATAACGTTTGGTTAATGTTTAATATTGTGGGAGTATGATCATTGTATGCTACTATTGTTTGTAAATTTTTATGTTCTTCTATTATAATAATAATAGAAGAACATAAAAAATAATATTAATTAACACTATAGAGAAAAACGTGTATGTTCTTATTTCAGCTAAAATAATAATTATGTCTGTAATTTTTACTTGTATCTTTAAAAGCTCGAAGCAAGGTATTTTATAAACGAGTGGAACAAAATAACTAAACTATGGGCAACATCTCCTGAATCGGTCACGAACGAATCGTTTTGTTCGTATTGCGAGTGCCATTATAAGATCGAGACGAACACTTTTTGCAGCGATACCACGTCGTCGTAGCGAATATTTTTTTAATGAGACAGACATTAATTATCTCCTAAACAAAAGTTATTTTTCTAAAAAGGACACAATTACCTCTATTAATTAAAAAAATATTTCTAACTTGATAATTTCGGATTTTTGAATAGGTAATTTTGTACCACAGAATATATATAACTTGTACTGTGAAGTATTTTTTAAAGTAATTTACTGGCAAAAAAACACAAATTGTACAATGTCTCTCAAGATATTAATTTTATTAAACTTAACTCAAGCTCAATTTTTCATTCTGTAGAATCTACACTGTAAGTAGATTCTACAGAATGCAGTTCTAAAAGACATAAATAAATAAAATTACTAAAATAATTTAAACAAGGGACCAAAAAAACCGCGATCAAAAACAAACGAAACACGAATGCAAAATAAACAAAAGTTAAGGCTGGCATAAACCGGGCGCAGCGCTGTCGTAATGAGTGTTACGTAGAGGCTCACCTCGCTCTTGGCGGCGCATCTTCAGTGCAACACCCGACCCTGGGCTCTAGCCGGCTTAACAGGGCTGACACCTGACACTCACAATAAATCCATTCATGAAAAAGTTGCATTGTACAGTCGTGATCATACGAATTGTGATACCATGATGCAGGATAATGTATTTTTCATGATAAGTTTGGAATAAGACAGAGAGAGAGAGAGAGAGAGTGTGTGTGGTTCCTAGGGTTGCCAACTTTTTTAACATCAAACATAGTATTTTCAAGATTATAAGTTTAAAAATATAGTAGATGGCGAAAAAAATCCAAAAGATATTGTAGTTTGCCGTTTTGTATGGAGGATTTCAAAATTAATCATTTTCATAATTTATTCAACAACCATAAACACAAGTGTTTAATAACAATAATCATTATGCAATTACTTATGCTTATAAGCAATATTTTTTTTGCTTTTGTTAAATTTTTTCACTTCAAAAAATATAGTAGTTTTGCTTATATATTTTTTTCAAAAAATATAGAAGGCGAGCCCTCAACATAGTAGTATACTATATTATATAGTAGGGTTGGCAACCCTAGTGGGTCCACAAATTTAATTAGGTACAAACTTATTCTGTGATATTATGACGTTGTAGTGTACCTATATCTACTAACTTTTACTCCAAAGTATAATAATTAATAATCATAGTCGTAATTATAACGAAGGTCCGAGTTCGATTCCCGGAGGAATCATAATTGAAAACGATGTTATTCTGTATAGTCTTGCTTGGTTAAGAGTATGGTGGCTAGTTCTGATCACCATCAACTGTTTTTAATCAACTTACAAGGTTGAGGACCGTACCTTGGTTTTATTTTGAGATTTGTTTTCAGCATAATTTATTGAAAGTTTTTAAATGTTACACGGAGCGACATACCTGGTTTTTGCTAGAGTGCTAGACTTACCTCGACGTAAAAAGACGATGAAGTTGGTTCGAAAGGTTTATGTTTTGTTGTCATAATGAGTGTTACGTCGAGACGTTCGCCTTGCACTCGGTCAGGGCACGTCCCAGCGCAGGCACCAACCGGATTCAGTAAGTGCTTTAAGCGAACGAGAAAAAATGTTATCTTTCATAAACTCCATATTATTTAACACCGAACTACGATGAAACTTGAAAAATGACATTCCTTGAAAAAGGGTAGACATTAAACCCTTTTCTGACGTGATGGCTAAAAGCCTTGGATTATCCGACCAGTAGTGGGTAGAAAAATAAAAACGTGTTAAAAAGACTGACTTTTTTTCTTTACTTAGCTCGTAATTAATTGAGACTTAGATTTCCTTACTTTGTAGTTACAGCTGCAAACATTACTCCTGAAGGGTTAAATTACAATAAAATGCGTATTGTAAAATGAGTTTTCTATATGATTGGGTACTTATAAGAATAAATCTACCTAATAATTATTTTGATTTACAGTTTATTTCAACTTTATGAAAAAAATGCAGAAGGAACTTGCTTAAATTTACGATTTCAAATGTTGTACGCCAAGTTAATAAAATGACTTAAATAAATTCAAACTTTGCTTATTCAAACTTTTTTTATTTCAATTAACATTATATTGTTTGATCCTAGTAGATCTAATGGATTTTAATTTTTATAAAATAATTAGTACATTTAATTATCTGAATAACCTTTCTCGTACTCCTTATTCAACCGGTAGAATAAGTCCCAGAAAGCCATTCTGTCATGGAATGGCCTTTTAACCACTTCAAGGTTTGAATCTATCTTCAGGAAGCTGAGCGATTCTGCTGTAACAGGTGGCCATTGAATAGGCAGCAACTCTGTTTCTTCTGGAGTTGGATTGCTAAAAAAGAGAATACACAAATGTATGAATATCAGGCTGGTTATTTTTAAAATTTTAAATTCTTCACAAAGTTTTATAATGTTACCTGGTTTTCGCAAAATTGGTCCATAAAGTTGTCATACGGTCAATGATGAGTTGGTCCTCCGAAGTCGGAGTGTCATCAAAGAATGACACATCGAACAAGTAACTTATCTCGTCTGCGTGTGTAGCGCTTCCCTCGGTAATGTTAAAACGCTTTTTGACGAAGTTTCTGTCGCCATTATATGCGAATACATAACAGTACTTTGGGTTCGAGTTGTACTTCTGAATTGATCTGAAGGTTGGATATCCAAAGCTCACGTCAGAAGAAAAATCTATCAAATCCCATTTTACTTGCTCACTAATTTCTTCATCACCTATATAAAACTGTTGTACATTTTCAACCATCTTTCCAAGATAATCAGCGTCGAAATTAAAAGCTTCACTTAGAGAGTCATGGAATACGTTGAGAGCCCCATAGCTTTCGGGTGGGAGGTACACGTACTGAGAAAGCATTTCTTGATCATTAAATCCTATTAGTACAGGTATATTTTCCTTGTTTTTGGTATCTACGTTAATAGGATAATCCGTTATAAATCGTTCGACGCTTTCAAATTCTTTTTCTACACAGGCTACAAACCAAAAACTTAGCTCATCAGTAGCTGCTATCACGAGATCTGAATCTACGGATCCCAAAAACGTTAGAGCTTTGTTAATGTCACTAGTTATTAAACCGAGTCTTTCTGCTAGCTTCTGTGGGGCATCTTGATCTGGTTCTTTAACAGCGAAAGGTGCTAAAGATGTACCGCTTTGCATTATCACTTTGTTAAAAAGATTTTCTTCCGCATACAAAAACTGGAAATCTACAGACGCACCACCAGCGCTCTCTCCAAAAATTGTTATCTGATCATTGTCACCACCAAAAGCTTCAATGTTATTTTTAACCCAGCGTAATGCTGACAGCTGATCTTTCAAACCTTGGTTTCCTGGCACATCTGGTGTATTGAGACACATAAAACCATAAGGTCCGAGACGGTAGTTCAAAGTTACCAATATAACATCATGTTTGACTAAATAGCTTGGTCCGTGGACGTATCTTCCAGCAAAGCCATTTACGAACCCGCCACCATGGATCCAGACCATCACGGGGCGGCGGTTGGCGGAGCTGGCAGTGCTCGGCACGTACACGTTCAGGTGCAAGCAGTCCAGGGTGCCAGCCACCTCGTCGGTAAATTCGCTGATTTGGGGACATATGGCCGAGTCATCGAAAGCGTCAAATGTTCCTTCGAAACCGGGATGTGGGATTGACAGCTAAAAGAAAAAAAAACAATAACTTATTTTGTTCACTCAACATCATCTAGTGGACTGTCAAAGTTTTTAAACGCAACTTCTAAATGTATACTTATTTGTAGGTAATATGCTAAAACTTACTCCAAATGGATTAGATGCGTTGACCGTGGCGTATGGGATTCCCAAGAACATGGAGTAAGATCCATCATCAGAAGTCAGCCCCCTGATTAGGCCCACTCGAGCGTCGACTAATGGGTCAACTCTAGGAAGGCCATTTGCTTTGCAAAATGTAACCAAAATTACAACTACTGCAAATTTTAAGCCACCCATCCTGTAACACCACTGAGACACTTCAGTGTGGTTTCCACTCACGATAGATACCGACATTTGAAGTACTTATGACTTATCTCGACATTGAAATCGACAAGATACTAAAGGACAGTATACACAGTGTCAATATTTGGGCTTCGGCTTCGCCAAGCACTTCACTTATAAAACGTGTGAGAATGAACCAAAAATGGGAAAACCGTTTCTTCGGGACATCAAAATGAACAACTTTTACCATGGCACCAACTCTGAAATCGCGAAAAAAATCAGCTGTTTCATACAATAAATAATAATGAAAATATCAAAATGCTGATTTCTTTTCGCAATTTGGAGTTGGTCCTATAGTAAAATTTGTTCAGTTTTATGGCCCAAAGAAATATTTTCCCATTTTTGGATCATTCATTAATACGTTGTATAATTATATTTTCATTTCATTAACAGAAATAAAATAATTAGAAAATTCATTAAAAAAAATAGATGATACGAATGCTTAAAGCTAGCTATTTTTCTCTATTTTGAACTGAAAAATGAACTAAACGTAAGTCCAATGTGTACAAATCTTTTGACTCAAAATCTTGATAATGGCGATAACGGTGATCAAAATGAAGCTGGTAGGTTTCAATGCAATATTTATCTTGTGTATCGTGATAATACTACTCTTCAAGGTTGCAACTACTTTCTGATCCGTTTCATAATGTACAGACGGAATCTTAATTCGGAATTCCGAGCGGAATATCGAAAATGTATGAAAATTCTGTACGGATAAATCCAGCATGTGTGTGGCAGGTATATACGTAGATTTGTGTAGATTAGCTGCGTTCGGAATTACGTATGTACGGAATTCCGAAACAGAATTTCGTCTGTATGTTGCCAGGCTAACAGCTTATCCTACTAATATTATAAATGTGAAAGTTTGTGGGTTTCGATGTTTGGATGTTTAGATGTTTGGATGTTTGTTCCTCAATCACACAAAAGCTACTGAACGGATTTGATTGAAATTTGGCACACATATAGTAGATAGCCTAGATTAAAACAGAATACTTTTTATCTCGATATTCCCGCGGAAACGGGAACCACGCGAGTGAAACCGCGGGCGGCCGCTAGTTTTGTTATAATTTCTAGATAAGGTACCTACCTAATTGGTGTTCTCGATGTTTTTTTTTGCAACATTTTTTCATTCTTTCTTTTAAGACTATTTAATATAAACGAACATAAAAAACAGGCTGGTTTTAGTTTAAGAAAAATTAAGTCCCATATAATAATTGAAAACGATATGAATAAACATAAAACGATATGATAATAATTGAAAACGGTATGAAAATTAAATTAACTTCACTTGCATCGCAAGGGATGAGCTGTTGGATGATGTATGAACTAGATTAAGAGTCACCCTACTAGTTGCGGTTATATTTAGCCTGCTGTGTACCTGACAAACTGCCCCAGCCTGTTCCTCTGCTACTGCAAGCAGGTGCCCTAATGCTTGACTATACTCAATGGAGTACTTAAATAATTAAGATTAAGGTTCCATTAATAAGAATACGGAACTCAGATTTAATTATTCATGTAGACGCTAGCGCGCGGCCATAAAAGGATAGTGACATAAACTAATTCACATTCGCCAAATGTTTGCACGCAACAATGAGTGCGAGGAAAGTAACTGGCAACTCGGTCACTGGGTCCAGTCGCTCACCTTTCTCTCGTTAACAAAAAAAAACATTATTTTACAGCTGATTTCGTGATACTGTCTGTTTCATTCATCACAGAACTTCGAGAAAGCGTTCCGGCCACAATAAAATAAAATGTTTTGCGGTTTTGTTTTCAGAATTCAAGTTCATGAATGCACGTGGAATGAGTAACTTTCTAAACTATTTGATGAAATCTTTGGTTCATGCTAAATTACCATCCTATATTTTTGATACCGTTCTTATACTTACTAACATAAAATAAAATGATGTATTATTAATTAAACCTTTTATTTTTGATAGACAAACTAAATACTTATTATCGCTTTCAAATTTGTTGATGTGTCGACGACTTCAAAACTTTGTAATGTTTCATTCAATGAGTTGAAAGTTCTTGGTTTCATTATAGCGGATAGTGTGGCAGTAGCAAGTCACTTGACGATAATTCCTATCGCAACATCTTCATTTGTTACTCGCCACACAAGCTGATCCTAGGCTGGTGCTACGGAATCCATCCAATTCCATCGGAATGAATAATCTGCGATTGTCCACCGTATCGGGGCTGCGACCGCTAGCGGCTAAGCCACGCCCGAGCATGCGGATGACACTGAACTGAACCATTTCATTTTATTCGCAACATTACTATTATCCGTTGAGGTGAACGACTTCGATTGCTCCGTAGACTACAAAATTACAAAGACAATAAAGTTTTACGCCCGTCCTTAGCAATGGAAATACTGTTTATAACTTCTTAGCATTGATTAGAACTATTTAGTTAGTTCTATTAGATAATTTACCTACTCATTCACTCTTCACACGGCTGACTTACTTCCTTTGAAATACTTAATGTTTATTTTGAAATAGAATAACTCCTCCACGTGCAAAGTTAAAAGGAAATAGCTGTCTGTAGCGGATTCTGTATTTTTTTTTGTATTTTAATGAAGAATAGCACATTCCGTAACTGAAAGTTGGGAAAATTCTTTTTGTTCTTATAATAAAGAATGAACAGGTGTAATTTGAAGAAAAAACAATTATATACAGAAATACGACAGAAGGACTGAAAAAGTAATGCCTATAGGAAAATCTGGCTTTGAAAAAAAAGCGTACTAAACGTTCTTGGTGGTCTTCCAATTCAAAGTTCAAACGATAAAATCAGGTATTACTCGTTGTGTATTGTTGACGGAGGCTGGTCAGCAATAAAAATGGCGTAGGTTTGCGGTCGGCGCTTGACCCGCCGCGGCCGTTGACGCGGCTAGGCTGTGTGTGCCTAAATATCATACACTGCATTCGCATTACTTGCCTACGCAACTTGCTTTACTAATAATTGTTTGGGTAAAGTTGCCGATTCCCATAGTAAACAGTACTTAATAATACTGTGACTGGTTGTATTCGTGAGCCTGGGACGCTGGTCTAGATAGCTGAGAAACTAAAGGTGTTTGTCTAGGGCCTAGGGAATAAGCTGTACCTACATCTGGGGATTAATTGTCTCTAACTCCTAATCTATCATAATCGCTTTCAATTCGATAATTTGTATTTATCCTTCACTGGCTCACAAATACAGTTGCCACAGTGATTTGTATTATTATTGCAGCAATGGATGTACAATGCATATTAGATAGGGATTCTTCACATTAATAATAAACAAACACATATAAAAAACACATACAAAAACTAATAATTATGATACATACAGCATGAAGCGTGGCAGTGTGATATCCGTTTTATGTTTTTAAAACTAAATAGACTCTATCGTTGTTTAAGTCTTTATTAGATCCTTATTCTAATAGCAAACACATTAAAAACCCATTGTGAGAGCATATCGGCGTATGGATCATAGACCTAGGAGTATTCACACAATGCGAGTAGCGGCCAGTAAAATGGCCGCGCCTAATGGCAGGCTGCGCGCGCGCCGCCCAGCCCCGCAGTGCTTCACGTGCGCCTCGCAATATTTATGATGCTTTGTTATTTATCTTATTTTTATTTCGATAGCCATTCAGTGATCTAAGAACAAGCTATTAGTGCCTGCTTGCCTTTGTTAATCATTACTCAACTCATGGGAAATAATCGATTTGTGGTTAAATAGTTATTTTATATAAATACTTAAATTTATTTATTTTAAACCTCTATACTATACATAAGTAGTAAATAGGTGCCTATATAATTTAACCTTCATAAAAAGATAGAAAGATTAGTTTTTATCATTTAGTATCATTCACTTTTTGATGTATATTCTAAGATTGATCAAATAATTAATGTACCTACTTACCTACTTATAATTTGGGTGTGCAGTGTGTGCGGTAGTTAAAAATAATTATTTTTAGTATTTCGGTTAAAATCTTTAGCATGAAAATACGACGCAGGAGAATTTCTAATTTCGCCGGACCATTCACCGCTTGTGAGATGACTTTAATGATCTCATTTATCATCCCTGTAATGAAACTTTTAATTTAAAAGATCATAAATTTGCGCCAATAAACATCTTTCAAAAGCCTGCAGCAGATATTGTATATCGTTTTATATTTCGTGCAAGAGTTGAGAATTAATGAAATATTTCTTTTAATGTAGGTACTCTCCACTCCGGATAAGTTAGTAGGATGTCCTTGTAGATCTTTAGAAAAGATATTTAAATTTTGTAGCCAGTTCAACAAAATATTGTATTGTAAAAAAAATAACTGTAAGTAATTACGTTCATAAAAAATTATTGTACATTAATTAATTCACAACACATAAGTTTGACCAAAAAAAACGTAGAGGACCCTAAATATTTGCTGTAAGGTAATAAAATTTGTGAAAACATATTTTTACAAGTTTTTTTCTTATGACATAAGTATCTAAAAAATTTAATGCTAAATAACAAGAATTAATCAAGGCTATATGTCATAAATTTAATAAGTAGTGATCGTGATTCGTGATTGTATAATCACAGCTGATAACAAATAGGCAATTTACTTAATAAATGGGAAGCGAGCATGATACTAATGAGGTAAGAATAGCCTGTTGTAAGACTTCCGCTTAAATACCAGTCATTTCAGGCTCACGTTAACCAATGAACACAATGGCGCCCTTAAAATTATAGACATCTCTACTGTAAAATCACACAAATAAAATAAAGTTACGAACTATTATAAACCGCAACTGGAAAAAGCCTGGTTTTTTTAATCAAATTAACGTTTGATCTAATGTTTAAGATTAAATTACCTACTTACTTGTTTTAAGGCCTAAAAACTGTGAGTGAACCGAGTATTTTAAATAATTACTTTTTGTTTAATAACTAAGCCAGTTGCCAAATTTAATGTGAATGAAAGCTAAAAACTCAATGAATCACAAAGAAAACTATAATAGATACTTCCATATATGTTTCAGAAATGGAAGTATCACTTTCGATACTTCTATATCTGGCCCTTAATAACTCCAAAACTGTCAGTTCTGGGTTATAAAGTCACGAGTGTGTCATCAGCGCAGCGAAGTTTCTCTAAAAGCTCGGTTCGGTCAGTGCGCGTATTTACGTGCGCCTACGCAACGCGCCTCCTTGCACTCTACGGCACGGGGTCGTTGGACTTGACATAACATTCAAACAAAGCTTTTAGCTTTTCTGTATGTACAAACTCAACAATGTGATGGTTCATTGCAATATTAATTATATATTACAATGTAGAGTTTGATAAAAGAGTAAACATTTTACATAATAATGACCTAGTTATACAACATCAATAAAATAATATTAAAATATTAATTATGTAGGTAAATGACTCGTTTTAGCAATGTTATATAGCCCTTTTGATACTCGACACGGGACTTTTTTTTTATCGAAATTTAATTTGAAGCTAAGGACTTAAAAATAATCTGCTCTTTGTTTAACTCTTGACTAAAATGGTTACCTTACCCGAAAAAGACATTAAAGGCGCTGATAGGTCATTACGTAGGAAGCAGTTTGGTAAAATTGACCATGACAGCGACCGACGGGTCCCAAAACTGTCCATCCTATAGGTCAATGCACAGAAAATTGTTCTTTGGGGCAATGGGTGACCATGACCATTTGGGTCCTTGACCCACAACGCAGCCGACCTTGGCCGGACCTTTCAAAACTTAAATGATCTCATATTTAAGCTTAAATCGGAAATCCTTTACCAAAATTAATAAACAACTGATTTAACAAAGTGGGAACTGAAGTTGTTGGACCATAGCAGAGGGTTCCAAAAGTTAATTCTTTGACCCTTTAATAGCAGCCGGGAGACTTTGTTTCAGGGGTTTCAAAGAGACTCAACCTGACCGGCTGCTATAAAGGCTTTGGGAACTTTTAAACCCTCTGTTATGGTCTAACAACTGGTACTTCGGTTGAAAGAGCAACAGACCTTAACGGACAAATATTTTACCGAATTTAAAATTAACTGGGAAATAAAGTAGTTGAAAATAAAAGAGGGTTCCAAAAGACCAATGGGCCTTTGTCCCTTTCCTTTAGCGCCATTGAGACCCCTAAACTTAAACCTAACGCTAATATTTTACAAGATACCTTTATTTTTAAATTTAAGATTTTAGCATTCACAATGCTGTTTTGAGAAACCTTAATCTTTTACCAAAATTGATAAAAACTACCGTCTGTCAAAGACAGGTACTGCTTCTAAAGTGGAAAACGTAGTAACATATTAAGTTTGACCACAACGAGTCTGAATGTCCCAAAAGTGGCCGGTCCTAGGGCAGTGGGTGACCGCGGGTCCTTGACCCACACGGCCGACCTTGGCCGGTCCCTTCTAAACCGTTTGTTTGGAGTACGATCTTCGTGGGAATATGGAATATAATATAAGATCAAGTTACGAAGGATAAAATACGATTTACGGATTATGTTCTAAAAATAAAATTTTATTTCTGACAAACAAACAAACATACAAAAAACTTTCGTCTTTATAATATTATAATTCATAATTCATATTTCGCTTATAAAAAGAAAAATGATTGTTTTGTGGGGATTTTGTTCGGCAATATTAGTAAGTATTTTTTATAGTATACTTATAACGCCATTTTTTCATTAGCTATTCAGTGAAAAAGTAAAATTCTTTTTTGAAAGTATAATAATAAGAAATTTAAACAACCTCAGTTTGGTGTAATGGCTATGACCCCGATTGGTTTAAATCCCGCTATTAAATGAAAACTGTGAAATTTAATGAACATTAACATTTTGTCATGCTTGTTTATGAGCGTATTTTTGTGTTTTAAATCCATTAAGACTTGGAATTTCAAATAAACACAAAACGGTGAATTGGCATTTCTAACCGACTTCAATAATAGACTTAAATAATATACCTACAAACAAGGTACCTACACAGGTACCTACATTAAAAATAAAAAAATAAAAATTGGTTAAAAACAACAAAAAACCGACTTCAAAAAACCTACCTCTAAAAAGCAAGAAATAATATTCGTAATAATAAAAACACTTCTATTGAAGTCGGGTGGGGCTTTTAGAATAAAAAAAGGAATCTGTACTCCAGCCCCACCCCACCCGACTTCAATAGACGTGTTTTTATTATTACGAATATTATTTCTTGCTTTTTAGAAGTAGGTTTTTTGAAGTTGGTTTTTTGTTTTTTTTAAACAATTTTCTTCTCGTTATTCTCCATATTTCGAGCGACACCTAAATGTTGTTTTCATAAATTTTTAAAACAATATCTTTAAAATTGAAGTGGCTTACGGCTTATTAATATTTTGTCACGAAATAAATTTGAAACAAAAAAGCAATACCTGAAACTTTCCTTAGCCATTGTCGGCCTAAGTATTGTTTGTGATGGAACTTCTACGTAATTTCACTTTAAATAGTTAATAATTATGTCAAATAATTATACTTAGAAACTAATATCATAACCTGTGCCTGACTTGGCGATTAGAGAAAGCGGCAGCATTCAGTATTCCGTGTCTGTCTGTACGACGAAATATAATACAAGTATAATGACATGGCTCAACGTTTGCTCTGTTATTATGCTCAGCATTGTACGCGAAAAGTAGCTCGAGCCGCAAATTATCTTATTGAATCAAGAATACTACCTATTTTATTATTATTTGCTATGGGTAGTAGTAAGAACCGACCGTGCGTGGTCATGGCTTTTCATTTTTTTTCGCTTTGGGCATTTTCTTTTTGTATGTCGAAAAATATGATACGATATGTGGTTGCCAAACTTAGAAAAAAAACGATGGCTAAGATATTAACAACCACTTTTCCCTACCAAGTATGCCACTGGTGGATTTAAAGTATCAAATAAAAAGTGGAAATATAGAAGTAACATTCTCCATCGACTGACAATTTATGTCTTAAAGGGGATCTGCCGTAAATCTGTTGTCAAGCTAAATCTGTCATAAAAGCGAACAAGAGCGCCAGTGGGGCCTCTTGGTGGGGCAAAGTGGAAAAAACCATAATTATCATTAAATAAATAAAATAAAGAAGCTTTTTTGAGTCATTCGACTGATTTCATAATTTTAGTCTTAAACTTATAAAAAGATAGCGTCGCTACATGGCTACTATAACAATAGAAGAAAAATAAACGTAACGTGCAAGATGTGGCTGCTTTGACCGTCCGGTTTGAGAGCAAGTCCCGTTACGCGAGCACGCCTGCGCTAGCGCGTGCTACGAACTCTCCCGCCTTCGTGCTACGCGAAATACACTGTCCTCCATTTTAAACTATCAGTATTTTGTCAATACTGAAGACCTATTACAAAAAAGCATCGCGATAAGCGTACGATGGTCATCCCACTCTGTAGCACTATTGACTCACTAATAAGGTTTAATATCAAGTAAATTGAACGACGAATTGCATCCGACTATCGTGATACTTTTTTGTAATAGGCCCTCTGGTTTATCATAATATCGTGAACTAGAGGCCGCCGGCCCGCGACTTCGTCTGCGTAGAAAGTTTTATTGCTATTCCTCGGGAACAATCCTTTTTTTCGGGATGAAAGGTACCTTATGTCCTTCTTTGTAACCCTGACAATGTGTTAAGACGTGAAGGCGTAACAAACAAACAAACGGACTTTCGCATTTATAATATATCAGTAAGAATATCATAAATATTTTAATTTATCGGTACAGGGGATCGTTTATGATACTGATATTGGTAATGTAACTAATGCGCGTTGAATTCTTTTGTTCTGTTGATTTTGGGGATACGTTTAAAAGATTCCATTTGAAAACAAAACAATTGATTTTTGTTACAACTGTGTTGTTTTTTATTTTTATAATTTATTAATAAACAATGAGTGTACAACAAATGAGGTTACAAGATTGTCCCGCTAAACCGACCTGTGTGAATTTATTGTTGTTTTGATTTGATTATGATTTTATTTTGTTCTCTCATTATTTTGTTTCTAATCTGATTTTATCCTAGAGCTCTGATTTACATCGATGTTATATTTTAATTATTGTTATTTATTATTCATTTATTTTCTGCCTTCATCGATCGAAATTGTAATTTTATTTTATATTTTTTATTTTATTTTATTGGAATGTTTATAGTACTCTTGGATGTTTTGGGTAATACTGTAAATCCTGAGTAAAACTTGATGCACAAATAAATAAACAAGACAGTTAAGATTAGTGGATGAAACGAACTAAAAATCAGCCGTTTTTTACGAAAGACAGGCAAGATGAATCTGATAAAAAATCGCGCTACGCGGCAGTTTTTTTCAAAAGACAGGCAAGATGAATCTGAAAAAAATCGCGCCTTTTTTACCAGAAGACAGGCAAGATTACAAGATTAGTGGATAAATCTGACTAAAAATCGCTTTTTTTACGAAAGACAGGCAAGATTACAGTATTAGTCGTTGAATCTGACTTGATTTTTAGTCAGATTCAACGACTAATACTGTAATCTTGATTAGTCGTTGAATCTGACTAAAAATCACGTTGCGCGGCCGTTTTTTCAAGAGACAGGCGAAATGAATCTGACAAAAACACGCGCTGCGCTGCTTTTTTTTACAAAAGACAGGCAAGATTAGTTGATGAATCTGACAAAAAATCGCGCTGGCAAAATATAGGCAGGCAAGATTACTAGATAAGCGCATGAAATGGACTAAAACTGGCTATCTAGTGTATATGTTTAATTAAGTGTATCTGTTTATTTTACATTTAGATAACTTATGAAGGGGCGCAACTTCTGTGCTTGCCTTAGGCGCCGTATCCGATCGGTACGCCACTGTCGTTTTTATACATTTTTATTTTGAGAAATAAAAATCTTAAACCACAAATAGCTCTTGGCACATATATAAGGAACGTCAAACACCTCATTACATTCATAAAAGAGCCATATTTATATTATTTATGTATCAACAACAGACTACTTTGCGATCATTTCCGGTATTGGTCTATTGTTTTGTGGTACAATAAAATAACAGCGAAGCTATCACAATAACGCGCAAGTATTGCTCGCATTTTTATGTATTATTAACTTTGATGGATGGCACTGGCTACAGCGTTTCTGTCCGCTTTAACCGATAATATCAACCGATGATGTCCATAAAAGAAAAGTCGATGTGATGCCGGTAGTAGGAGGAATGTTATCGCGAATTGACTCGTCACTCGAGTAATCTGGATGCATTCCACGCCAACTATGCTGTTTAGAGATGACGGTACACGTGCTATTTAGCACTTGTAATGAGAATGTTTTAATCGGATGACCATAGACACTGAGCATACGACACGTAGGTAAAAGAAATAATCAGGTGTGGCTTTAGAAAAAAATGAATGTTAACATTTTTCCGAAGAATATGGTGTGAAGCAGCGCACCGCGCACGGTGCTCAAACTAGGGTAAACTACAAAAAAGTAGCTATAAAGAAAATAATAATGAGAAAATAATTTTCCTAAATACTGACAAAGAGAAGCAATTTAGGCGTTACGACAAATTGTATCTTAACAAAGTTATGACCGAAAGATAAATGAAACTAGAAAAGCCATTCATTCTTCGTCGTGTAACGTTATTTCCTAAAACCAACGCAAATTAGGCAAACATACAAAGTTAAAAGGTAAGTACGCAAATGCAAGTCTAATGAGTATTTGGACAATAGAAGAAGACGTTGACTCTGCCGAGACTGGAATGATCGTCTTTCTTCAATGATGACTCACTGCAAACTACGCCGAACCGTTAAAGAGCATGACTTTCGAATAAAGATGAACCCGGCCGATAGGTTGGTTCTATTCAATAGTCAGTTCTGAGAAGGGAAAGAAAGTCTTTAATACTTATTTACCATATGTAGCAGAATTAGTCAATAGTAAGAAAATAATATAAGTCATATCGATGAAGTATGTTTTGGTGACATTCAAAACTTCATGGAGTATTTTATAAAAAAAAGCTTTTAAAAAAAAGTAAAACCTCCTTCAAAAACCTTAAAATAACAGCTCTATAAAAAGCAAGTAATAATTTTCAAATCGATTAATTAAAACACGTCTATTGAAGTCGGGTGAAGCTGGAAGTATTTTTTTTACTTATTGTGATGTTTATATTCTAAAAGCCCCACCCGACTTCAATAGACGTGTTTTAATTAATCGATTTGAAAATTATTACTTGCTTTTTATAGAGCTGTTTTTTTAAGGTTTGTGAAGGAGGTTTTACTTTTTTTTAAAAGCTTTTTATTTTAAACTTTTTTGTGGTAGGTTTGTAAGCGATGATTTTATAAAATAAAACATTAAGTATAATGTTTCACATTTTTCAATGGTATACCCCGAGTAACTCAATGTCCACAGGTGTTCCGTTGGGTCTTCGAAGTTCAACTCTAGTCCAGAACGTCCTTGACAATAATAAACCTACCAATATTTCAATCACTGTACAGTTCCTATTTGATTTTGAAGAGTTCCCTCGTGAATCTTCAAAATCCAAAGTCCAATACCAATGAAATTAATTTGGTATCATTCTTAAGGTGTCTTATTTCAAACAAAAAAAAAATTATCTAAATCGGTTCATAAACAAAAAAGTAATGGTTGAAAATCGGTCTCAATTCATATAAAATGGTAACGAAAACGACTATTTTCAAGATTACTTGAAAACTACTGAACCGATTTCAAAATTTCAAAAAATGGGACCAATTTGGGAACAAACAAACTACCCGGGTATATATTGGAATGCCTAATTTTTTTTGTCCTAACTGTCTTTGGCACACTACTTATTGGCCTAAAAACTTTTTGCACAATTTTCATTTGACCTAAATTTGTTTGGCATATTTTCACTTCGCCTAAAATTTTTTCGCCGCATGTTTACTTCCTAAATTCATCATTAAGCATAACTATTCATAATCCCTAATGTTTAAAAGTACTAAATAACGATTCGCACAATTGTGTAACGCCTAATATTTTTTTTGCCGAATGTTTACTTCCCTTAATCATTATAGGAATAATCGTTTTAAATCGGTATTGTTTACTACTTGTAAATTGAAAATTACTCAATTTCACTAAACACTTTTGAACAATTTTACCAACAATTAACAACAATTGCACATGATTTAAATTACGAAAAATTATGTTTTTGGTAAGTAATTAAAAATAAAGAATGAGCAGATAAACCTGTCGTTGTCTTTTTAATTGCCTATCACACTCAAGAATGCAAGCATACAAGCAAGCAAGCAAGTATGCATACAAGCAAACATGACATCATAAGTTCAATCAAAATCAAATAGCATGCTTGCATGGCACGCATGCATGCATGCAAACAAGGCCATGCATACTTGCATGCAAGCAAGAGCAGATATGCATGCATGCAATCAAAAGCAAGGAATGCATGCATGCAAACAAGCAAGCAGCATGCAAGCAAGCATGCAGCATGCAAGCAAGCATGCAGCATGCAAGCAAGCATGCAGCATGCAAGCAAGCATGCAGCATGCAAGCAAGCATGCAGCATGCAAGCAAGCATGCAGCATGCAAGCAAGCATGCAAGCAAGCATGCAGCATGCAGCATGCAAGCAAGCAAGCAGCATGCAAGCAAGCAAGCAGCATGCAAGCAAGCAAGCAGCATGCAAGCAAGCGTGCAGCATGCATGCAAGCATTAGGGAGCTCCGCTCGCTTCGCTCGCTCCGCTGCAAGTGGTCAAAACACTAACCTAACCTAACCTAATGGTCTTCGCATTAAGAGTTTTTTTTTTATAGCGGGGGGCCTCAGCCCCCCCGACCCCCCCGAGCAGGGGGGCCAGCCCCCCTGCACCCCCCGGCAAGCATTTTGCAAGCAAACATGCAAGCAAACATACCGGCATGCAAGCGAGCAAGTGAACAAGCATGCAAAAAAAGCATGCATACATAAAATCATGTAAGCATGCAGCATGCATGCATGCAAGCATTATAAAAGTGTTCAAAACCCTAACCTAACCTAACGTAATGGTGATCGAAAAAGTTTTTCTTTATAGCGGGGGGCCTCAGGCCCGTTTTTTGACGATTTGTTTCTGTCACCAACTTGAATGCAATACAATATTGTTATGCCAAAAATTATGTATGCAAGACAATATTAGGGTTAACAATACTTCGGCGTAGTCATTATTGTGTCAAAAGATATGTATGCTAATAAATTTTAGGACAATTAACATTAGTCGTTTTGATAATTAGGGAATTTAACGTTTAGGCGAAACGACAAAGATGCGAAAAAATCTATTAGGCCAAACAATAATTGTACGTAAGGAGTTTAGGCCAAAGAAATTCGGCCAAATGAAATTAGGACCAATGACTTTAGGCGAGTCAAGGGACACCCCTCATTTTATAACGTTTGAATCATTTCAATCGGTTCAGCCGTCTTCGAGTAATCGGTGTACATACATATAAAAAACAAAAAATATACGCGACGAATAGATAACCTCCTCCTTTTCAAAATTTTTGAAGTCGGTTAAAAAATATTAAGCGTTGGCACTTTCTGGTCGAAACAAGACGGAGCAAAAGTAGGTACAGTATCATTACTTTGACTTCCTTATCAATACTAATATTATAAACCCAAAAGTGAATACCAAACTAACAATTGTTTGTTACGCCACGCCATCACATCTAACTACTGAACCGAACATCATGAAATTTTGCATAAACGTTGTCAGGGGGAAGAGGGACCTTTCATCCCCAAAACCGCACTGTTCCCGATAATCCCGATCGATAGATTTTGCGAACAAAGGAAATAACTGACCACGCAGACGAAGTCTCGCCGCTATATTTTTATCTCTGCTTGGTACAAAAATTTCTGTCCTTAACAGACTTTATAATATGGTACGTTTAGTACAGATGCGATTTGAAATTCAAGGCTATCTTACACAGAAACAATAAATTCATATCATAACCTTGATTTAGTTCAAAGCCTTGATGGATACCTGTGGTTTTTTATGATTTGTGTTCGCATGTCAAGAGTTTTTGTCACTTCATCAGTATGCAAAGTGGCGTAGTAATTACGAATGGCTTAGGAACAAATTCGTGATTCACTTTGCCTTAGTAGACCAACTGGCGGCGGGCGTTTTGTTTCTGTTCATATCAATAAATTTGCATACCTACCTACAACATTATGAACACTCTGTGGAGATTCATATCATTGATTTATTAAGACATCTTTATGTCTCATTTCTGTGAATATGTTTATAATCTCTTTAGATTATAAACATATTCACAGAAATGTGTACTAACATCAAAGCGAAACAAAGAGATAGATCTCTTGTTAACTAATATTTATTTTCTTGGTTTTAAAAGACTCGTGTTTTATTTTAAAACCAAGACTATATACTATTAGGTATTAAAAACCTGAGGCCCGATCGCGCTAATTTTATCCGAAACTGAAACATTGTTACGATTTTCATAAAGGGTGTAGACGCGCATCACGTTCCATTTTTAAATTTTCAATACAAATGATCAAAACAACTCTGCGCGAACCGTAATGAGGGCGAACTTTAAAAATTCCTATTAAATTATTAAATGGATATAAGTACACTCGGCGTCAGAAAAATCGCACCTTTTCAAAAATTTCTTCTAAGTTAATTTTGTCCTATCTAATTTTATGGTAAGTGTTGTTATATACTTCTTTCCCTTCGGACATAGCCAACAGTCTGTAGAAACCGTTGGAATACTCGTCAAACGGAATCAATAACTGAGATTTAGTTTCCAAGCAACATTACATTGCCTCATTTTTTGCAATATTTGAGCGACTTCATGGGCAATATTATCCATCTTAGGTATTCCTTTTTTTTAATCGACCTGTTGAAGTGTGTTTTCTCCATCATCTCGATAGCGAATTTACTCGAATTTCCTGAATTGACCCCTTTTATTTCATTTTTATGACGGCGCAAGCAATAACGCTTTAAGCGTTTAATTATGATAACTGTCATGTTAATTAAATCAAACAATTATTAATTGAAAGCTCATTAAATGTACTTTCAATAGATATCAACATTTACACAATAAAACTTTAGCTAGCAATAGCAGGTGGTCAAGTCTAAACTTATTTTTGAAGAGGTGCGATTTTTCTGACGTCGAGTGTATATACAAAACACGCAATACAATAGACAAATACCTCATTATTTCTAATAAAAATAACAAATGACATTAGAATCTGTAAATACCAGTAAAAAACACATCAAAGTGTACCGATTTGAGCATTTTTTTATATTTTATTTCTCTGTGTCTTTTTTTATCATTTCTCTCTATTAGACCATATGCGAAGGCAACCCACTAAAATCCAGTGTTCCTAAGTTATATCTATTATTGCAACACATTTCTGATCGTCCAACTTGTGAGGTAAGGTTTCATGCAACGGGAGCTTGGTCTATATAGGGCACTCCATGACAATACAAACAATAAGTGAAAAAAATAAAAAAACCCGCCTGCATACAGATTGTCTTCGTTTTAAAATACCTGATAATTTATTATGTTTTTCTCTCTCTACGGCACTAATTTAAGAATTTAGTTTCCTAAAACTTAAGTTTACATCAAGAGTAATGCTTTCATTATTTAGATAAACTTCTTTGGAAAAACGCAAATTTCTTTGAAATGCGGTCTTAATTTCGTATTTTTTTTTTTACTTTTATTTAATTCAAAACGAATAGTTTATAACATTCAATAATATTCTACTTATAATCATTATTTGCATCCATTACGTCATCGATTAAAAACAAAACTATGATTATGAACTGTACACGTTTCTTATACTCCAAATATTATCAATGTTAATTATCTTTATTACCGTCATTAACTCAACAAAGTTTGACATGAAAAGAATCTTTAAAAACGCTGTAGAACTAACTTCAGCAAACGAAGGTTTTCCTAACAAAAAATTCTTCCTGTATCTGATACAATGGCAACGAGTAATGGCGCTTATTATATGTAATCTTCTTGGAAGGCTGTCAGGCCAACACGGCACAGCCTGACAAACGGAGGCACTCCACCACTCTGCCGAGTTAAGTAATTGATCACATTAAAGCTAAGAAAATAAGCAGCAGGCAGGCTAGCGTGACTACTAATGACTCGATAATTAGTCTAATTTAGGTCGTAATCTTAAACATAACTAGGTACGACTATGAGCATTAACAGACAACTTGATGTAAAGTTGAAGTTAAAACAACTTGGTATATGTATAGTATTATATTATCTGTGGTTTTATCAAATGTCATCGCCTGGATTGCGAAGTAGGAAGCTTTTAGGAGATATGCCACCCTGAACATGGACTCCGATCGTTAAAAATAACTCGATCGCTTATTTATACAAGATGTTTGGTAAAGCCTTATAAAACTGAATATGGTAAATAGGGACCATAATAAAACTGAACAACTTTTACTATGGGACGAAATCTGAAATCGCGAAAAAAAATGAACTGTTTCAAACATTTTGGTAATTTCGTTATTAATTTTTGTATAAAACAGCAGTTTTTTTTTAAAACGAAAACTAAAACTTCTCATCGCACCCCAGACGACGATATTTGATAACACCAAACTAATGGCTATCTTGCTAATGTGGTCAGGTCAAAATATGCGATAGATTGAACATGAGCCTCTTGGCCGGCGGTCCATGGTAGAACAGCAAAGCAAAGAAACGGAACCGGTAGGTCTGGGGCCAGCCTTATTTTGAAGTCCAACACGGTGGACATGATTTAACCCCTAAAGGGGTAAAAATGGGGTTCAAATTTTGTATGGAAAAAGAATACAAAATCGAAATTACAACTTTAAAATTCGTAGGAGCACGTCTAAATATATATTTTGGGATTTTGAAAATCAACCCCTTAGAGGGTAAGTGGGGTGAGTAACATAAAAATCGATATGGATGTCGTTTTTGAGGTTTTATGGGATGGTGATTGCGAAAATTAGATTTATTTTGAAGTCCAACGCGGTGGACATGACACATATGGACCTGGGACCTGGACATGCACATCCAGGGAACGGGAACGGGAACCGGAACGGGCACGGGCACGGGCACGGGCACGGGAACGGGAAAGGAACGGAACGGAACGGAACGGAACGAAACGGAGCGGAACGGAACGGGAACGAGACGGTAACGGGAACTAGAACGGGACGGGTACGGGAACGGGAACGGAAGGGGTACGGGACGAGTACGGGACGGGATCGGACGGGAACGGAACAGAAAGAAACGGGAATGAAACAGGAACGTAACGGGAACGAAACAGGAACGAAACTGGAATGAAACGGGAACATAACGGGAATAAAACAGGATGGGAACGGGAACAAGAACCGGACGGGAACGGAACGGGAACAAGAACGGGAACGTAAGGCGTACGGGACGGTTAGGGGACGTTTACGGGACGGGAACGCAGCGGGAACGGAACGGGAATGGGAACGGGAAAGAAACGTGAACGGAACGGGAACGGAACGGAAACGGAACGGGAATACAACGGGACGGGAACGGGAACGAGAACAGGATGGGAACGGGACAGGAACGGGATGGGAACGGGAACGGAAACGGAAGGGGTACGGGACGGGAACGGAGAACGGGAGCGGGAATGGAAACGGGAACTGGAAGCCTTGTGCGAGGCCCGCCACACGCGGCAAATGTCTTGCCTCGCGAGGCAGCGCGCTTGATGGGGACTCGCCTAATCGCGTAAAAATGGCTGGCCGGATCCTGGTTGAAGGTTCCTTAAAAGGATTTCGTCTAATATCCACGCGGACGAAGTCGCGGGCAGAAGCTAGTCTTCAATATAATCTTCCGAGTAATCTCAAACCAATATTAAACAATCTAAATTCAATATGCACTATTGAAGTGAACTCTGGATAAGTTCTTTGAGTAAGGATGACAAGGGTCATTCTTACGTAGAATTTTCCATAATAAGTAATAAAACGACGAGCAAAAGTAGCAAACTTTTCACCTCTCTAGTTATTTGTTATACAAGTGACCAAAATCAATTTGTGCTGCGAGTGCCAACTTTAAATCACGAACTAGCGAAGTAGTCTAGAATTGACTACTGAGCACAGTGAGTGATTTAAAGGCACAAGGCAGAACAAAAATTTGGTCTCGCTCGTGTAAAACATACAACTTTTCACCTCGACCAGCGAGAAAAATTTTACGTGACTTTCCTGGTAAAAAGCTAAATTCAGCATTAGAAACTCGTTGTCTTAACTCTTTTGGAATTAGACATCTTCATCGCTGGACGCACTGTTTTCTTTTTGTAATATATCACAAAAATAGTTCGATCAAACCTGATCAAACCTATGCTGAAAAAAAATATTCTTAGAGTAAAGTAGATTCCCATGGTTTTGATTTACATTATGTTGTGTTTTCTCTTATTTATTAATATCCCATCATTTATTTTCATTATAATCATAAAACACAAATTTGTTAGTAAAAATGATTTTTTCTTATTTTATATTTATATCATACATGCGACCTCATTTCGTCCATACTCTTCACTTCAAATTATCAACCTTCTTTTTGAGTTGTTTTTTTATTTCTCTAAGTGCATATGCGAAACTGGATAATTTAGACTTTAATTTCTCTATGTGCGATTTCCAATTTAGGTTAACACCTTGGTATATCCGTGCATTTTATTTTTTATACTTTTTAATTCATGTATGACAACATAAAGCAGTCTAACTATCCTTTTCTCACATATCAATTTTACAAGTCTCATCCTTGTCACTCTATTTCTTTTTCTTTTTTATTTCTAAAGTTGATTTTAAAAATAAAAAAGCACTTTGCCTCACTCTCGCCTCTTCAGCACGAAAAGGGCGCTTTTGGCGCGTTAATACTCGCACCTAAATTGATTTTTGCTGCGAGCGTGAGGCAAAGTTTTTTTTTTAATTTCTAACGCCACTTTTTGAAATAATTAAGAAAAAAGGAAAAAATAAATAGAGTGACAAGGATGAGACTTGTAAAATTGATATTGTGAGTGCTTTATGCTATCATACCTACATGGATTAAAAAATATAAAAAATAAATTACACGGATATAAAAAAATAAATTACTCAAATGGATACTTTTCTATTCGTTTGCTAACTTAAAAATAAAAAATTAGGCCATAAAATCTAAAATTACGTGTCGTAGGCTTGTCATTTCCATACAATACAACAATATCTGTGATTTACACAAAATTGTGACGTGTGACTGGATCATCTAATTGCTTATTTTTAAGCTCTAAGTTAGCGAACGAATAGAAAAGTGGCCATTTGAGTAGGGATGAAGGATTGTTAAAAAAGAAGGTTGATAATTATAAATAAAGAGTACGGACGAAATGATGTCACACGTATGAAATAAATGCAAAATAAGAAAAAATCATATAATTTATATAGGTAACAAATTCGTGTTTTATGATTGTAAATAAATAAATAAGATGGGATATTAATAAATAAGAATAAAACAAAACGTAATGTAAAACAAAACGACGGGAATCTATTTTACTCTATGAATATTTTTTTTCAGCATAGATCGAAAAATTTTTGTGATATTTACAAAAAAAGTCCATAGCGATAAAGATAGTTGTCTAACTCCAAAAGAAATTAGAAAACAAGTTCCTAATTAGGTATCTTTTTTCCAGGAAAGTCACGTGAAAATAATTGTTCTTACCTAATAACACTTTTCTCACTGCCTCGTGCCTTTAATGCCTGTTATATGGGGAAGGGACCTGGGTTTCACGACACAGGGAATCCTAGTGTGGAATCCAGGGCTAAGTGCATGGTCTAATTTTAAGTTATCAGTACTAGATTATTAGCCAAACTATTACCTACTAATGTAATTCAGAAATGTATCAATTCAATAAAACATTTTTATTATTATTTTATTTTTTAAATCACTCACTGTGCTCAGTGTCTATCTAGAGTATAATTATTATGAGATTCTTATTAGAATCACTCGCTACGCTCGTGATTCAATTCTACGCTACTTCACTAGTTCGTGATTTAAAGTCGGCACTCGCAGCACAAATTGACTTTGATTACTTGTATAACAAATAACTATTTATATCACTTTTGCAATGCGTTATTTTTATTAGTACAAAAAAACAGATTAATTCATACAATTTTGCACCCAACATTCCGTCAATTTTACTGTCAGCAAAATCTCAAAAAGAAACATTCGACGAATTTATTAGCGAAAATTACGTCTTATTAGTCATATTAGCGGAGTAAAAACAAGTTGTAAAGAAGAACAATTAAGTATTGCACAATAGAGGTGGTAGAGCTTATTTCAATTGGTGGTAGAGCTTATTTCAAGTCCGCCTGGCTAGCTACCACCATCTTACCTAAGTCGGACGCCATAACAACAATTTACAAATTGATGTGTTCTGGCAGGTAAGATAGCCAGTTCCTCAGTGATGAGGATTCCGGGTGTAGTGCGCTTATCGTCACTTAACATCAGGTGAGGTAAATGCCAAGCACTATGTGCACAAAAAATATTTTTTGTGAAGCAAAAAGCAAAGAGCTGAATTAAATATTAATGAAAATGGAAATTTATAATACACAATTGTAAAGATCCTATAAAATTGAAAAGATTTCTAATTTTATTGTAAGTTATATTATATTCACAGTAAACGGCTATAGTGCTTGAGTGACGCCGCGGGTAAAGTATTCACAGGATCCCACACAAAAAAGTTCAAAGTCAAAATAATATTTATTCAAATAAACATAAATAAAAATTAAGCGCTTTCAAATAGTCTATAGATATTTTCTACCACCCGTTCCAGACCATTTTAATGTATTTTTGATATGATTAAAAAACCTAATTACTGATAAGTTTTTTACATTTTTTTTTCTATTGTTGATTGATTTTGTAGTGCGATCTAACTGAAAAATTTGGTAGATCCGATAGATATTTTTTTTTATTATTTTTATTATATATTTATCTCGATGCTTATTTCATGCTACTGAGAAACAAAAGACGATTTTGAGATTATTGAATCAGAATTTAATAATTTTTATTAATTTATAATTAATTTATTCCATAACAAAACAATTTGTGTCGGAAAAAAAATTAAATTAATCAATCGGCAAACATAAAAAGGCATGTCAAAAAATATTAAAAAAATATGTCAAATAATTAGTTAAGGAACGAGAATAAAAAAAAATACGTTCTGAAATTAATAATTCTTATGTTCAACAAATTCATTTGAACTAGAATAACATTTTTTTTACAAGAAGTCCCTTAATTGTCTTTGAAATAATTTATAATCAACAATAGATTTTAGCTAGAGATTTAGCGTGATTGGAATGCTGTTAAACATTTTGACTGCCTGATACCTAACGCTGTGTTTAACAACTTTTAGCTTTGGTACAACCAACTGCGATAGATCCTTTCGGCGAGTTTTCAGGCGGATGTCTCGCTCCGTGTAGGTGTTTTTAAACTTTTCTATGTTTTTGACCAGATTTGTCAAAATCACTAAAATATAGAGACGGTTAAAATGTTTTAAAACTTGACATAATTTATGTAAATATGTATATAGTAGGCACAGTAACTGCCTCAGCCTCCTTTTATTGAGACCACGGTCAGCATGTCATCCTATTCATATTATTTGCTATTATTAACAACGAGACTTGGAATAATGACTCAAACAAGGTTGCGGAGTCACTCATACATACATCCCTAATAACTTTGTTATGATTGTAAATAATTTTAAATTGCTTTGACTACACATTTGTATGATATTTTATTAAAATTATATTTTGGATTAAAAAAATAAAGTGCATTCGAAACTCGTATTCGTAAACTGCGACAGTATCTTAGATTTAAAGTAATAATTTACTTTGATTTAAATTAAATCAAGAATTCATTATAATTCGGTGACCCGAAAGAGTTAAAATACTATCAACGAAAAAAGATTTCAACATCTAACTTGTACAGTATACAGGGCATAAAAATTGTTTAAGAACAACATAAAACCGACTTTAAAAAACCTACGTCTAAACAGCAAGAAAATTATTGACTGGAGTACAGATTCCTTTTTTTATTCTAAAAGCCCCACCCGACTTCAATAGACGTTGTAACAGTTCAAAATTGAACATGTTATCTTTTTCTCAAATATTTAATAAAAATAAAAATAAGAGGGGTTACTGACCTATGAACCGGCACTGGGAAAGATATTTTGTTGCTCCTTAATAATCCTATCGCCTCCAATGTATTACCTTTTTCTATCGCCTTGGAGACTCCATTTCTTTCAATTAACTCTATCTTAGTGATAATTTGTAAATCTGCGAGATACAAAGAAGTCCAGGGTTGGAAAAAATAGTTGTAAGCAATAAAAAAAAAATAAAGTTATGTGATGAATCAATAAATAAACTCGTTAAATAACTTACCATGAAGGGATGTTTATTCTCATTTTAATAAAAAAGGGGTTGTTTATGCAATTTGGGTTGTCTTTCAATGCATATTGCCTGGCATTACGATAATTACTGCAATCACAACAGTATTCTTGTAGCACAAACTCTTTGATCACAGATAATTGTAGGCTATGACTGCGATTTGCAAATGCAACATTTACGAAATATCATATTTCTATATAAAAAACGGATACTTTTGCGGGATTTCTTTAACCTGAAAATATGTTTCTACAATAATAAACAATTCGTTGACATTTACATAGACAAATGCATTTGACATTTGGTGGCCGTTTTTGGAATTAAAGTGATAATCCATAGAGAAAAATCACTCTATATTTTAAAGAGAAGAAAAAAAGAGAACGAAATAATCTTTGGTAAATTATATCAATTAATATTTTAAAGGTAAAAAGGAGTAGAATGATTATAAAATATTAAAATAAACAAATAATAATTTAATAACTAGATGTGTAAAATAATGTTTAGGTTTGGTGTAAACACACATCGCGTTTCGTTTTCAGCAAATCTCAAAAAACATTATTTGTAAATTAAGCTTGGGATTATGAATAAAGTAAAATCATTTAATATTAAAAGTAAAGGAAGAATACGAATGATTATATTTGTAATAAATAAACATTAAATAGAAACGATAACTAGTAAAAAATTGTAAAAGGAACTAGACATAAAAACAACATACCGTAGAATGGATCGTGGCTTTCCTTTGTTCATAAACAAAAAGACGAAGGGAAAATGTTTGTGGTAGCCAATCAGGAGCTCGGATTATGTGTGGGCGTGGATTTTCCTAAGATTAAGCTACATGGCGCCAGATTTTAAAGTAGCCAATCATAATTCGCAATGGTGACGTGTAAAATTAAATGTTACCAGTTAGAGTCTATAAAGTACCCTTAGTAATATAATATGGGAAAAGAACTGGCCAAGTGCGAGTCGGACTCGAGAGCAAGGTTCCGTGCCAGGGGAACGGCAAAAGAGGTCGCGTATGTATGTATGTATGAGTCGGGGGTGTTAAGGCCTGGATTCATCTTAAGGCTAGTATATTCGAAATTGTGGGATTTGGTGTATTTTCGATTCATCAATAAGCGATCAAATGTTCCTTTGTTTTGAATAGATGAAAATATATGCTTAGATTTTATAAACGACGTTGATTATCTTACAGTAAGAAATATGATATCCATATATTCAGTATAGTAAATCTGCAAATACAATAAAAACTTTAATTGATTTTATATTTTCTGAATAATACTTTGAGATTACAAATCCTTTACCCACAATAATAGGTATATGAATAGATTAAATGTTATGTGGAAGGATATTCAACGGTCACCTTTCAGTAAAAGTGACTTTGGGCTAGAAATAACAATAGAAACGGCGAATAGATGAAGAAATAAAAATGATGCCATTACTTTTGCACAAGAAAGAAAAGTTAGAGACAGAGAGGGTTTGAAATATTTTTAAAATACCATAGTATGTAGATAAACTCATTCAGTGACTGAAGAGACAATTGTAAGATGAGGCGACAAAATAGGGCATATACAACAGTAGGTTATGTATGTGAGTAATATTCGTTGTTAGCGATATTATACCCCAAGTTTGGTTGGTTAAGCATAATATCATTGGGTTCTTGTTATCAAATCTTTGCTATTATTAAATAAAGCTATGCGTCGATTGCAAATAATAAAAGTGGTCTGATAACATATTTATTGATTATAAGATTTTTCTTGGGAGGTTAGAATAGCGATAGACCAAAAGATGTATTCAAACGTACAGGGAAGGTTAAATCGATTGTGTCATTAGGAAATTAGAACAATATTTGCGTATGTGAGGAGTTTTGTAAATTCTAGAATAAGCAAAACTAATTATATTTATAATTATAACTATCGTCAGTATCGAAGTAATTACGGGTTCCTATTATTATATTCACGTGATAGGTAGATTAGTTCAGGGAGAAATTACCCCATTATTGGGTAAATTAGAAAATTAGTGACAGGGCACTCTAAAAAATTAAGAACCAATAAGATTAAGCGTCATCAAGATTTTCGCAGAGGTAACTTTTCCGCATGTATATAAGGCCGGGCGCGGGGGAGCCGGTCCTCTTTCCTTGACTGCCACCGAAGAAGACGCAAGCACACTTCCCTCTGTAAGATGGCTGCTGAACAAGTTTTTCTTTAACTCAAGACCGAAATAGTCAGCAAATAAGTGAAAGAAACGAAAGTCTATGTGTATAGGTCTTGCACGGGCAAGTTTCTAACCTTTGGGGTAATGTTTCAGACAAGCTTTAAATGGTAAAATTAAGGCCTGACTGAAATATATAGTTGGTTGCAAAGTTTACATCAAATTAACGTAGCTGTATCAAGTAAATTCAAGAATTAGTGAAAATAGATTTTCTAAAACTAATTTCATATGAAATGGAATGTGGGAAAGGGAGTTTTTATCTTGAATAATTAAAAATAGGATTGTGTCGTACTGGGGCGATTCGCTATGGACTTTCGAGGGGGGTACTAGGTAAAATTGAAGTTTATGATTGTGGCGTCATAAACGGGCGGCCAATTCGTTGGTCTGCCTAGTTAGTCACATAATGTAAGCCTGCGTGACTTAATATGGAAAAAGGCTTCATCAAGTGCTGCCGTTAGAACGTAGTTCTGTTTTCCGTTTAAGCCCCGAGGGCAGGTTTTCATTATTCCTTGAGCTAGGGCCCCGGAATCGGCTCCTTCCCCTCCGATTCTGGCACGTAAAGGTTGATAGGTTATGCTAGGTGAGTGCCGCTCAAAACTGTACAGGAATGGGGCGACGTGTGGCGCTGGTAAGAACCACAAAAATTGGCATAGGAAATTCTCATGTAGTCTGAACTAGGCAGGTAAAATCATAGGTCAATTGTAGGGTTAATCGCGCGAAAATTAGGTAGAGTATCACAAAACCTGGGGGGGGGGGGTTTGTGATACTGGTGTTGTGAATCGTCGTCAATAGAGCGGAATAGGCGCATAATCTGCTAGGTAGGCATGTGGAACGAGCGAAAATCTAGTTAGGTAGGTCATCACATTGTAAAATTAGCATTCTAGACTCGAAATTGTTGTAGGATAAGTTAGGCATAATTCAACAAAATGGCCGAATTATTATTTATCGATAGGAAAATTGCAAGGTGCATTACAAAATGGCCGCTATTGGTTCACTAAGTGATGCATTTCATCCAAGCTAATTATGATAAACAACATGGCGGATCATGACCAAAGTAAATTAAAATGTATGATAATTTTTAGGTTGTGTCAAGGCAGGTAAATGCGAGCAAGTTGGAGGGTTTAATGGGAATGTGTTAGTGAATTTGTTATCTTAAATTCTCAGTAATTCCGGAGAATAGGTACAGTGTTGTGCATCTATGGGTGTTGTGAAGTGGCATTGTAAATAAATTTCAGTGAATGAAAAATATCTACCTACCATTGTGCTAAAGCTAGCTGGACGCACAATCTAATTAACTAATAGATTATCAAATCATAATAGAAGTAATATCTTTGAATTGGGCTGACTTTACTAATTTTGACCATGGTTCAATCTGTGGACTATAAATAAAATAAAATATTTTGGTAATAAATGTGGATGAATGCTAAAGAAAAGTCTGGGTGTAATGTTGACCCGTGATATTATTTGAGCCATGTCAATTCCAACTCATTAATATCACAAGACACAAATTTTGAGTAGGCTTCCACAAATTAACAAAATAATGCTCGGTATGTAGCACTAAACAATACTTTGACCAACATTTATATACTATGAAAGTATCAAATAAATTGGTGAATATGTTAAGTTCACGATTACTGGAATCAAAGTATTCTCTGAGTTAAATATTCTAAATCAAATTTAACAGTCGACTCAATTTAAAGGAAATTAATATCAAGTTTATCACACAATAATCATAAGAAGATTTATTCAATGCCATTTTGACAATGCAATCCAAAGCTATTGTTCAAAAGTAAGAAAGGTTTAACGCAAGTATTTATTTATTATATGTCCCTAAATTTAATAAACTTTCCTTCTGAAATCCCTAGATTTTCCAGTACTTATTCCCTTTTTTTAAGTTCATAAATTGTAAGATTGAATTTATGTTGATATAAGATAAATCAGAATTAAAAAAAAAAAAAAAGAAAAAAATTGATCTGGCCATCACATTTGAGAAAAGAATATCTCAATTGTGAAAAACTGGGAAATCGCTTGGAGCACTTTGCTCGTCCTCTTCTTGTTGGAATATACAGACAAACTTAGACTGTTGTGTTGACCATATACTTTACTTAATTTAAAGAATGATTGTAATTGGCTGGACACTGGGGGAGAACTGTCCAGTCTGGTAAGTCGAGGTTCACCGTGGCAGCGGGGAATTTGGGGCTGTCACCATTAGCCAGGCAACCACCCGGTTACAATCTATCTTGAATATATAACACTGAAGATAGCAAATAAATTCTAAATCAGTGACGAAGACGGGTTTTCCCATATCTTGATTTTAGGCGACTATAACTCTTTAACTTGCTTCAAATTACCTCTCTTATCTTGATAAACTAGTCGACATTGGATAATTTACATTACTTAGAATAACGTTGTATATGACAAATAAACTAATATTTGGTAGCGGAGTAGAATTACCCAAACTTAACTTTCTTTATAGCTCGAGTTACCTCTTTTTACCCTATTGTCTATTATGGCTCGATATACCCTCTTATACCCTACTAATTTATAACAATACTCCAATTAACTCATAAATTCACTTTGACCAATTTCTATCAACATTGTTCGTACTTACTTCATTCAGCGGAATGTAGGAGGAAACGCTTATCTCTTTCCTATAGTATCTCCATTTCTAATCGCTAGAGGACTATTAAAATCTCCATGCTATAGTAACAAATATTAAGAATTAGTATGAGATTAAAGTAAGCTTATTTAGGAAAATTACAAACTTAAATTCTATTTCCCTGGTTATATCAAAAGAGTAATAATATCTATTTAGTAGTAATTTTATTAAGTAATAGTTGTAATAACAGGAATAATTGAGACCTAGTAATAAAAGCGAATACTTTTGTTGTAAGATGAGGAATCAATACCATTAACTAGGAAACCGTCTGATCATATTCTTCTTTGGGTATAAACACATTAAACTGAAGATAGGCAACGACCAACTATACAATCCAATAGCGATGAGCGAAGCCCATTTGTTTAAGCACATACTTAATGTTACAAAACATACTTACTAAACTCATCTTGTAGTCAAAGCGTTGGTTCCATATCCTTTGTTCAGAGCTAGGACATCTATACATCAAATTAGACGAATAGAAATAAAGAAATAAATCATAAAAGCAAAACATTCAGATTTTCATAATATAATTTCAGTATTGGTTTTGGCATTAACATAGAAAACTAGGTGAGAGGCAACCCTAAGATACTTTCCAAGATATTTATATAATATTATTCCTTTTAAAGTTAGAAAATTAACAAATTCTAGATATTTTCTAAAAGCCGCAGTCGGGCCGGCTATGATTATTAAAATTTGTTAAGTAAATCCAAAGTTATGAATTGAAACATTGTTGACATAGATAATAGATTCTTTATAACTGATAGTATAGTAGTAAAATAGGTAAATTCCCAATTTTTCATTAACACAGCAGGCGGTCACTAGTAATTCATTGTTGAAGTTATAACTAATTAGTAATAAATTTATCAATAAAATTGATATAGCATGACCGTGACATCATAAGGTAGAAATCTAATGGATTAGGGTCCTCCGTAATAAAATAGATCAGTATTTTATTTGATAAACATAGTTATTTCTAAGCATTAAACAAAGTAACAGATTAGTATGAAGTTGGATCAATTTGGAATGAGCAATTAATATCTTAATTTCTATTCTGTAGGAAAATCAGGCAAAGTAAATTCCTTCTTTTAGTAATAGGTTCTTAGTTCATTATCTATCGAAGCATAAATAATTAAAGTTAGTCATGTAAAGTTAATATTTATATCCACCCAGCAATATTCGAGAACTTAGGGTAATTACGGATTACAACTTGGGAAATATCACTAGACATTACGCGCCCATTTCACACTTACAAAAGCATTAATATTAGATTATTCTAGCATGCAATAAAATAGGGTTAGGGAAAATAAATTAGGCAAAACATAGATAAAACATTTAATGGAATCACAAGTAGGGATAGTTAGTTCGGAAGCCGTTTAGCGGCTAATCAACATGAATGGGATTTGTAGTTAGGTATGCGTTAGGTTAACTATGCTAGGGTTAGAATATCACCAATCCATGTAGTAAAACAGTAAGAACTAGAATCCAATAAAATACAATCACCAGGTATCATTAGGAAATCAAGATAGTAGTTATCATCTTCATATAATAATAATAAGGAGGGGGGGGGATCATTACATCGTGAGATGCCGTGACCAGAATTAGTAGTTTTACATACTTTTAGCATAGATTCCACTTCAACGAATTCCAGGCTTTTGTAATGTGAAATGCAGTGATCAAAATACAGATAAGATGATTTTGGTCACATTTTGCTGCTGAGAAAATAGGAACGATATCGCTGGTTGTGGATTGAAAATTCCTTGTTTTGTAGTGTAGCATCCGGTTGATCTTTTGCGTGCGATCTGTTATGTAATCCTTTTGGTTATAGCTGAAATTAAAGAAAAATATCAAAATAGGTTATGTAGTTCACATTAATGTTTATAGAGTTATATTTTAGCGTTTGAGAAAGGGTTTCTTATTGATTGAGGTAAAGTAACATTGAGCTGGTAGAGGGGCATTGATTTTATGGACATTTTTACTCCATAAAGGTTTCACAATGAAAACAGAAAATTTTATCAAAAAAAATGCCAACCGAAAATTTTATACTTACAAGAAGTTTTGTAGTAGGAATGAAATTCACCACTAAAAAGCGCTATTTTCATTCTCCTTTGGTTATTGTGTACAAATACAACAAGTACAAATTTATTCTTGAGTAAAAACATCGTGAATTTTAGGTTAAAAACATAAGAAAATCACGTCGTGACAAAGATTACTTAGGATTCTGATAGAAAGAGGGGTTCTGTCAAATAAACAGACTAGAAAAAAAATCTGACAGTTAAAACATGTTAGCACGTTGGCCCACGGCGGCCCATATAGCGATTTTAAAATCAAATGTTGAGTATCGAAACGGGTGTGTGATTGTTTATGGGCCTTGACGAGTTTTATAGCGGGATTTATATTGAACTGCCTTACCTTCGTACTACGGCTTAAGCAGTCCTGTTGGGCCGTTTAAATGAACGTTTTCTTGATTGCAAATGGTTAGAATTCAGTTTTATAAAGTTGACTTCATAAATAAAATCTAGAATTAAAATTTTACTAGCAATCGATAAAAGAAACAGGAAATGTACTTATCTAGAAATATTTTATTAGCGTAAACGTTATTGTTATTTTCTTTATGCTATTTCGGGAATTATTAGAATAGACGGGTTTTGTCGAACGTTTTATTACCGCCGGATTTCGATTATGATATTGATAGCATGATGAACACTGAGCTCATGTCTTGAAAGGAATTGGGGTCGGTTGAATTAAGAAAACTGAATAATGAATAGGGTAAAATATAATAAGCTAATATTCTTCGAAATGGCTCAGGTTATGATGTCAGTTGCACTGTCTGTTCTTATTTCTGAGATACGACAAGCGTGAACGTAGCCTTAGTATGAAATAGGCCTACGGAAAAATATCATAGATGGCGTTAGTGAAAACTAAGACTTGTAGTCATGGAAATAAAAAAAATTGTTACATTGATAAATAATAGATTTTATGGGTTGAATAAATATAAAGAATTTAGTAAGGATAAGGGATCGTCTGGGTTACGATAAAAAGACATTTAAGGCGGTTTCATTTAAAGAAAGAAATTAGAAAATAAAGAACGAATGTCAGATAGAAGAACGAATGCCGGATGAGCAGACGGACGGGGTTTTGTTTCATTGTCATTCAACTAAGAACTTCATTCAATTGTCAACGTCAACCTGACGGCAAAAGTCACTCTATAGGGTGGTCAGATTCAGTGTGCTTAACACAAATTCCGTCTAATTTCGCGACCGTTCGGACATAGAGATTTGGTAATTAAGTTGGCGGATATAAGTAATTATTGCTAACGGTGTCGATGTCATGTTAAGACAATTAAGTAAAATTGCTCTTTTAGCTTCATTAGAGTTTCCATAGTAATAAAATTATCGGCATTTGCTAAGCGTAGCTAACAATTACCTTTAGGTTGGTTTCAATTAAAATATTGTAGTACGACTTTAACGTTTGTCGAAATGACAATTGCGAAAAAAAAACATGTTGCGAGAGTTAGTTTTTCACCGGTGTAATTTTTCTCATATGAGACTGGTAAATTTTCATTTTTTTTTCTGCAATTTAGTCTGTTTTGCGTTCAGAAGCTGGCCACACTAGTCTGATGTCAACAAACAGAAAAAGAGGTTATAATAAAGTTAGTTATTGAAAAACAATGGTTAAATAAACAAGTTTAGTGAAAGTTTGACTGTGATGATGATATAAAGGTTATGTGGGTCAATGTGGAATAAATGTTGCATTGTGATTATGTGATAAAAATTTAAAGGTGCAAACAATAATAATGAGATTGGAGCCGGTATGCAATTGAGAAAATAACTGATTGTGAGTAATTTCTTATGCTTAAAATACTTATTGATTTGACTAGAGCTATAGGGAAACTTCTGATAAAGTTGCCTAGGAAATATAAAATGGTTTACAATAAACATAATCTTTAACTTGACTGTAATGTCAATTGAAGAAAAATATCAGATAACTGTACTTAAATATCAAAGTGAGATTTACTGAGACTACAATAAAACAGGCAGATGTATTGACAACGGGGGGTCGCGAATTAACTATGTAAATTTAAAAGCAGAAATTAAGTGAGCGGAACATGTCTAGTCGACTAGAACTCAGCTGGTTAAGTGTCAACTAGTACAGTTAAGAGAAGTGAATACTTAAGAGAATGTTGATAAAAGAGTATTGCAATTATCATATAAAGTGAGACGGTTTAATTGTGGTTTTTAGAAGGGGTAATTTTTAAACATTTTGATTTGCGCTAACGGAATAAAGTTGAAGTTAATTCAAGAAGAGGTTGTATAGCATTTTTAAAGCAGATAAATGAACTTAGATAATTGCTTACAGATGCTTCTACGCCACCTTAGTATTAAAAGATAGCCGCTAGTTAAATAAAAATTCTTTACAAAATAATTTTAGCGGACGGAGCGTTGACACATATCTTGAGATTATTATTGTAGATGTGGATGTCTGGCTAATGGAGTAGCCTAGCTGTTATTGTGGAATAGAAGAATTAGTCTAAGAGCCAAGGGCTTAAAAATTGGTTCTTCAATATAAATAAATAAAAAAAAAATCTATAGTAGATACTTAGTGAAATAGTCAGGTTGCCAAAGTATGTATATATTGAGTAGGTAATGTTTAGTTATAAAAGTCAAAATTAAAAATTCAATAAAATTGTGCAGTAACAATGAAGATTCAGGTAAACTTTAACCAACGACTATTAGCAGTCCGCGACTTTTTTTTAACTAAGAGTTACGGAGGAATAATTTCTTAGTGAATTGTTTAGGTTATCGTTGATAGTTATAGAGACATGTTTAAGTATCAAGTTTGGATGTATGTTACAAAATTACTTTAGACGTTTGTTTCCCGTGGTGATGACATTGCAAACGGCACGTCTGAGGAAAAACCCTGCTATTAAGGTTTTGTTTAGCGTACGGTTTTAAAATCATTCAAGTATGCTTGTATTGTTTTGTTACTAAGAAAATATAAGTAGATAGACTAATACGATTAGATTTATGGCGCCTTTTGATGTGTCCGACCGTCTACGACTAGATATGGACTAAATGTTAGATTTATTTGGGAACTATTGTATGCATTGGTCTAAATTTAACTTTTAATTCTTGACTCGAGGTATATGAGGAAGGGGTTTTTGAGAGTTAGCGTAGAGTTTTATTTTGTTAAAAAAAAAAAAAAAAAAAAAAAAGAATAAAAATAACTTATCCGTATGTGGCTATAACTATTTACATTATAATTTATTTTATGGGGAAGGCGTAGGTAGAAAATTACCAAAAAAAAAAAGAATTGGAAAAAAAAATACAAACAATTAAATTAAAACTAACCAAATAGATAATTCGGTAGAAAATTAGAATTAGCTGCAATGTTAAAACCAAAATAAATACCCCAAACAAAAAAAAAATTTTATAGCGAACAAATAAAAATTTGAAAGCATGGTTTTTTTGTATCCAATCTTTGGATATTATAAAACCAAGCTAAATAAGGATGTGTGCTAATATTTTATATAGATCTGACATTACACTGAAGGCAACGAACAATTAAAACTCGCCATGGGGAAACCGGTCCGAGTTCGTCGTGCGCCAAAGCGGTATGAATCATCCGAGGAGCCGGCGGAAATAGTAGAGGGTCCACATAGTTCCCGACAGTCGGAATCCGAGGTTATAGAAAATAGAGGGCCTCAACCGGTAGAGGTGCGACAGCGGCTAGTAAAGACGATAGTGAAACCGAAGGTAACGCGATCGCGCGAATTGATGACAATACAAAGAATGTTGAATCGCACGGTAGGCGTGTTAACTAAGAGGATAGATGACCTAAGTGAAGAAGTCAAAAGGACTCAAGGTTCTAATCAGGATACTAGCGAGGTCGAAAAATCGCCGGTAGTCGAAGTAACGCCGATGAACGATGTGGAAATAGAAAATAGGAATGAGACTAAGGAGCCTAATGCGATGGAAGATATTCAGAAGTACGTCATTTGTAACGTCAAAAATATAAATTTAGATAGACCTAAATTTGGGGATTCGTCGATACATCCAGTCGATTTCATTGAAGATTTAGAAATTTACTTAAAAAAGGCGGGAAAGGCTGAAAACGAATTAAGCCTAATACAAGACTGCTTAACTTCGAGTTCGAAGGACTGGTTTAGAGTATATAAAGGAAGATGGACAGGATTGGCTGATTTTAAAGTAGATTTCTTAAAAGCATACTGGGGAGAGAATGAACAAAATGAGTTGAGAAGGAAGATAGTGCAAGGCGTATGGAATAGGACGGAGACGCCCACCATGGTGGAACATTTCTTGAAGCTGACAGTCAAGGCGCAGATGTTAAGCTACAACATTCCTGAAAAACAATTAATTAGCGATATCATTCGGCATTATCCGAAATTTATTCAACAAGCGTTCGTGACAAACAAGATAGAAAATATAATAGAAGCGGCGGAATTTTTAAGAAGTATGGACAACATACAGAAGCAAGAAGCACCGAGCACTTCGGCAGCTAAGAATTCTAAGGATTGGGAACAGAAGAAAAGGGGCCTTCAGCAAAACTATAGGCAATGGCAGAAACCAAGAGAAAATCAAATACAAGCGGTTAGCTTAAATAATAATAATGTTAATGTAGAGGGTAGCGAAATGTCAGTTTCAACTACAGGGGACCTAAATTATAATATGATGGTTAAAATGAATTGGTGTCCGGGTGAATCTTTAGGGCGAAATAATACCGGAATTAAGATACCTATTTGTACGTATCCGAAAGAAAATAATTTAAAATTGGGTTTAGGATATAGTGAGCCAGAGGGTTTAGTTCAAAACATTCCTAGCCAAATAGTAGAGATTTTAAAATTAAAAATAGAGCAACTTTTGGTCGATACTGACAATAGCGTACACGCAATTTTTGATGAGGAAGTCACAAATAGGGTAGATACTCCAGCATTCAAGTCTGAATTATTAGTTCAAATATTTGATGAAAATCTAGTAGCTTTGCTGGATACAGGTAGTGATATAACATGTGTATCAGAAGAGTTTTGGAATAGGTTAAAAGAGAAAAGGCCAACGATACCCACTATGCCTATTAAACCACTTCTTATTAAAACTGCAGTAGGTCAGAAAAGTGTAGAAATAAAAAAAATTGCTTTGGTCACGTTAGGAATAGGGGCTTTTGAATGTGATTTAACAGTTTTAATTGTACCGGGTCTTAGTGCTGATTTGATATTGGGATTTGATTGGATGAAAGAAAATCAAGCGTCAATAAAACTTAATAAAGAGGAAGAAGGGGTAGAAATTATCATAGGGAATGAGAAAAAATTATTTAAATTTTATAAAGGCGAGAATGCTTTCAGTAATTGTAATCCGTTAACGAATTTTAATATTGAAACAGTAGTTGAAGAGAACGTAGAAAAAAATATTCGAGATATGATACACCAGTCAAATCTAGATAAAAATAAACGTGGAGCTTTAGAGGAAGTTTTAATGAAACATAAAAATCTATTTACATCCAAATTAGGGAGAGCAAACTGTTATGAACACGAAATTATTATGGAACCTCACTCACCTGTAGTAAAAAGAACATATCCAATACCTTATGCGTATAGAGACAAAGTAGAAGCCAAGTTAATGGAAATGGAAGAGCAAGGGATCATTAGTCGTTCGTCCACGCCATATTGTAGTCCATTGACGTTCACTTTAAAAAGAGACGGGTCAATTCGTGTGTTATTGGATGCCAGGGAAATAAATAAGTACATGATAGCAGAAACCGAAAAACCGCCATTACAATTAGATGTTTTAAATTCTTTTCAAGGGGCAAAATACATTAGTAAGGTAGATTTGAAAAATGCTTACTATCAAGTAGGGTTAACAGAAGCTAGTAAAAAATATACAGGGTTTTCTTTTAATGGGAAGTCTTACGTTTATAATGTACTCCCACAGGGTTTGAAGACCTCTGTCGGTTCGTTTAGCCGTTTGATTAGTATCATCCTAGGTCATGAGGTTAGGGAATTTTGCGTTAATTATCTTGACGACTTGGGAATTATAACGACAGGAACGCTATCTCAACATTTAGAACATTTAAACATTGTGCTAGGGAAGTTATCTGAGGCAGGGTTAACTTGTAATTTAGAAAAATGCGAATTTTTAAGTACCGAAGTAAAGATGTTAGGTTATATCATTTCAACTAATGGAATTAGCACTGATCCGGAAAAGGTTAAGTCCATACAATTATTCCCTGTACCAAAGAAGCTAAAGCAAGTTAGGGCATTCTTAGGGCTTTGTAACTTTTATCGTAAATTTATACCAAATTATAGTTTTCATACTAGATCTTTATGTGAGTTGTTGAAAAAGGACAAGAAATGGAATTGGGGACAAACGGAGCAAGAAGCTTTTGAGAAAATAAAATCACTTTTTATTAGGTCCGTAGAGTTGAATCATCCGGATTTTACTAAACCTTATTACTTACAGACCGACAGTTCAGGAATAGGGTTAGCTGGGTTCTTATACCAGATGGATAGTCAAGGGGACATAAAAATTTTAGGGTTTCACAGTAAATTATTAAGGGGGGCTCAATTAAATTGGACGGTAACGGAGCAGGAATTTTATTCAATAATTTGTTGTTTAGAAAAATTTGAAACTTATTTGAGAGGAGCGAAAGTGATAATTCGAACAGATCATAAAGCATTAACATTTGTAAAGAATTGTAAGTTATATAATGCACGGGTAACTAGATGGATAAATTATTTAGAGCAGTTTCAATATGAGGTTCAACATGTAAAAGGTAGGGATAATGTGGTAGCTGACGTGTTATCTAGATATCAGCCTGAAGGAGATTTATTACAAGAGGATAAAACTAATTCACCGAGGATATTTTATACTGAAATTAGAGATAATAAAGAATTACGCGATAAATTAAAGAATTTGGCAAAATTACAACAGGATGATACAGAAATAGGCGAAATAATTAAAAATCTGAATAGTGGGGTCGAACCAAATAGTAGATCAACTCAAATCTTTAGAAGGAGTTCATTAGTAGACGGGTTATTATATTATTCACCTGGGGAAGGAAATAAAAGGGTGTTATTTTTACCAAGTTCACTTAGGGAAGAAGTTATTTGGCAGGTGCATTTAGAAATGGGTCATCAAGGGTCGTACAAAGTAATCAAATATATTAGAGATAGATTCTTTTGGAAGGGATTAACGAAACAGGTCAAACGTTTATTAAGGGGGTGTCATGATTGTCAGGTCACTAAGAGTGATACAGCTAAGTATGTAGGACCTTGTCGTTCAATTATAACTGAAAACGTGGGAGACCTCGTTATGGTAGATTTATATGGACCATTACCATCAGGGAAGTTTGGTATGAGTTACATTTTAGTTATTCAGGATTCCTTTAGTAAATTCGTGAAATTTTATGACCTTAGAAGAGCAACAGCAATATCAGTATTAACAAGAATGAGAAAGTTCTTTCGCATAATACGACCTACGGCGATCATGTCAGATAATGGGTCACAGTTCGCTAGTAATATGTGGAAAGAAACTATGAAAGCAGAAGGGATAAGAGTAATTTATACTACAGTTAGGAATCCTAGACCTAATACCACCGAAAGAGTAAATAAAGAGTTAGGACGTTTATTTCGGACTTATTGTAGGACCAATCATAAAAGTTGGGTAGACTTATTGCCAAAATTAGAAATTCTTTATAATAACACTTATCACGAAAGTACTGGGTTTACGCCTTGTGAGATTTTATACAGTGAACCTACTAGATTATCATTTGATAATGTCATACCAACTGATCTAGTACCACCACCTATTAATGAAATCAGGGAGAAGGCGCGGGAAAATTTAAAGAAAGCAGGACAACTACGTCAAACCAAATTTAATGAAAAATATAGGATCATCCAATTCCAGATAGGAGATTTAGTAAAATTGAGGAAATTAAATAAATCCGACGCAAAATTAAAAATAACAAAAAAGTTTGAACCATTATATGAGGGTCCGTTTGTGGTTGGAGCTAACCCGTTTAAAAATGTATATTTACTTGTTGATCCGGAGACTGGTAAAGAAAGAGGGAGATTTAACGCTATACATTTGTCTAGGTATTATAAGTAAAGTTTAATGTCGTGTTTAACTTTAAGGAAACAAAATGTTTATGTTATGTTAACTAAATGAAAATGTAATTTTGAGTTGATTAATAAATGATTATGGGGTATGATTATATAGACTCTGTCGGGAACGGGAAAAGCCTATCTGAACTTACAAAATTTAAGGACTCAAGTTTAAGAAAAAAAAAACACAGTCTAAAGAAAAGTTATAAATTTTTAAGAGCGGTGTTAACATTCTAACTTATCGTGTCATACGAAAGTAAAATTTTGTTTAAATTAACAAACATTTACATAAACCCAATGGATGGTTTAATTATTGAGTTGCTTAAAGTTGTAATGTCAGATAGAGGGGAGTGTCGGCGGCTTTTCTTTCTTCGGGGGGGAATTTTTTTTTCTCATAAGTAAGTAGATATATTCAAGAGAATTAACTTTTACGATTTACTACTAACATAATCTTAGATTATTAAGGGATACTGGAAAGAAAAAAGGTATCTTAATAAGGGAAAGACGCTTGTGGAATCGAAAATGTATGAGATTTCTTCAATTTATGAATCATTAAAATATATGCAATTATATATACATGTATAAATATATATAAATATAAATGACTAAACAGATAAAATGAATTATGAGGTATTACTGCTAATGGTATTCAAAATTTAATAATCGACAAAAGCAGGATTACTGAAATAAAAGGAAATACATTTAGTTTGAACAGGGATATTTATTAACGAAAGGAGCGGTGTATAGTTGTGAAATAGGAGAGTTGCGTAAAGTAGAGATGCGTACTGGGGGAATGTTTAGGGATAAGCGAATCTAAAGCGTATAGACGTTACTATTGCGTAATTACTATTGCGTAATTTATTTGCAATCTAATTAACAGATATTTTAATGCAATCTGCGTAGAATTCCATATGGTGACGGACGACGTATTTAATCTTATCATTGAAAATATAATTCAAAATCATTCATCGTTAATTGTATAAATTTTGTATTCAGTCTGTAGCTATGATATAATCTTGGGTGGCGTAAATGTAGGCTAGTGAATGATGATAGTGGGTGCCGCGTGATGAGAAAAGATGAACAAAATGAGAATCTAAAATAGGATAGAAGTATGAATAGAGTGATGAGCGAAGAGAATGAAAGAATGAAAGTTGTTGAGAGAAAGGAACGTTAGTTAAAATATAGATTCTATAGGAGGGCTTTGGATTATAACATATGTGAAACCTGAATGCAGGCTTATTATCTTTCCAAGAGATAGGACCATCACACTGCTTTAGCGCTAGGGCTGTGCTTGCGGCCAGGCCGGCGTCTAGAGTTGACAAACTTGAATTTTGTACAGTAGGACTATTTGGTGTTAGGTTAATAAAAAAAAAAGGAGAAACAAACACAGTTGAAGTTTGTAATTGTCCTGGTGTAAACAGCTGTCCAAAATTCATACTACACAAGAAGCTAAGAGCTAAATTGATATTCGGCAACTGCACACTCTCCAAGGCTGTATTAGGGTTGTTCCAGAGTCTTAAGTAAGCTTTTGGAAATATATGGTCATTGTATATGCTCGCCGCTAAACCTTTGGTTTGGAAGGAGTAATATTTGATTGCGGAGGGGTACAATGCACAAATATGAAGCGCAATGCGCGTACTTTTTCATAAGGTTAGGAAAGGTCTTATTTGTCCATGTAGGCTTACTAGGAGCTGTGGATTCACAACCCACACCTTACCGTGATTTTGTACGACTCTGGTGTTGAATATGCATACGACGGAATTGGCAAAAGCAACAGACACTTAGAACTCGCTTAATAATTTTTGATATGGTCTTGGTTTAAATACACTCTACAATCTTAAATTTCATTTACACTAGGGCTCACCCAACAATTCTTTGATCTTGGAGAAATAATAATGATTAGGATTAAAGAGAGAGGGGGGAGATTCGAATATATATATATATTAAAGAAACAACAGTAGAAGGGGTAATATAAATATTTGAGATTTGAGAAGAAAATTTTACTTCGGATCCAATACGTAGTTTTGTCACCTATGTATAAATTTTGGGGTCGAGCTGTAACAGTTCAAAATTGAACATGTTATCTTTTTCTCAAATATTTAATAAAAATAAAAATAAGAGGGGTTACTGACCTATGAACCGGCACTGGGAAAGATATTTTGTTGCTCCTTAATAATCCTATCGCCTCCAATGTATTACCTTTTTCTATCGCCTTGGAGACTCCATTTCTTTCAATTAACTCTATCTTAGTGATAATTTGTAAATCTGCGAGATACAAAGAAGTCCAGGGTTGGAAAAAATAGTTGTAAGCAATAAAAAAAAAATAAAGTTATGTGATGAATCAATAAATAAACTCGTTAAATAACTTACCATGAAGGGATGTTTATTCTCATTTTAATAAAAAAGGGGTTGTTTATGCAATTTGGGTTGTCTTTCAATGCATATTGCCTGGCATTACGATAATTACTGCAATCACAACAGTATTCTTGTAGCACAAACTCTTTGATCACAGATAATTGTAGGCTATGACTGCGATTTGCAAATGCAACATTTACGAAATATCATATTTCTATATAAAAAACGGATACTTTTGCGGGATTTCTTTAACCTGAAAATATGTTTCTACAATAATAAACAATTCGTTGACATTTACATAGACAAATGCATTTGACATTTGGTGGCCGTTTTTGGAATTAAAGTGATAATCCATAGAGAAAAATCACTCTATATTTTAAAGAGAAGAAAAAAAGAGAACGAAATAATCTTTGGTAAATTATATCAATTAATATTTTAAAGGTAAAAAGGAGTAGAATGATTATAAAATATTAAAATAAACAAATAATAATTTAATAACTAGATGTGTAAAATAATGTTTAGGTTTGGTGTAAACACACATCGCGTTTCGTTTTCAGCAAATCTCAAAAAACATTATTTGTAAATTAAGCTTGGGATTATGAATAAAGTAAAATCATTTAATATTAAAAGTAAAGGAAGAATACGAATGATTATATTTGTAATAAATAAACATTAAATAGAAACGATAACTAGTAAAAAATTGTAAAAGGAACTAGACATAAAAACAACATACCGTAGAATGGATCGTGGCTTTCCTTTGTTCATAAACAAAAAGACGAAGGGAAAATGTTTGTGGTAGCCAATCAGGAGCTCGGATTATGTGTGGGCGTGGATTTTCCTAAGATTAAGCTACATGGCGCCAGATTTTAAAGTAGCCAATCATAATTCGCAATGGTGACGTGTAAAATTAAATGTTACCAGTTAGAGTCTATAAAGTACCCTTAGTAATATAATATGGGAAAAGAACTGGCCAAGTGCGAGTCGGACTCGAGAGCAAGGTTCCGTGCCAGGGGAACGGCAAAAGAGGTCGCGTATGTATGTATGTATGAGTCGGGGGTGTTAAGGCCTGGATTCATCTTAAGGCTAGTATATTCGAAATTGTGGGATTTGGTGTATTTTCGATTCATCAATAAGCGATCAAATGTTCCTTTGTTTTGAATAGATGAAAATATATGCTTAGATTTTATAAACGACGTTGATTATCTTACAGTAAGAAATATGATATCCATATATTCAGTATAGTAAATCTGCAAATACAATAAAAACTTTAATTGATTTTATATTTTCTGAATAATACTTTGAGATTACAAATCCTTTACCCACAATAATAGGTATATGAATAGATTAAATGTTATGTGGAAGGATATTCAACGGTCACCTTTCAGTAAAAGTGACTTTGGGCTAGAAATAACAATAGAAACGGCGAATAGATGAAGAAATAAAAATGATGCCATTACTTTTGCACAAGAAAGAAAAGTTAGAGACAGAGAGGGTTTGAAATATTTTTAAAATACCATAGTATGTAGATAAACTCATTCAGTGACTGAAGAGACAATTGTAAGATGAGGCGACAAAATAGGGCATATACAACAGTAGGTTATGTATGTGAGTAATATTCGTTGTTAGCGATATTATACCCCAAGTTTGGTTGGTTAAGCATAATATCATTGGGTTCTTGTTATCAAATCTTTGCTATTATTAAATAAAGCTATGCGTCGATTGCAAATAATAAAAGTGGTCTGATAACATATTTATTGATTATAAGATTTTTCTTGGGAGGTTAGAATAGCGATAGACCAAAAGATGTATTCAAACGTACAGGGAAGGTTAAATCGATTGTGTCATTAGGAAATTAGAACAATATTTGCGTATGTGAGGAGTTTTGTAAATTCTAGAATAAGCAAAACTAATTATATTTATAATTATAACTATCGTCAGTATCGAAGTAATTACGGGTTCCTATTATTATATTCACGTGATAGGTAGATTAGTTCAGGGAGAAATTACCCCATTATTGGGTAAATTAGAAAATTAGTGACAGGGCACTCTAAAAAATTAAGAACCAATAAGATTAAGCGTCATCAAGATTTTCGCAGAGGTAACTTTTCCGCATGTATATAAGGCCGGGCGCGGGGGAGCCGGTCCTCTTTCCTTGACTGCCACCGAAGAAGACGCAAGCACACTTCCCTCTGTAAGATGGCTGCTGAACAAGTTTTTCTTTAACTCAAGACCGAAATAGTCAGCAAATAAGTGAAAGAAACGAAAGTCTATGTGTATAGGTCTTGCACGGGCAAGTTTCTAACCTTTGGGGTAATGTTTCAGACAAGCTTTAAATGGTAAAATTAAGGCCTGACTGAAATATATAGTTGGTTGCAAAGTTTACATCAAATTAACGTAGCTGTATCAAGTAAATTCAAGAATTAGTGAAAATAGATTTTCTAAAACTAATTTCATATGAAATGGAATGTGGGAAAGGGAGTTTTTATCTTGAATAATTAAAAATAGGATTGTGTCGTACTGGGGCGATTCGCTATGGACTTTCGAGGGGGGTACTAGGTAAAATTGAAGTTTATGATTGTGGCGTCATAAACGGGCGGCCAATTCGTTGGTCTGCCTAGTTAGTCACATAATGTAAGCCTGCGTGACTTAATATGGAAAAAGGCTTCATCAAGTGCTGCCGTTAGAACGTAGTTCTGTTTTCCGTTTAAGCCCCGAGGGCAGGTTTTCATTATTCCTTGAGCTAGGGCCCCGGAATCGGCTCCTTCCCCTCCGATTCTGGCACGTAAAGGTTGATAGGTTATGCTAGGTGAGTGCCGCTCAAAACTGTACAGGAATGGGGCGACGTGTGGCGCTGGTAAGAACCACAAAAATTGGCATAGGAAATTCTCATGTAGTCTGAACTAGGCAGGTAAAATCATAGGTCAATTGTAGGGTTAATCGCGCGAAAATTAGGTAGAGTATCACAAAACCTGGGGGGGGGGGGTTTGTGATACTGGTGTTGTGAATCGTCGTCAATAGAGCGGAATAGGCGCATAATCTGCTAGGTAGGCATGTGGAACGAGCGAAAATCTAGTTAGGTAGGTCATCACATTGTAAAATTAGCATTCTAGACTCGAAATTGTTGTAGGATAAGTTAGGCATAATTCAACAAAATGGCCGAATTATTATTTATCGATAGGAAAATTGCAAGGTGCATTACAAAATGGCCGCTATTGGTTCACTAAGTGATGCATTTCATCCAAGCTAATTATGATAAACAACATGGCGGATCATGACCAAAGTAAATTAAAATGTATGATAATTTTTAGGTTGTGTCAAGGCAGGTAAATGCGAGCAAGTTGGAGGGTTTAATGGGAATGTGTTAGTGAATTTGTTATCTTAAATTCTCAGTAATTCCGGAGAATAGGTACAGTGTTGTGCATCTATGGGTGTTGTGAAGTGGCATTGTAAATAAATTTCAGTGAATGAAAAATATCTACCTACCATTGTGCTAAAGCTAGCTGGACGCACAATCTAATTAACTAATAGATTATCAAATCATAATAGAAGTAATATCTTTGAATTGGGCTGACTTTACTAATTTTGACCATGGTTCAATCTGTGGACTATAAATAAAATAAAATATTTTGGTAATAAATGTGGATGAATGCTAAAGAAAAGTCTGGGTGTAATGTTGACCCGTGATATTATTTGAGCCATGTCAATTCCAACTCATTAATATCACAAGACACAAATTTTGAGTAGGCTTCCACAAATTAACAAAATAATGCTCGGTATGTAGCACTAAACAATACTTTGACCAACATTTATATACTATGAAAGTATCAAATAAATTGGTGAATATGTTAAGTTCACGATTACTGGAATCAAAGTATTCTCTGAGTTAAATATTCTAAATCAAATTTAACAGTCGACTCAATTTAAAGGAAATTAATATCAAGTTTATCACACAATAATCATAAGAAGATTTATTCAATGCCATTTTGACAATGCAATCCAAAGCTATTGTTCAAAAGTAAGAAAGGTTTAACGCAAGTATTTATTTATTATATGTCCCTAAATTTAATAAACTTTCCTTCTGAAATCCCTAGATTTTCCAGTACTTATTCCCTTTTTTTAAGTTCATAAATTGTAAGATTGAATTTATGTTGATATAAGATAAATCAGAATTAAAAAAAAAAAAAAAGAAAAAAATTGATCTGGCCATCACATTTGAGAAAAGAATATCTCAATTGTGAAAAACTGGGAAATCGCTTGGAGCACTTTGCTCGTCCTCTTCTTGTTGGAATATACAGACAAACTTAGACTGTTGTGTTGACCATATACTTTACTTAATTTAAAGAATGATTGTAATTGGCTGGACACTGGGGGAGAACTGTCCAGTCTGGTAAGTCGAGGTTCACCGTGGCAGCGGGGAATTTGGGGCTGTCACCATTAGCCAGGCAACCACCCGGTTACAATCTATCTTGAATATATAACACTGAAGATAGCAAATAAATTCTAAATCAGTGACGAAGACGGGTTTTCCCATATCTTGATTTTAGGCGACTATAACTCTTTAACTTGCTTCAAATTACCTCTCTTATCTTGATAAACTAGTCGACATTGGATAATTTACATTACTTAGAATAACGTTGTATATGACAAATAAACTAATATTTGGTAGCGGAGTAGAATTACCCAAACTTAACTTTCTTTATAGCTCGAGTTACCTCTTTTTACCCTATTGTCTATTATGGCTCGATATACCCTCTTATACCCTACTAATTTATAACAATACTCCAATTAACTCATAAATTCACTTTGACCAATTTCTATCAACATTGTTCGTACTTACTTCATTCAGCGGAATGTAGGAGGAAACGCTTATCTCTTTCCTATAGTATCTCCATTTCTAATCGCTAGAGGACTATTAAAATCTCCATGCTATAGTAACAAATATTAAGAATTAGTATGAGATTAAAGTAAGCTTATTTAGGAAAATTACAAACTTAAATTCTATTTCCCTGGTTATATCAAAAGAGTAATAATATCTATTTAGTAGTAATTTTATTAAGTAATAGTTGTAATAACAGGAATAATTGAGACCTAGTAATAAAAGCGAATACTTTTGTTGTAAGATGAGGAATCAATACCATTAACTAGGAAACCGTCTGATCATATTCTTCTTTGGGTATAAACACATTAAACTGAAGATAGGCAACGACCAACTATACAATCCAATAGCGATGAGCGAAGCCCATTTGTTTAAGCACATACTTAATGTTACAAAACATACTTACTAAACTCATCTTGTAGTCAAAGCGTTGGTTCCATATCCTTTGTTCAGAGCTAGGACATCTATACATCAAATTAGACGAATAGAAATAAAGAAATAAATCATAAAAGCAAAACATTCAGATTTTCATAATATAATTTCAGTATTGGTTTTGGCATTAACATAGAAAACTAGGTGAGAGGCAACCCTAAGATACTTTCCAAGATATTTATATAATATTATTCCTTTTAAAGTTAGAAAATTAACAAATTCTAGATATTTTCTAAAAGCCGCAGTCGGGCCGGCTATGATTATTAAAATTTGTTAAGTAAATCCAAAGTTATGAATTGAAACATTGTTGACATAGATAATAGATTCTTTATAACTGATAGTATAGTAGTAAAATAGGTAAATTCCCAATTTTTCATTAACACAGCAGGCGGTCACTAGTAATTCATTGTTGAAGTTATAACTAATTAGTAATAAATTTATCAATAAAATTGATATAGCATGACCGTGACATCATAAGGTAGAAATCTAATGGATTAGGGTCCTCCGTAATAAAATAGATCAGTATTTTATTTGATAAACATAGTTATTTCTAAGCATTAAACAAAGTAACAGATTAGTATGAAGTTGGATCAATTTGGAATGAGCAATTAATATCTTAATTTCTATTCTGTAGGAAAATCAGGCAAAGTAAATTCCTTCTTTTAGTAATAGGTTCTTAGTTCATTATCTATCGAAGCATAAATAATTAAAGTTAGTCATGTAAAGTTAATATTTATATCCACCCAGCAATATTCGAGAACTTAGGGTAATTACGGATTACAACTTGGGAAATATCACTAGACATTACGCGCCCATTTCACACTTACAAAAGCATTAATATTAGATTATTCTAGCATGCAATAAAATAGGGTTAGGGAAAATAAATTAGGCAAAACATAGATAAAACATTTAATGGAATCACAAGTAGGGATAGTTAGTTCGGAAGCCGTTTAGCGGCTAATCAACATGAATGGGATTTGTAGTTAGGTATGCGTTAGGTTAACTATGCTAGGGTTAGAATATCACCAATCCATGTAGTAAAACAGTAAGAACTAGAATCCAATAAAATACAATCACCAGGTATCATTAGGAAATCAAGATAGTAGTTATCATCTTCATATAATAATAATAAGGAGGGGGGGGGATCATTACAACGTGTTTTTATTATTACGAATATTATTTCTTGCTTTTTAGAGGTAGGTTTTTGAAGTCGGTTTTTTGTTTTTTTAAACAATTTTTTATTTTTAGTGTACTCGTAGGTACCTTGTAGTTATTACTATGTAGTTATTTAGACAGTAAAATCGGCTCAGCCAAACACGTTTGGCCCGTATGTATGTATGTTCTCACGAGATAATTGCGAAGAAACATACATACATACGGGTCAAACCGAGAACCTCCTTTTTTAAGTCGGTTAAAGAACTACACAGATATCCTTCTTCCAGAAAAAAAATAATTATCTAATTCAGTTCATAAACAAAGAAGTAATGCGACCATTATCATCGAGGTAATTCACACAAAATCATACTATTTTCGTGCTTTTTTCAAGATTACTTGAAAAGTAGGTACTGAACCGATTTCCAAATTTAAAAAAATGGGACCAATTTGGGAGTTTACCTAATGTAATAACGATTGAATCATTTCAATCGGTCCAGCCGTTTTCGAGTAACAAAAAAAATATACAGACGAACAGAGAACCTCCTCCTTTTTGGAAGTCGGTTAAAAATATGTCATTGGTAATCTTTTAAATTGAGAATCTAGCCGCGATATTGAACTGCCCGGCAAATCGACTCGTGGGCCTTTTAGACTTGCGACTTTAGTCGACTAGGGCTTTTTATTAGTGACCAACCGAAGTTTCGGTTTCGGTTTCCGCCAGTTTCGGCAAAAAAAAACTAGTCACCGTCACAGTTTCGGCCAAATAAACTCGGTTTTCGTGAATTGTCGCGCGTCAATCGGCTAACTTCGGAGTTCGCCAGCCGGGCGTGAATCGGCACGATCGTGTTGAGTTGAGGTTCCGTGTGTATGTTCAGTTACTTAATTAATTTTAATTGTGAAAAAACACCTATTTATAACTCGTGCATATTTACCACCTAGCTGTAACTACTAACTAGTCATATCGAAGCTCTTTCTCTTACTGTACGAGGTGTTTAGGCAATTCGGACTGGTAGTACGTACGGTAAAACACAACAAATAAAATAACTTATCATACGACTATTGTTAAACATCAAATAATGTTGATTAATAAAAACATTGACTTACAAAAGTACGTTTAGCATAATGAGTATTTGATTATTTTTTGGTTTAAAAATTGTTAATTTAACATAAATAGTAAATACAGAACTAGTTTTGTTACATACTTTCATTATTATTACTTTTTAACACATGTCATGTTTAGTACATATTTACAGTAGAAAACAACGTCAATTTAATTCGTGAAAAAAGTTTCGGTTTCGGCTGGAACTGGAACCAAGGCCGAAAGTTCGGTTTCGGTTTCGGCTAGAAATCCAGTTTCGGTCGGACACTACTTTTTATCAACATATTGCTTGTAAAACCGATTTAAAACCTCATTGAAATTAGGTTTTCGATTCGATTTTACAAGCGATTTTCAATAAAAAGCCCTATTCGTTTAAATTCGCCTAGCAATTCACCCGAAATCAACCCGTGTAAATGCCGACAGGTCGATTTTCGGGCGAAAGTTATCAATATTGCTGCTAGATTCTTAGTTTAAAGGTATGCTTATTATTTCTATTTCACCCCATAGTTTTCAATAGCGGTCGACAAAAAAATATTTTTGCAAAATTTAACTTCAAAATTTTATAACGACTAAATTTTTTTGTAAGTACTATATTAAGTGTAATCAGAATAGAAATTGATTAATATTCTAACATAAGTACATACAATACGTAAACAAGTAATTTTGTAATAAGAAAGAATCCTTTATCAGGTAACTCACCTACCTGCATAGGTAATTCTGTGAGGTGCCCATAAAGCATAGACTTAGAAAAATTTTCGCTATACCTGACGGAAGGTATATTTACTTGGACACTTCTCAATCTGCTCGTGTTCTGTGATTTGGACAGGAGTGTTCAACGGTCCCATGGTGTAATGGTTAGCACTCTGGACTCTGAATCCAGCGATCCGAGTTCAAATCTCGGTGGGACCTAATTTTTAACATGCAATTTCGCAAAAGAGCTCGTGCTTACAATACATTGTAATAGGCATAGACTTATTATATTACTAGCGTAAGGACACGGTCAACGTCGCTACGAAGTGAAGCCAGTTGGTTGGCCCTAAAATTACAATTTTAGGGCCAACGCGATTCAGTCATCCGCGGAAGACTATGGTAGACAGACGGTGTTTGACGTGACATAAAAATGGCGAATGGCGCATTTAAAGATTGCAAAAATTATGATGCAAACGTTAAAAAGTTACATGGAATATCGTATCATCGGTTAGTAGTTTTACATTATTTTTATCACGTGTCTAACTATTTTAATAAATTATAAAATATTTTACTATTACTTGTTATTGTTTGAGGTAATAGAGATGGGTCATCATGACTCAAATGAACTCGTTCACTTGAAATTCTTTATATGGACTCAAATGAACTATGTAGTTCACTTGAGTCCATAAAAAGATCCTTAGTTCATTTAGTTCCATAGCTAGTTAGCTCAAAGAACGCAAATAACCGGAAAGAATAGATAACGAACACTGCGTACAGAAATGTCTCCTATGAAACATATTTGCTGCAAAAATAATTATCTACATTACATTTCAATCAAATAATTGCAGATTGCCTGATCTAGTGCGTAAAGAAATATGGAGTCGCATAAAATAACGAAAACAGACCTATTTCATAAGCCTCCTAAAAACGCAAGAATATGCTCTGCTCTTTTTTATGACAAGGATGTCAAAAGCTGGACTATGGAAGCTGAAAGCAATGGCAATACCGCGAATTGAGATTGAAGTATTTACCGCATTCACGCATAAAACAAAATAACTGAACTCAGAAAACGAAGCTCCTGCATCCCATAATCATGCAGTACTAGCGGCCGTCCACGAATCCGTCTGCGTGGAAAGTTTTTTTGCTTTTCCTCTCGCCTCGGGAAGAATACTTTTTTTGGGATGAAATGTACTTTGTCTTTCTCTATACCCCTGGTAATTGGTAATGGGTATGTAAAATTTTATGATTATCGGTTCAGTAGTTAAGACTTGGAGGCGTAACCTACAAACAATCAAACAGACTTTCGCATTTATCCTTACTAATATTATAAATGCGAAAGTCCGTTTGTTTGTTTGTTTGTTTGTTACGCCTTCACGTCTTAACTACTGAACAGATCATCACGAAATTTTGCATACACGTTGTCAGGGGTACAGAAAAGGACATAGGGTATCTTTCATCCCGAAAAAAAGTATTGTTCCCGAGGGATAGCAAAAAAACTTTTCACGCAGACGAAGTCGCGGGCGGCCGCTAGTAATATTATAAATGCGAAAGTAGTATAGTATACTATTAGGTATATATTCTGTGGTATAGTGACCGGTCGCAGCTTTGCTATAAGGTTTATTCCTTGTGTAAAAACCTAGGATATAATAATCTCTGTTGTATCTCTGTTATATTAAACAGACTATAAATATAGTCTGTTTGTCAGGGCGGGTCGCTAGTTGATTATATAAATATGTAATCAACTAGCGACCCGCCCTCACTTCGCTTCGGTGTAACTATAGATTTTGTTCAAAAAGATAAATCGATAAAAAGATTTTTTTTACCTATTACCTACGTTTAAAAAACTTTAGGTACCTACCTATATTTTAGGAGGAATTTGCATGCTAATAATCAACCTTGACAATGTAATTTTAAACTTTTTAGATTTTTGCATTCACAATGCTATTTTTATATTAAGATGATTCATGATGAATTATGATATAAGCAATCCCATTAAGCGGCTCGGTAGCATAATTGGTAGTGCATTGGGCCGGAATCCTAAGGGTGCGGGTTCGAATCCCGTCTGAGTTGCTACGGGTGAGTCGATTTTTTCTAATATTTTTCATTTATTAATCATCTTGACAATGTAATTATTTAGTTGCATAAGGATTAATATAATGATAAGAATGTCATCATCTTCCGATCAATAATTACTTTTATAGAAAAAAAAATATACTGTGGCTTTCGATGCATTATTCCTATTTTCAATGGGATCTCTATTTTTTTAGATAAAATACTGCTAATGTTACTTGCTGGTAATTATTGCTGATAATTTCAATAGGTGAAAGTTGTTTAAATCTGATCAGTTAGTTTTTGAATTTTTGCATTATAAACAATCAAACCAACAAACAAATCTTTCCTTTTTATATTTAATAATTTACAGTTTATAATATTAGTTTAGTACCTATAGCTGTGAAAAAGCACAAAAACAACTTATTTGAAATAAACATGATTGAGATTTTGTTATGCTTACGTTTTATTTATGGGCTTAATACCATCGAAAAACTGATTTAATTACCATAATAAAAATATAAAAAAAGTTAAAAGTAGTAGCGACCCAAAGGAACCAGATGAGTGAACATGTCCTTAACTCCAATTGGACTAAATAGTTCACTTCAGGAATCTTTTTTGCCCACCTCTAATACGGCAGTAGTTCGAATGGGATCTAAAAGATGTCGCTGATTTTGCTTGTATGAAGGAATTATAAAGCAAATATTCGGATGGGCTCATCCTTCCTTTTGAAATCATTGGTAATAGGTAATTCGATTGTCATTTATTCTTAAGGTAATAATAATTATTTTAATTGTAAAATAGATTGACCATCAGCCATTTTTGATGTCTCCACTGCTGGGTGCTCGGTGGCGCAGTGGTTTAGTGCCTGGCCCAACGATTGCGGCGGTTAAGCAACGTTCACAATGGTCGGTCATGGGATGGGTGACCAAAAATTTATTATCACGAGCTCCTCCGTGCTTGCACCCGGGACCAACGGCTTAACGTCCCTCCGAAGCACGGAGAAGCTCGAGATAATACATTTTTGGTCACCCATCCCATGACCGACCCTTGCGAAACTTGCTTAACCCCCGCAATCGCTGGGCCAGGCGCTAAACCACTGCGCCGTCGAGCTCCTCCACAAATAGATTAAGAAGAGATAATTAGATAATTTGAAGAATGATAAAAATCTGTATTCTTTTATTTTCCAATTAAAGATTAAACAATACGTTTTATAGTAATGATTGTTTTAGGAGAGCAACCTTTCATGCATTTTTATAATTTCTGATAAAATACATAATTTACTTATGTACAAATATTTTGAGGAGGTTGTTTTAAGAAAAACTTTCTTAAAATGGTTACCTAGATTAGATATAGACGATAGAGAGAACAGAATCTTCTGTTTCTGAATTTCATACACCCTCTGTTTTCATTACAGTACTTATCTACATGAATTCCGCCGATAAAGTATTTTATATTAAATTATATTCTAAAGGAGATGACTCATTGAATCAAACTTCCCTCCCTTCGTCCATCTCTTTCTTCCGCCACCTAAATCAATATCAGCATCCCCCAAAATAACCTATTTTCTCTTTGTTCGTAGGCTACAACGTAGTCAATGTTTAAAAAAACATTACCTAATGTAGCTAATAATTTACCTAATGTACCTAATAATCTTAAATAGGTAACTATGTAATTAACAAAGATGTCGCAATTTAATTTTAAAACTTTGATTTCCATATACTTGATCATGAAAATTATGTTTCAATTTTCCCCGAAGAATTTAGGCTTATAGAAGTTTCTTTGATCTTTGTTTTCATTAAATATTCATATTCTAATTTATTTGATATGGATGGCTAGAATAAGATTCACTGTTCACAAAATGTTAAATTAAATATGGTTAACGAAGTAAGGCCCTATTGGGTACATTTAATTATTTCTTATCTCACGTGATGCAATTACAAATTAAACGAATCCACTTTTTCAAAGCTTCCCAGTACAGTCGTTAAAATATCTTTGTCATGTTAAAAGTTGTCAAATTATCTTTTCGGCATCCCGGTGATCTGTGTTGGTGGCCTTTTGGCAGTGCTATGCGGTTTGACAGGGTTCGTAGCCCTCATTACACGGTGCCGTCATGGTGCCGCCATTTAAAGAGCCCAATTACACGGGGCGGGCGGATGTCGGAGCACCGCTAAATAAATAAGAAATGAATTAATTACTGTGAGGCTCGCTCACTCGCGATACTAACATGGTAAAGCAATCAACTCTCCTGTAATTTTACATGAGTTCCTAATTATTAATCGACGTGGTATGCGAACAAAAGACAACGACAAGATTTTGGCAAACTCGGAGGACCCTTTTTATGAAAAATTTGTTATGAAAATTGGAGGTTGAATTTGAGAAGCCAATGTTTTATAATTATAATGTACATAGGTACGTACCAACTTGCTAAAATATCAAACGCGGTCTGTGTTGTATCTCATTGTTTGAATTCTTTGAAAAATAAAAATACTTTGAGCTTTGTGAAGCTTTTTAGTTCTGAAATTGCGCGTCCAAAAAAATTACAACGACTCCTCAGCGAAGCCCGCGTTGCTGCAAAAAGAAAAAACAGAATACCGTTGTCTATCTGATGCTTAGAGCATTAAACATGCTCTAAGATCTGATGTTTTGTAGGCTAATACCATTAGAATAATGAATGGTAGAGCTATTGAAGATTATTGCTTACCATGTGCTGATAACTGATAACCATGCTGTTACGGCTTACGAGCCGTACTGGACACGCAATTTGATGGCGCTAGTGTCGCGGTCCCATGGTGTAATGGTTAGCACTTTGGACTTTGAATCCAACGATCCGAGTTCAAATCTCGGTGGGACCTACTGCAGGTTATTTTTTGAACGCGGTACATAATCAAATGACAACCTAATATAATCAAATAAATAAGAACCTAGTTAAAAGCTAAGATACTACAGAAAGCCTGGTTGATGAAATTTGTCGTCGAAGTTATGTATAAAATTATATCTAAAAATACATCATACAGGTAACTGTTGCATGAATGAATGAAACTACCTAGGTACTTAAATATTATTACACAAATGGAAATATCGTCACAAAAAACTTGAATACAATACGAGTAGGCACTTATTTTAAGTTTGCCTTTGATTAAATAAACAAAAATAAATTAGAAACGTGACTACCCCAAGTTTCAGTGTCTCGTCTCTTGAATTTATGTTCAGAAATTAATTACTTACCGCATTTGAAAGTAGACACTTTGCTAACTTAATTATAACTTTCCATTGATTATGAATTTGTTTTATTTAATAACTAAGTAATTTGACCATCAAACATTTTTAATGTCCCCATTACTGGGCACAGGCCTTCCTTATCGGTGGATAAGGAGGACGGGCCATAACCCACCACGCGGGCCCAATGCGGATTGGTAGGTGAGTGACAGATTCTTTAATTTAACGTTTTTATTTTGTAGTTGATGACTCTTACCACCAGATCATTAATTCCTACCTAAAGATAAATAATTGTGACAGTGTCGACCAGTATACTACTTTGGCTCCTTTGAAAAACGTTTTATCTAAAAGTTTCTTCAGAATCCGTGAGTGAGTAAGTTTCAACGTCACTTATGATTAACGAGGTGAAGCCAGTATATTTTCGTGGCGCTATGTGACAGCCGCGACGCGAGTGAAGACAGATAGTGCACCGCAGGCGATTCCCATACCACTATGTGCCAAATTCTCATTCCCATCGCTGAGCAAAAATTACCGACGACTTATCGACGTTCGACGTCATTATGCCGACACGATTGATGGCAATCCAACGACACTGCGAGTTGTATAAAATCCCATACGAACAATCCATTACTTCTCGGCATATTCTTTGCAAACTCAATTTTGAATTTACGACGCACAATCTGCCAGATCTCGTTTTTAAGCATCTTCTCGTGAACAATACCTTAGATATTCTTTTTACTCGTAAACTTGATGTTTTTTCGAAAACTGATTTCCCACAGGATGGGGCTTATTTTATACTTTCGCTTAAATCATAATAACTATTGGGAATGGAGCTATTCGGTCAATCAAGCTTCTGTCAGACTTTGTTTGAAAAATAATATAGCTACGGTTTTGGTTGACTTATTTTATTACTTACCAACTTACCTTACCTTTTTATAATCAACTTTTCATTTCGTTATCGAAAAAAAAACACATTTTAAAAAGCTACGGATTAGCAAAACCTTACCTTACCCCCTAGCCAAAGTAACATTTTGCAAATCTTCGTTATTAACGGTTCTCTTTCGAGACATGTATCTGAAAATCTATTGTTTTATTTTCCGGTGCTTGAAGGATTATAGGATTATAATTCGACATATAGATAAATAGTTAATGAAGTGTCAATCCGATACATATTTTTCGAAAGCGAAGCGATATAACGTTAATTTGCAAATGTGACATTGGCAGGGCTCTTGTCAATCTTTCAGTAACGAAATTCGTTATCCATTTGAGAAAATATGACATTGTCTACTATCCCGATAGTAGTAGAACCATATTGTAACAAGAACCGTGGTGCTAAAACCTCTTTTCTTCTTTTGCAGAGTGAATACCGCTTTGCAGGCGGGGGGTACCCGCGAGCAAGCAGCGGCGGCGGGCGCAGCGGCGGGCTGTGTTCCGCCGCGCTGGTGGGCGGCGCGCTGCTGGCTGCCTTCGCTGTGCTGGCAGTGGCAGCGCTGGCGTTCTACATGGGCGCGCTCAGGCCAGATAACGGAGAACGTAAGTATCGGACACAAATTGCAAAAATATTCAAGAATTATGTATTTTTACAGAGAGAACGTCATGGGAATGCTATAAAAATTTATAAACTCCTAATTTTGATCAGGGTTCTTATTGTCTGATTTCAAAATCTATCGTAATCGCTTTCAGGATGTGATACATTGATGCTTCTTTTTGGCACAAATAAAAATTTACCAAAAAATTTAGCAATGTGTCACTTCTGTCTGTTAAATGAAAGCGATTCCGATAGATTTTGAAATTAGACAATAGTACCCGGGTTACAGTACATAGCCTTCTCTATTCTACAATAGAGAAGGCTATTGTACAGCACACTTTTTGATGTGATATAAGTGGGTAGGTACGTATCAGAATGTCTATAGTAAGAATGTCTAAACTTAAAATGGCAAAGTTCAAAATGTCAAAAATGTCAAAAATTCAAATGGTTTCAAATATCGAAAATCATTATGTACTTATAACTTCAAAGTAGCAAAATTTAAAGTATCAAAATTAAGTCTAAGTTCACAATGATTTATTTGAATTGGGTTAGATCTTAAAACGAATCGCCTTCTTTGAGGTTAATTGAGTCTGTGGAGGTGTCTTTGGGCTTCGCCTGAAATGCTTTATAGCAAATTTAGCTGTCGGAAATGAGTCTAAACTAGTCTACTGGGACTTAGAAACCATAGACCGAGGTCACGAGATAGGTGCGAGGAGCGTAGCGACGAGCATGTTAGGCGGACATGAACCCAGTGCGCGAGCCGAGTGAGCGAAGCGAGCGTACCGCGGCAGCGGCCGGCGAAGCGCCAGAAAAAACACTATTTCAAACTCAATTGGTGGATTTTGTTCACCGGCTACTGAATCAGTGACTGGCACCGGCTACCGAATCAGGGAGCGGCGCGGCTATGGTTATGTGCGGCGGAGGCACAGAGGTTAACCTAATTAATTAGGTACCTAATGAAAGAAAGGCATAAGTAAATTCTATACGTCATTATATGTATTTGGACTATTAGACATTTTCGGTTTTGATCATTTGAACTTAGACATTTTTATTTAGTCCTATCTGACCGTTTGACATTTTCGTTTTTGACATTTTGAACTTTGCTATTTTGAGTTTAGACATTCTAACTTTAGACATTCTGATACGTACCCGATATAAGTACTTTCCTTACTGTCAGTTTGTTTCTTTCTAAACTACTCAACCGATCATTATCACAGAGAAAGCAATAACTATACGATCATTATGAAATTTTGCATTCACTTTGTCAGGGGTACAGAAAAGGACAAGGGGACCTTTCATCCCAAAAAATTCACAGATTTTGCAGTCCCCGCAAGAATCGGAGCATTGAAAATGAACACAAAAATTTACGAAAAACCAAAATCAAATCAAATGCAAAGTCCTATTATATTTTTAGTTACTATTTATTTTTACGATTGTGACACTCGGCTCCGCCTCGTGTCACAAAAGCGCCCGCTGACTGCCTCAACACAACCGAAATATTATTAACCGATTTTCAAAATTCCAACGACTGCACTTCTTGTCTTGTTGCTTGTTGTTGCTTGTCTGCTTCTGCATCTTTTAACACTATTACCATGACGATCGGTCAATAATGTTAGAAGCTACATAACTTTTTATATACGGAAATACTCGTTTTTCTACAATTCCAAATCTAGAGGGACCACCTACAGGTCACAATTATTAATCAATTTTCAAAATTTTTTTACCATTTTGTAGCTAAACTAATACCCTAGGACTCTTTTTTTCATTTTTTCTTAAGTCGGTTTTTTTTCCGAAATATTTATAATTTAGTAAACAAACACCCCCAAAAAACCCGTTTTTTCCACATTTTTCAACATTCCAAAAAAGTTAGTATCCGATTTTAAAGATTCAAACGCTACCACGTGTCTCGATAAATGTCTCAACTTTTAGTACTATTCCCATCTCGATTCTCCCAAAATCCTCGGAGCTCTGGCCAAAAATACGTCTCAGGCGATTTGCATCTGATAACCATTTTCAATGGTAAAATTACCTACTGTTCCCGATTTTATTTTATATTATTTTTATTTTATTGGATAAGGGAAACATACGCTCAATATTATACATATGAATGGAAAGCATTATGTTTATACATATGCAAACAGTTTCCACTGAGAGAATTAAAACTGTCCACGCAGACGAAGTCGCGGGCGGTTGCTAGTTAAAAAAAAAGTAAAGATGGATAGCAATCTGATCGACTTAGGAAATATGAGTGATTATTTGCAGATTTTTCTGAATTGATAAAACATGAATTTATTATAAGAAGTACCTATAATTCTATTTTTTGTTGACTATGTTACTAAAATCCTTAATTTTCATGTTTTTTCAGCTATGATGACGTTTGAGGGTACGTTCAGGGTGACCCGCGGCGACGTGTACGGCGGAGCACCCAACAGCCCCGCGTGGCGGGAGCGGGCGCGGCGCTACGGCACCGCTCTCAGACAAGTCTACAACGGGCCTTCGCCCCTTAGGCAAGCCTTCGCTGGTGCCCTCGTCACGGGCTTCGGCGACAGGCGACTCGACGTCCACTTCAGACTTTATTTAGATAGAAGAAAAATACCAAGGTACGTTCTTATCTTTCCTGGCCATGATGTAAACAAATTGAAAGATATAAAGCAAATATTTATGAACTTTTTTTATTTTCAGCACCGTAGCTAATATAGAAGAAACACTTAAGAATATTTTAGTGCAAGATTTACTATCGAAGCATCCAGCATTCGGTCCAACTATAAAAGTAGACACGACAAGCATAGTAATAAAACGAGATTTAGAGCATACTTATCATTCAGAATCGTACGTTAAGGAAGCAATGAATGAAAGTATGGCTGCGAGTTATCCAAAGCCTCAAAATGGAAATGATAAAACGCTTCAAACACGTGTTGGCGTTGTAAGAAAAACCACAGTTAAACCAAATTCTTCAGGTAAAAAAGAAGATAGCGATGAACCTGAAATAGACATTGAAAATATTCCTGTCGTACAAGGTACGTTCCAAATAACGAAAACGGAGGCAGATATCACAGAAAATAAAAAGGCTTCGAGTCCAGTAAGAGCAAGCCATAAACCGGTTTCAGCAGTGAAAACTAGTACAACGACAAAAGCTCCCATGACAAAATTTTCAACAAATAATGCTCCAATAGCAAAAATTACAACCACCAGGCAAACACTAACGACGACGACACCTAAAAGTCGACCATTCACAATCATGTCTACTTTGAATGTAAAAACTAAAACAGATCCAACTCCAAAACATAACGATTTAATAAAATCAACATCAGTGTCTTCTATACCTACAACGATTACACCTTCATCTACGACTAACACCACTGTGCAAACAACGTCAAATAACGTTTCACAAATATTACTTGACCTTCTTACTAATGAGAATCATTATAAAGACTTGCCAAAAATAGACACACTCTTCACTGTACCACATGTAATTGACAATGAACCTTGGAAGCCCATTACAAGGCCATACTATGAAGTAACTAGTAAATTTCCACCGGTAGTCACAGAAGTCACTAGTGATCTTAACGCAGAAGACAGAATGGGAGTTGCAGAGGTTGTAGACGATGCGACAATTTTAGAAAGTATGTTGACACCAATACCTCCTGTAAAGAACAGAGACAGAACTACCCGAAAGCCAGCGGGAGCTTACAATGTAGTTCCTGATTTGGCAGCAGAAGTTTACGTGCCAAGTCCTGTTTACACCAGCTTCACTCTACCCACATACGCTCCTCCGTTTAAAAATATGGAAACATTAGGATCCGGGTACGTCAAGCCCCATCCAATTCCTGTGGATAAAATAAGTTCCGTCGTTAAAGTACAGCCAGAAGTTAATTTTGATGATGAAGATGATGGAAAACCCGTACAAAGGCCACCTAAAGATAAAATTACGTCAGTCGTTGTGAATGTGGCGCAACAAGATACTAGTACTGAAAAAATTGCATTTGATGGAGCTTCAATTATTAAAAAACCAAACAGCACAAAAACATCTACCACTTCAACAACTACTACTCCTAAAATAACCAGCACTGTACCTAGTACGACCAGCACTACAACTGCTGCTACGTCAATTAGCTCGGAAATGGAGTCAAAGATTAAAAATGATACTACTAGTGTTAATACAGAATCTTTTAAAAATAATACAAAAGAAAATTCCACTAAACGTCCTAATAACAAAGTTTCTATTATTCCTACTACCAGTGGACCTCTACACACATGGGAATTAGTTAATACATCTACCAGCGACAATGACACATTTAGTAAAAACTCACCTGAGAAATATTACAATGACACGTTGCAGGCTATAATTACTAAAAATGATGCTCTATTTCCTAATACTACACCTCGATTTCCGAGTAAAGTTTCTATTTTGAGAAACTTAACGGAAATTATAAAAAAATATTCTCACAATGTTACAGAAAAACCACTCAAACAAACTGAAAGTACAGAAAAAATTGAAGAACGGCATGGAACCAACAAAATGACAGGTACTGTAGAAGTCGTTCTTGAGGATGAAATTCCAACTACTACTACTAATGTCATCACTTTATTGCCGGCTAAATCTAATCTTAGTGGTAATCGACTCAGACCGCGTCCAAAAATAAAAGGCGAATTACAACCTACAAAGGAGTCTCTGCGAAGTTTTTTTCATAACGACCCTAACACACAAAAAATAATTAACGACCTAAGTACAGAAAACTATATTCAAATCGTTCAAATTGCTGAATCAGATGAACCAGAAATTATCACATCCTCATCAAGATTTGATGTCGAGATGTATGATGAAGATATGATCACAACAGTTTCTGATAGTGTAAGTGTAGCATCTGAAACTGGACCTAGCAAGAATCGACTACCTAAAACAAGCGAAGACCTAAATACGGATAATTCAAATAATGTTCAGGTAACAAATGTACCAGACGGTACTTATAGGGTATCTTATCATGTAACAGGCAGCGTTAGCAGCAAACAGGCAAATAAGACACAAAGTTTACCAGCTTACGAGCTCGCTTTAGAACCAGATGTAGTGCTAGAAATTCCTTATAACCAATCAAATACGTTAACGATTGATAAACTTAAACAACTCGCAAGTCTAGCGACTATATCAGATTCGAATAACAACACATTGTTTCGCTCTCCTGGAGGGGTCATATCTACGAAAGCAATCCCGTCGAGTTATACATTAAACCAGGCAGGTTTCAAGATACTTACTAAAACATACAACAAAGTTCCTTCTAAACAAGATGATAACAGCCTTGATAAACCAGATAAAACTTACAGTAAGCCGAGTTTTGTAAATAAACCGGCAAAAGAAAAAGATTACACTAAAGAAGTAGTAAAAGAAGGTAAGAAAACACAATCTTGTGATTCGATTTTTTATATTTAAAACTTCTGCTTCATACTTATTTTTATTTCATTTTTAGAGCAATGTAGCAATGAGACTTCGTTTCGGTGCGCGTCTGGAGCCTGCTTGCCACTAACCTCTCGGTGTAATCGTCTGTTGGACTGCCCAGGGGGTGAAGACGAGCGTGCTTGTACTTGTGCTGATTACTTGAAAGCCGAGTTCTCACAATCCAAGATATGTGATGGCGTTGTGGATTGCTGGGATTATACTGATGAAAATAAATGCGGTAAGAAATCATTACGGTAATCTGTTACTGACTGTGGAATTGATGAATTTACTTCTTTGTTTGATCACGAATGTTATTGGAATACCTACGCCTTTTGTTTCGCAGTTAGTTTTTTGTTCATATGAATGATGATATAAGTATTGTGGATGTGTGGTGGTGTGGTAATTTTGTTGAGCCAGTTGAGCTTCAGACATTGTTCTAATTTCAGATTGGTGTAAAGAAGGCCAATATGTTTGTGCAAATGCAAAACAGTGCATTGAAAAGAATCGTGTATGTGATGGAAATCCAGACTGCCCGTTTGGTGATGATGAAAAGAGCTGCGTTGCGCTAGCCGACGAGTTGGAAGATAACGAAGTTATTCCTTACAACGAAGAAGGTAGGTCATGAAAACGTTCTTATTATTATTTCATTGAAGTTGTAGGTATAATTTCTTCTGTATTAAAATTGTTTCTACCATTCCTAGGTTTTGTTATGGTGCGAAAACGTGGCGTTTGGGGTAGACTATGCGTGGACAGTTTTGCTGACGTGGTGGACCAAGCTCACAGCTCCCTTAAACTTCCCGACTTAGGAAAGGCCGTTTGCCGAGCTATGACATACCAGTAAGTAAGATATACCACAAGATTTCAAAAACTATTGACCCTTTTTTTGAGTCGGCTCTATGTAAGTTAATCTGGAACCTGACCTTAGCTCCATTTGAACATTTTGAACATCCAAAAAACGGGGAATGTCATGTTTACGTACATAATTTTCCAATTATCTTTGAAACTTTTCATTTACGTCTGTAGCACTATACCTTCGCCGCGAAACAATATCAGCGAATCTGCAGTAGGTTCCGCCATTAATTGTCAGTTGTACGACAAGCGAAACAATAATGACGCGAAACCGCCTATGTAGTGATCGTCATATTTCGTTGTCGATAGAAGACGTCATGGCGGAACTACTGTGGTTTCGCTGGTATTGTTTCGCGGCGGAGGTGTGCTACAGGCGACATAGTTGAGTGACAATCATAAAATGTTTCTTATTTTTAGAGACTCCCCATGGACCCGAGAAGCGCGTGAAGGCCGCAAGTCAAGCTCGGCCGGATACTGGGAGGTGTGGCACAACCCTGAGGCGCGCGCGGCCGACACGCGGCTGACGTTCCGCCGCGCTGCTTGTACGCGCCGCCGGGCGCTGCGTGTGCGCTGCAAGGACTTGGACTGCGGTATAAGGCCGCACGCTGATGCACAGCAACCAAGGTAGGGATTATGATACTTAGGAATTAAGAGAAAAATGTTACATTTAGGTACACATAATGCCAAATTTATATTCATTAACTAGGTATACCAAATGGCTTTCTATTTGCAGTTACTATTACTACTTTTAGGTTTTAGTTAGATATTCTTCGTTTAACTTTAGGTTATGAATGACTGCAATTCTATATAAGTTTATACATTGCACAGGCTTAGCAGACTGATATTGTTTTTCCTACTTTAGAGTAAGAAATTCTAATGTACTGTATCAATTCAGTTAATGCTGGTATCATATATTTAGTCTATGAGACGAGACCGGTTCTTTCAACTAGCCCGGCTCATGACATGAGGCTTAACTAGTCCACGCGGATGATTTACTCTGTGACTTAACTACATGGGCTAATTACGCGGTATTCTGTGCGAGAAATCCGGCCCATTCGATTAGGCCAACACATGAACACGTTGCTGATTTAGCCCACGTCTTGTGGTCAAATTAACCCATAAAACGACTCGTTGTCTAGTTCAGCCCATGCAGTTCTGCCCCCTGATAACGTAACTCTGTTGTTAACAATTCTCGATTGAAACCGCAGTTACATTGCTGCTATAAGTAAGATAATTGTCACATCGGTTCTTACTAAAGCAGCAATGTAACTGCGATTTCTGACAGAGTCGTTGCAACAAAGTTACAAATCAGGGGGCTGGTCTGTGTGGCCTAATCAGCCCATGCGGCTGCAGTCGTAGTGGCTAGTAGAGCCCCATGGCGATATGCGAGCCGGTGATGTTGGCTAGGGCTGTAACTGAGCGCGGTGCGCGCGTGCGCTGGAGCAGGGTGGTGGGCGGCGGCGGCGCGGCGGCGGGCGCGTGGCCCTGGCAGGCGGCGCTCTACCGCGACGGGGACTTCCAGTGCGGCGCCACGCTCATCGCCGACCAGTGGCTGCTCTCGGCCAGCCATTGCTTCTATCAGTGAGTGCTAACATAATGTCATCCTGTCAGTGGCGAAGGGTCCATACAAGCCGATTCCCATCGGCTGACTGTTTCCCACTCCACCAATCCATTATGCAGATCATAACATTTTTGTAGAACTTTTTGCTTACCTTTGCTGTAATTTCACCCTCGCCACTGCATCCTATGCATAGTTCTTGATTTACCAAAAACAAATCATACGTTCCCTATTATTACAAAATAATGCAAAAGCGAATCTGTCTTCATTGGAAATCGCTGAACCGATTTTAATGAATATTAGTACCTAAATGTAGATGTAGATTAGTACTTGGAAAAAACCAAAGGACTCGAAATTCTCACGGGGAGCGACGTTCCACACAGATGATCATAGAAAAAAAATCTTTTTCGGTATAACTAAGTGATAACTTACATCATCATCATCTAATGATCTGCAATGGTTTTGATATTATTATTATTATTTAACGAATAAAGTCATAATTTTTATAACTATACAGGGTGTCCCAAAACTTTGCCACACGGAGGGAAAGTACCGTAAATATTGAAGATGGGAGTTTTTACAGAAAGAAGACTTCATTTTGTTTTTAAATATAATTGGAACTGCATTCAAAGATTTTTGAAAAATCACCTGCCTTAACCAGGTATCGAACCCACCAAAAACGAAAAAAATATTTTTGATTATTTTTACGATACCAATCGAGAGGGTTACTCATTAGAAGTATTTTTTGTTAAGTGACATAGCGTCTTAAACAAAAGGAAGACCATGAAATTAAACATTAAAATTTTAATTATTACGGATTGAATTTGTATCGAATTGTATGCGATTTAAAAAAAAATTTGGAATGCAGTTCCATTTCTTTTTAAAAACAAAATGAAGTCATCTTTCATTAAAATTTCCTATCTTCAATATTTAAGGTACTTTCCCTCCGTGTGGCAAAGTTTTGTGATATATATCTAGTATATCTGATATCTGGCGCTTTATCAATTTGGACCCAACAAAGCTATAACTTAATAATCTGTGAATCAGGGCCACAGAAGCACATTGGGTGGCCCGGCTCGGCGCGCTGCGTCGCGGCGCGTGGCCGCGCGGGCCGTGGGAGCGCGTGGCGCGCGTGCGCCAGGTGGTGGTGCACCCGCGGTACGCGCCGCGCGGCTTCCGCAACGACATCGCGCTGCTCAGGGTTGACCCCCTGCCGTTGCACGCGAGACTGCGACCCGCGTGTCTGCCGCCTCCACGCTCGCAACCACCCGCTGGCAGACATTGTACTGTTGTGGGATGGGGGCAACTGTACGAGCACGAAAGAGTCTTCCGTAAGTACTAGAGTTGTTGTATTATTTCCACAAGGATCTGTCTGTCACCCTCATACCTCACTGGTGTGAGCAGGATAGACACTGTCGGATGAGTGTCGACAAATAGTCGCGGTGCACATGCTAGGCGGCCAAAAGAGTTGTTTAAGACGCCTTCTGAGTTCTTATACGTCTAATCCAAATATCTATGCCTGTAATTAATAAATTCCTTAATACACTTTTGAAACTTACAGACAGCGTTGGAGCTAGGGTCATAAGCGCCCCTGGCAAGATTTGAATTTTGCGCCCGAACGCATATTTTTAGGATCATGAGCGCTCCTTCTAAGATTGGAATTTTGTGCCCCAGGCAAGATTTGTATTTTGCGCCCCAAGACTTATAGACTTATTGTCTAGCTATGGATCAGCAAAGTACGCCCCCGTGAGGGTTGCGCCCCTGGTAGCCGCCCCCCTTGCGAGCCCGCTGCTTACATCCTCACTTATGTCACTCCTTATGTATGTTAACAGCGGACACCCTGCAAGAAGTAGAGCTGCCGGTGATCTCGACGGCGGAGTGCCGGCGGCGCACGCGCCTGCTGCCGCTGTACCGCGTCACCGAGGACATGTTCTGCGCCGGCTACGAGCGCGGCGGCCGCGACGCCTGCCTCGGCGACTCGGGCGGACCGCTCATGTGCCAGGTAACACTATACCTATTGTTAGCACATAATATACAACGTGTTACAAAACAACCCCTTTGGTAGGTAGGGACCACCAAACTGAACAACTTTTACTATGGGACGAAACAGCTGAAAATTTTGCGATTTCAGCGTTGGTCCCGATTTCCCTATCTACCATATTCGGCATTGGGGGTTTTTTGTAATGTACTCCCTAATGGTGCGTTCCCACCTGTTCTATTCTATGATCTATTTGCTAGAATCTATGAAATAGATCAATGTGAACTGGCTTTCTTTGAGATAGAATAGTCGCTAGAAATACAAGCTCAATAATGAACTACCTTCAACTTTGATTCTATTCTATATAGAATAGACCAGCAATAGAACCGTGTGAACGGCAGTCGCAGCGGGTACGCAGTCTATTGCACACTTGTATTAGCCTCTTCAACAATGTCAAGCAAAAAAGTGCCATATAAATAGAGCGATAGTGATATTATAATGTTTTTTATAATATTACAGAAAGTATGATTGCCTGTGGAATATTAAATCGACTGAATATAAGGATAAAATGACGCGTGATCGAGCCTACGAATTGTTGAAGGAAGATAAGTCAATCCCGAGATTAACGGTTGAAGACGTAAAATTAAAAAACCTTTTTTTATGCCATTGGAGTATGTTTCCGAACTCTTCTCGTAATATTACACACGAGCGCGAATAATGCGCTTGAGCAATTCTTGAATTCGGCGCCATATTTAGCCGCTCTGCATCCAACTCAGCCTGTACAGAATCAATCTATCTGATAGAATGGTGTGAACGCTCGACTTATTCCTTTCTATATAGAAAGAGTAGTTCTATGAAATAGATCATAGAATAGAAGAGGTGGGAACGCGCCTTAACTAAACAGTCAAGCACGGTCCGCCAAGCACGTAATTTTTTTAGCTTGTCAATCACATTTTGATCGATTAGGAGCGATGCTTGACAAGCACCACAAAATAGATAGATGACCGTGGCCTATCAAAAGTGGGCCACGCCCCCAAATAGTAGTGGTGATGGTAATTACGTGTACGTGTTGGACGGGGAATGCTTGACCGTTTAGGGGGCACATAACACGATGTATAATAGTACTAAGGTACAGAAGCCTATCTGCCCTAGGGCAATCAAATAATAAGCTACTCTCGCTGCACGGCAATAAAGTACAATTTCAAATTGCACAGTGCTGCGTGCCTATTATTATAAACGCCTCCGAAGCGCTTCTCTTTCTGTCGCGTAGCCCTGTCTCAACTCACCTGGCACATGACATACCTCGTGCGCTAGCGCGACTGAGTCAGCCGCGAGCAGTAGGCTAGTAAAAGTGCAAGCAGAGTGAGACCCCACTGCTGTTAGATCATTTCGGAATCCGCCTTGATCCCAGACTAGAGGAGCCTCTGAGGGCAGATATGGAGTTTCATGTGTATGGCCCTCGTTGCAGGCACGGAGGCATGAGCCACCGCATTCCCGTTACTATAAAACATCGGACTAGCTTTTTACCTCCATGTATGGCACTACTTCCTGCAATATACCTAGAGCCTATCACTTATCACGAAGTATTTAATCAAACTCACAAAATTTTGAACACAACCTCAGCACGGCGGGCCAGCTTTTACCAACCATGTATTAATATTATGAAATTTTACCAGCCGACGAACGTAATATTTTTATTTGTTCTAGGAATCTGACCGGTGGTACATCTACGGCGTTACCAGCAACGGCTACGGGTGCGCCCGCGCCAACCGGCCCGGCGTCTACACGAAAGTGTCCAACTACATAGAGTGGATCGACTCTACCATGGCCGCACACACGCCGCGCAAGAACCACACGAGGGTCGACAGCGGCGAGTACGAAGACGACTTCTACGCGGACTTAGAAGCCGCAGAAAACCGACGAGCCTCCAGAATAGACACCTGTAGGGGATACCGGTGCCCGCTCGGAGAATGCCTCTCTCCATCCAGCGTGTGCAACGGATTCCTAGAATGTTCCGACGGCAGCGACGAGTGGCAATGCGACAAAACGCCCCGAAACAACAGAACGCATAACCCAGATTAACGCTATGTTGTCTTATCTACATTTAAGCCAGTATAGGTCGTAGACTAAAAAAATAAATCCGACTGATATTTTGTAAGTAGATTTAAGTGTATTTTTCGAAATATCCGTTAGAAAATCTTTTCCAAAATCGAAATCATGAAAATTCTAAGCGATAGCGCCCACGAGCAACTTTTGTCTCCGCAACTAATTTGTCGCCGGGGCTGTAGCGTCGCTACGTGTGCGCACTTTCATACAAACCCACTTAATGTGAGAGACAAGTTGCTTGTGTGCGCCAGCTCAACTTTGGGAATATTGCCATATTTTGCAGTATCTGGGTCTTGTAAATATAGATGTAACGTAGCACCTAGACAACTGATGTCATTGCATTATCGCTCTTATCCAAACTTATTTATTGAAAATACATGGATGACCTTTTCCGTTTGAATTAAAATATACATGTGAAACTTTCGAATGGACGACGTTAACCATGATAAGAATTTATTGAATAAAAATAACATTACTTATTTGTGTGTTTTCATATATTCCGAGTTCCGAGCAAAACAAATGCCATCAACCTAGACCCTTTTATAAATGTGACAATTTGTCACTACTCATAGCTACACCACGATGTAAACCAAATTGTCATGACAATTGACAAATTGTCACGTTATTAAACAGGGCTTTGAAATTCTATCTGAGGAATGTAAGAATGTAATTTATAAAAATATGTTAGAAGATGTCAAGATGGTGACAAAAATTTATAAATAAAAGTCTATGTTCTTAAAAATTACTTTAATATCTCGACAAATAAATTAACAAAATGCAAACTTGAAAATACAATATTATCTTTATCAAAATAAAAGTAGCGTAATAAATAATCATTAGAATGCTTATTAGAGACGTCACGAATAATATTACAATTATTGGAATAGAAAATGACTAATTAATACTTTAAATCAATACGAGAATAATAATCATAAATTAAGAATGTAGCAATTATTTATTGATAAAAGAATGCTTAACACATGAATAATATGTATGTTAGTCTGAAATTAGCGTTAAAACGATGAAGAAACTCGTCTGACAAGCGGGGTTTTAAAATCACGTAATATTGACAGCGAAAGTCGAGAAAGTAATCGTTTTACAAATTGAGACAATCACACGCCTTATAACTAACTTAACTATTCCTGTACCTAATGGTACTCCACTAACCAGCCTACCATATGCACCACGACTAATGGATTTGCCACACTGGATGCGTTTTGCGTTCTGCGGTCCGGTCAACCCATACATAGGGTAAACGCAATGTATAGGTTGACCGGATTGCAGACCGAAGAACGCATCCAGTGTGACAAATCCATAATTGTTGTCCTGCTCAAATCAATACGGTGTGAGCAGGACAGACATCGCTGTAACGAGAGCAGAGACGAAAATTATTCGTGGTGCACATTTAAGGCTGGCAGAACTTGCACAATAATCTGAAGAATGTCAAAAATAAAATCTCAAAAAACGTGTACGCAAGGAACATCTTTACATAATAATTTAAAGGCCAGTAAATACACGAGTTACAGTAGTTATGTCTACGTCATATTAGTTACACGTTTAAATACTAAGATCGAGCGAAATGAGCAGAAATTAAGACAAAAACTCTTTATGATGAATTGATGACAATATTTCTTTGACCCGGGAACACGTCACTTGCCATGATGGAACGACCATTTGTAAGTTTGTGCTCCAACGGTACACGAGGCGAGTTGGCTAGTGAACTAATATTGAACTAGACCGTGCAAAATATATTTTCATTAATATTAATTTAAAATGCTCGCTTCGTTACGAATTATAAATTAAGTCTAAGCGCTGGCAGATTCCACGCGACCGTAGGCTTTGCATTAGTAATGGTACAGCGGAGATCTGGGGCCCGATCGCGCTAATTTTCAACGATAAAACCAAAACTAAATCGTTACTGTTCTTTGACAGTAAAATATTTGCTTTAGTTTTGTTAAAACAGCTGAAAGCTATGCCTAGGGAGCCTAGGATGCCGATCTTAGATAATTTAAATGTGAATGAGCGGTTTTCAAAAGGAAGTTTAAGAAAAAAAGTAGTACCTAAAAGACGGCTAGATGTTGTTGTTCAACTAAGTACGTAACTTTTTCAGAAAAAAGCAAAGGATTTTGTCAATTTGACAGTCAATTTTGGCATGGTTATGGCAAATTACTCCTCTTGAGGGAGTAATTTTTGCCAGTATCGAGTGTTATATACTCAGTGGTATACTCAGCTGCTAGGAAAAATTAAAAAAAAACCTACCTAGTTGAATAACGCCATCTATCAACATAAAAATAGACTAAAATTCTCAGCTGTCAGAAAACCGCTCATTATTTTGAAAAAAGAAATATATGTAGCTTACTTCCGCAAACAATATATGCAAGATGCACCGCCCGCCCGCCCGCAAATATATACACATGCACACCACAAAATATCAGTGCACAATACCTATGCATATTTTTGCGGGCGGGCGGGCGGTGCATCTTGCATAATATTGTTTGCGGAAGTAAGCTACATATATTTGTTTTTCAAAATGGTTTGGGACTTCCGCCAAGTGACGCCTGATTCAATCAAATACTTAAATGTGAATTGTAAAGCTAAACCGAAGATTTTTGGGTAAATTTAACCTAAATAACAACGTTATGGTTTTGGTTTTATCGTTCAGAATTAGCGTGATTACGCCCCTAGATTCATTCAGTTATATAGGTATAGTTACGGTCGCGTGGAATATGAGCTCCAATGAAGATGCCGTACGTTTTCTCTTGGTAATTACGATCAGCTTTTAGAAAAACCAAAAGTCACTTACAAGTTTGAAGACGAACGAGATCTTCCTCGGGGTTAAAAGAACTATCTAAGCAAAAGTGCGTTCCCGGCTGGGGGGAGGCGGGAGGGGGGAGTTAACCCGTGCTCTCCACCGGCGTGGTGGTCAGCCCCGCGCCCTTGTTCAGCAGCGTCTTGAACTGCTCTGGGATGGGATACTCAGCCTGCAACAGAAAAAAACTCATTTCACAACGTGTTACAAAAAGCCCCTAAAGCCGAATAATGGTAGATAGGGACCATCAAACTGAACAACTTTTACTAAGGGACCAACTCTGAAATCGCGAAAAAATATGCTGTTTTTATAGAAAAAATTATAACGAAAATATCGAAATGTATGAAACAGCTTTTTTTCTCGATTTCAGAGTTGGTGCCATACTAAAAGTATGGCCATATCCGTAACCTGTGAAAAAGGCTCTTGGTTTAAGGTGAGTAAGTTCTTTATAGTTGCGATGTACCTACGACGGCATATCAGACGTAACATGTTGACCTTAAGCGCTATCGCACACGGGCAACTTAGTCTCCCAGCAACTGTTTTTTTCTCTCACATCAAGTCCACGGGTTTATATGGAAGCGCGCACACGATGCGACGCAGTCGTGAGATTGCCTGTGTGCGGTAGCACTAAGACGTTATACGGCGGCATAGAGACGTTATATCCTGCGTCATATAAGTTGTTTTTACAGTACAACTATTACATCTGACGTGCCGTCGTGTGTACAACTTCTACAGACTAAAATTTAAGAACCACTACCCAGTACATAAACTACTGACTCTGTGTTTCTAAATGCCTGGAATATGATTTTTCCCATATCTCGGCCATTTTGAGAAAATTCGAAAAACTGATTCGAAAAAAAAACCTATATAATTATAGAATCTGCTCACAACATTTCACGAGAAACTGTTGAGAAATGACACCCGTAGAGGAGAACAAGCGGATAGCCGGACAGCGGGTCAGCCGGACTTACGAAAGCATTTTTGCTCAATTTGAAACGGAGACGCTTCGCGTTCGCTCGGTCAACCACTTACATAGTCTCCATTGGCCTTTGGCACAAGCACGTTCATTTCCGAAGACTTGGAGCTGACGATCTCCACGCCCAGCGACTCCGGCGACAGGTAGATCTGGCACCCATCTGTCTTGTCGATCGAGATGGTCGGCACCTTACCCAGCACCTGTGTTACAAATAATACATAATGAATAAGTACAAAGATCAGCCCCCGTATTACATTACAACCTCATAAAAATTGACAGTTTTCGGAATGGCTATCAGTGCGTCTCTTTTATTTGCAAAACAGCGAGAAAGAGATGTAACTATAGCAATTCATAATCATGGCAAGTTTTAAGAGGTTGTAAGACGAGGGCAGAAGTACTTGACCTGATTCTTACACCAAATCGAAGTCATGACCAAATTCTATCCTATGTTTGTAAGAGATGGATAACTAATACGTACATAATACGTACGTAAATAAGAGGTAACGTGAGGAATCTTACGTAGAAGAATTTCATTTCCGGAAATAAGATTAGGCTTCTAAACTTTGAACCAAACTCAGAACAAATAAGTTAACAAAAATCGCGAAATATTTTTAGTTTTCGTGACTACGAGAATTATCAAGGCTACGGGAATAACAAACTATCTCAAACATGTTTTCCGACGCATGAAAAGGAAAGTATGTAATTTCAGACAAAGCAAACGACGTGAAAGATGACAAATATTTTATTGAAAGAAAAACGGTCGAACCTATTTCAAACCAAATACAAAAAATACGCCTGATATACGCAGTTCGATGACAAAAATCTTTTAAATCACTGTCCACCGTTCGATAAGGATACCTCAAATATCCCTTACTTTAATAAACTTGATGTGCGGAAAAGATATCGAATGGGGATTCCAGCGCCATAAACTTTATAGCTTCACGAAGCTACTGTAATAATATAGTGGCAGTTAAGATAATCAAATATATTGAAGCATCCAAAGTACCCAATAGTATTCATTCAAACAAAGTCATCAAATTATTGAGACCTCCCATCCTGCGCAAATTTATCGAAACGTGAACAACTTCGGATATTTGAGTTCATTCAAATCGCCAATAACAATGTATCGAGTAAACCGCCGATTGTAACCAAGCAGCCAGACTGCTCAAAAATATGGAGCACTCTAGGAAAATGATCTCTAACACGAGTGTAATAAAGTTCAACTATAGTTTTAATCGAGAAACTCATATAAGTTTTTGATTTGATTGATTGATATTTGTAAAAAGGTTTTCGAACACTAATTTCTTTGCATGGACTCAGTGCGTATATTTAACAACTAGCGGCCGCCCGCGACTTCGTCTGCGTGGAAAGTTTTTTTGCTATCCCTCAGGGACAATACTTTTTTCGGGATGAAAGGTATCATGTCCTTCTTTGTACCCCTGACATCGTGTATGTAAAATTTCATGATGATCGGTTCAGTAGTTAAGACGTAACGGTTTAACAAACAAACGGACTTTCGCATTTATAATATTAAGTAAGGAAAATAATAAGTAGGTATAAGCGAAGTTAGCTTTCTCACGAAAGTACTTAATCTAGTAATTAGCTAAAGCGCTTGTGTGTTATGAAAATTAGAGACAACAGTGGTAACACAAATACCCAGACCTGAGTCAATATAGAAAAGTTCGTTTGGTATTCTAAAATTCTTAATTGCCCCAACCGGAAATTGAATCTGGGACCTTCGAGATGGCGACACCATGAAAACCAAACTACGAACCAACTTACAATAATACCAATTTATTCGTATTCGGCAATCAGGATTGCCCAGGAGGAGCGCGACCATAGAATAGGAATACAAAAATAACTACCCAATCAAATTTATTTACCCTGTGACCGTAGTTGTAGTTTAGTCTAAATATTTGTACCAAAAATTAAGCAAACCTCTTTATGAGTTTTATTCCTTTAACTAGTGAAGTGACGTTAGCGACGTTAGGTATCTATTTCAATGTCAAGTTTGACTTGTATAATTTTATTAGTACTTATTACTGTAAAAATTATCAACAAGCTAATTCAAATTTTCGTTACGTTTCAATGAAGTCAAACATAAAATAATTCATTTAAAGCAAGAAGGTGTGTCTGTAACTGACATCGCGGGTGAACTGGGCATATCAGTCTGTCGCAACTTTCATACAAAAAAGAATTCTATGAAACAGACACGAATTTTGATGGCGACTATATTTGTCTCTCTCTTTCTCATTCTTTCTCGTTCTTTGATGATACGTCATTCATTTGTCAGTCAGAGCAACTTCGGCGGTACATTTAAAGATATTTGGAAAGTTTCTAGTATTAATAAAATTATAACAAATAAAATTATCAATTTGTGTTAATAGTACGCTAGTAATATAATAAGTCAGTGGTTAATGGTCAAGTCGTTGCGAATTTTAAGTGCGTACCTAATCAAATCATAATGAAGCATACGCGAAATTTGTGGTTTGAAATCGGCGCTAAAGGACGACACAAAATGGTTTTTATGGCCAAATTTCCTTTTGATGAGCTTCGGTGAGTAATCATTAATCAACTTAACATTCGTTTAAACTTTTTGGTAGATATTTGAATGTAAATAATAATTTTAGTCAAAATAAGCTGATGGGAAATAGAGTACCTACATCTATAAATAACGATATCGATGTTTTTAATTTTAGTTTGTAATGTAAGAAATGTAAGAACAATGTACCTTATACACTTTATAACTTTCTCGTTGCATTGTACACTCAGAAGCACATGAGGTTATACAAAACTGTCAAAATTCATTTTGAACCTTAATATCTTTGCATTTAAGTATAAAAATGTTTTCATATTATTTTTATTTCAGGTAATTACCATCAGCTGTCGAATGAATTGAAGAAGTACAATGAAGATTTTTTAGAAATAAATACTTTTAATTTTTAATTTCTTTATTTCAAATATTAAACTGCATGCTCTGTTTTTTAAAGTACTGCCCGCAACGGTTAAATGCTTCATAATTAATTCTAACATACTCAGTACTAGTTAAAAAACGGAGCATTGTGCCATGTTAGTGGAAATTTTAAAATTATTCTTTAAGTAAGCGCAGTTCAGTGCATTTATCGATATCGATAAAAAATTTCATACTAGGTCGCCCATCTCTATCTTTTTTCCTGTAGGTTGGCAAAATATTGTTTTACAGTCGTTAGGTTGGCAACGATGCGGTATGTTTAATTTGACATTTCATAGATTTTTTTGCTCTATGAAGTCCCGTCTCTTCTTACGTAGTTATTGCTTTCTCTGTGGGCATATATTATGTGAGTTGATTCAAGATCAGACTTTACTTCAATAGCTTATATTATTATTGTTTTTGTGATTATTTCTATAATATTGTAATTTTTTTAGAGAAATACAGGAAGTCGTTGGATAGAGCGATGGACTGTGGAAGGAAATCTCCGCAATCACGTGATAGACTAAGCTCCCATTGCATGAAACCTTACCTCATAAGGTGGAAGAGCAGAAATGTGTTGCAGTAATAGATATTACTTAGGAACACTGGATTTTAGTGGGTTGCCTTCGCATATCCTGGAAGAACATATATTTTTTTTCGTTTTCGTACCGCTATTTTGATCGAAAATTACATCATGAGGTGGAAGATCGAAATGTTTACCCATCGAAAGAGAAACATTTGGAGGTCAAAACCCGCATGGGTTGCCAGCCCCTACCCTGGCAGGTTTCAAGGTCAGCCAAGTTTTATGAGGCCCAAAAATGGGGTCACTTACCTCATCAGGTGGAAAGATAAAATTGATGCAGATCGATAGCCCTCGACGTGCCATTCATGAATATATAGGGTTGCCTGCCTTCAGCCTGGCAGTTTTTCTGGTCAGCCACCTCAAACAATCTATATCAATATCTTGGAAAAACAAAAAAGTCATGTAAAGATGCTATGATCAAGGGCAAACCCTGATATTAAATTAAAGTCTACGCACTGGCAGCCTTGCGCCTATTATGGAGTTGAAATAATAGGGTAAGTGCACCAGTTACGGACATTTTTATTGGTATCTTCAAATATTGAAAAAAGTAATGTAGCTGTTTAACGTCATCAGGTGGCTCGATGAAACTGATGCAGATCGATAGCCGTAGACGTGCCGTTCATGAATGTATAGGGTTGCCTGCCTTCCGCTTGGCAGTTTTTCTGGTCAGCCACCTCCAACAATCTATATCAATATCTTAGAAAAACGAAAAATTCTTGTAAAGACGCTTTGATTCGGGGTATATTTAATACAAACCATGGTATTCAATTAAAATCTATGCACTGGTAGTCTTGCGCCTATTATAGTGTTGGAATAATAAGGTAAATGCACCAGTTATGGGCATTTTTCATTGGTATCTTCAAAATATTGAAAAAAGTAATGCAGCTGTTTAACCTCATCAGGTGGCTCGATGAAACTGATGCATATCGATAGTCCCAGACGTGCCATTCATAAATATATAGGGTTGCCTACCTTCAGCCTGGCAGTTTTTCTGGTCAGCCACCTCAAACAATCTATATCAATATCTTGGAAAAACGAATAATTCTTGTAAAGACGCTTTGATTCGGAGTATATTTAGTACAAACCGTGATATTCAATTAAAATCTACGCGCTGGTAGTATTGCGCCTATACGGTGTTGAAATAATAGAGTAAAGGGACCAGTAAGTGGTCATTGTTATCTTCAAATACGGAAAAATGTATCTGTTTTAGCGTTCTCATACCAGAGTGATAATCTTATACTAAGTATAACTTATTTTGATATTATAATTGTAAAAAATATACAGAGTGTAGTGCCGTGTGCGTGCGTGTGTGCAGAGGCGAATGGTGCCCGATATTATTCCGACAAGTTAACATCAAAAACAAATTTTCACACAGTTGTTTTTTTATCATAAGAAGTATCACAACCAATATCGGAATTATTTTCAATATTTTCATCCACATTAATAATATCGTTGACGTGTAAGGTAGGCTATGCTCCTCGATGGGGATATAATTTGGAACTCTTACTAATATTACAGGAGGGGGACATATTTGAGCTGAATCCTACTATCCTTACTAATATTACAGAATGCGAAAGTAAGTTTATCTGTTTATTTGTTACGCTTTCACGTCTTAACTAATCATCATGGCATGTCAGGGGTACAGAAAATGAAATAGAGTACCCATCGTTCAGGAAAAAATTCACAGATCTCATGCACCACATGACTTTCAAATGGCATTGGAAATGATCTTCAGCAATAAATAATAAAACGAACTTATAGGGAGGAATATTAATATTATAATATTTTTCAAAACTTGTTATAGTAAGTAATTGTTAAATGAAAATAAAGACGTTCCAATACTACTTCTATACTACCTACATGCTAACTAGGTACAGCTTTGTTGTATGAACATGCATATATATTATATTTTTCGAATTAGAAAATATTTACAAAACAACAGAATTACAAACAAAAATATCATCATCATCATATCAGCCACAAGACACCCACTGCTGGGTATAGGCCTCCCCTAAGGATCTCCACGACGATCGGTCCTGCGCTACCTGCATCCACTGGCTTTCCGCGACCTCCACCAGATCGTCGGTCCACCTTGTCGGGGGCCTACCCACGGAGCGTCGTCCGGTGCGCGGTCGCCATTCCAGAACCTTTCTGCCCCAACGGCCATCGGTTCTTCTCGCTATGTATCCCGCCCATTGCCACTTCAGCTGAGCAATCCTTCGGGCGATGTCGGTTACTTTAGTTCTCCTGCGGATCTCCTCGTTTCTGATTTGATCACGTAGAGAAACGCCGAGCATGGCTCTCTCCATTGCACGCTGAGTGACCTTGAGCCTCCTTATGAGACCCATAGTTAGCGACCACGTTTCACTGCCGTAAGTCATCACTGGCAACACACACTGGTCATAGACTTTCGTCTTGAGACACTGAGGTAAGTCGGACGCGAAGATTTTTCGAAGCTTCCCGAATGCTGCCCACCCGAGTTGGATTCGACGAGAGATCTCTTTCTCGAAGTTGGACCTACCTAACTGGACTGCCTGTCCTAGGTATACGTAGTGGTCAACAACTTCAAGTGTAGTGTTCCCAACATGAACTGGAGAGGGTACAACATGGGCATTTGACATAGTTTTCCTGTCTGGATCTTGCCCATTGACCTGTGTTAGTTTTTATAGGAGGTTTAGGTACTTGAGGTCGGTCTAGTGACTTCGTGAACTTCCAAAGCGAATAGTCTGTTGCAGCCGTAGCTGTCAATGACTCGAGTTGTGCTTGCAAGGTGTTATTTTGCAGATCGGATATTGCTGTTTTAATTTCGGAAGTAGCTTTATTGAAAGCCGTTTTGTCCATCGGGTGCCTGCTTTGGTGCCAAACTCTTCTCAGTCGCCTTTTCTCCAAAATTTTCTGTTTAATTTCAAGAGGATGGTTTGAGGAGATATTCTTTCTGGTCATATCAGGGGTACATTTCCAACAAGCCTCTTGTATAAGGCGCGTTATATATAAAGTTGCTTCCTCGATATCTTCTGGCAATTTCAGTGCCATTTTCATATTTATCCGTTCTTCTATATACTCTCGAAAGGCATACCAATCCGTGTGTTTATTGCTAAGTGTAGCCTGAGTCTCATATTCAATAAGAGTAGTACTGACCGTGAGAATAACAGGCGTATGATCTGAACTACCATCTAGACAAGATTCGGCTTTAAGATAATGTCTAGACAGACCTCCCACTATAAAGAAGTCTAAGAGATCAGGAATCTTGTTGGCATCAGTTGGCCAGTATGTTGGTTCTCCAGTTGATATCGAGTGTAGGTGATTTATGGTGATAGCATTCAGAAGTTGTCTACCTCTAGGTGTTATAGTTCTAGAGGCCCAGTGAGTGTGTTTCGCATTCCAGTCGCTTCCCGCTATAAATCGGTGACCAAGCGTGGAGAAGAAAGCACTGAACATTGAATTGTCTATTTTGTGTTTCGGTGGGCAGTAGACAGAAGACACATTATACACAAGCCCACATTTGTCTTCTACAGCGACTGTTGTAGCTTGAAGGTATTCGGTCTTGAATTCAGGCATTAGGTGGTGCTTAATTGTTTCTCGGATAACTACGGCTGTTCCTGCGTGAGCCGTTCCATCAGGATGGTTTGTATAGTAAGTATTGAAGCCCTTAAAATTGATCTTGCTAGTTTTTGTGCAATGACTTTCTGTGATAAGTAATATATCTAGCCTGTGTTCATCGATCAGTAGTTGCACTTCTTCTTTGTTTGGTGCAAACCCATTTGAGTTCCAAGTTGCTAGTCTTATGCTATCTATTTTAACATTTTATTGATTAGTGTTGTCATGCCAAATGACGTAAAAACGGCTGGTCGGATCCTGGTTGTAGGTTCCCTAAGGATTTTCTCTAATATGCACGCGGACGAAGTCGCGGGCGGAAGCTAGTATTATTATAAAATTATAAAAGTTTCGAGGTTCGTTACTCAATCACGCAAAAACTCTAATTATTGCTTTTTCTGTGGCAAAAACGGCTCAATGGATTTAGATAGGGACACAGATTGTTGAATTAAAATATAGGATACTTTTTATCGTGTTTTGATTGTTTAAAAGCTAAAATCCTGAGAAACCAAGTATGCTTATACTTTTTATTTAACTGGTTAATTTTTGGCAGGGCAGTGATGTTTTTTTTTATTTCATACATTTTAGTTACAAATTATTAGTTTTGGAATGTGTTCATCAAGGCCTTTAATTTTGTAATCATTGCAAAAAATAAATAAATGGTGTCATGCAGCTGACATATATTATTGTCATTTTTCAAAAATCTATTGTTAGTGTCGTTTGGGGTGATGTAAGGATTCTAATTTAACGATACCTCTCACAGCCAAATTTGTTCAGGTGTTTTGATGTTATAGTGAAATAAGAAACTCACATACATAATACATCAAACCCGAACACAATACACTTTTTTGGATAGTTGTGTAATAAAAATGACTTACTAACTCTGTTAAATAATCCTAAATATCACCAAATAAAAGTATTTACTTCAAATCGTCAAATTTAGTATATTTTTACGACATTAATATTCCAAAATTTAATATATTAAAATTTTTACATTTTTCTAGCGAAGTGTCAATTAAAAGCTATGCAATAATCAACCAGTTGTAAGAAAGAGAAGATTTTGTGAACTCCCTGGTTTTGAATAAAAAAAAGTATGTACGTGATTTTGTATTTCCTTTTTATGTACATTTTTTACAATTGTAATATCAAAATAAGTTATACGTAGTATAAGATTATCACTCTGGTATGAGAACGCTAAAACAGATACATTTTTCCGTATTGGAAGATAACAATGACCACTTACTAGTACCTTTACCCTATTATTTCAACACCGTATAGGCGCAAGACTACCAGTGCGTAGATTTTAATTGAATACCACGGTTTGTATCAAATATACCCCGAATCAAAGCGTCTCTACAAGAATTTTTCGTTTTTTTAAGATATTGATATAGATTGTTTGAGGTAGCTGACCAGAAAAACTGCCAAGCTGAAGGCAGGCAACCCTATATATTCATGAACGGCACGTCTGGAGCTATCGATCTGCATCAGTTTCATCGAGCCACTTGATGAGGTTAAACAACTACATTACTTTTTTCAATATTTTGAAGATACCAATGAAAAATGACCATAACTGGTGCATTTACCTTATTATTTCAACACTATAATAGGCGCAAGACTGCCAGAGCGTAGATTTTAATTGAATACCACGGTTTGTATAAAATTTACTCCGAATCAAAGCGTCTTTACAAGAATTTTTCGTTTTTCCGAGATATTGATATAGATTGTTTGAGGTGGCTGACCAGGAAAACTGCCAGGCTGAAGGCAGGCAACCCTATATATTCATGAACGGCACGACTAGGGCTATCGACCTGCATCAATTTTATCTCTCCACCTGATGAGGTAAGTGACCCCATTTTTGGGCCTCATAAAACTTGGCTGACCTTGAAACCTGCCAGGGTAGGGGCTGGCAACCCATGCGGGTTTTGACCTCCGAATGTTTCTCTTTCGATGGGTAAACATTTCGATCTTCCACCTCATGATGTAATTTTCGGTCAAAATTGCGGTACGAAAACGAAAAAAAATATATGTTCTTCCAGGATATGCGATGGCAACCCACTAAAATCCAGTGTTCCTAAGTAATATCTATTACTGCAACACATTTCTGCTCTTCCACCTTGTGAGGTAAGGTTTCATGCAATGGGAGCTTAGTCTATGACTTTTCGCCGCCCCCTCGTCGGACCACAATCGAACGAGATAGAGAAATTATGCACCGAGCTCACAGCAGTCGATTAATCAATTCGGCAAATTTAGCTGCTGAATTTGGGCTATCACAATCAAAAATAAGGCGACATTTTCAAGAGTAAGGGTTACATCATAAGATTCCCGCTAAGAAGCCTACTCTACACGGTATAAAGCACAGGCGATGGCAATTCGCACGTAATTATCTCAACGTAAAAGGAGCTTTAGTTAATAAAATTAGTGTTCAAAAGTTTGTTTTTTATTTCACTACCAGTAGGCACAAATGTAGAGCAATGCATACCATTCTTAAAGTTAAATTGGAAGCAATCAATTTCCACGATTTGAATCTTTGATTTCCCAAATTACGGGTCACGTAGGTATGGGCGAAATCGTAGGCAAAAAAGAATAGATATCCTAGGCCTCACGACAGGGTAAACAAAAATCTGCGAGCTTCACATTTTTATTGGGATTAAATACTTATAATGACCACCAAAAATACTTTCATACCCTAAAAGCTGTTATACCAAAAAAGTACACTAAACACCAAACAGTAAAATATTTTACTATATTTGGTGATAATCAGTTAAACATAAGCCTTTTTTATTTCCATTTTCATATTGTATTTAAAATTACGATTTAATTTTAACTGTCTATAGTTGAACTTTATTACACTCGTGTTAGAGATCATTTTCCTAGAGTGCTCCATATTTTTGAGCAGTCTGGCTGCTTGGTTACAATCGGCGGTTTACTCGATACATTGTTATTGGCGATTTGAATGAACTCAAATATCCGACGTTGTTCACGTTTCGATAAATTTGCGCAGGATGGGAGGTCTCAATAATTTGATGACTTTGTTTGAATGAATACTATTGGGTACTTTGGATGCTTCAATATATTTGATTATCTTAACTGCCACTATATATATGACGCTGACTGTACAACTAACGAAAATATTTTGTGGAAGACGAATTGACCGCTATAAACAGAATATATAGGTAAGTAGGTAGTTGAAAATGAAGAAACCTCTATAAAAGTAGGTAACATAAACGCAAAGCGTCCAGGTAATCCTACTAAGTTTGTGGGTTTGGATGTTTGTTCTTCAAACACGCAAAAACTACGGAACGGATTTGGTTGGAATTTGGCAGACAAATAGTAGATAGCCTAGATTAAAACATAGGATATATATATATCTATCTTTTTATCCCGATATTCCCACGGGAACGGGAACCACGCGGGTGAAACCGCGGGCGGCCGCTAGTAGTAGGAATAATAACTAAAATCATAAAGAAGTTAAATAAACTATAATAGATGACAGAAAAAAAACAATCCCATCTTAAACTTGGACTAAGTTCAGCAACTGTGTGACAGCATCAGTTTTAATAACTTTAGTCCTCGTTTTAGAATAAGGGTAAATCTAATTCCAGTTTTACATAATAATATCATTAGGGAATTATGAGAAACAATTTTAATTCAATTAAAACACTTTATTACGCTATTCACCTTAGTCATCAATGAAGGCCCATACTGACTGACGCTAGTGAAATAATAGTAAATATAAAAAAAACGAGTTATCACGAACATTACGAATCGTTTTTTTTTTTAAAGCATTTTTTTTGTGTGATACAACATGTGTGATATGATAAAACAGCTAACTTCTGAAGAGTTTTTATTAGTTTTACAAAGAAGAATAAAGTCGAACTTTTGTGACACTGACACAATAGAAAACAACTTTTTATGAATGTCGGTCGACTTGATAGTTTTGAGAATTATTCAAAATTTGTTTATCAATACATTCAGATGTGTTTTAAGAGTTTGTTTTTGTATGTTATATATTTTTAGATGTTCTCGTCACTTGCGATTTTCGTGTCTGTACTGGTGGTGTTGAGGTTGTGGTTCACTAGGGTGTCTCCAGATGATGGTGCCAGTGCCAAAGTCTTGAGCAACGGCAGCGAGTCTGGTCTAATGCATAACTGGCACCAATTTATTGACAACTATGGAATTCCACTTGGTCACATATGCGTCAGTTTCTGCTATACTATATATACGTGGTGTAGCCTATTTAATGTGGTTAGTATTCTTTTCAATTCCAATAAAGATTTTAATTAAACCATTGACTTATATTTGAAATCATTGAACGAAACAAATAATTTAAAAGTGATTAAATGTTTAATTGGCGAATAGAGCTATTACTAAAAGACTGAGTGTTCAATAAGTAATTATTAATTGGATCGGTTATGTTATTGTTATAATTAGATGGTCGTATTGTAGACATTTTCGCGATGTAGAAAGTTAATTTTTAACTTTCTACATTGAATACTATTTTAAGTTATAAAAAAGGTCCCTTTCTCCTGTCCTGTCCTTTCTACATTTCTAGAAAGTTAATTTATAACTTTCTACATTGCAATACTATTTTAAGTTATAAAAAAGGTCCAACATTAAATAAACAATTTAACTTAAAACCTCAGACCAAATAAAAAAGGGAAGACGGAGTCTTCCAAGCAATGCACTGAAGCCAGTTTTTTTATGCATTAGTGTGTGAGCCGGTGTTGCCATAGTAATTCATATTACCCCAATGTAATAAGAATAACGCGTTATGAAATAATAACGTTATATCACATATCGTCGGCGAAGAGTGAAAAGCTCGTAAATCCTCTTTCTTATCTAAAACACTTTTGCCGAGTTTTTCGCCACTCACGACCAGGGGCCGTACCGGCTAACGAATCGATTTTCATAAAAGTCTGCTGGGTTTCAAATTAAAACAGATAAATCGAGCCCCAATTGGGCCAAAATGACGAACCCAAATTCATGATGTCACACGAACATCGATATCTTCCGAATCACGTCAACAAAAAGTACAAAACGAAATTGCTTACTTTGATTTCTCTGTTTTAAGTTGAAACCCAGCAGACTTTTATGAAAATCGATTCGTTAGCCGGTACGGCCCCAGCTTCTGTCATTGACGAGGTTTTCATAAAATACAATAGATAGCGTTATACGCGTTTGAATGGAATATGAGTGAGATAGAGTCGTGAGATAAGAGGTTTTCTGTCAAAAACTGCAAAAAATGTTCTAGATAAAAAGGACATTAACGAGGTTTTCACTCTTCGGCGACGATATTAGAATCAAAACGCTATATCACGCTACACGCCTAGTACTGTGATCCATCAGTATTTAATCAGGGCCTATTTCATAAAAGATTAGTTAAGAATTATTACAGATTAGAATTATGTTTCTTATTAATTATAAAACATAATTTTACCCCAATAAACTACTACTATGGTAAATTACTGTACTTTTTCATTCTTTTATGAAATAGACGCCTGATAAAATAATACTGATGGATCACAGTATTCACCACGCGTGTAGCCGTCATTCACCTAATGATAGATAGATAAGGTGAGCTTCTCAAAGCCCTGCATGCAGGGCTGTGAGTAGCCCGCTTTAAAAGTGGCGGAAGTAGCAAGGAAATAGGAAAAATTTAAAAAATAAAACTACAGAATAACTAAAGTTTCGTGTATTTAAAGCGAGATGTTTGTCCTGACATGTTAGTCTTTTTGTGTCAGCATTCCGGCCGGATATAGAAAATGTCAGGCTCTTTTGGATTATTCACATTATAGAAAACAAATCTTATAAATTAGCTTTAATATATTTATTTTTCTTTTTTGTACCTAACAATCAACTAGAACATTTTCAGTAAAACAATCAACAAATTTTCAACAAAACAAAACAAGTCAGATTCATAGATTTATTGTAATATTAAATATCATATGACTAAATATTTTTTTTATAAACAAAGTTTGAAACCTTTGGATATGCGTTTTTTTATACAACGTAACCCTTTTATTGTGTAGTACAAATCGTCGCTCTCAAAATGAGTTGAACAAACTACGCTGTGGGAAGATGGATGCCAGAAAGGATCATTCCGACTTTCACGAATGAATCTCGATTTGGAAATCTAAAAAGGAACGTAAAACGTTAAGAAGTATACAATTAATTAGTCCTTACAATATTAAGTAAAGAGCCTAATCATCAAATTTTTATACCCTTACAAAAAAATATACTTACTTACCTACGAGAACAAATAAATAAATATACATTTAACATTTACAAAAATGTACTATTTCACACACACGGTCATCTGAATTACTAGGTAGGCGAAGCCTGTACTATGGGTAACAGAGGCTAATAATTTTAGTTTATTTTTATGTTGATAGGTGGCGCTATTCAATTAGGGAGTTTTTTTTTTATTTTACTCCCAGGGGCCCTACCGCCTAACTCAAAGCGATAGCCAAAGCGACAGCTATGCTCTATCCGTCCTTGTCATATCATAACACGATGACAAGGACGGAGAGTGCACTGACGTCATAAACTAAAGCCAGAGTCAAAGCGATAGAGTTAGGCGGTAGACGCGCTTAAGAGGAGTAGATTGCCAAACAAAAATAAGAAGAAGAAGATTAACTGTCAAATTGACAAAATCCTTTGCTTTTTTCTTAAAAAGTTACGTACTTAGTTGAACAACGACATCTAGCCGTCTTTTAGGTACTACTTTTGTTATTTAAACTGCCTTTTGAAAACCGCTCATTATGTTTCATCATTATTAAGAAATAATTCTACCCTAATAACTAAAAATTTATTAAATAAATAAAAAATAAAATAAAAAAAGAATGAAAAAGTACAGTAATATACCATTGTAGTAGTTTATTGGGGTAGAATTATGTTTTATCATTATTAAGTAATAATTCTACCCTAATAACAACAATGGTAAATTGTTGTAGTAAATTTACTAATTTTTATGAAATAGGCCCCTGATTAAATACTGATAGATCACAGTATTTACCACGCGTGTAGCCGTCGCCTAACCCCAATCGCATATACCGCCTCCGTTCCGTTCCGTCCGTGTCGTGGGTAAAAACGTCCAGAAACAGAAATAATTAACGCGCTATTTTTAACAAGAAACAAATAACGTTATGTTACGTTCCATGTTACCCAATAATAGGTTTAAACTATAACGTCTGGCATGGCAACACTTGTTGAGGTTTTGTGTTTCAAGTAATACCTTAATGTTTATTTAAAATTAGTGAAAATATTAGTTTCGAACGTGTGAAATGTGATTCCATCCTGCTTTTTATGTGTTGAAGATTGACTTTTACACCCTTTCACTACACAATTCGGCATTTTCGTTGGTGAATTTATACTTTATTAGTACGTCCTTGGTACGTCCGCTTCGCACGGTGGCTGTTAAGAAAAGGCATAGTTTCGTTATATGTGTGTGCGTGTAACTGTGTATGTACATGCCAAGGCATAGTTTTATTGGCTTCACTGCTTCGTTCTATGAAGACTCCGTCTTCCCTTTTTTATTTGGTCTGAGCTTAAAACTATACTTCACTAATTCTTTTGTTTGCAGACAGTATTTATTTTGAAATATGTCCCGATGGGAATGTATACGTACAAATTTCTGAAGAACTTTTACATAACTTCAAGGGAACGAATAAAACAGAAGCAAATGGAGCTTGAAGACATTCAGCTACAGGTTACGACTCTCTTTACTTTCACTTCATCAAATAAAAATCTATATGTTATAGTCAAACCGCGAAGTCCAGGCGCTCCTAGGTTTGCCTAGTCAAACCTCAGGTTTGACAAGAAGGCTTAGTCAAAGTCCAAAACTAAAAGCGTGTTTCGGGCTTTGACTAACGCAAATATAGCCAAACCTAGGAGAGACTAACTTGGACAGTCAAACACCGAAACGCCATTTGATTGAATCGGGGTTCGACCAGTCAGACTTAAATTAGGTACAGAATATGTTTTTTCTTGTATTTAAAAGTATGAAAAACACATTTTTAGAGTGAAAATGTAACTAAATTAACAATCTTCCTGTGAAACAAAGATTTCTGTTGTCTGTTAAAAAAAAATAACCACGAAATTTAAGACGATCGCTCCGCTGCGCTTCGCGATCGTCTTAAATTTCTAACCTAAACGTGACCTACAGGAGTAAGGCAGCTTTGACTAAGATTAACCTAAATATGTATGAGAAACAGCATTCATTTCCGATGTTAAATTTAGTCAAAGCTGCCTTACTCCTGTAGGTCACGTTTAGTTTAGAAATTTAAGACTTAAATTAAATACGTCTTAAATTTCGTGGTTATTTTTTTTTAACAGACAACAGAAATCTTTATTTCACAGGAAGATTGTTAATTTAGTTACATTTTCACTCTAAAGAATGTATTTTTACATATTTACATACAAAATAACACATTCTGACCCTAATTTAAGTCTGACTGGTCAAACCCCGATTTGATCGTATTAAGTTTCGGAGTTTGACTATCCAAGTTGGTCTCTCCTAGGTTTGGCCATAAATTCGTTAGTCAAAGCCCGAAATACGCTTTAGTTTTGTACTTTGACTAAGCCTTCTTGTCAAACCTGAGGTTTGACTAGGCAAACCTAGGAGCGCCTGGACTTCGGGGTTTGACTATAACATATACATATAATAAAACAGAAGATTCTAAATGTTTGTGTGCAAATAACTCAAAAACCACTGAACGGATTTTGATGGGATTTTCACAGTTTGGTGGCATGGGGTCCAACTTAAAATCTAAACTATGTTTCATCTTATTAGGGTGGGTAGAACCTGGGAAACGGTTTAAACTCTCCGTAGTACTAGCTTTCATACGCTAAGGAAATCATTTAAACTGGTCACCTTATTGTTAAATCACGGGCTATCTACCTGGGGATTTTTTTTTGTATTGTCTTCGCCACGGTAAAGAAATTTCTCTACCGTGTCCACTCGGACGAAGTCGCGGGCGGTCGCTAGTATATAAATAAAGCCTGACACGCACACGTCTAGTCCCGAAAAGGTTAAATTTATAACATGGCGTGGCCCCTATTGAGGCGTTCGGAAAGGTAGACAAGGGCTCCCAAAGCGGTCATATAGTCAGTATTACAGTACCTCTTTATATTTCAGACATTGAATTACTTCTTGAAGGTTTTTTTATTCCAACATTTTTCCCCGACTTTCAACAGAAATATTCAGGCATCTATTCAGGGTGTAACGGAAATCGTGTATCCATCCAAAGGAAGGTCAATGCACTTGTGAATTTGAACACTTTCCAACAGAAAAAAAAAACAAAACGAAAAAAATTTTTGGACTCCCCATAGAAAGAATTTGCCGCCAACATTTTGTATGGAGTGTTCAACCATTTTTTTTATTTGATTTTCTTTCTGTTGGAAAGAGTTCAGTTTCACGAGTACATCGACCTCCTTCCGCATGGATACAGTACGAGGCATATATCTTGAAATCGGGTGGGGATTGCGGGGAAAGCGTATTTTAGGCATGTGCGTTGCGGTGAGGGGTGCGGGCGGCGGGAGAGGGGCGCGCGCTATTGGTCGCTCACAAGAGCACATAAGCGAACTTATACCCACTCCGTCTAAAAATTTCAAGATATATGCCTCGTACTGTACACCATTTCCGTTACACCCATAACCTATCTTTTTGTTATCTTTTGAATTCAGCTGTTAAACCAACACTGTAAAAATAAAAATTTGGACAACAGCGTAAAATTAAATTATTGTATAGACCTCAGAAATAGCTGTCATCACCTCCACAGATTCAAATAGTGAACAATAAGATATGCGTGCGCGACGCAGAGTTCACAGAACGCGCGGAGCAGCTCCGGCGGGACGCGGAGCGGCTGCGCAAAGTGCGCACGAAAGTACGCAACATCATAGCGACCGACGAAGCTCTGCGACGCGTACTTGACACATCTCCGTTTGACACCGAAGACATCGATTCGCACACCACTCCTGAGCAAGGTCATTTAGTAGTGCTAGCAATTCACCATACACTACCTAACTACATGAAATATCAGCCGCTCAAAATTAAGAATTAACTCATTTAATAGTTTCGAAGAGCTCGGTAGCGCAGTTGTTTAGCGCCTCTACGATAGTGGAGGTTAAGCAACTTTCGCAAGGGTCGGTCATGGGATGGGTAACCAAAAATGTATTATCTCGAGTTCCTCCGTGTTTCGGAAGACACGTTAGGTGTATCACGACACGTTAGGTCGCAGCTGCATTAGCAGTCCTTAATACCCATCGATCCACTTTGGGCCTGCGTGGTGGGTTATGGCCCATCCTCCTTATCTACCCATAAATAAGGCCTGTGCTCCAGCAGTGGGAACATTAAAAATATCTGATATGGATGGAAAATATAATAATCTCATAAATCTTCCAGCCAGACCCGAGACTGAAATAGGGATCTCATAATATGTGTATTATGTATGGCTTAATGCCCTTTAATGAAACGTCATGGCAACTGAGTCGCGCGCAAATGAAAGCACGGAGGAGCTCGAAATAGTACTTCGTCATTACGTTATTCTCATTACAGATCGGGAGTTTATATTGGAAATGTTAAAGGGTTTGAAGCATGAAAATCTGGCTATAACAGAACGACAACGTGAGAAAATGGAGTGCGGGGAATATGCTCAGACGGACGCGCTTGCTTCCGAGAATAGCGTATACTCCTCACTGAGCGACATGGATATGAAGCAGGATTGCCGTGTGAAGATCGTAAAGGTCACGAATGTGTACAAAGTTGCGTATCTCAAGCATTTCATCAAACAAAAGCGGCTGCGACGCGCACAAAAGCACGCATTGTTAAAGAAAAAAGTAAGGGTAATATTGCTATCAATTATTCATTTATGGGCACAATCTGCGTATGAATGCCTATGGCAGCAAACAACATTAATCATTTTTTCGGATGGGATTGGCAATGATTAATCTGATGGAATGTATGTATATAGAACATGAACCCATTCTCTTAAAGTTTGGTCCCAGTGAAATAGGAGCAACATTTCTTCACGTACCTACTTTCACCTCAAAACTTTCCCCAGTTGGTCCGTGAGTAATTATGGAACAAAGCTCTCTCATTATACGTGTTAATGTAAGTTCCTTACTTTTATGCTTAGCACCTATTAACCTTTTCAGATGGAAACTATTAAAAATCTATTAGAAGACTGGCAGAAAACTTTGAACATGGTGATAAACAATAGGATGACGATTTTGAACATAGAGTCGCGGATCGACGCGGCGTCGCAGGAGGCGATGGGCGACTACTCGAAGCCCACGTTGCGGGAATTCTCCGACTCCGACAGCGATCTGCGGAACAGCTGCGACGACGCGACACATGACGACTACAGCCTTAGTTGGGCACAGAACACATTGAGGAATTGCTACAATTATGAGGTACTAGCGGTCGCTCGCGACTTCGTCTGCATGGAAAGTTTTTTTGCTATCCCTCGGGCACAATACATTTTTTCGGGATGAAAGGTACCCTATGTCCTTCTCTGTACCCCTAGCGACGTGTATACAAAATTTCATGATGATCGGTAGAGTGATTAAGACGTGAAGGCGTAACAAACAAACAAATAAACAAACAAACAAACGGACTTTCGCGTTTATAATATTAGTAAGGATGGTCAAGAATATTTATTGCCTAGCGTGGTCAGCAGATTTCGTAGTGTTGTGACTTTACTTTCACGAGCTAGAGTAAGACAATTAGTCAAGAGGCAAATATTTAATAAGTCGTCTCCTTCACGATTTTCGTCGGACTCTCTTCTATATACCTAAAACTAGTATGTATGTGTTCCTTGTGCTCTACAAAACACGAAACTGACGGTTTAAGAGGAGGAAGTGGGGACAGGCATAGCTATGACGTCACAAAGATGGCGCCGACCGTAACAAGTTTTTCTTCATTTCTTGAGTTTTATTGCATCAATTTCGTTGTTTGATATGTCATTTGAAAGGTTATATAATTGTCTATGATTGCTCTTTTAAAACCTTCTAATTTAGTTTTGTCGTTTTTGAAATATTAACAAAAATATGATTTTTTTTCATAAACTTTTTGTTATTTACAGATATAAACAAAATATAGAAAAAGATTTGTGTACCTAAGTTTGAAATTTCATAATAAAAAATAAAGTGCATTTTCATATCTTCTCAAAAATATAAACATCATTGTAGTGCAATAATAAACAAACAAGTTGTGACCAATTCTGTAAGGAGAGTACTCATAAAAAAAATTTCAATTTCTTTTTATTTAATGAAATTTTTCTTCATTTTTTGAGTTATACTGCATCAAATTCAATGTTTTATATGTCATTTAAAAGGTTATATAATTGTCTATGATTCCTTTTTAACACCTACTAATTTAAGTTTGTCGTTTTTGAAATATTAACAAAAATATGTTTTTTTATACACTTTTTCTTATTTCCGGTATAACTATAAATAAAGAGAAACCTAAATGTGCCTAAGTTTGTTAGTTTATAACAAAAAAATAATACAGTCCGTTTTATTATTTTCTCAGAAATATAAACATGATTGAAGTGCAATAATAAACAAACAAGTTCTGACCGATTCTGTAAAGAAAGTACTCATCTGATTTTTTAAAGTTCTTCTTTATTTCATCAAGTTATTCTTCATTTCTAGAGTTCTACTGCATCAATTTTGTTGTTTGATATGCCATTTGAAAGTTTATATAATTGCCTATGATTGTTCTTTTGAAAACTGCTAATTAGGTTTTGATGTTTTTAAATGATTTTTTTTACACTTTTTCTTATTTACCGGTATAACTAAATAAAGAGAAACATAAGTGAAACCAATTTTTGTATGTTTTTAACAAAAAATAAAGTCTGTTTTATTGCCTACTCAGAAAAGTAAACATGGTTGTAGTGCAATAATAAACAAACAAGTTGTGACCAATTCTGTAAAGAAAATACTCATCTGATATTACCGCTGTTTTCACTATTGATTTTGAAATGATAAGTATTTAAGAGCTGTGAAAAAGTAGCTGTGCTTTTTACAAATTTCAGTAAACATATAATATACGTTTACTTTTATATGTATTATAATATCACACTTTTTTAAATATAATAATATCACACATCAAGCAATTTAAATGTACTTGCTAAGCTATTATAAAAACAATGTACAAAACCAAAGTATTATTTATTGTAATTACCTATAACAACAGTGCAAATATAAACTATTCCCAACGTGTAGTGAAAATCACTTATTAAGTAGGGAAATGATGAATGAGATAATGTAGACATATAATTTAATTATCGAGTTTAGTGCACAGAGCATAGCAAGCAACATATAAGTACTACTCATCATCTACATCACTACATCAACATCAAGAAAGTTATGCTGATTAAAATATAATTAATTATTTTCCAATCCTATCATACGTTTTTGCTTTGAGCGTGCACAGTCGCATTTTTGGTCGCATTTCGTCGTCCGGCAGTCTCGTCTTACACTGGCACGATATGAGCTCGATATCTTGCAGAAATATTGCATGGAGGTTTCAAGCTTGTGATGGGAATTAGGGAATTGTTATATAACCTCCAGCCACAGTTTTCTGGTAAGAGTAAGGTTTGGATCGGGATATTCGCAGTTTTCCAAATAAGTCTGGTAATTAGCTCTGTGTAGATGGTGCTTCTGAACTTCTCTAGAAGGTGGTAATTAAATTACCACCAGTTTTCTCAAATGTTAAAAACCTAGACAAATTGACCAAGATATCAAGCTCATATCGTGCCAGTGTAAAACAGACTGCCTGACAATGAAATGCGACTGTGCACGCTCAAAGCAAAAACGTTTATTGAAAGAAGAATGCCATATTAGATAAGAAATATTTTAATCAGCATAACTTAATGGATGTTGATGAGGTACTATATGTTGCTTGTTATGCTCTGTTCACTAAACTCGATAATTCAATTATGTCAACATTATCTCATTCATTATTTCATTACTATTTTCTATTTTGTACAATGTGATTTACGTAAAAATAAGTAATTTTCATTACACATTGGGAATAGTTTTTATTTGCACTATTATTGAGATTACAATAATACTTTGTTTTGTACATTGTTTCTATAATAGCTTAGCTTATATTACTTCTAATTTACTGGATGTGTGATATTATAATATGAAAAATAAATTACATCTGATATTATAATAAAAAAGTAAACACATATTAGATTTATACTTTAATTTGTAAAAAACACAGCTTTTTCTCTTAAATAGGTACTTATCATTTTCAAATCAATAGTGAAAACAGCGGTAAAAATCAGATTCGTACTTTCTTTACAGAATAGGTCAGAACTTGTTTGTTTATTACACTTCAATCACCTTTATATTTCTGGAAAGGTAATAAAATAGACATCATTTTTTGTTACACATAAACATAAAAACTAAGATATACTTATGTTTCTCTTTATTTAGTTATACCGGTAAATAAGAAAGTGTGTATGAAAAAAACCATATTTTTGTTAATATTTTAAAAACAACAATACTAAATTAGTAGGTTTCAATAGAGTAATCATAGCACATTATATAACCTTTCAAATGGCATATCAAACATTGAGATTGATGCAGTATAACTCGAGATATGCAGAAAAACTTGATGAAATAAAGAAAAAATTGAAAAAAAATAGATGAGTACTTTCTTTACAGAATTGGTAACAACTTGTTTGTTTATTATTGCACTACAATGATGTTTATATTTCTGAGAGGATATTAAAACGGACTTTATATTTTATTATAAACTTACAAACGTATGTACACAAATATTTTTCTTTATTTAGCTTATACCTGTAAATAAGAAAAAGTTTATGAAAAAAAATCATACTTTTGTAAATATTTCAAAAACGACAAGACTAAGTTAGTAGGTGTCAAAAAAGCAATCATAGACAGTGTTATAAGCTTTCAAATGACATATTAAACAATGAAATTGATGAAATATACCTCGAGAAATGAAGAAAAACTTGTTACGGTCGGCCGCCATCTTTGTGACGTCACAGCTATGCGTGTCCCCACTTCCCCCTCTTAAAACCGTCAGTTTCGTGTTCCATAGAGCACAAGGAACACATACATACCAGTTTTAGGTATATAGAAGAGAGTCCGACGAAAAATCTCAAAATGCTTCGTCGCCACCTAACTAAATTGGGTAACTCTCAATCCTCTAGAAAATAATTATAGAGACCATTTACCATTAGGTGTTATTAAAATTTCTGGATACCTAGTACTATGTGAAATGTGAAGAGAATAAACTTAATACCTTATGTAGGTGGTAGTCTAGTCTGGTTCACAAGATATCTAGTTAACATAATCTTAAGATTTCAGTCACGATCTTGCTAGTTTAAGGACGGATGAGCTCATAGAACTGAATAACAAGATTTTATACTCAATAAGATCTTTAACAAGAATATTTCAATTCAGTTACTAGTTTTTAGTTGTTAGGAAAAAAATGAGTTACAGATACTTTCCCTGGCAATAAGTTCGTTAAATTGCTCTACATTTAGACTATATTTTTGCAAAACAACCGTGATATTGATAACTTTTTTATAAATCAATGTGATCAAAATTCATGGTGAAATAAAAATAAAAAGTCATAAGTAAAAAATATTAATGCTTAAAACATGAAATATTTTTATACTAGCGGCCGCCCGCGACTTCGTCTGCGTGAAAAGTTTTCTATCCCTCGGGACCAATACTTTTTTTCGGGATAAAAGGTACCCTATGTCCTTTTCTGTACCCCTGACAACGTGTATGCAAAATTTCATGATGATCGGTTCAGTAGTTAAGACGTGAAGGCGTAACAAACAAACAAACGGACTTTCGCATTTATAATATTAGTAAGGATTACTAATTAGTCATTTCTTAAATCAAAGTGATCAAAATTCAAGGTAAAATAAATTGAATTTTTAACACTTTGATATAAGAATTTTTTGTCTTATCAATATCGAGGTAGATTGTTTAAAAGATTGCCAATAACTACGATTTTACTCTGTATTATTTATTATCCATTTTTATAATTCAAAATTAATATGTATAATTAGAACTAGAATAACACTATCGTGACAAACATTGTTAAAAGCAGACGTCGACGGAAAAGCAATAAGCGCGCGTTAAGTAATGGCGAGCTATCATGAAACAGCGCCGCCATTCTACTGTGGCCGTTCATCATGCCGTAAATTAGAATAACTAAAGGCGATCGCACCTATTTATCGCGCTAACAATGTTTATAGTGTAGGAAATGAAGCGATCTTTTGTTTAGAGACCCCAACAGTAAATCCTCAGTCGATGAAACTTTGGATGTAATACAATATGAACCAAAACCTATCTACAAATATCCAAAAACAGCAAAAAGATCGATTTCTTTAATTTATGACACTCTATCATACTGTAAAGGTTCGTCTACTGAGGATTTACTGTGGGGGTCTTCCTACACATTACTTCGTTATTAGAAAACGGGACTTTTCTTAATTATGATATTACTAGCTTTCGCCCGCGACTTCGTCTGCGTGGAAAGTTCTTTTGGTATCCCTCGGGAGCTATACTTTTTTTCGGGATGAAAGGTACCCTATGTCCATCTCTGTACCCCTGGCAACGTGTATGTAAAATTTCATGATGATCAGTTCAGTAGTTAAGACGTGAAGGCGTAACAAACAAACAAAGACGTGAAGGCGTAACAAACAAACAAACGGACTAAGTTTATTTGCTTGACTAACTGCATAGAAAAAGTTAATATTAATCTCATTTCAAAACAGAAGCTAAAATATAGATAAAGATTGTTTTTGTAACATGGAATTAAAAATGTGTTATTTATTACAGTCAGTGGCACGAATCATGAAATCGGGTGGGGATTGCGCGGAACGCGTATTTTGGGTATGCGTTGCGGTGAGGGGCGCGGGCGGCGGGAGAGGGGCGCGCACTATTGGTCGCTCACAAGAGCACATGCGCGAACTTATCCCCACTCCGTCGAAAAATATTCATGATTCGTGCCACTGACTGTACAAAAGATTTTTAAACACCTTTTTAACTTAGACTCTGTTTAAATGTGATGCTGTCTCTTCCAAACAATATTGTTAAATAAAAAAAGTAATAGCATCACATTTAAACAGTGTCTAAGTTAGACAGGTGTTTAAAAATCTTTTGCAATAACACCAATAATTTTCGAAAGTGAAAATTACTAGTCTCTTAACAAAGACCAATAGGAAGAGAATAAAAATATGTCTTTTTTTGTTATCCTTCGGAAACTGTACGTTTTTTCTGGATGAAAGGTACCCTATGTCCTTTTCTGCACCCCTGACAACGTGTATGCAAAATTTCATGATGATCGGTTCAATAGTTACGACGTGAAGGCGTAACAAACAAACAAACAGACTTTCACATTGATAATATTAGTAAGGATGGAAAGATTTTTTGAAACAACAGGTGTTTAAAAATCTTTTGCAACACCAATAATTTTTGAAAGTGAAAATTACCAAGTAGTCTCTTAGCAAAAACAAAGGGAAGCAATATGTAAAAATATATTTCTCGAACGAAATTTTAACATGCGGCACTCGCCACTATTAATCAGCATTTTAACAAACTGTTAACACTCCCAAAACCGTGTCTAGGACGTCCAAGAAACAGCGTTACACCGCGAGTTCTCCGACCCTCAAGATTTCGCCGAGGTTAAGTACCCAATCCGCACCATCCACCCGTGCGACTGCCACGACCCTCGGCTCAAGCTCTCCGTCCTGCCCGAGGAGACCAACAGCCAGCTGGCCATAGACAAGATCAAGTGCGACGGAGACGACCAGGGCCAACCACAGAGCGTAGTATGACTATTGTTTACTGTTTTATATAATTTTTATTTGAGACTTGTTGGGTTTTATTTTTAAGGTAAAACCAGAGCTTACTCGTAGAAGTAATAATGGATTTTTGCGACATCGGTAAGAAAGTTTATTGCCAATATACAGGCTGTTACAAAACAACTCGCAATCCCGAATATGGTAGATAGGGAGAATCAAACTGACAACTTTAACTATAGGACCAACTCTGAAACCGCGAAAAAAGTCAGCTGTTTACGAAAATATGAAAATGTATGAAACAGCTTTTTTTCGCGATTTCAGAGTTGTCCCATAGGAAAAGTTGAGCAGTTTGCCCTCTCTACCATATTCAGCATTGCTGGTTGTTTTGTAACAGCCTAAATTTTTAGTGACAGTGTTGCAAGTTGCATTATGGTCTCTACCCAACTACACCGTACCATACAATGACCGTGCTAGGAATGTATCAGGCAAAAAAATATTATCTTTATTGAAAAGAATGACACTATTCCCACTAGACATTGAACCAACCACTTTGTCCAAGCACTAGACCATAGACAGAAAAATTTTCGGTGCGCTCAAGAAGACCAACAAAGCGTGGGAAAGTGAAGTTAACATCATACGGACACGGTCTATGTAAAAAAGAGACAAAGGATCAAGTGACATGTGCCAACATTATTTACAGTAAGAGCCCCTAGCGTCCCGCTTAGCAAATGAGCAATCGCAGTTTGTTTAAAATATTTGTTAATCTTAATTAGAATTTAAAATAAAGGTATCGTGGAACCATGGTGTCTTGTGCTCTAAGTAATTGTGATGTGACAAAAAGAAATAATTCAAGTAATCATACTTTTCACAGGTAAATAAGATATTGCCAGACATTTCTCTAAAACCAAATTTCGCTACATTTATTCGTTTATCGACGAAGAAACAGTATGGAACATAATTTATTAATTTCCTCTGCCATATATAGTCATATTTTTTAATCTAAGTCATATTTTACGTATCTCATATAAAATGTATGCATTCGTTTTCGGATCACTTGTTTATTGACATTGTTGTTCTTTGACATTCTATTTGTATGCACTAGACCGTTTCGTCACCGGCCATGCATTTATCATACTTTTCAACACAGAAAATACATTATTTTTTGTAACTAACCTGCATCTGCACCGACTGGCAGTTGACGAACTCGACGCTGGAGACGAGGTTGTCGAACACGACGGCGCACTTGGTGCACGAGTCGAGCACCACGCCGTTGATCTTGCCACGCACCGTCAGCGCGGAGTCGCGGCAACGGAACATGTACACCACATTGTTCATTTCTGCGTTTTCTACCACCAGGTTCGCGTTGCCCTTTTGGTATTCCTGAACAAGAAACGTGCCTATTTAGTTTCACATGGCATTTATGGCAAATCACATTTCTTTTTCGCTCTTTAATGACATTTGTAAAGACTGGCATTTTCTTTTTGGATGATCATGTTTATTTATTGTCCACGTATTATGAGCAGAATACACTTATCTGATGCCAATATAAAACGTGGTAAATCTTATGTTGAAAGCCTATGCATGATTTGATAAAGTAGCAAGATTTCTACTTGAGCACGATTTGGTAAGCATGATATAATCTAGAGTTTCGGTTGTTGTGTAGAGAGAACTTGATTTTTGCGTTAATTATACTTACTGAAGTTTTTATTACCTTGTCATTAAGTAATATAATAATACATTACAATACTGATTAGGTAATTAATGAAAAAAGAACGACGAATTCTAAATGCGGCGCGGTTATGGTCTGACAAATGTGCGATTACATAGACATTAATACTATGGACAAAGTTGGCACAGTGACAAAAGCAAATAATCTATTGAAATGTTTTCTGTAAGAATCGACAGAGAAACTTGAACTTGCCTAATAAATAATAACAAAATCAAAATTAAGCAACAAATATACTTTTTACGATAAATATAAATGTTTTCACAACCGACTGACCATCTCAACAACAACAAAAAAAAAATTGTTTATACTTTTCCCTAGCATCGTGTGGACTACATGTTATGACAGCTTTTTGACAAAGGTTGAGGTTAGGGGTTTTGAACTGAACCCAGGCATCACTCACCTACAAACCTACGCCAGCCTTTACTCAACATTACACAAATATGAACTTTCTGAACGCAAGCTCTATTATATCTTTGATCACATTCTTAAATTATCAACCTATCGAGTGCAGGTATGCTGCAATGCAACTATATCAAATACTTTGAACTATGAATAATCGCTGAAAAAATGTGTTGAAAATTAAACGATAATATGAGCCACATCTTCTACGTTGGGTGGTTCATGGTCGTAGTAGCTGTTTCAATCGCCAGAAATGGCTGCTTGGCCCCTGGTCGGTTGGTTAACTGTGTCACTTACAATGAGCCACTTCTTCCCGTCGCGCGTGAACACGGGCGGCTTGTCCGGTGCCCCTGCACCCGGTTGCGATATTAGAAATGCCTGTGGGGTACAGACACTACCTGCTCTGTACCACTCTGGGTTTTTCAAATAAATAACGTCGAAAAAGCCTGTGTGTTTCAGAGCACCGCCTGCTCTGTATCGCGCGGGGTTTTTCAACTAAAATTTAATAATATCACCCTAAAAAGCCTGTGGAACACAGACACCTTGCGCTGTGATCCACAGTGATTTTCTAAATATAAAAGACACGTGAGGCACTAAGTATCGTGAAACTTGGATATTTAAACTAAAATGCTTATCAAAAGAACTTTTTCACTCGTTAAAAAACCTAGGAAGAAATTTATTTTTGGTAGGTCCTTTTAGAAAGAAATCCCCAAAGAAAAAGCTGTTTTTATCGTAATAGCACAATCAAGCTTTTTATTAATTGTTTACCTTTTTTACATTGTGTGTATAAAGGGAAAGGACGTAAACGAAAAATCCCTTTAAATAATTTTAATTGAGAGTTTTGCAAAAATAGTTATTTTTTCAAAGAAAAGTATTTTTAATCGCAATTTCCAAGCGCAATAACTAACAGCGGAGCGTTATTTTATTTATTTATTTAGTTTGATAATAATAATTGTACCTACAGTCAACAGCACATAGATTTAGACTATACTTGACCTTGTGACCGCCTTTGTGCCGTACGTAATAAAAGCTGCTTTCGCAGTTCAACTGTTTAACTTAACGTGCTGTCTTGTATACCGACATCAAATACTTTTGTAATTTTTGTATTATTTCCTATAAATAATCTTGCTGGCTTTTTCTGTTAACAAGATGTTTTACCTTTTTTACAATGTGTGGTGTGTGTTAACTGTTAGTACTTGAAAATACCCTATTAATAATTTTAATTCAGAGTTTTACAAAAATTGATAATTTTATAAAAGAAACGTATTGTTTTCAGTTCTTGCAATTTCAGTTTATTTGTTTGATAATATTTGTACCTACAGTCAATTAAAGCACATCATATTTAGACTATAATTGACCATGTGACCGCCTTTATGCCGTACGTAAAGTGCTGTCTTGTATAAGTGGGTATACATCAAAGAGTACTTTTGTAATATAGGAAATAAAGAATCTTTTCTGTTAACAAGAAAATTATAATCACTGATAATGTATTTATTGTTTGTAAATATATATTTTTTGTCTTTTTGTAATATTCTTTATTTATAACAAATATGTTGATGAAAAAAAAATCGAAATGAAAAACACATAAAGTATCACATTTATATTATGTCAGATTAGTGATACAATAAAACATAACTAGGTAAGTATCGTTTATTAAATGCGTTGCGTAACACGTTGCCGCTTTCTATACGTGTAAATAAATAGGTCGTTAGAGTCTGTAAGGTATTTATTATATGGGCCTATTATTGTAAACGATATTTCTGTTGCCTGAAATAAATTATTTTTATTATATTTACGTTAAATTTTGCTTTTCTCAGCATAAAGCTTTATTATTTTATTATTAATTATCCAAGAAACTTAAAAAATGCGTACTATGAAGCTACCGGCCGCGATGTTCTTAGGAACCAAAGTCTGTTATCTTGTAATCCAGGTTAAAGAAAAACTGTGTGCCTTTCATCCCAATCCATCCAATCTAACATAGCCTGCTATTTTTATTATAGTTATTATTTTAAATAGTATTATAAGTAAATAATAGTAAATAATAAAAAAGTAGTAATTATATGTATTAATTTTAAAGCTAAGCAATTAAATTGTATAGTGCAAAGTATTAATTTTAAAGCTTAGCATTTTTATAGTGGATACCATTATTTTTATAGTTCATTCAATAAATTAATATTAACAGTAGGAATACTACTATAACTAAAAAATGATAACACTTTGGTAAAAGAATCGCTAGTATGACTATAAATCACTATTTTAATATTCTACATTATTTACCGAAACATAAAGAAGGAATACTTTAATCACAACTGTAATATTCTGGATTCTCTGTGTTACACAGGCTTTTATGGTGATATTTTTAAATTTTTAGTCGAAAAACCCCGCGCGATACAGAGCAAGCGATGCTCTGAAACACACAGGCTTTTTCTAACGTTATTAGTTAGAAAAACCCAGAGCGGTACAGAGCAGGTAGTGTCTGTACCCCACAGGCATTTCTAATATCGCCACCCGGTTGCAGCAGCTGCTTGGCCGGGGCGCCGCCACGGGGGCCGCCTTGAAGGGCGCCGGCCCCTGAGGCTGGTTGTGGGTACATCTAAGGTATCACTTACAATGAGCCACTTCTTCCCGTCGCGCGTGAACACGGGCGGCTTGTCCGGTGCCCCTGCACCCGGTTGCAGCAGCTGCTTGGTTGGGGCGCCACCACGGGGGCCGCCTTGAAGGGCGCCGGCCCCTGAGGCTGGTTGTGGGTACATCTAAGGTATCACTTACAATGAGCCACTTCTTCCCGTCGCGCGTGAACACGGGCGGCTTGTCCGGTGCCCCTGCACCCGGTTGCAGCAGCTGCTTGGTTGGGGCGCCACCACGGGGGCCGCCTTGAAGGGTGCCGGCCCTTGAGGCTGGTTGTGGGTACATCTAAGGTATCACTTACAATGAGCCACTTCTTCCCGTCGCGCGTGAACACGGGCAGCTTGTCCGGTGCCCCTGCACCCGGTTGCAGCAGCTGCTTGGTTGGGGCGCCACCACGGGGGCCGCCTTGAAGGGCGCCGGCCCCTGAGGCTGGTTGTGGGTACATCTAAGGTATCACTTACAATGAGCCACTTCTTCCCGTCGCGCGTGAACACGGGCGGCTTGTCCGGTGCCCCTGCACCCGGTTGCAGCAGCTGCTTGGTTGGGGCGCCACCACGGGGGCCGCCTTGAAGGGCGCCGGCCCCTGAGGCTGGTTGTGGGTACATCTAAGGTATCACTTACAATGAGCCACTTCTTCCCGTCGCGCGTGAACACGGGCGGCTTGTCCGGTGCCCCTGCACCCGGTTGCAGCAGCTGCTTGGCCGGGGCGCCGCCACGGGGGCCGCCTTGAAGGGCGCAGGCCCCTGGGGCTGGTTGTGGGTGCATCTGCGGTAACTATGTCACTTACAATGAGCCACTTCTTCCCGTCGCGCGTGAACACGGGCGGCTTGTCCGGCAGTGCTCCGGCGCCCGGTTGCGGCAGCTGCTTGGCCGGGGCGCCGCCGCGGGCGGCCGCCTTGAAGGGCGCAGGCCCCTGGCGCAGTTGGGGGTTCTTGTGCGTTTGCATCTCTGACGTTACTTTACGCAGGCCTGGTGGAGGAAATTATTGGGAAAATGTTATCTGATGTGTAATAGGATAGTTATTGCCCAGGAAAAAAGTAATTAAATATTACTGGCTTTCATTTCAAAACTTATAAACAAAAAGTTGTTTTAATTTTAATCATTCAATCAATCACCTTTTTCTTTCAATAAAAATAAAAAAGGAATTCAATTTTACCCTCTAAATATAATTTATTTTGAACGACTTACTTAAAAGTAACAGATTTATGATAAAGAGTTACAGATATATTATTTGGTATTTTTTTTTATTCGTTTTATAACGAGCAAAGTTATATTCTCTTTTGTTTTATCGTGTTTACTAGATCTTGAACCAATATTATTCTAGTCTTAACTCTCTGCTCGGTGTTGTTCAGCGAGTATTAAAGAGCATGAAAAGCCAGCTTAAAAGTTGAAGTACCATAGCGTGCAAATTGCGGTGTTCTCGAGTTTATATTACAGTAGAATCTTGTAGCTTTCAAAGGCAACTAGCGACCGTATAAAATACATAATTAGTTATAATGCTATCCCAATCTCTACTGAGCGAAGCTTTGATGTAGCTAATAAGGGAATTAACTCAATTAGCTTGTCCCGTTTCTGCATAATGTGCTTATTACGTTCAATCAATAATACCTTTTGGTTAGTTGTACCTTTAAAATAATATTAGAATGTTATTACTATTAAAAATACTTTTTCAGGTTATGAATTTATAATAAATTAATAAGTCAACCCCTTTATTAAAAAAATCAAAACTTGATTTAAAAACATTTTTACGTGGGTCTTCTTATAAATACGCAACTGTGCCAATAAATTACATAGGTATTATACATAATCATCTATTCTATAGTAAACTAAGTCTCAATTAATAGAACCATAAATTATCGTCAGTCATCATTACGATGATGTAGAGAGCAATATCGCTGGCCCCGCGCTATAAAGGCTTTTTGATGAGATCCTTCTTAGAAATTCCCCATAGATTTGGTTAATTTATTCGATCACGTTTCTTGCCATAAAGTAAATCAAGAAAATATTTTAAAATAAAAAGGGCTATTTCGCTTTTTATTTTAAAAATAATACCTTTAACTTGATTTTTTAAATAAAAAACATACAGTCGGTCGACTTAATAACCTCCTCCTTTTTTTGAAGTCGGTTAAAAAGGGGAATATTCCAAGTAGGTATGTACTTTTAATGTTTCTTCTTTTCAGTATTCAATTCGTATGTCTTTTTTTAATGAAGTACATTCTCAAAACATACTCATTTAACAAGCCCGAAATGTCAGACAGTAGCCCGGGGCAAGGAAAATGCTCATGTAACTAAATTTAAAGGTACTAACTGCTAGTAATGTTCTCTCCCTGGTTGATCTCGGCGAAGAGGGCGCTGCGGTCGTCCAAACTCAAGTTAGAAAAGTCCACTTCTGGCAACACTGGCGGCGGGGGGGGCATGCCGCCCGGCGGGGGTGGAGGGGGCGCACCTCCTTTACCTAAGGTCCAACAAAACGTAACTTACCAAATTAAAACGCCCGGAGCTGATTATGGAGGGCCGTCACGTGATCCGTCAGTCTCGACTTCAACTAATTAAGTACTTTGATAGAGACATCAAAGGGATTGATACAATTCGAGATTGTAATTGATTGTATAATAATATCGTGACGGACAGCTGACCTGGTTTTATTTCTTTAATGAATGTGAAACCTGACCCACGCTGACAGGTGGCTTGCTTAGCGCCTAGTGGCTTACACTACACCTATGCTTCGCGCCTACGATACACTCTAGGCAACTAGCGAGCAGTGCGGCCGGTTGCGAACATTCGTGAACGATTATTTTACATCGCTACACGCTAGGCGACTCGCTAGGCTAGCCAAGCGCTAAGCAAGCCGCCTGGTAGTGCGTACGTGGCCTTATAAATAAGGTGGTTTCACCAAGGTGATCATATTTGGAATAAAGCAAATATCGACCATCTTAGAAGTTATTGTCTTCAATGGTTTGACTGTCCACTATGATTTATTTATATGAAACAATATTTCACCAATGCATAATAAAACTGCACCACCACAAAATACATATAGTACAAGTACTGCACTTTTCAACTTCACCTGTCTGTGTTCGGGTTGCAGAACAGAAAGCATAATAAATCAGGTAAACGAAGCGAGGCTGACACTGCAACCTGCACTGAGCCTGAAAATTTTACCACGCAACAATTCTGCTGTTCCTCGCGAAATTATTTAACTTATTTCATTTTGTGTCCATTCACCAGTGCTCGGTATGAAGTTCTGTTTAATTAAATAGGTACAATGTATGTTCCACACTAGTCGAATTCAAACTCTATTTTCAAGCAAGCAAAAAGTGCATTTGTGTATTGTGTGTTTAGAAATTCAAACACCAGGTGCTCTTCCTATTAATAATTGCAGTATACCTTAATCATGGTTGTTGAAAAGATCACTCACCCGACCAGACGAGCCCGGTAGTATGATGTTGCTTCACGTATGCCTGCAGGTCTGACAGCAGCTGCCCCCAGGCGCGGCACCACTCAACGTGTCTCTTGTCCTTTTCCTTCCAGTCCTTGAGTACACGGTTCGTGTAGAACTGGCCAGCATCGTTCATCTCTTTCACGTAAGGTGCTGGCGTAGGAGCAATCGCCACCCATCCTAACGCTGGGATACTCTCGGATATCGCGGAGAGATGGTTGAAGAACTGCGACGTGCGGTTCTTTTCCCTGAACTGCTGAATGGCCGAGATCTGATCGCTAGTAGGAGCTAACAATTGCATCTCTTCAGCCTGCCCGGGTTTGCTCCGAGCGGCTGCTTGTTGAATGTAACGCAGCTGTGCCCTATTAACAACGAACAATTCAATATTTAAGCGCGCCAGGAATGATTTTTTTATTGGGGGCGAAGCACAATTCAAAAGAAAATATTTTGGTCCTATCATGTTCAAATTTGGCGTTCAATGAACAGTCTTTTTCGCTAAGGTAGCGGTCAAGTCAATAGCTAAATGTCATGGCAGAAGCGTCTAGTTCAAACATAATTTTAGAAAATGTTAAATAATAAAACTATAAACTACTAGCTTTAGCCCGCGACTTCGTCCGCGTGGATATTCGAGAAAATCCTATGGGAACTTTAAACCAGGATAATTAGTATTCAATGTTTTGATTTCATCAAAATCTGATCAGCCGTTTTAACGTGATTAGGCGGGTCCCCACCAAGCGCGCTGACCCGCTTTTTCCTCTCATAAAATTTCATTCCCTATTTTGACACCTACAGACTTTCATACAAACTTTCATCCGCTATTTTAACTCTTTCCACCATTATTTCGTAATAAAAGGTAGCCTGTGTCATTTCTCAAGCTTTACTCTATCTCTGTGGCAAATTTCATTAAAATCGGTTTAGTATTTTAGGCGTGATAGCTTAACAGACAGACAGACAGACAGACAAAATTACTTTCGCATTTATAATATTATTATGGATTAAGAATAGATTTTGTATTTTATATTTTGAATTTTGTTCTGTCAATTTAACTCATGGAAGTCGATTGAATAACATAATCTCGTAGTGTAAAAGTATGTAAGTAGGTACCTTATAAATACGATAGTGGCATAACTTCTTAAGTCTCTCTATACTGTGGTACAATCAAACTTTCATCCCCTATTTCAACCCATCCAACACTTATTTCGCAATAAAAGGTAGCCTATGTCCTTTCTCGAGCTCTACTCTACCTCTGTACCAAATTTCATCCAAATCGGTTCAGTAGTTTCGGCGTGAAGGCGTAACAGACAGACGGACAGACAGACAGACAGAGTTACTTTCGCATTTATAATATTAGTATGGATTTTGTATTACTGATCTTGAATTTCGTTCTGTCAATTTTACTCATGGTAGTCGATTAAACAACATAATCTCGTAGTGTAAAAGTATGTAAATGGGTACCTAATAAATACGATAGTGGCATAACTTCTGAAGTCTCTCTATTCTGTAGTACAATCAAACTTTCATCCCCTATTTCAACCCTTCCAACCCTTATTTCGCAATAAAAGGTAGCCTATGTCCTTTCTCGAGCTCTACTCTACCTCTGTACCAAATTTCATCCAAATCGGTTCAGTAGTTTCGGCGTGAAGGCGTAACAGACAGACGGACAGACAGACAGACAGAGTTACTTTCGCATTTATAATATTATAAGTATGGATTATGGATTAAGAATAGATTTTGTATTTTATATTTTGAATTTTGTTCTGTCAATTTAACTCATGGAAGTCGATTGAATAACATAATCTCGTAGTGTAAAAGTATGTAAATGGGTACCTAATAAATACGATAGTGGCATAACTTCTGAAGTCTCTCTATTCTGTAGTACAATCAAACTTTCATCCCCTATTTCAACCCTTCCAACCCTTATTTCGCAATAAAAGGTAGCCTATGTCCTTTCTCGAGCTCTACTCTACCTCTGTACCAAATTTCATCCAAATCGGTTCAGTAGTTTCGGCGTGAAGGCGTAACAGACAGACGGACAGACAGACAGACAGAGTTACTTTCGCATTTATAATATTAGTATGGATATGGATTTTGTATTACTGATCTTGAATTTCGTTCTGTCAATTTTACTCATGGTAGTCGATTAAACAACATAATCTCGTAGTGTAAAAGTATGTAAATGGGTACCTAATAAATACGATAGTGGCATAACTTCTGAAGTCTCTCTATTCTGTAGTACAATCAAACTTTCATCCCCTATTTCAACCCTTCCAACCCTTATTTCGCAATAAAAGGTAGCCTATGTCCTTTCTCGAGCTCTACTCTACCTCTGTACCAAATTTCATCCAAATCGGTTCAGTAGTTTCGGCGTGAAGGCGTAACAGACAGACGGACAGACAGACAGACAGAGTTACTTTCGCATTTATAATATTATAAGTATATAAGTATATAAGTATGGATTATGGATTAAGAATAGATTTTGTATTTTATATTTTGAATTTTGTTCTGTCAATTTAACTCATGGAAGTCGATTGAATAACATAATCTCGTAGTGTAAAAGTATGTAAGTAGGTACCTTATAAATACGATAGTGGCATAACTTCTTTAGTCTCTCTATACTGTGGTACAATCAAACTTTCATCCCCTATTTCAACCCATCCAACACTTATTTCGCAATAAAAGGTAGCCTATGTCCTTTCTCGAGCTCTACTCTACCTCTGTACCAAATTTCATCCAAATCGGTTCAGTAGTTTCGGCGTGAAGGCGTAACAGACAGACGGACAGACAGACAGACAGAGTTACTTTCGCATTTATAATATTAATAAGTATGGATTTATTATTTATACTAACTGGAAGGCAGCGTTGACCAAGTTGGCGTGGGTGGCAACATCGCCGCCGATCTGCTGGGAGAGCTGGATGTACGTCCGAAGAGGACCCTGGGAACAAAAAATATTCTCACTTTAACAATTTAACTTTTAACAGTTACCTGTTTTCTCTTGACTTCCCTCCTTTTGAACCATCGACATTTTAAACGTTCATTGAATACAATAAATGAAGCGTCGCGCGTCGGTCAATTGTCTTCGAGATTTTGAATTCGGTCTTTTGTTATTCGACATTACATAAGCAACCCTTCTTTTCTGCTAAATTTCAGAGTTTTCGTGACCTCAGAAAAGCATGAATATGAATATTTTTCGCCGAAACAAAAGTGTTTCATCAAAAATACATTTACATTTCGATCCGTTTTTGTAATAAAAATACAAGTATCTTCTCTTCGCATATTTCCGGCTGTCGAATCGTGAGTTCGAAGTAGTAAGTAGCAAGGTATTAACTTGATGGATCATGATTGCGCACCGATTCGACGGCAACAATATTTGAAAACAAATTCATTAGTGTCCGACCGATACAGGAATTCCGACCGAAACCGAACTTTCGGTCCTGGTTTCAATTTCGGCCGAAACCGAAACCGAAACTTATTTTCACACATTAAGTTGACGTATTTTTTTACACTTTCATGGTTGGTTGGTTTCAAGCACGCTAGGGGTGGACGGAAACACTAGTCGATTTTCATACAAACGAGGTCGTTTTGAAGCCTTGGTTCTCCGCCAGGAATTGATCGAGCTGTGATCTGATGATGGTTATCTAGGGAGCGAATGGAGGAAATTCAGATCGCTATACACCCCAAACTGATCTGATCAGCATTCTAATAGCTATTGGAATAAGTATAAAATAGCTATCTGGATTTAATTTATTCGTTCCCTGGATAGCAATCATTAGATTACAGCTTGGTCAATCCCTGGTGGGCGGAGAACCCCATTTGTATGAAAATCAACTGGTGTTTCTAATTATCATCATGGTGTTTATAAAAAAAAACAATAATATAAGTATGTAACAAAAATCGTTAACAAAAAATATCATAATAATCAAATAATCAATATGTTAAACTTACTTTTGTAAATAAACTTTTTTAGTAATCAATATAATTTATTGTTTAACAATTGTCGTATGACTAGTTATTTGATGTGTTTTACCGTACGCGTACCTACTACCTGTCCGAATAGACTATTGACTAACCTTTTGACGCTCTTGCGCAAAAGTTTCGGCCAATATTTGGCCGAAACCGAAACTGTGACCGAAACTAGATTTTCTTGCCGAAACCGAAACTTGGGTCAGTCACTAAAATTCATACAGAATCTCAATCGTTTCTTAAAAGGTTGGCAATCGTATCGTACCCGGTACTCAAGATCATTTTGTATAAATATTGCTTGAGATCAAAATTTCAAGTCAGCGTTTTTTTCCTCATATAAATCGATTGGGCTTTTCCGATAATTAACTTTTATATCCCTTTTTTCGATACGGATGAAAATAGGTGAAGGCAGAAGCATATATACTATATATATAGGTACTTAGGTGTTTTTTTTTTTCTTAATAAGTAACAAGTTTCTTTTGATCATAATTCTTTTGATCAACACGATATTTGTTTATTTGACAACTTAATCATATCATAATGGGGAATGTCCGAAAAAAAATCAAATTGGCTGAATATTTTTTATAGGTAGGAATAAGCTCCCTTAGTAATAGGAAAAAAGTTTCAGAATATCATAATATTATCTTTAACAGTCGTAACTCCCGTTAAAGTATTATCAAACAAAACTTGTAATAAATCAGTGTTGAGAATAATTTAACAGTTTCCTTGCCTAAACAATAAACAAATGGTTAGGAAAATCGTTAAGGTAACTAAAAAGCCATTTTATAATAACATTTTCTGTAAATAAGTAATTATTTATGTTTCGAACTTCCAACTCTTTATAACAAGATTGGGCTAAACTTTTCGACCCTTGGGTTTAATTTAATCGTAGAACCTGACTTGAAAGCAATTGTGATGTAAATTAATTCAAAAGTGTTTAATAATTAGGCTTAAACATGACTTAACCTTAATAGTATTAATACGTGCAGAGATTACAAATTTAATAATTTATTTTTAGTTCCCTCGTAATCGCACTTAACAGGCGTTTAACCTGTTAAGGTGAGAGTGAGGTCACTACTCACTGGTGACCTCAATTTTAAAATTAACTTTTATTTTTTTTTTCCCCAAAGGAAATGTTCGTTTCTTTTTGATATTGTGTATGAAATCTGAAATGTTTTACAAACGTTTTTATTTTTGTAAATTTATTTTTAGTGTTTCATTCATTATTTATAAAAATATGTTTGTATGGTGGCGTTTAAGGTGTTAAGCTTACATCGAGTTGAATATGTAGCTTTTTCATACCTACTTTGATTTTCATGTGTTTTCAACTGGTTTTCAAGATTTGAAACTTGAATAATTCAAATAAAACAAATATTTGTGAAAGTAAACTTAAGTATTTTATTTTATTTTATTTTTATTTTTTTTTTTCTTAGGAAGACCAACAGCCTATATAACATAAAATATGATAAGAAAATAGCAACAGATGGCCAATTATAGGTCCTCAGTTTTGTTTGATAATACTTTAACGGGAGTTACGACTGTTAAAAATAATATTATGATATTCTGAAACTTTTTTCCTATTACTAAGGGAGCTTATTCCTACCTATAAAAATATTCAGCCAATTTGATTTTTTTTTCGGACATTCCCCATTATGATATGATTAAGTTGTCAAATAAACAAATATCGTGTTGATCAAAAGAATTATGATCAAAAGAAACTTGTTACTTATTAAGAAAAAAAAAACACCTAAGTACCTATATATATAGTATATATGCTTCTGCCTTCACCTATTTTCATCCGTATCGAAAAAAGGGATATAAAAGTTAATTATCGGAAAAGCCCAATCGATTTATATGAGGAAAAAAACGCTGACTTGAAATTTTGATCTCAAGCAATATTTATACAAAATGATCTTGAGTACCGGGTAAGTATGCAAATAATGTTGATATTAGATGACGGGAGAAGAGAGACGTGGTTGCGAGAACGTATAATATAAAACGAGCACCTCCATAAATTCATACAAGTAGCAGGCACGCACGCATGAATAATTCGTAAAGCTATTTGAGCCGCCTCGCTTACTTGAGCTACGAATGTGTCATAAAATTTGTAATTGAGCTTCACAGTGGCTTTTGTGGCTTAGGATAGTGTAGAAACACACCTCAGCAGCCGACGCTAATAAAATTATACGACAATCGTAAGTTTTATCTTATTAAAATAGGTAAATAAATAAAGTAGCTCTGTCAGCTGTAGACCTCGCTTTTGTGATATTTTAGATCATTTTTCGAAATGGCGGAAATATGTTTTTGTTCTCGAAAAATATCGAAAAACTGAATCGCCAAGAAATACTATATAATTAAAGAATTTCGAAAACAAAAACATCTCTCAATCGATTCTCGTGAAATTTTGTGAGCAGGTTATAGAAATGCAACTTGAAGAGGAGAACAGACGAACATAGACGAAAGCTTTTTGCCCAAGCTGAAACGGAGTCGCTTCACGCTCGCTCAGTCAATAAGAAACCATATTTCTTAGATGTGGTTTCATTTAAACACTGTTATGTTAATATTCTCAATTTGAAAAAAAAACTCACGAAATTTTATTATTTCTGCACACAAAAACCCGATTTGCCGATTTGTTCGATCAAGCAATAGTAACGTTGAGTCATACGATTAATGTAATCCCGGTTAAAACGGGTACTGGCCCATTTAACCCTTTGTTGACGGCAGATGCGGAAATTGACCGTTAGAATACTTCCTGAGGAACGCCTCGCTATTGGTCGCCGTCTCAGCTTTAATTGGAGTTAAGTGATTTTGCGGGGGTTTGCAGACACCCTTTCGCCTATCCACAAAAGAAACAACAAAAGGCCCTTTCTAATCTTAACAGGGCGAAAACACAATTCTATTCTATACGAATAATCAAAGTAGCCACAGTACTTAGAGAACGGTTCGTTAAACGAACCGTAACGCAAATAATTAAAACGTGACCTTTAAGATTTCATTTAGGTAAGGTAAAGCTTAAGGTCTCATTTCAAACTAGTTTTATGTATTTGGGAAATAAAAACTATTTTTATTTTTACTTATATATTATTTTAGAAGTACGTCAATCTGCTTATATTAATAGGTAGTCTTGCATAATTATTATTTTACCCTACTATTTAGTGTTTTGACAACTATTAATACTAGTTCCACTTAGTTAACGTTCTACCACAAAATATTTTTTATTTACTTAGTATTGAATGAATTATAAAATGCGACTAGGTAAGACACAGACAATGAAAAACTTATGAAAAACTTTCGTCGAAATTTCTATCTTCAGTCTTTTATCAAAATATAATGTGAATCGTAGCATAGTCTTGGACGAATCGTAAAGATTATCTTTTATCTTATGCGTTACACAACGTTAATGAGTCATCTAAGGTTACTTACTTATGATACAACTTAAATATTTGTGTACGTATCAATGATTCAACAAGCTGCCACACCCTTCTGACTCCCATTTAAGTCGGTTAAAAGATATTTTTTTTTAAATTAAACACCACATGACATGAACTAAGTAAAATGTGCTAATCTGTTACAAAGAAAGTCATTGGAATGTCACTGAATTTAATACAGGGTGTTAATAGCACCCTACTAGTGAAAACTTTCAGGGCTTAGTTGACTCATGGTTCTGAATCTATCTGAAGTCGAATTTTCCGTCGCAAAATACATGATTTTTTTTGTTTTTATTTTTATTTCTCTATCACACAAAGTCTATATTAGGTGCATAGAACCTAAGTTTACAAAAAATAAATAATTAAAATATCAAAATTTTATAAACCTGCAATGTACAACTCTTTAACCGCGATATTATCGAGTTGTTTCGTTCGGATTCAATGTACGCGTAATCAAAATCTCAACAACTTTGCATTTGCGACAAGTGGTTCCACAGAGAAAGTAGCTTATTTCTAAGAGTAGAAATGTTTTTTTTTTTATTTTTTTTTTATTTAAACTTTATTGCTAAAATTACAGCAAATGGCGGACTTAATGCCATAAGGCATTCTCTAACAGTCAACCGGTAAGGGTGTTAGAACTATAAATGTGTCGGCAACAAAGCAAAGAACTAAGGTTGAAAATGCAAATATATTACTTATTTAATTTAAGGATAAATAACAAACATTAATACACATATAAATAATTTTATATATAATATACATACATACATAAAAATATTAAATATACTACCCTATGTCAGATTCAAAGGGGCTAACGTAGAGAGCTAAGGTAATGTTCTCGGACCAATCTTTTAAATGCAAACTTGTTAGGGGCACTCCGTATTGCAAGGGGCAGGGCGTTCCAGAGTCGTATAGCCGTAAGAGAGAACGATTGGGAGACGAAGCCGGATGAATGGACAGGAGTATGCAAAATAAGGTTGCTACTAGAGCGAAGATCACGTTGATGTGTGGAGCCCAGATATTGAAATCGAGATTTCAGGTATTCTGGGGAAAGAGGATCGAACAAGATGTTGAAAAGAGAACAGACAACTCTCAAGTTCCTACGCTCACGAATAGGAAGCCATTTGAGTTGTTTGCGATAGTGTGAGATATGGTCGTATTTACGTAATCCATATATGAAGCGAATACAGTTATTGAGAAGTCGATCCAACTTATCCAGAAGATTTTCATTGAGATTGGTGCAACAGATGTCAGCATAGTCAATAATGGGTAAAACTAGAGCCTGTATCAGTGCAATTTTAGTGCTGGACGGGAGAAAATATTTAAGCCTGTATAAAGACCTAAGTGCAGTTGTTACTCTTTGAGCAATGTGATCAATATGCTCCTTCCAGGAGAGACTATCGTCAACGAATAAGCCCAGATCCTTCACATGTTGTGTATAAGCTATAGATTCGCCGTTGTATTTAAGAGGATCAACACTGTTGAGATTCAAACGCGCCAGTTGTCGAGAGCTACCAATAATAATTGCTTGGCATTTTCCCGCATTAACTGATATGCCGTAATTAGCCGACCATTCCGCAATCTTTTCCAGATCTCTGTTGAGTAAAGCGGTAGCAACATTAAGATTTTGGATGTCATGTTGAGCATAGAGTTGCAGGTCGTCAGCGTATAAATGGTAAGAAGAAGATAAGTTAACTGTTAGAGAGTTAATAAATAACGCGAAGAGAAGAGGAGAGAGTATTCCGCCTTGCGGAACGCCAGCCGTCAGGTCGCACCATTCGGATAAAGTCCGGTCAACACGTACGGCCTGCTGGCGACCGCGAAGATAAGAGGAAAACCACATCAGCGCAGAAGAAGAGAAACCAGAAAGAGAAAGCAATGCTAGAAGGATATCATGATCAACTGCGTTGAAGGCGTTGGAGAAATCGATTAATACTAACACAGTCAGTCGAGACTCCTCGAAACCATCACGGATATCTTCAGTTACTTTAGTAAGCGCTGTGGTGGTGCTGTGTCCAGATCTAAATCCAGACTGAAAAGTGCTTAGGAGTCGGTTGGAGAGGACGAAATCTGAGAGCTGTTTGTGAACAGCGGCCTCAAGGATCTTGGAGAGAAACGGTAGGATTGAGATAGGTCTGTAGTGATTGAGGGAGTTAGGATGAGGGTTTTTGGGTAGTGGGATAGCTAGGGCCTTCCGCCATGAAGTAGGAAAGGTACCAGAGGAGAGGGAGTAATTGACTATATACGTCAAAATGGGAAGGAGGCAGTCAAGCAGTAGAACAATCATGGTTCTACTGACATCATCGCACCCGACGGCGTTAGACTTAATCGAGTGGATGAGCTTGCGGACTTCCTCTTCGGTAAGGGGATTGAGAATGAACAGGGAAGAGGGTGGGCATGGAATAGACGGAAGGTTAGAAATGGTTGCGAGTTTAACACTAGTAGAGACAGGAGTGGCTGAAGAGAAATGCTTGTTAAGCTCATTCAAAGTGAAGGAAGGTTTGTGGGAAAGTTGAGGTTTACCGACTCCAAGCGAACGGAGAAACTTCCAGGTGTTAGCTGGAGTCGATTGTAAAACATTGTTATGAATGTATCGGCGTTTTGTTCTCCTTACCATTTGATTGCACCTATTTCTAGCGATCCTAAACAATTCCCAGTGGAACTCTGTTCTGCATCGTTTATATGTACGAAAAGCTTTGTCTCGTCTTCTCATGGCCATACGCACACCAGGAGTAATCCAGGGTGCTGGAGGCCGTCTTAACTTGACACTTTTCAGAGGCGCATGAGTATCGTACAGTTTAAGGACAGCAGTGTTGAGGTGGGTCACCATATCGTCCACTGAGCTCGTATCAAGAACAGGAGACCAATCAATTAAACAAGCATCGCTCTGCAGTTATGATTATTATGATTCTAGCCTTAGAAATGATTCTACTTAAGGGATGACCCTTAAAGTTTTCGCTAGGGTGCTACGAACACCCTGTATATTATTTTAATGCTACACCATATCTAATAACTAGCTTTCGCCCCCGAGTTTGTCCGCGTTAACATTCGGAAAATCTTAAGGGAATCTTTGACCTGGATAAAAGTATGGACCTCCATTTCGTCCCTTTGTGGAATCTTTCCCACCGTTATATTGGATTTAAAAATAAGCTAGAAAATATAATAGCCAAAGTCAAGTACTAATACTTGACATCCCCACTTATTGGGAAGTTACCTGTAAAAGGTCTTGATACCCGTTGACGCTCATGGTGTCTGACACTTCTAGCTCTAGAGTCTCAGGCGGTGGTGGCGGGCTCGTGGGTGACGCGGGCGACGGCGCCGGGGAGCGCGGCGGCGAGGGCGTGCGCGCGCGCAGCTGCGGCAGGCGCTCCAACCGCGAAGTAACCCTCTCTAGGCGCTCGATCAGAGCCTCTAGCTCTGCGGCCGGACTGCTTGCAGAACCAACTGGTTCGGCTTCGTTGGCTGTGGACAATAATAATAAATCAATAAAGTTAAACCAACAATAATGGAGAAGTTTCCTAGTTTTTTTTTATTCGCTATTATTAAAATTTAAGCCAAATTATACACAACTGTGAAAGAATTATCAAATTATCTCTAAAAATGAAAAAGTTAGAGGATATTAAAGTTTCGATTTTAAGATAATTTCGCTCATCGGCATCGGGAACCGGTCGCTTGACGTCATCTACGGGACATCTCCAGCGGCCGGCCGCGCCACCGCCATACAAGCAACAAGTCGGATGACGTTACGCCCTTACAATCGCATCGCGCAAAAATATTTATTACTCTGCCATTTACTGACGGTTTTCAATTCTTTTTTCACTAGTATATTAATTTAAGGCTATATTTTAATTTTATGAAGTTAAATAAAGCTAATTTAACATCATGAAACTTCTCCATTCCATAGAGTAAGTATCTTATATATTCTGCAATCTATATGCACCGGTTGTTCTATTCTTTACTGGTCTTCGCGCATAAAGTTCTGCAGCGAAATAAAGGTGTGTCTTCATACGATCGCTTTCACTTCATGTGGCGCATGCTTCAAGGCATTTAATAGCGCACGCTGACCGTGTGCTTTTGCTTTCCTCCTGCGCTTTCAACAGAAGCATGCCTCAGGCCACGCAATAGCGCATGCCCTATCTTCTCAAAAAAATCTTTGTATAGCAGAAAGTTAAACGTGAAAACGAACTGTTTGGAGGCAATTAATACTGCATGCGTTTGACGCAAGTTGAATTGAAAGTTGACTCGACAGACCATAAGAAATACGTTTCTTTAGCGGTGGCATGGCATTGGTATCAACAAGCAGTCGTGGTGTAATGTTTTTTCACAGTAGGTACTTTGACGTAACTACTTCAGGTACCTACTTGTTTTATGTTGAAATTAATCTAGTTATCAGAATTTTTCTGACATCAAAGTTACGATAAATGTTGAAGAAAATGCCATTGAATATTTTATGGATTCCGTGAGACCGTTTTTCTTCGGTCTCTTCAATGGAAAAATCTCATTTCACTAGCATAATAGATCATTTTGAGGTGCCTATGCCTATGCTTTCAGAAGTATAGCTTCTAAGAATTCTTGCTTGAAAGCAATCAAGTTATCGGAAAATTACCTACCTACGACTAGTTAGAAAATTGTGGCGATTTGAAAGTAAAGAATAAAAAAAAGCTATTTAGGTACCTTTAAAAGTTACCATTTTATAAGAGACTATGAACCCCTTAAGTATTCTGGAAAACTTCATATAGTGGATGTTCAAAAGTAAAAAAAAACTAAGTTACAAAACACAATAAATTCTTTAAATTTGGCATATCTATTCTTTTAGACTCAAGAAACTTTTAGAATAATATTGAATCACGAAAGCTGAAATAATTTGAAAACAACTAATTTGAAAAATCCATAGTTGCTAATATTTATGAAAGAGAAGAGAATACTTCTAGAAGTATTCCTGAAAACTTACGATATCATATTCTCCTTTAGATGATAATTGAAAGTTTTTATCGATTACGTTACGACTGATCATGCTAAAATTCACTCATATCAACTTAGGCTGAGTTGCACCACATAACTTTAACGATAACAAGCTTGTTAAAGTACCGGTTGAGCACAAGTTAGCCAAAAAAAAGAGGTTGTGAGCCAGCATGATGTCCTTTGACAAGTTTGACGTGACAAATAGGTAGCATTGTCATTTGACAATAACTTTAACTTTGACAGCGTTTTGGTGCAACTCACACTTAATCTATTCTGTGCTCATATCGCATCACACGACGCGCGACTTTGATAAAGTGGTGATAGGTCTTCCCTTTGGGATCCCGGTAGACTACGAATAACAATATTCTTTTTTGTATTTCAGGTTTCATGCAAATATGATATTTAACTAGGTTCTGTGAAGCCTCTTGAATCCTGGAAAATGCCCTCACGATCGACGTTATTCGATACAAATCATACTTACATGCGCATCACGATTCATTTTTAAATTTTCAATATAAATGATCAAAACAACTCACGCAGTCCGTAATGAGGGCGAACTTTGAAAATTCCTATGAAATTATTAAATAGATATAAGTATATATACAAAACAGGCAATAAAATAGACAAATACTTCATTATTTCTAAGAAAAATAAAAAAAAAATTAGAATCTATAAGTAAAAAAACATGTCAAAGTGTACCGATTTGAGCATTTTTTTATATTTTATTTCTCGGTGATCAAAATCATTTTTATTTTATTTTCTCTCAAACAATAAGTGAAAAAATAAATATGAGTCGTATTCTTATTTACTACAGATGAAACGCTTGTGAAAAATACCTCTGACAAGCAAATTTGAAATTCCACTTGAACAGATTGTCTTCGTTTTAAAATACTTGATAATTAAATATGTTTCTCTCTATATGCCCGCCTAATTTAAGAATTTTGCTTCCAAAAACTAAAGTTTACATCAATAGTAATGCTTTCATTCTTTAGATAACTTATTTGGAAAAACTACAACTTTACTACTACTTGGAGTATCTTCAACTTTTAGGTACCTACCTACCATTTTTTACTTCATTTGTTTTCAGGTCAAACATCAATTAGTAGTAAAGTATATTCAAAATTCAGTTCCACTTTACATGCGATGCGGTGTCTGCTGTAAATGTCTATCCCCAGAGGCTAAAAGGTGTGACCCGAGGTAATATTGTTAAATGGAAACGGGAGCGATGAGGATACGTCGGTATTACTGTCGATATTGGTTATTTTCGGTATTGCAGAAATATTTGTTGCTTAGAATTTTACGCAGAAACTAAAATATAAAAAAACCGGCCAAGTGCGAGTCGGACTCGCGCACGATGGGTTCCGTACCAAAAAAAAACAAATAATTACGTTTGTTGTATGGGAGCCCCCCTCAAATATTTATTTTATTCTGTTTTTAGTATTTGTTGTTATAGCGGCAACAGTAATACATCATTGTGAAAATTTCAACTTTCTAGCTATCACGGTTCATGAGATACAGCCTGATGACAGACAGACAGACAGACAGACAGACGGACAGCGGAGTCTTAGTAATAGGATCCCGTTTTTACCCTTTGGGTACGGAACCCTAAAAAACGTACTTCAATAACATTTTGCATTTAAAATTTATTAACAGCAAAGTCAAGTCGATAGACTTCTGTTTCAACTAACTATTTTGTGTCTTATTATCACTCTGCATTTTTTTTTCTATACAGACAATCAAATGGGGCTCTATGTTTTCTATTCCGCTAAAAGAAAAATATACCTACCTGAGATTTCGTCAGCAACTTTTGAATCAATCTCATTAACTGCACTCTCCAATTCCGAAATATTAGTTCGCGCTTCAAACTGTTCGAACATCTTTATGAGATGTCTGGCATTCCGCAACTCATTGGATTCCATAATGATAACTATTGCAATTATTATAAACACAGTACGATTCTACTAACTAACAATCCTGACACTGAACTGATTGGACACCCATTATCAACTTATGATACGAACGAAGATATGATATGAGGCGATAAGAAACCCAGTAACTCACCATTTTAAGGTGACAGAAAAAAATGTATACTTACATAAGTATTTGTTACTTAGGTGATTCAACAGGCTCGTATTATATGAAATACAGTTAGAAAGGGATATGGCGCTATTTGCGATGAAGAATATAAATATACTGCCATCCCTTTCTATCTGTTTACTCAAGCTGAGATTTGAGTTTAAGTTTGTTTCTATTTTCGATGGTTTCTATAGAGCCTAAACGTCACAGACCATACAACAACTAAACATCTAATCAATGTTATTAGAATTATATTTCTCGGAAATTTTGTGCAATACAGCTCACAACACTCTTATTTATTATTCTATGCTAAGTAAGAGCGCATTATCATCTGTAAAGTCTGTAAATTACGACTTTAGCAAGCACAACGGCAAATTATTAGTAATTTTGCAAATTCATTCGAGCGTATAGCTTTTAATTGATGCAGATTTATTCATGCTTCAAACCTAATTCACGGTGTTATTTACTTGAGAGATAATAATAGATTTTTAAGAGAGGTAATATACTTGTAAAAAGTTTGGTATCTCCATTAAAATAGGAAAACAAACAAAGAATACTACTCCCATACAACACGAATTAACACGATTTATGCTATGATTCCATAGATTGGTTTAATGCTCTCGGCCAAATAGGTAGCTGTACTCAAACAAATCTTAAAGTTAAGGCCACCTTAAATATAAAAAAAGTTGTTAGGCTTGACAGAAACTCTATGAAACTGACAGCTTCCTTAAAGTTAAGGAGACCTTAACTTAAGATTTTTACTAAGAAGCCTTTGAGTATTCGGCCATTAGATAGCGAATAAGTACACCTACCAAAACAAATGAAACACCAAAACCTAGCGGTACCACAGCTTTTCAGATTCAATTTATTTTTATGAATATTTTACGTTAGTAGGACGCTTGAGCTTTGGAGAAAAGCAGTAAAACAACTGGTTATTTTTAACAGGTCACAGATCGTTGAATGCTGCCATAAAGTAAGAGCCGTTAATTTGACGAGAGCTGAGATTTTAATGCGGCTGTTAAGCACGTGAATTTATTTACTTTTTCAGTGTCTGCTTGGGTCAACAATATGAGAAACAAAGCCCATAAAATAAAAACTTAAAATAAATTAATTGGTAAGTATAATACTTATTGCTTTCTTCTGTTGTATTAACGGTAGGTAAGTCCTTTAAGTATCTCATTCAGTCAGTGAGCATTGAACTCGTGAAACACGTTCTATGTTTTGTAAGAAAATAATACTTATTCCTTTGAAAGAAACACCTTTCTTTGACGGAATTGCCTGAGAGCTCATTTATCTCTATTCAAACCATTTTCATTTATGCGCAAAATTAATACGAAACGTGGTAATAGTCGAATCAAAATATTTTGACAATATACATTGAAAATGAATGCGATGTAAATGATGGGACGAAGAGAGATTTTAGCAGAGCCATCAAAGGCTCTATGAGACAAAGAAGACCTTTTCGTATATTAGTTTGTTGTTTTAACAGTACCGTGGGGTTGGCTTTAAATTAAGGAGAGACTTCCATAATTTTTAACCGACTTCAAAAAAGGAGGAGGTTCTTAAGTCCACGTTGTTTTTTTGTTTCAAAGACTTAGTTCGTTATTTTGAACTGATTTAAAATGTAAACGAGGTGCGTGTAATATTTGTGATATTATCAAACTTAGATAAGTATAAGCTTAACAACAAATAGTGCCTAAGTATTATACAAAACGACTATCTGATGAAAATGTTTCGGAAAAAATATATATATATGTCGTAGGATAATTGTACAAATAGGATTTTTACAAAAATCCTAGTATGATTGTAAAATACCGGATAATTAGAATCTAAGACAGATTTTTGCAATCGTCCGAGTGATGTTTAGGATTTTTACAAAAATCCTGCGTATCTTAGGTAAATCGCCAATGACCATGCAATGCTCTGATTGGCTAACGGCAACATTGCTGCGTCAATTGTTATTATTGTGATTATTGTCAAATATTTTTATTATTATTGTGATTATTTATACAAAAGGACATCGTTAAAAAACGTGATTCCTCATACTTTGTCCCTGTCTTGCTTGTGATTTTTGTTTAACTTTTTTCACAAAACACTCCTAAAGTAAAAGGGACAAAACAGTAGGTTAATTTTATTATAATTTTAATACAGAAATAAAGTGCCCTTCCAACCAGCCTGAACTGAGATGGCACTTCACTAATAGGGGTTACATAAGGCTATAAAAGGCTAAAACCCTATAAAATATTTCTGCTCCAATGGCGCACTAAAAACAAGTTAATTTATTACGCTGCTCAGTTGCGAAGTTTACTTAGTAACTCATCATATAGAGTTTGTACATTTAAAAGCGATAGTGCTACTAATGTTATTAAATATAAAAATACAGCTACTTTTTAGTTCTGATTCAGTCAAGAATCAATATCAAATCACAAGTTCATATTTAATTGAATTAACCGAAAGAAGATAGATATATCTTCTGCAATAATTTTTGGCACTGACGCTATTGTCGATATAATAAAATACTAAACTACTAAAAACTGCAATATATCCGGCTGTGAATATTTTATAATATTTTCGCATCGGAACTAAAATAGCAACAGGCACAGATTACGTAGGGCCATGCCGGCCATGCTTCTAAATGTCTAATAACGACAATGAATTAACAAGAAATTCGCAATAACTATTTAAAATTGCAATCTTAATCTTGAGAATGTTTGGACATAATAACATCCGAGTAACCCAAATTGACTGAAGTAATAGTTAATGCTTTAGAACTGTATCCAACCACAAAGATACGCATCGGAAGTTCAATTTTGTCAACATTAGAAATGCAATGAAAGTGAAAATATAGCTCGGAATAAAATATAGGAGATATTTTCCAGAGAAACAACAGCGAAAATTCTATAGTAATTTGGCATAAGCTCTCTTTACTGATTATGACGTAATTTTAATTCACATTTAAGTTAAGTATACGCATCTTTCGATAGATGTAAATGGTCGTACGCGTTAGCTTACAGCTTGAAAATTAAAAATGCCGAGATTTGCATTCGTCGCGCGTCGTAACGACGACGTCGCCGTCGTCGTTATAAAAAATTATCCTAGCAACAACCTGACAAAAACCAATAAACACGTTTCTTATCATTTGATACATTTAATGTAAGTTATTGATCGCAATGATAGTCATATAGATATTGAAGACTATAAAGTCGAAAGTATTTCATATGAAATAAATAAGACTTAACTAGGTACACATAATAGGCAATATAATAATTAATTAATTAATACACTAGTGATTAAAGACAACTAACTAAACATCAGATTTTTCAAACAATTTTAAATTAATAGAAATAGCAAATGTTTTTACGGACGCTGACCGCTTTCCCCGTTTCCCGTAACGTGATACTGGTAATGTGGTACCTAACAGACAAATGAAAGCCTAGACCGCAAGACCACAATGAAAAAAGTGGGCCAGATACCCTTCACGAGAACTCAGAAGCTAGGTGGATACTGGATAACATACTCGCTTGATCCGTGACCGTAACATATGGTTCAGAAAAGAATCTTTTGGCAAAGACCTTTACAGCAAAGTTCATAGTTCATGATCAGTCATTCTAATTTAATGTTCCCACTGTAACTTCAAAATCCAAAAAACATTTACTCTGTTTAATCTGTTTCAAGCAATTGTGAATGTCAAAGAAGCTACACCATCGACCGGTTCGCAGACCAAGCGGGAGACCTTGTAACGAGAAGAACCGACAAAAACTCGTCAAGGGTTGCTTTTTTATCCCTCTATATTTCATACAGTCGTCAAAAATTGAAAAATTACATCAAGTGAGGTCATTTTCCATCACAATAATAACAAAAGTTTACATGCAATGGGTACCTAGGCTAGGGAAATTAATTAACTATCTATATATCGGATTAGTTGTTTACATTTTTTTTTTTATATTTGACAACATCACATACATTGCTCCAATTCCAAAGTAAGTAGCTATAGCACTTGTGTTATGGAAATCAGAAACAACGGTGGTATGACAAACACCCAGACCTGAGACAATATTGAAAAGTGCATTTTCTACATTGACCCAGCCGGGGATCGAACCCGGGACCTCAAGAGATGGTGACGCCTTGAAAACCGGCGTGCAAACCACTCGACCACGGAGGTCGTCATTATGCGTTGGCTGATGTATTCTAAAAAATATTCGTTTTATTTTTTAATTTGTTGGTTGTGTGTGTGTCTGTCTACAAATGCAAATTGCGGTGGAAGATTTGCACAAGTTTTCAATTCCACATTACTACCTATAATTTTGAAGTTTAAGTGCTTGTAGGTTATTGCTTAAAAATCGTTTTAAAATTATCTTTGTACGTATTGATCAACTCCAAATTTAAATTGCTTTTGAAGGTGTAAGAACAACAGAGGACCCTTCTGTAAACAAATCAACCTCGACGGGCTCGTAAAGGTTGAAACCAGCTAGAATTATCTACCTTAACTTAATCCAAGTTCCAGACGATGATGAATAAACTTAATTAACACATTCCAAATCGTTTTGTGAATTCTAAATCCACAATTACATTATGTGAATTAGGGAAATTAAATTGCCGAATAAAGGATAAAGACAATTTTAACGTTCTTAATAAGATAAAGTTTGTTCTTTTTATGCTTAACGGGGAAGTTAACACCTCACCAGATGTTAAGTGACGATAAGGCCGAAGGTGGAACTGGCTATCTTAACTCTAACTGCCGGAACACATTTTTTTTATTGTTGTTATGGCGTCAGACTTAGGTAACCACACACAGACGGAATCCCGTTACGGAAATCCGTACATACGTGATTCCGAACGCAGCTAATTCATACAAATCTATGGACTTACCACAGACGTGTGTGATTTTGCCGTACGGAATTTTCATACATTATCGATATTCCGTTCGGAATTCCGAATCGGGATTCCGTCGTGTGTGTGGCCGGCCTAAGTACTTGTTTACTCAAAGTGCATAGTAACGCGCTCTGCATAGGTACATTCATCTTTTCAACATTGTGTGAGGCATACATATCTCAACTCGTCTATTTTAAACCGCACGGCCAAGGCCATCTTTAAAGAGAAACTGTCACGTAAACATTTTTAAAGGAACGACTACACAACATACGAAGCAATTTGCTTAAAAGGGCCCATGTTGTGTTTAGTACTGAAAACACAAATAAACCTATTAAAAAGGCAGCGAGAAAATTGCTTCGAAGAAAACTTTGTACTCTCGGTTAATTAAGAAGTATCTAAAGAATGTTTCAGGTTTGCATATCCACATCCAGCCAATAACAATTTATCTGCTTTTCCAGGAATAACTTTTGAAATTATTTTCACATGTGTCGGATCTTTTCTTTTCATATTATAGACAAATCACACCAAACTAAACTTGTATAGTGATGACCAAATAACGGATAAAAATAGGTACTTACATAAATAAGAATACAAACCATCAAGCATTAAGACATCAGAAAGTTAATAAAAAGAGGGCCGACTTATTTTCTCTCACTTTCATATTCAGGAAATGTTTAATTGAAATTCTTCCAATTTTGCGGTTGGGGGATTCAAAAAGATTAAATTATTATTCTCTTAGAAGTAAAACTCAAACGACTTTGTGTAGACGACAATCTCAAATTAAGGACAGACAAAATCCGCGGTGGTACAGGTAGACTTTTGTTTATTTTTAGTTGAATAATGCTAAAAAGACTCAAGTAGAGGCAAAAAAAACAATAAGTAATAATAATTTTTATACAGCTTCCTCATGCTCAAAATATGTTTTGCATGCAATCAAGATCAACTGTTGCTATCCTATTAGCCAATAGCGAGACCGTTGATTACACGTCTATAAACAGTGGTTAGAGAGGGACCATCTGTTGAACTATACTTATACTACAAAGTTACATACATATTTACGCTTGCTCACCATGTGCTAGTCTCTCGTCTTGTATCGCCTTATATGCTGCGCGGATTGCCACAGCAACAAATCAGTCACGCTTGGGCACTTTCCAAGTAGCTTCGCTTCATTATAATATAACAAACACTGGCAAAGTGTGCGTTACCAATACCCCTAGTTTTGTGACTTTAAAATGGAATAACAGTCTAAAATTTCAGTATAAAGGTAATTTAATGACCGAACTTGCATTGAAAATGAAAAATTAAAGAAGAAAAATTTTCATGATCTTTATGGTTTTTAATGTTTTATGTAGGTAGTGTCAGTGACTACAGTTTTATGTAGGTAGTGTTATAATGGGGGTGATTGGGGTTGGGGGCCTGTGATATTATCCTGGATCCGCCCCTGTCTCATACATAGTTATTAAGAAGCATTTATTGACCATACGCGCATACGCCTAAGCTAATTAATAGTTCAGTCCGTCATGGCCTTGGTGGATCACGTCACCATTTTTAGAGTATGAAATTTTTTAAAAGATACCACACTCTTACTGCAACAGCGTAGAGTTCATACGAGTCCTCGAGAAACCGCTCTGATTAAAGTGAAGTAAGGTAGAGCCAGCAAGATTTAAGAGGGTACCTCTCAACTTGCTCTACATTCTCAAGGCACTGTTGACTAACTAAACGACCTGCAACTCGGACATTTTTAATGAGCACTACCTCTGCTCTGACGTGAATGTTACGACGAGACTTATTAACATTTAAGTTCAAAGGGTCAATGATACAAACAATGCACGAATATTATAAATATAGAGAGCAGAAAGATGTTACGAATAGCGATGTTTGCTTTCCAGCAATATTTTCTGTTCTATATTCGTAGTTCGCTCGGGACTAGTGCCAGGCGGGTCAGTTCATCCCGTAAGTGTTTAATATTATTCAAATCACAATCAAAATATCAGTATACAATCATTTTTGGAATCTAATGAAACTCGAAAGACGAAAACATTGGCAATGACGAATTTATCAAGTCTTAAAAAAAAATATAACAAAACGAGTACCAATATAAAACGAACAATACAGAAGGAAATTAAGAAACAGTAAGTAAGTATACACGAAGAAAAACAAACTCAAGATAACGTCAGTCTACTGAGAAAATTGATAGATATTACTAATTATTTGCTCTCAAATATTTGTGAAGCGGAACTCAATCAGAAAGTCGATTTGAATCTTTGGGAAATCAAAGATGCGACAGCTCTCAACATATCTGTCCATTCTTGCTTCAAAGTTGGTTTGATATTCCACAGAAAATGTGGTTGTAATTTTGAAAATTATCACGCGTTTCATTCAAAGATGTTTGATAAAAGGTTATAACTACTTACAATGCGATTAATTTAACAATGTACAATTGAAGTGACTATCTTCAAAGTGCTTGCGGTACAAAACAACGTATTTTAATCTGTTAAATTTTATCTTTCCCATATATTCTCGAATGAAGCTGATAAGTTTCTTGCGCCCGTTCTTCTTGTCAGCTAAAAAAGTCTGGAACGGGTGGTATGAAAATATAGACGATTCAAAAGTACTTAATAATTAAGTTTATTTGAATAAAGCTTATTTGACTTTGACTTTGAAGTTGCAGCGGATCACTGTAACGGGTATCTTCAATTTAATCGCATTGTAGATACAAACAAACGTAAAAGGAATCAATTTTAAAGAGCAACCCCAACAAAAACTTAAACATACGAAATTGTCAGTCTATCTAAAGCCTTTCTGTTTGTCCTCATAGTAAATATAACAGGCGTTTCTCCTTCCTTAGTGACGTTGACGTGACGATTTAATCCTATCCTGTTTTAATGGCCATAATATGTTATGACATCTAAGCTAGTAACTCAATCAACCAAAAAACTGGATGGATTTAAATAAAAGGTTATAGGTACAGACAATTCCATAGCAACCGAATCGACGACCTGTACAATACAAATTGGCCAATGAATGCATGGTTTTCACATCATTGGACATCAGACAATAGCAATCAAAATCGATTCCACGAAGTAGGTTCGCGGCCAATGTTAATACTTATAGACTGATTCTACTAAAACTTTGTAACTGTTGAGGAAAGTACATCAAATAGCAGCCAACGGTCGGATCAGGTTAAATTAGGCCGTTGTTCCATCCGAACGTAATTTTTGATTATTGGAACTTAAATCAGCTACCGTAGTGCAACAAGAAACAAAGAGCTTCAGCACACTGATAGATAAGATAACAAATCAATTATTATTATGGGATAAAAATTGTTATCTAAATTAATAAGAAAGTGAATTATGAATTCATACTAATTTCTATAATTTTCAGATTATGTTTCGGTAAATAACTAGAAAAAAAGTAGTTCCTACCATTTAATAATAATACTTTGATTTAGACGAGTTTAATATGGAAACCAATGTAATGTGAAGCATATGAACAACGGAACTTTAAATTCAGATAAAATTTGGCACTTGCCGACAGTGACTAGTGAGCAAAATACAGGAAATCAAGCAGGAATCGTTATTCATTCTATTAAAATAATGGATACTTTATTAAGTTACTGTTAGCTTACCGAGTGGAAAGGGGCACGAATCCAAAAATCCGTAAAGATTGGCACGGTTGCAAACACTGTAAACTAACACTGAACCGTTCTTTCATGCACTAGTAGCAACACAGAATACACACGCGTGTAAACATGCGCGGGAGTCTTTTGACACTGGCTGGAGCACGCAAGCGGACGGATACAACGGTGACTCACGAGTTGTCAGCGTTCTCTAGAATCACTGCCGATGAAGAAGTCCAACTATTCGTTTCGAACACACGCATCGCTGGTTGCGGTCGGTGTTATAATGACTCATTTATAGCGGTGACGTATATGTTATTATGTCCGATAACGTAAACTCATACTTGAGTTCAATCAAGAGCTGCAACAATCAATAACTCGATACCAAATTATTCGTTGAATATTTTATGTGTGGTGTCACTTTGTCAGTATGCAAATTCTATGAAACGATATCGATGCCCGCCGGTCTCAGGTAAAAACTGATTCATTCATGTCATGGTTGGTACTGCAATTCTCTACATTAACTTTACTATAAGCATACTACAAGTAACAATTTTATGGATCACATCACAACTTAGTGGTAAATTCCCCTAAATCTTGGCATTTCAATACAGGATCCACAACTGTTATTCGCTCCTCAACCAAATTATAAAAAAAGCTGAGCCGTACATGGTATACCTATTAGGGTATTATAAATTTTAATCTCCAGACGGCTCAACTTTTATATTAACAAAAACATTATCAACGAGCCCCTGAGCTGTTTTTTTCGTCGAACTTTATTATACGTGGGCTTTATCGAGGTAGGTAATCCCTCGGGTATCCGAAATATCATTACCTATTAGCCGACAGTATATTGAAACCTAGTACAAATAAATAAGTCTATGTTACAAATACCTAGTTCAGTAAAGTACGTTAGAACTATAAACGAGTTATATGGAAACTCTTTCTATTTATGAACTTGAACTTTCCACCACCAGGTTATTTACAAGATAAAACTGGCCCTTAATCAGTAGAATTGTATGTTACAAAGTAGATATCGCCACTTAATGGCCTGTAGGTACTGTAGCGAGAGCAAGCAAATTGCAAATATCTACGAGACCGATCGCATTAGTAACAACTTCCAGCGGACAACTAAATCACAGGAAACTGAGACTATTAAGAGCCATGAGCCAACAAGCCAACCTCAGGGTGAGCAAAAATCTGCCATTATTCCTGTGACCCAACTATCGCATGACAAAATAAAGATCACGTACTAGCTGATGGACAACAATCTACACACAAACAACTACCTACAATACAAACAAATTAAAAAGCCAAATTTAGAGGATTAACTGTGTAGACAGCTTTAGATGATAAGGTCCTTCCGGTTAGCTTTAGGTTTTAAACCACCTATTAAGTAATTTAGTTTTAAAAGTGTCTTATAATTTCTAAGGTTTGAACTTTTGAAGGTTCATTTAAATCCAAATGTATGTTAGACCTTCCAGACAACATATTTAACTAAAATTTCATTAACCCTTTAACAATGCGTTAAAAAATAATGTAAACACATTAAATCGCCCTTATTGAATGAATCTGTTTGATTAAAAAAATAAACAACAAACATTAAAAGACAACAACTTCATCATCCATTCGAAAAGGTCAACAAATTAAAATGCAGCAATAGATAAATACTAATCAAAACATATAACAAAACTATTATATTGAATTCATTTCCTCACATCAGCCAATAACAGTATTGATGTCATAAAGGGTTGGTACACTGGCGACAAATTGATTAGTGGGGTAATTGAATAACATGACTTCACCTTTGTCAACAGCAGTCACAGCCATATGCGATGCGAACCGATCACAGGAAATAATAATAAGGCTGATGAAAATACGAGGCGCGAGCCAAATGAAATTCGTTTGCATGCAATACATGAGCCAAAACAGAGCGCCAAATTATTAAATCGTTTATTTGAGATTGATTCACTGATTGATTGATTGTTGGCATACGCGTAGAGCCCTAACGGCTGAAAATAGAGACACCATTTTGGACGGTAGATACCTTTCATTGTGTAGGTGAGCACTAAGAAAGGGTTTTGGAAAATTCCCGTTAACAGGGTGCTAAAGGGTGTTCCAGTTTGTATGGGAATTGGTATAGGAAAATTGAAATGTGTGATAGAGCCCTAACGGCTGAAGGTAGTAGGTAAAAGGTAGTAAAGGCCGCCGGTAACGATCATTTGCGATTGTCAATTTTTTCGCCATTGACGCCCATTGATGCGAAAATTGATCGTTTGCGCGTGCGAATGAAGCGATTGTCAATCGCTCCAACAATGGCAATCGCGAAAAAATTGTCAATCGCAATTGATCGCTTAACGTAGTTCTACTACAATGTACTAAATCGTAGCACTAATGAGAAAAATAGTATCATTAAATTAATAAAATAAGATAATATCATTAGTTCTATGGTGGAACTGCTCAGTAAAACAAGTGGAAGTCCATCATAATTCATAATGGATTAATTTTATAATGTATTCTGTGTTAATATTTTAAGCAATTACAAAACATGATTAACACACAAAAATTAATTAGAGCAAACCGAATTATAGGTCATGATGAGATGCTTATTTCGTAATCTTGCAGAATTAGCTCAGTCAGTGCATATTCACCACGGTTGTGAACTTACACCTCATAATGTTTGAAGTACTATTGTTACGGTACATTATATAAATTTTCTGTATTACCAAAAAATAGAGGAATTTTAAAGAGCCGGGTCGGAGAGTTCTCTTGGGTGCTCGCCAGACACGCATTGATTTTTTAACGCCCAATCCTGGCTGCAAGGATTAGTGAGAACTTTGTCTACAGAGTTTACCTATGTATGTATATTTTGGGCCATTAACTTTTCAAAGTTTAGTATCTAGTTGAATTAACTCAAAGACTTTAAATAGGGCTAAAGCCATTTATTTATTGAATAACTTATTTTGTAATCATCTATATTTGGTTTAAAATTTTGTTATTTACTGTTATTGGAAGACTTGGTTGTCTGTCCAGCAAGAGAACTTACTTTCGCGAAATTAAGCGAGAAAACTTTTGTAGTACCTTACTAACCGTCAAAAACTACAGTTTTTTATTAAAACAAACTAAGTGTTCAGGCTTACATTATTATTAACATTATTTTTACCTTCATCGGCAACAACGGGTCCTAGGGGATCAAATCGAACCCGATGCTCGACTGCTGCACGAGCAGCGCACACGAGGTCTGAGAAGAACCTATGCCGACGCATAGCCAGCTCGTCCCGACCCACAGGTGTCGCAGGTGGCTCCTGAGGACCTTCATTGGCTACACTCGGTGTAGCATTCGCTTCAAACACCTCGTCATCATCCGAATAAGACTCCGGCTTACTCGGAATCCGTTGCTCATTAACCCCATTGCCACTACTGGTAGTAGACTTCAATATTCCTGAAGACTTACGTCTCAAAGCAGGACGCACTTCCACATTAGTTCTAGCTAACTCCTGTTCCAGGCGCGCTAACTCTTCCAAAGTGGCGGAATCTCGTCTACAATCAACTGAAAACCTTTTGAAATCTAGCCGACTTCTCTTGTAATCTACAGAGAACCGTTTTTTAGACAAATCTCGTTTGAATAAAATTCGATCTATAGTATCTTCATCAGCAACATCGTTGGTCGTTTCTTCGGAAGCCACTTCATATTGTTCCTCTTGTTCTATTTTAAATTCACTATTTGGTTCATCTTTAACATCGCAGGAATTTGATGCTACCGTCTCTTCTGGTTTTTCTGTATGTAAATCTTCAATTTCCTTATTTACACTATTTTCACTGTAATTTGGTTTTTCTTTGCTTTGAGTAACGTTTGATTCAGCCATGTCGTCAAGTTTTTCCGACTTAGATTTACTTTTGCTTATTTTTTTATTTGGCCGTGCACAGCAACTTTTGAACATAATTAAATTCTAATAAGTAAATAGTTATAAATTTCACACTATAACATTGAATAATAAACTGTGAAGGCGTCGTAACAATGACTTAGAAAACTGTTAAAATAGAATTTAGAGTTAGAACAACGTGTTTTTAATTCACAATGTGCATAATAACGTTATGGTAAACAATTGGTAGCGTTTGTATTACGTCGGGGGTCGGCGGCCGGCCGAGCGCGCGGCGGCGGGCGACTAGCGGCACTGACGCAGGGCGGCCCACAGGGCGGATGCGCCCACCGCACCCGGCGCATCCCGCCCCGCCACCCACACGGCACGCAGCTCTCGGGATTTGGGGGAATACGGACCCTCGCATTTTTCTATGGCCTACGGTAGGTAATCGCTAAATAACCACAACGTGCAACTACTGCGGAATTTATTTTCATTATCTCATCTCCAACAAACGCGACAAACTGTGACGCCAGACAACTTAGAATCACTTGACTTCCAAAATCTTTAAGGAAAATGTAATATGCAAAATGGGTGAGTGTTTGGAAAAACTAGAATCCGTACCTGCCTATAATGTCTAATTCTAATGGTGAGTTAAGCTGTAAAAAAAGAAGTATTTCTAAAAAGTCTATGCCAAAATAACTTGACATCGATAAGAACAATGCATTTATTCCTATGACAATGTCTATCAGAAACCAAAAGTAATGGTATTGTAGCTTTGTAGCAAAGATAAATTAAAATAAATTGTTTTTTTGTAGCACAGATAAATTAAAATAAATTGTTTTTTGAAGCAGAGATAAATTAAAATTAATGCATGTATCAGTACTTAGTAGTCAGTACTCGTAGTAAATAGTTCTCTTACATCTAGCAATAAAGCCCATTATTATTCCTTGCCTCTATAATTAACCCAGTAATGGCGGATGGTAAAACCAACAGACATTTCCGAATATTTACAAACATTTCTTCTCAGTGTAGAAGCACTTTTAAACAAAACAATACTCAAAGGAAAACATCTTTTGATTAGTTTACCAACCCTTTTGTCGAGATTTCCCAGCAGAATCTCAATCACCAAATGGACCCAAGTACACACATTAATTTCTAATAAATATTTTCCATGTAAGAAAACACAGTTCTCGCCATCCAGTGCTAGTGCTACATTAAAGCAAATACGAAACAATCATGAGATCTGTAGGACTGGATCTCGGGATAGATAGAGATTACCAATCTAGGTACCTACTACGCCCTTGAACTTTTTTCACTAATAGTTTGCCTGGGACAAACTGTTAAGATAACCAACTTCGACATAGAACTATCAAGGATTCTGTGTAATAGCACTACGAATTAAACTCGGTCGCATGAGAGACATGGTCCTTGTCTGTTGGACTCTAAAGTAGCTCAGCGCTAGCTTTGTGTGAAAAGATGCGTAATATGGATCTTTTTTGAGGATTCAAAATACTGACCCGGATCTCAGAATTGATATGCTCAAAGGCGTCCCACCACACACACCAGGTAGAGAAATTAATATTTTTGGGGACCGATGGACTGCAGTAGATGCAAAAACACACGCACCGAGTCGCTCATTGTGTCGTTCTAGGGCACATGTAATATCCAGTTCTAGAAGCAAGAGGAACCAAAATAGGCTGACGATAATGGTGATTTTATCAAGTCTTTTCTGTATTTTATCATCATCATCTCCTACCCTTATCTTAATTTATTTAGGGTCGGCGTAGTGCGTCCTTCACTTATCCCATCCTCCTTATCCACCCATAAGGAAGGCACGTGCCTCAGCAATGGGGACAAAAAAATGGCTGATGCCGACTTTAGACATACTGCAAAAGGTTTTGTCTTAAAATTGTATGGTAGATCGCCTGCCTGACACCAGCCAACTTTCTTTGGGAATGCTGTTGGAATGTTGTTGCTGGTGGCACTGTTCTCCCGCCGTCGTCGCCACCACTATTACTAACGTTTCTATATTTACCGCAATTCAACATTAAACGCTTTAGTTAAACGCTTGAGTCCATTGAGCGGAGGGCCAAGAAGCTCATCGGCAACGACATCTTTTCTGTAATAAACTCAAAAGCTTTGAGCATAGACGCAAGTTAGTCGGCTTTTTATCGGATACATTTTGGTGAGTGTACAGCGGAATGCACAACCTAATTTTGCCATCTCCCTTCTTCCATCGGACAACCAGACGTACGAATCTACGACAGTTTTTGTGGTGGATATTTTAAAGACATACTTAGCTTCAAATTTTATCATCCGTACCGCTAGCCGCTAGAGAGTAGAACTCCTTGCCTGAGTCTGTGTTTCCCGATAGGTACAAACTCGGGGCCTTCGAGTCGCGAGTGAATAGGTTAATTCTAGGCAAGCGCGTTTCATCGCAGATCGCATCATCGCTTACCACCAGAGGTGATAGCGCTCAAGCGCTGGACTAAGATAAAAAAATCTTTCACAAAAATACATAGTATATGTCCCCCCTGGTTATCGCCTTGTTTGTCAATTCGCCAGAAACTTACGACACAATTGCATTTTCACAACTTTTTTTTTCAATTCACCCGTGTTTTGAGCAACCCACAGAAAAAAAACCTGATAACAAATTCAACTCTTAACTATATTTCAAAATATTTAACTAATACCTTTATGGTCCGGCTTACTTATTCATAAACTTCATGAAAGTTAGAAGAGGGTGAAAATTAATGAATAAGCATCGTATTCGGTAATTTATCAAAGTAGACGTTTACACAGCTAATTAATTCATTTCCATGCGAACTAGACTCTATCTACCTATCTATATTATTTACCAAGGGAACATTACACTTTTGGGTCACTGCCAGCGACCATGCCATCATTTTCTAAATATGTACGTACTTAATTACGATAAAGACAAATTAAATTTTGAAAAAGATGGCTGCTTCCTACTGTTGCAGTTTTCCCAATTGCAAGTAATTTGCCTGTTTATCATAATATCCCGTCAAGCGCAGGAAAATGACACAATACATTTTCCATTGTTGTGCGGCCTCATAAGACCGCTTGGGGTTTAATGAAATATATTCATCATTCAGCCATTTTTTAATGGCTCTTCTGTTGGGGCCACTGGTGCACCAGCACCAGCCTTTCTTATCTTTGTTTTTTTTGTATGTAGAGTAGAGGGAAATCTCTAAAACTACTGAACCAATTCCAAATAACATTTCATTAATAGAAAGCTGACCCTGACGGATACAGGCTGTATTTGTCACCGGAATTCTCAGCGGAAGTGGAATTCCAAGCGGACGAAGTCGTGGGCAGAAGCTAGTGGATGTCTAAGCGGGTTGGGATAAGCTACCACATGGGTCTAAAGTAGACTGGAATATTTAATTACTGTAAGTGCAGCCGAGACCAAACGTGTCTTCCGACCGAAGTGCGTAGGAGCTCAAGATAACAAATTCTCGGTCAGCCATCCCATGCCATGACTGATCCTTGCGAAACTTGCTTAACTGCCGCAATCGCAGGGCGAATTCAATAACCCAATGCACCATCGACTCCTGGTCCTCGTTTATCGAGGAAATCTATTACTACTATTTTTTTTTAAATCCCCTCAACTGAATATCTTCATAACAAAAGGCAGCTCTTTATCCCTGAAAATGAATACAATACGAAGACAATAGCCTCAGCCAACGACAACAACAGCTGCAAGTAACGACTCGGTAATGGGTACTTAAGTGGGCACGCGCGTGCGTGGTAAACCTTACGCCTCAGACCAGAGGGCCTAGCCAAAGTAACATTCGCTAATCTTCGTTATTGCTTCGCTTTCGGAACATGTATGGGATTGACAGGTTTCATTAACAATCGAATTTCAAAACGTCAAATCCATACATGTTTCGAAGCGAAGCGATAGCAAAAATTTGCAAATGTAACTTTGGCTAGGGGGGCAGAACTCAGAAGCTTGCACCTAGAATACTGTTTTTATTAAATAACTAGCGACCCGCCCTCCTCGCTTAGCTTCCTTCCTTTTTTGCCAAATACGACCTTCCAACAACACCCAAAAAGAAAACAAATAACTTGCAGTCGTCACCCAACGGAGTCCCTTCCCGTCATCGTTGTAATAAACGCGTTTCAATTTGTTTTCGCATACGTTATTTTTTTGCTATAACTCCTAAGATATTTATTTAAATGGTATAGTGTAAAAGGTAAAAATAATGTGCATAAAATGGTTAAGGTAACTAACATATTTAAATTGATATGGATAAATACTGTATCCTTCTAAATAACTTTTCAAATTACTGCATTGTATGTGACCAATTGTAGTTGTAATTGTAATTGTAGACCTAAACATTATTTTGATATAGCTCAAAAGGTTTATGCAGCGTTTTCGATCCAAGCTCCCAGTCGGCTTAATTTTTGCCGACCTCTTCAACAATTATCGTCATATTTCTACCAATTTACAGTAGTTTTAGAGTTTATCGCGAACAGACAGACAGACAAACGCGAGGAGGGACTTTGTTTTATAATATGTAGTGGTAGCCACTTCAGGGGCTCTATCGGCTAACTTACATTGCTATCGTAATTGCTCTGATTGCAATTGCAATACATTGCTACTTTTCTTCGGTAAGTTTTTTTTGTGCCAAAACGAAGTAGCAATGTTTAACATACATCTGTCAAATCACAGTTTACATTAACTTGTACCAGAAAGAAGTGAATCAAATATTTTTTAATGATGACAAAAATTTGGTATTCTTCTACAAACAACTAAAAGTTTTTAATATAAAGTGTACATTGTCTATTTAAAAAAAATACTTAATATACTAGAAAAAATATGACTCGCACCCACAGACCACACAACAAGTAGTGCTCGCACCAGATCAATTCAAATATGAAACCTTGTTCAGACTTTCAAATTGCAAGTTGATTTCAAAGAATCTTAATAAATACAGAAACAGCAATAAATTGTTAAAAAGTCAGACTCAAGTCAGACTCGCACACAAACGGTTCCGTACCAAAAAATGGCAAAAAAACATGTTTGTTGTTTGGGTTACTTAAATATTTATTTTATTCTGTTTTTAGTATTGTTGTTACAGCGACAACAGAAATACGTCTACATCATCTGTGAAAATTTCAACTGTCTAGCTACAACTATTTCTGACAGACTGTAAAAAAAAACCTCACACGCGCACACACACACACACACACACATACACACGCACACGCACGCACACACACACACACACACATACATAAACACACACACACACACACACACACACATCACATCGCAGTCAATTATCAACTAGCACTAAATATTTTCTTTTGTTTTTTTTTACTAATTTGTATTTCTGTAACATAAAAGTATTTGTAAGAAAATTGAAAAGGAGCGAGATCTTTTAATACAAGTATACTCTATACTTAAAAGAGGATCTCCACGCACTGTTATAGTCTGTAGTTCTATTGTTACGAAATAAACATTTTTGATTTTTTTTTTGATTTTGAGACTGTAGTCTTAGTAATGGGGTCCCATTTTCACTCTATGAGTACGGAACCCAAAAAATATATGTTCGAGATAGTGACTTTTGACACAGCTCAATAGCTTTTGGTTTCTTTTGTAAGTATCTTGTACTAATAACTCATAATTTTTAGGCAAGTGTTGTTTGATCATAAGGCATTTGATTTTTTAGAAGTGTTACAGCTCGCGCAACATAACTTGACCCAATTTTTAGTTATATATATTTTTAGTTAGTCACGTGACCTGCGCACTACAATTTTTGTACTGAAAATTGCTACTGCGCAAGCTTCTTTGTCTATGGTTTGGTTCAAGTTATGTTGCGTGAGCTGTACTACCTGCTAAATTATTATATTGATAGGGCAAATATTGCAAGTGTTCAATGATGGATGGTAGGAATATTTCATCATTATAAGTTTGGCTGAGGAGCTGAGTGCAGATCAAAAATGAAAAAAAGAAAATTTGGTAGACAGGTACAATGCAATGATGTACAACAGAAGTGACCAAATTCCGAGTGTTTACAGCACAAAATGATGTATTTTAACCTGTAAAACTAAATTTACTGTTTGCATAAGAGTTAAGTAGCCGCTTCTGTTGTGCATAGTTTAATTAATCGCATTTAGGGATGCGCGAACCCGGGTTGTCGATCTGATTTTTCAGATCGTAATGGATCGCATGCCGTTGATCCAATATTTAGGAAACTGATCCAGATCGAATGCAAATGAGTAAGGCAATAATTTTTTGATCTTTATTAAGTAAACCCATGTAAAACTTGTAAACAAGTACCTTGTATGAAGGTGATTGATGCCGCCAAGTTCAAAATGTAAACAACAATAAAGTTCATAACAAATAAACCACATTTTTATTCATACAATCCAAGCAACGCTTGCCAATTCGATCTTTCAAGGAATCGGATCGGATCGGCGCATCCCTGATTAACTTAAAAAAATGCCTGTTCTTAATTCTATTTCGTATCTATCAAAAAATAGGTATTTTATAAAAGCTAAGTAGGTACCAATGAAATTAGTAAACAAAAACAAAAGAAGAGTGAATTTCATTAAATTCAGACTATAGAACAGTTAGGTACCTACATTACTGAAAAACTTGTTAGGAGAGTTAGGTTTGAACTTTATGTTAATACTGATGTGAAAAACGCATCTACCGATTTATTAAGTACCTACCTAAGTACTAAAAGCTTGGATTATGTAAAGTATATAATATAAGTATAACAAAGTACTATCCAAGTCAATTGGTAATGCGCCTGGCGGCCATGATTTTAACCTCAAAAAAGAAAAACAATTGTAATTTTCTCATATACCTAGACCCTTTCTTATTGAAAATAAGAATTCAATAATTAATATATTATATTACCTATTAGAATTTTACTGTTTTTTTGTCATTTTTAGTTGCGGATGATGATGATGTGTATGTTAATTTGACAAGGTTCCAGCGCATTACCAATTGACGAGGATAGTAAATTCAGACTTTAGAACAGTTAGGTACCTACATTACTGAAAAACTTGTTAGGAGAGTCAGGTTTGAACTTTATGTTAATACTGATGTGAAAAACGCATCTACCGATTTTGATTTACCTACCTAAGTACTAAAAGCTTGGATTATGTAAAGTATATATAAGTATAACAAAGTATACAAATATCGGTTTTATTTATCTAATACCTACATCATTTAAAATAATTAATGACATCATTCAACGATAAATACAATTTTAAATACTGACCGGAAGAAAAACAAAGAAGTATGCATGCAACTTACCTTTTGTTATGACAAACAGAAGCTTCTATCTTCGTAAAAAGGTTTTATGAACTTAAATCACTAATATTATTAAATTACAGTTAACATAGGTACTCAAAAAATCAGTCTTTTTCTAGGTTATGTTACCTTTTTAATTTCTAAAATGTCATTTTATAATAGGGATGTTATAAAACGTAGATTTATCGATATATTGTTTCAAGATATCGATATTAAATAATCGATATATCGACAGATAGATGGGTTGGAGATTAGGATGAATATACCTACAGTATCGAAAACGCATCAAAAACGATATTTCTTTTACAACTTCATTGATGTTTTTGAATAAAATTAAAATAGTTTCTATATTTGAAAAATAATTATAGTAATATCGATTTTTTGATTAAGATTTGAAGTAATTACGTCCTTGATTTAACGTAGACTACCCCCACAAAAATTGAAGTCAAAACTTTTCCCGAAGTCTGAAAAAAGTCTAATTTCTGCCTCCTCCCAAGTTTCCTTTCCATAGGCGACGACGACGGCTACACGCGTGGTCTAAGCGCGTGGTAAATACCGTGATCCATCGCCATAGAGTAAATTTTAACCATGGAATAAAATATTTCATCCGTAAAAAGTACTTTCCATAGTTAAAATTTACTCTATGGCGTGGCGATGGATCACGGTCAAGTGCGAGGCATATATCTTGAAATTGGGTGGGGATTGCGTGGAATGCGTATTTTGGGCATGCGTAGCGGCAAGGGGCGCAGGCGGCGGGAGAGGGGCACACGCTATTGATCACTCAAGGTCGAAACAAATTATCGGACGCGGCTTATGGACGCGGCTTACTGCCGCGGCTGATAAGTGTGCACACTCTCATAACATCCTGCGTGCCAGATAGCTATCGGACGTCCGATGACGTCATATTAGTCTATGGTTACGTCCGCGACCTACTACATCCGATAGTTTGCACACCTCAGAGGGCCTAGTACGAGTTGGTTTTTTGCTCTCACTTCACTTTGCGAATAGTTAACTATCGTTTTCTCCCTTTCACTCGTTCACTCACTCGCATGATTTCCTCTCTTTCACTCGATACTATTCGCAAAGTGAGGTGAGAAACACAACTCGTACTAGGCCCTCTGATCAGCCGCGGCAGTAAGCCGCGTCCGATAATTTGTTTGGACCTTCACAAGAGCACATGTGCGTACTTATGAGGGAGATTACACGATCAAGGTCCAAACAAATTATCGATGCGGCTTACTGCCGCGGCTGATCTGAGGTGTGCAAACTATCGGATGTAGTAGGCCGCGGACGTAACCATAGACTAATATGACGTAATCGGACGTCCGATAGCTATCTGGAACGCAGGATGTTATGAGAGTGTGCACACTTATCAGCCGCGGCAGTAAGCCGCGTCCATAAGCCGCGTCCGATAATTTGTTTGGACCTTCAGTCTGAAATGCAATTCTACCATCAGTCTGGATCACAATTTTACCAACTCTGACTGACGCCACAATAACACCAGACTGATACAGGGCTGCCAAAGATCTCGATATGAAAAATGAAAATGAAACAATAATTTATTTCCACCAAAGTTACATTCATTATTATCTAGGTAAATAAAGTAAAAAATGTTTATAGGTAAACATAAATTTTATTTACCTCGAATATTATATGGATTATATGGATTTAAAAATGTAAATTTCTTAATTTGATGATCATATTTGGTTGTGGATTTTTCTTGATTTAAACTTAAATACCTTGTTACAAAAAATCCTTACTAATATTATAAATGCGAAAGTCCGTTTGTTTGTTTGTTACGCCTTCACGTCTTAACTACTCAACCGATCGTCATGAAATTTTGCATACACGTTGTCAGGGATACAGAGAAGGACATAGGGTAACTTTCATCCCGAAAAAAAAACACTGTTTCCGAGGGATAGCAAAAAACTTTCCACGCAGACGAAGTCGCGGGTGGCCGCTAGTGTTTTTATAAACCTACCTAGGCACCTATGTCTAACTAAACTCTCTCGCGGTACTTAGGTACCTATAATAAAAATTATCAGAAAACATGATCCCGAACTATTAAGTGAATAGTTATTTTTGGGACCATCCATCCACGATACTAGAAATTGGTAACCATAATAAGTCTCCATCTCTTATTTCTTTGCAAAATCCACAATGTAGTGTAAATGAGGCAAACAATTTTTTTGCGACCATCGGCAAGAAACTTGCGGCCAGGATTAAGCCCACTGTTGACATTGATTCCTCTACCAACTCTCCCCTAAATACATCACCTTTGAGTTCCTTCGTGATGACTTCAACAGATGAGTCCGAAGTATTTCGCATAATGGCTGGACTGAAAGAAAAGTGTGCTGTAGGAATAGACCAAATATCCAGTGAAATTGTAAAAAGGTATGCGTCATTTTTGGTCATTCCGATCACACACATTTGCAACCTGTCGATCTCTAGTGGAGTTTTTCCAACCGTTTTCAAGATTGGTCTAATTAAACCCATTCACAAGGGGGGTGATCGAGATCGTGTGGACAACTACAGGCCCATCTCCATACTTCCAACCTTTTCTAAGATTCTCGAACGCCTGATGAATGAGAGATTAGTAAAATACCTAGAGACTAGCAATCTCCTATCACCCTCACAGTACGGTTTCCGAGCGGGCAGGTCTACGAGTGACGCCGTACAAGACCTAGTTGATTCAATCGTCACCACATTGGACGCTAAAAGGAAGTGTGTGGTTGTATTTCTAGATCTAGCAAAGGCTTTCGACACGGTTTCGATCCCCCGCCTTCTGTCTAGCCTGGAAAGGGCCGGAATCAGAGGACTGCCCCTTCAACTCTTCCAAGACTATTTGAGCAACCGAACTCAGAGGACTAAAATTGATTGCTGGATCAGTGATGAAGCCACCGTCACCTATGGTGTACCTCAAGGCAGCATTATTGGCCCTACATTGTTCCTGCTATACATAAATGGCCTCTGCCAAACTGTCCTCACTGGCGGTAAGGTCTTCACATTTGCGGACGATACCGCCCTTTTCTTTAGTGGAGACAACTGGGATGAAGCCTTCGGTAATGCGCAAAAGGGTTTCGACGAGGTCAACCAATGGCTGAGTAGCAACATGTTAACTCTCAATGTTACAAAGACCAAATATCTCCCTTTTGCGATCAGATCGGACCAGCTTCCGTCCCAATCATATGGTATTACTGCCCACAATTGCTTCTCCCAATCACCCTTAACTACATGTGACTGCCCTTCCCTCGAAAGAACGGAGTGCATAAAGTATCTAAGCATCATATTGGACCACAACCTTACCTTCAAGCCTCATATTGACACTACGATTTCAAGGTTGAGGAAACTTACGTACATCTTTAGAAACCTCAAGCATGTCGCTGATCGTAATGTCATAAGGACAGTGTACTATGCCTTATGTCACTCCCTTCTCGAGTATTGTATCACAGCTTGGGGCGGAGCTGCCAAAACCCACATGTTGGGTCTGGAGAGGGCTCAACGCCTTATTCTCAAGGTTGCTGCGGGACTCCCATATCGTCACCCAACTACTGCCCTCTATAGAGAATGGGACATGCTTACGGTCCGTCAAACGTTCATTCTCAAAATAGTCTTAAGAAAGCATGTACAAACCCCATACGACCCTGAAAAGATGAAAGGTAAACGTAGAAAAGGTGATGTCTGCACTTCTCTAAGTCTAAGAACTTCCTTCGGTAAAAGCTTCTACTGCCATCTAGGATCCTATCTGTACAATAAATTCAACACCACTCTCAACATCTACCCACTACTTACAGTCAGCTGTAAAAGCTCCTTAAAACAACACCTGAAGACACTGGATTATGAGGCCACTGAGTGTTTACTATTACCCCTCTCGTAAACAGGAAACTGTTTGCTCGCTACTAGGTGTTTTTTTACTTTTATTTTTATTTTATTTTAATTTTTTATATTTATTTATTTTTCATATTTTCATCCCATGTTTTTGTTTTTGTCTGATGTCCCAGTCTCGGTGCTTACCCACTATGGATTGTCCACTTCGTCCTATACGTTCGCTCACTACTTGCGTTTCTCCCTTATTAACATACACACACCTCCCACTTAAACTAACACTCACTCAAACACACAACCATAATACACACACAACTCTAACACAATCACACCAACATTCACAGTTTTAATATCACTCATACTCATACTTGGTTCTCTATAACTTATCTAGTTGCTACTAGAGATTAATTAATTTATAATTATCATAACCTTAGTTAAACCTTTTTCTGTTTTCCTTTTTTCTATTTAAAGTTATTGATTTCATAGCTCATCAGCTTGCTCAGTGTTATCTAGCTTTTGTAATCCTTTCTGCGGGAGGAGGCTGGTGACCTGTGGTACAGGTTTCTGCGAAACCTATTTCGGGCACCAGTCCTTCACAAAATTAGGTTATAAATGCTTTGATCTATGTACACATCCATCCATGTACTAAGTTTGTGAAGTGACGAATAAAAACATTTTATTTATTATTATTATTATTATAATGAAAATGTAAATACATAAAGTACCCACTTAATTTTAAAATAAATGTGAATTATAGGAAAAAAATAGTAATGTTGTAAAAAAATCGGCTTTAAGTCGCCGGTGTGCGGCTAGTCGCTCGACGACTCAAGTCGCCCAGCGACATTCGATCAAAATTAGAAGCGCCATCTAGCTTCGAAGAGATTTAATAAATGAGTATCTAACAATACATACCAAACAGCACCACCATAGTACTACTGCTTTTGAAAACCTCATGGCGACATCTATTAGATTAATTTGTAAACAACATACAATAGCCACTTGTTAGTATTAATTTACCTACTATCATTTTATTTTTTACCTACATAAATTATTATCTAAAAACATAGTTAACTATGCCTAAATAGAGTATTTTAGCGTAGGCGCTGTCGTTGATTTTAAAGTAGGTACACCTTCACAAAATAGAGTAACTACAATACTATACAATTTTATTTAGAGTAGAGGTGGCAGCCCTAATATACAGTGACTGTCGCGGCTGTAGGGTGACAAGATCAGAGCGTTTTTAAAATACGGGATTTAGGATTAAAATATGTGAAAATTCATTATGTATGGTTCTTTTGGAAATCTTTTTATCGGGCTTAACAAATGACTTATTTTCTATAGTTATATTTTTTTATTAATACTATTGCATTAAAATAAACCGCACTCCCCGCCGAGTGCCACTGCATCGCGTGAGAGGATAATATGCTCAAATACGGGACACTTTAATGTTCCGTATTGGTTTTACTAGATAAAGGAAAACGCTCAATTCATTGATGAAAAACGTGACGTCCCGAGAAATACAAGACGTCTGGTTACAATAGGCAACAGACTGATGGTAGACTGATGGTTTACCATGATTCAAAATTCTAACCAGACTGATGGTAGAATTGCATTCCAGACTGATCGTGTCACCTCTGTCATATCTCCACTACTACGTCGGAAAAATTTCAAGATATATGACTCGTAAGTCGTACTGTCTTTGAGGTCAAAATCAAAACTTCAACACGTGATCTGTGCTCAACACCATCCCCAATGGGTGCATTCCAACAGAATAATCGCTGAATAAGCGATCGCCAAAGAATACATTATAAAGCCGCGATTACATACGCCGATTTAGCATCCTAGTTAGGTAGGGTAGGTCCATAGATGTAGCACATCCCTTCGGTATAAACCAGATTGAGACAGAGAGGTCAAGTAGATAATTGTATCTCTTTCTTCCAAAGGGTGACCAAACTGTATGGTTGGTCGGACACATACTCATTACATTAAACTGTTTAATATAAACTTAAGTAGTTAGGTAGTTCTATATTTACAATTAATACTTTTGCCATGTTTTTATAAGGTTGCTTGCTCTTGTTTGTGTTTTCGTTTGTTTGTGTGAGCTAGACATGGGCGCCGCGCCGGCGTGGCGCCGCCTTGAGATACAAGCGCGCCGCCGCCGCCGCCGCCTCTGCCACGTGGCGTGGATTTTGTGGATAAAACATATTTATTTGGCGAAAACTTTACTATTTATGTCTGTTTTTGGCAACTCGTTATTTATGTAGCTTACCAAATGCTGCCAATACAAGCTGTATTCAACAAAGATCTTTTTCTCGAAGTTGTCAGTCCTACATAGGATATACATAATGGTCAGTATATCAATTTCGAGTGTTTTGTTCCCTATATTATATGTTAAAGATAAGTTTCACGGAAAGCACAACTGATTTGTGTTCCGGTCTTCCAAGATCTCAACCACAGGACCTAAATCATCGGCAAACCGAAGAAGTTGACTATTAGGTACTTCACTGTATGTTTGTTCCTTTCCGGTCAGTCAAACTTAAAATAGCGCAGTGGTGAACAGTTTCGGAGAAATAACCTTTCCTTGTCTCACTCTTCCCTGCGATAGTATGGGATTTGAAGGCTGCTGGTGTTGTATTTAAACCGTCTTAGTGGTTTTTTATATAAGTATTCAACACATCACTTTGTAGTTCGCATTGGCCCCCTTAGATAAAGCTGCAGTACAGCCGAGGCCTCGATCGAAGCAAAGGCTTTCATAGTCTTCGAACGCTAATCAAAGTGGCAGATTCTCCTCAGTATTCTGTAGGTAGGTGTAGTCTAGGTAGGCACAACCTTTTTTACGACTGAAAAATGCGTTATACATGTCCCGAATCCCGATGACCACAGGAGATGGCCGGGAGTCAGTGGGACTCACCATAGTGTGGGCCATACCCTCATTGCCAACTAGTGGAGTCATGAGGACTATTTCATCCGCAGTTATCGTTCTGCGCCTGTATTATTATGAGTTTGCATAGTTACGTTTACTGTAATCGATCGCGACTGTAGTATGCAATTTTGTAGGCGCCTTTGGCGGTAACTACACTAAACTGAAAGTTGTCATAAGGTTGTCATATAACGAGTATAGTAAGCGTAAACTCATAATGCACCTACTGGGGCCTTACTATGAGCTCTTATAGCAGGACTTATACTGAATGGCATTACTTTTTCGTACCATGACCTCGATTTAGCAGGCCTGCGGAGGGCCTGCTTTAATACACGCTCTTAAACCGTTCACCATTTTTTATGTATGGACGAAGCGTACCACGACGCTCCGTTTGACAGTTTGGGAGCTGTTTTATAGCGTCTGTAATGTCAAATAAAGCAATGGGGAGGCGAAGGCAAAGTGAATTACAGATGGCGCTTCAGTCTTTGGACCCATTGTCAGTTTGAGCTTATATTGTCTTGACTGTGTATTACGTGATTTTACTTTCTTATATTATATTTTTTAGGTTTTAAGGACAAACAATGTATTCTATGCTAACTTTAGCTCAGATAAAAGAAGAATTACGGAAAAGAAAAGCCAAAACAACAGGCAAGAAAGTTTATAGCAACTTACAAAAAATCGCTAACAAGCATTACATTTCTTTAAATTTCGTGTAAGATTTACAAGTAATCTTTTTATTTCAGATTAGAAGCATATGATTTAAATTTTAACAAAGCAACTGAGTGTGAATTTCCGTGTTTATAGTTGCCTCATGATGCCTTCTGTGCAATAGTAATTTCAGGTTTCTGTACTGGAATTTCTGTACCATCCAAAATTACACGAACCGTTTTATCATATTTATTTTATTATTCTAAGTTTCTTGAATGGCATATAAAATTCTATTAATTCTCTGTATGGCCCCAATATTGGGCTTATTCCATATTTGATATACCTATCAAATTCATCCAAGTGATAAATATGTTAGAAACTGCTGAGGTTGAAAATTATTAAAGAACAAAGCTGTTATAATTCAAATGTTGTTTTATTTTGGCGAAGCTTCATCAAATTCATGAAACATTCCTTTTGATTTATAATGTTTCTCAAGCTCAGCAAAGGAGAAAATCGAGGGAAAAGCATCTTTTTTTTGATATTTTTTTTGCCCAATATTTTTTTTGTTACTGGGAAATCGATGAACTCCAATATTATACAAGTTACATGCATAACAATGCGGCATTTTCTCAGTATAAAATTAAAAAGTGCAATACTCCAAGAGATTCCTATATGTTTTGACACTTTCTTTGAGGCGGCCGGGTACCAAAGACCAGACGCCACCTATCGGGATAAAATTGCGCTTTTCCTCCCCATTCATAAAAAGTTCCTACGTGATCAGCTTTTTCAAAATTGTTTAGTGTATTTAGATAAGTTTGGCGTGAGAATTTTAAGATTTGTGAATTTCTTTTAATGTTTATTATTTAACAGTGAATTATGTAACTTGATAAAGGCAACGCGACGACTTCCTTGTTGTTGAATATCACTAAAATAAAAAGAAATGATGAGAGATGTGACCCCATAAATAAGTACCTACTATCCCCTTCAATTGGTAATGCGCCTGGCGGCCATGATTTTAACCTCAAAAACGAAAAACAATTGCATTTTTTTTAATACCTAGACCCTTTCTTATTGAAAATAAGAATTAAATAATTAATACACTATTATTACCTATTAAAATTTTCCTGTTTTTTGTCATTTTTAGCTGCGGATGACGTCGATGTGTATGTTAATTTGACAAGGTTCCAGCGCATTACCAATTGACGCGGATAGTAAATTGCATTACATTTTATGTTATTATGAATAATAATAATCAAATAAAGAAGAAAATGATTTATTTTATATCGATGTAAGTAATTAACAAACTAATGGTGTGAAATGATATTGAAAATAAAAAAACCGAAATAATATAACTTTAATTTGTTTTATTAACTTGCGACATTTTATTACTATCCCCGTCAATTGGTAATGCGCTGGAACCTTGTCAAATTAACATACACATCATCGTCATCCGCAACTAAAAATGACAAAAAACAGTAAAATTCTAATAGGTAATATAATATATTAATTATTGAATTCTTATTTTCAATAAGAAAGGGTCTAGGTATATCAAAAATTTACAAATTGTTTTTCGTTTTTGAGGTTAAAAACATGGCCACCAGGCGCATTACCAATTGGCGGGGATAATAAGCGATAAATTAGGTGCATTCTGCCAGACAAATATCTGAGTCATCGAATGCCATAAAGTACATTTTAACCATGAAAAGTAAATGAATATTCTAAACAAATTACTTTCCATGGTTAACAAATTTATGGCGATCGATGACTCAGAGATTTGTCTTAAAGAATGCACCCATCGATTTGTATAGGCTAGCTCGTTTTCGCATCGTCTACAAAGCATTAGTGCTCTGTGAAGGTCCGAACAAATTATCGGACGCGGCTTAGAGCCAAACCGCACTGTCGACTAGTCGACGAGCGACTCGGTCTCCCAGCGACTGCAACTCAAAACGCACTTGCCGACGACTAAGCCAGCGACTCGATACAGTTTTACAATCCATACAGTTGTTAAGCGCCTTTGATATGGGGACGATGGTGCCTAAAGTCTATCTATCCTTACTTGTCTTATTAAGTACCTATGTAAACAGTTTTTGACAGTTTGTCATACGTCTTTTATACTTACTTAAATCGTTAATTAAAAATATGTTAATAACTTTATGAAATTATCATTTATTATTAACACTTCATTTCGTAATCTATGTGTGAAAAACCATTTGTTGTATTTTATAGACTTTACTTAGGTACGCTATCAGTCGCAAATTTGCAAGGGTTTTAATTAAATTTAAACCTTAAATGGTTTTCTAGTTTATTAGAATAATCAATAAAATCAGCAAGAGGTATACAGGGTGTCCGGGAAGTCATGGATAACCTTTTATCTGCCGATAGGCCACATTCAGATCTACAAATAAAAAAATTATAACTTTAGTAAAAGTCTTATGGTTTCCGAGTTTTTTGATATTTTATGCAATTTTGGAAATTTTCTACCTTTGATCGGTTTTTTTCATGTCATTTCTACAATTGTTTTTTTTCGATAACGGTTTTTTAATTTTAATTTTGGATCATACTGCTATTGATTGGATACAAGAAAGTTACAGATATCCTCTTTTAAAGACCTAAAATTTAGGTCCAGACTATTTCAATTTTCACCTATAATTATTTTTACCTTACTTTTCGGCCCTGGTGAAAAAAAAATTACTAAATAGAGTGTGCAAATTATTTTAAAAACTACTTCATTTCACAAGGATTTTAAAATGGTATAATATTTAATAACTTTTTCTTTTAAACTCTTGTTTTTACAATTTTAAGCCAAAAGGGTAATTTTTGGCAAGTGTTTGAAGTAAAGTTGTAATAGCAAAACATGTGTATTTTTAGGTGTGTGGACGTAAATAACAACAAAATAACCTGTAAATAAAATTATTTCTTTGTTTTTCATTACAGCAGGTGCTAGCTAATGCACATTCGGCACCTTCTGATAATAATTTTATTTACATGTTATTTTGGTTATTTACGTCCATACACCTAAAAATAAACATGTTTTGCTATTACAACTTTACTTCAAACACTTGCCAAAAATTACCCTTTTAGATTAAAATTGTAAAAAAAGTCTAAAATAAAAAGTTATTAATAACCATTTTAAAATCCTTATGAAATCAAGTAGTTTTTAAAATAATTTGCACACTCCATGTAGTAATTTTTTTTTCACCAGGGCCGATCAAAAGTAAGGTAAAAAAAAAATGTAAGTGAAATTTTTAAGTCTGGCCCTAAATTTTAGGTCTTTAATAGAGGATATCTGTAACTTTCTTGTATCCAGATACCAGGATGATCCAAGATTAAATTAACTGACTAATTAATTAACTGACCCTGTAGGTATGTAGCCCGCAAAAAAATCACGCGTAGAGGTACTATCCCCGTCAATTGGTAATGCTCTTCGTGGCCATGATTTTAACCTCAAAAACGAAAAACAATTGTTAAATTTTTATATACTTACCTAGACCCTATCTTATTGAAAATAATAATTTAATAATTAATATTATTAGATTACTTATTAGAATTTTCTTGTTTCATGACATTTTTAGTTGCGGATCACGTCAACGTGGATGTTAATGTGACAAGATTCCAGCGCATTACCAATTGACGGGAATAATAATGTATTAATGCACGTTGGCGTTTTACACGGTCGCAAACAGGGTTGCCACTTTTTTGTTTTAAATAAAGTTTTGGTTGCTATAATTAGGTAGACGAAAAAGTACATTGTAGTATGGAAAAAAAAAATTAATTTATTTATTCAACCAAAAAAATACCTTTAAAAGCTATAGCTTTTGGTAATATTTAATAAATAGTTGATTTCGTTCAAGTACCTGGCCGAGTTCAACAGGCTTTTGTAGTCTCCCTTTTTCAAAAACGTTACTCTAATAACCTGTTGATTTCGGTCCGGTAGGTACTTGGCCGAAATCAACAGGCTTTTGTAATCTTGCCTCTGCACAAGTACATTCGTTTAACAACTGTATGGATTGTTAAACTGTGCCGGGAGTGTTTTTGGTACAGTCGTACAGAATCAACTAACTTTGCAATAAATAATCAATTTAAAAATAACCACATTTAAAATTATGAACAATCAAAAACTAAAACTTAACAACGAATACTTTTCGTCTAAGTACTTAAAATATGAATTTTTACGTCATTGAAACAAGAAAAAGTATTAATTTATTAGGTAGGTTTATCTACAAGTTCGCTGATCTACAATGTGTTATCGTAAGCGGTGTGGGCGTTTTAGCAAAATGTCAGGACCTTTTAGTAGAAATCAGGCTCTTTGTCAGGATTTTTAGATATACCATCTGGTAACCCTGTACGCGACGTGGTATATCATACAGTGATATGATGATGACTATATACCTATGTTTGCTGATTATTTTAGCACTGAGAATTGACCCAATTGCCATTAGCAGATAGCATGGGCAGAATTCATAAATAATAATAAAATAAAAAAAACCCGACCCAAAAGAACTAACTCTTGTTAATCCTTCACCTTCAAATAATTCCACTATTTCCTCCTACTGTTGTTTATAATTATAAAATCTTTAGTATCGAAAGTCATTTTGTGCGCGATGATGCCCGGTCGACGCGACAGTCGCTCGCAGTGCGTACGCTTCCATATGAACCCGTGTATTTCTCGGTCGTCGAACGACTGGGGGGCGTGGCTAGTCTCCCGACGACTCAGAGTCGTCCAGCGACCGGACGACCAAGTGCGTACTCGTCCATATAAACTAGTAGAAATTACAGTCGCTGTCGACAGTCGTTCGGCGACTAGTCGACAGTGCGGTTTGGCTCTAAGAGCCAAACCGCACTGTCGACTAGTCGACGAGCGACTCGGTCTCCCAGCGACTGCAACTCAAAGCGCACTTGCCGACGACTAAGCCAGCGACTCGATACAGTTTTACAATCTAAACAGTTGTTAAGCGCCTTTGATATGGGGACGATGGTGCCTAAAGTCTATCTATCCTTACTTGTCTTATTAAGTACCTATGTAAACAGTTTTTGACAGTTTGTCATACGTCTTTTATACTTACTTTAATCGTTAATTAAAAATATGTTAATAACTTTATGAAATTATAATTTATTATTAACAATTTCGTAATCTATGTGTGAAAAACCATTTGTTGTATTTTATAGACTTTACTTAGGTACGCTATCAGTCGCAAATTTGCAAGGGTTTTAATTAAATTTAAACCTTAAATAGTTTCTAGTTTATTAGAGTAATCAATAAAATCAGCAAGAGGTATACAGGGTGTCCGGGAAGTCATGGATAACCTTTTATCTGCCGATAGGCCACATTGAGATCTACAAATAAAAAAATTATAACTTTAGTAAAAGTCTTATGGTTTCCGAGTTTTTTGATGTTTTATGCAATTTTGGAAAATTGCATAAAACAAAAACAAACAAACAAATTTTAAAAACAAGAGTTTAAAAGAAAAAGTTATTAATAACCATTTTAAAATCCTTATGAAATCAAGTAGTTTTTAAAATAATTTGCACACTCCATGTAGTAACTTTTTTTTCACCAGGGCCGATCAAAAGTAAGGTAAAAAAAAATTGTAAGTGAAAATTTTAAGTCTGGACCTAAATTTTAGGTCTTTAATAGAGGATATCTGTAACTTTCTTGTATCCAGATAGCAGGATGATCCAAGATTAAATTAACTGACTTCCCGGACACCCTGTATGTAGTACGCAAAAAAATCACGCGCAGAGGTATTATCCCCGTCAATTGGTAATGCTCTTGGTGGCCATGATTTTAACCTCAAAAACGAAAAACAATTGTTAAATTTTTATATACTTACCTAGACAATAATAATTTAATAATTAATATTATTAGATTACTTATTAGAATTTTCTTGTTTCATGACATTTTTAGTTGCGGATCACGTCAACGTGGATGTTAATGTGACAAGATTCCAGCGCATTACCAATTGACGGGAATAATAATGTATTAATGCACGTTGGCGTTTTACACGGTCGCAAACAGGGTTGCCACTTTTTTGTTTTAAATAAAGTATTGGTTGCTATAATTAGGTAGACGAAAAAGTACATTGTAGAATGGAAAAAAAGTTAAATTTATTTATTCAACCAAAAAAATACCTTTAAAAGCTATAGCCTTTGGTAATATTTAATAAATAGTTGATTTCGTTCAAGTACCTGACCGAGTTCAACAGGCTTTTGTAGTCTCACTTTTTCAAAAACGTTACTCTAATAACCTGTTGATTTCGATCCGGTAGGTACTTGGCCGAAATCAACAGGCTTTTGTAATCTTGCCTCTGCACAAGTACATTCGTTTAACAACTGTATGGATTGTTAAACTGTGCCTGTAGTGTTTTTGGTACAGTCGTACAGAATCAACTAACTTTGCAATAAAGAATCAATTTAAAAATAACCACATTTAAAATTATAAACAATCAAAAACTAAAACTTAACAACGAATACTTTTCGTCTAAGTACTTAAAATATGTTTTTTTACGTCATTGAAACAAGAAAAAGTATTAATTTATTAGGTAGGTTTATCTACAAGTTCGCTGATCTACAATGTGTTATCGTAAGCGGTGTGGGCGTTTTAGCAAAATGTCAGGACCTTTTAGTAGAAATCAGGCTCTTTGTCAGGATTTTTAGATATACCATCTGGTAACCCTGTACGCGACGTGGTATATCATACAGTGATCATATATCATCAATATGATGATGACTATATACCTATGTTTGCTGATTATTTTAGCACTGAGAATTGACCCAATTGCCATAGGAGATAGCATGGACAGAATTCATAAATAATAATAAAATAAAAAAAAACCCGACCCAAAAGAACTAACTCTTGTTAATCCTTCACCTTCAAATAATTCCACTTTTTCCTCCTACTGTTGTTTATAATATAAAATCTTTAGTATCGAAAGTCATTTTGTGCGCGATGATGCCCGGTCGACGCGACAGTCGCTCCCAGTGCGTACGCTTCCATATGAACCCGTGTATCTCGGTCGCCGAACGACTCGGGGGCGTGGCTAGTCTCCCGACGACTCAGAGTCGTCCAGCGACCGGGCGACCAAGTGCGTACGCGTCCATATAAACTAGTAGAAATTACAGTCGCTGTCGACAGTCGTTCGGCGACTAGTCGACAGTGCGGTTTGGCTCTTACTGCCGCGGCTGATCTGAGGTGTGCAAACTATCGGATGTAGTAGGTCGCGGACGTAACCATAGACTAATATGACGTCATCGGACGTCCGATATCTATCTGGCACGCAGGATGTTATGAGAGCGTGCACACTTATCAGCCGCGGCAGTAAGCCGCGTCCATAAGCCGCGTCCGATAATTTGTTTGGACCTTTACAAAGCATACCAGAGACAAACTAACCGTTCACCTTGAGTCAAAACAATCTTTAAGCCGTTCACCTAAAAGACGGTCATGGTACCGATTTAAGCAATTTTGTTTAGGGCCTGCTTCTGAACTGAACGGCTAAAGGATGGTTTCTTATTTGCTGATGGTAAGCCCCCTGGTCGTCTTCAGCAAGTCTGCAGATCCAGTTCCGTCTATTCCGTTTGCCGTTCCGTCAAGGAAGGAAGTGTGGCCTGGGCACGTAGAAGACGCTAAGTTAGCGGAAACCTGTGCAGGCAGGTACAGGTCTTCTCAGGTCTCAACTATAAAAACTACATCATTGGCAAACTGTTGTACTTAAATATCTCAAACGCATTGCCTGCTGGCTTTCGGGAGCGCGAGGTTAGTACTAATCTTTCCGATCGATGCCTAAGTACAACCTGCCGCATCGTATAGGTAGTTTGGATATGGCCAATCAATAGGCAATAGCCAAAGCTTTTTCAGAACTTATCCTTTTCGCGAAGTTGTTAGGAATTTGGAAGGCGCCAAACTCGCGAGTGAGAGAATTTGTAATAAAAACGTTCGTAATCAACTTGTTAATTTGGCTCGGGCACAATTGAGTAAGATCAAGTTCTTCATGAGTGAGACACTGATTTATTGCCCTTTATGAGCAACAGAGTCGACTGACCAGGGGGGTAATTACGTAACTTTGTTGCAATCAACTCTGACAGAAATCGCAGTTACATCGCTGCTTTAGTAAGAACCAATGCGACAACTATATTAACTAAAGCAGCAATGCAACCGCGCTTTCAATAGATTTCAATCGAGAATTGTTAGCAACAGCTTTACGTAATCAAGGTACGGTACCTTGATTACGTAAAGCTGTTGCTAACAATTCTCGATTGAAATCGATTGAAAGCGCGGTTGCATTGCTGCTTTAGTTAAGATAATTGTCACATTGGTTCTTACTAAAGCAGCGATGTAACTGCGATTTCTGTCAGAGTTGATTGAAACAAAATTACAAAATCACCCCCCTGGGGGGTAATTACGTAACTTTGTTGCAATCAACTCTGACAGAAATCGCAGTTACATCGCTGCTTTAGTTAGAACCAATGTGACAATTATCTTAACTAAAGCAGCAATGCAACCGCGCTTTCAATCGATTTCAATCGAGAATTGTTAGCAACAGCTTTACGTAATCAAGGTACTGACCCTTGATCACGTAAGTCTATTGCTAACAATTCTCGATTGAAATCGATTGAAAGCGCAGTTGCATTGCTGCTTTAGTTAAGATAGTTGTCAAATTGGTTCTAACTAAAGCAGCGATGTAACTGCGATTTCTGTCAGAGTTGATTGCAACAAAATTACAAAATCACCCCCCTGTACCTTGATTACATAAAGCTGTTGCTAACAATTCTCGATTGAAACCGATTGAAAGCGCGGTTGCATTGCTGCTTTAAGTAAGATAGTTGTCACATTGGTTCTAACTAAAGCAGCAATGTAACTGCGATTTCTGTCAAAGTTGATTGCAACAAAATTACAAAATCACCCCCCTGATGCCTTACCCCCTGGCCACGAAAACGGCGGCGGCGGCGAGAGGCGACGATTGCGTGGCGGCGAGCGGCAAGAGGCAAAAACAAATGTAGGAACATGTACGAGGTATGCCACGCTTACCGCGGCAGCGGCAAGAGGTGACGATTGCGGGGCGGCGCGAGTCGAGCGGCGCGCGGCGGCGGTGAGAGGGGCGGCGAGAGAACGAAACAAATGTACTGGCGAGTATGGAGTAGTGATGCGCGATTATTACTAATTTCAGTAATCGAATTAACTACTAATTACTAATTTCAATAATCGAATGTCAGATTAGTATTAAACTAATTTTAATAATCGAATAATTACTACTAATTAGTAATACTTTTGGGAAGGCTCTAAAAAAACGCCGTGGCGCCTATAAAATTATATTAAAATATCTACATTACTAATTAGTAATACATGTTGATGGTCATTCGAATTATTCGAATGATTGCGATAATCGAATGATCATTCATAATCGCGTATGGAGGCGGCCACAATCCCGAGCGGCGGTGAGCGGCGCGCGCGGCGGCAGCTCTTGCACCGAGCGACCAAATCAAACAGTTTTGTTTCTGCCGTGCGTGAATATGGAAACGGAGCAGTTTTATGGATCGTTGTTATTTTGAGTTTTTTAGTATGTAATCGAATGTTTCTGTACCTGTACGTGTACGTACTCATTATAAAGAGTATGAAATTCGCCAAATTATTTTGATTTTTGGGTCAATCAACTTTTATTTGTCCTATGGTTTTGATCAAACATAAAAGTGTAATCTTGAAATAAAAAATAAAGGAAAATTTTAGCTTATAATTAAATAAGTAATTAAACTTAAGAAATAAAGTATCTATCATTTTGGTAACATAAATAAATATATTATTTACAAACTTTAGACGACCTCCGTGGTCGAGTGGTTCGCACGCCGGTTTTCAAGGCGTCACCATCTCTTGAGGTCCCGGGTTCGATCCCCGGCTGGGTCAATGTAGAAAATGAACTTTTCAATATTGTCTCAGGTCTGGGTGTGTGTCATACCACCGTTGTTTCTGATTTCCATAACACAAGTGCTATAGCTACTTACTTTGGGATTGGAGCAATGTATGTGATGTTGTCAAATATTTATTTATATTTATATTTATTTACTTATTTGTTCGTATTGTATAGGTTGCCCAGTTGAAATTTCATACAGTGAAAAGAGACATCGATATCAACTGGACAACCGTTAAAATACGAACTAATATGTAAACAACATAGGTACCTATTTATTTCTATGACCAAAATGATACTTTACGTGTTACATTTAACCCAAACCATTATTTAAGTATAAGATAGTTTTACAAAAAAAATATACTTCTATGTTTGGGGACAGGAAAACTGATAAGACACTTAAAGTTGATCGACCCTTTTATTGACTGGATGTACTCCTAACATAAGAATATTTTTTTATTTATTCTTTTGCTCCAAATCTTAATTTTCCATGAAGGCAGGCTAGTCAGTAGGTACTGCCATTTTCAATAGTGCCATTTTAAACTTGTGTTTAATAATAGTAAATAATATTGGTATGTACTTTCTTGAAAAAAATCGACTCGTCACCAGGATTGTCTCAGGCGGGAATCGAAGCCGTGACCTTCGGAAACCCGGTCCAATGCTCTTCCAACTGAGCTACTACTGAGTTACGAATGTTTTATTAGTATATTATTTATAGCATTGTGTATGCTCAAATCTTAAATTTAAAAACTGTGTGAATAAGGCCACCGCTGCCGCCGCCGCCGCCGCCACTAGGTGAGCCGTGACATACCACCGCGCACCGCGCCTCCTGCCTCTGCCGCCAGTTTTGCCGCGGCAGACGTGGCCAAGCCCTTAGGCCTTCTACCCTCATGATTTCTTCCCGAATAATGGAATTGGCTGGAGAGCTTTAAGCATCGGTATACCGCTCGTTTTCAAAGGTTTTTTTTTGTATTGCCATGCCCTGCTGCCTTGTTACTGTCTAGTTGCTTTATCTAAAGTAAAACTTAAAATAGCGCTCTAAAGTTTAGAGCCATACTAATCGCGTGCAAGCTAACATCCGGGATATTTTAAATCGCGGAAGCTTGGTTCTGGTCCGAAGTCTTGAGCCTTATTGCATCTTACAAAGTTAAATTGTATCATACGGCGTCATTTGAAGTCATTTTAGCTATACCGTTGATTAAGCTTTAAAAAAATCCACGCCGCCGGCGCCGCGCCGCCGCCGACCCAAAATTGCCAGTTCGCCGCCGCCGCCATTTTTCAACGCGGCGCCCATGTCTAGTGTGAGCACAAATTTTGCAAACGATTTTATACTAACTTCCCGATGAACTAGAGACTTGAAACTTTGAAAACAGGTCAGAACTAGAAGGTAATGTAATATTATGGTATCAATGAGTTGATCTGACGATGGAGCCGGAAGGACGCCACAGGAACACTATGATGAAACCATACAACCCCATCATGTTTGGGCTCGTTAGAATCGTCTTGGCAAGTACTCTGTTGGGGAATAATATCCAAAGGGCTGATGAAGGAGCCGGAAGAAGGCCATTGGAACTTTGTAATAAAATCATGCAACCCCATCGAGTTTGAGCTCGATTGATTCGTCTTGACGAGTGCTCCGATAGGAGGTGGTATACTTTTAGTTTTAACTTGTTAACTGAAAAGCAGAAAATAATAATTTACTAAAAATAAATCTTCACTTTTTATTAGGTTGCTTTCTTGTTTTTATTTATAAATATGGTTAATCAAACAATATCTAAAAAAAATCAAGTGTAAATAATGACATAACTATAAAGTTTATTCCAATTTTGATAAAAATACAATGTGCGTGTATTTCGGAAATCAAATGAATGTTGGAAAACAAGTGAAGGTAGGAAAACATTGTCTAGTGATCTGTAGTTAAAAAAATAGGTGCAAACGATTTTCGACTTTATTGACGTTTAAAATTCGGTTGCTTTCTACCATAATTACTCTCTTTCATTAAAAACTGTTATTTTGGTAAATATATCAATAAGGTCTAAAATACTTGCACCAATGTTTTACTAGTGAAATTAAAAAAATGGGTGCAACCGATTTTCAACGACACCATGTTAAAAATAAAAAACCAAGATGGCGGCCACCCTTTTTTTTGTCTTTGTCTTGATTTCGATGAAAATCGGTTTTTGGTACTATTTAGGCAAGAAAATAAAAACACAATTTTTTAAATATTTAAAATCCAAGATGGCGCTTAACTTTTTTGTTTTTGAGCCGATTTCGATGAAACTTGGTTTTAAGTACTATTTTGACAAAAAAATAAAAACGCAATGTTGAAAAATATATAAAACAATCCAAAATGGTGGCCAACTGTTTTGTTTGAGAACCGATTTCTATGAAACTCGGTTTTTGGTACTATTTTGACAAGAAAATAATAATGCAATGTAAACAATGTCAAAAGGTCAAAATGGCTGCCAATTTTGTTTTTGAGTTGATTTTAATATAACTGGGTTTAAAAAAAGAATAACAAGAAAATAATTTGGCCGCCACCTTGGATTTTTAATACTTTCAATATTGTGTTGCTGTTTTCTTGTCAAAATAGTACCAAAACTGGAGTTTAATCGAAATCGGCCTACAAACAAAAAAGTTGGCCACCATCTTGAATTTTTTAATATTAAAAAAAATTGCGTTGTTATTTTCTTATTAAAATGTAACCGTGATTTATAGCTTCAAGTATAAGTATAAAATAAAAGACTTAAGTACAATCAAATGTGAAGTTTTATTGAGACCTCAATAAATAAAAGAGTAAAATGTTAAAAGATTGTGAGAAATACAGGGCGTGGGTGTAATATTTTTTTTTCTTTTTTTTTGCAGCTCACTTGTTGCGCTGGCGGAAGGCCTTAAATTACAGTGTTCTCACTGAGTTGAGAATTCATATATATGAGTAATAAAACTGAAATCAAACAAATAAGGTTTTTAAAAGAAATCTGAATAAATAAAAGCTCTAGCTTATCGCTGTCCTTAAAGTAGGTTTACAATATATTAGATCAGATATAGGCTATTAATCAATAGAAGATCATTTGACAAATACACAAGTGCACTCTACCTAGTTGGTTACTAAGTTCTGTAACTATGGAAAACATGAATAATACTAAATTTACAAATAATGCTACAGTGAATTATATACCAAATGAAAGCACAAATATTTAAGATTATCATGTATTAAAATTATTCGAAATGACCGCCTCTGGCATGAATACACGCCTTTAGACGACGAGGCCAGTCATCGATGGCAGCACGAACTACCACCATATCCAATTCTGCGACTGCCTTGAGACTAGCGCGCTTAAGAGAGTCGAGATTCATGTGGGGCTTAGCACATGCTTTCTCCTCAATAAGTTGCCATATGGATTATCCAGAGGATTTAAGTCTGGGCTGGAGGATGGCCATTCTTCCTGCGCGATAAAATCAATTTTGTTAGCCCGAAACCATGCTTGTGTAGATTTTGCTTTGTGCGCAGGGGCAGAGTCCTGCTGGAAGACCCATGGCTGGTTTTGAAATAAAGTGTGGCTTAAGGGTTGACAACAGGTTCCAGAACGGTATCTTGATAGACTCTAGCGCCAGTTTTCACACCTTTTTCACAGAAATGAACCTTACTTAGCCCTGAATAGGACACTCCCAGCCAAATCATCACTGATGAGGGGTGGTGACCTCGTTGGACCCTCGGAGCAATCATGCTGGCTTCTTTACTATTCTTAGCGTATACTCTATCATTGTGACGGTTAAAATTTTCTTCGACTGTGAAGATTTTTTCATCAGTAAACAAGATTTTTCGATGGCCGTTTTGTGCGTACTGCTTTAGTAGAGCGCGACTTCGTGCTAACCTCATAGCCTTCAATCGTGCGTTTAGCAGATGGCCCTTTCGTCTACGGTAAGCGTGAAGCCCAAGGTCATCATTGATAATTTTTTTAAGGGAACTTCTCTTCACAGTCATCTGTATTGCCAATAACTTTTGCTTCCGGACGGGATTTCTCGTGATTCTCGCCTTCACTGCCTTGATCACAGCTGGTGTCCGAACGGTGCGTGGTCTTCCTGATCTTTTTCGGTCATCGACGGTCAAGGTATTACTGTACCTATGGATAGTGCGATAAATAAATTGCTTGTTGATTTTCAACTTTTGTAGCAACTTGAAAATCATATTCGGTGGCTGCCCACATTTGTGCAGAGCAATTACAGCGACACGATTCTCCTTCAACCCCCATTCCATGGTGAAATAAACAAAGTATGATATACGTGTGGTATGGAATTATAGCTTATAAAACTGTCAATAATATGTCATTTTTATTTTTTCTTTTCATTTGTTTTAATGGCCAGTAATCGATAAAGAAACTCAGTAACAGAACTTTTGACCAACCTGTGTAGATTAAGGTGGTAGATTACAAATCAAAAGTAAGTTATGCGGTACTTATATACATATAACTAGGCTAAACTGATGACAGAAGAGAAGAGTAGAGATGATTACTGGGCGCCACACGCTTATGGGTAACTCACAAACGTGAATAGTAGAAGAAGGTGTAGCAAGATAAAAATATAGGAACGGTTACACCTGAGATTCGTGGTCTGAGGAGGGCTTCTGGATCGCCGGTCACTCAAGGCCAAAGGTCAGCGAACGAGGGCTTGGCGATGTTGTAGTCTGCTCAACAGCACTCGTTTCGGATGGATGATCCCGTCAGAATTAAAAGAACTGTCGAGGAAATAGAGAACACAGCGTTATGCCAAAACAGTGACATAAAAAAGATGTTAGTAGACATGATTGCCATTTAGCAGAGAGACTTACCCGGACGCCGAGAATTCGAGGACTAATGTAAGAAATTGCGGTGCTCACGGTGATGCAGCTTAGGACGCAATTTGTGTGGTTTACCAGGGACAGATGACACACACAGCGTATGAGAAATACTTTCAATCACAGTACACAGTGGCGCACTCACAGCAAGTTAGGTAGAAGTTCAGAGAAAGCGAAAATCCTCACTGGAGAAAGTCGGGCCCTATTTATATGTTTCCTTTTCAGCCGTTCAATTTCACAACCAATCTACCACTTTCCCGAGACAGTAAGAATAAACCATACAGACTTGCACACTTCTAGAATGATCAGATTATAGTCTATGGTTAAGAAAATTAGTTAAAGATAAATGAAGAATTATATGAAATCAAATAAAGGAAGATTTGTAGATTCTAAATAACTAATTACTCCCATTGTACATTAGATATTTATGAAGTTATTGATAAAAGTTTTTAGGAACCATAGATAATCCAAATTCTTTATCTGTGAATCCAGATGTGAAAGAAGAAAGCTACTTCACGCTAGATGTCAGTTTTGAGTGCTATTGTATGAACGAGATGACAGGATGGTTATGCATTTAGGTGTGAGAGAGATGGTAATATACGCGTGACAGACTGCCACCATTTGACACTAGATAGCGCTAAAGTTTTGATGAAGTGTGGAATCCCAACGCTAGGTGGATTTATGAAAAGAAGAGATACAAACAGCTAGACATCCCTGCCAGAATGAGAAAGCGTATATATTTGGATACTTGCTCGTGGTATTAGTTCCGCTATTCCTCGCAAGATTGAGCCAATAGTCCGAAAATTATGATGTTTATGCTGATAAAATTAAAATGTCAAACGTCAGACCGAACTGTTGTTTGTTCACGAATCTAAGTCTACATAAAATGTAAAAAAACTAGTAATTATTGCGTGGAATTGAGTTAATGAAGATGTATGTACCTTGCAATGAAGATGTATAAAAACACTTTTTTATACATCCCAATGTATAAAAAAGTGTTGTGTAATGATGTAAAATATTGGATAAAAAAAACATAAATAAAGGTTGGTATCGTCAAAGTATATTATGAATGTAACATATCAAAAATGATATGTTACAAAAATAGTACTAAAAACCGAGTTTTATCGAAATCAGCCCACAAACAAAAAAGTTGGCCGCCATCCTGGATTTTTAATATTTTAAAAATTGCGTTGTTATTTTCTTCTCAAAATAGTACCAAAAACCGAATTTCATCGAAATCGGCCCACAAAGAAAAAAGTTGGCCGCCATCTTGAATTTTTTAATATTAAAAAAAAATGCGTTGTTATTTTATTCTCATAATAATACCAAAAACCGAATTTTATCGAAATCTGCCCAGAAACAAAAAAAGTTGGCCGCCATCTTGGATTTTTAAAAATATTTAACATAGCATTGTTATTTTCTTGTCAGAATAGTACCAAAAACCGAGTTTCATCGAAATCGGCCTACAAACAAAAAAGTTGGCCGCCATCTTTGATTTTTTATACTATAAAAATTGCTTTGTCATTTTCTTGTCAAAATTGTACCAAAAACCGAGTTTCATCTAAATCGGTCTACAAACTTAAAAGTTGGCCGCCATCTTTTTTAATATTTTTAACACTGCGTTGTTATTTTCTTGTCGAAATAGTTGCTTAAACCGAGTTTCATCGAAATCGGCGCATAAACATGAATTATTAATATTAACGTTACCCCTCGCCTGCGACTTTCAGTTATTTCAATAGAACAATTTCGTTTTTTGAAAATCTGAAATGGTGTAGTATTTATGGTCACCCTAGTTTTTAAAAGGAATATTACCTAAATATTGAAATTCTAAAATTGAAATTTGGCGCCAAAGTCAAAGAAGTTGCCAGGATTGCCACTTGAATTTAACACCACCTCACCGATGATAGCTGATTAGCATTATTGTGAAAATCTTATTAAATCAAAAGAGTAGTTCAGTTTTATTTCACAGTAACTATGTGTTATTCTAAATTAATATTTAAGTAGTATATTTTCAATATTCCACTTCGAATCCTTAACTTTGATACACTACGTGATTGGTAACATACATTTTTTTCCTACCATCGTGGTATTATTGTTTAGCAATGGCAATTGTGCGAACGAGACATCCTCATCTACTTGGTGATGTTTCATTCACACAGTAGAGTCTTCAGTAAATGTCGTCGATAGAATTTCAACTCTATGAAAGAGGGAATAAAGTTGAATTTCTTTTAAACGCATAGTGAGAATTTTTGTAGAGTACTGTCCTTATATGAACGTCCTTGGGTAGGTCCCAATTTCGGGTTGCCACCCGTACCTACTTGACAATAAAATATTGCATAATGAGTTAGATTTTAAATTGAATTTACACTATAACGGAAAAGTAAACATTGTTTAAGATTGAAGATGACAATTGAAAATAGAAAATCATAAAAAATGTTGACCTTTCTGTTATTTGTGCAAATTCACTGTTAAAATTGAACTTATTTATACGGGTGGCAGGCAACTGTAAATTGGTTCCTAACTAGGATGCTAGATCGGCACCCTGATTATCTAAAAAGAAACTATTTAGCGACCGGTTGCATTTGAGATACATTGCCACTTTTCTTTGGTATGTTTTTTTTAACCCAAAAAGAAGTAGCAATGGATCACGATCATCTGTGAACTGCAACCAGTCGCTAGGTGGTTTTTAATTAGATAATCAGCCCGTGAGCCCGCCGCTGATTATCTAAATTAGAAACCACCTAGCGACCGGTCTCATTTGACAGATGAATGCGACACATTGCTATTTCATTTTGGGGTAAGAAAAAAATACCAAAGCAAAAGTAGCAATATACTATCCGCGTCAATTATGCGCCTGGCGGCCATGATTTTAACCTCAAAAACGAAAAACAATTGTAATTTTCTCATATAGGACTTGTACTATTATGTATTCTGTGATATAGGTACCTAGACCCTTTCTTATTGAAAATAAGAATTCAATAATTAATATATTGTATTACCTATTAGAATTTTACTGTTTTTTGTCATTTTTAGTTGCGGATGACGATGATGTGTATGTTAATTTGACAAGGTTCCAGCGCATTACCAATTGACGGGGATTATATGTTAAATGAAACCGTTCGCTAAATAGTTTCTAATTAGATAATCAGCCCGCCGGATATGTAATATATTATGTAATCGCGACTTTACCATGGAAAGTGTGATGTACACACGACAGCACGTCAGCTTTTATTTCGTAGGGCATAAAGACGGCAGTTCCAGCTTCTAAGACTTCCACTTCCAGCCACGACACGAGTACTCTCCATATTGTGACTATTTGTGACACGAGTCCACGACGATCTTTTCTCATAATATCTTTAGGCGGTAAAAAATTGCTTGGATTTTCTACCTACAATTTATTACCTACTACACCCTACCTACTAGATCTGAGATACACTCCATAAAATTTGGATGGTGTGTAAAAATAACCCTGTATTAACTAGGTAGATAAAACTTGGGAAGACCAAAGAAAGACGCGGGCGGCACTCCTTTAAAAGGATAGGCATGTACTTAGAATAATAACACCTAGAAGCCAGTTTGAAACTGTTTTGTACTTATTCATTTTGGCTGTTTTAGTTGCCTCTCTTTTGACAGTGCGCTTTGTAGAGAACTATCGTTCGTTCTAGGCACATAGGTGTTATTATTCTGGGTAGTATTACAATGCCGAAGCCCGAATTGCAAGAAACGACCTGCTGTATGTATGTGTAGGTAGGTCTAGTGCAGTGGATCGTACGGGAAACATAATTTCCCGTTCCACCACCCACCAGTGGGTAATGCCAGTGGGTCCATGGGTCATTAGGGGTTCGACCTACCAGTGGGTAATGCCAGTGGGTCCACAGGTCATTAGAGAGTAGGTAACAGAAGATGACCCGTGGACGTCAAGTATCGACATTTTAACTTTCGGGATTTCGAACTACTTATCGGTCATTTTAACGTTGAGAATTCCGAACTATCGGTCATTTGATAATCGATCTTCCAAGTTTCGGTCTATCGGATATCGACATTTACGATTTTCGGTATTTAGAAAATACGTGTTTTATTTTATGCGTCGATATTTCGTCCATTCCATCCTGCTAATATTATAAATGTGAAAGTTTGTTGGTTTGGATGTTTGTTCCTCAATCACGCAAAAACTACTGAACAGATTTAGTTAAAAGGCACACAGATAGGAAGTAGATTAGATAGCCTGGATTAAAACATAGGATACCGTCAAGAAGCTTATACCTCTTGTGGGTACCTATAAGCTTCTTGGATACCGTAAAATGGGGGAAATAGAGATCCAGGTGTAATACTTAGTCTATGGACTCTTCGCTTCATTTTGTTTTTTTGTATTTAAATTACTACAAATTAAAAAAAAATGAAACGAAGAGTCCATAGACTGACACTTCAAAAATCTTTCCAACTTTTGTCCCAATATTAATACCTGGGATCCCTATTAACCCCATTTTACGGTACTTGATATACCCACGGGAACGACGCGGGTGAAACCGCGGGCGGCCGCTAGTAGGTATGTTATGAATTTTAGGTCTCTAGTATAATAATGTACCTATGATTTTAGGCATTGTATGTAATGTAATAGGTATGTAGGTACTTAACCCTTAAAAAATATCGGTCTCAAGAAACAGAAAAGAATAGAGCTAAGCGTAACGTTATCTGGAAACACTCGAGGTTAGAGATGATGCGTGTGTTTAACAGCTCAAAGGGCTTACGTTAATAATCATGATTGAGACAAGAAAATTTGTTTAAAGAGATTGGGCTATGAGTTACATTACGACCCTCCACGCGGGCTCAATGTGGATTGGAGGGTATTAATGACTGCAGATGCAGCCAGGACCAACAGCTTAAGGTGTCTTCCGATCCGAAGCACGAAGGAGGTCGAGATAAGTAGTAATTTTTCAACCATCCTATGAGCAGCCCTTGACTGCCGAATGCAGCGATAACCCATTGCACCATCGAGGTCCTTGAAGTAAAGGCCATGACCATTATTACTATGGTATTATAGACTAGTTTACGCGTTTACCTACATGGTTTTTGTCGCCCCTTCCTCATGTAGCCTATAACCATTCCCACATGGCATAAGGACACTACGGAACCGCGCGTGGCCCGACATGCACTTGGCCGGTTTTTCCTGTTTTACATTGATAATTTTTCGCATAGTTTAATACATACAGCATAGAAAAATTACCTAATTATCTCTACCGCACACGATTTCTATGAAAAATAATAACAATCTTTTAAAATTCCAAGATTCCCATACATTTAGTATGGAGACTAACGACATGACCACTCTCAATCACAACGTATGTTCATGGTTCATGGCTTGCAGTGGCGAATCCAGGATTTTGGTTTGGGAGGGGCTTAACGTAAGTGAGGGCAGACTTTACCAAGGTAATCAACAGATTTGTTGGGGTGGACGAAAATGATTTAGGGGGGGGGGGGGGACTTGAGCCCTTAGCCCCCCCCCCCCCCCCTCCTGGATCCGCTAGTGATGGCTTGTGTAACAATAGAGAAGGCTATATAATACAACATATTTAGAGGCGCCGCGCGCCGAATAAAACACAGCTGATACAAAATTATAATTTATTTCATTTCACCCGCTATCACATTATATTTTAAGCTAAAAGCAAAATCTGTTGAATAGAAAAAACTTGTGCTTATTAAAGTTAAAATTGAAGGCACAAAACTTATATTGCTGTTACAAGTTAATGTAATTAGTACGATAAAATATGAATCGTCAAAAATAATTTGTACTCAAGTTTAGGCTGGTCTATGTGCTATTTCTTTTGTATTTTCAGTTTTTTCTCTACAATATTACAAGTGCTAAGTAAACTAATAAAAATAGGACATCTTCATTAAAGGGTACCTAAGTATATTATAAAACTAGGCGTCATTATTTTTAAGTAATTCTAATTAGTTCTCGTAAAATATTTCCTCAATATTATCTTTACACACTGTGCTGACCAGATGAAAGCTGCTTTCATTGTGTATTTGTTTTAGAACAGCAATAATAAGGTACAGATACGTTCAATCATACATATACTACTTTTGATAGAAGGACATAGGCTTAGGGGTTGCTGAAAAATGTAGACAGATATTAATCTGTCTACATTTGCACGGTATAGTACCTAGTTCATTAGAACTAACTAGGTACTAAGTATACCGTGCAAATCATGGTGGCTGTAAAGGTACAAGTCGCTGCACTACAATGTACGGGGGGTATTACAACCTCTTAAAACTTGCCAGGTTAATGATTTGCTATTAGTTACATTTACTTTTCAAAATGGAGCGCGTGAGCCTTCGTTTGGGTTAAAGATAAACCGATCGACAAGATCATGATCGTGGATCGCGTCAACGACAACTCGCCCGAAGCGAAGTGACACAGATTGCGAACTGCGACGTGGTTCAGACCTACGTATACCTTGGAGCTTTAATCTCAAACAACGGCGGCTGCGTAAATGAAGTAAAACGACGTATGGCCATAACCAGAACTGCGATGGAGAAGTTAAGGAAAGTATAGAGGAATCGTAACATTACCAAAGCCACCAAAGTCAGGCTCGTCCGAACACCATTTTTCTTTACGCGGCAGAGACATGGACAGTGCGCGAGCTGGAAAAGGGGAAGATAGATGCTCTAGAAATGTGGTGGTGGAGGATGCTGGGGATGTCATGGACGGAATTCCGCACCAACGTGTCCATACTCCAGGAGCTCGGCATCACGCAGCGTTTTCACAGACGTATTACAGTCGCGCATACTGCAGTACTTTGGCCATGTCTCTAGGCGGGGTAACGACTCTATAGAGCGGCTGGTCGTACAGGGCAAAGTAGAGGGAACCAGATCACGTGGCAGGTCACCGATGCGCTGGACTGACCAGGTGAAATCCGCAGTGGGACACCCTGTATCTGACTGCGCCAGACAGTCTGCCAACCGGGAGAGATGGCGGGAGATAATGCGGAAAGCTATGTCCGCCTCTACCACTAATGTGAAACGCCTCAAAGTGACCACGACCGCTCTGCCAAGAGCGTAACGACGAAGAAGACTAGTTACATCTCTTTCTCGCTGTATAGCAAATAAAAAAGACGAATTGATAGCCATTCGGAAAACTGTTTTAAGAGGTTGTAATGACGGGATAACGGGGGCTCAGCATGAACGATTCAAACCTACCAAAGTATAAAAATCAACCGTATCTTAAGACATTAAGATGCACTTTCATTTGTTGTCTGAAAAAAAACCTTAATCTCTTGGATACGGTTGATTTTTGTCATATGTTTAGTACTTTTGGTAGGTTTTGTTTGAATGCTCTGATCGTTTTGGCGCTAACTGTACAATACAGCGTTATCGGACGGCAGATGTGCCATTATGTCCTTTTCTTATTTTCCGTAATAACAAATTTTCTTTGCTGACACCATGAAACTTTAAGTATAAATAAACTAATGGTTATTTATTACCATTAGCATCCTGTTTATACATATTAAAGTATTATAAAAACACTATAAAGTTTATAAAAAAACAACAGAACATCTACACGTTATCGTTATAGTAGATTAGGACCGATTCGGCATCAATCTATATAAATATTCTAAATAACTTACAAAAATAAAAAATACGAAAAATCATACTCGGTTTCGAAAAAGGGGTTGCGCCTTTTTTTGTACATGCCTCTATGGATCACAACTACTTTCATCTTACACTATTTATAAATATAGTTTAATTCTATACACAACATTTCCCCACATTCTTAAAATCAATAACAATATTGTAATTTGTAAGCAGCATATTATATAGCAAAAATGCCTACTTTAATAAGGCGTCATGTAAAAAGAGCGCTGGAAAGTGCCTCAAAGATGAGCGAAAATGTATCTTATATCTTTGGAAAACAGTATAGATTCCTCCATCATTTGCTTGTCGTTCAGCGCTATTTTTACTTGACGCAATATTTACTTGTTTTACATAGAATACCGACAGTAAAAGTTTAGCATTTATCTATTAAAGTTTTGCTTTTATCTAACGATTCTTTAATAAAGTGAATTTTTTTACAAAAAAAATAGTGTACCTAATAGTAAAATCACATAAGTACAACCAACACTTTCAAAAATGATGCAATACAGTGTTTCAAAAACATTGCAATAGTGTTTCATGAACAGCCTGAAGATTCCTTTTTTAATACATGATATCGGTTACAGAGAAATTAAAGTAAATTAAAATCCATAATTTTGTTACACTACGTAAAAATTTAAAGCCTCTTTTAGAACACACATAAATTCTCTCTTTATGCTTATTTTTTTTAGCGTCCAAACTCGATCTTTATTTTACTGTGTTCAAATATAATTGCTTTCATCTACCTACACACTCGAAGTTTAAGTTCAGCAAGAGCAAAATAAGATCCTATTATAAAAATGAAGTCCCATAAATATGTGTATAGTCTATTTCATTCAAAAATATTCAAAAGATAAACAATTTAGTAGTCTAAGTCCTTTCTATGAGAATTTTCAAAGGCACTGTTTATAATATGAAATGAATAGGTCTTTCTAAATATACGTGAGTTTAAAAATGTTGATTACTGATTTAATTTTTATTTATACATTTTTTTTTATTATTATAACGCGAAAATACGAATATTTATGATTGAAATGGACAGGCACAAAAAAGGTATGAGTAAGGTATTTGAATTGACAATGGGGATGGCAACGCAAAGCTAATTGTAGATGTCGCTGCGTACGCTTGTTCCTAAGACAGTACTTTTGATTGGTTAAAATATGTCAGAAATGACATTTGACATTTGAAACAACAAATCAAACGATTTTGGTACAAGCGTTTGTGGCGCCATTAGTTCCTCAGTTTGCATCCCCATTGTCACAAATATTGCTCTGATTCGAAGTAAGATTACACTTCTGCTATGAAAAAAAGGCAACAACAGCTTTGCCAAGAGCGAAACGACGATGATGAAAATATAAAAATAGTCTTAAAACAACACTGAGAAAGTCTGATGAGATCTAATCATAGCCAGAGGCTTCAGTGTAAGTTTTCAATTGTTCGAACGTTACTATCGCGTTAGCGTTAAGAATTTAAATCTAGTACTTATTGTCAAAGCGTTAAGGTCTATCATACAAAAGTCATTGGGCATTTTGTTGGACATTTGAACTACGGCGTACACAAACGAAATATGTATCTGCTACCCAGTGTGTAGGTCGCATTCTTGCAGGCCATGTTTAATTTATTATCATTATGTCATAGAATTACAATAATAAATGAAAAAAAAAAACAATACAAACGTTTCTTATGCTTGTATCTCAAATTTTCACAATTCTGAAAGAAAAACTTCTGTTTTATTAACAAAAGTTTAATAACATTAAGCATTAAATCACACACATACTGTAAAATAACTTTTTTCTGCCGGTCGGTACATAGAAAAATAATACATATTTTGAAAAGTGCGATTGTATTCTTCACTTTAAAACTGGTTTGGTTTCTGTACGCGAACTTTTATCAAGTAGGTCAAATATGCCCAGTGACCTTTTATCTCGAACGCGGTAGTAACGTTTGCATTGCACATTTTACAACTTTACCTACACTCAGGACTCAGATCGGACAGACCCAGCAATCGACGTAAACATTAATATGTTAAGTATAGGAATGATATCTTGTAAAAAAACTTGCACATGGTTAAAACTAAGTGTTTAATTCATTTGGGAAAACGACTTCCATAGTTCAGTTTCTAAGCTAGTAGTTAGTTATTTATGTTAAATCGACACGACACGTAAACCTGGATCCACACTTGTATCATTTTGGCGTATCAGATCACCGTATCTTTACCAATACATCGCTAGTTTGGTTGGGCGTGCGTTGGAGTAGTACTGTATCAAAGAGGTGACGTATGAACAGCAATATTCACCAGTTTAATACAAGAAATAAAGATAAACTTGCCGTTCCAAGATTTAGGCTTGCAAAATCTAGAAGTTCATTTATGGGGAAAGGCATAGCCTTTATTAATAAAGTTCCGAAACAAGTGATTGATCTGCCTTTGCATGAATTTAAAATCCATGTTAAAAAAACGCTCATGGGTAAAGGTTATTATAAAGTAGATGATTATCTTAAAGATCAAAATGCGTGGAAATGATGTAACACATAACTTGCTACTATAAGTACTTAGTTGAAGTAATATAATAAGTCTATGTTGTTGCCAATAATCCTGTCACCCTGTTGTAATTATCTGGTAACGGTATATTAAAGTTGTAAATATCGTTACTTATGGCTGTTACAGCTGATAAGTTTCTTGCGCCCGTTCTTCTTGTCAGCTAAAAAGTCTGGAACGGGTGGTAGGAAAATATAGACGATTCAAAAGTACTTAATAATTAAGTTTATTTGAATAAAGCTTATTTGACTTTGACTTTGAAAGATACGGTGATCTGACACGCCAAAATGAACAAGTCTGGACAAAGCTTAAGGCTGCGTTCAGACGACGCCCACCGCCCGCCCCGCGCCTTGAAATGCATCGCTTACAATTTTAAGTCTTATGAATGACACATTAATAAAATATTAATAAGTGTCGATAAATGGTTGTTTTATCGTGTTTCGGTGGTCATGCTAATGGGAGGCTTATGTACTGTTGACAGTGAAATAATTTAATAAAAACAAAGTAAAACCAGCACCTAAATCAATATAGGTAGGTACCTAAACCTTCTAACCACCCACCACTAATAGAATGCTTAATGTGAGTAGATGAAATAAGTATTAAAAAAACATCTTTCTTTTGTAAAATAAATTATAGTTGGTGTGTTAATTCATCTTTATCAGATATCTAAAACTAAAATGTTTCTTATTTCCGATTGTTCAAATATATACCTATAATAGTATTTGTAAGAGTTATCATAAAGTGATTTGAACTAAATGCAACTATCATATTTCCTACATATAAATATTGTACAATAGTAAATATACGCCAGTATAATCTAAAATATAATAATGCGATGCGAAAACTACGCATAATAAAAATGATTACTTTTTTATAAAATGTATTACGTAATTCATAAACAAAATCTTCAAAAACGATTGTTGTTCAGGGGGGCTACTCAAATGGCCACTTTTCTATTCGTTCGCTAACTTAAATCTTAAAAATAAGCAATTAATGATCAAGTCAGACGTCGCAAGTTTATGTAAATTACAGACATTGTTGTATTGTACAGAATTGACAAGCCTACAACACGTTATTTTGGTGTTTATGGCTTATTTTTAACTTTTAAGTTAGCGAACGAATAGAAAAGTGGCCATTTGAGTAGCCCCGCTGAGGGCCTAGCCAAAGTAACATTGTTAAATCTTCGTTATCGCTTCGCTTTCGAAACACGTATGGGATTGACATAAGGTTTCGTTAACTATCGAATTTTAAAACGTCAAATCCATACATGTTTCGAAGCGAAGCGATAGCGAAAATTTGCAAATGTTACTTTGGCTAGGGGTTCTGGTCGGATACCTATGCGAAAATACCTACCCAGGAATGCAATATTCTTAGAATGGATAATATATCACTATTTTATATTTATATTCAAGCTACGACACGACACATACCAAACTTCTAAGCTAAAAATATTTCTTATTAGGTACCAATGAAACCCAATCTATAAACTAAAGTTTGACTAGTTTAAATAAATTAACCAACAAATAAACTTAAAAATTATTTATTTATTTTATTATACAACGTGATACAAAAAACTCTTTATGCCGAATATCGTGAATAGGAACCATCAAACTTTTAATATGGAATATGGTTACTTTGAAATCGCGAAAAAAATCAGCTGTTTCATACTTTTCGTTATTAATTTTTGTAAGAAACAGCCAATTTTATTTCGCGATTTCCGAGTTGGTTCCACAGTAAAAGTTGTTCGTTTGATGGTCCCTATCTACCATATTCAACATTCTTTTTTAGGGTTCCGTACCCAAAGGGTAAAAACGGGAGACAGGCTAAAAAAAAGCCAGACAGGTGAAATTTTCACAGATGATGTCTGTTGCCGCAGTAACAACAAACACTAAAAACAGAAAAAAATAAATATTTAAGCGAGGCTCCCATACAACAAACGTGATTTTTGGCTATTTTTTGGTACGGAACCCTTCGTGCGCGAGTCGGACTCGCATTTGGCCGGTTTTTTTTTGTAACACGTTGAATAGGTACGTATATGTGAACCTACGTCTGAGCGTCTGCTTTGGGTTAAGATACTGAATATTCAACTTAACTGTGGAACTATTATACTTAATAAAAAAAAGAAATATATGTACTCATCAAAACAAGTTAACTTAATCAACTAAGTGCAAAGGAGAAACAGTAGATTATTTTAGTGGTTCAGTCTAAAAATAATAATTGTGACCATTAAATTATAACTTTGGTACATAATTGCCGAGGCAAGTTATATTGTATGCTATGCAAATATATCTTTGAAAGCGTTTAACGCCCATTGCATTATAAATGGCACTTGTGCAATTCTAAAACTTACTTAATATTAAAACGTGGGATTATACCAACTTTTAAAATATACGACTTATGATTTTTTTTTGATCTTATCAAGATTATAATTTCTCCAAAATCTTTTTCCCGATATTTTTTCATAAGTTGCATATAATATACAACAGTTATTAAAGATTTACGATCTGACCTTGATGTTTTCTTATCTTATCTACTAATTTCAGGATAATTCCCCGATAGGCGCGTTTTGTAGCCACAAATCGTGAATGAAACAATACAGATCATCACTGACCGCCACCTGAAATAAATCAATCCATACTTTAAAATCCTTACTATCCTAATTAATATTATAAATGCGAAAGTCCGTTTGTTTGTTTATTTGTTTGTTTGTTTGTTACGCCTTCACGTCTTAACTACTGAACCGATCATCATGAAATTTTGCATAGACGTTATTAGAGGTACAGAAAAGGACATAGGGTACCTTTCATCCTGAAAAAACGTACAGTTCCCGAGGGATAGCAAAAAAACTGTCCACGCAGACGAAGTCGCGGGCGGCCGCTAGTAATATTATAAATGTGAAAGTCCGTTTGTTTGTTTGTTTGTTACGCCTTCACGTCTTAACTACTGAACCGATAATCATGAAATTTTGCATACACGTTGTCAGGGCTACAAAAAAGGACATAGGGTACCTTTCATCCAGAAAAAACGCACAGTTCCCGAGGGATAGCAAAAAAAACTGTCCACGCAGACGAAGTCGCGGGCGGCCGCTAGTAATGTTATAAATGCGAAAGTAACTCTGTCTGTCTGTTACGTTTTTACGCCTAGACAGCTGGACCGATTTTGACGAAATTTAGTACGGATATAGATGGGACAATGGGGATGGACATAGGCTACTTTTTATGTCACACAGAAGATTAAACAAGGTTTCATGAAGCATTGAATATCTTAAACATAATATCAAAAATACAGATTGCTGCCATGCGAAAATAAGCGTTACCTTGTAAGGCGTAGGGTTCAAATTCCTTTTGATATCTTGACGTAGAGTACGCAGCGAAGACTGCACCCTCTCGCGGACTTCCAACAAAGGTATTGGTTGGATACACACGCGGCCATCCTTCCAGTACACCTGAATATAAATTAGTCAAATTATGTCATTGTAACTGCATAAATATACCATTACTGCTATGCGAACGAACGCTCTTATTAATGCATGGCAGTTGGAGCTTTCATCTTATAAAAATAAAAAAATAAACTTGCTAGGGCGCCACATCTGGGGCCCAAGTCTGATATTGTAAACGTCATAATAGTGTTTCAGTCGTGTTTGAGTTGTAATGCTTTTGACACAGTTTTGTTTCTTAAACCCAAAACAGAAACACGATTATGACGTTAACAATAGCAGACTTCGCCCCCTGTTTTTTCGTTGTTTATAATATGATTAGGCAGTTTTAGATAAGTATCAGAAAAAGAAAATAATTCATATTTTTTCCGCAAAAAGGGGGGTATTTCAAGCTCTTAAAACAGCGAGTGAGATGCATTGATAGCCATTCAAAAAAATTACACCCTCCTCTCCAGGGCCCCGATTCACAAACGTCGGAAATTTTCCGTATCCGATGCTATGCTTTCCAAATTATTTACTCTATGGTTTCTGTAGCTTTTGACAGTTCGATTAGAGACGTAGATTAAATTCGTGGGTTTATTTCCGACAGCTATTTGCTGTCGGAAAAGTAAGTAGTTCTATCCGTCGGAAAGAAAATTGACATTTCGAACACGGAAACCATACAGTAAATATATGGAAAGCATAGCATTTGATACGGAAAGTTCCCGACATTCGTGAATAAGGGCCCTGGTCAGGTTTATGATGATCTATAAAGAATTTAACTTTCTAGCTTATTTCTTACATAATAAGACCAATTTGAAACTCACAATAAAAAGGCCGATTTTTGTGGGCGTAGCGATGAGGGGGGATTTAGGGGTTCTAACCCCCCTCCGTAATAAAGACTTACTAAGTAAAATACTTTTTTGTCAAGCATTTTTTTACATAAACCGATCCCACTAAAAAACTAGCCTCGACCCCCTCCGAAAAACAAGCTTGGCTACGCCTGTTTCGCCTTAACTGTTTGCAGTTTAATAACAATAAGCCTTAATAAAAGGTGTTAATGTGATGTGAGTTAGTCCATTATTACATAATAAAATTACCTTATACAAATGTTCCACTTTGCTGGGAATGACGTAGGCCCTCTTCGACTCCTGGAAGGGGTGGCGACAGAGCACCTTCTGGCCCACCTCGGGCGCGCGCTCGGACGACCGCTGCAGGAGGTCGATCAGCGCGTGCCCGTCCGCGCCGAACAATCGGTACGCCTGGCGATTGATCATCAAGCGTTAAAAACAAACATTGACAACTTTTACCGGATATAATAGTTAGAGAGCTAGTGACAAAATACTGCAAGAGGTATCTCAAGGCCCATCATTCAATATGATATAGTGTTTAGGGTGTACATGAGTCACCACCTACTCCTAAGGCCAGGAAGTGCAACACCTGCCGTCAGCACGCTTTCAAGTATGTAAAATTTCGACATGCTCAAGACAGGAGTTATCTGTTTTAATTTAGCAGTATACTAGAGGATAGTACACAAAAACATGTAGTCAGACCGCTATCATGGAACATGCCGAGTCAGCATGCCATCACGTTGTCACAATGTCGAAGTCGGTACAAGAGCTTTCTCAAGGCTGAAAATTCGTGTACTGCTTAATTATTATGCATAATTTATGAAAAAAATAGCAGATTAATGGAACAGAGGCAGTCAGCAGTCGCTCAAAGCGCGCTGATGCTAGGTGTTCCACTTCCTGGCCTTGCGAGTAGGTGCTGACTCATGTAGGTACACCTTAAACACTATATCATATTGAATGATGGGCCTTGAGATACCTCTTGCAGTATATTGTCACTAGCTCTGTAATCATAATGATACCTGCGAGACATTAAAGCACAGAATAAATAATAGTACAAGTACAGAAGATGCACTCCACTGAACCATTTAAATAAATAGCAACTCTAATTTCAACATGATAATGTTGAATTCAGCTTGTACGGCGCTAATTACGAACGGCTATATTCACCTAGACGCTGCATCTCTTTCTATCGCATATATCTTTTCGGACTTACGTTAGGGTTGCAGCTCGCGGCAATGAAAGCGCGGGAATCGTAAGACCCTGTGAAAACGCGCTACATATATTCAGAGGACGCGACGGACAACCCTGCCGATTTTATCCACGCAGAGGACGCCGAGCGCTAGGTGCTTTTCTCATACCTACGCGCGGAGTGATAGAGCCCTGATTAAAGCCCAGTTTCCACTGAGAAAAGGTAATGAATGAATGGCTAATGACTAGCGAGTCTATCGGCTAAAAACAACGAAGTTGATGTAAACTGTGATTTGACAGATGTAAGTACCTATTTGATACATTGCTGCTTCGTTTTGGCACAAACAAAAATGTACCAAAAAAGTAGCAATGCATTACAATTACAATCAGAACGATTACGATAGCAATGTAAGTTAGCCGATAGCACTGTGCCGATAGTGCCCCACCCAGAAGTAGCTTGACAGAAGGGTAAGCTAAAACAAATTTCGTTTGACAAATTGCCTTTCACTACAAAAGAGGACTAAACTGAACGAGTTTTTTTTACTTGCTCACTCTTCGTTGGTGCCGTTTAGGCCAGTAGGAACCGAGCTTTAGTTTGTCACCGACAATATTTTTAACAGTAGATTTAACTATTTGCCCTATCTCTGCGATCAAACTGTCATTAATACAAATAATAGTACAGACACTTTTTTAATATGCACCTAGCCTAAGTACGAAATTTCAATCAAGGTGAGGCCATTATTTCAAACAATCAGTGGTCTGAAGGAAAAACGTGCAATTAGTGGGCATATCAGCGATCGATACTAACTTTCTACTTCGTACAATATCTCTTATTTATTATCATACTGTCGTATGTCGCATCAAAAACTAATGGACACTTTTTTATTGGTATCGGCCTTGTTCTCTTATCATTTCCAGTTCAAGACGATGTATTGCGTATCACTACATTCGTCGTGTTCGAAAACTATCGATTGTTTTTGTTGTTCCGTCTACTTGCTTAAAATTATGACCAATGAATCATTGACTGCCGAAAAAGCATCATCCTAACTAATATTATGATTGCGAAAGTCCGTTTGTTTGTTTGTTACGCCTTCACGTCTTAACTACTGAACCGATCATCATGAAATTTTGCATATACGTTGTCAGAGGTACAGAGAAGGACATAGGGTACCATTCATACCGAAAAAAGGATTGTTCCCGAGGGATAGCAAAAAACCCTATCCACGCAGACGAAGTCGCGGGCGGCCGCTATTCATTAGTTAGTCAAATAGCGGTTTTATTCTGAAAAGCACTTGGTGAACATACGTAGTGTTGCTTTCATTTTAGTATTCAGCTACTTTGTTATTATCTAACTGACTTAATTAAATAGAAAGCGCTGATTTTCAATATTTTAAAATTCTCAAGGTAAAATTGATAATCACATAAATTGTAGGTGATACAAAATTCAGAGGATCCACTATAATATAATATTATAATATATAAATATAATAAATGCATGCACACGTTTTGTGTCACACGGTATACGAGTCTAATCAGTAAAATTCGAACTAGGTAGGTAGATCGATTATTAATTTAGACTCTGATAACTGCTTTATTAACATGAAAATCGTTCTGCCAAAGAAGTGGCACATGCGACGCACGCCAGACAGGATAGATAAAAAAAAATGTTATGAAAAAAATATATGAAACTTTTTCATAAAAGCTATCAAAAATCCGTTGCGTGTCGTGCTTGCGTTGCAGCCGGTATGGATTAAGAGCTAGCCCCGGAAATACGTATACAATTTACAGAGCGACGGAACCTATCTTGTTAGTAAGCCATCATACTATCATTACAGATCCGGGCACCTGGCAGATTTTCAGTGGTGGGGTGGGAGTGGTTGGGCAACAAGGGGGCTGAAAAACTGATTGAAGGTATACAATTTACAGACCTCTGGATTTGGTGTGGTAAAATAGAAAGCCAATCATGTATCTAGATCGAATATAACATTCCCAGGCATTTTGGCTGGTGGGAGAGTAATGCCAGGCGGCATCAAAGGTGCGCGAAAAAGTGTGATGCCGCCTGGCACTACTTTCCCATCAGCCAAAATGCCTGGCAATGCTATATTCGATTTAGATACATGATTAGCTTGCTTTTATACTACACCAAATCCAGAGGTCTGTAAATTGTATACCTTCAATCAGTTTTTCAGCCCCTTTGTTGCCCAACTACTCCCACCCCCCACCACTGAAAAGCTGTCAGGCGCCCGGATCTATATTAATAATGTTAGTATGGCACACTAACGAGAGGTGTTTCGTCGTTCTGTAAATTGTATACCTTTTTCCGGGGCTAGCTCTTAATCTAGTACGGACCACTGGACGCTCATTTTTATGAATGCCTTCGCAGGAAATGTGCAGAAGGAACGCGATTGAAGAATACGATAACCAACAACTTCGTACAATACTATTAGTCAGTTAGTTACTTGTCTTGTTTAGTAAACAGTTTTTTCACTCCTCTTGCTCAAAAAGTAGGTCATTGTAATGTACAAGAGCCAGAATAAAATAGCAAAATTACCCCTAGGGGATAAAGGTTTTTCTTTTTTAATGTTTGTCTATTACCAATGAACCTACTAAAACAAAAAAGTATTTATTCATAATCACGAATAAAAACTCACTCGATTTTTGAAAATGGAACTAAAAGCAGCGATCTCTTCGGTGAAATCATAGACTTATTTATACTCTGTGACTTTAAGTTTAAAATGCATGCATTGTGTTTCTTAGCTGCTACAGTAGAAATTAAAAAACGCACTGGCGCGAAATCTTTAGAATTTTTCTCTAATTCCAAACTGATTGAATTGTGTGACTGTAAGTAATAGGATAGAAATAATTTTAATCTTTTGCCGTCAAGCACAAATCATTTATTTAAATACTGTATGAAAAGTTTATGAAGTGGAGGATAGAAAAACGAGTGGATTCGTTTACGGAAGTATAAACTATAGGTATTTAATATTTTATTTTATTTTTTCGCAATCGTAGTGAAAAGTAGAGTGTAACACACGACGCTAAAACCCATTGTAACTCGGTTTCTATTTATTAACTACCTCGTATGCAATGGGTCATTTTAGCGTCTTGTATAACAATCTACTATTGACAGTTGTCATACACCTTTTAAACGATAATCGTTATTAAATGTCATATTAAATTAAATTGTCATTAATAAATTATCATTTTCTTTCGTAATCTATGTATGGAAAACCATTAGTTGTATTTTAAAAATGATCATTTCAATAAGAGTTGGGTGAATATTGTTTATCAAATAAGACAAGAGGATAAGCAGACAGACTATACCTACTTTGAAGTTTTGAAGTGACATTATTTGAGCAATAAAACCAATGACTTTCTAATAAAACTGATTAAAATAATAACTTGACAATAACAGTGTTGTAAGTAAACATGATACGATAATTCAGAGACATAAAGGCATATTAGTAACACAATACTAACACAAGAGATTATTCACAGCTTTATCTTTAAGAGACGGCTCGAATCGTCTCACGATTACGTCATTAATTACATTCTTATAAAAAATCATATTAAAATGATAAGCGGACCTACTGATATACCTCCGTACACGTGGAGTAGTACGTTATTATTATTCTGAGGTAGATAGTACGTTTTAATGCTTCAGTGACGGCAATAGGGAACATGCATCAATTTTTTTTTGTATCAAAATCAAAAGTATTATGCGTGAGAAAATCAACTGTAATATTAAAACTTTTCTTTTGCGTTTTTTTCTCGTGATTATAGGTACTTGAAGTTAGCACGCAGGAGCACCCGCCGAAAACGCTCTATATAAAATGGTCAACATTTGTGACGTCACTTATGATTGCGATTCCTTTTCAACCCTACAGTTATTAAACTTTGAAATTCGCAAATCGATATTCAGGGGCGCATTATTATGGAGTTAGCCAAGAATTTTCAAATATCTTCCTAAATATTGCGTTTAAGTACATATGTGTCATACAAAATATTATTTCTTATTCGATATGCTATCCGATTGTTAAGTGCATTATATCCAAAAATGAAGAAAAAAAACGTAATTTTCCCCTGGGTGTTAAAACTAAAATAATACATATATTTTTTTTTATTTTCTATTCCATCATGTTTTTATACGTGCCCGCAGCGATCAAGCTCAAATTTATCAAAATCGGTGACACATGCATGTTCATATTTTGTCAGTAAGTATACGATACATGGAAAATCTATTTTTTTGTCGTTTTATCAGCACTGAATGTTTTTAGAACACAAGGATATTCAACATCCACACTGCCCGATGTGGCGTATATATTTAAGGATAAAGTTAGGTAGGGCGCATATGGTAAAAGGTTGGGAACTCCTGAAGTTTGGAGATCACTATACCAAAAAAGGTGTTTTATCCTATCACTATTATACAAGGTGTTTGGTAAAAGCCTTATAAAGCCGAATATGGCAGATAGGGACCATCAAACTGAACAACTTTTACTATGGGACCAACTCTGAAACAGGGCTTTATAACGTTAACAATTAACAGTAAAAATTACGTTACGTAACGTTATTTTCAATATGATACCTTGATAACGTTATTTTTTTTAACGATACCTAATAACATAACCTTAATTTAACGTTATATTAATGTCGATAACGTTAAAAAATAACGTTATTTTTAACGGTAATTTTATAAATATTGCGTATTGTAGGTAGGTACCTCTACCACCTAGTACCTACCGCAGAGACTGATCACGTCACGGCGGCGTCAACGTCAATTACACATTGCTTTTAAATATTTTTATACAGTAACATAATAACGTTATCAAGGAACGAAAAAAATAACGTTAAATTCTGTTTTACCGTTATTAATTTTACCGTTATTAATTTCCATTTTTAACGTTATTTTTTTTAACGTTACTAATTTTTAACGGTATTTGAAGCCCTGCTCTGAAATCGCGAAAAAAAAATCAGCTGTTTCATACAAAAAATAACAACGAAAATATCAAAATGTATGAAACAGCTGTTTTTTTTTTCGCGATTTCGGAGTTGGTCCCATAGTAAAAGTTGTTCAGTTTGATGGTCCCTATCTACCATATTCGGCTTTATAAGGCTTTTACCAAACACCTTGTATAGGTATATACTGCGACAAATACCTCTTTGTGGCCTGGTATGGTGACTTTGCCAACGTCTTGACTCAGTTTGATGCGCGGCTGTCCATTTATTTCTACCAGTTTGTAAACGCACCCTAACGCCGGTTGGCGTTGGCAGGTTACTGGAATTAATCATAATATATTAATTCCTCTGAAAATGAAGTGAAAATGTTTCAGATTGGAAACATGTTACGGGCCTGTTTAACGGCCACAGCCTGCCGCGGCGGGCGACGCGGCAAGCGAATTCAATAATCACTGCGCGCTATCTCAATGGCGGCGACTTTTCAGCTCGTCGCGTCGTCACGCACGATCGCGCAGAGATTACCGAATTCGCTTGCCGCGCCGCCGCCCGCCGCGGCGGACTATGGCCGGGCCGTAACAGGTTCCGGATGGCACATAGCTTAGCTTTATTTAATCATTTTACAGAATTTGCATGAAGTTAGTATAACAGATTTGGTATCTGAAGCATATCCAAAACCTGTGAAACTGGACCTTAATTAATGGTTTATATATGATACCTATTTAATTATTACGTTCAGAATCAGATCCGAGTATACCTAATTCAGAATATTATTTACATAATATTTGCATACATGTAGGTATCTATTATCTAGTCTAGAAAGAAAGTATGCACAGGTACGTAAAACACTGATTAACAATTTGCGATCAAAGTAAGTAAATAGGTCGGAAGACTCAATAACGATAACGAGATATGCATTAATTGGCTTAAATAAACAAAAGACGTGGAAACAGTCATTAATAGTGCAGCCTTTATGTAAATACAACAGATACAGGGTTCACTTAAACACTTAACTGTGCAACATAGTTTCACTGTTTACCTATATTTAGTGTGAACAAACTGCAGATAAAGCCGTTTTATTTACAGTTTTTTTTTTGTTGAGGAAGGTCTCAAATGATTAAACTTTTAATTGAATAATTGCAAAAACAAAATAAGATTAAAAGTCGTTGACGGCTTTAAAATCGTAAAAACAGTATTAAAGGTACTCGCTGCAGAATATAACACTACAGTTGAGATTGTTTTATGACTTAAAAGAAAGAACTAAAATGCACTTAACTATAAATAACATTCATCTACTCTGCATAGATGCAAGTATATTTACCAAGATGAGTTCCAATTCCGAAGCAGTCTATCTTGTGTCCCTGTTCGTTCAAGCTCAGTATAGTATCTTCATTAATATCATTAGAGGCGACAATGGTCAATTTCGTGAACCATGGTTGTTTGAACACCTCAGCGATTTGGTCAAACGTCTCTCTGGCCAGCACCGACAAGTACGCTAAGTCTCCACTGTCTATGCGTATTCCGACCGCTCTGTACCCACAGTCGTTCAGTGCTAGGGCCACAGCGCAGAAATTTAGCAAACCACTCCTGTTGAAAATATATATTATACATAATGCTGGAAGATATCTTTATAATAAGGACAGGAATACGAGCTTTCGATCTGGGTTACATTGAAGTTTAGATACAATTTTCGCCGTTAAAATGAGAAACCACGATGAATTATATTTAAAAAATAGCAGTTTTCCACAATTATCACTAATTCATGCCAAAATTAGCATTACACACGGAGAAAAACTATTTTTCTCACACTACTGAGGGGAAAATCTAGAAACGTTTATTTTTTATTTTTGTCGTATTGTCCATTGTATTCTGGTATTACGGCCCGGCCACAGCCAGCGCGGCAGACGGCGCGGCAAGCAAATTCGGTAATCACTGCGCGGTCGTGACGACGAGCTGAGACGCCGCCATCGAGATAGCGGCAGGGCTCTATCAGTCCGCGCGTAGGTATGAGAAAAGCACCTAGCGCTCGGCGTCCTCTGCGTGGACAAAATCGGCAGGTTGTCCGTTGCGTCCTTGGAATATCTGTAGCGCGTTTTCACAGGGTCTTACGATTCCCGCGCTTTCATTGCCGCAAGCTGCAACCCTAACGTAGGTTCGAAAAGATAGGATATATGCGATAGAAAGAGATGCAACGTCTAGGTGAATATAGCCGTTCGTAATTAGCGCCGTACAAGCTGAATTCCACTTTATCATGTTGAAATTAGAGTTGCTATTTATTTAAATGGTTCAGTGGAGTGCATCTTCTGTACTTGTACTATTATTTATTCTGTGATAGCGGGCAGTGATTATTGAACGCCGCCGCCGCCTGCCGCGCTGGCTGTGGTCGGGCCGTTACACTGTATACTAGATATTGGTATAGTGGTACACACAGATTGCAGCTACAAGGACATATCGACACCTAGTCGTTATACATTTTTTTTTAGGATTATAACGTACTTTGATCATCCCATTGATAAAACTTAAAAAAAAAACACTTTCTTAAACTCAACTTTGAAATAGATTAGCCTCCTCAACATACGCTAAATGAGTACGAAAAGTATCACATGAAATTAGGTTGGACACTTAGAAACTAACTAAACTAATCCACTAAGAAACTTGGTAGGTAAATATCATGCCAGCTTAGAGCACTTTCCCAAAGGCAAATTGCATTGATAGGACAATAATCCAACATGTATTTCCTTCTTAATCTATGTTATTTTTTTACATTACTAATAATCCCTTCCCATTACATATTATAGAAATAAATATTAGTACAGCTCGCGCAAAATAACTTGACCCATATTTTAGTACCACGTGACTTGCGCAGTTGCAATTAGGTACAAAAATGTTTAGTGCGCAAGCCCCTCTATGGTTTAGATCAAGTTATATTGCGCGAGCTGTACAAACACGACATAAATTTTTAACCTTGAGTTTTAGTTAATCTAAAAATAATAAGCCACTACTACTAATGTGTATAAGTTAGTTTTTTTAGTAGGTGTGTGCCATTTACGGTGTGGAATGTAGGTTAATGGGAAATAACTCAATAAGATTACTTGTTTATTATTATGATGGATAAGTGACTCATAAAAACTAATGATCCATACTGGATAGCTTTCTTGACACATCAAACTAATTTCAGTGTGATTTTCATACATATTTTTGTATGTTCGATATCGCGCTGAAATCAATCGTTATTCCATGGAATTATAGGCAACTGCATGAATAGAAAATAGCGGCAAAAATATTTGTGCTCATACATAAAATAGCCATTTGAAATTTGCTTATCCAACTAAGTACAGTTCTGAGTTGAAAAAAACTAAGACATATTTCAAAAATGCCTTACTACTAATTTGTGATGAAACACTGAAAGATTATTTGATAAAGTAGGTAATTATTATCAGCCTGATCATCATATAAGATACCGTGTTAAGTAACAGCAGATAGCTAAAATTGTTTAGTCACTTTTTTAGACAGATAATAGAATTTATAGTAGGTAATTAAATGTGATAGGACGGATCATCGCAAAACTATTTAATGCTAACATTGTAGACTTATGGCGCCTTTCTGACGATCGGTACGTTTTCGTTTCTTTTCTGTGCCGAATAAGCGTGCGCTAAGGGTGCTTCTACACGGTGCAAGTAGCCCGCGCAAGTTGAGGCACTTGCGCAGGTTACATGCTTCGTGGAAACACGTGAGCGGGTCCAGCTTCATAGCATCGTACCCCCGCGCAAGTAACCCGCACCTCAACGTTCACAAGCTACAAGCACCGTGTAGAAGCACCCTGAGAATCTGTACTGAAACGACTTCAGTCAGGAAGCCTGTGGGATGGGAGAACATGTGCTCTGGGCAAAGAATCTGTACATACAGAGTCCGTACAGAAACGAAAACGAATCGAAAACGTATACCAACCCAACAGGCGCCTCTTAGAGTGCTTCAGGGGGTTTATAGATAAAAAAACAATAGTATTATTATTAGTGACCCCCTCCAAAATTTAAGGCTGCGACCGCGCCTGGTTTTAGTAGCGGCGTAAGCCGTGCGTCTGCTGTTAGAGCTGGTTTACATTATCTTAGGTGTCAGCACAGTACTTTAGTAGAGGACGAGTTGTACTTGAGGGCATTAGTAGTTTTGGTGCATTTCCGGTGGGCGTTTACACTTCTTTCTTCACTCTAGTAATACGCTACTAAAATGTCAATTTATAAAATGTCTAAAATGTCAAATGGCGCGCTGGGGTGCTATTCGAAACAAAAATAATTTTGATTCAAGTTGAAAGGTAACTAGAACGTTTCTAACTTTAGTCACTAATACGACCGTTTACACGTTTCCACTAATATGCACTCTGCTAAAAAGCACTCTAATAACAGCTAAAATTATGTAAACCAGCCATTATATCCATATACAGTGGTGGCCACATAATTAAGGACACCAGTCGATTTTCATAGGTATATAACTTTGAAGCCTTGGTTCTCCGCTAAGGATTGGCCTAGCTGTTATCTGATGATGGCCATCCAGGAAGTAAATGAGGAGGATCTCCATTTTTTAGGCTAATTACGCGGTTTTTTAAAACATAATCGTTATATCTCTTAGAATGTTAATCAGATCAGTTGGGTGTGCAACAGCAATCTCCTCTATTCACTCCCTGGATGGCCATCATCAGATTACAGCTAGGTCAATCCTTGGCGGAGAATCAAGGCTTCAAAGTTACCTCGTTTGTATGAAAATCGACCAGTGTCTTTAATCATCTGGCCACCAGTAAATATGACAGAAGCGCGTCTGTCATATGTATGGATGTGATAAACGCACGGCTTACGCCGCGACTAAAACGCCTACATGTGAAAGCGCTCTTAGTAATACTATTTAATTGCAACTAACGCACTGAAAGATACCAACTACGTAAGTACATCTACCCAACTAAAAGCTATTAAAGATGATGTAAAAATGATAACTAGAGTGAACATTAATTACTGTGAGTGCCGCTGTTTGTCCAATTAATGACGAGTTAGTGCATGCAAATACATTAAGCCGTCTGTGATCGTGTGCTATCCCTTGACAATGCAACTGTGCCCAATGACTAAAATTGTCCCTATTATAGGTCATATGTTCAGGACAATACGTCACACTGAAGCAAATGTAACTTTTCTCGATTGTGTATTATTTTATTTACATTTGGTTGAACATGAAACGACGTCCGTATACGTTTCACTTAAAAAGCCAAACAAGAAAATATAGTTCTACGGCCATGAATATGGTTTAAGGTGGCCCGATGCGGACGAGCGTGTGTTTGTGCTATCGTCATCACGGCTCCCATCGATGCGAGTTATTCATGCCCATCAGCCCATCCCAACAATGAGTATGTAGAATGAACCGGACACATGCCAGCTTTTCAAATAAATCTAATAATATAAAACTTCACAAAACTTAACGACATAAATGAATAATGCAAAACAACAATACAAGTTTATCAGACACCAAATGTCGATTGTCTATTTGCATGTTTACCTCAGTGTGCGTTCGACCGTGCTATATCCATATGTACTATGTATCGGTGATTTTAGTAGTCTAGTATCATTGGATCCACAGTTGCTATTGTAGCCAGAATGCCCATTCATACGCTGCCTGTGTCGTGACGGTAAGCCTTGATTAATATACCTCTTGACATCGTACGTATCCACTAGTGCCAAGAAACCTGTCGGGAAGGCTATGGCGTAAGAGATCAGGGCGGCCAGTTCGCCGTCGCTGGCTTCTTCGGGCGAGATATCTATGACGGCGGACACGCGGCTCCGCCACTCGGTCGAGAGCTCCAGCAGATTGTACGAGGCCTGCGTCTCCGCGTGCCGCAACGTTACGGAATGTATTTCATCCAGGTTACTGAATGACGTCACGAAAGAATGTGCGTGTGTCCCTTTCACTGGTATGTTAAACATTTTTCCAGCTAACACATTGCTTGTACCGTCGAAGCCGCCTGGAAACAAATTATCATATATTAACATCTATAAAAAAAAACGGATGGTACAATCTTCGACTCATGTATTTTATTTTTTGTTCACTATTCTTCTTTTCTTATTCTTACTTAGGGTGGGATTATTCACATTATACCGATTGAATTAATGTTGACTCCTAAATACTTGGCATACCAGGGGGGCTACTCAAATGGCCACTTTTCTATTCGTTCGCTAACTTAAATCTTAAAAATAAGCAATTAATGATCAAGTCAGACGTCGCAAGTTTATGTAAATCACAGACATTGTTGTATTGTACAGAATTGACAAGCCTACGACACGTTATTTTGGTGTTTATGGCTTATTTTTAATTTTTAAGTTAGCGAACGAATAGAAAAGTGGCCATTTGAGTAGCCCCGCTGGAATCGGATGGAAAATCGTCGATAAACAATGCCTATTTTATTTAACACACAAATCGACCGAGGTAAATCAACATCGATCAATTGATTAGCAAGGGTTAGTAAAAATTTTTATTTAAAGAGAGAGGGTCGATCAATTGGTGTGGAATATGATACCTAATAATACTAACGATCAGTTTCCACTAAGGCCAATTATGTATTCTGTGCTAAGACGGAGCGGAGCCGAGCGGAGCAGTATTTAGCGGTGCATGTATTGACCAATCACGATGCTCAAAATCTCGAAGGATCGCTCCGCTCTGCTCCGCCTCAGTGGAAACGCACCCCAATATTTTTTGTGTTTGTGACGTCATTATTTTTCCTTTTTGACTTTTACGAAAAATTATTACTTAACCGCTTTATAGATGAGTGGATGTTTTCCTAAATCTGTCAAATTGTCTATTCTTCTCCTGACGAATTTTGTCAAGGTCGACACTTGAGTTATCTTATTATCTAACAAATGCTAAGGTCAAAATGTCTGCATTAATACGAGAGTATATAGTTTAGCTATTATATGAAACCTATCATTAGTTTAATTGAAACCACTTGGAATCAAATTGTAGACTACTGACGTCTATCGAGTGCTAATTTAGCCAATTTAGTTATTATAGCCAACTAATAAACAGCTATTCAATCCAATAGTACAAAAAAAATATAAAAATTGAAAGGTTAAAGGAAAAGTGCTTCAAAGTTTCTTTTTTATCTACAATGGAACTATGGAATTTTATAAACTGATTTAGGACTAAACTAGGTTACAGATCCAAGTTTTAAGTAAGTACTTTTAAAATTCTGCTACCTAATGGCAACTCCATTAGTGCCAGCTGGAAGAAACTAGATTAAGTACTTCATAAAGGCACTACCATCCACCGAAGGTTGGAAACCTCCCTTCGAGTCTAAGAAAGTTCGACAGGCATAAGTTGTGACCGTTCAAGGGCACAGGCGAAAGTTGCCTGATTAAAGCTATTAAACAAAAGTGTATTGTAGCTTTTGGAGGCTTTTTATGAGTCAGTGGCGCGGTGTTATATCGCACGAGCGCCGCTGGGCGGGCGGTGCCAGGCACGGCCCAGAGCGTACCACCTCTAAGGTAACACGCTCTCACAATCAATAATAATACAAACAAGTTAATTTCCACAAAGTCACTATCCAAGCAAATTTTTTGCAATTTAATGTTGGACAAGCCAATTGAATTTTAGGTAACAGAAAAAACGCTGTTTTATACATATTTTTACTATAATATTTAGTATGATAAGTCGGATTAGGATAGTATTATTATGCAGTACACAGCCTCATTTACAAGAAGTATGGTAAACTCAATTACATTTTAGTGCTAACTTGCAGCATTTTTTACTTTGTTATTAAATATGAGTAAAATGTTTAGAAGTCTCAATGTTGTGTTTGCTTGGTGATTATACAGTTTTGAAATGAACAGAATACATTAGAATAATTACCAATGTATGCATATTTGGACGCAGACAGCCCCCCGTCGGGGCCCTGTGCCCTTCGTAATCCGAACTCCAGTAGTGAGACTTTTTTCCCTGCCACCATTCGGTATCTCGCGGCATTGGTCGCCATTAAGCTAGAAAATAATAAATTTTCAAATTTCTACTAGCTAAAAAATAGTAGATTATACAACAAGTGAATAAAAAGGGAATTTAGTTCGAGGGACTAAGTTGGATCCCGAGAGTAGCGAAGGATTCTAGAGTTGAATCCCGAGCGTAGCGAGGGATTCAAAAGTAGAATCCTGAGCGAAGCGAGGGATACAAAGGACCAAGATAAAATTTTTTTTCACGAGTTGTGTTCTCTACTTTTTACCATTGACTGCGAGAAAACAAATACCTAGCAATATCTACTTTATACTTAGTATTTATAGTTGACCATCAGCCATTTTTAATGTCCCCACTGCTGGGGCACAGGCCTTCCTTATGGGTGGGAGGATGGGCCATAACCCATCGCGCGGGCCCAATGCGGATTGATGGGTGTTAACGACTGCAAAGGCAGCCGGGACCAACGGCTTAACGTGCCTTCCGAGGCACGTAGAAGCTCGAGATAATACATTTTTGGTCACCCATCCCATGACCGACCCATGCGGGAAATTAGAAGTTTTCCAATTACATGAAACAACCACGCTAAGAGAAAGATTACATGATCAGTCTGGGATCAGTCCATTTCATCAGTCTGTATAGACTTTGAACTTTTTCAGACTGAATATCGTACCAGACTGATGGAATAGACTAAACATTCAATCTCCATCTAATAGATAGAAAAGAACCCAAAGATAAGACACTAAAAAGAACCTAATTAAATTGACACAAAAAAGAACCTAATTAAATTTGGCGGGATATTTTTTTTTCGTTTAATTTTATTGTGTAAATGGAATAGCTCCATAGCGGCCAGTAGGTATAGGAACTTTTTTGTACTAAAAATCCCGTCTAAGTTGCTACGGGTGAGCCGATTTTTTCTAATATTTTTCATTATTTATTCATCTTTTTTGTACTAATTCATGATGCGCGCTTGTTCCAAATTCAAATTATTTTTATTCACTCGGTGAATAAAATCGCTTATTATTCACTCTTATCGTTGAATTAAACGCACTTTTTAGAGTGGCGATGGTAAAAAATATTTTTTCGCACTGAAATCTTGTCATTCCATGTAAAAAAGGAATGCGGGGCGTTTCACATTTCCGTGGGTGTCTGGTTCATCAATACGGAAATGAATTTCAATACTTACTTCCTTAGGGAAGTTTTATTAAAATTCTTTTCTATTCTATCACTTTCGGTCAGCGAATCGCCTTATCTTACTAACTTCCTTCCGCGACTTCGTCCATCCGCGTGGATATCCGAAAACTCTCTAGCGTAGGTACATTAACCGGGATGAAAGGTATCTGTATGTTTTGATCCGAACTATCTGTGCTGTGCGCCAAATATCATTCAATCGGCAGGCGAGCCGGGTCTATAGTGCGTTCAAAGTTATTTTATTTTTTATTTACCTCTGGAAATGATTTTTCATATATAAGTAATAAATGTATTTTTCAGAGGAAAATAACTGTGAACTGACTACCTACTTTCCTTTAATTACGGAATATTTATCTTTATGTCACACTCTACCCATTCTGAGCTGACCGACCCAGACAAAATAAAGCCTATTTTTGTCTGTCATACATTTTGTGTTCACTGTGCAGTTAGTATTATTACAGTAATTTTTCGGTATTTTCCTGTATTAAGCTATAGTAATTAGTTTAATCGGTGGAGCGTGTTGATCTGAGCCGATTGCAACGCATGAATGATTAAATTGATCATAATGTCACTTATTAGATATTTGTTAAGGGTGTACTTGACAACTTAACAGTTTCCAATAGGAAATTAGATTTTTTATATAAATATTGATGAAAAAATAACGTGCTCAGCCGTTTCAAACAAACAGACAGATAGAGTAACTGTCCGTCTTTATAATATTACTAGCGGCCGCCCGCGACTTCGTCTGCGTGGAAAGGTTTTTTGCTATCCCTCGGGAAAAATACTTTTTTTCGGGATGATAAGTACCCTATGTCCTTCTCTGTACCCCTGACAACGTGTATGCAAAATTTCATGATGATCGGTTCAGTAGTCAAGATGTGAAGGCGCAAACAAATAAACAAACAAACGGACTTTCGCATTTATAATATTAGTAAGAGTAAGAAGTAAGATGGATAGTATGGATTCAGAAAATGGGCATTCACTCCTGCATTCATTCGAAATATCGGGCAATTTGAAGCAATATCGCCGCAACTGTTGCCGGCAATTGAAAAAAATGCTCCATGTCGCTCCATTCGTGTAGCCCTTAATTATTACTAAAAAAATGGATGTGAATGAAGCGAAAGAAGTGTGCAAGGATCGTAGCAGGTGGCGATCCAGTCTCTGCCTACCCCCATGGGAAACAGGCGTAAGTGTATGTATGTATGTAAAAAAATTGCATGTGTAAATTGCCGCAACTGTTGCCGGCAATTGAAAAAAATGCTCCATGTCGCTCCATTCGTGTAGCCCTTAATTATTACTAAAAATATGCATGTGTACGCGCTCCTTTAGATTCCAAATATCCGGTCTTTTACAATAGACCTAGGATTTTTTCCAAAAATCCTATGCGATTATCCTACGACATAAACCACGAATGAAATGTAATTTTTACCATTTTGCGCTTTTAGCATTTTGCTCTCTTACCAAATGTGATCTTTTACCATCAATGTGCCTTTTTAGTACGGCTCATTTCAACCTACATAATAATATATTATACTAGGTTATGGTCTCATCCTGCAGAAAGCATGAAACTTGGCATGCGTGTGGCTTTTACGTATACAAGGTCATTTTGTATTCACTTCACCATACAAATTTTGAGGATGTGTTCGGTCCATGAAACTGAATAACTTTCTCTAAGGAACACATGGTCAAATATGTAAAATAAAATCGACTTTCCATACAAATCAAGGAGATCACGTGATCAATTTAGTATGGGATGACCAAAATTTTGTGGCGAAATTTGACACATGTTTCTTTGAGAAAGTAGTTTAGTTTCATGGACTGGACACATCCTTATTTGGATGGTAAGTTCAAAATGACCCGATATAATAAAATATTGAAGCAGCAGCAAGTCGTAAAGTGATTTCCCCCCCCTGGGGTGGCGTTTTGTGTCCCCAATTGCAGTTTTTATTTTTTTAATAAAAAGCAGTGAAAGCTACAAAGTATAAGAACAATATATTTGTCATTAAACTCTCTATTAACCATTTTATGAATGAAGGTGATAGCACTTCATCATATCAGCCACACGACACCCACTGCTGGGTATAGGCCTCCCCTAATTATCTCCACGACGATCGGTCCTGCGCTACCTGCATCCACTGGCTTTCCGCGACCTCCACCAGATCGTCGGTCCACCTTGTCGGGGGCCTACCCACGGAACACCGTCCGGTGCGCGGTCGCCATTCAAGAACCTTTCCGCCCCAACGGCCATCGGTTCTTCTCGCTATGTGTCCAGCCCACTGCCACTTTAGCTGAGCAATCCTTCGAGCGATGTCGGTTACTTTAGTTCGCCTGCGGATCTCCTCATTTCTGATTCGATCACGCAGGGAAACGCCGAGCATGGCTCTCTCCATTGCACGCTGGGTGACCTTGAGCCACCTTATGAGACCCATAGTTAGCGACCACGTTTCACTGCCGTAAGTCATCACTGGCAACACACACTGGTCATAGACTTTCGTCTTGAGACACTGAGGTAAATCGGACACGAAGATTTTTCGGAGCTTCCCGAATGCTGCCTACCCGAGTTGGATTCGACGAGAGATCTCTTTCTCAAAGTTAGATAGCACTTATAGTTTTCAAATTATGATTGAGTTTGTTCCGATATTTTTTGAAAAAATCACCCTCTGGGAATCGTATAGGACAACACCGATATATTTTGCATTAGAGAATGAGACTTGGCACACTTGTTCCTTAGGTAGACCAGAATGGAAAACGCCCGGGAGACAGCGGGAGACACCCTGCTGGGGGGAGGGGGAGGGGGTGAAATTTTCTAACGCCACGCGTACTGTTGGGCGTAATAACTGCTAATTTATAGCTACTTTGGCAAATCGGGTATCATTATCGGATAAATAAAGGATGACCAATCATTTTCAGAAATAAAAAAACACCTTTACATACAAAAAAATGAATTGCCGTAATTGAAATGCCGAACATCTAAAATGTTAAAAGAAAATCCAGTGACGATAAATTTCTAACAAATACCGATATCGGCTTGAAAAAAATATGATAAGAAAGCCATATTCATACAAATTCCAAAAATATCTAAGTATTCCAAATATATATAAGTTTCATTGGAATAGTTTCATAAAAAAAGTGTTAAAAATATTATATACAGCGTGGCAGTGGCATAAATAAATCTATAAAACTCCCCATTTCTTATTCTAATTTAAAAAAAGTTACCGTAAACGGTGAAAGCTACAGCAAAGCTTTCGAGAAACAATATATTCTTCATTAAATTTCCTACAATAATTTTCTTGGAAGTATGTTGATAGGACTTATAGTTTTCAAAACAAACTCACAATCATTGGGTAAGTAACGGAATTTAGGCAATTAATAAAACTACCTACCTATTTCATGACTATTTAATCACAAATTGTATTTATTTTTTAATTTAAATCACACGAGTCTGTACTAGGTACTAGTACGCTAGTACTATTATCTATTCTGTGGTACTAGGCTCTGTTAGTGCGGGGGAGACTCGTGATTTAAATTAAAAAATAAATAAATACAATCAATACAGTCGAGGCCAGCTTTTTAGAAGGGTTAATTTTACTAAGTGTGTCTTTATTTCGGGGTGGCTTGAACCCCCAAACTCCTAAATCCCCCCCTCACTACGCCCATGATTTATGGGCCCAGCGAAAAACAATTGTAATAATCGTCAAATTATCGTTGCTTTTCGCTGCATTGAGCTTACTTATTGTAATCATGCAATCAAATACTTTATAATAGACGCATATACTGTAAATTAGTCATGCAGTGTGACTAATACGTTTTTATTATGCTTATATCACTAGCTTACCTTGCAAAGTTAACCAGGGTCAATAAGGTTGTCTCTAGCAATTGAGTGATTATTAACGGTCCTTCCACTCTTAGCAACGGTACTCTGTAACAAAATTAATAAGTTTAGGTACTTTTAAATAATCTATATGTCACCGTTAAAGTGCGGAAATCCGTTAATCTGCATATTAACTAGTGAATCTGCAGATTAACTGGTCAGTTAAAGTGCGGTTTTTTCTTAAAATAGACGATTTCCGCACTTTAACTAGTTAATCTGCAGATTAACGACCAAGGATCAGTTAAAGTACGAAAACAGGTTCTATTATTAAATAAAATGAGTAATAACATAAAAGGGGGCAGAGATAAAAGCGGGGGGACGGGGGGAAAAAGTGGAAAAGTCTCAAAGTGTTCATTAGGTTAGGTTAGGTTAGTATTGCGACCAAAAACGCGCGAGCCGAGCGAGCGGAGCGAGCGTGCCGCGGGAGCGGCCGGCGAAGCGCCAGAAACGAAGTTTTTGTAAAATAAACTTTCAATGTAGGTCTTTTACTTCAATTTCCTGAAGCTTTGGCTATTTCACTCACTGTATTCCGCACTTTAACGGTGAAGCATCCGTTAATCTGCAGATTAACTAGTTAAAGTGCGGAAATCGTCTATTTTTAGAAAAAAATCCGTACTTTAACTGACTCGACCAGTTAATCTGCAGATTCACCAGTTAATCTGCAGATTCACTAGTTGATCTGCAGATTAACGGATTCCGTACTCTAACGGTAACATATACACATAACAAAACTGTAAAATCTAAATTTTTGTGCGGGAATCAAGCAAAAACCGCTGAATGGATTTTGATGGGAATTTCAGTTTGGTTGCTTGGGGTCCAACTTAAAATCTAAACTATATTTTCATCTTATTCAGGTGGGTAGAACATGGAAAACAGTTTGAACTCTCCGTAGCCATACCTTTCATACACTTAGGAGATTATTGTTAGTCGCGGGAAAAAGGGATACCTATCTGGGGATTTTTCTACTGTCCACGCCGATGAAGGCGCGGGCGAAAGCTAGTTAAACATTAAAACTGAGACCAAGATAAATCTCACCTTGGAAATACAACAGATCCTTCTTCAATAGCACTTAGTTTTACATCTTTACAGGTTAAATCCTTGAGGTATGAAAAAAACTCAGACTCAATGTTACCAGGCAATGTTTGTTTTAAATATTCAATATCTGAAACAATACATTGTGATGTGAATATAACATACTTTGTTTACAATATACACTCGACGTCAAAAAAATCGCACCTCTTCGAACGTAAGTCTAGACTTGGCCACCTGCTATTGCTAGCTAACGTTCTATTGTGTAAAAGTTGATATCTATTGAAAGTGCATTTATTGAGCTTTCAATTAATGATTGTTTGATTTTATTAACATTCCAGTTACCATAATTAAACGCTTAAAGCGTTATTGCTTGCGCCGCCATAAAAGGGAAATAAAAGGTGTTGTACTTTCGAAGAGGTGCGATTTTTCTGACGTCGAGTGTAAATAGTGTAATAACTAACTCAATTTGGAATCTTCCCCAGATCTGCAGGCCTATTTTGTAACTCAACTGACAGCTTAAAATGATCATCACTTATCTAACTTTTAAGTACATACATGCTGGGTTTTTGTAGAGTCATGTCATAACATTGATTTTTTACTTTACCAGCAATGTACTTACAACTTAGATCAGTGATGATCATTTTAAGCTGTCAGTTGAGTTACAAAATAGGCCTGCTGGTCCCGTGCGACTTCCAGTTGTACCCAAACCTGAAGAAATGGTTAGGTGGCCAGACAGAGCAGAGACTTTTGACTACATTGAGAAATTAAACTTAACAGATAATTAAAGCTTTACTTAGTTGTACCGTAACTTATTACCTGTGGCATTTCAATTACCTATAAACTCTCTGGTGCTATGCACGGTCAACAGCACGCTGGGCTTCCACGACAGCCTAATGATATTCAATCAATTTAATACTTAAATCCAAAGCCATTAAGGTTCAAAATAAATTGCAGATTTTTGATAGTTTTGTATAACATTTAAATTAATATTTGAAAAAACATTTAAAAAGTATTTACATTATTTTTATGAATCCTGAGATTCCATATAATTATTTTTAAAAAATCCTAAGAAATAGGAGCAAAATACTATTCATTGAAATAAAATACTTTTATGGATTACATACAATGCTTAATTATATTTTCTGGTGTTGTTCTGATATCTTTGAATACATTATGTATTTTGTATTTATTTAAAAAAGTATTGCATAAAATTAATGTATTTATACTTTTTTACTTAGATTTTTCTTCCTGTTCTGTTGATATTTTTCTAGACTGATTATGAACTAAACTAAAACCTTACTCAAATATCAAGTATTCATAACTACAAGGACTTATTATTAAAATATTGGATCATACCACTGTCTGAATAGTGAAAGTTTTGTAAAAACTTCAGGCATTCTTCTAGCCCAGCAAATATCGTGAACTCCCCTTGAAAAGGGTTTGTTCGAAAAAATAAATCAAACACAGCGACATCATTAACTTTCCCTGATTTCCAATATGCATATGCCATAGTGATTTGATAAAGATCTGAAAAAAAAAAACAATAATTACTGTAAGTATATTATGAAATTATTTTTAGTAAGTACAAAAAAAGGAAGCCACTGAAGTGAAGATATGGAAAGATGATTTGGAACAAATGGTGGGGAGAAACTGTTTGAGAATGGCTGGAGAGAGGGAGAAGTGGACGAGTCTGGAGGTGGCCTTGCCGGAGGGCACACAGAGGAGCACAACTAAAATACTTTAATGTTTTTAAAATTAGTTATAAAATTTAACTGTATACATACATACTCTTAATAAAGGCTATAAAGAATAAAAAAAAAATACATTGAAGTGAAAGGTAGTTAGGTATTTTGTGACTCATTTTCCAAGAATAGACAAATATGCAAATCTTGAATTTATTAAATAGTTCTCATGGGAAATGATTGTTTTAGGAAGTGGCCAATGTGGGAGGTGGTCAATCTGAGAAAGCAGTCATTACGGGCATTGGACGATCTGGGAATGGTCATTCTGGGATGTGGTCTTTTTGGGAAGTTGACATTATGGTCCGAAAGGGTTTCTTTTTTCAGAATTTAAAAGGATAAGGGCAATTATCTCGCACTTAAATAGAAAACTGAAATAAATACAGATTAACACAGAATAACTGAAACAGAATATTATAACAATTATTTGCAATAGGTAGTTAACTATATTACATTAAAATTAATCCAAATATGCACTGCTCTGTTTATTGAAATGAAAGCCAGCAAAAAGTAATATTTAGTCAAATAGTTTCTTTGTTTGATTATTGCAGGAATTTTATAGTTTAATCAAATAACTTTTAAATCCTTCAAGCCCAGGAAAATAAGACACAAAAGATTTTCCATCGCTGTGTGGCCCGATCAGGCCGCTTGGGTGTTGATAAAGGGTCATTTCAGCCCAACTGAACCATGTTGTTATGACCGTTACATGTATTCTTCAGATACACTTGTGCAATGTTTTACAAAGTTTATAGTTGAACACGTCCCTTAAGATATAATATTTTAAACGTGTTCAACTATAAACGTTACATGTATCTAAAGAATACATGTAGTGGCGGTAACGACATTACACATTGAATGCCAGCTTTGCAATATTGATAGATACCTAGTAGTTGTGGCAACGGCCGACTATGGGTACCAACCAGCATTCAATATGTTAATAAATTGTTTTTCTTTCTAGAATGCATTTAATAATGCATACCTACTTTAATCCATTTCAATAAGAAATATTCAAAATATAATTTTCTTGTTTTTTATTAACATTAACAATAAAATTATTTAATAATTTATAAATTATGTTTTTAGCTTGTTTGTTACAGTTTATACGAACCAGACTCTCCGACTCAGGTATTTATTAGAACTCTCTAACTCTTCTAACAATTCTGGTGGTTCCCGCAACTCAACATTGTTACTTTTAAAGTTATTAACCAACATATAAAAATATTAACAGAATTAAAATTTGAATCTATTCATTAAAATTTAAGAAAGAGAATAAGGAAATAATTTACCAATCAAGACATCATGACCTCACTTAACAGTACCTCACTATGTTTATAATAATTATACCTACTTAATAAGTACGAAAGTCCTAATTACTATATTAGACAATTGGATGTTATCACTGGAACTAATTATTATCTTTAGGACTTACCAGTCAGTAAAGGTTGCACAATGCCATTTTGTCTTGCCATTTTTACTTTACAGGTTAATTCTTCATTGGACATTTTCGATGATGTTAAAGTAACAAGTGGGTCGGTTAGGTAATACGTCAGGAATGTGTGATATCTGTTTGCCGACTAAAAAAAGTAAATTCATCGTGATCAACAAGGACCGCACTTCGAGCTTATCAGCGCGCCAAACTCACAGAACAGACAGAACACGCCAGTGTTTGACAGTAGAGTTGGAAAAAACGGCTTAAAATTTTTAAACGTTGAAACGTTGTACTTTTTTTAATAAGCACGCTTAAAAAAGTGCTTTTTTGCTTAAATGCTTTTTTTCGTTTGTACGTTGTGTTGAAACCGTTGAAGTAAAAAGCTTGCAACGTTGTGTTGCCAATAAGAAACAAACTACGCGGAGAGCTTTTTAAACAGAACGAAATTGTTGTGATATAAACAAAATTTTGAATAAAACCTAATTACTTTTTTTATATTTCAATTAACTTTAACTTTACAGATATTGCATTCTGCAAATTTTTCCTGAATTCTCGACATTTTATTTATGTTCACAACTTTAAAACTAATGCAGTTCAAATCCACCTCACACCACCTCATACATACGTATTAACAATGTTTATTAACAACAAAACGTAAATAACGTTAGCAATTTAAGCAGACAACGCAAATTACGCAACAAACTAAACGAAAACGTGACACGCGCTCACTCCCAGACAGCAAAAAGCGTACTGCTTACTGCTTTTTTACTTTTCGTTTAAAACATTCAAACCAACCAAATAAAGTTGCATATATATACGCTATCGAATGGCAAAATCGCCAAATAGGAACGTTGAAGCAAGTAGTTCTACCACAACATGATAGATGGCGGGACTTTTACAATAAGTAGAAAGCATACTTTGCTTAAAATTGAAAGCGCGCTTTTGCACTTATTTAAATAAGCACGCTTATTTAAGTGCTTTTCGTTTAAACGTCCAACTCTATTTGACAGTAATTTCACGCACGCGCACTATAGGCTCAAGTCAAGAGGTCACTTCCGAAGGTCGTTGATGTGATGAGATAGATGACCTCGTTTATCATCCTTGACTTCGAAACTTAGCTTCGAAACCATTCAAAGGATCTACCTTGGATCACTTCAAAATTCAAATTGACTTGTACTATTATGTATTCTGTGATTGAACGAAAAAACAAAAAATAATATAAAATCATCTAAAGAAGAAATAGGGATGTCGCAAAAATATCGATATATTTATTATTTGAGTTTTTAATAAGAGCTTTTCCAGGCAACGTTCCTTAAAAATTTACTAGACGCAAAGAGTTTCTATAGTATTTGCTAGACGGGACCATAAAGTTAATATTACCTAGCGGAATAGAGTAACAAAGGGCTGAGCAAGCGAGATGTCACTAAACAGCAACAATGTGTGATAAAAAGAGATGCGTGATTATGACGTGCAGAACTCTTTTTCGCAACTGATTGACAGTTTGTCAGCACTTATCAGCCCGCTGAGAATTTGAGTTCTGAAAATATTTCCGATATTTCTTGAAATCGTGGACATTTTTGCGAAATAATGCTTCGGAAACATGGTGTCCTGTTCAGTGATTGATTGTTGTACAACACATCGAAATAACCCAGAAAAATGTTCATTTCACAGGTAAATTACTCCAAATCGACCCCGCCTAACTTTGTGTTTATTTTTGCCAATACGTTTCGAAATTTTAACACTGAGCGTGATAATTCTCTTCTGTAAACACTCATTTTTGTAAGAAGCAAAGATCGGCTAGACAAAATGCAAAATTAACGAATATTTTGTGTAAAGAAATAATTTTCATTTTACAGTAGGGCTGCATAAAGTTATCGATTTTTTTTTCGATTGTCTATCACGCCGCATCACACGGTAAACGAATATGTTTCACTGTTGTAAAAGTACTTATATGATGTTTAGTTATTATTCATCTTGGAATGTAATCCCATTTAAGATAGTCAAAGTCAAATAAGCTTTATTCAAATAAACTTAATTATTAAGTACTTTTGAATCGTCTATATTTTCCTACCACCCGTTCCAGACTTTTTTACTTATCGAATTCTAGATCTACACCTCCGCTATTGCAACAGTCACCACCATCGCCTTCTTTCCGACCAGAATTGACGCCAAGGAAAAAGAAGCCCAAAAATAAATGCCATTTTCGCAATCAACATTCTATAAAACCTCAATAATGACATACATGATTGATTGATTGATGATTTTTTCGGTTAATTTATCCCCTAAGGGGTTGAGTTTATTTGTTTGTTTATTTACGTTACATGAAATACGTGTTTATTTGTTTTTAGAAGTATTCCTACAAAGTTTCATTTCAACATGTGTTAATATAAATGATTCTAAATATCTTCTTATCTTTTTTATGTTAAATAAATGATTTTAAATATCTTCTGATCTTTTTCTAATAGTCATAGTTCATTTCAAAATCGTAATTTTAGTACACCCGTGCAAAATTCTATCCCATTTATTTTGAATCTATGGCTGTTAATTAATACCTACCATCGATATCGATATTTAATCAATAGTGACAAGATTACATCACTGAGACTTATACATAAAAAAAATACACACACAAATGTAAATCAATTTGGGTTTCGATTGACAGCTCATGTTTGTTCCTCTATTCCGTAGGTATATTAACTTTATGGACGGGACAGTAGTATAGTATGAACGTGGTACAAATAGATTATGTATTCTGTGCAAATAGTCGGACCAAAGAAATAATTATGATTTTGACAGTGTCAAAAGTAACAAGAATCTTAGGCTGCATTCCGAATCACACTAAAATCGATGACAGCGCACTAAAATGCGTTCCGAGTCGGTGTTTTTGTATGGGTTTGACAGATAACGTGAGCGCTGACATCGATTTTATCGTGATTCGGAATATAGCCTTATATTCATATTCTATGACACTGGATATTCTACTACTGAAGGGTGGTTGGGGAAGAGGTCATTCACCTTTGCAGAGTTTGTTTATCCCTCTCACACTGTGACTGAAATTGCCATGCTAAGTACAAAATATCCCAATCCCTAGTCAATTTACCCAAGTCATGTACAAAGGTTAATTAGATTTTATAAATAACTGTAAATATCGGCCCACTTTAAATTAGTTACATGATGTTAAAAATTAGTACATGCCTAAATCATTATTTATAGGATAGATGAGTCCATTTTGTTATTACAATATTTAACGTTTAACAGTAATTTCTCAATATTTCGTAAGTTAAGGTAAATAAACATAATGTGGCATCACTAACGGAATTGTTTTTGATTTGACACTCATACGGCGGGCATAAAAGGGCTAGAAAATCCAGTGCCGTTAAAACCTCTACAAAAAAAATGTCTTTGATTTGACACGTCACTAATGTCAACGATTTTCTACCGCATCTATCGTCATGTAAAACGAGACGCAGTCTAGTTATTGCTTTCTCTGTGACGCAGTCATTCTCCATAAAAGAATGAATGAACGTTTATGAACAAAAATATTAAATTATTTAAATAAAATTCGCGTTATAAACCAAGTATTGCATTGTGCAAAATTGCAAAAGTGTTTCGAAACCAAATTTAAAAATTATATTTCACAGGTAAGTGTTTTTTAAAGTATTTTCAGCGTTTAATTTTTTCTTCTTAGAAATCTGAATTTTAGCCGATTTCAAGGATTGTTTCCGATCTAATTCGGAAATATTACAGAAGTTAATTATAATTCCATCTCAATTACGTATTTTTTATTTCTTTATAAGGAATATAATATGTACAAATCTGTATTTATTTTCGACACATAACAAGCTATAAATATTATCAACATATCGTAGGGTGACCATAATCACAGCAGATTTTTTGAAGAAGAAAGAAAGATTTCGATGAAAAATTTACGTTTACTACGATAAACGTAAATTTTTCATCCAAATCTTTCTTCTTCCGCTCAAAGTTAAATTAGGCCTAACATTACATTTATGCCACATTTAACTTTGAGCGGAATTATTTGTATTCTCAACAGAGAGATTTTTTTTAATGTAAACTAAAATATTATCTTACGTAATTGAGTTAACCAATAAAATTCAGATCAGTTTCAGCTAGGAATCGGACCTAACTTACTACTATACTAGTTATTATGTTCTTTGACACTATTGTTTATTCGTAGTAACAAAATGAAAATGAATCTTATTTTATTTTCAGATTCCGAAACGATGAAGGAAAGAAACATTTATAGTATAATTATCCCAATTACCATTAGAGGGAAACTGTTTTCAACGGCCAAAATAATGCAGGAACTTACAACAATGTAAATAAATTAATGCTCTATTACGTATATCTACTGGATTTTCATTAAGTACCGTTTCATTGTTCTATTCCCGTCCCATTATCGATAAGGAGGAGGGTTAGGTGATGAAGTGGGCTCGGGGAGGGGGAGAGGGGGGGGATATTTGACATTTTAAAATTGGGAGGGGAAGGGTATTTTTGGGTCCCCCTCCCCGTTTTTTTATTATTTTGATCTATAGAATATAATTATCCTCAGAGGGAATATCAAAAAATACAGTACGTTTAGAGATACTTGAAAACTTGGGTTAAAGTATCTATAATTTCGTAATAAATAACTATATCACAACGGCAAACGGTAACTTTTTTCGTAATTTAAATGTATTACGGGCTACGTGGCTATACCTCCTGCTGTACACACGCAGCATGCTCGTAATGCGCCCACACCTAGGGCTATTACTCTTTTTAATTGATGTCCAAGATGCCGACATCCATACTGACCCTATTAGATATATTTATTGTAAATCATTTTTTTACCTTAGTAAATTAAGTACTTATTTCTACTGACTGTCCTACGAATGGACAACATTGTTGTCACCCTAATGAAAGAACTTATCGGAACTTATCGGACGCGGCTTACTGCCGCGGCAGTAAGCCGCGTCCGATAAGTGTGCACACTCTAATAACATCCTGCGTGCCAGATAGCTATCGGACGTCCGATGACGTCATATTAGTCTATGGTTACGTCCGCGACCTACTACATCCGATAGTTTGCACATCTCAGATCAGCTGCGGCAGTAAGCCGCGTCCGATAATTTGTTTGGACCTTGATGGTTTACAATGATTCAAAATTCTAACCAGACTGATATGGTAGACTTGCATTCCGACTGAAGGTCGAAACAAATTATCGGACGCGGCTTATGGACGCGGCTTACTGCCGCGGCTGATAAGTGTGCACACTCTCATAACATCCTGCGTGCCAGATAGCTATCGGACGTCCGATGACGTCATATTAGTCTATGGTTACGTCCGCGACCTACTACATCCGATAGTTTGCACACCTCAGGGGGCTTACCATCAGCAAAATAAGAAACCGTTCAGTTCAAAAGCAGGCCTTAACAGGACTGGTTAAGGCCTGCTTTCATACTAACCTTTGAGGTCATAGTACGAAAAGTAATGCAGTTCAATATAAGCCCTGCTATAAGAGCTCATAGTACGGCCCCAGATCAGCCGCGGCAGTAAGCCGCGTCCGATAATTTGTTTGGACCTAGGGTTTTGTTCAGACCTATACGCTCCAAGTGCAACCAAAGATCTAACGGCGCGTTCCAAACATTAGAGCGTGACATTCGGCGGACTGATTATCTTATTAAAAACCACCTAGCGACCGGTTTGATTTGACAGGTAAATGTGATACATTGCTAGTTCTTTTTGGGTAAAAAAAATCATACCAAAATAAAGTAGCAATGTGTGTCAAATGAAAACGGTCAGTAAATAGTTTCTATTTAGATAATCAGCCTGCCGTTTACACAACTTTCTAGTTTCTCGTTCCAAACGTCACAGGCGACGGCTACCTACACGCTTGGTAACTATTGTGGTCCAAAAAAAACGACATTTGATTATGCTGTGTCTCTGCGTGTTTTTGCGTACTCATACATCATTATTGCTTTCCTTGTAAGTCCATTTAAGATACGATGAGCATTTTTGTACGACTTTACATTTTTCACATGTCCATTATGCACAACCTATCTACCGAATGTTAAATTATTATATTTTGGTGAGCACGGAAGATCAGTGTTAGGGCACACTCTTGGGTGCCTTAACTTATGCTGAGTGTGAGCCTTTTTTGTGTTCCATTTAGACTAAGCTAAAAATAATTAAGAAGATGTAATTTGGTCACAAAATAAATTATTTCTTTCTTTCTTTCTTTCTTTCTTTCAACTGAGGGCCTAGAACGAGTTGATTTTTTGTTCTCACTTCACTTTGCGAATAGTAAACTATCGTCATCTCTCTTTGAATCGTTCACTCACTCGCATGATATCCTCTCTTTCACTCGATACTATTCGCAAAGTGAGGTGAGAAACACAACTCGTACTATTTTAGGCCCTCTGAGTGATTATTTTACTCTTTGTGTGTCGTATATTGATGGATCACATACCATCTAGTGCAAGGCGACGGCTAGACGCGTGGTATTTACCGTGATCAATCAATCAATCAATCAAATCCATCCATCCATCCGCATATCGTCAATCGTTTGATTTAAATCAAATGGATTAAATGAAATGAACGGACGCCAAATTTTGATCATTCCATCAGTCCAAATAGGGATGTAGCGATTATACAAAAAACATCGAAATCATTAAAAAAATGACCTTAAGGCCCTCCGCTGCCTTGAGCGGGATCCCGGCGCGGGTCCACGGTGCGGGAGCCCGTCGCGGGGGCCCGCGCCGTGCTCCGTCGCGGACAAACAGCCCGTCGCGGGGACCCGCGCCGTGCTCCGTCGCGGACAAATAGCCCGTCGCGGGCTCGGACACGCAGCGCTGCTCTATGAATATACAAGAAACAACCCCGCTCGCGTGACCCGTCGCGCGGGACCTGCGAGCGTGCTCGCCGCCCGCGCCACGTGCGGCGGGCAATCCGTTACACGCAGCGCTGCTCTATGAAAATACAGGAAACAGCACCCGGAGCGGACGCCCGCGCCGGGATCCCGCTCAAGGCAGCGGAGGGCTTAAAACAACAGGATTTTTAATTAATAAACTGGATAAAAAGAGATTAAAAAGAACAAATAAACTTTTCACGCAGACGAAGTCGCGGGTGGTCGCTAGTCGACTATAATAGGTATACCTACCTAGGCACATTTGTAGCAAACAATCAACATAACTTAAACTTTTTAACCGACTTCAAAAAAGGAGGTTCTCAGTTCGTCGGAATGCTTTTTTTTATATATTTTTTATGTATGTTACTCGATTACTAGAAGACGGCTGGACCGATTTGAAAAATTGTTTTTTGTTTGAAAATATTTTAATTTATCTCTAGCGAACAAAACAAGTTTTTTTTTATTCCAGATGGTTAAGCCAGTGCATGCCAGACTAACGAGTAACAAACACAGTAATGCATACAAAATCGTTTATTCTAACATAATGATAATTATTTTAAGCTCCTAACTATTGGCCGATTGCACTAAACTTAAGAATCGCCTAAGTCTTTTCCTAACTACAACATGACAAAATTAAAACGGTGCATAAATTTAGCCGTCATGTAGCTGTCATTCACTAAGTTAACTTGGTTGAGTTGTAGATAAGAAAAGACTTAGGCGATTCTTAAGTTTAGTGCTTTCACGCGTATAAGTACCTATTTATTTATTAACAAAAAGAAACGAAAATATCGATAGTACCTATATCGATATTTTTTCAACAACCCTAGCATCGCTACAAAATGGATGTGGGTTTTGGCGTAAATCGTTTGGCGTGATGCCAAATGATTGATCGTAGTTTGGACGTACGCCAAACGATTTACGCCGTGTGTGGCCTCAAAAATTGGCCCACGTCCATTTGATTTAATCCATTTGATGTACATCAAATACCGTGTGTGTCCACCTTAAAGCTCCGGCCAAACCGACGCAATTGGAAGTGTCTATCCATCGGGGCGCCTCGACGAATAGTATTTTTCTCTATTTAGCGGTGCGCACCGCTGAATAGCGCTTTCTCTAGGGATTGGCTTTATGCCGGTGCCTGCTTTATAGTTGTCGAAATCAATCGTAAGTTAAACTATTCAAATAGGTAGTAATAATTGTGTAAATGCCTTTGTGATCTAGTGGTTAGACCGTTGGTCTCGATCCAGAGGTCGTGAGTTCGATCCCCGCCGCGGGAAGCAACATCTTTGAGTTGTTGTTTCTAGTTTTATATTCAAGTTAACCGTTTGTGTTATTTTATTGCTGTGGTGCAGTGCAGTTTTATTATACCGAATACTATCTCCGCAAATTGCTGATGAACCTGGCAGCTATTTTAAACCTAAAAAGCGGAAGATTATTGTAGATTTTTTATACCTAGACCCTAAATCTTATCACTACATAGTAATAGTATAAAACAAAGTCGTTTTCTCTGTCCCTATATCCATATGTATGCTTATTAAATCTTTAAAACTACGCAACGGATTTTGATGCGGTTTTTTTAATAGATAGAGCGAGTGGTTCAAGAGGAAGGTTTATATGTATAATACATGGTGTCAAATTCCACTCTACACCGAAGCGAAGCGAGGGCGGGTCGCTAGTTAAATTAATAATTCAATATTACTTAATATAAAAAATACCTATTAGAATTTTATTGTTACTTGTAGGTACAGTACGAGGCACGTATCTTGATTTTTTTTCGACGAAGTGGGGATAATTTCGCGCATGTGCTCTTGTGAGCGACCAATAGCGCGCACCCCTCTCCCTCCGCCCGCGCCCCTCACCGCAACGTATGCCCAAAATACGAGTTCCGCGCAATCCTCACTCGATTTCAAGATATATGCCTCGTACTGTACCTACCTAATTTTTAGTTGCGGATAACGTCAACGTGGATGTTAATAATATGACAAGGTTCCATCGTGCGGATTTGCGGGAATAGTAATCCTCTTTGGTTGTGGCTTTAGCAGATTTGTTCAGTGCAGTGCGTAGCTTTGATTTGTGTTTAGAGATTTAGATGAAGTTTAACTTTACGTTAGTATATATTTTCTTTGGTTTAACTGAGATTTGAGAGACAAGTGTTTGCACTCTCTCTTCCTTCACTCAAACTGATTCTGATAGGACGGCAGGGCGACACGACCGGAGAGAGGTCAGGCGCAGGATCTACAGCCGAAGCACGGATCATCTTTCTTATCACACAATCAAGTGAGCCTGCAATGTCCAAACCAAACTAGAATAAACAACTCAAAGATGTTGCTTCCCGCGGGGATCAAACCCGAGGCACCGGCCTATTAGCCAATCCCTAGAGAAAGTGATATTCAGCTGTGCGCACCGCTAGATAGAGAAAAATACTATTCATCGAGGCGCCCCGATGAATAGACACTTCCGACGCAATTCGCTCGCGCGGCAGGGACGCGAATACTACGCGATTCGCTCGCTCGCTTAGCCGTTCAAACTGAAGGTCCAAACAAATTATCGGACGCGGATTACTGCCGCGGCTGATCTGAAGGTCCAAACAAATTATCGGACGCGGCTTATGAACGCGGCTTACTGCCGCGGCTGAAGGTCCAAACAAATTATCGGACGCGGCTTATGGACGCGGCTTACTGCCGCGGCTGATAAGTGTGCACACTCTAATAACATCCTGCGTTCCAGATAGCTATCGGACGTCCGATGACGTCATATTAGTCTATGGTTACGTCCGCGACCTACTACATCCGATAGTTTGCACACCTCAGATCAGCCGCGGCAGTAAGCCGCGTCCGATAATTTGTTTGGACCTTTATAAGTGTGCACACTCTAATAACATCCTGCGTGCCAGATAGCTATCGGACGTCCGATGACGTCATATTAGTCTATGGTTACGTCCGCGACCTACTACATCCGATAGTTTGCACACCTCAGATCAGCCGCGGCAGTAAGCCGCGTCCGATAATTTGTTTGGACCTTGAGGTGTGCAAACTATCGGATGTAGTAGGTCGCGGACGTAACCATAGACTAATATGACGTCATCGGACGTCCGATAGCTATCTGGCACGCAGGATGTTATGAGAGTGTGCACACTTATCAGCCGCGGAAGTAAGCCGCGTTTATAAGCCGCGTCCGATAATTTGTTTGGACCTTCAGGCGAATTGCACGCGTCAAAAATTGGGCGCATTCTGTCAGACAAATCTTTGAGTCATCGATGGCCATCACCACAAAGTAATTTTTATTTTAACCATGGAAAGTAATTTGTATGGAATGTTTAATATTTTACTTTCCATGGTTAAATTTACTCTATGGCGATGGATCACGGTAAATACCACGCGTCTAGCCGTCGCCTTGCTCTAGACGGTATGTGATCCATCACTATACCACACACAAAAAGTAAAATAATCACTCAGTTGGACCACAATAGTTACCATGCGTGTAGGTAGCCGTCGCCTGTGACGTTTGGAACGAGAAACTAGAAAGTTGTGTAAACGGCAGGCTGATTATTTAAATAGAAACTATTTACTGACCGATTTCATTTGACACACATCGCTTTATTATTTTATTTTGGTACTTTATTTTGGTATGATTTTTTTATCCTAAAAAGAACTAGCAATGTATCACATTTACCTGTCAAATCAAACCGGTCGCTAGGTGGTTTTTAATAAGATAATCAGTCCGCCGAATGTCACGCCCTAATGTTTGGAACGCGCCGTTTGATCTTTGGTTGCACTTGGAGCGTATAGGTTCTGAACGCAACACTATCGCGCGCGAATCGCTCGCGATTCGCTGCAACTCGTGCGACTAGTCGCGCCAATGTGAACACGCCCATACAAGTTAGCTGACGCAATCGGCGCGAGCGAATCGCGCCGCGAATTTCGCGCGGAATTCGCGTCGGTTTGTCCGGAGCTTAAGCGTGCCCGCAGACTACAGACTTTCTATCGGCCGACAGTTTAGTCGGGCTCTCAATTAGTATGAAGGTGTAGTAGGTCGCGGACGTAACCATAGACTAATATGACGTCATCGGACGTCCGATAGCTATCTGGCACGCAGGATGTTATGAGAGTGTGCACACTTATCAGCCGCGGCAGTAAGCCACGTCCATAAGCCGCGTCCGATAATTTGTTTCGACCTTCAGTCGGAATGCAATTCTACCATCAGTCTGGTTAGAATTTTGAATCATGGTAAACCATCAAGGTCCAAACAAATTATCGGACGCGGCTTAAGGTCCAAACAAATTATCGGACGCGGCTTACTGCCGCGTCTGATCTGAGGTGTGCAAACTATCGGATGTAGTAGGTCGCGGACGTAACCATAGACTAATATGACGTCATCGGACGTCCGATAGCTATCTGGCACGCAGGATGTTATGAGAGTGTGCACACTTATCAGCCGCGGCAGTAAGCCGCGTCCATAAGCCGCGTCCGATAATTTGTTTGGACCTTTACTGCCGCGGCTGATCTGAGGTGTGCAAACTATCGGATGTAGTAGGTCGCGGACGTAACCATAGACTAATATGACGTCATCGGACGTCCGATAGCTATCTGGCACGCAGGATGTTATTAGAGTGTGCACACTTATCAGCCGCGGCAGTAAGCCGCGTCCATAAGCCGCGTCCGATAATTTGTTTGGACCTTCAGTCTACCATCAGTCTGTCGCCTATTGTAACCAGACGTCTTGTATTTCTCGGGACGTCACGTTTTCATCAATGAATAAGACCGTGTTACTTTATATAGTAAAACCAATACGGGAAAATAAAATGTCCCGTATTTGAGCATATTATCCTCTCACGCGATGCGGTGGCACTCGGCGGGGAGTGCGGTTTATTTTAATGCAAGAGGTATATTAATAAAAAAATATAACTATAGAAAATAAGTCATTTGTTAAGCCCGATAAAAAGATTTCCAAAAGAACCATACATAATGAATTGTCCCATATTTTAAACGCTCGATCTTGTCACCCTACAGCTGCGACAGTCACTGTATTTTAGGGCTGCCACCTCTACTCTAAATAAAATTGTATAGTATTGTATTTACTCTATTTTGTGAAGGTGTACCTACTTTAAAATCAATGACAGCAATAGAGGTACTAGGTATCCTACGCTAAAATACTCTATTTAGGCATACTTTAACTATGTTTTTAGATAATAAATTATCTAGGTAAAAAATAAAATGATAGTAGGTAAATCAATACTAACATTACTAACTAGTGGCTCAGTGAGCTGTAGACCTCGCTCAAATTGTATTTTGTTTACAAATTAATCTAATAGATGTCGCCACGAGGTTTTTCAAAGACTAAATAACCTAAATTTCGTCAAAACTTACTGATCAAACATGTATGTAACATGTATCAAAACCTATAGGATACTTCTTGAAGTCCTAGAAAAGTGAAATTTGGTAGGTATGTAAGCTAGTATTAGTACACAAACAACAACAAAATTATGAAATTGGACTTTAACCCCCAACCGCTTAACCCTCATAACTTAACCAGAAAGCACAAAATTCTCAGGATATGATGTCTGTACCTACGTCAGGATAAGTAGGTACTTTATGTATTTACATTTTCATTATGGCCACGTCCAATTCCTAGTATCGTGGATGGTCCCATTAATTGCACAAAAATAGCTATTCACTTTATAGTTCGGGATCATGTTTTCTGATAATTTTTGTTATAATAATAATAATGAAATAAAATTTACATTTCGAAATCCATTATAATCCACATAATATTCGAGGTAAATAAAATTTATCTTTATCTTAAAACATTTTTTTTAACTTTATTATATCGAGATCTTTGGCACCCCTGTATCAGTCTGGCGTAATTCTGGTGTCAGTCAGAGTTGGTAAAATTTTGATCCAAACTGATGGTAGAATTGCATTCCAGACTGATCGTGTAATCTCCCTCTATCGCGCGAATCGCTCGCGATTCGCTGCAACTCGTGCGACTAGTCGCACCAATGTGAACACGCCTATACAAGTTAGCTGACGCAATCGGCGCGAGCGAATCGCGCCGCGAATTTCGCGCGGAATTCGCCTCAGTTTGATCGGCGGGCTGAAAAACCACCTAGCGACTGGTTGCAGTTCACAGATGATCGTGATCCATTGCTACTTCTTTTTAGGTTAAAAAAAACATACCAAAGAAAAGTGGCAATGTATGTCAAATGCAACCGGTCGCTAAATAGTTTCTTTTTAGATAATCAGGATGCGGAGCTTAAGTATGCACAGTAGTTCACATCCAGCGTGCCAGATAGCTATCGGACGTCCGATGACGTCATATTGTATTAGTCTATGTCTAACGTTACCATTGGTAACGTCCGCGACCTACGTCCGATAGTTTGCACACCTCAGCCTCAGTGTATTTTCATAGTCCCTGATACCTATCAGTCGCGGCAGTAAGCCGCGTCCATCAGCCGCATTCGATAATTTGTTTCCACCTTGAGTGTACTTGGAATTAATTAGTTCCAAGTACACTCACTCACTACTAGTAGAATTTTGTGCTCTCAGCGCCAATATGGCGATTTTCAAATCGGCACAAAAAAATGCTGTCATTTCATGACAATAGACTGTCAAAATCATAGAGGAAATAATCATAAGTTTTTTATTTTTTTCGACGGTCGGTACTCTTTTCAGACTTTCATACTAATGCCATGGAAATTGGACAGCGCCATCTAGGTGATTTTAAAGGAACGTTGCCTGGAAAATCCCTCATTGAAGGATAAGTTTTTCAAACAGTATGAGAGCTCCATAGAAACGTTCGAATTTGACGGCTGACGTCACTCTACGAGCTCTAAGCAAAGTTCGCAGTGTTGCGGGAGGCTTCCGACCTCTATGGGATATCTATGGTATGTTCGGGGAGAACTTAATGAAGATGTTGAGAAGGAGAGGTTTTATATACAGAAGATGTCGAGAAGGAGAGGTTTTATAGAAGATGTCGAGAAGGAGATGTTATATAGAAGAGGTAGAGAAGGAGTAATTTTACAATATTGAAGAAGTTGAGTAGGAGCGAGAGTTTTAAGAGGAATAATTTTATGAGAAGAAGATAGAGATATTTATAAAGAAGTTTAGTAGAAGTTAGAATATAGAATTAAGGGGGTGCGTATGTTGGTTAAGGGAGTGCTTTAAATAATGATTCATTTAAGGGGGTGTGGGATTAGAAAGTAAATGAATCATCATTTAAAATGAAATGTTTTGATATCCAAGTGTATTTTGATAATTCTTTGGCTAAGTCTGATGTTTAGTTAGTTAGATCTTTGGTTTCGGTTGTATGTGTAGAAATTTTATCATAGTGTTGTACAGATAGGTAGAAAAGTGTTTTAGGCTCGTATTACAGAATCAAACTCAAACTCAAATCTCTGCTTGAGTACAGTTAGATAGGGATGGCACTATATGCGATGAATAGCACCATCCCTTTCTAACTGTACTCAAGCAGCAAGCAGTGCTTGAGTCTCGTCCTATAATACGGACCTTAGTCAGGATGGTCAGCATGTGTAGCAGATTGAGGGGGTGTGTTGCGGGAGGCTTCCGACCTCTATGGGATATCTATGGTATGTTCGAATCTCAAGGTCCAAACAAATTATCGGACGCGGCTTATGGACGCGGCTTACTGCCGCAGCTGATAAGTGTGCACACTCTCATAACATCCTGCGTGCCAGATAGCTATCGGACGTCCGATGACGTCATATTAGTCTATGGTTACGTCCGCGACCTACTACATCCGATAGTTTGCACACCTCAGAGGGCCTAGTACGAGTTGGTTTTTTGCTCTCACTTCACTTTTCGAATAGTTAACTATCGTTTCCTCTCTTTCACTCGTTCACTCACTCGCATGATTTCCTCTCTTTCACTCGATACTATTCGCAAAGTGAGGTGAGAAATACAACTCGTACTAGGCCCTCTGATCAGCCGCGGCAGTAAGCCGCGTCCGATAATTTGTTTGGACCTTGAAGGTCCAAACAAATTATCGGACGTGGCTTACTGCCGCGGCTGATCTGAGGTGTGCAAACTATCGGATGTAGTAGGTCGCGGACGTATCCGATAGTTTGCACACCTCAGATCAGCCGCGGCAGTAAGCCGCGTCCGATAATTTGTTTCGGCCTTCAAGGTTGACAATCTGCCACACATGTCAGTCGATAGTTTGACGATACGAATTTGGGCTCAGCTAAGAGAAGGTGTAATAAATTTATAATGTGAAAAGTGGTAATAAAGAAGCAAATAAAAGTCTCCTGGCTTCTCATTGACAAAATCACATTCGATAGTTTGACAATACGAATTTGGGCTCAGCTAAGAGAAGATGTAATAAATTTATAATGTGAAAAGTGGTAATAAAGAAGCGAATAAAAGTCTCCTGGCTTCTAGGCTTGTTGAAAAAATATCGATACATCGATATTTTTTGTTCGATATATCGATATTTTTAGCCGATATATCGATATATCGATACAAAAAAACCAATATCGAAAATCATACCAAAAACGATTTATTTTTGGAATGGAAAAACTTATCTGTACTTTAATCATAAATTATAATTTATTTTAATATTAAAACATATATTGTCTATGACTGGTATGTTTTTTGTGCTGCGTTGAATATCTTATCTAATAAATATGCGCCAGATTTTATAAATTATCTTCGTTTTTATTGAGATTTTCATACATTAAAGTAATGTGTGTTGCCTGATAAAATCTACTGATATTACTGAGCTAGACTGAAATAAATACATTGTTATTTAAAAACCGCAAACGTTCGTTGAAAATTGAACCGATATATCGATATTTTTTTCGCGATATATCGAGGCCGATATTGATATTTTTATAAATATCGATATATCGATATTTTTTTCACTTTCGACATCCCTACTGGCTTCTCATTGACAAAATCCCAATTAGAGTTGTTCATAACGCCTATAAAGCAACAGCACGCTACAGACTATAAGCTATTGATTTCTAGCGCGCTATTAAATACGCTATGTTATAACGCGCTATTTATCTGGTAGCATGCGGGCGGCTGGCTGACGCGTTATGGCCGGTATACATTTTGATTAGTGTTTAGTGCGAGTAGCTCGTTTAGTGTTTAGTGTTTAGCAAAAAACACGTTCGGACAGTCTCTGTTTAGTGTTTAGTGTTTAGTGCGAGCGAAGTACAGTGTTTAGAAGCGCGTTCTATTTTTTCTGCGAGTAGCTCCTCCCGCGCGTCCCGCACCTCCCGCCTCCACCCCTCACTTGCAGCTAAACACGCACTAAGCACGTCTGGACAGGACTGTTAAGTGTTTAGTTTATATCAACAAAGCCTGTACTAAACAGCGTATGCTAAACAGTATGGGACATCACCTACTAATCACTAAACACTAAACAGTGCACTAAACACTAAACACTAAGCACTTTACTAATCAAAATGTATACCGGCCATTAGATGCAGCACGTTGGATTTCGCAACACGTTACGTTACACGTCGTTCGTTAGACAGATCGCGCGTTTTACAAAAATGTTATTTATTAATACGTTACATTTTTGTCTTATATTAAATAAAGCAGTAATTTATATAAAATTTATTTCATAATTTTCGGGCTTAGAACTGTCTATAATTGAATTATACGATTTCGGAAAAACAAATATATATCGAAATAAAAGTGTAGGTAGGAAAACTTAGTCTAGTGATCCTGTAGTTAAGAAAACAGCTGCAAGCTATTTTCGACCTTATTGACATTTAAAATTCGGTTGTTTTTTTGCCGTATTCTCGTTTACTAACTTGGATCTTTCATTAAAAACTGCGATTTTGACAAATGTCAATAAGGTCGAAAATCGCTTGCACTCATTTTTCTAACTTGTGATCACTAGACAATGTTTTCTAGGTAAAAAAAACATGCGCAAGCGATTTTCGACCTTATTGACGTTTGAAATTCGGTTGCTTTTTTGCCGTATGCTCGTTTACTAACTTTGATCTTTAGATTTTATACTCGTACCTAGCGTGCTGCGAGAGAAACGCGCAAAACGTGTCCGGTACATAGCGCGCTATATGCGCTATGTAAATATAGCGCGCTATAATATGGCGCTAGATGCTATATTAACCACCTCTAATCCCAATACGCAGTACTTTAGTCAGGGTTGTGACATCACGTCGCAGTTGTTTCCATAGCGTTCGCGCGTAGCATTCCATGAGACTGCCGGAAAATGCCAACCCTAGCAATCCGACGGAGTGCAATGACAAAGGAGCCTATGTGACGTTAGCTCCTCTACTGTTTGAAAAATGTCGTAGGATAATTGTAAAAATAGGATTTTTATAAAAATCCTAGTATGATTGTAAAATACCGGATAATTAGAATCTAAGACAGATTTTTGCAATCGTCCGAGTGATGTTTAGGATTTTTACAAAAATCCAGCGTATCTTAGGTAAATCGCCAATGACCATCACTTTGCGCGCGCTGATTGGCTGACGTTAACGTTATGAACTGACGGATGCTCTGATTGGCTAACGGCAACATTGCTGCGTCCATTGTTATTATTGTGATTATTGTCAAATATTTTTCCAGCGTTTTGTTCGAATTTTACGTTTTTTATAAAAAAAAGAAAACTGAGTGCTCAAATCAATCAAGAGACATAATGTACGGTGAGTGAAGTGGATATTATACAAATGCTGGGATCGATTTTTAGACAATTTAGAGGTTAAGTATAACCGAAAAATAACTTTACTACACCGAGCTAAGAAAGTTCTACAGCGCGTGTCAACATGCTTGTGCAAAACCTTGTTAAAACTTTAATTGAAGATTTAATTCGGCAAAATTGCGAAATAACCCTAAAACCCATCAGCAGTATGTTCTGACCAATCAGATTGAAGATGATGTAAATCGTCTCTTAGATTATCCAATCAGCATTCAAGTTTACAATTGTCCGAAACATACTTGGATTTTTACAAAGATCCTTAAAATTTCTCGGACGATTGCAAAAATCTGTCTTAGATTTCAATTATCCGGTTCTTTATAATCGACCTAGGATTTTTGTAAAGATCCGGCTTATACGATTATCCTACGACATATATGTACTGTGGTACTTGTTTAATGGACGTCAGTCAGTGGAGACTAGGGTTGCCAACCCTACTATATAATATAGTATCCTACTATATTGAGGACTCGCCTACTATATTTTTTTTAAAACTATATAGTAGGCAAAACTACTATATTTTTCATGTGAAAAAATTAAACAAAAGAAACAAAAAAATATTACTTATATGCACATAAGTAATTGCATAATATTTTTTGTGATTAAACACTTGTCTTTATGGTTGTTGAATAAATTATGAAAATGTTAGTACTTACCTACTTAAGTATCTATGAAAAATGCAACTCCCTTAAAATCCTCCATACAAAACGGCAACCTACTATATTTTTTTGGACTTTTTCGCCAACTACTATATTTTTACACTAAAAATCTTGAAACTACTATATTTGATCCAAAAAAAGTTGGCAACCCTAGTGGAGACGGGGAGGCGAAGGCAAAGTGAATTACAGATGGCGCTCAGTCTTTGGAACAATTGTCAGTTTGAGTTTATATTGTCTTGACTGTGTATTACGTGATTTTACTTTCTTAGATTGTATTTTTTCGGTTTTGCGGACAAACAATGTATTCTATGCTAACTTTAGCTCATATAAAAGAAGAATTACGGAAAAGAAAAGCAAAAACAACAGGCAAGAAAGTTTATAGCAACTTACAAAAAATTGCTAACAAGCATTACATTTATTTAAATTTCGTGTAAGATTTACAAGTAATCTTTTTATTTCAGATTAGAAGCATATGATTTAAATTTTAACAAAGCAACTGAGTGTGAATTTCCGTGTTTATAGTTGCCTGATGATGCCTTCTGTGCAATAGTAATTTCAGGTTTCTGTACTGGAATTTCTGTACCATCCAAAATTACACGAACCGTTTTATCATATTTATTTTGTTATTCTAAGTTTCTTGAATGACTCTGGCATATAAAATTCTATTAATTCTCTGTTGGGCCCCAATATTGGGCTTATTCCATATTTGATGTACCTATCAAATTCATCCAAGTTATAAATATGTTAGAAACTGCTGAGGTTGAAATATTAAAGAACAAAGCTGTTATAATTCAAATGTTGTTTTATTTTGGCGAAGCTTCACCAAATTCATGAAACATTCCTTTTGATTTATAATGTTTCTCAGGCTCAGCAAAGGAGAAAATCGAGGGAAAAGCATATTTTTTTTGATATTTTTTTGCCCACTATTTTTTTTGTTACTGGGAAATCGATGAACTCCAATATTTTACAAGTTGCATGCATAACCATGCGGCATTTTCTCAGTATAAAATTAAAAAGTACAATACTCCAAGAGATTCCCATATGTTTTGACACTTTCTTTGAGGCGGCCGGGTACCAAAGACCAGACGCCACCACCTATCGGGATAAAATTGCGCTTTTCCTCCCCTTTTCTAAGTCTATGGATCTACCATACAATTTTACCAAGAAGCTTGGTATAAGCTTCTTGAATTTTACCTTCCTTCAATCTAGTGATTATATTCTTTGCTTCAATCAATGTACCTTCTTTATATTAATATTCTAGATTCTGGACCAAGGAAATTACTTATTATTTCCTTGTTCTGGACCTTCTCTCAGAGTTCCTAGGTTCGACTCCCGAGTGTTGGGGTTGGCCAGAGAACAAGGGTTTTTGGGGGGAGGGGGGGAGGACTGATTACTAATGGCCGGTATACATTTTGATTAGTGTTTAGTGCGAGTGGCTCGTTTAGTGTTTAGCTCAGAGACTGTCCGAACGTGTTTTTTGCTACACTAAATGAGCCACTCGCACTAAACACATCAAAAAGTATACCGGCCATTAGTACTAGTAATTAAAAAATGTTAAGAGAAACCCCTTCCAACCTAGCATGCACACCAAGAAAGACCACAACAGAATTAAAAAGCGTTTTGGGGTACCCTAGAAATCTTTAATATAGATAATATTCAGAATATATTCATTGAGATATCATCACTTTAGAAGCAAATTTTTTGACAATAATGCAAGAGGTCTATCTTTTAAGGGATGTTCCTTGTCATGGTGTATAAGAAGTCCTCTTCGTGTCACAAATTTTTCTGTGCAGAATGAACATTGGAATGGCTTCTCACCAGTGTGTTGATACATGTGATACTGAAAAAAATTACATGATTATTATAATGATAAACGTTGCAAGATCTGAACTTTATGCCTTCCACATTAAGCAATATATTGCAGATAAAAAAATATATAGTTGGATTTTAGTATTCTCAAGCCTTTTTCCAATTTATAATTTTCATTACTTAGGCTGGCCCCAGACCTACCGGTTTCATTTCTTTGCTTTGCTGTTCTACCATGGACCGCCGGCCAAGAGGCTCATGTTCAATCTATCGCATATTTTGACCAGACCCATTGGGAAGATAGCCATTAGTTTGGTGTTATCAAATATCGTCGTCTGGGTTGCAATGCGAAGTTTTAATTTTAGTTTAAAAAAAACCTGCTGTTTCATACAAAAATTAATAACAAATTATCAAAATGTATGAAACAGCTCATTTTTTTCGCGTTTTCAGATTTGGTCCCATAGTAAAAGTTGTTCAGTTTTATGGTCCCTATCTACCATATTCAGTTTTATAAGGCTTTACCAAACATCTTGTATAAATAAGCGATCGATTTATTTTTAACGATTGGAGTCCATGTTCATGGTGGCATATCTCCTAAAAGCTTCCTACTTCGCAATCCAGGCGATGATATTTGATAACACCAAGCTAATCGCTATCTTGCCAATTTGGTCTAGTCCCAAAATGCGATAGATTTAAAATTGCCCTGGTTGGCCGGCTGTCTTTCAAGCAAGGTAGAACAGCAAAGCAAAGAAATGAAACCGGTAGGTGTGGGGCCAGCCTTACTTAAGTACCCATTTAAGATGGTTCAATTAGCTCAGTAGCGCCACCAATGGAAATTATTATGTTTTACTAAGGGCTTAGGATTAAAAGTTTTGATTATTTTGCGCAAATAAAAGAGTAAAATGCAAATATAGTTTCAAGAACTCAAACTTAAGCAATAAGTTGTGCATCTCATTAGTGCCAAAAGTGACCACATATAGTAATATTGAGACTCATATTTGAGGCCATGGAAAAATATTTAAAAAATGCACTTTACTCTTTTATTTGTACAAAATAACCAAAACTTTTATTCTAAGCCCTTGATAAAACGTAAATGATTCAATCCATTGGTGGCACTACTTAGCTCATCGAGCCACCTGAACTAGAGAAATAATACTTACTGTAAAGTTGTCTCTTCTCATAAAACTATGATCACACAATGTGCATTGATATTTATATATTCCTTTTACAGATGTTAGAGTTGTTTTGGGTGCACTGACTGAGACTTGATTCTCTTGAGACACCGGGGTACGAACTTTCAACTTGGTTTCCACTCTACGGCCAGGGTGCATTCTGCTTCTATGTGAATAGCAATTGCCGGAGCTTGCAAAACTTTTCTCACAGAATGGACATTTATAAGGTCTAGCACCAGTATGTTGATTAATATGGAACTGAAATATGATCATGTAATTAATTGTTATTATTTGTATGAGGTACAAAATTTGAATATCAAATTGAATTCTCACTTTCAAGTCTTGGTTTCTTTTAAAGCTTTTCTTACAGATATGGCATTGAAAAGGTCTCTCATTGCTATGAGTAATACTGTGCGTCTTCAGATTGCTCTTTGTCTTGTAAGACCTTCCACAAACTTTACATGTGTAAGCTCTATTGTGTGGGAGATGAACAATCACATGAGCATCAAGGTTTTTTTGAGACCTAAAGCTGTAATAAAATTAAAAAAACACCTCTTATTTTCATCCAAATAGGAAAGTATAACAATAATAATTATGTCTAGCATTGGCAAATTTTAGCATAAGTAGAAACACTTTTCTATGATAAACGCTTAGAATAATAATTCCTAGAAACCTATTGAAAGCACGAAAAACGCGCAAATAAAACTTAGCCACAGAATACATAATAGTACAAATACAGAAGATCCACTCCGCAAAGTCATTTAAATAAATAACGACTCTATTCCATACCCAATAAAGTGCAATTCAGGTTGCACGCCGCTCTCTTGCCTACAGTTATATTCACCTAGAAGTTGCCTCTCTTTTTATCGCGTAGCTCTTATCTCTTCTAACGACTTCAGGGTTTCTTCTTTTAAATATTAATTAAATAACTGGTAGTTAATTTATTACAAGTTATGTGTTTGTGAAATAATGTGTAGTTAAATACGTTTAAAAAAACATAGGCTAGGTACAGTCAACGCCACATCAGACTATACATGCTGGCTTTAAAGCAATTGGCTTTATTACGAAATGAAATTGTAATTACAATTAATTTTATTTCGAAAGTAGATAGGTAAGTAAGTACCTACATAATCTATAAATTATTTTTTCAATAAATAGTTGGGCGAAGATTGTTTAGCAAATAAGACAAGTAAATACCTAAGAATAAACGGATACTAGTTACTAACTAGGTACCTAGAAGACAAGCACTTCTTACGTTTTGATGTCGTTTGGAACTTTTGGAAGAGTGAAAAACGTGAGGTTCGGATCCTTTTTATTCGTATTTAAGCATACTATCGAAATCGAACTGCTAATGTGCGACCCAGCCGGCACGCGGTAGCCCTCTGAAATTAGTCCGTCCGGACGGACCTGCTACCTACTTGTAGCTTTGTACCTAAAGCGCGGAGTGCGCCTAGCCTGACTTAGCCATATCTAGCTAAGTTTTATGTATCCACACTCTTCTGGAAAATAGGGTTAGAAAATTGTAAATACGTACAGCTCATGTACACAAGAATAATGAAGATGGCACACGTTTCTGCTCATGTTTTGGTTCAGAAACGGCTCCTAGGCATTATTATTCTAAGGATATACGATTGATTGCAGATTACTAATACATGCAATTTTTTATCATGTCACAAAATCTGTCTATACTAATGACTCACCTTCTTCCACAAAATTGACATAGACCAGTAACCCTATGTGCTTTTAAATGGTTTATTAGATCAATTTTAAAATCAAATTTTTCTAGACATCTGTTACATTTGAAACATTTATCACTATCCTTATCGTCATTGATGTGTATCCAGGAATGGTTCTTTAAGGCCAACTCTGTGAAGAAACTTCTTTTACAAATGGCACATGGAAATGGTTTTGGGTTTAAATCTTTTTCACCTGTACCTTCTTCACTCCTTCTGTTAGGATCTTCAGAATTTGCATCTCCTTTTCTTATCAATTTAATAGTCACATTATCACTATCAACATCATGTAAATGTGTAACATCTTCAACAGATGTACAATTGTCATAAGTATTAGGTGACAATGGTTCTTCCGAGTTTTGTAATACTAACATTGGATCGACACTTATTTCCATTCCTGTTGATTTGTTTTCATCATCAGATCCCGAGTCATACTCCGTTTTGATGTCTTGTTCAGAGAGTACCATCATAGGTTCTTCGTCTACAACATGATCTAAAGCTATGCTGCGATTGAGAAGAACAACTTGCGCGTTGCGTGCTGTGTCTATGAACTCGCAGACTATTTGAAGTTTACTACAGCATTTAATACAAATATTCTTAGGTAGCTTGTCATTTTCGTCAACCTGAAAATGAGATAAGTAATATACAATTAGAGTGAAATAAAAAAGTTATTTAAACTAATTAATATTTTGTTTTTAACTTGAAATTTATTAAGACAAAAGCTGTCAACACTTTATACATATAGAACATTTTTCTGATGGAGATAGTTTTTTTTCTTACCTCAATCAATAAATATTGGTTTAGTTTATTTTGGAGCAACATTGCTTCAGCTTCTTCACTGAATATCATAATGGTAACATCTTGTTCCTCAGCACACAGACGGCAGCTCCTTTCGAAACTTGCTTGAAGAGCTCTAGCCATGATTGAATTATATGATGCTCGGCATTGCGAAGCTCAGCCCACGTGAACGAAACTATGATTGGTAACGATATGGATTTTTCCAATCCGCTTTTAGAAGCAGTACAACGCATGCGCGCTGCAAGATAGCGATGTCGAGCTTTGTATACCTTCATCGCAGGGAATTATTGATATTTCGAGGTATAATGATAGAAGTCTCACTGCGCAGAATCGTACACGGTCACGAAACGAAGCCGTGGGAAAATTGCGCAGTCCACTGCAGTAGACGTGCGGGGTTGATCATGATATTCATGATCATGTTTTTTTTTGGATTAAAGAGACAATGTAATTATTATTATACAATTTTGGAAAATGTGAAATAATAGGTTTGTTTGAACTTTGAATGTTGATTGATAAATAAATTAGGCTTGTTGAAAAAATATCGATACATCGATATATCGATATTTTTTGTTCGATATATCGATATTTTTAGCCGATATATTTCGAACCGATATATCGATATATCGATACAAAAAAACCAATATCGAAAATCATATCAAAAACGATATATTTTTGGAATGGAAAAACTTATCTGTACTTAAACCATAATTCATAATTTATTTTAATATTAAAACATATATTGTCTATGACTGGTATGTTTTTTGTGCTGCGTTGAATATCTTATCTAATAAATATGCGCCAGATTTTATAAATTATCTTCGTTTTTATTGTGATTTTCATAAATTAAAGTAATGTTATAAATTATCTTCGTTTTTATTGTGATTTTCATAAATTAAAGTAATGTGTGTTGCCTGATAAAATCTACTGATATTACTGAGCTAGACTGAAATAAATACATTGTTATTTAAAAACCGCAAACGTTCTATGAAAATTGGACCGATATATCGATATATCGATATTTTTTTCGCGATATATCGAGGCCGATATTGATATTTTTATAAATATCGATGTATCGATATATCGATATTTTTTTTCACTTTCGACATCCCTAAAATAAATTAAATTTTATTCATGGCATGGCAGACATGACACATGACTGACAGTGACAATGACAGAATGAATGAATGACATGCATATTGCCATAGCCTTCTTTATTTCCAAGCCGTGAACATAAGTTTGGCAACGTCTGTTACTGTCAGTTCGTGGTCATGTCGTCCGCCAGTCTCCATACTAAATGTATGGGAATATTTCAATTTTAAGAGGTCGATATTTTTTTTCATATTAATCGTGTGAGGTGTAAAATATGAAAATAATTTAGTTCTTTTATTGAGATGCTTTGTATATTAAACAATAAGAAAAATATAAATGTTAACCAGGAAAAAATGGCTGTCAAAAATGTTATCTTTTTTGTTGATTTACTTCAACAGGGAGTTGATTAACACGCCCTCTAGCAATAAATGATATATCATTAGAAAGGTCTTTTAAAGGCAATTATTTGCTGTTAATATACTTTATATCAATACTTTTGGAGTTAAAGGTTATTAAAGTATAAAAGTGGTTTATTGTCTATGGGAGTTGATCTACCACACCTATAGAAATGAATGATATATTATAAGAAAGGTTTTTATATGACAAATATTTGCTGCAAACATACTTTCTATTAATTGTTAGTAATTTCGGAGTTTTAGGTCATTAATGTTAAAAAAATTGGTCAAGTTCAGAGCGTTATAACAAAGTACTAATAGTTGACGTTCATAGTAATACAATAAAGTGTTTCAAATTTAAATACCTTTCCAATGATGTAAGATTTATTGCTAGAGGAGGCTTAGATCAAAATGCTCATCGTACTAAAGGACCCCCGAAAAGTTCAAATAATTTGACTCAAATAAATAAATAATAATAATAAATATAAAAATTTATTGAAATAACCTTACATCACAATTTACAACTAGTTTAAACATAGATAATATAGGAAAAACAAATAATAAATAATTTTTAAAATACTTTTATACTATGTGCTTGACCACATGCGATGTTGCCGTTCTGCTCAACTTCAGGGCTTGGAAGATATAGAAGGCTATGATATTGCATATGTCGTAGGATAATCGTATAAGCCTTTACAAAAATCCTAGGTAGTGATGCGCGATTATTACTAATTTCAATAATCGAATTAACTACTAATAACTAATTTCAATAATCAAATGTCAGATTAGTAATAAATTAATTTCAATAATCGAATAATTACTACTAATTAGTAATACTTCTGAGAAGTGGCTCTACAAAAGTCTCTAAAAAACCGCCGTGGCGCTATAAAATAATATAAAAATATCTACATTACTAATTAGTAATACATGTTGATGGTCATTCGAACTATTCGAATGACTGAGATAATCGAATAATAATCGAATGATCATTCATAATCGCGCAAGAGAACTATCGTTCTAGGTGTTATTATTCTAAGCTTATATCACAGAATACATAATAGTACAAGTGTTAAGTGTTGTAGATAAAACAATGGCACTGACCGTGTATGAGGTGGTCGTGGCGATGCCTGGTGAGGTATCCGAGTGCGCCTTGCTGTGCTCGTAGGTGGCGAAGAAGCACGCGTGCGCCGGGCCCGCGCCTGCCACCACCGCCGACATGCCGCGCACCGGCCTGCGCACAGAACATCATCACTAAATAAAAATAACCTACAAGAAACGCTTGACGGTATTCGAAAATCATATGTTAAAGCTGATAAGTTTCTTGCGCCCGTTCATCTTGCCAGTTGAAAAAGTCTGGAACGGGTGGTAGGAAAATATAGACGATTTAGACCTTGTCTCGATTGTAAAGAACCGGATAATTGAAATCTAAGATAGATTTTTGCAATCGTCCGAGAAATTTTTAGGATCTTTGTAAAAATCCAAGTATGTTTCGGACAATTGTAAACTTGAATGCTGATTGGATAATCTAAGAGACGATTTACAACATCTTCAATCTGATTTGTCAGAACATATTGCTGATGGGTTTTAGGGTTATTTCGCAATTTTGCCGAATTAAATTCTTCAATTAAAGTTTTAACAAGGTTTTGCACAATCATGTTAACGAGCGCTGTAGAACTTTCTTAGCTCTGTGTAGTAAAGTTATTTTTCGGTTATACTGATCGAGCCCAGCATTTGTATAATATCCACTTCAATCACTTCACTCATCGTACATTAATGTCTCTTGATAGATTTGAGCACTCAGTTTTCTTTTTTTTTTAATAAAAAAACGTAAAATTCGAAAAAAACGCTGGTAAAATATTTGACAATAATCACAATAATCAAAGCCTTCTATATCTTCCAAGCCCTGAAGTTGAGCAGAACGGCAACATCGCATGTGGTCAAGCACATAGTATAAAATTATTTTAAAAACTATTTATTATTTGTTTTTCCTTTAATATCTATGTTTAAACTAGTTGTAAATTGTGATGTTAGATTATTTCAATAAAGTTTTATATTTATTATTATTATTTATTTATTAGAACATAAGGTTTGAGTCAAATTATTTGAACTTTTCGAGGGTCCTTTAGTACGATGAGCATTTCGATCTAAGCCTCCTCTAGCAATAAATCTTACATCATTGAAAAGGTATTTAAAGGAGAATGGCAGGTGCCCATATATTTTCAGAACCACATAAAGGCTTAGCGTGCCAAGAAGTAAATAGCATGACTTTAATCCTCTATTAAAGCCTAATTAATTATGTAATCGTAAGATACACTTTAAAGCTGGGGATAAAAAGTTGATTTTAAAACTTAACCTCAAAACAGCACCTAGTAGGCAAACCAACATGGGCTGCATTCCGAATCACACTAAAATCGATGACAGCGCACTAAAATGCGTTCCGAGTCGGTGATTTTGTATGGGTTTGACAGATAACGTGAGCGCTGACATCGATTTTATCGTGATTCGGAATATAGCCTTAATAACATTGCCGTTCTTAGACTGCTGTCATGTTGGCTGTCCTGGATATATATATTTACGTGACGTGATTGGTTCCCTGTCTTTTTTTCTAGAGGGGCCAATATAACAATAATAAACCAAACCTCACAAAAGCGTTTTGTTTCAGATCAATTGCGTTTTGTTTCTAGCTAAGAAGAATATTACTATCATGTTTTTCTAAATGTTCCCTCCTTCTTTACGAACACTTTAAATTGAAAAGTAACCACCAAATTATGACCTTTAAATCTCATAAGGTCCGAATTGGGCACGCTCAGTATTTATGAATTTGGAAAATGGTTCCCAGTTTGCCATTCTCCTTTGAAACATTTTATTGTATTACTATAAACGTCAACTATTAGTACTTTGAGAGTTATAACGCTGTAAACTTGCCCAATTTTTTTAATATTAATGACCTAATACTCCGAAAATACTAACAATTAATAGAAAGTATGTTTGCAGCAAATATTTTTCTTTAAAAGACCTTTCGAATTATATATCATTTATTGCTAAAGGGCGTGTTAATCAACTCCCTGCTGAAGAAAATCAACAAAAAAGATGACATCTTTTGATAGCCATTTTTTCCTGGTTAACATTGATATTTTTCTTATTGTTTAATATACAAAGCATTTCAATAAAAGAACTAAATTATTTTCATATTTTAAACCTCACACGATTACTATGAAAAAAAATATCGACCTCTTAAAATTGAAATATTCCCATACATTTAGTATGGAGACTGGACGACGACATGACCACGAACTGACAGTAACAGACGTTGCCAAACTTATGTTCACGGCTTGGAAATAAAGAAGGCTATGCAATAATAAATGGATGCAATGAATGTTGCCCTTAGCCAATCAGAGCATCCGTCAGCCCATAACGTTTACGAAATCAGAAATCAGAATATTTATTTGCACAATATTGTGTACATTACATTGAGATTGGTGACAATGTTTTTAATAAAGTTTCAACAATATTCTGCCTTAAGTTTGTAGGCATGCAAATGTTAGTAAGTTTCAGCTATCTATAGTGAATATTTTTACTACTAAGTACTGTTAGTAATTAAGGTTTTGTAAATCAATTGTTTTTCAATCCTAATATTTATCGGCTGTTTTCTTGTTGAGTGTCACATGTCAACTTGATATTACTTTGACAGTGTATTAGTGTTGCCATAGTCCATGCAGTTGTCGGTAAGAACTCACAGACAAAACATCCTTCTGACGTTTAATGCTAGTCTGTGAATCGTGGAGCAAAGACTGACAGATTGATTGACGTGCCGTGGCGCGACGCGGCACGGCACAGTGGTGTGTTTCCGGCTTAAGTCTATGCTCCACGTGCGTTTATGCTTGACAGTTGCAAGTCTATGGACAATTCTATGATAGTTATGGTAAAGCGTATAAAAGCGTTGGTTTTTGTAAATTGTACTCACTTTTGCTCGATCTGTCGTCTGAACTGGTCGTGAAATAAAATATTACTTCTGTTAACATGGTGTATGATTTATAATCAACTCTAACAATTCAGAAGTGCGCGTTTTTTTTTACCACGTGTCACGTTGAACAATCGACGCATACGGCATCCTACTTCGAGAGACGATGAAGAAGAACCGAAGAGAGCTCCGAGGCGACTGATAATAATATCGACCGAATTATGCGGCTGGCCCCATTGCTGGAACAAATTATCAGACTACAGCCACAGCAACATCCAGTGCCCCAAGTCTCCAATGAGGAATGTATTATGCCAGGTACGTCCACAGATATTAATAATTTTATCAATCAATGTTTCCGCCTTAAAACCACAACCTTCTGTTGAAATTAACGTGCCTGCCGTGCAAAATTAGCAAATTTAAGTGGGTCTACCTCCTACCCACCTTATTCTATCACTGATCAATTAATCTCACCCAGTTAATACCAGTGCAAGTCACAACCCTGTTGTGAGACAAACAGATTTCAAGGCTCAGTTATGCGGAAACATTTGTCTCTATCTTTTTCTTTACATATGAACAGTATGGAAAATAACCTCACTTCTACACTTTTTTGTTTTTCCTTTTTTTATCATTAGCACAATTATCTTTCTTGAAGAAAAAAGTTATTTGAGCAAATTCACAGTACGTTAAAGTGTATTTTGATGTAGAGTTCAATACATTTACGCCAAAATATGATGCGTTTTCCATGATATTCTGATTTTTTTTCTTCTCATACAATCATCTGTTATGGTTATATGCAATGTACGGTTCAAATACACTAAATCAGTTATCGGCCGAACTATGCCCGTGCCTCATCGGTCAGACTCATCCAATCGAATCAAACCTATGTAACATAAAGCGAGCGTGTACACCACTACAACCGCCATCGTCCGAGTCGCCCGATGACGGCCAATTATCCATCGAGTCCGAATTTCATCCGGCACGGTATCAGAAGACGCCCAGTCAACCGTTATAACTTAAGAGTACTTTATTACTAACTTAATACAAGTGCACGCTAAGTATATATTCATACATGACAACGGTAACGATACCTATCCAGTAAACGAACGGAGGTTTTGTTTTAATGTGAGGTTGCAAAGCTGAGAGTGACTACAGAAGATCGGCACGGCAACGCCCAATGTCGGCACAGCAGGTGCACGTCCGAGTAGGTCTGTCCGCCATCGGCCGATAAAATCGGTTTTGGTGTACGTCTACCGTTATACTTGTAGCTACTAGATAAACTCTTTAACTTTTCGCATTTATGTTTTTTTTTTTGTAGACAACTTTACGTTTTCTATATAAAAAAATATGGTCCGCGCAAACCATGTTTTCCTATCATGGTCCCTTAAATACATCTTTGTTACATAATTTGAGAAATAATATAAGTAATTTATGATTTATCAGAAAACCTGAACACGTGCCTGAATTCGTAGGAAATTCTAATGCTATTGTCTGTTTACGCATGTTTGCATCGATTGGAGTCATTGGCGAAGATCTACGGCTGGGATGAGAAAACACCCACCTACCACCACGACCGGGTGGCCATGAAGGCAACGCGTTCGTGGTTTGGACACCAACAAGACATCAGACCTGACGTGGGACGAGTGGAAGAAACGTCTTCAAGACTATTCCATTCGTGTCTCCTACGTAACTGCGTACCGTTCTGAGTGGGTAATAGACTTTTATTGTAAGAAGGCGGTGGTGCTAGGTTAATCTTTTGTGCTTAATGATAATTGTGTTTTTATAATTTATACATTATCCATTGGTTGAGGCAGGGGTTCGTGGTCTTAAAAAACCCCCAAAAAAACTAGTGAACCCTAAAAATTTATAATATTTGATTGTAAATGAAATTGATTCATCGAAAATAGAGTACAGTCAACGGCACATCAGCTTATGGTGCTGTCGTGTGTACACATCAGTTGTTACATTCATAGTCCATCTATTTTTCAATATAGGACATGTGAATCGAAAAATAAAATCAATTTAATAATTAGTGTTAATGTCAAAATTAATATTAGTTAATATTAGATGTACAATTAGAGAAACAACTTACACATCATGTCATTATCATTTGATTCTGTTAGGTTAATTTTACAAGTAAAATATTTCTCAAATAAGTAAAAATGTTTAGTTTTAGGTCATTCAAACAGTTTTTGTCTAGATATGGTCAGGTCATATGAAAGTTCAGTTAAGGGATGTGGCAATTTATTAATGATCCTAACACATCTTATGTAACAGTTCCTCTTGTAGAGGACGGTCCGCATTCTGGGTAATAATATTTTTTTTAATGATGCTTAATACTTCTCATCATATAAAATGTATCCCTATGCACAATTAAATATGGATGGGTTTTGACGAATATGCAGCACTCAAAGATATATAATGTAGGAAGAGTTAATAGGTTTAGGTTTGCTTACAAGACGAGGTGGAACGTTACATATTGCTCTGAACATTGTAATTGGATATAAATGTTTTGTTTTAGTTATAAGACTCCAAAATAGTAAAGTAAACGGTATTTAAGATTTGAAGCTTATTTGAAGCTACGTTGCCTTGATATGCCATCAAAGAGGACTTTTGGTTGGGCAACTAGCTACATTGTTTCTAACAAAGTGATATTTTACTGGAACTTATTTCTTATTTTAATTGATGTGATTAATTTCAATACATTGAAAACGATTATGAAGGATTTTTGTGGCCGTTTTAGCGATTTCTCACAATTTATCATGTGAGACAAAGTCAAAAGCTTTGTTAATATCGAAAAATATACATTATTGTATCAATATTCTTGAAAGTGTTCTCAATAATATTTTTGTTAAATAAAAAGCTGCTAAGAAAGCTGACTTGCTTTCCCAAGAGCAATTTTGTTCTTTAGACAGTAGATTAATTTTTTCTAGAAATTTATAAATAATGTTATGCGTTGCCTTTTCAAAAATAGCCAGTACTGAAATTATAGCAATGGGTCTGTAATAGTCCATCTCATTCATTTAATTATTGATATTTAAGGGATTCCGAGAATATGGCTTAGTCATTGATAGGTTGACTAATGTCAGATTGAGTTAGTGAACAATACTTAATAAATATTTTTTGTGGGTATTTTATCAACCCGACCGATGTGGTGTTATTGAGTGATCTTATAATTTTAAGTATTTCGTCGGCCTGATCTAAAAAGATACAAGCTTGCGTCCAACATGATTTTAAATTATTGTCAGATTTTAAATTATTAGATTATTATTAGATTATTAGATTTTAAAGCATTAGATGAATAATTTGTAATATTAGACTAAAAAAAGAATTGCAAATGTCAATGGGATCTGTAATAATTTTACTGTCTATCTTTATTTTTATGCAATTATTATTCCAATCTGGTTGCTCATATGATTTGATTCCATGGCGTTTAACAAACATTTCTACTCTATTGTAAACGTGCTTCATTGTCAAGATTAATTAAGATGATTATCAAGATGCATCCTTTAAGAACGAAAGAATAATTACGATATTTAGTTTTTACTGGACTGATTTGATGATAATAGTTATTATAATATTCCTAAAAAGTTGATAATTTGTAATTCCAAAGTCAGCTTGCTGCAGAGTCACTAAGATTATATCAACACCACATTAAAAAGTACTACACAAAAACTAAGCTTCAGACTAGTTTATAGATTTAAATCTAGATTTTGAAATTAACCCAGTAACCAACAAATGCACTTCATTTCCTTGAATAACGAGCCCAAGCCTAAAATAAGAAAGATACTAAAATATTTAAAATATGAAAAAGACTACCGGAACTACCTCACGTTAGTTTTAATTTAATTGACAATATAATTAAAAAGATTATACTAGTGATACAACTGCTTTTGTAAGAAATAAACATTTTAAATTTTTAATTTAGTGAGTAGATACTCTAAAGGCATGTATATTTTTTTAAATCAAAACCAAAACAACCATACTGTTTATTAACAAAATTCTGGTAATTATCTCAATATTATCTTAACTCAATATTATGGTATGATACAATTATAAAAAAAATATATAAATTACAGGAATATACTGATAAGTAATCTAATGATTAACAATAAAACTAAACACAATAGTTAATTATAAAAAAATATATATAATTCAGTGTGATACTTAATTGTAACAATATAAAAGAAAATCTGGATACTTAGTAATCACTTAGCTGAATTAGATTGATTCTAAAATATAATCATAAATTGTTGTTTTTATTAAGAATATAACATTTTATTACAGGAATATAAGACTTATTCGCGGATTATCTATTTGATATAAATAAGAGTAATGCAATATCACAATATATACATGAATGCTCTGTACATTATACTAAACACTAGTTAATAAAAACTTACAGTTATTATAATACTAGAAGCATTATTGCTGATTTTGCTTCTTATGAGTACTGCTTTGGTGTGTCCAGTAGCTTCAATCCACCCTGGTGTGTCCGGTGGTTAAATATGGTTATAAATGCGTTAACTGCTTTGGTGTGTCCAGCAGTATAACAAAAAAAAGCTGCTTTGGTGTGTCCAGTAGCTTCAATCCACCCTGGTGTGTCCGGTGGTTAAATATGGTTTTATATGCGTTAACTGCTTTGGTGTGTCCAGTAGTATAACAAAAAAAAAACAAGCTGCTTTGGTGTGTCCAGTAGCTTCAATCCACCCTGGTGTGTCCTGTGGTTAAAATATGGTTATAAATACGTTAACTGCTTTGTTGTGTCCAGCAGTATAAATAATAGAGGTCTGAGCGAGTTTTTCACATATTTGTAATCCACTTGGTACCTATGTTCGGTGAAATAAAAACGTTGATCGCCATCTTACTTAATAAGACAATAACTAATCTATAATATAAAAATGAATCGCTGAATGTCTTGCTAAGCACAAATCTCGAGATCAGCTAAACCAATTTCGCATTTTTTTTGTTGTGTTTGTTATTGTCAGAAGGTTCTTATGAAAAAATAAAGAAAATTGCGCGAAAAATAAGAAAATTTAAATACTTAACCACCATATAAAATTTAATTTGGACTATAAACTTTTTTTTTTTGTTTGACGTAGAATTGACAGAATGCGGGCTGCAAAAAAAAAAACTTATTGTCGTTTAAAATTCGAATTAAATATTTATAAATCATAACTGAGACAGGACAACGTCTGTCAGGTCAGCTAGTAATTATTAAAAATATATGAATAATTAATTCCCTACAAAAGATCAATACTTCGTTCTTGTAATATTGTATTTTAGTTTTTCTACATAAATGCTATGAAAATTACGAGGGCGTAATTGTTTTATCAGGACGGCCGAATCTATGACATACAATGACATAGATTCGATCGTGAATAATAATTGTGATGTAAAGAAAAATGTCTTACCTTTAACTTAAAAGAGTTTATTTTTGTTTTTTTATAATTTCAATATCATTAATGCATGGAATTTATAAACGTCTGATATTACGAGGACGTAACAATAATTTGTCAGGAAAGGCCGAATGTTAGTAATTAAGGTTTTGTAAATCAATTGTTTTTCAATCCTAATATTTATCGGCTGTTTTCTTGTTGAGTGTCACATGTCAACTTGATATTACTTTGACAGTGTATTAGTGTTGCCATAGTCCATGCAGTTGTCGGTAAGAACTCACAGACAAAACATCCTTCTGACGTTTAATGCTAGTCTGTGAATCGTGGAGCAAAGACTGACAGATTGATTGACGTGCCGTGGCGCGACGCGGCACGGCACAGTGGTGTGTTTCCGGCTTAAGTCTATGCTCCACGTGCGTTTATGCTTGACAGTTGCAAGTCTATGGACAATTCTATGATAGTTATGGTAAAGCGTATAAAAGCGTTGGTTTTTGTAAATTGTACTCACTTTTGCTCGATCTGTCGTCTGAACTGGTCGTGAAATAAAATATTACTTCTGTTAACATGGTGTATGATTTATAATCAACTCTAACAGTACCTATTACTATTTTAAGACGTCAATAAATTACAAAATTGTCAACAGAAATTTCATATTCAAAATTAAATGTCAATTATGCAAAATTATCATTAATAAGTCAGATTAAGTAGAGATGTCATTTTTTTTTCTCCGAATATTCCTTGGTCGAGTAGAAACTGTGCTGTAGGAGCCAATTAAATAATTTATTCCTGAAAATAACTTTCTCTATTGGTTGATTAATAATGTCTAGCGGTAGTTTATTAAATATTTTGATAGCCATACAATATACATTTTTACGAAATATAGTTAGATTAGATTTAGGTATTACTAGTTGATTCTTTCTCGACGCTCGTAAATTATCGTTTTTTTCACTACATTTTACAAAGTATTCAGGGCGCTTTTTAACCAACAAGCATAGTTCTAGTATATACACCGTCATTTTGTAGTCGTTTTAATTAACTTAAGGGTGTGTTGTACCAATGAAACTAAACATTTTTGCCCAAGAAACATGGGTCAAAAAACGACAAAAAAATTTGGTCCTCCCATACTAACTAGACAGCTAAAACATTGAATTTTTATGGAAAAGTCCAAAATTTTTGTCGTTTTTCGACCCATGTTTCTTTGGCAAAAATGATTATTTTCATTAGTAGAGCACTCCCTTAAGTTAATTAAAATGACTACAAAATGACGGTGTATATACATGGTAGAGGTAGTATTCTATGTTTTTGAAATAGGGGTTTACATGATTCTCTTTCTTTTATCTGGCATAAGGCACGAATACACTTCTTTTGTGCTCTAAAAGCTCTGTCTAAATCTACACTGTTGCCCCATATTATTATGCCGTAACGCAGTAAAGAAGAGACGTATCCGTGGTACGCCTGTAAGGCTACTTGAAAAGACGTTATATTTTTGATTCTATTTAGTGCAAATACAAATTTATTTAGTTTAGTGCAGAGACTGTCTATATGTTTTTTCCAATTGCGTCAGCCAATCAGCGTGCGCAAAGTGATGATGTCGTAGGATACAATTATCCTACGACACATGCACAACATACATGACACATGACATCAATGTAGGTAGCGTATTCGATTATCTTAATAATTGACCAAAATCGAATGTGATACGTGATCGATTTTGTAATCGATTATGATTTTTTTTCGAAAATGAGCGGTTTTCTGACAGCTAAGAATTTTAGTTTATTTTTATGTTGATAGATGGCGCTATTCAACTAGGTAGGTTTTTTTAATTTTTCCAGCAGCTGAGTAGCTGGCAAAAATTACTCTCTGAAGAGGAGTAGATTGCCTTAACAAAAATAAGAAGAAGAAAAATTAACTGTCAAATATTAGCGTATAGTTGGCAGACTCACCATGGAATTAGAAGGTTTTGACTAGGTCAAAAAATTGTTAATAAATAGTGATAAATAGTGAACTATAGCATATAAATAGTGATACTATGATTCAAAAGATATTTGAGTATCTTGGTGAGGCTGCAAACTTGACGTCAAGTTGGCAGACACCTTAAGAAATACAGTTCGTATCATTATGATTTATATGCCAAAAAATTGTTAGAAAATAGTGAATCGTATACGCAAAATTTCAATAACATTGCTTCAATACAAGCCGAGATATTACGGTCTCTAAGTGGGCTGCCAACTTGACGTTTTAGGCAATAGCGATTCCAGAGAAACGGGTACAAGTTTTAAACAAATAAATATATCAAAAAATTGTTAGTGAAATTGTGATTCCTACGATATAAATAAAACAAGAATTCTTCATTGCTATTTTCTAAAAATCGAATGTTAACTTTTACATAATACTCTGAATAGGATGTCGATCAATATTGAACTTTGCTCCACAGGAATAAGGTTCCAACTTTATTGCAATCGTGAGGTGAGTACTATCAAGCAAAAAAGTGAGATTTATATTTTTAGCCATGTCCTCCAAGTATTATTACACTTGTTTTATTAATTAAGTGTTGGTAGCAAACAATAACGATTTTCATTAATAACAATCATAGCAATAGCGCCATCTCTCGGAAAAGATTGTCAATTTCTCAGTTATAATTTAACGTTAGGTACCTATTTATGTATGAGTTCGAATAAAGATATTATTATTATTATCTGGTGAGATTTATAGTAAAACTAGCGGCCAACCGCGACTTCGTCTGCGTGGAAAGAGTTTTTGCTATCCCTCGGAAACAATACTCTTTTTCGGGATGAAAGGTACCCTATGTCCTTCTCTGTACCACTGACAACGTGTATGCAAAATTTCATGATGATCGGTTCAGTAGTTAAGACGTGAAGGCGTAACAAACAAACAAACAAACAAACAAACGGACTTTCGCATTTATAATATTATATATAATATTAGTAAGGATGAGTATCAGTTGGTATGTGAGTAGGTAGGAAGTAATATAAGTAGAAATTATTAATAGTTTCTCCTGAATTAATAATATTGAATTAAGAGTAGGGTATTGACCACAGCCTACTAAAGAGTAGTCTTTATACAGTCGATCATCGCCTTTATTGTTAGCGCAAAAGCCACCGTTCGTAAAAATAGACAGTTGACGCAACGAATAAAAGTGGTTGGCACGCTATGATTTGCCTTTTTGAATTTCAAAAATAAAAAAGTAAAATAATACCTAATACATATATAGGCACCTAACTTTAAATTATAACTGAGAAATTGACAATCTTTTCTGAGAGATGGCGCTATTGTAATGAATATTATTGTTATTAATGAATATCGTTATTGTTTGATACCAACACTTAATTAATAAAACAAGTGGACTTGGAGGACATGGCTAAAAATATAAATCTCACTTTTTTGCTTGATAGTACTCACCTCACGATTGCAATAAAGTTGGAACCTTATTCCTGTGGAGCAAAGTTCAATATTGATCGACATCCTATTCAGAGTATTATGTAAAAGTTAACATTCGATTTTTAGAAAATAGCAATGAAGAATTCTTGTTTTATTTATATCGTAGGAATCACAATTTCACTAACTATTTTTTGATATATTTATTTGTTTAAAACTTGTACCCGTTTCTCTGGAATCGCTATTGCCTGAAACGTCAAGTTGGCAGCCCACTTAGAGACCGTAATATCTCGGCTTGTATTGAAGCAATGTTATTGAAATTTTGCGTATACGATTCACTATTTTCTAACAATTTTTTGGCATATAAATCATAATGATACGAACTGTATTTCTTAAGGTGTCTGCCAACTTGACGTCAAGTTTGCAGCCTCACCAAGATACTCAAATATCTTTTGAATCATAGTATCACTATTTATATGCTATAGTTCACTATTTATCACTATTTATTAACAATTTTTTGACCTAGTCAAAACCTTCTAATTCCATGGTGAGTCTGCCAACTATACGCTAATCTGTCAAATTTATTAACAAAATCCTTTGCTTTTTCTTAAAAAGTTACGTACCTAGGTACCTACTTAGTTAAAACAACGACATCTAGCCGTGTTTTAAGCCTCGATTACATACGCCGATTTTAGGAACCAATTTCCTGTTGCCTTGCCACCCGTACTTGACAATAAAATATTGTGGAATAATAAGTTCGATTTTAAAATTGAATTTACACTATAACGGAAAAGTAAACATTGTTTAAGATTGGAGATGGGAATTGAAAATAAAAATCATAAAAAATGTTGACCTTTCTGTTATTTGTGCAATCTTATTTATACGGGTGGCAACTCTTAATTGGTTTGCTAAATCGGGATATGTAATCTTAAAAAAATTACAATTCAATTCTTTTCAGAATGACTACTGGGTTGGATAAGCTCGTAGAAGCTGCTGCAAGTGTCGACATACTAAAGAAAGAATTAGAATTGAAAGATATTGAAATCAAAGAGCCCAAGTAGCGTCGACTTCGCCTCGATTACATACGCCAATTTAGCTTCCTAGCCAGGAACCAATTTCGGGTTGCCACCCGTACTATATAATAAAATATTGTACAATAACATCGATTTTAAAATTAAATTAACACTTTAACGGAAAAGTAAACATTGTTTAAGATTGTAGATGAGAATAGAAAATAAAAAATCATAAAAAATGTTGACTTTTCCGTTATTTGTGCAAATTTACTGTTAAAATTTAACTTATTTATATGGGTGGCAACTCTAAATTGGTTCCTAGCTAGGATGCTAAATCGGCGTATGTAATCGGCGGGCTGATTATCTAATTAAAAACCACCTAGCGACTGGTTGCAGTTCACACATGATCGTGATCCATTGCTACTTTTTTTGGGTTAAAAAAAACATACCAAAGAAAAGTGGCAATGTATGTCAAATGCAACCGGTCGCTAAATAGTTTCTTTTTAGATAATCAGCGGGCTGATTATCTAATTAGAAACCGCCTAGCGACCGGTCGCAGTTCCCAGATGAACGTAATACATTGCTACTTTGGGGTAAAAAAAATATACCAAATAAAAGGAAATTTTAGATAATCAGGGTGCGGGGTGCGAGGCTTTAGCAAACCAATTTAGAGTTGCCACCCGTATAAATAAGTTAAATTTTAACAGTGACTTTGCACAAATAACAGAAAGGTCAATTTTTTTATGATTTTTTAATTTCAATTCTCATCTCCAATCATAAACAATGTTTACTTTTCCGTTATAGTGTAAATTCCATTTTAAAATCGATTTTATTCTACAATATTTTATTGTCAAGTACGGGTGGCAACCCGAAATTGGTTCCTGAAATCGACGTATGTAATCGAGGCTTAGTGATCTGTGACCGTAGACAGAGAAACCTATAGACGACTGCTCAACGTGAGACAGGACGATAAACAGATGGTGTTGCTACATAAACAATTTTACCCCAGATTTATGCACTAAGTAGAAAACAAATGTCTGCCATCTGCAATAATATTTAAACCTACCACGTTCAGTTCAAGCGCATTAGGTCCACTCACTTCGCATTTTGGTCCATTTCGTAGAACGCCGAACGTCCGTTTCGCATTTGGTCCTTTTCGCAGAACGTTTATTTAACATTTGGTGAACTTTCACATAAATTAATATGGGAGAAGGTAAATTATTTTGTTTTTGTTCTTTTTACATAAATCTATTCGTTTTTATGGAGAATTTTGTTCCATATTTTCACTTTGTGATATTTTTTCTTTTTAGTACGTCACAAAATAACCAGGATCACATAAACGTGGAGAAGTTTAACTTCAATTATTTTAATGGGGAGGAAAAGCGCAATTTTATCCCGATAGGTGGCGTCTGGTCTTTGGTACCGTGCCGCCTCAAAGAAAGTGTCAAAACATATGGGAATCTCTTGGAGTATTGCACTTTTTAATTTTATACTGAGAAAATGCCCCATTGTTATGCATGTAACTTGTAAAATATTGGAGTTCATCGATTTCCCAGTAACAAAAAAAATAGTAGGCAAAAAAATATCAAAAAAAAAATGCTTTTCCCTCGATTTTCTCCTTTGCTGAGCCTGAGAAACATTATAAATCAAAAGGAATGTTTCATGAATTTGATGAAGCTTCGCCAAAATAAAACAACATTTGAATTATAACAGCTTTGTTCTTTAATATTTCAACCTCAGCAGTTTCTAACATATTTATAACTTGGATGAATTTGATAGGTACCTATATCAAATATGGAATAAGCCCAATATTGGGGCCAAACAGAGAATTAATAGAATTTTATATGCCAGAGTCATTCAAGAAACTTAGAATAATAAAATAAATATGATAAAACGGTTCGTGGAATTTTGGATGGTACAGAAATTCCAGTACAGAAACCTGAAATTACTATTGCACAGAAGGCATCATCAGGCAACTATAAACACGGAAATTCACACTCAGATGCTTTGTTAAAATTTAAATCATATGCTTCTAATCTGAAATAAAAAGATTACTTGTAAATCTTACACGAAATTTAAAGAAATGTAATGCTTGTTAGCAATTTTTCGTAAGTTGCTATAAACTTTCTTGCCTGTTGTTTTGGCTTTTCTTTTCCGTAATTCTTCTTTTATATGAGCTAAAGTTAGCATAGAATACATTGTTTGTCCGCAAAACCGAAAAAAATACAATCTAAGAAAGTAAAATCACGTAATACACAGTCAAGACAATATAAGCTCAAACTGACAATTGTTCCAAAGACTGAGCGCCATCTGTAATTCACTTTGCCTTCGCCTCCCCATTTGTTTTTCTTTTCTCTGTACCTAATACAGTTCGAGGCATATATCTTGAAATTTTTCCGACGGAGTGGGGATAAGTTCGCGCATGTGCTCTTGTGACCAACCTAGCGCGCGTCCTTCTCCCGCCGCCCGCGCCCCTCACCGCTGCGCATGCCCAAAATACGCGTTCCGCGCAATCCCCACCTGATTTCAAGATATATGCCTCGTACTGTACCTTGGTGACGTATTACGAAGAAAAGAAAAATATCGAAGTGATTGAAAATATAGAAGTTAACCTTCTCCATATTTATGAAAAACAAAAAAAATATCAATCCTCGCCTCGCAAAGGAGTTATTTTAGAAAGTGGACTAAATGCGAAATGAACGTTCAGCGAAATGGACCAAATGCGAAAGAGACGCCTTTTCCGCAAGTCGTCCTAATGCGTCTGAACGTCTGCTGAGATTTAGGAGAATTAGAAGGGATATTTAGAAAACTCAAAACAAAACAAACTCATCAAATAATAGTACATTACTGACGCGGTCAATAATGACTGCATTGCTGGCAGCGCGATGATGATGGCCGATAGCGTAGCTTAGCGCAGGTCCAGGCCGTCACAGTGCGGTCAGCATTACAGCCCTTGATGGCCAAGCTGGAATAAAGGCCGAGACCGGAGGTCGAGGCCTTTATAGCGCGGATAGCAAGGGCTGCAATGATGACCAAGCTTGAAGGCCGAGAGCGTAGTTAAGCTCAGCTTGAGGCCATCATAGCGTGGCCAGCAGTGCAGTCATTGTGACCAAGTCTTGTATAGTTCTTTACTCAAAAATGTCAAAAAATTACAAAAATGTCAGAAATGTCAAAAACGACAAAAATGACGAAAATGTCAAAAATTGACATTTTGGTAATTTTTGACATTTCTGACATATTTGTAATTTTTTGACATTTTTGAGTAAAGCACTATACAAGACTTGGTCCAAAATGACAAAAATGTTAAAAATGATTAAAATTACAAAAAACTATGTTTGAAACAAAACTCGACAATAATGGATTTTCAAAGGAAATTGCTGGTGGCTAAAACTCGACAATAATGAAATCCCATACAACTTTGTTGCGTCACCATCGGAGGAGCACGGCAACCTCGACTTGTTCAAAGAAGGTTGTCAAAATAATGGCCATATTACAAGCATTTTTGAGTAAAATATTTAATGCTTTTATTTTTCATTAATAACGATTACATTACTTATGAAACCACTTTTATAAATTGCGTTAAAAGACCTTTGACCAGCTCTGAGCATACGTATTCTGCCCGTCATCAGGACAGGACCATTTAATTATTGTCTTCTAATCTAGACTATACCTGGGAAATCAACAGATATGATGATGATAATGAAGGTCCAATTAAAAACAATATAGTTTTTTTATTAAAACAAATTTTAAACATTATATATTAGTTTAAGTCCAAAGAAACATTATCAAAAATTTAAATATTTCGTAACAAACAATGGTTTCGAAATGTCAGAACTCAATGTATCTTATCATTTAGCCAAGAACTTGGCTATCACTTCTGCTTCTATTGAGCAGAATAGTTTTGACATTTTGAATGTGACCTTGGAATCCGTTCCAAGTAATAATAATACAATTTTTACTCCTGCTCCAATTGACCAAAAAATTGTTGACATTAAAAATAACACTTTGGCATTTGTCCCAAGTAATTCTTTTATTAGTAATTTAAATTACATAATAAGACAATAGAGGAAGTCTCTAGCCGTGTAATGACTAAGGAAAAGCCTAAATATTTAACTATAGTTCACCAAAACATTCAGGGCTTTTCTGGCAAAGAATTAGAATTAGAACTTTTTTTAACTGAAAAAAATGCTAATATTTTATGTGTCATTGAGCACTGGCTTAAGGAATATGAATTAATTACAGGATTTCAATGTTATAAAATTGCTAGTTCATTCAGTAGGAAATCCACCACTAGAGGGGGATCTTTGATAATTTTGCAAAACAATATGAATTTTAAGGAACGAAAAGATGTGATATCCCTCTCTATTGAACAACACGTTGAACTGTCATGTGTGGAATTAGATCAGTTGATAATGATTTGTGTGTATCGCCCACCAACTGGTAACTACCCTCAATTTGAGTCCGCTATGGAGGACGCTCTAAAATTAGTCATCAAAAAGAATAAAAAAATTGTGGTGTGCGGTGATTTTAACGTAGACATCTTAAAGCCGTCCTCAATTGCAAGTAGGTTTCTGAATTTGTTTAAGTCCTTCAATTTAGCAAACACCTTTTGTGAACCTACAAGAATCACTGCTACATCTAAAACTTGCCTAGACAATATTTTTAGCAACTGTAATGTACTTGATAAAGAAATAATAAATTGTATTCGTTCTGACCATAGCGGACAAATAGCTTCCCTTGAGCACCATCATGTTCCTCATCAGTGTAATATAATTTGCAGACCTCTAACTAAAAATAAATTGGAAAATTTTCATAATAATGTCACTGCCAAAACTCTTTGCTTACCTAGTAATGATAATCCCAATACTCAATATGATGATTTATTTAATTTAATTAAAGTAGAATTTGATAAAACATTTAAGCAAAGATCTATTAAATCCAAAGACTTTAAAAAGAAATTTAGTGATTGGGCAACACCAGGCATATATGTTAGCAGAAATAAGTTGTTTGAATTATATGGTCAGAAAACAATTTCAAATGATCCCGAATTTCATGAATATGTAAGAAACTATTCAAAAATGTTTAATAAAGTATGTACTTTAGCAAAAGCAAAATGTATATCTACAATAATTCATCAGTCAGATAATAAAATAAGAGCCACTTGGAATATTATAAATAAAGAGACTGGGAAAACTAAAAATAATGACCGTGAATACTCAATAGTATCAGACAATAAAATTATTGAGTCAGATGAAGGAGTGGCAACAATTTTTCAAGATTTCTTTTCTAAAATACCTATTGCAACTACCAGTAATTTAAATTCATCTCCAAAAATTGCTGTCTCCCTCTTGGAATCATGTGTTGATAAGTGCAATAATGTATTTAAATTTAGACATATCAATAGTGATACCATTCTTAAAACATTTAATTCAATAAATATAAAAAAGACTGAAGATCTCTGGGGCATTTCAACTCACATAATTAAGTCTATAATAACGACCATTGCTCCCCATCTTGCTTTTATTTTCAATAAGTGTGTTGATGAAGGGATATTTCCAGACTTAATGAAATATAGTAAAATCATCCCTCTTTTTAAATCTGGGGACAAAAGCGATCCCGCTAACTTTAGACCCATTTCCATTTTGCCAGCACTAAGCAAAATTTTTGAAAAGATCATTTATGATCAATTATTAGCACATTTTCTTATCAACAAACTACTTCACGAGAAACAATTTGGTTTTACTCGTGGTAGATGCACAACTGATGCTGGAATTGCACTTCTCAAACACGTCTTTGAAGCATGGGAGAGTAGACAAGATGCAATTGGTATATTTTGTGATCTCTCTAAAGCATTTGATTGTGTCAGTCACAGTACTTTATTAGATAAATTGGAACATTATGGTGTATCAAAAAATGCAGTAAGCCTTATGCAATCGTATCTGTCGGCGAGAACCCAAAAAGTTGTTGTAAATAAAACAGAATCCTATGAAGCACCCATTACCATGGGCGTGCCGCAGGGATCGATATTGGGTCCATTGCTTTTTCTTATTTATATTAATGACCTTCCTTACTATACTAAAAACTTGTGTGAAATAGTACTGTTTGCTGATGATACTTCTTTAATTTTTAAAGTTGATAGAGGATGTAACTGCAGTGACGATGTAAACAGCACTCTTTCCAAGGTGATGCATCGGTTTACTATTAATAATCTGAAGCTTAACTCTAGTAAAACTAAATGTGTCAAATTTTCACTTCCTAATGTGAGGCAGGTTCATATGACTATACATGTAAATGGCGAAGCAGTCGAATTTGTTGACTCAACAAAATTTTTAGGTATAACTATAGACTCGCGGTTGCAATGGGACCCTCATATCGATATCCTGTCAAGCAGACTTAGCTCTGCTGCCTTTGCAGTTAAGAAAATAAGGCTTCTGACAGACATTGAAACAGCAAGATTGGTTTACTTCAGTTATTTTCATAGTATTAATTATGACCTACGGTTTGTTGTTGTGGGGCTCAGCTGCTAATATTAATAACATATTCATCTTACAAAAAAGGGCAGTGCGCGCTATATACAACTTACGGTCTAGAGATACTCTTCGTGACCTATTTAAAGAAATTAAAATATTAACGGTAGCTTCCCAATACATCTATGAAAATATAATGTATGTAAAGAAAAATTTAGATAGCTTTGTAAAAAATAGTAATGTTCATAAACTCAATACAAGAAACAAGAACAAACTTGCTGTTCCAAGGCGCAGACTGCATAAAACCGGAAGCTCTTTTTTGTGTAGATGTATTACCTTTTATAATAAGATACCAGAACAAGTCACAGAACTGCCCTTGGAAAAATTTAAAAATACTGTTAAATCCAATTTAATGAGTAAAGGTTATTACACTGTTGACGATTATTTGAAGGATAAAAAGGCATGGGCATAGCTTTTGTATTGTTAATTATTACTCTAATACCTCAGTATTGATTAGAAAAAGTCCGGGGTTCTTTCATAGGTCTAGATAAAAGTCCTTTAATTAAACTCGAATCGTGATTTTCTTTTCTAAGTATAAAATTGTGAGAAGTATCCTCCCTACTTAAAAACGTACTTCTGGCTTCTTGACTCGACGACTTAATATGGGTAGCTTTAGTATGTCATGCTCACTTCAAACATTTCTGCGGTGGTGTCGTGTGAGGCGGGTCGTTACGTTCCCTCAAATATGGTTGAGCGAAGCGATGGCTGGTTCATGCGTCATGCTCGTGAACGGGTGCTGCCAGTGGGAATGGGTCTGCTTCTGTCTGCTTGTATTAAGGGCGTCGTATAACTCGTATATAAAAGATCTGTTTTATATTGTCTGTATGTATGGCACTTCTTACTCAAAAAATATAATTCTTAATAGCTTACCTTGTTTTGATTTATTTAATTGCAATATTTTTACTTTCTATAGTCAGTAGTTTAGTGAAAGACCTATGAAAAGCTTTTGGATATAAATTTTCAATTCGATGCCTTAACATAGGTAGTCTTAGTATGTCATGCTCTCTTTAATCATTTCTGCGGTGGTGTTGTATGAGGCTCAAATATGGTTGAGCGAAGAGATGGCTGGTTCATGCGTCATGTTCGGGAACTGGTGCTGCCAGTGGGAATGGGTCTGCTTCTGACTACCTATCTTAAAATGCATATTGAATTGTATGTTTTTCTTTTATTTTTATTTATTGTAACAGCCTAGACTGAATAACAAGTTCAAACTTTGAATTTAGCTTAAAATCTGTAAATTGATTAAGAAATTTGAAACTCATTAAGAAATGAGCTAATTCAATAATGTTATTTATTTGTTAATCTTTGTTAATATAAAGTCTGGAAACGATATACATATTTGTAAATATCGTTCCATCTGATTGATAAAGCTGGCAAGTTTTTTGCGCCCATTTTTCTTGTCAGTTAAAAGACGTCATAATGGGTGGTAGGGTAAAAGAATTGACGATTTAAAAATGCTTATTATGTGAGCTTATTTAAATAAAATATATTTCACTTTCACTTTCACTTTCTTATGCGCACGCACACACGCTTTCATTTCAACTCGGCCGCACGCCTCGGTGTGTAGCATAGCACGGCACGAGCGCGACCATATTTTACTCTTTGAGCACGACGACGCACACAAGCGCGGTCTGTTGCGCGCGTTACATTGCGTGGTACTGTTTGCAATGCTTTTTTGATGCAAAACATCTATTAGCGCCCTGAGAGTAAAATTCCAAATTGTTTAGCCTGAAATAGTAACTAAACTATAATAACATACTTACAAAAAAATATATATATTTGTTGCAAAAAACTATTACATACTTATAAGTAAATTTAAACTTACTTTTAAAGTTGATGCAATCACATTACAATTTATTCTTTTAAGGAGGTAAATTTACAGCAGCTGTAGTCACTGTGACTTAAAATTCTTGAGCCTGAAATAATAACTAAATTATAATAACAACCAACATACTTACAACAAATGAGACAAATGTAACAAAAAAATATTACCACAAGTGGAATAGCATAGGAATAGAGGGATTAGAACAGTGACTTTATTCTTTCTTTTCTTTTCTTTATTCAAAACATTTATTTTTTTCAAAATGTTTGCTACACATTCTTGAAAATTTTTTTGGGGCCCAATTTGTCCGGCGTGTGGCATCAATCCATAGGGTAGGTACTAGTACGTACTGTTTAATTTTTAGGAAATCTGTAAAGGTTAATCATATTTTAGCTTCTGTATTATAAACGATTTACGTATGGTGCAATTTGAAAATGGGCAAATTAACGTAGAGTACTGGCAACACAATCCAAATTAGTGATTAGGTTATAAAATACTCTACTTGAACTTTAGACATGTTCAGATTGAATTTAAACGAATATTAAGCTGTTCTATAACGAAAATTTAAAATAACAATTGAATTTAATGCATATTACTTGATAAAATCTACAATACTTACGAGTGAAATGATATATTTGAAAGTTTACAATCACTGGTACTTTTACAACCTATTACACAACATCGAACCATTTTCACAGATTTATTAAGTGTATGATTGTTCTAACAACTGAATAATTTACTTTAGAAAGAGACACCGCAACGAATTATCTCACAAAACACTTTTTTCTTTCTGATTACGAAGAAGCACCGACGAACTGTCAAAAGTTTGTTTAGCAAACTAGTTTGCTACACACGAGAAAACCGGCACGTAGTATGAGACAGAAAATCATATCGCTCTGTCCCATTTTTATGCAAGACGTGTGCATAAGTCTGTCTCTTTCGTGTGTGAATGCGACAGATGCCGTCAATTTGTCTATAGGTTTCTCTGTCTACGTCTGTGACAAAGCATACCAGAGACAAACTAACCGTCCACCTTGAAGGTGGAAACAAATTATCGGACGCGACTGATGGACGCGGCTTACTGCCGCGGCTGGTAAGTGTGCACACTCTAATAACATCCTGCGTGCCAGATAGCTATCGGACGTCGGATGACGTCATATTAGTCTATGGTTACGTCCGCGACTTACGTCCGATAGTTTGCACACCTCAGTGTATTTTCATAGTCCCAGATACCTATCAAGGTCCAAACAAATTATCGGACGCGGCTTACTGCCGCGGCTGATCTGAGGTGTGCAAACTATCGGATGTAGTAGGTCGCGGACGTAACCATAGACTAATATGACGTCATCGGACGTCCGATAGCTATCTGGAACGCAGGATGTTATTAGAGTGTGCACACTTATCAGCCGCGGCAGTAAGCCGCGTCCATAAGCCGCGTCCGATAATTTGTTTGGACCTTCAAGGCCCGAACAAATTATCGGACGCGGCTTACTGCCGCGGCTGATCTGAGGTGTGCAAACTATCGGATGTAGTAGGTCGCGGACGAAACCATAGACTAATATGACGTCATCGGACGTCCGATAGCTATCTGGCACGCAGGATGTTATGAGAGCGTGCACACTTATCAGCCGCGGCAGTAAGCCGCGTCCATAAGCCGCGTCCGATAATTTGTTCGGACCTTCAGTCGCGGCTTACTGCCGCGTCCATAAGCCGCGTCCGATATTTTGTTTCGACCTTGAGTCAAAACAATCTTTAAGCCGTTCACCTAATGCCTCGATTACATACGCCAATTTAGCTTCCTAGCTAGGAACCTATTTCGGGTTGCCACCCGTACTTGACAATAAAATATTGTAGAATAAGTTCGATTTTAAAATCGAATCTACACTGTAACGGAAAAGTAAACATTGTTTAAGATTGGAGATAAGAATTGAAAATAAAAAATCATAAAAAATGATGACCTTTCCGTCATTTGTGCAAATTCACTGTTAAAATTTAACTTATTTATACGAGTAGCAACTCTAAATTGATTCCTTAAATCGGCGTATGTAATCGAGGCTTAAAAGACGGTCATGGTACCGATTTAAGCAATTTTGTTTAGGGCCTGCTTCTGAACTGAACGGCTTAAGGCTCTCCGCTGTGTTAAGCGGGACACGCGCGCGGGGCGACATAGATTAGAGCTTACTCATGCACTGCGCAAGCATCTGTCCGTCAAAAACCAGCAATCTATATTCCCGCACCGTGTACCCGTGGCGGGATCCCGCTCAAGGCAGCGGACGGCCTAACGCGCGTGTCCCGCTCAAGGCAGCGGAGGGCCTAAGGATGGTTTCTTATTTGCTGATGATAAGCATTAGCGTATAGTTGGCAGACTCACCATGGAATTAGAAGGTTTTGACTAGGTCAAAAAATTGTTAATAAATAGTGATAAATAGTTAACACTACCATATAAATAGTGATACTATGATTCAAAAGATATTTGAGTATCTTGGTGAGGCTGCAAACTTGACGTCAAGTTGGCAGACACCTTAAGAAATACAGTTCGTATCATTATGATTTATATGCCAAAAAATTGTTAGAAAATAGTGAATCGTATACGCAAAATTTCAATAACATTGCTTCAATACAAGCCGAGATATTACGGTCTCTAAGTGGGCTGCTAACTTGACGTTTCAGGCGATAGTGATTCCAGAGAAACGGATACAAGTTTTAAACAAATAAATGTATCAAAAAATTGTTAGTGAAATTGTGATTCCTACGATATAAATAAAACAAGAATTCTTCATTGCTATTTTCTAAAAATCGAATGTTAACTTTTACATAATACTCTGAATAGGCTGTCGATCAATATTGAACTTTGCTCCACAGTAATAAGGTTCAAACTTTATTGCAATCGTGAGGTGAGTACTATCAAGCAAAAAAGTGAGATTTATATTTTTAGCCATGTCCTCCAATTATTATAACCCTTGTTTTATTAATTAAGTATTGGTATCAAACAATAACGATATTCATTAATAACAATCATAGCAATAGCGCCATCTCTCGGAAAAGATTGTCAATTTCTCAGTTATAATTTAACGTTAGGTGCCTATTTATGTATTAGGTAGAATAAAAATATTATTACTATTATTTGGTGAGATTTATAGTAAAATGAGTATCAGTTGGTATGTGAGTGAGTAGGTAGGAAGTAATATAAGTAGAAAATATTAATAGTTTCTCCTGAATTACTAATATTGAATTAAGAGTAGGGCATTGACCACAGCCTACTAAAGAGTAGTCTTTATACAGTCGATCATCGCCTTTATTGTTGGCGCAAAAGCCACCGTTCGTAAAAATAGTCAGTTGACGCAACGACTAAAAGTGTAAGGGTTGGCACGCTATGATTTGCCTTTTTGAATTTCAAAAATAATTAAGTAAAATAATACCTAATACATAAATAGGCACCTAACGTTAAATTATAACTGAGAAATTGACAATCTTTTCCGAGAGATGGCGCTATTGTTATGAATATTATTGTTATTAATGAATATCGTTATTGTTTGATACCAATACTTAATTAATAAAACAAGGGTTATAATAATTGGAGGACATGGCTAAAAATATAAATCTCACTTTTTGGCTTGATAGTACTCACCTCACGATTGCAATAAAGTTTGAACCTTATTACTGTGGAGCAAAGTTCAATATTGATCGACAGCCTATTCAGAGTATTATGTAAAAGTTAACATTCGATTTTTAGAAAATAGCAATGAAGAATTCTTGTTTTATTTATATCGTAGGAATCACAATTTCACTAACAATTTTTTGATATATTTATTTGTTTAAAACTTGTACCCGTTTCTCTGGAATCGCTATTGCCTGAAACGTCATGTTAGCAGCCCACTTAGAGACCGTAATATCTCGGCTTGTATTGAAGCAATGTTATTGAAATTTTGCGTATACGATTCACTATTTTCTAACAATTTTTGGCATATAAATCATAATGATACGAACTGTATTTCTTAAGGTGTCTGCCAACTTGACGTCAAGTTTGCAGCCTCACCAAGATACTCAAATATCTTTTGAATCATAGTATCACTATTTATATGGTAGAGTTAACTATTTATCACTATTTATTAACAATTTTTTGACCTAGCCAAAAGCTTCTAATTCCATGGTGAGGCTGCCAACTATACGCTAATTGATAAGCCCCCAGGTTAGAGCGTGCACCGGAGTGCGCTCGAGTGCACTCGTGCGAAGCCACGGAACGCACCCTTAGAATGCACTATGAATGCACCTTATTTTGGGCTGCATTCCGAATCACACTAAAATCGATGACAGCGCACTAAAATGCGTTCCGTTCCGAGTCGGTGATTTTGTATGGGTTTGACAGATAACGTGAGCGCTGACATCGATTTTATCGTGATTCGGAATATAGCCTTGATTTGATGACAGTGACAGTTTCACATGACATAGGCCGCGTTCCGAATCACGCTCACAGCGCTGTGAGCGCGAATCCGACCAAATTAAAAAGTCACAAAATATTACACAAATAGGGTATTTGTGTACCTACCTAATTTAATGGATTATACGCTAACAGCGCTGTTGGCGTGATTTGGAACGCGGGGATAACATGACATACCACAGGGGGGGGACACTCTTGACACTCCTATACTAAGTGACATTATTGTAAAGGAAGTGCCTTCATCTCTCATCGGCGAAGATCATTACTTCATACAATTTTTTTTTTATAAGAACTCCCTCAACGATCAAGCAATGCTTGACAAGCGCGTAAATGCTTGTCAAGCAGTTTATGGTTTGGGAATAGACAATGATTTTCTAATAGTCATTAGCGAGAGTACATACATAAAGGTAGGTATACTCTTTTTATCAAAAACAAAATTTAATTGTCAGAATTTTCCTTTAGCAATATCACAAAAATCTTTTTCTGTTTTTATTTCGCACGTTTACTTATTTCAGTTGCTCCTTTTCACCGTTTCCCAACAAAAGAATAAGGGCCCGGATAGTTTTAAAGATTGGGTAGAGATTGTTGGTGAAAATGTGTTGACAAGTTAAAAGAATGGGGTCTGCAACCAGCACCTTCGCCAGCAGGATAAGGGCTGCAGGCGTAGTACCTTCCCTTCACTTACCGGCAATTCATCGTGTAAGTTTTTTATGTAGGTACTAGGTAGGTACCATAGTAGAATCAAATTACTACCTCCTTGATTTAGGGTGCGTTTCCACTGAAGCAACATCACGTAAACGCTTTTTTTGGGGTCGGCTTTAAAAATGGGGCGCTTGATTTTGAAATTGAAATATATATAACTTTGTAGAGTTTCGTAAGGCCTTTCAAATGATACTATAACCCCGGCGCGGAAATTTGTATTATTATTTTAGTGTTTAAGAAAATATATTTTTTTATGTTATATTTTTTTCAGGCAACCAGACCCATCCCAGTTCCAGACCCATTTCAATTCCAACCCATCCCACTTCGTCTTCATATACCAGAAATATCATGTAAGTTTTGTTTACGCATATTAAGGGTAGATATTTCTCAAAATAATTAATTACAAAGATGTAACTGCAAACATCATGCATAATGCCCTCATTATGCATCAATTTCATAAGCTACAATATTTTCAATAATAAAATTACAAACATTTTTTTCAGATCACAGCCCACCCCCATCCCACTCTGTTGTCATCCTGACACAGGTGCAGTACGAGCTATCGAGCAGTTTGATTGTGGCAACCGCAAATGATGAAAATTTTTTTTTTTTTTATAAAAAACAAGTATCATTACTTGTTTCAATTCCCTTCCCTTCCAATGGCTGTACAAAATTAATGGCTGTGGCGAGGGGTGAAATTATGGCGAAGGTAAGCCGTTCAACAAAAGTGTTATGATCTGCATAGTGGATCGGTAGGGTGGGATTTCTAAAAGGTAAGCCAATGCAATGGGAATCATCTTGTATGGACCCTTCGCCACTGGCTGTAGGTACATTAGTATACCTAATACTACTAGGTAGGTATACTAATGTACTACACAAACACGGTCAGGGTACCTACTACGCTAGTAGGCACCCTGACCGTGTTTGTGAATGAATAAATATTAAGAAATAAGAATATGAACAATTTTGAATAAAATTATCCCTAGGCATAAACTGAGAGGAATAAATAAAAACATAATGAATCTTTCACTTAATTGTTTAATTTTGTGTCCTTTTCTTTTCTCCCTTTTGTAATTATGTTTTTAACTGTTTTGTTCTAGTTATCTCTTATAACATTTGAAACGTTTGTTCTCATGTGTTAGTTATTTTCTTCGGAAAAAATACTAATACTAGTGAACACGGCGTTTAGAATGTTATAAAAGATAATTAGAACAAAGCCGTAGGTAGGATTGCTAGATTAGGTACTAAAAAAAAAAAAAAAAAACTAACAAGAAGATCGCCGATCAGAGATGGCGCTTCAAAATGAGTAAGTTTTAAAATCGCCAGAGGGCTCTCTACCCCTATTTTTTTTTATCTTACTCTATGGAGTAATGCTTCTTGAATGCCTCGATTACATACGCCAATTTAGCTTCCTAGCTAGGAAGCAATTTCGGGTTGCCACCCGTACTGTCTTGACAATTAAATATTGTAGTATAAGTTCGATTTTAAAATCGAATCTACACTATAACGGAAAAGTAAACATTGTTTAAGATTGGAGATGAGAATTGAAAATAAAAAATCATAAAAAATTTTGACCTTTCCGTCATTTGTGCAAATTCACTGTTAAAATTTAACTTATTTATACGAGTGGCAACTCTAAATTGGTTCCTTAAATCGGCGTATGTAATCGAGGCTTAAACAGGGTAAATAAACCTAAAAATCTTTATGGAAATCGTTATTGAAGTTTAATGGAATGTTGATTGCAAAAATTAAAAAGTTATTTAGTGAAGGTTTGGATGTTTAGAGATGTTATAACTCGATCGCAAAAACGACGGATTTAAAATGGCACACACAGATATTTTATAGCCTGGATTAAAACAGATACTTTTCTCGGTCAAAAGTCCCCTAAGGATTTTCCGAATGTCCACGCGGACGAAGTCGCGGGCGAAAGCTAGTCTAATATATAAAATCGTTAAACCAGAACGAGACAAAAAGCGAGATGGCGCTCTACGAAACTTTTTTGACACGTTTCTCTTAAACGGCACAATATTTCTCGGGAATTTGTGTGTAATTTGATACCTTGATGCCGGGAATCGCGAAAAACCCAAGAAAATATGACATTGGGTGTAAATTTTGAATTATAAGCAATATAACAGGGGGGGGGGGACACTCTTGACACTCCTATACTAAGTGACATTATTGTAAAGGAAGTGCCTTCATCTCTCATCGGCGAAGGTCATTACTTCATACAATTTTTACCATTGAAAATGGTTATCAGATGCAAATCGCCTGAGACGTATTTTTGACCATATCTCCGAGGATTTTGAGAGGATCGTAATATAAATAGTACCAAAAGTTGAGGAATTTATCGAGACACGTGTGAACGTTTGAATTTTGAAAATCTACTGGTAACTTTTTTTGAAATTTTGCAAAATTCCAAAAATTCCGCTTTTTTGGGGGGTGTTTGTTTACTAAATTGTAAATATTTCGGAAAAAAACCGACTTAAGAAAAAATGAAAAAAAGGGTCCTAGGGTATTAGTTTAACTACCAAATAGCGAAATAATTTTGAAAATCGGTTAATAATTGTGACCTGTAGGTGGTCCCTTTAGATTTGGAATTCTAGAAAAACGGGTGTTTCCGTACATAAAGAGTTATGTAGCTTCTATAATTATTGACCGATCGTCATGGTAATAGTTTTAAAAGATACAGAAGCAGACGAGAAGTGCATTCGTTGGTATTTTGAAAATCAGTTAATAATATTTCGGCTGCGTCGAGGCAGTCAGCGGGCGCTTTTGTGACACGAGGCGGAGCCGAGTGTCACAATCGTAAAAATAAATAGGTACTACCTAGGTAACTTTAGAAATATAATAGGATTTTGCATTTGATTTGATTTTGGTTTTTCGTAAATTTTTGAGTTCATTTTCAATGCTCTGATTCTTGCGGGGACTGTAAAATCTGTGAATTTTTTTTTATAAGTACTCCCTCAACGGTCAAGCAATGCTTGACAAGCACGTAAATGCTTGTCAAGCAGTTTATGGTTTGGGAATAGACAATGATTTTCTAATAGTCATTAGCGAGAGTACATACATAAAGGTAGGTATACTCTTTTTATCAAAAACAGAATTTAATTGTCAGAATTTTCCTTTGAGCAATATCACAAAAATCTTTTTCTGTGTTTATTTCGCACGTTTACTTATTTCAGTTGCTCCTTTCCACCGTTTCCCAACAAAAGAATAAGGGCCCGGATAGTTTTAAAGATTGGGTAGAGATTTTTGGTGAAAATCTGTTGACAAGTTAAAAGAATGGGGTCTGCAACCAGCACCTACGCCAGCAGGATAAGGCCTGTAGGCGTAGTACCTTCCCTTCACTTACCGGCAATTCATCGTGTAAGTTTTTTATGTAGGTACTAGGTAGGTACCATAGTAGAATCAAATTACTACCTCCTTGATTTAGGGAGGTAGTAATTTGATTCTACTTTTTCACTGAAGCAACATCATGTAAATTTTTTTGGGGTTGGCTTTAAAAATGGGACGCTTGATTTTGAAATTGAAATATATATAACTTTGTAGAGTTTCGTAAGGCCTTTCAAATGATACTAGTAAGGCCTTTCAAATGATACTATAACCGCGGCGCGGAAATTTGTATTATTATTTTAGTGTTTATGAAAATATATTTTTTATGTTATATTTTTTTCAGGCAACCAGACCCATCCCAGTTCCAGACCCATTTCAATTCCAACCCATCCCACTTCGTCTTCATATACCAGAAATATCATGTAAGTTTTGTTTACGCATATTAAGGGTAGATATTTCTCAAAATAATTGTACCGTTACGTGCAGGTAAAACGCAGTTACTTTACGCACACGTTTTGTTATCAACATCGCTCCTCTAGAATTACAAAGACGTAACTGCAAACATCATGCATAATGCCCTCATTATGCATCAATTTCATAAGCTACAATATTTTTAATAATAAAATTACAAACATTTTTTTTTCAGATCACAGCCCACCCCCATCCCACTCTGTTGTCATCCTGATACAGGTGCAGTACGAGCTATCGAGCAGTTTAGTTGTGGCAACCGCAAATGAAGAAAATTTATATATTTTTCATAAAAAACAAGTATTATTACTTGTTTCAATTCCGGGACTCTTTGGCTCCATAATAGTTTTATAGACTTAAAGTAAGGGTGTAAGTAAAATGATTGTATTATATCTCGTAATAATATACACTTCGTATAGGTTCGGTATAGCTTCGTATATTCGTATAGGACTTCGTATAGGTGTCAGTTAAATTATTTTGGTTCGACCGTGCACCATCCTTCCTGTTTTTCTATACGGAAGCATTCATTGCTTATTTACGAATAATTTTACTGGAATGGTTTTAATATTCAGTTATCAATTACTGGCTGCGCAACATGTTTTGATGAAAATGTATTTTCATTAAAACTGCTAGCTATACTAATTAAGTGTTAGTGATGTGTTCTTTAATAGGTTACATTTAACAAGATTATGTTATACTTACCTGGGAAATTATGGCGAAGGTAAGTCGTTCAACAAAAGTGTTATGATCTGCATAGTGGATCGGTAGGGTGGGATTTCTAAAAGTTAAGCCAATGGGAATCGTCTTGTATGGACCCTTCGCCACTGATAGGTACATTAGTATACCTAATACTACTAGGTAGGTATACTAATGTACTACACAAACACAGTCAGGGTACCTACTACGCTAGTAGGCACCCTGACCGTGTTTGTGAATGAATAAATATTAAGAAATAAGAATATGATCAATTTTGAATAAAATTATCCCTAGGCATAAACTGAGAGGAATAAATAAAAACATAATGACTCTTTCACTTAATTGTTTAATTTTGTGTCCTTTTCTTTTCTCCCTTTTGTAATTATGTTTTTAACTGTTTTGTTCTAGTTATCTCTTATAACATTTGAAACGTTTGTTCTCATGTGTTAGTTATTTTCTTCGGAAAAAATACTTATACTAGTGAACACGGCGTTTAGAATGTTATAAAAGATAATTAGAACAAAGCCGTAGGTAGGATTGCTAGATTAGGAACTAAAAAAAAAAACAAACTAACAAGAAAATCGCCGATCAGAGATGGCGCTTCAAAATGAGTAAGTTTTAAAAACGCCAGAGGGCTCTCTACCCCTATTTTTTTTTATCTTACTCTATGACATACCAGAAAAAATGTTGAAAAGTTTACAGCAGCAAAATTCAAATCTTGCGTCTTTTGTGATTTGTTTGTGAATGATTTCCACATTATTTTCTGTTTAAATGTTTTGCTTTTATCTTGCTGAAAGTACTGAAAATAAGTGTAACTAAATAAGTTAGGTCTTCTGTTATGAAGCTAAGGTTTCATAATCTTAAGCTCCTTGAAGAAAAAATATTATGTTTGCAGTTGTGTGCAAAACTTCACTATGCGCTGTGATGATCGAACGTTGGAAGATTGAGTAAAGCAGAATGTAACGAAGTGCTGTATGACCTGTATAGTTCTGCATTGTCTGCTGCATCAAGTTTAAATAATTAAACGTGATGCTGACAATGCAGAAAAACATAATCTTCTTTTGGAAAGTAAGTAAGTACCTCCTCAATTAATTCCTTCCGACCTATTGCAGGCAGAATCACAGATCTTTTGATCAAGAGACAAAGAAACTTATAATAATTCCGAAAGTTTGTAATTATTATTTAATAGTAGTACCTAATAAAAGAGTAAGGTTTGAAAACAAGATCAAAGGTACATGATAGGAATGTATTCCGTCTATGGTAACCCTAGACGGACTCTTTTTTTGTATCAAAATATATAGTATTTTCAAAATATTATGTGTAAAAATATAGTTAGATCGCAAAAAATGCAAAAATATAGTAGGTTTTTAAATAATTTGTATTTTTTTCAAATTCAAATTCAAATAAGCTTTATTCAAATAAACTTAATTATTAAGTACTTTTTAATCGTCTATATTTTCCTACCACCCGTTCCAGACTTTTTTAGCTGACAAGAAGATTAGTGATATGAGTGATATGAATGAATATTAGGTGATTAAGTATGAAATTGCCGTTTTTTATGGAGAATTTTGAGGAAGTTGAATTTTTTTATCAACATAACGCTTATGTTCTAAAATTTTTATGAATAAATTTTTGTTTATACACTTTGAAAATCACTAGCATATTATGGCATTATTTTTATTGATGATAGTTGGCCATCATCTAAGGCTATCATGATCATAAATTCGAAATGCATAATAACAAGCAACTTTAACACCATAAGTATAGATGATATTATGAGGATCTCTCTGTGTGAGAATAAATCGGCAATTTCACACCTTAAACTCCTACCATTTATTTATAAATAAGTTATAATTTTTTTTGCTTTTTTTGTATATTTTTCACTTGAAAAAATATAGTAGTTTCGCCTACAATATATTTTTTCAAAATATATAGTAGGCAAGCATAAATACTCCCTAGGGACTATTTTTTTTGTGACATGACACATGACCCCCCCCCCCCCCCCCCCCAAATCGTACATGTCACATAGAAACATCCCTCTGGCCGTTTTCGCAACTGCAAATTCGCAACCAATTGCGAATGAAGAATTTTTATTCTTTGTATATAATAATAATACTTTCCACTTCCCAGCCGCGCATTAGCCCAGCATTCGCAACAAGTACTTAGCTAAGATGCTTAATAAAAAATATGCAATTAAAACAAAAACTTGCAATGTATTTTACTTAACAAAAACATAAAACCAACAATTTTGTTGGTTCTTTCTTTCTTTCTTTCCTGCAAAAAAATTTTTTTTTCGAATATAGCTTTTTTCATAGTCTATTAAGAATCCATAATTGAAAATGCCTATAGTGAAAAGCATATACAGTGCCTTTGGTCTTGAACTAGCGATAATTTAAAGGCGTGAAATACACCTAATTTTATCGACAAAAACACCCACATGTTGGGGTCTATCCCCACTCCTGTTGGAATGGCCGCCATTTTAAATTTGACTTTTTACTTTAGAGGAAAAATATTAATTTCTCCAGATTGAGAAGTCCTACAGTTATAACAAAAATACTGTTCGAAAGTTAATAATACCACCTATCAATAAAAAAAAAAATTGTGAACTTTTAACTCAAATAAGACATAAAAAATTACTGAAGTAAAAATTTTATACGAAATTTGTGTACTTTTTTGAGTTTTTATTACATTTCTCAAAGACTAGGACATTAATGTTAATTTTTTTGCATTATTCAAATACAGGAATAAATATATTATCTAAAAAAAATCCAAAATTTATTGCTCTATGTTGCATTTTTTGAGAATTATTTTTGTTTGAATTATGACCCTTACGTAACCAAAAAAATATTATTTAAGTACGATTATTTTGAACATATTTTAAATTAGGTTGATTATTTTAGCTGAATACAAAATTCATCAAATGATAAAATCTAGTTTTTTAGAGTTCCGTCATACCCTCCATCTTTGCCTGCTTTTTTACATTTTTGAAGATTGTGAAAAAAGTATGTACCGTAGAGATACCTGAGTCACATATTTCGTTTTCAGAGATAAAGTAGAATAGAATGGTTCCAAACAAGTAATTCTAAGCAGTTTCTTTAAAAAATGAAGTTAAAGAGGTAGGCTAAGTTATGCGGCAATGTGCCCCCCGAGCCACCCCGAGCCCCCCTCGAGCCCTCCCCTCGAGGCCCCCTCGAGCCCCCCTCATGCCCCCCCGAGCCCCACTCAAGCCCCCCCCGAGCCACCTCGAGCCCCCCTCAAGCCTCCCCGAGCCCCCCTCGAGACCCCCCGAGCACCCCTGAGCCCCCCTTCGAGACCCCCGGACCCCCCTCAAGCCCCCCCTTCGAGCCCTCCCCTCGAGGCCCCCTCGAGCCCCCCTCGAGGCCCCCGAGCCCCCCTCAAGCCCCCCCTGAGCCCTCCCCTCGAGGCCCCCTCGAGCCCCCTCTTGCCCCCCCGAGCGCCCCCGAGCCCCACTCAAGCCCCCCGAGCCACCTCGAGCCCCCCTCAAGCCTCCCCTCGAGCCCCCCCGAGCCCCCCTCGAGCCCCCCCGAGCCCGATCAGACCCGATCAGACCCTGACCACTATTTCCCAACAAAGTACTCATCAAGACGATTCAAACGTGCCCATACTCGATGGAGTTGCACTGTTTCAATATTGAGTTCCTGTGGCATAGCCTTCCGGCATAGAAAAATCAAATTTTTACTATGCTTCCGGCTTCATCATCGGACCCTGGACCTCGTCTCCCGTCAGAGTACTCGTCAAGACGGTTGTAACGAGCCCAAACACGATAGGGTTGTATGGTGACATCATAGAGATCCTGTGGCCTTCTTCCTGATCCATCATCAGATCAGCTCAATGACACCATAATATTGCATTGCCTTCCAGTTCTGACCTATGTTCAAAGTTTCAAGTTTCTAGCTCATCGGGAAGCTAGTATAAAATCGTTCACAAACTTTGTGGAGAAACAAACAAACAAACACACAAACAAACAAACGCGAAAGCAACCTAATAAAAACGTGGTAAAAACAATAAGTACATTTTATAAACTTTTAATATGAAACCTCGGGAACTAATCCATACTTCCATACTAATATTATAAATGCGAAAGTAACTCTGTCTGTCTGTCTGTCCGTCTGTCTGTTACGCCTTCACGCCGAAACTACTGAACCGATTTGGATGAAATTTGGTACAGAGGTAGAGTAGAGCTCGAGATAGGACATAGGCTAACTTTTATTGCGAAATAAGGGTTGGAGGGGTTGAAATAGGGGATGAAAGTTTGATTGTACTACAGAATAGAGATACTTCAGAAGTTATGCCACTATCGCATTTATTTGATACCCATTTACATACTTTTACACTACGAGATTATGTTGTTTAATCGACTACCATGAGTAAAATTGACAGAACGAAATTCAAAATCAATAATACAAAATCCATATCCATACTAATATTATAAATGCGAAAGTAACTCTGTTTGCTGTCCGTCTGTCTGTTACGCCTTCACGCCGAAACTACTGAACCGATTTGTATGAAATTTGGTACAGAGGTAGAGTAGAGCTCGAGAATGGACACAGGCTACCTTTTATTGCGAAATAAGTGTTGGATAGGTTGAAATAGGGGATGAAAGTTTGATTGTACCACAGTATAGAGAGACTAAAGAAGTTATGCCACTATAGTATTTATAAGGTACCTACTTACATACTTTTACACTACGAGATTATGTTATTCAATCGACTTCCATGAGTTAAATTGACAGAACAAAATTCAAAATCTAAAATACAAAATCTATACTTAATCTATAATAATATTATAAATGCGGAAGTAATTTTGTCTGTCTGTCTGTCTGTTAAGCTATCACGCCTAAAATACTAAACCGATTTTAATGAAATTTGCCACAGAGATAGAGTAAAGCTTGAGAAATGACACAGGCTATATAAATAACCTATAAAAATCTTAACAACTAAATGAGAACCTCCTTTTTTGGAGTCGGTTAATAAAAAGTGTCAGCCCTAGTGTTTTTCAACCTGTGGGCAATATTGGGCCGGCTTGAACGGACTTTTACTACCTAACATTACCCAGCGTCATAACTTGCGAAATAGGCGTCCTATATGTGTGTAATCAAGCAACTGGTCCTCATTTTTAACCTATTTTTAGACACAACAAGCATTACTACGTATTTCCACTCCTTCTACCACTTCTCTAAAAAGTTTCCGGCAAGAAATTTTGCACCACTTCTACACGTCTAACTTTGACACCTTATGGTGAATTGGTGAGTCACTAAATAATTGAGGTTATGAACGTCACATCACATGCATTCAGTGTTGCCATGTAATACTTCAAAAATATACTAAACAGTTAAAAATCACCATAAATGGAATATTTTTCTGGCAATTACAATTTAAAGTTAAATTTTGTCGTTGGACAAAAATAGGACAAAAGGGCAAAGATGGAGGATATGACGGTTCTGATTTTTTTCATTTTCGAAAATAACCATTTCGTACTTGTAAGGGAGAGTGGATTCAAACAGCAATAGCTCTGGAATTATGCAACATAGAGCAATATTGAAGACTAGCTTCTGCCCGCGACTTCGTCCGCGTGGATATTAGAGAAAATCCTCAGGGAACCTACAACCAGGATCCGTTCAGCCAATTTTACGCGATTAGGCGGGTCCCCATCAAGCGCGCTGCGTCGCGAGGCAAGACATTTGCGTCGTGTGGCGGGCCTCGCACGAGGCTTCCCGTTCCGGTTCCGGTTCCAGTTCGGTGCCCGTCCCGTTCGGGTTCCCTTTCCCGTTCCCGTCTCGTTCCCGTCCCGTTCCCGCACCGTTCCCGTTCCGTTCCCCCGTTCCGTCCCCGTTCCGTTCCCATTCCGTTCCCGTTCCGTTCACATTTCGTTCCCGTTCCTTTCTCGTACCGTTCCCTTTCCGTTCTCGTACCGTTCCCTTTCCGTTAGCGTTCCGTTCCTGTTCCGTTCCCGTTCCGTTCCCGTCTCGTTCCAGTCCAGTTCCCGGCCCGTTCCCGTCCCTTTACCATCCCGTTCTCATTCCGTTCCCGTTCCCGTTCCCATGCACGTCCCGTTCCCGTCCCATTTCCGTTGCGTTGCCGTGCCGTTCCCGTTCTGTACACGGGTACGGAACGGTCCGTTCCCGTTCCGTTCTCGTTCTGTTCCCGTTCCTGTTCCGTTCCCATTCCGTCCCCGTTCCCGTTCCCGTCCCCATTCCCGTTCCCGTTCCCGTGCCCGTGCCCGTGCCCGTTTTCGTTCCGTCCCGTTCCCGTTCCCGTCCCCTGGATGTGCATGTCCAGGTCCAGGTCTATGATGTGTCATGTCCACCGCGTTGGACTTCAAAATAAATCTCATTTTTGCAATCACCATCCCACAAAACCTCAAGAACGACATCCATATCGATTTTTATGTTTACTCACCCATTTTCCCCCTATCAAGGGGTTAATTTTCAAAATCACAAAATATATGTTTGCCTATTTATTTTTAGACGTGCTCCCACGAAGTTTAAAGTTGTACCTAATGTCTATTTTATATTATTTTTCCATACAAAATTTGAACCCCATTTTCATCCCTTTAGGGGTTAAATCATGTCCACCATGTTGGACTTCAAAATAAATCTCATTTTCGCAATCACCATCCCCTAAAACCTCAAGAACGACATCCATATCGATTTTTATGTTTACACACCCCAATTACCCCCCAAGGGGTTGATTTTCAAAATCACAAAATAATATATGTATATTCGCCTGTTTATTTTTGGACGTGCTCCTACGAAGTCTAAGTAATGTCTATTTTATATTAATTTTCCATACAAAATTTGAACCCCATTTTCACCCTTTCAGGGGTAAATCATGTCCACCGTGTTGGACTTCAAAATAAATGTAATTTTTGCAGTCGTCATCCCAGAAAACCCCAAAAACGACATCCATATCTAATTTTTGGTATTTTTACCCCTTTTCACCCCCATTTTATCCCTATAGGTGTTGAAATACTAACAATAACAATATACGTTGCGTTAGATTTCTATTTATAAGCCTAAATCATAAATTTAGCGATGTTTACTTCGAAAATTAAGGATTTTCTTCAATACACAACTTCATCCCCCTTTTGACCCCTTCCGGGGTAGAATTTTGAAAAACGCTGAGACCCGTATTTATTAATTTTCAGTTGTCAGCCTAAGCACAAAGTTTGAAGATCCTAGCTTCAAAACTGAGGGACTTTCATACAAACTTTCATCCCTTATATTTTCATCACCTTAGGGATGGAATTTTCAAAAATCCTTGCTTAGTGGATGCCTACACTGTATAAGGTATCTGTGTGCAAAATTTCAAGTCTCTAGGTCCAGCGGTTTGGGCTGTGCGTTGATAGATCAGTCAGTCAGTCATTCAGTTTACGATTTTATATATTAAGATAACATTTCTGTGTATTCGAAAATTACAAAAAAAATGCATTAATGTCCTACTTTTTGAGATATGTTAGAAAAACTAAAAAAAAACACATACATTTTGTGTAAAATTTTATTTCAGTATTTTTTTTATGTCGTATTAAGTTGAAAGTTTACACATTATATTTTAAATTGATAGCTGGTACCATTAGCTTTTGAACAGTGTTTGTTATGACTGTAGGACTTCTAAATCCGGAGAAATTAATATTTTTCTGCAGGGTCATCTAAAATAAAAAGTCAAATTTAAAATGGCGACCAATCCAACAGGAGTGGGGATAGACTCGAACATGTGGGTGTTTTTGTCAATAAAATTATTTCACGCCTTTAAATTATCGCTAGTACAAGACCAAAGACACTGTATAGTGAAACCATAGACTTAGAAAATTTTTCGCTATGCTCAAGTAGACGGACAAAGGTGCGAGTGAGAAACCGATTCTTATGGCTTATGCGATGTGCGAGAAAGAGTAAAAAGAAACTGACAGCTGAACCTGGTTTGACTTCATTTATCATCGTTTATCACCTTGGTGAAAAGCGTCAACAAGATTATTTTGTAATTTTGATCGCGATCGGGTCGGTTTGGCTCTCAAAGCTATATAAATCAATAATGGTGTCGTGTTCTGTACTGGATTGTAATGTTACTTACGACAATAACCCAAATAAACACTCATTTCACAGGTAAATATGATTGTACTATTACCATTTTCATAATTCATATTTTAGTTGAATATATTCCCAAACACACTAAGTTATATACTAATATGATGCTATTAAACGCCTATTTCCTAAATAAAGGCTGATTTCTAAACATCATGTGTTAGATAAAAAGATATTATGTCCGTGAACTTGAGAAAATAAGGCGTAGATATTGATCAAAATTATCGATATCGATACTCATGTCGATGATTTCCAATATAACTTTGTTTGTCTTTGTGAACACTGATAGTTTTATTTAAAGCTGCTTGTAACCGACAGTTTTCAAATGGTAAATTATACCAACTTAAGTACTAATTTAACAATTATTTCCAGGTTTTCTGTAAATCCAGTGATTAAATTAAACCGGATAAATGTCATAAGTAAATAAGCAATTAAGCAAGTAAATAAAATTGTTCAAAATCTTGTTTGTGTTTTATTTATTAGAGCAATAATACATTATGGTTATCGACAACCTAAAATGGACTTCAGTGCATCTCTAAATTCACGCACACGTTTACATATTTACAAACACTGGCTCATCTCACTTTTGGTTAGGGTTCCTCAAATTTTCAAAAGTATCGATACCTACTCGATACCAAGTATCGTATCAAAAGTATCGATACCGATAAAAGTATCGGATCAAAAGTATCGATACTACTTGGTATCGAGTACTTTTTCTTTGCCTCGGAAAAACGTGTCAAAAAGTCTCAAAAAGTACAGTAAACGGCACGCTGGGCTTCCAAATAACAAAGTAATAAATTTACTCAGTCAATTTTAAACATAAAAACAAGCAGTTTAAAGCAAAAATAAAAGTCAGTATTAAAAATACATGCACAATAGTTAACAACTAAATACTTAATACTAAGTTTTTTTGTGAACCCTAGTCTATTTCGTTACAATCAGATATCCTTATTTCCTTAATAATAATATAATACATACATACATACATACATACACTCACGCCTGTTTCCCATGGGGGTAGGCAGAGACTATGGATCGCCACCTGCTACGATCCTTGCACACTTCTTTCGCTTCATTCATATCCATCAATCTTTTCATACATGCCCTGCGGTTTTTGTCACTGCGTACACCAGCCTTTTTTATAATAACCTCTATTTGGTCCGCGTAGGTTTTTCTGGGACGCCCTCGTGCAATCGTTCCTTCCACATTCGCACAGTATATCTCTTTCGTGATTCGCCTTTCATTCATCCTCTCTAAGTGACCAAACCACTGGAGCATTCCTTTCTCAATTCTTGTCACTATATCATCTTCCAGACCACACTTTTTGCGAATCACCTCATTGCTCACTCTATCACTCAGTTTTACTCCGCATATTTTCCTCAACGATCGCATCTCTACCGCATTTATTCTGCTTTCATTCTTCTTCTGCCATACCCATGATTCACTTCCATACATCAGTGTCGGTACCAGCACTCCGTTATGAATAGCCATTCGCGCCTTTGCAGAAACGGTTTGGCTACTCATAACCGAGTGTATAGCACCACTCACCGAATTTCCTTTCTTCACTCGTCTTTCTATGTCTTCCTCACTCTTTCCGTCCCTTGTGAACAAACTCCCCAAGTATACAAACTCACGGACTTGTTCCACTTTTTCGCCACCTAACATTACCGTACAGTCAGTCATTTCTTCATCTCTCTCAAACACCATCACTTTAGTCTTAGTTACATTCACTTTCATCCCTTTTCTCACAAAATCTTCATTCATAACCGACATCATTTCCTGCAACTCTTGCGCAGAAGACGCAAGTATAACTTGGTCGTCAGCGTAGAGAAGGCACTTGATTTGAGTCCCATTCATCACAACCCCACAGTCACGTTCTTTCAGACCTTTCATACAACTGTCCAAAAACAGATTAAAGAGCCATGGTGACGCAACACATCCCTGTCTGACACCCCTAGAGATGCCAAACCAATCAGTGTATACGCCGTCAATCCTGACGCATGCACGGGAATCCTCATAGAGAGATTTCAGTGCATGAATCAGTCTGCTCTCCAATCCGTATTCGGACAACACCTTCCATAGCTCATTCCTGTCAACTCGATCATAGGCCTTCTCCAGGTCCACAAAGGCACAGTAAACCTTTTTGTGCTTAGCCAGGTGTTTTTCGGTTAAGCACCTCAAGGAGAAGACCTGATCCGTGCATCCCATTCCCTTTCTGAATCCCGCTTGCACATCCCAAATACTCTGATCAGTTTTTTGCATCACTCTTTCAATCAGTACCTTTGCATACAATTTACTGACAATGCTGAGAAGACTGATCCCGCGGTAGTTTTTAGCATCCTGCCGTGACCCTTTCCCTTTGTACAGCGGCACGACCACGGCTTTACGCCAATCTTCCGGCACTTTGCCACTGTTCCAACATTTATTAAAGATCAGGCACAGCCAGGACGCAACCAGCTCTTTCCCACCTCTCAGCATTTCAACAGTAATTCTGTCATATCCTGCTGCTTTCCCTTTTTTCATGCTCTTCATTGCACTAATAATCTCATCCATATATATATCTCTTTCATCCACTTCTGTCTCTTCCTCGTCTTCCACCCTTTTATCCGAGGCTTCTAGCATAGAGCCATCCGCCTCAAACAAACTCTCAAAATATTTCATCCACTCCTGTAGTACACCTTTTTCATCTGTCACTAGCTCACCTTTTTCATCTCTTATCACATTCATTTTAGACTTATGTGATCCACTTCGAGACGTTTTCACTTGTTTCCAAAACAATTTTATATTGTCTCGAAAGTTATCACAGAGTTTGAAGTCACACTTTTCTTTCATCTTTCTCTTTTTTTCGTCTACTTTTTCTTTCACTACTTTCTTAATCCTTTTAAACTCCCTTGCAACTGTATCAACATCCTCTTCTGTAACACTTGCATTCACTCTTTTACTGGCTTTGATGGCCAGCAGATCCTGCCATACTTTTTTCTTTTCATTCACTATCTGTCTTACCTCACTATCCCACCAGTTTATTGGGGGAGCATTCTTCCTTTTACTCACTCCACATATTTCCACAGCTGTTTCAGTCACACCTTTTTTAAACTTTTCCCAAACTTCCTCAAGCTTGCCATCTTTCACTTCAGCCACATTTCCCAATCGTTCTTTCAATTTGCACAAATATGTCTTTTGCACTTCCACTTCATCCAGGTTCTCAACTTTTACTCTAGTCAGCTCCGTTGTTGACACTGTGGGACGATGACGCCAACTTTTGAACAGACCACTAACCCGAGACACTACAAGAAAGTGGTCTGTTCCAATGTTACTACCCCTAAAGACCCTGGTGTCTACAACTCTGCCCTTCAGTCTTTCATCAACAATCACAAAATCGATCATACTCTTCTTTTCCCCTCTCTGCCAAGTGTACATATGAATTTCCTTGTGGTCAAACATGGTGTTCGTTACCACAAGATTCTTTTCTAAACATACCTCAATCAAACTCCTGCCATTATCATTTACTCTTTTGTCTCCATATATTCCTAAAACTCCCTCACATCCCTCTCTTCTCACACCTACCCATCCGTTAAAATCTCCAAGCATAACTATCCTTTCATTATCTTTGCATTCATTCAAGATGTCTTCCACACTTTTCCAGAAATCCTCCTTTTCCGTTGCTGACTTGGATATATCGGGAGCATACACGCCAATGACGCGTATCCGAAGTAATCCTACTTTGAGTCTAACCCAGAGAAGTCTGGGACTAACACACTCATACTCAGTCATGCATTCTATCATCCTTTCCGACAGCAGGAGTCCCACGCCCATACTCGCGTGCTCATTTTCGGCAACGCCCGACCACAGAACTTTAAACGGGCCATGTTCTGAGACTCCTTTGCCCTTTCTTTTCGTCTCGTTCACGCATAAAACATCCAACTTCTTTTCTTCCATAATCAAACACACCTCATCCATTTTCTCCTCCATCGCTCCACATACATTCAGCGTAGCAAAACGGGTCTCCGATGCCCGCTTTTCGCCCCGAGAGAAACAAGTTACGCGTGATGAGTGGCGAGCTCTATCGCCGCAGCCAGGTTTATTAAAAAAATTTGAAACCATTTTGTTCCCACGATTAGCTAGGGAAAGACAACTGTCCACCACACAGAGCCCCGAGTGTGGTAAGGCTATTTACGCCTGGAGGGCACCAATTTCCAGGGTGGCACGCTTATGACTAGGCACGCCCCTAGCCATGCAGCCATCGGCACGGCAGACCTTAGCTTAGCGGAGGGGAAGGAATAGGATTAGGATAGGGATGTGAGGTGGGTATAGGAGTGTGTAAAATGGGACGGATCAGGGTACAAAAAGGACACCGTTGCTGCGGGGGGGTTGAGAGGTTGCAGCAGCGGAGGCTGAATATAATAATTATTATAAATGCGAAAGTCCGTTTGTTTGATTGTTTTCACGATCGTTACGCTTTCACGCCTTAATTAGTGAACCAATCATCATGAAATTTTGCTTCCAGCCAGGTTGTCAGGGGTACAGAGAAGGACATAGTGTACCTTACATCTCGAAAAAAGTATCGAGGGATAGCAAAAAATCTTTCCACGCAGACGAAGTCGCGGGCGGCCGCTAGTAAATACTAATTTATTGACGCGTGAACAATTGAGACAGTTTCTGGCAGACGTTATCAAGGCAGGTCTTGTTAGGTAGTTATTTGGTGGCCATAGTATTTAGGGTACACCGTTTTCATCTCGCTGACTGATCTCCATTAAAATAGAGGTCAATGATTTTGCTCCATTATTGTTTGAATGGGTCTGACTTTAAAAAGACACTGGACTTGCAAGGTATAGTCTAGTTTCATCTTTATCAATGGCGCGGTGCCTATTTGGTCGACTATGAGCTATTTTTTTATGAAAATTAGATAGTAAAGTGTAAAAAGTATCGAGTACATCAGAAAGTATCGATACCTAGTAAAGTATCGAAACAAAAGTATCGAGTACGAAAATACTAGGTATCGAAACGCAAGTATCGATACTACTAAAGTATCGATACTTTTTGCGGATCCCTACTTTTGGTTTCGCAGCCAAGTAAACTCTGTTCGTCTATTCCAGTGGATATTAAGTTTATGAGTGAAACACATAATCAATAAAACCCATATAAATTTTAAAATGTATATGTCGCAGGCAACTGGCTTAATCAGCCGTTCAATCAGCCGAAAAAACAATATCTAATTAACGGGCTGGCAGATGCTAAGGCCGTTGATTGAATAGGATAACCATCGTGACGAATAGAAAATGAAATATTTTGAAATTGAATTCTTTATTATTATTTAAGTAAAATACTACTTAATATTATAAATGTGAAAGTTTGTAGGTTTGGATGTTTGTTCCCCAATCGCGGAAAAACTGCTAAACAGATTTGGATAAAATTCGACACACAGATAGTTTACAGCCTGGATTAAAACATAACTTTTTATCTCAGCCAAAGGTTCCCTAGGGATTTTCCAAATGTCCACGCGAACGAATTCGCGGGCGGAGGCTAGTACTTTAATATCATAGGTGCCTGTTTTGTCTTTTTCTTTCGCAATATTAACTGCTGAGTTTTAACGAAGAAGATAAATCACATTTTAAGAAATCTTCTTGTCAACTACACTCGGCTTCAGAAAAATCGCACCTCTTCGAAAGTAAGTTTAGACTTGGCCACCTGCTATTGCTAGCTAACGTTCTACTGTGTAAATGTTGATATCTATTGAAAGTACATTTAATGAGCTTTCAATTAATATTTTGTTTGATTTAATTAACATAACAGTTACCATAATTAAACACTTAAGGTCAGTGTATTCAAAAAACTCTGTCTCTGTCTTTTTCATTACGTGTGAAGAGTAATGAAAATAACCTCACTTTTTATTTTTTTCCATGTTTGTTGTTATTTTGAGCATAAAGTCACTTTTTGAGAAAGTAACCGTTGAATATTCTTCTATATGTCATTACCTATTTTTATTTATATTTTTCGTGGATAAGGGATTCATAAACTTTGAGTATTATCCAAAAAATATAAACTTAATGAAAATTTTCTTTGTCTTTGCATATTTTTTTAGTCGAGTGAAGATACGAATATAGTATTTTTAAACATAAAATAATCAAGATCGTTTATGAAACTTCAACATTTATTTTTATCTGCATATCAAAATAAAGAATAAATGATTGTTTATTTTTGAATCAAAGATGGCCAAATTCGATAATTTGGAATATATTGGCTTTAAAGCGTTATTGCTTGCGCCGCCATAAAAGAGAAATAAAAGGGGTAAATTCAGGAAATGACTTGGCCAAGTCTAAACTTACTTTCGAAGAGGTGCGATTTTTCTGACGTCGAGTGTAAAAAAAGTCTCGAATGGTAGTAAAATATAGAAAATTCAAAAGCACTTAATTACCTGTTTCTTAGAATAAAGAATTATTCATTATCATTTTTCTAATACTTAGGTTCATTAAGCGTTTGATTTTTTTGAGAATAGGTAACACAGATATGTAATGTTTAAACTATCAATAAAATAATATAAAGTCAAAAGTTTCAATGCAATGATATTGATAACAAATATTTGTTATAATTGATACCTTGCTAACTTTAAAAGTTCTTCACCAGCAGCTGTCTTTGTCATAATCACGATATTATCATCGAAGTACGACACAAGTGTTCATCCAGTACCTAATAGTCTTTTTCTGTCCAGAACTCATGGTCACCTGAGCTTTCTCGTTTATCGTTTATAACCTCTAACCATAACAATAAATATTTATTCTTATGCTCTGACTAAGATTCTTTCTAATGTCTAAACTCCAAGGTTAACGGTGAGATGTTAAAAAGAAAACACAAATTATTTTCATATTTAAACTTGACAATAACATTGTTTACCTCAAACATCGGAACAAACAATAAATTACGAAAAAAACAAAACAATCACTTTGATTGTATTGGTCATTTTCTGAGTTTATTTCAAAACATTCTTTAAAACGTTCGTTCAAAGATTGATTTGCACTATTTTTTCACCAAACACTTCCATTTCACGATATTTTCGTGTAAACGTAATTTAATTGTGAAAAGCACCAGAAATCACAGCTGGTCGACGCCATATTTACAGATTTGACAGCAACATCGCCTCAGCGTGCCTGGTGATAGAAAATGGAACTAAATTACAATGACTTGGCTAGGCAAGTGGTTCAACGTTATCGAACCAAGACATTTGCCTAGCCGTTAAATGAAATGCCGGGATGTTATTTAGGCCGATGATTGAATGGCGCCTGTCAATGAAAAGGCTAGGCCGCTAATTGAACGACTGATTAAGCTAGTTGGCTACGACATATACATACACTGGCCTGCAAAACTAAGTACTACAGAGGTCTATTTTCATACAAACGAGGTAACTTTGAAGCATTGGTTCTCCGCCCAGGATTAAATGTGGTGTGATCTGATGATGGCCATCCAGGGAGTGAATGGAGAAGATTCAGATCCCCATACACACCCAATTGATCTGATTAGCATTCTAAGAGCTGTTTGGATATGTTAAAAAAAACCACAAAAATAGCATTAAAATGTATGGAAATGCTGTATTTGATAACTCTAATCCTTACAGCTCTTAGAATGCTGATCAGATCAATTGGGTGTGTATGGAGATCTGAATCTTCTCCATTCACTCCCTGGATGGCCATCATCAGATCACATCCCGCTTAATCCTGGGCGGAGAACCAAAGCTTCAAAGTTACCTCGTTTGTATGAAAATAGACCTCTGTAGTACTTAGTTTTGCAGGCCAGTGTAACAATCAAAAATTACAATGGAATGGAAGGATGTTTACTATGGATATGTCACAGTAAGACGCTTTAAGCTGTGATGTTAGTTATATTCCTAGGGATATAGGTATGTATCGTAAAATAGACTAATATAGTGAAAAAAATTTAGTAAAAACAAACAGATAACGAAAGTTACGAATAAGGAAAAAAAATCTTATGTAGCAACTCCGTCTGTGGTTGCGAATCAGGCGAACCAGGGGGGTAATTACGTAACTTTGTTGCAATCAACTCTGACAGAAATCGCAGTTCCATTGCTGCTTTAGAAAGAACCAATGTGACAACTATCTTAACTAAAGCAGCAATACAACTGCACTTTCAATCGATTTCAATCGAGAATTGTTAGCAACAGCCTTACGTGATCAAGGGTCAGGATGCCTAAATGCGGTTAAGGAAAATGTTTTCTTGATTCGCAACTGGTTGCGAACAAAGAATAAAAATTCTTGATTCGCAATTGGTTGCAAATCGCAGTTGCGAAAACGGCCGGAGGGGAAAAAGCTTCAAAAAAATTACAAAAAGCAATTGTATTGGACTATGTTACGCGAAAAAGATTCAACACAGTTTTTTTTCCCGAAATTGGGTAATTTATGTATACCAGACGACAGGTCTTTGGGATGATATCTTTAATAATATAAAAAAAAAGAACTAGGTGCATAAATACAATTGTAACGAGTTTTATTCTTCGGAATTCAATCACAATAATTATAGTTTTTCCATATTCATTAATTTCCAGTTGGTCGGTTCAGTTGATCCGAATGGAAATAGCGAAATTAACGTATGGATCTTTGGGATTACCCGGTCGCGATTGCACTAGAATCATTTCAGTTGCTCTTTCTTTCTACGTGTAGGTTAGGTATACCTAAGTAAGTAGATGGGTGGGACACTATTTAATATATTTTGTCAAGGGATTGATTCTTCTGTGATGAAGTTCCTTACCATGACGATATAAAACATGTTTTCTTGAAATTACCCTCGGTTACCAACTGGCGGCGTGGCGCGTAATATTGCGACGATGGTGGTCTTTTTGTCTCGCTATCGTTATACACAAATAAATAAAAAGGTGACTAGCGTGCTTGTGCCTGGCTGGCTACCTACAGGCAAGCTAAGGAAGGAGATAGGTAAGTAAAGCGGGGCGAGGGGCATCTCGAAGACCGGTCCGCGCGGGTGGTGCGGCGCGGGTGCGCGTGGGCAGGGAGCCTTGCGCGGCGCGGGCGGGGTGTGCGTGCGTCAGTCGCGCGACGAGCGCCATACTTGAAGAACGTCGGGTGGCGCCGCGCCAACCCGTCGCGTGCTAGTGTTGTGTCACAGCGGTGGGCCAGGTCGGTTTCGGGATCTCATCGTGCCGACGTAACCATGGCTCTTAACTCGGATAGTGAACAGAAATCGAATCTGGTCCTCCGGGTGGACCAGGATTCTGACTCGGTTCTACAGTCATTGTTCGACACTGTGCTTAAGCCGGACTCGAAACGGCCGCTACAGGTGCCTCTCCGTATGCGACAGCTTCCAAAGTCGTTCTTTAACCCGCCGTCGACCGGTTCCAAGTCGCCATCTGTGTCTCACTCGCGAGAAAACTCGGCTGACTCGGCGTTCGGATCGTCGTCCGCTACTGGCGCCGTGCCGGTGTCACACTCTCGGGCCCACTCTTCACCAGCCAGCCTACAGCAGACCTACGCCGCTGGACAACAGACTCAACAACAGCCGATACACCATCAGCACGCAAAACACAGATCATACGATGTTGGATCACATCTACAGGATGATTTGGGACCTCTACCTGCAGGCTGGGAACAAGCTCGTACACCTGAGGGCCAAATTTATTATCTCAAGTAAGTTTCCAATGTTCTCTCATCTTCTCTCTATTCCTAATCAGATAACCTGGAAATTAGAATTAACACTTAAGATTTTTACACTTCCACGTACGTACGTAGGTTTTGGTTTTTCATCTGATTCTGAATTTACCGTAAAAGCTGAAGAGCTCCCAATAATAATGAGATAATTAATTATCAGCGTTGCGTACCTATATTGCGAGATCCTTATTTTCTTAATTATATTTTTATACCTACTTAGCTTCAAAATTAACACAGTTCAAACTGGACGCAGTCTTCTGAATTCTGCTCCTTGTCAGTTGGCAATAAGATTCAACATTGCAACTCAGGTGTGGTTTTTGACGTGAGCTGACTGCACAACAAATGCAGTTCATTGGTTGCTTATACCCGCGATGTAGCTACCTACAAGTAAAGTAGTGTAGGTAATGAGTGAGTAGCTACATAAAACCACAACATCGCTATGGCTTCTTTTAGTTGACGGTCAGTATGACAATGGTCCAACAATATAAGTAACCCTCTACCTAGCTAGATTATAGAGCCAATGCACTGGACGTTGGTAATATTAGCTTATACTTTTATTTGTTTCATCTAAAATTCTAAGTTGTTCATGTTTTTATTTTAAATGTAGTTAATGTAGATTGTTTAAAAGAAATATGACTCTATTCATCACGCTGATAAATACCTTGTCGTCATTTGATATCTTATCACAATTGTACAGGTACCGTACCCTGTGCAATGATAAATTATGATAAGAACTGATGTGAAACAGATTGGTACTTGTATAAAACCAAATGCGTAGATATGTTCCTTCTTCTCAATATTGTTACAAATATCTTAAATTTTGTTTACCTACCTAAGGCTTGATAGTTGAAACTTAGCTTATAGCTTGATTTTAGCAAAATAAAAAATAGATTATAATTTAGAGTTTGATGATGTTGAAAATTTACACTCATTTCTGAGCGGAGGAGGTGTTCTTCCCAAATTGGATGTTTTCTAATATTCAGAGGTAGGATAGGATACTTATAAAAGAGCCTGTACGGGCCTGGACTGGATCATATATTAATATCATGGATGTCAATGTAAGCAAGCATTATTATTATAGCTAGAAAGGTTAAGAAACCACACAAACACAAACATATTGATCTATCTTCTTATCCCTATTCCACATTCACTTAACAAGGAAACTAATGATAGTTTCCTTCATCTTCCTATTGTTTAGATTGAGATAAAGCTTTCATGGAAGTAAATGCTACCGGAAGTCCACTTTTGTTGTTATCATTTAAAAGATAAAGCTGTTCACAGACAGGTAAAGTTGTGTTTTTATACAGTTGAGTCACTATCAGTTTATCAGACTCGATCTAAATTAAACTGGAAGTAAAAAAGGGAACCGAAAGTATTAAATTAATATGAATCAGCACAGATTGTGGCTTTGTTTCGTACTCCATCATTCTACAATGTGGGTTATGTAGAATATTGGTATTATTCACAAACACATTCGACATTCGCAAGACAAGCAAAAGAAAAATATTTCGTAGTATAAAAAAAGAAACCACAAAGTAGTAAAAAGAGGAGGATTATTGACAGTTTGTTGAACTAGAATACTAGATCAACTTAAGTAGTTCCCATCCTTTTCCCGTTCTGATATTTTAATGTGTCAAATTGCATCTGTTGCATTGTCCTCTTAGTTTTTGTTCAACTTCATATTTCTGCTGTGAATTATTTCGATTCCAAATAATATAATAATCTATGCAACTGTTGTTTTATTGTTATGTGGCTACATTCGTTTGGCAGAAACAGACGTACGGTGCGCTAATGCTTAAAGCCAGTTCGAGTGTATTGAAATAATTATATCGATAATCAGTAATGGCTGGTCTGGCGCCGGCGCCATTGCCATTATTGTCGTCGCAATATATTTTCAGTTGGTAGCGTATCTACAGGATTACAAAAAAATCACGCATTCAATTTAATAAAACATATTTTTTTCATACCTATGAATAAAGGCATCGATTATACGAAGGATACAATAATTCGGAATTTGTTGTACCTAGGTAGCGACTTTTTTCTAAAGTTTGTAGTTGTAAATTATTCGAGGTAGGTACTCTCAGTTGGGTTGGGATGTTAATTCGGTCGGAGTTATGCAATGATTTATTCCTCCTGCCTTCCCCATTTTTGGAGGAACATTTAGCCAAGCTATTAAACATTAGCTTAACTTAAAAGCCAAGGAGTTACCCCTAATACAAAAGGAGTTCGAAGGCAAATCGTCATAATTACTTTAAAGAAAAGCGTCAACAATGTAAAACAATAGCTGGGTGTTTTGAAGACAGTAGCTAGAGTACCATCGAAGCGTTCCTCAATGTTCTATCATCAATCGTGCATGGACGGATGCTAACGCAACATCAAAAGTTTTGTCACATCGTAAATAAACTATGTAGTATACACTACACACACAAAAACCGAACATCTAATAACTATGCAGATATACGACTATGTGCTATGCTTCCTATTAACTCTACGCGTAAATGGATTATCATGTTAGTAAGATTCGGCAAGCAATAGGGAATATGCATGTCACCGATTTTCCTAAAATGGAGCTTGATCGCTGCGGACACTTGTAAAAACATGATGGAACAGAAAGAAAAATAAAAAAAAAAGATTATTTTCGTTTTATCACACGATGAAATCAGGGGAAAATGACGATATTTTTTTTCGTTTTCGGATATAATGCACTTTACAGTCAGATAGAATATCGAAAAAGAAATAATATTTTATATGACACATATCTGCTTAAACGCAAAATTTAGGGAGATAATTGAAGATTATTGGCTAACTCCATATAAACGCGCCCGAAACACACCGAAACGTGATGTGTGACGTCACCGTTTTGTATAGATATAGCGTTTTCGGCGGGAGCTGATGCGTGCTAACTTCAAGCAACTATATTACCAGAAAAAAACGCAAGAGACAAGTTTCAATATTACAGTTGATTTTCTCACGCATTATACTATTGATTTTGATAAAAAAAAATTTGATGCATATTCCCTATTATCGCAGATTATTAAAACTGAAATTAAAACTACATATACAGGTGTCACAAAACTTCGTCACACGGAGGGAAAGCACCTTAAATATTGAAGATAGGAAACACTTAAAGAAGTCTTCATTTAGATTTTAAAAATAATTGGAACTGCATTCAACGGTTTTTGAAAAATGCCTGCCTTAAGGGTCCATGATAGGAAAACATGGTTTGCGCGGGCCATATTTTTACATAGAAATCCTAAAGTTGTAGCCACAAAAAAAACATACGACAAACTAAAGAGATTATCTGGTTAGTAGGTATTTTACAAGTATTAAATTGGGTATAAATCTCACAGATGATTGTAAAAAAAACCGGCCAAGTGCGAGTCGGACTCGCGCACGAAGGGTTCCGTACCAAAAACAGCTAAAAATCACGTTTGTTGTATGGGAGCCCCCCTTAAATATTTATTTTATTCTGTTTTTAGTATTTGTTGTTATAGCAGCAATAGAAATACATCATCTATGAAAATTTCAACTGACTACCTGCAGTCGTTATTATTATCGAGCAAAAAACGGCAAAAAATCACGTTTGTTGTATGGGAGCCCCCCTTAAATATTTATTTTATTCTGTTTTTAGTATTTGTTGTTATAGCGGCAACAGAAATACATCATCTGTGAAAATTTCAACTTTCTAGCTATAACGTTTCATGAGATACAGCCTGGTGACAGACAGACAGACAGACAGACAGACAGATAGACAGACAGACAGGCAGACAGACAGACAGACAGACAGACGGACAGCGGAGTCTTAGTAATAGGGTCCCGTTTTTACCCTTTGGGTACGGAACCCTAAAAATCAGACACCCTGCTGTATATGTTTTCGTTTAGGTAGTTTTAGATATCATGCAACTATGTTAGTGTAGATAAGTTGAGCATTAAAGAATTTATTTAAATATTTTAGTTAGTTAATTGTTAGGATTGCCAACGCGAAAGGCTGGCACAGCAGAAGCTCAATTCTTAAACTCCCTTAAAATATTGATATTTCGAATATCAAAGGTATTAATTTAGTCGGTGTGCCGCTTGGCTGATGCAGGAGCAGGCACGGCCCATTGCAAACGGTGTGGCTCTTCCGCGTGTTCCTAAATAGACGCACGTCGTTTCTTAATTGCGAGTTGCGTTGCGGCTGATGCTTTATAAGCTCTATAACGTATCCGTCGGCGGGCGTCTCGGCTGCGAAATGTTTGCTTTAATTATTATTGGAATGGAGGGTAATTCTCAGTGGTTTTGTTCGGCTAGACTTGGCGATGTTCCGAAACGGGTAGCGATGCAAATTGCCTTGGCGGACGCCCAACGCGGCGCTATCGGGCAGGACCAGTCGCTTCGCTGCATCACACCTTTTGACTGATTCTTGACCTGTAGTACTTACCTGAACACTGACAATGTGACAACAATTAAGTTGTACCTAATGAATGTTTTGGCGAAATCATTGTTTTCAATTTTTTTGACATAATGCGAAGAAACAGTTTATTAAACATAAACTAAATTACGAAGTGATAGAACAAATTTGGAAAATAGTTTTAATGATCATAAAGACGTCGATAACAACATAATTAATCTAGGGCAATAAATAAAAAAAAAAAACCGGTTTCTTTTAGGGTTGCTGAACCTTCCGTAAGTCCAAAACTTGACAAAACTTTGTGGAAAAGGATGATGGAATACAGATTCCCATTAACAATGTGCCAGGTGTAGTAGGCGTATTTGACTGGATCACCAAATCATAGTCGGTCATTGAGCCCCAGCTGTGATGAAAACTATCCTGTTCAAAATTTTTTTTTTACAATATTTATGAGTTCCAATGAATTAAGAACTGTTTAATTTGAATAAGTTCTAAATGTCCCATCGTGGACTTAATTCACCTGAGCCAAATCACCTGGGTGAATTAAGTATATTGATTTTTTTAGAAATTTTTGTTTTGTTTGTAATTTAAAAACAAAAAAAATTGCTTACTATTGTTAAAGTATTTAGTAAGATAAAAAGTATTTTTTTATTACAATTATTTATTTTTTTAACACGTTTTTATTAGGTTGCTTTCGCGTTTGTTTGTTTGTGTGTTTCTCCACAAAGTTTGCGAACGATTTTATCCTAGCTTCCCGATGAGCGAGAGACTTGAAACTTTGGACATAGGTCAGAACTGGAAGGCAATGCAATATTATGGTGTCATTGAGCTGATCTGAAGATGAAGCCGGAAGAAGGCCACAGGAACTCTATGATGAAACCATACAACCCCATCGTGTTTGGGCTCGTTAGCATCGTCTTGACGAGTACTCTAATGGGAGACGAAGTCCAGGGTCTGATGATGAAGCCGAAAGGCCATGCCATAGGAACTCAATATTGCAACCGCTGCAACCCCATCAAATTTGGGCTCGTTTGAATCGTCTTGACGAGTTCTTTGTTGTGAAATAGTTTTCAGGGTCTGATGATGGAGCCGGAGGAAGGACACAGGAACTATTTAATAAAACCACGCTACCCCATCGAGATTGGGCTCGTTTGAATCGTCTTGACGAGTACTTTGAAAAACACGTTTTTAAAACGGACTTAATTATTACAAAAAAAATCGGACTAAAAACATTAAAACGGACTAGTAAAAACAGACTAAAAAGTAAAAAATATTTTTTTCTGTAAATATTTATAACCCTATACGCCTACAGAAATTTTAAATCTAAAAACGTGGGGCGCATGCTAAAGACAATATGGATGATAAATTTTACAAAATGCGCCCCACGTTTTTAGATTTACAATTTCTGTAGGCGTATGGTTATAAATATTTACAGAAAAAAATATTTTTTACCTTTTAGTCTGTTTTTACTAGTCCGTTTTAATGTTTTTAGTCCGATTTTTTTTGTAATAATTTAGTCCGTTTTAAAAACGTGTTTTTAAAAAAGTTTTTTTTTATTGTATCAGATAGTAGTGAAAAGAAAAAAGCTAATATCATAATGGGTGACACATGCCATGCCTCCGCGCGAGCTTTCTAGGAGTATTTAGGAGCGCGAGCCTTTTAGTGTTAAATATCTTTAAATAAATTCAGCCTACTACTATTGCACATAGGTACAATAATTCCTACCTACTACGTGGAGAACTCTGAAAGTTTTGCGAAACTCATAAAAAAATATATATAAGCACAGCTTTAAAGTTAAAGTTTTAAAGTTATATATTTATTGCTCGTTACAGTATTCTCCATTATATAAAAAAATCGTAATATTTTTTTAATTTCAACATCATTTGTCTGAGGGCATGTTTTTCATACGCTATCACGGCCTCCTCTCGCCCCATAAATGTGAAATTTCTCATTGTATCTTTAATTTCTAGAATAATAAAGAACTCACAAGATGTGAGGTCTAAGTGAATGGATCATGAACTCCAAATTTTTAAAGCCTTAAGTAAATAACTTTGTCATAATCGCGGTGTGCGCTGAAAAATTGACGTCGTGCAGTAGGATATTTTTGGTCGTTTTTCCTTAACTATTTTAACGACAGTTGGGAACCAAATGGTAGTGATCTACTCGGCGTTAACTGTGTTTTGTTCCTCAAGGGTTTTTTCCCCGATAGAACCCGTCTAGGAAAAAAATAATGCAGTCAAATCCTTGCCCACGATTCTCGCTATCTAATTTTGTCGATTTACTGTAGACTTCGAACATCCATATAAAAGACTGTTGTTGCTATCTTTCTATATTGTTAAATCTTACCTACCTATATTGTTAAATCTTAGGATTTACTAGTAAATTTTAAACAAAAGATATAATTATTCGTGCTTTACGATAAGAGTTTGGCATATTATGCTAGGTTTTGCCAATGACGGTTGGTAAATGTTGGATTTTTTGAAACAAAACAGTGAATTGATTTCATGATAAAATTAAGGACAATTAAAAAGAATTAATTTTAATCACCTATCAGTAACAAAATTAAATATTGTTATCTCATTCATACTTTCTTTATCATCATTATTTTTATTTGTTACATTAAGAGTATTTCTTAATTATTAATTACAAGATAAATATCCATCAGTCAATACCTTAAATAGTCTAAATTAGATGGTACATTTATTAGTTACCTACATATAATTTTAAAACACCTTCAAAATAGGTAGTATCTTTGAGGTAATTTACCGAGTGAATGGCGGCAACAGTTCGAAATGAACGAAGATCACAGGACAGTTCGGACTTTTACCATTATGAGCTGATAAATCTTAGGTTTTACTGGAAAATCTTATGATTTACCATTGTTCGGTTCGGGGTTTTACAGTAATATATTCATGCTTTATCTTCTATCACAATATTCATACACAGAATTTAAACGACCGAGTACGCACTCCATTTTTTAAATCAATCGAGCCCGTTTTTTCCATGGTGAGTTTTAAGGATCCAGCGGCAACAAAGTTTCCTAACTTCTTCTTCTTCTTCTTATCGAAGAAAAAGAAAGTTTCCTAACTTGAAAGCAGATGAATATTTTTTATTATTTTGAGTCACACCAATCCCCAAGTATCCTCAAATCCTTCAATAGGTCATATGTCGCTTTTCTTCTGTTAATCATGTAACAATACAATAGTCATCTTTTCCACAGTGATCGCATTTGAAAGCTGACCCTCTCCAATTTCATCATAAGAGAGACAGGAAAATGATTAATTCTGCATACTAATACTTTGTGATAGGTGTTTCCTTTTCTAAAAGCATTAAGAAGTGAAGCAGTGCAAACTTGCAGAAAAAGCGAAGTTTCAAAACCATAAAAAATTGTCACCCTATCTTTTCGCGTTAATTTCATTTTTGCTACGGGCGACGAACTTCCCTTTGTTATAAAAAATGTTTTCGACTTCCGGTCAATTTTTGTTTTACTTTCATCAATGAGTTCAAAGTTTTAAAAAACATAATATTTATATTTAAATATTTTTGAGTTGCCAGATACGCTAAACTTTCAAAGTGTATTCCTATGTACTACCAGGACCGTCGGCCAACCAGGGTCATTTTCGATGTATCGCATATTAGCACCAGACCGTTAGAGTATATATTCTGTGACCAGACCAAATTCTCAAGATAGCCATTAGCTTGGTGTTATCAAATATCATCATCTGGGTTGCGAAGTAGGAAGCTTCTGGGAGATATGCCACCCTGAACATGGTCACCCATCGCAAAAAAAATATCGATCGCATATTTATATAAATGGTGAACAGGGTCGTGGGTTGCATCATGACCCGAACTATTTTTTTTGTTTTCATATCGATCGAATAAGGAACAAGGATCACAAGAGCATATATGTGTAATGTACCATGGGCAACAGCGACGCTTAACCACTGCTAAGGTCAAAATCGCTTGCACGCCGCGCCGTCACAACCATACGTTTAGTTCGTGTAGGGGCGATACGCGCGCACACGAATTTTGTTGCAAACTGGTTAAGCGTCGCTGTTGCCCATAGTACTTACCTGGCCTGACCTTCTAGACGCTTCCTGAAAGCGACGCAAGACTGTGCTTTTATGTACGCCTGGGACCTGCGTCACCCCCTAATTGTAATTACATGCCAATATGTAGTCGATTATTTTTTGGAAAAAAAGTCTCTATGTTTCTACCCTGGGGCCCTATTTTTGAATCGCTCGGCTGGCGTCGAGCGCTCGTTTCTACTGATTTTCGTTCGACAAATCAACTCAAATGTACGAGCTGTCGAACGAAAATCAGTAGAAACGAGCGCTCGACGCCAGCCGAGTGATTCAAAAATAGGGCCCCTGGCCACGCGAATGCTTCCTGAAAACTAACCAAGCCGATGTCTAACATGTTTGTAATGATGCCACCTACGACCCTGTTCAACATTTATATCAATATTCGATCGATTATAATAATAATAATAACTTTATTGACATAAAACATATACACAGACATAATGAAGTCTCTGATTCCTGAACTAGGTAAAATACCTGTATCTCAGTAATCAGCGCCCTCTTCCGGATACCTTATTCTAGTTCCAGTCAACTAAGTATTTATTAAAAAAATTTAGAAAAAAAAATATTTTTTGCGATTGGAGATCATTGTATGGGAGGCCATATGTTCAGGGTGGCTTATCTTCCAGAAGCTTCCTACTTCGCAACCCAGACGACAATATTAGATATTACCAAACTAATGGCTATCTTATCAATGTGGTCTGGTCCCAATATGCGCTAGATTGAAAATGAACTCCTGGGCCGACGGTCCACCATCATCACAGTCTTATACACAACACAACACAAATATATAACGTTAAAGACATGCGTGCCATATGTATGAGCGACTAGACTGTCCGTTGTTCATACGACCGACGATGGGCGGACTCGAGTTTCGAACAATATTTCCTTTTAAGTGTCGTTCTTTGAATCCTTAATCAGAGAAACCTCTCGCGCTGCATACAAAAGAATAAACCTCGTTCGAAAAGATAGCTTCAGTTCATTGAACTTAGTTTTATTTAGTCAGGTTTATTAGATCTATCGTTCTGTTTATGATTAGGTAAATGTTGAGCTGTTGACTCCTTTAAATCCAACCCAATTATATCATTCCTAAAGCCATTTCGAATCTAAAATTTTAAATACTTTAAGCTTTTTTAAAAACTCCTGATTTTTCAGAAATTTTAACGAAAAACTGTCTGAAAAATGTAGGTAAGGTACCTTACTCAACTTACTCTCTTCCAGTACCTATCTAGATACTTAGTTAATTATTAGTACTTCTTGGCAGAGTACAAAAAGGTATGCGGCTATCTGGGACGAGCTTATTTAAAACATGAGTCGAATGCTAGTGTTCCAACAATTTTTATGGAGTTAATCTGGGATTTGAAAGTAAATATAATTGACAGAAAATAAATTGCCTTAGTTAGAGGCGCAAGTTGCAATGCAAGGAAAGAGATGTTTGTCAAATCATTAAAACTATTGTTTTTGATCAGTTTCCGGCTAAAGTTTTTTGCCTATTGATTTGTAGGTAAGTACTCGTATTTGATCTAAAAACAACCGTTATCGTCATATGATCACAACGATTACGGTAGCCATGACGGTAATATGGAAGCGGTTTTTCACCGAAGGATAGCTTTGTCTGTACTATACTGTACTAATTACGTCAACTTGTTCAAATTTGTGTTGTTAGCTAGTTACTAGATAGGTACTTGCCTAATAGACAACATGTCGAACCTCTTTGTTCGAATGTGACCTTTACGTCTATCATAATACGAGTTAGTGTGTAATTTGAAATATTGCCGTGTGCGTGGCGGATGGCGAAAGGAATAGCCTCTCGGACGGCTTTGGCAAGGCCGTTCGTTTAAAGTTACGGTATACCTTGGCTGGTGGTACCTGACACCCGATAAAAGTAGACTTAGCCAGCGTAATTATGCGAACACGTCATCATTATGATACCTGCTTTTAATACAGTGCAGCAATTTTTATACTTATTAATGGAACTCTTAATTATGAGAGTGGTCTCTCCGGTATCATATTTGTGAATACCAGAACAGAAAAGTGGTTAATAATGAAGAAATAAACAGTAAAATGACCTCATAGCCAGGTAACGATAATGAAATGACTGGAATATTACAAGATAATGCGATAGAGTTCGATAACGACTGATAAGTTATAATTTATAATACAGCAAGATTCGTTGTGTGGGAAATAATCTGACGAATACTAAGAAAGAAAAGGTGAAGTAATCATAACGAGTGAAGTTATCATAGAGTTCTGCGATAACATACATACAGAACAACACGCTATCGAATTCTGAGAAGTCGCCCAGCGTCGGCTGGTCGCGCCGCCCGTGCGCGACAGGTAGCTCTGCCTAACGGCACTCTCTTGAGAATACGATTTTCGTTTTAGAACAAAGTAATAATATGTATGCCGTTAATATACTTTCTCCTACTGATTTCAAAATAGCGCTTAAGTGCTTAGTGAAAACGATTTTGTAACAAGTGATTTGCAAAATTATCATAGCATCGATCCTTTCTGGCAACCCACATCCATTATTAAAATCCAGCATTAAATTATAATATCACATTACGTGTTACCTTTCAATCGTCTTGTGACATATACCTACATCCTTGTTTGTTCGATAGAACTAAGCGTACGTCGTATTGAGTATCTTCTGTATAGGTAATGTGAACCCTAAGATCTTACAGCGAAGCGTTATAATATCAGAGCAACTATAGCAACAAGGTAGTTACTCAGTTTCCACGCTCTGATTACTGGATGTTGGCTCTAGACAACGTCTTTATCGACGCTGATCAGAAACGCGCTGTGTTCTTAGAAATCGATCCAGCACCGAAATTCACAAAGGGGTGGGTACAAAGTTTTGAATGATAGATAATACAAGTAATTAAAATTGCAAATGCCTATTCTAAGCTGCCAAAATCTTGACATTTGATGAACTCAGCCTTTTGTTAAATGCCATTGAAATTACGAAACTCACGCCTCTAAAGACCTTTTAAAATGTTTTGCTGTAATCTGGCATGAAACGTTATTAGTAGTACTTACAAATTAAATTTTGATGGGAACACTATTAATAGCACTTTCTCAAAGTGAAATTAAACATACGACTCGATTTAAAAAGGCACTTTAGCCTGTCAGTCCAGAGAACACTTGAAATATTCTAAATTGTTTTGAAGTATTGTAACAAATGCATCTAATAGTCGTGTTTTACCGACGTAATGTGGTATTTCTATGGGTATAGACTTCGGATTGTTCGGTAGGTACGGCGGCGGCGGGGCGGCGCCTTCAAGGGTAGATCTTTGTTCGTAGTGCATTATCAAGCCTTGTGGACACAGATGGCTCTCATCGGCTTGTGTCATCGGTATTAATGTGCTCCAATAATACTTGCCATGATATACTTACAAAGCTGCTGTTGCGATAATAGAGTGAGACGGAGCATTAAGGCAGACCACACTGGTGGCCCACCGCGTTAGCCTCTTATTTACCAAGTGGTCTTATTTTAAGACCTTCAATCAAGTAAGTAGATATCCTTTTCCTTTAGGGTTTTGTTTGTGATGATTTTTGTCACCCTTACCTAATACAAAATCAAGCAATAGGTAATAATATTATCCATTGCAATAATTCCTCCATTTCTTTTTTACGGAACCGTACACGAAGGGGTCATACAGAGCCTTATTGCTGTCACTCATGTGTCCGCCTGTCCTTCAGTGTCGTCTGTCACAAAGCTCTAGCAGCTAAACCGTTGAAGCTAGTCTTCTTTGCACCAAAGATGTGTCTTGCCGACCCAAAGCCAGGTAAAGTATAAACAAATATTGTAGAAGGGGCTCCCATATCTATACAACATACAAGTGAAGAGAGGAGTGAAAAAGTCGTTGTTACGTAGTGGTATGAACTTGAGGTGATAAAGTTTATTATTACTTATATTTTACCAATAAATATCAATAAATGTATCGATAAATCTGTTTTTTTTTCAAATTCCCTCATTTTCTTAGTACAAACCAACTTAATTTTGCAGTCCAACACGTACCACAGACCAGCCCCGCCCAGTAGCTCTATTTGGTCGGTTTTTTATGTAGTGTATTTTTGTTTTGTTTGACAAAAAGTGCTTAGTGCTTCCTCCAAAGTGCCAAGTTCGAATGCTCAGATCGTGCATGGGTAATACAGTCTGTGAGTATCGCCATGCTTAATTGTGAGATCAAACGGGGTCAACTGTATACATTGACAAAGCGCCTTAGGTCCAACGTCATCGACTTGCTCGTCCCCTCTAACAGCGACTATGTGTTTGTTTGTTACTCACTGATTAAAATAAAAGACTATCACATAAAGCTTTAAATGTTGGTTGACGCGGTTTTTTTAATAAGTATTCATAGTGTGAGTAAGGTTTTATTTGAATTTGGCAAACTACCTATACTAGCTAACTAATCGAGATTCACCAACTTATCAATGACTATGATCAAAGATTTCATGATTTCGGTAAAACGCATCATTATAAAGCACGATAAACGGACAGTTGGTAGGACAGCCATCATTATTGTTACAGCCACGAATGATATTTAACACGAAATAACCAATAATTAAATAATACATTCGTTAAGTACATAATTATTTTTATGTTTATAAAATATATAAAACTATCTTGTATATAATTTCAAGTTTATTCGTCATCTCGCTAAATCACGAAACGTTGAAAATATAGCTCAATTTACATTCATAGACTACCTAGCGTAAGGGTTTTGGTTTTGATTGGATAGTCAAGTCAGTGCATGCAATATCTTCAATTTACCATTGTGAACTGGATTGTTGTGATTTCCATTACTCATGCGATGTCACAGCACGGCATGGTGATATTAACAGGGTAGGAGTAACTCGGTTCATTTCACAGGTTTGCTTATGCGCTACTGATAGGTAGTACCTATGCACCTTTTTTGAATACTGATAGGAGTTGTGTGACTAACCGTCTTTTGCTCAATTTATTCATTGACCGAGCGAGCGCTTAGCGTCTCCCTTTTAGTTTAGCTTGAGCAAATATGCTTGTTCGGCTGTTCTCTCCTCTACAGGTCAGCAACACATTTAATTTCTGGTGTATTTTGCTTTACGAGATCTACGGGCTCTACCTATGCAAAACCCTTCGGAAAACCTTCCAGGTAATTAAATTGGCACCCTTGCGTATTCTCTGTGCCTTCTTCTACACGAGGTATTTAAACGGGATGTGAAGAGTATAGTTTGAGTTTGCGGGGTCGGTAAGGTACGTGCGTCAAGCACAGAATAACTAAAGCGTCAAGTCTACGTTAAGTCTCCTTTCAGCTAAACATCGCCTAGAAAGAAGTCGTTTGCGTGCTTGTGATAAACATTATAAATTGTAAGGTCCTGTTTGGTTTTGACTAAAGGAGAGTGTGGGCTGTGTTCGGTCGCCGGCGCCTCGTGTCCGCCGTGTTTACGTCTAATTTTGGCGCGAGCGCCGCGGCGGCTGCCCCCGCGCCCGCGCCCCTCTTCCCATTGAACACGGTACGCATGCGGTTTATTTCGGCATGGCGCAGGCGACCCGCTGACGCCAGCCATTTTGCTCGATCAACCTCTCAAAAGCCTGAGATCTCGCTTTCTATGAACCACACCACTACGTCTGTAACGCCGCCGCTGACAGGTGCAACTACAGTAATTTGCAAATGTGAAAGTTACACGTTTTTTTTGTTTTAAATTGCACTAATCGAATTAAGTACCTACCTAATTGTGTTTGTTACATATAATTTTGAGTGTTTTTTACGTAGGTACTTATAGGTATATATTTTTGAGGCTATACTTGATACAAAGTAGATGTAGATATATGACATAGGTACGAGTATACTGATATAGGTAGGTAATGTAGGTATAATGATAATATATAATGCAAAAAACCTACACGTCTTGTCAAATACTAATAGTTAAAAAAATTAAAGCAGATTAACTCCTGTTAAACCACAATTATTTATACACTGCTGGTAAAAAAAACGCGTAATCGATGATCCTTACTAATATTATAAATGCGAAAGTCCGTTTGTTTGTTTATTTGTTTGTTACGCCTTCACGTCTTAACTACTGAACCGATCATCATGAAATTTTGCATACACGTTGTCAGGGGTACAGAGAAAGACATAGGGTCCCTTTCATCCCGAAAAAATTTATTGTTCCCGAGGGATAGCAAAAAAAAGTTTCTACGCAGACGAAGTCGCGGGCGGCCGCTAGTAGTATGATAAATACATAAAGTAATATTATGTATATGTTGCAGCGCAGCTAACTTGTTTAATTAACGGTCTACCTTTTTCATTTAACGGGGTGCCGTTTAATCATCAACTCAAATGATATCCAGCCATCTAACTGAATGGCATTATAATTAGGGCTATACTTAACATAATGCTCAGAAAATAATATTTGTTTATTTAGAAAATAATATTAATACCTAATAGTATGTGTCAAAGTTTTTATGATGGGAAACAAGTGAATGTTGCGTTTCTTACTATGGTTCTTAGAGCAACGCCGGCTTCGTCCCGAAGGAAGCCCGCCATGCTCTAAAGTCTAAGCTATGGTTGAATTGAGGATTTAACGTAGGCACCTACTTCATATTATACACAGTTTTTTACAACAATAACTTTCTGCAGCATTTTCTTGTGTAACGCAAAATCGTATCTAATTTGAATGGGTTTGCTGTTTAAATATCCTTATGTAAGGACGAGGGACTATTATACACAGGTTGGTCAAAAGTTCTGTTACTGAGTTTCTTTATCGATTACTGGCCATTAAAACAAATGAAAAGAAAAAATAAAAATGACATATTATTGACAGTTTTATAAGCTATAATTCCATACCACACGTATATCATATTTTGTTTATTTCACCATGGAATGGGGGTTGAAGGAGAATCGTGTCGCTGTAATTGCTCTGCACAAATGTGGGCAGCCACCGAATATGATTTTCAAGTTGCTACAAAAGTTGAAAATCAACAAGCAATTTATTTATCGCACTATCCATAGGTACAGTAATACCTTGACCGTCGATGACCGAAAAAGATCAGGAAGAACACGCACCGTTCGGACACCAGCTGTGATCAAGGCAGTGAAGGCGAGAATCACGAGAAATCCCGTCCGGAAGCAAAAGTTATTGGCAATACAGATGACTGTGAAGAGAAGTTCCCTTAAAAAAATTATCAATGATGACCTTGGGCTTCACGCTTACCGTAGACGAAAGGGCCATCTGCTAAACGCACGATTGAAGGCTATGAGGTTAGCACGAAGTCGCGCTCTACTAAAGCAGTACGCACAAAACGGCCATCGAAAAATGTTGTTTACTGATGAAAAAATCTTCACAGTCGAAGAAAATTTTAACCGTCAAAATGATAGAGTATACGCTAAGAATAGTAAAGAAGCCAGCATGATTGCTCCGAGGGTCCAACGAGGTCACCACCCCTCATCAGTGATGATTTGGCTGGGGGTGTCCTATTCAGGGCTAAGTAAGGTTCATTTCTGTGAAAAAGGTGTGAAAACTGGCGCTAGAGTCTATCAAGATACCGTTCTGGAACCTGTTGTCAAACCCTTAAGCCACACTTTATTTCAAAACCAGCCATGGGTCTTCCAGCAGGACTCTGCCCCTGCACACAAAGCAAAATCTACACAAGCATGGTTTCGGGCTAACAAAATTGATTTTATCGCGCAGGAAGAATGGCCATCCTCCAGCCCAGACTTAAATCCTCTGGATTATGCCATATGGCAACTTATTGAGGAGAAAGCATGTGCTAAGCCCCACATGAATCTCGACTCTCTTAAGCGCGCTATTCTCAAGGCAGTCGCAGAATTGGATATGGTGGTAGTTCGTGCTGCCATCGATGACTGGCCTCGTCGTCTAAAGGCGTGTATTCATGCCAGAGGCGGTCATTTCGAATAATTTTAATACATGATAATCTTAAATATTTGTGCTTTCATTTGGTATATAATTCATTGTAGCATTATTTGTAAATTTAGTATTATTCATGTTTTCCATAGTTACAGAACTTAGTAACCAACAAAAAAAATTTCGTTATTGTTTTTTGTATGAAACAGCAGATTCTTTTCGCGATATCAGAATTACGATGGTCTCATCCACCATATTCGGCATTAGGGGTTTTTGTAACACGTTGTTATATACGAGGGTGGTTTGATAAGTCCATGACTTTGTAAATAAGAAACACTTTTTCGGCATAGGTATTTTGTTTTATTTCTCTACATAATCTTTTTGTAGCTCTACGTATTCATTCCAACGAAGTTCCTACCTCTTTAACCTATTATTTTTTCTTTCATCGCCTGAAAACTGTAGTACCTAACTGAAATGAGCGCCCATTTCAGACACCACCTTTTGGCTTAAGTAATGACAATCTTTGCCCGCCAAGACATTTAATTATGTTTGATAGGAGAAAAAATCTCAGTTAAATCTAGAGAATAGGAAGGATTCGCATCTTCATTCGATTCAGTTTTGATAGCATGAGTGCCGCACTGCCGCCGCCGCCGAGAGGGTCGACACGACAGTGGACATTAAGAAAAGTTGGAAGTCGCTTGAACTTTTTGTTTCCAAAAGTAATAATCTTTTGCCGAATATAAAAAAAACGTAGTGTAAAGGATACAAAAATAAATTATGAAAATAAAGTACTTATTTCTTCTTTTCAAAGTCATGGTCTTATCAAACCGCCCTCGTATTCTGTCTGTGCTTATGTGCCGATCGTTTTTCACCTCACCGGAGATTAACGTGCGCTTGGGACCTTATTACTAACTATGAAGTCTCAAAGCTCTATTATTGCAGGCGTAGAAGTGAGATGCCGCTATATTGAGCTTATTGCATTGTCTCACTTACACCAAGGCTTTGAGAGCTCTTGGTCTGGCCCCTGTGAAGTTGCCGCTGACTGGTTGCACGGCCGCAGGACCCAGCTTCTCGGAATTGGCCGCACTCCCGTCTCTAGTAATCGCATCTCACCGTGGCCTCGCTTAAGGTTAACCATTGCCGCACTTATTTATCGACATTTTATATTCGTTTTTGTACCACCATCGTTGTATCTGATTTCTATTACTCAAGTGCTTTAGATACTTACTTACTAAAGGAACAATGTAGATTGTGGTCAGCTTTGTGATTGTGATATAAAAAAAAGTGTTGTTACTAATACGTGTCATACTGTCATACTTAAATTACCTATCTAGTTAAAGTTATTTTGATATTATCATGATGATTACCTACAGTTTCTTTTCATGTAAGAACTACTTAGGTACGTAGGTACTTAAAGTATTTTGAGGTTCATCATTAATATAAAAAAAATGTAAATGATCAATTTGCAATTTAAAGGTGCAAAAGTTGCATGCTTGCTTACAAAATCTGGAGAAATTGATAAGGACAAACCTTGTTGAAAATACAAATCCATCGATAAGCTGCGCAGCGACTCGGGGTGCTTGGCGCCTCCTTATGCATCGCCCGTTTCATGTTTTGCTCTTTTTCGTTTATTTTTGTACACCTGAGTTGTTAGTAACAAAGGAATTGATTTTTTCTCTCGTCTCCGCCCGAGCTTTTGAGCGGCTCGCCGCGTTTCTCGGAACCGATCATTCCGTATGCTGCCGATACCGACGACGACCCAACAAAAATGAAATCAAAATTACAAATAAAAATATAATACTCATTAGAATAAGATTTTTTTTAAATAGAATTTAAGCACATTTTAACACTATAATGTTATTAAAATAAGAAGATAAATATATGAAAACAACAACAACAAATATAAAAAATAACCCGTTTTTAAAACTGACTGAAAGTCTAAAATAATTTCTTCCATAAATATTTATAACCCTATACTTACAGAAGTTTTAAACCTACGCGGGGCGCATAATATTGTAACTTCTCAAAACGTGCTTTTTTCAGTAAATTATTATTTTCTGTTTTTTAGTAAACAAGTTAAAACTAAAAAGACACTATCTCCTATCAGAGTACTTGTCAAGGCAAATCGAACGAGTCCAAACTCGATGGCATTGCGTGGTATATTATAGAATTCCTTCCTGTGGCCTTCTTCTAGCTCCATCATCAGACCCTGGACACTATTTCTCAACAGAACGAGCGATTCAAACGAGCCCAAACCTAACAGGATTGCATGATTTCAATACTGAGATTCTGTAGCCTTCTTCTGGCTTCATCATCAGACTCTGGAAGTCTGGATCTCGTCTCTCGTCGAGTACTTGTCAAGATGATTCTAACGACCCCAACCTCGATGGGGTTGTATGGTTTCATCATAGAGTTCCTGTGGCCTTCTTCCGGCTCCATCATCAGATCTGGGGCCGTACCGGCTAACGAATCGATTTTCATAAAAGTCTGCTGGGTTTCAAATTAAAACAGATAAATCGAGCCCCAATTGGGCCAAAATGACGAACCCAAATTCATGATGTCACACGAACATCGATATCTTCCGAATCACGTCAACAAAAAGTACAAAACGAAATTGCTTACTTTGATTTCTCTGTTTTAAGTTGAAACCCAGCAGACTTTTATGAAAATCGATTCGTTAGCCGGTACGGCCCCAGATCAGCTCAATGACACCATAATATTGCATTGTCATTCAGTTCTGATATACAAAAGGGATCACACGCAGGTCGGTTTCAAGACTCTAGCCCATAGGGAAGCTAGTATAAAATGGTTATACATTTTCGGATAAATACAAACAAAGAAACAAATAACCGAGAAAGCAACCTAATAAAAACGTGTTATACAGAAGACTATTAGAAAACAAATTACATTGTAATATTAGAATAAAAAGAAAAAACATTATCAAAGATAAAAAGTGGGGCTCTTAAACCTAAAGAAAATAAAATAAGAAAGAAAGAAAAGAAAAGAAAAATGGCGAAAAGGTCTGTCAATAAGCTGGGAGCAGCAGCCGAAAAAAAAACACTCTTCCTTCGATAACTAGGTTTAGGTACGTAGGTACTTACTTACGTGATCTATAATATAAGAGACAAGAGTACTTTACATACAAAATTTTATTATAAAAACGATGATCTACGACTCCCTGTGAGTATAATGTTCCTTGATCTACGATCTGACGCGCGATGTTAAAGAAATTATTCATAGAATATCATTTGAATGAAATAACTTTTTAATATAGGTAGTAAGTTCTTAACTACTTACATGTGTTAGTTATTTTCATTTACAAGCTTTCTAATTACTGCGATAGCAACCGATCATTTAGTAAAACTTTTTTTAAAAATTTCTCTAGATCTAGACGCTTAATTCAAGAAATAAAATATCATCAGGATTTATTTCTTTGTAGAAGCCGACTTTAATATTGGGGTTTCACGTTCCTTCTATTTATTATGTGGGATGGAAATTGATAAGTAGTTCGATTCGATTCGCAGCTCGACCTTGAAATTACAAGATAATTTTGTAACTGGGACGAATATTATGTAAATGTCAGCTGAGCTGGCATTTTATATTGACAAAGGCGGGCGGAGTCCTCGCTTCGCTCCTCTCCTCTTCTCGCTTGACTATGACATTTCGCAACACGATATTGCGCTTGCAACGACTGTCTTGGATTTGTCCTAGATATAATATTTGATTTAACATCTCCTTGTTTTAAGTCTTAAGCAATATTCCAATCCAACACAATCGAATTGTTCAACAAACACTACTTTACTTCCTTATAATATCTCAGATATAAACTAGTTGACCAAGAATGATTCAAGTTTTCATGCAAAACGGTTTATTGAATACCTAATGTAGAAACTAGTTTTTTAATAATGCTTAGTAAAATAACAAGTTATCGAAGCTGTTTTGGTTGAACATTTACCTGATCGCGTGGATGATGATAATGTAGGTGCGAGAGGGTTCAAGGGCCGCTAAGTCATTTAGTTGGCAGGTAGACTATAAGCACCTTTGCCTGGGGCTACTCACCGCACCGCTAGTCTTGCATGTGGGAAATGGCATTGCATTTCTTGACATGTCACACAACATTTTGCAAAGAACCACACAAAAATAGGTGGGTGGGGTCAGTGCCCATATTTTTTTGCATGGTCCTAGGTACCGAGTACTATCAAACGAAATGGAAATAACTTATTTTTTTTAAATCTTTAGTCCCTCTAAGTATACACATCGAGATGTTGAGTTATCCTGGTGACGACGGCAAAAAGTGCACCGATACGAATCGAGGCGAGGAGGTAATAATGTTGCTTGCGGTATGTGAGGGGCGGGAGGAAAGACTGAGTTTGAGCAGGACGTGATGGTGGCTGAGAGGGAGCGGGACGCACTTAACAGTCAAGATCAAACTCCATAGCCCTAAGATGCAGGACTGCAGTCTTTGGTTGGGTTAGGTTGCAAACCCATTATGCGATCAACTTATTTCTCTTATCCATGGATACGTTTATTGAGGATGTTATGGTATTGACAAAGTTTTAGATTATTTTACATCCACGGACGGAAGGAAAAAAGCCAAAGTAGCCGGTGAATTAAAAAATTGCCTGCTTATGTTAATTTCGAGTCCGGCAAGAGAAGCGTCGTCGACTGGCGACACGAATTAGCCCAATGAACATCTGATTGTGTGGAAGTGTCCGAGTTAACTGTTCAGTTCCTGCTGACTTCCAGTTCCGGTGATGTGGCAACCATTTAGAGTTTCCTGTGCGTCGGTCGGGCCTCCGTATGCGGCCTGCCCGCACTCATGACCAGTCGCTGCTACAAAATATGGGATGAGATAGGTACTTCAATATCTATGTGCCTATTAACAATACTTTATAATTTTATTTATTAGGTCTGCCAATATTTGTGTACAACAATACATTATAATAAAGTACCTAATACTTTTCTACTTATAATGCACCTTACACATTTATACGTTCATATTCCGTAGGTACTAATTTAACGTCCACAATGCTGAATTTCTTTATTTAATTTAGACCAGCAAACTGCATCTACCTACACTACAGAAAAAGGCCAAAAGCAAAAATAGGTGCAATTTATCGAATAATATTTTCGACTGTGTTTTTAATGTTTTAGTATTAGATATTGATAAAATGAAAAAAAAAAATAACAGTGTGGTAGGTAGTAGAACTGAAGAGGGTCTTTTTATGGTTCTTCATGAAATCGTATTCCTTTTATCGCTCTTTTAAAAATTATAATTATTTATCAACTTATTTTTCCTTTTGAGTGAAAATAATTTTCCTCCTCTAGACTAAGCTCCCATTGCATGAAACCTTACCTCACAAGGTGGAAGAGCAGAAATGTGTTGCAGTAATAGATATTACTTAGGAACACTGGATTTTAGTGGGTTGCCATCGCATATCCTGGAAGAACATATATTTTTTTTCGTTTTCGTACCGCAATTTTGACCGAAAATTACATCATGAGGTGGAAGATCGAAATGTTTACCCATCGAAAGAGAAACATTCGGAGGTCAAAACCCGCATGGGTTGCCAGCCCCTACCCTGGCAGGTTTCAAGGTCAGCCAAGTTTTATGAGGCCCAAAAATGGGGTCACTTACCTCATCAGGTGGAGAGATAAAATTGATGCAGGTCGATAGCCCTAGTCGTGCCGTTCATGAATATATAGGGTTGCCTGCCTTCAGCCTGGCAGTTTTCCTGGTCAGCCACCTCAAACAATCTATATCAATATCTCGGAAAAACGAAAAATTCTTGTAAAGACGCTTTGATTCGGAGTAAATTTTATACAAACCGTGGTATTCAATTAAAATCTACGCTCTGGCAGTCTTGCGCCTATTATAGTGTTGAAATAATAAGGTAAATGCACCAGTTATGGTCATTTTTCATTGGCATCTTCAAAATATTGAAAAAAGTAATGTAGTTGTTTAACCTCATCAAGTGGCTCGATGAAACTAATGCAGATCGATAGTTCCAGACGTGCCGTTCATGAATATATAGGGTTGCCTGCCTTCAGCTTGGCAGTTTTTCTGGTCAGCTACCTCAAACAATCTATATCAATATCTTAAAAAAACGAAAAATTCTTGTAGAGACGCTTTGATTCGGGGTATATTTGATACAAACCGTGGTATTCAATTAAAATCTACGCACTGGTAGTCTTGCGCCTATACGGTGTTGAAATAATAGGGTAAAGGTACTAGTAAGTGGTCATTGTTATCTTCCAATACGGAAAAATGTATCTGTTTTAGCGTTCTCATACCAGAGTGATAATCTTATACTACGTATAACTTATTTTGATATTACAATTGTAAAAAATGTACATAAAAAGGAAATACAAAATCACGTACATACTTTTTTTTATTCAAAACCAGGGAGTTCACAAAATCTTCTCTTTCTTACAACTGGTTGATTATTGCATAGCTTTTAATTGACACTTCGCTAAAAAAATGTAAAAATTTTAATATATTAAATTTTGGAATATTAATGTCGTAAAAAAATACAAAATTTGACGATTTGAAGTAAATACTTTTATTTGGTGATATTTAGGATTATTTAACAGAGTTAGTAAGTCATTTTTATTACACAACTATCCAAAAAAGTGTATTGTGTTCGGGTTTGATGTATTATGTATGTGAGTTTCTTATTTCACTATAACATCAAAACACCTGAACAAATTTGGCTGTGAGAGGTATCGTTAAATTAGAATCCTTACATCACCCCAAACGACACTAACAATAGATTTTTGAAAAATGACAATAATATATGTCAGCTGCATGACACCATTTATTTATTTTTTGCAATGATTACAAAATTAAAGGCCTTGATGAACACATTCCAAAACTAATAATTTGTAACTAAAATGTATGAAATAAAAAAAAACATCACTGCCCTGCCAAAAATGAACCAGTTAAATAAAAAGTATTATTGCATACTTAGTTCCTCAGGATTTTAGCTTTTAAACAATCAAAACACGATAAAAAGTATCCTATATTTTAATTCAACAATCTGTGTCCCTATCTAAATCCGTTGAGCCGTTTTTGCCTCAGAAAAAGCAATAATTAGAGTTTTTGCGTGATTGAGTAACGAACATCGAAACTTTCATAATTTTATACTAATACTAGCTTCCGCCCGCGACTTCGTCCGCGTGCATATTAGAGAAAATCCTTAGGGAACCTACAACCAGGATCCGACCAGCCGTTTTTACGTCATTTGGCGGGTCCCCACCAAGCTCGCGAGGCACAACGTTTGCCGCGTGTGGCGGGCCTCGCACGAGGCTGCGCGATTGGATCCTGGTCGGATCCTGGTTGTAGGTTCCGTAAGGATTTTCTCTAATATGCACGCGGACGAAGTCGCGGGTGGAAGCTAGTTTATTACAATAATCAGAATTGGGTCCAGATATCTCCCTCTCCCTCTCCCTCTCCCTCTCCCTCTCCCTCTCCCTCTCCCTCTCCCTCTCCCTCTCCCTCTCCCTCTCCCTCTCCCTCTCCCTCTCCCTCTGTCATATTCGCAATCACCATCCCATGTGTTCATACAACAAAGCTGTACCTAGTTAGCATGTAGGTAGTATAGAAGTAGTATTGGAACGTCTTTATTTTCATTTAACTACTTACAACAAGTTTTGAAAAATATTATAATATTAATATTCCTCCCTATAAGTTCGTTTTATTAATATAACGATACTTATCAATTTTCTACTTTGGCGATCGAATACGCAGCTCTCTATGAATACAAAACGATAGACTATAGTGAACTAATTAGTGTATTTTGTTAAAAAACATCTCTGAAAGTTTCAGCTTTAAATCTCTGATGGATTAAAAATTATTCAAAAACCAAGAAAGTGCCAGCAATTCTCCTATAAACCGACTAAATTACGGAGGTTACGAAAAAGCGATCGCGCCATACTTGAGCGTAACCATCTAAAAAAAATAGCATAATAGTCATTTTTAGGTGGTACAGTCGCGTATAAAAAGATTTTATTTCTTTGTTTGTTTGTCCACTTTAGCAAACTATTTTGTACTAGCTTAGCGATAAGATAGAAACTTGAAACTTTGAACATAGGTCCAGCACTGGAAGACAATGCAATATTATTGTGTCAATGACTAATTTTTAGGGTTCCGTACCCAAAGGGTAAAACGGGACCCTATTACTAAGCCTCCGCTGTCCGTCTGTCTGTCTGTCTGTCACCAGGCTGTATCTCATGAACCGTGATAGCTAGATAGTTGACATTTTCACAGATGATGTATTTCTGTTGCCGCTATAACAACAAATATTTAATTTACCTTATTTTATATTATAAAGTCCTTAATTCCGACCGATATTTCAATATTTCATTTAGTGCGAAAGTCCTAGGTCCACAATATTTTGTAAGAAATAAGCCTTTGCCTAAGTCCTTAAAATACGGGTCAAAAAGGACTAAGTCCAAGAGTTTGGGACCTGAATCCGGTTGATTAATGTTGATTTTATTAAAAAGTATAATAATAATATGTTATGTTTGTGTGTTAAATAAAAGGTGAAGTTTGACTTTCCTCAATAACCTACCTACATCTCTGAAATCGCAAATAAAATCAGCTGTAATTAATGACGAAAATATCAAAATGTAAAGAACTGCTGATTATTTTTTCGCGATTTCAGAGTTGGTTCCATAGTAAAGTTGTTCAGTTTGATGGTCCCTATTTACCATATTCAGCATTATAAGGCTTTTACCAAACACCTTGTAGAAAAATTTCAGTGATTTTTTCTGTTTAAATTTGGTTTATTGAGAAACTCAGTTTTTGGACTAAGGGAGTTCTGCATCTGGGCTTGCTCTACACGTTGGTGTTATCAGATGAAAAAGTACGGACTTCTGCATCTGGGTCCTTCATTTATAGAAAAAGGGACAACTACATAGTGACATGACAAAAGAGAAAGAAATGCGAAAATCTCGTGTTGGATTCCGTGACGTGACGTGTAATAAATTTTTAATTAACAAAAAACAATGAATGCAAAAATCTCAACTTTAGGAATATTTTTTATTATTTTTTATTTTACAAAAGTACTTGTTCAACGCATTCATCAATTAACTAATACTATTAGATAGGTTGAACCACGTTTCTTTTTAGTTCTGGTCTAAAAATCTAGTAGCAATTAGGTAAGTATTGCTAATAACGAATGTAGTCGAAAATAGCTAAAGTAATAATATAACCTCTACATAAAACAATTTAGATTTCGGCTACATGGGTATTTTTCTGCTTGACTGTACTATATATCGGTTATTAGGTTGCTAATTTCAGTAGGACATCCGCAAGTATGGCGCGATCGCTTTTTCGTAACCTCCGTAATTTAGTCGGTTTATAGGAGAATTGCTGGCACTTTCTTGGTTTTTGAATAATTTTTAATCCATCAGAGATTTAAAGCTGAAACTTTCAGAGATGTTTTTTTAACAAAATACACTAATTAGTTCACTATAGTCTATCGTTTTGAATTCATAGAGAGCTGCGTCTTCGATCGCCAAAGTAGAAAATTGATAAGTAGCTTGAAATTTTATGAAATCTCTTTATATCTTCATATCGCGTAAAGTTTGTTAATCCAGATTTGTACACCTTAAAGGGGTAGATCATAGGTATATGTAATTGTTTTTTATTTGTTTTCAAATGTACTAGTTTAGGAGTAAACCGATTTTTTCCAGTTTTTAAAAAACAATTAATTATATCGATATCTGTTGATGAATCGAAATACTTATATTTAAACAAATTTAAAGAAATTAAGGCCTATAACTGGTATTTTTTTCAAACTTCTGCGACAAACAGTTTTTGAGATATGAGAAAACCCTAAACGTTACCGCAGCAAAATCTTGAATATCTCAAAAACTATAAGATGCACAGATTTTGCTATTGGTATTCATTAACAACTCGTCAAAAGCTATCTTTTGATGTACTTGGTTCCAGGCTAAACGCCTTTTTTAAAAATCATTTTGCTGGGGTAACGTTACCCCAGCAAAATCAGTTTTTCTCGAATAACTTCGAAAGTACAACTTGCACACATTTTGCTATACTTAAACAAATTGCATCTTACTATGAACTAATTATCTGTAATACTCTCATTTCTCTAAGACGCAACATTTTGCTGCGGTTACGCATACGAATTATTAGTTTTTCCAAGATATTGATATAGATTGTTTGAGGTGGCTGACCAGAAAAACTGCCAGGCTGAAGGTAGGCAACCCTATATATTAATGAATGGCACGTCTGGGGCTATCGATATGCATCAGTTTCATCGAGCCACCTGATGAGGTTAAACAGCTACATTACTTTTTTCAATATTTTGAAGATACCAATGAAAAATGACCATAACTGGTGCATTTACCTTATTATTTCAACACTATAATAGGCGCAAGACTACCAGTGCATAGATTTTAATTGAATACCATGGTTTGTATTAAATATACCCCGAATCAAAGCGTCTTTACAAGAATTTTTCGTTTTTCCAAGATATTGATATAGATTGTTGGAGGTGGCTGACCAGAAAAACTGCCAAGCGGAAGGCAGGCAACCCTATACATTCATGAACGGCACGTCTACGGCTATCGATCTGCATCAGTTTCATCGAGCCACCTGATGACGTTAAACAGCTACATTACTTTTTTCAATATTTGAAGATACCAATGAAAAATGTCCGTAACTGGTGCACTTACCCTATTATTTCAACTCCATAATAGGCGCAAGGCTGCCAGTGCGTAGACTTTAATTTAATATCAGGGTTTGCCCTTGATCATAGCATCTTTACATGACTTTTTCGTTTTTCCAAGATATTGATAAAGATTGTTTGAGGTGGCTGACCAGAAAAACTGCCAGGCTGAAGGCAGGCAACCCTATATATTCATGAATGGCACGTCGAGGGCTATCGATCTGCATCAATTTTATCTTTCCACCTGATGAGGTAAGTGACCCCATTTTTGGGCCTCATAAAACTTGGCTGACCTTGAAACCTGCCAGGGTAGGGGCTGGCAACCCATGCGGGTTTTGACCTCCAAATGTTTTTCTTTCGATGGGTAAACATTTCAATCTTCCACCTCATGATGTAATTTTCGATCAAAATAGCGGTACGAAAACGAAAAAAAATATATGTTCTTCCAGGATATGCGAAGGCAACCCACTAAAATCCAGTGTTCCTAAGTAATATCTATTACTGCAACACATTTCTGCTCTTCCACCTTGTGAGGTAAGGTTTCATGCAATGGGAGCTTAGTCTACTCCTTTTCCTCTATATTCCATCCCTTGGTCATTAAAAATCATGAGATTATTATAGTAAATTAGGTATGTATAATAAAATTTACTATACATATACTTACCTAATTTAATATTGTGTCATGAATTCGTGATTGGTGAATTGTGATGTCTGCCGCAGGTCACGGCAGCGTTGCCACATGAATGGAGCCCGCGTAATTCACAGTGAATTATTCGTGCCAACCCGCTTCCGCTGGCGCCGGACACATGCTGGCTGTTCTGCCTTTTTCGCTGATTAACGTCTAATTATAGGGCAGCTCTAACACATGACCAGTGAGTCAGTGCGGCTTAACTGCACAATACAGTTCGAGACTTATTAGTAGAGGTGCATGGTTTAAGACGTCAAATTTAGCATGGTGGGTGTTGTTTTATGAGCGGTCTGTAGACATATATGGAGAAAATTTCCTTCAAGCTTTACATTCACAGCTGTTTACGCTAACCTAAAATTTTTTTGTTTAGCATTGTTGATTTGAACACGAAGGAAATCATCTAAAATTTTGTGTGTTTTAATTAATTGTAACTACCTACTAACAACAATGTTTTTTTCTTGTGCTATTCTAAATCGTATTTCCGGAAAATGAGACGTGATTGACGCAGTTTGCTACACAATATATGGTAGGTAGGTACCTACCTTTTACACGTTTCTAAAAGTGACGTTTATGAGCACTTTTGCGAAATATTTTACGACTCTTTTAGAAATAACTACCTACTTACATAACGACTTCCAAAATTAACGCGCGGTAGGTGTCCGTTTTATTTGGATTTGTCTTTTTCTTTATCCTGTCTGTAGAATTCTTCGTAATGTTTGAATTTAAGATATTTATATCTTTTGAGCTCCACAGAATCTTCATCATCGTAAGCCCTTCGTATACCTAAATTATTAAAGCCTTTATAGTTCTGCCCCCCAGCATGACCACCTAAACGTGATATGATTAGTGATTTATCACTTTTAATTTTAACTGTCGACAAAAGACGGATTTTACAGTTGAGTATATATACTTAATCGTGTTTTATTCAGTACCTACCTAGTCATCATGATAGAGGGCTGCACTGTAGGCCTCTCCTGTGGTAGGATGTTGTCATTCATTATCTCCACGCTTGGCAAGTCAGTTGAAGCTTGAAGATCGTGATTTGTGTTGGTGTTGGTCTGCTTTCATCGAAAAACGCTGCAGTCTATTGTACTGTCTACAGGGGCTTAGAAACCTATACTATTTCCTACTTGTAAAGTGATTAGTGTACTTCTACCGACTCCATTTGTGGATGGCGCTATTCTTCTCTGATGCCACATGGCTAAATATTACTTTTCCTAACAACTCGTATAAACAAAACTGAACAATGAAGTAAGTAGGTACAGCATTTTTGATATTTGGTGTTACGTGGAATTCTGTAGACAAGGCGTCGACGACGCGACTGACCCGGATGCTGTTAGATTCAGTGGATCCTGAGTCAACAAAAGTCAGATTGCGTCGACCTCGTCTATATCACCAAGCTTTCATTAATACATATTATAATTCATATCACAACTGCACATTGCATTAATTCATTATCATAGATAGCATTTATAATGTTCCACTACCGTAATCAATAATCCCACACAGATCATATTAGCCACCATTGTTATTAATTTTGGTTCAAGGAGGTTCTCTTTCCGATTGCGAGACATGAATCAACGGATTTGTTTAAAGTTTTGCTCCGTTATAATATTTGTTGATTATTTCTTCAACGGTTCTTTGCAGTGTAGGAATAAATAAATAAAACTCCTTGAGATAAGGATAGTAGTAGCATATGATGGACGACTTCATATTATGTTTTTACTTTCTAAAGCTAGATGAATAAACACGTAGTTAACCTCTGGCAGACTGGCAGCGAGAGGCGAGTTGCTGCGCAAGGCCGCCGCCGACTAGTCCTGCGCGCGCGCGCCCGGCCGCTGCGCTCGCGCACACTCGTGTTGTGCGTGAGTGCGTACGCACCGACACACGACTCTATTTACATATTTATTTATTACTCTGATAGCTCATAGATACTTCTGCGTAGGTATAAAACTGGTATCAGGGTTCTGTCACTCCGCGCGCGAGTATGAAACGCTCGGCGTCTTCTGAGAGGACAATTTTCATTCATCAGAAAAGATAAGACTAACGCGATAGAAAGAGAGGCAATATTACTAAGTGAATGTTTTGAGCGAAGGGAGTGCCGTGTGACCTGAATTGCACTTTATTGTGTCGGTGAAAGAATCGCAATTAATTTAAACGATTTTGCAGAGTGCAACTTCTGTACTCTAGTACTATTATCTATTCTATGCTGGTATAGGTAGTGTAAAGTAAGGCGCTGAGGGCATAACTCTGATTGCATTTTACAACAAACACATTGACTTTAAATCACTTCTCCGCGTTGCAAAAGAAAAGTACCGATGTCGAAAAACAAAGCTCCTCTGCATTTAAATTGCAATTACACGCTTTCCTATATTAAAAGTTTGGATTGTGATAACGTGGCGCCATCTCGGCTTTTGAAGTTGCGCAGTGAATAAATCAATCCAATCTGTAACCGCCCGCCACTTTGCGGCTGCTCTCGGGCGGGCGGCGAGAGCGCAAGCACTTTTGCCACAGAATACATAATACCTACCAGTGGCGAAGGGTCCATACAAGCCGATTCCCATCGGATTACCTTCCAGAAATCCCAGCCCCCCATCTACTATGCAGATCACAACATTTTTGTAGAACGGCTTACCTTACCTTCGCCACAATTTCACCCCTCGCCACTGATACCTACTATAAGTCTTTGGCGCCGTAACGGTCGAGCCTTTTGTTTTGAGTAAATTCGAATACGGTATTTTATTGATGTTCAAAATCCAAATACTAAATGTAGGATGTGATACTTAGGTAATGTATATTCTATCTACGTGTGGTTATACAGAGTTTTCTGATATGCCATACCTCTCTTCGTTCGTTAGAATATAATGAAACATAGGTAAAATGCAATTAATTTGACAAAGAGAATCAGAATCTCTTCACCATATATTCAGCGAAAAGGGAAGTACTTCCACCGAGCTAGGTGACTGTGCTCGGGGACCGCGGTCCAACCGTTGATGGTTGGTAGTTGTATATATGCAAAGTCGCTGAGAAAACTCCGATAGCGAGATGTAGTGATTCCATACTATTTCGTAACTCTCTGTACTAATAGTCATTTCTTGCCGCTTCAGCCGCCATCTAGTGAACTCGATGTGAAACATTGTTGTACGGCGTGTTGTGTAGTATGTGCGGCGTATGGTAGATGCCGCTCTGCTCAATATGCTTTTTCGCTGCTCCTGCATCTCTCTATCATTTATTATGTAGCGTATGATCACGCCGCTACATCACTCCCCCCCTTTCACCTCTTGAGAGACTTGTATAGGCCAGTAACGCTCCAGTCCATAGAGTACTTAATATTTCCAGTCTCCTTCATGACGAACGTATCTGCTGGCTGCTCCGTGTGCGGTATAGCTACATATGCAGAACTGTCACGCCGATGTAAGCCCGATATCTGTCCGGCTAGGCTGCCCGTGTAGCCGTCGTCCGCCAACCCAAGTCATCGCCGCAGGACCAAGTCGCATTCTTCTGCTGATCGTGGACCTTGATGGCTGCTCCAAACTCGATTGTATGAGGAGTGATATACCTTGATGTTGTTGCTCCATTGCTCCAGAAGGTTGCTGCTATCACGTCGGGGTCACCAATGTAGATGCAGGATCTCTTCGCTAGGTATTCAGCGAAAAGGGAAGTACTTCCACCGAGCTAGGTGACTGTGCTCGGGGACCGCGGTCCAACCGTTGATGGTTGGTAGTTGTATATATGCAAAGTCGCTGAGAAAACTCCGATAGCGAGATGTAGTGATTCCATACTATTTCGTAACTCTCTGTACTAATAGTCATTTCTTGCCGCTTCAGCCGCCATCTAGTGAACTCGATGTGAAACATTGTTGTACGGCGTGTTGTGTAGTATGTGCGGCGTATGGTAGATGCCGCTCTGCTCAATATGCTTTTTCGCTGCTCCTGCATCTCTCTATCATTTATTATGTAGCGTATGATCACGCCGCTACAGAATGATCCGCTGTAACTTCACTCGAAAATGTATGGGAAAGAGTTTTTACAGATTGAAATGGTACGTCGTTTTGTACCGCACAAGTGCTCCGAAGTTGGTCACTTAAGTTGCATAGCATTGCATGTTTTCGAACACAGGTACCTCTCATATCTGCGAAACTACAGGCAAATGTCACAATTTCATAAATCGGGGCACTAATACTCGATCACGAAAACAAACATTTTCAATGTTAAAACTGAAAAAAATACACCATCTCCTATCGGTGTACCTACTCGTCAAGAGTTCAAGACGAATCAGGGGAGCCCAAACTCGATGGGGTTTCGTGGTTTTATTTCAGAGCTCCTAAGGCTTTCTTCTGGCTCCATCATCAGACCCTTGGACACTTTTTCCCAACAGAGTACTCGTCAAGACGATTCAAACGAGCCCAAACTCGATGGGGTTGTATGGTTTTATCACAGACCTAATATAAAATCGTTTGCAAACTTTGCGGACACAAACAATAAAGCAACCTAATAGAAACGTGTTAAAATAGACATTTACACTTGAAACTTCGAAGGAGTACTTACTTCTTAAAACAAATAAGCAAACCAGTAAGAATTTCATGGCTTTTCCGAAACTGAACCCCAGTCAGAGGATAAATGGTTTAAATGAACCGAAAAAATCGAAATGGAAGCTATCGTTATTGAAGTTTTACGGGATGTTGATTGCGAAAATATAAGTATGTATATTGAAATCCAACACGGTGGACATAATTCAACCCCTTAAGGGCCGAAATGGGGGTCCTAAGTATGAAATAATAATAAGAGAACAGGAACGGGAAGGTAACTCCAACGGTAATGGGAAAGGGGACTAACAGGAAGGAACGAAATAAATATCTTACTTACATTTAAAGTTTGGAAGATTAGATGTTTGGATGTTTGTTACTCAATCACGCAAAAACGGGTAAAGGAATTTGTATTGGCACACAGATAGTTTATAGCCTAGAATTAAAATATTATAACTTATAATTTTTATCCCTGTCAGTTTTACTAGGTATTTTCCGAATGTTCACGGGGACTTACGAATAGCTAGTTATTGAATAAAGGTAACGTGTTTTTTTTTTAATTTGAGATTTTTGCGTTCACATTTTTCTTATTTCAGCAATGTGAGGAAATACCTCGACATTCAATTGAAAAATATTGCAGATATTTTGAAAATAATTGATAAAGATGAAATAGCCCGACCGACCCGTGGTCACACCGACTCACCCTTGACATGAAAAATTACAAAGAAAGTTATTCGTAAAGCTATATATTTTTTAATTGCATTTGGTGAAATAACGCAAGTGATAATAATTTGAGTTTTATCAACTGGACACACGCGTGTCCAGTCTTGTGTGTCCAGTTGATGAATAACCCGAAATAACGCTGGCTTGCAGCGTAAGAAATATGACAATGCCTCCTTGTATAAACTTTGTATAACTTTTACCAAGAATCTTATATTCACATCCATTTTTCATCATTCATCCTTTTCACTCTATTTCTATTTTATTGTGTTGGTCTTCTTCGTCGCTTTTCTCGCGTTTTCTTTGGAAAACTTTTCCCATTTCACGGCGCGAAGCCTATTTTTTTTTGCTCCGAACTCTACAAAATTAAATATATTTTGAAACAAATAATGAAATGTTATTTTCTTTTATGAACCAGATTTATTTTGTCAGTAAGTAAGTAAGTAAGTATTTGTAAAGTAAAATAAATCTTTTTATAATTTAAGTTCCTGAAACTAAAGTTAACATTAATAATAATGCTTCATTCTTTAGATTGGAAAAACGTTTATTTCGTTTGAAATAGGAATATACAGACATTAGACAGTATTTATATTTTTTTAAGGAGGTATAGGTACCTGAATTAGGATGGTACCTGGAGGAATATGGGAATGTAATGATACCTTCTAAAAATACTAGACTATGGGAACATAATATTATAATAGTACCTATGGGTGTTAAAAAAATCCATGTAAAGTTTTATTAAAATCATTTTCTATTAGCAAAATAATAAATAAAAAAAATCTCCGAGACCGAGGGCGCCACTTTCAGTACCTATGGGATTAGGGTTGCCAACTTTTTTTGGATCAAATATAGTAGTTTCAAGATTTTTAGTGTAAAAATATAGTAGATGATGAAAAAGTCTCAAAAATATAGTAAGTTGCCGTTTTGTATGGAGGATTTTAAAGAAGTTGCATTTTTCATGCTTAAGTAAGTACTAACATTTTCATAATTTATTCAACAACCACAAAGACAAGTGTTTAATCACAAAAAATATTATGCAATTACTTATGTGCATACTCGTCTAAGTAATTTTATTTTTGTTGCTTTTGTTTAGTTTTTTCACTTGAAAAATATAGTAGTTTTGCCTACTATATATTTTTTCAAAAAATATAGTAGGCGAGCCCTCAATATAGTAGGATACTATATTATATAGTAGGGTTGGCAACCCTATATGGGATCCACCTTATAGCCCAGTAAATGAAAAGGTGTAGAGGGAAATGATTGGAACACAATTTTTGACTTCGTAACTTTGTTGGGACCAGTTAGGAGGAGAACATATCAAAAGTCCCCGACCGTAGCCCCTATGCCGGGGGGGAGGGGGGTGTTTGAATGTCCCATTTTTCGGTTTTTCAGATATATCTTGAAAACTATGCATTCCAGCGACATGAGTTCTTTTATAAAATAAAAGCTGATTAAATTTGAGACACGATTTATAATGGAAAAATTTTCGATATCTTGTATAGTTTTTGAGATATCCGCTCCTGAATATCTGTAATTTAGGAAAAATAATATTTTTTGATTGATGTTTTATTCGCCCCCATTTCATCCGCATAATGGCTGAAATACTAACAATAACGATATACGTCGAGTTAGATTTGCATCCATATGCTAAAATTATAAATTTAGCTATTTTTACTTCGAAAATGAAGGATTTTCTATACACAACTTCATCCCCCTTTTCATCCCTTCGGGAGTAAAATTTTCAAAAACGCTGGGACACGTATATATTAATTTTTTATCGTCAGCCTAATCACAAAATTTGAAGATCCTAGCTTCGAAACTGACGGACTTTCATACAAACTTTGGACCCCCGTTTCACCCTTTAGGGGGTGAGTTTTGAAAAATCCTTTCTTTGTGCATCCCTAGACCTCATTAGAAACCTATGTGCCAAATTTGGAGTCTCTAGACCCAGCGGTTTGGGCTATGCGTTGATATGTCAGTCACCAATCAGTTTCTTCTTTTATATATTAAAGATAAAATTACAGACTTTAATAGTGAATATCTCGAAAACTATACAAGATATCAAAAAAAATACTGAATTAAACATGTAGCAAATTTAACCAGCATTCATTTTGTGAAAAAACTCATGTCGCTGGAATGTATAGTTTTCGAGATATATGTGAAAAACCGAAAAATGGGACCTTCAAAACTCCCCCTCCCCCCCGGCATAGGGGCTACGGGCGGGGACTTTTGATATGTTCACCTCCTAACAGGTCCAAACAAAGTTACGAAGTCAAAAATTGTGTTCCACGCCTTTCCCTCTATACCCTTTTTTGAGCATTCCTTTCCTGAACTATTAATATATGATCGGATTTTGCTAAGAATGAATGAAACCTCTTTATTGAAAGAAGCTAGAATTGCCTTTGTGCTAACAAATCTTTAAAAAGCTACTAAGGAAAAATAAACGTGCTGGCTGAAACGGTAGATCCCAATAATAAAATTACCAGCCGGAAGTCGATGCGTCACGCTTACGTTTTTGTCTTCTTCTGTTTGTGTGGGTAAATGCGCATGAGTGTGTGGGTTGCCGAAACACTGCATAATATTTTGTTTTGGCTTTTCGTTCGTCTCGATCTCATTACTGCTGTGCGGTGCGATGCATGATAATAAGCATTTCTTTATTTTATTTCGCCATTCTTTTGATGTCTGTCATATTCTGGGATAGGTTAAGTAGTTAACATGATGCTGTATAGTGTTACTGATTATTAGTAGTGTGTGCGTTTATTTACGTACGCGAGCGCCGACTCGTCCGAGATTCAAATTTAGAATGCCCGTCTCCGCCATGTTGTTCTCGGTGAAAAACCTACGAGATCCATCGTTTGGAAGTTTGGAAGCCGTGGACACCCGTGGATGTGTCACAAAGATAGAAGATGAATTGAATCTCGTGGAACTGCTTGTTTGATTTTATTGCCAAAACTAATAAAGCTGCGCTCTAAACTTCTAAAATCTGCATAAATAGGTTTCTGGAATGGTTCTGTCGAAATACCACTTGAATATTAACGAGTATAGGTACCATATCATCGTATAGACATTAATTGTTATGTGCTTGTTATGGGCAACTAATACTTACTTACTTGTTAGGGAATTATCGTGTTAAAGAGAAAAAGACAGAAAAACCAACTTTCCGTTTCTTTTATAAAATTACGGAAACCCAGTAGGTACTTTTTGATCATAGAGTTTAGTCACAGTCATATGTTTTTTTAAGTACCTAACTGTTTCTCTGTGGTTTCTAATGAAAGTTTGGTTAAACTCGAACAGTTCTTTACGAAGACTTTAAATTATTATCTTTGCTTATCAGCAAGAAACGACAAATCAATTCGAAAAAAGCTTCAATTAGATGTTGATGGTACCTAATAGTGATAATTAATTCAATATTGAAGGCTATCCTTCATGACATTTTGTGAACCGAGGAGATGCGTAGGTAAGCGTGCATCATGTACGTTGTGTGTGAATGAATGAATCACGGCCAAAATTGGATCAGTTACACGAGAGATTGTTATGGACTATAGGTACAATAGTACTCACTTCGCTTCTATCGTCAACATACGTCATATTATTGTTTACTCTCATTTGCTGGGATAATTATGTATAGGTTTAGTTATACTTGTAAAAATTAAGACTTCTTGGTTACCATTGAAACATACATTTCAATGTTGGTTACGTACCAAGTCTTCTTATTTATCTATATTAATTTGCAAGTAGGTAAATACTGGGTCTTTAGTCCTTCCCACCTTGTAAGACAAGTATGAAGTCTAGACGCTCAAGTCCGTTCATTTTTGACGAAGTGGCACACAGTGGATAACGGGACTGTTTATGTTGCTGCCACTACTTATCAGCTTAAAGAAAAGGTTGAATATGTACCTACATTTCAAGTAACATCCTTCAATAATTTAAGTTGGTACTTATTTAGTTAAGTCGAGTTGGTTGGTATACTTAAGTAAAAGCTGTGATTAAGATAATTCTTGAGTCTGGACTTTAAAGATAAGACGAGAGATTTCTTATCATAAGTAGGTATATCGGTGTTGGCGCGCAAACAGTACCTAGGTTTAATGTGATTAAATCCATAAAAAAGAAAACATTACCCTCTAAAAATAATGCGGGCATTGAGCAATATTTATTAATAAGGTCAATAGTACAGAATGTATAATATTAGTTAGATTAGGTATGTCATTCTTGAAGCAGAACATTAATGTGGTGTATTGTCAATGTTACATTGTCTTGTTTTGTTTTGGTAATATTATCAGTTGTGTCGATTATGCATTTTTTAAAGTAGATAAATAAAGCTGTTTTTATTTTGAGGTTTGTAGATTGTGTTTTGCTGTTTCCGGTGTTCGTGTCTGTAAAAGCGGGGAAATGGAGGATGTGCGTCCACATGACGCTTATCCGGTGCGTTCAGCGCCATCTTTGGACACACTTGGAGTGCACACTGCTTGATGCGTCTAACTATAACTAAACGACTTGTTTATCTTGACACATCAAGTCCGTAATGTGGATTACGATACGAGACTACTACCAGGTCTACCAGTAGGTAGTCTAGTTTCTTGGTGGGAATGCCTTAATTCTCATTTAAGTACCTAGGTAGTACGTTTTATTTATTCTTATGGTAGTACCTACCTACCTAAATGAAGATTTTTGCAGGTTTCATAAAGGGCAGTTCGAAAAGAAATCGGTACTTAGATGCTAGTGTAGTGACACTGAAAGTTGGTGATGATTCATTTTATTTAATTGCCATAGAGACAAATAAACAATCGGCTGTGAACGTAAAGTAAGTAGCGTGGATAGGTAATGTATTGGCAGCTGAATGAGACTGGTGTAGCTGCTCAACCAGCATAGTTATTTTAATGTTTATGTTACGTCGCCGGACACGGGTGCCAACACTGCCAACTTTATTTTCCGTTTAATTGAAACACGAGGCATTTCACCGAATTCGTCATATTATGCCTGAGATTTTGTTAACGAGTCTTATTCTGTTGTGGTTTAATACATTTTTGAACGACTGACACCCGGGTAACAATACTTTGCACCGTTTTTGGATTAAATAAATCGGGTCTCGTTTATTAACGTCCGTTGTAATGTCAACAATCAGGTGTGTGCTAATTCATTGGTGATATAAAACAAAAAGTTTAATATGTTTTGGTTTGTTGTTATCGGGTGCGTTGAAATGAAAAGTGTGACCGCTACAATGTGTCAGTTTGAAGGTCCTTCAGATCTGACTGTGGGTAGTGGGATTTGTGGGTCGACCGGCTCGTGCGAAAGTCCGTTGTGTAAGAGTAGAAGGCCTTCGCGCAGAGAAATGGTTGTGCCGTTTCTTAAACTGCTTTAGACATCGTGTGATTGATCTGTGCGACCTATTTAAATTCTAATTTTGCAAGGCCTACTTGCTTATGTCATGTTACTGATTGTCTTATTGAAACAAATTGTTTGCTTTCGTTAACGCTATGATTTTCGCGATTAGGTCCTCCTGGGACACAGGGTGTAAAATTTTGGCAGATCAAGTTAATTTTTGATTTAGGTGTTGAAAAAAATATCGAAAAAATCCTAACTTAGGCTTCCCCAGGCACAAATCGTGCAACCACACGTGCTAATACTCGTGTGCCATACGTGCCATAGTGAGTAAGCATGTGCGACGTATCGAAGTATGGGTGGTGATGGAAAAAAAGGCAAGGTTAACCTTCTCCAATGTCAACGAAGTGCCAGGAAGCGTCTTACGTATCTTCTCGTCCTTCTCCATATTTTGAGCAAGACGGTGAAGTTACTCTCAAAGGAAAGAGCCTCTACCCGAAACAATCAGTTCAAGGCAGCACAGACTAGTTTAACAGCTGGTCTATCATCATCGGGACCATAGGACAAGTGAGCATAACTGAAACGGGCTCATAACTGATTCCTCCCACACGCATCCAGGTTCACGATGTAGGTACTACATATTGTCGATAGTCGATACCTCTTTATTTATCTGCTGATCTTCATCCACTTCACCTTCGTCAAAATCTTCACCATCGGAAATATCAAAGATCACAAGAAAATCAAAAGAAAGTCCGATGCTTAAATGGCAATTTTTATGTGATGATCGAATTTTAATATTATACGATTATATGACAAAAATCGCTTAAATATCAATTCTTTGTCGTGATCTTTACTTACCTATTAAACAAAATCAACATATGTCCTTAATAAAATAATCAAAAATAACCCAAAAACGCATGTCGGTAAACACAAAATCATTTTAATGTGTTTAAATAATAGTCAAACAAGTGTGTCTAATCAAACCGTAGTAGGTAGCGTAGCTCTCTACCTTTTATTGACGCGTACAACTATCTAGCGCAGAAGAAATATATTTGTGGAAGTACCATAGGTGATACGGGGTCTCAAAGAATCATCGAAATTTCAATAAATGAAATGAATCTGTTTTATTTAAGGCTGGAATACACATGCTACGTAGTAGCACAAAAGCATGCTAGTTTTGAGCAGATGCTACAGTATAGTAGCATACAATGAGCACGTGTATTCGAAAAGAGCATGCTTGTGATTAAGCACGCTACTTAATCGCAAGCCGGTCTATTTTTCGTGCTAATTAGCACACGGTGTAAGGTGGGGGTGAGAGGGGGGTGGCTCCAAAGCAAATCTGAACGCGTTCTGCGAGCATGCTACCAGATTGTTTTGCTACTTGATTTGTTTGTGTAGGCAGTTCGCGATGGCGATGGCGTAATGATAAATGTATTAAATAAATAACCCATGTATTTAGTGCCGCTAAATAAATCAATTTCTATTCTATTCTATTCTATTCTATAAAACTTAAAATTTTATAGTTCTTTACCGAAATTATGAATGTTTCTGGAAGACCTGGAAAACTTGTGAAAAAACTTACAACTTGTAAAAACTCAATGGAAAATCCTGAGGGAGACATAATTTATATGAACTTGTAAAATTTTTCCTGTAAAGTACTTATACTTTTAGACTTGTAAGTTTTGATAAACAAGGCACTAAGTCTTTAAACCAGTTTCGCACCCAAATTCTTTTTCTTTGTCTATTGTTCCTTTTCATTAAAAGTTTATTTGTTAAATATGTTGAAAGTAATAATATAACTGAATTTAATTCATTTTGCACACGATTCCGCAACGAAACGTTCATTTTGAATGCTCTTAATGAGCATGTGTATCTCAGACGTGCTAGAAAGAAGTATGCTCGTAAGTATGTTTCTAAGGTCTGTGCTTTCATGAGCAAATGTACACATATGGAGAGTATGCTATAAATGAGCATACTATCTAGTAGCAAACAAGCGTGCTTTTTTAGTAGCATGTGTATTCGATTGATGGCCTTATGACGGTTGACCTGGCTTTTGCAAATAACATTTGTTATTATTGATTCTAAAGTGATAGCTGATACTGATAGGCAGGCCCGCCGCTAGCTGTTTGAGCGCCCGCGTGCAAGAGACCAATTTTGCCGCCCCCCTACTACAAGTGGGTGATTTCTTGAAAGATGCCTTTATCTTTGTACTCACTCTTTATGTAGAAGACTAGTCGCGGCGTGCGAAGCGCGCCGCGCGCTCCGGGACATGTGGCGATTTGACTCTTCTCCGTGCTTAGTTTTAGTTTTTGCAAAATTCTACACAAGTAGGTGGTTTCTTGAAAGATGCCTTTACCTTTTACCTAGGTACTTCTTATGTAGAAATCTAGTCGCAGCGTGCGAAGCGCGCCGCGCGCTCCAGGACATGCGACAATTATGTTTGGACAAAATCATTACAATCAATGTGCAATGATTTTGTCCAAGCGCGATAAAAATCAGGGGCCCTATTTTTGAAACCTTCGGCTAATTTTCTCATTCATTGGAGTCAAATGTCGAACGAAAATCAGTAGAAAACAGCGCTCGACGCCAACAATTTAACTTTTAATTTATTATATAAATTAATTAATTATAGAATTAATTTAAAAGTAATATTTTATATTTTAAGGGGTAATCTTTAAATTAAATTTGCCAGCCGAAGGATTAAATAATAGCGCTCCAGGTTTTGAATGAAATCCGAGCGGAGTTCGGTTTAGGCCCTCCGCTGCCTTGAGCGGGATCCCGGCGCGGGTACACGGTGCGGGAGCCCGTCGCGGGGGCCCGCGCCGTGCTCCGTCGCGGACAAACAGCCCGTCGCGGGGACCCGCGCCGTGTTCCGTCGCGGACAAATAGCCCGTCGCGGGCTCGGACACGCAGCGCTGCTCTATGAATATACAAGAAACAGCCCCGCTCGCGTGACCCGTCGCGCGGGACCCGCGAGCGTGCTCGCCGCCCGCGCCACGTGCGGCGGGCAATCCGCCACACGCAGCGCTGCTCTATGAAAATACAGGAAACAGCACCCGGAGCGGACGCCCGCGCCGGGATCCCGCTCAAGGCAGCGGAGGGCCTTAAACTCATAAAATCCAGTCTAGATCCCTATCTATCCCCGCTGCCAGAACACGATGCGAAGCGATATAGGCAAGAAAAATAAATTATTTATTTCTAATAAATTATTTAGCTATGGGTCTGTAGAGACACAGTTTTGTAGCGACACAGTTTGCTAACGGTAAATATCCGTAGCCGTAGTAGCCGTAGCGGAGCGTCGTAGCGTAGATATAAAATCAGTGGACTTCACTTTTGACAGGCAGTCCACGTCAGTCCACGGCAGTCCTTGAGTAGCCCCTAGAGACCAAGGCTGCCCAACCTTTTAAGCAGCCGGGCAAAACGGACGATTCAAAAATTACAGCCGGGCCACTGACCATTGACAGTTCGTATTTTCGTAATTTCTTATAACAACTTTAATTAAGGTATTGTGCAATAAAAGAAACGCAACATTCTGAAATAGTTGTTTAATTCAATGAAGTTTAATTTTGTAAATTTAAAATAATAACATAAAAAGCATCTTCTGCCAAATAAAGAAATACAATTAACAAAAATTTAAATCAAACGAAATAATGGCACAATTAATGTGATTTCTGAAATTGTTTCTGTTTTAATAATTTTCCTATATTAGGCGTCAAATCAGAAATTGACAGTAACAACAAATCAGAAATATGTTGCTCAGTTAGAGATGTGCGGTAATTATTTGTTTTTTATATAATCAAGATTTGAAAAAATCTTTTCACAAACATATGTTGAACCGAAACTTCTTAAAAATTGAGAGGCCAGGTCAGTGATTGTAGGAAAATCTTCTTTTGGTACCAATTTCCAGAAATCTACAAATTCTTCTGAAGAAGTTTCTGACTTTGAAGATATTTTTCTGAAAAAAGGTTTTTTAGTGCAGAATGATTTTGCAGGTCAGTGAGTTCTAACTGAATATTAGCAGGATAACTGATTATTTCAGTCAAACTGATTGTAAAAGGATTCACAAAAATTTGTAAATTTGTTTTTATACTTTCGAAGTCTTGGAATCTGCTCTCAAACGACTGTAATAAGCATCTAATTTTAGATTCGTACTTAGTACAATCACAGATAATATAATACTATAATAACTGTTCTTTATTTGACCTTTACAGAACCTAGTATGTATATTTAACCATTTTAAAAACCTAGTAAGTGTGTCCTCTTACTAAGCTTTTGAAATGGTTTTACAACTTACTATGTTTTGAAGTGGTAAAGCTTAAGAAGTTGATGCTCTTACTAGGTTTAGGATAGCTCGTAACTCTTTATATAAGCTTGCTATCGATACAGGTGTTTTTGCATTATATTGAGCCTTACTAGGTAATAGTATTTAGCCAAAAACAATAATCGCCCTTTTTGAAGACTAGGTTTTGAAATGGGGCAGCCGATCGCTACTAAATTGTTTTTTCGAACGCGGGCGGCGGGCCATTCAAAATTCGTTCGCGGGCCACACCGTGGCCCGCGGGCCTGGGGTTGGGCAGCCTTGCCCTAGACAGTCCTTACCTTAAGCAGTCGTCAATAGTCTTACATTTAAAGAGAATGCGACTCTTTAAATGTAAGACTATTGACGACGAGAGAATGCGACTCTTTAAATGTAAGACTATTGACGACTGCTTAAGGTAAGGACTGTCTAGGGGCTACTCGAGGACTGCCGTGGACTGCACGTGGACTGACGTGGACTGCCTGTCAAAAGTGAAGTCCACTGATTTTATATCTACGCTACGACGCTCCGCTACGGCCACTACGGCTACGGATATTTACCGTTAGCAAACTGTGTCGCTACAAAACTGAGTCTCTACAGGGTCATTCTCGGCCTAGCCTCACAGAGGGAGCCAAAGAGCTGCATGCAGCTCGCGAGCCGCGGTGTGCCGTTGCCGCTTCTTCACAAGTGAGTACAAGGATAAATACAACTTTCAAGCTTCCTGAATGTTACGTAATGGATCTGGCGTCGTAGCTAGGTTAGGGGCTGACAAGGGGGCGTCTGCCAGGGGCGCAACCCTCAATTTGCTGACCCATAGCTAGAAAATACTCTTTAAGTCTTGGGACGCAAAATTCAAATCTTGCCAGGGGCGCTCATTATCCTAGAAATTAGTTTTGGGGCGCAAAATTCAAATCTTGCAAGTGTCACTCAAGATCCTAGAAATAAGTCGTGGGACGCAAAATTCAAATCTTGCCAGGAGCGCTCATATCATGACCCTTCTTCGGCCCTAGCTTCGACGCTTGGATCGGTCGATTTGCCGCCCCCCTAGATGTGCCGCCCGCGTGCGGTGCACGCCTTGCACGCCCGCTTGCGGCGGGCCTGCTGATAGGTAAGCTAAGTATATAAGATAAGAACCTAGTGTAAAAATAAGATAAGCTGATAGATAAGATGATAAAGTCAATGGCACATTGACATCTTAAGTAGAAACCTTTTACTTTTTCTCGATCGGTTTTTTATTAATAAAACTGTTATTTTCAATACCTAATAGTTTCTTTATGTGTGAGTTTCTTTATGTTATTACAAAAGAACTGCGTCTTCCATAGTACCAAAATTGCAAGTATGATAAACACTAAACTATTCTATAAGCTTACCTTCCGGGTTTATAAAAATGGAACCTTGTACGGTTACATTTATATAATATCTATAAACCCGGAAAATTTAAGAGGTAACTTGGTAAAGGTTATGCAATAGAGTTCAAGGAAAATAACATATTACATACTTTGGTAGTTTTTCTTTGATGATCCTGAGATAGGGAAAAAATTGTATTAACTGATACATGTGTTCGAATATGAGACGTTGCCTTGTGTAGGTACCTAGTCATTTATTATCTTATTTACCACGCAATGTCCATTTCTAAGATATTTTGAGAGAAAAATCCAAGTTTTGAGCAGATTCCTTATTTGAACAGTAGCTTATGTATGACGAATGTTGTACAGGTGTTCATCTCTTTGCCAATTTTGCGGCTAGTTTCTGAGAACGAGTACCTAATTACGTGTTTCGCTCGGGCGGCGGCACCTCACGGGGTGTGAGTAAATATTGCGGTTGTGTACAAACACGATGCGCGGGCGCAAGAAGCGCATTATTTATGTAGGTACCTACTTAAGGGTGATACTACGTGCCGGGACGAAGCGTCACGCTACCTTTGTCTCACACAGTTTCGTAGAAGCTACTAAATTATGTACCAAACCATTGCAAATCTTTACTTATACAATATTATTTGTAAAACTAAGTACAACGTTTAGATTACTACATTAACAACAACGTTTGTTCTAACACTTTTCCGAAAAGAGACAAAAAAATACTTTCCGTACAATGTCCGAACTTCTGTTGTTCGAGTTTTGAATAAGTATTTTATGAAAAGTAGTTTTTTTGTCTTTTTCGGAAAGTCGTAGTGTAGAGCAAAAGATGTTGTAGGTATGTTGTTTATGATGTTAACGTAGGGCCACTTTAATAGGCCACATTTGACATATGTCAGTCCATAGTGTGATTTGTCAAAATAAATCGTAAATTAGCTTTATTTCCTGATTATTACAATAAATATGTATTATGAACTGAAAAAAGTTAACCAATTATGCCTTTGAATAAATAAATATTGTGTTCCCACCGTTAAAAGGTTACGTTGTTGAGTTTTCATGAACTGTCAAATGTGACCTATTAAAGTGGCCCTAGTAATTCACTGCTGTGAGGCTGCTGTGTTCTACAAATAACCCTAGTATGTAATAGGTACACTATCGTTCTAGAAATCTGGAGAACTATCTCTCTAAGACATAATTTCTTTAGACTTTTGATTAAAATAATTTTAGTTACTTAAGTTATTTTTGATTACTTTCTTTCGTCTCCATCTTAAAGGCCTTAACTTGACAACATTTAGACGGGGGTTCACGATCCCGAACGCAATCGAGAATCTGAGAAACGTCAAAACGGTACAATGGTAACGTTTTCAATGTAGGTACCAAAATAACAGGTTTTTGACGTTTATTCGATCTAGATGTGAACTCGATCTCGTTAATTCCCGTCGAGAGTTTCCCATTTCCATGTTCCAGTTAAGTTACATAACTGAATAAACACTTAAAGTACCTAATATCATTGCCTAAAGTACATAGGTACCAGTGGCGAGGGGTGAACTTATGGCGAAGGTAAGCCGTTCTACAAAAATGATGTGATCTGCATTGTGGATCGGTGGGGTGGGATTTCTAAAAGGTAAGCCGATGGGAATCGGCTTGTATGGACGTTCGGCACTGATAGGTACATACATCACAAATAATTTATTAGAAATGCTGAAGAAATTCCTAAAGACTCCTTGGAACCTATGAAACGTGGCATCAACAACAGTACTTAATGATTACTTAAGTACTTACTCTAAAGTCTAAACATGTTTTACATTATTTGCAACCGCTCGCGGATTCCTTTCCGCTACCGCTTATCACTTTAGTCCAAGCAAGTGCACAGCTCGGCGGTGGTATTATGCAACTCGACGCAGCGCCCCCCGCAGCCAAGTAATAAACGCTGACCCTTCCCCCTCACCCACCCCTCACCCTGCATGCTATCACAATGCTATATTCGCAATTTACTCGTACTACCTCTATTTACCTAGCTAGGTAGGTACATGACTTCAGCCATATCACATAACTAGATTTGCAAATCACAGCACTATTTTGTAATTAACATTAATGCGCCGCGGTAATTAAATATTAAGTAAGTAAAATTTTCCTTACTCGGCGTTTTTGTATTCGACTCGATCAGTTCCAAGAAATCGTTGGAAACCAGATTTTTATTTCCTTTGTTTTGTCCCTGTTTTCTCGTAGTCCCAGGTAATGGGACCACAAGGGAGAAATTACTGTTTCTCGTAGTCCGATTACTATCATGGTCCCAGGCTATGAAACGTCACTACTAGGTAAGGTAGGTAAAATGAAAATGCAACTAAAAACTGAGCATCGACAATAATTCCGTTACACCTTGCAGAATAATATTAAACTCCTACTTATTCAACCATATTGTTTTCCTAATAAGCAAACTTATTAACTCGCCATTTTAAATGAGCGTAAAAAATACAACAATAGTCCTTACTACGTAGTGTTGGTGGTCTTAAATTATAACCAGCTGCCAGTTAAAGGTTAACTCGAAAAGGGAAGTACTTAAAGAATTAGACGATAAGGCAGGTGCCGAATACAGGTGTCGCCGGGCAGTGGCACCGCGTCGGTCGTCGCAACAGCTGATACTCAGGTTCATTACCGCTCCGCGCAAATCGATCCGACTTGCTAAAGTCCGCCCACTTTCGAATGGAACACTTTCTTTCTTATCTTACCGTCTGCGATTAAACGAACATTCGATTTGCACTCGCCACCGCCGCCGGCGCAAGTGTGTGAACCTACGAACGAGTTTATTTCCAATACAATCTCAAGGTTTCCATATAGTTCCTAGTATCTATATCACTTCCTGCTCACCCTCATTATGGGGACTTGTACTCTTTGGCAAGTAGGTTCGTTTCCGCTCGTAAAATTAAAAGTAAGAGGACTTTCAAGAGCAAATATAGGTTTTAATTTCTAACAATCCTGCGTAGCCGTTGATAGCGTGAGCGCCGATTACTCATGACATGTTTATTTACCGACGCGACCACGCAATATAATCAATCGTGTGTATTTATTTGAGTACTAGCTTTTGCCCGCAACTTCGTTCGCGTGATTTAGATAGCTGTACATTTATTTTGGAAGTCACGGATTACCAATATACCTAGGCATATATACCTACCTATCAGTAGACTTCATTTCACACATTTAAATTTTCCCATAAAAATTCATGCACAAACTGGAACACCCTGTAGCACCCTGTATAACGGGAATTTTCCAAAACCCTTACTTAGTGCTTACCCACACCATGAAAGGTATCTACCCTCCAAAAACCTCTACCTTCAGCCCTTTACAAATCCCTATACAACTGAAGCACCCTTTAGCACCATGTACAACGGGAATTTTCCAAAACCCTTACTTAGTGCTTACCCACACCATGAAAGGTATCTACCCTCCAAAAATGGTGTCTCTACCTTCAGCACTATACAAATCTCCATACAAACCGGAAAACCCTGTAGCACCCTGTGTAACGGGAATTTTCCAAAACCCTTTTTTTAGTCCTCACCTACACCATGAAAGGTATCTACCCTCCAAAAATGGTATCTCTACCTTCAGCCTTATACAAATTCCCATACAAACTGGAACACCCTGTATGACGGGAATTTTCCAAAATGCTTTCTTGAGAGAGCCGGTACTAATTGATATCCTGATAAAGCTACATTTCTAAAAAAAATAATAAAAAATAAATTACTGATCGCGAAATATGAGACGGCATCCTTCCTGAAGAAAACGATTAAGTAAGTGACTCTTCCGGAAACACTTGGCAGAGTCGTTTTCTCAGAAGACGAACTCATAAGTTCAGTATTCGGAGATGTTTCAAGTGTACCACATCAAGAAAAGGGAAGAAAAGGGTTTCAAGTGTACCACATCAAGAGAAGGGAATTTTCCAAAATGCTTTCTTAGTGCTCACCTACACCATGAAAGGTCTCTACCCTCCAAAAATGGTGTCTCTACCTTCAGCCTTATACAAATTCCCATACAAACTGGAACACCCTCTATAACGGGAAGGTTCCATTGCACATTTTGGGCGGATTAATGTTTCTCAGGAGCATTATCGGAACGCCGAGCTTAAGAGTTATTTTGTGCGCTGGAAGACCACTTGCAGTGTGTGAATTTAAAAACTCAACTGGATAATTTATGGCGTCGTCTCGACTGATTACATTATTAAAAGATGTGTAAACCACTTCATCCCCAACAATTTGTGCTGATATTTTTTCATTTATAGCAGGTGCCTGGTCGTTCCTCGGAGTGAGTATGGCGCGTTCACATAACCGAGAGTTTTCTTGATGTGGTACACTTGAAACATCTCCGAATACTGAACTTATGAGTTCGTCTTCTGAGAAAACGACTCTGCCAAGTGTTTCCGGAAGAGTCACTTACTTAATCGTTTTCTTCAGGAAGGACGCCGTCTCATATTTCGCGATCAGTAATTTATTTTTTATTATTTTATTTAGAAATGTAGCTTTATCAGGATATTAATTAGTACCGGCTCTCTCGGTTAGAGTTTAGCGTCTCCAAACAATATTAATTTTATATTCACTCAAGATCGAAGTAGGTAATAGACACAATTTAAGAAGCGCCATCTAGCTTCGAAAAGATGGTGCTTGAAACCATTTAATTATATTGCTAGTGTTCTTTAAAAACGTAAGTAACTAATCTACGTAAGTAACTAATCTTTTTTACCTAGGTACTTATAGTTAATAGTACTTATTTGAATAAATACATTGATAAGAGCGCGAAAATGATTACGAGTTGGGATTAATTTACCAACGCTAATGCCAACATGATAAAATATTTAATTTCTATGGTTTTCCATTATATTTATAGACTATGAGGAGCTCGGTGGCGTAGTGGTTTAGCGCCTGGCCCAGTGATTGCGGAAGTTAAGCAACGTTCGCAAGGGTCGGTCATGGGATGGGTGACCAAAATTGTATTATCTCGAGCTCCTCCGTGCTTCGGAAGGCACGTGAAGCCGTTGGTCCCGGCTGCATTTGCAGTCGTTAACACCCACCAATCCGCATTGGGCCCACGTGGTGGGTTATGGCCCGTCCTCCTTATCCACCCATAAGGATGGCCTGTGCCCCAGCAGTGGGGACATTAAAATGGCTGATGGACATTATAGACTTACTTTCTTTATTTCCAGTCACATAACAAAGACAACTACATGGGATGACCCTCGGAAGACTCTGGCGGCGCAGACGGTAGCGGGGGCGGGGGCGGGCGCAGGCGCGAGCGCGGGGGCGGGCGGCGTGCAGCACCAGAGCGCGGAGACACTCCTCACGCAGGCGACCAGACCGCAAACCATCACACCCGCTGCCACTCCAGGTACGATAGAGGAATCGGTTATTGCTGCTTTACACCCACCCACGGCCGAGATAATGGGGAATGTCCGAAAAAAATCAAATATGGTTGAATATTTTTTTATAGGTAGGAATAAGCTTCCTTAGTAATTAGGAAACAGTTTCAGAATTTTCGCTTGCGTAAAAAAATGAAACTCTTCGATTTCACAAATGTACGAAAGTAACAGCACAAGCAATGGAGAGTATACCTTTGCCACCGACCACCTGCCACAACCACAACAAGTATTTATTTATACCATTTTGTTGCAAAGGTATAATCTGCATTCTGCCGTTACTTTAGTTCATTTGTGAAATCGAAGAGACTTATTTTCTTTTTTTAAATTTACGCTACCGAAAATTCAGAAACTTTTTTCTAGGAGCTTATTATTCCTACCTATAAAAATATTCAGCCAATTTGTTTTTTTAGGACATTCCCCATTGGAGAAATCTTATAGAAAGTTGGCAAAATCAACTTTTCACTATTTTAACTTCTGTTGTTTTCTAACGTAGTCCCCTGTTTCCTCCTACTAAACTAGACCGACTTAAATACTTTTTTCATTAAAATTTACAGATTTGGGTATTTCAATGTTTTCCTTTTTTTCAAAAATAATTAATAATCTTCAAAAACCTAAACGAATGCAATTGTTTAGACATAGAAGACGAGATTATAGTATAAAAAAGCAAAACATATGAACTATTTTTTGATGCAAAAAGTAGGTAAGTATCAAAAATCTGTTGTTTTAGTACATTAAACGGTTGCCATGGTTTCCAATTTGTACTGTTTTGGCGTTTACTCGTTTCCGATTCGATCTCAGAAGCTCGTTTGTGTTTCGGGAGTACCCCCCTGTGGACTACAAAACGTTGATTTTGTTTATTTTCTGTAGGAATTTTTCATTTCTCTCGACAGTGGTGTTTGCTCTTAAATTAATAATCATAACATAATAAATAAATACAGGGGTTGATTTTCTTACAGAAAGAGACCTGCATTATCATAGGATTTAGTTGCTTGTTTATTTCTAATTAATGATCATGACGAATTTTTGAACATTAGTGTTCATGGTTGTAAAATAAATTAAAAATAAAGTTAATTTGGAACTTCTTCTATAAACTTCTTTTACATCATACTGCTCGGTAACTAGGATTTACTAATACAGTATGAAGCTGTGTAAGTTGGCATGTGCAACATAACACAGTGCATTTTTTAGATACAACGTTCCATTTTCAAATCACTTTACAATTCAAGCATGGTGAATGCTTTAACTGTAAAGTACACTTTACAATTCAAGCATTTAAAACTCCTTAGTGAACCGATCTCTTTTCTTATATAATAAACTGACGAAACTTTTTACTGAAAAAAAAAACAATGAATATGGTGCCATTTCATTTCAGTTCAACCTATGCAAAACTCCTTGGTCAAACAATTCTTTTTCATAAAACGATAAGATTCATTTTGAAAGCGCGAAAAAAATCGGCTGTTTCATACATTTCGATGGAGTAGGCATTGTACTTTTGTATGGAACAGCTGTTTTTTTTTTCGTGATTTCGAGGTTGGTCCTGTAATGAAAGTTGTTCAGTTTAATGGTCTGATCAACCCCACGAGAAGTTTTCAATGAACTAAAAATAACCTTGTATGTTTTTTTTACATATTTTTTTTCATATTTATTTTTATTTAATTTACCTCGCATGAATGATGTGAAGTAGTATGCTTACCTCGGTTGTAAGTAGCTATTACACCCTCGAACTATATTCGCCCTCGCTCGCTTCGCTCGCTCGTGCGTCTAAATATCTCGGGTGCACTCGATCCATTAGCGCCCTTTGCGAGCTACGCTCGCACGGGCGCCAAATTGGATCTTGTTCTGTAATAGCTCACTTACGTCCCTTGTGTAACAAACTACTATAAAATGCTCCATACAAAACGGCAATTTCATAATATTTTGCGGATAAATATTCTGATAAACTCTGTTTGGAGAAAGCATACTTATGAATAATAACTAAATAATTTATGACTGTTTAGGTAAATTAACAGTTCTTACTATTTCTTCTTACGTTGGGTTTTCCATTGTTATCAGCATTATGATGTCATATTTGATTCGAAGCTGTCACTGTACAAGTATCAGGAACGTAACCGTAGCTAAATATTATTTTTTCCACTATTCATTAATATGTACTATTTCTATCCGACTTTACCTAATGATATAAATTGATAAGTGTGTAGGTAAATACTTGGAAACTATTTTTCTTTAAGTACTTTTTTACTAGAACTACTTTAAGATAGAGTTAACGTTACAGAGATGTTTGTTTCTCTCTAACCGTATTCTATTCACATGATCTAATTGGCCACAGCAGCGGGTTTAAAATTATCATGGAACTGAAATAAAAACAAGTAAATAACCCGAATTCTAAAACTGATTTTATGACGGGAATTAACGCGTTGTTTCCGTCGGTCGATGTGAGACGAGCGTTGAAAGGTGTACGGAAAATACATCGCCGCCGCCGCGCCGCCGGCCGCCCGCCGCCTGCGCGTCCCTGGGTACACCGAGCACCCGGGCACAGACAGGGCTTTCAGCTTTCAGCAAGCATGCGACTAGGGAATCCAATCCCGCCTCAGAATCACGATCCCGCAAGCATGCGGGATTGAGGTAATCAATCCCGCGGATACCGCGGAATTTTCAAAAGAAAATGAAACAAAGTCAAGTAAATTGCTTATAATAATGATTTTTAAGTAAAGTAATACTCATTACTAATTATAAACTGAATGTAATGATATTTCAAACGTTCATATAATCAGATATACTTACTTACATAAGTAACAATACTTAATAATAATAATAATATAACAAATTTTGAACGATTCGACAAATTAATATTTTTATTAGTTTTAATTTTTAAAGGCTTTAGAATCAAATTATTGTTTTTTTTATTCCGATACTGGATAGAAGAAACACAAAATAGAAATATAAAATGAATTTAGTTGTCTATCAGTTTAAAACTGATAACAAAATTATTTTCCATACAAGTTGTATTCAAAAGAAACGAATTAAACGGGAAAGTTCACAAATTTAAAACTGATTTTCTTCTGATGAAATCACTTATTAATATTAGGCAGTGCGATCTTAAAATAATTAAGTTATTTTTTTTTCAATCCCCTAACGTGCGGGATCCCGCATTTCTGATCCCGCAAAACAGGTGCGGGATCCCGCTTTTGCGGGATTGGATTCCCTACATGCGACATAATCTACACACGACGGATTTCACGTATCCTACACCGTCTCTTTGTTGTTTCCCGATAAACATAGCTCGCTTGCATCCAGCCAGACCGCCCCGTCACGTATCTACACAAAACAAGAAGGAGCTGAATCGCAAATTCCTAGTCACGTGTTCTCTCATCAATTCGTAAATTCTTACCGATAGTTTACCTACTCTAATACGTGCTCTAGTCACGTTCTCCATGTGGCGAAGCTCCACAAAGCAAGTGACTCTTATCATTGCTCCTGAGACAATCTATGTAGATCAGGTGACAAAACAAATAAATTGTGTTTTCGTAGCACATTTTTCCGTAATCTGACATCGCTATGTGCTTTGTTATCGTTCGAGGTGAAATAGCTTTCTTATTACTCTCTCCCTAGATTTAGATGTTGTGAATATCTATCCAAAAATATTCTGTAATTATCAAGTTTTGTAAATTATTCATAGTTGTAGAAAGTAGATATTTTAGCGCAGCGACGTTTCTGTGTCTAACTAAAGTATTTAATAGACAAATTGCGCGGCGCAGGCGCAGCGGTAGGCAATCGTTATTTAAATAACGTAACAGCTCTCAACCACTGTTTGTGTTGAGTAATGGTGACTGCTAATAATGTTTAATAATTATACTTGTACAGTCAGCTACGGATAGGGTTACCAAATGCCCGGGATCGTCATATTTCTCTACTTATTTTACCAGTAGATATTTGATATACAAGTTACTGTAAGTAAAGGGCACAAGCACAACATGCCTCTGTAATAAGTAGAATTAATAAATAAAATAAAGAAATATAAGAATAATTCTTATAACTTTTGTGCTAATTAGAATAAATAAGATAAAAAGTTATAAGATTTTTTCATTGTCACTATTTATTTCATTTATTTATTCTAATTACAACGGCATTTCTAACCTCTTCTGTCTTACTAATATTTTACTTCTGGCTTTGGAATAAATTTTATTTATTCTTATGCTTCTGAGAAGTAGGTAAGTCAGTCTTCTTCTTAGCGTCAATAAAATCAGTTTTTCATTCATGTTTGGTTTGGCGGGCATCTCAGGATACTCAGTACCTATTTCAAATGGAGAAGCAGTTACAAAAACAGTGTTAAAAATACCTACTTATAGTTAATTCTTAAGATTCTATATGCTTAACGTACATAATTATTATCTTTTTTATTATTTTACAGTAACTGATTGTTTTGCAATGGGAAAAAACTAAATAAACGTCAGTGATAGATACCCAAACTTGTTTCAAAAAAGTGAAACGTAAATTTTTTGCACGTATTGAAAAATATTCTACTTTCATGTCTTTTATTCTTTTGACACTAAACTACTTGTTCAAATTACTTCAAATCCAGTAGGTAAGTACTAACTTAGGTTCAAGGAAAGCACTACGTAGATAGGTATCACGTACAAACTTATACGCTTGAATTACGTGTTGTTTTTCGTGTTGTTAAGACGGAAATGGAACTAAGTAGTGACATAAGAATAAATAAAACTTCTTATGCTAGTGAGCTCTTTTTAATTCATCTAGCTAGTTCATAGATAATCATTAGATACCTTATACAGGTCAACCTTACTGAAGCTCTTAAAGGAAATTATTTTCAACATAAATTTGTAATTTATTGTTAACTTTATGGTAAGGCTGTAAGTAGGTACTGATACTTGCAAAAATACAATGATAGTGTAAGGTATTTAAATTGCAAAAATAATAAAACAACTGGGGTCTATTGCCCAAGTGTCGTCGACTTCGCTGTCGGCTTCATTTGACAGATGGATGAAATACATTGCTAGTTTTTTTTGGTACAAATAAAAACTTACCAAAGAAAAGTAGCAATGTATTACAACCATCTGTCAAATGAAGCCGACGGCGAAGTCGACGACACTTGGGCAATAGACCCACTGATTTACTTACTTATTACTAATTATTACTATTACTTACTTTAAGGTAAGTATATCATTAGAAAAGACGTTTTGCTGATAGTGAGATGTTTCATTGACAGCAAATACTTTTTTATCTGGTGTCATTGATTTGTTGGCATTAGCAAGTGCGAGGGTGAGTAGTCCGGCCGACATCCGCTATCATGATTCATGCTTGCGCTGGCGCCGTTTGTTCTTGGAACAAGCTTTGGGTGACCTTCCCAATCTTTACGTGGTTTTGGATCACCTGTGCCCCAGTCTCTTTTTATCGCTAATCTATCTAAAGGGTTCGGTTTTCCTCATTACCTATAGTAAAAATATCCTATGATCAGATTTTAGGCGGTCCTTGCCTTACCCGATCTTATGGCTAGCAACTAATTGTCTGTGGGTGCCAACAAAGTTCTTTAGTTCGTTGTTGGGTGCCCTTGTCTCGAAGTTTATTCTATGAAGTGAAAATTATTTCAACGGAAGGGAAATTAGGAGGAAAGCGGAATTTTGTTACCATGTAGGTAAAAAACAATTTGTTGCATCTGCATGGTAACAATTATTATTGTATTAACTTTAACATAATCTTTGCGTTCGTGATGCGTTTAAATCGATTGCAACGATTTGTTTTGGAAACGATAAAAATGAGCTAGGTATATTGATATCAATGCTTGCCTATGCTAAAACTCGGTTTAACGTCATTTTTTATTACTTTGCGACTTTTAGTTGAATCCTCCGCCAAGATACGCCTCTATAAAATTTTCCTAAAACAGTTTTCATTCAAATCCACCATGAAAAGTAAAATTTCTTAGATTTCCAAGAACTTATTTTAATTTTTATGATTGAGAACATTTCTTGGGTAATTCTGAATTCCATTAAATAACTAAGCATTCGTCAGGAAATTCGAATTAAGTGCTCGTTCTAGCAAGTACCTAAACTAATATAAACTATGTTCTTGCAAATCAAAGAAATTTTCCTTTTTTAAATACTTTACACGGTTTTTTAGTTATAATATCACTAGCGGCCGCCCACGGTTTCACCCGCGTGGTTCCCGTTCCCGTGGGAATATCGGGATAAAAAGTATTCTTTGTTTTAATCTAGGCTATCTACTATCTGTGTGCTAAATTTCAACCAAATCCGTTCAGTAGTTTTTGCGTGATTGAGGAACAAACATCCAAACATCTAAACATCCAAACCCACAAACATTCACATTTATAATGTTAAAATAAAATAATATTTCCTATGATGATCTGTTTGTGGATTGGAAAAAACACCATAATAATATATATTTTTTCTTTTAATTACAGCAACAAAGACGACAAGTAGTAATACGACGACAGATCCACTAGGGCCGCTGCCAGAAGGTTGGGAGCAGGCTACGACACCAGAAGGTGAAACCTATTTTATAAACCATGCCGCCCGAACAACGTCTTGGTTCGACCCTAGAATACGTAAGTTGGGCTCCCATATTTAGAAAACGTTGGTTTTAAAAACGTTCGGTGGTCTTGACTCAATTTGGGTTTGTTGGTTACAGCACAACACTTACAACGCACGCCGGCGGCGAACGCTGGCCTCGCAGGCGGGGGCTGGGCCAACGCACAGCTCCAAGCGTGCCAACAGAAGATACGGCTACAGTCCCTGCAGCTCGAAAGGGATCGTTTGAAGCAACGCCAGCAGGAGATAAGACTCCAGGTAATAGAAATGCGCACTCACTCGCCGAACGGCCTCGCCGGTTTCTTTTCGAAAGAGGAATCCCTTTCCGTCGAACCTTGCGAACGTTTGGCCAAACGCCAGACGGTTAGGTTAGTGGGACACGGAATCGCCCAAAAACATAATCAGTCGACGTGTCGTAAAGCAGCTTTAATGTGTTTTCAGCAAGAACTGATGGCACGGCAGTCGTCGTCGATAATGTCGTCGTTGGCGAGCAGCACGGGCGCTGTGGCGAGCACGGAGCTGTCGCTCGATCCGTTCCTTTCGGGTTTGACGGAACACCAGCGGCAAGAGTCTGCCGACAGCGGACTGGGAATGGGGGTGCCTCGCGGCGTGGGGGACGCAGACAGCCTGTTCTCCATCCCGCACACCCCCGAGGACTTCCTGGCGGGCATGGACGACCGCATGGACTGCAGCAGCGAGGCGGGCGCCAACATGGACTCCACCGACATGGCCATGGGTGACAGCATCGACCCTACAGACGACTTGGTACCTTCTTTACAGGTAACTTAGCTTACTGCTTTATGGCTCAGACACAGATCACCTCCAAAGGTGATCTGTGGGCTCAGATTTTGAAAAATAATATCAGGTACGATGCAATGCTTACTAATTCTGCATAACGAGCGTCTACTAATATAATTTAAACCAGTACTACACTCGGCGACAGAAAAATCGCATCTTAGAAAAATTTTTTCAAAGTTAATTTATTCCTATCTAATTTAATGGTAAGTGTTATTATATACTTCTTCCCCTTCGGACATAGCCAATAGTCTCTAGAAACCGTTGGAATACTCGTCAAACGGAATCAATTACTGAGATTCAGTTTCCGAGCAACATTACATTGCCTCATTTGTTTGCAATATTTGAGCAACTTCATGGGCAATAGTATCCATCTTGGGTATTCCTTTTTTTAATTGACCAGTTGAAGTGTATTATCTCCATCATCTCGATAGCGAATTTACCCGTATTTACCTTTTATGGCGGCGCATGAAATAACGCTTTATGCGTTTAATTATAGTAACTGTTATTTTAATTAAATCAAACAATTATTAATTGAAAGCTTATTAAATGTACTTTTAATAGATATCAATATTTACACAACAAATCGTTAGTTAGCTATACTATAGCAGGAGGCCAAGTCTAAACTTATTTTCGAAGAGGTGCGATTTTTCTGAAATCGAGTGAATGTCACTTTAATTATTAATAACTAATAATGTAAGTACCTAGTTTCCTTATAGATAATGTAAAAGGAAATAGTTTTATTAAAATTAATGATTGTTGTGTTGTTTCCTTTTCGATTCCCATAAATATCTTCCAGTTATTATGATATGAATGTGTCACTCCAGTGCCTTAATGGAAATTACGTCGAATGAATAGAATAAAATCAATTAAGTACAACGGCATCTAGTTTTCCTGTTTTAATTAAAATACATTATCATTTGTAACAAATGAAACGGCAAATAGGTACAGAAAATTAAATTGCTTATCGTTTTGTTATAACTTATAGTCCCTCTGGACTTGTACTATTATGTATTCTGTGCCTCTGGTATCAATCAAATTAAAGAGCTGGGGGCTAATTGTATAATTTCAAAATATATCGCAATCGCTTTCATTTGACTGATGGATGTAATACGTTGCTGCATTTCTTTGGTAAGTTTTTATGTATGCCAAGAAGAAGCATTAATGTGTTACATCTTGAAAGCGATTGCGATAGATTTTGAAATTAGACAATAGAGAGGCTGATCCTTTACTGTACCTACCTACTTTATTAATAGATAGAATTTAACTGTTCCTATATCGACTTTCACGAAGCTTGGTGTTGTAGAGATAAGTACTTAATTCAATGCGACATACAGTTTTGAATAGTTTTTCTTGTTTGTTACAGTTGAACGAGTTTACAAACGACATTCTGTTGGACGACGTTCAGTCGCTGATAAACTCGACGCCGAGCAAGCCCGACAATGTGCTGACCTGGCTGTAGTGCGTCGCGTGCTCAATACAACAAACTTTCAAATTAGTTATTATGTTATTAATTAGTGTACTTATCGCTTCGAACGACGCTGTCAGTGACCTAACGGTAAATATGATGTACATTTCACTTGAAAATTTTGAAAACTGGTGCAACGTGTGACTGGAACGTGGAATAAGTTGGACTCTAAAGTTTACGGCTTCGTAAAATCATTACTAATTATCCAGATTAAGTTTCGTCGTCTCTGCATTTATCCAAATGAGATGGAAACGAGTAATTCTGAATAATAGTAAGTGGCGATGAACTGCAATTTTTTCACAAGTGTGTGTCGATTCTGAAGTAACATTTTGTACTAATCGCGAATGTTCTCTAATGGTAAGTATATCAATGTTTTATTTGTAAGGGCATTGAATTGAATAGCGCGTGGAAGCGTGTTCGGTACGGTGATGCATCCATGAGGTTGGCATTGCTTAGGAATAAGTATGGAATAAATGGTTAGTTAGGCGGAGTGCCCGCGGCTAGTCATCCGTGAGCAAGCGCCGAGCCCGCTCGGCTCCCGGCTCCACCTGCCTGCAACCTTTCTTTCTTAGCAGAAAGAACTTGTGTTGCAAGAACTCATTGCTTGATCAAGGTTTCCCATATTCTTTACCCCTAAGACTATCGGAAATCCTTTCGCTATTGAACTAGATGTAATATAGGCTGATACGACTAAGTAACTAATTAAAGACTTATACTTTCGCGATGCATTGTTTGAAGACATAATGACGGAGCGTTTTATGATTATGAGTATTATTTTTAACCTACTTCAAAAAGGGAGGAGGTTATATTGTGCCTATATCAGAGTTTCTGTTCTAACCGAACCCGTTAGGACTAGGCCAACTACTCTGTGAAAATGACAAAAATTGAGCAGATGATAATGTACAAGTGTTTGTGGTATAACTTTTACATTATGTCTTGTGCCTTTTACCATGCCGCGTTATTATTTGTTTCTAGTACCTATTTGTATTTAATTGTATTATCGGTAAACTTAAGATTGTGATAACATCTTAACATAACAGTGCCTTATTGTGCCTTTATAAAAATATTTATTGTGTTTTGTAATTTAGGCAAATGTTAAAATATTTCTACACTTCTATTGTCAAAGTTTTGATGTATTGATTTGACATGATTTTATAAACTACTACTTATTTACATGTAGTTAATGTGTTTTGTCGACTTACACCGTCCTGTGTATTTTTGGAGATTATTAATAGACGTTAAGTTTTATAGTTAATCTTGAAGTAGATAATGTTGGCAACTATAAAGAAGTTACTGCATTAGAATAAATAAAACTTTATTCTTATGGTTACTGTTAAATGAATGATGGTCGGTTGAAGCGAGCGATGTTTCCTGGCTTGTGTGAGTGCGGCCGGCTTACATAGATGTAGCATAGTTAATATTACGCCCAGAGTGAAAGCGACTTGTTGACTGTGTGCGATCGCTTTGAAGAGTCAATCCTGAGTAGAAAATTATAATAAATTTTAATTAAAATGTATAGTAGCGTTATATCAGGAGATGTGTAGATGTGAACACGCGTGCGACTGCGGTAGCCCTGTGCAATATAATGGATTCGACGTCCAATTAGGTGCCAACTTAGATAGCTATCAAATGTATTCACTTTAAGGCACTCCTGACACTCTGTCACGTGAGTAATGCCTATCTTATCGGTTCACTCCATCACCCACATCTTATCCAAACGTCAGATCTTCTCAAAATTATGTTTAGCCCACCTAGTCTTTAGATTTTTTATTGAGTGATGATATCAACGAGCTTGATTGATTTACAATTTTGAAATTAGACCTTATGAAATGCTACATAGAAAACTTTGCCATATTAGTAAATACTTATTCTTATATAAGACTTTAATGTAACCTTCAGTTATATAATGTTAGAGGTAACGGTGCTGGGTTTATGAGACACTTTATTTTGTATTCTGTAGATCCATTTGTTGTACTTTGTATTGTATTCGTATACCTATACCTAGTTGTGTACTCCGTAAGTGGGAATGCTTCTCATATTGTTCGGATCATTATTCTCGATTCCTTCCCTTTTGTATTCGTGAAGCTCGGCGGAGGTGGAGCGCCATGAAGATTGACGTTTGTCAGTATATTTTGGTTTGTGACTGCAATCGAATATTAAACTCGCCTAGTAACATTATATTCCGTTGCTTTATGACATAGTAATGAGAAACATTCCATGTGCTAACAGTTTGGGGCCGGTCTCGGCCTCGCTCGCTCCGACAATAATATTCTGAACAATATATCAAGTGTAAAGTTATCGATTATTTCTTAAGTATAGCCTTTATAATTTACAAACATATCTTTTCAGTCTGATAGCAGATGCAAGTTTTCTCTGTAGTGTAGTATGTATTATTGTGTATCAATGTTAAAGCAATGAAATTCGTGAAAATGTCAAGAGAAATTTAATTTACTATAAGTAATTTCATTGTAAATAATTCGATATCATAAATGAATGAAATAAATATTTGTTTTAATACCTTAATTGATTTCACTTTCTTCTAACGAAACATTCGATCAAAGTTCGTTACGTGTTTTCTGTCAAAAATAAAACCAAAGATGAAACGATCAATCGTTTAATGATAATCATGTATGTCAGCCAGATAGATGTGTATTTACAAGACAAGCTTATAACTAGCATGCTTCATATTCATAGGCGCCTCACCTGTAAGCAAATATGTTAGACTATCTTAAATGCGCTATCTACGTTAGTATCAGATAAACTACATGCTATACCTAAATGGGTCAATCAACTTTTAAATTGTAATTACCATATTTCTGATCAAACATATACCTACTTAAGGCCAGTATATTCCAAAAACTCTGTCTCTGTCTTTTTCTTTACGTGTGAAGAGTAATGAAAATAACCTCACTGTTTCATTTTTTCAATGTTTTTGTTGTTATTTTGAGCATAAAATCACTTTTTGAAAAAGTAACCGTTGAATATTCTTCTATAAGTAGGTATGTTATTAGGTACCTATTTTTGTATATATTTTTCGTGAATAAGGGATTGGATAAACTTTAAATATTATCCACAAAATATAAAATTAATGAAAATTTTCTTTGTCTTTGCATATTTTTTTAGTCGAGTGAAGATACGAATATCGTATTTTTAACCGTAAAATTTTCAAGATCGTTAATGAAACTTCAACATATATTTTTATCTGCTCAAAATAAAGAATATTTGATTGTTTATCGTTGAATCAAACATAGGCTAAATTCGATAATTTGGAATATACTGGCCTTAATGTAAAATGTCTAGATAAAAAAAGTTTAGCTTAAAAATACTTAAACTTAAGTCTTAAAGTATCGTTTTGGTAACAGAATTATAAATGTTGTCTACATTTTTGTTCATATTTTATAGTTTTCCTTTTGACATGTCATCAATTTCATACAAAGAAAAGGGACATCGACGTCAACAAATATGTAAGTAGGTACAACATATTATTTCTGTTACCAAAATGATACTTTATAAATTAAATTTAACCCAAACCATTATTTTTAAGGTGGTTAGTTGATATTTATTTTCAAGAAACAGTCTACCTATTATAGTTGGGGTCAGGAAAACTGAAAGGACCATGAAAGGACAATTTATTAAAAGTTGATTGATGAAAATATGAAAATAGCAAAAAGGTTAATAAACTCATCGTTAGGTATTGGTCATGCACCACATGCTTTTGTTAATAAACAAAGGATTGAGGAGGATTTAAAATCAGATTTTTTTATCTCTTGAAATGTTTGGTAATAATCCATATAAGAGAATATGGAAAAGCTACGAAACCAAAAATGACAGTCATCATTTCACATTTTACCAAATACTCTAACGTTGTTATAAACGTCAGTTCATGTTAAAAATCAAGTTATCTATCGGAGGATTGTAATCGGTAGTGTACAATAACGGGTCCATAGCGCGTGTTTTGCCGCACACAATCAACAAAAACATCTCAACATTCAACAAAATCGTCTGTCTACACAAAACATTGTTTCGCGAAACATGTTTGTGTAGAGAAACCATGTTTTTGCTTTCCATGCCCGGTGGAAAACACGTACACAAAACATTTTGCGCGGGTCGAGGGGCAGGGTAATGTCATAATCATCTGTCATTTTGACAACTCGCTAGCGTTTTGTGCGCCAAGTTTGAATGAAATTAATTCTTCGAAAGATTCGAATCAGCGAAAAAATTTCCTACGAGTATACTAAATCGATGTTATATTTTTGATTCTTGATAAATGTTAAACTTTTACGACTGTAAATAGGGTCTAACTAGAAAGCGACGCTTTTTTCTAGTGCTAACATAAAATGCTAAATTGGTAACACTGAAGTTTTGTCTACACAAGCCACGCAATCGCTGTGGGCGGCGTGTGTAGAGAAAGATGTTTCAGAAACAAAGTTTTGTGTATGTGTTTTTGTGGAATGTTTTCGAATAATTTTCGCTATGGACCTGCCATAAGAAAGTCAAGACCACATGCTGGAATCTAGATACGTACGGTCTCTTTAGTACAGTACCGAGGCAAACATCTTGAAATCGAGTGGGGATTGCGTGGAACGCGTATTTTGGGTATGCGTAGCAGTGAGGTAGGTACGCGGGCGGCAGGAGAGGGACGCCTCACTCGTCACTCGTCGAAAAAGTGTCAAGATGTTTGCTTCGTACTGTACCTACACATGCGTCATCAACTCATCATAAAGAATGTAAACTTACAGCCGGGTCTTTGAACCTATCGTCTTGCGGCAGCTCGCGCGTGGCCAGCAGCTGGCGGTAGTACTCCACGGAGAGCTTGGGAGTCCTCGGCCTGTCAGGTTGGCTGATATCGACGTAGTAGAACCCGAAACGTTCCCTGTAAATATTAAGAATTGTTAGTTAGACTTGGCACTTCCTTCGCGTTTAGTTCCTGTTTACAGCAAAAGTGAAAAAAATTTTGCAACCGAATAATGTTTGAAAAAAATGCCGAAGGGGTTTGCCCAAGGACTTTAATATCATATTTGGGTTTGCCCAATCGAAGGCTTTGTATATCATCTAATTGCTAATTGTGATGCTGTGACATAGTGCTAGAAAGTGTCTAACAAGAGCTATCTAATTTATGACGATAATTTAGGTATTGAATAGGGCGTAATTAGCACTAGCTTCTGGTTAATATGAAGTGACCTAAGAACATGATTTGTATGAAGCAATATCAAATAAGTACAGTAAATCAGAACAGGGGGGGTATTACAAGCTCTTAAAACTTGCCAGGTTTATGAATTGCTATAGTTACATCTCTTTCTCGCTGTATAGCAATTAAAAGAGATAGATTGATAGCCAGTCAGAAAACTGCCAGGAAATAAGAGGTCATAATACAGCCCCAGAAGTAGGTCATAAAAGTAGTCTTACGAGAAGCCCGCTCGCCATTCAAAGTTGTCCATCAGCGTCCAGGCAGTGTATCCCAACACATTGACATTGTCGTCGTAAATAACGTTCAGTATTTCACTCAAATAATCCTGCGGAATAAGAAGACAGTCTCAAAAATAGATAAGATACTTAGGTGACAAAAACCGCAGGGCATGTATGAAAAGATTGATGGATGTGAATGAAGCGAAAGAAGTGTGCAAAGATCGTAGCAGGTGGCGATCAGGTGTACCATGGGAAACAGGCGTGAGTGTATGTATGTATGTATACTTAGGGTATTAGAATAATAGTACTGAGATAGTACTAAATACTTACTTACTATAATCTAAAAAAACATACATACTTAGTAGATAAGTACCTATGTCAGTATTAATTGGCCAACCCAACAATGTGTGAGAGTGCAGCATCTCTTAGGTAGGTACTAATCTATCTCTGCTCGTAGGCATCTACTAATTCAACTATTCAGAATAGAAAAGTTTGCTCTACCTAGAGTTATCTCACCATCATCATCAGACATTTTGTCCCCACCATAGAACAAAGATTTTTTCCGTTCCCACTGCTGGGACTGGATTCACCTTATGGGTACTGGTTTGGCACTGATTAACTTTATTAACGGAACACTGCGCGCTTCAGAAGGGACGTTAAGCTGTTGGTCTTGGCTGCGTTAACACTTACTAATCCGCATTGGGCCCGCGTGATGGGTTAGTTAGTGCCCATCCTCCTTATCCACCCATAAGAAAGGCCTGTGCCATCCTGTGCCCTAGCAGTAGAGACATTAAAATGGCTGATGTCAAGTTACTTACGTTAAAGTAACTGATGCGACCGTAATCTTCGAGGGTGCCACGGTCCGAGAAACCGTTCTCAGTGATGTAGATGGGCGGGTCGTTGTAGGAGCTCTTGCACCAGCGCAGCAGGTTGGCGAACCCAGTTGGCACTACCTGTGGAACGGCAACATAAGGTATTTTTTTTATATTGAATAACAAATTAAAATCTTCTATTAAGTACCTAGCAAACGTGATTTAGGTAGCAATTGATAATGAAGTTTATTTGAAGAAGAAATCATAGCTTTACCAGTGGATTCGACTAAATGATTTTTGTTGGGATAAGATCCATTTTTTTTTTATTATTGTTACACAGAAAGTCTCATCACTTACTCTCAGCCATTCAGAAGCAGAGTCGCCTCCAACATTCATCGTGGTGACAGCTCCAATATCCTTGAGCCAGGAGGGTGACTTAGCGGTAGGGTCTAGTCCAGGGCCGGTGATCAAATGCGTGGTGTAATGGTTGATACCCAGAAAGTCAGAGGTTCCCTTGATCCTCTGGATCCAGTACTCATCGAATTGCTCCAGACGGGGTTTAGGGAGGCCCTCCGTGGCGCTTTGCTGCGCCACATTTTCCAACATGACCGCAGGGTAGCCGCCTTCTTCAGTGAAGATTGGGTGTGCGAACCAACCGAACTGTTGAAACAATACATTATTACTTACCTAATTTATAAAAATATTGTACGAAATGAATGTATGTTTTAGGTACTAACTACGTACCTATACATGATTATTTGTTGTAAATCACCAACAACCACGCAGGAATAGATTACCTACCTAGGTACTAACATCAGTGATCATAAACAACAAAATTTGTTAATTTAAGACTTTTCCGAAAACACACAATAAGAATCGACTTTTCATACTAAACTCGATCAGCTGTTCGAACATTTAAAGTTGTTTTTAGGGTTCCGTACCCAAAGGGTAAAAACGGGACCCTATTACTAAGCCTCCGCTGTCCGTCTGTCTGTCTGTCTGTCTGTCACCAGGCTGTATCTCATGAACCGTGGTAGCTATAGCTAGAGAGTTGAAATTTTCTCAGATGATGTATTTCTGTTGCCGCTATAACAACAAATACTAAAAATATAATAAAATAAATATTTAAGGGGGCTCCCATATAACAAACATTATTTTTTTGACGTTTTTTACTTTATATCAATAAAGACAACAGGTAGACAGTTGAAATTTTCACAGATGATGTATTTCTGTTGCCGCTATAATAACAATTAATAAAAACCGAATAAAATAAATATTTAAGGGGGGCTCCCCTCCCATACAACAAACGTGAGTTTTTTTTGCCGTTTTTTGGTACGGAACCCTTCGTGCGCGAGTTCGACTCGCACTTGGCCGGTTTTTTTGTCTGTTTTCGGAAAAGTCGTAAAACAAATAATGTTGTTTATGATGTTAGCAATCTACTCCTGCGAGGTTGTTGCTATTTTTAACACTGTATCAAAGAGAATGTAAAAAAACTAGCGTTTTACCCTGTATAAGCAGAAACTATTTTCTATTTTTATTAATATTATGTTCGACACAATCTATAGGTATGATTAATACTGTTCCTGTGAAATATTCACCTTGAATTGGTTGGCAACTTCAGCTAGAGCAACTTGTTCGGCGTCGCTAGGGTTGCTGGGCTCATACCAGATAGAGTTGATGGAAATCATAATCCTACCATTTTGAGTAGGGCGGTAAGACTCGTTATAGAGATGGTAGGCTTCAGCATGGGCTTTCAGGAGGGTATCACTGCACAAATAGTTGCCGACACCATGGCTGTCTACCGCTGGCGCCTTCTTCTCATCACCGTAAGCATCTTCGCAGATTTCATAAGGCTCGTTGAAAGTGATCCAGGATTTGATTTTCCCTCCGAATTCCCTGAAGCAGACGTCGGCGTAATCGCGGAAGTAGTCGACCATTTTGGGGTTAGCCCATCCTCCCAAGTCTTGGAGAGTTTGCGGCAGGTCCCAGTGGAATAGTGTCACCTGATTGCAAGAAACATTATGGGGGTTAGAGGTTAGTGTTCATTTTATTATCAATCTGTGCTTACCAAAAGAAGGCTAAATGATTTTTTTTACCAACAACACAAAAGACAAGCAACAAATATTTTCGATATTTTCTACTCAATGGCATCAGTACCTATGTATCTAGGCGCGTAGATTTATTTTTCGTCGTTTTAGTTGAACATTTTATTATTCATGTGGATTAAAGGGATTAGATTGGTTTTAATTTTGAGACATGAGAAAAAGGAGACTTGAACATTGAATTGTGGTCCCGAAAATTGAGAAGTTCGCTATACTTACTTTCGTTACACGTAGGTACTTATATTAATTGAACGAGCGAGCGCGATGCGTCTCCGTTTAAGCTCGGGCAAATTGATTTTTGTTTGTCTGTTCGGTTGTCCATTTGTTCTTCTCTACAGGTCGCATTTCTCAACCGATTCTCGTGAAATTTTGTAAGCAGGTTCGATAATAATAAAGAATATTTTGTTGGTTCAGTTTTTCGTTTTCAAAATGGCGGAGATAAGTTAAAGCGAGGTCTACAGGCTTTAGACTACAGCTCACAGAGCCACTGTAATTATGTAGGCTAACGACCTATATTAAACTAAATACAAGCAAGAGACCCATAGGTTACCTACCAAAGGTTCAATGTTCTTTTCAGCCAAAGCGTCAAGTAAATTGTGGTAGTAGCGGATTCCGTCAGGGTTGATGAAGTCCACACGGCCGCTGGGCAGGATGCGCGCCCAGGAGAAGGACAGCCGGTAGAAGTCCACTCCCAAGTAGGCCAGCTCCGCGACGTCTTCCTGGTACCGGTTGTAGGAGTCACAGGCGAGGTCCCCGTTGGTCCCATCGGCGATCATCTCCGGCCGTGTGTGGGAAAGACGATCCCATACATTTTCGGATTTGCCTAGATATTATTTACGTTTCGTTAATTTGTATTCTACTGTAATTAATTATGTAAGGTTAAGCTTATATGAATAATCAAGTGATTTGGATTTTCTACAAGATTAAATATTTGGACACAAAAAAAATACCTACATTAGAACCTACTACGTAATTTGGGTTAAGAAATTACATGAAGAAATAATAAGCTAGTGAACAGCTACCTATACGCCCACGAAAATGTTGAAAATTACCCTTATCGCGTCCTACTGTTGTATTTTTTGCTAAATGCTGATGCTGAAACAGTTGACAACAGTGCCTAATCCAGCACAAATCTGCGATTAAGATACCTGCATAATCTTTATCTGTTTTTTCTTATCGTTTTCAAAGAATTAAGTAGATACCTACCTAGGATACAACATGATGTCGATTGTCGAGGCGTTTTGTCAATCTTATTGTAAAACATTGTCATTTCGGTAAATCAACCAAAAAAATTACTGGATATGCATCCTTGGTTCCATGAGCCTGTTTCCAAAGTATCAAAGCTAAAAGTAGGTACGTTAGTACTATTATGCATTCTGTCTGTGCTAAAAGCGATGATTTTTCTGTAAATGCTTTTTGTTTCCAACAAAAAAACGCATCCCTCATTTTCAGTTCTTAAGTTAAGATTAGTTTTCGTCGATTTATCCAAAGAAAATATTTTCTCTGTAAACATAACATAACAAAATACCTACCTACCTATGTAGACTGTTACAAAATCGTCATGATTTAGTTTGGGGTTTATCGTATAAATTTAGCGCGACCTACAGCAGTTACAGCGTCGAATTCATCGCTGCGGCAGCGATGTCTGCCACCCTTAACCAAAATTAATCATTTGCAAATCTTTGCTAGCGCTTCGTTTTCGTAAGACATAGGGATTGACATAAGTTCAGCTGCAAACGATTATTTAGACGTTAAATCTAAAATATTGAAAAACGAAGTTTTGTAAATGTTAGGTACCTACTGCTTTGTCTAGGAGGATGGCTATCGTAATCGCTTTCATTTGACAGATGGATGTGATTCATTGCTTCTTTTCTATGGTGAGCTTTTATTTATGCCAAATAGAAGCAGCAATGTGTTGTGTCAAATCCATCTGTCAAATGAAAGCGATTTCGATGGCCATGTAAGTTAGCCGGTACGGCCCCGTCTTGCATTGCAGGTGGTAGAAGGCAGGCTGTACGCTGTACATAGGAGTACCTACTCGTTACTGGTGTAATACTAACACTAATAAACAGGAAATGAAAAACTCACCGCTTACGTTCCACGCTCCCTCAATCTGGTGGGCAGCAGTAGCCACTCCAAATGTGAACCCATCAGGGAATTTGGTGTAACCACCCAGAGATCTGAGAAAATAATAATTGAGATTTAATTAGGTGCCCTTAAAAAGTAAATTATTCAACGAGTACATAATTCAAAAATAATGAATGCAATTTTCCATAATATGCCTCTCGTATCATTTCAATAAGATTTAGTTATTATTAGAGACCGGTTTATATGCAACATAAAAAGCCCAAAATATGCATGCAAATATGCTAGAAAACACTTTTTTTAAAAACACGTTTTTAAAACGGTCTAAATTATTACAAAAAAAATCGGACTAAAAACATTAAAACGGACTAAAAAGTGAAAAATAAATTCTTCTGTAAATATTTATCGAGATCGAGCATAAATATGCATGATTTCCAATTTTTTTGCCAAAATATGCATCTACCACTGAAAAGGGGTTAAATATGCAAATGCATATGCAACATGCATTTGCATATAATCCGGTCTCTAGTTATTACATAGCACAAAGAACAAAGAAACAGCAGATTTTAAAATTTGTGGTATTAAGGAGCAAAATAATTTGACGATGAAGGTGGATATCGAATAAGTGGTACAAAAATGTTTCAGAAAAATTACAAACCTAATAAAAAGTACCTACTCTCACTCGTACATAGTACTCGAAAAGATACATTATCTTTTCTTACTTGTGGTGGGTAAGAGACCGTGACTCGTTCATGTTGATTTTAAATTAGGTAAGTATTTACCTAGTTACCTAGCTAATTTTGAATTAAGTACCTACCTACCTACATTGATAACCGTTTCGTTTTATAAAATATCAACTACCTCGCAGGAGTAGATTGCTAACATCATAAACAACGTTAATTGTTCTACGACTTTTCCGAAAAAAGACAAAAAAGTCGACTTTCCATTTTCCATACAAACGTCCAAAGTAGGGAATCAAATCCCGCACCTTTTTTGCGGGATCAGAAATGCGGGATTGCTCATGCGGGATCCCACACGTTAGAGGGATTAATAAAAATAATTCGATTATTTTAAGATCGCACTGCCTAATATTAATAAGTGATTTCCCGTTTAAGGCTGGCCCCAGACCTACCGGTTCCGTTTCTTTGCTTTGCTGTTCTACCATGGACCGCCGGCCAAGAGGCTCATTTTCAATCTATCGCATATTTTGACCTGACCACATTGGCAAGATAGCCATTAGTTTGGTGTTATCAAATATCGTCGTCTGGGGTGCGATGAGAAGTTTTAGTTTTCGTTTTAAAAAAAAACTGCTGTTTTATACAAAAATTAATAACGAAATTATCAAAATGTATGAAACAGTTCATTTTTTTCGCGATTTCAGATTTGGTCCCATAGTAAAAGTTGTTCAGTTTTATTATGGTCCCTATCTACCATATTCAGTTTTACAAGGCTTTATCAAACATCTTGTATAAATAAGCGATCGAGTTATTTTTAACGATCGGAGTCCATGTTCGGGGTGGCATATCTCCTAAAAGCTTCCTACTTCGCAATCCAGGCGATGACATTTGATAAAACCAAGCTAATGGCTATCTTGCCAATTTGGTCTAGTCCCAAAATGCGATAGATTGAAAATTACCCTGGTTGGCCGGCGGTCTTTCAAGCAAGGTAGCACAGCAAAGCAAAGAAACGGAACCGGTAGGTCTGGGGCCAGCCTAATTCGTGACTTTTGTATACAATGTGTATGGAAAATAATTTTGTTATCAGTTTTAAACTGACAGACAATTAAATAAATTTTATATTTCTACTTTGTGTTTCCTTTATCGGAATTAAAAAAACAATAAGTTGATGCTAAAGCCTTTAAAACTAATAAAATGTTAATTTGTTGAATCAAAAAGAAACAAATTTAATAATTCAAAATTTGTTAAATTATTAATAAGTATTGTTACTTAAGTAAGTATATCTCATTATGTAAACGTTTAAAATATCATTACATTCAATTTATAATTAGTTACTAATGCGTATTAATCTACTTAAAAATAATAATTATAAGCAATTTACTTGTCTTTGTTTCATTTTCTTTTCTAAATTTATATTATAAAAAAATCTCAATCGTGCAAATCCCGCGGTATCCGCTGGATTGATAACCTCAATCCCGCAAACCTGCGGGATCGTGATTCTGATGGGGGATTGGATTCCCCAGTCCGAACAGCTGATCGAGTTTTGTAAATGAAAAGTCGCTTTTTTGTGTTTTTCGAAAAGACGTAGAACAAACGTATGTAGTTGTTTATGATGTAAAGCAAGACCCTGGGGCCGTACCGGCTAACGAATCGATTTTCATAAAAGTCTGCTGGGTTTCAAATTAAAACAGATAAATCGAGCCCCAATTGGGCCAAAATGACGAACCCAAATTCATGATGTCACACGAACATCGATATCTTCCGAATCACGTCAACAAAAAGTACAAAACGAAATTGCTTACTTTGATTTCTCCAGCAGACTTTTATGAAAATCGATTCGTTAGCCGGTACGGCCCCTGAATTGTATATTGATTCCATCTTAAATATTGAAGATTTTTTTTAAATTATTATGAAGAAATTCTGAAAAGTATTAATTCTTTTCAACGAAAACAGCTAGCCATTAGTCCTCGGTCTCCTATTTTATGCAATGCCTACGTTATGTGACGACTGACGTCGTTCAGAGTTAGTTTAGTACAAACAAACGAATTTGAAAAAACGAACATAAATTTTCATGTATATGTTGGTATATAGTATAACATAATTATAGTACCTAAAATACAAATAATCTTTATTGATGTATTTTTTGTAAGTAAATACCTTATTATTTTAAGGTAAATACTTAATTCGTATTTGCGTCAAACATTATTTTGCTTGACGAAAATAACTTGTCAAACTACTTACATAAAGTCTACGACTTATTTTTATCCAAAGTTATTGAATTAATCAAATCTCAGGATGTGTATACAGATAAAAATTTATTAGTTTAGGTTGTAGAGTAGGCTATCGATATCAGTGAAGTTAGTATTTATTTATATTATACCTCTATCTCTCTAGAATTTTCGATTCGGTAGGTACAGCACGACTTAACTAAATTGACAGGACTAAACTAAATTAAGGTTTGCATCCTTTTTTACGTCTTGAAAAGACAAGAGCAGAATGCAATTTTAAGTTTAGTTCTGTCAATTTAGTTCAGTCGTATGTACCGAATTGACATAAAATTATTAAAAACCGGCCAAGTGCGAGTCGGACTCGCGCACGAAGGGTTCCGTACCAAAAAACGTCAAGAAACCACATTTGTTGTATGGGAGCCCCACTCGAATATTTATTTCATTCTGTTTTTAGTATTTGTTGTGTTGTTATAGCGGCAACAGAAATACATCATCTGTCAAAATTTCAACTGTCTAGCTATCACGGTTCATGAGATACAGCCTAGTGACAGACAGATAGACAGACAGACGGAAGGCGGAGTCTTAGTAATAGGGTCCCGTTTTTACCTTTTGGGTACGGAACCCTAAAAATCAAGCCTACTTTTATTAATTGGCAATGACAATGAAAATATAGTTCAAAGCAATGCTCCAAATCAGAAGACTCATCACATCAGCAGTTTCTACCTTGACTTATAGGTAGTTGTTTTCAAATAACTTAATAACAACAACAAATTAAAAATTAACACGCAAATTACGTCACATGAGTTGTTGCGGGTATAGTAGTGTAAACAAAACACTTACGTGTGGCAGATTGCAAGCAGAAATAGTCCGATAACAGGCGATTTAGCCATAGTGACGACCGTGTACTGCCGCTGTGTTGGCGCACTGCCCGCGGCCCACAGTAACAACACAGCTTTTACCTTCCGACATGGGTAACGGTTAATCTCGAGAGCCTTGTTGATTCTAACTCCTTACAGATAAAACTCTTGGATGGATATTATCTTTCTTCATGGGTGTATATCACGATATCTTTTCAATTTTACGTAACGTGTCTTATTTCGTTACGTTTTTTGACATTTTCGAGTTTTTTATCGTATTATTATCTAGTTTCGCATGTTAAAATAAGTAAGTACGAGTACGAGAAAAGGTACGAGTAATAAAAAAAAGGGAAGATATTAAAACTAGGCTAAATACGATCCCCAATTTTTTTTAATATTGGAGAATTTTTTAAAGCATTTGGTAAGTATTAAAAAAAATTACTTATAGTTGGAGTGGAGTCGCCTTTTAATCCATCAACGCTTGGAAAATGACATACAATAGATTTTCTATTGTTGCCCGGACCCCGGCGGCGTCCGCACGGGCATCAATGAATTAAGCTTAGAAGCTTAATAAAATAATAATATACCTAATTTTATAAATAAAACTTATAATACTTAAATAATAATAGATAACATCACAAACATTGCTCTGACTCCAAAGTAAGTAGCTAAAGCACTTGTGTTATGGAAATCAGAAACAACGGTGGAACTACAAACACCATAGAAAAATTAGTTTTCTAAATTGACCCAGCCGGGATCGAACCCGGGACCTCAGAGATGGCGACACCTTGAAAACTAGTCGACCACGGAGGTCATCGACACGTTAGTAAAGTGCATTACCTTCATAGCACAAAGAGTTTGGTGAATATTTTTTGCAAGTCACTAATAATAAGCTACAACAGTCTTGTTTTTGTCTAGTAGTTTTCGATTAATTACAAACTTTCCTTGTTTTCGACCTCGCTAAGGCCGTAATTGTGTAGGTACACGATAACAATAGACACTTTGCATCAATAATCATGGTTTGTAACGGGTGGCGCAAAAGTAAAGACCCTATTTGGTTCAGCTATAACATTTTTTCTAAATTAGAAAACTAGATCTAGGTTTTTTTAAATGTATATTTGTGCCATTAAATTTCGTACCATTAGGATTTAAAGATGATGTCTTTTAAATGGTGACCTCCAGAGTTGATACACATTTGAGCCCTATTTATGACATTTTGTATAACTTGCCGTAACACTTCCTGCGATATGTTCGTTATTTCTTGACGAATGTTTTCTTTTAGAGCTGCGAGTGTCTGTGGCTTGTTCACATACACCCGAGATTTCAAAAAACCCCAAAGAAAGAAGTCTGGACTGGTCAGATCGGGTGATCTTGCAGGCCAAGGCAAATCGCCAAAACGAGAGATAACTCGGCCTGGAAAAGCGTCCCTCACTAAATCCATATTTATTCCACGTTCTTGGGGAGTAAAACGGTCCATGTTTATTTTCAGTGTATTTTATATTTGTTCACTACACAATTTTCAACAACAGAATGACAGAAAATGTCATATAAAAAAAATTAAAGTATTTTCTTTAGTGCCAGTACTTTTGCGCCACCCGTTATTTGAGTTTGGTATGCGATCCTCGCGCACTGCAAAAATATACATATGATAACATATGAAACTTTTTTAGACTGTTTAAAATGAAATGAAATTTACTAATTATTATAATTATGTAAGGCTTTAGATTTTTTTTAGATAGGTATACTACCACAAAAGCCCCATCTCCTCAAATTACTCCTAAAATTAATTTATTGCAAGTGCTACAAAGGGTGGACTGGACGAGGTTACAAGTAGGGTTGCCTACTTTTTTGCATCAAATAATAGTATTTTCAAGATTATTACTTGTAAAATATAGTGGATGGCGAAAAAGACCAAAAAATACAGTAGGTTGCCGTTTTGTATGGAGGATGAAAAAATGCATTTTTCATACTAACATTTTCATAATTTATTCAACAACCATAAACAGAAGTGTTTAAACACATAAATTGTTACGCAATTACCTACAAGTATAAGTAATATTTTTTTTGCTCCTTTTGTTGATTTTTTTCACTTGACAAAATATAGTAGTTTTGCCTACTATACCTATATATTTTTTCAAAGAATATAGTAGGCGAGCCCTCAATATAGTAGGATACTATATTATATAGAAGGGAAAGTCCTAAAATTTGAAGTAGGTAGGTAAGTATTTTACAAATTACACAGGTAGCACGACTTTTTTTGCTTTCAAAACGTAGTTTAGCTTTATCCCAAGCAAGGGGTCATGAAAAATTTAGCTTTTACATCGCGTTTTATTTCGCTTTTATTTTTGTAATGTACATTATGAATGACGTAGATATATTGCAAATTATTTTTTACGATTACAAAAGAACTGATCCCGTTTGCTAAATGCACTAAAACTTAATTTTTCACCCATACATCGGCATACCTACCTAACCACTGATGCTATTTGTGAAAGATTTGCACATTTAGTAAAAGGGACAGTTCTTTCTTTTCTCTGAAAAAAGAATGACGTTTTATAATTCGATTATTAACGAAACCTTATGTCAATCCCTGTTAAGTATATTAATGTTTCGAAAGCGAAGCGATAACGAAGATTTGCAAATGTCACTTTGGCTAGGGGATCCGGTAGGTACCCCTAGCACGAACAGCTATCGAGAAAAAAACGTGCGTAAAAGTAATAGAGTAATTCTCATTTCGCATTTTGGCGGTAGATGGCACTGTACAAATTTCTCATACAAAACTACTCTATCGAATGTTATTACCAAGAAGCTTATGTTATTATTACGCGTGTTAGTTTTTTCGATAGGGTTCGATAGGGGATAGGTTACTAAAGATACTGATCTTTCCTATAAAAAATATTAGACATACGGAGCTAAGAAAATGACAAAGTCGTCCTAAGGGGAATGGGGAGGAAAAGCGCAATTTTATCCCGATAGATGGCGTCTGGTCTTTGGTAGCCGGCCGCCTCAAAGAAAGTGTCAAAACATATGGGAATCTCTTGGAGTATTGCACTTTTTAATTTTATACTTTTTTCCGTAATTCTTCTTTTATCTGAGCTAAAGTTAGCATAGAATACATTGTTTGTCCGCAAAACCGAAAAAATACAATCTAAGAAAGTAAAATCACGTAATACATAGTCAAGACAATATAAGCACAAACTGACAATTGTTCCAAAGACTAAGCGCCATCTGTAATTCACTTTGCCTTCGCCTCCCCATTAAACTGCAAAAACTTGAAAAAAGTCCGAATATTTTTACTTGCAAAAATGCAAAACAGTTTCATCTCGCGTTTTATATTTTTTTTCTTCCTTTTGAAATATCCAAATCAAGTCCAAGTCTATGGTTCAAGTCACGTAACTGTCAAAAACAATCAAAATGTCTGAGTAAACAATATCTTTCCGTTTCTCAAACTTTTCTCAAATCACAAATCACAAAACATAAAAATGTCGTGATAGCTACGAATTCTCTAAGAAATGCAGAAAACAGCGACGCAATATGAAGATAAGGATAGGGCGCACTCCCCTTAAGCATCGCAGCCGAAACAAGGGCCAGAATGAAACCATATCGCCGGGCTAATAAAATATTTATGATCGAAGTAAGTTCATTTATTATCTCATCTACAATTATCATCCTCATGCCCTTATTCCAATTTATTTGGGGTCGGCGCAGCATGTCTTTTTCTTCCATACATCTCTATCACTCGTCATCAAAAAGTTAACTTCCTTTCATGCCATATCCTCTTTTATACAGTCTATCCATCTTTTTCTTGATCTTCCTCTAAACGTATATCTACAGTGTGTAACTTATTTCTTATAATAAATTCTATTAAAATAAAAATAGGTTACCTTAATGCTACCGTATTAGTCCGGTGTGCTCAATAAAAAATACGGCGTTTGGTGATCGAGGGATATCCTTTGGCAGGTTGCACCTTCTGAACCCTTAGATCATTTTAAGAAGGAGCGCCATCTTGGATTTTTGTATGGGAGGGAGATAAAATACAATCTTTTTTTTTGTAGGTAAGGAATTTGATTTTTTTTTCAAAACCCATCGTGTGGGATATTGGATGAAAGGGATTTTTGAGCTGATTCGAAATATATACAATATTATTACCTTGCAGCTACTGGTTTAAAAAAAATCGGAAAATAATTTTCCAAACATACTAAGTTTGGGCTCTTGCAGGAAAAAAACCACTAAATGAATTCTTATGAAACATACGCTAAACAACTTCTTATATACTCTTATTTTTAAAATTTTGAAATATTTTGATCCCGGTATTCTATGAGTTAAAGTACCAGAATAAAAAAATAAATAAACAATGTTAATATTTTCAAAAATGCTTTCAGGATGTTATATAAGAGTATATTACGAGTTATTTGACGTATGTTTCATAAAAATTCATTAAGTGGTTTTCTTCCTGCAAGAGCCCAAACTTAGTATGTTTGGAAATTTATATGCCGATTTTTTTCAAACCAGTAGCTGCAAGGTAATAATATTGTATTTGTAAGTATATATTTGGAATCAGCTCAAAAATCCCTTTCATCCGATATCCCGCACGATGGGTTTTGAAAAAATAAAACAAATTCCATACAAAAAAAGATTGTATTTTATCTCCCTCCCATACAAAAATCCAAGATGGCTCCCCTTCTTAAAATGATAGAATAATAGATCTAAGGGTTCAGAAGGTGCACCCTGCCAATGGATATCCCTCGATCAACAAACGCCGTATATTGCACTTTTATGTCGTGAGGAAACGCAGCTATATGGTGAACGGTCACCGTATTAATGGTGAATATGCATGACGTCTCCGGTTTTGATTGAGCTTGATCGTTTCATTTTTTTTCTGTTCCATCATGTTTTTATACGTGTCCGCAGGCGTATAAAAACATGATGTAATAGAAAAAAATTGTATTATTTTAGTTTTATCACATGATGAAATCGGGGGAAAATAACGGAAATGCACTTAACAGTCAAATAGAATATCGAATAAGAAATAATATTTTGTATGACACATATGTACCTACTTAAACGCAAGGGAGGTAATTGAAAATTCTTGGCTAACTCCAAAATAATCGCGCCTGAAACGTGATGGGTGACGTCACAAATCATGACCGTCTTGTACAGATCGTTTTCGGTGGGTGCTGCTGCGTGCTAATTCAAGTAACATCACGAGAAAGAAACGCAAGAGAAAAGTTTTAATAGGTATTACAGTTGATTTTCTCACGAATTGTACTTTTGATAAAAAAAATATGCTATTCCCTATTAGACGCTTGAATCATCACCTGACATTTCCAGTTTCATGGGTCCTCAAATAACATACTTTGACAGATACCACAGAAATTCGGTTCTAAGTATAAACTTAACTAGGTTCGTTTTTATCCAGTTTTTACCCTTTCACTTTTCTATGATATTTTCTCATAAGTACTCGCGGACAATAAATACTACCGAAATGTATTGCTGTTTACTGGACATATCATGAATGAGACATGGGGAAATGGAATAGATCGGCTTCAATCTGAGAGTTAAAAAATCTAGTTCTAGCTCGCTTTAATATTAAGTTCATCATTGTTGTTTTATATGAGGGTTTGAAGATATTTTTCAACAACTCTTATCATGGTTCTAAAGGAAACCGACGACAGTGGCATTATCAATTTATTGATAAATTGGTTCCGTTTAGTGGTGTCACACTCCATCCATACCGCTTGCATTGATAGCTATACATAGTGCGCTTTGGTACTTACGAGGGTGGATTGATAAGTCTAATGAAGAAACACAATTTTTATTCGGAATATTTTATTTCTCTACTTATTCTTATTGTAGCTCTACGTATTCAGTCCAACGAAGTTCCTACCTCTTTAACCCATTATTTTTTTCTTTCGTCGCCTGAAAACTGGTAACTGAAATGAGGGCCCATTTCAGAGAGCACCTTTTGGTTTGATAAATATCTTTGTCCGCCAAGGCATTTATTCATGTTTAGTAGGAGAAAAAATCTCAGTGGGTTGAATCTAGAGAATATGAAGGATTCGCATCTTCATTCGATGAGTTTTGATGTGATGAGTGCTGCCGAGACGGTCGACAGGGTCATTAAGAAAAGTTAGAAGTCGCTTGAGCTTTTTGTTTCCAAAAGTAATAATCTTTTGCCGATTTTGTAAAAATGTAACGCTCGGCGACGATATTCGGCCGGCTGCGAATATTGGCGAGTGGCTGTCCTGTGTGTTGTGATTGACAGACTACGAATATGTTAGATAACACAAAAGTATAACGCCCTTTATCTAAAACGTGGACTAAAGTTGGACCAGTCTGTCTTTATAATCTGCTAAAGGAAGATAAAGACAGCATCAGTTTCAAGTCCATGTTGAATAAGCGGTTAGAAGTTTTGAGGGAACGTGAATCACAATAACTTTCAAGTCATTCTCAACTTACCAACAAAGATGTGTCCAGTCCAGTCCAGTCCATGAAACTAAACAACTTTCTCTAAGAATCATGACTGTGTCGAATTTCGGTACAAAATGTTGGTCATCCCAATACTAAATTGATCACGTGATCTCTTCGATTTGTATGTAAAGTCGATTTTTATTTTACATATTTGGCCATAGTGTGTTCCTAAGAGAAAGTTGTTCAGTTTCATCATAGTAGAATCAAATGTTTCATGGACTGAACATATCCTCATTTGGAAGGTGAATACATTAGGTACCTTGTATTAATCGCAGCCAAGTAAATAGAACCTCTAACAGGGCTCTGTCACTCCACGGCGCGAGTATGAAGCGCTCGGCGTCCTCTGAGAGAACAAATTTCATACATGAGAAAAGATAAGACCTACGCGATAGAAAGGGAGGCAACTACTAAGTGCATGTTTTGGAGCGAAGGCAGCGCTGTGCTACCTTAAAAGTAGGGCCACTTTAATAGGCCACATTTGACATATGTCAGTCCATAGTGTGATTTGTCTTTATTCACTGAAAAAAAAGAATTGTTGAATGTACTAAAGTAGCGTAGGTTGCCTAGTGAACTGCCATAGTCAACCCATTTCATAGTTAATTTTACTATAACAAGGGTGAATTTAACAATATATACTTTGTTGATTTTACATAACAAAACAGATTGACTAAAACTATTCTTAGTATAGTAAAATTAACCAAACAATTATTTGAATACACTAAAGAAAGTTTGTAAAATACTTCTCCAAATTTCCAACGGGTAACGCTACTAAAGTTGTTCGTAAAAACTACCAAATTAGAAGATTTATTTTACTAAACGCAGATTATGAGATATATTTAATATAATTGACATTAGAAATATGTACATTTTACAAAAGCTTGTCAATAAAATCAACAAAAAACTTTTGTTTAAACAACAGTACGAGTTTAGCAACACAGTTCTCCAAATTTCCGATAGGTGACGCTTGCTACTCTACTAAAGTTGTTCGTAAAAACTACCAAATTAGAAGATTGATTTTACCTAACACAAATTATGAGATATATTTAATATAATTGACATTAGAAATATGTATAGTTTACACAAGCGTGTCAATAAAATCAACAAAGAACTTTTGTTTAAACAACAGCACAAGTTTAGCAACACAATTCTCCAAATTTCCGATAGGTGACGCTTGCTACTCTACTAAAGTTGTTCGTAAAAACCACCAAATTAGAAGATTGATTTTACTTAACACAAATTATGAGATATATTAAATATAATTGACATAAGAAATATGTATATTTTACACAAGCGTGTCAATAAAATCAACAAAGAACTTTTGTTTAAATAACAGTACAAATTTAACAACACAGTTCTCTAAATTTCCGATAGGTGACGCTTGCTTCTCTACTAAAGTTGTTCGTAAAAATTACCAAATTAGAGGATTGATTTTACTTAACACAAATTATGAGATATATTTAATATTATTGACATTAGAAATATGTACATTTTACACAAGCTTGTCAATAAAATCAACAAAAAACTTTTGTTTAAACAGCAGTACGAGTTTAGCAACCCAGTTCTCCAAATTTCCGATAGGTGACGCTTGCTACTCTACTGAAGTTGTTCGTAAAAACTACTAAATTAGAGGATTGATTTTACTTAACACAAATTATAAAATATATTTAATATAATTGACATTAGAAATATGTACATTTTACACAAGCTTGTCAATAAAATCAACAAAGAACTTTTGTTTAAACAACAGTACGAGTTTAGCAACACAGTTCTCCAAATTTCCGATAGGTGACGCTTGCTACTCTACTAAAGTTGTTCGTAAAAATTACCAAATTAGAGGATTAATTTTACTTAACACTAATTATGAGATATACAAGGTGTTTGGTAAAAGCCTTATAAAGCCGAATATGGTAGATAGGGACCATCAAACTGAACAACTTTTACTATGGGACCAACTCTGAAATCGCGAAAAAAATATCAGCTGTTTCATACAAAAAATAATAACGAAAATATCAAAATGTATGGAACAGCTGATTTTTTTTTCGCGTGTTTAATGTTCATAAGGTTCGTGTTGTAAATTCGATTTCGATTCTCATTTAATGTCATGGTAGGTACAAAAAAAAACAATTTACATTTTGGAGACGCTGGTTATTAAATCCTAAGTGATATTTTGCTTGTAGTAAGATTTATAAGACACGGCTGTACAAGTACTAACTATTTTTTCTCTTTCTATTTATTTTTGTGCTACGTTAATATGACTTGGTAAATAATTAATATACATATTGTGCAAGGTACATAACAAGCAAGGACATTTGGGATGTCACATGACATAGATGAAACGTGGAGCATCAAGCAATGACCATTTTAGCCGCAAACATTTAAGTTGCCGTGGTGTAATGGTGTGACTGCTCGCTAAATGCTCAAGAGGCCGCGGTTCGAACCTCAGTCATTGATGGTTTTTCTGATATCAAAAATGTTTGGTTGTACTCAAATGCACATATTTAGAATGTTAATAAATAGAAAATGCTAGTAAAGTTAAAAAATAATAGTAAAGATGAACAGAAAATGGTTATTAAAAGACAAACAAAAGAATAACAAAGTAACTCAAAAATTGGGGTAGGGGGAATATAAAAAAGGTAGGTAGGAAAGAAAAAATAAGAAGAAAAGAAGAAGTGAAGAAGAAGAAAGCCCCGAAACAAATAAAATGACATAATATCTCATCGTAAAAGATCAAAAGTAATCGATGTAAAATATACAGGACTGTATCAGTTGAATTAACCAAATGAAATTAGTAAATGTAGCAAAATAAATTACACATATTTTACATAACAAGTTTAGTGACATTTATCAAACCTCATCGTAAAATATCGAAAGTAATCGGTGTAAAATATACAGGACTGAATCAGTTGAATTTACTAAATGAAATTAGTAAATGTAGCAAAATTAATTTCACATATTTTACAAAACAAGTTTAGTGATATTTATTAAATATTATCGTAAAAGATCGAAAGTAATCGACGTAAAATATACAGGACTTTTTAGTCAAATATACAAAACGAAATGAGTAAATGTAGCAAAATTTATTTCACATATTTCACATAACACGTTTAGTGACATTTATTAAATCTCATCGTAAAATATCCAAAGTCATCGAGTTAAAATATACAGGACTTGATTAGTTGAAAATACGAAATCATACTATTAAATTTACTAAACGTATGGGTTAAATAATCAACCAGTTTTATTTGGTAAAATCAACAATTTAGTGTGTAGGACCTATATTAACCCGCGGATTTGATAAAATTTACGAGGAATTTAGTAAAATCAATCATTCTTTTTTTTCAGTGTTTCCTGATTATTACAATAAATATGTATTATGAACTGAAAAAAGTGAACCAATTATGCCTTTGAATAAACAAATATTGTGTTCCCACCGTTAAAAGGTTACGTTGTTGAGTTTTCATGAACTGTCAAATGTGACCTATTAAAGTGGCCCTACTTTAATTGCACTATATTGTGTTGGAGGAAGATTCGCAATAGACTATTTGACTAATTTTGGAAAACCATTTTAAATTATTCCTTATTACGTAATAAGCGCACCACATTGATATTTCAGGAAATATCTATGTATTTCATTAATAAATCAATGTTAAAGTTTAAAATTTTAAAACCGCGCCTAAAACGCTATGGCTCTGGACACGTGACTTGTTGACGTCACAAGCCTGTAAACATTGTAATATCCTTAGCCATTTGACAGTCATCAATCGCCGATCTAAGTCTATGGTCGTGTCAAACGCCTGAAGCCATATTTATTTACAGGCAAGTGACGTCATCAGTCATCTTAGAGCGTTTTTGCCGTCAATGTTGTCAAATTGTCTATTTATTTAAACGTTTTTGCAGAGTGCAACTTCTGTACGCTAGTACTATTATCTATTCTGTGCCTCTACAGAACAGGAACCACGATGCAAAAGGTAATGTTCTTTGCGGTCCCCAGCAGTTACGCTCGGCGACGAGGTTCGGCCGGCTGCGCATGTTCGCGCGGGAGTTCGCCACCGACGTGCACTCGCTGTGGAAGTATGGCGCGCCATTCCCCACCTTCCTGAAGCTTATTGGCACGCTCATGCTGTGCCTGCTCGTCATCATGCCGCTGCTTTATCCTATCTTTGTCGCTGCCATCACCTACTTCACCTTCGAAGGTCTTTATTTAAGGTCAGTTGTTATTGCTGCCTAGTTAATATAGCTTTAGGGAGTTTGATGGCGCACTCAGTGGGTTAGGTTAGAGCATTCGCTCTGCGATTGTAGCGTTATGCAATTTTCGCAAGGGTCGATCATAGGATAGGTAAACGTAAAATGTAACTTAGTTATTATTCTAATAATGATTCATAGATAACCCAAAAAAACTTTTCTTACAGTTGGCACTTGAATCAGCCATGGCGCTTTCTACCATCGACCATTATACGGCGTGCGATATCAGTGTCGTTTCGGCCGTGCAACCCACTGGACGTGTGGAAAGTGCGCGAGGTGCTCACTAGGGGCATCCTGCTGGCTCATTCATTGGCAACCTCTGTCGACTATTTAAGTGTCATGCAAGGACTACTGGATGAGTCTTAGAAGAAAAAGCTAGCTGAACGCGTCGAACGAAATTCTCCAGCGCACCATATAATTAATGGTAGCACTAGACGGAAACAGACTGAATACGCTGTCTCGCTACGCAACTTAACGAAATTGCCTACAATAACTGCTGTTATTTTTTCAACACATGTCTTGTTAAAAAACCATAAAATAGAATCAATATCACATATATTTGTTTCAATTTACCAACTAATTCCGAAAATTTCCATTTACATCACATCTATTGTCGCACCAAAAATGATGTTTTTTTGTGAAAATTGAAAATTCTGGAGAGAAAATTGTAATGACTTTTGTTTCAGTAAATTCAGTATTTTTGCACTGTTATCTAACTAATAGTACACCGACGCATTCGCGCGCGGAACTTCCTATGGGCACAGAATATACCGTGGATTGGGGGTACTTTGATCAGTTTTGAAATTCAAATGGCCGTATTTTCTCAAAAACAAACGTACCGAAAACAAAAAAAAAATTGAGAATATCGGTTTTTTACATATTTTAAGACTATAGTGAGAAAACAAAACGTTAATCATCTGTTTCTCAGAAAAAAAAAAAATTCTGCTGATCAACTTTAAACCGATTTTGGGGCTTCTTTGATCACCCTATATTTTATAACGGGATTTGAAAGTAAACCCTTAAATAAGCATAATAAAAAAATAAAAATCGGCCAGCAGGTTTTTGCGCTAAAGCTATTCATAGATATTGGGGTTATTTTAATCAATTATACTAATTGGTTATTGAATAGAGTATTGGTAGAAACTAAATCTAAATCAGTTAAAACAAATCAGTCATTCCTTAGTTTTCAATTTTCATCATAAAAATTACCATAATCAACATTACAACAACAACATGATCAATGTCACCCCTCATAGATCATTGATCAAAGTAAACCCGTCCTTTGAACAAAGACACCCCTGATTGTTTTTAAACATTTAAATAGATACGAAATCAACAAAAACACTTTTTCAACTGTGTTTCACATTCCTGAAAGTGTATACTTTTAGATAAAACCAACAGCAATAATCTAAATATGGTAGAATTCTAAGTGTATTAAGAGTTTTTCTTATCTTGAAAATAGCTTGTTACCAGTACACTTTTAAAAAAATTATTATAACAAAAACACCTGAGGACAGTAAACTGTATGGTCGCTATATGCTTTTCGCACCATCAGTGCCGCCAGCTTTATAAAAAAAACCATTTGAAAACGTTCAGAAACCAAGAAAAAATTGTTTTTTTTAAATTCGAAGTTGTTATCAATATAACCCCGTAATGCCAAAGTACCCCCAATCCACGGTACACGGTTAATTTTAAGTATATATCTAAAAATGAAATGAATGTATCTTTTCCCTATTCTAGTCAAGTATGTACAGTTAAAAGTTTCAATATTTAATAATTGGTCAAGATATTGAGGTTTGTTTATGTCCCAAAATTTTACTGGTTTCTGGATTTAGAGCTCATTCATAGAATTACACGCGCGTAATCGAAAGAGACTATTTTATTTACCTATGTAAATAATGAAGAGAATGAATCTACGCACGCGTCTTGCTATTTTTGTGAGTTTGCCGATTAAACAAGTTTTTTTTCCGATATTTTCAAACTATTAATTTTAACTTTTGACTGCACGTTCATATTAAGAAACGTGGTCTGATATCCCCATTTCATTTTTAGACCTACTTAAAAATTGTCGGTGTACATACACCGTCATTTTGTAGTCGTTTTAATTAACTTAAGGGAGTGTTCTACTAACGGAACTAAACATTTTTGCCCAAGAAACATGGGTCGAAAAACGACAAAAAAATTTGACTTTCCCATACTATAATAAAATGTTTTAGTTTCTAGTTAGTATGGGAGACCCAATTTTTTTTGTCGTTTTTCGACCCATGTTTCTTGGGCAAAAATGTTTATTTTCATTGGTACAACACACCCTTAAGTTAATTAAAACGACTACAAAATGATGGTGTATGACACTAGCACTAAATAAGGGCTAACTATAGGCTTACTACGGGAGTACATAATCCATACATATAATAAAACAGTAAAAAAAGTGTGTCTGTACATTACATATTATTTCAAAAACAAATATCGCTACCCCGGCCGAATAAAGACGCAAGTGACGGTTACTGCTTTATTTGTTTTTTTGCATTTTCGTATTCTACATAGTATGCCGCATTATTGGGATTTTTTTCATATTTTAGGGTTATACCAATTTAAAGTTATTGCGAAAAATCAATTTTTGTACCTAAAAAAACTTCACAGTCTTAGCGAAGAATATGAGCACTCTAGTTCATTACGTAAAATAAATTAAAACCCTATTTACGTACAAGTACTTTACTGCGTTATTCGCCGGAACTATTACACAGCTTTGAAAGCAGACATTTTTGCGACTGTTTTAGTGGAAACTTAATGAAATAGTATTTACGCAATAGAATATTGCCTAAATAATTACTATTTTTAGTAAAAATAATCATTGTTTACGTAAAGATTTTCAACAATTTTTAACAAGAACTTAAAGCATAAGTGGTTTGCGGATCATTTTTGTTTGGCAATACTATGCGAATGGATTTTGCACAACACTTCCGCGCCGCCCCCTTCGTCATTCCAGTGTTGAATTTGTTGAAAGCCAGATGACGAAGCTGAAAACTAACGACGGACGCATCATCTCATCGAAGCCTGAAATCCTGAGGGAGATCGAGAGTTTCTATGGGCAGTTATATTCCACGCAGACACCTGTTGAAAGCAAGGCTAATGACCCTAGAGCCAAGCTTACCCAACACTATACCCAAGATATCCAGGACGACAGCATGTACGAGATCAATATGGCTCTCAAACAGCTGAAAAACAACAAGGCGGCGGGTGCCGACGGAATCACTACAGAACTTCTGAGAGCGGGCGGTAAGCCGATACTTAAAGTTCTCCAGAAGCTTTTCAATTCCGTCATCGTCGAGGCCAGAACGCCAAAGACATGGAACATAAGTGAGGTGATTCTGTTCTTTAAAAAGGGTGACAAGTCCCTCTTAAAGAACTATAGACCCATCTCACTTCTGAGTCATGTCTATAAGTTGTTTTCGAGAGTCCTTACGAATCGTCTCGCTCGCAAAATCGACGACTTCCAACCTCCCGAACAAGCCGGGTTCCGAAAAGGCTTTAGCACCATAGACCACATCCATACGCTGCGGCAGGTCATACAGAAGACCGAGGAGTATAATCTGCCACTTTGCTTGGCGTTCGTGGATTATAAGAAAGCCTTTGATTCGATTGAAACCTGGGCGGTGCTGCAGTCTCTCCAAAGGTGCCAAGTGGACTAAAGATATATCGAGGTGTTGAGGTATTTATACAAAAATGCCACCATGTCGGTCCGAGTACAGAACCAGAGCACAAATCCTATCCAACTGCAGCGAGGTGTGAGACAGGGAGATGTTATTTCTCCGAAACTGTTCACAGCATTGTTGGAGGACATCTTTAAACTCTCAGACTGGAAAGGACTCGGCATCAACATTAATGGCCAGTACCTAACACACCTTCGTTTTGCTGATGATATAATTCTTTTGCCTGAGACCTTGGAAGACCTGAACACAATGCTCGAAGATCTCCGTAGTGCTTCCCAAGTGGGTCTTAGGATGAACATAGATAAGACGAAAATCATGTCGAATGCCCATGTTGTGCCCGCTCCAGTTCATGTTGGGAACACTACACTTGAAGTTGTTGACCATTATGTATACCTAGGACAGGCAGTCCAGTTAGGTAAGTCCAACTTCGAGAGAGGGATCTCTCGTCGAATCCAACTCGGATGGGGCAGCATTCGGGAAGCTCCGAAAAATCTTCGTGTCCGATTTACCTCAGTGTCTCAAGATGAAAGTCTATGACCAGTGTGTGTTGCCAGTGATGACTTACGGCAATGAAACGTGGTCGCTAACTATGGGTCTCATAAGGAGGCTCAAGGTCACCCAGCGTACAATGGAGAGAGCCATGCTCGGCGTTTCCATGCGTGATCGAATCAGAAATGAGGAGATCCGCAGGTGAACTAAAGTAACCGATATCGCTCGAAGGATTGCTCAGCTAAAGTGGCAGTGGGCTGGACACATAGAGAGAAGAACCGATGGCTGTTGGGGCAGAAAGGTTCTTGAATGGCGACCGCGCACCGGACGACGCTCCGTGGGTAGGCCCTCGACAAGGTGGACCGACGATCTGGTGAAGGTCGCGGGAAGCCACTGGATGCGGACAGTGCAGGACCGATCGTCGTGGAGATCCTTGGGGGAGGCCTATACCCAGCAGTGGGTGTCGTGCGGCTGAAATGATGATGATGATGTACCAGTATGCTTGTAAATCCTTAATAATTACTATCACTCATCGGTTTTTCGTTAGTGGGCACCGCCAGTCCGAAGGTGACATGATACATTCATAAATCGAACGCGCCAAAAACCATTTATAGTCCAGAGCAAATGTATTTTATAGTCGAAAACGCAAAAAATTAAGGAGAAACATTTCAGGTAAAAGAAATGAGTCAACAAGATTTTTATCACATCAAAAAATTAGTCAAAAAGGAATGAACTGGACTCAAGACAATGAAGGAGAAAGAGTATATTGGTCAAAGATACGAGAAATTAATATTAAGGCTGGAAAGGAGAATACCATCTATTTCAAATATGGGCTAAATGAAACACAAAAATATATAAAAACCGACAAAGCTTCAGTAATTAGCTCTCGCAGAAGGCGAAATAATGTAAATACTCTGTCAGCAGACGTGAACTTGCTAGAAGTTGCTTACTCTAGTACTATTCCTGTATCTGTACCACTACATCAAGATTTGTTGAGTCTGCACATCAGGAGCAATACCAGAAATATATCAAGGATTTTACAGAAATTTGATAGTCCGAAATCAGTGTAATAATGCGCAAGTTGAAACTGATGAAGGTGATGATGAGAATTATTAATTATTTTAGAAATCAAAAGTGTATCTAATAAGTAATGAGACTTTATAAGTGAGAGTTTTTTGTTTTGTTTGATATCTTTATTCCTGATTAATTTTGTTACAAAAAGGTTTATTATGTTTTGTTTGTTAAGTTGTTGTTCGTTGAATTAGTTGCTCTTAAGGTTTAATTCATTGTTGTCTGGTGCCATGTCAAAACAGCAAATACTCGTAAGTTCCTAATAGAAATCGCAGTCAGGGTGCTTTCACATGGCACCAGATGATCGAAGCATGGCACCCTAAAACAATAAATTAAACTTTAAATTTTCTGTTTAAGTAGTACACTTTGCAATTTATTGTTACAAAAATTAATTGTATCTAAGTAGAGAATACATAGGATAATTTTATTTTGGCTTATTCAGCTGGCGTTAGGTAAAAAAATGTTATTTATTTCTTATAAAAAGTCCTATGGACACACTATGATAACTTAATATGAGAAATCATGATAAATTGATTCCAAAATATTGTTTTACTACGGGTAAGAAGCTATTTTTGTTAGGAGATGTTTGGCTAATAGTTTTGATTTTGACTGTGATTTACAATTGTATTTTATCTTTGATCTCAAGAATAGATACTGATAGATGTGTGTATGAATAAAACGAGGCTTTAATTATATTATTTTGTTGATCAAGTTTATTGAAAATAAAAGTGAAAAAAATACTTTTTTTATTATTTAATTTTTATGAAGTAACGTTATCTTAATCGTAAAAAATAAAAAATAAAATTAAGTTAAACTGTTAGTACCCCAACTCATACTTTACTCACATTAGGCGAATAACGTAGTAAGATTTCATTGCATAGAGTGACTGGATTCATGATAGTATCGTAATTACATGTTGCTTCGCATTAATGGTCTAGTGTTTCGCTGAATAAAGATGTACTAATCGGTTGCATCCAGAGATGAACCAAAAGAATCAGAAGAATATAAAATCAATAGGATTTTTGGCTATAACATTACAACTCTTTTTACAAAAAATACTCTATTATTTAAATTTGATTCTGTTTTTTTTTCTGCTTATTTTGATATATCACACTCTAAAATTGACACAGTAGGCTCTGCATAGTTAAATTTTTTGCGTTTTTTATTTCTCCTGTAAAATTGACTTTTTGATAATGCGGCTTTATTCGGCCGGGGTAGCGATATGTCGGGCGATAGAGACATACTAATAGAGTAAGAATTTGAAAAAAAAAGTGTGTCTGTTTGTTTGTCTGTTTGAACACGCTAATCTCCGGAAATACTGAACGGATTCGAATGAAACTTTTTTTGTTATATAGCTGTTAAGCCTAGGAATAACTTACGGTATCATTGATTTTGGAAAATGGAACACCTGGTGCAGAAACATAATGGTCCAATTTAACTATAAGGAATATGAAAATGACACCTTAGCAAAAGTTGTTCAGCCTGATGAGCATTTTTTGTTGAGGTATAAAAATCGAAGATCTGGAACACTTGATGCAGAACCATAATGGTCCAGCTAAACTTTACAAAATATAAAAATGACATATTTGCAAAAGTTATTCAGCCTGATGAGCATTTTTTGTTGAGGTATAAATATCGAAGATCTGGAACACCCGATGCAGAACCATAATGATCCAGTTAAACTATACAAAATATAAAAATGACACTCTAACAAAAGTTGTTCAGCCTGATGAGCATTTTTTGTTGAGGTACAAAAATCGAAGATCTGGAACACCTGATGAAGAACCATAATGGTCAAGCTAAACTATACAAAATATAAAAATTACATCGTTGCAAAAGTTGCTCACCCTGATGAGCATTTTTGTTTAAGTATAAAAATCGAAGATCTGGAACTCCCGATTCAGAAACATAATGATCCAGCTAAACTATAGAAATTTGTATAATGACACCCTAGCAAAAGTTGTTCAGCCTGATGAGCATTTTTTGTTGAGGTATAAATATCGATGATCTGGAACACCCGATGCAGAACCATAATGATCCAGCTAAACTATACAAAATATAAAAATGACACTCTAGCAAAAGTTATTCAGCCTGATGAGCATTTTTTGTTGAGGTACAAAAATCGAAGATTTGGAACACCTGATGTAGAACTGTTATGGTCCAGCTAAACTAAACAAAATATTAAAATGAAATCTTTGCAAAAGTTGTTCAGCCTGATGAGCATTTTTGTTAAGGTATGAAAATCGAAGATCTGGAACATCCGATGCAGAACCATAATGATCCAGCTAAACTATACAAAATATAAAAATCACACGTTTGCAAAAGTTGTTCAGCCTGATGAGCATTTTTGGTTAAGGTACAAAAATCTAAGATCTGGAACACCTGATACAGAACCATAATGGTCCAGCTAAACTATACAAAATATAAAAACCTGCCAAGTGCGAGTCGAACTCGCGCACGAAGGGTTCCGTACCAAAAAACAGCAACAAAATCACGTTTGTTGTATGGGAGCTCCCCTTAAATATTTATTTTATTCTGTTTTTAGTACTTGTTGTTATAGCGGCAACAGAAATACATAATCTGTGAAAATTTCAACTGTCTAGCTATCACGGTTCAAGAGATACAGCCTGGTGACAGACAGACAGACAGACAGGCAGACAGACAGACAGACAGACAGCGGAGTCTTAGTAATAGGGTCCCGTTTTTACCCTTTGGGAACGGAACCCTAAAAATGACATCGTTGCAAAAGTTGTTCAGCCTGATGAGCATTTTTTTTTTGTTGAGGTATAAAAATCGAAGATCAGGAACACTCGATGCAAAACCATAACACTGCTACAAGTATTTTCTTATGTAAAAACTACATTAGTTCATTTATATGCATACGCCGAAGTCATAAAGTCCACGCGTACGAAGTCGCGGGCATCAGCTAGTTAATAATAAATATTAGACAACATCACAAACATATTTGCTCTGATTGCTCTGATTCCACAGTAAGCTGCAATAATATAGGTAGGCAGTAGTTATACTACTACTTACATAATATACATTGACTTAAGATATTAAAAGTATTATTAATAACTCCAGCACCGATAGTAATACGTTCAAAGTTTAATTATTTTATATTAGCAACCGCCCGCGACTTAGTCCGCTTGGACATACGGAAAATCCCTAGGGAACCTTTGACTGAGTTAAAAATTATACCATAAAACACAATCCAGGCAATAAACTATCTGTGTGCCTTTCATCCAAATCCGTTCAGCCATTTTTGCGTGATTGAGTAACAAACATCCAAACATTTAAACAGCATCCAAACTTTCACATTTATAATATTAGTAGGAAGTACGATTCTTTAAGCATTATTGGAGCCGTGACCTAATAAAATGCGTCTGTTTGATTAAAATTATTATAAACATTTTCGGGCATTGCCCTGTGCTGCACTGCGTTATTGTCTATTTTGTTCCGATATGCTTTATATTATATCACATGAGTATTTCAATCAAATTCGCAATACAATCGACGTAATTTACGATTTCCATCATAAGTATGATTAACTTTTTCAATACTATGATGAACGAAGAATAGTTTTAATATTTTGGTTCGTTGGTTATTAATGACAATTTGATTTAGGTGTTTACTTCAATAATATTATTATAGAAGACTTATCAACCCTTATCTGCATTATTTATAAATTTTAACATAAATGTATAATTTTACGGCTTTTTAATTGTTACTTTTCTTACAAAACGATATTTTATCGCATAATTAATCAAAAAGGATTTAATTGCACAATGATTATAGGAACTTATTATCAGATTGTCGCATTGTATAGATTTATTTATTGTAATGAGTTCATTTGATGGTTACGCTTTCAACAGTGTGAACATTATTTACGTATCGTGTTTTATTGTAAAATGATTGTGTATCTATTATTTATTATTGTGTCGTTGTGCGTCATACATCTCGCCCTAAACTACAATGGGAGGGCTCGGTTGCTGAAGAAGATACCGGGTTTTAAAGACAGGTTTATAGTTGGGAATGCTTTGGAGCTTTTGCTTTCTCCAGGTATAGTTTTTTTAAACATTTCTTCTGTCTACTTTCTGCACTTTATATTTACTTAAGGGAACCTATCCTCTGTGCTTCGGAAGGCACGAGCTGTTGGTCCCGGCTGCTTTTGCAGTCTTTACACCCACCAATCCGCATTGGGCCCGCGTGGTGGGTTATGGCCCGTCCTTCTTATCCACCCATAAGGAAGGCCTGTGCCCCAGCAGTGGGGACATTAAAATGGCTGATGGACACAAGGGAACCTGTGATCCTCATAATAATTAGCCACTCGTTCCTGCAGTTCGTAAACATAATCAAACAATATCATTTATAATAATCATACCTATATTTGAGTTTTTGATTAACAATTTTAAGATTAACTGTTCCTGTTTTCTATCATCTTGTTAATAATGCAGTTCAAAGTGTCCAATACAATATTAAATAAATACTTGACGAGAAAAACACTTCTAATCTAAAACGTTTTTCTATTTTGTTTTTTATTTTCAGTTGAACTGTTCGAACTACCGCGAAGATACGCACGAAAATATGAAAAATTATACCGTTTTTGGTCATTTCCTTTTGGAGCAGTGGCTATTTACGATCCTGACGATATAGAGGTAAAATATCTAAATAAAACACTTTTACGGACAGTTATATCCAGTGATTATATCCATGGCGGCATCTGCATGGAAAGCATAGGCGTTAACCAACCAGGCCAGTTTTTCGGCGGGGGTCGAGGCCAGTTATTTGGGGGGTCGGTCACTTGACAGAAAAAAAGGATTAAACCGATCAACCCGAATAGTTGAGCTGTTGAGAAGTAAAATAGTTGTTCAGTTTCCAGTCGATCCGTTCAGTTGATCAGAATGGAAAAATCTTTTTTAAAAACACGTTTTTAAAACGAACTAAAAAGTAAAAAAAATATTAAATAATACAAAAACCGACTTCAAAAAACTTACCGTTAAAAAGCAAGAAATAATATTCGTAATAATAAAAACACATCTATTGAAGTCGGTTGGGGTGGGGCTGGAGTACAGATTCCTTTTTTTATTCCAAAAGCCCCACCCGACTTCAATAGAATTTAAATAGTAAAATCGGCTCAGCCAAACGTGAGATAATTGCGAAGAAACATTCATACACACGGGTCAAACTGAGAACATCCTTTTTTTAAGTCGGTTAAAGAACTACACAGATATCCCTCTTCCAACAAAAAAATAATTATCTTATTCAGTTCATAAACAAAGAAGTAATACGAACATTATCATCGAGGTAATTCACACAAAATCATACTATTTTCGTGCTTTTTTCAAGATTACTTGAAAAGTACTAAACCGATTTCCAAATTTTAAAAAATGGGACCAACTTGGGAGTTTACCTAATGTAATAACGTTTTCTTGAATCATTTCAATCGGTCCAGCCGTTTTCGAGTAATCGGTGTACATACACAAAAAAAAACAAATATACAGACGAACAGAGAACCTCCTCCTTTTTGGAATTCGGTTAAAAATAAATTCTTCTGTAAATATTTATAACCCTACCTACAGAAATTTAAACCTTAAAACGTGGGGCGCATTTTGTAAAATGTATCATCCATATTGTCTTTAGCCTGCGCCTCACGTTTCAGGGCCCATGGTCTAGTATTTTTAGAAGGTATCACTACATGCCCTCGTAATCATTCGTAGAAGTAGATAGCAAATGCGTCAAAAACGGCCACTTTTAACATAGTTTTGCTATCTACTTCTAGCGGTGACTACGAGGGAATGTAACGATACCGTCTAAAAATACTAGACTGTGGTCCCTAAAAACTGAAAACATTATTAAAATTTTATTGTGTATTAGAATTTGATTAATAAATAAAATTCACCGTGGCGCCACTTTCGCTCAGGGTGCCTGCCACCTTAAAAAAAGCTTTTATTTTACCAAATAAGTATACAAAAATAGTTTGAGCAATTAGAAACAACATAACCATCGAGTTGCCCAGTAAGTAATACGTCTATTTTAGTTGTTTTTCTTTACATTTCGTTGTGCTTCCTGTGTAGGTAGGTAGGTGAAAGTACGTTGAAATGATTTAGGTTTTTCACACATATCAATGAAATGGTGCGATAATTTTACGTCTCTAAATTAAGATTATAGATAATGGTAATAATGCAAAATAATACTCGTAGAGTCTGATCGGAAAGAGAACCGACTTGGGATTTGTGCTTGATCACCGTTTTTGTCATGTTGACTACACTGTTATAGTGCGACTATCTTGACTTAATATTTATCAAGTTATTACAGTCGCACTAAAAACGTGACAGTGCGGTCAACATTTCAAAAACGGTAATCAAGCACAAATCCCAAGTCGGTTCTCTTTCTATACGCCATTGTTTTTTGAATACCGATTTTTTTTTATGTTTTCTGTAATATTTTATATTTGAAAGTTGATCAGTTACCTACTTTTACAACATACATCAATGACATTTCCCTCGATCCACGCAAGAAGCTTTTCGTGACCGCGCGCAGCTCATGAGCGAGTGTTTCGCAGACAGGCGCTCATTATTGGTATGAAAAACTAGATTGCGTTAGTAGTTTAGTACCTAATTCGTATTTGTCAAACCTTCTCGTACTTACCAGACCAAGATTCCAATACAAAATCTGATCTGTGTGATGATGATGAGTTGGAGTTCTCTCAATAGGGAATATGCAGGGATATGCACCAAAAGAGAATGGGCAAATTAGTATGACGAGTGTCCCAATCCTTGTAGCAGTATATGATATATATTTAAATGTTATTCTTGTTGTCCTAATCACATATAATTAGTCTATTTTCTTCTAAGTAACGTCCAAGTCAGAAAAAAAAAGTTTGAAAATAATTGAAAAAATAGTATGAAGAACTTATAATCTCGGTTTTTACTATGTTTTTGACTGAGTTTTTTTAGTATTGTGTATATTAATGATGACTATGATGCTCTCCTTGCCGATTTCAGCCTCGACGACTTCTCTGTTAGGTGTCGGGGCTGATCCGCTGATTAGCTTTTTTTTGTTTGTTTGCATAATCCACAATCAGTTAGCCACTTTAAGTGAATGCGTTGTCTCAGTCATTGATTGCGACGAGTATGCCTTCCATTAAGAGCACTACTCCATATAATAAGCACTATACCATGTACTCTGTATAAGGCTGCCTGTCCATTAGCGCGGGGCGAGGCAGCGGAGCGGAGAAACGAATAAAATTATTAACCAATAGAATAGCGGAGCGAGATTTTATGCAATCCTTTTGGTAATATTTCTTCGTTTCTCCGCTCCGCTACCTCACTCCGCGTCAATGGACAGGCAGCCTAATATGATTAGCTTAGTGTTATATTTTTCAGTGTACCGTGGCGAGTAAAGATTTAGAAATACAGAAAATCAGAGAACCATGTTTGTTGACCATTATTTATTTATTTGACAATACACTACATTTGAGGGTTTTGACCATTAACTATAGGTCAGGTAGCATTCGGGAAGCTTCGGAAAATTCTCGCATCCGACTTAGGTACCTCAGTGTCTCAGCAGGAAAGTATTTGTCCAGTATGGGTTGCTGGTGATGATGACATATTGGTGTGAAACGCGTGGTCACTAGGGCTTGCAAATATTCGACGAAATCAATATTCGAATATTCGAAACTTTTTTTAGGAGGTATTCGAATATATTCGAATATTATTCGAATATTTCTGTAAAGTAAAACAGGTGGTCGTAATTATTAAATATTGTTTATTTTTGGAATTAAACCAACGTTAAATGCTTCGTTTAATAGGGCGCATTTTGTAAGATTTATCATCAATTGACTTTTGCATTCGCCCCACAGTTTTAGGTTTAAAACTTCTTTATAGGGCCATAAATCTTTACATGGAATTATTTTATACTTATTAGCCCGTTTTATCCGACCCTGGCCTCTATTTCCTAACAGAGTACTCATCAAGACAAATCAAACGAGTACAAACATGGGGTCACATGGTTTTATTACAGAGTTCCTGTGGCCTTCTTCCGGCTCCATTACCAGACCCTGGAAACCGTTACCCATCTCCTTTTAGAGTACTAGTCAAGACGAATCAAACAAGCCCAAACCAGATGGAGTTGCATGGTGTAATCACAGAGCTCTTGTGGCCTTCTTTCGGCTTCATCAGACCCTGAACACTACTTCACAACAGAGTACGTGTCAAGACGAATCAAACGAGCCTAAACTCGATGGGTTTGTTTGTTGTTTTTATTACAGATTTCCTGTGGCCTTCTTCCAGTTCCATCATCAGGTCAGCTCAATGACACTATAATACTTTATTGTCTTCCTGTTCTGACCTATGTTTTAAGTTTAAATTCTTTTGCTAATTGGAAACTAGATTAAAATCGTTTGCAATTTGTGGACAAACAAACAACATAGCTGAACAAGTAAATAAACGAGAAAGTGAACGTTAACGATCGCTTCATTCTATGCTCACAAATGCTATTCGGGTTTTTAATTAATGTCTTTTGCCTAAATCTAACAAAGTAGAAAATATTCGAATATTCGAATTTCACCGACTTTAGTATTCGAATACCAAAATAGGCCGAATATTCGAATAATTCGAATATTCGATTTGCAAGCCCTAGTGGTCACCCACGAAACGATGGGTCTTATAAGAAGGCTCAAGGTCATCCAAAGTGCAATAGAGAGAACCATGCTTGGCGTTTCGCGAAAGTCATCTAAGGGAGCACAGCCATCAAGAGACGGGCAGCAGCGTCTCCAAAAACCTTGACCTACTGCGATGGCCAACCCACCTGCCTGCCAAGCGTGGCGATTATGGTAAACCCCCCCATGTTTGATGGATACACAAAAAAAACAAAGGTGGTTGATGACGACGGAAGGTAAACTCCAGAAGATTTTCAATTCCGTCATTGTCGAGGGCAGAACGCTGAAGGCATGGAACATAAGTGAGGAGATTTTGTTCTTTAAAAAGGGTAACTTATTCTGACTGAGCCATATCTATAAGTTGTTTTCAAGAGTCCATACGAATCGTCTCGAACCTCCCGAACAAGCCGGGTTCCTAAGGCCGAAAGGCTTTAGGACCATAAACCACATTCATACGCTGCGCCAAGTTATACAGAAGACCGAGGAGTATAATCTGCCACTTGATTGCGTTCGTGGGCTATGAGAAAGCCTTTGACTCAATAGAAACCTAAGTGGTGCTGCAGTCTCTCCAGAGGTGCCAAGTGGACTACAGGTATATCAAGGTGTTGAGGTAGTTATACGAAAATGACACCATGTTGGTCTGAGTACAGAATCAGAGCTCAAATCCTATCAAACAGCAGCCAGGTGTGGTCACAGGGAGATGTTATTTCTTCGAAACTGTTCACAGTTGCGTTGGGAGACATCTTTAAACTCTTCGATTGGAAAGAACTCGGCATCAACATTAATGGCCAGTACCTAGAATACCTTCGTTTTGTCGATGATATAGTTCTTATGGCTGAGACCTTGGAAGACATGAACACGATGCTCGAAGATCTCCGTAGTGCTTCCCAAAGAGTGGGTCTCACAACAAAATGAATATGGATAAGACGAAAATCATGTCTAATGCCCATGTTGTACCCGCTCCTGTTCATGTTGGGAACATTACACATGAAGTTGTTGACCATTACGTTTACCTAGGACAGGCAGTCCTGTTACGTAAACCCAACTTCGAGAAAGAGATCTCTCGTCGAATCCAACACGGATGGGCAGTTTTCGGGAAGCTTCGAAAAATCTTCGCGTCCGATTTACATCAGTGTTTCAAGACTAAAGTCTATTACCAGTGTGTGTTGCTAGTGATGACTTACGGCAGTGAAACGTGGTCGCTAACTATGGATCTCATAATGAGGCTCAAGGTCATCCAGCGTGCAATAGAGGGAGCCATGCTAGACATTTCCCTGCGTGATCGAATCAGAAATGAGAAGATCCGAAGGAGAACTAAAGTAACTGACAACAAGGATTGCTCAGCTGAAGTGGCAGTGGGCTGGACACATAGCGAGAAGAACCGATGGCCGTTGGGACGGAAATGTTCTGGAATGGCGACTGCGAACCGGACGACGCTCTGTGGGTAGGCCCCAAACAAGGTGGACCGACGATCTGGTGAAGGTCGCGGGAAGCCGCTGGATGCGGGCAGCACAGGACCGATCGTCGTGGAGATCATTGGGGGAGGCCTATGCCCAGTAGTGGGTGTCCTGCGGCTGATATAATGATGATGATGAAGTGTATCTTTAAAAGTGTACTTTTTTAGTTTTTTTTATTAATATTGATGGTCAAATATGATACATAAACTATCTCTTTAATACTATTTTTACGATCTTTAAACTCCTGTAACTTTTTACTGACGTGGAATTCAGCTTCGTTGTCATACAATAAATTATTCTACTAAACGAGACCTTTCTAATGATATATAACTCAAAGTGCTACAGCACTTGGGACATTTTGCTCATTCTCCTTTATTGTGTATCAAAATCAAAAGTACAATGCTTGAGAAAATCAACTGTATAGAGCGCAGCGAAATCTTTTCTAAGTCTATGACTGTAGGTAATATTAAAACTTTTCTCTTGGTTTTTTTCTCGTGCCGAAAACCTTAGAGCATTCAAAGCCGAAAACGCTCTAACAAAACGGTAATGATTTGTGACGTCACTTGTCACGTTCCAGGCGCGTTTACCGCGTTTATTATTGAGTTAGCCAAGAATTTTCAAATGTTTCCCTAAATTTTGCGTTTAAGTACATATTATGTATTATACAAAATATTATTTCTTATTCGATATTCTATCTGACTGTTAAATGCATTATATCCGAAAATGAAAAAAAAATATCGTTATTTTACCCTGATTTCATCGTGTGATAAAATTAAAAGAATTTTTTAATTTTATTTTTCTGTTCCATCATGTTTTTATACGTGTCCGTAGCGATCAAGCGCAATATTTTTATCAAAATCGGTGACTTATGCATATTCCCTATTAAGTAATCCATTGTGTTTAAGTAATCTTTATTTTGGAAAAAAATATGTTTATTTCTTAGAGCAACGCGGCTTCCGTTATTATTTCATAGATGTCGATGCTCCAATCTAAATAATAATAAGAAAAGCAGTAGTAGGGCTGAAACAAAAAAAAATACCTATACACTTTTTCTAATCTAAGACAGTGCGACTGAAGTCTACAGATAGCCTAAAACCAAAGCTACGACTTACTACGGATGCTACGAGACTTTACTAAAATATTGACTACATTGACTACTAGTGACCCGCCCTCGCTTGCTCGATCTATAAAATGGTTTTTAGAAAATCCTGAGGAGCATTAATTTTTAAATTGTAAAATAAACCTTTATTAAAAGCTTCCAGTGGTTGAACGTAACATGTGCCATACTTTACCTAATGGTAAAAGCCCGAAAAAATATCTTTTTTTATTAAATCCTTACATTTACCAACTCATGTTGGTAAATCCTAAGATTTTTTAGTAAAACCGTATATTGGTATATCTTTAATATGTAATACGTAACCTATGTACTTATACTTACATTTTAAAATTGTGGATTTTAATGATTAATGTGATTTAATATTTAGGTGTTTACATTATTGTGCATTTGCAATTATGGATTCTAATATAGACAATTTTTTAAATGAAAATGCCGCGGCACTCAAACAACTAAAAAAACCTACCATAAATCACACTGATTTTATGGAAGAAGTACATTGTAGATTTGCGCATTTTTTTATACTGAAAGCCTTTAATTGTTGCTGTGTTGTTTTTCCAGAAAGTACTACATGGCATGAAGCATAATGAGAAAGGGGTTATGTACGGGATTTTGAAACCATGGTTGCAAGACGGATTGCTATTGAGTGGCGGTAAGTTAAGAAATGGTAGGACCCATAGAATAATTACACCTAGAAGCTTTGTCCTTGCATGCAAAGTGAGGCAACTAATACTGAGCCAAAATGGCTCAGTATTCAAATTTATATCCTTCATACGTTACCTAATCCTAACTAAAGTCCAGTATTATAATAACTAATCTCATAACGGTAGGGAAATTGGAACTGTTTTGTTCTTATTAAGTATGATTATGTAACAATGGACAATAAAAATCTGAAAACGGCGCCATTTTGGCTGTTTTAGTTGCCTCACTTTTGACAGCGCGCTTTGTAGAGAATTATCTTTCTAGTTGTAATTATTATAAGGTAGGACCGTATAATTACGGATTGTATAATCCGGAAAACAGGATCCGGTAATACGTTGGGATTTTCCATAATTTTACTTTTACTGGATCCATATAAATTTGACGGATATCCGTTGAACTAAAAATACAATATGTTTCTTGCAAAAAATTGAGTAGTTTTAGTAAAACCATGATGAAGATGAAGGGTTTCAAATAACAAGCAACCGAAAAGCATACAAAAACCAAACATTATTTAACGGGGTTAATAAAATGTTTAGCTAAATAGGAGGATATTCTACCCATGCCTATATGAACAACTTTCACTATGAGATCAACTCTGAAATCGTGGAAAAAAGAAATTAGCTACACATTTTTAAATTCCCACCTACAGTCTTTTTTATGTCATTGACATGACATGAAATCTATACATACATATAAAACTCTAAATTGATTGATTGATTGACAGATTCATTCATTCATTCATTCATTGTTGGGATAAGCGTGGAGCCCTAACGGCTGAAGGTAGAGATGTCGCAGCCAACTAGCTTAATCAGTCGTTCAATTAGCGGCCTAGCCTTTTCATTGACAGGCGCCATTCAATCATCGGCCTAAAGAACATCCCGGCATTTCATTTAACGGCTAGGCAAATGTCTTGGTTCGATGACGTTTAACCACTTGCCTAGCCAAGTAATTGTAATTTAGTTCCATTTTCTATCACCAGGCACGCTGAGGCGATGTTGCTGTCAAATCTGTAAATATGGCGTCGACCAGCTGTGATTTCTGGTGCTTTTCACAATTAAATTACGTTTACACTTCGTTTACACGAAAATATCGTGAAATGGAAGTGTTTAGTGAAAAAATAGTGCAAATCAATCTTTGAACGAACGTTTTAAAGAATGTTTTGAAATAAACTCAGAATATGACCAATACCATCAAAGTGATTGTTTTTTTTTTCGTAATTTATTGTTTGTTCCGATGTTTGGGGTAAACAATGTTATTGTCAAGTTTAAATATGAAATTTGTGTTTTCTTTTTAACATCTCACCGTAAACCTTGGAGTTTAGACATTAGAAAGAATCTTAGTCAGAGCATAAGAATAAATATTTATTCTTATGGTTAGAGGTTATAAACGATAAACGAGAAAGCTCAGGTGACCATGAGTTCTGGACAGAAAAAGACTACTAGGTACTGGATGAACACTTGTGTCGTACTTACGATGATAATATTGTGATTATGACAAAGACAGCTGCTGGTGAAGAACTTTTAAAGTTAGCAAGGTATCAATTATAACAAATATTTGTTATAAATATTATTGCATTGAAACTTTTGTACATTTAAATGTTTTTGTTGATTTTATATTATTTTATTGATAGTTTAAACATTATCTGTGTTACCTATTCTCAAAAAAATCAAACGCTTAATGAACCTAAGTATTAGAAAAATGAAAATGAATATTTCTTTATTCGAAGAAACAGGTGATTAAGTGCTTTTGAATTTTCTATATTTTACTACCATTTGAGACTTTTTTTACACTCGACGTCAGAAAAATCGCACCTCTTCGAAAGTAAGTTTAGACTTGGCCACCTGCTATTGCTATCTAACGTTCTATTGTGTAAATGTTGATATCTATTGAAAGTACTTTTAATGGGCTTTCAATTCATATTTGTTTGATTTAATTAAGATAACAGTTACCATAAATAAACGCTTGAAGCGTTATTGCTAGCGCCGCCATAAAAGAGAAATAAAAGGGGTAAATTCAGGAAATGCGGGTAAATTCGCTATCGAGATGATGGAGAAAACCCACTTCAACAGTTCAATAAAAAAATGGAATACCTAAGATGGATACAATTGCCCATGAAATTGCTCAAATATTGCAAAAATAATGAGACAATTTAATGTTGCTCGGAAACTGAATCTCAGTAATTCATTCCGTTCGACAAGTATTCCAACGGTTTCTAGAGACTGTTGGCTATGTATGTTGCTAATTACTGAGATTCAGTTTCCGAGCAACATGAAATTGCCTCATTTTTTTTTGCAATATTTGAGCAACTTCATGGGCAATAGTATCCACCTTGGGTATTCCATTTTTAATTGAACTTTTGAAGTGTGTTTTCTCCATCATTTCAATAGCGAATTTACCCGCATTTCCTGAATTTACCCCTATTATTTCCCTTTTAGGGCGGCGCAAGCAATAACGCTTTAAGGCTAGTATATTCCAAATTATCGAATTTGGCCTATCTTTGATTCAAAAATAAACAATCAATTATTCTTTATTTTGAGCAGATAAAAATAAATGTTGAAGTTTCATAAACGATCTTGATTATTTTATGGTCAAAAATACGATATTCGTATCTTCATTCGATTAAAAAAATATGCAAAGACAAAGAAAATTTTCATTAAATTTATATTTTTTGGATAATACTTAAAGTTTATGAATGACTTATCCACGAAAAATATATATAAAAATAGGTAATGACATATAGAAGAATATTCAACGGTTACTTTTTCAAAAAGTGACTTTATGCTCAAAATAACAACATAAACATTGAAAAAATGAAAAAGTGAGGTTATTTTCATTACTCTTCACATGTAATGAAAAAGACAGAAACAGAGTTTTTGAAATATACTGGCCTTAAGCGTTTATTTATGATAACTGTTATGTTAATTAAATCAAACAAAATAGGTATTAATTGAAAGCTCATTAAATGTACTTTTAATAGATATCAACATTTACACAGTAGAACGTTAGCTAGCAATAGCAGGTGGCCAAGTCTAAACTTACTTTCGAAGAGGTGCGATTTTTCTGAAGCCGAGTGTAATTGACAAGAATATTTCTTAAAATGTGTTTTATCTTCTTCGTTAAAACTCAGCAGTTAATATTGCGAAAGAAAAAGACAAAACAGGCACTTATGATATTAAAGCCTCCGCCCACGAATTCGTTCGCGTGGACATTTGGAAAATCCCTAGGGAACCTTTGGCTGAGATAAAAAGTATTCTATGTTTTAATCCAGGCTATAAACTATCTGTGTGTCAAATTTTATCCAAATCTGTTCAGCAGTTTTTCTGCGATTGAGGAACAAACATCCAAACCCACAAACTTTCACATTTATAATATTAAGTAGGATTTTACTTAAATAATAATAAAGAATACAATTTCAAAATATTTCATTTTCTATTCGTCACGTCACGATGGTTATCCTATTCAATCAACGGCCTTAGCATCTGCCAGCCCGTTAATTAAATATTGTTTTTGATGTATTGGCTGGATGTCATTTAGGCTGCTGATGAAACGGCGACGTTCAATGAAAAGGCTAGGCGGCTAATTGAACGGCTGATTAAGCCAGTTGCCTGCGACAGAGACACCATTTTTGGAGGGTAGATACCTTTCATGATGTAGATGAGCACTAAGAAAGGATTTTAGAAAATTCCCGTTATACAGGGTGCTACAGGTTGTTTAAGTTTGTATGAGAATTTGTATAGGGTTGAAGGTAGAGAGTTAGACACCATTTTTGAAGGGGAAGATACCTTTCATGGTGTAGGTAAGCACTAAGAAAGGGTTTTGTGAAATTTTCGTTATACAGGGTGCTACAGGATGTTCCAGTTTGTATGAGAATTTGTATAGGGTTGAAGTTGAGACACCATTTTTGGAGGGTAGATACCTGTCATAGTGTAGGTAAGCACTAAGAAAGGGTTTTGTGAAATTTCCGTTATACAGGGTGCTACAGGGATGTTCCAGTTTGTATGGGAATTTGTATAAGGCTGAAGGTAGAAACACCATTTTTGGAGGGTAGATACCTTTCATGATGTAGATGAGCACTAAGAAAGGATTTTAGAAAATTCCTGTTATACAGGGTGCTACATGGTGTTCCAGTCTGTATGAAGGAGACACCATTTTTGGAGGGTAAATGGGACGTTCTTCTTTTTTATCGACAATGACTTGTCTTCTCCGCAAAAAAATAAATATATTGCTCCTAAATACTAAATTTCTAATTTTTTTTTTATAAAAATACACTTGATAATGCAATAATTATAATATCTTCAAAACTAGATTTTAATTTTTAATATTTATTTCAAAATTAGTGTGATATAGTATACAAAAAGCGTGACGGAGGTGTTTTACATACAAATAAAGTGTGTCCCTCTATGACCACTAACGTAAACAAACTACTCACGTAAAAAAATCACATTGTAAGTTTCTATCCAAAAACATTTACTGAACTACTTAACCTTTGTTATTAAATTAATAAACATAAATATTTTTTAATGTTTCTATTATTAAATAAAAAAAAAAATTATTGGCTGTCTCCCGACGTATATGATTTTTGTTAGTACCTTCTGTCACTCATTTTATGGCAAAAAATAATGTGCGTTAGCAATTTTGACCTTGGTCACTAGACAAGGGAATAGTCCCCCTCCATCCCGGACCCACGCTATGCGTCCCTACGCCCCGGCAAGACCTGTCAGTCGCTCGTAAACAGTAAAAAGAGGTGCGTGTGTTTATTTAGCGACCGCTCTGTCACGTAAGTTACTACTTCTAGATGTTATTGTAATTTATGTGTTTTAATATTATTTTATTGATTCCTGATAAATATTTCATATATGCCCAGTTTTATACGTAAATTATCATTAGGGAAATGCTGAGAATCTCGAACACTACTATTTTACACCTCTGTCACGAAGCACTCTGTCACAAAAATGTGATGGAGTGGCATAACTCGTGACGGAGTGGTCAGTTTTGTGCGGAACTTAGAGTCTTAGTTAATATTCATAATAGATGATTTTTAGTTTTCTTGTGTTGGTTATTATATCGTCGATTATTTTGTTAATTTAAGGTGTTACCATCAGGTAAATGGATAAATGGCATTATCTGCGGCTGAAAGACAGCGACGCGCGACGGTGTCGTGAAAAAAGGAAACTTAACCCTAAAATATTGAGGTAGTGACATTTTAAGGAAATATTATAATTTGTTATCGTTTTCTAAAATTAAAAATTGTTATAAGATTAACTTTGTTCGGCGGGTAAACATTATTTACACCACTCCATCACTTCGTTAACCGAGTGGTCACAATTTGTCCCCCTTATAATTTAAGTTCAAAGTAATGTATGAACCACTTCATTGGTAATATTTACAAAAATAACGTTTTCTAGTATTACATGCTAAACAATAAAGAAGTTCAGTAGATTTTCAAGTTACTTTATTAGGAGACTTCCATAGTATTAAATAGTTTTTTGTCTTAAGAAGCAAATATGTGACAGAGTGGTATTGGATATTTTTTTTAAAATGTTTATTTTAAGAATTCCGTCCAATGGAGCTAGATTAAAATAAATATTTATATTCTGGCTAAGAAAGTAATAAGATACTGAAGATCTGATTTTAAATGAGAAATAAAAAAAAACATTTTTGTGACTGAGGTGTTATTTTTTTTATACCATTCCTACGAAATTTGAAATAAAACGAAAATTACAAGTAATACTTCGATGCATTATATGTTTTTGAAATCTACAATAACGAGGCAATAATTTAAATCACATTTTACTAAACAAATCACATGTTTACTTTTATAACAAATATAAAAATTTGCCGGTCAGATTGTCGATAAAAAAGAAGAACGTCCCAAATACCTTTCATGGTGTAGGTAAGCTCTTTGAAAGGGTTTTGTAAAATTTTCGTTATACAGGCTGCTACAGGTTGTTCAAGTTTGTATGAGAATTTGTATAGGGCTGAAGGTAGAAACACCATTTTTTGAGGGTAGATACCTTTCATGGTGTAGATGAGTACTAAGTAAGGATTTTCGAAAACTCCTGTTATACAGGTTGCTACAGGGTGTTCCAGTTTGTATAAATTAAAGGTAAAGACACCATTTTTGGAGGGTAAATACTAGAGATGCGTCGAATGTAGGTTCAACCGAATACGAATGTTCGGCCGAATATTCGGTCTAAAATGTACCGAACCGAATATTCGGCAGAATCATTCGGTTCAATTCTGCGCGTTAAACAGGTTTGTATACGTCTCGGTACGGCGCCATGCAAGAGCCGGGAGGCGTTTGCCACTACCTCTCCTCTGTCCCGCGCACAACCCGCGGCCTCGCGCTAGCACAGCTTGCTCAGGCGATGCACCCCTCTTCTTTTTAATTTGATTTAAACTTCAATTACCTACTAATGTTTATTCTTAAAGATTCGTCTTTTTTTCATTTGTATATTAATGTTTGTTTCTGAAGACATATTTCTTAATGTTGATTTCATTGAATGAGGATCAGTAACAGGTTTGAATCCTATAGTTTTATTAATATTATATAAACACATATTGATAGCTATGAAACCAAGTGAAAAAATTTTTGAAATCCGTTTAGAAATGGTCGAGTTAAAAGGGTTTGAAGGAAATGCCAAGCTCAATGCAGTATGTGCTTTATCACGTACGAAATAACATTCGCGTACGTCGCGATGACGTCATGTAATACGGTCCAGAACAATTTGTTCACGAAAAGGCGGGATAAATCACATTTATTTAGTACCTAGTTAATTAGTTGACCTTACTGTTTAATTTTTTTTATATTAACAATAATTTAAATAATTCGGTAATTATTCGGCAAATCAACCGAATATTCGGCCGAATACGAACATGAAAAAATATGCCGAATGTACCGAATACGAATATTCGGCCGAACATTCGGCGCATCTCTAGTAAATACCTTTTATGGTGTAGGTAAGCACTAAGAAAGGGTTTTGTGAAATTTTCGGTATACAGGGTGCTACAGGTTGTTCAAGTTTGTATGAGAATTTGTATGGGGCTGAAAGTAGAAACACCATTTTTGGAGGGTAGATTCCTATTATAATGTATGTAAGCACTACAAAAAGGGTTTTGGAAAATTCCCGTTATACAGGGTGCTACAGGGTGATCCAGTTTGTATGAAGGTAGAGACACCATTTTTGGAGGGTACATACCTTTCATGGTGTAGGTGAGCACTAAGAAAAGGTTTTGGAAAATTCCCGTTATACAGGGTGCTACAGAGTGTTCCAGTTTGTACATGAATTTTTATGAGAAAATTTAAATGTGTGAAATGAGGTCTACAGATAAATACCTAGGTATATTGGCAATCCGCGACTTTCAAAATAAATGCAAAACTATCTTAATCACGCGAACGAAGTCGCGGGCAAAGGCTAGTGAAAATATATTTATTTAAATGACCTCACATAATAAGCATTTTAAAAATCAAGACGGATAAAGGTTTCACATAGGTGAATTACAAGTAACTTTCCTTAGCTGAATAGTCAGCTAAGGAAAGTTACTTGTAATTTGTATATTTTGCTAATATTATTATTAGCGCCCTTTTTACAAGTTCGGAAAAGTATGTTGTGCAACACAATATACTAGTGCTTGTAGAAATAGCTTGTAGATTTTATAATATTATTAGCAATTTATGTAAGTAATAATATTATCATACTAATAATAAAAAACGAAAATTATTATGAAACAAAAATTACAACAACTTGTAAGTTTTTAACTTGAAACTTATATTATTTTCTACTATTATTAGTAATCTTATACAATTCTTTTTGCTTGGGCATCTCCTATTAAATTATAAAATACAATCTCAACAGCGGATGGAATGGACATATTGTGAATGATAAAATTCTATGGGTAAATAAAGTTCATTGTCTGGAATAGATAAGTACCTACCTACTAAATGATATAAGATACAAAAACGTATACACCTAATTATATAAACGACAAACATGATAAGACCAAATAGAGGATGCACAGAATAAAGGTCACTGCAATAAAATTATAATAATTGCAGTGACGTATATGTGTATATTATAGTATAGTGTATTTATTATGCGGTTTTGTAAGAAAATGATCAAACAGAAAAGGTCACAAATTTATAGTGAATCGTTTTAACCATCTTCAAAAAGGAAGTGGTTCTCTGGTCGTCAGTATGTTTTTTTTTATTTCCACCGATTACTCAAAGACGTTTGTTAACTTAAAGCATAGAATAAATAATAGTACTAGCGTCTTAAAGCTTAAAAATAAGCAAATCACAGACATTGTTGTATTGTAAAGCCTACGATTCGTTATTTTAGAGTTTACGGCTTATTTTAAATTTTTAAGTTAGCGAACGAAAACATTGGCCATTTGAGTAAGGGAGCAGGTTAACTCCCAAGTTTCCCATCGCAAATCAGTTGAGTACTTTTCCAAAATGTGTCAAATATCTTATTAGTAGGAAGTAATATGAATTCAACCATGATTCAGGTGCTAAATGGCAGCAGCGACGCAAGATATTGACGCCATCGTTCCACTTTAACATCCTTAAGCAGTTCTTCGTCACACTGGAGGAGAACAGTGCCCGACTGGTGAAAGAGTTAGAGAGCAGAACAATGTCGGAGATCGATGTCGTGCCACTTGTGTCTGAGTTCACATTAAATTCTATATGTGGTATGACAATTGTTATTCTTTTTTTGTTTCTTACTTTTGCAGTACCTAATAACTTATGATTGGCTATCGTTTATAAGTCGCAAAGGTGGTTTTGCGACAGTTTTTTTGCGACAGTCTTCTACGGTTTGAGGCCATCCTATTGTACTCATGTTTCTTTTCATTATGAAAAATAGTTTACTTACCTACTCAGAAACTTATTTTCTGTTCTACAGAAACTTCCATGGGAACAAAATTATCGGAAGAAACTTCATCGGCAGCTCTCTCGTACAAAAACGCAATTTACGAACTGGGGAAGAAGTTTGTGGAAAGGTTTACTCGAGTACATTACAATATAGATTTCATATTTGCTTTGTCTTCTATCGGTAAACAACAAAAGAAATATTTAGATATTGTACACAACTTTACTAAGAGAGTTATAAAGGATCGTAAAGAATATATCGAGAAGTTTGGAATTGACATCAACGAAGATAATATTGATGATGAAGACATGTTCTACAAGACTAAACGGAAAACTGCGATGCTGGATTTATTAATTTCGGCCCAAAATAAAGGACTCATCGATGAGATCGGTGTTCAAGAGGAAGTCGACACTTTTATGTTTGAGGTAAATATTTTTATGGATAAAGATAAAGATTTTTATCATGCCAGAATGTGGTAGTTACATATGGATAGGTAGGTATACCTTAGTTTGACAGCATCCGGCAAACTTATTGCAAAAGATTTCCGTCAATTATTCACAGAGTGAGAAGATAAAATTATATAGGTTATGTCTTTTACTAAGTTCTCGTATATTTTTTTTCTACTTAATTTTATCGTCTCCTAATATAAGTAACTTTTCTGTGAAAAATGTGCTCGTTTTCTTAATAACCCATTATTTATTACTCTGGCTATGATTAACTAGGTTATAGGTTGTTTTTTTACATGTTGGTTTATTATACAGGGACATGACACTACGGCAGCGGGGTTGGCATTCTGTTTAATGTCTCTCGCAAATGATACAGAAATTCAAGTAAGTTTACCGTCAGAATGTTTATAGGTATTTTATCTAAACCAGGTTTTTATGCCCTTCCCCCTACTTCCGCAACGAACCAAATAACGATATTGTTTGTAAATATTCAAGAGTGGCGCTTCCTTGCGTGTGTGTTCTAGACCAGGGGTGGCCAACTTGTCTAGGGCTGCGATCTAATTAAAATTTCCTGGCCTATTGAAATTGACTAAAAACATTTTCATATTTGGGGTATTTTTTACTACAATACCGCCGCAACCGCCTCTCGCACCGTTCGGTTGCTACTTGCTTTGCTACCACAAGTAAAGCAGTTTTTGTTGTCTCTGGCGATCGACTGCACTATCTCCAGAGATTGACTGGTCAATCGCGATCGACTTGTTGGCCACCCCTGTTCTAGACTCTAGAACACAATTCATCCGTACGTAGCATTGAAAGGCATACCGGGGATAGCTATAGTGATAAATAAATTGATGTTTTATTTTGCTTCTATGACTTCTCCAGGAAAGAATTTTCGCCGAATTGGACGATATATACGGTAATTCAACACGGGCTACTACGATGGACGACCTCTCAAAAATGCACTATCTGGAGCGGTGCATTAAGGAGTCCCTCAGACTTTACCCACCGGTGCATTTTATGGGAAGAAAACTAGGAGAAACAGTTACGCTCAGTAAGTGTTACCCAAATGCCAAGTAATTGGTATTTAGTTTAGTAACAAGATATTATTTGAACGCTAGGTTGCAAAAAAATTACCTGTATATTATTTAGTGATCATGTCTACAGTAAACAGAGTTATAAAGATACAACCTTGCAGTAGTGGATTACGAACATCATAAACAACAACATTTGTCCTACGACTTTCCGAAAATCGCAAAGAAACGACTTTTCATACAATACCGCGATCAGCTGTTCGGACGTTTGTATGGAAAATATTTATTTTGTCTTTTTTCGGAAAAGTCCGATATTTAAATTATAATAAATTATTATTATGTACGCTTAGGAATTCACGGGCCAAAAGTGACCTGGGGGGTAATTACGTAACTTTGTTGCAATCAACTCTGACAGAAATCGCAGTTACATTGCTGCTTTAGTTAGAACCAATGTGACAACTATCTTAACTAAAGCAGCAATGTAACTGCGCTTTCAATCGATTTCAATCGAGAATTGTTAGCAACAGACTTACGTGTCCTTTAAGGCTTGCGTGGGGATATGGATCCAACACGTAGAGGCCATTTTTAGCGACTTTAATCTATTATTATTTAAATAAATAATAATAATAAAAGTCGTATAACAAACGTAGTTTATGATGTGTAATCTACTCCTGCGAGGTTGTTTATGTTTCACAAATAACCCTGTATATATGAGAAAAGTTTTTTTATTGGGGTGATCCAATACTAAATAAGAAATGTGTTTACATTATTTTTTTTCGACACTACACGAGACTTTGAAATAAATTAATGATTATTGCAGGTAATTATGTGGTGCAGGAGGGCAATTTTATACTGGTGTTAATTTACGACATGCACCGTCGCGAGGATTTGTACAAGGATGCTTTGAAGTTCAACCCTGACCGATTCTTACCAGAAAACAGTGTCGGGAGACACCCCTTCGCCTATATACCGTTCAGCGCTGGACCTAGGAATTGTATAGGTACGTTAATTTTTTTTTGTCGAGTACTTTAGCCTCAGAAGAAAGAAGAAATATCCTGAAAACCCGATTAATTTACAATATAGGTACCTACTATTTTTTTAATCACCAAATCTATTATTAGTTAAATGGGATTAGTCCATTATGCAAATGGTGGCGTCAATTTACCTTTTAAATTAATATAAAACCGACTCGTGTAACAAATAAGGCATGACAACTGCCAAAAATACTTAATTCCTATTCCTACCTACCACCCTCGATAAAGTGCAACCCTGAAAGGGGGTGCAAATAGACCGTAAATTATCGATAAAAAAACTCTTTAAAGATCATTGAAAGAAAAGTTAAAAACAACAGTTATAGGAAATTCTTTTTTTTTTATTTGTAGACTCTATTTTTGTAAGATGTTTTTTTATTTTATCTTCACTGGAAAGTATGTGATTTTATTTCAAAGAAAACAGCTCACTAAAAGATATTATTTTTTTATACGTAGCGGAATAAGTAAAAAATAAAAAATGTTATTCATCACTCATATTTTTTTGTACTTATTTTATCGATGAATTTATGGTCTAGTTAGCTAGTTTCATCCCCTTTCGGAGTTGGTTTTTGTCGAGGAACACGTTCTTGAATTGATTTGTCTTTGCGGTGTCAACTACCCAATCACGTTTTCTGTTACAGGTCAGAAGTTTGCGATGATAGAAATGAAGTCGGTGCTATCAGCCGTAATGAGGATGTTCAGGTTGGAACCCGTGACCCGCCATTCGGACATAGAGATCACTGCCGATGTCGTGTTGAGGACCTCCCACCCGATCCTCGTGAAGTTCGTGCGAAGAGAAATGTAGAACCTAATCGCTATTAATGTATTTGTCACACTGGGGATGAGGCCTAGCTGTCTAAGGGTGCTTACGTAAAGAAACAGGTTTCCGGTGCAGGCGAGTCGGCGCGGGTCGGTACCGATCGGTGCATGTATAATATTCCCATGTTATCTTAAATACCTAGTTCTTAAATATTATAAAAGGTGGTACCAAATGGGGTACGTATCAGAACAGAATGTCGAAAGTTAGAATGTCTAAACTTAAAATGGCAAAGTTCAAAATGTCAAAAATTTAAATTCAAATGGTTTAAAATGTCGAAAATGTAATAACTTCAAAATAGCAAAATTCAAAGTATCAAAGTTATCAAATACTTGGCGAGTTAAAATATCAATGGTCATTAAGTCTAAGTTCACAATGATTTATTTGAATTGGGTTGGATCTTAAAACGAATCGCCTTTTTTGAATCTGTGCAGGTGTCTTTGGGCTTCGCCTGAAATGCTTTATAGCAAATTTAGCTGCCGGAAATGAGTCTAAACTAGTCTACTGCTGGGATTTAGAAACCGTAGACCGTAGGTCACGAGATAGGTGCGAGGAGCGTAGCGACGAGCATATTAGGCTTACATGAACCCAGCGCGCGAGCCGAGCGGGTGAAGCGAGCGTGCTGCGGCAGCGGCCGGTGAAGCGCCAGAAAAAAAGCTATTTCAAACTCAATTGGTGGATTTTGATCGCTGGCTACTGAATCAGTGACTGGCAACCGGCACAGGGAGCGGCGCGGCTATGGTGATGTGTGGCGGAGACACAGAGGTTAACACTAATCAATTAGGTACCTAAATGAAAGAAAGGCATAAGTAAATTCTGTCATTCTGACATTTTGAACTTTGCCATTTTTAGATCACATTCTAACTAGATATTCTGATACCTACCCACCAAATGACATAATGATACTTAAACAGGTGATAGCTTACTCTCTCCAAGAAGCATAGCAAAGAGAATGTAAAAAAACTAGGTCCATTATACGCTTGTATATTGGACGTCAGTGATAGGTCAAAAACTTTTTTTTTCGCCTTTCCATAGTAAGTCGGTCAGCTGACCAATACATTTTGTAAAGGAGTATTTTTTTGGACATGGGTATATTCACATCCTGTAATGTGTCACCTCATGTTTGCTTATTTTGTGAGATTTACTATATTAAGGCAATTCGTTTCCTCTTGAGTCCATAGAGGAAATAATCACTACGTTTTACATGTAGATGTTCCACTGTCCAGCAGTGAGAGTGCAAGTTGGTTTTTATGGCTTTGAAGCCTTTGTTTGTTGAAACTTTTGGTATGTCACTCTACATCTTCCTTTACTGTTTAGAGCTTTATTTTGAAATCTTTGTAGTATCTCTATATTTGAGTGACTTGCGGATCCCCAGAGTTCTATGCCATAGGTCCATATAATAGGCTTGAGTATACATTTATAAATTATCATTTTATTAGACAAACTAATAAAGTGCGGACCTAAGTAAACCTAAGTGCGGACTGTATGCCCAGCAGCCAATACATGTCACTGAATTTTCGGTTTGCTCGGTCTCTCTTGTTTTTTATGTGTTCGTGCTAGGGAAGCCTTCTGTCTAAATGCATGCCTAGGTATTTGACGGTATTTTCCTGTGGTAGTAAGTTCCCATTGAAGGTTGCCGGTGGACAATTGTTTCTTCGAAGGGTAAAGGTAATATGGACAGATTTTGTAGTACTAGCTCTGATTCGCCACTTTTTAAGCCATAGTTCGACTTCATTTAAGTGCTTTTGAAACAACAAAGATGCAACAAAGATATGTGATTTTTGTAGCACGACAGGATAGCAGTGTCGTCTGCGTATGTTGCGGTAACGACGTCTTTGGATGTTGGTAGATCTGCAGTGTTAATTGTATACAGAACTGGTCCGAGGACAGAACCCTGTGGTATTCCAGCTTCTATTTGGTATAAGGAAGACAAAAAATCAGCGTTCTTTACCTGCCGGTTTTTAAAAGCCGGTTTTGCAGGTAAGATTTCAGAACGGCTTACACACAGCCGTATGTGGTGGGCTTATTTTCAATTTACACAGAAGAACCTTGTGCCAAACTCGGTCAAATGCCTGTTGCACATCAAGGAAGACAGCCGAATAGTATTCTATTCTTTCCAAGGATTGGCGGTTTGTATGAGCCGTCGTTCCATGATGTGCCCGAAATCCGAACTGGTGGTCTGGGATAGTCTTTTGTTCTTCCAGTATAGGCAGCAGACATTTAGAAGAAGCTTTTCAAATAATTTTGATAGCAGGGGCAAAAGGCTTATTGGCTTGTATGAAGCAACCTCAGTCGGAGGCTTTCCTGGTAATCATATTAATTATAGAAACTTACCAAATGAGCAGAAAATAGTGTAGCCTTAGAATCGCAAGGCAATACTGGTAATGGTAAGGACATTTGTTGATCACTGTTCAAAATTTCAACGGCTTCTTTATCTGAAAACATGGCATGTGGTTCATTGGGTTTGAAAACGTCTCTTAATGATTGGGCGAACAGCTCGGCTTTCTCTTCTGGTTTTCTTGCCTATTTGCCGGCTGGTTGTTTCAACGGCGGCACGTGCTGTTTTGGCCTTTTCAGTGACTTTGTCAGTTTCCACAACGAATAATCATCTGGTTTGTGAGGTGATAGAGTTTTAAGCTTTTCTTGGAGTGCAGTATCTTCATCTTCCTTGATGAGATCTTTTAGATCCTTTTGTAAAGGAGTATGTTTTTTTGTTTTTCGACCTATGTTCGTGAAGCACCCAAATGTATCTTCATGACATGCACAATATTGCACCATTGCTGCGGTAACACAAGTCATATGTGACAATTGTCTTTGTGAGACAGTGATGGATGTACAGTGTATACAGAGTGTGGAATTGAAAACGATCGTATCGTGAATAGATATTGATTTAGATACATGAATCTTATATATAAGGCAGGCCCCAAAAAGTTAAATAACATGACAGTTGGCATTGCGTTGGTAAGCACCTAACTTACTAAAATAGCTCTAAAGTGTAAGATTGAGATGTAAAAAATTACCATGTACGTATTTATGTAGGTTAGCATTCATTATTATTAATATGTACAATATTTACTCTAAAAATAAATTAATTGTCTTACGTATTTAAGAGTTAACATAACTATAATAAATAAAATATATAGAGGAATGTATTATCTAGTAAAAAAAATTCTCTACAAATAAAAATAAAAATAGATGTTGAGAAAAACTGTTTAATTAGAACTTAAGGTATTATGCAACACTACCGCAAAAATGCGCCAAAAAATATAAAAAATCGAAGCTTATCCCTCCACAAAATCTTAATTGCTATTTATAAACACACACTTTTTAAACAGACAAATTGTGCTGTTCTCGTCGAGAAACTTCTTTTATTAGTAATTTAAATTACATAATAAGACAATAGAGGAAGTCTCTAGCCGTGTAATGACTAAGGAAAAGCCTAAATATTTAACTATAGTTCACCAAAACATTCAGGGCTTTTCTGGCAAAGAATTAGAATTAGAACTTTTTTTAACTGAAAAAAATGCTAATATTTTATGTGTCACTGAGCACTGGCTTAAGGAATATGAATTAATTACAGGATTTCAATGTTATAAAATTGCTAGTTCATTCAGTAGGAAATCCACCACTAGAGGGGGATCTTTGATAATTTTGCAAAACAATATGAATTTTAAGGAACGAAAAGATGTGATATCCCTCTCTATTGAACAACACGTTGAACTGTCATGTGTGGAATTAGATCAGTTGATAATGATTTGTGTGTATCGCCCACCAACTGGTAACTACCCTCAATTTGAGTCCGCTATGGAGGACGCTCTAAAATTAGTCATCAAAAAGAATAAAAAATTGTGGTGTGCGGTGATTTTAACGTAGACATCTTAAAGCCGTCCTCAATTGCAAGTAGGTTTCTGAATTTGTTTAAGTCCTTCAATTTAGCAAACACCTTTTGTGAACCTACAAGAATCACTGCTACATCTAAAACTTGCCTAGACAATATTTTTAGCAACTGTAATGTACTTGATAAAGAAATAATAAATTGTATTCGTTCTGACCATAGCGGACAAATAGCTTCCCTTGAGCACCATCATGTTCCTCATCAGTGTAATATAATTTGCAGACCTCTAACTAAAAATAAATTGGAAAATTTTCATAATAATGTCACTGCCAAAACTCTTTGCTTACCTAGTAATGATAATCCCAATACTCATTATGATGATTTATTTAATTTAATTAAAGTAGAATTTGATAAAACATTTAAGCAAAGATCTATTAAATCCAAAGACTTTAAAAAGAAATTTAGTGATTGGGCAACACCAGGCATATATGTTAGCAGAAATAAGTTGTTTGAATTATATGGTCAGAAAACAATTTCAAATGATCCCGAATTTCATGAATATGTAAGAAACTATTCAAAAATGTTTAATAAAGTATGTACTTTAGCAAAAGCAAAATGTATATCTACAATAATTCATCAGTCAGATAATAAAATAAGAGCCACTTGGAATATTATAAATAAAGAGACTGGGAAAACTAAAAATAATGACCGTGAATACTCAATAGTATCAGACAATAAAATTATTGAGTCAGATGAAGGAGTGGCAACAATTTTTCAAGATTTCTTTTCTAAAATACCTATTGCAACTACCAGTAATTTAAATTCATCTCCAAAAATTGCTGTCTCCCTCTTGGAATCATGTGTTGATAAGTGCAATAATGTATTTAAATTTAGACATATCAATAGTGATACCATTCTTAAAACATTTAATTCAATAAATATAAAAAAGACTGAAGATCTCTGGGGCATTTCAACTCACATAATTAAGTCTATAATAACTACCATTGCTCCCCATCTTGCTTTTATTTTCAATAAGTGTGTTGATGAAGGGATATTTCCAGACTTAATGAAATATAGTAAAATCATCCCTCTTTTTAAATCTGGGGACAAAAGCGATCCCGCTAACTTTAGACCCATTTCCATTTTGCCAGCACTAAGCAAAATTTTTGAAAAGATCATTTATGATCAATTATTAGCACATTTTCTTATCAACAAACTACTTCACGAGAAACAATTTGGTTTTACTCGTGGTAGATGCACAACTGATGCTGGAATTGCACTTCTCAAACACGTCTTTGAAGCATGGGAGAGTAAACAGGATGCAATTGGTATATTTTGTGATCTCTCTAAAGCATTTGATTGTGTCAGTCACAGTACTTTATTAGATAAATTGGAACATTATGGTGTATCAAAAAATGCAGTAAGCCTTATGCAATCGTATCTGTCGGCGAGAACCCAAAAAGTTGTTGTAAATAAAACAGAATCCTATGAAGCACCTATTACCATGGGCGTGCCGCAGGGATCGATATTGGGTCCATTGCTTTTTCTTATTTATATTAATGACCTTCCTTACTATACTAAAAACTTATGTGAAATAGTACTGTTTGCTGATGATACTTCTTTAATTTTTAAAGTTGATAGAGGATGTAACTGCAGTGACGATGTAAACAGCACTCTTTCCAAGGTGATGCATTGGTTTACTATTAATAATCTGAAGCTTAACTCTAGTAAAACTAAATGTGTCAAATTTTCACTTCCTAATGTGAGGCAGGTTCATATGACTATACATGTAAATGGCGAAGCAGTCGAATTTGTTGACTCAACAAAATTTTTAGGTATTACTATAGACTCGCGGTTGCAATGGGACCCTCATATCGATATCCTGTCAAGCAGACTTAGCTCTGCTGCCTTTGCAGTTAAGAAAATAAGGCTTCTGACCGACATTGAAACAGCAAGATTGGTTTACTTCAGTTATTTTCATAGTATTATGACCTACGGTTTGTTGTTGTGGGGCTCAGCTGCTAATATTAATAACATATTCATCTTACAAAAAAGGGCAGTGCGCGCTATATACAACTTACGGTCTAGAGATACTCTTCGTGACCTATTTAAAGAAATTAAAATATTAACGGTAGCTTCCCAATACATCTATGAAAATATAATGTATGTAAAGAAAAATTTAGATAGCTTTGTAAAAAATAGTAATGTTCATAAACTCAATACAAGAAACAAGAACAAACTTGCTGTTCCAAGGCGCAGACTGCATAAAACCGGAAGCTCTTTTTTGTGTAGATGTATTACCTTTTATAATAAGATACCAGAACAAGTCACAGAACTGCCCTTGGAAAAATTTAAAAATACTGTTAAATCCAATTTAATGAGTAAAGGTTATTACACTGTTGACGATTATTTAAGGGATAAAAAGGCATGGGCATAGCTTTTGTATTGTTAATTATTACTCTAATACCTCAGTATTGATTAGAAAAAGTCCGGGGTTCTTTCATAGGTCTAGATAAAAGTCCTTTAATTAAACTCGAATCGTGATTTTCTTTTCTAAGTATAAAATTGTGAGAAGTATCCTACCTACTTAAAAACGTACTTCTGGCTTCCTGACTCGACGACTTAATATGGGTAGCTTTAGTATGTCATGCTCACTTCAAACAATTCTGCGGTGGTGTCGTGTGAGGCGGGTCGTTACGTTCCCTCAAATATGGTTGAGCGAAGCGATGGCTGGTTCATGCGTCATGCTCGTGAACGGGTGCTGCCAGTGGGAATGGGTCTGCTTCTGTCTGCTTGTATTAAGGGCGTCGTATAACTCGTATATAAAAGATCTGTTTTATATTGTCTGTATGTATGGCACTTCTTACTCAAAAAATATAATTCTTAATAGCTTACCTTGTTTTGATTTATTTAATTGCAATATTTTTACTTTCTATAGTCAGTAGTTTAGTGAAAGACCTATGAAAAGCTTTTGGATATAAATTTTCAATTCGATGCCTTAACATAGGTAGTCTTAGTATGTCATGCTATCTTTAATCATTTCTGCGGTGGTGTCGTATGAGGCGGGTCGTTACGTTCCCTCAAATATGGTTGAGCGAAGAGATGGCTGGTTCATGCGTCATGTTCGGGAACTGGTGCTGCCAGTGGGAATGGGTCTGCTTCTGACTACCTATCTTAATGCATATTGAATTGTATGTTTTTCTTTTATTTTTATTTATTGTAACAGCCTAGACTGAATAACAAGTTCAAACTTTGAATTTAGCTTAAAATCTGTAAATTGATTAAGAAATTTGAAACTCATTAAGAAATGAGCTAATTCAATAATGTTATTTATTTGTTAATCTTTGTTAATATAAAGTCTGGAAACGATATACATATTTGTAAATATCGTTCCATCTGATTGATAAAGCTGACAAGTTTTTTGCGCCCATTTTTCTTGTCAGTTAAAAGACGTCATAATGGGTGGTAGGGTAAAAGAATTGACGATTTAAAAATGCTTATTATGTGAGCTTATTTAAATAAAATATATTTCACTTTCACTTTCACTTTCACTTTCAAACAAGACGACGGCCGTTTTTAGCTTTTTTCACCACCAAAACGGTAAACGAAAACGATTGTTGGTCACTAGATTTGGGTGTTTCTAATATATTTTTTTTGCGGGTGTGTTGATAGTGTTGCGTTGCATATCGCCTTAATTAGAGAAGCTATATGGCATTGACTTCATAGCCATGAAGTCAATGCCATATAGCTTCATCATCAATCATCTCTAGACTCTAGAGTCACAGAGATCACGATACATGTCCCTCTAGACTGGCGGAAAAATCTCAAATTGCTTCTGCTTTCAACAGTTAACGGCATTTAGTGAAACTTTTTGACACCGAAACTTTTTAGACTAATTCGACCCCGCAGAACACGATTCTGCCCGGTGTCAACCCCTCCCCTGATCCTTTCCCCCCCTTTTCCCCCAAAATGTGTCCCGATCTCTGGTTTTTTCAAATTTTCCGAAACTAGTAGAGATAAAAGAAAACTGTCCATGACAAAAATAATCTGCATTAAATTCTCCACAGCATTTGCATAATAAATTATTTGACAGGCAGAACAACTTAAGAAATAATGTATGATTAAACTGTATATTTTTTTATTTTTTTCAAAATATTTGCATTCGCAGTTAATTTATTTAAAAACGGTCGAATCTGTGACAAAACACTCCAGTAGTAAATTAATCTTAATACATTTACCTACAAAACAAGACCTGACTTACGTGTCTAGTATACAGGGTGACATGGAAATTCGACCTATTCCTTGAAAGGGGTTATACTAGAGGTCATTAGCAACAAATTAAGTCCAGTGAACCAGGGGTCAAAACTTGATGGTTACCGAGCTGCAGCAGTTCTTCGATATTTAAGAAATTTTCCGACTTGTTACCAAAAACCATTAATTATGAATAAACTACTTCACTCTAAACATTGAATTGATACTTTTCTGAAAGCTGAAAAATAAGTGATCAATTTAAAAAAAAACGTTGGCCCAAAACATACATAATCACTGAAATAAAAGGTCCTAAGTAGCAATAACTTTTATTTTCTGTATTTTTTCCCGAACATCGTCGTAAGTTATTGAAAAAAAACTGTATCAAAGCTCGCGTACAAATTAGTAGAATAACTAACTAGTTTCATTAGCTTTCCAAAAAGGTACAAATGTCATTAACTTTCCCAGCTGTTTTAAAAAAAATCGGCAAAAGAGCGCCGTAGGTCAAAGTTTTTATTTTGAACTAGCTTCTGCCCGCGACTTCGTCCGCGTGGATATTAGACGAAATCCTTTTAAGGAACCTTCAACCAGGATCCGGCCAGCCATTTTTACGCGATTAGGCGAGTCCCCATCAAGCGCGCTGCCTCACGAGGCAAGACACCGTACCGTTCCCGGTCCCGTTCCCGTGCCCGTGCCCGTTCCCATTCCCTGGATGTGCATGTCCAGGTCCAGGTCCATATGTGTCATGTCCACCGTGTTGAACTTCAAAATAAATGTCATTTTTGCAATCGTCATCCCAGAAAACCCCAATAACGACATCTATATCGATTTTTATGTTTACTCACCCATTTACCCCCTAAGGGGTTGATTTTCAAAATAACAAAATATATATTTGCCTATTTATTTTTAGATGTGCTCCTACGAAGTTTAAAGTTGTAATGTCTATTTTATATTATTTTTCCATACAAAATTTGGACCCCATTTTCACCCCTTTAGGGGTTAAATCATGTCCACCGTGTTGGACTTCAAAATAAATATCATTTTTGCAATCGTCATCCCAGAAAACCCCAATAACGACATCTATATCGATTTTTATGTTTACTCACCCCATTTACCCCCTAAGGGGTTGATTTTCAAAATAACAAAATATATATTTGCCTATTTATTTTTAGATGTGCTCCTACGAAGTTTAAAGTTGTAATGTCTATTTTATATTATTTTTCCATACAAAATTTGGACCCCAGTTTCACCCCTTTAGGGGTTAAATCATGACCACCGTGGTTGGACTTCAAAATAAATGTCATTTTTGCAATCGTCATCCCACAAAACCCCGATAACGACATCCATATCTATTTTTAGGTTTTTTTTACCCTTTTCACCCCCATTTCATCCCCTTTGGAGTTGAAATCCTAACAAAAACAATATACCTACGTTGCTGTAGATTTCTATCCATTAGCCTAAATTATAAATTTAGCGATTTTTACTTCGAAAATGAAGGATTTTCTTCAATACACAACTTCATCCCCCTTTTGACCCCTTCGGGGGTAGAATTTTGAAAAACGCTGAGACCCGTATTTATTAATTTTCAATTGTCAGCCTAAACACAAAATTTGAAGATTCTAGCTTCAAAACTGAGGGACTTTCATACAAACTTTCATCCCTTATTTCATCCCCTTAGGGATGGAATTTTCTAAAATCCTTCCTTAGTGGATGCCTACACTGTATAAAGTATCTGTGTGCAAAATTTCAAGTCTCTAGGTTCAGCGGTTTGGGCTGTGCGTTGATAGATCAGTCAGTCAGTCAGTCAGTCAGTCAGTCAGTCATTCAGTTTACGATTTTATATATTAAGATTGTTAATTGAATTCAGCTCGAAAGTCAACAGTGTTACTCTAACTACACTGTGAATAAAAAATAAATGTAAGTTGATAAAGTTTAGTAAAAGAATCAGTTAACAAAAATTACAAATCTTGTTCAAACTGCCTACCATTGTTGCGTATGCAAGCACGAAGCCTACGACGTCGTACTTCACTCACTGTTACTCGCGTTGAAAATGAGGTTTTTATTTTTTCGGCAACTGCCAAAATTCTCTCCCGCAACTCTTCAATGGATGTCGCTGGTCGAATCGCAGGGGGTACACTTAGTCCTTCATGTGACCCCAAAGTTACATCTGGGCACCCATCGTGCTGGTACACCATATCTCTTCTTGTAGCTAGTGGCACATCTTCTAAAAGCGAGTGAACACGTTTTCGGAAGCTGTGGTGGAAGAAGAAATGGTATAACGTACGAAAACTTTTTATGAAAAATCTTCTCTGGTACCACTATTTGCACTTTTGGGCCTCTTAGGGCCAAAACCCAAAAAAAATTAAGAAAGGGCCCACCACAGAAGATTTACATTAAATGTTTGGATGAGGACTGTCCATGATAAGTTGATCGGGCCTTTCTTTTTGCCCCAAATGGTACATCGTACGATTTTTTTAAAGAGAGGTAGTGAACTGAACACGCTTTTGGAAGATGTGCTACAAGAACAGATATGGTGTACGATGGGAGCCCAGATGTATCTTTAGAGTCACACGAAGGACTAAGTGTACCCCCTGCGATTCGACCAGCGACATGAGACATCCATTGAAGAGTTGCGGGAGAGAATTTTGGCAGTTGCCGAACAAATAAAAACCTCACTTTCAACGCGAGTAACAGTGAGTGAAGTACGACGTCGTAGGCTTCGCGCTTGCATACGCAACAATGGTAGGCAGTTTGAACAAGATTTGTAATTTTTGTTAACTGTTTTTTTTTTACTAAACTTTATAAACTTACATTTATTTTTTATTCACAGTGTAGTTAGAGTAACACTGTTGACTTTCGAGCTGAATTCAATTAACAATTCAAAATCAAAACTTTGACCTACGGCGCTCTTTTGCCGATTTTTTTAAAACAGCTGGGAAAGTTAATGACATTTGTACCTTTTTGGAAAGCTAATGAAACTAGTTAGTTATTCTACTAATTTGTACGCGAACTTTCATACAGTTTTTTTTCAATAACTTACGACGATGTTCGGGAGAAAATACAGAAAATAAAAGTTATTGCTACTTATGACCTTTTATTTCTGTGATTATGTATGTTTTGGGCCAACGATTTTTTAAATTGATCACTTATTTTTCAGCTTTCAGAAAAGTATCAATTCAATGTTTAGAGTGAAGTATTTTATTCATAATTAATGGTTTTTGGTAACAAGTCGGAATATTTCTTAAATATCGAAGAACTGCTGCAGCTCGGTAACCATCAAGTTTTAACCCCTGGTTCACTGGGCTTAATTTGTTGGTAATGATCTCTAGTATAACCGCTTTCAAGGAATAGGTCGAATTTCCATGTCACCCTGTATAACTAGTGGCTCCGTCAGCTGTAGACCTCGCGTTAAAAAGTAGCTCGAATTGTATGTTGTTTAAAAAATAATCTAAAAGATGTCGCCACCCCTTTTTCCAGCACATAGTGGGTTCGTGCTGTTTGGTATATTATTTGGTATGTATATTTGCAGCTAGTTGGCGCTTCTAATTTTTACCATTTTTCGAAATAGGTGATTTTTTGGAAAATTTCTAAAAACTGGCTTGAATAAAAATTCTACATAATTAATAAACCTGCTCACAAAATTTCACGATAATCGGTTGAGAAATGCGACCTGTAGGGGAAAACAGACAGCTGGAAAGTCGACTGAAATATGATTTTTTACGTATCTCTGCCATTATAAAAAAATTAAAAAACTGGCGTGTCAAAAAATCTATATTATTTTCGAACCTGCTTACAAAATTTCACGAGAATCGGTTGAGAAATGCGACCTGTAAAGTCGCATTACTAATCTCCCAGCAAAAATGTAAACAAAGGTGTTGCCAGAACAAAACAACACAAAAGGAAATAGTATATTGCTAAGTCAAGAAATAAACACACTTACATGTTTTTTCATCATAAACCTAATAAAAATAGATTAGATAAATATTCTGAATTATGAGTTTTGCGGCAAAAACAGTAATTTAATTTAATATTTCATAATAACAGTTTTATAGTAGAAAACATTTATATGATGCTGTGCACACATCAACTGCAAACCGTACACATCAACCTTTGGTAATTTTATAAAAAATCATAAAAATTTGTATTACGAGTAGTAGCTGTAGTAGTAACAATTGTCTTTTGGTATTGGAGGGGGGGACAGGCGAAGATGCTACGTATTTTTGATAGTTTACATAACAGTCAATATCTAAGAAAAGTTTTCTAATCAGTTCGTTTCAAGAACTTTTAACAACAAAATTGATGATAGGTTATAAAGATCAAATTTCTAATTACCATCCTAGTTTAAAATTACCCTGGATGACATAATATTGAATATGACTGAGAATATAATAAACAAATTAAAAAGTTATAAAAGTGAAGAAAGGTTTTCAATATCTGAAAATGTCACTGTCATGGTCAGTTTGGTAATTTGACAGTAGAGGAGAACCATAATGTACTCTATGAGGAGAACATCCAGCGCCAGAAAGCCGGACTGATTTTTTTTTTAAATATCTACGCCATTTCAAAAAATTTGGAAAAACTTGTGTTTACCCAAAAAAATCTATTTCATTTTCAAACATGCCCACAAAATTCACTTCTCAAGCTTACGCGCTCACTAGACATGAAATAAAACAATTTTAACGGATACTAGCGCGGTTTTATTGAAAGTTCTTTGGTAATTAGTTGGTATTTGGTTTGATTTTTGGTTTTCCCGACGCCTACCCTCAAGCGATGAATTTTTTAAGACGTTCAGAAATTAATATTTAACAAAATTTTTTTTATTGGTTTAAGTTAATTTATAATTTAATTTTGTGATTTAATTAATGCTAATAAGAGAGAATCTACTGAAACTACCACCATTTCATAAAATTGGGAGGCCCCTCACAAGAAAGAAATGGCGAAACAAAACTTGGAGAGGAAAGCCGACCTCCGTCTTTTATATATATTAATTTATTTGCAAAAGGAACTAACCGTATCATTAGATCTTGCAGTGTGTGTTTGGGGCTTTAGCTTGTGAATAATGGGATCCCAAGCTGGTGGAATTTTCCAACCATCATCTCTATTGAAATTAGGATATTTATTTATTTCGATAGCCTCGCGGAGCATTCTAGGAATAAATCTACGTTCCCTAGCAAGGATTTGGGGTTTGTCAAATCTAATGTAATGGTTGGGCCCCTCAAAGGCGTGATCACACACTGCAGACTTGTTATCGCGCCTATGTTTCATGTCAGCTATATGTTCTTTAACGCGGGTCCCTATGCTTCTCTTTGTTTGCCCGATGTAGGAGAGCCCACAGTCACAATCTAGTTTGTAGACGCCTGCGGCTTGAAGGGGGATATTACACTTGAGAGGTCGTAAGAATTGGTTGATCTTCTTCGGCGGCTTGAAGTAAGTTTTGATTGACGCTCGCTTCAGAATGTTTCCAATCTTGTCAGTGACACCCTTCAAGTATGGTAGGATGGCAGGTTGACGCTCTACTGTGGCTGGTTTGTCGCGTTTTCTGTGACGAAGGCGTGGTACTTGCAACTTGTTGTTACGCAGTACTTGTTTCACGTGCTGAAGCTCAGCCGTCAGGTGTTGTTTGTCACAGATGCCGCGGGCTCTCTGAAACAAAGATTTCCCTACGGTAGCTAACTGTATAGGATGATGGTGAGAGTCACCATTGACGTCGATTATCTCATTCCATCCTGCCCTACACCGCCGAAACTGTGTGGGTTACCGAAAATACACAAAGACAATGCTCCGCTACGTCCTATTGTAAGCCAAATTGACTCACCAACCTACAAATTGGCTAAACACGTAGCGAAAACACTCACACCACTGAGAGGCAATACATCAGCCTATGTGAAAGATTCCTACCAGTTTGTCAGTGAGATACAACATCTACATCTCGCTGATGATGAAACTATGGTCAGTTTTGATGTTCAGTCCTTATTCACATGCTTACCAGTACAGGACTGCATTGATATCATCAGGAAAAAGCTAGTTGATAACAACAATATGCCAATTGAATATGCAGAACTACTAGAATTATGCCTAACATCTGGCTATCTGTTGTGGAACGAGGAGTTCTACGTGCAAGTTGATGGCGTAGCAATGGGCTCTCCTGTATCCCCCATTGTTGCCGACATTTTCATGGAGGATTTTGAGGAGAAAGCACTATCCACAGCACCTGTGACTCCCCGGTTCTACAAAAGGTACGTAGATGACACTTTCACAATACTACCTAGAGACAGTGTCCCTGCATTTCTGAACCATCTTAACTCCATAAACCCCAACATACAATTTACTGTGGAGTTAGAGACAGATAATAAACTAGCTTTCCCAGACATTCTCATTATCAGGAATCCGAACCAAACCTTGAGCCATACAGTGTATCGTAAAGCAACCCATACAGACAGATACCTCAATGGTGACTCTCACCATCATCCTATACAGTTAGCTACCGTAGGGAAATCTTTGTTTCAGAGAGCCCGCGGCATCTGTGACAAACAACACCTGACGGCTGAGCTTCAGCACGTGAAACAAGTACTGCGTAACAACAAGTTGCAAGTACCACGCCTTCGTCACAGAAAACGCGACAAACCAGCCACAGTAGAGCGTCAACCTGCCATCCTACCATACTTGAAGGGTGTCACTGACAAGATTGGAAACATTCTGAAGCGAGCGTCAATCAAAACTTACTTCAAGCCGCCGAAGAAGATCAACCAATTCTTACGACCTCTCAAGTGTAATATCCCCCTTCAAGCCGCAGGCGTCTACAAACTAGATTGTGACTGTGGGCTCTCCTACATCGGGCAAACAAAGAGAAGCATAGGGACCCGCGTTAAAGAACATATAGCTGACATGAAACATAGGCGCGATAACAAGTCTGCAGTGTGTGATCACGCCTTTGAGGGGCCCAACCATTACATTAGATTTGACAAACCCCAAATCCTTGCTAGGGAACGTAGATTTATTCCTAGAATGCTCCGCGAGGCTATCGAAATAAATAAATATCCTAATTTCAATAGAGATGATGGTTGGAAAATTCCACCAGCTTGGGATCCCATTATTCACAAGCTAAAGCCCCAAACACACACTGCAAGATCTAATGATACGGTTAGTTCCTTTTGCAAATAAATTAATATATATAAAAGACGGAGGTCGGCTTGCCTCTCCAAGTTTTGTTTCGCCATTTCTTTCTTGGAGGGGCCTCCCAATTTTATGAAATGGTGGTAGTTTCAGTAGATTCTCTCTTATTAGCATTAATTAAATCACAAAATTAAATTATAAATTAACTTAAACCAATAAAAGAAATTTTGTTAAATATTAATTTCTGAACGTCTTAAAAAATTCATCGCTTAAGGGTAGGCTCACGAGTGGCTTCAGTCCCCCGTGACCACGGCAGCTGCAAAGGTGCCGAAACGTCGGGAAAACCAAAAATCAAACCAAATACCAACTAATTACCAAAGAACTTTCAATAAAACCGCGCTAGTATCCGTTAAAATTGTTTTATTTCATGCCCACAAAATTTCACGATAATCGGTTGAGAAATGCGACCTGTAGAGGAGAAAAGACAAAGCCGGAAAGCTGGACTGAAATATGTTTTTTTACATATATCCGCCAGTTTTGAAAAAAAACGAAAAAGTGGCGTTAAAAAAATCTATATCATTTTCAAAACTGCTCACAAAATTTCACGAGAATCTGTTGAGAAATGCGACCTGTAGAGGAGAACAGATAGCGCTGGAAAGCCGTAAAATCTGTTTTTTTAACATATCTCCGCCATTTTGGAAAATTTTAAAAATCTGGCTCGACAAAAAAATTCTATATAATTAACAAACCTGCTCACAAAATTTCACAGGGATCGGTTGAGAAATGTGATCTGTAGAGGAGAACATCCAGCGCTGGAAAGTCAGACTGAAATCTGTTTTTTTAACATATCTCCGCCATTTTGAAAAAATTCAAAAAACTTGCAATGCAAAAAGAATTGTACATCATTTTCAAACCTTCTTACAAAATTTCACGAGAATCGGTTGAGAAATGCGACCTGTAGAGAAGTACAGACAGCGCTGGAAAGCCAGACTGAAATAAGTATTTTTAACATATCTCCACAATAAGAAAAAAATTAAAAAACTGGCGTGACAAAAAAATTTTATGTTATTTTCAAAACTGCTTACAAAATTTCACTAGAATCGGTTGAGAAATGCGACCTGTAGAGAAGAACAGGCAGAGCTGGAAAGCGGACTGCAATCTGTTTTTTTAACATATGTCCGCCATTTTAAAGAAATTCAAAAAACTGGCTCGACAAAAAAAATCTTTATAGTTTTCAAACCTACTCACAAAATTTCACAAGAATCGGTTGAGAAATGCGACCTGTAGGTTGGAACAGACAGCCGGACATACGAAATAATTTTTGCCCAAGCTGAAGCAGAGACGCTTCGCTCGCACTTCGTGCTCGCTCGGTCAATAAGTAAGTACTTATAAGTAGGTAAGTATAGATATCGAAGGAAAAAACGTGATTGCAAAAAACGTGGGAAGTATTATTATATGTTTTGCTTTGCATTGTGTTAAATAATAATCCGAAACTGTTCACAGCTGCGTTGGAGGACATCTTTAAACTCTTAGACTGAAAAGGACTCGGCATCAACATTAATGGCCAGTACCTAACACACCTTCGTTTTGCCGATGATATAGTTCTTATGGCTGAGACCTTGGAGGACCTGAACACAATGCTCGAAGATCTCCGTAGTGCTTCCCAAAGAGTGGGTCTTAAGATGAACATGGATGAGGCGAAAATCATGTCGAATGCCCATGTTGTGCCCGCTCCAGTTCATGTTGGGAGCACTACACTTGAAGTTGTTGACCATTATGTATACCTAGGACAGGCAGTCCAGTTGGGTAGGTCCAACTTTGAGAAAGAGATCTCTCGTCGAATTCAACTCGGATGGGCAGCATTCGGAAAGCTCCGTAAAATCTTCGTGTCCGATTTACCTCAGTGTCTCAAGACGAAAGTCTATGACCAGTGTGTGTTGCCAGTGATGACTTACGGCAGTGAAACGTGGTCGCTAACTATGGGTCTCATAAGGAGGCTCAAGGTCACCCAGCGTGCAATGGAGAGAGTCATGCTTGGCGTTTCCCTGCGTTATCGTATCAGAAATGAGGAGATCCGCAGGCGAACTAAAGTAATCGACATTGATCGAAGGATTGATCAGCTAATGTGGCAGTGGGCTGGACACATAGCGAGAAGAACCGATGGCCGTTGGGGCGGAAAGGTTCTTGAATGGTGACCGCGCACCGGACGGCGCTCCGTGGGTAGGCCCCCGACAAGGTGGACCGATGATCTGGTAAAGGTTGCCGGAAGCCACTGGATGTGGGAAGCGCAGGACCGATCGTCGTGGAAATCCTTGGGGGAGGCCTATACCCAGCAGTGGGTGTCGGCTCATATGATGATGATGATGATGAAATAAAAATAGCATTCGATTTTCATGTAATTCATCAATAAACTACATAATTATCAAACATTATTACTTAATTAGATGGCAGTTTTGTAAGCCAAATATGAAAGAAAGAAGAAAGAAATAATAATAGGTCTTCACCTATGAAATTGCCGTACCTATTGCAGTACAGACTTTTTCAAACAAAAAAAAGTTTTGATTGGCTATGAATTCTAAATTCAAATTAATTTTTGTCCACGCCACCTGCGCGCGCGGGGGGAACCTCTCGACGGACGGCGGCCGGAGCCGAACCAACACGACGGCGCGACACCAGCGCCAGCCGGCGCTTGCCTCTTTCTCTCTACTACCACTGCCACCGATGAAGACGCACGTTTTCCCTTTGCACACATTTTTTATTGATTTAACTATTGTTTAAACCTTGAGTACAGTCCGCCTTTTATATCGAAGAACTTCTTTCATTTCTCAACCCTATAAGTCTTAACATTTTGGTCCTTCGAGCCGGATAGTAGAGAGTATAGTAGAGAGCCCAGTGGTAGTAGAGAGAAAGAACCAACACGACGGCGCGACACCAGCGCCAGCCGGCGCTTGCCTCTTTCTCTCTACTACCACTGCCACCGATGAAGACGCACGTTTTCCCTTTGCACACATTTTTTATTGATTTAACTATTGTTTAAACCTTGAGTACAGTCCGCCTTTTATATCGAAGAACTTCTTTCATTTCTCAACCCTATAAGTCTTAACATTTTGGTCCTTAAAAAGCAAAGGGAATCGTATTCAAAGCGTCGAAAAAGGCACTCGGACTTCGATAAAAAACCCAGCCGTGCGACATCGAAACGTGGCGTCGTCCATTTTGCCACAGTTTGCCACTTCAAGCAAGCAAACAAAAAGTGTCGTCTACATCAAGGAAAGGGAGAATTAACAACCGAGTGAGTCCGTTCCATATCCTTCTTTATTATTTCCATCTTTCCGCAGAAATTAAAATAGATTCTGTGCATTTTCTCGGAATTTTTTTTTCAGAGCACGTGTTTTTTCCTCATCAAATTTCTTTTGCATCTTGTTTAAAGCACATCTAAAGCATTATACCATTACTTGTTTATCGCCTTCCATCAATTTAAAGCATTATTCAGTTAAATTTTTTTTTTGGAATTTCCCGTTTCTTTATTTCAATAAGGCATAATGACCGACGCAAAAACTGACGAAGCTAACCTAAAACGCCTGTTTAAAGCACGAAGCAGCCTTAAAGCAAAGCTAACACAGTTTGTGAATTACTTAAATGTTGCTAAAGGTTACTCCGCATTGAGCATTGCCCACAAGATAGAACTCGAAACCAGGATAAAATTCATAGAAACAGCTTATAAAGATTTTAATAAATTACAGACGGAAATCGAAGCCCTGACCGAGGACGCCCAAAGGGAGTTCGCCGAACGGGAGCAATTCGAAAGCGTGTTCTTCGCGAACATTGCTCTCGCGCGAAGCATGCTGGAGTCTCCGTCGAGCGATGGGCTCGAGAGGAGGAGGTCTGAGGCGGGTTCCGGGGAGAAAAAGGATTTTTTTCGTCTGCCTGACATCACCCCTCCGTCTTTTGATGGCGACTATCATCACTGGCTCGAGTTTAGAGATACGTATATTTCACTAATTCATAACAATCCTCGTATAAATGACATTAGCAAATTTCATTATTTACGTGCGTCCCTCAAAGGGAACGCATCTTTAGTAATTCAAAGTCTAGAATTCACTTCAAGTAATTACATAATAGCTTGGCAGCTTCTTACAGAAAGGTACGATAACCCTAAAATATTAATTAACAACCACATTCAGTCGTTATTTAATGTTGATCCTGTACAAAAGGATTCTTGTAAATCAATTCGTAATTTAATTGATACTACCAACAAAAATTTACGTGCCCTCTGTACTTTAGGCCAGCCCACAGACCATTGGGACATATTGATTATTTTTATGATGAGTAAAAAGTTAGATTTTGTAACTTCCAGACAGTGGGAGGAATTTAAAAATACATTATCTGATCAACCTTCTTTAAAACAATTTCTTACATTCTTAAATAACAGAGCAGAATTATTAGAAACATTGAACAGTAACAAACAACCATACAAACCGTCTCACATAGTCACACAAACATCAAAACCTAAATCCTTTGCCGTAGTCACAGAAAATAAACAAAACATTAACCAACCTTCTTGCCCGTTATGTAAACAAGAACATTTTCTTTTCAATTGTAGTTCATTTAGAGAATTGGATGTCGATTCACGCATCAAACACGTTTCATCTTTCAAAAATTTTTGCAAAAATTGTTTACGTACTGGACACTTACATACATCATGTAGACTTACACATTGTAAATATTGCAAGTCTAAGCACAACACTCTTCTTCACAAAGACACTGACGTCAAAACCAACACAGAAACTGTGTCACTTTCAGCACATACTCATTCATCTTCATTGCATGCATCTCACAATCATGTCTTGCTTTCCACAGCACTGGTGAAGGTGAGGGACACAAAAGGTGTTCTTCACACCGCTCGAGTCTTGCTGGACAATGGCAGCACGTCCAACTTCGTCACCTCTGCACTCTGCGAGAAGCTAGGTCTGCCCAGGTTCAACTCGGGATCCACTGTGGTAGGCATAAACAATTCCGTTTCATCTATTACAAAATCATGTTCATTTAACATACAATCTTGTTTTGGAAGTTATGAGACAAACATCGAATGCTTCATCTTACCGCACATCACTACATCATTACCTTCTACATTCATCTACAAAAAACACATACCCATACCTACCGGGATTAAATTAGCTGATCCCTCCTTCAATGTTCCGGCATCAATAGATATTTTAGTTGGAGCTGAAATATTTTGGAGCATCCTAGGAACCAACTTCATCAACCTAGGTAATCATCAACCATCACTACGCGAGACACAGCTAGGATGGATAGTGTCAGGTAGTATTCCTAGTGTATCTAATAGTACTCGTGCCAATAATTGTCATTTCTCTCAAACAATAGAATCACAACTCGGTCGCTTTTGGGAATTAGACTCTGTCAGCGCCAGCCCTGTATTGTCTAAAGATGAGCAAGCATGCGAGCAACTATTTCAACAGACAACAAGGCGTGACAACGACGGTAAGTTTATAGTCACATTACCCCTGAAGGAACCGCCACAAGCATTAGGAGATTCGTACTTCATGGCAAAAAATAGGTTTCTTTCCATCGAAAGAAAACTACAACGTAACGAGCAGCTAAAGAACGATTACCATCAGTTTATGCGTGAGTATTTATCGCTTGGACACATGACACTTAACACAAACATTACAAAATACAAAAAACAAAACTTACAGTCATCAACTTCAAACAATACATCTAGTACAACATCACTCGTACACTCATCAAACACGACATCTTCACCCGCATACACACCTACACATACATCTATACATAAACATCAGCATACATCTAAACCTACATCTACTCATACAACTACATCTAAACATAATAAAAATGTAAACAACTACTTACCTCATCATGCAGTAATGCGGGAGTCCAGTACAACAACGAAACTGAGGGTGGTCTTCGATGCGTCAGCAGCTACTTCTTCAGGTAAATCTTACAATGACATACAAAGAGTGGGACCGACCGTACAAGACGACCTTCTTTCGATCCTACTTCGCTTCAGACAGCACAAGTACGTCGTCACCAGCGACATTGAAAAAATGTACAGAGCCATCAACGTGGAGCCTTCACAACGCCCACTGCAGCAAATTATATTCAGGTTTGATCCTTCAGAACCACTACAAACATATACTCTAAACACAATCTGTTACGGTACCGCGTCGGCTCCGTACTTAGCCACTCGATGCTTGCTCAAGAATATGTGGGGCGCAAATTGGTTCAAAGCTTTATAAAAAGGTAAAAAAGTCACTGACAAAACCAATTGATAAATCTTACTTTTACACTGATTCTTCTATTGTATTGGGCTGGTTAGCCACTTCGTCGAATCGTTTAAAATCATTTGTTCGTAATCGTGTGAACGAAATACAAGAAAATACTGACAGTGCAGTATGGCATTATGTGCCGTCCAAGGAGAACCCAGCTGACCTGGTTTCTCGCGGGGTGAGGGCTGACTCACTCAGCTCGTCCAGTCTGTGGTGGACTGGGCCTTCTTTTTTGCATTCCTTACACATACAGCTGCCAAACAAACCTAACACCTACACTCAAACTAACGTTTCTCTTCCGGAAATGTCATTCTTTGTTGACAACACAGATAACTCCATAATCAATTTAATAAATAAAATTTCAAATTTTTCAAAATTAATAAGAATAGTAGCATACATGAATAAATTTATTAATTGTTTAAAAAATAAAAATTTAGACAGTAAAAACAAGAAATTAACTTCAGCAGAATTATTAGCAGCACATAATACAATCATTCGTTTCAGTCAGCAATGTCTTATGTTTCCTGAAGAGTATCACATTCTGAAGTCCAATCAAACTTTGCCATCTAAAAATAGACTTTTGTCACTTACACCTTTTATCGACTCAGACGGCATCATACGTGTCGGAGGTCGTCTTCAAAACTCTAACTATACTTACAATGTAAAACATCCAATTCTTTTGTGCAGTAAGCATTAGGGCATGCAAAAACCGGGTTGTTTTGGAAAACCGGATTTTTCGGGTTTCGTAAAACAAAAACCGGGTAAACCGGTTTTTTCGGGTTTTTCGGTTATTTTAATAAAAATCTATAAAAATGATAAAAATAACAGAAATTATTTGTTTTCTTTCGTAGGTAGGTATAAATTATTCGAATTTAATTACAAATTAAGACTCATAAATGAAGGGACTGTCTGTAACTTATTAATTTTATGATTAACCAATTTGTTTAAGGTGATAAGGTGTCAAGTGTCCCTAAAATAATAGAATTCCTAATGTTTGTGAGGTCTGATAGCCCTTCGGCGTAAAGTGCAAAAATAAGAATTATTCCTACCTACAAACTAAAATACACTCAAAAAGAATAGTCCACAATATGCGGTGCAGTCGTCAAAATAAACTTTAAAAATTAGGTAGTTACAGTCGAGTTGACTAATTATGTATCTCTATTTGGTAATTCAACAACATTATGTAACTAGTAATAAAGGTCGTCATATTAATGTCAAAAGTATCAACATATTATTTGGGTGGTACCACGTAGGTGCCACGGTGGAGTCAAACTGAGACAAATAATTTAGCATGACTATACACAACGTGTTACAAAATTCCCCTAATGCCGAATATGGTAAATAGGGACCATCAAACTGAATAACTTTTACAATGAGACTAGCTCTGAAATCGCTAAAAAATCGGCTGTATCATACAAAAATTAATAACGAAAATATCAAAATGTATGAAACAGCTGAATTTCTTACGCGATTTCAGAGCTGGGCCCTTAGTAAAAATTGTTCAGTTTGATGGTTCCTTCCTATATACTTGGATTTTTCAGATCAGCTTGGATTTTTTATAAATTGTGTATTTACACGGCACCTAATTAATTGTTTGCAGGAGTGGTGCTAGTGTTGCATAAAAAGTCGCCACTATATTATTACACGCTTTACGCTCTCCCTAAATACCATAGGTGATACACATTTACTTGACTGAAATATAGGTATTTTGTTGCATATTTGAGTAAAAAAGAACGATTTAATGTAAATTGTGTCTGAAGTGAAATATTCGAAAAAACCGAAAAACCCGGTTTTTTTACCAGTAAAAACCGGGTTCCAAACTCTGTCGGTTATCCGGTTTTTTCGGTTATCCGGTTAACCGGTTTGCATGCCCTAGTAAGCATACAGTCACAAAATTGATCTTTGAAAATCAGCATATAACATCGTTACACGCAAGTCCTCTTTTGTTACTTTCTCAGATACGCCAAAGGTATTGGGTACTCGGAGGAAGAAACTTAGCCAAACGTGTAGTACATTCATGCATTCGTTGTGTTAGATTAAAGGCAAAAACTACACAGCCTATAATGAGTCATTTACCTAGTGATCGATTAAGTTTAGAATTTCCCTTCCTAAAAATTGGTCTAGATAACGCTGGACCAGTGATGATGCTCAATCGTAAGGGGCGCGGCAGCAGACTAATCAAATCCTATATTTGTGTTTTTATTTGTTTCGCAGTCAAAGCCATACACCTGGAAGTCCTCACAGATCTTACTAAAGAATGCTTTCTTAGTGCTCTAAACAGATTCATCGCTCGACGGGGCCTGCCGCAGACAATATACTGCGATAACGGAACCACATTTGTGGGAGCCTTCAATCATATGATTGCTAATTGTATGAATGACGTTCATGGTCAAGGTATCGATTTTAAATTCATTCCTGCCTATTCTCCACACTTCGGCGGCTTGTGGGAGGCCGCAGTAAAATCAGTCAAGTTTCATTTAGTTAGAATCTTAGGACAATCACATCTAGTTTATGAGGAAATGATAACGTGTGTAGCACAAATAGAATCTATTTTAAATTCTAGACCCCTAACTCCTATGTCTACAGACCCGTCTGACCTTACCTTCCTAACGCCCTCCCACTTCCTCATTGGACGGTCTCATACATCGGTCTTATACCCTGACTTGACAGACACCAACATAACGACACTTCAGCGTTTTCAGCGAGTTGAAAAGCTGAAGCAGCATTTTTGGAAAAGATTTTCTAACGAGTATGTGTCTCTCCTCCAGCAGAAACATAAATGGAAGTCCACTTCTGGTCATCTACAAGTCGGAGCCATGGTCGTCATCAAAGACAAGATGTCACCACCACTGATGTGGCTTTTGGGTCGGATCACGAACATCGTCCCTGGCCCTGACGGCATCCCTAGAGTGGCCGACATACAAACGAGGAAGGGCGTACTGCGACGGGCGTATAACAACATCTGCCCACTCCCAGTCCAGTCTGCTGCTTGAAGAGGACCATGCCATCTTCAACGCGGGGGAGCATGTCCACGCCACCTGCGCGCGCGGGGGGAACCTCTCGACGGACGGCGGCCGGAGCCGAACCAACACGACGGCGCGACACCAGCGCCAGCCGGCGCTTGCCTCTTTCTCTCTACTACCACTGCCACCGATGAAGACGCACGTTTTCCCTTTGCACACATTTTTTATTGATTTAACTATTGTTTAAACCTTGAGTACAGTCCGCCTTTTATATCGAAGAACTTCTTTCATTTCTCAACCCTATAAGTCTTAACAATTTTGTTTTAAAAATATGACATTCTATTTACAAAATCAGTCTTTTGTTTATTGATTAGCGTTTGTATTTTCATTACATTTCAACATTTTTCCTCATAATGGATACTTCGAAATTTCGTGTAATTATGGAATATGAGTTCCGTCGTGGCACCAACGCGGCACAAACGACACGTAACATCAACGACGTTTACGGAGAGAACTGTACAAACGAACGTACAACCTGCGGGCTGATTATCTAATTAAAAACCACCTAGCGATTGGTTGCAGTTCACAGATGATCGTGATCCATTGCTACTTCTTTTTGGGTTAAAAAAACATACCAAAGAAAAGTGGCAATGTATGTCGAATGCAACCGGTCGCTAAATAGTTTCTTTTTAGATAATCAGGGTGCCGTTATTGGTTTGCTCGGTTCCGTTCTGGGAATTTTGACTTGAAAAATGAACCTCATGGTCGTCCGGAAACTTTGGTCAACAATGATGAATTAAAGTGTGTGATCACGCCTTTGAGGGGCCCAACCATTACATTAGATTTGACAAACCCCAAATCCTTGCTAGGGAACGTAGATTTATTCCTAGAATGCTCCGCGAGGCTATCGAAATAAATAAATATCCTAATTTCAATAGAGATGATGGTTGGAAAATTCCACCAGCTTGGGATCCCATTATTCACAAGCTAAAGCCCCAAACACACACTGCAAGATCTAATGATACGGTTAGTTCCTTTTGCAAATAAATTAATATATATAAAAGACGGAGGTCGGCTTGCCTCTCCAAGTTTTGTTTCGCCATTTCTTTCTTGGAGGGGCCTCCCAATTTTATGAAATGGTGGTAGTTTCAGTAGATTCTCTCTTATTAGCATTAATTAAATCACAAAATTAAATTATAAATTAACTTAAACCAATAAAAGAAATTTTGTTAAATATTAATTTCTGAACGTCTTAAAAAATTCATCGCTTAAGGGTAGGCTCACGAGTGGCTTCAGTCCCCCGTGACCACGGCAGCTGCAAAGGTGCCGAAACGTCGGGAAAACCAAAAATCAAACCAAATACCAACTAATTACCAAAGAACTTTCAATAAAACCGCGCTAGTATCCGTTAAAATTGTTTTATTTCATGCCCACAAAATTTCACGATAATCGGTTGAGAAATGCGACCTGTAGAGGAGAAAAGACAAAGCCGGAAAGCTGGACTGAAATATGTTTTTTTACATATATCCGCCAGTTTTGAAAAAAAACGAAAAAGTGGCGTTAAAAAAATCTATATCATTTTCAAAACTGCTCACAAAATTTCACGAGAATCTGTTGAGAAATGCGACCTGTAGAGGAGAACAGATAGCGCTGGAAAGCCGTAAAATCTGTTTTTTTAACATATCTCCGCCATTTTGGAAAATTTTAAAAATCTGGCTCGACAAAAAAATTCTATATAATTAACAAACCTGCTCACAAAATTTCACAGGGATCGGTTGAGAAATGTGATCTGTAGAGGAGAACATCCAGCGCTGGAAAGTCAGACTGAAATCTGTTTTTTTAACATATCTCCGCCATTTTGAAAAAATTCAAAAAACTTGCAATGCAAAAAGAATTGTACATCATTTTCAAACCTTCTTACAAAATTTCACGAGAATCGGTTGAGAAATGCGACCTGTAGAGAAGAACAGACAGCGCTGGAAAGCCAGACTGAAATAAGTATTTTTAACATATCTCCACAATAAGAAAAAAATTAAAAAACTGGCGTGACAAAAAAATTTTATGTTATTTTCAAAACTGCTTACAAAATTTCACTAGAATCGGTTGAGAAATGCGACCTGTAGGTTGGAACAGACAGCCGGACATACGAAAGAATTTTTGCCCAAGCTGAAGCAGAGACGCTTCGCTCGCACTTCGTGCTCGCTCGGTCAATTAGTAAGTACTTATAAGTAGGTAAGTATAGATATCGAAGGAAAAAACGTGATTGCAAAAAACGTGGGAAGTATTATTATATGTTTTGCTTTGCATTGTGTTAAATAATAATCCGAAACTGTTCACAGCTGCGTTGGAGGACATCTTTAAACTCTTAGACTGAAAAGGACTCGGCATCAACATTAATGGCCAGTACCTAACACACCTTCGTTTTGCCGATGATATAGTTCTTATGGCTGAGACCTTGGAGGACCTGAACACAATGCTCGAAGATCTCCGTAGTGCTTCCCAAAGAGTGGGTCTTAAGATGAACATGGATGAGGCGAAAATCATGTCGAATGCCCATGTTGTGCCCGCTCCAGTTCATGTTGGGAGCACTACACTTGAAGTTGTTGACCATTATGTATACCTAGGACAGGCAGTCCAGTTGGGTAGGTCCAACTTTGAGAAAGAGATCTCTCGTCGAATTCAACTCGGATGGGCAGCATTCGGAAAGCTCCGTAAAATCTTCGTGTCCGATTTACCTCAGTGTCTCAAGACGAAAGTCTATGACCAGTGTGTGTTGCCAGTGATGACTTACGGCAGTGAAACGTGGTCGCTAACTATGGGTCTCATAAGGAGGCTCAAGGTCACCCAGCGTGCAATGGAGAGAGTCATGCTTGGCGTTTCCCTGCGTTATCGTATCAGAAATGAGGAGATCCGCAGGCGAACTAAAGTAATCGACATTGCTCGAAGGATTGATCAGCTAATGTGGCAGTGGGCTGGACACATAGCGAGAAGAACCGATGGCCGTTGGGGCGGAAAGGTTCTTGAATGGTGACCGCGCACCGGACGGCGCTCCGTGGGTAGGCCCCCGACAAGGTGGACCGATGATCTGGTAAAGGTTGCCGGAAGCCACTGGATGTGGGAAGCGCAGGACCGATCGTCGTGGAAATCCTTGGGGGAGGCCTATACCCAGCAGTGGGTGTCGGCTCATATGATGATGATGATGATGAAATAAAAATAGCATTCGATTTTCCTGTAATTCATCAATAAACTACATAATTATCAAACATTATTACTTAATTAGATGGCAGTTTTGTAAGCCAAATATGAAAGAAAGAAGAAAGAAATAATAATAGGTCTTCACCTATGAAATTGCCGTACCTATTGCAGTACAGACTTTTTCAAACAAAAAAAAGTTTTGATTGGCTATGAATTCTAAATTCAAATTAATTTTGTTTTAAAAATATGACATTCTATTTACAAAATCAGTCTTTTGTTTATTGATTAGCGTTTGTATTTTCATTACATTTCAACATTTTTCCTCATAATGGATACTTCGAAATTTCGTGTAATTATGGAATATGAGTTCCGTCGTGGCACCAACGCGGCACAAACGACACGTAACATCAACGACGTTTACGGAGAGAACTGTACAAACGAACGTACAACCTGCGGGCTGATTATCTAATTAAAAACCACCTAGCGACTGGTTGCAGTTCACAGATGATCGTGATCCATTGCTACTTCTTTTTGGGTTAAAAAAACATACCAAAGAAAAGTGGCAATGTATGTCGAATGCAACCGGTCGCTAAATAGTTTCTTTTTAGATAATCAGGGTGCCGTTATTGGTTTGCTCGGTTCCGTTCTGGGAATTTTGACTTGAAAAATGAACCTCATGGTCGTCCGGAAACTTTGGTCAACAATGATGAATTAAAGGCGATTGTGGAAGCAGATGAATCGCAATCTACAGCTGAGCTGGCAGCAGCTTTTGATGTTAGCATCAAAACAATATTGGTCCATTTGCGACAGATTGGCAAGATAAAAAAGCTTGATAGATGGGTGCCCCACGAACTTAACGATCGCCAGCGCAACATACGCGTCGAGACTTGCCTTGCGCTGCTTAACAGGCACAGAAATGAAGGAATTTTGAAGCGAATTGTTACGTGCGACGAAAAATGGATTCTTTTTGACAATCGAAAGCGCTCAGCAAGTTGGGTAGATCCTGGTTCGGTACCAAAGCAATGTGCAAAACGAAAAATGACCCCTAGAAAGGTGATGGTCACAGTTTGGTGGTCTAGCGCTGGTGTGATTCATCATAGCTTTATACAAAACGGGCGAGAGCATTACTGCAGATGTGTACATTGAAGAACTGACCACAATGATGGCGAAACTCGCACGTCTGCAACCAGCTTTGGTCAATCGGTCGTCTCCACTGCTACTTCACGACAACGCGCGACCCCATACTGCACAACAGACCGTCTCTAAGCTGCATGAGTTGGGTTTGGAAGCTCTCCCTCATCCGCCATACTCACCAGATCTTGCGCCTACCGACTATTACTTTTTCCAAAATTTGGACAACTTTTTAGCGGGAAAAAAATTCAATTCCCGAGAGGCAGTACAAAACGCCTTTGATGAGTTTGTTGTCTCCCGTCCAGCTGATTTTTTCAAGAAGGGCATCCATAAACTGCCACAGCGTTGGCAAAGATGCATTGATTGCAGGGGTGATTACTTTGAATAAAAGAAATAAATAAGTTCGAAAAAAAAAATATTTTAACTTTTTTCAAACAAAACGGCAATTTCATAGGTAAAGACCTAATATTTATTTGAGACAACAAAATGAAAAAAAGAATATGGTTGATAGATAGGGTACCATGCATGGATGATCGCTCATGGCGGAACTTGACAGACTGAATCGTACTCGATTTGTTAAGCAACGCTCGGTCCGGCCAGGTGTCGGATGGGTGACCGTTAAAGTGGCATTATAACTGAGCGCTTCCGTGCTTCGGAGGGCACGTTAAACCGTCGGCCCCAGCTGTTGTCATCAGTCGATAACAGTCGTTAAGCCAAGTTAGAGGCCTTACAGGCGGCTTGACAAACTCTTACACCAGAGGTAGCCACTAATCCTCATTCAGTAAGAAGAAGGGTACCAAGCATACTATTCCCGAAAATTATTTTAAACCCTGAAAACCACCACATGGCCGAGATTTTTGGAAACCTGAAAAGTGTCAACCCTAGACGCAAATAAACTGTTGTTTTCGATATTACATCACTAATGCCCGGGATACAAACTAGCTTCATCGCTTGCTTGTCTACACGAAGCCAGAACTACTAGCTTGCTAGCTTACTGGCACTAGCTTGCTATTCTATCTTGAAAAACTAGCCTCGTGTATCCCGGGCAATAGGTAAAAGCAAAACAGGTATTGCCACTATGCAATTTATCATAAAAAATGTGGTTTTCAGGCTTTATAAATTATTTTCCGGAGGTTGCATGCTACCCTATATAACATACACTGTTAATTTTAAGTACATAATATATCTAAAAATGTAATGGGGGTTTCAGACCACGTTTCTACGATAAATATAAACGTGCAGTTAAAAGTTAAAAAAAATAGTTGGAAAATATCAGAAAAAATCTTGACTAAATCGACAAACTCACAAAAGTTTCTTTATTTACGTAGGTAAGCAAGATAGTCTCTTTTGATTACGCGGGTGTAATTCTATGAATGAGCTCTAAATCCAGAAATCAGTAAAATTTTGGGACATATACAAAGCTCAATATCTTGACCAATCTTTTAACTGTACATTCTCGATTAGAATAGGGAAGAGATACACTCATTTCATTTTAGATATATAATACTTAAAAATTAACCGTGTATTCGGCTTAATAAGGTATTACCCATATATACCATATTCGGCTTTATAAGGGTAATACAACCATATTTTGGAATTGGATCAACTTTATAAAAATGCATAATGGCCTCCAAGAACTATTCTAAAACTACTAAGTATAATTTTTACCCGACTGCTAAACGTCTCTTTTACAGGACTTTTGTGACCTCCAAGAACTACTATAAAACTAGAGAAGTATTATTTTTACCCGACTGCTTTACGAGTACAACTCTTTTATAGATCTTTTGTTTTTTCGTCCGGTTTTATCTGTTCACTTTTAATCTACAGTGGACCTATAAAACTTGCCACGTATAATACTCGTATGACCCATTGCGTTCGACAAACTTGATCCAATTTTCAGTTTAGAGCGTCGGACGCTCCGGTTCAAACGTGTTTGATAATAATTACAATGTTGTTGTTTATTTTAGCAATAACTGCTGCTTTCCTTGTCTGTCTTCATCTAATTTTCAACTATAATGAAAGAGCAAGGTTGACAAAGAAAATTCCAGGACCTGATATTAAGTTTGTCATAGGAAACGCCCTGGAATTCCTTGGCACACCGGGTAAGTAATTGATTAATTCGTATTTAAGTTTATTTCTTTAAAAATACAAAATATGGTGAGACTGCTTTTCATACCTAATGTGCACTTAGTACGATTTTGATTAGGTAGACAGAAAAGTTTATTAAATAGAAAATAATTTGTCAGCTGCTCTCAGTGCCTACTTTTTTATTTTATAAACGTAAATTTATTTTGTAATTGATATAATATATCTATAATATAATATAATTATGATATCGTCCGTGATCCTGATCGAGTGCTTTTACACCGTCACAGGTTTGATTTCCGCACATTAGGCATGGACCATGGTATAGACAAAGAAAATATAATAAAAAAAAAACATTTATTTCAGACTAAGTTTGTCCATATGAATTGTTAGTGACACCTTAGAAACTATGTTAGTATTATGTTACTGTTAGTATTTTCTTACAGCTATGTTAGTATGATAGTATAATACACTAACGGTATAGTTACAATGAGATTAATTTAACAATGTACAACAGAAGTGACAATCAGAGCGCTTGCGGTACAAAACGGCATATTTTAATCTGTAAAATTAATTTACTCTAGTGTAAAGTTGCAGCATAGATCACTGTATATTGTAAGTTTAATTGCATTGTGATTTGGACGAATTCATCCATTGTGTTTATCACACAAATAGAGATTGAAATAAAATTAATTGTGTCGGTCGGTTCCGAGATGTTTACTTGCAAAGGTTTTCTATCTTTTCGATTACGTTTACCAAAACGACAACATTTTAGCTTATATTTTATAAACAAATAACGCGCTGCGCTGAGCTATAGGCTATGGTAATAATAATTATTATGTTTCACCAATATAAATGTTTGGTCAATTCAGTGGAAATATTTGGATTAACCCGAAAGTCCACCAACAGATGGAAGCGAATGTACAGGTTTTGGGCTTTTAATATCGCAGCCCTTAACTTGTATACTCCAGACGATGTAGAGGTAAGTAAATCATTTTAAATTATTTAAATAGTGTAGGTAAGTACTGCTTTTTTAGCTTTTAGTTTATATTTTGATATTTGACCTTAAACATTTATTTTCTAAAACAACATTTATGCATACATTAAAACCAGCGGCGACCTTACCACCGGACAATTTTAATAAAAAAGAAGAATTGAAGTCGACTGAAGGACAACTTCTTTTTTTTATTCTAAAAGCCCCCAACTTCATTACACATTTTTTTTATTTAAATTGGGTATCCAATGATTTAAATATTTCTTTGTTTTTGAACCTATTTAACTTTGAAGCTGTTTTTGTTTTTATTTTCAGTTTTTTAAAAACCTTTTTATTTTCAACTTTTTTGTGGTATGTAAGCGTATAAATATTATTCAACATTATACAGTGTCTTTGGGTCATGTACTAGCGATAATTTAAAGGCATGAAATACACCTAATTTAATCAATAAAAACGCCTACATGTGGGGCTGGGGGTTTGGTATGGTATGTATTCTATGGTATGTTATGGTCGTCATTTTAGACTTTTTATTTTAGATGGCCCTGCACAAAAATATGGATTTCTCCGGATTTAAAAGTTCAACAGTTATAAAAAATATACTATTCAAAAGCTAATAATATCACCTATTAAGTAAAAACTAAACTATGTAAACTTTTTACTTTACGTCATAAAAAATTGATAAAATAAATTTTAATGTGCAATTTGTGTGCTTATTTTTAGTTTTTCTCACATGTCTCAAAAACTAGGACATTAACGTGCATTTTTTTTACATTATTCTAATACATAGGGATATTGTCTACAAAACTTCATCACATTTCTCTGAATTGCATATTTCGAAAGTTATTGTTATTTAAATATGACCTTTGCAAGCACTAAATGTTAATTTTCGAAAATGGTCAAAATTATTAGCTTTCGAATAGTATTTTTTATAACTGTAGGACTTTCAATCCGCAAGAAATAATATTTTTCGGCAAGTTCATCAAAAATAGAAAGTCTAATTTAAAATGGGTGGCCTGTCCAACAGGAGAGTGGATTTTTGTGGAGAGACCCCAATAGGGTATTACACCATTTTTGAAAACTGCTTTAAATTAATCCTGAGGTCGTAATAAACCAGCGGAATTTTTATTTTTATTTTATAAAACCATTAAATGCCCTAAAACACGTGCTCGTGACGTCATTCTGTTAGTAAACAATACGAATGCGAAAAGAGCTGTCATGTTTATTTACTATTGGAGTGACGTCACACCATAATCCAAAATGGCGAATGGCGTTTTGAACATTTGAAGAATAGATAAAAAAATACGATTTTTAAAATTGAATTATAAAATTTATATTGCATTTTTATGAATAAATATCGACGTTTCTCTTTTACTATTTATGAAATCTATCTTAAATATGCATTTTTATACTATATTTTACATGGTGCAAAATAGCCTATGTATTTTACGCCTTTGAATGATCGCTAATACGAGGCCAAAGACACTGTATATTTTCAATGGTACAATGCCCATAACTCAATTTCCAAATTCACGCTGTTTGTTTTTAATGAGTTCCGTAGTGCCTGCGTAGTCCAAGTCAAGTCCAGATCATCTCAGACCCTAGCTCGGTTTGTTTTAGTTTGTCATAAACCTACCAATACCTCAATCACTTTACATTAGGTATCCAATTTGACTTTGAGGATTTTGATCCCTTGGGTATCTTCAAAGTTCAAGGTCTGTCATTGGCAATGAAATTTAAAGGGCTATACTTAAAGTACTTATCCTTTTTCCAACCAAAAATAATCATCCAAATCGGTTCATAAATAAAGAAGTCATCAAGGCAGTTACTACCGAAATAATAGATAGGATTACTTGAAAACTACTGAACCGATGAGAAAAAAAAATAGTTGGGACCATCTCACAAGGAAACACAATCAAACAAAAAAAATATTATCATTATCAGTCCATATGTCGAAGTTACGCGTGAACAATGATAAAAATACATACAATCGAATTGAGAACCTGCTCTTTCAAATTTTTGTAGTCGGTTAAAAACATACACAACCAGTCAGTCTGATGATTGTTTTCGATTGCTATTTATAACTGATGATTGTTATTATTTGTTAGTTATAAATAGCTATCATAAAAAACAACCAGCAGACTGGTTCTGTATGTTATTATGGTGGTTGGGTCGTCGCGTCGCTGATATGAACAAACGTCCTTCACTGGTAATCTACCTACCTAAGTATATAACGTATTTCGGACAATTATGTTTTATACCTAAAGAGATGCCGGTCAAATACTCAAACGATTCTTTGTCAGATTTGACAGAAACTCTGTGAAACTGACAGCTTCCTATGTTAAGGTGACCTTATACAATTTTAAGAAGCCTTTGAGTATTTAGCCGTGAAAATATACATTATGTCAAATTGAATGCTTGAAAATAAAACAAAAACAACCCGTTTAGGTTTATACATAGATATAGTATATCATTTATATGACTTAAAAAGTGTTATATAATCAAACATACACAGATTATTTCCTCTGTGCATATACATACATCTTAGAGCAACGACGGCTTCCGTACCGGCCGGAAGCTTCGTTGCTCTTGACATAAATATGTACATGAAGCACAGTCATGCTTAGCAGTGCTTAGCACAAACTAAGCGCGGTCACAAACAGACGGAATCTGATTAGGAATTCCGAAACGCAATATCGATAACGTATGAAAATTCAGAACGGAAAAATACCGATGTGTGTTGTAAGGTCCATAGATTTGTATGGATTACCTGCGTTCAGAATGATTCTGTTTCGGAATTCCGAATCAAAATTCCGTCTCTATGTGGCCAGTCTAATTATTTATGTATTTATTTCTCATGTATGAGTATCAGAATTAAACAAATACTTTTAATTTTCATGTTTCAGCTGTTGATATCAACAACGAAACACAATGAGAAAAATGTCATATACGATTTTATGAGACCGTGGTTACAAGATGGATTACTTGTTAGTAATGGTAAGAATAGAGAATCAATACTTTAGCACAGCATACCAAAAAAAATTTTTTTTCTCCAAAATTAGTAAATGCTCACCAAATCCTAAATAGTCCAATCAACGGGGCTTATGCAACCCGAATAATTCTCCCGTCTATGAAATTTGGCATGTGATGAAGTTAGGTAATACAGATTACAGATGAACAATAATCCAATAAATTTTGTTACGAGAAGTTAGGTATTTTTACCTAAACATGAAAATCGCTTATATCTCTCTGTGAATATTTCCTCGGGCTAAAATACTTTCTGTATACGTACTTATGTATTAGTTAGAATAAGGATGTAAAGAAATCCAATATTTTTCGATTTCAGAGATACCCCAAATTTAAATTTCAATATTTTTCAATATATCTTCTGTTGAACATTTTATTTGCTTATTATTATTTTTAATATGTTTTTATACCTTTATTATATAGCTTTGTTCAGTAAGCCAATACATTTTCTTCTTTAATCATATTTATACATAAACTTATAAAAATGGACCGACTATTTTTTCACATTACCTCTTTAGACCAAAAAATAAAAAAATATTATTAAAGAATAAAATGTATTGGCTTACTGAACAAAGCTATATATTAAAGGTATAAAAACATATTAAAAATAATAATCAGCAAATAAATTTTTCAACAGAAGGTATATTAAAAAATATTAAAATTTAAATTTGGGGTATCTCTGAAATCGAAAAAATATTGGATTTCTTTACATACTTATTCTATTAAGTAAGTAAGTATTTTAGCCCGAGGAAATATTCACAGAGAGATATAAGCGATTTCCATGTTTAGGTAAAAATACCTAACTTCTCATAACAAAATTTATTGGATTATTGTTCATCTGTAATCTGTATTACCTAACTTCATCACATGCCAAATTTCATAGACGGGAGAATTATTCGGAAGTCGCCATACAACAAATATCCTCATTGATTGGACTAAAACCACCCAAGAAGATTTGGTGAGCTTTTCTGGGTTAGGTTGTTAGGTTAGTATGATGATCATTTAAACATAAGCCGTAAGAATTATCATATAGCATTGCGAGTTTTTATTTAGCTTACTATATTTTTGAAAATTTTGTCAGGATCTAAGTGGCAGCAACAACGAAAGATCTTAACTCCTGCGTTCCACTTCAATATTCTAAAGAAATTCTGTGTTACAATCGAGGAGAACAGCCAAAGGATGGTAGAGTCGTTAAGCAGTCTTGAAGGAGAGAGGGTAGACCTGGTGCCTCTTATGTCCGAGTTCACACTTAACTCTATCTGTGGTGAGTTTAATGACACTCGTGCGACTAACAATTTATAAATATTAGGGGTTTATGTATGTAATTGCCGTTTTGTATGGAGAATTTTAAAGAATTTGCATTTTTCATACTAACATTGTATTTAACAACCATGAACGCTAATTTCTTTAAACTTTCTTGCGCAAATGTTTTTACACTCAGCTAACTAATGCCACATGTATTAAGTGAAAAAAAATAGTATGGGCTAAGTTACAACGAATTAAGTGGTAATTTCTGCTAACGAAAAAAGGAGTCACTTTTAAGATACTTTTTTTAACGTTCAGGGGACACATTTTTGAATCATTCGAAATGAATCTTAAATTCATGCACGAAAGCAAAACGTTTACGAAATCAATTTCGATTGCTCTCAATTTTACGTATTTTTGAAACAATAGAAATGAGTGTTTTGCTTAAAACTCGAATCTTACAGTATTTTTCATTTCACACAGAATAAATAAAAATAATAACTCGTTGATTTTAAAAACCAGTATTAAGTTACGGGCGAACGGAACTTAAAATAAAAAGTTATAATGTCATTGTCTGTCAGTCATTTGATTTTGATATTTCTCTCTTTCTCACGTCATTTCTACGAAAGAATATCAAAAACCACGGTCGGACCACTCGTTGCAAAATTCACGAGTATGAATATTCAAAAATAGCGATTTTAGGGATTCGCATACGAATCTTGCGATTTCATACACGATTTGGAATTCTAATGATTCAAAAATAGGGCCCCAGGAAGAAAACATAAATATTTTTATTGCTAATAGTGGGCCGTTATGGTTATAATTCGAAATAATAACAAGTAACCGAAGTATCTTTAACGAGAATATAGAGCCTTAGTATGTGAGAAAAAAAATCGGCAATTTCATCTCTCGGTGTATCTCAAGTTCCCATGAAGCCATCTGTGACTGATACTAATAATAATCAGCAATTTTCGAGATATTACTGGTAGGCGTAGGTACTTACATTGTAGGCGCACTTTGCGCCTCTCACTTTAACCTGATTTAAATGTTTCGATTAAATATTTTTTCAGAAACTGCAATGGGTACAAGGTTCTCAGAGGAGATGGCAGACAAAGGACACGCGTACAAATCCGCAATTCATACTATAGGCAAATGTCTGGTACAAAGAGTTACAAAAATTATTCTACACTCAGATTTTATATTCAACCGTTCATCATTAGGAAGACACCAAAAGCAAGCTATTGACACTGTTCATAATTTTACAAAAAAAGTTATAAAACAGCGGAAACAATTTATAGAAGAAAATGGTATTGAAAGATTTAAAAGTATTGATGATGTTGATGACAGCCAGTATGACTATAATATGAATAGTAAATCGAAGAAGACGGCCTTGTTGGATTTGCTAATTCAGGCGCAAAAGGAAAACTTGACTGATGATCAAGGTATCCAGGAGGAAGTAGATACCTTCATGTTCAAAGTAAGTTGTACTTGTGTAATAAAAAAGTGACTTTTAATTTTACGCTGACGCTTTCTCTTTGATCATTTTACGTTACGATGTGAGAAATGTTATCATTTACGAATAACTGACTATCTTTAAAAGCGTTTTGTTTTCTCATGAGTTGATTAATTTGAGCTTGAGATTAAATTATTTTTATAAGTTAGGTAAATTCTAGCACAATATAATTTTTAACGTTCTCGTGAAGCTGTAATTACATTTGCACGCTTTTTAAATAGGTAAACATAATTCTTACGTTCATATATAATGTTTTCTTTAACAGGGCCACGACACCACGGCATGTGGTCTAATATACTGTTTAATGCTGTTAGCACACAATAAAGATATTCAGGTAAGTACTTACTTATAAAGTTAATGTAATGTATGAACAGAACGTTTAAATTAATATTCTAGATAAAAAGATGTGTTTGCTTTGGAATATTTCCATCAATCAATATAACCTTGGAAGTCTAAATTATCATAGATAAAACATAATGAACCTAAAACATAATTTGTTTCTCATTTGAAGGTTGAATAAAAGTTATTTCTGTATTAAATGCTCGCTTTTAATTCATTTCGGATTTATTTATTACAGAAAAAGATATTCGAAGAGTTGCATACGATCTTCGGTGACTCCGATCGTAAATTGTGCTACGCTGACTTGTCCAACATGCGGTACCTGGAGTGCTGCATCAAGGAGGCTCTCAGGCTGTACCCGCCTGTACCCTTCATCGGTCGACATGTCCATGAATCTATCACTATAGGTTTGTCGACCTTAAACTACTTCTTAATATTAGGCGTTTAATTCATCAATGCCCGCGCGGACGCCGGCGTCCAGACAACAATAGAAAATCTATTGTGTCTCATTTTCCGGGTGTTGTTTGGTTAAGTATGAAATTGCCGTTTTGTATGGAGAATTAAAAAAAATATGCATTTTCTTAATTTAATTTAACAACCATGATTCAGTTTTTGCAGTTTTATTAAAAAACTATGGGCTTTTGACATTAGCTGTCAGAATCATTTTGAAAACGTATTAAATTTCAAACAATTAAGCTAACCCACAGCTCCGTATGTCTAATAGTTTTTGAGATATGATGCTTGAAACATTGACACTCACCGGCATATCTAACCGCCTACACCGTCATTTTCATACAAAGATGCTCACTTCACAGTTTCATAAATGAAAAAGGTTGTGCGTCTCTGCAATGATTTGTATGTTGATATATTAGTCAGGTGTTAATTTTTTGAATAGAAATGTCAAAAAAGTATAGACACCTCTCAATTTATCCAAAAGGAGGAAAAGGTAAACCAATTTTCTCGTTCCATACAATAGGTATTAAAATTATGCATTGCTTTACTGCATTTTTGGCGAAATTGAGAGATGTCTATGCTTTTTGACATTCTTATTCGAAAAACGAGCACCTTCCAAATCTATCAACATACTACCCATTGCAGAGATGCGTAAACTTTTATATTCATGAGACTGTGAAGTGAGCATGTTTGTATGAAAATAACGGTGTAGGCGGTTAGATATGCCGGTGAGTGTCAATGTTTCAAGCATCATATCTCAAAAACTATTAGACATACCTCAGCTCACTGAAGTTTGGCTTTAATTGTTTAAAATTTAATACACTTTCTTAATGACGTTGGCAACTATGTCAAAAGCTTATAGTTTTTGAATAAACTGATTTTTTGCAGTTTTTCACCTATAACGCAGCTAGCACATTTTTTTTTGCTTGCAAAACATAGTTTCGCACTCTCCTAAGGGGCCCAAATAACATACCAAAAATGCAGCTATACATCGCATTTTGCGTTTTTAGGAAAACTATTAGGAAGATGTTACTGGCCTACATGTATTATGTGAAAATAAATAGTATCGGTAAGTTACAACGAGATAAGTTTCTGCTAACGAAAAAAGGAGTCACTTTTATGATACTTTTTGAACGTTCAGGAAAATAAAACCAGAAATATTTTTATTTGCTGATAGTGGGCCATGGTCATAATTCGAAATAATAACAAGTAACCGAAGCTTCTTTAACGTCATAGAAGATATGAGAGCCTCTGTGTGTTAGGAAAAAATTGGTAATTTCATACTTAGCTTGCTTAGCTTCGCGCCTGACTCCCTAGACGAAGATAGGTACTACGGATTTTTTTTCTACGAATTGCGTTCACTGGCTGTTAAGATCACTTTCTTTTTTTATACGAGGAAAAAGCATTCCATACCACCCCGCGAGAGAGGTGCAAGGTGTAACCACTATAAAAAAAAACGGGAAGTCCCTTCACGCATCTGCCAATGACTGGGAGTCTTTCGTAGCGTACTCGTAGCAATATTCTTTTACTCACTTATGCTCTGAAATGTTATCATTCCATTTGAAAAAAGAATGCGGGGCGTTCAACATTTCCGTGGGGGTGTGGTTCATCACATTCTAAATTTGAAATTCAGTGCGGAAATGAAATGCAATACTTACTTCCCGCACTGAGTGCGGGAAGTAAGTGTTCCAAATTCAAATCGGTAGAACTTCAGCTAGCATTCTTTTTATGAAACTTTACGGTTGCATGACCGGTCAGTAAACATGGCCACGCGAACCAATTTAAATATCACATTTTTACAAAGAAAATTGTATTTCCTCGCATTTCGTGAGTAAAGTATTATACAAACCTTGTACTGGAAGCTACTTGCATTGCCTCGAATGATTAAAGCCCTCGCCTGCGGCTCGGGCTTCAAACCATCCTCGACAATGCAATCGCTAGCTTCCCGTTCTCGGATGTAATGTACTATTAAAGGCTGTCTTAGTTGCTACGATCCTGTAACATTTTACAGTTTATCATATCAGCCGCACGACACCCACTGCTGGGTATAGGCCTCCCCTAAGGATCTCCACGACGATCGGTCCCGCGCTGCCTGCATCAACTGGCTTCCCGCGACCTTCACCAGATCGTCGGTCCACCTTGTCGGGGGCCTACCCACGGAGCGTCGTCCGGTGCGCGGTCGCCATGCCAGAACCTTTCCGCCCCAACGGCCATCGGTTCTTCTCGCTATGTGTCCCGCCCATTGCCACTTCAGCTGAGCAATCCTTCGAGCGATGTCGGTTACTTTAGTTCTCCTGCGGATCTCCTCGTTTCTGATTCGATCACGTAGGGAAACGCCGAGCATGGCTCTCTCCATTGCACGCTGGGTGACCTTGAGCCTCCTTATGAGACCCATAATTAGCGACCACGTTTCACTGCCGTAAGTCATCACTGGCAACACACACTGTTCATAGACTTTCGTCTTGAGACACTGAGGTAGGTCGGACGCGAAGATTTTTCGAAGCTTCCCGAATGCTGCCCACCCGAGTTGAATTCGACGAGAGATCTCTTTCTCGAAGTTGGACCTACCTTACTGGACTGCCTGTCCTAGGTATACGTAATGGTCAACAGTTTACAGTTTTACAGTTCACAAATTTTAATTTGGCGGGGTGTAACCACAATATACACCGGAGAGTTAGTTCCCTTCACGCATCTGACAATGGCTGGGAGTTCTTCCTAACGTACTCGTAGCAACATTATTTTAGAGCCTGCTCTAGTTTCTACGATCCTGTAACATTTTACAGTTCACAAATTTCAATTTTGCCGGGTGTAACCATAATATACACAGGAGAGTTCCCTTCACGCATCTGCCAATGACTGGGAGTCTTTCGTAGCGTACTCGTAGCAATATTCTTTTAATGCCCACCGTACTTGCTACGATCCTGTGACATTTTACAATTCACAAAATTTGGCGGTGTAACCACAATATAACAGGAGAGTTCTCTTCAGGGATCGGGCAGTGATTGATCCGTCGTCGTAGCGTGGTCGTAGCACTTGCTACGATCCTGTAACATTTCACATTTCGGACCGGATTTAATACCAACTCTATGTAACACGATTGACCCTTTAACTTGTAAATTTTATTAGGACTTAGTATTTCGAAGCAGGTTTTAAAAATAGCTTAGATATTTTGTTTTATATTTTATTCTTGTGTACTTTTGAAGTTTGTGCTAAAATAAACTCTATTTCCAGGTGAATACAAAACACCCTCAAATCTGAATGTCCACGTGCACATATTCGACCTGCACCGGCGGCCGGAGCTGTTCCTGGACCCGCTGAGGTTCGACCCCGACCGGTTCCTGCCGGAAAACTGTATCGGCCGCCATCCCTACGCTTACATTCCGTTCAGTGCAGGACCACGGAACTGTATAGGTAGGTAACAAAATATGAAGTGATGAAAGAAATAGACGATACGATGTATAGAACTAGCTAGACGGTATTTCATTTGACCAAAAATATTACCAAGGTTTGTCTTGACCGAGTCGCTTTCCCTTTCGTTTTCGTCAAACGCATGCCATAGTTTTGACGTTTTTTGAGAAGCATAATAAGCTAAGCTAATGCATACGTTTGTAGAAAGCGCAAGAGGACGGGAAAGCAACTGTGTGAAGACAGAGCCTTTGAGAGATACTTTTCAGAAAAATATATATAAGGTATAAGGTTCAATTCAGTTAAGTAAGTTAAGTAAGTATGTGTTCTAGTTTTCTGCTGAAAAATCATAATTATAGGTATCGTTTTTGCATAAAAGTCTGCCTTGTTAATTTTTTATGTAGATTTTCACAAAATTTTAAAATACCCTGAGCAGATTAAAACAATCTAGGCTTAAGATTGGGTGAAAAATTCCGTATTCCGTACAGGTCAGAAGTTTGCAATGATGGAGATGAAGGCAGCGGTGGCAGCGATTCTGCGGCGTTTCGAGCTGGACCCGGTCACCCATCCTAATGAGCTGCACTTCGCATCTGACCTCGTTCTCAGAACTACCAACCCTGTCTACGTTACTTTCGTCAAGAGAAAGCAAGTTTAGCTGTTAATAATTTTAGATCATAAGTTTAGTAGGTAAGAATAACTTTAAAAATATAAATAAATATTGTGATAATAGAAAAATAAATATTTTACCAGTTATATGTCGTTTTAGTTGATCGTGGGATACCTAATAGGATTAAGCATGAAAGTCAGCCTCAAAAATAAGCTGGCAAACAGGCAAGAAAAACGGGAATCGGAAGCCTTGACTGATTCTACTTGGTTGTTTAGCCAAACTAGCAGAAAATCTTTTATTTAGTTAATTGGCATATAAAATATGAAAAACGCAGTTACAGCTCACGCAACATAACTTGAACCAAACCATAGAAAATGAGGCTTGCTCAGTAGCAAATTTTCAGTACAAAAATTGTAGTGCGCAGATCACGTGGTAGGTACTAAAAGTTGGATCAAGTTATATTGCGCGAGCTGTACCTACTTGGTATTCGATATCAAGTAGGTAGGTACGAAGTAACTATGATAGCCTCTTGACCCGTGTCTAGAGGGGAAGGGAAGGAAGTGTTTTTTTTCGTACCTAGTCTAAACAGTTTATTAATAACCAAGGATCAAGGCTTGTTGCCTGATTTTAATTTAATGCGAACCGAATATTTGTTTGTTGGCCAAATACCTAATACCTACATTATATTTTTTGCAAACCATTTAATTAATGGCAGTTAAAAAAATATTTCCCTTATTAATAGGTACGTCATAAACTAGGTATAATTTTGTTTCAAAATAATTATAGTTACATTCTGGATGGGTACAAATTTGGTCCATATAAATAGATCTTTTCCCCCCTTTAATATTCAAGTCATTATTTTTCTACCACTAAGTACTTGTAATCAGTGTCGCAAATAATGAATAGTTTAGTTAGTTACCACGCTATAATTGTGTGTTATTTGTTTACACACATTTGTAAAGGCAGATAAAGAGTGTGTATCTCAGTTGCATTTGTCGGTTCTAGTTAAATATACGTGCTTGTTTACAATAATGTTGTTCCTTATTTTGGCAACTATAGTTATTTTCATTATTTTACTTCACATTTTGTTTAACTATAGTGAAAGAGCTAGGTTGATAAAAAAAATTCCCGGCCCCGATTTTTTGTTCATTATTGGGAATGCTTTGGAATTTTTAGGAACACCGGGTAGGTACATCAAAGTGACGTGTGCGTTACCCCAGCAAAAAGTTGTGCTTTAGAGAGATGAGACCTTATCAGATAATTAGTGTGTCATGAGGAGAAATTTGTTTACTAATAGCAAAATTTGTGTGAGTTGTAGTTTTTAAGATATATGAGAAAAACAGATTTTGCTGGGGTCACGTTTTAAACATTACCCTGGCAAAAAAAGTTGTTTCAGCCTGGAACCAAATACATGAATAGATAGCTTTTGTTGCATAGTAAATGTTAGCAAATAGCAAAAATTGTGTGTGTTATGGTTCTCGAGTTATTTAAGTTTTTGCTGGGGTAACGTTTTGGGTTTTCCCAGATCTCGAAAACGGTTCAACGCAGAAGTTTGAAAAAAATACCACTAAGAGACCTTAATTTGTTTAAATTTGTTTAATTGTTAGTTTTTGATTTGGTTGTCGCAAACCAACGTAATTAAATGGTTTCGAAAAACAGAAAAAACTAATTTGCAAGTAAACTAGTACACTTATAATCAAATAAACAGCTGTTAAAAATAGCCGTGGTAGACACTTATTACGTCAAGAATTTTAGGCTTTGTAACTTTACACGATATAAAGATATAAACAAATTTAATAAATTTTAGACCGGTCGTACTTTAGCGATCGAATACACAGTTTCCATAACATTAAGATACATGGCATACATTAAACAAATTTAAGTAATTCATTAACATTACTTCCTGTTAATTTCAGCTTTCAATTACGCCTATCATGAAAGTTTTAACAAAAACAAGATTACGACAGCAATTCTTGAATAAGCCGACCAAATCGTAAAGGTCACTAAAAAGCGACCGCGCCATACATAAGCGTAACCATCTTAAATGAACGGGATGTTATGGATCTTTTGTTAGTACAGTTGCTTACAAAACTTTGCTGGTCAGATTATCTTTAAATATATAATGTAGGTTAGTCTCGCGAAAATTCAAGATTGGCTTGGCCGATTTTGGTTTTAAAATATTTGTCGTATTCCAGGGGAAGGTTTAAATGGTGAGAAATATATATGGAAAAAATGCGAGGTAGTTTCCGTAAAAACTGTTCCTAGGTAGGAACAGTTTTTATGGGTAAATGTTTTTACCTGTCAAACATAGTGGTCACTGGATTGACATGAGTAGGTTTGGTATTAAGATAAAACATTTGGTTTGATCAAACAGAAGCAACAAATTACTATAAATGTATATATTGATACTGACAAATAAATCACACTATAAATTGCTTAGCTAGATTATTTCCTACTTAGGTTTAGATTATTATTTACCTTTATTTATGTAATGTTGAGTGCCTTCAAACTTTTAACTTTCGTGAATCATTACATTCTTTAAAAATACTATTAATCGCGTAAGTGTATTATTTGATATAAATAAACACGATATTAATTTATAAAATAGAAAACTAGTAGAATCTTAAGCTATATGAATAATATTTTTCTTCATAACTGTACAAAACATCGGATACTAAGCTGCTAATTTGCGAAGATAACCCGTACGTATGGTGCGATCGCTTTTTAGTGACCTTTACAATTTGGTCGGCTTATTCAAGAATTGCTGTCGTAATCTTGTTTTTGTTAAAACTTTCATGATAGGCGTAATTGAAAGCTGAAATTAACAGGAAGTAATGTTAATGAATTACTTAAATTTGTTTAATGTATGCCATGTATCTTAATGTTATGGAAACTGTGTATTCGATCGCTAAAGTACGACCGGTCTAAAATTTATTAAATTTGTTTATATCTTTATATCGTGTAAAGTTACAAAGCCTAAAATTCTTGACGTAATAAGTGTCTACCACGGCTATTTTTAACAGCTGTTTATTTGATTATAAGTGTACTAGTTTACTTGCAAATTCGTTTTTTCTGTTTTTCGAAACCATTTAATTACGTTGGTTTGCGACAACCAAATCAAAAACTAACAATTAAACAAATTTAAACAAATTAAGGTCTCTTAGTGGTATTTTTTTCAAACTTCTGCGTTGAACCGTTTTCGAGATCTGGGAAAACCCAAAACGTTACCCCAGCAAAAACTTAAATAACTCAAGAACCATAACACACACAATTTTTGCTATTTGCTAACATTTACTATGCAACAAAAGCTATCTATTCATGTATTTGGTTCCAGGCTGAAACAACTTTTTTTGCCAGGGTAATGTTTAAAACGTGACCCCAGCAAAATCTGTTTTTCTCATATATCTTAAAAACTACAACTCACACAAATTTTGCTATTAGTAAACAAATTTCTCCTCATGACACACTAATTATCTGATAAGGTCTCATCTCTCTAAAGCACAACTTTTTGCTTGGGTAACGCACACCAAAGTGACTCAAATTAGAAAAACAATTGCATTTATATAACTATGTATTATGAGCATTATGGCAGATAAATTATATTTTAAACAATACTTGAACTACTTACACACTAAATGATTTCACAAATTCCCGAAATTGTCGTTATTTGCAGTACAAATATTTGGAGTATTTCGAAGATCCGCCAGCAAATGGAAACGTTTGTATAGATTTTGGTCATTCAATATTGCTGCCATCAATATTTACACTCCAGAAGATGTAGAGGTTGGTATTAACTTAGGGAATGTTTTATTAGTAAAAGTCATGTAGTTAAAAGTTATCCAACAATCTTTAAGGTTAAATTTTTCCACATATTCACCAGCTAGCATTAAAAAAAATCAAAAACATATATATATATCTTTGTTTTTCAATCTGATATTTTAAAGTAATTTTTAGCAGATGGTACTTAACGGGTATTTTTTAGTAGTATGCGCATTCATAATAAGAACCTACATTTTAATGCTATTTTCGTGGTTTTTTTAAACATATCCAAACAGCTCTTAGAATGCTGATCAGATCTATTGGGTGTGTATGGGGATCTGAATCTTCTCCATTCACTCGCTGGATGGCCATCATCAGATCACACCCCGTTTAATCCTGGGCGGAGAACCAATGCTTCAAAGTTACCTCGTTTGTATGAAAATAGACCTCTGTAGTACTTAGTTTTGCAGGCCAGTGTATATGTTACCGTTAGAGTACGGAATCCGTTAATCTGCAGATTAACTAGTGAATCTGCAGATTAACTGGCCGAGCAAGTTAAAGTGCGGATTTTTTCTTAAAATAGACGATTTCCGCACTTTAACTAGTTAATCTGCAGATTAACGGATGCTACACCGTTAAAGTGCGGAATACAATAAGTGAAATAGCCTAGGCTTTAGGAAATTGAAGTAAAAGACCTACATTGAAAGTTTATTTTATAAAAACTTCGTTTCTGGCGCTTTGCCGGGCATATTCGTAAATACCCGACGCGTTATCCACTCGAGAAGTTTCGGCTGCGTGGTAAATAGCAGACGTGTCCGACTAACGCGTCTGCTGTTTACAAGAGCCAGAATTGCTTTGTAAACAGCAAACGTACCGCGTCAGTCATTATAATAAAAGAAAATATTTCTGTTGTCTGTTATAAAAAAATAACCTCGAAATTTAAGGCTCACGCTACGCTGCGCTTCGCGCTCGCCTTAAATTTCTAACCTAACCCGGGACCTACAGGAATAAAGCAGTTCGATACGATCGATCGTCGACACGTCACGTCAGGTCAAATACGATTATAAAGTTGCAGTTGCGCCCCCCCCCCCGTCCCCCCGCTTTTGTGTCTACCTTTTATGTTATTACTCATTTTCTTTAAATAACAAAACCTGTTTCCGTACTTTAACTGATCCTTGGTCGTTAATCTGCAGATTAACTAGTTAAAGTGCGGAAATCGTCTATTTTAAGAAAATTCCGCACTTTAACTGACTCGACCAGTTAATCTGCAGATTCACTAGTTGATCTGCAGATTAACGGATTTCCGCACATTAACGGTGACATATATACATTCTGTTTTATTTTAAGTCAAACAACAACAAAAATACACGTTAAGTATCATTAAGTTATGGATATAAATAACATAAGTTTTACATGTTTGCATAAAAGTTATTTATATCCTCAATACTGGTTCATACGATCAAAGTTATTAATAGTAAACAATCTAATGAATGAAAAAAAATCAAGGTAACACTAGTTGTGTTGTGTCATATCATAAAATGCCATTGAGAGCTTACAACAAAAAAGTTTACCATTTTTAGTAGGTTAGTAGGTACCTATATGTACTTAAATGTAAAAGAAATGCGTATATTTTGCAGATGCTAAATAAAATGCGTATATTTTGCAGATGCTAATCTCAACTACGAAGCATAATAATAAAAGCCATTTGTATAGTTTTTTGCAACCTTGGTTACAAGACGGACTACTTGTCAGTAAAGGTAAGTTAATATACCAATACCACCCACAAATATTTTCTAAACCTTATTAAAAAAAGTCTTATGAATTTCTACTCTAATTTTTTAGGATCAAAATGGCAACAAAGGAGGAAGATCTTAACACCGGCGTTCCACTTTAACATTCTTCAAAGATTTTGTGTTACAATCGAGGAGAACAGCCGAAGAATGGTGGAGTCATTGAGCAGTTCTGCAGGAGAGAGGATAAACTTGGTGCCTCTTATGTCCGAGTTCACACTTAACTCTATTTGTGGTGAGGTCTACCTATTAGTTCTATCTAATAAGATAAGGCAAAAGTTATCAACAATGACGTTGCTAGGAATTGGGACGAATATTATCAATGAAATGATAAATTAACGATGTTTTTTTTATAAACTAGCCCGTGACTTCGTCAGATTTATTTTTGTTTCCTTGGGGATATTTTTTTTGTCATATCCTTTTCTGTATCCTTGACTACGTGTTTGCAAAATTTCATGATGATCGATTGAGTACAAAGACTTCTATGTTGAATTGAGTACTAAGTTTAGACTAGAAAGCGTAACAAGCGAACCTACTTTCGCAATGTATAATATTGTCTCTACTAACTTTTTATTAAAAAGAGAGATTGAAGCACAGACCCGAAAAATTTTTTTTCATAAAGGAATTACTTACGCTCTTATTGTAGGATTACGTTAATGATTTCAATTTTTTTTTATTTAAACGCACATACCTAATTATTATTATACCTACGAACGGTAGAACTTATCCGATTTCATGAAAGTAAAAAAAATCCTATAGGTAATTTCATTTCAAAAAATCAGTTTCTCGGTGTAAGTACGAGTAGGTAAAATTGTACTTAATTAAAGGGTTGATAATTAAGTACAATTTTACCTACTCCATTGTAATACCTATTGTTTAGAGTACTTTAGAGTTTCAAATGTTAACACTTGACGCCTTGTTCTTCAGACATATAATTAAAAATATCTAGGTACCTATACTTGGTAAAAATATAGTACCTACACGTATAAGTCTGATAAGTTTTAAATGTTCCAGAAACGGCAATGGGTACACGATTTTCAGAAGAGATCGCAGATGAGAGTCTATCATATAAAGCTGCAATTCACAGTATAGGAAAATGCCTAGTCAGAAGGACTACCAGAATTATTCTACATTCAGATTTTATATTTTATCGCACAGCCTTGGGAAGAGAGCTAACGAGATTGATTGAAACGGTTCATGGATTTACAAAAAGAGTTATAAAAGATAGAAAACAATATATGGAACAAAATGGTCCCGAAAACTTTCACGATGGTGTACCAGAATATGTTAAGGGTAAAAGGAAAAAAACAGCTATGTTGGATTTGCTTATTCACGCGCAAAAGGATAACTTGATTGACGATCACGGTATTCAAGAAGAAGTGGATACTTTTATGTTCGAAGTGAGTTCTTGAAATCCTAATTTGTAGAAATGGTCAAAATGGCAAAAAAATTGCTTACAGAGTTAGGCGTATATACTCGTACCTATGTACGGACAAAAAATATAAAGCTATACTAACACGCAAAAGACACTACAAGGGTTTATTTTTGTTTTAATTCATGCTCCTACTATATGTATAATTTGTACCTACCTAAAATTAATCTACCTCATCAGCGTCTCGATCAACTTATTAATTTCTCTTTCTTTTCACAGGGTCATGACACCACGGCAAGTGGACTGATTTATTGTTTGATGTTGTTGAGCCACAACAAAGATGTTCAAGTGAGTAAACTAACTAACCTATGCCCAAAATGGGAAAACTGTTTTTTCGGACTATCAAACTTCAACTTTTACTACGGGACCAACTCTATACTATCGCGAAAAAAAAATCTGCTGTAAGGCGTAAAAATTAATTACGTAAATATATTTTCGTAATTTTGTATGCAACAGGCAATTTTTATATCGCGATATCAGAGTTGGTCCCATAGTAAAAATTGTTTAGTTGGAAAGCGACGACCGAGCGACGGTGCGAAGAAACGGGTTTACCAGATCTGTTAGTTGCACGCAGCGCAGGAGATCCTTGGGCAAATGAGAATTGGAGAAAACTAGTTATAAGCTTCAATTCAATAGACATAAAATAGAAAAAGTAAGTTATCGATATTTTTGCAGGAAAAAATATTTGCAGAATTATGCTCGATATTCGGTGACTCTGATCGCGATGCGAGCTACGATGACTTGTCCAATATGCGGTATCTGGAGTGCTGCATCAAGGAGGCTCTCAGGCTGTACCCGCCTGTGCCCTTCATCAGTCGACAGATCAACGAGCCTATCACTCTAGGTTCACACACATATTTTTTCGCATTCTCATTTTTCTAAAAAGAGTTCTCATTTTTCTAAAAAGAGCGCCTGATGTTTCATAGCTACATCCAGCGAACTAAAATCTATGGAATTGTAATTGCAAATAAATATTGCTTAAAAAATGGCACCATGGAGCCGAAAAAGTACAACCTGTTCAGCTTTAGTCGAGCCAGCCACGCACCCGGTGACTGACGTTAGCGTTCTTTACAATAATTGCAGTTTGTATTGTAGAGAAAAAAGAGAAAGAGAAAGTTTATTAGAAATGACGTCCTGTGTAGTCAAATGGTGTAAAAAACGCAAAGAAGGCAGTTAAAATATGCAGAAATAACTTATTTTTGCATATTTTAACTGCAATTATTATTATTATTATTATTATATTATTATTAATTATATTACTTTCATATTTTTTCGTTTAAGTTTAGAAAATATCTATAAATACACAAATTATTGTCGCTAAAAAGCAACCAGTGCTCAGACGCTTCGTGCTGCATAATTAAATGCGAGCATTTTTAGCTCCATCCACTTAGTTGTAGGTACTTTTCGTATGGTGCCATTTTTAGAGCGCAATGCTTCTTCAATAGATTTTAGTTCGCTGGCTACATCTACTGATAATATTTCATTATGTTATTGTAGAGCTCAATATGACTAAAATAATATGTTTGATAGAATCAACTACCAACCTAATATTTCAGGGAGCTGTTGCTAATGAATGAAACATTTGTATTTTTATTAAAATTACCAATGATCAGATCAATGCTGTAATTTTTAACAACTTTTTAATGAGCAAATATTTAAATACGAACTGATTCTTCGGTTTCTTTAGTCACAGGTTTATACACAACATATTACAAAATAAGTCCTAATGCCGAATAGGGTAGATAGGGACTATCAAACTGAACAACTTTTACTATGAGACCAACTCTGAGCACGCGATATAAATCAGCTGTTTCATACAATTTGATATTTTCGTTATTATTTTTTGTATAAAACAGGTGATTATTTTTCGCGATTTCAGAGTTGGTCCCATTGTAAAAGTTTGATGGTCCCTATCACCATATTCGGCATTAGGTGTTATTTTGTAACTCGTTGTAAGTATAATTTGAAAAAAAAAACTAGAAAGACATGAGTATTTAATTAAGTAATTTTCCTGTCTTAGGCTTAGTCTTAAGCTAGGGTTTCCTAAGAAAGCGGTGACGTCACATAGCGGCCGCAATTTTACGGCCGCCACGAAAATAGGGGCACCGCTTTTTACGTTACGGTCTCCAGCATCGCTCTCTAGGAAACCGCGCCGTATTGTTTACATAGACAACGTTCTACGCCGCTAAATTACGGCCGTAATGTAACGGCACCGTCATCCTAGGAAACCCTAGCTTTAGGCTTGACTCTCGAACTCGGATAGGGTACTCATTCATTTTCCACGACAATTTTATGAAAATTGTTTTAAGTAGGTAGGTGCTTTTTGAGTAAGATTGTGTATTTAGTTCATACTTTAATGTTTCAGGAGAGTATCACATACCGAAAGACGTTTACTGCCACGTGCACATATTCGACCTGCACCGGCGGCCGGAGCTGTTCCCGGACCCGCTGAGGTTCGACCCCGACCGGTTCCTGCCGGAAAACTGTATCGGCCGCCATCCCTACGCTTACATTCCGTTCAGTGCAGGACCACGGAACTGTATAGGTAACAAATCTTTTTTGTTCTTCATCGGTGATGTACTATGGGCAACAGCGTCGCTTAACCAGTTTGCAACAAAATTCGTGTACGCGTGTATCGCCCCTGCACATACTAAACGTATGTAACAGCGGGCGCGGCGTGCAAGCGATTTTAACCTTAGCAGTGGTTAAGCGACGCTGGCTGTTGCCCATGGTACATGCTCATCTTATGCCGGGTCCATAGCGCGTGTTCTGCTCTACACAATCATCAAAAACATCTCAACATACAACAAAAAAAGTATGAGGATTTTATTTCGCGAAACAATGTTTTGTTGATTGTGTAGGGCAAAATACGCGCTATGGACCCGTACCTTGATTACGTAAAGCTGTTGCTAACAATTCTCGATTGAAATCGATTGAAAGCGCGATTGCATTGCTGCTTTAGTTAAGATAGATGTCACATTGGTTCTTACTAAAGCAGCGATGTAACTGCGATTTCTGTCAGAGTTGATTGCAACAAAGTTACGTAATTACCCCCCCGGCCTTACCTCTTGTTAAGACCACCATCACCTCATTTTTAGTTATTTGGAGAACGATTGAAAGCAATTAGCGATTATAATAGGTCTTTACCTATGAAATTGCCGTATTGCAGTACAGACTTTTTCAAACAAAAAAAAAGTTTTGATTGGCTATGAATTCTAAATTCAAATTAATTTTGTTTTAAAAATATGACATTCTATTTACAAAATCAGTCTTTTGTTTATTAATTAGCGTTGTATTTTCATTACATTTCAACATTTTTCCTCATAATGGATACTTCGAAATTTCGTGCAATTATGGAATATGAGTTCCGACGTGGCACCAACGCGGCACAAACGACACGTAACATCAACGACGTTTACGGAGAGAACTGTACAAACGAACGTACAACCCGTTATTGGTTTGCTCGGTTCCGTTCTGGGAATTTTGACTTGAAAAATTAACCTCGTGGTCGTCCGGAAACTTTGGTCAACAATGATGAATTAAAGGCGATTGTGGAAGCAGATGAATCGCAATCTACAGCTGAGCTGGCAGCAGCTTTTGATGTTAGCATCAAAACAATATTGGTCCATTTGCGACAGATTGGCAAGATAAAAAAGCTTGATAGATGGGTGCCCCACTGCTACTTCACGACAACGCGCGACCCCATACTGCACAACAGACCGTCTCTAAGCTGCATGAGTTGGGTTTGGAAGCTCTCCCTCATCTGCCATACTCACCAGATCTTGCGCCTACCGACTATTACTTTTTCCAAAATTTGGACAACTTTTTAGCGGGAAAAAAATTCAATTCCCGAGAGGCAGTACAAAACGCCTTTGAAGAGTTTGTTGTCTCCCATCCAGCTGATTTTTTCAAGAAGGGCGTCCATAAACTGCCACAGCGTTGGCAAAGATGCATTGATTGCAGGGGTGATTACTTTGAATAAAAGAAATAAATAAGTTCAAAAAAAAATACTTTAACTTTTTTCAAACAAAACGGCAATTTCATAGGTAAAGACCTAATATTAGGTCGTCGTTTGCCCGTACAGATTTGAGTAAACAATCCGAATTACTTACACTGGCATACCTTTTATCCAAATTCGGGTTTACACCCGGAGGCTCCTTACGGAGCGCACACCAAGTAGAATTTGTGTTAAATATAATCTAAAAAATAATAAACTAATGTTTTAAACTATATGAAATAAACTTCTAGATACAATGACACAACGAATGATAGATCATATTATTCTTATATTAGATACCTAGCTTTTCCTGAAAATCTATCTACGATTAATACATTTCGATGCTACGATAAAACAATAAGTACTTGGTTGAAACAAGTTACTAAGTGTAATTTTTTCAGGTCAAAAGTTCGCGATGATGGAAATGAAGTCAGCGGTGTCAGCAATTATGCGGCGCTTCGAGCTGGATCCGGTCACCCATCCCTGGGACCTGCACTTTGCAGCTGACCTGGTGCTCAGGACCACCAACCCCGTCTATGTCAAATTTGTAAAAAGAAAGGAAGGTTGATAATGTCAATTTCAAGCGAAGCAACTGATCTATGTTCGAAATATTATTAGGTAGGTAGGTACTTATATAATTTTGTAATTAAACATTTTCAAATATAACTTTTTATTTTACTTAAAGACATGTAAGTAGGTACCTACTTAACTTCATTCTACAAAAAGGCTGTTTTAATAATAGGCTACAATAAGGCTTATTCATCCATTTGACATTCATAACGGAGTGCTGGTACCGACACTGATGTATGGAAGTGAATCTTGGGTATGGCAGAAGAAGAATGAAAGCAGAATAAATGCGGTAGAAATGCGATCGTTGAGGAAAATATGCGGAGTAAAACTGAGTGATAGAGTGAGCAATGAGGTGATTCGTAAAAGATGTAGTCTGAAAGATGATATAGTGACAAGAATTGAGAAAGGAATGCTCCGGTGGTTTGGTCACTTAGAGAGGATGAATGAAAGGCGAATCACGAAAGAGATATATTGTGCGAATGTGGAAGGAAAAATTGCACAAGGGCGTCCCAGAAAAACCTACGCGGACCAAATAGGGGTTATTATAAAAAAGGCTGGTGTACGCAGTGACAAAAACCGCAGGGCATGTATGAAAAGATTGATGGATGTGAATGGAGCGAAAGAAGTGTGCAAGGATCGTAGCAGGTGGCGATCCATAGTCTCTGCCTACCCCCATGGGAAACAGGCGTGAGTGTATGTTATGTTATGTTATCCATTTGACAACCAAATTATTCTACTCCTATGTATGGAGGGCAGCACCACTAGTATCCAGACTTATTCTGACTAAAGTCTCTGTAAGTGCTTTGTAGATTTAGAATGGTTGGTTTTTCTAGAGCACTGTTGTCTGTATCCGTATTTGAACTATAAACACATAATACATAATAGCTATAAACATCCATCAATAAGAGTAATTTATTAGTGAAAAACCTTAGTAAATGATAAAGCAAATGAGTTTTGTAAAGTAAAAGTGAAATATATTTTATATATATATATTTAATATATTTTATTCGTTGATTCTTTTACCCTACCACCCACTATGACCCCTTTTATCTGAGAAGAAAAACGGGCGCATAAAACTTGTCAGCTTTATCAGATGAAACGATATTTACAAATATGTATATCGTTTCCAGAATTTATATTAACAAAGATGAACAAATAAATAACATTATTTAATTAGCTCATTTCTTAATGAATTTCATTTTTTTTAAATCAATTTACAGATTTTAAGCTAAATTCAAAGTTTGAACTTGTTATTCAGTCTAGGCTTTTACGATAAATAAAAATAAAAAACATACAATTCAATAAGCGTTAAGATAGGTAGTCAGAAGCAGACCCATTCCCACTGGCAGCACACGTTCACGAGCATGACGCATGAACCAGCCATCGCTTCGCTTAACCATATTTGAGGGAACGTAACGACCCGCCTCATACGACACCTCCGCACCGAAAAGCAGACAAGTTACCCAAAATCTGTCTCAGGTCAGGTAACGTACCTATCCTACCACTACAAACAAATTTGCTTTGAAAACATGATCAAAGACGTTAATCATAAGTATTTGTCCATCACGCTAAATATAGCTGGTTCCCGGCCAGTAATTCCTAGCCGTGGTTTGTGGATATTTATAAAACAGTGTGTAGACTAATGATTTAGTGTGGCACTGGAGTGTTGTCGCAACAGCACCTCTCCTGTTTAAAAAAGTTCGGTTATAGAGTGCGTCGCATGCGCATAGCGCGGTTCCGCCACGGTTTCGCTGTTATGGATAGGAGATATTTTTCAAAAGGTTACGAGGATTTTGTGATGGATGGTTGCAATGAATTTGAGGTGATTATCATATTTGCAAATAATTTACCTAAGAACTTCTCATTATAAAGTAGCTAATTTCATTATATGTCTAAGTATTATCATTATAATAAAACCCATATCATATTGACTAATCCCTTGTAACTAGACATAAGCTTCCGAACCCCCTTGAGCTTTTTGTTGGTAGTACCTAGGTAGGTACTATCTTAAAATGAGGAATTGATGTCGTTAGAATAAAAAATATAGCAGTTTACGTTGTATGCTTGTACTATGCTTGTTGAGGAAAACACAAACCGCTTAAATTGAAACATAGAAGTCTAAAGTAATATTACTTTGTACTTTTTTTGCGCGAATGATGTGGGAAGACTATTTCAAGATAAGCGACAGGCAAATTTAATTTCTTTCTTCAACCTTTTACGAAAATAAAAAGAAAAACACTATTTTGCTTACATGGATTTTCCGCGATGACTTATCTACAAAAATTTCAGCATAAGTAATATCATGATAACTTTATAGTACTTACCTAGTTATTTTGAGAATATTTTATACGACGACGTAACATCACTCATCATTACGAATGTTATCAAAATTGCAGGATAAGATTGTTTTCGTCTGTCTAAGTTTATTCGGTTAATGCAGGTGATAAATGTTTTTTTATAGAATATTGTTGATATTTGAATAGTCATAAATAATACAGACTTTTTGTTTTTTCTGTGGGCACGCCTAGGTAGGTAGAATCACACGTCATTCTATGTTCATACAAATATTTTGCAGTAAATAATAATTACTGCAACTACCGTATGGCATGCTACCTATAAAGGCAAACAGAAGAATACCCATTATTAAGTACCAGATCTGCGTCTGTCGTAGCAACACTACGATCTTCACCCCCTACCGAGCGAGGAGATTGTGGTATTATTTTCCTTCCCAATCAATACAAAACACTTATCTATTGTATGTATATTTAAAAATCTACTGAGTGAAAACAGTTTATTAGGGTTTGCAAAAAGTCTGGCAGTAGAGTAGGTAGGTATGTATTTCTTTTTATTTCCTCAAATTTCTTCGAGATCTAAATTGCTGTACATTTGTCAAAATTACATTACTGCGTGAGGCGTGAGGCGGCCGGCCAGCGATGGAATTATTGAAACTCATATCTGTTTTGTAATTTTATTTAAGAAGGAAAGAATTTTTTTCAGAAACACGGCAACCAAAATCAGAAAATCAATTTGTCGTGCAAATTAATAACTTTGTGGAGTACCTAGGTAAGCTACGATAAAAGATATCGTGACATTTTTATTAGGACAACAAAAGGTATCAATGAGTAAAGATGAATGTTGTATTATCTAATCTAGAGATTGTAACTACGTGACACTAAGTGAGCCTACTATTACCACATGAGTAAAGAATTTACTCATGTGCTACTACCTCTCTAATAACCTTTTTTCGTAAGGCACCCTTTAAATGGCAGATTGTGGAAACGGCAGATTCTGGAAATGGCAGATTCTGTAAATGGCAGAAGTACAGTCCCAAACAACATTCTAATTCTTCATAGTACCTACGACGAACATTATCAGTGAATTTTTAAGCAACTAAAACGTTATGGCAACGTAGTAACATCGTGACTTTGACATACGTTACGTGTTTTCCCAGCGAAGGCTCGTCACTCGCAGGTAAACAGCGAGAGTCAACAGTGACAGATATAACTGATGTATGTGGGCGGGTTCAGGCCCAGTCAGTAGCGCGTGCGTGCTACAGCTGATCGGTGGAGCGCGCGCGCGAAACTCGCCCTTCGACTGCCGTCATCTGTTCCGGCAGTCTCCCAAATTTTTAGCCATGGGTGCTCGCCACCTCCGCCGTCTCGCCGCCGCCACCAGGCCGGCCCTGCGAGCCCCTTGCCTCTGCTCCAGGCATTACAGTCAAGTGAGACCCGTCTATATAATAGATAAGCATGATGTGAGTGTCTGCAATGTAGCCTGCTGGTGATAGCTCAGTGTTATGTCATAAAACGCCCCAAAAATCAAAACTGTAATTTTCAAAACTGAACTTTTTGTTTCAGAAATGGCGTAACTCTGCTCCAGGTTTTTATGCAGTGCAGGCCATTGAAATGAGGTATGCCTTCCAGTCTTCTCTTTATTGCCTACTTATTCGAGAACGCTGCAAATAGACTGTCATTTAACTTCAATGCAGTTTCAACGTCCGTCGTTTCTATTGGAAATAAATTGTTGTTTAATGACCTATATCGACTCATATTGATCTAAATTAACGTAGCACCCATGAATAATTGCCGGCGGCGTCTCGACGGCCCGGCCGGTACTTGTCCAATTCACCCTTGACATTTGAAACTGTTTACACCGGTCCCCCTGGCAGTGGTTCCCAATTAGTTTTTTCTACGTTACCCCTTTAAGAAAGACCTTAAACTTACCCCTTATAGCAGGAATAATAAACAAAAATTGAAATTAGTTGAATGAAATCATGTAGATAAGATTGTTGCGCGTACACCGTGATGCATCTTCGCGTACCCACTAATTGGGAAACACTGCCCTATACAATACTTTTGTATTTTTTGACAAATTTGTATAATGATATTATCTATAATATCTACTATGTACTGTTAGATAATTTTAATCCATCTATCATCAAAAGAAAACCGCATGAGACGTCTACGAGACTACGACGACAGTTCAATGACATGCCGTAGCAACCGTAGGGTTGTAATCCAATTAAATCGATAAATTTACAGTGATAAAGCTTTTAATACAACATGTAGATGAGATAATGAGACCAAGACCTATGAGATTTTTGTAGATTACGTTTACTCATATTCGTTTGATTAGAAAATACTACTTACCTACTTCAGCTTCATCTACATTCAATATACGCTAATAAAGTAAAGTTAGTTCCATGTTTAATATTCGTTTGTTATTGGGAATCGTAATGAGTACTTAACCCTTTCGATCGGTGTCGTAAAGATAAGATTGTTCATATTAGATTTTTAAGCATATTATATTATTTTTAATATATTGCATTATTTTATTTCATTTACTGCATTCATATTAACATCACTTTACTAATGTAACATTTAACAACTAAGTTAAAATAATTTTCATGCAGACCATACTCGTTCGTGCACAACATTGATCCTGTGATGTGAGTACAAAATAGTACTTTGGGTGTATCGTACAACTTTTGCATGTTTTTCTTTGCGAAATTTTGTTTTCTCAATCGTTTTTGTGAAGTAACCGGTATCATGCCGGTATCAGTAATCACTAGAAACATGTTTCATTTTTGGTTTGTGGCTTATTGTTATGCTACTGCTCCACCTGCGTTAACGTTACCGTTAGTGGTAATGTCCAACTACGCTTTAGGTGTTAATTTAGTACCTACTGTCGTTTGTAAATTGAGACGTTAAAATCTTGGCCACATCTGCGTAACGCCTAGATTAACGCTTTAAGCTGGAGCCAAAGAGAATGTAAAAAAACTACGTGATGTGTTGGTGAACCTTAGTCCCTATACTGGCAATGTTTTGGTAAAAAAGCCACAGAATATTAACACTTTATTCTTGATCTCAAAAAAGCTTATTCGTGTCATCGCATGTTAGTCTCTTTGGTAAGTAGGTATCGATCATAGAGGAAAGCAATAAATCACTCAGACAAAAAGATTTTTGTCTGAGTGATTTACGATCACAAGTATTATTATTTATTAGTTAAGTGGAACTGAATAATGCATGTTTTGCAAAAATGTTTTATGTCAACGTGGCGCAAGAGGCTCGTTTTTGTAGTGTAAATAATATGCAATCAGGACTGAGGAGCCACGCCAGCTTTGAAAGCGTAGTTCACACCATTAGCACCAAAGTAACCAAATCCACTGTGTCTTACCATTTTATTATTCCTATAGGTATAGGTAATAGTGCAAAATCAAACATGCTAAATGATCATTCTGTCGAATAAGTACAATTTTGGTTAGTACAAAACCTCTCGTGGGGTTGATCAGACCATCAAACTGAACAACTTTCATTATGGGACCAACCTTGAAATCTCAAAAAAAATCAGCTGTGTCATAGTTGTTTTTCGATGGAGTACTTAGGACTGTACTTTTGTATGGAACAGCTGATTTTTTTTCGAGATCGAGATTGGACACTTAATGAAAGTTGTTCAGTTTGATGGTCTGATCAACCCCACGAGAGGTTTTGTATTAACTAAAAATAACCTTGTATATTAGATTGACTGATTACATTCATGGAAATTCACCATCTTCTTATTATGGATATCAGGATTGAGGAGCCATACTAAAAGTATTGTATTTTCTTGAACTACAGCAATACTGAGCCCAAATTTTTAACAAATTACTATACACAATTGCTGCAAAATGATGCATTAATTTTCAAAAATATTCAACTGGTACTTAGCGAGTTCCAAGTGGCTCCTCAATCCTGATGTTTAGAATGAGGAGCCACCTTTGCATTGATATAGGTACCTATCTCGTGATGTATTTTGCTGCTAAATCCAGGATTTGTGCTACAAAATAATCCACTTTGCTGCTAGAATATAATGGTGTGAGCTGCGATTTAAAAGCTGGCGTGGCTCCTCAAATCTGATGAACCTTAAATAATCTATAATTATATTAATTTTAAAGCATAGTTATTTTAAATATGATTGCTGTTGCAACTTGTGGGTATAATTTCTGACAAGCCTTTAATTTGTTGATCGCGACACGATAAATCGTACAACAAGTCCCACTGTCCCACCCATATGAGCTTTAAAACGTATTACAGTATTTCTTTAGGTACAAAATATGAAAACTAACTTTCAAGTATCATCATTTTATTCATCATTCATTCGTCATCGTGATGACGATGACGGTAGGTTTCCAAATGTTGGTTAATATTCAATCTTTGTAGCTCTTTAGAACAAACATTAAATACTGTTAGCATTATTTTGCTGCCCCAAAATAGCCGTCAGGTGATCTTAAGACACTAATAGTCATGAATTTACGTCGTCGACACACCCGCTCTTACGTCACTAGGTACACTGTTATAATAGAATAGTCGTGACGGTCAACATCTTTAGCAAAACATATTTTGCAAGAATCTATTTGTGTTAAATATTTGAGCTCCTCATTAGTGACTTTAACGACTACATGACTAAGTTTAAAGTTTTAAAACATAAAATCATACAAGTTGAACCCTTTATTTTACAGGGCCCGGGACGGGGCCCACGTAAATGCTGATGATGTCATCTTCGATATGTTCAAAAATCTTAACACAGGATTATTACCCGTTGGAAAGTTCTTGGCCGTAAGTTTAAAATGGTTTAGCAATAATGGAGAATGTTACTGGGTCTGTTAAATCACATAATCCAATAGCTTATGGGACCACATGAGCAACTGTGAAGAAATTTTTGCGATATCTCTTAAAACAGAAAAGTTATATGGTCTAGAATACTGTAAATTTTGTGTGACCTATGACGTCATTGGTCATACGGTGAACCTTACGTCGTACGTAATAAAGCACATATTTCAGTGCGCTTGGCATTTCCTTCAAGCCCTTAAAACTTCGAAACTACTAGCTTGATTTAAATGAAACAAAAACACGTGTATTGCTAGACATTTAGCTACATGATCATAAAGTTTCAAGTGATTTAACAGACCCAGTAACATTCTCCATTACGAATTGTATCAACACCAATATTAGTGACTTCTTTCAACTCAACTTTGTTTCCCAGGCCCTGAGATCAACAGGAATACGAAAGAACGATGCCAGAGTCAAAGAAGTCATGCATAACTTGTACAAAGTTCACAAAGAACAAAACAGCGACGGAGGTTCTCCAGAGACATTGAAGCTTGATAGAAAAACTTTCAAAGAAGTGATTGCGCCTAACATAGTCCTTATTACCAGAGCTTTTCGAAGCCAATTTGTCATTCCGGATTTCCAAGATTTCATAAAAGACGTTGAAGAAATGTACTGGTCAGCTAAAAGCAACAGTGATGGAAAAGTGGCAAGTTACATACCACAGTTGGCAAAAGCTAACTCTGAAAGTTGGGGAGTCAGTATTTGCACAATAGACGGGCAAAGGTTCTCCATTGGTAAGTATACTATTGAAGCTGTCGGGTTTTCATTATGTCAGTATACCGGGTGTCCCAAAACTTTGCCACACGGAGGGAAAGTACCTTAAATATTGAAGATAGGAAATTTTACTGAAAGAAGACTTCATTTTGATTTTTAAAATAATTGGAACTGTATTCAAAGATTTTCGAAAAAGTGCATGCCTTAACCAGGAATCGAACCTACCAAATTACAAAAATAAAAACAATCTTTTATTTTTACGATACCGATCGAAAGGGTTACTTATTAGGATTATTTTTTGTTAAGTAACACAGCATCTTAAACAAAAGGAAGACCATGAAATTTTACATTTAAATTTTAATGATTACGTATTGTCGTATTTTGTAATTTGTAATTTTCTTAATATGGGCCATTGGTCTGAAATAAAAGAATTTTATTTTATTTTATTTATTTATTTATTTATTGTATCAATTTGTATAGGAACTAATGCGATATTTAAAAAAATCTTTGAATGCAGTACGCATTAATTTTTAAAATAAAATGAAGTCTTCATTCAGTAAAATTTCCTATCTTCAATATTTAAGGTACTTTCCCTCCATGTGGCAAAGTTTTGGGACACCCTGTATAATTGACGTGACGCTCTTAATTAATTGTCTCGTTGTGCAGGTGACGTGACGGTCCCATTCACGATACAGTCGTGCAGCAAACCACTTACGTACGCAATGGCGCTTGACACTTTGGGCCCAGATATAGTACATAAATATGTTGGCACCGAGCCCAGTGGAAGAATGTTCAATGAACTCGTCTTGGACTACAACAGTTCGTATTAAACAGAATGCTTACCTACATTCAACACATTTTTATTTTTACATCATTTGTGTCTTAATTAAATAAAGATTTCACTATTTCAGTGATAATTTTAGCTAGATGAAAAACAAAAACTAATTAAAATTAGACACTCAGAATTTGTCGTAAGTATGCAATCAACAGCCGTTTGGCCAAGACGATCAATAACAATTATCACCTTTTCTGCCAACAGATAAACCACACAATCCCATGATCAACGCAGGTGCAATTTTAGTTTGCTCATTACTGAGAACCATGGACAGGCCTGAAATGACGCTCGCTGAGAAATTCGACCATGTCATGTCTTTCTTCAGTCGTCTTTCCGGTAACGAAGTGCTATCATTCAATAACGCAGTATTTTTGTCTGAGAGAGAGGCGGCCGATAGAAATTACGCATTGGGATTTTACATGCGGGAACATAAATGCTTTCCGGAGAAGGCAAATTTCCGAGAATGTATGGACTTCTACTTCCAGGTATTTTACATTATACCTATTCAGTTGCAAAATTAAATATTGAATTAAACATGAAAAATCAATAAACTTTCAAAACTTTATTAGAATAAACTATGTCGGAATTTACATCATGTACCTCTTTGACAACAACTGTTTGAAACAGGTACATGGTGTAAATCCCCACCCCTTTTTTTCCGATCAACTTCAACTATGCCGATTAAGACCCTATATGCGACTTTATTCTTATCGAACCAACTATTTGACTTTACTATTAAATGATGATGTTGACATTTCATATGAAGTTCCTAACGGAACAACTTGATTATAACACAAGATAACCCTCGCAGATAAAAGAAAAAGTACCCGGATCACATAAATCTATCGAAGGTTAACTTTTATATAATTTTAATATCTTGAAGTAAAAAGTATGGTAAATGATATTTTTAATTTTAAGTACCAGGGTCAAATAAATCTAGAGAAGGCACTTCTATAAATATTTTCAATATAGGTACGTTCATGGTATCACAAAACTTTGCCACACGAAGCGAAAGTACCTACCTTAAATATTGAACATAGGAAATATTACTGAAAGAAGACCTTAGTTTGATTTTAAAAATAATTGACCCTGCATTCAAAACCGATCAATCAGTTGATCGGAATGGAAAAAGGGATCCCGAGATAGTTTATTCTAATAAAGTCAATGAACATGGAAATTTAAAAAAAAAATTCAAAACTTTGTTTTCATTTCAGTGCTGTTCCATGGAAGCGAACTGTGATACTATGTCAATAATAGCAGCAACATTAGCAAACGGAGGAATATGTCCCGTCACGGATGAAAAAGTTGTGCGACCAGACTCTGTTCGTAATGTGCTGTCCCTGATGCACAGCTGCGGAATGTATGACTACTCCGGGCAGTTTGCTTTCAAAGTGGGGCTCCCGGCGAAGTCGGGAGTTTCGGGCGGGATGCTTATTGTTGTGCCTAATGTTATGGGAATTTGTACGTGGTCCCCTCCACTCGATCAACTTGGAAATAGCTGCCGCGGTCTTCAATTTTGCGAGGTAAATTACTTAAAACGACAACTGTCTGCATTATAACGTGAACATGCTATTACCACAGTCGATAGAGTAGTCTTGAAGTAACTAGTCTTAAGAGAGTAGTCTCTCTCAGCTGCGCTATTACCCTCATTGGTTTTTCTAATGGGGTTTGTTTTTATACTAATAAACTATTTCCTACCTCTATTAAGAGCTAGGGGTATACAAATACAAAGCTATTAAAGAAGTTTTATATTTATGTTTCAGTCTTTGATCCAACGATTTAATTTCCACAAGTACGACAACATTCGCTATGCGGAACATAAGAAAGATCCCCGCCGCTACAAGTTTGAGGCTACCGGTCTCAGTATTGTCAATTTGCTGTTCTCTTCTGCCAGCGGAGACCTCAGTGCTTTAAGGAGGTAATGCCTAGTCAAAATTGTGTTTTATCTTTTAAATGCAAATAAAAAAGGTTTAACGTATGTCTTGGTATCAGCACTTCTTCAGATCTGCCTCTACCTGTTGAACCAGTGGATTCTTCAAAATAGGGTGTGGTGTGCAAGTAATGTTATCTCACGTGCTTATAAAATTGCTAGAGCACTGTTATTTTTTTGTATCAATATTAGAATTCGGGACTGTAATCAAAGTAGGCGTCCTAGGCAAAGTACAAAGTACTTCTGGATTAGGATTTATTATGTTGTTACCCTTTGCAATAGCTTTTGCAATGAAGTTGTACCTACCATGATGCGTTTAGAAAAAATATATTTGGTCTCCACCTATGAAATCGGCGTTTTTTTATTTAACAACCGTGAACGCGCTAAAGTTTATGTTTAAACACTAAGATAGGGTTGCCAACTTTTTTTACAAGACAAAAAGTATATTAAGGTCGGAAAAGAAAAATAAACAGTATTTTCGAAAAATTAACAGTATTTTATATTTTTTTGTGTTTTGAATACATATTTCTTAGTGTTTCTCGCACAACTTATCAATTTTGTGTTATTTTTGAAAGCTTCGTATGCCTCATTACCTTCGATCATCTAGAAAATCAAAACAAAGCCTGTGATCTGTGTTTAGAAACAAGGTCTGCACTGCACCGTGCGCCTGATCTATGAATACCATACCAGTGATGCCTGCTGAAAACAGTATTTTTGTATACTTTTTTTTGATCGACAGTAAAAAGTATAATGTAGTGAAAAACAGTATAATACTGTTTTAACAGTATAGTTGGCAACCCTACACTAAGATAACGTATGCCACTTAGAAATAGCGAAAAAAATAAGTTTTGGATAAGTTAAAACAAAGTGGTTATTTCTGCTAACAAAAAGAGGAGTCACGTCAAGTCACACATCTTTAAGGTATTTTTATGTTTAAAAAACTATAATAAGTATAAGGATTTTTTTACTGTTGATAATTTTTTATGATGGTCATTATTCGATATAATATAAACTTGGACGAATAATATAAAGCAGTTGATGAATATTTTAAATAATAGAAGTGACAAGGTTCTCGAGGACGAGGAGGAAATAAAAACACCAATTTCATAGGTGGGCACCCAATACTAGCATTAGAACGTGCTGTGTGTTACTCATCGCTTGAATCTTCGGGGTCAACTGAGCCCACAGACCACTTAGTTTGGTAATACAGTCATGGCACAATCATTGGCTTATACAAAAATCACCTATCTACCTACGAGGTACGCATTCTGTAAGAATTATTATTATTTTCTAAATAAACAGACTCACATAGAAAATGTAGGTAATATACCTTTATTTATACCTGCCTTGCCTAACTTAATAGGCCACATTTGACATATGTCAGTCCATAGTGTAATTTGTCAAAATAAATAAATTTGCTTTATTTCCTGATTATTACAATAAATATGTATTATGAACTGAAAAAAGTTAAGCAATTATGCCTTTGAATAAATAAATATTGTGTCCCCACCGTTAAAAGGTTACGTTGTTGAGTTTTCATGAACTGTCAAATGTGACCTATTAAAGTGGCCCTACGTTAGTACCTACTTCGCGGTTCATCCTCACGCTTAATGAAAAGGAATAATTGACTTTTAGACAGTTTTAGTTCAACGAAAGTAACGAAAAATATCTTACAGAGTGCACACACTGTAACTGGCATCTGTCACCAGCATTTATTGTACCTATAGGTACTACATTCTGCTGAAAAACATTGTAAGCAAGCAAACAAGTAAAATCATTATCAAACTAACTTTCATGTTGGGTGTATACCTTGATAGTGGGCTTGACTTTGCTTTTCATATAGATAAAGCTACAGCTAAAGCTTACAAAATGTTGGGTTTTGTCTTTAGACAGTGTCAAGACTTTAAAGATGTGCATACCTATATACTATTGTACAACTCTTTGGTTAGGAGCCACTTAGAATATGCCTCCATAGTCTGGAACCCTTTCTACGCTACTTACATTGATCAGTTAGAAAGGATTCAGAATAAGTTCTTAAAAAGACTTGGTTATAGATTTAAAGATGCCCCAGTGCTGCTTCAATCTCTGAAGTTACGGCGTGAACACAGGGATCAAGTGTTCTTATATAAGGTGTTAAATAACCATATTGATTCACCCTTTCTTCTAAGCCGTGTCTCATTTAGGTGCCCAAGGTTGAGTGCCCGCTCCAAGGCAGTTTTTTCTGTTCCCACATGTAGAACTAAATATTCTAAAAATAGATTTTTGATCCGAGCTTGCAATACACATAATAATAGATACTGTCATATTGATTTATTTAATAGCAAACTAAGAACTTACATTTCATATGTCAAAAAAGTTAAAAGTGTGTAATAAGAATCATTAAGAAATTGTAATTATCCACTGTTTAACTGAATTCTTTAAATTTCTGAGTTTTTGTTTTTTTTTTTTGTTATTATTCTTACTGAAATCTTTAAATTTTGGTGGGTAAGGGAAATGCCAAATTTTCTGTCATTGTATTTTTTTTTCTTAAGTTAAATTCATTATAGTCTTCGCTATGTAATTCTCATTGTTGGAAACTGTTTTGGCTAATGATCTAGTCATAGTTATTATACCTACCTGTATTATAAGAGCTGTATGTTTCTTTAATAAGCAAAAATAAAAAATAAAAATAAAATGTTGTGACAACTCTAGAATTTAAGTATTACAATTACAGCTGCGTAACGTAGTCATTTTACTTATTGATATGTTTTATTCCCAGGCACCACCTTTCGGGCATGGATATGACATTATCGGACTATGACGGCCGTACTGCATTGCATCTAGCCGCGGCTGAGGGCCATCTTTCGTGCGTGGAGTTCCTGTTAGCTCAGTGCGGAGTGCCTCACGACCCGCGCGACCGCTGGGGCAGCCGGCCGCTCAATGAAGCAGAAACCTTCGGCCACACGGCCGTTGTCCAATACCTCAAAGAATGGGAACGAACACATCCTTTAGACAAAGAAAAGGACGCATCCGCCGCGCCATTAACTGTAGACGAAATCCTCGAAGCCAAACCGGACGCAAACGACGCAGTCAAAGACCCTAGCATTCAAGAGATTGTATCAAGGAATGGCGATAAAGAGAAGTAGAATCTCAATAAATTATTTTTAATATATAGCAGTCTCAATGCTATAAGTATTTTGAATTTAGAGATCTCTAAGACGTTTTAGTTAGATTTTTAAAAATATACATTGTTTTTAAAACAATTACTTACTAATGCATTTTGTTTTATAAGTAAATGATAATAATTAAAATTATACAATTTATCATGTGCTGATATTGTTTTGTCACTTTAAGAATCGAAAACTGCTTTGCCTTATGCTTTTAATATGTAAGGCTTTGTTATACACCGTCATTTTGTAGTCATTTTAATTAACTTCAGGGAGTGCTCTACTAATGAAAATAATCATTTTTGCCAAAGAAACATAGATCGAAAAACGACAAAAATTTTGGACTTTCCCATACAAATACAATGTTTTAGCTGTCTAGTTAGTATGGGAGGACCAAAATTTTTGTCGTTTTTTGACCCATGTTTCTTGGGCAAAAATGTTTAGTCTCATTGGTACAACACACCCTTAAGTTAATTAAAACGACTACAAAATGACGGTGTATTATAATATCTGTAATAGTAGTTTATCTACACTCACAATGTAATGTATGAATTAAAAAAAGATTATAACAAGTACTTTATTTTTGTGGATAGATAGGTAAAATTTAAAAAAAAAACCATTACAGTGCAATCAACTGCATCATAAAATAACTTTTTGACTTTAAGTACTGAAACACACACTCGTGTTTTTATACCCCTCATTATGCATCAGTTTTATAAACTACTATTATGAAACTGATGCGTAGGTAATACCATATTTCATTCATTCTTATGGTAATACCTAGTTATGTGGAGTTTCATACGACTACTTTATTTACTTTCATACTATTTGGGATTGAATCTAAAAGAAGATCAAGAGAGAGACTTTGCTGGTTATTACCGTATTACCTTGATTACGAGTCATTTCCGTCGCTGTATCTAAAATATTGAGCGGAATCTTTATATTCTCCAGCACGCGTAGCATGAGCAAACGGGACTCTTGTCTACGAAGACTTGTCGTCTCGACCCTCTAGATGGCTGAGCACAGTGGTGGGACTCGCTCTCAGAATTTTACAACCTTTTTATGTCTTTTAATACAAATATGAGTTTTAAAATATAATATTTTTATTTCAACATCAATAAACGTCGAAATTATCTGAAATGATTCGAAATGATTTAGTTTAAACATGATACTTATTTTTTAATAAGTTCTAAGATAAAGAGACACTCACAAAAGCTTTCACTTCCGTAGACAAAGCTCTCTCGAGCTCGAGAAGAATAATGTTGCCACTAGTAAATATTTATAATTATTTCCATCATTTCTCTTAAAGGGCGTTCCTTTTTATACGTTTCACGACGCAAAACTCTTAAAACCGAGTTAAATATAGCCGTATGGATATAGTTCGTTTGCCTTCCTTTTATTGAGAGATTTTTGAAAAGATGACACAGACCAACGCACTTGTTAATTTAGTAATAAATATTGAAATCAATGTATGAAAATAATTTTAATTTACGTTTTTAAGTAAATAAATTAAAATTAAGTAAAATAAAAGTAAAAAAATACTGAAGGGAAAAAAGTGTAATATTAGGAAACATTATTATTGAATAGGTAGGTACCTTTTTACAATAAATTATTTATTGTATTATTTTAATTTATAAAATTTATGAAAAAATTTAATAATAAAAAATACTTATTCGTTATTTACTACTAGTAAATATTTAATATATTTCTTTTTTTTATAAATTTTATAATAAAAAAGAATTACTTAAATACAATTTTTAATTTTTTTTCTTTCCGGACAGCTGTTTTTGTCGTTTGTGCTGTAACTTCTCTTCTTACCTTAATAAAATATAAACACGGAAAACTTAGATTTATTTTTATTGCGAAATTAAAAACTCAGAAAAAAAAATAAGTCGACAAATCTTTCTCGACCACTCGAAGGGTGGTAGACAAATTTCTCCCACTCAACTGTCAAATTAATGTCATTTGAAGACAAAAGCTCGTGTTTGTCGACTTTTGACATTAGGCCACGACAAAGAACAATGCGAGTCTACGGTTGTAAAATGCGAGCATGAGTATCTCGATCTCAACCCGACAAAAGTGACATTTCGGTGTAGACAAGCCATTGTTCTGTGAGTCGAATCTTATCTCGATGTTGGTCATGCTACGCGTGCTGCTATCAGAAAATTTTAGAATAATAAAAAAAAATCCTACGAAATTCAGTAAAAAATTGAAAATTGAAATCAAAGCTTTTTTGTGTTGCGTTAAAAATGGCACACCCCGCAGTCCACACCACAGCTCCAGACCATAAATACTACAATGACCCCATACGCACCAATAAATTAAAAAGTAAAAGTGTGCTATAAAAATTAAAAAGTTATTTATGAAGCAGTTGATTGCACTGTCATGGGTTTTTTTTATTTTACCTATCCACGAAAATAAAGTACGTGTTTATACAATCTTTTTTTAATTCATATTTGAACATTACTTTTAAGTGTAGGTAGAAAATAAATAAAGAATACATCCTTCATCCCTTCATAAAGTACTAAATGTAACATTCCATTAAATACTGTTTGATTATTATTGTACGAATCATATAATACCAAAGGCGGCAATATCCACTCAATGCCAAAAATTTACTAAAAATTGCGTTTTATTAATCTTTGGACTTAGGTGAACACGGGGCTGATTTTGTAACTTTGTTTCAATCAACTCTGACAGAAATCGCAGTTATATTGCTGCTTTAGTAAGAACCAATGTGACAACAACAACAGTTACGTAATCAGGGGCACAAAATAGGCGGAGCACCGCTACTACTTTGTGTCAGGGGGCACATCACAAAATAATGTAGCAATATCCTATACAAAAAAAATACTGTCTAAAAAATAGAGTTCGTAACAAACCAGGCATTGCCCTATACAAATCAATAAAAAAAATGTCAGGAAAATCAAAAATCAAACCAAATACCAACTAATTACCAAAGTACTTTCAATAAAACCGCGCTAGTATCCGTTAAAAAGTCTTTTATTTAATATCTAGTGAGCGCGAAGAGAAGCTTGAGAAGTGAATACAAAAAAAAAAGTTTTGTCATATTATTCAAAATGTCATCGAGTGGATATAATAATTATATGATCCAGTATCCAATACTATAAGTAAAATAATAGAAAAATGTTATGCTACCAACATAATCCTTCATTGGAATGTTAAGTGTTATTATCTCAATTCAGACAATAAATAAAATAGTTTGAGACATTACTATTTGATAGTTTTTAACATGTTACCTATTATTGTACTAGATGTTGTCCAAATATATGATGTCAATTACTAGTGAGTTTTATTTAGATTCATGTAATTTGTTAAATATGCAAATTGAATAAGATTCAAACAAAAGATGGTTTAGCTTCCATTTTCCCCTTTTTCCATTATGATCAACTGAAAACTGAACAACTATTTTACTTACCAACAGCTCAACTATTTGGTTGATCGGTTGGGAAGTAAACAAATCAACTTATTTTACTTCTCAACAGCTCAACTATTTGCGTTGATCAGTTTTGAATGCAGGGCCAATTATTTTTAAAATCAAACTGAGGTCTTCTTTAAGTAATATTTCCTACCTTCAATATTTAAGGTACTTTCGCTTCATGTGACAAAAAGTTTTGGGATACCGTGTATATTGAAAATATTTATAGAAGTTAACCTTCTCTAGATTTTTGTGACCCTGGGGCCCTATTTTTGAATCGCTCGTATGACATTTTGTTGTCGCATGCGACTTAAGTCACACTCGTCTTCCAAGTCACATGACGCCGATTTTCCGTATTTTTTAATCGTTCGTTTCCGTGCCGCCAACATAATACGAAATGTTGGATTTTATCCGTTCCATAATTTAGAGAAAACTGGTAACTACCACAACGAAAACGGAACGTAATATCCATGTTTCTATTGCCTGTTAAACAAAAATCTTTGATTTTAAGTAGAAAAGAATATCGCTCGCCGTGCCGTATCGCTCGACTGTAAACGGTAGGGGCACTCGTTGCGGTCGAGCGATTCAAAAATATGGAATGTCAAATGTCGAATGAAAATCATTAGAAACGAGCGCTCGACGCCACGTCGAGCGATTCAAAAATAGGGCCCCTGGTACTTAAAGCAAAAAGATATTTACCATACTTTTTATACTTCAGGGTATATTAAAATTATATAAAAGTTAACCTTCTCTAGATTTATATGGTCCTGGTACTTTATCTGCAGAGTTTATCTCCTATAAATTAGTATCCCACTAGAAAAACCAATGTATAAAAATTGTGTTATGATTTAGTTGTTCCGTTAGGAACTTCAAATGAAATGTCAATATCATCATTTAATAGAAGAGTCAAATAGTTGATTCGATAAGAATAAAGTCACATACAGGGTTCCAATCAGCACAACTGGTTGATAGGTTTAGTTGATCGGAATGGAACAAGGGCATTTTTCATGCTTATTGGGGCACTGGTAGGTGATGAGGGATAGTTACTTGCCCGTGGTCCCCCAGTCTTAGTTCCCCTTGAGGTACCATAAGCAAATATTTTGCCCGTCACACCCTTTGAATACAATCTTCTTATTAAATTTATTTTTATTGTTCATGGTACCCCATCACAAACATTTCAATCAATAAATCAAATATTATGATGTACCAAGTGATGGTACCCCTTTGTCCCACTTGGATGTTTCACTGGCTAAAATATTTGCTTGTGGTTCCCCAAGTGGGGGGCTAGACTGGGAGACCACGAGCACGTTATGTTAAGGATTACAGTCACAAGATTTCATAAAATGTACCCACCCCCTATAGAACTAATTATATGATTCATACAGCATCATTTAGAATAGCCTCATCAGAATCAATGAATATAAAAATAGTAAATAAGGAATTTAAACTATTTTGCTAGGAACATATCCTAGTAGGTGGGTTGAATTTTTCAGAAGAGTCGAAAGTAAAAAAACTTAAGTAAATCACAGATAACATACAAGACGAATACAAGTCTTATGTTGTTGTTAATCTACATGGTAGTATAGTTATGTAAAGCAGGTAGATTTTGCCTTGGAAAGATATGGATTTAGTGATGAAGTAATTCAAATATCAAAGAAATATTTAACATAAAAACAATTTATTTTATCAATACAGCAGCTACATACCTAATCTATTTCTTAATTATGTAGATAGATATAATATGCACGAAATAACTTGGCGGTTCTGAACTACGTGCGGAACGCTGCGCAGTAGACGAATACAGGGCTTGCGCAAGGACGGGGCGCAGGTGGAAGCACTCGGAACTATGGACCCTGCGCAAAATATCACTTGCAGCTAACTTCTGAGCCGCCAAGTTATTTTGAGCATACAATAGATACCTAGACTTATTTATCATCAATAGTAGGTCTTACAGGTGAAGATATAATACCTAATAACTTGCAATCAGCTTCCAAAAGCGTAAGGTCAGTGCTTGAACCAAGAAATCTTGATGACAATTCTAAGTCATTGATTTGGATACGAACCCTTGCACCCCTTACATACTCATTACCTTTGTTAGCTGGCCGAGTGCAAACACAGTTGAATTTCCATCCAAAATCAATATACAGGTCATCTTCCACAACATGGACTATTTTTCCTATCACTGTTTTACCACTGGGATCGCCAAGCTGCAATTAAAAAGAGATTATGAGTTTGTTCTTGTTGTTGGTGTTATTAGTTTCTATTTCAACAATTTACTATTTTATAATGAAGCGACAAAAAACCTTACATCCATTATCTTTGAATTTCGTAGTAAAGAAGAAAATGTATGAGACTCTTCATTAGGCTGTGTTAAATTAGAGTGTTTTTCGAATGCTTTGGCAAAACCTCCTTTTGATGGAACTTCTGTGGATGTACTTTCTTCTGAATTATTGCTTCTAACTGGTAATTCATTAATACTACACAAAGATCGTGACTTTATGATATAATTCTGATCGAAACATTCATATTTTTGTATGGCTCCTCTTCTAATAGCATTTTTACAGATTGTTGCCAACTCTAAGGTTTTTCTGAAGCAGTACATTCTGGTCTTTTTATCAATAAAAATATGTAACGATATAGCTTAATGATTGAATTTCAATTTCAAAACCATTTCAAAACAAAAATTAACCTCACTCCACAAAAATTATCTGTCTGTGCTGTCAAAAAATGAATGAATGAAATGAAGGCCGCGTTCCGAATCACGCTATGAGCGCGCTAACGCCCGGACCGATTCATGCTAACAACGCTCACGTAAGTTGAAGTGACGTCACAGATGACGTCATCGCATGTGCTAACGACGCTCAGCGTATTCTACCAAAGCACTGTGAGCGTTGTCGGTGTAGCTGTCAAACTTCCTTGTCAAAGTTCATTCTTGTTAAAATTTGTGGTTATTTTTTGTGATTTTTAGAAAAGATGGCTGTATTTATTGATCTGCAGGTGTTTTGCGAAGCTACGAACGAAATATTTATAATAAATTGATGTTGGGAGAGCTAGCATAGCAGTGGTAATAAGTATTTTGAATTTTTGATGGTTTTTACATTGGTAAGTAAATAACTGGTCAGATGGCAGAAACTTGATTCATATTCATTATTGCCTTTGTATTTACTTATCCCATAAAATTAATATTTACTTTATCGAGATAACACCTTTTCGAGGTTACGTTATTAAAAACAATCCAACGTTAGCGGTGTGAGCACTCTCACGAGCGGTCCGAATCAATAGTATCGTGAGCGTGCTGACAGCGTGCTAATGATTTGGACCGGTGTACAATGACGTCACACGCTGTGAGCACTGTTGGCGTGATTCGGAACGCGGCCGAAGTGAAGGGTGCGATTATATTCCGAATCACGATAAAATCGATGTCAGCGCTCACGTTATCTGTCAAACCCATATAAAATCACCGACTCGGAACGCATTTTAGTGCGCTGTCATCGATTTTAGTGTGATTCGGAATGCAGCCTAAAATTGACCACGATAACCAAGAAGCTTATATCCACAATGGAGGTTGCACGCCTAGTAAGTAAGTGAAGATTGAAAAAGACTCTTTAGTGACGTTACGGCGTATTGCTATCTCTTTCTTTTCGTTTTACAATACGTTTTCGTTTTTCACGAACACTAAAGAAAGAGGTTGCAATAAGCCGTAAGGACCTTTTTTCAATCTTCACTATGACCTATGGCCGTGCAAACTCCATTTGAGGGAGGTATAATAAGCTTCTTGACGATAACAAGCTACACCTCAGGCTATCTAATTTGGCTGCGGTCCGCATAGCAATCATTTCGATAATGGCGTTTACAACGCTCACGCGTGGTCCACATTCGATATCGCGCTTAAATCTTCGTTAGATTCGGAATTATTACTGAAATCCATTTTTCCAATTCAGGCAGCCAGCCAGTAAAATCCAACACATCGAATATTGACGCTTCACTAACAATGTACGTAACGTGGCATAAAACTAGTGTGAACTCACGTTCGGACAGTCTCTGATTAGTGTTAACTTAACACTAATCAGAGACTGTCCTCTGTTGAAAACCCCTCATTACTTAACACTGTTAAGTAATGAGGGGTTTTTAAAATTGACATTAAAAAAAGAAAAGTAACTATTTGCCTCACTAGATGGCGTTGATGGTGAGAGGGAAGTCAAAATTGGTAGTAAAAAAAACTTTGAATCCCCTATTTTTTTCAACGCCATCTATCGAGCCTACAGCTTTTTGTCATTTTGAAAAGCCCTCATTGTTTTTTGCTAAACATTAAACGAGCCACTCGCACTAAACACTAATCAAAATGTATACCGGCCATAAGTGTGCACCTACCACTGACGCGTCGCGTTACATGGGAAGGCGTGTTAATAGTGTGAACCTTACGTGTCATCACGTGGCGTGGCGTGTCATCACATAAGACAAATGTGCCCGCACCTTAAGGTTCGCAACGACCAAGAACTTTAAATGACATTAGTACAAACAAAGTCTTCGTTTTCCATTTGGAAATTTAAACTTTCCTTTATTCTAAATCAAATAAAACAGTTTTTTGGGAAGCTACCATGAACTATTTGAAACTTAGGCTGGCCCCAGACCTACCGGTTTAATTTCTTTGCTTTGCTGTGCTACCTTGCTTGAAAGACCGCCGGCCAACCAGGGTAATTTTCAATCTATCGCATTTTGGATGATCGTCATCTCGTGTGTGCCTTACTCGTTCAGGCTTGTGAGCTTTTAAATCCTTCAGTGACGGATAAACAATTTCTTATTTTGGTATTCAGAACAAACGTAACGCTAGAATTTATGAATTATTGACGTTTGAACATGGTCCTCACGAAATGACACTGAAGATCATGGATGCTGGAAATAACAAAAACTAGCTAACGAAAGTGCAGTTTCACTCCATAGATGCTCAGTGACGCAAAAATAAATAAAATTTTACATTCGAAAATCATACAAAACAGAATAGATCTCATAAAATCGTTGTTTAAACGTGGCACACACGAAACCGTATGTGCCAGTTTTCATTTGTCAAAATATCGACAACTAAACCGTTTGGAACCAAATGAAGCAGTCTAGCAGCGTTACGTTTGATAAGTGACAGCATATAAAACTTTAAATCCGTTCGCGTAACAACACATCAATAGGAAAAGCAAAAACAATATTTCGACCCATCAGACTGTGTGGCCCACAATTAATACCGTTACGTTACGTGAATTTTGCGTCACTTAAGATGTAAAGCAGTTTATAGTAATAAGAATTTCCGTCACTGAGGATCTAGCTTTGTTTGGAACCAATCACTGCAGTAGTTTCAATACAATTCATGATACAATTTGTATGAGATTTTTAAGATAGGGTGACAACAGTGTACGCACGTTGATGGACAGAAAGGACATAAACGTCCTGTTAATGAGGGCTTTTCAATCAAAATGACAAAAAACTGTCTGCTCGATAGATGGCATTGATAAAAATGTATGTGTCAATGTGTTTTTTTTTAATAACCAAACCAACCAAATTGTAGGTACATTCAGCCGACTCTTTTAGGGCACATGATACTAGTTGCTAGTTTTGTTCTATGGTCGACATAAGAACATGTTTCGTCAGCACATTCACAGAAATCCGCAGGAAAGTCTACTAAACGTAGTCTACTATTACATAAGGCCGTATATCTCTGTATTTGATCATTATCTCTTTCACCCCACTTAACTTTATTAAATGATTGGGTTAAAGTTACAAGTTTAGACTGGATTTTATTTATATTACACTCAATCAACAAAGGATAATGATCAGACCAGTACACATTGTGATATAAAACCGAAGCATTGACAACAGTATGCCGCGCGGCGCTAGTTCCTATACAGTGATCGAACATCGGCGAGTGCCGTGTGCCTCACTCACATAAGTATAGGTATCGCTGGATAAAATTTCCATGTCAATGCATGCCCACGACTGTTCATAACAAAAGTTTAAAAGTTCATGTGAAAACTGCTCACCAGGATGTGCATTGAAGTCCCCGAGTACAAATACCGATTCGATGTTGTTCGTCTCAACTCAAGGGCGTCGCCATCGCCAGCCCATGGCCCAGGGGGGGGGGGGCCAAGTTAATATTAAAGAGGATGAGAATGCTCCCCCAATAAACTGGTGGGATAGTGAGGTAAGACAGATAGTGAATGAAAAGAAAAAAGTATGGCAGGATCTGCTGGCCATCAAAGCCAGTAAAAGAGTGAATGCAAGTGTTACAGAAGATGATGTTGATACAGTTGCAAGGGAGTTTAAAAGGATTAAGAAAGTAGTGAAAGAAAAAGTAGACGAAAAAAAGAGAAAGATGAAAGAAAAGTGTGACTTCAAACTCTGTGATAACTTTCGAGACAATATAAAATTGTTTTGGAAACAAGTGAAAACGTCTCGAAGTGGATCACATAAGTCTAAAATGAATGTGATAAGAGATGAAAAAGGTGAGCTAGTGACAGATGAAAAAGGTGTACTACAGGAGTGGATGAAATATTTTGAGAGTTTGTTTGAGGCGGATGGCTCTATGCTAGAAGCCTCGGATAAAAGGGTGGAAGACGAGGAAGAGACAGAAGTGGATGAAAGAGATATATATATGGATGAGATTATTAGTGCAATGAAGAGCATGAAAAAAGGGAAAGCAGCAGGATATGACAGAATTACTGTTGAAATGCTGAGAGGTGGGAAAGAGCTGGTTGCGTCCTGGCTGTGCTTGATCTTTAATAAATGTTGGAACAGTGGCAAAGTGCCGGAAGATTGGCGTAAAGCCGTGGTCGTGCCGCTGTACAAAGGGAAAGGGTCACGGCAGGATGCTAAAAACTACCGCGGGATCAGTCTTCTCAGCATTGTCAGTAAATTGTATGCAAAGGTACTGATTGAAAGAGTGATGCAAAAAACTGATCAGAGTATTTGGGATGTGCAAGCGGGATTCAGAAAGGGAATGGGATGCACGGATCAGGTCTTCTCCTTGAGGTGCTTAACCGAAAAACACCTGGCTAAGCACAAAAAGGTTTACTGTGCCTTTGTGGACCTGGAGAAGGCCTACGATCGAGTTGACAGGAATGAGCTATGGAAGGTGTTGTCCGAATACGGATTGGAGAGCAGACTGATTCATGCACTGAAATCTCTCTATGAGGATTCCCGTGCATGCGTCAGGATTGACGGCGTATACACTGACTGGTTTGGCATCTCTAGGGGTGTCAGACAGGGATGTGTTGCGTCACCATGGCTCTTTAATCTGTTTTTGGACAGTTGTATGAAAGGTCTGAAAGAACGTGACTGTGGGGTTGTGATGAATTGGACTCAAATCAAGTGCCTTCTCTACGCTGACGACCAAGTTATACTTGCGTCTTCTGCGCAAGAGTTGCAGGAAATGATGTCGGTTATGAATGAAGATTTTGTGAGAAAAGGGATGAAAGTGAATGTAACTAAGACTAAAGTGATGGTGTTTGAGAGAGATGAAGAAATGACTGACTGTACGGTAATGTTAGGTGGCGAAAAAGTGGAACAAGTCCGTGAGTTTGTATACTTGGGGAGTTTGTTCACAAGGGACGGAAAGAGTGAGGAAGACATAGAAAGACGAGTGAAGAAAGGAAATTCGGTGAGTGGTGCTATACACTCGGTTATGAGTAGCCAAACCGTTTCTGCAAAGGCGCGAATGGCTATTCATAACGGAGTGCTGGTACCGACACTGATGTATGGAAGTGAATCTTGGGTATGGCAGAAGAAGAATGAAAGCAGAATAAATGCGGTAGAGATGCGATCGTTGAGGAAAATATGTGGAGTAAAACTGAGTGATAGAGTGAGCAATGAGGTGATTCGCAAAAGGTGTGGTCTGAAAGATGATATAGTGACAAGAATTGAGAAAGGAATGCTCCAGTGGTTTGGTCACTTAGAGAGGATGAATGAAAGGCGAATCACGAAAGAGATATACTGTGCGAATGTGGAAGGAACGATTGCACGAGGGCGTCCCAGAAAAACCTACGCGGACCAAATAGAGGTTATTATAAAAAAGGCTGGTGTACGCAGTGACAAAAACCGCAGGGCATGTATGAAAAGATTGATGGATATGAATGAAGCGAAAGAAGTGTGCAAGGATCGTAGCAGGTGGCGATCCATAGTCTCTGCCTACCCCCATGGGAAACAGGCGTGAGTGTATGTATGTATGTATGTATGTAGGATGAGAATGATATGAATTGTAGGTACAGTCAACAGCACCTAGTGAATTTATTCAAGTTTTGAGATGGGGCAGGATTTATCGGAAAAGCAAGTCAATTGCACGGCCTTAGGACTTTGGTTATTTGCAGTTGGCTACATTTTTTAACCTCTAGAGGGGGGGGCAGCGGCTCCCCCCTGCCCACCCCTGGCAACGCCCTTGTCTCAACTATTGCACTTATTTCACCCATACACTCTGTGAAATCTGTAAGATTCGCCGCCGAATCAGTAGGCATGTACACAGTAATCACTAACACCGATTTTCCACTGTCGAGAAGGATCTTAATGGCCGTCAAGCGCACACTATGACATTCCACAACCGACACACACGGGAACGCCGACTTCCTCCATAATAGTGCCACTCCACCAAACGGTCTCCCTTTTAGTATACCTTTATAAGTGTCTACCGCCGATTTTCCAGTAAAAGCGAAGTTGTCATCAATAGTACCCAGAGATGGCAAATCATGTGGCAAGAGCCATGTTTCCTGTAAGGCAATTATATCGGCAGTCCGGCAAAGAAGCCTCAGGCATTCCACCGATCGGTGTACATTTTTACAGTTGAAGCTGATCATTTTAGTTGTAACAGCCATTATTTTTGATTAGGGACTCCACCTGGCACTTGAACACTCCAGTCTCCTTTTTTAAAGTCTACGAAACGCCGTACATATTATAGTATATATTAATAATGGTGCACACTTGTTTTGTTCCGTATACGGATGTGCCTCGACGGTGACATACAACAAGGATTTTTAAACTTTTAGATTTTTGCATTCACAATGCTATTTTTATATTAAGATGAATAAATAATGAAAAATATTAGAAAAAATCGACTCACCCGTAGCAACTCAGACGGGATCCCGTCTGAGTCCTGATGATCCCGTCTGAGTTGCTACGGGTGAGTCGATTTTTTCTAATATTTTTCATTATTTATTCATCTTAATACAACAAGGACTTAAATTTTCATAGATTTCCCCGTGATGCGAGGTAAGTTTATTTATTCCTATAAGTAATTTCGTATTAATTACTTACCTACTTAACCAACATCATCTCGTGCTGTTAAGTAGGTACTTTTATTGTATAATTCAAAAATACCTGTCGTGTGCAGTTTTATAGTAAAATTTGATTGTAGCTAAAGAATAACTTCAAGTAGATTTGTGAAATAAGTAATGAATATATATTTGGTAGGTATGTAGGAACTAGGTACATAAGCATATCGTGCGTGTTGCTATCATCACAAAATAGCTAGGTACCTACGACCTTGTTTGAACCAGTTTTACGTAGTACACTGGTGGTACCTACCTACATAGGTACCTACTAATTTATTTTCTGTGCTACTAGGGACTCGAACACTATTAATTAGTTAATGACGCCGCGGCCGTTCTGTTAAAGTAAGTACTTAAAAGCAAGCTAGGTGCCACTTTTGAAGTTTATTTGATATAGGTACCTACCGACTTACCTACATACCTGCGCTTTGCGCACGGGCTATAAGCACTTGAACACTGATTGTGTAATGTTAGATAATTTATATCTTTGTTCTACTAATCACTAATCCTACTTTCTACTAATACCTACCTACTATTATAAATGCGAAAGTTTGTGTGTATATGTGTTGTAAATAATTACTTATTAATCACATTTATTTTCTATTTTGACAACCCTTGCACATTTGCGGCTGATTGCGTAAGTACCTACACGGGCGGCGGCACGCGGCGGCATCGTCCAACATCAAAGGCGTTTAACAACTGTATGGAGTTAAACTGTGATCGTGGGTTGTGACGATACGCTGCAGTCTTAGTAAACATCAACACGATACGATGTCCGCAAAAAAATACTTCGTGGTCACCCTAGGTGATCTACATACTAATTTAAATCTCGAATTGCATCGTAAGTACTGCAGTGATTGGTTCCAAATAAAGCTAGATCCTCAGTGACGGAAATTTTTATTACTATAAACTGCTTTACAACTTAAGTAACGCAAAATTCACGTAACGTAACGGTATTAATTGTGGGCCACACAGTCTGATGGGTCGAAATATTGTTTTTGCTTTTTCTATTGATGTGTTGTTACGCGAATGGATTTAAAGTGTTATATGCTGTCACTTATCAAACGTAACGCTGCTAGACTGCTTAATTTGACTCCAAAGGGTTTAGTTGTCGATATTTTGACAAATGAAAACTGGCACATACAGTTCCGTGTGTGCCACGTTTAAACAACGATTTTATGAGTTCTGTTCTGTTTTGTATGGTTTTCGAATGTTAAATCTTATTTATTTTTGCGTCACTGAGCATCTACGGAGTGAAACTGCACTTTCGTTAGCTAGTTTTTGTTATTTCCAGCATCCATGATCTTCAGCGTCATTTCGTGAGGACCATGTTCAAACATCAATAATTCATACATTTTAGCGTTACGTTTGTTCTGAATACCAAAATAAGAAATTGTTTATCCGTCACTGAAGGATTTATAAGCTCACAAGCCTGAAGGAGTAAGGCACACACGAGATGACGATCATCATTTTGGGACTAGACCAAATTGGCAAGATAGCCATTAACTTGGTGTTATCAAATATCATCGCCTGGATTGCGAAGTAGGAAGCTTTTAGGAGATATGCCACCCTGAACATGGACTCTGATCGTTAAAATAAATCGATCGCTTATTTGTACAAGACTAGCGGCCACCCGCGACTTCGTCTGCATGGAAAGTTTTTTGCTATCCCTCGGGAACGAAACATTTTTTCGGGATCAAAGGTACCCTATGTCCTTCTCTGTACCCCTGGCAACGTGTATGCAAAATTTCATGATGATCGGTAGAGTGGTTAAGACGTGAATGCGTAACAAACAAACAAACAAATAAATAAACAAACGGACTTTCGCATTTATAATATTAGTAAGGAAGTAAGTGTTTGGTAAAGCCTTATAAAGCTGAATATGGTAGATAGGGACCATAATAAAACCAATGAGCCTCTTGGCCGGCGGTCCATAGTAGAACAGCAAAGCAAAGAAATGAAACCGGTAGGTCTGGGGCCAGCCACACAAAAACTAGGAACCAACCGACCGAACCCAATTTTCGCTGAGAACCGAGACCGATACCGAAACCGAGAATAAAATATAGTCTAGCCTAGAGACTTGGTTAAAAAGTTGCAATGCAACGCTCTAACGTTTGGAACGGGAAGGGAAAGGTGTGTCATCCGAACGTCAAGCCATAAGAATAAATAAAACTTTACTATACTTACTTCTTTGTCGAAGTCCCAAATGGCGCCATTTATATAACTACTTCCCCTTCACGTCGCTACGCCCCGCTGTCGTTCAAGCGTGTTGCCAGGGTTGCTTACTGTTAAATATTGCTTACGTTTAAAGATCATATCGCTAAAATATGAGTTTTTCTTTACTTTGAACTCATTATTTTATTCTGGTTATTAGATACAAAAATAAAATAATCACTTTTTCTTGGTAAGTAAGCACTTACCTACTCCTGAGTTTGTATAAATAAAGTAAATACCTAAACATTAAGTACGGAAATAAAAATTGAATTTTGAACAAAAATGTACTTTTAAAAGCAATTTTAGGTTTTGATCCGCTTACTGTTTCGTTGTGTTTCATCACGTACAGAATAGATACGAAATAGTAATGTATAAGGCTGGCGCCCAATAAATTGACGCCATTGTTATTTGTTTTTAAGATCGTACGGAACGCACAAACAGACAAACGCACGTGCGGCGACGCCGGCCGTAACAGCCCGACTGAGTATTCTGTTTAACGGATAGGCTAATATCACAGCCGAGAGATAATCTTCATACAGTCGGCCATCGGAGGCGTCTAGACAGAGCAATCGTGCGGGGTGGTGCGGTATAGGAGGGGGGTGGGTGGGCCCGAGAGCCCATACTTTTGCAATGTATGTATCTCAGGCCCTATCCCGTCAGGGCTTACGCTTTCGATTGGGTTTTATTATCTTATATTTAAAGTAGTGGTTGCAATTTTTTGATGTTGGTGTCATGAAAAAGTGCTTTTGGCACGATTTTAGATTTGGATTTCAAAATGGCGTCCACACATTAATGTATTTGTTGATATTTGTTGAAATTGCGATGAATGGGCTGATTTCAATAAAACTCGGTTTTGGTACTATTTTGACAAGAAAACAGCAACGCAATGTTAAATATGTAAAAATTTCAAGCCAACTTTTTTGTTTGTCGGCCGATTTTGATGAAACTCGGTTTTTGCTACTGTTTTGACAAGAAAACAAAAACGCAATGTTAAAAATGTAAAAATTTCAAGATGGCGGCCAACTTTTTTGTTTGCGGGCCGATTTAGATGAAACTCGGTTTTTGGTAGTATTTTGATAAGAAAACAGCAACGCAATGTTAAAAATGTAAAAAATTCAAGATGGTGGCCAATTTTTTTGTTAGTGGGCCGATTTCGATGAAACTCGGTTTTTGGTAGTATTTTGACAAGAAAACAGCAACGCAATGTTAAAAAAGTAAAAAATTCAAGATGGCGGCCAACTTTTTTGTATGTGTGCCGATTCTGATGAAACTCGGATTTTGGTACTATTATGACAAGAAAAACAGCAACGCAATTTTAAAAAGTTAAAAATTCAAGATGGCGGCCAACTTTTTTGTAAGTGGGCCGATTTCGATGAAACTCGGTTTTTGGTAGTATTTTGACATGAAAACAGCAACGCAATGTTAAAAATCTAAAAAATTCAAGATGGCGGCCAACTTTTTTGTTTGCGGGCCGATTTCGATGAAACTCGGTTTTTGAAACTATTTTGACAAGAAATTAGCAACGCAATTTAAAAAATGTAAAAAATTGAAAATGGTGGCCAACTTTTTTGTTTGCAGGCCGATTTCGATGAAACTCGGTTTTTGGTAGTATTTTGACAAGAAAACAGCAAAGCAATGTTTAAAACCGGCCAAGTGCGAGTAGGACTCGCGCACGAAGGGTTCCGTACCAAATCAAACAGCAAAAAATCACGTTTGTTGTATGGGAGCCCCCCTTAAATAATTATTTTATTCTATTTTTAGCATGTGTTGTTAAAAAGCAATAAAAATAGGTACACGATCTGTGAAAATTTCAATGGACAACATTTCATAAATTTTGTGGTATGTTTTTATTTGCTATTTAGAAATTAGATATAAAAAGAGGAGATACGTATTTTGTCCTTTTCCAAAATTTTTATTTTAAGTAATTATAAAATTAATTTGAAAATTTACTCATTCTAAAAGAGCGTAAGTCCCACATAAAGGATTTCTGGGGGACTTACCTTTGCAAATTATTTTAAAAATACACACTGACGTTGTCAAGTCAACGTGACGCTAATGACGTTTGTTGTTTGTTGATGTAACAGTTCCCGGTGTTTTGGTTGTTTTTCTCTTATTTTAGTCTCGCTAATTTACCTGATTTTGAAGAATAATGGCAAAAACTGTTCGTAAATTAGATCCCATAATTTCTTGTGTAGTTCCAGCCTATAAAAATACAGTTATGAAATACCCAAAGAAACATTTTTTTTTCGTGCCCATGTCCACACGTTTACAGTTGTGTGCTGCTTTTAATAAAACTAAAGTACCATCTGGCAGTGAGTACATATGTGAAGATCACATAAATGTAAGTATTTTTTATTAAACACGAGTTTTCATGCAGTGAATTAAATTTACATGATGACCCTTAGGTTAGTCTCATCATAACAAATTGCACATTGCACGCTTGTTATAAAAGTATAATTTATTTTATGAATTGTTGTTTTAGCTAGAAGAAGATCTACTCAATTACAGAGATTGGATGGAAAATAAAGTCATAAGACCTCGACTGAAACCCCAAGTACCAAGTAGGTTGAAAAATTTTAATGAAGATCCAACATTACTTCATTCCACATCAGGACATTTAGATCCCTTCCCAAGTACACGAGATGAGTCGTGTTCACGCATAAATTCTAATAACATCATCATGTCAACTTTGGGAAGGTTGCAGCTGTCAGCCATAACAAATCCTTCAGCAACCTTCATAATTTTGAAAAACTAAAAAACAGGTAAGTAACTAAGTAATAATTTGAAACTAGCGATGACGAGCAAAGCAAAAGCTAAAAATAATACTTTGATGGCATGAGTTGTAGCATAGCCTTCTATAATTGCAAGCCGTGAACATAAGTTTGGCAACGTCTGTTACTGTCAGTTCGTGGTCATGTCGTCGGCCAGTCTCCATATTAAATGTATGGGAATATTTCAATTTTAAGAGGTCGATATTTTTTTTCCTAGTAATCGTGTGAGGTTTAAAATATGAAAATAATTTAGTTCCTTTATTGAAATGCTTTGTATATTAAACAATAAGAAAAATATCAACGTTAACCAGGAAAAAATGGCTGTCAAAGATGTCATCTTTTTTGTTGATTATCTTCAGCAGGGAGTTGATTAACACGCCCTCCAGCAATAAATTATATATCATTAGAAAGGTCTTTTGAAGACAAATATTTGCTGTTAATATACTTTATATCAATTGTTTATACTTTTGTAGTTAAAGGTTATTAAAGTATAAAAGTGGTTTATTGTTTATGGGAGTTGATTTACCCCACCTCTAGCAATAAATGAAATATCATTAGAAAGGTTTTCAAATGATAAATATTTGCTGCAAACATACTTTCTATTAATTGTTAGTATTTTCGGAGTTTTAGGTCTATAATAATAATAGATAAATGATAAAAAAATTGGTCAAGTTCAGAGCGTTATAACTCTCAAAGTACTAATAGTTGACGTTTATTGTGATACAATAAAGTGTTTCAAATTTAAATACCTTTCCAATGATGTAAGATTTATTGCTAGGAGAGGCTTAGATCAAAATGCTCATCGTACTAAAGGACCCCCGAAAAGTTCAAATAATTTGACTCAAACCTTATGTTCTAATAAATAAATAATAATAATAAATATAAAACTTTATTGAAATAACCTTACATCACAATTTACAACTAGTTTAAACATAGATAATATAGGAAAAACAAATAATAAATTATTATTAAAATAATATAATACTATGTGCTTGACCACATGCGATGTTGCCGTTCTGCTCAACTTCATGGCTTGGAAATATAGAAGGCTATGGTTGTAGACATCAATCACAGTTGACTGGCTTGACATCGACCATCGACCATAGAATGAGAATGAGACCAAACCATAGACACACACAGCCATATAGACAGCGTTTTTTTTATATGTGGATTTTTTACGCAAAATAAATGACGTTATTAATCCTTTATCACGATAAAAAATATATTTCTCCAAATATTTCGTAAAATTATTGACTAAACAATCTGAAAAAATATGTACGGTTTTAGAAATTGAAAAACCTCGAAATGGTTTTCGATTTAAGGTACCTTGTAAAAAATGAAATCATGTCAATTGTCTACCTGTAGTCGTTATCAATATCGAGCAAAAAACCGCAAAAAAAACAAGTTTGTTGTATGGGAGCCCCAAAGTGTTAGTGTAGTTTATTTTATTCTGTTTTTAGTATTTGTTGTTATAGCGGCAACAGAAATACATCATCTGTGAAAATTTCAACTGTCTAGCTATCACGGTTCATGAGATACAGCCTGGTGACAGACAGACAGACAGACCGACAGTCAGACAGACAAATGGACAGCGGAGGCTTAGTAATAGGGTCCCGTTTTTACCCTTTGGGTACGGAACCCTAAAAATGTAAAATATTCAAGATGGTGGCTAACTTTTTGATTGCGGGCCGATTTATATGAAACTCGGTTTTTTGGTAGTATTTTGACAAGAAAACAGCAACGTAAATACGCAATGTTAAAAATGAAAAAAAAAACAAGATGGCGGCCAATTTTTTTTGTAAGTGGGCCGATTTCGATGAAACTTGGTCTTTGGTAGTATTTTGACAATAAAACAGCGGCGCAATGTTAAAAAAGTAAAAAAATCAAGATGGCGGCCATCTTTTTTGTATGTGGCCGATTTTGATGAAACTCGGATTTTGGGACTAACTTGACAATAAAACAGCAACGCAATTTTAAAAATGTTAAAAATTCAGATGTCGGACAACTTTTTTGTTTGCGGGCCAATTTCGATGAAACTCGGTTTTTGGTACTATTTTGACAAGAAAACGGCAATGCAATTTAAAAAATGATAACAGTAGATTGTGCAACAAGTGTTTAGAACATGGGTTTTATGTACGAGTTAAACACTTTGCTTTTCACTTAATTTGTACGATTGTGAGGAAATTAAACAACAATATTGAAATTTTTCATTTATTTTAATGACAACTTATACACATCTGCAAAGTGTTCATCAAGGCCTTTTATTTAACACCCATATTCAAAAATAAAAACAACATATTTTTTCGTAAATTTTAGTGAGAAATCATATATTTTTGGGATGTGCTCATCGAAGCGGTTGCCTTTATATTTGTATTAAATTTTAAGGCATAATAATAATATGTCATAGCATAATGTGATTTCACAGAATTATGTATACGCATAATATTACTCTATCACCGATTGGTACGTGGCATATTGAATATCAACCCAAAGCTGGAAAGATCTCGACTGATAAAATCATCAATTCGACCATTGCCGGCCCATATTCAAAACCCCGAGAGCTTTCAACTCGAACTCCAAAACCGCTTCGAAGCCCTTGAGAACAGCATAGATGTGGACGATCTAAACAACATGGTGGTGGATACTGTCCGTACGGTAGGGTCCAAGCTCTTTAAGACCCGCCGTCCCAAGATAAAGAAACTCTCCGACCACACACTCCTACTCATGGATCAGAGACGTGAAATGAAGCTCCAGAGTTCAGTAGATGCTAATCGTTATCGGCAGCTTAATAGACAGATATCTAAGTCTTTGACGAGCGACCTTCGCCAATTTAATACGAATCGTATTAAAGAGGCTATCGAGCGGAATAAAGGCTCCAAAGTGTTCGCGAGAGATCTGTCTATTGGGCAAAGCCAGATGACGAAGCTGAAAACTGACGACGGACGCATCATTTCATCAAAGCCTGAAATCCTGAGGGAGATCGAGAGCTTCTATGGGCAGTAATATTCCACGCAGACACCTGTTGAAAGCAAGGCTAAAGACCCCAGAACCAAGCTTACCCGACACTAAACCCAAGATATCCCGGACGTCAGCCTGTACGAGATTAGTATGGCTCTCAAACAGCTGAAAAACAACAAGGCGGCGGGTGACGATGGAATCACTACAGAACTTCTGAGAGCGGGCGGTAAGCCGATACTCAAAGTCCTCCAGAAGCTCTTTAATTCCGTCATCGTCCAGGGCAGAACGCCAAAGACATGGAACATAAGTGAGGTGATCTTGTTCTTTAAAAAGGGTGACAAGTCCCTCTTAAAGAACTATAGACCCATCTCACTTCTGAGTCATGTCTATAAGTTGTTTTCGAGAGTTCTTACGAATTGTCTCGCTCGCAAGTTCGACGACTTCCAACCTCCCGAACAAGCCGGGTTCCGAAAAGGCTTTAGCACCATAGACCACATCCATACGCTGCGGCAGGTTATACAGAAGACTGAGGAGTATAATGAGCCACTTAGCTTGGCGTTCGTGGACTATGAGAAAGCCTTTGATTCGATTGAAACCTGGGCGGTGCTGCAGTCTCTCCAAAGGTGCCAAGTGGACTATAGGTATATCGAGGTGTTGAGGTACTTATACCAAAATGCCACCATGACGATCCGAGTACAGAACCAGGACACAAATCCTATCCAACTGCAGCGTGGTGTGAGACAGGGAGACGTTATTTCTCCGAAACTGTTCACAGCTGCGTTGGAGGACATTTTTAAGCTCTTGGACTGGAAAGGCCTCGGCATCAACATTAATGGCCAGTACCTAACACACCTTCGTTTTGCCGATGATATAGTCCTTATGGCTGAGACCATGGAAGACCTGAACACAATGCTCGAAGATCTCCGTAGTGCTTCCCAAAGAGTGGGTCTTAGGATGAACATGGATAAGACGAAAATTATGTCAAATGCCCATGTTGTACCCTCTCCAGTTCATGTTGGGAACACTACACTTGAAGTTGTTGACCATTACGTATACCTAGGACAGGCAGTCCAGTTAGGTATGTCCAACTTCGAGAAAGAGTTCTCTCGTCGAATCCAACTCGGGTGGGCAGCATTCGGGAAGCTTCGAAAAATCTTCGCGTCCGACTTACCTCAGTGTCTCAAGACAAAAGTCTATGAACAGTGTGTGTTGCCAGTGATGACTTATGGCAGTGAAACGTGGTCGCTAACTGTGGGTCTCATAAGGAGGCTCAAGGTCACTCAGCGTGCAATGGAGAGAGCCATGCTCGGCGTTTCCCTACGTGATCAAATCAGAAACGAGGAGTTCCCCGGGGAACTAAAGTAACCGACATCGCTCGAAGGATTGCTCAGCTGAAGTGGCAATGGGCGGGACACATAGCGAGAAGAACCGATGGCCGTTGGGGCAGAAAGGTTCTGGAATGGCGACCGCGCACCGGACGACGCTCCGTAGGTAGGCCCCCGACAAGGTGGACCGACGATCTGGTGAAGGTCGCGGAAAGCCAGTGGATGCAGGCAGCGCAGGACCGATCGTCGTGGAGATCCTTAGGGGAGGCCTATACCCAGAAGTGGGTGTCGTGCGGCTGATATGATGATGATGATGATAATATTACTTAGTCATAACAGCTTATACATATTTTTTTAGGCATATTTTTAATCGAAATTGGCCCACAAACAGAAAAGATAGCCGCCATCTTGGATTTTTTTTAACATTGCATTGTTATTTTCCTGTCAAAATATTACAAAAAACTAAGTTTCATCAAAATCGGCCTACAAACAAAAAATATGGCCGCCATCTTGTTTTTTTTCACATTGCTTTGTTATTTTCTTGTCAAAGTAATACCAAAAACCGAGTTTCATCGAAATCTGCCCACAAACAAAAAGGATGGCCGCCATCTTGGATTTTTTAATTGTTTAACATTCTTTGTTATTTCCTTGTCAAAATAGTAACAGAAACCGAGTTTCGTCGAAATCGGCCCACAAACAAATAGATGGCCGCCATCTTGGATTTTAATTTTTTTAACAATGCGTTGCTGTTTTCTTGTCAAAATACTATTAAAAACAGAGTTTCATCGAAATCGGCCAGCAAACAAAAAAGTTGGCCGCAATCTTGAATTTTTTTCATTTTTAACATGGCGATGCTGTTTTCTTGTCAAAATAATACCAAAAACCGAGTTTCATCGAAATCTGCATACAAACAAAAAGGATGGCCGCCATCTTGGGTTTATATTTTTTTATCATTGCTTTATTTTTTGTCAAAATTGTACCAAAAATCGAGTTTCATCGAAATCGGCCTACAAACAAAAATGATGGCCGCCATCTTGGATTTTTAATATTTTTAACATTATTTTTACTAATTCTTTTTGAAATTCAAAAAGGCAAATCACAGCGTGCCAACCCTTACACTTTTAGTCGTTGCGTCAACTGTCTAGACGAATGGCGGCTTTTCCGCCAACACAAAGGACGATGTCCGACTGTATGAAGATTATCTCTCGGCTGTGCTAATATTGTGACTTTGAGCCCGTTCGGAGCGGGAGTGTCCGTTCTAGTAAGTTTAATTTATTTTGATGGTCAAGCTCTAATGTTTGGAACGCGCCGTCAAGAGTATTTGGTTGCACTCGAGTGTAGGTTCTGAACGCAACGTTCAATTGATTTGACAGTGACGTGACAGACAGATTGTCAAGACAAGATCCATGTCAAATTTCACACGATAGCACACGGTTTTTGATAATGTCGAAAAATCGGACTTGTTATTTGTCGCATTCTGTTTAGAAACAATTTAGAAAATGACCGAGGATCAAGATGCTAAAGACTCACAATCCGATTCAGGGAGTAAAACCTTTACCAACAAGAACAAAGACAAGAAAGCCAAGAGTCAACGGCCACTGACCAAAGTGATTATTTTAGTTCCATATTTTTTTAGATTTATTCGACTTTTAGGGGTTGTTTGCTAATGTAAACACTTACTTTCAGATAATAATTCGGCGTTTGCCACCTACCATGACCGAGGAAGCATTTTTAGATCAAGTATCGCCTATACCAGAACATGACCATTTCTACTTTGCCAAACCTGACATGTCTCTTGGAAATAATGTGTATTCAAGAGCTTATATAAATTTTATTAACATTGATGATATTTATCTGTTCAGAGATAAGTTCGATGGGTACATTTTTTTAGATGAAAAAGGTACAGTGTAAAAACGATTTTTTTTATTGTAGCTTTTTTTAGATATCTTGTTTATAAATTGTATCGATTCATGCTATTATAACAAGTATTCATGAATTAGTAATATAGTCCAGTTTCCTTTTTTCAGGCGTAGAGTATGTTGGAATCGTAGAGTATGCACCATTTCAAAGAATACCTAAGAAAAAGAAAAAAAAGGACCCTAAATGTAATACCATTGAGAGTGATCCAATCTACCAAGAGTTTATAGAAAGTCTTACTAAAGATCCTGAGACAGAAAATCAACCAAAACTTGAATATTCTTATCCTATCAGTGATGGTAAGCTATTACTTACTTCTGATATTTCAACATGCAATTTTCAACTTAACAAATATTATGAAACAACTCTATTAAGTAGGTATCCAGTTTTTGACAGCTTTCATGACATTCTAAGCTGCCTACTTATTTTCTAATTTTCAAAATCTATCACACTTTCATTTGACAGATGGATGTGACACATTGCTGCATTTCTTTGGTAAGTTTTTATTTGTGCCAAAAAGAAGCATCAATGTATCACATCCTGAAAGCGATTGCGATAGATTTTGAAATTAGATAAAATTTTTATTACTCTATGTTGTGAATGGTTTGCTTGAAAGTTGAGTGAAGAGAAGTAAAAAAAAAACTATTTTATCACTAAGAGATTAGATGCTAAGTTCGGGATCTTCCTTGGACTTCTACCTCTGTTAATTATTCAAAATATTAATAACATTAATGTGATGTTGAAAAACTATGTTTAGAAAAATCAATATAAGGTATATTGATTTTTCTAAACATAGTTTTTCCTACTGACTGCCTTGTAAATATAGGCTAAATAAAACCCCATTACTATGAGTTCTGATGAAATAATAGAAATGGTGAATGCAGATATTAAAAACGGTTTTCTTTATTTTTACACTGTAGTCTTTACTCCTCATTATTTCCTTCACGAATCAGTATTTGTTCCACCCATATGCAATTTTTTTCTCTATTTCCTTGGTCATGTAGTCTTTGGGTGATATTATTTGTCCCAGATACATGTAATCATTCACATATTGAAGTTTTCATCTGTTGATTGTTATTACAACTTCTTCTATAGGCCAACCGGTTAAATGAGTCCTCTCCTGCGGGGCACAGGGGCGCAGGAGAAAAACGAGAACGGGGAGCGCGAGAGGTGCGGGCAGCAGGTGCATTTTTGCCTAAACTCAGTTCGCTGGCAACGTGGCTAGCGATTGCACGTGTTGAAAGTTGGAGACGCTTTGTGAGATTACACATGACATTACATTCTCAAGATGCGACTAAATATTTTCGGACATAAATATAAAAAAATAGGATGCAAATCCTGCTGAAATGAAATGAAATGATTGACTTACAATTTTGATTAATCTTGCATATAATAAATTGTACTAAGTTTATTACCTAATATTTTATTATGTTATCTACACAGTCATAGTTGGTTACATTAAAATTTTGTAGTCATCAATTAATTTTCTGATAAAAAAATCACCACTTGTTCACCATTAACCACTGTGACGGCACATATCTTAAGAACTGTCCAGTACACATTTCGCCTCTTGTGTATCGCCCGCCACCCGCACCCCTCGCGTCCCCTTTGTCGCCTGCCCCCCGCGCCCCTGTGCCCCGCAGGAGAGGACTCATTTAACCGGTCGGCCTATACATTAGTTATCACTTTGGTTTTTTTGGGATTCATTTCCAGACCAACTTCACTACTTCTGTCTGCTAGATTTTGGATCATGTGTTCCAGTAGTTTTTACAAAATTTATCTATTACAAATATAATTGTGATACTTTTACATTTGTAAAATGTTTACTTTTTATTTGAATCTGGTTAGTCATTGGAGAAAGTTGATATTTATAGGATTGCCCGGTACTGTTTCACATGTCTATGGTGATATTTTATTTATATGCTGACATATTTATCGAAAATAGTTATTAGGGTTCTAATGTAGAGATTAGGCTGCTCCAACACCAATAAAAATATCCTTGTATACAACTAATTTAAGAACATAATATTATTATTACAAATTACTATGTTGCAGGAAATGACAAGAAAGTACAATCAACACCTTTGTTAGAATATCTTGCTGCCCGTAAACAGGATAAAAGAGGCCGTGATGAAAGACGTCGAAGAGAAAATGACAAGAGAAAAATGAGGATTGAGCGCAAAAGTAAAGACCCATCCATTAAGGTAATATGTTTTTTTTAATTAAATATAGGTATATTTATTTGATGATAAGTTGAATGCATTAGACTAGAAGAACATCAGCTATTAAAACATAACAGAAGAGTCAGGAATTATTACAATATGGGTATCAAATGAAAGGCCTTTTATGAGCACATTAAAAATATGATTTGTTTCTAAAATGTGCGAAATAAAAATGAATAATAAAAAAAATATATATTAAAAACACGATTGCTCTGCCAAAAACTAATAAAAAAAAAAATAAGAAGTTTCGTTGCACTTTATAGTCAGGGAACCATTCTGTGGAACAATTTTTAATCAAAAAGGTCTCCCGACTGCAATGAACTTTTGTGGTTGGGTGTGCGAGATCGCGTAAGAGCAGTTTGCAATACCGCGTATATACGAAAGTCCCAAAAAGAGCTTGGAGGGGATATTACATGAAAATCTTATGAAATTATAGGTAAATTTCGTAAAATTGCGTCTTATTCGTATAAATACCTACTCAAAGAAACTACAAACAAGTTCAGTAAAAAAATGTATTTAAGTGGCCAAGATATTAAGTTTTTTCTGCGCCATGTAAAATAAAATTAAAATTGATGCGCGTGCAAGACCGCGCAACAGCAATTTGCAATACCACCGCGTTGCAAACTGCTCTTGCACGACCATCGACGATTTGGCAAGGCAATCATGTTTTTAATCTTTTTTATATATTTTTTTGTATCTAATCTTAAGGCCTGGTTGCCCTTTCCAAATTCAGTAATCAGAGTGAGTTTGTGTTCGCGTTAGCAATCCTGTCCAGTGCTAGACAAGATCTCACTGGAATGGGTACATACGAGGGTGGATCCAAAAGTTCTAAGCCCGACCATGAAAATGAAAGAAAAGTGGGTCTGAATTAATTTTTATTTTTCGACATAGTCTCCATTTAGGTCAATGCATTTCTTCTAACTGACCTGCAACTTGTTTATACCTTCGAAAAAAAATGATTCCTGAAGGTTGTCAAAATAATCATTTACTGCTGCTATCACCTCGTTCCTGTCCGAAAATTTCGAACTACCTAAGTGTTTTTTTAAATTTGGAATCTGAGGGGGCTAAATCCGGCGAATAAGGTGGATGGGGCAATATTTCGTAGCCACAATTATGCATTTCAGCCATTGTTTCAGCTGAAGTGTGAACCCGGGCGTTGTCTTGATGGAACAACACTTTCTTCCGTAACATACCCGGCCTTTTTTCTTTGATTTCTTCCCTTAGTCGTCGTAAAAGGTTACAATAATAACTTGAATTTATAGTTTCGCCCTTTGGTAAATAATCCACGAAAATAATTCCCTTTGCATCCCAAAAAACTGAACCCATGACTTTGTTGGTCGACAAAACGACTTAAGCTTTCTTTGGAGTAGGAGAGCCAGATATTTTCCACTGCTTTGATTGTTGCTTAGATTCAGGAGTGTGGTGGTGAACCCAGCTTTCATCCATGGTAACAAACCGGGATAAAAAATCCTCTGGATCCACCTCAAAAAGCTCCAAACAGTCACGGGAAATTGCGAAACGAACTCGTTTTTGTTCAGCTGAAAGCAATATCGGAACCCAACGAGCAGAAACCTTATGGAACCCCAATTCTTGAGTTACAATATTTTGTACCCGACCATAACCAATGCCTGTGATCTCAGCTATCTTACTGATGGTCAATCTTCGGTCACTCAGAATAAGATCACATATTTTTTCAATGTTTTCCTTCGTGGTAGACTTTGAAGGCCTACCGCTCCTAGGGTCATCTTCAATACTCTCCCGACCCTGCTTAAACTCAGCCACCCACTTTTTTACACTGGAATATGATAAAGCTGACCCAACCAAAGTGTTCACCATATCTTGATGAATATCTTTTGGTGATAGGCTTTTTTTACTGAGGTACTTGATCACTGCTCGGTATTCAATTTTCTCCATTATTGAAAAAGATGTCAGATAGCATCAAACAAATGTTCACAAAAAAAAAATGGCTGGCAGTATCGGAACGAAACTTCGCACATTTACTATTGAAGAACCATACTAAAGAGTGAGCGTAGATTTACAAAACTGTCAAAGCTATTTCTACATTAGGCCACGAATTTTTGGATCCACCCTCGTACAAATACATTCCAGTGCTAGTTCACAATTCCAGCGTTGTATGTATTCAACCATTGGACTGGAATAACACTTACTAGAATAATGTGAATTATGTGAACTGGATATTATAGTGAATTAATTTCCATAGAAACCTGGTGATATATCAGAAGATGAAACTTTTCTTGAAAATACAGAGATCTATGATCAAAAGCGTAAGAATTTTTGGTTTGGAGAGCAAAGAGTTTACCATAAAAGCAAAGTGAGAAGTTCAGTTAAACCAGAGTTGAAGAGTAGTCATGGGTCAGATGAATTTATCAGCACCGATTCTGACTGGGACAGCCATTTTCCCGCTTTATCAATGAAAACGCATAATACTTTCACTCTCACGTCTGGTAAAGTTTGTGTTAAAAAAGACGCCCAAGACGGAAGTCAGAAAAGTAGCGGTGACACATGTTCTAAGGTTCTATACTCGATACTTTATTGCAAACCATAATGTAGGGACAGTAAAATTAAAAGCTGGTTTCAATAAATTAACTATTGTAGCGAGATTGTAGCTATCGGCAATCATATTTATAAAGACGCAGCGTATTTACAATAGGTTCCTTCATTACTAGTTTTGTACTGTTCTAAGGCTCGTATTATAGGACGTTGCTCAAGCCTTGATCCCTACTTAAAACTAGTTTTAAGTCGATTATTAATTTTAGTACGGTGCTTGAGCAGAGCTTCAACAAACTAAACTCAAACTCAGATTACGCTAACTTACGCTTAAAACGATGCTCGAGCATCGTTCTAAATTAGCTTTAATCTGAGTCGAGTGACTCAGATTAAAGCTAATTTAGAACGATGCTTGACTGCGTGTCATAAGTTTTCACTAGTTGTGCCAAGATTCTAATTTCATTAGTTAAGGTCGAATTTGGGGGGAAGGGAGGAAAGGAGGGAGGGGGGACCCTTCCGTCCCCCCACCAAAATATTATGTGCGGAAAAGCATAGCTTCTTTTAAAATGAATTTTGAAATTTACTACACCTAACCTCAAAATATATGAAAAACTCATTATAAAGGGGGGCGAGGGCGAGTGAGGGGAAAAGAGAAGAGTAGAAAAGGAGGACTCGCCTATCCCCCTAACAAAATCTTTAAGGGGTATTAAATTAAGATATTTCTGTTGTCTGTTAAATAAAACACGGAATAAAAACCTGAAAACTGTTTGTTCAGAATCAGTAATAGAATCGATTAAAATATTTTTTATACTTATCATGTTATAATTTGACTAAAAATATTTACAAAACCATAATTAATGCACACCCTACTAAAGGGACAACACAAAAAGATTGTAACTTCGTGAGTTTTTAAAGTATCAATATATTTTCTTTATACTTACTGATTCTTAAAATGAAAATATGTGACCCGGTGTTTCGGCTTTCGTGTTACAAAAAATAATGTTGATATTTTCTAACCTATCACATTACATGATAAACTTAAGAAGAAATGGGCGAGTCCACTCCTCTATACTCTCCTTTTTTCCCGTCGTCCAGCGAACAGATTTTAGTTCGCTGCCGTCGCGTCGTCGCTCGCCCCGGCGGTAATAGAAAAACATGGTTTGCGCGGGCCATTTTTTATATAGAAAACGTAAGTTTGTATCCACCAAAAAAATCATACGACAAGCTAAAGAGTTTTTCTAGTTGCTATTATAAACATAAGATTGTGTATAAACCTAACAGATGATTGTATAAAAAAATCAGAATATCATCAAAAGCGCTTGTCGCGGACCATATTTTTGGCTTAAATAATAGCGGGAACGTATTGAATTCTACATCAAAATACACTTTAACGTACTGTGCTTACTCACTTAGTTAATAACTTTTTTTCAAGAAAGATAGTTGTGCTTAAGATAATGATGAAAAAACAACGAAAAACATTGAAAAAGTGAGGAAGTGAGGTTATATTCCATACTCTTTACACGTAAAGAATAAGACAGAGACAAATGATTTCGCGTAACGGAGCCTTAAATATTATTTTCAGTTTTTTCATACATTGAGATTAGGTTTAGTAAAATTCCAAAATTTATTTTAAAATATCGAAATACTTTCTATAGGTGGCATGGGAACTCTCCCCAATCATCCCCTCCCTTGTCAACCTTAACTAATGTAAATATGAGACCAAATTAATGCCTGAGCGTGGTCTCGACCATACTTACGTAAACAGAGATCGAATCCGTACTAAGCAGATATTTGAGTTCTAAAAATAGTCAAGCATCGTTCGAAAATTAGCATGATCTGAGTTTGAGTTTAGTTTGTTGAATTGATAAGACTGAGTTCATCACATTCCGTTTTATGAAAAACTAGCGGTCGCCCGCGCCTTCGTCTGCGTGGACTGTTTTGCTATCCCTCGGGAACTGTACGTTTTTTTTGGATGAAAGGTACTCTTTTCTGCACTGCCCTGACAACGTGTATGCAAAATTTCATAATGATCGGTTCAGTAGTTACGACGTGAAGGCGTAACAAACAAACAAACTAAACGGACTTTCGCATTTATAATATTAGTAAGGATTTACTGAAAAATCACCCATTAAAATCTTATCAATCTTACTTCTTACTAGTATTATAAATGTGAAAGTTTGTGGGTTTGGATGTTTAAATGTTTGGATGTTTGTTCCTCAATCACGAAAAAACTATTGAACGGATTTGGTTGGAATTTGGCATACAGATAGTAAATAGCCTAGGTTAAAACATAGAATACTTTTTATTTCGATATTCCCACGGGAACGGGAACCACGCGGGTGAAACCGCCGGCGGCCGCTAGTATTACTATAAATCTAAGCACAAATACCTTATTTATTAAAAATAACGTGTAATGGTCAATGCAACGCATAAAAAATATAAATCACATTGGGACATAACACTTAGGGGTAAATCGTCCCAATATTTTGTCTCAACAAGTTTTATGTTACGTGAGCAGTGTCTTAAATTTTTGTTAAGACAAGTGCCACCTTTTCCTATTGTTTATGTGGTTTTCCATTATTGTTTTCTTTCCTGTTTAGTGTTCTGTACAGTTTAAGTACGTATTTTCGTTAAAACTTTGCAATTTAAGCTAGTCAATTTTTATTTATTGCCTAGCCAATAATTGGTATGGCAATAAGACTCAATATCAAGTTATTGGCCTACTATCAATATTATTATATTTTGTGCACTTGGAACCTTATTTTCAGAATCATTTAATGTTTTTTTCATCAATTAATGAAGATAATCCTCTTTCTTAAAGCTTTCCTAATATTAAACTCATGGTATAAATCGAATGGCTTAAAACGATTGAAAATACTAAAAAAATCATATTGTATGTAAGAATAACAATATATTTATTTATCTGAACGGATAAATCAATAATAAATGTACGAAATCTTTAATATTTGAGGAGCTTTTTGGTAACGTATTGCTTAAGGGGCCAATAATTGACTACTTTCTCCAATTCTGTGTCTAATTATGCGTAAAATGAAACTCATTCTGCATAAGAATAAGGTTTGTAATAGGAAACAGACATAAATCTTACTGTTCTGAGATTTAAGTAGAGATCAGCGGAGTCTCGACTCGAGCATTGTTTTGGAATCAACAGGGTGCTTGAGACTAGATTTAGTAATTAAGTACAAATCAGGTGATTACTTTACAGTTCAAGCAGTGCTTGAGTCTCGTTCTATAATACGGACCTAAGTTGAGTTCCATCGTCAAACAAATCACGTTGTTATAGGTATAGAATTAGATTAGGAAAATAATTATTTTAGATATTCTGTAGTACCTTTATCGGAAGTATAAACAAATAAACATAATTATACCAATTCTTCATGACTGAACTGAGTTCATAAGTAAGTAGATGGGAGAGCAGATGTTAACTGTCATGACATCCAGCACCAATTAGCTTAACACAAGGACTGTGTTTTAGAAGACAATGTCTTTACTCCAGCATTTGTCGCAGTCCCTTTCAGTTTGACATACACTGTACAATACTGGATGTATTGTACAGTGTATGTCAAACTGAAAGGGTAGCTGATAAAATACAAATTATTTTGACAAATGTTTTGAGAAGCCAGTGATGAATGTACACAGACTGTCATATTGAAAGTGATCTGATACATCCACAATTAAGACCCGGTCTCTCGTTTGACGCCTATCTTTACAAATGGTGTCATATAGCGACTTACCTTTAAAATTATGATTCCTTATAATAATTTAACAAAATATTTCAGGAGGAAGAATTTGCAGATACTGATGTCAAGAAAATCAAGTCAAGAGACTGGGAGAAAGAAAAATCTGAATCAAAAGACGATCCTGTTAAAACTGATGGCAAAGATGGGACTGTCTTTGAATCTAAAACTTTCAGGGAGCAAAGAAAAGCAGGTTTAAGTTTAGACAAAAAGAGAAAGAATGATGTTGACAAGAAAGAACATTCAGGAAAGGATGAAGATCAAGCAGATGATTCAGATAAAGGTTTCAAGAAAGACAAGCGTGACAAATTTAACAAAGAATCACCACGGGAGCTTAAGAGCAAAAAGTACAGTGATACTAGAAAAGAAAGAATCAAGCAAGTAGAAGCAGTAAAATCAGACAAACAATCAGTTATAAATAAAATCATATCAGCAGAAAATAAATCAAAATCATTAAACCATGACGACATTAAGCCATTCACACAATTACCGCAGGTTAAAACTGATGACCTGACCAAAATTATAGATGGAATGGATAAAAAGATGAAACTAGACGACGCAAAATCACAGAAAGATTCTAAAGACTCTAATGACAATGTTACAGAAAAAGTCATTGATGTTGCTAAAGCTCGGCGAAATAGCTTAGACTCGAGTGGTATTGCAGATAGAGAGGAGTCTGTATTGAGGAGGCAAAAGAGTTTAGATGATAGAAGTAAGTCTTCAGATAGGGAAGGGTCAGAAGAAAAAGAAAAAAGTGACAGTACAGATCGTCGCACCGAAAGGAGGATTAGAAATAAGGTTAGACAAAAAAAAATTATTTAATGCAATTATAAGGTTTGCAAAGTCAGGTTTACTCAAGCACATTTCCTTTGTTTCAGGATCGGCCAAGCCTTGTTATTTATCAACCGGGCATGGGCAAGTTTAGTAAGCAACGATTGGCAAAAGATAAGGACACAACGGCAACGGCAAAACCGGTCAACGAAAGTGAAAAGAAAGACACCTGAGACCACTATTACATTTCTCGAAATTTGGACACCATTCGACGGAACCACCCTAAAGCTGGCATTCGATGCATGTCCTCGGCGATGCGGTAGAAGAGGTCATACGACATGCCAACTGAGGGATCCAACCGTTCTTGTTTATTCAAAGCTGTTGTTTTATTGATTCGTTTAATTTACACACTGTAATGAGTCGCGAGTTTAGTATCATTATTGTGACAAAAATCAGCATAGCATCTAATGCTTTATATTTTTAGCTTATGACCGTTTAGTTCAGTTTGTTTTATTTCATTTAAATATAATAATTTTTTAACTGGGTATTCTGTTTTTCTTCATGGTTAAACCCTTCTTGGCAGTTTTGGTGAATATATGTACTACGGGCAACAACGTCGCTTAACCAGTTGGCAACAAAATTCGTGTGCGCGCGTATCGCCCCTGCACGAACCAAACATATGTAGTGGCGGCGCGGCGTGCAAGCGATTTTAACCTTAGGAGTGGTTAAGCGACGCTGTTGCCCATGGTACCTATTATATAACAACTCGTGAAATGAAAATAGGTATATATGTCTTTTCTAAAAAATATATTTTATCTATCACAGTGAATTTTTAAACATTTGCCTAGCAACATTCAACTTAGTAATTAAATTAGTAAGATAATTAAAATGAAACAACTATTTAATTACATTATAAATACAACAAGGTAAAATTTTTGGTGTTTTTACCTATGAAATTTCAAAAAGTTGCTTTTTTATACTAACTTTTTCTTATGCTAATATTTCAAAGCTTTTATGTTCTTACAAGTGATTTAACATTTAGCTAACTTATGATTATGACATTTAGGTTAAACGAAAAAATAAGTTATGGCTAAGTTATAATATCACCAATAAAGTGGCGATTTCAGCTAACAAAAAATTTTTACTTTCATGACAGTCTTTAATATAAGTAAAAAAATATGATAGATAATTTTTTAATATTGATTCGTCTATCATGGTCATTTATTTGAATATTTTCACCATAAAAGTTATGAGGATCTCTATTTGTGAGAAAAAAGAAGCGTCAATTTCATAGGCAAAGACCTAAATTCTTTTGATGTGAATAAGTCAATTATTATTTATTATATACTTATTCCGTGATTATTAGTTACGTGCTATATTTAGTAAATACACGAATTGCACATAAGTATCTTATCATAATGTATTTTATTAGCACTATCAGCCTTTTAAAGCCTCTTTCAACAGTTTTAAAACTAGCTTTCTAGATTGTAGGAAGACTGAAAACAATAGTAAATAATTATGGCATCTCTTTATTGTTATACTTACCTATCCAAATCAATTAATTAATGGACTATTGTTACAGACCTATTAATTTTACACACTGCCAAAAAAGTTTTTCCTACCCTTAGCGTGTTCGCAGACTACAGACTTTCTATCGGCCGACAGTTTAGTCGGGCTCTCCAATCAGTATGAAGAAGTATGCAAGTGCGCACACTACAACGATTCGGTATCGGCCAATTCTGCATACAAAACCAACTATCGGGCCAACTATCGGCCGATAGAAAATCTGTAGTCTGCGGGCACGCTTACACAGACGAGTACAATGCAATTAATTGAACCATGTACAACAGAAGTGACCGACTTCTGAATTTAAATACCTAAGTATTTTTTCAGATTTATAACGTTAAAAAGTTTGAAAAGAATTTTACAAAACTCTCATTACCATACCCCGTTATCGGCGGTGCACGAATGATTCACAGACTAAAAAATCAGAAGCGAAAGACCTCTAGGGCCACCTTTTTGCCTACGTTTTTCTACTCAAAAACCTATTTAAGGTGCGAAAATTTTTAAGTTCTCGTGTTTAATAATGGCGAATGTGAACTATATTTTTAAACAATACCTATAGATAAATAAATTTAATTCTTCCTAAAATCTAAGTGCAGGAAGCGAAGGACGATATTTAATTGGAATCGTGTTTTTAATTAATTAATTAAAAAAATAATTAAGTATAGAGCTCATTTTGCCTTAACAGCGCGGACCGCACTCACGCGCACGCGGTCACCGCGCAGTGTCGGTTTTGACGGATGCCGACAAATGGCGCACAAAAGCCCGCAGCGCGACCCGCGCGGTGTCCGCTTTGACGGATGCCGACAAAGGCGTACAGAAGCCGGCCGAACGCCACTCGCGCGCGTAATGTCGTGTCGTCGTGTACTCTATCTACCTAATGTTGTCACACGCGCCGCGGCCTCTCCCCTTTACGGGTCATTTAGTGATCGATTGTTGACTAAATGCATATATTTTTTATCTTAACCAACAATATGCCTCCGAAAAAAAAATCTCGTCACGAATTTATGGAGTTGTGGATAAAAGATTATCCTGAAGTACAGGTAAACTAAAAAAAATGTATTACAGATATATTCTCTCAGAGGTTGAGTGGGATTAGGCAGAATTATCAAATTAATCAAAAATAGACCTTCTGTTGTACTTTGTCTTTGGCTTCGATCATTCGTGCACCGCCGATAACGGGGTATGCTCATTACAAATAAGTGCCTTTTCGAGATTATTAGTCATTTTCCGTTTCTATAACTATTTAAATGTATAGCAATAGATAGTTTAATTAACCAGTATTAGTAGGTAGTTCTTTCTTTCTGCGTGATGTGAACATGTGGCTTATAATTTGTAAAATAATAAACAATTCCATTCTGTAGAGTCTGTCTAAAAAGTCTGTTTACCTGAGAAATTATTAAATTATTTAAAAAAATCTTATACTGTTAACCCTGTTGGTGCTGTTTAAATTCTAATTGTAAACATTGAATTTTGAATCAAAACATAGAATTTTGACAGCACCAACAGGGTTACCAGTATACGTTTTTTTAAATAATCTAATAATTTCTCAGGTAAACAGACTTTTTAGACAGACTATCGATTAGTTACTTAAATTAAATTAACCAGAGAGTAAGGACAATTTTAACTACTTTCGTTACTACAATTAACATTATAAATATTTAATCCATTCACTTTAGGGAACAACCCCCGTATTACTCTTAAAACTTACCAGTTTTCTGAATGGCTATCAGTGCGTCTCTTTTATTTGCTATACAGCGAGAAAGAGATGTAACTATAGCAATTCATAAACTTGGCAAGTTTTAAGAGGTTGTAATACCCCATTCTCGTAATTTTATTAAGGTGAAAGTAAGTTACAGTCTAGAGACATTGTTAGCGTCGTTTACAAGTATCGGGACCGTAGCCTGCCTGTCGGGGTCATTCGATGGAGTGGCCTTCTTCATTTTTTCCGCCTTGGTCTTGGTTTGCGCCACATTATGTCGGTGCATTAGATACAGGAGCAACATGAACCCTACTAAGAATCCAGCTAGGCCCCCTGTCACAGTCAACCACGTTCTACGGGACGTTTTGTGACTCTGAAACTAAATAAAAGTTTTTAAATAATATATAAGTAAGTAGGTACATACTCGAACAAATCGACTCGTCTCCAGCCTGCCTAGCAGATTTAATAGCGGGGTGCCTACTATCGCACTTAGCCGAATTTTTCAATATTTCATACAATCTGTAGCACAAAGACAACATTATTAAAATTGCGAACTTCAGATCGCACCATGCCCACTTTGTAGCTACCCACAGACCAGTGTTTATAGGGCTCTATGTAGCATTGGCACATTTACTAACTTATTTAATATTTTTGAAAAAGTACCAGGATCACATAAATCTAGAGAAGTATTAGCTTATATAAATATTTTCTATTACAATGAAGATTAATGTCAAATATCTTCTCTGTAACTGTGTCCTGCCTGGTACTTTTAATGGTTTAACTTTATTTTTATAAAACCAAAAATACATACGCACTCTAACCCTTTATAAATATCCAATAATAATATTTCCATTTTGATTAGTGAGGAATCCATCCGATATTAAATTAGGTTGTAAATGTGCCAATGCTACATAGAGCACTATACAGTGGGCATGGTGCGATCTGATGTTTGCAATTTTAATAATGTTGTCTTTGTGCTACAGATTGTATGAAATATTGAAAAATTCGGCTAACTGCGATAGTAGGCACCCCGCTATTAAATCGCCTAGCATGACCGATTTATATCGCGTGATATAGCATTTTATCGACACTCAACTGACAAATTCCTCTGTCTTTTTGACAGTTAAACGTGATAAAACGCTATATCACGCGATATAAATCGGTCATGCTAGACAGGCTAATAGCTTCCCGGGAGGGACAGGAAAGAGAAGTTGATAAATTGATAGATACAAAACAAATTATGAAGCCTATTGAAAAAAGTATTTCATATTTCAATTTCTCAATTTCAATTACAATGCTACGACGTAGCAACGTCGTAGCATTATAAAATGAAATTGCAGTAGCTCGTAGCATAAATATACAGGGTGACATGGAAATTCGACCTATTCCTTGAAAGGGGTTATACTAGAGGTCATTAGTAACAAATTAAGTCCAGTGAACCAGGGGTCAAAACTTGATGGTTACCGAGCTGCAGCAGTTCTTCGATATTTAAGAAATTTTCCGACTTGTTTACAAAAACCATTAATTATGAATAAACTACTTCACTCTAAACATTGAATTGATACTTTTCTGAAAGCTGAAAAATAAGTGATCAATTTAAAAAAAAACGTTAGCCCAAAACATACATAATCACAGAAATAAAAGGTCCTAAGTAGCAATAACTTTTATTTTCTGTATTTTTTCCCGAACATCGTAAGTTATTGAAAAAAAACTGTATGAACGTTCGCGTACAAATTACTAGAATAACTAACTAGTTTCATTAGCTTTCCAAAAAAGTACAAATGTCATTAACTTTCCCAGCTGATTTAAAAAAAATCGGCAAAAGAGCGCCGTAGGTCAAAGTTTTTATTTTGAATTGTTAATTGAATTCAGCTCGAAAGTCAACAGTGTTACTCTAACTACACTGTGAATAAAAAATAAATGTAAGTTGATAAAGTTTAGTAAAAAAAAACAGTTAACAAAAATTACAAATCCCGTTCAAACTGCCTACCATTGTTGCGTATGCAAGCACGAAGCCTACGACGTCGTACTTCACTCACTGTTACTCGCGTTGAAAATGAGGTTTTTATTTTTTCGGCAACTGCCAAAATTCTCTCCCGCAACTCATCAATGGATGTAGCTGGTCGAATCGCAGGGGGTACACTTAGTCCTTCATGTGACCCTAAAGTTACATCTGGGCTAGAGATGTTACGAATGTAAAATTTTACACATTCGCGAATGCGAATATTTAGGTTGCGAATGTGCGAATGCGAATGTTAAGACATCAAGTATTACAAAAACCATATGAATTAATAAATAAATCATTTTTATTACTAAAACGGAAAACATATACACAAAATAATAATATACATACCTACTTATAATTCATGACGACATCCATCATTGAATTAAATTTGTAAAAAATTGCATGCTTTTTAATGCACATGTGAATTTAATATTATTGTAATAGTCGAAGTTCAATAAAGTAAAATATAAAAATCCGCTAGGTATAGATCACTTTTGTTTCTCTGTGTCATAAGGAAAAACTGTCTTATTTTTACAAAATCCTTTAAAACACAATTAATTATTTGTTTACTAAAAAGAGGAATTACAGAAGACTGGCAACTAAAACAAAATAATCAACAAACCAAGCAACAGAGTGATCACATCAACAAGCAATCACTATTCACAAATTACCCGCGTGAAATAAACGCTTGCTATTGGTTGAATTAATGAAGTTATGCACACATTCGCATTCGCATAAAATTCGCATTGATTGATGCGAATGCGAATGTCGATGCGAATGTTTAAAACGATGCGAACCATTCGCATATGCGAATGCGAATGCGAATATTTGTAACATCTCTAATCTGGGCACCCATCGTGCTGGTACACCATATCTCTTCTTGTAGCTAGTGGCACATCTTCTAAAAGCGAGTAAACACGTTTTCGGAAGCTGTGGTGGAAGAAGAAATGGTACTACGTACGAAAAGGAAAACTTTTTATGAAAAATCTTCTCTGGTACCACTATTTGCACTTTTGGGCCCCTAAGGGCCAAAACCTACGAAAAAATTAAGAAAGGGCCCACCACAGAAGATTTACATTAAATGTTTGGATGGGGACTGTCCATGATAAGTTGATCGGGCCTTTCTTCTTGCCCCAAATGGTACATCGTACGATTTTTTTAAGAGAGGTAGTGAACTGAACACGCTTTTGGAAGATGTGCTACAAGAACAGATATGGTGTACGATGGGAGCCCAGATGTATCTTTAGGGTCACATGAAGGACTAAGTGTACCCCCTGCGATTCGACCAGCGACATCCATTGAAGAGTTGCGGGAGAGAATTTTGGCAGTTGCCGAACAAATAAAAACCTCACTTTCAACGCGAGTAACAGTGAGTGAAGTTACGACGTCGTAGGCTTCGTGCTTGCATACGCAACAATGGTAGGCAGTTTGAACGGGATTTGTAATTTTTGTTAACTGTTTTTTTTTTACTAAACCTTTTCAACTTACTATTTTTTATTCACAGTGTAGTTAGAGTAACACTGTTGACTTTCGATCTGAATTCAATTAACAATTCAAAATAAAAACTTTGACCTACGGCGCTCTTTTGCCGATTTTTTTTAAATCAGCTGGGAAAGTTAATGACATTTGTACTTTTTTGGAAAGCTAATGAAACTAGTTAGTTATTCTAGTAATTTGTACGCGAACGTTCATACAGTTTTTTTTCAATAACTTCGACGATGTTCGGGAAAAAATTCAGAAAATAAAAGTTATTGCTACTTAGGACCTTTTATTTCTGTGATTATGTATGTTTTGGGCTAACGTTTTTTTTTAAATTGATCACTTATTTTTCAGCTTTCAGAAAAGTATCAATTCAATGTTTAGAGTGAAGTAGTTTATTCATAATTAATGGTTTTTGGTAACAAGTCGGAAAATTTCTTAAATATCGAAGAACTGCTGCAGCTCGGTAACCATCAAGTTTTGACCTCTGGTTCACTGGACTTAATTTGTTGCTAATGACCTCTAGTATAACCCCTTTCAAGGAATAGGTCGAATTTCCATGTCACCCTGTATAATAATGTATAAATGCAATCTAAATTCAAGCAAATTTTCTGGTGATCATACATTATTTAAACTATCTGTGTAATGGAAATTAAAAACGATAACAGGACCACAATTAACTAGCGAAAATATAAAAAAATCTAAGTTGAATCAGCCGGGAATCGAACCCGGGACTTCAGAGATAGACATCATGAAAACTAGTGTACAACCGATGGAACTCAAAATAACTATTTCCCAATCAGTTTTTGACGAAAATGGAAAGGTAGGTAAGAAATGAGCTTCTGCGGGTAAGTTGTTACTTATACAAGTAACTAAACACGTAAGAATAACTTATTCTCAAGCTTAGGGATGTCTTGCTTTCTAGATCACCCACCTGTATAAAGGCAGCTTTGCATCTGTGATAAGTCGAGTTGAGTGCTACTAACTTTTCTTCTGCAGCAGGACAGTCTCCGAATTCTGCGAAGGACATAAGTAATACTTAGAAACATTAAAAAACATAATTTACTGTTTCATGTACTTGTAAGTTTAAATTAGGAAATTAGGACTGAATTTAGGGTACCTATTTATTATGATTATTATTAAGTAATTTCAGAAACCCAATGCATTAGAAGAGTCGTTTAGCTCAGGGTTGAACTAAAAAAAATAACAAGCTAAAATTACATCAAAAGTATGGAAAATGTATCACTAAAAAGTCCGTACGGTCTCTGGTGTAAACGACTTTTCTAATTCATTGGGTTTCTTTAGCGATCTGCCCCCTAGCCCCTAGCGAAATACGATATGTATCGTGTGATAGGTAAAGCATTTTATCGACACTAACTGTCAAAATCCATTCTTTTGACAGTAAGACATGATAAATCTCTATCATATCGCGTTTCACTGGTCATGCAAGAGGGGCTGGGCCTCCTCCATTTACTCTTTGAATGGCCATCATCAAATCACATCCCGTTTAACCCTGGACGGAGAACCAAAGCTTATTGAAAATGGTAACCTATGGTACAAACGATGTACCTATCGTTTGTATGAAAATAGGCATCGACGCGCGACGACTCTACGTACCTCTTGTATTCAACTTGGAGTAGTCATCGAGCTTGAAGTAAACTCTCTTATCTTGCAGCCATGTGAGCGTAGGTTTTAAAGTGCACAGATCTTTTATGTTGTCAATAGCTTTCGTCAAATCCACATTTTCCAGTTTGCACATAGAGGCAAAATGACTTGGTTCGAGACGAGTAAGCGGATTATATGAGATATTATAATGGGTAAGATATGGTAAAGTACCCCAATTAGGTAAGTCAGGTATTTCAGATTTGGAAATATCCAAAACTTCTAATGGGGCTTGGATGGGTTTTTGAAGTCGTAGTTTTGGTAGACTTATATGCAACAGATTATCTTGAAGGTATAACTTTCGCAGTGACGGCAGTTGGAAGATGGCGTCAGGGAGATCAAGAATTACGTTCTTCGAGAGATCCAATATCTGCAGGTAGCCGAGTGGGGAAAATGCATCTTTGTCTATGCTATATATTTGGTTATTCGCCAAGTACAAGTATTTCAAACTCGTGTAGCTGGTGAATGTGTCCGCTTTAAGCTTTTTCAGACCGTTGTTAGAGAAGTCAAGTATCTGAAAAGTATAATTGAAACCAATTTAGTAATGTTACCGCACTCATAATTTTACACACATATCACAATTTAGTATGTTTTTTTTTGAGTTTTGCTGCCGCACAATGAGGGACGCCGCAAATTGATTTTTTAAACCTCTAGTGGTAATGAGCAGACAAATGCTGTCTTAGGAATACTTAGCACTCAAGACATAAACGTTATTGATTACCTCAATACCTCTCTTGAGGCTTGGTATTTCGTCGAGGCCGAGCCCCACGCAGTAGGCGCCGTACATTTCGTAGGCTCGCTCGTACCGACAGCGCTGCGGCTTGGCGTTAGTCAGGACATCTAGCTGCGTCATACCCTCAGCCACTGTCCACCAGAACACCGCGAGGGAGAGAGCTTGGGATCCCCTGATTCTGAAATTGAAATAAAAAAGGACTTTTATTTTTTCTTGGCTTCTATTCTAAGAAGTGGAGAGTCGAATTGGGTTGGTAAACTTTTCCAAAACTGTTGTGAATTATATATTTTCTGGTAGCTTTTGGTTTTGGAGTCAGGAATAACCAATTGCGGAATTTTTATAATTCTTCATTTTCATTTAAATAATTATTTAAAATTTAAATTTACAGCATAGTACAATAAATCACTATTACGGCAGTATGCGTAATGCCTTTGCTCAAATAAAAAATGAAAAGTTTGGCATTGGCAATGTCAACTAGTTGTCATGTCAGTCACAGTCAGCTAAAATAAATAAAATAACTCTTTTGTAAGTTTGTAGATATACATATATTTACGTGATCATCACAAACGTATAAAGCTCTCTGAGGGCATTTCCTGTTTAATCCTCTGCACCACGTCTCTTTCAAATTCAAAGGTATGGGAATTGTAAAAAAAAATGTTCTGCAGATGGTCACATCTATATTTCAAACAAAACGGAACAAAGCAGTGTAGGTACTTCATCGGCGTAATAAGCTGGATAATGGATTTCTTCAAGCTGATCCATTTCCCATAACTGAACAAGAAAAACACTAGAAAATCACAATAAATAAGCTGAAAAACAAACAACAACATTAGGTTGTGATTATTGATTACCAAAGAGTAAAATAATTGGATTACTCTTTGTCACTTTCTGTCAAATCTGTCCTGCCAATCAGTTTGCCAAATGCAAGGGAACTTCGTGTTCAGCCATTCGTTTGATATTTAATCGCGATAATAATATAAAAAAATGTACTTCATTAACAAGGTGAAATAAAAAAATCATAATATTAGTTTCTTTATTCTTCAAACTTGTGCTATCAAAAAAAAATTTGTCGAAAAAGTTTACCAACCCAATTCATCTTTCATATGATCTCTCGATTAGGTACATTACTAATCGAGCAACTAAAATATAAAAGATGAAATCAACTCTCGCGGTTTTTACAGCGAAAAAGTAATAGAACATTTTGTAAAATTGTCTTTAGCATGCGCCCCTCGTTTTTAGGTTTTATAACTTCTCAAAGTTCTGTAGGTATAGGGTTATAATTATTTACAGAAGATTTTTTTAGTCTGTTTTAATGTTTTTAGTCCGATTTTTATAACTTTTAATAAATCTTAAGAACGTTTTTATAAATTTTTTTTTTAGTAAATTATTATTTTCTGCTTTTTCGTTAACGAGCTAGACAAAATTTACCATCTCCTATCGGAGCACTCGTCAAGACGATTCAAACGAGCTCTAACTCGATGGAGTTGCAAGGTTTTATTACAGAGTTCCAGTGGTATTCTTCCGGCTCCATCATCGGACCCTGGACACTTTTTCCCAACAAAGTACTCGTCAAGACGATTCAAACGAGCTCAAACTCGATGGGGTAGCGGGGTTTTATTAAAGAGTTCCTGTGTCCTTCTTCCGGTTCCATCATCAGAATCTGAAAACTATTTCCCAACAAAGTACTCGTCAAGACTGGCGAACCCCAATTCATGATGTCACACGAACATCGATATCTTCCAAATTACGTCAACAGAAAGTACAAGACGAAATTCCGGCAGACTTTTCGATAATCAATGTGTTAGCCGGTACGGCCCATGTTCTGACCTGTGTTAAAAGTTTCAAGTCTCTGGCTCATCGGGAAGCTAGTATAAAATCATTCGCAAACTTTGTGGAGAAACGAACAAACAAACAAACACACAAACAAACTAACGAGAAAGCAAACCTAATAAAAACCTGTTAAAACAGCTGAGCATTGTGAATGCGATAAATCGCAATTTAATTCCTACTAAGTAAGTATTTGTTGTTTTTCTCTAGTAAGTACTTATGATACGTAAGGTTTGAGTTTTAACTGCTCAAAAGAAAATAAGGGCCACCAAAAACAAAACAAACTTAAAACTTTTAAGTAAAAAAACCATAATGGTTTTTCATACAATATGATTTTTTTTTATAAATTCAATCTGATTTTATTTGAATTTGGTATTGCTTGCGGACTTCACTGTCGAATTTACTTTGTAATATCTCTTATTCGCCATATTGTCTAAGTAAGAATTAAAATAAATTGGAGTTATACAAAAATATGCGAAAATCTTTCCATTTCTAACCGATACACGGCGAGATAAATTATTCGACTGTAAAGTCCGCAATTTGATTATAACACATTTTTTTTGTTTTCATTTGTATGGAAAACTGCAAAGTGACAACCCTAGACGCAAGTAAACTATTTCAATTTAGGTGTGTAATAAACTATTTTCAATGTTTTCAATAGTTAAGTAATCCTTTAATGAGCAAAAGCAAAATACAATTTAGATCTAGGGTGGCCACTATGCAGTTTATCATCAAGTGGCGGTTTTCGGGGTTTATAATAATTTTCCGGGTTGTATGCAAAGTGTCAGCAATGAAAGTAGCTTAGTACTTTAGTACTTTGTCATAATGAACTTTTTTGACAGATGTATAAGAGTTTGAAGCATTACTCAAAAAAGTTACTATGAAAAAGTACTAAAGTGTTAAAGAACTTTCGTTGCTGACTGTTTTATCTATCTACCTTATTCGACTGTATATTGTTTAGTTAGAAATATAATTAACCTGCCAAATTTAAAGTTAACCATCCCTTCAATGTTACTCATTTGTTAACTTTTGTTAAAAGCTAGGATGAGTATTGTTTGTTACTCTCTCGTATTTAAATAAACAAGGATGGGTACATAAGTAATAATAACAAACAATGCATTTATTCACGACAGTCCTAAGAGCGAGCTGCTTAGGTCAGAGAGTCAACTGATAACTTCTTTCTTGGACGAGGTTATCTATATTATGTTGATTTCTTATAAGTAGATCCCTATGCAAGTAGCCAAGTAGTTATACCTATCTGTTAGGTTAGGGGCCATCCATAAATTACGTCACACGAATTTCATGATTTTTGACCCCCTCCCCCGTCCTTGTCACAGCTGGTCACATTTGTGAAACCCCTCCTTCCTAGTGTGACGTCACATATTTTACAATTTTACGTCTAGAAATAATTACCTATTGAATTAAAACAGCAGTTCCGAAATTTCTTTTATTTCAATTTAAATTATTTTGAAATGTGACGTCACGAAATTTAGGACCCCTCCCACCCTAGGGTTGCCAGGTGAGTCGCGAAAAAATACCGGACAATCCCAAACGGGGAGGAGGGGGGGGGGGGTATGCTAGATCGTATTTATTAATCAACATTTCACACAAACACATAAATCAACTAATTTAGTTTTAGTAACAAAATATAATGCATGTTTGATGGATTTCGTATGCCTACTTTTGTAGGCGCTTATGACTTGTGTAGTACCGACTTTCCTCAAAATACCGGACATTGTTCTGTCCGGTATGACCATTTATTTTTTACCGGACAGGCCTCGAAAATACCGGACTGTACGCTTAAATAGCAGACATCTGGCAACCCTATCCCACCCCCTTGCAAGGCCATAGCCAGGATTGTATATGAGGAGGCAGATGAATAGAATCCTAGATTATACATATATAGAGATCACATCCCGTATTGTTCGATTGCACAAGCCCCGACCACACGACCCCGTCCTCATGCGGGGTCCGTTGGGATTGTTAAAAAAAATTTGGCCCAACCGACCCCCTGCAAATAGCATGGGGACGGTTGACACCAATTTATTCCCATCGGACCACATAACAATTTTTTTTGAAAATCCCAACGGACCCCTCATGGGGTCCGAGTCGTGTGGTCGGTTGGGAATAATTCGTTTTTTAGGTCTTATTAGAAGCGTCGCAACACATGTCGCAAGCTAGGTATGAAGCTCGTCAGAATTACAGAGGGCCTAGTGCTGCGAGTTGATGTTATCACACTATAGAAAACTATCGGATATGCTGCTCATAGTCAATGCGAGTGAAAGAGAGAAAAAATCAACTCGCACTAGGCCCTCAGTTTACCGCTACCTACGTATTTTATCTCGTAACAAAAGTAAATTATAAATTTATAGATTAATACATTTAGATTTTAAATTTTTTATACTTGATCACAGAATACATAATAGTACAAGTGACTTGATACTAACTTGGATACGATAATAAGAAGAAACGTTGGTACTTACTAGGTAGCTACATGTTTTAACTTAAATAATAGATGTAGTAACCAAGGTAAAGGTAGGTAACTACTTAAGTAACTATTTGTTTAGCTGCCGTTAAGATAATACGATATACTTGAACTACATTTTATTTTTACAAGTGTTTGTTTAGATATTTATACAGACATAATATTTATTCCAAGACTCTTTATTATACGACGTGTTACACCCCTAAAGCCGAATATGGTAGATATGGACCATCAAACTGAACAACTTGTAGGTACTATGGGCGTTAGTAGGTACCTACTGTTATATTATTCTGTGCTATGGGACCAACTCTGAAATCCCAAAAAGAAAATAGCTGTTTTTAAACATTTTGATATTTTCGTAATTAATTTTTGTATAAAACATCTGCCTCCCTACTCAAATGGTCATTCTACTTAAATTAACGCTAGCTAGCTCCTGTCAATACCATATTATTGTTATTCTATTCTACTAACGTTAATTTTAGTAGAATGGCCATTTGATTAGGCCCTCTGATTTTTTTCGCGATTTCAAGTTCGTCCCATACTAAAAGTTATTTAGTTAGGGCATGGTAGATTTGAGTTTGAGGGTCTCTCTCTATTTACCATATTCGGACTTAGGGGTTTTCTGTAACACGTTGCATAGGTACCGTGCCCTACCTACTTATTTTCCTTTGCTTTCAGTAAAATGTTTGAGTCTTTGTTTGAAACATATTCCTCAATCACTTTGTCATTACCTACTATAATTTTATGATGTCATGATTTGTGAAAACTTTAACCACCTACCTACCTAGTTTCTCCTTACTCTTAAACATTGATTAAAGTTAGTCCTGGTTTAATGTAATGCCACGTTCAAGTTTTAAACCTAAAGTATATTGGATTGTACATAAGTATGAACATGGAATTTCATAGTCATCATAATATCAGCCGCACGACACCCACTGCTGGGTATAGGCCTCCCCTAAGGATCTCCACGACAAGATCATAGTAAAACCAATCAAATCTTATACTCTTCAAAAGATATCGAGAGGGTCTTCAAATAAAACAAACAGCCCAAATGCCGTGTAGTGTAGCCATAGACTTTCCGTAGTAGTAAAGTAGAGCATCTTGAATAAGAAAAGGCAATTTTACAAGAGGTCGTTGTCTTTGTTTGTTATTTAAAACACTTTCTTTATCTATCTTATCAGCATATCTATCGAATGTCGACATCTATGCTAAAGACACAGTCGCTATTGATATGAGCTACGACCGCGTTTCGTATTTCAGTCAGAGGCGTGTTACGAAAAATTATCCTCAGACCGTGATAAAGAAATACTGATAAACGTAGCGTGCTTGTTTGATAAGGTGAATTAATTATTACTCATGCTTTTGTTTCACTCTATTTAAATTTTGTAATATAGGTAAATATTTAAATGTTAATACAACTTTACATCTACAAGATGGCAAGCGGAAACACATCTACCCAAACAAGAGAACACGTAGGAAGGTTATTCCCTACCTACCTGCTTGACTATTAATACTTATTGACTCAACCGAGAAAGAAAAGAAAGAGTGACCTCAAGATTTGCTGTTTTTCCTGTTTGCTAACCTACTGTTTGTCCCCCACTGTTGGATATCGGGAAATAAAGGATGGACGGTCTATTCCCGTTGTTCGGGAAGAAATGTATAGAAAAAAAAAGCTTTTTTTCGCGATATCCCCCGTGGTGGACAAAGGTGGAATAGGCTCTAGATTTTCTCCCATTTTCAAGTATCAGCCAAATTATATTTTAACCCTCTTGATCGAAAGAAAAGAAAGAAAGAAAGAAAATACATTTATTTGGGACCACACAACGATACACAATAAAAAAAAACAAAGAAAAACAAAACAAAGTTGACGTTGTGCATCGTCGTGTGATGCCAAAATGTGCCAAGCTCAGTATAAGCAACAAGCGGGGGGCCTGTTGCACTGATATTCTGCTTGACACATTTGTGACACCAAACACGACAGAACAAAACAAGAACTTATGAATATAGTTACAAAAGACAAGAAAAAAGAAACAATAATGATAATAAGGTCACAAAACAACAACAATATTAATAAAAAATAAAAACGGAAATAATAAAAAAGAGGTAAAAACTAATTTAGGAAATAAAATTAATTTAGGATCGGGTGATAATGTTTTTTTCTACCAGACTCTATATTTAATAGAGTATTTATTAACATGTTTCGCATCTTCATCAAGCCGTGTGAGATGGTATTTGTCTACTGCTTGAATATACTATCTGTAAGTAGGTAGTTACAATGTACTGTTACTGTAATAAAGCATCCAGTTTCACGACTGTTTTATATTCCTAGGTCTTTGTCCTTTAAAGTACCTATGCACAGAACACGAAGCGCCACAATAAAGAGTAGCTAGTTAATAACCAAACGAATGTCGAATAATGATATCTATATACCTCCCCACGTTCGTTAACACGATCTTACTGTAACCAGTAGCCAAGTATAATTTATTGTGATTGTATCATGAAAGGAAAACTGAAATCTTATCAATTTTGGCGTCGTCATGTTGATTTCCAGAAAAAATAATAAATCTCGACAAATCAATAATTAAAGCTAATAAACTGAGCATAAATTGTGAACAGACTTTAAAATTGATGAATACTGAATATGTACTAATAACTTTGATAGGTCTATCCATCTATAGGAACTTAAGTAACAAACTTTATGATGGGACATTGTAAAAAAGTGTTCAAACTTTTGAGACTTTTACTTATTAATAAACGTACATAAAAATATATCTTATGATGGTGTACAATTTCCATAATTATATAGCTCATATCTAAAATGGCTGTAAGCCTTTTATCATTTAGATTAAGGAATTCATAAGTAACTTGATTGGAAAGATACTTAAATTGCAATAATATATTGTTTTTACTTAGTTTTATTTGAAATAACAAATAAGTTTTACTGTCGATATCAATATATTGATTATGCTAACATCAATTTTATATTAGGTACTTACTTGGGGGCCATCCATAAATTACGTCACACGTTAAGGGGGAGGGAGGGGGATGACGAAGTGTGTCATTTGTGACAAGGGGGTGGGTCCTAATGACGTCACATTTCAAAATCATTAAAATTGAAGTAAAACAAATTTCGGAACTGCTGTTTAAATTCAATAATTATTTCTAGATTTAAAATTGAAAAATATATGTGACGTCACACTAGGGAGGAGGGAGTCGCACAAATGTGACCAGCTGTGACAAGGACGGGAGAGGGGATCAAAAATCATGAAATTCGTGTGACGTAATTTATGGATGGCCCCTTATTATGTTAGAATTAATAATTTTCCGGGAGAAGTCTTCAATATTCAGGCTTCAATATTCTGTGATCAAGCAGAATACGTAGTTTGAATAAAACTGAAAGACATTCCTTATTAAATAAACATCGAAATCGAAACTTTCAGGGCTAAAGTCTGTTTGGAAATTAATTTACGATATTTTAGTAAATTAAATAAGCAGTCTTATCTAATCACATGATTAATAGGTATCTAGATGTAATCACGGAAATGATAGGCTCATTTCCACAATAAAAACTATGAAATCATACGTTCGGCCAAGGTACAATGTGTGTGACGAATCCTCACGGAAACATTTCCAGAAAAATGCTATTTCCACCGCGCTCTGTAGGTAAACACCTATAATTTTCCAGCGTCACATGGTGACATTGTAAAACAACTTAGTTATTCTTATGTCAGCGTAGATAATGAAAATAATGGACGCAAAATTAATATCAAATTAGTGGGTTTAAAGTAATGCAATAATGGTGTGTTGCAGTTTTATAATGGATGTTGTCCTCGGCGGTGACAACTGCTGCTCGGTACTTTGACGCAGCTGCTGATGTTATCCACGTGCTTTTTATGTAATGCAATGGTATTGTAATCCATTGATTACATATAATAGCCAACTGTACATGAGATAAAAGTTGCAGATTATATAATTTTATTGCTTATGTAATGTAAGTAATTTGCTCATACCGCTACTTACAGGAGAATAATTTTCCCTCAACACAAATAGAAGTTAATTTCCAAATATCAATTCCAAAAAATAATACCCAAATAATTTAGGTTCTCCAAACAAGTAATTCCGAAAAAGTAAAACAAACAAAATGGTCGTCATAATGGTATACCTATATAGGCTTTACCATAGGTATATTTATATCCTGTACCGCATTCGCGAATGTAGTTTTTCCCAAAGGTTGACTGGTAGAGAATGCTACTAGCATTAAGTCCGCCACTTGTACCATTCTGTATTGTACAATAAAGATAAATTGAAATAAATAATGCTCATCACACAACAAGGATTGGAATCATGGGTCCTTTGGCCAGAAAATAGTGCAACGTCTCGTTCGTTGCTGAAGGCCTACCTCAAAACACAGAAACAAATTATTTCTGTGATCTGTGGCTATTACATATGCCAGAATTAGCAGCTTTATAACTTTAAAATATTGTGAATAGGTTCGAAAATTATAAAGTTTTTTTTTGTCGAGCCAGTTTTTTGTTATTTTTTTAAAATGGCGGAGATATGTTAAAAAAACAGATTTCAGTCCGACATCCCAGCTCAGCCTGTTCTCCTCTAAAGGTCGCATTTCTCAACCGATTCTCATGAAATTTTGTAAGCAGGTTTAAAAATGATGTGGATTTTTTTTGTCACACCAATTTTTGGCAACTTAAAAGCCAATACCTTGCAATATCTTTCAACCTTGCCAACCCAAGATTCTGCTCCTTTTATTTTTAATCAATTTGCAGACTGTGATGTAAAGAGAACAATTCTGTCCATTAGTTCCTCTGCTGTTGGTGCTGATTCCATTAGCCGTAAAATGATCCTTCCCATCCTTGACATCCTTACTCCTATTATAACCCATATCCTTAATACTTCAATTACAACTGGTACCTTTCCTGATTCCTGGAAGGACGCGAATGTTATTCCTCTTCCCAAAAAGTCGAAACCTACCTTGTTTGCTGATTTCCGTCCAATTTCTATCCTTCCCTTCCTTTCCAAAGTCCTGGAAAAACTTATTCACAGACAGCTTACGGACTATCTCAATATAAACCATCTCCTCAATCCTCTTCAGTCTGGTTTCCGCAAAGGCCACAGCACCTCTACTGCGTTAATTAAGATAGCGGATGACATACGCCAGGGGATGGATAAACGACAACTCACACTACTGACATTATTAGATTTTAGTAATGCATTTAACTCCGTGGATTTTGACATCCTTCTTGGTGTGTTACGTTCTCTGAACATATCTCCAGCTGCAATTGATTGGTTTCAAAGTTACCTGCTAGGGCGACGGCAGCGCATCCGCATTGGAGATTCTTTCTCTGGGTGGAGCGATATCTGTGCCGGCGTTCCTCAGGGTGGCGTCTTATCTCCACTCCTTTTTTCAATTTTTATAAATTCAATCTCAGATTCTATTTCAAGTTCCTATCACCTCTATGCGGATGATTTGCAAATATACTCACAGGCACCTTTATCAGAACTTTCACATGCAGTAGCTGTTACCAACTCGGATCTTGCACTAATCAGTAGCTGGAGTAAATCCTTTGGTTTAATTGTTAATCCAGCTAAGACTCAATGTATAATTATAGGCAATCCTTACTACGTTTCGAGGATCGATTTTGATGAGCTTCCTTTGGTCACCTTTGATGGCACTACAATCCCGGTGAATCTTGGTGTTGTCTTTGACCAGCATCTGTCATGGAGACCACAGATAGAGTCAGTAAGAAAAAAGGTATTTGCTGCTTATGGATCGCTCAACCGACTTCGAAATTTCTTGCCAACCAGCACTAAAATTACTCTGGCGCAATCTCTACTGCTGTCTATTATCGACTACGCTGATGTCTGTTACACTGATCTTTCAGAGCAACTTCTTGACAAACTTGAGCGACTACAGAATGTCTGTATAAGGTTCATTTTTAATCTTCGCAAATTTGACCATGTCTCTCACTTCCGTTCTAAATTGAACTGGCTCCCTATTCGCCGGCGCAGGGACTTACACACTCTTACGCTCCTTTACTCCATACTTTTCCTTCCAACCTCACCACCTTACCTTAAAGCCTGTTTCTCCTATCTCTCTTCGTCCTCGCAATGTAAACTACGATCTTCTTCAAATCTTACCCTTGCATTTCCTCAACACTCCACCGATTTCTTTTCTTATTCCTTTACTGTCCATGCTGTCCGCTTATGGAATTCCTTACCAGAACCTATCAGGAAAGCTCAGACTCTTAGTTCCTTCCGAGATAGAGTTAGAAGTTATTTCCTTTCTTCTTATTCTGACTGACTATTTATGTAATTCTCCTTCAGTTTTATTTGTATTTATCTGTAGATATATTTATTTTCTAATACACTACCTATTCCTTTCATAATTGCACCCCACTCCCCTTTTAGTCCTATCTTTATTTATTTTTCACCCAAGGGTTGCCTGGAAGAGATTGCTGCTTAGCAATAAGGCCGCCTCTTGTATGCTTTTTCTCTGTAACTGTCCTTCTTTCTGTAATTCTTTTTCTTTTTGTGTGCAATAAAGTGTATTTTATTATTATTATTTATTATTATTTTTATTTTTCAAAATAGCTGAGATATGTTAAAAAAATCTATTTTAGTCCGGTTTTCCAGCGCTGTATGTTCTCATCTACAGGTCGCATTTCTCAACCGATTCTCGTGAAATTTTGTGGGCGGGTTAGAAAATAATATAGAATTTTTTTGTCACGCCAGTTTTTCGAAATATTTCAAAATAACGGAGAAATGTTAAAAAAACATATTTCAGTCCGGCTTTCCAGTGTTGTCTGTTTTCCTCTACAGGTCGAATTTCTCAACCGATTCTCGTGAAATTTTGTAAGCAGATTTGAAAATTGTATATTTTTTTTTGTCAAGCCAGTTTATCAATATTTTTTTTAAATGACGGAGATAATGTAAAAAAAACATATTTCAGTCCGGATTTCCGGCGCTGTCTGTTCTCCTCTACAGGTCGCATTTCTCAACCGATCCCGGTGAAATTTTGTGAGCAGGTTTGGTAAACATATAGAATTTTTTTTGTCGAGACAGTTTTTCGAAATTTATTAAGATGACGGAGATATGTAAAAAAACATATTTCAGTCCAGCTTTTCGGCTGCTTGTTCTCCGATTCTGGTGAAATTTTGTAAGTAGGTTCGATAATCAATCATATATAACTGTTTAGTCAAGCCAATTGTTCCAAATTAAAAAAAAAAATCACCCATTTTGAAAAATTATCAAAATTAGAAGCACTATCTAGCTGCGAATACTCACGTACCTACTGTGTCCTTTGAAAACTTCATGGCGACATTTTATTTTATTTTATCGCGAGGTCTACAGCTCACGGAGCCACTAGTTTTAGAAACAATAATATTAGTCGACGACTAACTATCCAGGTAATTGGGTTAAGCTAGTGTTTCCTAGGGTAGCGGTGCCGTCATATTACGGCCGTAATATAGCGGCGTTGAATGTTATCTATGTAAACAATACGGCGGCACCGTAACGTCAGAAACCGCGCCGTATTGTTTACATAGACAACGTTCTACGCCGCTAAATTACGGCCGTAATATGACTTCACCGTCTTCCTAGGAAACCCTAGCTTAACAGTCTTAAAAATCTGCTGAAAAGGTGTTACGAAAAAAATTATAAGTACGTACATTCATAATTTTCAATTTAAAAATTTAAAACTACTAGGTACAGGTAGGGCATCATTATTTGTAAAAGGTATATTAATAACATAGTATATTTTAGAAGACGTAATAATTTCTACTTTTTGAAATAAATAGCTCCTTATATAGTGAATTTTGTCAGTCCGGCCTCTGTAATTTCGCGGTTGGTATTGACTGAAATTGTTTTTATATCAACGTTAAAAATTAGGAAAATTACGCTGGCGCATTCATATCTTTCAGATAATAATAATACTGGCATTGAATTTGTAAGATAACTGATAAAGTTAAATGTTTCAGTTAAATTTTTAGTATAAGTACCTAGGTTTGGGTAGGTACCTCCCATATAACGATAGTATTTGATATGATGATCAAGATAAGTATTGCCACTTGGGAAAAGATAATTGTTCAGGGTTACCTACTAATGTATACTTATTTGATTAAGAACGATAGCTTAACAATGCAATTGCATAAAAAAGTTAAGAAAACTTTTGTTTCGTCATTTTTTTTTCTCTGAGGGTCTAATTTGCTTTGTGCAGTTTTTAAGATCTATTCTATTCCTTTCTAATACCAAAAACTAATACCAATGGTATTTGTTTATTGTCGTAATAAATTTTCTATTCCTAACTAATAAATACCACAGAAAAGATATACCTAATTACCTAATACCAAATTATAAATATTCAAATAATATTACAAGCATTTTTATTACTGAATGGTATACGTTCAAAAGTTATTACGATAATAAAAAAAATCCTTTGGTAATGGTTTTTGGTATTAGAAAGGAAAAGATAGTTTTTAAATAATTTCACATTCTGTATTTTCATTTTTATGTTGTTTTTATTAATAATATTTTCAAGACTTTGCAGTTCCTCAGCGAGAACCATGTCGATGTTTTCAAATCAATCTATTTTCATTATTATTTGTGTCAAAAAAAAACAGAGTATGTGTATAAACAATCGTTTACCGAAAGTGTCAAATTAATAATATTTACTAGAATATGAATATAAGATTCTTGATCTACATATTACGTCAATAAGGCGTACGCAAAAACTTAAGCAAATAAAAATTCAATGCTACGCCTCCCAGGGGTCTCCCAGTTAACTGTCTTAATTGTTAGAGGTCAAATTAATTGAGTTAAATTGGTGACTTGTGTACGTCTTCTACAGGCTTGTTTCGCGGAATGCGACGACTCCCAGGGATTATCGGAGGAGCAGATAAAACTTAGTTTTCTCTTGTCTCTCTTAACCTTAGAGCATTCAACCAAGCTCTTAACTATCCGATTAACAATAAATATCAATTGAACAACAAATTAACCATAAATGGAAGAAAATTTTCGAAACACGAACGAGGTTTTGAAATCGAATTGGTTCGAATAAACGTCAAAAATCTGACGGCAACATCGCATGCGGTCAAGCACATAGTATAAAATTATTTTAAATATTATTTATTATTTGTTTTTCCTATATTATCTATGTTTAAACTAGTTGTAAATTGTGATGTAAGATTATTTCAATAAAGTTCTATATTTATTATTATTATTTATTTATTAGGACATACGGTTTGAGTCAAATTATTTGAACTTTTCGGGGGTCCTTTAGTACGATGAGCATTTTGATCTAAGCCTCCTGTAGCAATAAATTTTACATCATTGGAAAGGTATTTAAATTTGAAACACTTTATTGTACTACATAAACGTCAACTATTAGTACTTTGAGAGTTATAACGCTCTGAACTTGACCAATTTTTTTAACATTTATGACCTTAAAACTCCGAAAATACTCATAATTAATAGAAAGTGTGTTTGCAGCAAATATTTATCATATAAAAACCTTTCTAATGATATATAATTTATTGCTAGAGGTGGGGTAATTCAACTCCCATAGACAATAAACCACTTTTATACTTTAATAACCTTTAACTCCAAAAGTATAAACAATTGATATAAAGTATATAAACAGCAAATATTTGTCTTTAAAAGACCTTTCTAATGATATATCATTTATTGCTAGAGGGCGTGTTAATCAACTCCCTGCTGAAGAAAATCAACAAAAAAGATGACATCTTTGACAGCCATTTTTTCCTAGTTAACATTGATATTTTTCTTATTGTTTAATATACAAAGCATTTCAATAAAGGAACTAAATTATTTTTATATTTTTAACCTCACACGATTGCTAGGAAAAAAAATATCGACCTCTTAAAATTGAAATATTCCCATACATTTAGTATGGAGACTGGCCGACGACATGACCACGAACTGACAGTAACAGACGTTGCCAAACTTATGTTCACGGCTTGCAATTATAGAAGGCTATGGTTATTTTTGTACATTGAAATGATACCAATTCGATCTCAGAACTTCGTTCGTGTTTCGGGAGTACCCAACTAACAATTTTACGTCGTACAATGGTCGTACAAACGTTATCTTATTACCACTGGTCGCAAAAGATAGGTCACACTAACGTTATAATAACGTTTGCTCAACGCGAAAAGGGCCCCATTTATACGACCTACATTGTTGATTAATGGTCATACCAAAGTCACAAGATTACCACTTTCATCGTACATTAGTCGTATCAAAACTTTACAATGACTCTTTCGTTATATTGTGGTCATACAGACGTTTTTGAATGACGAAAACGTTGTATATGAGTCAAGTAACAACACTTGTACGACTGATTTTTAATGTTCGTCAGTGACTCGTGTTTGTGGTTATGTTTTGAGATCTGAGTGCAAAATAAATAAATTACAAGGAAATAAATGGTAAGTATTAATTAACTTTCATATCTTGCTAACTGTGTCTGTCTCTCATACCGTTTAGTTCGTCTGGGAATTAAAATTTTATGATAATATACCTATGTAAATACTATTCATATTTTCATGCCACTTCATAATTTTGCGTTTGAAACATAAAATTTGTATTAATAAAATTATATTTAATTCTAAAAATGTCAGCCATGTTAGTTTTGTCGCACACTAATCTCTATATGACGTTTTAAAGACAAAAAGTCATTTTAAGGTTATTTAAAGACCAAGTAAAGCCGCCATTTTGTTAAACGTCGTTTAAAAGTCGAAACTTGACTCAAATGCGACTACAAGTCGTACAGACGTTTTAGCTAAAACTTTAATATAACGTTGTATAGTTTAGTCGTGCCGACGTTACTATGACCAGTTTATTAGGACATATTTGTCGCACGACTAAAAAGTTAAATTTAAGACGTCTATAGGACCTAGCAGTCATCTCATTACTATTATAAGACTGCTATCCGACTTAAAGTCGTATAAGTCAGATCTTATATGACGTTTTTGCTTGTTGGGTAACCCCTGGAATCTAAAAATAAAATTCTTTCTAATGTAAAAAGAAACCTAGGATTTCGTCAACAAGTACTAAATATTTTATAGTAGGTATTGTAGTTAGTGTAGTTACTTAAGTACATAATTAAAGAAAATTAAAAAAAATAAGTCTAGTCTCATAACTCAGTGATGAAATTAATAATCTGTAGGTAATAAGTATAGATTACTACTAAATAAGGCTACAGCGGTGTACAAAAATTTACTACGGCGTATAAAATTTTTGAAACTTTTTTGGATTATTACCAAGTAGCTTAAACATGTAGTTAGAATATCAACGATCACAGTGAATTTTCCAGGATCATCGTACTTCGGCGGAAATCGGACGTTGTGCATTGTGAGAGGACACTCCTGCGCAGAGCGCGTAGCGGCCCAATTGTCTGATTGATCTTTATGACGGCCCACGCCCTACAAACACTATTACAATTATCTATTCACTACCTTAGGCGTAGCTGTAGTTAATGATTTGGAACATTTTCATGGACTAATGGCATACTAACAGGCAAAAGGAAGAGATGAAAAATACTGTTTTATAATGGTTACATAACTTACTTATCTGAGAAAGATTTGACACAGAATAGATATATACTTAAGTAGGTACTACCTGAACACTGACCTGAAATTTTTTTTTGAAGTCAATGTACCTGAATGATGCACAGATTATGTCAAAGTTTTCAGACGTTTTTCAGATTTTACTATTATACTTCGTGAAATTTTAATCATTTGGTTCCCGCAGTGGGGTGGTTCCACTCATGATTAAGTACAAGCAACTTTTACTATGGGGCCAACACGTTTATTCTTATGCCAACACTGATGTCGCGAAAAAAAAATCAGCTGTTCCACACATTAAGGTCGAGTAGGTATTGCGCTTTTGTATGGAACAGATGATATCAGAATTGGCCCCATAGTAAAAGTTGCTTGTTATCATGAGTGGAACCACCCCACTGCGGGAACCAAATTATTAAATTTTCAGCGTTTATATTCTGTGCGCACTGCACACCTATAAGTGGTACTTAAATTTTAAAATCATGACAATTTAATTGGTATTTAATAAAATAAAATCGGTATGTAAGTATAGTGAATTAAGTCATGTTTTAAATAACTGGCTTATAAGTAAACCTTCGAAAAACAAGGCTTTATAGTTGCGTGAAATGACAAAGTTTAATATTAGTTACCAAACTAAGTATTGTAAAAGTTTTATAATGACAACTCTATATTATGTTTGATCAACACTCATAATGGTTCAGTTTAGGAGAAGTAGGACTCTACAAGAACGAAATAAACGATATTTCCATAAGTCGTGGTTGGGCTTTTTGAGGCTTTTCATATCATAACAGTATGAACTTATGTACATGACTGTTGCATCGCTCTATCAGTGTAGTGTGAACTATGCATATTTTAATCGAGAGTAAGTTGGCACTATTTTATCACTCTACAATAGTTTTTCAGAAAACCTCGTTCGTGTTTCAGACGCCCGCGGCTGAAACTATCAACCGAAAGTAGGCACGGACACGGATTTAATGTAAGAAACAGAGTTATTGTCTAATTTTCAAAATCTATCGCAATCGCTTTCATTTGACAGATGGATGTGACACTTTGCTGCATTTCTTTGGTAAGTTTTTATTTGTACCAACAAGAAGCATCAATGTACGAGTATCACATCCTGAAAGCGATTGCGATAGATTTTAAAATTAGACAATTAGCCCCCTGGTAGCGCGGCAAAAGTTGTACAAAATAATCATAATCTATCTTTATACGGGGCTATTTGTAAAATACCAACAACCTCACAGTCACAGAAGTAGATTGCCCACTAACAACATAAACAACATTTTCACCTCTCCAGCACGAAAAGGGAGCATTTGGCGCGTAAAAACTCGCAGCAAAATCGATTTTTGCTGCGAGCGTGAGGCAAAGTTCTTTTTTAATTTCTAACACCAACTTTTAAAATAATAAAGAAAAAGAAATAAAGTAACAAGGATGAGACTTGTAAAACTGATATGTGAGAAAAGGATAGATAGAGTGCTTTATGGTGCCATACATGGATTAAAAAGTAAAAAATAAAATGCATCTACCTACCAGAGAGTTTTAAATATGGATTGTTAAAAAAGATCATGGACGAAATGAGGTCGCATGTATGAAATACCTAAATACAAAATAAGAAAAATTCATGAAATTTATTAACAAATTAGTGTTTTATGATTATAAATAAATAAATAAGATGGGATATTAATGAATAAGAGAAAAACACCACGTAATAATGGAAAACAAAACAACGGGAATCTACTTTATGTCTGATTATTCTAAGCTTTATGAATAAATATTTTCAGCATAGGTTTGATTGAACTATTTTTGTATTAAATTACAAACTATGAGTGCGTCCAACGATGATTATAGTTGTCTAACTCCAAAAGAGTTGAGTGAACATGTTTCTAATGCTATCTTTTTACCAGGAAAGTAACGTAAAAAAATTCTTGCTGGTAGAGGTGAAAAGTTGTATGTTTTACACGAGATCAAAATTTTGTTCTGCCTCGTGACTTTAAATCACTCACTGTGCTCAGTAGTCTATATTAGAATCACTCGCTAAGCTCGTGATTCAATTCTAGACTTTTTTATTTGGTCTGAGCTAACAACTGACTTCGATTATTAGGGACAAAGCACCATCGATAACCACTGTAAATCACTTGTTCAGTGAGTTTAATCGTAGACGGTCTATGCTCACGGACGAATCTAAAGAAGGTCGTCCTAAATCGGTGGTTGTTCCACAAAACAGCGATGCTGTGCGAGAACTAATAATGCAAGATCGTAATGTTACATATTATGAGATAGAGGCGTCTCTGGGCATAAGAAACATTAAGTTGCAAAAAAAAATTGTTTGCGTTGGATTCCGCAAAATTTTAAAATTGATCAAAAACAGGCTCGTGTCGATTGATGCAAAAAAAAAAATACGATCGTGGTGCGGCTACTGCTGTTTACAGCATCTATACAAGTGATGAATCCTGGATCTATGCGTAGGACCCCGAAACTAAACAACAGTTAACGGTGTCTAAGATGAGTTCCCCTCGTACAATATTATGGCGTCATTGAGCTGATCTGATGATGGAAGTGGAAGAAGGCCACAGGAACTTAATGATGAAACCCTACAACCCCATTGTGATTAGGCTTGTTAGAATTGTCTTGACAACTACTCTGATGGGAGATAAGGTCAAGAGTCTGATGATGAAGCTGGAAGGCCATGCCAAAGGAACTCAATATTGAAACCATGCAATCCCATCGAGTTAAGGTCATTTGAATCGTCTTGACGAGTACTTTGTTGGGAAATAGTGTTCGAGGATCTGATGATGAAGCCGGAAGAAGGCCAAAGGAACTCTATGATAAAACCACGCTACCCCATCGAGTTTGGGCTCGTTTGAATTGTCTTGACGAGTACTTTGTTGGAAAATAGTGTCCGAGAATCTGATGATGGAGCCGGAAGAAGGCCATATGAACTCTATAATAAAACCACGCTACCTCATCGAGTTTGGGCTCGTTGGAATCGTCTTGACGAGTACTTTGTTGGGAAATAGTGTCTGAGAATCTGATGATGGAGCCGGAAGAAGGCCATAGGAACTCTTTAATAAAACCACGCTATCCCATCGAGTTTGAGATCGTTTAAATCGTCTTGACGAGTACTTCGTTGGGAAATAGTGTCCAGGGTCTGATGATGGAGCCGGAAGAAGACCACTGGAACTCAGTAATAAAACCATGCAACCCTATCGAGTTTGGGCTCGTTTGAATCCTAAAATTCCTATAAAAATATTTTTAGTCTTAGCTCGTTAACTAAAAAAAATAATAATTTACTGAAAAAAAATATTTTTTAAAAACACGTTTTAAAAATATTTACAGAAGAATTAATTTTTTACTTTTTAGTTTGTTTTTACTAGTCCGTTTTAATATTTTTAGTCCGATTTTTTTTCTTGTTTGTTTTCTGAAAAGCCGGAGAATAAATGTTGTTGTTTACGATGTTAGTAATCTACTTCTGTGAGGTTGTTTGTTGGTGTTTTACAAATAACCCTGTATCAGTGGCGGATCCAGGATTTTGGTTTGGGAGGGGCTTAACGTAGGTGAGGCCAGGCTTTACCAAGGTAATCAACAGATTTGTTGGGTGGACCCAAATGATTTTAGGGGGGGCTTGAGCCCCTTAGCCCCCCCCCCCCCCTGGATCCGCTAGGGTCTGTATTCTATAATATTATATTTTTATATGCTTACGTAATTAAGCAAGCGCATCACTGAGATTTGGTTTTTTTGAACTGACTTCAAAAACAAGGAGTGGGTCTCAATTCGTGGTATATTTTCGTCTTATGTTCACTGATTCTGATTCCTCGCAATATCTATACTTGTTACATTGTGATAAAATGCATTATGTTAGGTACATAATAAAGGTACATAACAAACAAGCTAATATTAAATAAGATCAAGTGTGTTGTGTTTGTTTGTTACGATTTAACCTCCGATCATCCAGAAAAAATACTGTTTCCGAGGGATAAAAAATATCTGTCCACGCAGATGAAGTCGGGGCGGCCGATAGTAGAAATAATGTACCTACTTACTTATTTATGTAAAATGACATGTAGTTTGTGTAGTGACGATAATTTGAAATTGGCTATATAATATTAGCCGTCCACAAAGTGTTCCGATAAAACAATCGATTTCGGAGGTGAATCATAAAATCACATTACCGATCGTGTTATTCGTGATAATACCAAGTAATTGCGTCAGGCATGTATATTTTGATTCCAGCTAAAGATTAATTACTTTACGAATTAAATATTGCAAATCCAAACATCGATTATGACTAAATTCTTACACATTTAATAGAAGTAAGGCGTATAGTCTGCGTACCTATCTATATTTTATTTCTATAATAAAAAAAAATAGGTAACTAACTAAGTAGGTACATATTTTGCCTAGAGATGCGGTTTTTGGATGATTTTTTTCCGCAGGTATTGCACATTTGCAACTGAATTTTGGTAATGAAAAATAGTTTTTTCACCTCTCCAGCACGAAAAGGGTGCTTTTGGCGCGTAAAAACTCGCAGCAAAATCGATTTTTGTTGCGAGCGTGAGACAAAGTTCTTTTTTAATTTCTAACACCAACTTTTAAATGAATAAAGAAAAAACAAATAAAGTGACAAGGATGACACTTGTGAAATTGATATGTGAGAAAAGGATAGATAGAGTGCTTTATGGTGTCATACACGGATTAAAAAGTAAAAAAATAAAATGCACGGATATAGGTACCAAGGAGTTTTAAATAAGGATTGTTAAAAAATAAGGTTGATAATTCGAAATAAAGAGTATGGAGGTAGGTAATGAGGTCACATGTATGAAACAAATATGAAATAAGAAAAATTAATGAAATTTATAAACAAATTAACTATAAGTTTTGAATAAATAAGACGGAATATTAATGAATAAGAGAAAAACACAACGTAATGTAATCAAAACGACGGAAATCTACTTAACTGACTTTATGAATAAAACTTTTCAGCATAGGTTTTAATTATTTTTGTGATAAATTACAAAAATGAATGCGTCCAACGATGAAGATAGTTTCCTAACTCCAAAAGAGTTAAGTGAACAAGTTTCTAATGCTGAATTAAGCTTTTTTACCAGGAAAGTCTCGTGAAAATTTTCTCGCTGGTCGAGGTGAAAAGTTGTATGTTTTACACGAGACCAAAATGTTGTTCTGCCTCGTGCCTTTAAATCACTCACTGTGCTCAGTAGTCTATATTAGAATCACTCGCTACGCTCGTGATTCAATTCTAGACTACTTTGCTAGTTCGTGATTTAAAGTCGCCACTCGCAGCACAATTTGATTTTGGTCACTTGTATAACAAATAACTATTCTTTAATTCTCCTCTTATTCTCTTCTATACAGGATTTAAAGATTCTTTAAGGTTAATTTAAAAGGCAAGGGTAAATTAAATTTGGAAATCATAAAAGGCCTATTTACACAATAATATGTCAAAAAAACGTGGTGTTGCACGAATTGCGCCTGTATCTATCTCTACGACACGAACGTCACACATGAAAAGTTTACTTACTGGTATGAAGTAAACTGTGATAATTAGTTGAAAGTCTACTGACACTAATGTCGAGCATTATAAAACAATTCTAATGAATCTACTTATTTATTCAATGATTGGTAATAATATATATTTAATGAACACGAAACACATTACTTAATGCATAAAATAATCAGCTCATAAGTATTGTATTAAATACTTCTGTAGGAATGTATTTGTAGGAGCTTCATGTGACATGGAAAAATTAAATTGAAATCGAGTATGTTACGAAAAAGTCGTACTTAATTTGGAATCTAGTAGAAATTGCGAGCGAGCATACGAGTAGGTACTTATTTACATGCATTCTCTAAAAAGAGTTTTTAGTATTTCTTAATTGGTACCTATGTAGCTTTCTTTAGAGATAAAAACAGATATAGCATTTTCCAATCTAGTTTTTTTATACAATTTGTGAAGGGTTAATAAGTACCTACCTACTTAAATGAACGTGACGTGCTGTTTACCTAGATACCAAAAAGTTTTCAAAATGGTGACCTTACTAATTTCTATTTACTAACTATCCATGTCAATAAGGGTGATGATCAGGACACATCAACTTAAGATAAATGTAACGCTTGCTCCCTACAATGAAGAGGGGCTATACATTAGTAAAGACTTAGTACTGACCTACACATTGTTGAGATTTTTCAGGATGTCGCACTTAAATCACTGCACACCACAGAAATCACTACTGAATAGCAGCATCACTGTCACAGCACTTCTAACAGAACAGCAGTGGTGGATACGCCAATCACCGCAGGAAGGCACTCGTTTATTCAATTAGTTGTCCACGGATTCGATGCTCCAGATGGTTCTTTCCCCTTTGGAGGATCAACTGTAACTGATTCAGTTGTAATCTTTTATCAACGCTGTCCTTCTACAGAGCACCCTATCTAACGAGCTAGTGAGCGACTTTAAGACAATAACGACACGATACGCTCATTTGGGCCAGATACGAACGAATATAATGGTATCTAAATGATCCGATTGGTTGGTCGATTATGTTTATTATGTTTGATGAGTAAATTGACGTCTTTTGTTTCGAATCAACAACCCTGATAAGTAAAGGCACATAAGAGTTTGGTGTTTAGTTTGTCAGCAATATGAAAATAATATAATTATACTTCGCTTTAACGAGCGCATCCTACAGACTATCTTTGTTTTGTGAGATGTACAAACAATAGTTATTTAACTAGGTATAATACTTACTAGTGGGTTCAATTGGATAAATTGGGTGGGGTCACTTGGCGCTGTCTGTCTCAGAAGGAGTTTTGCAAAGTTGTATTATTCTCCCTAGTTACTTCATGTAGAACTTGTTTCATTTCTTAATATAAAAGTAGGTAATAGGTATGTTATAACTTGCGATTGCGACTAGGTACTATTACTAAAATTAAATAAATACACCAACGAGGGGAGGTCAAAAAGTTCCCGGAATGGTGCCTTTTTTACTTGCACTTGTTGTGACACTCATTGAGCGTATACATACAAAGTTTTATGAAAATCTGGTCATCATTCACTGAGATACAGATCAATAAAAAAGCAAACCTGAAAGAAAATTTGAAACAAGGAAAAAAGGAGTTTCGCGCAGCTATCGAGAAAAACTCCTTCGACAACATCGAAATGAATTACATAGAAACGACATTACGGCTCCGATTTTTGCTCCACGCGTTGAGGGCAACTGCCCTCAACTCATTTAGTCACTCGCCAACGCTCACCGCGAACGCACGGTGTAATTGTTCCGATAAAAATGCCATCCTGGGTGTTAAAGACGTGAAAAAATCACTCCACTGTGAAGCAAAAAGATAGTGGAGTGACTTACCATCGGTAAGTAAACAAAACATCAACATAAACCAACCAAAACTAATTTTTATACATTATTTCTACTGACCCGACATTTTGTATGAAAATCATAGATTATGAAAAGTGAACCATTACAGATTGTATACGTAGGTACAAAACTAGGATAGGTGAACTAGCACAGTTTTACAATTTAAGTATATTATTCTATTACCGTTAACAACCGCCGATGATGTAGGTGGGACGACACCGTCACCACCGCCCGTGTAGGTAGGTACTTAACTTCGGTGTCAGTCGAAAAATATTCCAGGGGCTTGTCAAAAAAAAAGTGATTATTGATCTTAAATCCCTGCTATATTTTGCTGTCGAGGCACATCCGTGCACAGAACAACTGTGCTCCATTGCCGCAATTACTCATCCCGCTCGAGTGCCGGGGCAGGCGAGGCAGATAGCGAGTTCGAATGTATACATTACCCCAGCACGAATATATCGTGATAAAAAAACGCACGTAAAAGTGCTCGATAGAGTAATTGTCTATGAGAAAGGAGAGTGGGAAAATTTGTACGGGAAGTGGTCTATGAACCAATAGCGACACTTTTGTTGTATTTATGTACGGATACCTCAACTACACCCTTGTGCAAAGCGGCATCAAAATCTGACTCGGCAGTATAGAGAAAAAAAATTCAACACATGTATATGTTTTTATTACATTTTTTGTTTGCGAAATGCTTAATTCAGCTATTTTAGACTGTAGTATACCTACATCAGTAGTAAGTTTTGGCATCGTCGGTGGTATAGTGGTTAAGGCCGTAAACTACCATTTGGGTAGGCGCTGCGCCGGCCGGTTCGATCCCCGCTACGTACCAACACAGAATACATAATAGTACAAGTGTACCAATGACTTTTTGAATTTAGAATTCATTAGTAAGTTTATTCAACGCATTTGCGGTGAATGACAACAGCTGCTACATAGGTAATACCTATAACATTGGATGGGCAACTATTATACCAAGTAGGAAACTATGTGACTGATTGAAGCTGCTCAACATGGTATTTTTGTCATCTTGATCAGGATAATAGTCAAGTGACCTTTTTTAAATAAAATATATGCCAAAGGACATCATCCATTTTGGTACAAATGTGAAAGTGCCGGCCAAAAAGCAAAAGTGATATATTTAAGTGATAGATTTTGTCCACCTAAGCATTTTTTATTATGGCACCGAAGCTGTAGCATCGCTATACTTGATTTTAAATAAGTTTAAAAAGTCTGTTTTTTCATACATTTTGGCACAAATGTAAAAAAATCGGCCAAAAAGCATATTCTGATAGATTTTGTCCGCCTAAGCATTTCTTATAATGGCACCGAAGCTGTAGCACCGCTGTACTTGATTTTAATGGAGTTCAAAAAGTCTGTCTTTTCATACATTTGACACAAATGTGAAGCGGTGCTACAGCTTCGGTGCCATAATAAAAAATGCTTAGATGGACAAAATTTATCAGAATAAAGCACTTTGGTCTTTTGGCCGGCACTTTCATATTTGGACCAAAAATGTATAAAACGTGGATTATACATTTCCTTTTAAATATTTTGTGTGCCCTAAGGTTGTCGCCTAAGTAGTAATTTGGTCACACGTTCTCAAAAACTAGTTACTCAATTTGTATTTTAAAGTCACCCATTTTCAACATTTGTAGTCGCCCTCAGTTCGTCGCCCACTTCGTATTTCAGTACGCTATATTCAGTATTTTTGATACCCAAAATGGGAAAAAATCTAATCGATGACACCAAATGAATGTTATTAGTGCGGGTACTAAATGCCCACCCTCCTTTTTTACTTTTATTTTTCGAGTTAGTATTAACATGCACCTATTACCTAATTAAATTGGGTTTTACTATAATTTTATGCAATATTATTAAACAAGTAGGTATATCCTAATCATTATGAAGAATGTGTCGCATCTGTGTGCATGCTACTTTTTCTTTGACAACTCACGCTCGCACTGCGCGTTTCTTAGCCGCCATCTTTGCAATAGGGAATATGCATCAATTTTTTTTTTAATCTTAATCAAAAGTATAATGTCTGAGAAAATTAACTGTAATATTAAAACTTTTCTCTTGCGTTTTTTTCTCGTGATATAGTTACTTGAAGTTAGCGCGCACCAGCACCCACCGAAAACGCTCCATACAAAACGGTGACGTCACACATCACGTTTCAGGTGTGTTTCGGCGCGTTTAATATGGAGTTAGCCAATAATCTCCAATTATCTCCCTAAATTTTGCGTTAAAGTACATATGTGTCATACACAATATTATTTCTTATTCAATATTCTATCTGACTGTAAAGTGCATTATATCCGAAAATGAAAAAAAAAAAATGTTATTTTCCCCTGATTTCATCGTGTGATAAAACTACAATAATACATTGTTTTTATTTTTTTTCCTGTTCCATCATGTTTTTATAAGTGTCCGCATCGATCAAGCTCAATTTCATCAAAATCGGTGACTTATGCATATTCCCTATTGCTGCGACAATTTGTGCCGTAAATCTGTCCTTTCTATACGTAGTAATATTTCGATGTTCGACAATTTTGGAAGAGTTTCTTATCTGTTTAGAGAACTCTTATCCGTAAAAAGACTTTTCTCAGAAGCCAGTAATGATCCTCTGCCCAGGGTAAAAGTTCGCGGAACGAGGTATGGTTTTTTTACGCAAAACCTTGACAAATTATATTCATAAACCAGCTTTGTTAGTATAATATACGTTATAATAAACATTATCACCAAATTTCAAGTTTATTAAACTATATGACCACCACGGTACCGTTATTTAACCTCGATGATTGAATACGTACTTTAATGACTATATTTTTTGGGATTTAATTACAAATGTACAGTTTTCAGATTTTTCCCTGTAAGTGTAGTATAAAACCACAGAACATAGAAGTAGATAGAAGTAGTATGAGCTCAATTTAGTATGAAAACCAGTGTAACCAAACAAACACATTAAACATCAAAGCCAAGCCCCCCACTTAATTGTTACATGCTACGCACACACACTTTGTGAACACGTAATTGGGTAAAATGTAAAAATGTGTAATATCCAGAAAGCCATAAATCACAAAGTTTATTTATTTAGATTCAGTCGTATTACCATAGAAACTTGGTACCAAATTAAATAATACGTATATTTATAATGCTGCTACTCAGGCGCTAGATGGCGCAAGCTAATTTTAATAGTGCGATTTACCACCTTATTCATTCAAACATAAAGTACTTTAAGAAAATTTAATGAGATAAGGGAGACCGGGTTGTTTGCATTAAGGGCCGGGTGGACCTACCCGTGGTCCTACTGGACTAGGGCTTTTTAGAATATCGTAGTGTCCGAATCGATAAATAAAGAACGATTATTCCGAACCTAACCCAAAATCCTATATTTATTTTATATTCAATTACGAAATAATGTCATATTCAGTCAAAAATACCAAGGCAACATGACTTACAAGGAGTTATTTTGATTTATATTTTTGAAAAATTAAAGAGCTAAAAGGAATTAAGATATATCTTGGCGGTACCAAATTAAATTCACTCCTCGTAAGTTATGTTGCCCTGGTACTTTTGACTGAATATTACATTATTTCATAATTTAATATAATATTTATTTGAAATCATTAAATAGCGATCCTAAATTATCGATACTTTAAGCCCTATTCCAGTAGGACCACGAGTACATAGTGGTATACCGTGGTCCTACTAGTAGGGAAAATCGGTAGGTCCACGGGCCCGTCATGGTTGGTTGACATTCTAGCTTATCCTAAATAGTTTCAGATCAATAATTCGTTTAAACTCTATTTCATAATTCGCTGGAATTCTGACATTTCTTATGTAAGGTTATCCTTCTAAAGAACACTTATAATAAAATAAGAACACATAAATACCTTTAACATCCTTTACTTTCACAGAACTTGGACACTGTACACAGTAGTTTCACTTTTCAAATTGCTGCGTCGACGGTTGGAACAGAATGAATCCGATTCTACCGTAACTCTCTACTTATATAGCTCTAGTGTTGCCAACAATAAATTATTGCCAGTAAAATAAATAACTCATATTCGGAAAATAGCGTTAACGTTATCGTTAAAAATAGCGAAAACGCCAAAAACTAGTGTTATAAATGGCAAAACCTAACAATCGACCATCCTGACCTCGTGCATGTCCCCATGCACGCGACGTCTCCATTGCACGCGACCAGGATGTCGTACCTAACAATCGGCCGACTTGTTCCAACCTCGAGACAACCTCCAAATAGAATAGAAATGGTTTATTGCCTCAAAATTACAATTATTTACAATCTTAGTTTAGAAGTAGCCACAGAGGCAGAGTCAAATACATATTTAGACCTGACAGTTTTATTGCAATTTTATCCTAAAATTATGAAATATATTTCTAAGGTAACAATATCAAATTAAAAGTTACATTATTAAGATATACTGTTATGAGCAATTTAATTAAATCAAATTAATTATTTATTTATGAATGCAGATCGACCTATATTTTATCTCGATGGTATAAGGATATATCAATCTAAAATCTCATTCACTCATGTACCTACCACAAAGATTCCTTTTCTCGAGATACATAAGCTGTAATCTATTTATGAATGAGATCAACTCATATCACCTCCAAACTTCTTATGAGGGTGTATCAGTCTGAAATCTCATTCACTGATGTACCTCTAAGATTTCTATCTCATAAAAGTACATAAGCTAAAATCTATTTATAAATGAGATCAACTCATATCACCTCCATACTTCTCATGAGGGTGTATCAGTCTGAAATCTCATTCACTGATGTACCTCTAAGATTTCTATCTCATAAAAGTACATAAGCTAAAATCTATTTATAAATGAGATCAACTCATATCACCTCCATACTTCTCATGAGGGTGTATCAGTCTGAAATCTCATTCACTGATGTACCTCTAAGATTTCTATCTCATAAAAGTACATAAGCTAAAATCTATTTATAAATGAGATCAACTCATATCACCTCCATATTTCTCATGAGGGTGTATCAGTCTGAAATCTCATTCACTGATGTACCTCCAAGATTTCTATCTCATGAAAGTACATAAGCTATAATCTATTTATGAATGAGATCAACTCATATCACCTCCATACTTGTCATGAAGGTGTATCAGTCTAAAATCTCATTCACTGATGTACCTCCAAGATTTTTATCTCATGAAAGTACATAAGCTATAATCTATTTATGAATGAGATCAACTCATATCACCTCCATACTTGTCATGAGGGTGTATCAGTCTGAAATCTCATTCACACTCATTCCATATAAGCTAATCACTTCTATTTGCATATTCAAACATCATCAGCATCATAAATACCATAAACATAGAAACATTAGTTAGGGCTTATTTGCACTTAAAGATTTCCTAAACCTAATACTCTTGTAATAATTAATATCAATCATTAAATAGGAACCATTTGCAAAAACACAATTATCGATACAATGGATGTTTTAACTCACTGATTTCCCAACTTCGACTCCTCGACACCCTTTCGGGGGCCGTGATCACGGGAGGACTAAAGCAAAAGGCCATCGCTATAACCTATATCCAAAAACCATCCATCAGTGACATCGAGGAGCCATCAGTGGCGCCATCCATCGGCACCATCCAGAAACTTCAGTCAGCACTATCCAAAAACCATCGGTCAGTGCCCCATCCAGAAGCCATCCGTCAGCACTCAGCGCCACCCAAAAGCCATCGGTCAGTGCCTTCCAGAAGCCATCGGTCAGCGCCATCCAGAAGCACACAAGTCTTCTGAAATAAAACACAAAAGCGACAGCAACCCCTTTCAAGTATTATCTTAAGACTATGAAATAAAAATACCTTGGAACATTTCAAATCTTAACTTTCAATTCATTATCAAATGAAACCTTATATGTGTAAATCCTACTATCATAACCCTATAGTGAACCAAACTTTCCCCAATGCTAAAGTAAACAGAACTGTGGACATACATTTATTTATATTCAGTGTCAAGATCCAGTTAACACTTAGTTACTTCAACTTTTAATTTAATTCAACTATGGAACCAAGCCATAGTCTTGGCAATGCCTAGTTTCTGTCAATACCCGAAAGATACCTTCCTCCGTAGGCCTAATTATGTTAACAATAACAGGTAAATTTACCCGCGACTCTGATCAGTTATTCAAGGAACTTGATTTGTTACCACTTACTAAACATCTTTATGTGTATGTGTAATGTTGTATAATGAGCCACCGAATGACTAAGTACTTAATATAAAATCATTTAAGATTAAATCATATAACTGACTGTATAAGTATAATTACAATAGTGTGAAACATTAATTCTCGAACATAAAATACTAATGTCAATAATGTGAAATATAAGATCAAGCAAGACCACTTGATAGTTGCAGACCATTATTTTAAAAAGCTTAGTGTGAGTTGCACCAAAACGCTGTCAAAGTTACGGTTATCGTCAAATGATAATGGTACCTATTGTGACGTCAAACATATCAAAGGACATCATGCTGGCTGGCAACCTTTTTTTGGCTAACTTGTGCTTAACCGGTAGGTACTTTAACAAGCTTGTTATCGTTATAGTTAGGTGGTGCAACTCAGCCTTAGCATATTACCGCCGACTTGTCCGTATATCTGGGAGGAAGGCAGTTTTTTTTTTTATAAACATCCTCATTTGTTTGGACTGTCTATTAGTATGTACTCACGTAGAACCCAGTTAAGTCGCAAAACGATGTCATCATTAGTATATAATCATAATACCAAAAGCTATAAAAAGGTTAAAAAGTGTTTCTATTCAATGAGGGAATATTTTGAATGTAAAAATGCATAATAATTTGACATGTTAATTATTGACTATTTGTTATTTTTATTATTTTATCTTATGACATTAAAATCTCTTGTCATTATGTAGGTACTTAATAACTTTGCAACTTAGAATTAGACTTCCGAAATGATTAATTTTAATATGAATGACATGTGCTTAAATCTCCCTTCATTCTGCTTGCCTGAAAATGGTGTCGTGTAGCGGATATTACTTATTTTAAGATCTTTATGTATGTATAGGTACCATGTTACTTTCAGAATAAATATTTCTTATTATTCTTTTCTTATTCTTATATGGATAATTTGGTAGGCCCTGTATTTGTATGCATACCAGCGGACAATAATTAATGTACCTACCTAATCCGCCTTGCTTTTGCGACCACGCACGTTTTTACTTTTAATTATAATGTTCTCATGTAAGTGACAATGTTGATGTATTTATGAGAATAAAGTTCTTTTAACCTAACCTAACAGCTAGTGCATAAAGGTAGATACGGCGGCAAATCCTGGCAGCCAGCACTGCGATTTGTTATCAATCACTGATCATGATCAACTTATATGCTCGTCAAAAATGTTCAACGTATCAAAGATGTAAATTATTTTATATAAAATACTAATTTATACCTAGTCACATGTCACATAATGTGACACAAACATGGTGTATTATCTACCATTGATTACTTCAAATTAGTTAGGGTGCAGTGAGCAACTATGAAACACCAAAAATTCTGAGTCTCATATTTCTCTCATTTTTGAAGACAAGGATTTCATTAACATGAAAGGAGTCTTTTTAATTAGGTATAATATAGCATTTATAGTTTCACTAATAAATATATATGTACATAACCAATAAGAAGACCTTTTAAAAAAAAATAGTTGCATTGTGTTCACCTAGGTGTACACAATGAAACACCCTGTGTCCAACAATGAAACACTGTTATTAATATTGTCTTAAGTGTATTTAGTGTGGTTATTGGAACATGTAAATGATAAAAACCGTTAAATTGTAATCAATAAAGGTTCTGTCCAGAGTATTACACTTTATTCAGACTTTTGATTTGTCTTAGGTACGATTATTTTGTTACTTAACGATTGAGGATTTTTTTTTTAATCATAGTTATACCTATAAATAGGTTATAATGAATTACAATCAATATTTACTCATAAAACCAGCGCCACCTTAATAACATTTTATTAATAGAAAATGATTATGTACCGTTTTTTTTTAATGTTTAGGTATAAATATTCACTAAATTTGTGTGAAATCATAACTAATGAATAAACCACTTGATAAACCACATGACATGGTTACACTAAACAAAGTTAAATATAAAACTAAACTAAACAGCGTTTCATTGTGTCCACCCTTGAGCTGTCATTGTTGGACACCGGGGTGACTCCGAGGACACCTCAAACATATCGTTCAAAATCGAATAATTTAATAGGTGATCTAGTCCTCATGAATCCATCATATATGTACAATACAATGCAATGTCATACGGAGAAAAAGGGATTTATTTATAGTATTTAACTGAGAAATCAAATACAACTGAAAAAATAATCTGTACACTATCAGACAGCATCGCGATTCAAAAATATGGCAATGTTTCACTGTGTCCGACCTTTTCAACGTTAGACACTTAACCGTACTGTGATGCCTTGCACTGGCAAGCATCGTATACGGACTTTTTAGGTCGCAGATAAAATCATATTAATTTTTGAATATCGTGAAACGATCGGCTTTTTTCCTGTTCTGTAGAGATTTTCGACCCGCGCCCTTCTGGAGCGGATGAATGTCACATCTTTGCACGAAATAAAAGGATAAAATATATAAAGTATTTTATTACTTAAAGGCTCTCGCCTTAACATGGTGGAGGTCCACCACCGTGGTCGCAAGTCTCGCGCGTTTTCTGTGTTTCAGGTGCAAGAATAATAGTGGAAAGATAAAAATTATGAAGAGATTAAACGCATTCCAAAAATTCAATGGAGCAGATAATACGGACCCCAAGGAGTGGTTCAACAAATTCGATGAATTTATGGCTGAGAACGGCTATAATGAGGAAGCAAAGAAGATTATTTTGAGTGGTTTTTTAGAGGGTGCAGCGTATTGGTTTTACAGAAAGATTTGTGCGAGTTGCGAATCATTCAAGGAGTTACAGGAGCAGATTATCGAAGAGTTTCCTCCCATTTCAGCTCCACCCGCAGCGACGGTTGGATGCTGCCAAGTTCCATTTCAGTTGCCTAGTGTAACCCACGTCGAACTCGAAAGTGCACCAGCACTACGCGCGTGCAGCGAGGCGGCAAGATCCTTAACCTCTCGCACTGCCCAAGAACCCCCATGTCAATTAAAAAATGTTTCACACTCTTTTCTTTTTAGTTGTGAAGAAGGATCGCAACCAAATAGTGAGGAAGAGTCGCTTGAGATTATGTCGAAGAATGAGGAGGAGGTTGTAACACGTGACGAGGACGAGATGGAAATGTGATGCCTTGCACTGGCAAGCATCGTATACGGACTTTTTAGGTCGCAGATAAAAAAATATTAATTTTTGAATATCGTGAAACGATCGGCTTTTTTCCTGTTCTGTAGAGATTCTCGACCCGCGCCCTTCTGGAGCGGATGAATGTCACATCTTTGCACGAAATAAAAGGATAAAATATATAAAGTATTTTATTACTTAAAGGCTCTCGCCTTAACAGTACCCTGTACCTATGCGTTAACATGATTGAAACCATACTTAGTTGTTTGTCTGTTAATTTCCCAAATAAAATAAAATAAAATAAATACCATTGTACAGAATAGGTACCAAATAGCGTTAGGACCTTAACCTTGGACTTATTACAGTGATGGAGAGGAGAATAGAAACTCAAAACATAATGCTTCAAAGAAACTTTGATCTAGCGTTATCATCATTTGGCACGAATTAGCGTGTCGAATGCTACCAAGGGTAAGGAGTAAGCCCTGGCCACGGTCGTGGCTGCGCCCAAGAGACTCATTCAGTAACTTGCGCACCACGCTACCAGAAAGTCACCCTGATCAAGCGCTACGCGCAAGTAACCAACCTCAGCATCTCCCTGTATACACATCTATGTTAGCTTACGTAAAACACGGCATAATAAATAAATATTCATATATGTACGTACTTTTATAGGCATTTATGTGGCAAAATTAAAATATCAGAGTTATCAGAGTTGCCCTGGCTTGGCATAAAGCGTAAATCAAACTATGTCACCATTTTAATAAAATAATTATACTCTCAGTTTAGAGAGAAATTCAAATTCAGTAACAATGAAGCACTTTAGGAAAGAGAATGGTTCGATTAAGGCTTTTGACGAAAAGTTCTGTAAAATGTGTTTTTACAGAAAAGTACAATTAAATTTAAGATTAAAATATGTCAATGGTCTCTTCACCGGAAAGTAAAAGTTGTCTTAGCACATATTATTCAAAACATGGCACAATACCAGCAGTACGTGTCCACCGTTTGCCAAAGAGTATGTAACACCTCAAAAGTGTAAACAGTAGGTAATTATTAAGCAAGTTGAGAGTGTAAATAATTTATTTATTTAGGGAAAAGAGAAAAAAATTCAAATTAACTTCTATTACTAATAAGTCGCGATATCCGCAATGTTAAATGTTAAAGAAAGAATGTAGTATACTTGTTAATTTTAAGATAATATTTGCATGTTAATGGTTGAATAGGCAGATCTTTAAATAAGTACTATAAGACCTCCAGTGTACCCTAATCAAATGCAAATAAATTCTATTCTAGAGTAGTATTTTTTGTTTTTTGTTTTGGGGCAACTTTATTACCTTAATTATATTAAATGTTCACGCAAAGCCCCCGTATAAACTGAACCATTCCCTTTTAATGAATTATCAAAATTATTAAACATTTGTAAAAAGTAGGGTTACTTTCAATTTCGTAACTCATAAAATAGTAAGATGCAATGTTACTTCTGACCTTTAAACGATTTGAAGAGGATACCTCAGCATTCCATCCTCGATCTCGTTTCTTCACCTTCATCTTCTTCATCCTCGACTTCGTTTCGACACGCTGCCGCAGCTTGTTGGTAGTTAGTCTCGTTCCAATGAGTATTAAACAGAAAATAATGCAAATTTTAGAATAAATAAAGCCATGAGTACCTACGTATCAATTTAGCTTTGTTTTATCTCAAACACTAAATTTACTGGAATAGTTGGGAATGACTTTGAACTTTAACTTCAATTATGGAGAAATTTTCATACTGACTGATAATAAATTAACAGTTTTCCAATGGAAACTGGATACTACAAAATTAGAACAAAGGAAACCCATTTTTTTTTATCATGCAACGTGAGTGATAGTAATTCACGATTTTCACGATTAAATACAGCAGGATCAAATCATTTATCGCACTACACGCCAATTCTATCGAGGAGTGGCCCCGACCAAGTACCAGCGCAGTGCCTTTATTACCCTACCCGCCAATTCTGTCGGGGAGTAGCCCCGACCAAGTATTAGCGAGCAGCGCTTTCATTACCCTACCCACCAATGCTATCAGGGAGTGGCCCTGACCAAGCATTAACGAGCAGCGTTTGAGGGTGGTGTAGAACAGAGTGTGAAGTATGCACTGTCGAAGTGTAGCCTCGACCAAGTGCAATGAGTGTGAAGTGAGTAGGATCAAATCATTTATCGCACTACCCGCCAATTCTATCGGGGAGTAGCCCCGACCAAGGATTAGCGAGCAGCGCTTTCATTACCCTACCCACCAATGCTATCAGAGAGTGGCCCTGACCAAGCATTAGCGAGCAGCGCTAGGGGCTGGTGTAGATCAATCAGAGTATTGTTTGCGAGTGAAAAAATGTTGCACGGCCGAAGGGTTGCCTCGGCCACGTGCGGTGAATGTGAAGTATGTAAGCACGACCGGAGAGTAGCCCCGGCCACGTGCAATGAGTGTAAAGTGTGTAAGCACGACCGAAGTGTTGCCTCGACCACGTGCAATGAATGTGCAGTATGATAGCACGACCGAAGAGTTGCCTCGGCCACGTGCCATGAGATGAGTGTAAAGTATGTTAAAGTACGGCCGAAGAGCCTTGGCCACATGCAATGACAATTTTGTTTTTACTGCGTTCAATATTGGTTACCACTTCTGAATTGTAAGGTTATCCTTCTAAAGAACACTTATAATAAAATAAGAACACATAAATACCTTTAACATCCTTTACTTAGTTACCTACTAGGCAAAAAATATTTGAAATTAAAAATTCAGAAACCCAAAAAAAAAATATATCGGATGTTTCGAAAAGCAACACTTACAGATAGATACCTCAATGGTGAATCCCACTACCATCCTTTACAGTTAGCTACCTACCGTAGGGAAATCTTTGTTTCAGAGAGTAGGCGGGATCTGTGATCAACAATACCTGACTAGATAGCGACTGGGCTCTCTTACATCGGGCAAACAAAGAGAAGGATAGGAATGCGCTTTAAAGAACTTGCCAAGTCATGTGCCGGCACCTATACCCACCGAGTTAATTTCAATAGTTACTCTCGCCCGCACAAGTTCAGGAATGTAGTATTCCAAATAAAAATAACTATATAGCGTTATTTTTGTAAAACTTTATGGCTGCATGACCAGTCGTTTCACATGGCCACATGAACCAATTTCAAAACTACATTTTAACTAAAAAAATCTTCCCCTCTTACATTTTAACTTCGCAGCCTTGTAGGAGAAGCAATTTTTATTAAATTGCCTTGAATAATTAAAATCCTTGACAATAAAAATGCTAGCTTTCCGCACTCGCCTGTAACGTACTACTCGTATTTATGAATTAAGTTGACTAAAATTCCGTGCTGTTTTTGCGTGTTTTCAGTGGTGAGTATATCAAATCAACTGTTACTTAGACGTTTATCATTTACTTATCAATTTTTTGCTATGGTGATAATACTTTTCAACTCTTCACAGTCACAACTTTTCTCGGTCTCCCCTATTGAGTGACATTTCCGCCATTCTATATTTTAGTGTTGATGAAACTTCAAGAATATGTCAAATTGTGCGTTGGAATATGGATCTTAAGTGTGTACCGCATAAAGGTGGATATTTTTTGTTTTGAATTTTAAAAGGAAAATATCAGTTTAATTTTTAATTAAAATCAAAATTATTTAAATAAAGCTCGCCTCTGATATTTTATGCACCCGTTTGCTAAATGATATATGTGGATATCGATTTTGCTCTTTTGTATAATGCAACTCGGCATTTTTATATTATTTTTGAAGATGTTTTTGTTTGGCGTTCGTTCATACGACTGACGGAGCCAAATTCAAAGATGTGCGGAGCTTCGCAGATATGATGTTACACGGGTGCCGCCCACATGCGACTTCTACTGGGGGGAAAAAAAAATTCTTTGTTCTGTGTATAAAACGATATTACTTGCCAAATTTCATAGTTCTAGTTCAACAGCAAGTACCCTATGAATTTTGATTCCTTTGAGAGTATTGAAAATGCGTTTTTTGCGGCATAAACGGCAGTATCTTTTTTTACGTTATCTTAGAAGTTTGATTATTTCACAGCTTTAAGGGACCGTAGACCTTAGTATATGGTTTAAATTTCAACTCGTGTCGAGTTGATATTTCAACGCGTTCCTGAGATAAAGGGTCTTGACAGACAGACAGACAGACGGACAACAAAGTGATCCTATAAGAGTTCCGTTTTTAGGGATCCGTAGCCAAAATGTCAAAAAACGGAACCCTTATAGATTCGTTATGTCTGTCTGTCTGTCTGTCCGTCCGTATGTCACAGCCATTTTATTCCGAAAGTACGAGTATTAGGATTACACACTTGAAACTTAGTAAGTAGATGTATTCTGTTAACCCATTAACGATTTTAACACAAAAGTAAAAATAAATAAAGATTAAGGGGGGGCTTCCCATACAAGGAACTGAAGCTGAAAAAAAAAATGTTCCTTCATAACAATACGTGCGGGGTGTCTATAGATAGGTCTTTAAAAATGACATTGAGGTTCCTAAGACATTTTTTTTTCGAAAAGTCAACCGTTTGAAAGATAAACACTGCCAAAGTGGTAAAATGTGTCTCCCCCCCCCTCTAACTTTTGAAATAAGAAAGTGAAAAATAAAAAAATAAAATGCTATAGATCTTAATAAAAACTTTCAACGAAAATGGGTTTGAACCAGATATAGTAATTAGTTTTCGAGATGTATTATATTTTCCAAAACCGCAAATATAACTTTGTCATTCATACCAACACTGTGAAAAACAAAGTTATTTTTACAGTCGAAAGATTATAGTGGTATTAAATATAGTATGGTATAAGGTAACTAAGGAACCCTATGGCGCGTGGCCCGACACGCACTTGGCCGGTTTTTATTTCCTTTTGGGGTACGGAACCCTAAAAACTTGGACGAATCACCTAAAAACGGTCTAAAAAGTATAAAATAATTTCTCCAGTAAAGATTTATAACTATAACCCTATACAAAAGTTTTTAAACGAAAAACATGGGGGGCAATGTATAAGGTTCTTTACTTGCAAAGAAGCGATGCGCACGACATTTTTTGTATTAAAACTTCTGTACCTACTGTACTACCCGTACCACGAACATCTATCGAGAAAGGCGCGTAAAATGATTGTAGGTAGGATCGAGTAATTTTGTATAGGAAAGTACAGCGCTACCAACCGCCGAAAAATGAAAGAATTCCATTCCACAGAGAATTATTTCATCAAGTTAAGTTTAAGTTTGATTTTTCTCATCTATAACCGTACACAAATTAACGTATTGTGTACGGTTATAAATCTTAACGGAATAAAAATATTTACGTACTTTTTAAGTCTATTATTTTTATCTTTTAGTCAGTTTTAAAAGAGTGGTTTTAAAAAATTGGTATTTGTTTTTTCAGTAAGTACCTAAATATTTTTTCTGCTTTTTAGTTATAAATGTTTGAATATTTTTCCTGGGATCTAATTCCAGCTCCATAATTATACCCTGGACACTATCTCCCGTCAGAGTACTTGTCAAGATTTCAAGAGGATTTAAACGAGCCCAAACTCGATGGGGTTGTGTGGTTTTGTTACAGAGTTCCTGTGGCCTTCTTCCGGCTCCATCATCAGACCCTGAAAACTATTTCGAAACAAAGTCCTCGTCAAGAGGATTTAGGCTGGCCCCAGACCTACCGGTTCCGTTTCTTTGCTTTGCTGTTCTACCATGGACCGCCGGCCAAGAGGCTCATTTTCAATCTATTGCATATTTTGACCTGACCACATTGGCAAGATAGCCATTAGTTTGGTGTTATCAAATATCGTCGTCTGGGGTGCGATGAGAAGTTTTAGTTTTCGTTTTAAAAAAAACTGCTGTTTTATACAAAAATTAATAACGAAATTATCAAAATGTATGAAACAGTTCATTTTTTTTCGCGATTTCAGATTTGGTCCCATAGTAAAAGTTGTTCAGTTTTATTATGGTCCCTATCTACCATATTCAGTTTTATAAGGCTTTACCAAACATCTTGTATAAATAAGCGATCAAGTTATTTTTAACGATCGGAGTCCATGTTCAGGGTGGCATATCTCCTAAAAGCTTCCTACTTCGCAATCCAGGCGATGACATTTGATAAAACCAAGCTAATGGCTATCTTGCCAATTTGGTCTAGTCCCAAAATGCGATAGATTGAAAATTACCCTGGTTGGCCGGCGGTCTTTCAAGCAAGGTAGCACAGCAAAGCAAAGAAACGGAACCGGTAGGTCTGGGGCCAGCCTTAAAAGAGCCCAAACTCGATGGGGTTGTTTGGTTTTATTACTGACTTCCTGTGGCCTTCTTCCGGCTCCATCACCAGAGCCTGAAAACGATTTATCAACAGAATACTTGTCAAGACGAATCAAACGAGCCCAAATTGGATGGGGTTGTATGGTTTAATTATAGAGTTCCATTTGCCTCCTTCCGGCTCCATCATCAGATCAGCTTAATGACACAACAATACCTACTATTGTATTGTCTTCGAGTTCTGACATAAGTTTGAAATTTCATTCTCTAGCAGCCTAGCTTATTGGGAAGTTAATATAAAAAACAAACAAATAAATAAAAAACATATTAAAAATAAACAAGAAAGCGACATATTAAAAAAATCTTATATCTTTAAACGAGCAATTCTTGTATTTAAATATATATACACCGTCATTTTGTAGTCGTTTTAATTAGGGTGCGATTCGGTTGCCATAAAAACAGTTAATCTAATTTCAATGTCACTAACGTTGACTTCATCTAATTTTTATTTGACCTAAAAATATATGACATAATTTTTATTTAACCTATTATTCATTTGTCATCATTATTATTTGCCATATTTACATTTACTCTAACGTTTATATCCCATAAGCATGTTGCATGCTGCATGCATGTTGCATGCTTGCTTGCATGCTGCATGCTTGCTTGCATGCTGCATGCTTGCTTGCTTGCTGCATGCTTGCTTGCATGCTAGCTTGCATGCTTGCTTGCATGCTGCATGCTTGCTTGCATGCTGCATGCTTGCTTGCATGCTGCATGCTTGCTTGCATGCTGCATGCTTGCTTGCATGCTGCATGCTTGCTTGCATGCTGCATGCTTGCTTGCATGCTGCATGCTTGCTTGCATGCTGCATGCTTGCTTGCATGCTGCATGCTTGCTTGCATGCTGCCTTGCATGCTGCATGCTTGCTTGCTTGCTGCATGCTTGATTGCTTGCTTGCAAAATGCTTGCTGGGGGGTGCAGGGGGGCTGGCCCCAGGCCCCCCGCTATAAAGAATAACTTAATGCACCAGGTAGGTTAGGTTAGGTTAGTGTTTTGACCACTCGCAGCGTAGCGATACTGTAATGTTGGCAGTAAGCTAACTGTTTCAGAACCCTTTATGGAGGATTTAAAGCATGGGTGTAGTTAAAAATATATTTTAGGCTATGCTTGTTTTTATAGCATTTAAATTATAGGTCAAATAAAATTATTTTAAATGTTGAATAGAGTATGAATGAATGTTATATGAAATGTGCTTTATATCATCTGTTAATTAGATCAAATGATTATTGTGTCAAATAATTTTTATATCACATGTATTTAGGTCAAGTGAAATTATTTTAACTGTATGTTATATTATTTGATCGGTATGTCAAATGAAATTATATGAAATGTTATTATATCTTCTGATCGTTAGTGCATGTAAATTTAGGTCATACATTACACACCCGTTCTTCAGTATAAATTCATAAAATGGTAACGAAAACGACAGTATTTTCAAGTTTTCCTGAAAAATACTGAACCGATTTCAAAATTTCAAAAAATGGGACCAAGTTGGGAACAAACCTGATCTAATAACGTTTGAATTATTTCAATCGGTTCAGCCGTCTTCGAGTAATCGGTGGACATACATAAAAAAAAAACATACATACAGCCGAACAGAGAACCTCCTCCTTTTTGGAAGTCGGTTAAAAACGACAAAAAATTTTGGGTCTCCCATACTAACTAGATAGCTAAAACATTCTATTAGTATGGGGAAGTCAAAAATTTTTGTCTTTTTTCGACTCATGTTTCTTGGGCAAAAATGTTTAGTTTCATTAGTAGAACACTCCCTTAAGTTAATTAAAACGACTACAAAATGACGTAGTATATATATTTCGGTGATCTCGGAAACGGCTCTAACGATTTCGTTGAAATTTGGTATTTGGGTTTTCGGGGGTAAACAATCGATCTAGATTAGTCTTATGTTTGGGAAAACGCGCATTTTCGCATTTTCATGCGTTTTTCTTTCGACGCAGAATATGGTCGCTAATTTTGTCCGCGGCTGGCCAATGTCCATTTGGTCCAGCGGGTTAAGTGAAAGTGAAAGTGAAATATATTTTATTTAAATAAGCTCACATAATAAGCATTTTTAAATCGTCAATTCTTTTACCCTACCCATTATGACGTCTTTTAACTGACAAGAAAAATGGGCGCAAAAAACTTGTCAGCTTTATCAATCAGATGGAACGATATTTACAAATATGTATATCGTTTCCAGACTTTATATTAACAAAGATTAACAAATAAATAACATTATTGAATTAGCTCATTTCTTAATGAGTTTCAAATTTCTTAATCAATTTACAGATTTTAAGCTAAATTCAAAGTTTGAACTTGTTATTCAGTCTAGGCTGTTACAATAAATAAAAATAAAAGAAAAACATACAATTCAATATGCATTAAGATAGGTAGTCAGAAGCAGACCCATTCCCATAAGAAACCCGTTAGGACGCGGACCATAAGAAATGAGTGTTCTGAGTTCGAATCCCCCTCGGTGACTTACTTTTTTTTATACGTTTGTTCAAGTTTATATTCTTTTTTATTTTTATTGTTTTTAGACAAGTTTAAAAAATGTAGTTAATGTTGCTTTCGAGTTTTTATTTTATTGAGACTTGTGAAGCAATAGTGCAAAACAAAAAAATTACCGATACAAATTTCAAACACAGTTTTTCGGATACGTTTTATGACGCCATCTCTCGGATGATGCCATCAAAACTAACTACTACGCCTCACGGAATTATTATGTAATTAACTACATCTTACGAGTTATGTAATAAGAGAAATTGACAATAGATGGCGTTACTCTGTGAAAAGTCCTGTAAAGTTGAGATTACGAATATCGAAAAACATCACATACTCGTACATTGCTCTGATTCCAAAGTAAGTAACTAAAGCACTTTTGTTATCACCTAAACACCACCATATTACAATAAATAATAACCGAGCGAAGCTCGGTTCACCCAGATATTAGGTACCTACATGTATGCAGACAGCATGATAAACTGATGTTACCCAAAACGAATAGAAAGTACTATTCTCTTTGGTACTTACCTTGCGTATCCGGTATTGCTTAGAAAACCTAGGTAAAGTATAAAATCAACAATATTTTATACATTACCTGAACGTTTCAGGTATTGTATACAAAACCTAGGCATTGTATACAATACAGCATTAACCACATTGCCGGCGACATAATATGCAATCGATGTATCCTAACGTAGTTATTGCTTTCTCTGTAGTTGTATAAGTATGCGTAGAACTTCTGTGGTAGAACGCAGCGGCCTCTAGTGTTCACGTTGACAGCGGTCATGAACGAAAAAATTTTTTCGTCCATGCAGCGGTGCAAGACCACCTATGACCAGTTGACCACCCTATAACTAAAAAGAATAATATTAGATTATAATATTCTAAATAACGCTATTCAATAAAAATATTATAAACGAAATTGCTGCGAAAATAGACAACACAACACACACACACAACACAACAACAGCAACAACACAAAACTGACAACACTGTCAAAAGAAAGTCTGCAGTAAACCTTAGTTAGAGTATACTCTAAAACACTTTTGACTTATTGAATGGTGCAGAATAGCTATTGGAATAGTTCATAGCGGCCTCGCTTTTTTGAAAATTTGCTTAACTTTATAATTAAATCCGAAATTGCAAAGAAAGATTTTCATAAAATGCGCGAAGGCACTTTTTTGAGCTCATGGATTGAACAACTGTGCTAAAGAATTGAAATAAAAAAAATTGAATGTTATCTCTTATATAGTAGAATAGTTCATAGTGGCCTTGGAATTTTGAAATTATGTATGGAATATGTGAAAAAAAATCCCAATCAAAAACTCCTAAAAAAGCTCAGAATTAACTGTGGATTTCTCCTAGATACATTATTATTATTACGTAAAAATTATATCATAATTTTTACGTAATAATAATCTAAAAATAGGTATTGTTAGCCTATATTATATTAAGAAAGCCTAAAGTCACTTTTATAAAATGTACAAACCTCAATGCAAAGAGATATGAACCTCTTTGCATAAAATCTCAATGCAAAGAAATATAAAACCTCTTTGAATTTCATACGATCAGTTTATTTTTCTTAAACAAAAGAAGATCCATACTCAGGGCATTGAATTGTATTCCCGCCATTAATATTGCTGGTTGTACCGAAATGCGAAATGTAAAAAGTATTTGTGAAAATTTGTAATAAACAGATAAAGGTTTAATTGCTCTTTTATTCAAGCAATCGATGCAAGGAATGCTGCATAAATTTGAAGTTATCCCTACAATTTCAGTAGCGGGATCAACGAAAGGTTTTATACTTTTCGATCTACCTACGCCTACGACGTAAGTAATGATTTATTACTTTTTTTTACTTCATAAAGATTCTAAATAACTTTTAAGAAAATGCCAGAATAAGTGAGAAAGAAATATTTTAATATGTTATAAATACTTATTCAGAAATTAAAATTAAATTCACGGTAATAGGTACTTCAGTACCTACAAAATGTTTATTTCTGCCAATCTGTGTCTTGCTTTATGATCTTTTTATTTGCAAGGAAATAAGTACTTGATTACATACATTTTATTTTCCCTTAATTACATATTTGATTTCTATTGGGAAATCTATTAACATTAAGAAATAATAAAATTTTCTTGGATAAATATTTTCTTTTCTCTCTTTTTTTTTCTGTTGTTGAATATTGAAATTAATCATATGATAAGTGAAGTACCTACAGGACAGATACCAAGTGAAAAGTAAAATAAAAAAAAAACATCAATTTTTATATATTGGACCAATGATAAATTCGGTCTATTCCAGTGGGAATACTTTTGCAAATGTCAAGTTTCTTTGATAAGATTTCGAAATATTTTATGTAGATAGATATCAAAAACACTATAAAGCATGACGAAATACTGAAAGTATGACACTGCCGACTTAATATTTCACACCATAAGTGCCCATACGACAAATAAGTGCGCTTAGTACTTTATCTAATTTTAGAGCAATGTTTATTTTTGAAAAAATCGTATGGCGATTGGACTAAGAGTTTAAAAAAAATCATATTCATACTTTTATCTTGAAAATTAAGAAGGGGCTGACTTGCTAAATATCAATACGAACAGTTTCATGTGAGAACTGTTGTTACAAGTGTAAAATTGAGAAAGTTTTCGAAGAAAAATGTTTAAAGTCATTACTTGCTCTCTGCCTTCCTCTATGCTTAGAATAATAATTCAAAGCCTGTATGTATTGTTTATTCCATTTAAAATATGTATTTTTTCAAAATTTCAACAAGGCGGGTGGCCTTGTTCAAGGATCGAGATAACTTACACAAATTATTTTAATGTACCTATGTATTTAAATAGTTCAGTACCTACATAGTATTGGTGATTTAAAAAGAAGCAAATTTGTGCAGGATGTGTACTGTAATTCATTTCATTGCTTTTGAGTTAGACACTATTTCACTTGTTTTGATAGTACCGCTAATTATTTCAAAATTATATCACAATGAATAATTTATGTTACAATTTGGACGGTTTATTATAAAAGTATATTGACTATATTAACCAACTTCAAAAAAGGAGGTTATTATTTTAAATATTTTGAAAATAATTGTGAATAAGGTGACCTTATGTTTAATGGGTTCTAAGCTGTATTCTGTCAGTTTCAGCTACCACCGCCATGAGTTGAGAGAGTCGTTGTAGCCCGGACCCAGGTTGCCCAGGTTTGAGGGCTAGGGTCGGCTAAAACCAAGATGGTGCGGCGGCGTGAGATGAACTGAGAGCGTCGTTTTAGCCCGGACGCAGGTTGCCCATGTTTGAGGGCTAGGGTCGGCTAAAACCGAGACGATACGGCGGCGTGAGATGAACTGAGAGAGTCGTTTTAGCCCGGACCCAGGTTGCCCAGGTTTGAGGGCTAGGGTTGGCTAAAACCGAGACGATACGGCGGCCTGAAATGAAGTGAGAGAGTCGTTTTAGCCCGGACCCAGGTTGCCCATGTTTGAGGGCTAGGGTCGAGAGGTGCTAAAACCGAGACGGCGTAGCGGCGTGAGTCTAGCCGTATAATGAACTTGGCCATGTGTACCCAGGTATGAGGGTCAGGCGAGAATAAGTCAGTACTAAGAAGAACCAGGAGTGTCACGTGTGCATGATACTGAGGTTGATATTGATTTTGAATATTATGATAGTCCCGACTCAGAAGAACCAGGTGTGTCACGGGTGCATGATACTGAGGTTGATATTGATTTTGAATATTATGATAGTCCCGAGTCAGAAGAACCAGGTGTGTCACGGGTGCATGATACTGAGGTTGATATCGATTTATGAATATTATGATAGTCCTGAGTCAGAAGAACCAGGTGTGTCACGGGTGCATGATACTGAGGTTGATATCGATTTATGAATATTATGATAGTCCCGAGTCAGAAGAACCAGGTGTGTCACGGGTGCATGATACTGAGGTTGATATTGATTTATGAATATTATGATAGTCCCAACTCAGAAGAACCAGGTGTCGCAAGGACGTGACACTGAGGTTACTAATACCTATTAGTCTTGACTTAGAGTATCGAAAAGAGAGAGTGTCTAAGAACCGAACGCCTAGAGTGAGGACCCTCCGTACATCTACTAGATCATCGTGATACTGTTCGCCCATCACAGACATTGGCGGATATGAGAATGCCAGGGAAAGTGTTAGAAGCCGGTACCTAATATGCCGAGACAAAATGGCAACGAGAGCTTGAGGTTAAGAGCGGTTCGGTACGGCAGGACGAAGAGTCGTAACTCATCAATAGAGTCGGATTACTGGTGTAGCAAGGCCTTGGTATCAAAGTTTACCTATGATGATGTTTACTGGGTCGACTGGAAGAAGAAGTTGGTAGAATCTTTCCCGTTCCGCCAAGACTATGCTGAACTGTTGACTGAAATGCTCGCTGAAATAGTTAAGTACGGAGTAACTTTAGAACACTATTATTATGAGAAAATAAATTTATTAAATAGATGTAATTTCTATAGTAGTAGTAGTAGTCTGTAGTTCAAAAAAACGTGCTATGGTTGCGATCAAATTGGTCATTCGAGCCTTAGGTGTGAAAAACCCTCGACTAAATGTACCTACCTCATGCGATTAATCTGTTCTACTCATTGCCAAAAAGAACCTGACAGGGGCGGGTCGGGCTCGCCCACCGAGGCACAAATTCTGTTTTGGTATTTTGTTGTCTGTCATAGCAGCAACAATTCATTTGTGAAAATTTCAACTGTCTGGCTATCACGGTTCGTGAGATACAGCCTGGTGACAGACAGACGGACAGCGGAGTCTCAGTAATGGGGTCCCATTTTTTACCCTTTGGGTACGGAATCCTAAAAACAAACGTACTAATAAAGATCGGGACACGGATACAAGTCAAAGTAAAAATAAGAATTAGTAGCTCAATTGACTTAATTCTGCCAAAGATATTATGACGGCTAATATAGGTACATTACATGATATTTTGCAAATAAGTTAATGGTAATACCGTTTATGATCATTTAATTTTAGACTAGGTACGGCCTCAATTAAATTAACATATTTTCATCATATGATTTCATGACTGTCTATGTTCATGTATGAGAAAGTCTCCACATTTATGATGCTATTTAAAATGCTTGTCCCCTCACAACTCCAGTAAGTTAGTATTGCTTGTCAGTGTGGAATCCTATTTACTAAGTGTAGTAGTGGAGTTGAGTCGGTACAGCGAAGATTTCTACGTTTTCTTTCTGTTAACCGGACAAAGACAACATCTTCCAAAGTACGCAGACAATCATTATCAACAACATAAACATAAACACAGCGGAAAATGTGTTACAATAGTTTCATACATTATCAATGTTTAACATTTTCACGAATGTGAAAATGCTTCCTAGCTAAAAATTAATTCCTGTATTATATTATCCCTAGATAATATCCCTAGATAATATTTTACACTTTGTTTACAAGAATATAATTATAAACGCGACTTATTTTACATGTTAAATGTATAAAAAAAAAAAGTTATTTTAAAACTAAGATCAAATGGGATTACTAATATTTTAATTTAATGGTTTAAATAGAAATAAAAATAAATAAATAAAAATGGACGTTTTGTGAGTATGTGAACTTGTGGTCGTGGGTGTGAGTGCAAAGTGTTAATACTTGATTGTGATTTCACCTTACGTGGTAAATCTTAGTAATTTTTCCAGTTCCTCGTAAGTAGGTACGTGAACCAATCCACTCTGCTATTCTCTTTCTTATTTCGAATGGTGAATAGTTCTTGATTGCAATGTGGTTGGATCTTATTGATGGAGAGATATAAAATGATGGAGGGTGTTACTGTATTTTCTAGCTTGAACGTCTAAATTTGATTGATAGTACGGGAGTCTTTAAAATGTGTTTTTATATCATCATATTGTCATAGTCAGCAGATTTTAACGTTGCAAGATGGGTACGCACTCCACCTTTTGCACGAAAAGACCACGAACTAATTGTGATAAGTATGTAATGTTGTGTTCAATGTAAGGCTTTGAGACTCGATGTTTATAAAACTGTATAATAATACTAAAACTGTATAAGACTGTATAATATGATATGGCTGTATATTTTGGTCTCTAATTGCTTTTGTTAAAGAATAAAATAAAAATAAAAGATGAAAATGTTCTTCATATTTATATACTTATTACACTTAAGATCATATTTTAACCTCATATAATATTAATTTATTGATAACAATTTGCTTGTGTTTCAATAATAAAATGCAATTATAACAAAAGCATAAAAAAAAAGTAGTAGAAAATATTAGAAAACTTAAAACCAAAGAACAGACAATCGCTTGTCGCGATTTTTTTATTCGGGATGAAGTTTTCACCGGTAAAGTTTTTTAACAATTTCTTTGTCATTCATTTAGAAATTTAGCATTTTGAAGACGTAACTTTTGAGGTTATTCGGTTATAAAATGATCATATTTGTACGCTTGCTGTCTAATAGAATCCCATATCTATGGTCATCAATACGAATATTAAACCATCGTAAGTTTTTAATATATAATAAAATGATATAGATCTCCGATCATATTCCTATGATAGTCTAATAATTTCAGAGAAAACCTGACATAATGATAATTACGTAATTACCTGTTCAAGTTGTAACTTACGAATATAATGTTGTTTATTTATAAATATGTCATAGATGATTGGGTTTAACTAAATAGTTTCTTAGGAGGTCCGGAAGTTTTCTCACTAATGATTTATTGCGAAGAGTTGCCTTCTCTTGACAACATGAACACTAGATGTTGGTTGGTTTTTCAAAACAAGTCCTAGACTGTGAATATGATAAAACTATAGTCTATCTATACAATGTATTCGTAGGAATTAGGTATACCTTTGTCATGTAAAAAATAATCCTCGTTATGAAGTCGTGATTGCAGTCGATAAAAAAAGACTTAGAAGAGACGTAGAAGTTATGTAATAGAAATAGAACTCTGATAATGATTAAAGGTAAAGACAAAGATTATAGATGACCTATATGTTATGTTAAATTTTAACTGACTGTTACAATAAAAGTAGGTAATAATTACTTTAACAAATGTAAACAATTAACCATATACAATTATTGTTATTATTAATGTCTAATTATATGCATAATGAAAATTGCTAAAATATTAAATTAACATAGGTATCTTTTGCAGTACTTAACTATAATGTATTGTAACGTAAATCACTCTCGGTAAAAAGCTGTACACGATAATCTCTAAATTAGATCAATCAGCGAAGGGACTCGCTGTGAACAGGAAGGCCGAACTGTTAGCCTATATTATATTAAGAAAGCCTAAAGTCACTTTTATAAAATGTACAAACCTCAATGCAAAGAGATATGAACCTCTTTGCATAAAATCTCAATGCAAAGAAATATAAAACCTCTTTGAATTTCATACGATCAGTTTATTTTTCTTAAACAAAAGAAGATCCATACTCAGGGCATTGAATTGTATTCCCGCCATTAATATTGCTGGTTGTACCGAAATGCGAAATGTAAAAAGTATTTGTGAAAATTTGTAATAAACAGATAAAGGTTTAATTGCTCTTTTATTCAAGCAATCGATGCAAGGAATGCTGCATAAATTTGAAGTTATCCCTACAGTATTTTATTAATAAACTAATAAATATTAACAACTTTGAATATTTATTTTCTCTAAAATTTTGCTATTCATCCCTTATTTGCCCAGTTTACAATACTAATAATTTAACATAGCTGTCTAAAAAGTCAGTTTACCTGAGAAATTATTAAATTATTAAAAAAAACTTATACTGGTAACCCTGTCGGTGCTGTCAAAATTCTAATAGTAAACATATTTTTTTATTTATTTATTTAGATGGGTATTGGTGGGGTGGTTGGGGATTTAGGTGGGTAAAAAAATATTTTTAAATTACCCATGTAAACTGACTTTTTAGACAGACTTTCTATATACTAGACGGAAACTCTCGCTTTCTTTTAGTAGGTACAACGAAAAAAAGAAGCATTTCTGGCATTTGTTCGACTGGCTTCATTCCAGCAGACGAATCGTTGAGGCCTTAAACAGAACTGCTTAAGGCCTGCTTTCGAACTAACCTTTGAGGTCATAGTACGAAAAAGTAAGGCAGTTCAATTTAAGTCCTGCTATAAAAGCTCATAGTAGTAAGGCCCCTGGATATTTTTTTTTTTGGTGCAGGTTCTCGGAGCGTGGAGGTTCGTGAACCTAAGTAGGTACCCATCCTTAGAGTAGGTACATTTTAACCATTAGTGGGCGGTACTAGCTCAATTTTGAAGGAATACTGCAAATTGATGTACAGTATAGCCGTTTGGTACACACTTGAGGTCAAAACAATATTTTGGATCCGCAGCTCTTCCTTTATGAGAGTTGTTACCCCAGACGTCATCTTTTTTGTATGTGTACTGCGGGGTCAACATTGTTTTAAGGCCAAGCCACACAGCGGGCGTGGCGTGACGGGACGGGACGGCGACGTGACGCTGAGCAGTTGTAATGTACTAAATACTATGGTCGACGTCACACTGACCGGCGTGGCGCGACGTGTCGCGTCCCGTCGCGCCACGCCGCCGTCACGCCGCGCCCCGTCCCGTCACGTCAAGATTGGAAGTGCGGTGGGGCGGGCCCGCCGCGCTTCCAATCTGTAAACACGCTCGGCGCGACGGGACGTGATCACGCCCGCAGTATGAACTCAAGAAATACAGTCAGTCATCGCCTTTTATGTTGGCGAAAAAGCCGCCGTTCGTCTAGACCAGAGGTGCCCAAACGGTCGATCGCGATCGACCGGTCGATCGCGAGAGGTTTTAAGGTCGATCGCCAAGGATAAGAGATTTGACATTTTGCACCCAATGTAGTTTTACATATGCAATTTTTTTTTATTGTTAAATATTTAATAGGTTAAATGGTCAAAATGTCGATCTCTTAGTCATAAATTTTTGCCAAGTCGATCTCGTTAAGAAAAAGTATGGGCACCCCTGGTCTAGACTAGACAGTTGGCGCAACGACTAAAAGTGTTAGGCAACCCGCTGCCGCTGCGTTAAGGCTCAATTACATTACACAATTTTACACACACACGCGGACGAAGGGCGGTTGGACGGCGGGCGGCATTATAAAATAAACAACTAGCAAACGCTCCCGACTTCATCTGCGTGGACAGTTATTTTTCTACCCCTCGGGAACCGCATTTATTTTTTCAGGACATAAGGTACCTACCTCCTTTTCTTTACCCCTGACAATGTTTATGCAAAATTTCATGATGATGGTTGAGTAGTTAAGACGTGAAGGTGTAACAAACAAATGTACTTGTTAATTAATAATTACTTATTAATCACATTTGTTTTCTTTTTCTTTTTTTACAACCCTTGCACATTCGGGACTGAATGCGTAAGTACCTACACGGGCGGCGGCATCGTCCGATATCAAAGGCGTTTAACAACTGTATGGATTGTTAAACTGTGACGATACACGGACGGTCGGCGCGGCGTGACGGGGCGCGACGGGACGGGGCGCGACGGGACGGGGCGTCATCACGCCCGCAGTGTGAACTCCCGTCGCGTCCCGTCGCGCCCCGTCACGCCGCGCCCCGTCACGCCCGCTGTGTGGCTTGACCTTTAAACTCATGTATACGAGTACCAAACGGCTGTACTGTACATCGATTTGCAGTTTTTTTTGCGTACACCATCCTAGCTCTACATGAAAAGTAATAAAACTGTAGGTAGAGTTTGGTCAACGAAAGAAACGGTTGGAAATGGAACTAATAAATTTTGCGCCTTATTTTTAGGTTCAGTTTCCAATAACTTAACCTCTAAAAGTTAATTTAACAGGGAAAGTGGCGCCTCCATTTCCGGTGCATCTTTCGTTGACCAGCCTGCCTAGCATGACCGATTTATATCGCGTGATATAGCGTTTTATCACGTTTAACTGTCAAAAAGACAAAGCAATTTGACAGTTGAGTGACGATAACAGGCTATATCCAAAGATATTATAATTATAACAAGATGACACACTATGATATTTTTGCAATGCAAACTGAATTCTATGTCGTTACAATAAATATTACTTTCTTAAAGCATTACACTAAACGGAAAAACGAGCTGAGCGAGACGGCCTTATTATGGAATGCGTCCTTGTCTGCGTAAAGTTTTCATTTTGTTTAAAATAGGGTGTCCATGTCAATTGCAATTTATAGACTGAAATCGACTTTCTTACTAAATTACCCAAATCAATTAAATAATGTTTGTTACAGTACAAGTTTCCTAAAGATGTAGGAATTAAGGTGGTACCCTGAGAATGAAGTGTGAAAGTGGCGCCGCGGTGAATTATATTTAATATTATAATTGGGTAGGTAAACTTTTTCGAAGAGAATTGTTTTATTATATTTTTTTTACGATAGCACAAGTTTGAAGAATAAAGAAAATAATATTATGATTTTATTATTTCACCTTGTTAATCAAATATATTTTTTATTATTATTATCACGATAAAATATCAAACGAACGGCTGAACACGAAGTTCCCTTGCCTTTACTGATAAAAAACTGATTGACAGGACAGATTTGACAGAAAGTGACAAAGAGTAATCCAATTATTTTACTCTTTGGTAATCATTAATCACGACATTCACGACCTAATGTTGTTGTTTGTTTTTCAGCTTATTTATTGTGATTTTCTGGTGTTTTTCTTGTTCAGTTATGGGAAATGGATCGGCTTGAAGAAATCCATTATCCAGCTTATTACGCCGATGAAGTACCTACACTGCTTTGTTCCGTTTTGTTTGAAATATAGATGTGACCATCCGCAGAACAAATTTTGTACAATTCCCATACCTTTGAAAGAGACGTGTGGTGCAGAGGATTAAACAGGAATTGCCTTCAGAGAGCTTTATACGTTTGTGCTGATCACGTAAATATATTATGTATATCTTACAAAAGAGTTATTTTATTTATTTTAGCTGACTGTAACTAACATGACAACTAATTGACATTGCCAATGCCAAACTTTTCATTTTTCTTATTTGAGCAAAAACATTACGCATACAGCCGTAATAGTGATTTATTGTACTATGTTGTAAATTTAAATTTTAAATTATTATTTAAATTAAAATGACGTATTATAAAAATTCCGCAATTGGTTATTCCTGACTCAAAAGCCAAAAGCTACCAGAAAATATATAATTCACAACAGTTTTGAAAAAGTTTACCAACCCAATTCTAATAGACAATTTTAATAAATGTTTATCGTGGAGATTTTAGGGGCCACAGTCTAGTATTTTTAGACGGTATCGTTACATTCTCTCGTAGTCACTGCTAGAAGTAGTTAGCAAAACCGCTAAAAGTGGCCGTTTTTGACACATTTGCTATCTACTTCTATGAATGAGTACGACGGCATGCAGTGATACCTTATAAAAATACTAGACCATGGACCCTAAATTCTCCACGAAAAACATTATTAAAATCTTTTTCTATTAATAATTTATTAAATAAAAACCTCTGAGCGCGCCACTTTCGCTCATACAGCTGCCTTGAAAGAAGATGGCTTAACGTTTTATTATTAATTGGACACAAAGCCACCATGCGTCTAAAGTTACGAAAAACAATGATATTTAGCAATGTATGTAGGTATAGCGTAATAAACTGACTTTTATAACTCTACATAGGCTTTTATTTATACCTATTTTTGCTTACTCAGTCGATTTCTGGTCAAGTGGACCAAATGCGCCTAAATGAACTATAAATTGTCCTCGAAGAACCAAATCGTGTAGCCAGCCTAGTAGAGAAGGACGCACACCATAAAAGCGCTATCTCGCTCGGCTCGAGGTTTCATTAATTAGTGCGCAATCTTGTTATATAATATAATATCTTTGGCTATATCACGCGATATAAATCGGTCATGCTAGGCAGGCAGACTCTACATTTAATCAAAATTACTTTCCATGGTTAAATGTGGTGATATTATAGTAGTAATAACCTGTAGTGTTCGACGACTTAGCAGCGATTAGTTTGCGGGAAAGCACCCAGTGACATGACAGTTTTTATTTTTATTTATTTGACATTTGATTTGATTTGACATTGACGTTTGATTGATAAAACAAAACGAAACATTTGCGGCTTTTTGGCTGAGTAATATTTTGGTGTAAACAATTTATTAAAGTTTTTTTTCAAATGTTTGCATTATTATACACGTTTCACAGATGAAGATGAACGCTACTAGTTTGTATGTCTCTACGTGTCGGTTAATTATACTAGCCGATGCGGCAGACAAATCTACATGGACGGATCTTTTTCGATTAGTTCCATATTTACGCCAATCTTTGTCTTGTACAGTTTGTGGTAATTTATTGAAGGAACCTTACACGCCTTCGAGTTGCCAACATCACGTTTGCAAGAAATGTAAAGGTGGTAGAAAGAAATTGAAACCTTCCTGCAGTTGGTGCAAAGACTACGAACAGTACGCAGAAAATCTGCAGTTACGAATACTTTTACAGTGTTATAAAAAGCTTTGTGAATATTTTATAGGCACTGATGTGTACAAAACGTTGTTAGACGAAGATGAAATAGTTGCTGGTGTAAATGGAGGTACAGTAGCCAGTTCTGGACTAATAGATTTGATACAGGAAGGAGCTGGTTTTTCTGACGATTATAAGAGTACAGCAGGCCTTTCGAAATCAGCTTATAGCATACTGCCATGTGTTTACACGAATTCAGCATCAACACAGACCCAAGGAGCATCATCTTCGAATAACTCTGAGACTCGGTCATCCAGTAAAGGTTCACCAAACTCTCGGTCAATTTCAAATGGATCTCCACTTTATTCTGTCATGTATGCGGGTTCGGGTAATAAGATTACAATAAAACGGAAAGCTGTAGATGATTCAGACACAAATTCACAAGGAGAATCAAGTGGCAGAGAGAGCAAAGCAAAGGTTTGCATATAGTCTTATGTAAAATAAAAATCCTTGATACTTAACATTTTGCAAAACCCAGAATTTAAGATTTTTTTATATTTATCATAATTCATAAGTAACTAAATTAATTATTATTCTTCAATGCATGTAGCCGGACAACAATAAAAAATCTATTGACTCTTTTTCCAGGTGTTGAAGCGTTAATTAATTTTCTTGCTTTGAATCTCTTGGATATAAGCCTCCTCCAACCAGGGTTGCATGATTTAAATCAATTCAATTCAAGCCTCTTGCTTCAGACATCTGTTAATTAAGTATTTGGGCTTTAACTATATGCTGCAAGTCTGATTGCCAATCGGCAAAGGCCTCCTCCAACCTTTTCCACTCCCACCGGTTCTCCGCCACTCTGCTCCAACTAACTCCAGCCACCTTCCTAATGTCGTCGTCCCACCTCTTTTGTGGTCGACCTCTCTTTCTGTGGCCCTCTCTGGGATACCACCGTGTTACAATTGTAACACGATTTAAATCAACTTGATTTAAATCATGTTACAATTGTAACACGATTTAAATCAACTTGATTTAAATCATGATTTGAATCACGATTTTTATTACATGATTTTTTTATAAAAATCACTGATTTAAATCAAAATCCGAAAAAGGAATTAATTTAACTCTGGGAGTGCATATTAATGAACTGTAATGTTCGAAAACAATATTAATATAAAGTACGATAGGTGTAAGCTAAGTTATTTATCGCAATAAAAACCAACAATCAAATATTAGATTTTTGTGTCAGTAAAAATATACTTAAGAATAATGATTATTTAGGTACTTTCATTCATTACATGCAATGCAAGTAGCATAGACAGACAGATACAGATAATTCATTTTCGGAAGTATAAACAAATAAACACTCAGAACTTAAATTTACTCAAATCGTTTTTTCTGGTCAATGTGACATTTTCCTTTTTTTGGTGGTGTTGCCAGCACTATACATCAATTCTACCTAAATAGAAATGTTGCTCACAAGAAAAACTAGGGTAATGGTCGCAAAACCTAATAAAAATCAAATAAATCATAAAAATCACGATTTTTTTAAAAAATCTGATTTTTTTGATAAAAATATAAAAATCATGATTTTTTGCAACCCTGCCTCCAACTGCGAGTAACTAAATAGAATTCCTTATTTACTATTTTCAGTCAAGTTTCAAGAAACCATCAAATAGATCTCGAAGCTCAGCAAGCAGTAAACGTAAAGGATGCCGTTGTGGAAATGCAACTGCTACGCCGGGCAAACTGACCTGCTGTGGCCAGCGGTGTCCATGTTATGTTGATAGTAAACCATGCACTGAATGTAAATGTAAAGGATGCAGAAACCCACATAGGCCTGATGGCATGAAGGTACTTTATCATATCACTTTTAGTTTTTACTAAACATAAAGTTTTTTTTTAATTATTTATTTATTTATTAGAAACAATTACATTGACATTATTTATATAGAAGTCTTGCAAAACCAAATATATGGTTTGTCTGTAGAATTCCTATTTTCTGTGTAAGAGTTAAATAAATAAATAATTTTATTATAGTCTTGTTTTGAAGCTTTGAATTGCAAAATTGTACCAACATATTATTTTAGTTAAAGAAAATATACTATCGCATCATTTGCAATACAAATTATTATTTCTTTAAGTAATTTTTGGTATGTTTTGTATGATGTTATCCGGATTAAAACAGTATTTGTCTATTGGCCTTTATTTTGAATTCTGTAGTATTTTGGATTTTTTATTTAATAAAACCCTGGGCAAATGCTGTCTTAGTCGGAATAATATCACAAGAAGAGTTAATTAATTAATTATGCTCAAATTGCAAATTATTTTGGTATAACATTTGTATAGGCAGTTCACTGTTTGCCAGGCTCTTACCTCTTCTTTTTTGTTGAATACAGGTGCGACCACATATACCTCAACTTGACAGTATTGGTTTGAGTTTAACAAATCCAGATAGTTCACCATCATGTTCGGGATCCATGGATAGTCTTGATACAGACACACTTACCATAGAAGCAATGGAAGAGTCTCTCAACTTCAGTGCTGATCTCAAATCTTCTAATATTAAAGGTACAGTTGGCCTTAAAAGTAGCTGACTACTTTTTAAGCATTCAGCACATCAGAATCTGTTATGTAGACAATTGGGATGTTGACTAATGAATAAAATAACGAAATACTAATAAAAATCGTAAACATATTAAACTTTTAGAGTAGCTTGTATACCTCTTGGTTTTATATATTGCAAATTATTTGTTTTATGACCCTTTAAAGTTGGGTGGACAAGTCCATTTAAAAAGTATAAAATTTATTAAAATAAATGATACTTACCTTTAATTAGTTCGTAAAATGTATAGCAAATTTGTCTAAGAAACCATTTTGATAAACACAATATTTAATATAGCTGCCGAACAAATTTCCTACGCGTTGCATACAAACTACTGAGGCGTGACGTCATAATTCAGTAGCTGTTAGTATGGAGCGTTTTTGGGCGAGTCCATTTGTGTGCATTTCACACTGTGATATCTCTGGCAGGTTTCAAGCTAGCGAAATAACTATTTTACCAATGTTTCTTTTTTTGAGAGGTAATTTATGTAATATAAAATTAAAAAAGTTGTCAACATCCCAATTGCTTCTGATGTTTTCCAATGCCTATTCTTATCTTGTTGTACTGTAGTTAGATGTGGTAGTTTTGTTAGTGTAAACTTTATTTCTGATTTATTTAAAAGAATTTATTTACCATAAATGCCATAAAATGAGCTTGAGTATGAGAAGTTTATCTACAAAAATGTTATCATATAATATAAGGCCAAAGTTTATTACAAACTAAGGGCCGCCCGCGGTTTCACCCGCGTGGTTCCCGTTCCCGTGGGAATATCGGGATAAAAAGTATCCTATGTTTTAATCTAGCTAGGCTATCTACTATCTGTGTGCCAAATTTCAACCAAATCCGTTCAGTAGTTTTTGCGTGATTGAGGAACAAACATCCAAACATCTAAACATCCAAACCCACAAACTTTCACATTTATAATATTACTAGGACTAGGTGTAATGTTACGCCAGCTACATCGTTTTATCTGTCAATTGCAGTATATTCAAGTCAATTACAAGAAGTGTCTCCATCGCTGCCAGCTACAATAATGATGGACGAGGATCTGCCAGGCTCGCCAGACGACGACCTCAGCTCCCCCCATGAATACACGATGGCATCACCACACGACATCCCTGACGATACTATGTCTCCTCAGTCTGAACACCACGATGCCACAAGCGACATTGAAATTGACGTATGACATCAAATATCCGTCGCTAGTGACTAGGACACAATCCCTGTTATAGTAAAAATCCAGATGGATGCGTTTTTATTTTTTATGGGTTGAGCTTTATTGAATCGCCCGACCTCGCATTTTGCCATAGCTCTGTCTCTTTTCGCCCCTTAGAAACATCGTTAAACAGAGCGAGAATACAGCTCGGCGAATGCGACAACCGACCGGCTCATCAAAACTGAAATGCGCTGAAGTGAATGAATGTTGACTAAAAGAGAGCTATGAAGAAATAGGTAGAGTGGGCTTATAGCTTGAACCTACATCAGTTACTATGTGTGCTTGAACCTATATAGCGACATCGCTAGTCACTTGTGTGTCGGACCTGTTATACCTACTTATTATTTATTCTGTGGTGTTAGCCATAAGTTTTACTTTTCATTGACATTGAACTGGTTGGATATGTGGTGTAATATTGTTATGTACTATTTTTCTTCTCCTATGAAATCAATTCAGCAGTTAAGAATATGTAAAGTGATCGAGCATAATTAATGATTTCAGTATGTTTTTTAAATTTATTATTAAAGTTTTGGTTGGAGTAGTTTCAGTAATTTATACTGAGGATGAATTGAAAAGTATTTTAGCAAAATTAGAAATATAAGTTTCTAATAGATTTTCATTAAGACGGTTGTATGACCGAAAGTGGCGCCCTCAGAGGTTTTTATTTAATAAGTTATTAATAGAAAAAGATTTTAATAATGTTTAACGTGGAGTTTTTAGGGCCCTTGGTCAAGTATTTTTAGAACTACATGCCTTCGTAGTCATTCGTATATAGCAAATGTGTCAAAAACGGCCACCTTTAACAGCACTTCTAGCAGAGACGATGCCGTCTAAAAATACTAGACTGGGCCCTAAAAATTCCACGTAAAACATTATCAAAATTGTGTATTAGAATATATTAAATAAAATGCACCGCGGCGCCACTTTCGCTCAGGGTGCCACCGCAGTATGTTCCAAGCCAAATAATTGTAATAGTTTTATTGTTGCTCTAATAAGCTAAATGAATACCGAATATTAAATTATACGAACGAACTGAATTTCTTGCAAGATGTGTTTGTTTTAACTTCTGTTTTGCATACAATTGATGAACTATGATGACTTTTAAAAATATGGAGTATTTTATATTACAATCGAATGAGGTTGGCATATAAAACTACATTATTAATATATTTATAACAATTATAATTCAGTTTTATTAATAGTTCCTGAATCTTTTGATGAATTAATAAATAAATTCATGTAATTATTTTCAGTAAACACCTAACGTAATATTTATGTAAAAATAAATCATTTTTTTACTAAAGAGTATCTAAAATTGAGTTACTATTATAATAATATAATTAAATATGATAACTTTATGTTGAGTTATTTTAATTCTTATTTATAAATGTTAAGTATTATATCACACACATAATTTATTTTGGTAAGTAATAAAAATATGATACACATAATAAACTTAAGCTTTGCATTTTATGTAAGATTAGATATTTTGCTTAAATCACTTCAAAAATCAAATTAATATGTAAAACATTTATAAGTACTGACCTCGTAGGAACCAAAGGCAGTGGATTTTATATCCAATAAAAAATGCATTTGCGCATAGCATTTCTTTGTATTATATTTCAAATTCTCTTTCTATATGACTTGAATGCAATTTTGATTGGAAATAATTTGTTTAACTTCCATTATGTGTAAAGATTGTATCATAGAAATCTATTGTGTAACAAGTGCCAGTAGAAATAAAACATATTTTATGAAAATATTACCACTAGATTTTGAAAATAAAACATATTTCAAAGAGCTGTGATAAGGCATCACCGTCGATTGTTACATATTTCTGTACTGGCATGGTTCGTTGGATTTATTAGACTAAAATGCTCTCGAGTACAAATAAATGTAATTAAAATAATACAATAGATGTAATTTTTTGCTTTAAATCGTAACTAGAAAAATGAAATAAAATCAAAGTATTTTTGTTATTTCAACTATTTTATTTATAAAACCTCTTCAATATCTTAAATTTTGTTAATCTACAATAAGGCTGGCCCCAGACCTACCGGTTCCATTTCTTTGCTTTGCTGTTCTACCATGGACCGCCGGCCAAGAGGCTCATTTTCAATCTATCGCATATTTTGACCTGACCACATTGGCAAGATAGCCATTAGTTTGGTGTTATCAAATATCATCGTCTGGGGTGCGATGAGAAGTTTTAGTTTTCGTTTTAAAAAAAAACTGCTGTTTTATACAAAAATTAATAAGGAAATTATCAAAATGTATGAAACAGTTAATTTTTTTCGCGAGTTCAGATTTGGTCCCATAGTAAAAGTTGTTCAGTTTTATTATGGTCCCTATCTACCATATTCAGTTTTATAGGGCTTTACCAAACATCTTGTATAAATAAGCGATCGAGTTATTTTTAACGATCGGAGTCCATGTTCAGGGTGGCATATCGCCTAAAAGCTTCCTACTTCGCAATCCAGGCGATGATATTTGATAAAACCAAGCTAATGGCTATCTTGCCAATTTGGTCTAGTCCCAAAATGCGATAAATTGAAAATTACCCTGGTTGGCCGGCGGTCTTTCAAGCAAGGTAGCACAGCAAAGCAAAGAAACGGAACCAGTAGGTCTGGGGCCAGCCTAAAACTAATTGCTATTCGTTAACACGAACAATAATATTTAGCGTTATTCAAAAGTATCAAATTTATTATTGCTCGCCAGTTTTCTGTGTATCATTCCAGATTCTTTCGAATTCCTTCTTAAGATTTGTCACAACGTTAGGCTCTGCAGTCAGCATAGTATAGTCTCTGTTACAGTTGACTCTAGTCGTATCGTAGTCCAAAGAGCCCATAACTGCCACGGCATCATCAAAGTCTTCACATACATCTACTAATATAAACTCGTGCTCCAACAGCTCCGTGGGTTGGATCACTTTGACTTCGATGCCTTGACCTGACAATATCGATAATTTCTCCAACTGATTACTCTTATGCAGTACAACTCTGATTTTCGTACCATTTTTCTGATTTACGTTTAATAAGCACTTGGTTATGATTTCACTGTCGAGGCTCGGTACGCAAATATCCACTGTCCTAGATGCGTGCGCTAGAACGTAGTAAATACAAAACAGATTGTTCAGGCCTATCTCCTTTCTCTTCTTTTCTTCCGTAGCTCCGTAGAATAATACTTCGTTAATATTAGAATCCAACGGTTTATCCAACCGGTTCTTGAAAAATTTATAAATAAGTCCACACAGAAATGGTCCACCGATGATTAAGGTATTTTTCCAAATCATTGTATCCATATTTCGTTCCGGCTCACTAGCGTACTCGTAATAAAATTAAAATTTGACACACTTTGAGCTATCCGAATAATAAAGTCTTGTATTAATTCCTAAACAGCAGCTGATTTCATCCCTCATCAATAAATTGCGGCAGGGGGGGGACACTCTTGACACTCCTATACTAAGTGACATTATTGTAAAGGAAGTGCCTTCATCTCTCATCGGCGAAGATCATTACTTCATACAATTTTTTTTTTATAAGAACTCCCTCAACGATCAAGCAATGCTTGACAAGCACGTAAATGCTTGTCAAGCAGTTTATGGTTTGGGAATAGACAATGATTTTCTAATAGTCATTAGCGAGAGTACATTCATAAAGGTAGGTATACTCTTTTTATCAAAAACAAAATTTAATTGTCAGAATTTTCCTTTAGCAATATCACAAAAATCTTTTTCTGTGTTTATTTCGCACGTTTACTTATTTCAGTTGCTCGATTCCACCGTTTCCCAACAAAAGAATAAGGGCCCGGATAGTTTTAAAGATTGGGTAGAGATTGTTGGTGAAAATGTGTTGACAAGTTAAAAGAATGGGCTCTGCAACCAGCACCTTCGCCAGCAGGATAAGGCCTGTAGGCGTAGTACCTTCCCTTCACTTACCGGCAATTCATCGTGTAAGTTTTTTATGTAGGTACTAGGTAGGTACCATAGTAGAATCAAATTACTACGTCCTTGATTTAGGGTGCGTTTCCACTGAAGCAACATCACGTAAATTTTTTTGGGGTTGGCTTTAAAAATGGGGCGCTTGATTTTGAAATTGAAATATATATAACTTTGTAGAGTTTCGTAAGGCCTTTTAAATGATACTATAACCCCGGCGCGGAAATTTGTATTTTTTTTTGTGTTTATGAAAATATATTACTACTACTACTACTAGGTAGGGTGGGATTTCTAAAAGGTAAGCCAATGGGAATCGTCTTGTATGGACCCTTCGCCACTGGCTGTAGGTACATTAGTATACCTAATACTACTAGGTAGGTATACTAATGTACTACACAAACACGGTCAGGGTACCTACTACGCTAGTATATAGGCACCCTGACCGTGTTTGTGAATGAATAAATATTAAGAAATAAGAATATGTACAATGTTGAATAAAATTATCCCTAGGCATAAACTGAGAGGAATAAATAAAAACATAATGACTCTTTCACTTAATTGTTTAATTTTGTGTCTTTTTCTTTTCTCCCTTTTGTAATTATGTTTTTAACTGTTTTGTTCTAGTTATCTCTTATAACATTTGAAACGTTTGTTCTCATGTGTTAGTTATTTTCTTCGGAAAAAATACTAATACTAGTGAACACGGCGTTAAGAATGTTATAAAAGATAATTTGAACAAAGCCGTAGGTAGGATTGCTATATTAGGTACTAAAAAAAAAAAAAAAAACAAACTAACAAGAAAATCGCCGATCAGAGATGGCGCTTCAAAATGAGTAAGTTTTAAAATCGCCAGAGGGCTCTCTACCCCTATTTTTTTTTATCTTACTCTATGAATTGCGGGTAGCTGAAAAACGCGGAAGTGGAATGTCATACACAGAGAAAAAAATAACCACTACGTTTAATCACAGATAACATCCAGTTTCAGAAAAATGACTTCGAACCAACTTCGAACATGTGGAAAGTCACAAGTACGCTTTGGATAATCGTCAGTGTGGAAAGTTCCATAAAGTTAATATTACCTAAAATGGATATCCACGGTCTATGGGATTTCATGTGCCAAATCTGACTGAAGTTTGTCATTTTTTGACAGAACAGTTGAAGGTATATTTTAATTTGACGTTAATCAAAAATATTCATTATTTTTAGCATTTTTATAGTTTACTCGAGGGATGTTGTGTTGTGAAAGTGATTGAGTGATGTCCCAGCAACGGACACGGAAATCCATAGCCGCAGAACAGGGACCGCGGGGAAGGTCCACCTTCAAGGCTGCGGGAGATCAGTGTCCTGCGATGAAGGTATACAGATACTAAGTACTTGCATTTTCAATTTGGCGGTAAAATACGCTATCAAATAAAATCTTAACAAAATGACAGGGATTGAAAAATCCCTTTACTTATTTCTTTAAATCCAATCTATAATAAGTAAAAAGTATTCTAAAAGAACTCTGTGTTTTTTTCGTTCACGCTGCTACCACAAGCGATTTTGATGAATTTTGATATAGGTACCTATGTACTTAGAGATAGATTGGACGTTTGTATGGGATCTGAAAAAGTCTCGGTGAGGGGTGGGCGCTAATTTCTTCTTATTATCCAGTCAGTCTCTGCATTAATTAATTACAGTAATGCATATAATTATTATATATTGTACATGTAAGTATTTATATGATATTGTCGCCAGTAGGTACTATCGGCAACAGCGTCGCTTAACCAGTTTGCAACAAAATTCGTGTGCGCGCGTATCGCCCCTGCACGAACTAAATGTATGTGACAGCGGGCGCGGTGTGCAAGCGATTTTAGCCTTAGCAGTGGTTAAGCGACGTTGTTGCCCATGGTACCATGGGCAACAGCGTTGCTTAACCACTCCTAGGGCTAAAGTCGCTTGCACGCCCGCCGGCCGCGCTGTCACATCACAACATACGTTTAGTTCGTGCAGGGGTGATACAGCAACGATTTTTTTTGCTACTGCCCGTAGTTACGTTATTTTATGTTTGTCTACAAGCTAAATGATGATTTTAACTTTCCTTCTTCAAAATGCCGAAAAATAGCAACAATGTGGGGACATCACTGGAAGCGTGCCATCGTCTAACACCCACCACAAGGAAAGAAGCAGGAGCAGGAGCAAAATACCGAAGAACCTTCGCAATGATTTGGAAAACGCACTTGTTGGTGTAAGTGCCTGATCGTATTTAATAGCAATGTTTTTTGTTTTAACTAAAATATTCGAGGTACTGATGATGTGAATATGTGTCCTTTTTTTTGAACGTAAATGCAGTCAGTTAAAAGAAATACTTATGTAAGAAAACACGTATAAAATGAATTTCCAAAAGTTAGAACTTAGAAAATATACATAAAAGTAGGTAGGTATACCTACATGCTATATTGCGATATTTTTCTATTACCGACTGCTATTGAGTAATAATTAACCCCAAAATTTCTTTAAATAAGCATTAATTGGTTAAAATTCAATGCCTTTATTTTAATACAGAAAGACGGACTTGAAAGTGAATGAAAATGTTTCAATGTCAACTTGTGCTAATACAAAATTATGTGCGCGTTGATGTCTTTTGTTAGTAAGTTTGCAAATAAAAATAATGAATGTGTAAGATGATGTAGATTAATTGTAAGAAGCTAACTACCATTGAATTTAATAGATTATGGCGGTGAATTATATAATTACGATAATATCCGTTAGCTAGCTAACACTTCATACAAATATATCCCAAAAAATATATCGGGTCATTTTGAACTTACCAACTAAATTTTAAGGAAGTGTCCAGTCCATGAAACTACAACGCCATAATATTTTGGTCATCCCATACTAAATTGTTCACGTGATCTCTTTGATTTGTATGGAAGGTAGATTATTATTTTACATATTTGACCATGTGTTCCTTAGAGAAAGTTGTTCAGCTTCATGGACTGAACACATCCTCAAAATTTGGATGGTGAATACAAAATGACCTTGTATAGGTATTATAGGTAGGTGCGCGACAAATTGAGAACTTCTTCGTTTTTGAAGTCGGTCAAAAAAGGTTAAGGCTGGACCCAGACCTACCGGTTTCATTTCTTTGCTTTGCTGTGCTACCTTGCTTGAAAGACCGCCGGCCAACCAGGGTAATTTTCAATCTATCGCATTTTGGGACTAGACCAAATTGGCAAGATAGCCATTAGCTTGGTGTTATCAAATATCATCGCCTGGATTGCGAAGTAGGAAGCTTTTAGGAGATATGCCACCCTGAACATGGACTAGGATCGTTAAAAATAAATCGATCGCTTATTTATACAAGATGTTGGGTAAAGCCTTATAAAGCTGAATATGGTAGATAGGGACCATAATAAAACTGAACAACTTTTACTATGGGACCAAACCTGAAATCGCGAAAAATAATTAACTGTTTCATACATTTTGATAATTTCGTTATTAATTTTTGTATGAAACAGCAGTTTTTTTTTTAAACTAAAACTTCGTATCGCAACCCAGACGACGATATTTGATGGGGACTGCAGAACAAAGACAAAAATAAGAACGAGAATTTGTATTTACAAGTTTTTAATTTTTATAATCCAAAAGCAACAAAAACTAAGATAAGAATATCATAGAAAAAGGTACCTACCCTCCGTTTTTTTGCTTCGCCGTAGTCGGGTAAAAAAATAATAAAATCGACACATTTATACACAGTAGATTGTACAAGAAGCCGAAGAAGGAAACTAACTGAAAGCTATCTCTTGTTTGATAACAACAATGAATTGCTTTTTAAATCCTTGGTACAGCTGTTTATTTATAAGGCCTGTCGAGTTTCTGGAATATCTAGCAGTAATTTTGTTCCAGCTATGCGACGTATGGTTCGAGGAGATCAAGCCTCACCTGGTGCGCAACAAAATAAAGCTGCATGTCCACGGCGCGGCAGCGGCGAGCGGCGCCGGCGACCACCGGCGGCTGGCGGCCGACGCGCCCGGCTGCTCGCATCTCGACCCAGGTGCTGCCCGCGATGTACGAGCCATGAGCTGCTCCGCAATACTCGTCATGCTCAACTTGCACTGATTATTACTATTTCAAATGTCCTCAATTTCACTAACGGTTATTTATATAGTGAATTTGACCTAGGACCTAGACCCTTGTCTACCAGAGATGTCCAGCAACACCCTGGCAACCAGCTTCAAGTATTCAATACCTACATCAAGTTTTCAATGTGCAAGTAGGTATGTAAATAACGTTTCTCGTGGATGGTGCGAGAGGATGCAGCGAGCGGCGACCGCACCCGGCTGCTCGCATCTCGACCCAGGTGCTGCCCGCGATGTACGACCCATGAGCTACTCCACAATACTCGTCATGCACAAATGCAGTGATTTTGACTACTTATTTCCATTGTCATGTCCTCACTTTGACTCACGTTACTTAAATAGTGAATTTAACCTACTAAGGACCTAGACCCTTGTCTACCAGCAATGTCCAGCAACACCCTGGCAACCGCAGCTTTAAGTATTCAATACATCAAGTTATGAATGTGCAAGTAGGTACTTAATAACGTTGCTCGTGGATGCCACCACGCCCGGCTGCTCGTATCTCGACCTAGCCATGAGTTACTACAACTACAATACTCGTCATACAGAACCGGTGCTGATTTTGGCTTTCTCAGTTGGTTGCCCTTGCTTTGTCTAAGGTATCATACTTTAAGCGCAGGTCACACAGAAAGGACGCCCGTCACAGGGCGAGGACGGCCGACGGTTCTGTACATTTTGTATAGAACCGTCGGCCGTCCTCGCCCTGTCTGCAAAGGGTCCGCGACGGGCAAATAAGTCTTTTGTCCTCGCCCTGTCTTCGACTGGTCCGCAACGGGCGTCTTTTCTGTGTGTTTTGCGCTCTAAGTGTAGGTACCCGGAAGCGACGTTCTGGCTCCTAAGTAGCGTCTAAGATTTAATTGGGTTGTATTGTATGTCATTGATTTTGCTTTTTGAACTTATACTTCAATACACTGAGTCCTTGTTGTGGCGAGCGACTAAAACGGCGGCTGACTGCAGACGCGACCGGTTGCTTCCATCTCGGTGTTGCCCGTACGTAATGTACGAGCCATAAGTTGCTCCTATGCTCGTGAGACAGGAAGTAGGACCACATTAAGCTACCCATGTGCCGAAGTCTTGGACGAATTAACCACAAGTGCAGTAAAATTAGACGATACTTAACAATACATAATATTAGGCGTGCTTAATCAGTTAAAGGCTCGTTAAGCCATTGGTTCCGGTTGAATTTCCAGTCGTTAACACTCCCCAATAGGGACTGGGCTCACGTGGTGGGCCAAGATACATAAAAGGAAGGTCCGGGCCCTAAGAGTGAGTACGTACATTAGAAGTTGCTCATGATGAAGGTTGTTTGTGCGTAGCGTCGTCAGCCGAAGTTTGCGAGCTTTGCCAGCTGTTGGTCAACGCCGCCAACAGCATCGAGAGCGCAGTGTCGCAGGCCGCCACCGCCGCCCCCGCGGCCTTCATCACCAGTCAAACTTCTCTCCACCCAGAATCAGGTAACTTGCTTGTACCTACATATGTTGCGGTAAATGTAAATTAGTGTTGTTAGTAGTTAGTATTTAATTACTTCATGATTTGGTGAATGTGATGAAAACTATGCAATTTATCATTTTTAGGGTTCCGTACCCAAAGGATAAAAACGGGACCCTATTACTAAGACTCCGCTGTCTGTCTGTCACCAGGCTGTATCTCATGAACCGTGATAGCTAGACAGGTGAAATTTTCACAGATGATGTATTTCTGTTGCCGTTATAACAACAAATACTAAAAACAGAATAAAATAAATATTTACGGGGGGCTCCCATACAACAAACGTGATTTTTTTGCCGTTTTTTGCTCGCTATTAATAACGACTGCAGGTATACAGTTGAAATTTTCACAGATGATGTATTTCTATTGCTGCCATAACAAGGTAATACCTACTAAAAACAAAAAAATGTTTAAGGGGGGCTCCCATACAACGAACGTGATTTTTTGCTGTATTTGGTACGGAACCCTTCGTGCGCGAGTCCGACTTGCACTTGGCCGGTTTTTACTGGTTATTACGAGTATCAGTAATCATTTTAGTAGAGTAATTATAGACAATTGGGTTGGTAAACTTTTTCAAAATTGTTATGAATTATATATTTTCTGGTAGCTTTTGGCTTTGGAGTCAGGAATAACCAATTGCGGAATTTTTATAATACGTCATTTTAATTTAAATAATTATTTAAAATTTAAATTTACAGCATGGTACAATAAATCGCTATTACGGCTGTATGCGTAGGTAGTGCTTTTGCTCAAATAAAAAAATGAAAATGTTGGCATTGGCAATGTCAACTATTTGTCATGTTAGTCACAGTCGGCTAAAATAAATAAAATAAGTCTTTTGTAAGTTTGTAGATATACATATATTTACGTGATCATCACAAACGTATAAAGCTTTCTGAAGGCAATTCCTGTTTAATCCTCTGCACCCCACGTCTCTTTCAAAGGTATGGGAATTGTAGGTACAAAATTTGTTCTGCGGATGGTCACATCTATATTTCAAACTAAACGGAACAAAGCAGTCTAGGTACTTCATCGGCGTAATACGCTGGATAATGGATTTCTTCAAGCTGATCCATTTCCCATAACTGAACAATAAAAACACTAGAAAATCACAATAAATAAGCTGAAAAACAAACAACAACATTGTCTATCAGCCTTTTTTGATGTCCCCACTGCTGGGGCACAGGCCTTCCTTATGGGTGGTAAGGAGGATGGGCCATAACCCACCACGCGGGCCCAGTGCGGATTGGTGGGTGTTAATGACTGCAAATGCAGCCGGGACCAACGGCTTAACGTGCCTTCCGAAGCACGGAGGAGATCGAGATAATAAATTTTTGGTCACCCATCCCATGACCGACCCTTGCGAACGTTGCTTAACTTCCGCAATCGCTGGGCCAGGCGCTAAACCACTGCGCCACCGAGCTCCTCTGCGCCACCGAGCTCCTCAACACAACACAACAACATTACGTCGTTATTAATGATTACCAAAGAGTAAAATAATTGGATTACTCTTTGTCACTTTCTGTCAAATCTGTCCTGTCAATCAGTTTTTTATCAGTAAATGCAAGGGATCTTCGTGTTCAGCCGTACGTTTGATATTTTATCGCGATAATAATATAAAAAAATATATTTGATTAACAAGGTGAAATAAAAAAATCATAATATTATTTTCTTTATTCTTCAAACTTGTGCTATCAACAAAAAATATAAAACAATTATCTTCGAAAAAGTTTACCAACCCAATTATCTACAATACAACAGGTATTCTGTAAAAGTAACCATAGCAACAGATACGATAAAACCATAGAAATAGAATGTCAAAGAACAACAAAGTCAATAAACAGGTGATCCGAAAACGAATCAATACATTTTACATGAGATACGTAAAATATGACTTAGATTCATAAAATATGACTATATTATGGCAAAGGAAATTAATAAACTATGTTCCATACTGTTTTCTTTGTCGATAAACGAATAAATGTAGCGAAATTTGGTTTTAGAGAAATGTGTGGCAATATCTTATTTACCTTTGAAAAGTGTGATTACTTGGATTGTTTCTTTTTGTCACATCACAATTACTTAGAGCACAAGACACCATAGCTCCACGATACCTTTATTTTAAATTCTAATTAAGATTAAAAAATATTTTAAACAAACTGTGATTGCTCATGACGCTAGAGGCTCTTACTGTAAAATATGTTGGCACATGTCACTTGATCCTTTGTCTCTTTTTTACATAGACACTGTCCGTATGATGTTAACTTCTTACCCACGCTTTGTTGGTCTTCTTGAGCGCAGCGAAAATTTTTCTATGTCTATGGATAAAACAGTCCTATAAATGCGGTGTGAGTCCTGCGTAAAAGCGCATTAGATAAAAAAAAGTCATAATTTAAAAACAGAAAATTCATGTTTATAAACACCTTCCGGTGCATAAGGTCCATAGTATTATTACGTCTACAGTATCATTTCGTCCATAATATCATTACGTCTACAGTATCATCTCGTCTATAGTATCATTACGTCTTCGTGAACTGGTGCTGCCAGTGGGAATGGGTCTGCTTCTGACTACCTATCTTAATGCATATTGAATTGTATGTTTTTCTTTTATTTTTATTTATTGTAACAGCCTAGACTGAATAGCAAGTTCAAACTTTGAATTTAGCTTAAAATCTGTAAATTGATTAAGAAATTTGAAACTCATTGAGAAATGAGCTAATTCAATAATGTTATTTATTTGTTAATCTTTGTTAATATAAAGTCTGGAAACGATATACATATTTGTAAATATCGTTCCATCTGATTGATAAAGCTGACAAGTTTTTTGCGCCCATTTTTCTTGTCAGTTAAAAGACGTCATAATGGGTGGTAGGGTAAAAGAATTGACGATTTAAAAATGCTTATTATGTGAGCTTATTTAAATAAAATATATTTCACTTTCACTTTCTACAGTATCAAAATGTCCATAGTATCATTACGTCTAGTTTTTTGTATTGTTGATAGAACTGGACCGTGGTTCTATAACCTTAATACATTTTCAGAAAAAATAGTGTGCATAAGACTTAATATGTAATAATTATTACGAGTTTTTTCATAAAGAAGAAATATAAGCGATTTTTTTTCTTTCACTTGAATGTAAGCTACATTTAGTTACCTAATAAAAACATGAAATTATTAAAAGTGTATTCATTTTGAAGCATATCTATAATATAGGTACATAATAGATAGACAAATTGATGTTTTGGACGAATTGCTACTATGGTCCATTTGATGAACTAGACGAAATTATACTGGTCGTAATGATACTATGGACGAAATGATACTGTAGACGTAATGATACTATGGACCTTTTGAACCGGAAGGTATAAACATACACGATTTCTCCAATATCAGAGTCCATGTCACGGCCTTAAAGCGGAGCCGCCGTGGATGAAGCGCGCGCCTCCCAAACCAGACCGCAGTCAGCAGCGGGTGCCGCGGCCATGCCACACCTACAGCTTCCCACCAAACATACCCAAGACTAAACCTAAACGACTCGTCACTGAACCTCCCGTGCTTAAAAATGTAAGCTTTGTAAAGTGGCCTAAAGAACTTTTAAACGTTTTGGCATAGTGGTAACCATATTTTTTGATTTTTGACGGGGATTTCGGAAGTAATAGCGACGCACGATAAAACATGTGTATATCGATAGGGGATCTATAAAGTTTTCGAGATAAACCGGGGAATAAGTTTGGATGTATTATCTCGAAAACGTTGCGCTTTAGGAGTTTATATCATAATATTAAATTTTTTGTTCATCTATAGATCCTCTATCGATATACAAAGGTTTCATCGTGTGCTGCTTTATTTCCAAAATCCCCGTCAAAATAAAATATGGCTACCACTAACTATGCCAGCCTCTCATCAAACCTATTTGGCGTTTCCTTAAACTAACTTTGAACAGTTACACATGTTTACGTGATTTACTAAGTCCAATCTGCTCAATCACACTCAAGACTGAATGAAATTATTTCCTTCCGGACGACTTCGTCATTTTCTTAAACTTGACGCTTTCCTAACTTGTCTCATTTTTAACTCGGCTTTTTCTTAGTTGGTCCCTTTCCTAGATGACTTCGTCATTTTCTTAAACTTGACACTTTCCTAACTTGTCTCATTTTTAACTAGGCTTTTTCTAATTTGGTCTCTTTCTTAAACTTGTCTGGATGACTACGTCTCATTTTAACACGTTTTTATTAGGTTGCTTTCTCGTTTGTTAGTTTGTTTGATTGGTTGTTTGTTTGTTTGTCTACAAAGTTTGCGAACGAAGTTCGATCCACTACTATAAGGTAGGTAGGGTAGGGCATGCGAAATGTTATATTCAGTCAAAAGTACCAGGGCAACATAACTTACGAGGAGTTATTTTGATTTCATGCCGCGAAGATTTCTTTTAGCTCTTTAATTTTTCAAAAATATAAATCGAAATAACTCCTTTAAAGTTATGTTGCCTGGTACTTTTGACTGAATTTTATTTATTTTATTTTATATCAAAACATTATTTTGTAAATATGTCCGTGGTTCACCTAGGTGAAATGATCCGGTGGACCACGGCTAAGAAGAGAGGAAAAACAGCTAAAGAGACAGAGTCGAGTTAAAAATGAGACGAGTTAGAAAATTGTAGAAAGAGCCGAATTAAAAATAAGACGAGTTAGGAAAGTGTCAATATTGCAAAAGAGACCAACTAAGAAAGAGCCAAGTTAAAAATAAGACGAGTTAGGAAAGTGTCAAGTTTAAGAAAGAGACCAACTTAGAAAGAACCGAGTTCATAATGAGACAAGTTTGGAAACTGTCAAGTTTAAGAAAATGACAAAGTCGTCCTGAGGGAATTATTTAAGAGTTGTTTTGTAGCGAATTTCACCCTTCTGACAGCAAAGCGTCAACTTCCGCGATTAAAAATACGTGATGAAATGAAAACATACACTTCCTCTTTGTTATCGTTGTTGAAGATATGGATTTAGTCCACCCTAAAATCTTCTTATAATTACATACATAGGTATCAATTTTATTTTGTTTGTAGTCTAACCATCATCTTCAAGGTCGGCAATTAGCCTTTTCTTTTCCACATGCAAATAATTGTCACCACATTACCTCTACCACCACCGTGTTATCGAAGCAGAAAAAAAGTCACGTCGAACTACAAAAATCAAGGGTGAGAAGTTCTAATACCTGCGGTTATTACGTATTCTTTGGTACTTTATTTAGATTAAACAAAACATTTAGAATTTTTATTCTGGAATTTTTTACTTTAAAAAAAAATACTTTTAAAATTATTTTTAGTTAATACAAAACCTCTTGTGGGGTTGATCAGATCATCAATCTGAACAACTTTCATTATGGGACCAACCTTGAAATCGCGAAAAAATAATCAGCTGTTTCATACATTTCGATGGAGTAGGATTGTGCTTTTGTATGGAACAGCTGTTTTTTTTTCGTGATTTCGAGGTTCGAGGTCGGTCCCATAATGAAAGTTGTTCAGTTTGATGATCTGATCAACCCCCGAAAGGTTTTGTATTAACTAAAAATAACCTTGTAGGTATATGTTGCTCTTAAAGTTTACATTGTTTGTGGGAGACTTAAGAATAAACTTGATAAGCTATCAGGTACGTTTTATAATTTTTAGGTTCCTCATGATGGAGTCAGCTTCAAAATATTCCAGGAAGCCGTATTGTCGGCCGCAACTACTGGTCCTTTTCTTCAAAATAATGCCAAAAACACGATGAGAAATCCACAGAAGAAACGACAGTCGGTGCCGTACAAAACACACGTGAGCGGCCATTATGGATTACGTTTAACTGTCAAAAGACCATGGGTTTTGACAGTTGAGTGTCAATAACACGCTATCACGCGATATAAAACGTGTTACAAAAAGTCCCCTAAAGCAGAATATCGTAGATAGATTATGAAACAGCTGATTTTCTTCCGCCATTTCAGACTTGGTCTCATAGCAAAAGTTGTTCAGTTTGATGGTCCCCAAAATCCCATATGCCAAATATGGTACAAGCTTCCACCATATTTGACTTTAGGGGTTTTTTCGTAATACTTTGTATATCGTGTTTCGGTGGTCAAGGAGGCTGTTAGAAGTTTGGATTCGGATGGTGGCTCCACTGCTGTCAGTAGAACAGGACAGGAACCTTACCAAAAGCCTTACTTAGAGCAATGTCATAGTTTGTTTCTACTATGGCAATGTAAAGTAGTGTGTGTTTGTGTGAGTGTGTGTGTGTGTGTGTGTGTGTGTGTGTGTAGTAGTAGTAGTAGTAGGGTAACCCAGCGAGTAAACGTGCTTTGTGAAGCTTTGTTTTGTTAAAAAAAGCATTCAATGCGTGCTGATTCGTTTGTTTCCATAGTCTTCTATGATATATACTATCTTGCTAGCAGAGATACTCGATGTTGATAATTTATCCGAATGAAATGCAATGCGTTTTTATTTCTGGTAGTACTTACATAAGAGCTCATGATAATTACCTACTTTGTAGTTCTCGAAGCATGGTCAGGAGCAGGAGATAGACCAGGAGCAACCGTGTGCGGCTCCATGCTTCCGTGACGCAGCTGCTAACACCGGAACTAAACTCATAAAGAGGGCATCGATGAAATCTCCAACCCCGTACGAGCAAGTAAGAAAATTATCTGTTTTATAAAGATGCCTGAAGCATAGTTCCTAAAGTGTGGGAAAAGTAAGTAAATGGACAGTCTTGGTAGAGGTCTTTGAGGGGATATCCTCACATTGACGAAATAACACTGGCTTGCAGCGAAAAAGTAAAACTTAATTCGCCGATCTTTTTAGCGACTTAGTGGCCTATTGTTCAGTGCATTGGGCCAGATTCCTAAGGGTGCGGGTTCGAATCCCATCTGAGAAGCTACGGGTGAGTAATTGTTTTTATTATAGTATCCTACTTAATATTATAAATGTGAAAGTTTGTGGGTTTGGATGTTTGGATGTTTATTCCTCAATCACGCAAAAACTACTGAACGGATTTGGTTGAAATTTGGCACACAGATAGTAGATAGCTTAGATTAAAACATAGGATACTTTTTATCCCGATATCTTTACGGGAACAGGAACCACGCGGGTGAAACCGCGGGCGGTCGCTAGTATTATAATATAATTTAAAACTTTAAACTTTATGCTCTCAGTTTGCTCAAGACTCAAAGGACAAGAAACACCATGGAAGGCCTACCCTAGAGGGCCAGACTTGTCGCTGCCCTGTCGCTTCCACCTTGCAAAGGCATCCAAGCAAAACCCAGTTGCAGTTAACTAAACATGTAAGATCCTACCGACTTAGCTTGCTACCTTGCTGGTAGTTAGCAATCCGAGTTACTGGGATTATTTTCTCGGTTGAATCAAGTGGTGGTTAATTGTCAGTTATATACGAGGGTGGATCCAAAAGTTCTAAGCCCGACCATGAAAATGAAAGAAAAGTGGGTCTGAATTAATTTTTATTTTTCGACATAGTCTCCATTTAGGTCAATGCATTTCTTCCACCTGACCTGCAACTTGTTTATACCTTCGAAAAAAAATGATTCCTGAAGGTTGTCAAAATAATCATTTACTGCGGCTATCACCCCGTTCCTGTCCGAAAATTTCGAACTACCTAAGTGTTTTTTTTTTAATTTGGAATATGAGGGGGCTAAATCCGGCGAATAAGGTGGATGGGGCAATATTTCGTAGCCACAATTATGGATTTCAGCCATTGTTTCAGCTGAAGTGTGAACCCGAGCGTTGTCTTGATGGAACAACCCTTTCTTCCGTAACATACCCGGCCTTTTTTCTTTGATTTCTTCCCTTAGTCGTCGTAAAAGGTTACAATAATAACTTGAATTTATAGTTTCGCCCTTTAGTAAATAATCCATAAAAATAATTCCCTTTGCATCCCAAAAATCTGAACCCATGACTTTGTTGGTCGACAAAACGACTTAAGCTTTCTTTGGAGTAGGAGAGCCAGATATTTTCCACTGCTTCGATTGTTGCTTAGATTCAGGAGTGTGGTGGTGAACCCAGCTTTCATCCATGGTAACAAACTGAGATAAAAAATCCTCTGGATCCACCTCAAAAAGCTCCAAACAGTCACGGGAAATTGCGAAACGAATTCGTTTTTGTTCAGCTGAAAGCAATATCGGAACCCAACGAGCAGAAACCTTATGGAACCCTAATTCTTGAGTTACAATATTTTGTACCCGACCATAACCAATGCCTGTGATCTCAGCTATCTTACTGATGGTCAATCTTCGGTCACTCAGAATAAGATCACATATTTTTTCAATGTTTTCCTTCGTGGTAGACTTTGAAGGCCTACCGCTCCTAGGGTCATCTTCAATACTCTCCCGACCCTGCTTAAACTCAGCCACCCACTTTTTTACACTGGAATATGATGGAGCTGACCCAACCAAAGTGTTCACCATATCTTGATGAATATCTTTTGGTGATAGGCTTTTTTTACTGAGGTACTTGAATACTGCTCGGTATTCAATTTTCTCCATTATTGAAAAAGATGTCAGATAGCATCAAACAAATGTTCACAAAAAAAAAATGGCTTGCAGTATCGGAACGAAACTTCGCACATTTACTATTGAAGAACCATACTAAAGAGTGAGCGTAGATTTACAAAACTGTCAAAGCTATTTCTACATTAGGCCACGAATTTTTGGATCCACCCTCGTAATATAGTTTATATTTTGGGAAATAGTTATTTGTTACACAAGTGACCAAAATCAATTCGTGCTGCGAGTGCCGACTTTAAATCACGAACTAGCGAAGTAGTCTAGAATTGAATCACGAGCGTAGCGAGTGATTCTAATATAGACTACTGAGCACAGTGAGTGATTTAAAGGCACGAGGCAGAACAAAATTTTGGTCTCGTGTTAAACATACAACTTTTCACCTCTACCAGCGAGAAAATTTTCACGTGACTTTCCTGTTAAAAAGCTAAATTCAGCATTAGAAAGATGTTCACTCAATTCTTTTGGAGTTAGACAACTATCTTCATCGCTGGACGCACTCGTTTTTTCGTAATTTACAAGTAATTTATCACAAAAATAGTTCGATCAAACCTATGCTGAAAAAAATTATTCATAGAGTGAAGTAGATTCCCGTCGTTTTGTTTTATATTACGCTTTATTTTTCACTTATTCATTAATATTATTATATCCCATCTTATTTATTTATTTATAATCATAAAACACTAATTTGTTAATAAATTTCCTTAATTTTCCTTATTTTACATTTATTTCATACATGCGACCTCATTTCGCCCATACTCTTTATTTCGAATTATAAACCGTTATTTTTTATTAATCCTTATTTAAAACGCCTTGGTATATCCGTGCATTTTATTTTTATACTTTATAATCCATGCATGACACCATAAAGCACTCTATCTATCCTTTTCTCACATATCAATTTTACAAGTCTCTCCTTGTCACTTTATTTTTTTCTTTATTATTTTAAAAGTTGGTGATACAAATTAAAAAAGCACTTTGCCTCACGCTCGCAGCAAAAAAAGATTTTGCTGCGAGTTTTTACGCGCCAAAAGAGCCCTTTTCGTGCTGGAGAGGTGAAAAGTATATTCTTTGTTTTTTTTTATGTTATTACATTCAAATATGTTTTCTGTCGTTTTCTAATCTCACTCGAGGGGGAATCGAGCCCAGAATCTTAGGGAGAGAAAGAACTACATTTGGCTTGCTTTCCTAGTCACCTTGTAATTTTCAATCAAACTTCCATTGTGTTTCAATGGATTTTTTTTATATAGCTAAGTACTTTTGTAATAAACTCTAATAAAATTAGTAAATACAAATAAATATTTGGCAGAATATACATTTCCGCGAAGAGGCTGCGCATCGGAAGCCATCACTCGCGGCTACAAATATTTGTCGTCCTGCCTTCTCCAGGACGCAGAGCAGGCAGCAGCGGCTAGATCGCAATCAAAAACTATTCCAAGATGTATGTATTAATTTCAACTTTTATTATGTCAGTCTGCTTAAGAAAACTCTATGAATGTATTTATTTTGATGATGACGTAAATATGCAAACTTCTCGTGATAATCGGGAAATAGTTTTGAGCACTATTGACTGACTCTATTTTCATATTTAAAAGTCATTGTAGCTTACAATATTGTTTGATTTGATTTGCTATCTCAATTCAATCCTTACGCCTTCTTTAATCATTGATTCACAATTTCAAAAATATTATTTTTGCAAACACATATTTTTTAATTAATGCAGGTACTTATACCTATATCATCATTATTATATTTTTAATCAGTTACCTACTCCACATCAATGTCAGATGTGAGCTTAAATAACTTTTATACATAACGCGCGGCTGATCAAAGAAAAGAAGAACCATTGTTCAAATTATCCGAATACTTACATTTTTAGGATCTCGTCGACATAATAGCGGAAAGAAGCAAAAAGCATTTAGAGGTATTGTACAAGAGTCCCCAGAGAATTGAAAGTGCTTCTGTTATGAATCTGTTGCACACTGGACATGCGCGAGCGCACCGAACAAAGCCGAAAGCCAAGAAAATCGCTCATTGGAGGTGAAACGTGGCCTATTAGGCGTAATGCTCGCTGGCAATCAACACGGGAATCATTGTCGTAAGCTTACGTTATCTGTTACATATTCTTAAATATAGGCTGGCGTTTCTCTATTAATTTGTTAGGTACATTCGTACTCTCCCTTATGCGTGTTTGTCTTATTTATGAATCCTTATTATTTATTTATATTGTCATTTGTATTTAATAAGTATTAGATATTAATATTGTATAAATAAACTACTAATTATTAAAATGCGTTGCTTCTTTGCTTGATCTAGACTTAAACAGCTTAGCTATTACAATTGGTGCTAAAAAATCAGTAAAGTATAAGTATGTAGTAGACACAGGTACATACTTGGTCTCATGAACCATATTTCAACCGAGACGTGGGAGAACTTTTATAAGTTTTCTTGTTTGTTACACATAACAATAATGCCTTTGTTCTTCTCACACTTTTGCTTATAATATCGTGTTTCTGAGATGTTTAAAAAATATTAGTTTGGCTGATCAAATTGTATAATTTTAAGGCTTTGAAAGAAAGCTGTGACATCTAGATTCGTAGTTATGTAACTAATTAAACTTGAAGTTTTGGGAAAAGAAACACGTTTTACTCACACGACACTTTTTAATTGGTATACAACTTCCTTATCTCTATTACCTTACTTACGACTCTTTACAAAATTACAACAGACGTATCGACTACAAAGGCAGTACAGGGAGTGCTTTTTCACACAAATAAAATAATTTACAAAACAACAGTCGAACATATACATCACGCTCACTACATAACTAAATAAATAAGTTACATGTCACCTCGCTTCGATCGCGACCGTGACAGCGTCGGCGCCGTCCGGCCGGGGCCGAAGCGCGCACGCTCTTTGGATCCGAGAAGAGTTTATGGAACGTCCTCGCGTAACACTTCACGCTCTGCGCCTAGTTTGTGTGCTTCACGTAATCCGTCTCGAAGTACGCCGCAGCACCATGCGCGCCCTTCCTGTCCAGCGCTCGCACGCGCACGAATAGGAACGCCGCAACGAGAGACGATACCACCAGCACTAATAATAACATCACCAGACCCGCCACGAACGACGGCACTGACATACATATCGTCTCTGGGTCGGTCGCTGGAGACTGTATTACCACCGTCTCGTTGCCTGCAGCGTTATTCAATGCGAAATTAACATCGCCCGGAGCGACGACTTGGATTATTCGACTCGTGTTTACGTCGGTCATCTCTTGGGCATCACGTTTGTAAATGCGCGTCGGTGTGGATGTCTCACGCCGCCTCCTCACACCTGCGAGTCTTTCTGGCAGGTCCTCCACTGAGCGTGGACGTCCTCCTAAAGTCGCAAGATTGCCGTGAGCTTCGTCTTTTCTCTTGACGGTGTTGTAAACACCACGGCGGCCTGGAGGCGGTGGAGGGGGTAGATTTACTTCATCTTCTTCGCGTGTGGGGGCTGGTGAAGATGGACTAGGTGCATTGGGTGTTGAAGATACTTGCGCTTGAGGAGGTGGTACAGCATCGTCACGCTTTTCTGAAAATGATCCTGTGGCGTCTGCCGGGTGTCGTGGATCGGGGAACGCAGGAGGTACACCATATTCTGAGTGAGGTGCCGGTGGTGGACCATATTCTGCATGTGGTGAGTTAGGTAATCCATATTCTCCAGCTCCCAATGAATTTCCACCAAGCAGAGGAACACCATAATCTGCGCCTAGGTTGCATTTTGGTTCAGGACAGTTGTATCTGCATACTTGAATTACGCATTGGAAGTGTACATTCATAGAGTCGGGGAATTTGAAAGCTTGGAAGTATGCGAAAGATACTACAGATGCTGAGGGACCGAAATTCTTTATTTTCTGGAATTTACTCATGATCTTAGGTCGGACTACGCAACCATACTGGTCGACTAATTGTATTGGTGCTCTTTTGCCGTCATGGGCTACACAGTTTCGTACGAGCATATCGAATTTGTTTTCATCGTCCTTGATTGCGAGTACCATTGTCATAGTTTGCCCAATTTTTACAATTCCTGAGACCTCCGAGGCCCATGGTCCTTTGCCGACCTGTATTTGCATCCAGCATTGCAAGTTGTCCCCGAGAAAGTTAGCCGTAACCGCATGCAACATATCCACTTGGAATGGTCTGAAAGTAACAGCTTTTTCGTAGAAGTCGTACCACGTGCATCGCAATTTTCGTGCCTGATCCCATACTTCTTGAACGTAAGGGTCGTATTGGACTATAATAGTATTTTCGACGTATGAACCACTGGGTGTTGGACTTCCGTATGTTGCGACATTGTGGTTAGCAGAGCTCGACATACCGCAGCTGTTGAGGAATATCTCAAAGGTAGCGCTTAGATGGCCCGTGCCCGGCTTGAGATGCATACAATGAGGGTCACTGTAGAAACCTTTGGAGAATATCATGCCGTAGAACGGCCGGTCAAACTCAATGTTGACCCGCATGTGCGTCTTTTCGCACTGCACTTGCAAGTGTTTGATTTTGGGGCTGTCTGGAGTCGCGAGCGGCCACGGGTCGTCGGAGTGCGTGGCTGGCAAGGGCGGGCCGTAGTTTCCGCCCCCTCTGTGTTCCAAGGGCAGTGAAGCGGAGTCGACGGGGGGCTCGCATATTGCATCCTGGAAATAAAGATAAACATTAATTAATAACGATACTGGGCATATTTCCTCTGTTACACCTTGTTACATTAAAGTTACATTTGATTCAAGTATTAGTTTTCATTTAGTTTTCACCACATACAGGCTGTATTTTTATTCACTCTCGATATTCTAAGGATGTGTTTGGTCCATGAAACAGAACAACTTTCTGTAAGAAACATGGGGCCAAAAATGTGAAAAAAAAATACCGCATATCCATATAAATCATAGAGATCGCGTGATCAGATTAGTTAGATCCTTATCTAAACAGATCACGTGATCTCTATGATTTGTATGGATAGGTACCTATTCTATTTTTTTTTTACAAATTTTTGGCCATTATGTTTCTTGTGACCAAATTTTTTTTAGTATTTCGACACATGTTTTTTAGAATTTGTACAGTTTCATGGACTGAATACATCCTTAAAATTTGGAGAGTGAATAAAAATACACCCTGTATACATACATATACATGTTCTTTATTTAAACATTAGATATCATATCACAAATAAAAACAAATATTTCTTCTGGGGAAAATGCTATATGGCAAACTTGAATGGGCAAAAATAATGACTCGACGGAAAGATATGGTACTTTTAAAAATACATAACAATAACTTAAATTAAAATATAGTGTAATTTAGTAATGAGTCGGGCGTTCGTTCAGTTTGTGTACGTTACATTCCTATTCGCGTCGCAGTCTACTTCCCGTCGTCGGGCGCGTGCAAGGTGCGCTGGCGCAGCATCTCATAGGCGCGCGTGAGCGTTCTTTCCGACTTTCTACACTGATGGATAGCCGCGCAAGCAATTATAATATTAATCAGCGCAATCATACTGCTTAGATGAGTTCCGAAGCTGCTTTCACGATAGTTGCATTTTTCTTGCGCGCATCTTTTATATAATATTTAGCATATCTGCGCGCATTTAAATGTTAAAATGACAAAATTTAGACAAAATGAGAAACTTTTCAATCATAAAAAAATTCGCCATCGCCATCGAAACGTTTTTTGAAAATTTAGTTTTTCCATATTGGAGAACCCTTTTGCCTCCATCCGAAACTAATAAGTTTCGCTGTCTGCCACTAATAGGCAATTTCACTATCTTTTGGGCCTCTCAAAATATAATTAATTCCTTGATTCGGTATTTTATAAAACTAATATTATACTATGGTATTATCCTTCCAACGCTCCAAGATCTGTCACATATTTGTGATAGACTGACTTTGCTGCCTATTTAATCCTAAACCAAACTAGGCGACAGGGAAAATAGTGACCGGAAAACTGGAAACTCTATATTTGGGTGGGTAGCTTATGGGGCGAGAGCGGCGACAGGTGATCTGTGCGGAGCCAAGAATAGGTGCATGTGGTAGCCAGCATCACTGACCATTACGCACAATCGCCTTTACGCGATTTTGACACTTATGTACGCACATGAGCGACGCGGGAATGTTGCGTGCTCTGTGTAGCGCTCGCGTTTTCTAAACCGGTTAGAAATTACCCACTGATCGAGATTTTCAATTGCGGAAGAAAACACTGGTCCTATAAAAATGTGCCTTTGACAAATAGAGCTTTCTTGTACGAGTATGATTGGACATTTGGCTTTTACTTTGCCCGTTGGTGGGAAAATCTTGTTCGGGTACCGGTTTCGTTTCAAATTCGTTATCGAACTTAGACATTTTCAGTAATTTATCTGTATTATTTATTGTAAGCAGTATTTATTAGCAAGCTTATCTTTGCAGTTTTAGCAAGCCGTCTAGTCTGTGGTACGGCTTGTGTGGGCATTAATAGGAAATTGGCATTTATTGCAGCAGAGTTGTAGTTAAAGATAGTTAGTAATTGAATCCGTGATAATGAGCGAGCGCGGCGGGCGACAGGTGGCGCTGGCCGCGGGTGAAAGTACCGGCTGCATCCGCTTCCCCCAATTCACAGCGGATGTGGGAAAGAAAGAACCCTGGACTTTGCATTATAATAACGTATTCTCTTTTGTTATTTTTACGCAGAATATCCTTCGCTTATATGAAACTAGCTTCCGCCCGCGACTTCGTCCGCGTGGATATTAGAGAAAATCCTTAGGGAACCTTCAACCAGGATCCGACCAACCGTTTTATACGCGATTAGGCGGGTCCCCACCAAGCGCGCTGCCTCGCGAGGCAAAACATTTGCGACGTGTGACAGGCCTCGCACGAGGCTGCGCGCTTGGTGGGGACCCGCGTAATCGCGTATAAAACGGTTGGTCGGATCCTGGTTGAAGGTTCCCTAAGGATTTTCTCTAATATCCACGCGGACGAAGTCGCGGGCGGAAGCTAGTTTATTACAATAATCAGAATTAGGTCCAGAGATATTAAGAGTATCACGTTCCCGTTTCTTTACTCTTTCCCGTTTCCGTCCCCGCCCCCGTTCCCGTTCCTGTTCCCGTGTCCGTCCCCGTCCCCTTGGGCTGAATCATGTCCACCGTGTTGGACTTCAAAACAAATGTCATTTTCGCATTCCTCATCCCATAAAACCTCAAGAACGACATCCACATCGGCTTTCATGTTTACTTACCCCATTTACCCCCTAACGGATGATTTTCAAAATAAGAAAATATGTGTTTGCCTATTTATTTTTAGACATGCTCCTACGAATTTTTAAGCTGTAAACTATGTAATGTCTATTTTATATTATTTTTCCATATATAATTTGTACCCCATTTTCACCCCTTTAGCGGTTAAATTGGACTTCAAAATTAATGTCATTTTCGCAATCACCATCCCATAAAACCTCAAGAACGACATCCATATCGATTTCTACGTTTACTTAGCCCATTTACCCCCTAAGGGGTTGATTTTCAAAACCACAAAATATATGTTTGCCTATTTATTTTAAGACATGCTCCTACGAAGTTTTAAGTTGTAATGTCTATTTTATATTGTTTTCAATACCAAATTTAAATCCAATTTTCACCCCTTTAGGGGTTAAATCATGTCGACCGTGTTGGACTTCAAAATAAATGTCATTTTCGCAATCTTCACCCCAGAAAACCCCAATAACGACATCCATATCGATTTTTAGGTTTATTTACCCCATTGCACCCCCATTTCATCACCATGGGGGTTGAAATTATACCAATACAATATGCGTTGCGTTAGATTTCCATCCATAAGCCTAAATTACAAATCTAGCGATTTCTACTTCAAAAATGAAGGATTATCTTCTAAACACAACTTCATCCCCCTTTTCACCCCTTTGGGGGTAGAATTTTGAAAAACGCTGAGACACGTATTTATTTATTTTAAATCATCAGCCTAAACACAAAATTTGAAGATCCTAGCTTCAAAACTGAGGGACTTTCATACAAACTTTCATCCCTTATTTCATCCCCTTAGGGATGGAATTTTCAAAAATCCTTCCTTAGTGGATGCCTACACTGTATAAAGTATCTGTGTGCAAAATTTCAAGTCTCTAGGTTCAGCGGTTTGGGCTGTGCGTTGATATCTCACTCAGTCAGGACTTTGAATTTTATATATATAGATTAATTTTGACTTATTTTTAATAACTTTATCAACACAAAATACTAAACTCTTCACTTGGGGTTAAATTATCACAATTTTCTAACTTCTAAAATAGGTATTCAAAACGAAATTAGCATATTTAAAGTACCTATTAGAATTAACTGCTAAATTCTTCTTAAGTTATTTTAAGTGTAAACGAAACACTGTCATTATACTATTACAACTGAATTCCACAATGCTACTTATCCTAATCCCAATAAAAAAGTATACTTATATGCGCAACTCTTAAGCCGAAATTTGTTTAGTCGTCTTACATAATGTCTCCAAAGTATTGAACTTGTCGAGTAAACCTGTCCACAGCGCATACTTTACGAAAATTGGTACAAGCCCAAAGAAAGTTGTTTAATGAACGCGAAATGGGTAGAACCGGATTTTTGTTTTCGTTCCGCGGCGCCTGCAATACCTAACAAGGTCGAGGTTATTTATGTTTTTCGTTAAATTCGCATTACCTAAGTATGTCCTTTAAGTACCGTTATGTCTACCAATTTTTAAATAGAAAGTGGTTGTGAATTTTGGAATTTCACGTGTTTACAATCAACACTATTGGATCGAGATACTTACGAGTAAAACTGTGAAAACATAAGCTGTCAAGTAATAAACAAAAGTATAATAAATAACTATGTGTACTGTACGGCATAAGATTATATTAAATTTTTTTAGTTTTGATATTATGAGCTTCAGTAATAAGTTGATCCAGCTTCGTCAACTAGAAGATGTAAATGAAAACAGTTTCATTGCCTACACAGTAGGTTTCGCGGTTACCATTCGGTACATTTTATTATGTTTTCGGTGTCTATCTACTTGATTGATACACGTATGATGGCCGATATGGTTAGTTTTTTTTAATTTATTATTTGTTCCACCCACCAATCCGCATTGGGCCCGCGTGGTGGGTTATGGCCCGTCCTCCTTATCCACCCATAAGGAAGGCCTGTGCCCCAGCAGTGGGGACTTAATGTCCCCACTGCTGGGGGAATGGCTGATGGACATTATTTGTTCTACCTTATTTCGGTCAGCTCTTAATAAGAGGTAGAAAGAGACGTCATTCGTCGTTATTAAAAGCTAATCGCCATGGGCGTAGGAAAGGGGGGAGGGTGGGCCGTGCACACCCAAGAATTTTTACAAGCTGAAACATTCAAAAATCTTTACACAAAAAGAGACACTGGAGGTCAGTCCACCCCCTGAAAAATATCTCTAGATACGTCCACGCTAAAGCTAGGGTTTCCTAGGATGACGGTGCCGTCATATTACGGCTGTAATTTAGCGGCGTAGAACGTTGTCTATGTAAACAATACGGCGCGGTTTCTGACGTTACGGTGTCGCCATATAGACAACATTCAACGTCGTTATATTACGGCCGTAATATGACGGCACCGCTATCCTAGGAAACCCTAGCTTTATCGCACAAATCAGTCATGCAATCACTGGAATCTAAAGGCAACTCTTTCTGCAAATATGTAGGTGCCATATGACTCCCACAAGAGTCCCATACACGTATTGTCTTATAATTTTGCACGTGGGAAGTGTGTTTGCGGTGCGTGCTTAGATGAAGCGCAAGTGAGACGACCTGCTTCGATGTTACCTCTTTATTGTGGTAAAAGATCTTTTCCACGCGGTAACCTGGCCCACATGAACTAGGTATATGTGAAACGTGATCTTTAAAGATTCAGCATCTGATTGCATCTTTTAATAAACCTAATGCTTGAAATCTGATGTAGTTTCCGCCTAATTTGATAGGACTTTAGTTGCCTTGCCTTCTTGTTAAATTTCTCTAAGCACAACTCTTAGTTCAACTACAAATTGGTATAGGTATACCATTATTATGTACCTAGTCATTTCTTTGAGAGTCGTTTAATCTCTTAATGTGATAGTTTTACCAAAGAAACTTCCATTTTTTCCAAAGAAATAAGGCCAAAACAAAAAAAATATGGTCCTCCCATAACAACTAGACAGCTAAATATTATATACGTACCTAGTAAGTATGAGAAAATGAAAAAAAAAAAAGTTTTTCGGCCCATTTTTCTTTGGCAAAAATGTTTAGTTTAATTAGTAGAATACTCAACTTATAATTAAAAGTTTAAACGTCTACAAAATTACGGTGTATTTTTTATTTTTATTTTATTTAGAAACAAACGGTCGTTACACATTTAAGTAGTTACAAAAATCATAAATTACAAATTACACAAGACCTGTATACTTATTATGTGTTTGGTCTGGTTTTAAATCTATACAACACCAATGCAAGAGTTTTCACTAGAAATACAGGTTCATATTATAAAACTTTCACTAGGTACCTAGGTATTAGTTTTTCAAAATTATTTTCGTGGAATCGGGCGTCATCAATAAATGATTAATATTCTCTTGTCAAACGTTCATCTCTTGAAGATCTGTTCAGTAAGTCATGTTCGTGAACTTGAGCCAAGCGTGTGAAGGGCTTTAGCACTTTCCCTATGCACGAGAAAGCAATCCGATATTCCGAGTCGACAAATCTAGTTGGCATCGATCGATGGTCGCTGTTATTTGATACCGTATTTGTTGCTGTTAATGGGCAGTGTTTCTAAACTAATAAGTTGTAGTACGTTACGTGTTTGTCGTACCTATTGATCAGCACGTTACCTTTCTCGAAATCAATGAATGGATAATAATCTATACGTGACAACTTATCGTCGTCAATAAAAACTTGTTTTGGTATTACTTTTACTGCCATACACATAAATCATAGATTGATATCAATTCAATGTTTTTGTTTCAATTCAATATACTTATGTAAGTTGTAATGTTGTTGATATTTGCACCAAAATTCCGTTTCCCACTTGTTTCAGTTTTGTAGTCATTTTTATTAATTAGGGACTTTTGTAAAGCGAACCTAAATTTGCTCCAATTTCAGCCTATCACAAACAAGTTTCAATTTGATTTGTTATGTCTACTACAGGTAACGAAGTTATTTTTTTAGTTAGCCAAACAAGAATATTTAAGAAAACAATATTCATAATATACACAAAGTTGAATATTTGAAAAATAAAAATCTTGTCTCCTACAAGTCGTCTATATTAGGTATACTTACCTACATATTTTTTCTTTAAAAGCAAGTACATTTTTATTCTTTTTTATTTTACATAGTTTTAAATCTGAATCGTCCAAATATGAATCCAAAAATGGATAAAGCATCCTTAATTCATAAGAATATGATACCAAACTTAACATAGTATAGCTTAGCTTAACCATATGCGTCTATCAAAATTGGGCTGGAGGCCAAAACTTCAAAATCTTACATCAAAAATCATGGTGCCTCTACTTCTTAAATACACCCTTGGGCCCTAAGAACCAACCCTGCCAAAGAAATTTTTTGATTCACGAAACGCCGTATTTTTGATCTTACAGACACGCTTATAACAATTTATTAGGGATCCGTAATAGGAAAACATGGTGTGGGAAGTTTCTATTTTTATAAAGAACACATAAAGTTGTAACCACAAAAAACACTTGACAAGCTAAAGAGTTTTTCTAAGTTGCTACAAATATTAAATTGCGTATAAACTTCACAGATGATTGAAAAACAAAACAAAAAAATCACCAAATGCGTTTGCGTTGGTTCATCTTTTTGGTGTAAATAATAGCGGAAACGTATTGAATTCTACATCAAAAATTACACTGTAGCGTTCTGTGAAGTTGCTTCAATTACTATTATTCAAGAAAGATAATTGTGATAATGATAATGGTGAAAAAACAACAAAAATATCGAAAAAGTGCAGTAGTAACGTTATTTTCCTTACTCTTTACATGTTAAGAAAAAACAGAGACCAAATGTTTCAGCGTAACCGAACCGAGCCTTAAATAAAAACCTTTGAGGGCGCTACTTTCTGTATGGAATGCACCTTGAGTACGTTTGTAAATGGTGTTTTCCTTAAAAGCTCACAAATACGACATTAACAATGCCGACACCGGACAGATCTTTTGTCGCGATTAATTTACAACAATGAGTAATCGCCAGAGTTTATCGACACCTAAACGAAAGTGTCGACACTTTACTTTCTTTGACAAATTACTTTCTAACACGAATTAGTGATACTAGTCTCCGACTGTTCTTCTGCTATTTCATCATATAATCTACTAGTAAATGGTGCAAAATTCCGCTATCGTCGTATAATAATTTCACGCTAAGACCAAATTCATTTTGAAAAGTTATTATTCTCAGCGTGATGTGCGAATACTCGTTCTCTAGTTAAGCTCTAGTATAACCGAAAGTGGCGCCGCCGTGAATTTTATTTAATATTGTAACTAATACACAATTTTAATAAATCTTTACGTGAATTTTTAGGCCCATAGTCTAGTATTTTCAAACGGTATCAATACATTCCCTCTTAGTATGCTCGTAGTCACTGCTAGAAGTAGATACCAACACTGCTGAAAGTGTCCGTTTTTGACACATATTTTGGTATCTGTTTCTACGAATGACCACGAGGGAATTAAGTGATATCTTTTAAAAATCCTTCAGTCTAGTATTTTACGTGGAATTTTCAGGGCCCATGGTCTAGTTAGGAGTTTTTTTAATACTTATTTAGTTTAGTTATTATTTCTAACTTCTGAGGGCGCCACTTTCGGTGGTATAACCACCTTAATTTTTTTTAACAAGGTGATTTTACTTTCGTCATTTAAATCGATCAACAATAAAAATAAAAGTTACGTGCTCTATTGTGAATCTTCTATTGAATTCGATTGCACAACAAATCACGACATCGGATGGAGACCTGAAAGACGGAACAATCAATAACCAGTTCAGTGACTGACGTTAATCGATCAAAGTTATGATTTAACCGTGATCAATAATCAGCACGACTTACGACGTAAGAGTTGTAATAAGCTGCCAAATAATAATAACGAGAAAGCTTATTACAATGCGACATTTATGTAAGACAAGACAGTTTTTATTGATTTTTTTATTTGTCGAAATGTTTGCTTTGAGAATAATTTTAAATGAGAGACAATACAATGTTGGTATAAGTACTGTAAAAAGCTCAAACTGTTTAGATGTCAATATACTCGTACAGTTGTTTTTTTCGTCCTCTGAAAATAATTGGAATTGAATAAGGAAAATGTTGTAAGACATTTTTAACCGACTTCAAAAAAGGAGGAGATTATCTATTCATCGCATTTTTTTCACATATTGTCGTTCTTTCATAAGTTCACTTACTGCCATAAAGAAAAATCTGTAGAGCGGAGTAAACTTCGGAAAAGCTGCTATAGCTTTACAATGTATGGACATTTCGTTTTGAATATTTATATTAAGTATTATTGTAAATTTGTTTTAATTAAAATACGTGCATATTACGAGAAATGTTACGTATTTAAAACTAAAATTGGTCGCATCGCATTGCCGGTATTACGTCAGCGCGCGTCAAACGCAAATTATTTGCAGTGAAAGTGATTCTTTTGAAGGGTATTTTGGAGGCCTCGCCGCAGACGCCGCTCGCGTTATGCAAATTGCGCCTCGTTTCCACAGTTTCTAACAAGCAGATAAAAGCAGAAAGTTACTTTATGGGGCGAAGTGAAAACTTTTGACTGTATTTTTTGTTGTATAACTGAAAATTTTACAGACCTGTCCTTTTATTTTTTGTTTCAACTATATAACGTGTTAATGAATTAACGCAAAATGTTCTCATTTTGCGTTCATACATTTTTATATCTTCCTGATTAATTTTTGTATGAAACAGCTGTTTTTTTTTTCGCGATTTCAGAGTTGGTCCCATAGTAAAAGTTGTTCAGTTTGATGGTCCAAAGAAACGGTTTTCTCAGTTTGCGCTATTTCATTAACACGTTGTAGACCTAAAATATTTTAGAATTGAAAAAAATGTTAACAAGACTCCACTGAAGTTACGGACAAAACCTTTTTGATTTTCTTTATTTAGGCCATTAGGTCCACTCGCTATTCAAAATCTCATTCATATGGCTTAAGCGCTGCGCATTAGTATGAACGTGAATAGAGAATTGATCAGTAGAAATTGGTGGAGGATGAGTACACGCAGTTAGCGTCCGATCGATGTTTTGTGGATGTGCTAACGGAATCATTAGCCTAGATGCGGCGACGCGGCCGGAAAAGCGGAATAATGTAGGAGAGGCACGAGCGCTGGTCGTAGACGAACAAACGCACTGCTAGGGGTGCCACGGAAGTGATGTTATTTTATTAGGCCAAGTAAAATTATTGCAGAATTCCAATTTATATTTTCAGAATTTTTTTCTTAATCTTTCATAAGATTGACTCTGTCAAATGACAATGACAAACTTCAGCAACAAATTAATATTTTCTACCGAAGTTCACGAGTTTTTTAATTCAACAGCAGTTATTAAGTGTGTACGTACGTGTTTAAATAATAATTAAATTACTTTTAGTAGGTATTTTTAAAAAAATAAGCTAGTACTTTAGTTGTTAAATTTTAACCATAAATTGATACTACACCATCTAGGTACCGCTACTTTAACGAAAAAGTCATATGTGAATAAATTGATTGAAAATAATTATCTAGCAACCCTAAAAATCGGTACACATTAAAAAGTAAATCACACGCACAAGTTTTAAAAATTTTTTTCGAACACACAAATAAAGTTTATTTTTTTAATTTTCAAGAAAAAGGAAATCATAATGTTGCAGATTCGATGACCGTATAAAATTTATTTCAAGTTTTTATACACACATTTTCAACAATATCTACTATTCAACGCTAATTTATTTGACTAATTAAAAGTGATTAGTTTTTATAGACTCGTCCTAGATTTTATTTTGGTTTCTTTTGTTTCCTTTATTCTATGTTTTTTTGTACAAAAACTGTTCGGAAATAACAAACATGTTACGTGTGCTATCGGCAAGTGATTGATCTGCCAATTCGATCTCTATGCAGCGTTGAAGCGGCTGCACGCTGTTATCCGCAGCGGTCTGAGAACGGTATCCCAAACGCAGGATTATGTCTTATTACGGAGCATTACTGTGATTAAACGGCTTGCGGTATGGTCACATAGTAAAGCCAGTGCCACTTTACAGACTTCTTGTATAAGTGACTTGTTGGAAACCGAATTCTAAGGGTTAAATTAAATAACATGAATGATTTCAGATACAAAAAATTTTTCCGAGTATATTTTTACTCTATGTACTTAGTAGGATTTTTCATGAAAATAAAAACGACAACTTTACTAACCTGTATAAGGAGCGCCGCGATCGCCAGAAGCAATTTGATCCTCTTCATATTCACAGTCCAGTAGTCCAGGGGCCTGCAACCAACGAGACACAGTTCAAGATCGCACTAGCTAAGGCCCGCGGGCTCGCATGGGAGCTAATACGGCGGCGCAAACGCCATCTCTACGACGGTGGTGGTCGCAGCACTGCGCGCGCGCACATGAGCCCCACCCCACTCTCTGGGGGGGGCTCGAGGGAGGGGGGCTGACCCACTGACCGTGCAGCGCCGGAACTGCACCGGCCGCATCTTTCACTGCACCGCGTCGCTCCCGTTGCGTTGAGAGGAAACCGCGCGCGGCCTTCACCTTATTAGCTGCAAGGTCGCTGCATCCAGTTCTACGTGTGGAGTTTTATGCAAGGACTTTTATTGTGACTGCTCATTTAGGAGCAAGAAGGAAAAGAAGAAGTTTTTATAAGACCTAACAATGTATTATTTATAATATTTATAAAAGTTGAATCTGTTTTTTATCTGTCTTATCGACTCGGTTGTCGTTGGTTAGGTTACGATACTGGTGCCAACAAAAAACTTACGTAATAGTTTTCAAATAAAATACTATATGCTCATTAAATTTACATTACTTAAGAAAATTAACACTTTCATGTAGGTAAGTACTTTCTTTTTAAGGAAAGGATTTGTTTCGCATTAAGCTTATGTGAGACAGCCGCGGCGTGGCACGCAGCGGCGCACACGCCTCTGGTCGGACATTCTGCCGATTTCTCTCCAGACACTCGATCGCTGGTTAGAAAGCACAACTCTCTGCTGTCGATGGAAGATGTGCCTCACAGTCTGTACACCGTTAGCTATGATACCACACGTCTCGGTAAAGTTGTTCCGTAACATAATGGCTTTCGCCATGACTGACCACGTAACATTGAATTGATTTACAAGTATTAACAATTCACGTTCAAGTTTTCATTAAAACATACCTACCTAATTCTTATAAAATCGAAATGCTAAAACGCAAAATTATGAGTCATAAAATAAGCTATCGAATAGGATCGGTACCTTGCGTGCTGCGAGCATTGATAATGTTTTTTTTCTGTGCGGCTGCACCCACCTGGTCGTAACTAGGCTGCCAACGCTAGTTACTCACAAGAAAGCGGGCCCTCGGGCATTTTCTATTTTCTATAATAATCTGCGGCGATATTATAATAATAGACTGTTGTAGGTGGCAGCCGCGTTCAATTAAGCGCTGAGGAAGAAATGCGACGGAAGTAGGACACACTCCACTCTACCATAAACAATGCAAGCCTCGTTGGTCCTATCAGCCATTCGGCCCTTGCGGTTTCCTACCGCAGAAACCATAAAAATCACTTTCCAACTCGGAAACCTCAATATGCCAGAACAACTGTAATGATAATGTAGATATGTTTAATTAATAGGTTGAAACTGTTCCGTTTCATTATCTTTAAAAGAATGTGCAAGATAACAGGAAATATTTATAACAGTTATTTTGGAAGAAACGGTATTACAATGTTGCATACAATATTGCACTAATGAATGCTATCAACCGAAATACATAATGAATTTTAGTGAGCCGGTAAAAACAAAGTTGTCCACAGCGTTAAAAAGGCTACGCTGGAGGAAGAGCATCATAGTCCCAGTAAATACAGATTCTTATCCGTTTCAGAAAGATTTTTAAATATTAGTGGTGTTACAAGTACTAAGTATACTTGTAAAACATGAAAATCTCACTTTCATAATGATTATTTTTCTTATTTAATATTTTTATATGTAACTGGCAGTGCGGGTTACTTTAGTCAAAGTCCGATCAGAATTAGGACAAAGGAACACGTTTTACATTCTCATTAAGTATACACTATGTCTTCGGTCAAACAATGTTATGTTCTTCCATACCCTGAGGCAGTCATCATTTGCACGCATATTCCTTTAAGTTTCTTAATTACTCTGTCAAAAACTCATCATCCGCTGGTCAACCAAAGAATGGACGATATTATCCAATTTATAACTCATTGATCAACGTCCACATCAGAGAAAGGTGTTCTAGTTTTGACAACATTATCTATTATCATTTGATTGTTTATCTATACAATCATTATATTTTTTGCTATTCTTTTTTCGTGTTCTGGTGCAAACGATAAGCCGGAAGACAAACGAATTATAATAGAATTAGATGATACATATAATTGATGGATTTCATGGACAGGCAAATGTTTATTAAGTAATTAAATATATAATGTCTTAAGGCGCTATTGATTTCAAGAAAATTATTTATCGAGAAATGTAATTAAATGACGTAAGCTGCTCGTGGGATTCTATTATTCGGTTAAAATTTGTAAAAAAGCTGCTCTCTGATTTCACACAAGATGATCCACAAAAACTAACGTGAGTCGTAAGTTTATTCAAAACTTTCGTTTTCTGTCTATCGCTAAACTGCAATTTGCAAGTCAATGCAATCAATATTTAGAAGACGCGCTGGTTTTTTGCAATAACAGTGTTGGGACGTTTTTGCATTGATTATTCTGAGACGAGAGAGAATTTAGATCAAGTATTTAATGACACCTCCGCGGGTAGTTATTATTGACACGGGTTGTGATTGCCTGTAATTGCGAAAGAATTACTACGGCATAATAAGCTAAAAATAAGTAATGAAAATAAGTATGGGGTCCGTGGTAGCCGTTTTGTTGAACGGATAACATCATTGTCTTAGTGCAGCGCAATCTCATCTCTCATCTTCGCCGCGACGCTTGAAGATGAACCTTGCAGCTTGATAACGAATTCGGTATAAGTTGCTGGCCTGAGATTGCTAGCAATCTAGCTAAAGTCATTTTGTTTTTCTCTTCCAATATCCTCGCCTCATCAAAAAGTTATTGTCAATTTAGGTCCAACAAGCGAAGCCGAAGAGTTTTCTTTTTTCTTATTATATTAGGGGTAAAAGTATAAAATTGCCAATTTGTACTGAAAAATTTAAACTCTCTTTTTTAAAGTAACATATTTATTTAATCAAAATATTTACCATAATTATATATATACCTAGTTGGTTACTAAGTTCTGTAACTATGGAAAACATGAATAATACTAAATTTACAAATAATGCTACAATGAATTATATACCAAATGAAAGCACAAATATTTAAGATTATCATGTATTAAAATTATTCGAAATGACCGCCTCTGGCATGAATACACGCCTTTAGACGACGAGGCCAGTCATCGATGGCAGCACGAACTACCACCATATCCAATTCTGTGACTGCCTTGAGAATAGCGCGCTTAAGAGAGTCGAGATTCATGTGGGGCTTAGCACATGCTTTCTCCTCAATAAGTTGCCATATGGCATAATCCAGAGGATTTAAGTCTGGGCTGGAGGATGGCCATTCTTCCTGCGCGATAAAATCAATTTTGTTAGCCCGAAACCATGCTTGTGTAGATTTTGCTTTGTGCGCAGGGGCAGAGTCCTGCTGGAAGACCCATGGCTGGTTTTGAAATAAAGTGTGGCTTAAGGGTTTAACAACAGGTTCCAGAACGGTATCTTGATAGACTCTAGGGCCAGTTTTCACACCTTTTTCACAGAAATGAACCTTACTTAGCCCTGAATAGGACACCCCCATCCAAATCATCACTGATGAGGGGTGGTGACCTCGTTGGACCCTCGGAGCAATCATGCTGGCTTCTTTACTATTCTTAGCGTATACTCTATCATTTTGACGGTTAAAATTTTCTTCGACTGTGAAGATTTTTTCATCAGTAAACAAGATTTTTCGATGGCCGTTTTGTGCGTACTGCTTTAGTAGAGCGCGACTTCGTGCTAACCTCATAGCCTTCAATCGTGCGTTTAGCAGATGGCCCTTTCGTCTACGGTAAGCGTGAAGCCCAAGGTCATCATTGATAATTTTTTTAAGGGAACTTCTCTTCACAGTCATCTGTATTGCCAATAACTTTTGCTTCCGGACGGGATTTCTCGTGATTCTCGCCTTCACTGCCTTGATCACAGCTGGTGTCCGAACGGTGCGTGGTCTTCCTGATCTTTTTCGGTCATCGACGGTCAAGGTATTACTGTACCTATGGATAGTGCGATAAATAAATTGCTTGTTGATTTTCAACTTTTGTAGCAACTTGAAAATCATATTCGGTGGCTGCCCACATTTGTGCAGAGCAATTACAGCGACACGATTCTCCTTCAACCCCCATTCCATGGTGAAATAAACAAAATATGATATACGTGTGGTATGGAATTATAGCTTATAAAACTGTCAATAATATTTCATTTTTTTTTTTTTTCATTTGTTTTAATGGCCAGTAATCGATAAAGAAACTCAGTAACAGAACTTTTGACCAACCTGTGTACATTATTGCCATCTAATCGGAAGTTCATTTTATGCCTTTGCGATAGAACTCTGGGGAACTAGATTCGACCAACTGTGTGAAAGCATTTTGTACTGCCCCTTGGGAAGACATTTTTTTAACACGTAGGAAATTGTCTGAATCACGAAAAAAATGGTAGTCCTTTGCAGCAAAGTCTGGCGAGTACGGAGGATGACGTATGGTTTCTAACTGCAGCTCCTGTAGAGTTATTAGGGGTTTAAGAATAAAAATTCCTTTAGTTAGTTGCAATAGTAAATTGCCGTTTTTTATGGGAAATTAAAAAAATGCATTTTCTATACTAACATTTTCTTAATTTACTTAACAACCATGAACGCATGTATCTAATGATTTGAATATTATTTCTTGCTTTTTAGAGACAATTTTGATGCGGTTTTTGTTTTAAGGTTTTTTGAAGGAGATTTTCTTTTTTTTTAAGTTTTTTTATTTTTTACTTTTTTGTGGTAGGTTTGTCAAAAGTTATTTTGACAATTGAATAAGTAGAAGCAGCTTTCATAGCTATTTTTACATTAATATCTACTAAATAATGTAGTAAAAAAATTCGACTCGCACCAGTTCATATTCTCAGGCAGAAATCAAACCCGCGACCTTTGGAAGTCCGGTTGTTGGCAAGGGTCAGCCGTGGGATGGGTGACCAAAGTGTATTATCTCGATCTCCTCCGTGCTTAAAAGGCACGTTAAGCCGTTAGTCCCAGCTGCATTTGCACTTATTTATACCCACGCATCCGCATTGGGCTCGCGCGGTGGGTCCATCCTCCTTATCAATCCTGTATCCCAATAAAAATGGCTAATGCGAAACCTTTCAATACCTTAATGTTGTCACTAGTACACTATCCTATTTGATTTTGAAGAGTTCTCACGTGTATCTTCGAAGTCCAAGGTTCAATGCCAATGAAATTAATATGAGATCACTCTTAAAGTATTTCCTTTCCAACAAAACAAGAATCATCTAAATCGGTTCATAAACAAAGAAGTTATGTCTGTAGATCCGTAAAAACTAAATTTTTACCAGTATTTTCAGGATTACTCGAAAACTATTGAATCAATTTCAAATTTTCAAAAAATGGGACCAACTTGAGAGCAAACCTGATAAAGTAACGTTTAAATCATTTCAATCGGTTCAGCCGTTTTCGAGTATCGGTGGACAAACACAAAAAAAAACAAATATACAGACGAACATAGAACCTCCTCCTTTTTTGAAGTCGGTTAAAAAGGAGTTTTATATGGAGAGATATGTAATTAAAATATGTTTTGAATAAAAGAAGAAATCTTGAACAGTTGAAGTCGAACATGACAATACTTACTTTACTTTTGAAAATTTTATACTTGATTCAAATATTTTTGAGTGCTTGCGACCTTCGATCACCTACACCTGGAGGATTAGTGACATTCGTAGAGTGACATTCGTGACACATCCCAAATTCAGCCAAAACGCAGCCGTGGCTGAATTTTCATTTTAGTAGCGTGTGTTCCGTCAATAGAGTAAAATGACGAAGTGCTCTATAAAAAATTGCAAAAATTACTCTTCAGTTCGGGTTAAAAAGATGGTGTGTGTGACGTATCACCAGTAAGTAAAAAAAAATAAGATCGAATTTATCTTTAAACAAGCTCGAAATACACTTCAATGTCTGTAGATCCGTAAAAACTCGAGCAATTTTTACCAGTATTTTCAGGACTACTCGAAAACTACTGTACCAATTTCAAATTTTCAAAAAAATTGTTTAAAAACAAAAAAACCGACTTCAAAAAACCTGAAAATAAAAACAAAATTAGCTTCAAAATTAAATACCCCTAAAAAGCAAGAAATAATTTTCAAATCATTAGATACGCATATCATTGTAATTAAACACGTATAATGAAGTCGGGTGGGGCTTCTAGAATAAAAAAAAGAAGTTGTTCTCCAGCCCCACCCGACTTCATTATACGTGTTTAATTACAATGATATGCGTATCTAATGATTTGAAAATTATTTCTTGCTTTTTAGGGGTATTTAATTTTGAAGCTAATTTTGTTTTTATTTTCAGGTTTTTTGAAGTCGGTTTTTTTGTTTTTAAACAATTTTTTATTTTTTTCTTTTCAGTGTAAGTACCTTCTGTATTAGGTAGTTTTACCTTTTACCCAAAGTATGTATAGGTATTATGTAAATGTAAGCGATGATGTCATGTATTTTTATTATATTTCACACTTTTGCGTGGTGTAATACCACTAAAAACTCAATTTCCACTGTTCGTGCTGTTCGTTGTTAAGGAGTTCCGTTGTTCCTTCACAGTTCAAGTCTAGTCCAAAACGTCCTTGACCATAGTTAGATACCTAATTTGTTTAAGATTGTCATAATCCTAGCAATATTTCAATCACTACACAGTTTCTATTTGATTTTGAAGAGTTCCCTTGTGTATCTTTAAAATCCAAGGTCCAATAACAATGAAATCAAAATTATATCATCACTAAAGTGTCCTCTTTCAAACAAAAAAAGAATCATCTAAATCGGTACATAAACAAAGAAGATATGGTCGATCATCCGTATAAATTCATAAAATGGTAACAAAAACGACAGTATTTTCAAGTTTTTCTGAAAAATACTGAACCGATTTTAAAATTTCAAAAAATGGGACCAACTTGGGAACAAACCTGATCTAATAACGTTTGAATTATTTCAATCGGTTCAGCCGTCTTCGAGTAATCGGTGGACATACATAAAAAAAAAAAAAAAAAAACATACATACAGCCGAACAGAGAACCTCCTCCTTTTTGGAAGTCGGTTAAAAAATGGGACCAACTTGGGAATTAACCTGATAAAGTAATGTTTAAATAATTTCAATCGGTTCAGCCGTTTTCGAGTATCGGTGGACAAACACAAAAAAAACAAATATACAGATGAACATAGAACCTCCTCCTTTTTTGAAGTCGGTTAAAAAGGAGTCACTTTTAAGAGGCTTTTTTTAACGTTCAGGAAAAAAAACTAAAATATATTTATTGCTGATAGTGGGCCGTTATGATCATAATTCGAAATAATAACAAGTAACCGAAGCTTGTTTAACAGCATAGAAGATATGAGAGCCTCTGTGTGTAAGAAAAAATCGGCAATTTCATGCTTTAACCCCTATTATTGAAATTATTAAATAAGGTTGACTTAATAAAAAGTTTCATTATATTTTTCATTTTAAAGTTTCACTGGTTGGTATGTATTATTATTAGATTATGTAACATAATTTTAAAGTAATAGTTGTGTATTATGTAAATTAGATTTCTTATTCTGTATTAAAATTAAAATGATATCAAGTTATATTGCATAAGTAATGAATTAAAATCAATATCCATTCTAAAATTGTGTAACTTAGATAATTAAAATCTGTCACTGGAATGCTCTCGTGGTGGCAGACTTAACTATTCATATTAGTGAAATCACTTTCGGTTCTGACTAACGATAACGACACAGACAACTACAAAGATTCTTAATTAGCCAGTAAAGAGCTGAAAGTTCTTAATTAATGTCTGGGAAAGCCAAAGAAGATTGACTCTAAACAATTATTTTTAAGCATATCGTTAGAAAGCGAGCGTGTTACGAGAGTGCGCGAAAACGTAATAATCCCTTGCATTAACTTGGATTACAATCTCAAAGTAATCGTGAGTTAACTTATGGAGCATCTCTGCTCCGGAGATAAGATTTCTCTCGAATTCTTCGTTCTTGAAGGTAAAAACAGTAAAAACTGAGAATAGTTGGTCTCTATTGAAGCGTTTCTAAGAAGTCTCGATATGATCTTTGTGTACCAGTGGAGGAGTGGATTAATGATCACTTAATATTTTTTACTAGTTACATATCTTCTGTTGAAACAATAATTCATTGTTAAGTTTTGTTTTCACTTGTTTGATGGACTACCTTGGCTGAGAAACGTTACTTGGTAATTATGCCATTCCCATAGTAAATAGTAACTTCAAATCTGAATATATCGTAGTATTTTTTTAAGCTTTGTTGATTTTATATTATTATTTATTTATTTGTTTGTTTAATATAAGTACTGAAAATTAATGAGATAAATACCATATTACTTTAATAAATAATTTAAGTAGTATGGTATTTATTTTCATTCATTTCCTGAAATTGACTAATTATCAATGATAATTATCAATGAAATAAAAAAAAATTACATATTTTACACTGCTGACTAAAAAACTCTACATTGACTACACGATGTCCAAAATTATAAAAAGTTAATACCCATAAAAATCATTCTCACCATTTTTAGTTTATAATGTTTGAGAGTTCAAGTTTTATCTATTGGATTTTTTTTGTAGTGTAAAAATTTAATTTGCAAGTCCAGTAAGTAGAAAAGTTTAATTTTGATTAAGTTAGAGCCAAGTTCAGGAACATCCATCAAATTTAGTTCAAACTAATTGTTATCAGAATGAATGAAACATAATTACTGTAATTGATTACAGGCGTGGGTGTACACTTGCGTACTACATTGTGACGTATCGATTAGGTGATCCGCAGAAGAGTGCGCAGGCTCAAGGTTACGCCACAACACTTTCACCGCCAACAGTTCGTTGCTCTCCGAATTCTGCATCAATGGCTAACCGCCCAAGTTCGCGGCGAGAAGCCTTCCCAAGCCCGTACAAGCTAAATTACACCACAACGCTAAGACAATAGCATCGAATTCCCAACGCCTCGAAACTGCCAAGATGCTATCCGTTGACGTTTACGTTCAATGCCCGTGTTAATGGTATTGAGAAACGTAACGTGGCCCACTTTCTCTTTTAAGCACACGTGGTCCCTCTCTCACATGTCGGTTCTGAGGTCGGCAGAGCGAGATGACGACATTAAAGATGGTTCGCCGGGGAAGCTGAGAAGCTCGCTTTCTTCGCCGCACTTGGCATTGGAAGTGCACAAAATCCGGTAACTTTCGTTAGCAGCGTGCGAATGTCGCATGGACGGGCGGCGGCGGCCACCCCGCGGCCGGCGCGCGGCGCGTCGTCGCCCGCGCACGCGGTATGACCGTCGTGGTGCCATTACCTCTGATGTTTCATTGTTGCGCAACGATTGGCTATTTTAAAGTTCGGTAACGAACTAATGCCGCTGACCCGAAACATAGTTTCATTGTCATTGCGAACAGACAGCTCTGGGACACATATCTACTTCTGAGGAATGAATCTTCTTTAAATAAGGATTTCGATAGGAAATAAAAGCTGTATGTATTATTGTATTACACACACAGTTTTTTTTTAACTATTCAATGTCGTAAGAAACAATTAAAAAAGCTTTTTTAAAAAAAAGAAAAACCGCCTTCAAAAAACTTGAAAACAAAAACAGCTTAAAAATTAAATACCTCTAAAAAGCAAGAAATAATATTCGAATCATTCGTTACACATATCAATATTAATAAAACACGTCTATTGAAGTCGGGTAGGGCTGGAGGACAACTTCATTTTTTCTAAAAGCCCCACCCGACTTCATTAGACGTGTTTTATTAATATTGATATGTGTAACGAATGATTCGAATATTATTTCTTGCTTTTTAGAGGTATTTAATTTTTAAGCTGTTTTTGTTTTCAAGTTTTTTGAAGGCGGTTTTTCTTTTTTTTAAAAAAGCTTTTTTATTTTCAACTTTTTAGTGGTAGGTATGTAAGCGCAGCATGTAAATATTTTTAACTTTATATTATAACATTTTCAATGGTAAAATGCCCAGAACTCAATTTCCAAATTTACGCTGTTTGTTTTTGAGAAGTTCCGTTGTGTCTTCGTAGTCCAAGTCTAGTCCAGAACGTTGCATCGCAAACCATGATTTGGTTTGTTTTGGATTGCCATAAACTTACCAAAACCTAAATTACTTTACATATACTATTTGACTTTGAGGAGTTCCCTTGTGTATCTTCGAAGTTCGAAGTTCAATAACGATGAAATTAAATTGTGACCATTCTTGAAGTATACCCTTTCAAATAAAAAAAGAATCATCTAAATCGGTTCATAAACAAAGATGTTATGTCCGAAATTCTATAAAAACTCGGGCGATGGCAAGCTAAATAATTGATATTTTTCAGGATTATAAGAAAACTACTAGCCAGATCTCTGAAAAAATTTTATGGGACCACACACGAACTATGTTCTTTGAGATATAAAAATAATTGTACAAATCGGGTAACAACTGACGAAGCTATGTTAAAACATACATAAAAAAAAAAATAAAAAAAAAATACCGTCGACTTGAGAACCTCCTCCTTTTTTTGAAGTCGGCTAAAAAATGATCTGATATAATGATAAATATAAAAGACTGCTGACAAGTATCGGTTACTAAGTAATCTAGTAATGGAGCGAAACAAGCGGCTAAATGGCTAACTTTCTCACAACTGTCAGGAAGAAAGTATTACTTTTTGCAAGTAACGCGTGAGGAGATAACTTCTGTACCACGTATCAATCCACTTTGACTGGCCACTTTCCAGAGCCAAATACTAGTTTGCGATCTCTCGGTGGAATAGGTTTCCACTTTATCATAACACCTCTATAGCAATCATGAAGTGGATTTTGCCTTTATTCCTATAAGTATCTTCATGGGAAAAAGCATGCCCCGACTACAAACTCATCAATCCTTAGGACGAAAACGGCTATTGATGACAAAGTAAGTCTATGTAGGTATATTTTAAACAAAACAAATCTACATTTTGAAATGATCTGTTTCTGTCTAAATTTCATCTTTTGTCTTTAGGAAAAATTGCTGAAAGAAGTAAACAATAAAGCTCGTCTTTTTGACGTATTGTAATAATTATTATTTTAAATTTTCTTTTAAAAAAATTGGATCCATCACACTACAGGCTGGTGTTTATCAGAAAATTTTCGTTTAATCTACATCAACTTATAGGATAGAAGATGTTAAAAGTAACACCCATCAGCCTTCACAAGTATTTAGCCAGCTAGCAGGCGCATCAAAACTAAATTATCACATATTTTCTTAATTGATTGACAATTGATAAACGAGTAATTTGTACTAGCTTCAGTTTTTATACTTATAAAGGTGCGTTATCTCCACATTAAACACGTAAGTGTACCAAGCCCTACTAACCTGAGAGTTAGATGTTCGTTTTCATAAACTATGACACCGCTGTACTAAATACGTCAGGTTTGTATCTCCATCTAAAGTTGAAGTTGATGATGGGATATGGGTTAGAAATTTTTTATGAAACAGTCAACTTTGTTTGTAAAATCATAGCATTAGGTAGACGACGTTAGGTATTAATGAAATTAACTACATTTGAATTTGATGCTTAATTTTAGAATAGCTGGTTTACCGACAACAACATCTTCTATTTCCCATTTTAAGTAAGTTATATTTACGAAAAAGTTAGTTTAAAATTAACAAAAGTGAAAAGTATAAAAATACTTATTAATCTTAGAATACCGAATGAATTACTACATACTTTTCACTTGAAGTCGTAAAAATTGCAATAGAAGTCAAGATAAAACTTTAATACTCCATTGCTTATGTGTGATCGAAAGTAAAATGTGATTTATTTTATTTGTTAAGTCGCATAGAAATACGTGAAAGCCTATAAATTACGAGTTGTCTATGATTGAAGTAGATAAGAAAGGCAACTCTACTCGGGTGAGGGAAATATCACTTCACAGATCCGGTACTGGCTTAGGTGACGATAAGTCATGCTAAATTTCAAGATTTATATAAATATCAATGTAATTTGCGTGACTGCTTTCAATAAGATTTCCGTAAATACGAAAGTGCACTTTAAAATATTTCCTTTCGAATCCATCGATTTTTTATTAAAATTGTTTTTGTTGCCCATTTAATTTTGTATGTTACATCTTTAGAGGTTGATTTTCTGGCATCATGCGAATAAATCACCCTAACATTAAAATAAAACTAAAAATATAACACGACACTGTAAGAATTTGGCGAATGGACTTATTCTCGACTTGACATCTCGGAGCATGTTCATGTTTAACCTAAGTTATGCAATTGCGGCTATAATTGCCGTTTTATAGGTAACATAGATTTAATTTAAAACATACTTATGTGCAAACATAAAAATACATCCGTCACAAAATAGTAAGGTATGGTTCATATTCACAAGCTTTCCATAGTTGGTAAAACCACTATTTGAAGCAAGCGAGCGTGACAAACTGACAGGCCTGATGTTTTAGTAGATAATTTAGTAACCTGATAAGACAGATAAATTATGCGTTCCAATAAACCGATCAGACCACAATAAGAATAAGTAGAACGTGCTATGTGGTTAAATAAAAACAATAAGCATATTAAAGTAATCAGATGTGATAGAAATTGGAAAATTTTTGAGGCCAGGTAACTGACAATCTTTCACTTACATTGCATCAAGTATTAGTGACTATAAGATAAGAAAAAACAGCCTATTTTAAAATACAGTTTTTGGAAGCCATTTTTAGTGTTCCGTACCCAAAGTGTAAAAACGGGACCCTATTACTAAGACTCCAATGTCCGTATGTCTGTCTGTCTGTCTGTCACCAGGCTGTATCTCATGAACCGTGATAGCTAGACAGCTGAAATTTTCACTGATGATGTATTTCTGTTGCCGCTATAACAACAAATACTAAAAACAGAATAAGATAAATATTTAAGAGGGGCTTCCATACAACAAACGCGATTCTTTTTACCGTTTTTTGATACGGAACCCTTCGTGCGTGAGTCCGACTCTTAGCCGGTTTTTCTAATTTTAAACTCACTACTTTCATAACTACTTCCATATATTGTGGCAAATATAGTTTATTATAAGTATTTTGTCCTTTTTTTTCTTCACAAGAACGCTGTTCTTACCTATATTATGAAGTTCCGCTTAATTCAATTGCTGACCCTGTTTAAAACTTTTTATGAAGTACTTGTATACAAATTTTTATTTCTTGTAAAACTCACATTTGATTAAATGTGCATGCTGAAGACGTGCCTTAAACTTATCACTGCATTTATAATTAAATTAAGGCAAAACAGCTTCCGTAGCAAGAAATTGACCCGGTTTTCTAAGAAAATTGCTTATTTGCATACTATGAAAAAATGTATCAAGAGTGGCTCGAGATAGCCTGCAGCTCCAATACATATTAAAGGCACATAAGACTGGTGATTATGATAATAAGAAGTCGTCTACTATATTAAACAGATACTAGTATCAAAGATACAAATTACGATGAAATTGCTAAGAACAAATTTTGTCGTGGTTTGAAAAGGATGAAGTTCATTTCTTTCGTTAGTATTTCACGAATCGTTTTCTTTTTCATATTTTGATAAAGAATGATATTAAAAAAACAGTAAAACTGTAAAAAATAATAGATATCGATTTACTCAGCAAAGGCTAAAGAAATTATAATTATTAGCTATTGAAATCTAAAAAAATATTTATAAATAATGCCACTCACTAGCAGATCCAGGGGGGGGGGCTAAGGGGCTCAAGCCCCCCCCCCCCCAAAATCATTTGGGTCCATCCCAACAAATCTGTTGATTACCTTGGTAAAGCCTGCCCTCACCTACGTAAAGCCCCTCCCAAAACAAAATCCTGGATCCGCCACTAATGCCACTTCAAGATTTTCCATTACCAATATCGAGTATCAAGTCCGTTACTTCCGGAGCACGTCGCGTAAGTTTTCTAAACCACTGTCACGCATCCACATAAATATATCACTTCTAAATAGTCGATCGATATAACGTCGAATGGTATACTCTATTTCATAAAACCTTCTGAAAATTTATAGTAGATACTCAATTTTCTTCCTGAAATTGACGATACTTACACAGTATCAAACTTACTGTGATAATTATGTCTATGAATTACAAATAAGATCAAAAATTAAGCATTCAAAAATTGTAAACAAAAATAATTTGTTTCCTACTTTGCAAACGACGTTGATGTCTTTTGTATGAACTAACGTATTAGTACTTATCGTTTCTAAAAAATATTATATAGCTTTATTACCACTTATTACAATATTTTCATTTCGTTATAGCCACTTAGGATTAGACGTAGGTAGACAATATCAGTATCTAAAGCGAAACCTTAGTACGCACTACCGTGTCCGTTGTGTAATGCTATTGTAATATGTGGCTACGATTTTATTATGGCAAAGTAGCTCCTTAAAAAGCGTTATTATATCATAATGTGTCACGTATATGTGTCTCTGCCGACCACGTAATGTATGCGGCTGACCCAATGCCGCCGTGCACTGCGCATATGCATAAAATTACGTGTTTTAGGTGAGCTGCACGTTTAACTCCTGTTCCGTGAATGTAATATTGTTATTTCCTGAAATAAAACACTTTAACTAATACTAGCGCGGTTTTGTTGAAAGTACTTAGGTAACTAGTTGGTATTTGGTTTGATTTTTGATTTCCCCGACGTTTTTGATTTCACCTTTGCATTTGCCGTGGTCACGGGGGACTTGTTATTTCCTTGTTATTTCAACATGGAGAACCTATTTCTCAATGAACGTAGTCTGTTCTTATTTTTTTAATTAAACCAAAAATAATGCTAAAAGGGGCCTGTTAAAAAGGATCATGTCTTGAATGTTAAACTGCGTTCTCGTGTAAAAAATGTCAGCAACACAATAATAAGAGTAAAATCCCAATTCAAAGACCAAAACAGTCTTCGGTCGAAAAAATCTATAGCTTTTTAATAAGCTACGAATACATATTGTTTATCAGACATTGGAACATTTTGCATTAAAATACCAATGTTATTATATTAATAAATAAATAATAATAATATATTTCACACTAAGATGACCTAAAAAAATATTAAAGAGGCAAATCTGTGACTGTGACTGCCAGTAAGTGGGGTCTTAAATAGCTAGCGTAGCTAAACTATGAAGCGTATAAATGAATAAATTTCAGTGACAGCTTTCAAATGTAAATGCAGCCCTTAACAAGGGTTATAATCGTAATGAGCGAGTTAATGTGAACATTCTCAATCGCGATGTTGAAGTTGTGTTCCACTTATTAGCGCATACTTGGTCACTGGGCTAGCACTGCCTCACGTGTTGCTTGCTATTTGCATCTCCTATTAACCCTCAATCTATTGCGAACATTAATGATGCGCATAATTTGCCTCTAGCTGCTAATGACTACAGCATCCTTAGGATGAAAGCCTAGTTATTTATTTTAAATATTTAGTTCGATTAGGTACTAGGTTACCCATGGGGGGTTGTACTAAATTGACTAATATTGAAATATTATTATTATAATATATTCTTTATTGCACTAATAATAATTCTGCCGTGTCACACCAATCTCACGTATCTCAAAATATACTACTTTTGGGAAAATGGCTTAGAAGTATTATTTCTAGTTTCTTTCATATTTGATGAAATTAATAGACTTTTGTATTGACTCACCTATCTCAAGATAAGTTAGATACGTGTGACACGGCAGAATTGTTACATAGGTCATAATAATAATTGTGAGCAAAGGTTGGTAAAAATAGTTGTTGGTAAAATAGTTGGTAACATTATGTTTTTTGTTTTACTAACAACCGACAAAGAAATTGAACAACTTTCTTAAGAGTTAATTAACGTTGACACTACAATAATAATAAAAATCCATTGTAAAGGTACAGATAATTACTAGTTTTCTCCGTACTTTATCCCATCAACTATCTTGTTCCTGGCTTATGACCGTACTATAAAACTTATCGCTGCATGAAATCTTCACACCAGTAGACCATAAAAATTAGAGAAAGGTTTCGGGAAATGGGAATAGTTCCATGTTCTATTTTTCGGATTTTTTAAAAGAAACCATTAGAAAGCCACACCGACAACCATAAAATACTGATATTATCAAATTACAGTCTCTTTGAAACGTACTTAAACTTAATACTTACCGGTTCTTTGAATTTTACTGCCTGAAAAATATACTGTAAAGGTAGGAAGTCGTTAACCTGGCAACATTGTAAAAGGATATGGTTCGCTGCGCACGCACAGCGGAAGAGAAAGTGGGTCCAAGGACGCGGGCGTCGGTCCCGTATTGCGCAACACCGTGAGATAATTTATGGGGTCGGAGCTTGGATGACCAAGAGTCCGAGTCAGTCTGCTGCGTAGTGTAGTGTTACCACAAAATGTTATTAAACCTCTTTGGAATCTTCCATGAGCAAACAAATAATAATAACGTATAATAAAATTATCATTTGTCTGTTATGTTATAAGTAACTAGCATGTTTTGATGTTAAGGGAAACATATTGAGATTTTTTTATAAACTGATGAGATATTAGCCTTTATTCCATCCAGTCCTACTGTTAGTTCGATAGTCGAACTGCTTGGACAATTTTTTTCCAAATTGTTAGACTGGCGGAGATGGCTTTTTTTTTCCTTCGTAATAGAAACGTCTCCATTTCAAAGTACCAGGAACACATAAATATAGAGAAGCTAGTTTTCTTTGTCAATTAAATTTTTATAATTGACAAAGAAAACTTGCTGTTTTCTTTTATAATATTTTCAATCACTTTTGGATATATTTTTTGATTCGTTTTTTCTTCTTCGTAATAAAAACATCTCTAAAGTACCAGGATCACACCTTTGTGATCACATTACATCTGGTATTTGTCAAAACAGTTCGATTATCTCCGCTAGTCTAACAATTTGGAAAAAAAATGTCCAAATAGTTCGATCATCTCCGCCAGTCTAACAATTTGGAAAAAAAATGTCCAAATAGTTCGATCATCTCCGCCAGTCTAACAATTTGGAAAAAAATGTCCAAATAGTTCGATCATCTCCGCCAGTCTAACAATTTGGAAAAAAAATGACCAAGCAGTTCGACTATCGAAATAATAGCAGGACTGGATGGAATAAAGGGATATTAGCACCATTTCGAGTATACAACGCAAGATAAAAGAATAAGTGTGAAAGTGAACAAGTAATATAGAGTGTACAATGACTCGTTAACGTAGAACTATTCTGGAATCAAGCAAAGCCTGTGTATGCCCATCAGCCATTTTTTTTGTCCCCACTGATGGGGCACAGGCCTTCCTTATGGGTGGTAAGGAGGATAGGCCATAACCCACCACGCGGACCCAATGCGGATTGGTGGGTGGTGAAGCCTGTGTATTCAAAACGTAAATTAGTCGCCTGTCAGTCTATTTGGTCACCCTACAAGCAATTATGAAAAAACTAAGGGCATTCCCCGTAGAAGCAACAAAGCGACTGCCGAATCAAGGACAATGACTCCGCGTAGCCACTGACCGGCGCCTGAGGGCAATCGGTGCTTTCACTACGTACATTCTTTCGGATGAGCAAAGTTCAATATAAACGCACATAATTACAGACCTCAAGTCAGCTCGTGTTGCATTAAAATGCTTAAAGGGTACGTTGAACTTAGTTTCTTTCGAAGACTTAGCAGTTACCGCAAGTATTAGATTAATTAGATCTATAATGAACATGTTACAAGCCTTTTAAAAACTTGAAAATAAATACGTGTCCAAAATACATCTATTTTACTGATGTGTTCAATTTAACTTTTTGTAACCTCGCAACCGCGACAGATGGCGGCAGCTAAAAATTACCAAAATGCGAGAAAAAATCAAATAAAAAGCTAACTATGTAATAACTAAATACATCAGTATCCGTCAAACTGTTTTATTTCAATGAACGCACAGTAATCTGAGAAGTAAATAAAAAATATGCATTAAAAATATATTAACAGAACACAACAGAATGTACTTAAATACATTCTGGAAAATCCATACGTAAATTGTATTGAAAAGTCGTTTACATAAACAACTGCGACTCAAAACAGCGAAACTGCGGGCGGCGTGATCCTTCGGCGTTCGCACTTTCACTCGTGCGTACTCAAAATGGTGTTACACAGCTTACGTAACGCTTGCGGCACTTTTGGCAGTAATAACACAGAGAAAGTCGATACACTTCGGCGGGAATGATCGAGTGAGCACCAGCTATTGCTTGGTTTCCGACTTTAACGAGTTGCACAGTTTGATTCATCATAACTCATCATGAGAAACAAAAATTGCATAATGATTATAAATTGTAGCGCTCAAATGTTATTGCATGACGATGCAAACAAAATTCTGCTTTTAAGGAGGAATTGAGTAACGAGTTAAAAACAAAGGATATAAAGAAACACACAAATAAAGTTAAGTATAGAATAGAGGATACTAAATATATAATAAAAAAAAAGTAAATTATACTCACAGAAATGTTGTGTCGGTTTCATATATTTATTAATCCTTTGTATGAAGAAAACCTGAAACAATGTAAATTGGGTTTATTAGTAATTACTCCAGAAATTAACATAATTTACATGCACTACCTCAGTTCCCTTCATTAAATAGTAATTAGGGTAATCACTTGTAGAAATAATAAAACTAAATTAAAGTATGAAATCAACAAGAAGTATTTTCAGTGAAAGTATAATCATTCATCATTAAAAGGTGAAACCAAATATTTTAGACTTTAATAAAAAAAACATCCAACTAGCGTGTAATCACTATGTTAAAACCATCTAGCTAGATAGTTTATCATTTCAAGTTAACAAATTGAAGGGCAGTCAAGATCTATGTTCACATAAAAGAAAATTGCCGTTGAGTCGCAAGCTATAATTTACACCTAAAATATTTGATGGTAATGAATTTAAGCATATAAAAACAAAGTTTGATAATATTGAGGCTGTGACACGCCTAGCCTAAATACCGACATTAGTATGCTGGAACACAATGCTGTTTGCGGATGAAAAGAAACCGGCAACATGCCAAATCGAACAGTTTACTATGGTGAATCATTCAATTTGCTCGCAGTTTTCTGTGATGCGAAACTTTTTACCGTAGATGACATTGTTTGAGCTTTTAAGCAAATTACTTTAAGAGGAAGAGTCAATAAATGATAATGAAGGCATGGTCTTAATTACGGTTTTCATAGTTTGATTTCTTGATAAAAGGCATATTGATTTTCAAACCCATTTTTAGGTCCAACTAATATTGTTTTACAAAATCAGACATGAAAATAATTTTCTTTACGTGGATGATTGTACCTAAACATAAATAAACCTTGGAAAAATGCCAACATAATAAGCCAGTAAGTACTGAGTTACGCACGACGCGACGCATCGAAAGTGCCACCCTATTCGGAATAAGATATTGGTATTGTACCATTGTTCCTTTCATGATGTCAGAGACATCATAATAATTGTATTAAGTAAGTTATCCACTCATTTCTGGTGCATTGTTACAGTGAAATCGCCTACAATGAGTTTGTTACAATGGACTGTTTTCCCGATAACCCTTCCTGTAGCGGAAACACGAAAGTGAAAGCAGACTGCTGGTGCCGTGTTAATTTTATCTGTTTCTATTCTAAGGCAAGCGTTCAATGAAAATACTACAACCTCCTAATTAGCAATAAAGTGCCTATTAAAATAAATTGGTGTTGTTGTCATTAATGGAACTAGGCAACAGTTTTCACTAGTGCTATAAAGCTCGGTCTTGTATTGTCATAATTTTATTAAGCACTTCGTTAATAAGAAATTCACACGTCGATGTGTGAATGACGTTTCCTGAATTCAAAGGAGGAAATTGGACGCGCTTACATGTCAAGGCTCCTATGAAAATGTTGTGATAATAAGGGTTTACAGCAAGTCACAATTAGACTGGACATAAAGTCAGTACCAGTCGAAAATGGTGAAATCTATTGGTAGCCAGGAATAATCAAAAAAATTAATGGACAACCTTTCAAAAATATAATATGTCGTTTTCACATTGTATAATGAAAGTAGATACAAAATTAGGGGACACGTATTTTTTATTTAAACGTTTAATTGTTTTTTTGTATATTAAATCACTGTTTGAAATCTTACTCATTCTAAAAGAGCGTAAGTACATTGTCAGGAAGTTGAAATGTGTAGCTTTTGCCAAAAAAAATCAATTCTGATCTTATCTGTGGCAATATGACACCATGATTTCGATAGTGATGTGGCATGAGATTTCTGTAAGTGATGTCGATAATAGACAACATTTTCATTTTGAGAAAGTCGACGTTTAAATGTCGTCAGCTTATATAAATATTTTCAGCTTTTTTTTATATTCGCAGCTAGATAGCACTTCTATTTTGAAAATGTTTCCAAATTCGGGATAAATTTATTTTTTAAGGCCAGTTTTTTTTTTTTAATATATCCAATATTTCGAAAAACTGGCCCGATTAAAAATCTAATATATAAAATCGTTAAACCAGAACGAGACAAAAAGCGAGATGGCGCTCTACGAAACTTTTTTGACACTCTTAAACGGCACAATATTTCTCGGGAATTTGTGTGTAATTCGATTCCTTGATGCCGGGAATCGCGAAAAACCCAAGAAAATATGACATTGGGTGTATAAATTTTGAATTATAAGCAATATAAAATCGCAAATTTTCGTTATAATATAAGTAATATTATTTTCACAGGGTTGCTTAGTTACGATTTCTCTGATTGTCATCTCAATTGTCATGTGATTGTCATTAGAGCATGCAACATTATTATTTTAATAAGTAATATAAAATATGATAGGGAAATCACGTTTTTATTTCGTCGATTAAATACATATGACCATCAGTATCAATTAAAATTTAATAATTTCAATTGTGTATAGAAGTTACGATGCGCAAATTATCGGCGAAAGCACTTTGAACTGTTTCGGCAAGGTTTCGCGAGTTTCTGCGTCCAAATGGGGAATTTGATTCCGTTCGCTCAGAATTTATACCAAAGAAGCTGCAAGGAAGTCTGTGCTATGCTACGCTGCAGCCATATGGTACCGATGTTCCTCAGTTTTTATTGTAAAGAGAGCTTGGCTCAGTACACAGAGAATGGCGCTTATTTTATTGACGAAAGCCTATAGGACGTGTAGTTCCACAGCGTTACCTGTGCTTGCTAAAGTTTTCCTTGCTGAACGTGGAGAGTTCGCATGGCCTTCGCTCTAGTCCCATCATTCCTGCCAAAGAGCAACGGTTTCCTCTTTAATGGCTCTTCTTAGTCCTCGGCACTCCGGTACTTTCTTCGGTACTTTAAATTTCATTTATTTGTTTTTTAATCAATCACGAAAAAATGGCTGAACTCATTTTGGGTAAAAAGCACACACATAGTTTATAACCTAGCGGAAACTAGTCAAGGAAATAAAAAGAACACGTTAAAAATATCAGTGTTTATTATTTTAAGGCGTTCACTTTTTTAACTCTTTCTAGTTGTCGCTGCAAACTATAAATAGGTAATTGCTTTATGTCGATAGCTCGCAGGCTCTCCTGACGTGTTACGTTTTGTGTTTTGTTGGATAACGGTGGCGCCTAAAACAAAGAAATTGAGCTTGTAGTAGTACCTACATACAAAACATTATGTTACAACTGATTTGAGTTTTCAAATGTAAATTTCGTGATTATTATTTATTTACATAAAAGAAAGATGTGCCAAGCCATGTGATGGTTTTCTCCTTTTTGTCCCCATCAAATATAAAGTAAGAAAGTACAATAAAAGAAATATCGATATAGAAATGCACATCACTAGGCGAAATAATATAACCTCTAGGACATGTAATAAAAATCTGATATTTGCAAATTCAGCAAAGAACTGGACAGAAACGACTATTTGCACAAATTATTAGTATACTATAATAGTTTCAAGCTATTTACACTACATAAAAACATCTAAAACAATATAAACTTACCGATGAAATCATAATGTTTATTGATTATTTTCATTTCTTCCTGTGCGAGATTTATAGCCTTTAATCACACAAGACATCATTTCACTGATAACGCATAAGTATCCCAAACAAAGCTATGACTTTCTTTTAAGTTTTTTACAAGAATATCTTATAAGTTTCTACATTTTACTAGTGTGATCAGAAATACGCTTGAATGACATTCTGTCACTATGATTTATTATGACAATAGATTTTATTTTTTAATGAATGCACAGATAATATAAATACAAGACAAATAGACTCAACTCAAACTTCCTGACATTGCCAATTTGGACTAGATTTTAGTTTTTTTTAAATAACGTAAAAAATACTGAACTAAAAATTCTGAAAAGAAAAATATGAGCTTAGAACACTAAAATCTCGAAATGGTTTTCTAATTTTAATACTTTCTCAAAATGAAATGTTGTCCATTAACATTATAGTGCGCTACTGTATAAATCCAAGTCTTGAGGGAACCTTTTGTTGTCTAAAAGTTTTTAGCCCTAGAAAGGACGAGAATTATTGAGTTTATTACAATAAACAATCAAATGTATCAATACACGGTTATATGTAAAACACAAACAACCTCGCAGGAGAAGATTAGTAACATTATATACAACAACATAATGTTTTACGACTTTTCCAAAAACAGACAAAAGAAATCGACTTTTCATACAAAACTCGATCAGCTGTTCGGTCATTTGTATGGAGAGTCGAATTTTTTTAGTCGGTCTTCGGAAAAGTCGTAGAACAAATGTTGTTGTTTATGATGATAGTGATCTACTCCTGCGAGGTTGGTGGTGTTTTACAAATAACCATGTATAACTGGATTTATGGATTCTTTGATTTGTTTTTTTCCAATTTCACCGATAAGTTCCCATTAGGAGCAATGAAATCTAATGAGATAGGGGCGTCAGGGCATGTTTCACAGTTTCTTCTGATTTATTTCGAAATTATCTGTCAAAAAGGTATCTTGATCTTATCCAGTACCTGTAAAACTGGTCCTAAATCTTGGTTTTCAGTTGTCATAAATTACGGAATAAGGGAATTAAAATAACGTAAGGCGTGTTCAAATAACATCGTGTATAATTTTTTTTCGTGATTTCAAAATTTCTTCTGTACAAAAGTCTTTCATAATGATAACTCTGTTATCATTGTTCACTTTAATAAAATCGTACTATTTTCAATTAAAATTAAAATAGGTAGCTTGGGGTCTGTTTCACAATTTCCGGACACCACTATTTTGTGGTTTAATTAAAAAAATGGATATTAAGAAACAAGTGAACGAATACTCAACGGAAATGTCACTACCTAACCCATGGTAAATTAACTCGTGAACACGATGAATAGTTACACAGATTAAGATTCTAAACAAACGAATGTCTAATCTCACGGTAAAGTAGTCGTGTTATCTGCGCACCACATCCGCCACACAGAGTTACCTGTGAATAGCAACATAATTGGAGCACAATAATTCGAGATGCTTTCTCCGCATCAACATTTAAATAATTCATAAAATTTTATACATGCAATAGCACGTTATTCTCTAACCAATTAGCACTTTCAGTTTTTGAGCATTGTGAAACAATAGCATCTACTAACATTACTCGAGTAAAACTTTAAGTAATAAGAGGAAAATGATACATTCTGCAAGTCACCACTTTCACGCTAAAGTCCAATATAAATTTGTTGGATAAAATAATATAGAATTAAATGTAATCATAAACCAAAACGGTGGAATTAAACGTGAAAGTGGTGAGGTAGAGCTTTTGGTGTTTCAGTTATTTCAGTGAGCAGTGTTCGCATGAAAAGAAAATTACATCATTATATTTTATACTAGCGGCCGCCCGCGGTTTTATACACGTGGTTCCCGTTCCCGTGGGAATATCGGGATAAAAAGTATCCTTTGTTTTAATCTAGGCTATTTACTATCATGAGTCTTAGTTCAACCAAATCCATTCAGTAGTTTTTGCGTGATTGAGGAACAAACATCTAAACATCCAAACCCACAAACTTTCACATTTATAATATTAGTAGGATTATATTTTTTTTACTGACAATAATTATTTTCGTTCTGTGACACCAAAAAATATTGACAATAATTAAAACAGATTAGTTGCTTTATTGCAAAATTGCAATCTCTATCAAACCGCTAATGAACTTTAGATAAATAAAGAAATAACTGATGCGTAACATTCGTTATGTTAATGAAATTGCAAAAAAATAATCTTACATTTATTAACATTATTTTAATGCATTTTTTTACCATTTCTATACTGGGTTATTTGTAAAACACCAAAATTCTAGCTACGACTTTTCGAAAAAAAAATGACTTTTCATTCAAAACTAAATCAGCTGTTTGGACATTTGTATGGAATGTCGAATTTTCATTATCTGTTGTCGTAAAGCAAATGTTGTTGTTTATGATGTTAGTAATCTACTCCTGCGAGGTTGTTTGTGTTTTACAAATAACCCTGTAGAACACGCATTATGGTCTTCATTCAAGTTGTCTTTCGTCAACAGATAAATTATCCTTACTGCACCTTTCTTTTTAAACCATCAAAACCCGATTAGACCGAAGGGAGAAACTCCGATACTCGCATGTAACAAAAGTGAAATCTGTCGATTTTCCCGCGGCATGCGACGCTGGGAGATGGGGGCTCTATCTGGCTGCGCGGGCGCGGCCGGCAAATGTCTACTGTACGCATACATCGAGACACTTTCTAGTGATTTATTGCTATGTGCACAGATAGATATGGCTGTTCAAGGTTTTTGTTAGATGTGAACAAGGATTTAATCGGTATGTTGTAAGAGTAACATCTTTGCATAGTTGCAGATAATGATACCTAATTATAGTGATTAATTATTTTCCGTAATGAGCACAATGATTTTCGTAATTTACCTATGTGTATGTATTGATAATATTATTATTTGATATCATTTTCCTAACAATATACTTTATTTAACTTTAACATTTTTAGGCAAAGTCCTTTTACGCTACAAAACTTTTTCCTCCTTATTCTAAAACGAGGACTAAAATAATTCCCGGTTTAAACCTGAAATCTTCCTTTCAACAAAGAAAAGAGACAGGATCATAGTCATACCTTACTTTTCACTTTTTAGAATAAGCGGGTTTATGGGGTTTATGCCTAACTTCATCATCCATCATCATATTATTATTTCTACCCAGCTAAAATTTGTTACAGATTTATTATCAAAACAGCAACATAAATACATTTATTAATTGTTTCTCGTATCTGACTCGATTGTAATAAGCGTTAAATCGTCGCTTGGGGCGATCGAATCGATCAAAACAATCGTTGGAAAGTGCGATCTGGCCACCGTTCGTATAACCGCATTCCGTGCGCGGTCCATCTGACGGTCAAAATAAAATATTACATCAACCGCACGATTTTGATAATTCTTTTGGTTCTAGTCAAGACAATATTAGAAATGGAAGAAAACCAAAAACTCTATTTTAGAATTAACTTTCTTGAATTTTGCAAGAGTTCTTGAAATACGCAACTAAAATGTAATAAATCAAAAACAACATTATTATGACTATCAACACTGGACACTTTAGGCACAGATTTTTTTTTTCAATTTTCAAACTTATGTATTGGTGTAAAAAATACTAAAGATAGAAAATTGTAAATTGATACTAAATTAAATTGAAAAATTGCTGGAAATGCAACATATGAGTGTTATTAATATTTGATACTTCTAGTGGCTAGCATTTTTTGAGTTTAGTCCCTAAATTCGTAAATCAAAAGGGGTTAATCACTCTGGTTTAATGATGGTATTGAATGAGAGTTCCAGAATCATCTATGGTGTCCCACCAAGCCACTTCATCGGCCAAGTATTCGAATGAAGAGAAATGCATGGTAGGGCAATCAAGCGCTGTTTATGTGTGACAAGTTGCTTAGCTAACTAACTCGCCCGGCGAGTAGCACAGCGCAACCCTTTTACTCCTGATCTAGTTTTTTGGCCCACAACTTTTACATCAACTGGACTGACAACATCTATGTCCCAGTTTTATTTATACTATCTAGATCTAATGGATGTCTCTGTCGATTTATTGGACACAAATTTATTCACTAGAACGCGCATGTTATTAAGATATAAATCTAATAGAACCGTTTGTCGTATTCGCTAATATAGCTATTATAGCCCAGTAAATAAAAAGGTGTAGAGGGAAATGATTGGAACACAATTTTTGACTTCGTAACTTTGTTGGGACCAGTTAGGAGGAGAACATATCAAAAGTCCCCGACCGTAGCCCCTATGCCGGGGGGGAGGGGGGTGTTTGAATGTCCCATTTTTCGGTTTTTCAGATATATCTTGTAAACTATGCATTCCAGCGACATGAGTTTTTTTATAAAATAAAAGCTGATTAAATTTGAGACAAGATTTATAATGGAAATTTTTTCGATATCTTGTATAGTTTTTGAGATATCCGCTCCTGAATATCTGTAATTTAGGAAAAATAATATTTTTTGATTGATGATTATTCGCCCCCATTTCATCCCCATAATGGCTGAAATACTAACAATAACGATATACGTCGAGTTAGATTTGCATCCATATGCTAAAATTATAAATTTAGCTATTTTTACTGAAAATGAAGGATTTTCTATACACAACTTCATCCCCCTTTTCATCCCTTCGGGAGTAAAATTTTCAAAAACGCTGGGACACGTATATATTAATTTTTTATCGTCAGCCTAATCACAAAATTTGAAGATCCTAGCTTCGAAACTGACGGACTTTCATACAAACTTTGGACCCCCGTTTCACCCTTTAGGGGGTGAGTTTTGAAAAATCCTTTCTTTGTGCATCCCTAGACCTCATTAGAAACCTATGTGCCAAATTTGGAGTCTCTAGACCCAGCGGTTTGGGCTATGGGTTGATATGTCAGTCACCAATCAGTTTCTTCTTTTATATATTAAAGATAAAATTACAGACTTTTAATAGTGAATATCTCGAAAAATATACAAGATATCAAAAAAAAAATACTGAATTAAACATGTAGCAAATTTAACTAGCATTCATTTTGTGAAAAACTCATGTCGCTGGAATGTATAGTTTTCGAGATATATGTGAAAAACCGAAAAATGGGACCTTCAAAACTCCCCCTCCCCCCCGGCATAGGGGCTACGGGCGGGGACTTTTGATATGTTCACCTCCTAACAGGTCCAAACAAAGTCACGAAGTCAAAAATTGTGTTCCACGCCTTTCCCTCTATACCCTTTTTTGAGCGTTCCTTTCCTGAACTATTAATTGAAATAGAAAGATGACATTGACGGATTTCTGTTTATGACTGGTTATTTGAGAGAGCAGAGGTTGGGTATTGTGTTGTTAGGTTACGTAATAATTATGTTACAAATAAATTAAGGGGTCATCCATTAATCACGTGAGGCTTGAAGGGGGGGTTGGAAAAAATCACAAAATATCACTCAAAAAGTTACTAAAAACATCACATGGTTAGGGGACGACCCTTAATTGGCTGTTTTTTTAATTTCTATAATCAGAGGCTTTTTTTAAAACATCAACATGTTTGTATTTTGCTGACTTTTAATGTGGAAATTGTTATTTTACTGCAAAACAAATAGTAAAAGTGACAACATTGCGATATATAGGTAAAGTCTCATTCAAATACATCTTTATATTACAATAGATATGTCATACTAGTGAAGGTTACAAGTGCGTTAAATCGCCTTTCTTATATATTTATTTATTTCTGTGATCTCGGAAACGGCTCTAACGATTTCTCTGAAATTTGGTATATGGGGGTTTACGGGGGTAAACAATCGATCTAGACCAGTCTTATGTTTGGAAAAACGCGTGTTTTCGAGTTTTCATGCGTTTTTCTTTCGACGCAGAATATGGTCGCTAAGTTCGTCCTACCGGCCACTGTCCGTCTGGTCCAGCGGGTTAAGACGCGGACGGCAAGAAACGAGTGTTACGGGTTCGCATCTTGCTCGGTGACTTACTTTTGTTTTTTTTATATATTATGTTCAAGTTTTTATATTTTTTTTTAATTTTTATTGTTTAGACAAGTTTAAAAAAATAAAGTTAATGTTTGAGATAACAATGTAGATTACCATATCACCTAAACACCACCATATTACAATAAATAGTAAAAACCGAGCAAAGCTCGGTCGCCCAGATATTATTAATTAAGCTGCACCAGCCATAAGCCGGAGAGGTGTCGCCCGGCGCAGGCGCAGGCCGGCGCGATACGATGACACACTGACTCGCTTTCCTCGCTCGCTCTAATGATACTCCTCACTTGATACTCGCCTCGTGGAAATAGTTTGGGACATCTGCATTTACAAACTCCTTTAGAGTTAGGGCCTGGTTCAAAGGCAATCGGAATAATCTTTTGATTAACCTAACCAATTTTTGTGAAACTGACCCGCCTTACTAACAAAGATACAAAAATATATTAATAGGTATGTTTGAAATTTGATAAATTGTATGAATTTGTCGACCTGAGTGGTGCAGTGTTCCACATGCCGGTCTACCAGGCAAGAGGCCGTGGGTTCGATTCCTGCCCGGGCAGAAATTGAAATGATGAATTTTAATTTCGTAGCACCTTCAGACTCGACGACATAATATAAAAATAGCATTGTGAATGCCTAAAATCTGAAAATTCAATAAATATATGTAAAAGGTATATCAGTTATCTAGCATCTGTATTACAAGCTTTGCATAGTTTTAGTTTTAGCTTTACGGCGCAGTGTGAAATTGTCCAAGCAAAAAAAATTGCACTATTTCCGAGTTTGTAAATTCACAGTTTAGATTTACATGTACCATAACACAACCCATCTTTTAGTACCATATTTTACAATATTGATGTACTTACTTAATCCTATTTTATTTCACGTAAAGAATATGCTTTACTCAAAATTATCCATAAAACGATATTACCTTTTATTTATTATTAGTACTACTACACTTTCAAGCGTTTAAGATTGCTTTTTTCACTCAAAGCTTTAATTAACATCATCCTCTGTCCTTATCCCAATTTATTTGTAGTGCTCTACACAAAATACCACTTTGCGCTCGTAGAACGACCACTATTGGGGTCGGCGCAGCATGTAATTCATACTGCATTAGGTTTTGGTTTTGGCAAAGTTTTACGGTCGGCCGCCTGCCTGACACCAACCCTCCTTGGGAATGCTGTTGTTGACAGTTTCCTCGCTGCCATACGAGTGACCCTTTGTGTGATGGTCTGCACCGGGTCCCTAACCTTCTACGATACCCACGGGATGAGATGGGACTTATGAGACTTATGAGATATTCTTAACCGGAACTGTGCGGCGAAGCTTTAATTAACATAGTGACGAATATCTTAACTTTATTGGGATAAACTCCATTAGTTTATAAGTAATTACACTCATGTGTTTATTTAATACATGGACAATATTGTGGGTCTTATAATTATAAACAATCTAACTTAATACAGTTAGATTGTCTACGAAACTAAGTACTTATTCTAATTATGTCACCATCAGCCATTTTTGATGTCCCCACTGCTGGGTCACAGTAAGTAAGTAAGCATTTATTTGCGAGAATATGGTGGTTACAGTTGTTACATTGGAGTTGTTTCTTACATATTCTATCGTGCATTTGACGACGTGCAAAAATTTGTACAATTCTGTCTAATATCATAATAATACAATGATAATGGTTAAATACAATGTCCAAAATTATAAAAAAAAATAGTCACAGGCCTTCCTTATGGGTGGTAAGGAGAATTAAACTTATTCTAATTACAACAATCCAATCCTAAAACGTTACACTGTTTCTTGACCTAAGTCAATAAAATATGAAAGTGCATCAAAATGAAAATGAAAATTCATTCAAAAATGGAATTTTAATTTTATAAGGCAATCAAAACAATTGAAACAAAGTCAACTTCAGAACATTGGATCGATCTCAAATAAGTGGTACCTATTAACCTACCCTAAAAATGCCATTTGTCAAGAGTGAGGTATTCCTCTTAATTTGATGATCGATCCTCTCCTCTTAGAAACTCCAAATTACGATTGGAGTAATATTTGACAAGATAGAGATAAATTACGCAAATTCTAGAGAAATAAAGATTTTTTTGTCAACAACACATTCATACTCCGATTCTACAATATGTCGTTAAAGCACTTGTGTTATGAAAATATTGTGTTATGTTAGAGATAACGGCAATGTCAGCAACTAACTGTTGCAATATACAATAGTTCATTTTCTACATTCACTCATCCGGTGATGGAACCAGGGACCTCAGATATAACGACACTTTGAAATCCGGTGTAAAGCCACTCGGCCAAAAGAGGACTCTTCTTTAGAAAAATAACTTAAATAACTCTGCTCTGCATCCCAACGTCTTTTAAGTAGACTTCTAATTCTGCTCACAACTTATTAATATTTTGAGTCGCCTGACGGAAATTAAAAAGTGGATATGCTCATTAATGCTTTCACCGCAGTTTCCGTTACATTCGAGAATTAACCGGTAAACATCCAACTCATACTCGGCGGGAGAAAGTGACAATGATTATTGATAAGTTTTGGCCGTTCGGTTAAGTTAAAGTGTTTTAATGTACATTTTTATGACATAACGTCCACTTTAACTGAAAGTGTGAGTAGCAATTTCATCAAGATACTGGTGGGTAAGATCAATAAACGATTTTTTATTAAATGTCATTCAATTGATCTTCAGCTTATAAAGACACTTGAGGCTATAAATGGCTATTAATAAGGTTTATACTACCAATCTAAGATTTAAGCGCAATTTGTAAATAATCATTTCTTACCTACCTTCATACAAGTATTTTATACGGCATGCACACTTAGGTCTACATTGCAGATACTTATCCTCAAACATTGAACAAAGCTAACATAAAATAGACTTGGAATAAAAGTAAAGTCTCGATTAGCAAAATGTACATCCACCTTGAGATCCGTTAACTGACAAACGACATTGCCAAAGCTGAAAAGCCAAATCTTGTATTTACAGTGTGCACAATGCGAATGTAACCCTAATAAGCTTCCCTTTTGCAATGTATTGTTGCTAAAGCCTTTAGAAGACAATCCAGAGAAGAGCGGACACCGTGACGCACAAGTTACGAAATCTTCAATCCACAAAACAATGGTAGCTAGAGCCCGACTTGTGTGGACGGATTTTGCAACTATACACCCGTTTACCTACTTTAGCAAACGTAACTGCAATTACCATATCCGATATTACGATAAAAAGCGGTACATTTGGTGTGCAGTTGAAATGTTTCAGATACACAGTTGTATACCTACCGACTATAATTTAAAATCTGTCGTCTGTAATAAGGTGTGTTTGGGGATATAATGCTAGAGTCGAAAAGGTAGGTTTGAACCTAGTTTAAAGATTAAGCTTAGAAGACAAAGTTGATTTTGAGTCATAGCCTGTCCAAGAAAAACGTTTTTCTAATTTTCCCAACCCGATTCCCACACTTATGAAAGGGGCTTTTAAGACGAATCGACATTTAAATGTTGTAAAGCGTTTAAATGTACCAATAAATACATAAGCCACTACTTAACAAAACCTACGTATTTATTTCAACTGATTTTCCACAATTTCACACATTATACCGCATTCGAGACTCCCCGGTACACCTATAAAATGCGCGCTCTGTGACGCGCGGCCCACTTTCCACACATGACGTTTCTAAAGATATAACCGTCTAACTCTTATTAGCATACAAGTAAAGTCTATATTCATTCGATTTTATTAATTATTCAACGTGCTGGAATCGTCAGCTGCGCGTAATAAAAAAATAAACGGATGTATATGAGCACTTGAAATGTACGCGATATGCCAAAGATTATTTTGGCGGATGTATGTAAGTGAAAGTCCAATTATGCAACTTTCTATATCTTGGCAAACTTGAGATGTTGTTGCAGGTAATGTATGCAGTTTGCTAAGTCAATGATTAATGTACATTATCATTAGAACCAGCCCCCAAAGTAACGAGACTTTCAATTGTTAACGGCTGATGAAAATATCATACTGCATAGGATTGGCATTTCGACAAGATGAATATCGCCTACGGACTTGTACTAAGTATTATATTCTGTTCCTGCGGCTGATATAGATAGGCTTACTTAAATAGGCTGACTTAAATGTCAATGTAAACTATCTTTTCAGCTTTCTTTTAATAAATAATCTTTTGCATTTGACTAATTGCAGTTTCTCTGATTAATATGTTTAAAGTAATCGTGTAGGTAAATATTGTAGCATAAACTTTTATTTTAAATTCCTAAATTTTATTTTGCGTTTTGCAAGAGCAAAATAAATGAAAATAATTAAAAAGAATAACATTATCAGAGGACCTACTCAAATGGCCATTCTACTAAAATTAACGCTAGTAGAATAGAATGATAATGTATGAGATTGACAGGAGCTAAGCGTTAGCTTATGTCATTCCCATACATTGTTATCCTATTCTAGAAGCGTTCATTTTATTAGAATGGCCATTGGAGTACTACTCTTGAAATTTTCAAAATAATATTACTCAATTGTTGATCGATTGCTAAAATTAATACCTACTGAACCTAATTTAGTCGCTAGCTTGTTAAAACGCTGTGTATTAACCTGGACTGGAGTCACTACACAAATCTCTCACAGCACTGCCGAATCCCAAAAATCCACATAGACACAAAAAGGCTTCTACCTTCCCAGGTGTTTTCAGATACGGTTGCAACTGTCACAGGATATCACAGCTCCGATCACTGCTCCAGGAGGTCACAATCACAATGTCACAGTCTACTTGGTGTCACCTGTCACTTTCGTTTTCGCGTACACGCGGGCGCATGCCTCCGCGCAAGTTACGGATGTCGAGTCTACTGGACGCGGCGGCTGGCGTACACAGCGTTTTATACGCGTGAAAGTTTCCGCTGCCGTCGGATGTGATCCTATCCCGGATTGAACATTATTTTGGATTTTGAAATCCTTTGATGACGTTATGATGAGCTAAGAATGTGCGTGGGTATGCCACCTTCCATGACGTGTACCCTTTTAGGATGTGAGCGTGATTCTTGTCTCTGACAAGTTACAACCAAAGTCAAATGAAAATGTTTGATACACCACCCGCCGGCGCCGTGTAAAGAATAACAAGTCCTAATATTTAATCCAATCGACTGGTTCAAAATAAGCATCAGGCTAACTTATTGATCCCTGAGTCCTGACTGTGTAGGTCCAATCAACTGAAGAGCCTCAAAAATAAACTTAATTCCTCCATAAAAAAAACTTTTATTCCTCTATAAAAAACTTTTTACGAAGTACTTACTGCTTTGGTAGTTGGTAGGTAAATTGGGGTGTTAAAATTATGAAAGCGTTTACAGGCTACCATCAGGCTGTTCTTACTTAAATAATAGGTAGATATTGAGATCATTTCCTTCCTCTTGCTCCTTACTTGTTTCTTTTTCTCATCAAAGTCTGTACATCTTCGTATTTTTCGAAAAAAGTTTTGTAACCAATGACATATGTATACTTACCTACTAAGCTAAGCATTCCATGGAATGGTTAAGAGTTGAAGAACTTGCGAAGTGATCGTTCCCGCGTAAACACAATCGCATGTTTGGGCGGCGTAGATACGCACAGAGGAAATAATCTACGTTTTAGATATACGTTGGGCGGGCGGTAAGCAAGTTTGGGCGAAAAGGGGGATGAAATTGTGTAAGTAGAGAAAATACTTCATTTTCGAAGTAAAATCGCAAAATTTATTATTTAGGCTTATGGCTGTAAATCTAACGCAACGTATATCGTTATTGTTAGTATTTCAACCCCTGTGGGTAAATAAACCTAAAAATTGATTTGGTTGTCGTTATTGGGGTTTTCTTGGACGACGATTGCGGAAATAACATTTATTTTTAAGTCCAACACGGTGGAAATAATTCATTTAAACTCTAAAGGGGTGAAAATGGGTTCGTAGGAGCACGTCTAAAAACGTTCCCTAAGGATTTTCTTTAATATCAAACCGACTTCCGAAGCTAGTATCTCGTAATATTACAGCCTGATGACAGTATGATTGTTTGTTTCATAACCTAATATATTGTGTAAGTAAGTGAGTAAGTAATTTTCGAAAGTCTGTGGTAGACCAAGATTACATAGATTCGGTTGCATTCGCTTAATAAAAATTGTTCAGCTATTTACTTAGGTTTTCAGTAAGTACAAAGCACAAAGCGTGAAATTTCAATCTCGAAATAAGCAGATAGCAATCAGAGCTCTTTTTGGATCCTTTTTAAATAAGAGTCTCTACAATCTTTTCAAATTTAATTATTTTAAAATTTTCTTCTAATAGGAGAGTTGCTAAATAGTATCAGTTGATTTTGAGATACTTTATGAAGTAAGTAGGTATTTCAGAGCTTCTCTACACTACTAGATACGACCACAACAGGTAACCATCATCTCGTGTTTTATTCATACTAAGGTAAATAATTAAGTTCAGATTATGTAAACATCATAAATATTCTTCTCAAATCCTTACTTTTATCCAGAAAAAAGTACTGTTCCCGAGGGATAGCAAATTAAACTTTCCACGCAAACGAAGTCGCGAGCGGTCGCTAGAATGATATAAACTTTTATTTATTTTTTATTTCGTAAGAATAAAGAAATCTAAATTTCATAAAAGAGTGCAAAAATTAGTCTACAATCGACCCTCTAAGTTTGTTAAGTAATAATTATTATTACGTGCTATTTAAATAAGAAAGAGTTTCCATTGGTGCTTAAAAATAATAAGTTGCAAAAGACATAAAAGGTATCACAGATTACCTGAATTCAATTTCATTAGATACGTAACAGCAACTGGCTTGTTTGTCTAATAAATAATTAAGGTAATAGGCGGCAGTCACTCAGTTACATTGCAAAGGCGCTCGCACCCAAAAATATGAAATTGTGAAAAGAGTGAAATCGAATAAATTGCCCATTGTGTGCGCAAGGTGCACGAATTTGGTTGGAAATACTTTCATCTTGGACGTGTGGCGCCACCAGCGCATGACTGAAATCTTGGAGAACCGAGTTAACGCCACCACAGTGTCATCATCTGGTGGTTCAGTTACGCAATCGGTTGCTTCATTCATTATTTTACGGTTTTTGAAGATAAAAAGCCTGCATTGTTAGTTTTCCTGATAATGCAACTTTGGTCTAGACATGGCAGGAAAATAGTTTTTGTTTTGCAATTTAAATTAACTTTTCCAGTCGTTGTCTCTTATTATTAAATTATCTAAACTAATCCACTTACACTTGCATTTCCCAACGGATTCAATTCACTAACATTTTGTGTAAGTTAAGAACAATCAAGAGACTGTAAGTAGTAGATCTGATTGGAATAGAAAATAACATGTCAGGGGATTAAATAGGAAAAACTTAAAAAGCATTTTCCTCATAATAATAATTTGGTAGCAGCATTCGAAATCGGGACCTTAGGGATATTATGCAGCAATAAAATAATATCAATTCATATAAAGTTCTATAATTAGGCCCCATTTTCTGTTCGATTTAATAATTTCAAAGGGCAAGGGCATAAGTAACTTCAAATTATTACTTTAGTGTAATTACAGCCTTGCGGTGAATTGAATATAATTTTTATTCAATTATTATAAGAAAGTGCAAGCAATACTCGACTTTCATCAGCACAAGAATGAATGAGCACATTTCGGACGAGTTTCTCCATACCTTGGTTAGGTAGTTACTTTGTATGTTGTTCAGGGAAAAAGTCATATGTACAATCTTCATAATGATTATACTTTTAATTGGCGATATACTTAATTTAATTTGTAAAAATTGTTACTAAAAAGTATGAGGAGGAAATATTTTAAATTTTCCACATGCCCGCATGCCAATTTCACTGATTATCAACTTACACCAGATTACGTAAATAATATTACGAGTATGTTAAATTAAAGCCGCAGTGAAAGTAGAGCCATTAAAACATGAGTGATTATTCTAATAAAAGCGTAAATAATAGCCCTTTTACAAAGAGTAATGGCTTCGAATTTGAACGTATTATTAATCCATTTAAGATCGTGAAGGGCAATCAACTTGGATGATCATGGAAATGAATTGTTTTAGTAAAGTATGTAAATCAGACTTCCTCTATTTGTAGCTAAAGCAATAATAGTTGATAGACATAGGTAGTACAAAAAAACCGGCCAAGTGCATGTCGGGCCACGCGCAGTATAGGGTTCCGTAATTACGTTATACCATACCATTAAGCTATAACTTAAATTTACTATCCGTTTTACACAGCTAACGACTTTATTCTACTAAATTTTTGGCGTAATTAATACACAAGCGCCCAATTGCACTAAACTTAAGGATCGCCTAAGTCTTTTCCTAACTACAACACGACCAAATTAAAACGGTGTCATAGACTTAGCCGTCATGTAGCAGTCATTCGCCTAGTTATCTTGGTCGAGTTGTAGATAAGAAAAGACTTAGGCGATTCTTAAGTTTAGTGCTTTTGCACCAAGGTGTTTGGTAAAAGCCTTATAAAGCCGAATATAGTAGATAGGGACCATAAAACTGAACAACTTTTACCCTGGGATCAACTCTGAAATCTCGAGAGAAAAAACAGCTGTTTCATACATTTTGATTTTTTGTCATTAATTTTTGTACGAAACAGCTGATATTTTTCGCGAATTCAGTTGGTCCCTTAGTAAAAGTACACATGCATGCCAAATTACAGCCTGTACACACAGCTTTCTAGTAGGTACTAAGGGCCTCTGAGTTAAGCCGCGCCGGACGGACAGATGGACATGACGAAATTATAAGGGTTCCCTGTCGACTTGACTACGGAACCCTAAAATCGTGATAAAAAGGGGGAAAAGGCTTTCATTGATATATTTTTTGTTATTAAACTGTATTGAGTAGTTTGTTGCTGATCGTATACATTCTTACAAATGAAAAATGTTACCTAAATAATTAAGTCATCCGAATGGTTCAGTGACTTCAGTGATATTTACTTTGTCTCTTTGCTAGAGAGTTGAGTCATATTAGGACATTAATCAAATCTTACTTAGTTCAAAAATACAACATCATGTCCGTCTTAAGATATATGAATGAAACACATTGTTAAGCTGCCAAATTAAAAAGTAAAAAAGTTAGATTTCTATTCACTACTTCCGTTTACATTGCTTAACATACAGAGAAGCGTAACAGATCATCTTAGACAAATTACATGAATTACCAGTCGAAGAAACTGACATATCCTTTACAAATAGCCATTCATTAAATTAGTAAAACAAAGTTTCTGACGATGCATAACTCGCTCACACAATGCACTACTTTCACTCGTAACCGATACATCTGCGCATTTGCAATAGTAATGATAATACCGATTAAAGTTTCAGCTTATGTAAATTCGAACAGTTGGTATACCTACGGTGACAAACGTGACCTACATTATACGTTCCGTTTACAAGAAAGTGACACAGCTTTGTTATGCAAAGCGGATACTTTGTCGCGCTTACAGCAACTCCTTAAAACCTATCCGCAATAAAACATAGGTTTACTTACGAGCACTAACTAAATAACCAACTGTTATTTGTTCCCTGACATGGGGAGCATAAACGTAAAAACTCTGTTTTTTAATGTCGGCCAGCAGTTCAACACTAGACCCTTTATATATTTAATTTAATTTTAACAATATTTATAAAACAAATGTTACAAAAGGCGGGCTTAATGCTAAAAGCATTCTCTCCCAGTCAACCTCTAGGATATCAACGAAGGCGGTACAGATATCAATGAAGGCGGTACAATGCATTAATTTCCAAGAGTATTATGATTACCTTTTTCGTGTTAGGGTTTAAAATTTCCCAAAGTTTTTCATCAAGTGAAATAAATAAGTGTTATTTATTTTTATAATTTTATTGATAGGATTAATGGAATCAAGGTTGGACACAGGATTCTTGATGCTTGTTATTTTGTGCAGATATCATGCGTTGCATCAACTAATGAATGATCACATGGTTAACCCGGACCTTATGTAACGCCGGCGCATACCGCTGCAGCCACGGCAATGACCCAGCCAGGAGTTTCGTAACCTCTGCACGTCACAGTAATGACCCAGCCAGGAGTTTCGTAACCTCTGCGCGTCACAGCCTTAAAATGGGCGGGCGATTCCAATGAATCGACGCGGACGCAGTGAGAATGGGCCCAGCGCTAATTTCATAACCGCAATGCTTAGAAAGGGTTGTACTATAGTGTGATAATGATGATAAACGATTACTTATTTGTTTCTTCTGTTACGTATGTATTCTGTTTGAAAATGAAATATAGTCAGGTGGGGTAAGTGAAACATACTTTATTTTATTTTTATTTAACAAGGTGTAATAAAGCTATAAAACTCGCAATTAAAGTAGCTGTATAGGCAATGTACTCCTAATTAAATCAGCCTTTAACGGTATGAATATTAATATCTAAAGACTTGCATTAAGCAACAAAATCACGAAAAGAATATAAAAGCTAAGAAGTGTTTCACTTACCCCTGACAAGGGGGAAGTGAAACAGTGGCCAAAATAGCTTTAAATATTGTGTCCATTTAATTAAAAACAGGACAAAAGGATCACGTTTAACCGTTAATATCCAAAATGTATCAAATTCTCATAAAATAGGGTCCAGTTTTAAAGATTTATCAGAAAAACATCGTGTTTTGCGTTTTGACATCTAATGAATTTCTTTTTGGTTTACTAGCTAGTTTAATGATCGCAGCGATATCTGTGTTGTATTAAGGGAAGTAATTCGTCATTCCTGCTTTATCGACACATCGCTATGAGAATAAACTACGATAGTTTCTTAGATATGGTTGGGTGTTTCACTTACCCCGGTGTTTCACTTACCCCACCTGACTATATATAATAAACTAGCGGCCGCCCGCGGTTTCACCCACGTGATTTCCGTTCCCGTGGGTATATCGGGATAAAAAGTATCCTATGTTTTAATTTAGGCTATCTACTATCTGTGTGCCAAATTCCAACCAAATCCGTTTAGTAGTTTTTTCGTGATTGAGGAACAAACATCCAAACATCTAAACATCCAAACCCACAAACTTTCACATTTATAATATTAGTAGGAAGTAGGATAGGTGAGTAACATAAAAATTAAGAAAGAAACAAAACAGAACCATTTATTTTCATAAGACTTTCATCCTTCAGATAATGCATGACTGTTCATTTATGAAATGGTTTCCTAAATCTGTTTTTTTTTTCAAGCTCTTGTGAAGTTATAATGTTGGTAACTGAACTTTTGGAACCTATATCACCAGGTTCTGATATTATTTTATTATATTCTGTTACATAGTCCAGAGTTACTGCCAACCCTATTATAATGACGTCAATCGTCCTACGCCGCAATAGCCGTAGTTTCAAAGAAAGTGAGTGTAACGGATGCAACAGTCAGGAAATAGAAAATGACTTAAAGTTGTCCCATGTTAACGATCATAGAAACAAAACTAACTTCTCAAACTGATGTACATTTCTAAACGTTATTCAAAAACTAACCTCGAGCTATAATTTCCATTAATTGGCAGTTAACCGTTAATTTACTGATGTTTTTCGTTTTATGTATCAAGTTATGCAATATAAGTTAAGATTTTACAAGACACGTGTCTAACGTATTAACTTTATTACGAAGCTTAGGTAACTACTTTGCTAATAAAAAAACTTTCGTTTTAGTTTAACCGTAGCCAAATTACATTCACAAGGTAAGTACCTACTTCCGTTACGTAAATTATACTTCAGATTCATCCGAAGATATTAGTATATTAACAAATGTAGTATCGCTTGCATGTATCACCACTTAGCACGTTATTTTAAAGCAATAACCTAAAAAACCTAAAAAGAGAAGGTTTTTGACTTAAAATTGACAGATATTTTGACATTTCCGGTCCGAGCTCTCCTCGTCACTACTAGACGCCAACCACTTCATTCGTTTTTCGTGCTTCGCCACGGACGCACGTATACAGTCTCAAAGTGAGACTTCTTTAAAATTATATTTTTACAGTGAAAATTAAACTATACTTGAAATGCTTCGTGAAAAAAGGAAAAAGTTTTTAAGACGGAAGAGGACAAGAAGAAGAAGTCAAGACGAAGGTACACTATTAAATGCCGTTCATTTGGTTAAACAGCATAATTGTCTGCTTACCTTTATGATGGCGTAAGTGCCACACTGGTCTTTTACCTTATTTTAATTTTTGTTTGATGCGAACTTACCATACTGGGTATTTTCTGTCAATTTATTTATTTATCTGATGCGAACTTACCATACTGGGTACTTTCTGTCAGTTTATGTATTTGTCTGATGCGAATTTACCATACTGGGTACTTTCTGTCAGTTTATTTATTTGTTTGATGCGAATTTACCACACTGGGTACTTTCTGTCAAGGTATTGTGTCTCAAAAGACATCAACTAAAATCTATTGCACTCGAGATAGTCATACTGTACTATTTCACCGGACATAGATAGGTGAGACAAAGCAACTGCACTAACTACACCAACTCAAAGTGCCGCTGACGACGCGACATTGTAAAAAGCAGACTACCCTCAAAGGTTTCCACGTTGAAACCGCTGCCGAGCACCGATCGGGTGACTCTGCCGTCCGCTGGATCCACCGCCATCCACCTTCCAGGCAGGCGACCGCCGTGCTGGAGCTGCAACAGCAGCCCTGACAACAGCGTTGCTCATCAGGTATGAGTTTTGATATCATGTTATCATGATATTCTTAGTGTTGAGTTGAGTTAACACCAACGGTGTAATAGAATACCATCGGTACTAAGATAGTTTAAAACTGACAGAACTAGCTATAAATGCTAAAACTTAAGAACTTAATGGAACCAAATATTGAGTTATACAGCAACTAGCTAATACCTGATACTTCAAACCTTTTATGTGAAATAGCTTAGCCGCTGAAATAGCTAGCTGCTGGCATGCTGATAGAAATTTCAATGAAAAATGGAATAACAGAATCCATACATTTTATTCATATTCATCCATAATGTTTGTTGGTCATTATATTATTATATTATATTACATACTAAAAAAAAAAAAAAAACATTTGCCTAAACTAGGAAACCTTGTATTTCAGGCGGGTAGACCTAACATGTTGAGAAACTTGTTAATCACTAACTATTTAGTATGGTTCTACTAGCTATGCCCTTGTACAAAATTATCTCTATTACTTTTCAAATTTAATTTGTGTGAATTTGTACAAAATAATGTTTCTGATGTGAAAAAATATACAAGTTACAATATACAAGCTACAAGTACCAGTTATGTTTAATGTATAGTATTATGTAATCTGTGGTTTAAGGCAGCTTTCCAATACAAAACTTTATACACCTTTTGTGTGACAGTATTTCACATTTTTTACATTATGTGGGGCATTACGACGTTCGGTTATACCGTACACGGTCAACTATAGTGTAGCTAAGGCTGTTTGCTTAAAAGACCACCGACAGTTCAGTCAAATATGAATGATCCATTGGCCACAGGCCTGATGTGAACGATCGAAAAAACTGTAAGTAAATCAGGCGCAGTACTCAATAAAACATTTTTAAAATTGATTTATATATTTATTTGCCTTAAAAACGACAAACAAAAGACGTAGGTAGGTGTGCCACATCACCACATGCTTCATTTCCGACGGCAAACAAACAGTGGGGCACGGCGAGGAGGCCCCATCAGCGATTTGTTTCGTCTGGAAGGCCGATTTACACATAGCAGACTCGCAGACGGGCGTTACGGCCCATCCAAATGGTTGCCGATGATGCATTCATCGATGTTTGCCTTCGATCATCGTACGTGGGGTAAGGACACTCATTAGGATAATGTATTCATGAGGGTGCATGCTGGTGTGGCATTTGTCTGTATTCAGCAAATACAGGCAGTGGTCGCCAACTACAGGTGCAAAGGTCCACTCAATCGCTGGCGCCGGTAATCTTCTATGTATGGAAGTACCATTTAGCCGGCTAGCAGGGCACCTAGATTATTATTTCATTTTTTTTTTCTTTGGCAGACTATATGAGTGTTATCTCTTTAATGATTCACTTTTGTAACATCTCCAGAGATATATTATAGTTTACCATTAATATGACCTAAATTCGGGCAGAATGCATAACAGTTATATTATATTACATATAAATAATAGTTTTTTTACATTTTGTTGAAGGTTCAATAGAAAGTGATCTCTGTTCAAAAAAAAAAACAGGTTGTCATATCAGATTTAGTTAATAATTGTTTAAAAGTTAACTTAGCTTTTAGAAAAAATTTCGTACTTAAGTAAAACTACAAGCACCTAAAAATAATAATATCACAATTAAAAAACACTCATTGTTTTTAAAAAACACAGTCTAGAGATCCCATCACCTATAAGGTTTTAATTTTGATAAGGAAAGTGATAGAAATACACGAATTTAAAATCGTAACTTTTGGGCATTGTAGTGCCCACATTTTTATTACAAAACTACCGCCGCTGCCTGGCTATGATGTTTTTTAAACAGCATGATTTTCCTGTTATTGGACGATATTTACTATAAGGGTCTCAAAACCTATATTTTTTTTTTTATTGAAGTTCATCCTTTTTATATTCATTTTTTTTATATATACAGCTACCGTCGCAACTTTCCATTCTATTACAAATGTAATGGCAATTATGGTCTTCACAAGACAAACGTTCACATTACTGCAAAAAACACTTATTTTATTACCTTTTTTTTATGAATTGATTAAACTGGTAGATACCGGTATGTCATCATATTATTTTACTTAGTTGAATATCATCGATACTTACACCGAATTAAGGACGTCTCTTTTGTGCCTTTAAACAATGGGGTAGACTAGGGGACACTAGTGATCATATCAGGAATCACAAATTGTAAAATAATAATTGCATATCAATTATCTAGCACAGGCAGCTTATGATATTTTCATTGCCTTTTTTCTAATTGCATTCAGTGCGGGGTGTTAAGTATTCTAGATGTTATTATTCTGATGCTAAACAGAAATTTTTCAATTCATTAAAATATCAAAAACTAATCACCAGTTTTGTTTTGTTTTTTTTTCAGATCGAGAGTGAGTAAATTCGAATGCAAGTCGAATTAGGCAGTAGAAATCAAATGAAGTAGACTTTTTTCTATTTCTAGCATTTTTAGCCCAAAAAAAAATTTTATTTTATAATTTGAGATTTTAGCATTCACAATGCTATTTTGGTTTAGTATTGTAGAAAGACTATTATGACACTAAGCTACCTACTATTTTATTTCTGTTCCACCAGTTTCTTAAACTAGAGGTGATAACGATTGTGCCATCCTGATCGTCACAATTTTGAGCCTTAGTTTGGTACCTCTTATTCACATGTAAGGTACTTCTTCGTATCTTTTATTCTAATATAAAGTATTCACATCCTATAACTTTCAATTTCAGGGACGGAAATTAAACGCACAAATAAATTGGTTTTCACAACATTATCAAGGTGGTATGATTTTACAGGTATATTATTTATGTTATTATTGAAGCTGCTGTCTACTAAAACTATCAGGAAGAACAGAGTTTGGTAACGGTTCGATTATTTAACAAATAATAATATAGACAGAATAAACACATTTTCCTTTACAGAAGTGTATATACAATTTAAATATCAGTATTAGATAATTTTGCGTTCATTATTGAATAGACAAAATTGAACTAATCTCAAGACTCCATTATTCAAATACAATGGATATATTAGATTACTTAAAACTTTATTTAAATATTTTTTCAAATTGGAAAACTTTAAATATTCTTCACATTTGTTCTTTTTTTTCAACTTTTTTTATCTTTAAAATTTAACTTTGATTACCTTGCCTATTGCACAAAGAATGCAAACAAGACAAAAAAAATCAAGATTGTATTAGTATACACAGTTATATTAAGTATAATAAACAGTTCATAATCAATTCTTATTTAGAAAGAAATTAAATTCCTATATGTATTGTAAATAATAGATTGCTGAAATAAAACATTTATTGATAGTGGAGTAGACTCGTGTCCAACCAGTTTTAACACTCGACGTACGCCAATACCTTTATAGCCCTAACAAAAAACGATATTATAACCAGGTAACACGGCGGGATGGTAAATTACTCCACTATAATAGCAAAATATTAAAACATAATCATCATCATCATATCAGCCACACGACACCCACTGCTGGGTATAGGCCTCCCCTAAGGATCTCCACGACGATCGGTCCTGCGCTGCCTGCATCCACTGGCTTTCCGCGACCTTCACCAGATCGTCGGTCCACCTTGTCGGGGGCCTACCCACGGAGCGTCGTCCGGTGCGCGGTCGCCATTCCAGAACCTTTCTGCCCCAACGGCCATCGGTTCTTCTCGCTATGTGTCCCGCCCATTGCCACTTCAGCTGAGCAATCCTTCGAGCGATGTCGGTTACTTTAGTTCTCCTGCGGATCTCCTCGTTTCTGATTTGATCACGTAGAGAAACGCCGAGCATGGCTCTCTCCATTGCACGCTGAGCGACCTTGAGCCTCCTTATGAGACCCATAGTTAGCGGCCACGTTTCACTGCCGTAAGTCATCACTGGCAACACACACTGTTCATAGACTTTCGTCTTGAGACACTGAGGTAAGTCGGACGCGAAGATTTTTCGAAGCTTCCCGAATGCTGCCCACCCGAGTTGGATTCGGCGAGAGATCTCTTTCTCGAAGTTGGACCTACCTAACTGGACTGCCTGTCCTAGGTATACGTAATGGTCAACAACTTCAAGTGTAGTGTTCCCAACATGAACTGGAGAGGGTACAACATGGGCATTTGACATAATTTTCGTCTTTTCCATGTTCATCCTAAGACCCACTCTTTGGGAAGCACTACGGAGATCTTCGAGCATTGTGTTCAGGTCTTCCATGGTCTCAGCCATAAGGACTATATCATCGGTATAACGAAGGTGTGTTAGGTACTCGCCATTAATGTTGATGCCGAGTCCTTTCCAGTCCAAGAGCTTAAAGATGTCCTCCAACGCAGCTGTGAACAGTTTCGGAGAAATAACGTCTCCCTGTCTCACACCACGCTGCAGTTGGATAGGATTTGTGTTCTGGTTCTGTACTCGGATCGTCATGGTGGCATTTTGGTATAGGTACCTCAACACCTCGATATACCTATAGTCCACTTGGCACCTTTGGAGAGACTGCAGCACCGCCCAGGTTTCAATCGAATCAAAGGCTTTCTCATAGTCCACGAACGCCAAGCAAAGTGGCTCATTATACTCCTCGGTCTTCTGTATAACCTGCCGCAGCGTATGGATGTGGTCTATGGTGCTAAAGCCTTTTCGGAACCCGGCTTGTTCGGGAGGTTGGAAGTCGTCGAACTTGCGAGCGAGACGATTCGTAAGGACTCTCGAAAACAACTTATAGATATGACTCAGAAGCGAGATGGAACTATAGTTCTTTAAGAGGGACTTGTCACCCTTTTTAAAGAACAAGATCACCTCACTTATGTTCCATGTCTTTGGCGTTCTGCCCTGGACGATGACGGAATTAAAGAGCTTCTGGAGGACTTTGAGTATCGGCTTACCGCCCGCTCTCAGAAGTTCTGTAGTGATTCCATCGTCACCCGCCGCCTTGTTGTTTTTCAGCTGTTTGAGAGCCATACTATTCTCGTATAGGCTGACGTCCGGGATATCTTGGGTATAGTGTCGGGTAAGCTTGGCTCTGGGGTCTTTAGCCTTGCTTTCAACAGGTGTCTGCGTGGAATATAACTGCCCATAGAAGCTCTCGATCTCCCTCAGGATTTCAGGCTTTGATGAAATGATGCGTCCGTCGTCAGTTTTCAGCTTCGTCATCTGGCTTTGCCCAATAGACAGATCTCTCGCGAACACTTTGGAGCCTTTATTCCGCTCGATAGCCTCTTTAATACGATTCGTATTAAATTGGCGAAGGTCGCTCGTCAAAGACTTAGATATCTGTCTATTAAGCTGCCGATAACGATTAGCATCTACTGAACTCTAGAGCCTCATTTCACGTCTCTGATCCATGAGTAGGAGTGTGTGGTCGGAGAGTTTCTTTATCTTGGGACGGCGGGTCTTAAAGAGCTTGGACCCTACCGTACGGACAGTATCCACCACCATGTTGTTTAGATCGTCCACATCTATGCTGTTCTCAAGGGCTTCGAAGCGGTTTTGGAGTTCGAGTTGAAAGCTCTCGGGGTTTTGAATATGGGCCGGCAATGGTCGAATTGTTGATTTTATCAGTCGAGATCTTTCCAGCTTTGGGTTGATATTCAATGTGCCACGTACCAATCGGTGATCGCTCCCCGTCTTAACAGCGTTGATCACAGTGACATCATTGAATATTTGCTTTTTCGTCGACATGATAAAATCTATCTCATTTCTGACTTTACCGTCCGGACTGACCCAGGTCCACTTCCGGCTTTCCGGCTTTCTGAAGAAGGAGTTCATCATAAAGAGGTTCTCCTTCTCCATAAAGTCAGCCAGCATCTGGCCTCTGTCATTCCGTTGCCCAACTCCAAATTGCCCCACTCTCAGCTCATCACCGCATCGTTTCCCCAACTTTGCATTGAAGTCCCCCATCACAACAGTGTAGTGGGTTTTGTAGCTATGCATGGCTTTAGAGATCTCCTCATACATAGCCTCCACTTCGTCATCTTGGTGTGTCGAGGTCGGTGCGTAAACCTGTATAACATTCAGCGAACACCGTTTGGATATTCTGAGTATAAGGTACGCCACCCTGGTTGACACACTTCCGATGGTAGTCACGTTGTTGACAAGGGACTTGTGGACGATGAACCCGATACCACCTTGGGACTGTTGGTCGCCCTCCCGGTAGTAAAGCAAGTTACCGGAGTTGAGGATTATCGAGTCCTCTCCCGCTCTTCGGACTTCAGATAACCCGATAATGTCCCAGTGTACCTTGCTGATAACTTCTTCCAACTCGGTTAACTTCGCGTCGGTCCTTAGTGTGCGCGTGTTATAGGTTGCCAGGTGCAGTTGTCGTCGTTTTTGGTAGCCGAGCCGCACCCGGGGATTCTTAGCACGCCCTGCCCCGCCGTTACCGTAGCCGCTACCGTAGCTAGGAATAGCGGGGCTGCCGGGGACTGGGGGCCAATTTTTTGATCCATTGTGCATGAGGGGGGGGGGGGTTTGCCATAATCGCCACGCTTGGCAGGCGGGTTGGCGATCGCAGTAGGCCAAGGTTTTTTGGAGACGCTGCTGCCCGTCTCTTGAAGGCTATGCTCCCTTAGTCGCCTTTTACGACACCCACGGGATGATAGGGGGTAGTGCTATTCTAGGCCGGCACATACACGGCACATAGTATCATCATATAAAACATAATATCATCAATATAAAACATAATATCATTATATAAACATAATATCATCAATAATCAAACTGAGATTTCCAAACCAACCTTGCACTTAAAATATATTATCATCGATAAATCAAACTGAGTTTTCCAAACCAACGTTGCATATTTTTTTTGTACCAACCATCTGTAGGTACCGTTTTTAGTAGTAATCATGTCAAACGTTCAGAATTATGTTAAATGACTTTCTTTTCTTTTTTAAAAGACTAATACGCAAGAAATGATATTTCCATTTTCTTATTATAATGCTTTAAACATCTACATTTGTTAATATACTAATATCTTCGGATGAATCTGAAGTATAATTAATGATTAAACGAACTTACCTGTAAGTGAAGTTCTATCATAATTATACGAAGGATTCATTCGAAGATATTAGTATGGAATCCCACCCTCCCTTCTCATTATTGTAAATTACAATAACTATCTACCCACTGAAGAAAATGAGGAAATATCATAAGATTTGGACTTTAAACTAAATGAAGTGGTTGGCGTCTAGTAGTGACGAGGAGAGCTCGGACCGGAAATGTCAAAATATCTGTCAATTTTAAGTCAAAAACCTTCTCTTTTTAGGTTTTTTAGGTTATTGCTTTAAAATAACGTGCTAAGTGGTGATACATGCAAGCGATACTACATTTGTTAATATACTAATATCTTCGGATGAATCCTTCGTATAATTATGATAGAACTTCACTTACAGGTAAGTTCGTTTAATCATTAATTATATAGATACTTGCGTGTGTTTACAAACAAAAAAGGAAAAAAAAACAGCCAAGTGCGAGTCGGACTCGCGCACGAAGGGTTCCGTGCCATAAGATCTGTGAAAATTTCAACTGTCTGCCTGTAGTCGCTATCAATATGGAGCCAAAAACGGCAAAAAAATTACGTTTGTTGTATGAGAGTCCCCCTTAAATATTTATTTTATTCTGTTTTTAGCATATGTTGTTATAGCAGCAATAGAAATACACGATCTATGAAAATTTCAACTGTCTACCTGTAGTCGTTATCAATATGGAGCAAAAAAAGGCAAAAAAAACACGTTTGCTGTATGGGAGCCCCCTTAAATATTTATTTTATTCTGTTTTTAGTATTCGTTGTTATAGCGGCAACAGAAATACATTATCTGCGAAAATGTCAACTGTATAGCTATCACGGTTCATAAGATATAGCCTGGTGACAGAGAGACAGACAGACGGACAGCGGAGTTTTAGTAATAGGGTCCTGTTTTTACCCTTTGGGTACGGAACCCTAAAAACTGACGATCCCAAACATTAATCTCGTCTATTGTTAGAACACAGAGTAAAACTAATCTCTTCTTAAATTTCACATAACAAATACTTAAAACAGTAATTCCATGAAAAGCATTTTCACTTAGGTACGAATTGTATCCATAGCTATACCTATGCAATAGCTTTCGCCTGTCTAAGAATGCCTGTGAACAAGCAAAATGATCTCTTTGTTATTGTTTGCAGATCAGCAAAGTTACTGGTGGCAACACATACAGTATAACGTCAACTTTTCTAATACAGAACGTACTCAGACGACATAAAGAGTAGTACATTTACAAGTTAATAATGGACAAAAATTGGAGTATACCATTGTTTGCAATAACGTTCGTGAATGTGAAATCACTCGACTATTGTTATGCGAGTGAATCCCACTAATTTGTAGGAGCCAACGAGACTCGTTGAGGTAGTGCTAATTATTACGAAAGTGATGTTTGGACGCAGGCATCTGAGAAAGCTGAACTAAATACAAATATTACTATGTTAACTAGTAGTTACGCTGCTATCTTCCACTAGTGACTTCGCTCGCTTCTAATTAAATTCATTTTTTTACAATCGTTGTTTGATAGTCATAAATTATGCTAACACTGAGCAGGGGTAAATACTTCCTGTTATTACAATAAATAATTTAAAAATTAACATCTTGGATGCCTTTCCATTTTCAAAAGTTGTTTTACTGTCGTGTTTTGATGCATATTGAATGTTAAATTTTACTATATGAATGTTAAATACATAACATGTATTAGAATCTTATCCCTATTAGGATCCTAAGAAGATAGGAAACAGCTGCTTTAGCATAGGTAATTTAAAGTTGGTAAAAAAAGTCTAAAAGTTAAGCATTCGACATAAAATAATTTCTAAAGTATCTACTTAGCAATCTTGCTTAACCTCAAAGAAGGGTTATAAGAACAGAACGCATTAACTCATAGGCACATTAACCGTCATAGTAATGAGTAAATAATTTAAGCGCAAAGAAAGGCCTTTGCAAGTAGCAAGTACACAGCCGCTTTGATTCAATTAGGAAAAAAATCATTAGGTATATCAATTCAATAGAAAGAAAACCCTCACCTCTTTTATTCGAAATAGTACGTTGTACTTTCACCTCATCAATCAAAACAATGCTCTTGGTCAGAACTATTTATAAACTGTTAGTTGTAATGCCTACTGTGTTTTGGAAACTCGCTGTGAAAGCCCTATGTAAATTGTTTCTTCTGAGAAATCCAGCCGTTAAGGGATCTGAAATACTAATCATCTGCTTCAAACATTTTGCATGCTAAAGAGAAATTCCACCGCCTACAGCGCTACATCGGAAAGCGAGCTTCGACTAGATTGATAGTTTCAATCTCTAATTGAATGTCCACCCGAGGAACCCGAGAAATAAACATTTTACTTGGAACTAAGTATAGCCTTCCAAATTATAAGTCATCTTTGTGGATTAAGAGCTAGCCCCGGAAAAAGGTAATACAATTTACAGAGCGACGAAACCTATGTTGTGAGTAAGCCTACTATCATTATTAACACATCCGGGCACCTCGCAGATTTTCAGTGGTAAGGGTTGGGGGTGGTTTGGCAACAAGGGGGCTGAAAAACTGATTGAAGGTATACAATTTATGGACCTCTGGATTTGGTGTGGTATAATAGCAAGCCAATCGTGTATCTAAATCGAATATAACATTGCCAGACATTTTGGCTGGTGGAAAAGTAGTGCCCGGCGGCATCAAAGGTGCGCGAAAAAGTGGTAAAGTTTGATGCCGCCTGGCCACTACTTTCCCGCCAGCCAAAATGCCTGGCAATGTTATGTTCGATTTAGGTACATGATTGGCTTGCTATTATACCAATCCAGAGGTCTGTAAATTGTATACCTTCAATGAGTTTTTCAGCCCCTTTGTTGCCCACCCACTCCCACCCCCAGCACTGAAAAGCTATCAGGCAGGCGCCTGGATCTATTAATAATGATAGTATGGCACAGTATTATAAGAGGGGTTTCGTCGCTTTGTAAATTGTATACCTTTTTCCGGGGCTAGCTCTTAATCCATTGGTATTTTAATACATCATGTAAGAACTGTCTTATGAGCCAATAAACTTGCGAAGTCGGTGTTTAAGTCTTACTTAGACTTAAACACCAACTTCGCAAGTTTATTGGCTTACGTTACGGTATTTTGGATAAAATGATTTCCGACCTCGAGTGATTGGAAGGAGTTGAAAACATTTTCTAATACATAAATCATAATTTAATGTAAATTTTCTCAAGGCCTGCAGATCCGCCTCTATTGCATCACTTCATAAATCTTATAAGGCGCCTCTATATTTAAGTTGTAAAAGTTACTTTCTTTTCTTTAAACATGGGCAATTCTATTAAAATATTTTTAGAACGAGATCGATGAATCATTGTTTATTATGAGTTTGGAATGAGGATATATTGCATTGCACAATGTGTCGCAGACTGAAGTTGTAACAATAGGGGGTTTCCTTGCGTAACTGCTATGATTCAGAATGAAAGTGAAAGTGGCACATTTCGTGAGCCCTAACACAGTGCGTTGCGGGCCATAATGAGTACAACTTTGTATAATTTTTTATTCATCAGCGTTTTTTCTGTCCCTCTGTCTATTGGTGTGAATCACTTTTACCAAATTTTCAACGTACACCCGTTTTTCGTCCCAAGACAGCCCAAAACTTATCAAAAAGCTTTTGTCTGTCCTCTTCCAATAAGAGGTGACACTGAATCATTCCTTTCCTTTCTTTACATGCACATCGAGGTTTCATTATCCTTTTAGGTTTCTCAATGTCTTTTTTCCATTCACCTTCAATTTTTTTCTTACCGTAGTATTTCTTTCCATTTTCTCTGTTCTTTTTGTTAATTTCTTCCGCCCATTCTTCTTTCTTTACCTGACATCGTTTTTTTCTTTTTATTTTTGGTTCATCTCCTTCAGATTCGGTATCACTGTAATCAACGAGTTTGTGTATATCTGGGATAGGAGCATTGAGAGTTTGGGTTATTAAACTGTCTTCCTGTATACAATTTGAAGATGTTGAAGGAACTGAATCTTGTAAACTAATTCTAACATCTGTACTAACAGACGCTTCAACATTCAATTCGTCGTTATTTGGGTACCTAGACTGGTCAAGGTGTGACAGTAAACTTGGGGATTTTTCTGGAGATCTTGTTTCGGACACTTCTTCAATAATTACTCCGTCAACAATGCTGTAAGTATCTGTATTGCTGAGTGCAAGGATCTGGTCATCAGGTAAGTTTAAAGATTCAAGAGTAAATAAAATCTCAGTGGGTTCTTCAAGCGCATAACATAATTCAGAGCTGCTGTTGTTGTTAGGAGAAGCAGCTAAAGGAAAAGGATTTTCATCATACGGCGTAGGGAACTGTGTGTTCTTCTGTGCTTTCTTTTTGCATGCTTTGAATAATTTTTTTTATAAGTGCTTTTTGGGCAGCCATCTAATGTAATAAGTACATGAAACAAGAAGGTTAACACATAAGCAAAGAAAAGCAAAAAAATAATAAGGTAGGTAAGTAAGAAATTTTATGAAAATTAGGCTTTTCCCTTTTCCATCGCTAGCGAAAACGACCCATTAATGAAATAACGGGGAATGGATGAAACTTTCAAAAGGGCTTGATTATTTTTCTATTGGTAGGAAAAACCTTTGCTATTAACAGGAAAAAAGCCAGATTATTCCATGCAGTCAGTTATTTGTAAAAAATAAAAACATTTCACTTGTCGCCAAATCTCTGTTATACAGCCTTTTACGTGTTTTATCTTAGTCCTTCAAATATTAAAAAAAACAAACTGTCACTTCTATGCTGACAGTCTAGAGTTGACAAGTTTTTTTTTTATATTTGGGAAGGACTTAGATAAAACACGTTAAAGGAAGTGAAATGTTTTTATTTTTTCCAAATAACTGACTGCATCGAATAATGTGAAATTTTTTCCTGTTATTAGCAAAGGTTATTCCTACAATAGAAAAATAATCAAGCCCTTTTATAATTTTCATCCATTCCCCATTATTGTTAAATTAATTGTTAAAAGTAGGGGTAAAGAAATGAAGAAGACAAGCCAACTCCCACCACATTCACAAAAATCATATGGCAAATCGGCCAACTCCAAGCAAAAAATAAAAACTCAAATTACCCAAAATTTACGGCGCATTTAGAAAAAAGCAATTGATTAACACTTACCTTGAATCCAAATAATATTGCTTTGCACTCTTTTACAACCTTCTACACTGTTTTTATATCAATTTATGAAAATAATCTGGAGCTACAAGTTGTTCGTCCTGTGACGCCATACAAAATGGCCGACTGAGCGGAGTTAGCTGTCAAAATTCGCGCGCTCTCAAACGCATGGAGTTGTCTGATTTTCGAACAGCAATTTACGCAAAAAATAGGCTTTAAATGGAGTTACTGTTATTTCCTGATTACGCGCAGTTACTGTAGGAAAAAAACGGCACCATAATATTTTTTTTCACAAAAGTGGAGTTGGCCGGTTTGCGAATTAAGGTATCGATATTTATTAAGACACCTTTACATTGTTGAAAAGACATAAACTTAGTGCATTTAATAACTACTTTGATTACTACTTTTTAATAACTGTGAGAAGTCACAAACGGCAGAAGTTTTTTTTTAAATGTCGTAGTTGCTATTGGCACATTCCACATTGAATGCCAGATTTTTTAAACTTTTTCACCGTAATTGAAAAATCGGTACACCTTCTTTGTTAATAGGGATAATGACGAAGTAGTTATGTGGATCTATGCTTCATGAGTCCATCCATCAAATGAAGCCACTTTAGTACCCACACCACATCGGTACCTGTCATTCACGGTTAAGTCCTGGTTATTATTTAGTATATTTTTAGTATTAATATTTTTTTAAACGAAAAGAGGTATTCCTAAATATGGAATAATGGATATCCAGGATAGGTACTATATATACCTATGGATGGTTATATTATAACCAACACGAACACCATTCTCTCAGTTTAAACTAAGTAGGTCTATAGGTGTCGAATTCAATGTTAGTTCAAGTCAAGAGTTCAAGATTCAGTAAAGAATTGTAGCAAACGATGTCTGAAATCACAAACAATATAGTCAATATTGATTGAGTCAAGTCAGCTAACCCTGTCCAACAGACTGACATCAATATACAACATCTCATTTTTTGTCCCGCTAATAAGACCATTCATACGTGTAGTGGATTTTTACCGAATGACTTGCTTGAAAAACATAGTTAAAAGAAGAAAAAAACTCTGTTCTGTGGTTGATATAGATATACCCCTAAGTTCGTACAAGAATGTAGGTTATGTTATTGTTGAATTAACAACTTGTATAGATTTAACTTAGGGCAGGCTTATTATATGCCCAGCAGTTGCAGAACTAACAGATCCTAAGATATAAAATAAATAACGGGGCTGTAATAATATTGCTTTCACACTTTGCCAAACTCCTACAACACTATCAACAGCAATGCGGCAAAAAAACTTTAGAGGGCGACGCCTTAAAATAATACTTGGCAATCATTTCCTTATTTGCTAACCATAGTAAATAGATTTTTTTTGTCTTAAAATTGCTTAATTACTACACCCATACTATTGAAAATTTATCACAACTTAATATTTTCAAAATACAGTGCGTTGATGTCTTTTATATAAAAGAATGCTATGAAAAGCTATATAATATGCAGTTATTATAAAATAAAAACGGCTCTGTTTTTAACTGTCATAAAAAACATAAAATAACAACAGTTGCGACAGCTCTTTTTTTATTATGAACAGCAGTAATTTATTAAATTGATTTTAGCGTCAGTTAGAAGGCAATATCAATTTACTGAATATTGAACGGGAATAGAAAGTACCTAGTGAAAACGAAATACTTACCTGATATTTGAACTTTTTTACTTAAAATAGACTATTCTCAGCATTTTTTTTCTTTCGGCAATCACAAATCATGTTAGATTTTGCCTTACGTGCCCACCCATTACCGCACGGCTAGGCACAGCAGCAGGCGTTTCTTCAGAGGCATTTACATAGTACGATTTTTTAAAATCTTGCAAAAACAAAATGTAAAAAAATCGTTAATAAGCAATTTCCTCCACAATCATTATTCAGTGAACGTCAAGAAGATAGCATAGTTCGTTAAAATTATTGTAGGTAGGTACTACTTATGTCAAACCGGATGTACTGTCCGCGTCAAATGGTAATGCGCGTGGCGGCCATGATTTTAACCTCAAAAACGAAAAACAGTTGTAATTTTTTCATATACCTAGACCCTTTCTTATTGAAAATAAGAATTCAATAATTAATATATTATATTACCTATTAGAATTTTACTGTTTTTTGTCATTTTTAGTTGCGGATGACGTTGATGTGTATGTTAATTTGACAAGGTTCCAGCGCATTACCAATTGACGGGGATAGTAGCGCAGCGCGTAGCGAAGCAGCGCAAACGACGTTGTAATTTTTGAAATGCTATGGTATATGACAGTATTTTGTATGTAAAACTGCAATAATTGAATGAATATTTTCCATGCAATGTTTTTTGCAGTTTATGTCTTCACAACAACATACATTACTGCCTACTGAAATTACTACGTTTGGACTTGGAAACTCAACATAAAGTTAATATTTTCTTTACTGACCAGTTGTTAAAATCGTCTGGTGTAAATTACGCTTCAGCGTCCGACACCGCGCTGCCGCGCCAGCGTGGGGCTCATTTCGTTTACTCGGGCACTTTCACTCGCTGGAAATAGGCTCGCCTGCAATTGTTTACGTTTTAATGCGCCTTTATGCCTTTTCTAGATGTATCCGGCTGATGTGGCGGCCGTTGACTCCAATACTATTGGAACTTATGTCAACTCGTTACTCTTATCTTTACGTAATTAGTAGAAAAATAATAGTAATACGTGTGATTGTAACTTTTTATTTTGAGAATTCTTTAAAGATATAAAGCACGCTTAATGATATGACTTAGTAACTTTCTTTAATTTCTATTATCAAGGTATCACGTAATATTTTATTTAGTCATTAAATTCATATGAATCTTAACCTTGTTTGACGGCTTGGCTGTAAGAGTAGGGTCTGATAGGGCTGGCCTTGCCTTGGCTGTCGTAGAAGTTGATCAGTTGCTTCACAGATCCTGGTCCAGGCGTGGTGATGGGGTTAACTACGGGGGCAGGGTTGACAGGCACTGGTTTGATTTGGGTTGGAGATTGAGGTTTGGCAACTGGTGTTGGTGTTGGCTTCACTGGCGTTGGCGGTAAAGTTGCTATCTGGGGTACTATCGGCTTTTGAGTTGGTGCAACGATTGCAGGCTTGTTGGCAGGAGTTGGTGTTACAGCTGGCTTCGCAGGTGCAGCTGGGGCCACTGGCTGGCTTCCAGGCCTCACACCTGGTCCACTTTCCATGTTGATAAATGCAAGATTCGCATTTTTATCGATGGGTGGGTATGTTTTGCGACCTGTGAATATTTCAATGCAAGAAGTAAGTATATTAAAAACAAGGTTATGCCAAACAAATATTAGTTTGTATAATAAACCTGAGTAATTTATTATGTTAATTTAGACTTTAGAGAACATTAAACTACGTTTTAGCTCTTTATGACTTTTCTTCACATAATATGAGAAAATTACATTAAATTTGATTGATCAACAACATTTTTAACGTATCATAGATGGAGAGTTATATGTTATTTTACAAACATTTATATTTACACTTTGGGTGATAAAAACATAAACCAATGCCAAAATGTCTGTTTATCCAACATATTTTTTTAATAATGATTAGAGTTAAAAAGACGTATGACAACGAAGTAAGGATAACAGACTATAGTTAGGTACCGATAATATAAGATTCTTGATAGTTACTCACATTCCACATAGCAAAAGACGAACAGCAAAACGACGATCGCCTTCATGATGTCCTCGGCGTAGAATCTTTTTGAATGTCTGCAGCCAATATCCTCTTGCGACTGACTGTTTTGAGTACCGGTGGTTCGAGATAAAACGGGTTCTTTGTGGGGGTCAACACTTCGTACTGGCAGCCACAGATTATAAACTTATGTTGGCAGCTAGCTGCTGCGACGTTTGCGACCTCTGCCGTGGTGACCTCATCGATAACACTTCTCGGTACAGATTAGCAATACTATAACATAAATATTGCTTGGTTCTCAAAAATGTTTACCTTCTTTTCTCACTTGTCCGATTGCTTGGTAAATTTTTTAAAGCATTATTTGGAAGTAACCTTGTTTATCAACAGTAGGTTATCCTACTTGTTTTCCTTGGTTGATACGATCAGGTTTATTTTTATTTATCTGCAATTAACTTTAAGAAAATAATATACCTAGTTAATTACTTGAAAAATATCCGAAAAACAATCTCAATGTCTGTCTGCCTTGAAGTCCATGATTGATGAAAATTCGTCAACTACTTAGCAATAGCACCCGAGTTAAAAATGCATGTGAAGGTAATTCGCGTTTCGTTGCATCCAAAAATGAACCTTAAATGATACAAAATATGATCCACCGGTTGAAAACTCACTCGTAAGTGTAGAATAGGTACTAAAATTATAAAGCATGTGGGTGTGAAAACTAAAACTGCAGCGTTAATGCAAACTGAATAGGTAATGAAAATAAAGTGGAAGATTGTATGTAGCAGTTGTCATTCGTCCGCTCTTCATAAATTATGTTTGATAACTTCTTGAATGATCCTAATTCCTAATAAAGATTTTAGGAATTTATCAACTTGTAGGTAATGTAGTGTTTTGGAGACTTATTTTTTGACCAAAAGCGAAAATGCGGATTTTACATCCGGTAAATGAATCCCGAACATGATTTCGAGAAACTGTGACAGCTCAAACCGCTTTACAAGTTTTCTTGGATTTTCCCAGTCTCGGATTGGGACACAATGATTATGTTCTCGTCACATAAAGATTTAATTAAGTAAGCAGGAGGTAGGCTTTACAAACGGATTCTTTCTCCAACACAGTAAGGAGATGAAAAGAAAGTCAGCTGAAAAGAGACATTATCTTCTTCGGTCGCAGGCGAGCGAGCTCCTGAAATGTAAGTGTCGCGTGCGCGCGCCGGGAAAATCGTGTTTTACTTCATGTTTAATACATTACTGGAACTGCACTCAGAATGCTGATTCTGCAGAAATGTTCTAATCATCATAATCATTGAAACAGTGACTGCTTTAAGCAGGTTTTCAATATCGGTTTTATCTAAGTAGTTTTTGATCATCAAATACTTGCGTTAACCCAGTCAGTATTAATATTAGTGCCTTCCCGACAAATTAATAGCTAAGTAGTTATGCCAACAAGAAGTTTTCTAATACATGCTGTTACACTAAGGTACTTACCCTGTATTTTACCAAATCATAAAAGGGTTTGATTTGCATTGCATAGATTGATTCAGTTCTACACGATATTTAATCTTTGTAGTTATTCCATTCGTAAAATGGCATGCGTCTTTGAATGTTTATACTTAGTAGTTTATGATATAAGGTTGGTAAGGAGTTTTAAAAAACCTTAACAACCGTGTGCCATACTACGTTTTTCAATACATTTGCGAGAAAACATTATAGGTACTACTGAAACTGTAATCTATACATATAATAAAACTATAAATTCGAAATATTTGTGCGCGAATTACGCAAAAACCGCTAAACGAATTTTGATGGATTTTTCACAATTTAGTAGATTGAGGTCCAACTTAAAATCTAAGCTATTTTTCATCAAATTCAGGTGGGTGGAACCAGGAAAACAGCTTGAACTATCCGTAGTACTAGCTTTCATACACTAAAGGGGTCATTTTAAACTGGTTGCAATATGTTTCTACTGTCTACGCGGATGAAGTCGCGGGCGGAAGCTAGTAGAAATAAAAAAAAACGTTCGTAAACAAAAACGCACGGCGCCGGCGTGCGGTAAAATCAACTCTCCGCACGCTGTACTAATCCGTAAACAAAAACGCACGGCGTGCGGTAAAATCAACTTACCGCACGCTCGACTGCCATAGTAAACTTACATTTTCGAGCAACTGTATTGAAAAATCAGTTTACGACTCGCTACGACTGCACTGAACATAATTTGCATAATATCGATTGACTTGCTATTTTATATTCTTTGATCCTAATAGCAAATGTCATTGACTTGTGCAAACCCGCCAGCCACTTGTGCAAAAACGAAGTAGGTACTTATAGTACAGTAGCCCGTAGTACATTTAAATTACCAAAAAGGTTACCGTTTGCCGTTGTGATATAGTTATTTATTACAAAATTATAGATACTTTAACCCAAGTTTTACAGATCGCAACCCGCCGTAACCTAACTATTATCGTAACTATGCCGTAACTATTATCAGTGGCAATCAAACAAAGCTGTAGAACACGACAATAGCTAAACCATGTGATAAACCTCGAAAAATAAAAAAATATCATTTTTGGAGATATACAAATATAGGTTACGGCGGGTTGCGATCTGTAAAACTTGGGTTAAAGTATCTATAATTTTGTAATAAATAACTATTTCACAACGGCAAACGGTAACCTTTGTCGTAATTTAAATGTACTACCGGGCTACTGTACTATTACTTTATTCAAACTATTTGATGGATTTTTATCAACTTTTTTTGCGGCACTTGGTAACTAAGATGAATAAATAAAAAACTTGGTAACTAGTAGGTACTTATTTTAAAAGCAATGCTCAAATCGAACAACTTTAAAATTAAGCATATACGAACAATACATCAAAAATCATAATACCTACCTATCTGTGTTCAAAAAATGCAACGCAAAAGTTTAAAAGTGTATGAACAACAGCACTGTAAATGCAAAAATCTAAATCCAAAAAAGGTACTTATAGGTATCTAGCCAACCCAGTAATTTGTTAACTTAATTCCATAATGCAGTGAAAAATTAAGTTAGTATTAAATTTACTGAAAGTAAATCATCGATAGATATTTTATTCATCAGAAGATTCTCACATAAAATGGCAATGACCTGGCTTTTATAAATTTTTTCAACCTGTTTGCTGTCCGTTTTATTCATACATTCTGAAGTTGTTTCCTTATCCTAGGTAACTAACAAAGAAAGCAAAATGCTTATAATAACGTACCTTGTACCTTTCATAGCTTACTTATGATGATGATTATACTTAGGTAATAAAAATCAGTAGTTCTACTAATAAATTAAGCAAACCAGGTGATCCTTTTCAAAAGATCGCTGGCACTGACAAGGTCATTTTTGTTTACCATTTAAAATTTAAATAATGGTTAGCAGCAATGCTCTACTACCTACTAGGTACTTTATCTATTCTGTACAGCTACGTACACAAAAACGTCCACGAGTTGAATCTCAATAACATACCCATACCTAGCATATCTGTGGCCGAACATGACGTCACCCAGAGCCCAGAGGTCGTTCAGTATCGCCTCTTTGCGCGGACGCAGTGATCACTAACTAGTGTGTCGCGATCTCGCTTCAAGGAACGTCTTTTACCGTTCCAAAATGCGGTTAACTCTATTGTTTATCCTTGTTGTGGCAGCCGCTAGTGCCGACGATCTGGCGCAGACTGCTGGCCAGATCTTCAACAGCATATTACCAAATTTGATCAGCAACTCCGTGACCGGCCAGCAGGGCAACACCGCTACTAATACACTAACGCAGATCGGAACAGTCGTTGGTGGCGTAGTAGACTATGCTAAGAAGAAGAGCTACGATGACTTACTCAAGCAGATTCAAGACTCGACCACTGACGAAGACCTTATGCGCGTCAGCGAAGAGATGTTTAATGCTGATATCAACAACGCAATCAACTACATCCAGGTTAACCTGCAGGGCAAAACCAGTGCAATGTCGAAGAACGACGAAGCACCAACTAAGTGAGTCTTCCACTTAATTGTTTCAGTCAAATCTTCTAAAAAAACCTTTTACTAAAAGTGTGTACATGGTAACTGAAAACTAAAAATAAATAATTAATGATAAATTTGTCAAAGGTTTTTCCAAAATTAACATTGTAATTAAGATTTTTTGTCATCCACGTATAGCTCTAACCGTGGTTTTAATTAAAAACAAATATTCTTAACAGTCTCCTGACGGTTCCTGAGAATGTATGGAATGGCCCAACTATCAGGCCATTTGTTGCTCTGTTTGACAACTACCACAAGAATGTCATCAGGCCTGAATTCGCAACTCCAAACGTAAGTAAACAAAAATCACCACTTTTTTTCAGGTCCATAACTCTATGTCCTTCTCTGTACCCCTGAAAATCTGTATGTAAAATTTCATGATGATCGGTTCAGCAGTTAAGACGTTAAGGCGTAACAACCAAACAAACGGACTTTCGCGTTTATAATATTAGTAAAGATTTAGGTAAGTACGTAATAGGAATTATTAAGTACTATTTATTCTGTGATTATTTTATCTGTGATAAATTGACCACAATATTTAACGCACATCCAGGGTTGCCTCCGAGTGGGATAATAGGATTTAGTGGGTATGCTCGCCTACTACGCCTACTCGGTTCAAGTCCCCTAAAACCCCATTGCTAATATCCCATTGCACGAGGCAAGTGTGAGCATTCTTCCTAAAACAACAAACATTCCGACGAACTAAGAAAGAACCTCCTCCTTTTTTTGAAGTCGGTTAAAAAGATGTTTAAAATTTTCAATCAATAACAATTGAAAAATTTTCTTGGTTTGAAATAACTTTATATGCAGATGTTTTACTTATTCGTAAGTATCATGTTTATGATTGCGTTGTACGTAATTGTTAACTTTAAAGATGAGGTCATTGCAGGAGGAGACTGAACAAGTTACGTACATCAACACCATTCTCGCGACTGGCCCCATGAGGAGTCTAATGACCTTCCTCGTCAGCAAAGGTAAGGTTCATTTAAATTTGCATTTATTTATAGCTACAAAGACTACAAAGTGGATTCGAGGAAGTACCTAGTGAGAAAATTGCAATCTTTATTTACATACCCACTTGCCTACATACAAAAAAAATTCCTCATTGTAATCTAGCGTTGGCTTTATTTTAGTAAGCGTAAATTGAGTGAGTCATTATTAAATAAAATAGATGACTGACGTTGTATAATTCTAATTCTGATATACCTAAGTACCTAAGTATTAAATATTTTTATTCACGCTTATTTAGTTGATTCGATAAACGTCATTAGATTATGCAACAAACAAATTGCTATGTTAACCTTATTTCTTACCTACTCACCCATCAGATTTTGTCCCATCAGCAAGGTAGATTACTTACTTTATAAAAAATAAAAAAAATTTCTTGCGCAATCGATTACGAGACAAAATGCTAGTTACCCGTGACGAGTTTACACATATTTTTTATCGATTTTCTGATGACGAACTAACTGCAGTGACGAGTTTACAATAACCCGAGACGAGGGATACACGTTTCGCTACATACACACTTACTTAGCTACCAAAGCCCAAAACAAATGGAAATAACATTTTATTTGAAGTAGGTTTGAATCATCATGTGATCATGCATCCACTTTTTTTAGGTTTGACCCAGTTCAACGAGTACCCTGAGCAGGTAGAGCTGCTGAAGAAGATCTGGTTCACCAAGTATGCGCGTCACTGGACTGGGCTCTGCAAGTGTAGCTGTGCCTTCGAGAACATCTTCATGGCGGAGCTCAAGTCCGACCAAGTCCTCGGTGAGTTACTTACTATACAGGTGTCCCTGACAAAACTTTGCCTAACTTCAATATTTAAGATACTTCCATTCCCTGGGGCAAAGTTTTGGGACAACCTTCGTATTGGTCACACGAGCCACGAGACCCAATTCAACAAGCACTTTGAGCAAGTACCTACTATCTGTTGAAGATCCTAGTTCACGAAGTACGCGCCCCATAGGACCGGGTTGTGGAAGTGAAGCTGCGTCTTCGAGATACTTACGTCGTCATCTGTTTACGCTTGTGCAATAATACTCGGAATAGTACTAAACAGAACAGTCTGGTGCCCACCCCAGAAAAAATACGCCCACGATCTTTAGTTAAATTTAAATGATAAAGGCAAAATCGCTCTTAAGTGCAACTTAAACACAATTTTTGAGCACAAATTAGATCAGTAGAGTTACCCGTTTTTCGTAGTTCGTACGTGCGGTGCATATAGTATAGGTACCTCTACATCAATGCGCGTGAGTCGATTATTTCATTGCACGTGTTCAGTTTATCACAATTTACTATACTTACTATACATATACCTTATGTGGACAAGTCAGTCATAGATTGCAGGTGGCAATTAATGTTTCTTTGCTTCCGTATGTTTACTAGTTTGTAGAAATGATCTTAACCCTCATCTGACCTCGTTTCATATGCATAATAAAATTAATAAGTCAATCTCGTCTGGTTACAGGACTCCACAGTTGGTTGTTCTTCGCCAAGCGCGAGCTGGACCAAAAGGCGAACTACTTGGGGTACATCGATAAACTAGACCTCGGTGGTGTAAGTATACCTACTGTGCTGTGTTATCAAAATTAAATCCATCAGATCAAAACTTCTATCGCACATAACAACCCATGCAAGAACTTTATCTACAAAAGAGTCGTCAAAGAGTGGAATAAGCTTCCGGATGATGTAGAATGTAGATACTTACTTGCCTCTAACGTTAATCACTTCAAAAATCGACTGGACAGATATCTTAACAATAAACAGTGAACAAAACGCATAGATAGCAGGATACAGGCGTTATCAGTTGCAACAACTACTTGCCTGTTTAAATGATAATAATTATGATAATAATAAAATAATTTATACAGCCTCGCTAGGCTGTTACAAACACCTAGTCCTAGTGAATGTCAAAGAAGCTATGCCATCGATTCCAAGCCCTAAGCTGGACTCCTTAAAAAAGAAATGGCAAGAAAGAAACTCATAATCATAATGTCAGCTTTTTTCTCCGTTTTATTTCTTACAGAGTCATCAAATTGTACCTTATTGTAGTGAAAACAAAAATCTACACATTTATCAGTCCGCTTGGTTGGAATAAAAATCTTGATTGTCGCGATTGACCGAACATCGCATTCGTGGTGTACTTACAAAATCACTGCAGTCGATGAGAATCGCAGAAAATATCTTAGGAAACTCGATTTGTTTTCATTTCGGAGTTTAAGCAACTTTCGCAAGGGTCAGTCATGGGACCAGTTGTCTCGAATTTTTTCGCGCTTTGGAAGGCACGTTAAGCCGGTCCTGGCTGCATTTACAGTCGTTAACACCCACCAATCCGCATTGGGCCTAAGTCACTTACAGTACAGTACTTGTACTATTATGTATTCTGTGCCTAAGTGGTAGGTTATAGCCTATCCTCCTTATCCACCTATAAGGAAAGTCTGTGCTCTGGGGACATTAAAAATGGCTAGTGTAAAACAATTAATAGGTAGGTAGTTACACCATCAGAAAAGTCTGGCAATCCTCAATATCGTATTCAAAACAGGGACCGGAAAAACCCCTTAAAAACCCCTTCGTGCATTTGGGTTTTTAGTATTTACAGAATGAAAATTTAAAACAAATATACGATAAATAGATTCTTTGATAGGGAAACCCTATTCGATATGCAAACAAAACAATCGTAGCATCATGAGAATACGAGATATTGTAGATCGAAAGAGTTCCGGTCCCTGATTAAAAATAACTATTTCACAGAAAGGGCTGATCCTCAAGCAGCACTCAGTGCTGAGCAGCACCAAAGACGCCCCCGAGGTGACCATGTTCGTGGGCACGTCGCCCGAGCTCGAGACAGCGCTGTACACGCTCTGCTTCATGGCCCGCCCCGACCGGCCCTGCCGCCTGCGCGTCAACACCAACGTCCCGTTCACCATACAGACCAAAACGCTCAGAGCAGATAATGTACAACTTATCGACACAGCTTACCCTGTGTTCTAAATCTCATTACTACCATAGACATTCATTAAGGCCTACTCAAAGCTGACCGGTATCCGCCACCGCAGTGGGTAACGGTATACCCGACCGATATCCCGACCAGTATTTTGTATAGCAATGCCGCAGCTGTTGCGAAACTGGAACCGCATACCGGATGGGTACGCGGCTGAAACTTTTCCTCCTCCCGCGGACGTATACCGCACCGCCCGCCCGCAGTAACTGTTACCGCCTCCGGTAACGGTAAAGTTCCGTTATGGTTTGAATAGCGCAACCGCATACCCATCGTGATATCGTTACCGCTACCGGCACAGGATACCGGTCAGATTTAAGTAAGCCTTTACTCTGTAAGAAGCTTATGTTGGCTCCACACGTAGGCCCAAACCTTGTCCAATGTATCGTTCGTTGATGCTTTTTAAGGAACCTCTTTGAAGAATTTGTTACAAAACCGGCAACGTACGATGAATTTGCCAATTGTGGCCAACGTGTGGAGCCGACACGAGATTCTCGTCAAAACAGATAAGTTGACGTGCCATTGGTGGCGCCACTTTTGGAAACTAACCTTTATTATAAAACGTAACAATTATGAAAATTGTGCCTTTTCCTACAGCACGCCAACTTATATACTTGACGCACCGTACTCGAGTAAATTATAAATGTTATTTTCACCTCTGCAGCACAAAAAGCGCTTTTGGTACGTAAATACTCGCATCAAAATCGCTTTTTGTTGTAAGCGTGGGTTTCGAATCACTTTTCTTCTAGCTCGCAGAAAAAAAGTGATTTTTCTGCGAGTTTATTCGATGGTAGAAGTGAAAAGTTGTAAGTTAGTTGAAAACTACTAGGTGAGTTTCCTTAGCTCTAAATAGCCTTAAATATCTTACAAAAAAAACATGACAGAAGGAACATGCTTTGTGGCTATCATATTAAGGTACAAATTTTATTGTTGACGTTGCATTATTTATTCTCATATGTGACAGTACTTTGAATCTTCTCATGAAGGAATATTATCTGAACAAAAACAGCTCTCTCTGTAAATAAATGTTAATCAATAATTTAAGTTATTTTGTTTCTTTTCAAACCAACATAATTAAGTGATCGTTCTCAAATTCGATAATTTGAGAGCAATCTTGGCATTATCTCGGCTAGGTCACGCCCTATTGATAACATTCGAATTGCACACTTTAGTTAAGATAAACAGTTTCGTAAGATTTATTTTGGGAATAATTAACATTTGATCCATTTAAACTTACAGTTAAGATTTTCGATCTAGTTCCACCAAAACTGGATCGAAAAAGCAGTAACTTTGCTAAAAAAATAAGGACTTTTACATAAAAACTAAATCAGTAATGTTTTTAGTAATTTATTTAATAAAAATGATGTTTCTATTGACGCATACTTTTTTTATTGTCTATGTAGCACATTGTAAAGTCTCTACTAGTTTCAAAAGGTCTTTTGTAATTAACATGATTGGGTACATTCAGTATTCGATAAACAACAATTCACTAATTATTTTGTATAACATGACTTTGTTAACACAAATATCTTATTTACATACATTAATAGGGGCAAACGCTGCAAACATCTACAACAAATAAAATTTAATTGACCCGTGTCTTTTATCATTATCTTTCAAATCTATTTAGTATACATTAAGTTTAATTACTAGAACAACTTTTCCAAAATTCTGTTAACTTGTACAAAATCCCGTCTCAGTGGCATTTTGTACCTACCTCCGTAGAGGGAACTAATTAATTTAAACAAACTAAATTATTTCGAAGGATACTAATGTAATGAGTGTTGTGTTACTAGCAATAGCGTAGGAAAGGGGAGTGGGGGGGTTAAAACTCCAACGCGGTTCCAGCACCCCTCCCCCCCTCCCCAGTCTTCACGTCAAACATTTTCTTTCTACAAGAGTAAACAAAATAACAAATAACAATTCCACGATAATTTTATAGAGGAATTTATAGTACTTATTTAAATTCCTCTATGCAGAATTTACTGTTAAAAACCATTGACACAATTTTAATGACTTCTATTTCACTTTCAAATAGTTTTCGCTTAAAAATATTAAAAGTATCCAGAACACAACATAGTACAATCACGGTGTTACTTCTAGTAATTTATCTCAATGTCATGTAATTTAAGTTATAAAAATGAGAAATCCAAATGATAAGGTAAATGCACCTATTTATTACAAATGTAAGAAGTTTAAATTGATTTATCCATTTTATTTACAAAGGTTTCTAATAAAAAATATCGGTAATAGGTGCTTTACCTCCTAGTAAATCCTTTTCGAAAATTGTATAATTACGATCAAAATACAACTTGGCCTTATACATAAGTCTTTACCTTATTTTTTTATATAATTTTAAGAATCCTAGCGATGTATTTTCAATTAATACTTATGTGAGCATTTTGATTGTATTTGCATGTTTCTAAAATGTCACTTGCAATCAATTACTTCTATGTTGTATGCTACACCTTGCAATATTTGTCTGTTGTTTTCTATAGATATAATAATTATTTTTAGCACGTAATAAGTTAATTTATAGAATCCGTGCGAAAAGAGAACCGTGATTTGTGCTTGATTACCGTTTTTGTCATATCTGTTTTGTCCTTAGTCAACGAAAGATGAGGCTGAAATGGTGGCGCCACTTTCCCTAGTAAATTAACGGTTATTAGAAACTGACCCCTAAAATAAGGCTCATAATTAGTTCCTTTTCCAATCGAGTCTCATCTTTCGTTGAACAGACTCTTTAGTGCGACTATCTTGACTTGATAGATATAGTATATTATCACAGAATAAATAATAGTACTAGCGTACAGAAGTCACACTCCGCAAAATCGTTTAAATAGATTGCGGCTCTTGCTCCGACTCAATAAAGTGCAATTCAGGTCGCACAGCGCTCCCTTCGCTCATTCACTTAGTACTTAGTTGCCTCTCTTTCTATCGCGTAGGTCTCATTTTTTCTGGCGTATGAAATTTGTCCTCTCAGAGGACGCCGAGCGCTTCATACTCGCGCGCGGAGTGTCAAAGCCCTGATATTACTCAGTCGCTTTATATGGCCTAACAGTGCCGTCAACATGATAAAAACGGTATTACAGCACAGATCCCATGTGAGTCCTCTTTCCGTACAGACTCTTAGAAGTATTTTACAAAGATATCATTATCTTTCGAGGTTTATGCATTACAATAGTATTTAGCGATTATCTTAACGTCATTTTTTTTAATTATTGGTACTTCCAAATCAGTTTTTGGTGGTAGTAGGGTAATAATTTTGTAATTTGTAGAAATAAAATCAACGATTAACAAAATTGTACATCGACATCTTACTAGCAAACGAGATAAAACTATGAAATAAATAATTAAACAAGGTTTTAGAGGAGAAATAAAATAAACATTAATAAAATTGTTGAGAATCGAAAACATTTCCCAATAGTAAAGGAATAAACATCAACAAATAATTAAAAGCGAATAGAAAACCATAGATCTGATATACCCGTCATAATTTGTTGTTTATTATAAGCTTATTCAATAATAGCTTTTTCTACTTTCTATACACGTGATAAAAAAGTATACACTTGACGTCAGAAAAATAGCACCTCCTCCAAAATCAGTTTAGACTTGGTCACACACTAGTGGTAGCTCCCGTTTTATTAGGTTAATGTTGATATCTTTTGTATTAATGTACATTTAATGAGCTTTCAATTAATAATTGTTTGATTTAATAAACATAACAGTTACCATAATTAAACGCTCAACGCGTAATTGCTTGCGCCACCATAAAAGGGTGATATAAGGGGTCAATCCAATAATACTATAATTTATTTAAAAAAGAAGGGTCAATCTGCTATCGAAACGTTAGAGAAAACACATGTCAACAACTCAATAAAAAAAATCATTCCGACGAACTGAGAACCTCCTCCTTTTTTGAAGTCGGTTAAAAAGGAACACGATGAGTACGTGATGAATACTATTGCCCATGAAGTTGCTCAAGAAGTATATTGCAAAAAAATGAGTTGCTCAGAAACTGAATCTCAGTAATTAATTAATTCCGTTCGACTGTATTCCGACTGTTTCGAGACACTGTTGGCTATGTATGTCCGAAGGGGTACGTATGTATAACAACACTTGTCATTAATTGGATAGGATTAAAACTACTTTGAAAAACTTTTGAGGAGGAGCGATTTTTCTGACAGTGAGTATAGTTATATTATTTACATATCTGCTTATTATCTAGTAAAAGCAATATTGTATTTGAATATAAGACGTTAATAACAAAACAATATCAGAATTTAAAAGACTTATAATTAATAGGAAACTCAAACACTACATCATAATGGCATTTCATGGTCAGTATCAAATACTTTTGACTAGAATACAGTGGGTTGAATACTTACTTTATTATAACAATTATTTTAAAGATATTCTTGAGTTTTGTACCAATCATTAGACTAATCAATAACAAACAAATATGATATGTATAATTAATAAAAAGTATATTCATTAAAATAACATTTCCTATGATTTAAAAAGTAATACTTAAAGATAATTGAATATTTAACTCTTAAACCTTTATACAAGAACTTTACAAGAAATTGATTTTCAAAAACACTTATCGTATAGACATTTAGATGCAGTAATGTACAAAAAATATTACATTTTTATTTTTAGGCCCGTATTATAGAATCAAACTCTAACTCAAATCTCTGCTTGAGTACAGTTAGAAAGGGATGGTGCTATGTGCGATGTATAGCACCATCCTTTTCTAACTGTACTGGAGCAGAGATTTGAGTTTGATTCTATAATACGAGCCAGTGGCAGATTTGGATTTATACCAAAGAGGGCTCTACTCAAACGAAGTAAGAGCCATATTCGTGTGGCATGACGCCGCGTCTCGGGTAGAAGGTGTGTGAGATGGAGTAGTTAAGTAGGTGGGATATGTTCGACGTGTAAATATCAGCGAATCTGAATAGCCTCCTGGAGAAGTATGTGGGGTTGTGGTACGTCCGGAATACGCTACCGAACTGGGGGTTAAACACTGCCTTGATTTCGTTCCTGGAAGCGAGACAAGAACTCCTACAATCCGTCAGCGTGAAAGGTAAACGTACAGGCGGTTATTTACAAGCCGATCACAATGCTTTATTAGGCTGGCGATATATTAATACGTAAAAGCTAATTTTGATGGGGTAAATCAGGGGTTTCCAAACTACGTCCCGCGAGTACCAACAATCCGGCCCGCGAAAGCAAGCCGGATCTTAGCGATAATACTGTAATTTACAATATGTCGGTACTGAGCTTGCTAGATCCTGGCCCTTGGCATGGAGGAGTTAGTCTGGCCCTTACGCTAATAAGTTTGGAGACCCATGGTGTAAATAAATAATAGAATTAGCATTAGCACACACAAGCTACAAAACCCCGTCACAAATGACTTGTACGCGCAAGTTCCGCCTTCTTCTGCCTAAAACGTAGACTAAAATAAGATGCCGTTTAAAACTGATGCTGTCTCTATCTTTCTATTAGCAAATAAAAGAGATATCATCTGTTTTAAACCAGGTCCAACTAAATTTTTAGTAAAAGGGGCAGAATCTTTCCTAGTTAGACTAACATAACAACATAATGGGCAATGTGAGTATGAATGACAAAACTACTGTAATGAGGGTGGAGATCCGTGCCCAGCAGTGGATTAAAAAGTAGCCTTTGTCCTTCCCTAAGGTTCCATCTATGTCCGTACTCGTCAAAATCGGTCCAGAGGTCCAGTCCTCCGAGCATGACCACCGAGACGCGATATGATATAGTGATTTATCACGTTTAAAATTTAACTGTCAAAAGACGGATTTTGACAGTTGAGTGTCGATCCTCGCAATATAATATCGTGTTTCGGTGTTCATGCTAGGGGGGCTAGCATGAAAACGAACAGACAGAGTTACTTTCGCATAATATTAGTATGGATTTAATAAAATAATATTATGTTCCTTCACAAACGATCGTCTTAAGGACTAATCATTGGTCAATGAATATTGAGCTTTTCTTATAACATGATTCAAACTTTATGACTTCTGTGAACTTAGCCACTATGCTATGCGCGTAGCCGTGCCCCATCACCCATCTCTTTCACACACTTACATCGAATTCGTGTTCTGCGCCTCGCGCTATGTTCAAAGAGGTCATAAAGGTTGAATCGGGTTATATCGGATTCTCAAAAAAAAACATGTAATGGTGTAAATCCCAACATAGTTGATTCTAATAACGGATTATACTTTTTAAATAATGCCCAACATTGTTAAAAGGACATTTTATAACCTGCTTCCTACTCTCGACGTGACAGAGTTCACATCAGGATCAAATTAACGTCAAATTTATTTTATTTAGTACTTTGGAAACGGTTACCGTGATTTCCATCAAAGAACAAATAAAAATTGTTATGTGGTTTTCATTGTACTGTTTTGACGTTTATTTGATTCGACCTCACTCGTACTCGATCTCGTCGGTTGTACCCACCCTGAATTAATGGTACAAAATGATGGGACCACGAGAAAACAGCGGAATATGAAAGCTACCAAAGTTTGGATGACTTTCGCTATTAATTAGGTTGCACCATTAAGCTCTCAGTATGCTAAAATCAGTATATAACCCTATTGCGCATGCCAACACTAGAATAGGGATGATGACTAATGAATAAAATAACGAAATACTAATAAAATCGTAAAGACATTAAACTTTTAGAGTAGTTTGTATACCTCTTGGTTTTATATATTGCGTATTATTTGTTTTATGACCCTTCAAAATTGGGTGGACAAGTCCATTTAAAAAGTATAAAATTTATTAAAATAAATAATACCTTTAATTAGTCCATAAAATTTATAGCAAATTTGTCAAAGAAACCATTTTGGTAAACACAATATTTAATATAGCTGCCGAAAAAATTTCCTACGCGTTGCATACAAACTACTCAAGCCGTTAGTATGGAGCGTTTTCGGGTGAGTCCAATTTTGTGCATTTCAAACTGTGATATCTCAGGCAGTTTTCATGCTAGCGGAATAATTCTTTTACCAATGTTTCTTTTTTTTGAGAGGTAATTTATGTAACATAAAATAAAAATAATGACATCATGCCCATTGGTCGTCACGAGCCGCATGCGAATAGCCGTATTTAAAACCTATGACCACACTCATGTACGGTCAGTAATAACAGGTGCTTAACACTTTAGTATTTTGACATGCAACTATTTCGGATAGCAGAATGATCTACAGTTTGGAACATTACCTAATCAAAAAGTTGCTATGACAAAGTACTTTTTAAGCAACTTTTGTTGCTGACATACGTTCCTGCGTCGAACCGTACAACCACAATAATTTTACAAGCAACGCACTAAAATCGCCAGAAAACACCACTTACCTAAGGAAGTCCCTCTCGGCCATCCACTCGGCTATCACCTCCTCGGCTTCCGGCTCCTTGTAGTCCTGGTGGTCCTCAATCAGCTGCGTCAACATCTGCAGCCAGTTGGCGTTCTCCTTAAACGACTGCGTGTTCAACGTGTTGATTTCGTGCTACAAATAAATGTTAAAATGTATTTTAGGTACCTATATGGTTTCTTTCTCAGAAGCAGGTTGGCTCACTCCGCGCTTAAACTTTTGTATATAGCTTACTGCTCGTGGTTCACTTCGTCGAGCCAGCACACGAGGAATGTCGTGCGTTGGTTAAGACAGAGCTACGCGACAGAAAGACAAGGTGCATATAATATTAGGCACGCAGCGCTGTGCAATTTGAAATTGTACTTTATTGCTGTCCAGCGAGTAGGGGTTGCAGTGCCGGTACTGAGGAGAAAACTGAATTTTTGGTACTGCATTAACTCTGGTACCGGGAAAACCGGGAAATTTTGGTACTAAGATTTTTTTTTACTGTATCGTTAATAAAATTAATAAAGTAAGTAACTCATAGTTACGTATACGAAATTCTTTTTTTCCATGGAAATGTCCGTTCCACCCAGTACCCGCTCCCGCTGCCCGCCCCGCGCCACTGTAATTTCACACTAAGTCCCCCCATACAACAAGTGTGTTTGTTTACGGAACTCGTGCCCGGCACTTGGCCGGTTTTTTCTTGACTACGCACCGTGAGCTCGTTGATGATGGCGCCCGTCCGCCAGCCGTGCTCGAGCGTGACGTCGGCCAGGTCGCTGTACGGGTGGTCGCCGAAGTACAGCACCTGGTGCCCGCTCCAGCCGGTCAAGTGTCGGAGCGGCTTCACAGTGCCCTTGTACAGTACACTACATATTGCCTACGCACCGTGAGCTCGTTGATGATGGCGCCCGTCCGCCAGCCGTGCTCGAGCGTGACGTCGGCCAGGTCGCTGTACGGGTGGTCGCCGAAGTACAGCACCTGGTGCCCGCTCCAGCCGGTCAAGTGTCGGAGCGGCTTCACAGTGCCCTTGTACAGTACACTACATATTGCCTACGCACCGTGAGCTCGTTGATGATGGCGCCCGTCCGCCAGCCGTGCTCGAGCGTGACGTCGGCCAGGTCGCTGTACGGGTGGTCGCCGAAGTACAGCACCTGGTGCCCGCTCCAGCCGGTCAAGTGTCGGAGCTGCTTCACAGTGCCCTTGTACAGTACACTACATATTGCCTACGCACCGTGAGCTCGTTGATGATGGCGCCCGTCCGCCAGCCGTGCTCGAGCGTGACGTCGGCCAGGTCGCTGTACGGGTGGTCGCCGAAGTACAGCACCTGGTGCCCGCTCCAGCCGGTCAAGTCTTGCAGCTGCTTCACAGTGCCCTAGTACAACACATATTGCTATAATCCCAAGAAGTTAGCTTTGAGTGTTGTAGACAAATGACACCTATTTCTTCTTCTTCTATTTTTATTTTGGCAATCTACTTTCCTCTTGAAAGTAATTTTTGCCAGTGTCAAGTGTTTAATAGTTCAGTGGTAGGACGTTTAAGTTTACATTAAAATGCGGGTGCATTGCATTCCAATGCTGCTTGGAGCATTTGGCAACAAGTATATCGAGACAGTTACTCGGTAAGTTCTGCCGAGGTAGCTACCACTACAATAAAAGTCTCAGCTTCACACAACCAAGATCGCGCCTATTTCAATTATGCCACATATTGTTCAGTTGCGTAGACACTTGTACCACAAAACTGCACCAAGACACAATATCCACTATGAATCAATTTTCAAATAAAATAAATAGACACCAAACTGTACTCGACGAAATGGCGCCAAAAAACTCGACATCTATTTAGACATAGCCTTCTATATCTTCCAAGCCCTGAAGTTGAGCAGAACGGCAACATCGCATGTGGTCAAGCAAATAGTATAAAATTATTTTAAAAATTATTTATTATTTGTTTTTCCTATATTATCTATGTTTAAACTAGTTGTAAATTGTGATGTAAGATTATTGCAATAAAGTTTTATATTTATTATTATTATTTATTTATTAGAACATAAGGTTTGAGTCAAATTATTTGAACTTTTCGGGGGTCCTTTAGTACGATGAGCATTTTGATCTAAGTCTCCTGTAGCAATAAATCTTACATCATTGGAAAGGTATTTAAATTTGAAACACTTTATTGTATTACTATAAACGTCAACTATTAGTACTTTGAGAGTTATAACGCTCTAAACTTCACCAATTCTTTTAACATTAATGACCTAAAACTCCGAAAATACTAACAATTAATAGAAAGTATGTTTGCAGCAAATAATTGTCATATAAAAACCTTTCTTATGATATATCATTCATTTCAATAGTGTGGTAGATCAACTCCCAAAGACTTTAAACCACTTTTATACTTTAATAACCTTTGACTCCAAAAAAACAGCTTAAAAATTAAATACCTCTAAAAAGCAAGAAATAATATTCGAATCATTAGTTACACATATCAATATTAATAAAACACGTCTATTCCAAAAAACTTTGTAATATTTAACTAAAAGAACAATGGCGAAATAATTGTTGAGTTAATTATTTAGAGTATTAAAATGTCATTATTATGAATTTACGTATTTCAAATACAAATAATTTATTGAAAAGAAATAATGAAAATACAATTTGCATACCATAAAATAAACTTATCAAGTTATCAACAAAATAATGTGGAACAGGGGGGTAATAAGACAATTTTTACAATAATTACTATTGAAGTCGGGTGGGGCTGGAGGACAACTTCATTTTTTTCTTAAAGCCCCACCCGACTTCATTAGACGTGTTTTATTAATATTGATATGTGTAACGAATGATTCGAATATTATTTCTTGCTTTTTAGAGGTATTTAATTTTTAAGCTGTTTTTGTTTTCAGTTTTTTGAAGGCGGTTTTTCTTTTTTTTTAAAAAGCTTTTTTATTTTCAACTTTTTAGTGGTAGGTATGTAAGCGCAGCGTGTAAATATTTTTTTACTTTATATTATAATATTTTCAATGGTAAAATGCCCAGAACTCAATTTCCAAATTTACGCTGTTTGTTTTTGAGGAGTTCCGTTGTGTCATCGTAGTCCAAGTCTAGTCCAGAACGTTGCATCGCAAACCAAGATTTGGTTTGTTTTGGATTGCCATAAACTGACCAAAACCTAAATCACTTTACTTATACTATTTGATTTTGAAGAGTTCCTTTATGTATCTTCGAAGTTCGAAGTCCAATAACAATGAAATTAAATTGTGACCACTCTTGAAGTATACCCTTTCAAATAAAAAAAGAATCATCTAAATCGGTTCATAAACAAAGAAGTTATGTCCGAAATTCCATAAAAACTCGTGCGATGGCGAGCTAAATAATTGATATTTTTCAGGATTATGAAAAAACTACTGGCCAGATCTCTGTAAAAAAATTATGGGACCACACACGAACTATGTTCTTTGAGTTAAAAAAAGAATTGTACAAATCGGGTAACAACTGACGAAGCTATGTTGAAACATACATAAAAAAAAAAATAAAAAAAAATACCGTCGACTTGAGAACCTCCTCCTTTTTTTGAAGTCGGTTAAAAAGTATTAACAATCGATATAAAGTATATTAACAGCAAATATTTGTCTTTAAAAAACCTTTCTAATGATATATCATTTATTGCTAGAGGGCGTGTTAATCAACTCCCTGCTGAAGAAAATCAACAAAAAAGATGACATCTTTGACGGCCATTTTTTCCTGGTTAACATTGATATTTTTATTATTGTTTAATATACAAAGCATTTCAATAAAAGAACTAAATTATTTTCATATTTTAAACCTCACACGATTACTATGAAAAAAAATATCGACCTCTTAAAATTGAAATATTCCCATACATTTAGTATGGAGACTGGTGGACGACATGACCACGAACTGACAGTAACAGACGTTGCCAAACTTATGTTCACGGCTTGGAAATGAAGAAGGCTATGATTTAGATCACCTGCCCCTCTAGCATGTGACCGACAAAACACGATCGCACATCTAGTTCTTTAAAGTCATAAATGTCATTTTCTTAATTTTACAGTAGAGCACATTAAAGTTTTTTTGTTATAAGTTATAACTGTGTTCATTACTAGGTTTGGTGTGATATATGATTGCAAACGTTTTTGTTCATATATTAGTAGTTTGTTGCACAAGGGTGTAATAGCTACTTACAACTTACACGGCCTCTTACTTTACTATACTAGTAAATCCTAGTTGCCGAGCAGTATGATTTAAACAATAGATTCGTATAAAAGGAAAGTTGTGGCATAGTTAACTCAATTTTAGATTTCAGACATTTATGACTTCAAAGAACTAGACGTGCGATATATTGCATGATATATCGTTTTATCGACATGCAACTGTCAAAATCCTAAATCTAGTGTCTTTTTACGTTACAGGTACCACATTTAAACGTGATATATCGCTATATCATAATGCGTTTCGGTAGTCATGCTACGGGGGCAGATCCTACTAATCCTACTAATATTATAAATGTGAAAGTTTGTGGGTTTGGATGTTTAGATGTTTGGATGTTTGTTCCTCAATCACGCAAAAACTACTGAACGGATTTGGTTGAAATTTGGCACACAGATAGAAGATAGCCAGGATTAAAACATAGGATACTTTTTATCCCGATATTCCCACGGAAACCGGAACCACGCGGGTGAAACCGCGGGCGGCCGCTAGTATTATAAATGTGAAAGTTTGTGGGTTTGGATGTTTGTTCCTCAATCACGCAAAAACTACTGAACGGATTTGGTTGAAATTCGGCACACAGATAGTAGATAGCCTAGATTAAAACATAGAATACTTTTTATCCCGATATTCCCACGGGAACTGGAACCACGCGGGTGAAACCGCGGGCGGCCGCTAGTAATACTTATATTATAAATGTGAAAGTTTGTGAGTTTGGATGTTTGTTCCTCAATCACGAAAAAACGGCTGAACAGATTTGGATGAAATTTGACACACAGATAGTTTACAGCCTGGATTAAAATATAGAATACTTTTTATTCCGGTCAAAGGTTCCCTAGGGATTTTCCGAATGAACACGCGGATGATATCGCGGGCGGAAGCTAGTGGGGATATAAATTCTTAACACATCCGTAGGTACTCATTTGAGCAGACATTTTTTAAAAGTTTATGTGATCTTAGTTTCATGTGAATAAGGTTTAAAATGTAAAAAAGCGATGTTAATATTGAATCTTTTTTGCGCACCTCATAGTAAATAATGCCCTTTTCCAGCGATGTGACTTTCTCCCAGATGTGGGTGTTGGCATTCTTATCGAACACCCGTATGGGGCGGGAGACCTCCGTGAAGAACTTGGGTTTGTTCGCGTTCACTATCACCACGTCGAAGTAGTCCCGCCAGTGGTGGCCGACCAACATCTCCATACCTGCGTTACTGGAAGTAAGGTAGTCTGGTCAACAAAGGTTAGACTGAAATGGTGGTGACACTTTAAGCCGCAAAATTGTTCTTTTTTCAACCGAATCTCATCTTTTGTTGACTAGACCCAGTGGCGGTACCCCCATACAAGCCGAAAAGCCCGGCTTGCCCTAACAATAACTTACTTACACCACAGAATAAATAATAGTACAAGTACAGAAGATGCACTCCACTGAACCATTTAAATAAATAGCAACTCTAATTTCCACATGATAAAGTGGAATTCAGCTTGTACGGCGCTAATTACGAACGGTTATATTCACCTAGACGCTGCATCTCTTTCTATCGCATATATCCTATCTTTTCGGACCTACGTTAGGGTTGCAGCTTGCGGCAATGAAAGCGTGGGAATCGTAAGACTCTGTGAAAACGCGCTACAGTTATTGCGAGGACGCGACGGAGAACCCTGCCGATTTTGTCCACGCAGAGGACGCCTAGCGCTAGGTGCTTTTCTCATACCTACGAGCGGAGTGATAGAGCCCTGCTTACACTACTAATGAATCGTAATTAATAACAACAAAACAATACTATTAACGAATGTTAATTTTCAATAATCAATAACCACAAATTCATTTTTTACAACAACTGATCGAGAGACAAGTCGCTAAACTGCGTTACTTTCCTCAATAAACCCTACAAATGCATTTCATCTCCCTCGCACTCGTTGGCTTGCAACCGGGCTTTGCGATCTGTATATATCCGCTCTCTTCTTACTTTAACAAAACTGCTACCGCATCATATGCATACTGCTGTAGGTACTATAGATTCTATGAGAAATACAGAAGCCGACTAAAAGCCTGGCTTTTTGCTTCAATCTGTGACGACAGCTGTTTTGAAACAATTGTTTTGCCTTTATTAGTGTTTTTATGTTAAAAATGAATTAAAACTTCAGTTTAATGATTGATAATGGTCCCTTGTGATGGATTGAAATGTTTATTAACTGTTGTGTGATCTATGAAAGTGTACCTAGGAGTCGAGTCGATTCCAAGAGAAATACAAAATAACGTAAGTAATAAACCTTTTCATTTGAGTATTTTGCAAAGAAATATAATATTCTTCAATGTATCGTAATATTGTAGTGGACTCTTTACATTGTTGGTTGTTCTTATAAAAATAAATAAGTAGGGTTAGTTTTGCGTCTTTCATTTGAACGACAATTTAAATGTTTGTTTGGAATGCAGGGGATAGGATTTGAATTGCCTAGCAGGGACGCTATTATTTTGTGAAATGATTTAGATATTTATTATGAGTGACACATTTTAAACGAGAAATTTAGTTTTGATTACACAATAATTAAATTTGATAAAGCCACGCCATCTAGCATTTTGCGGCGAACTAATTTATGAATAATTAAAGTACGCTTAAGGGTTGTGCTTTTGGTGCTTTTTTTGAGAGCTATCTATGAATTCGTTTAGATGGCGCTGGGCGGTGTCGCATCGATATTTTGGTAAAGATCATCGTATGAAAAAAAAACTTAAATTAGTAACGAGAAATTGTGGGATGCATTGGTTTTTTGCTTGTATTGAGCTGATAAAAAAATTGCTTGATTTGAGGGTTCGGGCTTGCACTACTATGTAGGCCTGGGCACGCCACTGACTAGACCCTATATTGTCAAACAGCAACAACTCATTTTAAGCCGAAATTTCAGAAATCTATGGCCTAAGACCTAGGCCATAAATTTCTCTTCCATAATTTTTCACATCAAAATCACAATATTCAATTCAAATTATTAAAAGATTACGCGCGTGAAGCTATCATGGAAAAAATATATAATGTACTTGAAATAATACACAATAGATTTAATTGAAAGCATTCATAAAAATGTTACCACCTTTGATGTAAAAAAATATTCCGTGGACCCCTGTTTCTGGTTTTATTTGCAAAATTTCTCGGAAACAGAACATTCGATTATGTTAAAACCAACCATAAAAATCGGCGATGTTAATACGTACAATCTTAATTGATCAGATTTTTTTAACTAACTTGAAATCGATGAAAAGTAATAAAAACATGTAAAAATTTAGAATTTGGTGCCAGTTCTGAACGCAACCGCCGCGTTAGAACGCGCACTGATTTGAACCCAAAGTGAGTAGAGTCACGTTCGATTTCACTCCATCACGGATCGACCCGCTCGGATTGACGCATGTTAAGGCCTTAATAAGGGCTCAAGGTGGTGAACTCTACTTCACTTTTTTATAACTTGCCCTATTCTTGTCAGTTTACACACAACCTTTTAACTTATTATATAATTAAAATATTATTTTAATTTATTAAATTCATGGTCCAAGAAAACAAGGTCTGGCATTCCGGAAGTAACACAGACTTACATCACTATTTAGTTGCGCGACTTTATAATAACAAGCAAGAAATGAAGAATTTTTTATCACACTCATTACAAAATTATTATAGTGTATTTGATTGTGATTTGCTTCTCTTAGCAAACGAAACAGTTCAAGTAACAGATGAATGAACGTAATTTTCAATACGGATAGCGGAGATGACGCATGCCTGTGTTACCCACTAAACTTCTTGTCTCGGAATGCTATACCAGCCCCCCTAGCATGACCACCGAAATACGATATAGAACGCGTGATATAGCATTTTATCGACACTCAACTGTCAAATTCCATTGTCTTTTAACGTTAAACGTGATAAATCACTATATAATATCGCGTTTCGGTGGTCATCCTAGAGGCGGCAGGCGCAGTTTGTATCATGATTATTTTAATATGACTTACACAAAATGAAAAGGGCTGTTGGTGACAAGGAATAAGTTTTTACCACATTTTTGCAACATCTCAAAGTAATTCTTCAGGCTCGGGTTGGGCCTTATGTACTCATCCACATTTTGTGCCACGATTTTATGCATTACTGGATGACAGCTCTGGACAGAATTCTGTGAAGATAAAAAATATACCTAAAGCAACAGAATTATTCGGTAAAATATTTTTCAGGGATTTTTTATTTTAGTAGGGCAAATAGCCTACAGTTGAAAAGTACAGCCCCCCTACTCAAATGACCAACTTTGTATTCATTTGAACGCTACGCTTACTTTTAAAGCTTAAATATGAGCAATAGATGATTACATCACATGTTGCAACTTATGTAAATCACAGACTTCGATTTACTGTATGGAATTGTCTAGCTTAAGGCACGTAATTTTATAGTTTACTGCTTATTTTATTTACTATTGAAGTAAGCGTAGCATTCAAACGAATAGAATGTCGGCCATTTGAGTAGGGGGGCAGGTGTGTGTGAAGACACTAAGAGGGGATGTTAGGTGGAAATTATAAAAAAGTCCTATCTCATAAAATAAAGCTTACCTTGACATCCAAGAACAAAATTTCAGGGTGATAATCAATGTGATTTTTTATAAAATACTCAGCAACATTACAAAGTAGTCCCATCTCAGGCACTGAGAATAAATCTGCTAAATGCACCATCTTGGCTCGATTTGCCTAAAAAATAAATTAATTTATTAAATAAAATACCTTTTAATCTCATTTACAAGTATGTAACACTAGCGGCCGCCCGCGGTTTCACCCGCGTGGTTCCCGTTCCCGTAAGAATATCGGGATAAAAAGTATCATATGTTTTAATTTAGGCTATCTACTATCTGTGTGCCAAATTTCAACCAAATCGTTCAGTAGTTTTTGCGTGATTGAGGAACAAACATCCAAACATCTAAACATCCAAACCCACAAACTTTCACATTTATAATATTAGTAGGATACTATACTATTCATTCATACCAAGAATCTTAACATACCCAATGTTAAATCCATATGAATCTCCTATCAGTTACATTATTTATTATTATTCTACATTATGATTTTATTAAATGCTATTATTATAATATAAGTAACAGAAGAAGCAGACAATAGAAATTCCTAGGATAATAGTTAGACATTTCAATGTAATAAAACCTTTTCGTCCAAGAATAAAACTCATCTTTACCATTAGTAACACAAAACATGTGAGTGCTATAAAGGAGACAAATTACTGTGCATTAACTGTCCATTATTTACAATGGCACATCAGTGTCATGTGACATATGGTTTGTGTCAACAGAGAAGGGGAGCACATAAATGAATGATTGCTTACAAGTGCCGTGATTGCTCCGCACACACAATACATATAGATAACTATTATGAACACATTAACTGTTCCTAACAGTGCAGTTTATGAGCACTGCATTTTAAAATACAAATGTTGCAGTGATAAAAATAATGATTAAATTTTTATTTTAGTATTATTATTCTATTTTTTATGAAATAATACAGACTGTATGAAAAATTAACTTATTTGTTATTAATAAAATTATAAATAAAAAGCACACATTTAATTTAATACCATAGAGCAAGTTACTTTGATTCTTTTTATGTTAATGTTATTACCATTTTTTCTCATTCATTTAAGGGGCCATAACAGAAAAACATGGTTTGCGCGGGCCATATTTTTATATAGAAAACGTAAAGTTGTAGCCACAAAAAAAAACATACGACAAGCTAAAGAGATTATCTAGTTGCTACAAGTATTAAATTGCGTATAAACCTCACAGATGATTGTAAAAAAAATCAGAATATCATCAAAAGCGATTATCGCGTGCCATATTTTTGGCGTAAATAATAGCGGAAACGTATTGAATTCTACATCAAAATACACTTTAACGTACTGTGCAGTTGCTCCAATAACTTTTTTTCAAGAAAGATAATTGTGCTAAAGATAATGATGAAAAAACACTGAAAAAGTGCAGAAGTGAGGTTATTTTCCATACTCTTTACACGTAAAGAAAAAGACAGACACAAATGCTTTCGCGTAATGGAGCCTTAATGAACACTTTTTAGCTAATAGTAAGCCTAAGAACAAATCAAGTTCTTTAAATATGTAGCTTTACTTACTTTATGCGCTCTTGTGTCACCTTCTACATAAGCAATTGGTATTATTCTGTTCTTATACAGTTTGAGGACTTCGTCTGTGGAAACTGAAGTGAGGCCTCTATACACAGCACCAAATTGGATTTGCAAAAATGAATCCAATTTTAGAAGTAAACCTTTTTCAATGTCATAGTGGAGACCTCGGACTGCAAAGTTTGGTTTATATTCCAAATTCAAAATGTCTGCAGGATACTGAAATATAGAATAGTGAATAAGATAAGGCTGATAACTTTCCCAAAACAAAATGGCTAATGTTTAAATGATCAGCGTACTAACCTAACCTAACCCAGAATTAGTAAATGCTCACCAAATCTTCTTGGGTGGTTTAGGATTTGGTGAGCATATTTACTAATTTTGGAGAACAAAATATATTTTTTGATATGCAAAAGTATTAATTCCCAAACAAAATGGGGGACTGAACTAAAAATTCACAATTCAAAGGCTAAAAGATGGCATTTCCTATTTTTAATAACTAGTTTTGGTGAAATATTCATGACTGCACATGCAATGTGCTGATTTCACTGTGGCTGGAGCTGTCCATGTGTGCATGTTTTAAATGTGGGACACATTTTATGTTTTGGGGACAATGTGGAATGCTTATGATAAAGGGGAACAATAACAACAAATCCGCATTAAAATTTGTTGTTATTGTTCCCCTTTATCATAAGCAGTCCCGCGACTGTCTCCCCCAATGCGGACAGTTGGCATTCATAGAATAAGAAGACAGCATAATTTTTACCCACATCACAGTGCAGCAATAACTTACATTATATTTTTCCAATAGGACTTCTCTTCCAAGATTATATAATAAATGCTCCAAGGTGGGTTTGTAATGAGCTAATGTGTAATCATAATCAAACCCGTAAACTTTCACTTCTGACAAATCCAGCTCATTGCATGCGAATACACCTTTAGGATTGACATCTTGAGGCAATTTTTTTGCTGAAATTAATATTTAAATTATGGATACTAAGATGTTAGATGTTAAGTATTTGTGTAAAAGTATGTATGTATTATAGTATAGGTAAAGTTTTTTTTATTAAGGTGATAGTTACATAAATTCCTTGGCTTCTTTAAAAAAAATAACGACTCAACCTCACTACAATAATTTTATGACGTTCTGACATTATAAGGATATATAATCTAATTAGGAGAGTAAATAATATTACATGTAGATATACATACATCTGCACTTCAGTTTGGTGCGACAGTAGGCCTCCTTCAACAATTCCCGAGTAGAATACTTTTTCTTGAATAAAAGGTTACATGTTTCTGTTTTCACAAAATAGTTGCGGTTTAACCTTTTAAAACCACTCACTAGATTGATGCACAAACTCATTTTTGATTAAATAACTCTACAAAATGATAAAGGCTAAGGCAAGAGTGTTGTGTATTGTACGAGGTTGTACAATCAATAAATTACACCTAATAATGTAGGCTTCGAAATTAACTGCACCTTAAGTTCAGACAATAAACTTAAACAAATGACATCTAATAAAACTATTAATACAAATTAATGAACATCGTTGCATAATTCAAAACTATTTTGAACAAACACGACACGAGCGAGTGCGAAGCGAAGAGCGAAGCGATCAAGCTAGGCTTGTTGAAAAAATATCGATACATCGATATATCGATATTTTTTGTTCGATATATCGATATTTTTAGCCGATATATTTTGATCCGATATATCGATACATCGATACAAAATAACCAATATCGAAAATAGTATCAAAATCGATATATTTATTAGCATCACATCATTCAAAAGTCGCTAGAATGGTGGGGCGGCACGCTCGGTGGCGCTACTGCTGCTGGAGACCTTTGTACGGGCATTTAACTCCAATTTTTCCATTTATTTTAAATTATATCTTAAAATTGTTGAATACTAATAATAATAACTATGAAAGTTGGATAGTAAATGAATTAAAGATTGAAAAAAACCAAAATACTTCAGTATGTTGAAAGAAAAATTTATATTCACGAAAAGTCAAAAAGTTCTATTGAGATTTCTGAGCTAGGGTGAACTAAATACATTATTATTTTAAAACTGCAAATGGTGTCTGAAAATTTTACCGATATATCGATATATCGATATTTTTTTCGCGATATATCGAGACCGATATTGATATTTTTATAAATATCGATGTATCGATATATCGATATTTTATTTCACTTTCGACATCCCTAGATCAAGCGAACGACATGTAGGGTTGTTGAAAAAATATCGATACATCGATATATCGATATTTTTTATTCGATATATCGATATTTTTAGCCGATATATTTTGAACCGATATATCGATACAAAATAACCAATATCGAAAATCGTATCAAAAACGATATATTTTTATTTATTTTACTATCATTACATCACTCTAAAGTTGCTAGAATACAAAGCTATACAATGCGTTTATTATTCCTATGGCGTTATGTTGGCAGTACCGTCATTGTAATCTTATTGCGATGGAATAAGGTTCAAAATTGAATAAAATTTACGGGATATCAACAACGCCAGAGGTAATAACTAAAGGTGTGCGGAAATGTTATATCATATATTATATTATAACGTTATGCTATATTAAAATAACATGTTATTTTTTCTGTTATAATATAACACCTAATATTGTATATCTATAACAGTAATTAAAATATCGGAATATGTATCTATAACAGTAAATAAGTCCCACACTCGACGCGGCAATTTATTAGATTTTTGAACTAGGTAGGTAAATATAAAAAATATTTCTTAATAAAATACTTAACCTAACACTATAAAACAAACATCTTTACTATATTTTTTTAATTTGAGATTTTTGCATTCACAATGCTATTTTCTTTACTATAATTGAAAATGCGTAGGTAACTCGCAATATACGCTTGCGCAAGCGTCGCGTCACGTCACAATCGCAGACAAGCAGTATAATAATAATATACCGACTGAACTGTGAACGCTAGAATATTAATATCATAACAGAAAAAATAACAGTCATTATAATTATTAGGTGTTATTTATAGGTGTCATATCAAAATTGTTTCGTAATGCTACAAAATAAAGTTGAATTTTGATAGAAAAAGGCAATACCTTCATATTTTAAATTGCTAAACTAGATGTCGCTAATCGCCATACAAGGAAAAGAAAAGCAGAGCAAGAAGCAAGCGAAGCTGCGAAAGCAAGTTCGACTCAATGCTGAGAGCTTAGAGCAAAGGCTGAGAGCATGCTTTATTTATTCCCTTCCCTCCATTTTCCTAGATGGCGCTTGACTAATCATAAAAATATATTAGTAGCAGAAAAGTAATAAATTTTATATTAGGTGTTATGGGTATATTTTTATATCGTTATAATATACTCGTTATCTGTTATAACGACCACCCTTAGTAATAACCGATGAAACGCACTCTAAAAGATTGGAATTGAAAAATGGAAAACAACTTATCTGTACTTTCATCATAATTCATTATTGATATTTTTTTTATAAAAACATATTGTCTATGACTTGTACGTGTTTTGCACTGCGTTGAATATCTGATTTAATAAATATGCGCCTGATATTATAAATAATATTCTTTTTTTTTTAGATTTTCATACATTAGTTAGAGTAATGTATGTTGTTTTATAAATTCTATTGATATCACTGAGCTAGACTAAAATAAATACATTATTTCAAAACCGCAAATGTTCTCTGAAAATTCGACCGATATATCGATATTTTTTTCGCGATATATCGAGGCCGATATTGATATTTTTATAAATATCGATGTATTGATATATCGATATTTTTTTTCACTTTCGACATCCCTAACGACATGACATGCCACAGAACAAATATACAAGAACTCGACATGCCATGCGTAGCGTGTAGCGTCAAGCGTGACATGAGCAAATGTCAAAACAAAGAGCATAGTTAAACAAACACAGACTACTATTGATGCATTCCAACAAGCCAATCGCTATGTCATCGATCACCGCAGTAATACATTATAGAAAATAATAATGTTATACCTAAAAGTAGGGCCACTTTAATAGGTCACATTTGACATTTGTCAGTCCATAGTGTGATTTGTCAAAGTTAATCGTAAATTTGCTGTATTTCCTGATTATTACAATAAATATGTATTATTAACTGAAAAAAGTTAAGCAATTATGCCTTGGAATAAATAAATATTGTAGGCCGACTGCTAAAAGGTTACGTTGTTGAATTTTGATGAAGTGTCAAATGTGACATAATAAAATTGTCCTACTTTACCTACTAACATGGAAACTTTTGACATTAATAAATGACATGTAACGAACAATAAGGCATGTAATAAACAATAATTAAAGAATCAAACTCAAACTCAAATCTCTGCTTGAGTATAGTCAGTTATATAGATAGGGATGGTCACATTTATGTCTGTGGAGATGGTGCTATTCATCGCATACAGCGCCATCCCTTTCTAACTGTACTCAAGCAGAGATATGAGTTTGAGTTTGTGTCTACGGTTATTCTATAATACAAGCCTAAAATTCAAATAGGTAACCTAGATAATTTAAATATATTATGAATTAATGAATTATTATTTTCAATAAGATAGTCTGCATAAAAAATACAGCTATTTTTCGTTTTTAGGTTAAAAAATGAACACCAGGTTCATTAGCAATTTGCGGGGATGGTAATGTTCAATTTTATTACTTTCCATGTTTAAAATATCCATTCTATGGTGATCGGTGAATCAGCAATTAGCCTGCTGGAATAAATAATTATGCAACAGAACGAACGAGTACTGTCAACTTGCTTGTCATTGTCTAGCAAGCAAGCAAGCCAAGAAGCTTATTATACCTCCTTCCAATGGAGATTGCACGGCCATATGTCATAGTGAAGATTGAAAAAAGGTCCTTTAGTTCGTCGTTCGTTCGTTCGTGAGAAACGAAAACGTATTGTAACACTAAAGAAAGAGGTAGCAATAAAGGTCCAAACAAATTATCGGACGCGGCTTATGGACGCGGCTTACTGCCGCGGCTGATAAGTGTGCACACTCTCATAACATCATCCTGCGTGCCAGATAGCTATCGGACGTCCGATGACGTCATATTAGTCTATGGTTACGTCCGCGACCTACTACATCCGCACCCTGATTATCTAAAAAGAAACTATTTAGCGACCGGTTGCATTTGACATCCATTGCTACTTTTCTTTGGTATGTTTTTTTTACCCCAAAGAAAAGTAGCAATGTATTACGTTCATCTGTGAACTGCGACCGGTCGCTAGGCGGTTTCTAATTAGATAATCAGCCCGACGATAGTTTGCACCATAGATAAAGTTTGCACACCTCAGATCAGCCGCGGCAGTAAGCCGCGTCCGATAATTTGTTTGGACCTTAAGCCGTCACGTCACTAAAGGACCTTTTTTCAATCTTCACTATGACATATCGAGGGGTGAAAGGCTATTTGAGTTAAGCGCCATTTTTATAACTTTACAGTAGAGCGTTTTAAAGTTTTGAAATTCAGAAAAAAATTCGTAGAAATTCGATTTATTTATTAATTTAGAATTTAAATATACAGTTTTCTTTTAAATTAAACGCCTCATCAGATACTTTATATGAGAAATAAATTCGCAACAGTAACAGGGATGACTCGTTGCGAGTTTTTATTCTCATCTATTAATACTGGTTCAGGTATAGTGTGACAAGTTCGGAAAAAAAATCGCATCGGGTAACATAACAGTGTGACTCGATGCGAATTTTTATTCTCATCGAGTAATAGTGTTTCGTTAATAGTGTTACATGTACAGAAAAAAAGTCGCATCACCAGTGTTACTGGATGAGAATAAAAATTCGCATCGATACACGTACACTGTTACCGGATGCGATTTTTTTTTCCAAACGTGTCAGGCTACACGGACTAGTGGTACTGGATGAGAATAAAAATTTTGCATCGAGTCACACTGTTACCCGATGCGATTTTCTTTCCGAACGTGTCACACCATACACGTACGAGTGTTACTAAATGAGAATAAAAATTCGCATTGAGTCACATTTTTACCCAATGCGAATTTGTCTTTCGAACATGTCACACCATACACATACCAGGGGCCCTATTTTTGAATCGCTCGGCTGGCGTCAAGCGCTCGTTTCTTTCTACTGATTTTCGTTCGACAGCTCATACATTTGAGTTGATTTGTCGAACGAAAATCAGTAGAAACGAGCGCTCGACGCCAATCGAGCGATTCAAAAATAGGGCCCCGGTGCTACTAGATGAGAATAATGGTGCGGGCACATTTGTCTAACGCCACGCGTTAATACGTGCCATAATTAAATGTGCCTACACCTATATATAATTAAATGTGCCTTCACCTTGAAAATTCGCAACGAGTTACCCCTCGTAGGACTCGTTTACACGCGCGATTTTTTTACCGCTGACGCCGACGGGAATGGTACTTTATGTTATGTCCAGGCCATAAGGTAGGTATCTTTTCCCAATTTTTTTCTCAACCAGTCACAGTGAGTGTGGTGTGAGTGTGACACGATTCAGTGTGACGTGATGAGAATATAAGACACAAACTAATCAGACTGAACTAACTAGCCGCACTACGCGACCACCCCGCGAAAGGGTCTTTTTGAAAAGGTTTTGTATTAAAATCTCTACTGGATATCCTAAGGTCATAACAACTATGGACGAAAGACCTAATTTTTAAAACACCTAATCGTCGTAAAACCTAAACATTGTTATACCTAAGTTTAAAATGCCTTAGTTTAAAAGATGGAATAGCTCTTCAATTGAGGCATAGATAACATAGGTTGAAGGTAGTTCCAATCTAAATGTTTACTTATTACTAGCTGATGCCCGCGACTTCATACGCGTAGACTTTATGACTCCAGCGTTAATATAAATACGAACTAATGTAGGTACTAATGTAATGTAGTGTAATGTACATAAGAAATTTCTTGTAGCAGTTTTATATGTTAAAAGTCAATAAATTATACTTTATTTTATTTTTATATTTAAAATAGAAGTTTTTGCCAGTTGAGGCAAGTCGATATAAAAAAAATAGGCCGAAACTGTTACCGCCTTCACCACATAAAGCAAGGGTCTTCAACCCGCGGCCCGCGGGCCGCGGGTTGAAGACCCTTGTTAAATTCACATGTCTTCAAATTATACCTATTTACAGATTAAAACAATTTTCTGTGTTGCGGCCCACCAAACTTTTATCAGAGAATACTAGGCCCTTGACTTCAAAAAGGTTGAAGACCCTTGACATAAAGCCTAGCTTTTGGAGTTACTATTGTAACTGTAACCCAACAGTTCCACGCACACAAATTAGAGCTGAAGCATTTCATCACCACATCAATGAAAGTTGTACTAAACGGAATGTAGGATTTTACCGATTAACAGAACTAATGAGAGAGATTAACGTCAACATGATTGAAATAGAAAAAAATAAAAAAATAAAAACTGTTTTCAAAAAACCTGAAAATCAAAATTAAATACCTCTAAAAAGCAAAATAATTTTCAAATCATTAGATAGTATCGGTACATAAATAAAGAAGATATGGTCGATCATCCGTATAAGTTCATAAAATGGTAACCAAAACGACAGTATTTTCAGGTTTTCTGAAAAATACTGAACCGATTTTAAAATTTCAAAAAATAGTACCAACTTGAGAACAAACCTAATCTGCTAACGTTTGAATTATTTCAATCTGATAACGTTTGAATTATTTCAATCAAATTATTTCAATTTCAAAGCCGTCTTCGAGTAATCGATGGACATACATAAAAAAATCATACAAACAGCCGAACAGAGAACCTTCTCCTTTTTGGAAGTCGGTTAAAAAACGGCGAATCATTCCCAAGAAAAAGGAAGTCCAAAAATGAATATAAATTAAATAAAAATATTTAACATTCTGAGAAATATTACAGAATAAACACAAATGTAGAATTATTAAAAGCTATTGGTATACATGTATATATGATCATATCATATCATATATAAAATGACAATAACATAATTAAGAATGGTACAACATAATATAAATATATTATGTTATGGAAAAAAATATTAATTAAAAACATAGTTATTATTTGTTTAATTTTTAGTTCCTTTGATCCTAGTTTAACTTATCAATAAATTGTCTATTGCACTTCATTTTCTATATGATTAAAAATATTATCCACAAATTATGTGTTTCAGTTAAGATATCTTAATACCTAGGTACTTATCTTCTACTTTATTAATCCTAAAAGTGTTAGACATAATACCTTTGAGCGAAATACTTCTTCATAAAACGGGTTCTTAGTAGGGCATGGTATCCGGATATCCGTATAATCCGGATATCCGTCGATAATATTATCCGGATGTCCTAGTTTTTGAGAAATGTTAGAAAAGCTAAAAATAAGCACACACGTGTTGTGTAAAATTTTACTTCAGTAATTTTTATGACGTATTTAAGTTCCAAGTTTACACTTTTTTTTAAATTGATGGTATTATTATTTTTAGCTTTAGAACTGTATTTTTGTTATAACTGTAGGACTTCTAAATCCGGATAAATTTATATTTTTCGGCAGGGTCCTCTAAAATAAAAAGTCTCCAAAATGTGATTGTCGATTAAATTAGGTGTATTTCACGTCTTTAAATTATCGCTAGTTAAAGACCAACTGTATTGAGAGTAAAGAGGTAAAATTCTTTTGTAATTTTAAATGATATCCTCCTCAAAGTAGAGTTATTATTATTAACCAAAGTTGATTATAACTGCTATTTTTGATCTATACTATACTGGTAACTAATGTAGAGTTCATATCAATATAGACCAAGAGAATGCGATTTAATTTTTAAATTAAGAACATTGTTGTTTAATAAAGACTTTTTTATGAATTTTTTATTGATTTTGAATATTAAAGCCTGATACTGATATCCAAAAATACCGTATTATTTGGATATATCCGGATATTGATTATTCATTATCCGTAATATCCGGATACCAATAATATGCGGATAATGCCATGCCCTAGTTCTTAGTTATTTATTGTGAACTTAGAACAAACGACCTTTAGGTGTTTTAAAATTAGATATTTTGTTTATAGATGTATTGTCCTTAGGTGAATGGACTTAAGGTATACTAGCTTTGCATTCCCTACACAGGAACTCTATGATGTAACCATACAACCCCATCGTGTTTGGGCTTGTTAGTATCGTCTTGACGAGTACTCTAATGGGAGACGAGGTCCAGGGTCTGATTATGAAGCCGAAAGGCCATGCCATAGGAACTCAATATTAAAACCGTGCAACCCCATCGAGTTTGGGCTCGTTTGAATCGTCTTGACGAGTACTTTGTTGGTAAATAGTTTCCAGGGTTTGGTGATGGAGCAGGAAGAAGGACACAGGAACTCTTTAATAAAACCACGCTACCCCATCGAAATTGAGCTCGTTTGAATCGTCTTGACGAGTACTTTGTTGGGAAATAGTGTCCGAGGATCTGATGATGGAGCCGGAGGAAGGCCATAGGAACTCTATAATACAACCATGCAACCCCATCGAGTGTGGGCTTGTTTGAATCGTCTTGACGAGTACTTTTTTGTAAAATAGTTTCCAGGGTCCGATGATGGAGCCGGAAGAAGGCCACTGGGACTCTTTAATAAAACCATGCGACCTCATCGAGTTTGGGCTCGTTTGAATCGTCTTGACGAGTGCTCTGATAGGAGATGGTAAGTATATTTTTAGTCTTAGCTCGTGTTAACTAAAAAGCAGAAAATAATAATTTATTGAAAAAAAAACTTTTAAAACAACTTTTTTAAAACGGACTAGTAAAAACAGACTAAAAAGTAAAATATAAATTCTTCTGTTAATATTTATAACCCTATAATATTTATACCTACAGAAAATTTAAACCTAAAAACGTGGGGCGCATGCTAAAGATGCACCCCACGTTTTTAGATTTTTTTGTAGTATAGTGATTTATAGCTTTTTTTCAGATTTTTCCAGGGTCATGGTCATGAATTTAAGTAGGTAGCGTTCATACGTGATGGATAATAATATAGTTTTATTAATATAATAAAATCACCAAAGACTTAATAACCTATACTTTTATCAAAATTATAATTAAAATATATTAGATGCTAATTTAGAGTATTACATTTTTTTAAATATTTATTTATAATTAGAAACAATGGACTGGAATGGAGTACATAAAATAAATCTATTATATTTGTGGATATGCACTACCAACAAGATTTTTGCTACGGTATCGGTAGTTATAAGTTACAACGTTGACATCTTTGTTAGCAAGTTTCAGGGGACAATCGTTATCAACTCGAGTTACATAACATAATGTATAAAGTGCTATTTCTAATTCAGGTGATGTGCCGATGAAGAGTGTATCAACTGGCTTATCCACACCTTGCTGGTTAAAATGCAGTTTCACCACAGCTCCTTTCTGCCGAAAAAATGTAAAATAAAAAAATATTATGATTCAATTAATAAAGGGTATGCTAGGTGAGGCTAGTCATACACGTGTTTAATGTCCATTCTATTAGTATTGAAAATATAAAAAAATAAAGGCAAGTGTTTGTCGTACGGCTATTGATGATGATTAATTATTGAAAATATTTAGGTAGGTAATTGATATATTATGTTGGAATGAATTGTACATAAATTATAATATAAATTTATAATTTTAGGCTAATAACTGTAATAAACAATCTAATAACTGTAATAAACATGACAATGTTAATTATTTCACTCACCCCATTAAGGTCTACGTATTTCTGATACCCTAAATAGTTAAGGCGATTAGCTTGTTCTTCCTTTGAGAAATATACCCAGTTATGTAAACCTGAAAGTTATAAATAACAATAATATTATGTAAGTAGCAACAAAGATGCTTTATAAGTTATCATTAGGAAGAAATTATTTGATATTTAAGCATTTGATGTTTCTTAATAGTTTGTAAAGTGCTTAATTTCTTACTGTCATGAATAGTAGGTAGGAATAGGTATATTGCTTACCGGATACTTCCCCGTTTTTAAGTTCCGATACAAAACTATGTTCAAATCCAGAACTGCTGATTTTTCCTTTACCTCTTGAATATAAGGAAAACCATAATTGTTTTAAGAAATCTCTTTGTTGTTTTGGGTCCGGAGTGACAAAACCTGTAATAGTAAAAAAATCAGAGCCAGAAGGAATCGAAAAATGGCAAAACAATTCATAAGGGAGGATTTAAGGTGACTCTACGTGTGATTAAGTATTTATAACGCACCCTTCTCTTTCAAAAAGTTCATGAGATGACGAATAACCGTAGTCGACATAATGGCATCCATGAATGCATTTTCTTCATTTCTTTCCTGTGAAAAAGTCACTATTAATAGGATATAACTAGGTAGACCAGAGATAGTTTTTACTTTTATACTTTAAGTAAAAAGGGGATAAAAAGGATAACTTACTTGTGGTGTTACATATTCATTTACAAGTGTGTCCCTTTCGTAATTATCCAATAATGGTAATAATTTTTGAATCGTTGGAATATTCCATGCTTCTTGTGACACCGTTAGCAACCTAAAATTAAAAGATGATGTGTTTAAACATTCATAAGGAGGTAAACATATATCAATCTCCTTCATCAACATTAAATATTGCCTAAGATTTTGACGTCACTTGAATCAAAAAACGAAATAGGCGCGATAGCAGGTAATAACTTCTATAGTCAATTAAAATGTATGGAAAATGGCTTTTAGAAAACTGCTTCAGTAAAGCAGATATTTATTTTTTCCCAAATTTTCTAAAACTAAATGATAAATCGTAGAAAAAACGAAGATATTGTTAAGTACTTAAAAGCTATCGTCGTACAAAACTTACGGCAATGGAGCTTTATCTTCTACCGACTGGGACGTTGTTTTTGCTTGATAATTAGTAGTAATAAATTTGGCTGCGTTATTGGTGTCCTTCCTTAACAACTCCTCACTAAGAGTTTGAAGCTCAGTGTCACTAACGCTGTTTCTGTTATCGCCCTGGTTATTGTTGTTATTATTAACTATTGAGCTTGGAGGGACTAATGGACGTCTGGTAGCCGAAGCTGTTGGACTCGTAGGCTTTGATGGAGTGAAGGTTCCAAAACTTGATGGTTTAGTAGTTGGTCGAGTTGGTGAAACAGTATTATGATTAGACCCTGACACAATTGAACTAAAGCTTATAGGCTTGGGTGTCTGTGGTGAGGGTGATTGTGCTGTCGGAGCTGATGGTTGGTTTGTAGAACCTTGGTTATTTTTGTTTCCTTGAAGAATCGAACTGTAACTAGGTGATTTTTGAGGCACATTTGGTTGAGCTTTATTATCATAAAAGTTAACTAGATCTTTGACTTTCCCTTGTTGTGGTATTGACGTAGATGGTAAATTTGGATTTACATAGTCTCGTTTTCCACTTGATTGCGTGGGTTTTGAGATAGGTTGAGAATTGGTATGTGATTGTTGTGAATTAGCTGTAGGGCGCAGAGTTGGGAACCCAGTGGCCACATAATCTCGTTTTCCGGAAGACTGAGAGTTTTGGGTGGGTTGGTTGTTCACTGGTGGTTGAATAGATGGGAAATTAGAAGCTACGTAGTCTCGTTTCCCAGACGACTGAGTGACTCGTGTATTTTGTGGAGGTTTTGTGGTTTGTGAAGAAGGTGGAGGTCCTAATGCCGGAAAATCTGATTTAGACGGGTCATAATTAGAAGGATTGGAGTTTCCATTGGCTGGAATAACCACACCGTCTTTTTTAGGAACATTTGGGTTTACACCACCTTCATGCAGTAGGAAGTCTGTATTTTGAGTATAACGGTACTTGTTGTATTCTAAACCTGTAACAAAAATTAACAGATGCAATATTAAATTCGTCGGCTTACTGAAATTGTCTTATTCAACGTCTATTAATCACGACACAATCATTTTCAATTTAACAGTTACTATCCGCGTCAATTGGTAGTGCGCCTGGCGGCCATGATTTTAACCTCAAAAACGAAAAACAATTGTAATTTTCTCATATACCTAGACCCTTTCTTATTGAAAATAAGAATTCAATAATTAATATATTATATTACCTATTAGAATTTTACTGTTTTTGTCATTTTAGTTGCGGATGACGATGATGTGTATGTTAATTTGACAAGGTTCCAGCGCATTGCCAATTGACGGGGATAGAAAATTAAAATAGAAAATGCAACTTGTCTCTAACTTAGTAGGTAGGTCGTAGTCGAGTTCAAAAAGATGTAATTTGTAAGCCCATCATCAACCTTATGCCCTTGTAATAAAATTCAACATCTGTCAAAAGTGCTTACATATTTATGAATTTGACTGTCTTAATTAAGATAATTTATATAATTGAAAAAGTACTAGTGTCCTAATTAACATTCAACACACAATTAAGTAACATTTTATACCGTTTATCAACATTAACATATACCAACAGTACTCTTTGTAAAGTGGAAAATCTGTGTTTTAAAATCTTAGTCGTGCGTGACAATTACTATCCCCGTCAATTGGTAATGCGCTGGAACCTTGTCAAATTAACATACCTACACATCGACGTCATCTGCAACTAAAAATGACAAAAAACAGGAAAATTCTTATAGGTAATATAATATATTAATTATTGAATTCTTATTATCAACAAGAAAGGGTCTAGCTAGGTACTAAAAAAAATACAATAGTTTTTCGTTTTTGAGGTCAAAATCATGGCCGCCAAAGTGCATTTCCAATTGACGGGGATAGTATGTAGGTAAATGTGCAAAAGAAAATGCGTATTCAGGTCAATCATTTATAAACATTAAACGACACGTTCTTGTCTCGTGAACAAAAATCTGCATTTAGCAAGATTTTGTAATTTGTTAGTAAGTTTCATAGACGTTTAAGAAGATGTAAGTTTAAAATATAAGTAAGCTTATAGGTAAGTACAACGTTCACATTCAATTAAGATGTAAGTACAAGATCTACAAGAAACATGATACAGTTATCTGCTGTATCTGGTAAAGTTTTACCTACTTCAAAATGTATGGAAAAGTATTTTAAAGTTTTTGGGCAAAGAAAAAAATATACAGATCAAAATACGTCGTTTTGTACCGCAAGTGCTATGAAGTTGCCGCAGATCACTGTATATTGTCAATTTAATCGCATTGTGATGTAAGTTCAATCGATCTCTAATTTCATTCACTTACCTACAGTATGGCTAATAGTAAACACTACTACAGAAAATGTGATCAGTCTCAGATACATTATTAATCGTCAATCACTGAAGACACTTCTGAACACAACAGCAATCAATTGAACTAATTTTAAGATCACTTCGTTTGTAGCTAAAAGAATGTTATGACTAGATAAATAAAAGGTCTTGACCTGGAGTACGAGGTCACATACAAAGCAAAAGCAAACTACGCACACATGTGACACGACACAACCGACCGACCTAAGACCACTCTCAGCTCACACAAGCCATTCGTTCACAATCTTCACAATCACAATATTCACAATAGACTAAAACGCAGACCTAATATATAAGAAACAGGGGCCGTACCGGCTAACGAATCGATTTTCATAAAAGTCTGCTGGGTTTCAACTTAAAACAGAGAAATCAAAGTAAGCAATTTCGTTTTGTACTTTTTGTTGACGTGATTCGGAAGATATCGATGTTCGTGTGACATCATGAATTTGGGTTCGTCATTTTGGCCCAATTGGGGCTCGATTTATCTGTTTTAATTTGAAACCCAGCAGACTTTTATGAAAATCGATTCGTTAGCCGGTACGGCCCCTGGATCTAACTAGAGTTTGGTCAACGAAAGATGAGACTGAAATGGTGGCGCCACTGTCACTGTTAAATTAATAAGTTATTGGAAACTGACCCCTAAATTAAGGCGCAAAATTGGTTCCTTTTCCAACTAAGTCTCATATTTCGTTGGACTCTATATCCTGTTTAACAACTTTTCAAGAAATGCACAGCTTTGTATCAAGTATTTTACGTGATTTCCGTTTTAGGATTTAACACAATAGGTAGGTAGTAATCTCGGACCAAAAAAATTGAATCAGGTAGGTATTATGTTAAAAACGCTTAGAGATTTTAGTAACTGGGTATTTTGCGTAACGTTAGATAGCAATATTTCATTTCCGCCATATCTGCCGTGTTACCTCAAGTTTTGCGTTCTTTTATTATAGACTTACTAACCGAGCATTGTAAATACTTTGAGATGTACGACTGACAACACTTTAAGACAGTTTAGTAACTACTTATATCTATTCTGTGGTTTAGTTAGTCACAAAAATAATAGTACCTATCTGACACACAGTGTGCGTCCTCACCTCAGTGATGGCTGGTGATGGCAGTCACTCATCTTTAGCTCTGAAAAACTAATGAGTACCTAGGGGTATATTTCTCTAATAAATCTGTGCTTTAATTTAGGACATGCCGCTATTCTAAAGTGTGCTAACTGAAAAAATGCAAAGACCCCATTTTTTGAGGTAATCAGAAATTGGCTAGTCATTAATTAGGACGTAGTCTTCCTTTCTAGCATTTGATAATTTAATTAATGCCTATGCAAAATTAAGCCAAATATTTAATCCAAGTTATACCAAACACGAGTACAGTAATTTATATCTAATAGAGGAGCTCAATCTACAATTTTATTAACTTACTTAGTAATACCCAAATAAATTAAACGGACTTCCAAAGGTCACGGGTTCGAGTCCCGCCTGGGAAAATGATATGGTCCCTTATTCACAAACGTCCGTAACTTTTCGTCCGATGCTATATATGCTAAATATACAGGGTGTCCCAAAGCTTTGCCACACGAAGGGAAAATATCTTATATTATGGTAGGAAATTATACTGAAAGACTTCATTTTGTTTTTAAAAATAAAAACGTGTTAAAATGAATGGAACTGAAATCAAAGATTGAAAAACAACATACGATACAAAATGATATAAGTACCTAATCTTAGTTAAAATGTAAATGTTCAATTTCATGGTCTTTCTGTTACTTAAGAAAAAAATATAAGGGTAATTTTTTCTTAACCTAACCCTTTAGATTGGTAATTAGTATCATAAAAATAAGAAAGTTTTTTCATATTTTGGTGGGCTCGATTCTTGGTTAACACCTTCCACACCTTCCAAACATCCTTATGCCTGGGAGGGAGAGGGGGAAGGTAAGGGTAAGAGTGAAGGAAGAAGAGAGGCAGAGGAGGGAAAGAGGAAGGGGAGGGAAAGAGTGAGAGAGGGGACAAAGAGAGTGAGAAGGAGGGGTGGGGGAGAGAGAGGGGGAAGGGGAGGAAGTGAGAGGAAGGGGGACAGGAAAAGGGGGACAGTGCTCTTGGTGGGGACTAGGCTAGGGCTTACAAATATTCAGTGAAATTCAATATTCGAATATTCGATATTTTTAAGGAGGTATTCGAATACCTATATTCAAATTTGCCTTTGCCCCACGTTTTTAGGTCTAAAACTTCATTATCATAGGTAAATATTTACGGGAGAAATTATGATTTATTACCTACGAGCGAAGCCGGGTATCATAGCTAGTTACCTATAAAAACGGACTAATAAGTATACCTTAGGCTGGCCCCAGACCTACCGGTTCCATTTCTTTGCTTTGCTGTTCTACCATGGACCGCCGGCCAAGAGGCTCATTTTCAATCTATCGCATATTTTGACCTGACCACATTGGCAAGATAGCCATTAGTTTGGTGTTATCAAATATCGTCGTCTGGGGTGCGATGAGAAGTTTTAGTTTTCGTTTTAAAAAAAAACTGCTGTTTTATACAAAAATTAATAACGAAATTATCAAAATGTATGAAACAGTTCATTTTTTTTCGCGAGTTCAGATTTGGTCCCATAGTAAAAGTTGTTCAGTTTTATTATGGTCCCTATCTACCATATTCAGTTTTATAGGGCTTTACCAAACATCTTGTATAAATAAGCAATCGAGTTATTTTTAACGATCGGAGTCCATGTTCAGGGTGGCATATCGCCTAAAAGCTTCCTACTTCGCAATCCAGGCGATGATATTTGATAAAACCAAGCTAATGGCTATCTTGCCAATTTGGTCTAGTCCCAAAATGCGATAGATTGAAAATTACCCTGGTTGGCCGGCGGTCTTTCAAGCAAGGTAGCACAGCAAAGCAAAGAAACGGAACCGGTAGGTCTGGGGCCAGCCTATAAAAACGGCCTAACAAGTATAAAATAATTTTACCCCGAAAGATTTATGACCTTATTTATACAGAAGATTTAAACCTGAAAAGTGGTGAAAATGCAAAAGTTAATTGATGATAAATGTTACAAAATGCGCCCCATTAAACGAAGCATTTAACTTTGGTTTAACGTAAAAAAATTTGAAATCCGATTTTTATAATTCTTAGTTTTTCGTTTTTTTGTCAGTCAGGCCATTAACTAAACGAATAAATAAGTTAGTAAGCTGCATCATACATTAACCTTTAAGACTCTTTTTTCACAAAGAACCTTTGTGTCACCTACATTGAATGATTGAACACTGCATAATTACTGGAATTTTATATTATGAACCAGTGATGTTAAAATTTGGAACACTTATATTTTAATTTTGTATTAGCTTCTGCCCGCGACTTCGTCCGCGTGGATATTAGAGAAAATCCTTAGAGAACCTTCAACCAGGATCCAACCAGCCATTTTTACGCGATTAGGCGGGTCTCCACCAAGCGCGCTGCCTCGCGAGGCAAGACATTTGCCGCGTGTGGCGGGCCTTGCACGAGGCTTCCCGTTCCCGTTTCCTGTTCCCATTCCCGATGCTCCTACGAATTTTAAAGTTGTGATGTCTATTTTATATTCTTTTTCCTTACAAAATTTGAACCCCATTTTCACCCCTTTAGGGGTAAAATCATGTCCACCGTGTTATACTTCAAAATAAATCTCATTTTCGCAATCACCTTCCCATATAATCTAATGAACGATATCCATATCGATTTTATGTTTACTCACCACATTTACCCCCTAAGGGGTTGATTTTCAAAATCACAAAATATATGTTTGCCTATTTATTTTTAGATGTGCTCCTACGAAGTTTTAAGTTGTAATTTCTATTTTATATCATTTTTCCATACAAAATTTGAACCCCATTTTCAACCCTTTAGGGGTTAAATCATGTTCACCGTGTTGGACTTTAAAATAAATCTCATTTTCGCAATCACCATCCCATAAAACCTCAAAAACGATATCTATATCGATTTTTATGTTTACTCACCACATTTACCCCCTAAGGGGTTGATTTTCAAAATCACCAAATATATGTTTGCCTTATTATTATTACGAAGTTTAAAGTAGTAATGTCTATTTTATATTATTTTTCCATACAAATTTGAACCGCTTTTACACCCCTTTAGGAGTTAAATTATATCCACCGTGTTGGACTTAAAAATAAATGTCATTTTTTGCAATCGTCATCCCAGAAAACCACAATAACGACGTCCATATCTATTTTAAGGTTTTTTTACCCCTTTTCACCCCCATTTCATCCCTATAAGAATTGAAATACTAACAATAACAATATACGTTGCGTTAGATGTCCATCATTAAGCCTAAATTGTAAATTTAGCCATTTTTACTTCGAAAATGAAGGATATTCTTCAATACACAACTTCATCCCCCTTTTGACCCCTTCGGGGGTAGAATTTTGAAAAACGCTGAGGCCTGTATTTAATTATTTTCAATCGTCAGCCTAAACACAAAATTTGAAGATCCTAGCTTCAAAACTAAGGGCCTTTCATACAAACTTTCATTCCTTATTTCACCCCTTTAGGGATGGAATTTTCAAAAATCCTTCCTTAGTGGATGCCTACATTGTATAAGGTATCTGTGTGCAAAATTTCAAGTTTCTAGGTTCAGCGGTTTGGGCTATGCGTTGATAGATCAGTCAGTCAGTCAGTCTTTCAGTTTACGATTTTATATATTAAGATACGTAATAAAAGAGATTAAATATAAGTATTTGCAGAACGTTAGTAATCAATCATTTATCTATTTTTTCTTTTGCCCTAACTGTGCTTCACTAACGAGTTAATGTTAGTTGAAAATTGATTTAACGCTTTCTCCATAGTAAATCATGTTTCTTAATTCGATTCACGATTTTATAGTCATTAAGTTCTGCAGCGATTGAAAATAATTTGATTTTTTTATCATTATTGCTCTCTCTTGCATTACAATATTTACGCAATTGAATGCTACTTATAATTATTCAATTGCAATAACAGTGATGTGTCTCATCTCTATTGTTATAGACTGTCATTTGTGTTGTGACAGTGACTGACTGACTGACACTGTAGTAAACAAACTTAAACCGGAAAAATTGAAATAGTTTTACTAAATAATATCTAAATTATTGTGTGATAATGAAAGCTTTTAGATAAAATGTGATGTGAAATATATAAGAACTAAAATGAAAGGGAAGCTGCCATCCAGCGAGTTGTATATCTATTTTAGTTTTTGGATTGCATCAACCTTTTTTTGTTTATATAAATTATATGAAGCACAGTCTGGTAAGTCGCGTTGTTTTAATCATTTAAAAAACAATTAATTGCATTACTAACGCGGTAATAAATTTGTTTTCATAGATTATTATCAAAACAACTACAGTAAATTGTACCATCTGGGTGATCTCAAGCGAGGGTGGTGGTTTTTATCGAGATTGCAAGATGTATCAGATACTGAATGGAACAGTTGGAAATTCTACATACAAACAGCTTGGTTTTACTTACCACTACAGTTTCTTGTGTCAGAAATTGTTAGAAGCACCTATTCGAGTCTTCTGAAATATTGGTATATTATATCTAGTGCAACGTTTATAGTGTTGTTTATGGGGTACAGACAGTTAATCGTCATACTTGCTCAGCCTTTAATATTTGCTGCAATAATATTTTTTGGAGGCAGCAAAATCTGTGTTTGGGCAGCAAGTATTTTACTTCTGTTTTGTTACAACTCATTGAAATATAAATACTTCTTTTGGTACTACTTGGCCCGTGAAGATTTACAAGATGAAGAAGTCTATTTGGTGTTATTTACCATAGCTTGGATCAAACTGCGTTGTGTAAGCTTCTGCCTGGATTACCTTGAGCGAAAAGAAAAACTCGAAGAGAACAAACTCAATGGTAACCTTACATGCACACAATTGCTAGAAAATATGTTAAGCTATGTACTTTACACTCCATTGTTATATATTGGACCAATAATTCTTTATGAAGACTTTGAAAAGAGTTTCAGCACAAAGAATGAAAATCTCAAGCTGAGACTAAGTCGATTTCTGTTGGATATGTTTTTATTTGCATCCTATACATTTTTCCTGGATTTTGTATTCCATTTTATGTATTTCTTAGCAATGCAGAGTGATGTAGAGGTATGTATGTTTCTTTTAACACGTTAAACGCCATGGGGGTCACTGGTGACCTCATATGTTCTGTCCCAGTACGCCTTGGGGGTCACCAGTGACCTCAAGTCAGACCTGTTTTCAAGAGATTGCCCTGCGCCGTACACGCTAGTTTGTAGCTATTTGGTGTACTGAGATGACCGGCATGGCGCCCAAGTATAAAACTTTCGTCTGGGACTTAGGTGCCACAGACGGAAGTTATGAAATTAAGACAGTGTATGAAAAAAAAATGTAAAAATTTTGCGAATCCTTTTTGTTTGTGATTAATGTGATTGTTTGTCACTGAAATTATTCAGAAAATGTTCTGAAATTATTCAGAAAATGTTTGGCATAAACCATGTGGATAATCATCATAAATATATACTAAATTTATAGCTTCTTTATGAATGATTGATAGATTGAAAAACTACCTATGTTTTCTCGGAAACTACCACTCCGACGGAAATGTTATGTACCTATAAGAGAAAAAGCTAGTTTATGGAATAAAACAAAACAATATTATTTATATCAGTACACTTTATTAAAACATACATGACAGACTGAGGCGCGGGGGTGACCGGCATAGTGGGCGACGCGGCGCTGCCGTAACGGTTTTCTAACTTTCCGTCACAGGGCGCCATGGGGGTCATGGGTGACCTCAGTCAGTTTTTTTAAAATAACTCAAAAACTACATTTCAGATATTAAAATAAAATTATTTGTACACGTATCCGGTTATAAGAAACAAATTTACAGCAAAAAGTTTTTTTACAAAAATCACCAATTCCACCTTGGCGTTTAACGTGTTAATAAGATATGAGTTTTATAATGAGATACAAGAACTAAAATATACATTATTATTTTTGTTTTTCAGGCTGTTAAAAAATTGCCAACTGTAGCTTTATGTGGAGGAATGCTATGGATGGGGCTGGAATTCCACTTAAAATATGTTATTTCATATGGCACAACTACAGCCTTTGCAAGACTAGATAATATAGATACCCCACCCACTCCTAGATGTATTGCTCGAGTTCATGTTTACTCTCAGATGTGGAGATATTTTGATGTTGGACTTTATAAATTTTTAGTAAAGTAAGTTTTATTAGCACCCAGATTTCTTTTGTGTGTGTATTTAAGCTTTGTATAAGTTATATTATTTTTACCTCAGGTACATTTATAAACCAGCATTACATTGGATGACATCACATTTCAAGCTGAGGAGGACGGTAAACAAATTATGTGCATCTTTTCTTACATTCGTTTTTATATTTATGTGGCACGGAACTATTTGGAGCATTTTTTGGTGGTCACTACTTAATTTTCTAGGTATAACATTAGAACATTTTGGAAAAGCAGTGTCTCAAACTAATAGTTACCATTTGTTTAAAACAAAGTTTCTTAGAACTGATGAAATGGAGACTCGGTTTGTAGCTATATTGTGCACTCCTCTTTTAGGTATGTCTGCAATATCTAATGTTTATTTATTTGCGGGCCGTGATTTAGGAAATATTTATTTTGAGTGCTTTACACATCCAACATTTTTCAATTCAATGTTAGTTAGTGTTTCCTTGTATTGTTGTTGTCAAGCGTCTATGGCCTTACAACATGTGTCATCAAGAACTGACTACAAGAACTGACTACAAGAAGTGACTACAAGTCCAGTTCATTAGGCCAGTTACACAGGTTCGGATATAATATCATACAAGCTCTATCCGAATTTTAAATTAAACCAACAGGAAAGTGCCACATGAACCTGCAAAATAGGCCCTTATTGTTAGTTCCACAAAGTGCCTTTTATAATAATTGTTTCATTTTTACAATGAGGATAACTTGTCTTGCTTACCAATTATAATCACAATTGTGTAAAATGTTATATTAATATTATAATACTAAGTTCAAGGTAATTTTGTCTGTATAAACAGTGTTCTATTTAATTATTATTATCAAGATCTGAAATAGAAAAACAATTTTAATAAAAATATTTTATTAGTAACTATTTTCAATTGTAATTTTTCCTATAAAGCTATTAATTGGTATGTGTTAGAGCCCTTCAAAAGTAGATATGAATGTATGTGCATTGCTTCGATCAAATCGCTGGCATCACCCGGCACTCCTGCTGACTTGTGTATCTGTATTAATTCTTGTTTGGTGAATATGTCTTTGCCTAACTGGTGGGCTCTTCTTGTTAGAACATCGAGGAACTTTTTTAGCTATAAATAAATAATTTGTATTAGAAGAGTAGAACAAGGAAAAATGGTTCAAATAATCAATGGCAAAAAAAGATAAGAGTGTGCGGAAAGAGAACCGTTATGGGATTTGTGTTTGATTACCGTATTTTTCCTATATTTTTTATGTTGACGGCATTTTTACGTTATTATATGTAGTGCGACTGCAATATCTTGATATCTATCATGTCAAGATAGTCGCACTATATAACAGTGCCGTCAACAGGACAAATACGTTAATCAGGCACAAATACCATGACATTTCTCTTTCCGCACAGACTATAGTACAGCCATAAGAATAAATATTCCTATGGTACAGCCTGATTCAAACTTTATGACTTCTGTGAACATCGCGCGAGTCGATGTGCAGAACAGAAATTGGAAGTGTGTGAAAGAGACGTGTGGTGGGGCACGGTTACGTACACAGTACAGCGGCCAAAAAGATTGAATCGTAAGTTATAACTTACTAGCGGCCGCCCGCGACTTTGTCTGCGTGGAAAGGTTTTTGCTATCCCTCGGGAACAGTACTTTTTTTCGGGATGAAAGGTACCCTATGTCCTTCTCTGTACCCCTGACAACGTGTATGCAAAATTTCATGATGATCTGTTGGTTGATTACGTAAGCCTGTTGCTAACAATTCTCGACTGAAAGCGCAGTTGCATTGCTGCTTTAATTAAGATAGTTGTCAAATTGGTTCTAACTAAAGCAGCAATGTAACTGCGATTTCTGTCAGAGTTGATTGCAACAAAATTACATAATTACCCCCCTGTACCTTGATTACGTAATGTAGCGGCGTGATCATACGCTACATAATAAATTAAGAAGAAATGCAGGAGCAGCGAAAAGCATATTGAGCGGAGCGGCATCTACCATGCGCCGCACACACTACACAACACGCCGTACAACAATGTTTCACATCGAGTTCACTAGATGGCGGCTGAAGCGGCAAGAAATGACTATCAGTACGGAGAGCGACGAAATAGTATGGAATTCGTACATCTCGCTATCGGAGTTTTCTCAGCGACTTCGCATATATACAACTACCAACCATCAACGGTTGGACCGCGGTCCCCGAGCACAGTCACCTAGCTCGGTGGAAGTACTTCCCTTTTCGCTGAATATATGGTGAAGAGATCCTGCATCTACACGTAAAGCTGTTGCTAACAATTCTCGATTGAAAGCGCGGTTGCATTGCTGCTTTAGTTAAGATACTTGTCACATTGGTTTTTACTAAAGCAGCGATGTAACTGCGATATCTGTCAGAGTTGATTGCAACAAAGTTACGTAATTACCCCCCGGTTCAGTAGTTAAGACGTAAAGGCGTAACAAACGAACAATAGTAGTTTGTTACACAAGGGACGTAAGTGAGCTATTACAGAACAAGATCCAATTTGGCGCCCGTGCGAGCGCAGCTCGCAAAGGGCGCTAATAGTTCGAGGGTGTAATAGCTACTTACAACCGAGGTAAGCATACTACTTTACATCATTCATGCGAGGTAAATTTAATAAAAAAAAAATAATAAAAAAAAAAATAATAATAAAAAAAAAAGTAAAAAAAAAACAAAAAAAATCAAAAAAAAAATCAAAATCGAAATCGAAATCAAAATCAAAATCCAAGGAGTTTTGCATAGCTTGAACGGAAATGAAATGCCGCCATATTTATTGTTTTTTTTCAGTAAAAAGTTTCCACAGTTTATTAATATAAGAAAAGAGATTGGTTCACTAAGGAGTCTGACATAGCTTGAATTGTAAAGTTACTTTACAGTTAAAGCATTCACCCATGCTTGAATTGTAAAGTGATTTGAAAATGGAACGTTCTATCTAAACAATGCACTGTGTTGCACATGCCAACTTACACGGCCTCTTACTATACTAGTAAATCCTAGTTGCCGAGCAGTATGATGTAAACAAATAAACGGAAGGATGACTTACTTTTCCCCTCGCGCTTACGCCTGACCCATTAATCGACCTCGACAGCTGAATGTTGCCGAATGCATCGCTGAATGTGTCCATTAGGCTGTGCTTGACGAGGCTGATCACATCATTAGCATCTTTAGCGTTTGCTTCTTCTCGCAGGTCCACTCTAGCGCGTGCCTGAAGAGAAAACAATGCGATACATTTTCTACAGCGCTCTGTAATAATTAAAAGAACTAAGGTCCAAGTAATTTTCGAACTTCGGAAAGTCTGCCGGGCTTCAAATTAAAACAGATAAATCGAGCCCCAATCAGGCAAACAAAATAGCAAACCCCTATTCATGATGTCACACAAACATTTATATCTTCCAAACAACATCGGCAAATAGTACAATACTAAAATTATGTATGTACTTCGATTTATCAAGTTGAAGCCCGGCAGACCTGCTGAAGTTCGAAAAATTAGCTGGTAGGGCCCCAGAGGGCCATCAACGAAACGCATTTTGATAATCGCCAAAGTTCGTTGTAGAATTTACATTACAAGTAAATTAAGACCCAATGGCGGCCCAAGGGCCTTATTCTGAGGCGATTAGGTTCGTTGTTGGGGCCTTATTCTGAAGTGAAGTGATTAGCTCGCTGTAGATTTAGCGCGCGTCAAAACTGCGGCCATAATATGAGGCAGATGTGGTATAAATAAAATACAAAGTAAAGCAATAGTGCTGCCCTTGACGATTCAGGCTTGTTCTTGAGACACAGTTGGCTATATAAACATACTTGCGCAAGTCTGATGCAAGCTTCTAGCTGTCTAGTAGTAATAGGCGTGCCATCCCGAGAGTCGCCTTGGTGATTGTGCCTCAGTTCCAAATAGAAGTTTTGCAATACATTGGCCGCTTCTACGCTCAGCTTCGGGTGGACGTATCTCCTTGCGTAGGCAATGTATTTCCGAAGTAAAACTAAGGGGAGTGTGTCGATAACTTCACCCGGTTTCAAACGCAACCGCATACTGCAAAATTATGAAAAAAGATGAGGAAGTATGTACACATAATATTTTTCTACAAGGTGTTTGGAAATAGCCATTGCCATAGAAGGATTGCCAAACACCCTTAGTTAAGTTAATCTCAGCGTTCGTGGCTCGTGTAGGTGACACCAGAGTCGAGATCAACCGAAACTCGACCGGAGCCAAACCGGAGGCGTATTCCCTCAACCGTATTGAATTAGCCTAGTGTCGAATACGACACACAATGAGATAAAGTTCATCTTCCTAAGGTGTGTCCCCACTTAGGCCGCGCTCCGCGCTCCGCGAACCTCGGAGCGCGCTCCGAATTTGCGATCCGACACGGAGCTCGGAGCGCGGAGCGCGGTTCGCGGAGCGCGGTTCGCGGAGCGCGGAGCGCGGAGCGCAGGGTCTATTACGAAAAGTTTAATGCGACACACGCAGCTGCGTCCGTGCTTCGTTTTGATTGTTTCCTATTACAAATCACTTTCGTATGCGATATCGCGAAGTGATTGCGTGAGTTTGACAGTTTCTCTCTAGCGTATCCGACATCGTTCGATTAGTAGCCGGGCTACGATAGCCAAATTCAAAATGTTTGTTGTAATTTTCAATTTATTTTGGACCTTGTCTTGACAATGAAGGCTTACATTTTACGTTACTATGGAGTATGGTTGTCTTTTTGTTTATGGGCCGATTTGACCGTTTTCGGTGAAACTCGGTTTTTGGTGTTATTTTGACAAAAAATAGCAACGCAATGTTAAAAATATAAAAACTCCAGGATAACGGGCAACTTTTTTGCTTGGTAGCCAATTTCTATGAAACTCGGTTTTTGTTACTGTTACTGGTTGATGTTCGCAAAGAACCTTATTTAATACCTACTTGAGTAGTGTTCGTATAAAGAACGTGTCAAGTGTGAAGTGTCTAAAAATGAGAAGTAAATGTCGGTCGCTATAAAATATTCTGTTTTTTTCCTTTAATATTAATATTCCTTTATTCGCATAAATATATCTACTTACAACATGGTAGCAGAGCGTATAGTGCATCTGTGACCTCTGTGGATATTGTAAAACAAGGAAAAACAGTAAGTTTTGAAGATTTTACCCTGATTAAAAATGAGCGGTGGGGAAGGGAGTAGCAGTGGTTTCGCAATAGAGAAACTAAGAGGGCGTGAAAATTACCGCCTGTGGAAGTTCAATGTGAAAAATCTGCTTGTCCACGATAATCTCTGGAACTCAATAGGTGGATATCCAGTAGACGATAAGAGTACACCAGAAATCAAGAAGCGACTCGATGAGAAGGCTCTCTCAAAAATATGCCTCCTGATTGATAGTAGTTGTATCTCTCACGTTATGGATGCCGTCACCGCGAAAGCAGCTTGGGAAAATCTGGAAAAGGCGTATGAAGACAAAGGTCTAGGGCGGAGACTGCGGTTACTGAGAGATCTATGCAGCGTGCGGTTAGATGATTTCTGTGGTGACATGGAACAGTATATCAATCACTGTTTGTCACTATCACAACAACTCACAGCAGTCAATAAGCCTATAGATGACGAATTTCTAGCGGCTGTCATTCTTCAAGGTCTCCCATCTAAGTATGATCCCATGATCATGGCTCTGGAGAGCGTGTCAAATTTGACATCGGACTTTGTAAAAGCTAAACTTCTGCAAGATAAGAAATGGTATGACAGAAGTGGTGAGTGCTTGGCTACAAAGAAAGGTTCCAGAAATAAAGAGGAGAAAAGTAAGAAGATCAAGTGCTGGAAATGTGGTAAGCTGGGTCACACAAAGAAAGACTGTAACCAAGTAGCAAAAGCCATGATGGTTGCTAAACCGTTGAATGCCTTCTACGTGGACTCCGGAGCGTCAGAGCATATGACAGGAGTACGGGACTGGTTGCAAAACTTTACTTCACGTCGTTCGGAAGTGAGTGTGGCGAGCGGACAAGCAATGCAATGCGTTGGCATTGGTGATATAAACATTAAGCTAGGTGACCGTGATTTTGTATTAAAAGATGTAATGTATATTCCGGGTTTGAGTGTAAACTTAATATCGGTGAGTGGGTTAACTAAGAAAGGGTTTAGAGTGGAGTTTATTAGCACTTATTGTAATATATTTCAAAATAATTTACTTATTACTTCGGTAAAATGTTTAGGCGGTGTTTATAAACTGCATACTATCGGAAGTGCATTCAGTGCTAATAAAGAGGTTACAAAGGAGTCTTGGCATGAAAGGCTTGGCCACTTAGGTTATGACAGTTTAAAGTCACTGTCAAATGTCATCAAGTTCCAGGTAAACAATGAAAAAGAATTTTGCTCAATATGCGTTCAAAGCAAATTAACACGTTTTCCTTGTAAACCATCGGGACGAGATGTGGTTAAAAAGCGGTTAGACCTAATTCACACAGACTTATGTTACATTCCTGTTCCGTCTCACTCAGGTAAGAAATATATTTTAACCTTTCTTGATGATCACTCGCGGAAAGTTTTTGTGTATTTTCTTAAGTACAAACACGAAGTTACGGCTAAAACTAAGGAGTTTATAAAGCTTGTTGAAAATCAGTGTGAATCCAAGGTGAAAGTTGTCAGGTCAGATAATGGGACGGAGTATGTGAATCAGGAACTGAGTAAGTACTTTAGGGATAGTGGTATTATACATCAGTTATCGGTTCCGTACTGTCATGAAACTAATGCATCCATTGAAAGACTGAATAGGACAATTTTAGAACGCGTGAGGTGTTTATTATTACACTCAGGTTTGGATCACAGACTGTGGGCTGAAGCTGCAAATACAGCTGTATACCTCATCAATCGTTCTCCCTCCAGTAGGTTAGGCGGTAAAACCCCGGAGGAAGTGTGGTCGGGTCAGAAGGTGAGGTATGACCATCTGAGAGTTTTCGGGTGTGAATGTTTTGTGCATGTTCCAGATACTAAGCGTCGTCATAAGCTTGAACCTAGAAGCCAGAGGTATATTCTTGTCGGCTATGATGAGTATAATAAAGCCTATAGGTTGTATGACCCCAAGACTCGTAATATAATTAGAAGTCGGGATGTTTTCTTTAATGAAAGCGTTTTTCCAGCTAAGTCATGTGATGATAAGCGGAGTTTTACACGGTTGTTTCTTTCAGGGGAAGATGAGGAAACAAACATTGAGGGGAAGTCGGGAAATGATGCACCTACCTGCGTGAATGGGAATACATTAGATGTCGTTCCAGGCCCTTCACATAATGATATCGGGAATGACGGCGACAACAATTCAATTTATGAAGATAGTGTTGAGGAGATTGTTCAAGAATCCAGGTATAATCTAAGACCTAGACAGCCAAGGACAATGTATGCTAAGGATGTAATTCCATATGAGCCGTGTTCCGTTGAAGAGGCGTTAAACTCTGAACAGAGTGATCTGTGGCGTCAAGCGATGCAAGATGAGATTAATTCTTTCATAGAACACGATGCTTGGGAACTGGTTGATAGGCCATTAGATAAGAACGTAGTCAAAAATAAATGGCTCTTCAAAATTAAATGTGACGCCGAGGGGAAGATATCCCGATATAAGGCGAGGTTGGTGGCCAAAGGTTTCACGCAGAAGTACGGTGAAGACTATCATGAAACCTTCTCCCCCGTAGTCCGGTACAGTACTATGCGACTGTTGCTAGCTATAGCAGTTGAGATGGATTTGGAGATTGACCATCTTGATGTCCAAACTGCGTTTTTAAACGGCGAGCTCAACGAAGACATTTATATGTGTCAACCAGAGGGATTTATTGACGAGCATAATAAATCTAAAGTTTATAGACTGAAGAAAGCAGTTTACGGTCTGAAGCAAGCGCCTCGTGCTTGGTACGAGAGGGTGAAAGACGTGCTTCTGTCAATCGGGTATGTCCAATGTAAATTGGAACAATGTATTTTTATGAAGCGCTTAGATAAATCATTTATTTATATTGCTTTGTATGTTGATGACTTTATTTTATGTTATAATGATGTCTTTCTGGCTAATCAGTTAAAGGACAGTCTTAGGAAACCATTTAAAATAAAAGACTTAGGCTCAGTTCGTCATATTCTAGGTGTTGCAGTAGAACGAGATAGAGCAAATAAGACGATGAAACTGTCCCAGGCACGTCATATAGGACAGATATTAGAGCGTTTTGGTATGTCAGAATGCAAGGTTTCCAAGACTCCTTTGGACCCCAATGTCAAGTTCACTGATAGTAAGCCGTTAGAACAAGGTAAAGTCCCATATCAGCAATTGATCGGTTGTCTTATGTATCTGTGTGTATTTACGCGCCCCGATATTGCGTATGCAGTTTCATACTTGAGTCAGTTTAATACCTGTCACACTATGGAACATTGGACTGCGGCTAAGCGTGTGTTGAGGTATCTCAAGGGAACACAAAATGCCAGTCTTTTGTATAGTAGGTCTAACTGCAATAAACTGCAGGGTTACGTTGATGCCGACTGGGGTGGTGATATTCGCGATAGGAAATCGTTTTCGGGTTTTATGTTTAAATTTTCTGGAAACACTATATCATGGCAGTGTCGTAAGCAAACGTGTGTCAGTCTGTCTAGTACTGAAGCTGAATACGTTGCTTTGAGTGAGGCAGCAAAAGAGGCCACTTATTTTAAAAATCTGTTGGCTGAATTAATTCTCGATTCCGATTACACAGTTGAGATTTTCTGTGATAATCAATCAGCCCAGAAATTAGCTGTCAATCCAGTGTTTCATAGACGCACGAAACACATAGATATTCGTTACCACTTTGTCCGAGAGGCTGTAGACAAGAAAGTTGTTTGTATCAGTTACCTTCCTACGGAGCAAATGGTTGCTGATGTGCTAACCAAACCCTTATTCTCTGACAAGCATAAGTATTGCTCGATGAAAATGGGTTTAGTTTAATTACTATATCAGTGTAAGTGGCTACTGAACGGATCTAGTTTTAATTATAGTTAAAGTTGTATTAAATTGTGGTTCAGGGGAAGTGTTACTGGTTGATGTTCGCAAAGAACCTTATTTAATACCTACTTGAGTAGTGTTCGTATAAAGAACGTGTCAAGTGTGAAGTGTCTAAAAATGAGAAGTAAATGTCGGTCGCTATAAAATATTCTGTTTTTTTCCTTTAATATTAATATTCCTTTATTCGCATAAATATATCTACTTACAACAGTTACTGCTTTAACAAGAAAACAGCAACGCAATATTAAAATAGCAAAAATTCCAAGATGGCGGCCGACTTTGTTGTTTGTGGGCCGATTTCGATGAAACTCGATTTTTGGGTACTACTTATTTCGAAAATAAAACAGCAACGCAATAATATAAATTGAAAAAAATCCAAGATGGCGGCCAACTTTTTTGTTTTTGGGCCGATTTCGATGAAACTTGGTTTTGGGTACTATTTCGAAAATAAAACAGCAACGCAATAATAAAAATTGAAAAAATCCAAGATGGCGGCCAACTTTTTGTTTTTGGGCCGATTTCGATGAAACTCGGTTTTGGGTACTACTTCAAAAATAAAACAGCAATGCAATAATAAAAATTGAAAAAAATCGAAGATGGCGGCCAACTTTTTTGTTTTTGGGCCGATTTCGACGAAACTCGGTTTTAGGTACTATTTCGAAAAAAAAACAGCAACGCAATAATAAAAATATAAAATATCCAAGATGGCGGCCAACTTTTTTGTTTTTGGGCTAATTTCGATGAAACTCGATTTTTAGTACTATTTCGACAAAAAAACAGCAACGCAATAATAAAAATTGAAAAAAATCCAAAATGGCGGCCAACTTTTTTGTTTTTGAGCCGATTTCGATGAAACTCGATTTTTGGTACTATTTCGACAATAAAACACCAACGCAATAATAAAATATAAAAAATGGTGGCCAACTTTTTTGTTTTTGGGCCGATTTCGATGAAACTCGATTTTTGGTACTATTTCGACAATAAAAGAGCAACGCAATAATAAAAATATAAAAAATCCAAGATTGCGGCCAGCTTTTTTGTTTGTGGTCCGATTTAAATAAAACTCGGTTTTTGTTACTATTTTGATAAGAAAACAGCAACGCAATAATAATAAAAAATCCAAGATAGCGGCCAACTTTTTGTTTGTGGTCCGATTTAAATAAAACTCGGTTTCTGTTTCTATTTTGACAAGAAAACAGCAACGGAATAATAAAAATATTAAAAATTCCAGGATGCGGCCAAATTCTTTAATTGTTTTACTTTTTTTTTACAACCGAGTTACATCAAAATCAAACCAAAATCAAAGTCAAGTAAGTTCGCAGTCATCTTGACCTTTTGTCATTGTTTACATTGCGTTATTCTTGTCCTTTATGGGAGAAATTAAGTTTGGGTATTATTTAATCGGGTTAAAGTACAGTCAGCGTTAAATTGATATGAGCGTCTAGAGTAGCCAAAATGATCTGAAAACAAAAATTAACAGATCTCGTGCCTCTCACGACCTTCTGGTACATTGAAAATTAATTTAATGAATTTAACAAAATATTTATTTTTATTCCATTCTTATAGATCTTAATATTTTATTGAAAGGTGACTTATTATATTTAATTTTTCTAAAAATTTTAAAACTTTTTCTAAAATAACCTAATAAAAAAATAATCAAAATTAAATTCAGCATGCGAGACTCGCGCCGACTTCATCTTCACTCGAATGTGCTATAACAATCCTCATTTTATTGCAATTGTAAACTATGTTTCCCTTTTTTTTATTTATTTATCCTTACATATAATAAAACAGTAAAAAAAGTGTGTCTGTACATTACATATATTTCAAAAAAAAATATATGGGACGATGGAGACATAGTAATAGAGTAAGAATTTAGAAAAAAAAGTGTGTCTGTTTGTCTGTTTGGCTGTTTGTCTGTTTGAACACGCTAATCTCAGGAAATACTGAACGGATTCGAATGAAACTTTTTTTGTAATATAGCTGTTAAGCCTGGGTATAGTTTAGAGTATAATGATTTTGGAAATTGGAACACTTGATGCAGTACCATAATGGTCCAGCTAAACTATACAAAATACAAAAATGACACCTTAACAAAAGTTGTTCAGCCTGATGAGCATTTTTTGTTGAGATATAAAAATCTAAGATCTGGAACACCTGATGCAGAACCATAATGGTACAGCTAAACTATACAAAATATAAAAATGACACCTTAGCAAAAGTTGTTCAGCCTGATGAGCATTTTATGTTGAGGTAAAAAAATCGAAGATCTGGAATACCTGGATGACCTTATATGAATACGCCGGAGTAATAATGTCCACGCGTACGAAGTCGCAGGCATCAGCTAGTCAAAAATAAAACATTACATTAGTGTTACACGCACCAAAAATCACGTAGATTTGTCCGGTGCGGATTGATTTGATGCTAGTACGTATGACAACATAAGGTAGGTAAGTACTATTATACTATTACTTAGGTAGGTAAGTACAAAGAGAATGTAAAAAACTAGCGTTTTACGTAAAGATATTTTAGAACTGACAAAAAACATCGAGTTACTCACTTACTAGTCTTACTACAAGCGCAGATTACATAATACTATAGAAACAGGTAAAGACTATAACATTTATCTATAACAAGTGAGTCGTATAGAATCAAAGGCGTAGGGTATTTGTCAAAAATGACTTATTGATACAGCAGCATTGCAAATTTTAAACGTCATCGACTGTACAACCGATTAATAATCAAAAGCGGCCATTTCCTCTAGTTAATTGGATTGCAAATCTCTAAATAGAATCAAAGACGGCATTCTTTCATACAAACTCAACGAAATTCCGCCATCTTGATTTTTTCTTTTTCGATTTACCATAAATTATTAAAACCCTACATTGCCGCCTTTGATTTTATACGACTCAAGTAAAGGTTATTTGTCTCTACTGAGACAAATAACCTTTACTAAAACACTACTGTGTTAAAAATACGACAGAACTATAAAACTGCATGACAGAAGAAGACAGAACTTAACCCTAAGCATCATCATCACACTCTCATTCAGAGATCGTTGTAAAAAATCATTTGGAATCGCAGAGTAAGAGTAACTAAGAAAGACATGATTGATCGAGTAATTTCAAATCTCGAAATTGAAATTACGGCAACCCACGATATTATAAAATTTTGGATCAACTTTTCTGTATCTACTCGTAAGTACCTATTGAGGTAACCTCAAACTAAAACCTCTCTTCTGTTAAAATTTCGCTTAAGATTAAACTAAATTTCGTTTATGCGTTTACCTACACACAAAAACTCACTACGAACGACGACTAGCACGTGTACTGCTGGATATAATAGCGTCATTTCTTTTGCTCCTACAGTTATTGCTAACACTACTTTCTCTTTCGTTTTCACATAGTAAGCGCAGTCACACTATGGTACCGCGCCGCGCCACCGTATCTAACGATTTAAATCTTTGACTAGATCTGGAATCAGCACTTGCTTCACGCTCTATACGCGTCATACCATCTGTTGACCTACTAGAGCTAATCAATTTCAATATTAAGGTTTTAACATTTTTCATTATTTTTTATCTTTAAATCAAATAGACAATGCAACTTATTGGCCCAATTTTTTTAAAGGTATGGTACAGGAATGAAACTTGTTTCCAAGTAAGTATAAATTTTATCATTAGGGTTGACTTTTACAATGGCACCAAAAAATCTTAGGTGCCACTAACGCCAGAAAAAAATCGTTCATATTTTTTTTGGCTTCAGTGCAGTTGTAACTTTTTTTCACCAGGATAGATATTTTGGTGCGCTAGTAAAAGTCAGCCCTAATGATAATATCGATATTTCGAAACAAGTTTCATTCCTGTACCATACTTTTCAAGATCTGTCTATTGGGCAAAGCCAGATGACGAAGCTAAAAACTGACGACGGACGCATCATCTCAGCGAAGCCTGAAATCCTGAGGGAGATCGATAGTTTCTATGGGCAGTTATATTCCACGCAGACACCTGTTGAAAGCAAGGCTAAAGACCCCAGAGCCAAGCTTACCCGACACTATACCCAAGATACTTCGGACGTCAGCATGCACGAGATTAGTATGGCTCTCAAACAGCTGAAAAACAACAAGGCGGCGGGTGACGACGGAATCACTACAGAACTTCTGAGAGCGGGTGGTAAGCCGATATTTAAAGTCCTCCAGAAGCTTTTAAATTTTCATCAAAATTAGCCCAAAAACAAAAAAGTTGGCCACCATCTTGGATATTTAATATTTTTATCATTGCGTTGCTGTTTTATTGTCGAAATAGTTCCAAAAAACAAGTTTCATCGAAACCGGCCCAAAAACAAAAAAGTTAGCCGCCATCTTGGATATTTTATATTTTTATTATTGCGCTACTGTTTTCTTGTCGAAATAGTACTAAAAACTGAGTTTCATCGAAATCGGCCCAAAAACAAAAAATTTGGTCGCCACTTTTGTTTTTTTCCAATTTTTATTATTGCGTTGCTGTTTTTTTGTCGAAATAGTACTAAAAACCGAGTTTCATCGAAATTAGCCCAAAAACAAAAAAGTTGGCCGCCATCTTCGATATTTTATATTTTTATTATTGCATTTCTGTTTTCTTGTCGAAATAGTACTAAAAACCGAGTTCTATCAAAATCGGCCCAAAAACAAAAAAGTTGGCCGCCATCTTGGATTTTCCAATTTTTATTATTGCGTTGCTGTTTTATTGTCGATATAGTTCCAAAAAACAAGTGTTGCGAAGAAGAAAAAGTTATGCCTGTGGGCGCGTACCTGACTACTGTCGCACCTTCTCTTTCTCGTGTGATGAAGCTTCAGGCCTTCAGCTCTTCTTCAAAATATCTCCATAGGCGATGGGTGACGCTGGTTCCGAGGTTGTTGATGTGCACTGATTTTCACAGGGTTGCGTTTTCCACAATAGATAAAGTTCACAAAACGATCACAAATTTCGATAGCACCGCGACGAGGGTGCTTCTCATGGGGCTTAAGAACTTTCACGAGCGACGTGTTCTCAGCTCAGCGATTCGAACGAGACTGTTCGATGCTCCCACAGAAAGCCAAGCGCTACCCACATTAGGCATGATAAAAAATACATCGAAAGATCTCGGAGTACCCTCCAAGTTGTGTTTTCTCAAAACTAACAAATTATTACAAAATATCTACGATAAAATGAGTTAAAATATTCCGGTACGGAACATTCCGCTCACCTTAAAAGAACTAGTTTCTTTTAACACATAACTACAAAATAAGCTTAACTAATTGGTACGAAACAACAAACTAAAAACTAAGTATTTGTTTATTGCGATAATTTAATTTAATGGAAGTGGGCAAAGTTTAACAACCGGACGCTTAGCAAAATGGTTACCAATTTGCACCGTTACAACGCGAGTTTGGTTATCAGAGCCGGGATGCAACGCATGGACGCGGGCGAGCTTCCACATAAGCGGAGGGAGGTTATCATCACAAACCACAACAACCATACCTTCACGAATCGGAGAACCGCGTTCGTGAAACCATTTACCAGTCTGTTGGATCTCATGCAAATATTCACGGCTCCATCTTTTCCAAAAGTGCTGGACGCATTGCTGAATCCAACGCCAACGAGTTAAACGATTAGGATTCGAATCTACTAACGAAATGTCTGGTAGCGCGGTCAAAGGTTCTCCTATCAAAAAATGAGACGGAGTCAAAGGTGTGGGATCGGTAGGGTCCGCACTCAAAACGCACAGGGGGCGCGAGTTTAGCACTGCCTCGATTTGGCACAATAATGTATGCATTTCGTCGTATGTTTGTGTGCGTGTACCGATAACGCGATACAAATGTGATTTAAAACTTTTCACACCCGCTTCAACTAAACCAGAAAAGTGGCTTCCGGTCGGGGGGTGGAAATGCCACGTTATGTTTTGATTAAGCAATTTATTATTCAAATCATTTTGAACTGAGTCACTACGTAAGAATGCAAACAATTCTTTAAGGTAATTATTGCAACCGACAAAATTCCTACCGTTATCGGAATAAATATCTGTACATAAACCTCTGCGGGACGTGAAGCGTCGCAACGCAGCGAGAAAAGCTTCAGTTGAAAGGTCGCAGACCAATTCCAAATGAATGGCCTTGACGCTCATACAAACGAAAACTGCAACATACGATTTAACTATTTTCGCATTACGAACTTTATTGGCACGCACATAGAAAGGGCCACAAAAATCAGCCGCTATTTTTACAAAAGCTCGCGCTGATTGAGTGCGTACGCCAGGTAAACTAGCCATCGACGGCTGTGGGTGAGTAGGTCTAGCACGAAAACAACGAACACAACGGTGAATGTGTTGCCTAATGACGTCACGAGCTGACAAGATCCAATATTTTTGCATTAAAATATATTGAATAGTTTGCGCGCCAGCATGCATATGTGTGACATGCGCGTCTACAATAATCAATGTGGTTAAATGATGTTTTTTAGGTAAAATAAGCTGATGTTTCGATTCAAAAGAAATATTCGAATTATGTAACCGCCCACCGACACGTAAATAATGAGATTTACCAACAAATGGAGTCAAACGTTTTAATTGATTTGAAGGACGATTTCCTTTAGTAATATTGTTTATATCCTCGATAAACTCGTTATGTTGTACTAAATAGATTAATCGATTTAAAGTAAAATTATATTCGGACACGGTAATATAATTAGGAAAGGACGATTGCACCTTTTTACACTTGTAATAAAAACGAAATATTATTGATACTACACGAATAAGTTTTCCTAATGACGAGAAACGAGTTATGATTGAATCTAAATCTTCACTAGGTTTTGAAGTCGATGTGTTTACTGATAGCGGGAGATTACGTTTTTCCTCGCAAGTACTAACGACGCCCGTCGACTCGGGCCAAAGCGACTGATCAAGTTGGAGCCAAGGAGGACCTTGAAACCATAACGAGTGATTAACGAACGAACTAACTAGCATTCCGCGAGAAGCCGCGTCACTTGGGTTATCCTGGGAACGAACGTGCCGCCAACAACTGGCTGGCACATGAGATAAGATTTCACTGGTGCGATTCGAGACGAAAGTTTTCCACTCATGAAGTGATGAACGTAACCAGGCTAACACAATGGACGAATCCATCCATGCGTAGACATTATTAATAACGATTTTGTCGCCGTAAGCGCGCAATGTTTTACTAATGAGTTTCGACAAAATCAAGGCAGCCATTAATTCCAAACGTGGTATTGACAATTTCTTTAAAGGAGCAACACGAGTCTTGGCTAAAACAAGATAAACTTTAACAGGTTTGTTATCCTGAATACAACGAATAAAAACACAAGCGGCATATGCCTTCTCCGAGGCGTCCGAGAAACCGTGCAATTCGAAGGTTGCCGAGGGAAGAAACACATGACGTGGAAACGAGATTTCAGCTAAAAGTGGAAGTTCCCGCACAAAAGCGTACCACGAGTTCACTATATCGATAGGGGGTGGTTCATCCCACTTGGTCCCTGCGATCCACAATAACTGGATCAAATGTTTTGCATACAATGTGACCGGTGATAAAAGACCTAAAGGGTCGTAAATTTTGGCAATTTCCGAAAGGATACTACGTTTAGTACAATTATTTAAATTTGATATTTGGACACTGAATGTAAAAACATCAGATTTTGGGTCCCACTGAAGCCCTAAAACCTTTATTTGTTTATCATTTTCCAAAGATGAAAATGAAATACGATCGGGCACCCGCTCACCATGAGAATCTGGCGGGCGTACCGCATCAAGTACTTCGGGGGCGTTGCTATGCCATTTACGTAGCTCAAAACCTGCGGTTTTACAAATGGCTATAAGTTCTTGTTGCAAGTTCAAAGCGTTCTCGATCGAGTCTGCGCCCCCGCTAATGTCATCAACGAAGGCTTGTTGCAAAAGAACTTTAGATGCTTGCGGAAAGCGCGAAGCTTCATCGAGTGCGAGTTGGCGAATTGTTCGAAGAGCAAGGTAAGGGGACGAACTGACACCGAATGTGACAGTTCGCAATTTATAATCGCGTATTGGTTGGTCAGGAGATGACCGCCACACGAAACGTTGATAGTCTCGGTCATCTTCTCTAAGTAAGATGTTTCTATACATTTGTTTTATGTCACTTGTAAATACTACTAAGTGAATACGAAAATTAAGCAAAATATTGACAATATCCGATTGTAATTTAGGACCGGGTAGCAAAATATCATTTAACGAATGATTATTAGTGGTTTTACAACCAGCATCAAAAACGACTCGAGTTTTAGTGGTCTCACTAGACGGTTTAATTATAGCAAAATAAGGTATATAATAATGTTGTTCATTATTAAGGGCTGGAGAACACTGCTCCATATGATTCAGGTCGAGATATTCTTGCAAACAAGCATTGTATTCTAGTTTTAGTTTAGGATTTTTATCAAGACGAAATTCTAATTTTCGAAAACGAGCGAGAGCAATGTCACGTGATTGACCTAGTTTAGGTGCATCGGGTTTGAACGGCAGAGATACGACATATCTACCATCCTTGTCACGTGCATAAGTGGTTTGATAGATCTCTTCACACAACTGTTCATCAGGTGTGAGAGTACGTTCTTCGGGGATTGTCTCCAGCTCCCAAAATCTTTGTAAGTCCATGTCCTCGAAGAAGGAGCTATGACAGACTTGGAGTGGCGACGGAACAAAATACGAAATTTTCCCCATCAACAAAAAACCGAAAATACTATTGATCGCAACCGGCGAGTCCGGTGGACCTTTAACTATTTGTCCCAAAAAGACTTGCGACAAAACATCAGCTCCTAGGAGCAGTTCGACAGGTTGGGGATTAACCGCATTAAAGGTTGGATCGGCTAAGTCTAAGTTAACGATATGCGGCCAAGTCTGAACAGGTACTGGCACACACGGTGTCTGCGAAACTATCTTTGGCAAAATCAAAGCATCTACCGAAATAATAGGAGTTGATTGGTTTCGCGGAGTTATATTACATGATACAATTCCTTTAGGTTGTATTGGTTGCGATTCACCAATACCAAACACTGGTACGTTTATGTGCCTGTGCGTCAAACCTAATCTTTGCGCACAGGTAGCCGTCATAAAACTAGCTTGGCTTCCCGTATCTATCAAACAACGCACCGTAAACTTCGCGTCAGATACGCATACATCGACGAGTGCGGTACATAACATAACTGTCATAGCGCGCGGGCTACGAGGAAACGACGCATTGGATGCGAGACAGTTACTACCGTTCATAGCATGATTCACGTTCTGTTGTTGCATAGTGACACCGTCAGGTGCAGCGGCGGTGGCGACAGAACGATTCTCCGCGGCGGCGGGGGGGACAACCTCTGATTGCATATTATTATCAAAATGAAGAAACGTGTGATGCGATTTCGAATTACAAGAACGACAAGAATAATTGCTTTTACATTGTTTGACGTTGTGTCCGAGTGACAAACAATTCAAACAGATGTTTTGCGATTTTACAAAATTATATCTATCTTTAGGAGATTTACTTAAAAACACGGAACATTTTGATAACGAATGTAGTGCGTTATTACAACAAATACAATTATTATGACTTTTATTACTACTGCAATTAGGTTGATTTTGATTAGAAAACTCTTGAGAATGAGGTGTACTGACAGCAAATGAACGACGCGGAATCGATTGGAAATTATTTGACGTTTTGTTTTGTTTATTATTTTGATTTAATGGATTATGATTGTTATTAGCTACGAGAGGTTTTTCTTGACTCGACATAATTTCGAATGCAGAGATTTCCTGCTGTAAAAATGTAATGAAAATATCTATGTTAGGTATTTCTGAAGGTTTGGCTAAAGATAATTCAAAGCGTCTACGAAGTGATTGTGGGATTTTACGCAACATAATATTTAACAGAATAAAGTTCCATTCTTGAACTGGAAACTGCATCATTTCAAGAGCTTTGATATTTTCCGTATAAGTGTTTACCATGTTACGAATACTAAAATGATTTTCTTTAGTAAATGGTTCCAAATCCAAAATACGATCTAAATGATTCGATGCAATAATTCTACGGTTTTCATATCTAGAAATAAGAATATCTAAGGCGATAGTGTAATTCTCATCGCGAATAGGTATCGATTTAATTAAATTAAATGGTTCGTCTTTTAACGTAAGTAAAAGATAACGAAACTTCTCGGCCGCTGTGTAGGCATTATTGTTGTGGATTTGCCCGCAATAAAGATCGTAATAAGTAGGCCAATCAGTTGCCTTACCATTAAAAGTTGGCAAAGGTAAATTAGTTAAATTTTTAGAATTATTATTTTCACAAGGATAGGACTGCGGAATGGCACGGCTCAAACGTCTACATTCCTGATCTGATTCTTTCATTTTATTCACATGCACTAAAATGGCATAATAACAATCGTTAAAATCATTACGAATTTTAAGTTGTTCGTCACGATTAAAAGTTTTTAATTTTAACAAAGCTTTTTCGATTTTCGATTGTATTTTGCTAAACTTCCGTTGTTGAGCAGCTAAATCACTAGATCGCGAACGAAACTGAGTAATGTCAGTTGTAGCAAATAACAAAGTTCGTTTGATTTCTTCTAAAATTATATCCCTTTCGAAAAGGTCTTGTTCAAGGTTTGGTTCATCCGCCATATTGCGAGTCAATAATGACGTAAATGAATGCACGAAACGAGAGTATATTTTAAGTACGAATTACTTTGAAATACACTAAAAAACAATTACGAAACGAAAATATGTACGTAGTACGACAAATTAAGAAAACACAACCAATCCGTTCGAATCGGATTAATCGGTAATCAAATACCGATTAATCCGATTCGAACGGATTAACTATGGATCAATGTGCGATCGATCCGTACCTACAAACTAAAAAAAAATGGATCCGGCTCGAAGGACCAAAAAATGTTGCGAAGAAGAAAAAGTTATGCCTGTGGGCGCGTACCTGACTACTGTCGCACCTTCTCTTTCTCGTGTGATGAAGCTTCAGGCCTTCAGCTCTTCTTCAAAATATCTCCATAGGCGATGGGTGACGCTGGTTCCGAGGTTGTTGATGTGCACTGATTTTCACAGGGTTGCGTTTTCCACAATAGATAAAGTTCACAAAACGATCACAAATTTCGATAGCACCGCGACGAGGGTGCTTCTCATGGGGCTTAAGAACTTTCACGAGCGACGTGTTCTCAGCTCAGCGATTCGAACGAGACTGTTCGATGCTCCCACAGAAAGCCAAGCGCTACCCACATTAGGCATGATAAAAAATACATCGAAAGATCTCGGAGTACCCTCCAAGTTGTGTTTTCTCAAAACTAACAAATTATTACAAAATATCTACGATAAAATGAGTTAAAATATTCCGGTACGGAACAACAAGTTTCATCGAAACCGGCCCAAAAACAAAAAAGTTAGCCGCCATCTTGGATATTTTATATTTTTATTATTGCGCTACTGTTTTCTTGTCGAAATAGTACTAAAAACTGAGTTTCATCGAAATCGGCCCAAAAACAAAAAATTTGGTCGCCACTTTTGTTTTTTTCCAATTTTTATTATTGCGTTGCTGTTTTTTTGTCGAAATAGTACTAAAAACCGAGTTTCATCGAAATTAGCCCAAAAACAAAAAAGTTGGCCGCCATCTTCGATATTTTATATTTTTATTATTGCATTGCTGTTTTCTTGTCGAAATAGTACTAAAAACCGAGTTCTATCAAAATCGGCCCAAAAACAAAAAAGTTGGCCGCCATCTTGGATTTTCCAATTTTTATTATTGCGTTGCTGTTTTATTTTCGAAATAGTACCCAAAACCGAGTTTCATCGAAATCGGCCCAAAAACAAAAAAGTTGGCCGCCATCTTGGATTTTTTTTATTTTTATTATTGCGTTGCTGTTTTATTTTTGAAATAGTACCCAAAACCGAGTTTCATCGAAATCGGCCCAAAAACAAAAAAGTTGGCCGCCATCTTGGATTTTTTTAATTTTTATTATTGCGTTTGCGTTGCTGTTTTCTTGTCAAAATAGTACCAAAAATCGAGTTTCATTGTAATCGGCCCACAAACAGAAAAGTTGACCGCCATCTTGGATTTTTGTATTTTTAACATTGCGTTGCTATTTTTTTTGTCAAAATAACACCAAAAACCGAGTTTCACCGAAAACGGTCAAATCGGCCCATAAACAAAAAGACATAACCATACTCCATAGTAACGTAAAATGTAAGTACTTTTTTAGAAACGACTACTGGCAACACTAGAAATCGTGGAATTCCGGAATTCAGATATCAAGAAAATACTGTAATCCATGATTCCACTAGCCTACACACCTTAGAGAAGAGAAGTAAGTAGTTTGGTTGACACAAATTTTTATCAACGCCATCTATCGAGCCAACAGTTTTTTTTTCATTACGAAAAGCCTATTGTCAAGACAAGGTCCAAAATAAATTGAAAATTTTTGACACTTTGTATAACCTGATGTGCTGCTGACTGTACATAGGCATGATTGTTAATTCAAAGTTTTACCCCTTCTTTTCCACTCATTATTAATTACACAATAATAATACTGTGGAGACAAAAGTACTTAATAATTAAGTTTATATCAATAAAGCTTATTTGATTACGGGAACGGAGCGTGGAGCGTGGAGCGCGGAGCGTGGAGCGCGGAGCGCGGAGCAGACGGAGTTCGCGCGTCCACATATGGTCCGAGGTTCGCGGAGCGCGGAGCGCGGCCTAAGTGGGGACACACCCCTACATGGAGCCTAATCAAGCTAGGAGGCGACGAAATCGATACCTTTGTGAAACAGAAAAACTGTATGATTAATTAACCTACTCATAAGCGTATTGATTGGCGAAACCAATACGGTTTGGGGGAATAATATATATGACAAAATTTACAGCAAAACCGTGTTGATTTCGTCTACTGATGGGGTCGAAATCTATACGCTTACGGGGCATATTTTGATTCCCAAAACCGTATCGTATTCGTCGTGAGGAGGGGACGAATTCAATACGGTTGAGGGAATACGCAAACCGGAGGTCAACCGGACCGGTAGACGTCTAACCTACTTCACACGTAGGTATTTGATTTGTTGCTTGGAGTTGTTAAGTAACTAAGTATTAGTAAAAGGAACTAAAGTAGGGCCAATTTGATAGATCACATTTGACGCTTAATCAAAATTCAATCTCTGTGAAATTTCACAGTTTCAGTTGCTAACACTAAAATGAAACTGTAATTTTATTTTTAAGTGCAATAGCCTAGCAACTAAAACTGTGAAATTTCATTAATTGCAAACGAGTTTTTAATCGAGAATTGTTAGCAACAGACATAAGAATAAATAACAGAGTTGTCATTAGCCCCCTGATTTTGTAACTCTGTTGCAATCAACTCTGACAGAAATCGCAAACGCAGTTACATTGCTGTGGCGCGTCCAAAACCTACGCTCTGACCGAGTGTTCCAATCAGGGATTGAAATACCGTTAAAAAAATATAACGATAAATAAAAAATAACGTTAAAAATACCGTTAAAACATTTTATCGGTAAATTTACCGGTAAAAATAACGTTAAAAATACCGTTAAAACATTTTATCGGTAAATTTACCGGTAAAAATAACGTTAAAAGTAGTTTACCGGTAAAATTAACGTTAAATTTAGCGTTAAACTTTACCGGTACATTATACCGGTAAAATTATCGCTAAAAAAATAACGTTATTAATTAGAATAACGTTAATTTTAAAGTTTAACGGTAAAAAAAGTAAGAAATAACGTTAAAATTAACGGTATTTACTGAAATAACGTTAATTTCAATGTAACGTTATCTAAATTAACGTTATTTATTGACATAACGTTAATTTTAAAATTAACGCTAAAAAAAGTAAAAAATAACGTTATACTTAAAAATAACGTTATCATTCCCTGGTTCCAATCCATTAGTGGGTGACGTTCGGTTGACACGAATTTTCCGTTCCAAACGTCAGAGCGTTGCAACTTTTTAACCATCAAAATCGATCGTTGAAAAACGCTCTGACGTTTATCTATACAAAAAATTTACAATGTCATTTGACATTATTTTATATTTTGATGTTTTTTGTCTAAGTTTCAAAAGAATGTAGGAAAGTATAATTATACGTATTCTTATCGTAGATTTCTGTCAGAGCAGTGGGGCTACTCAAATGGCCACTTTTCTATTTGTTCGCTAACTAAAAAATTAAAAATAAGTCATAAACACCAAAATAACGTGTCGTAGGCTTGTCAATTCTGTACAATACAACAAGTCTGTGATTTACATAAACTTGCGACGTCTGAATTGATCATTAATTGCTTATTTTTAAGATTTAAGTTAGCGAACGAATAGAAAAGTGGCCATTTGAGTAGCCCCCCTGATTGCAACAAAATTACAAAATCACCCCCCAAGTCGAGCTCCAGTTGGACTCCGGCACAGAATAGCTATAAGCAGTGCCGGTTTTAGCACTACTAGCGCCCCTGGGCGACATTTCTACGGGGCGCCCCCTATCTGCGATTTCAGGATTTTCAATTTTGCCTGTTAGTTAAAAAACGGCCGCGCAGCGCGATTTTTAGTCAGTTTCACCTTCTAATCTTGTAATCTCGCTTGTTTACGGAAAAAAATGGCCGCGCAGCGCGATTTTTTAGTCAGACTCGCTCAATGAGCGTGTGTGTATAAAGGGACTCGCCCCCCCTAACGCCGGTACTGGCTATAAGTACTACCGTACAGAAAGGACACTCTCCACCCCGCCCAGAATCAGTTACCTAACTCCACCCCGCGAGTTCGTGTGCCGAATCGTGTGCTCATTTAGTTGTGTTTGTCAACGTCAACTTATTTTGATATTAAAAGCAATGCGTCGTAACTTTTTAGTCATGTTTGTCAACTGTCAACTTATTTTGATATTCAAAGCAATCCGTCGTAACTTTATTTACCAAAGACATGGACGAAAAAGGGTTCGAATTATGAATTGAACACGGCTCATACAGTACAACTGCACGGTAGCCCTAGACTTACATACACAGATGCGCGTGTACAAAACGTCATCTGACGTCATCTGTTTATAACGGTGCGGTTGTATGAAGTGTCCGGGGTAACTTCGGTCCCGGTCGAGTTTCGGCTGATTTCCGGTGTCATCTATACAAAGCCTACTTATTGTGCCATAAAATACCTTAGAGAAGCTTCACTGTCATACTGACTTGTGTTAATGCTGGTGTTAGGATCTGTGCTCTTAGGTTTTTTTGTCTTCTGTCCACTATGTAAAGCCAGTACATGTTCCGAAAGCATTGCATCAATTTTCTGAAAAACATAATAATTTAGGGTTACATTATATGGTTTACATAGAAGTCGGCACAAGAAATGTATGTAGGTACCTCATCAGGCTGATCCAAAAGAATGAATACCAAATCGAATCGCGATAATAAGGCAGAGTTGATTTTCAAATTTTCTGCAACAGTTTTTGCCCTGAAAATAAAAATATTTATTTAAATCAAGACCACTATGGGAAGTCAGGAGATCCAGTCGGCGGCGGTGATATTGCTTCTCCCCGAGGAACTGGCGAAGCACGCCAACGTAGAAGGAATCAAGGCGCTCAATATTTACCATACGAGTCAAAACAGGAATAAGGCTGGCCCCAGACCTACCGGTTTCATTTCTTTGCTTTGCTGTGCTACCTTGCTTGAAAGACCACCGGCCAACCAGGCAGGCCCGCTGCTAGCTGTTTGAGCGCCCGCGTGCAAGAGACCAATTTTGCCGCCCCCCTACTACAAGTGGGTGATTTCTTGAAAGATGCCTTTATCTTTGTACCCACTCCTTATGTAGAAGTCTAGTCGCGGCCGGCGTGCGAAGCGCGCCGCGCGATCCGGGACATGTGGCGATTTGACTCTTCTCCGTGCTTAGTTTTTGCAAAATTCTACACAAGTAGGTGGTTCTTTGAAAGATGCCTTTATCTTTGTATCTAGGTACTTCTTATGTAGAAGTCTAGTCGCGGCGTGCGAAGCGCGCCGCGCGCTCCAGGACATGCGACAATTATGTTTGGACAAAATCATTACAATCAATGTGCAATGATTTTGTCCAAGCGCGATGAAAAATCAGGGGCCCCATTTTTGAATCCTTCGGCTAATTTTCTCATTCATTTGAGTCAAATATCGAACGAAAATCAGTAGAAAAGAGCGCTCGACGCCAACAATTTAACTTTTAATTTATTATATAAATTAACCCAGGTTTTGAATGAAATCCGAGCGGAGTTCGGCTTAAATTCATAAAATCCAGTCTAGATCCCTATCTATCCCCGCTGCCAGAACACGATGCGAAGCGGTATAGGCAAGAAAAATAAATTATTTATTTCTAATAAATTATTTAGCTATGGGTCATTCTCGGCGTAGCCTCACAGAGGGAGCCAAAGAGCTGTATGTAGCTCGCGAGCCGCGGTTTGCCGTTGCCGCTTCTTCACAAGTGGGTACAAGGATAAATACAACTTTCAAGCTTCCTGAATGTTACGTAATGGATCTGGCGTCGTAGCTAAGTTAGGGGCTGGCAAGGGTGGCGTCTGCCAGGGCCACAACCCTCAATTTGCTGACCAGAAAATACTCTTTAAGTCTTGGGACGCAAAATTCAAATCTTGCCAGGGGCGCTCATTATCCTAGAAATTAGTTTTGGAGCGCAAAATTCAAATCTTGCAAATGTCACTCAAGATCCTAGAAATAAGCCTTGGGGCGAAAAATTCAAATCTTGCCAGGAGCGCTCATATCATGACCCTTCTTCGACCCTAGCTTCGACGCTTGGATCGGTCGATTTGCCGCCCCCCTAGATGTGCCGCCCGCGTGCGGTGCACGCCTTGCACGCCCGCTTGCGGCGGGCCTGCAACCAGGGTAATGTTTAACCTATCGCTTTGGGACTAGACCAAATTGGCAAGATAGCCATTAGCTTGGTGTTATCAAATATCATCGCCTGGATTGCGAAGTAGGAAGCTTTTAGGAGATATGCCACACTGAACCTGGACTCCGATCGTTAAAAATAAATCGATCGCTTATTTATACAAGACTAGCGGTCGCCCGCGACTTCGTCTGCGTGGAAAGTTTTTTTGCTATCTCACGGGAACAATTCTTTTTTTCGGGATCAAAGGTACCCTATGTCCTTCTCTATACCCCTGCCTGACAACGTGTATGCAAAATTTCATGATGATCGGTTCAGTAGTTAAGACGTGAAGGCGTAACAAACAAACAAATAAACAAACGGACTTTCGCATTTATAATATTAGTAAGGATGTTTAGTAAAGCCTTATAAAGCTGAATATGGTAGATAGGGACCATAATAAAACTGAACAACTTTTACTATGCGACCAAATCTGAAATCGAGAAAAAAAATTAACTGTTTCATACATTTTGATAATTTCGTTATTAATTTTTGTATGAAACAGCAGTTTTTTTTTGAAAACTAAAACTTCGCATCGTAACCCAGACTAATGACTATTACATAACACCAAACTAATGACTATCTTGCCAATGTGGTCTGGTCAAAATATGCGATAGATTGAAAATGAGCCTCTTGGCCGGCGGCCCATAGTAGAACAGCAAAGCAAAGAAATGAAACCGGTAGGTCTGGGGCCAGCCTAAGACGCGACGAGCGCGATGCTGTTGAATTGTTACCGCATATTGTATTATTGTGTTGATTTTTTTTAATTATTATTTATATATTTACTTAAATATCGTTCTTAGCTGAGTAGCGTTCTGCTATCCTGCACGCCAAGATAGATATTTAAGTGGTAAAATAGCAACACCCCTTCGTCAATGGACAGGCAGCCTTACGACTCCTACATGCGAAGCTTCGCATGTTGGGGTCGTAAGGCTGTCTGTCCATTGACGCGGAGCGAGGCAGCGGAGCGAAAAAACGAGAAAATAATACCTATGAAATTGCCGTATTGCAGTACAGACTTTTTCAAACAAAAAAAAGTTTTGATTGGCTATGAATTCTAAATTCAAATTAATTTTGTTTTAAAAATATGACATTCTATTTACAAAATCAGTCTTTTGTTTATTGATTAGCGTTGTATTTTCATTACATTTCAACATTTTTCCTCATAATGGATACTTCGAAATTTCGTGTAATTATGGAATATGAGTTCCGTCGTGGCACCAACGCGGCACAAACGACACGTAACATCAACGACGTTTACGGAGAGAACTGTACAAACGAACGTACAACCCGTTATTGGTTTGCTCGGTTCCGTTCTGGGAATTTTGACTTGAAAAAAGAACCTCGTGGTCGTCCGGAAACTTTGGTCAACAATGATGAATTAAAGGCGATTGTGGAAGCAGATGAATCGCAATCTACAGCTGAGCTGGCAGCAGCTTTTGATGTTAGCATCAAAACAATATTGGTCCATTTGCGACAGATTGGCAAGATAAAAAGGCTTGATAGATGGGTGCCCCACTGCTACTTCACGACAACGCGCGACCCCATACTGCACAACAGACCGTCTCTAAGCTGCATGAGTTGGGTTTGGAAGCTCTCCCTCATCCGCCATACTCACCAGATCTTGCGCCTACCGACTATTACTTTTTCCAAAATTTGGACAACTTTTTAGCTGGAAAAAAATTCAATTCCCGAGAGGCAGTACAAAACGCCTTTGAAGAGTTTGTTGTCTCCCGTCCAGCTTATTTTTTCAAGAAGGGCATCCATAAACTGCCACAGCGTTGGCAAAGATGCATTGATTGCAGGGGTGATTACTTTGAATAAAAGAAATAAATAAGTTCGAAAAAAAAAAATACTTTAACTTTTTTCAAACAAAACGGCAATTTCATAGGTAAAGACCTAATATTAACCAATTGGATTGCATAAAATCTCCGAAAAATAAAGTTCAGAGGACTTGTCCGGTTTCCCTATGACAAGTACGGGTAAGCGCCCCCGGACCCTCAGCCTCCGCTGCTGCAACCTCTCAACCCCCCCGCAGCAACGGTGTCCTTTTTGTACCCTGATCCGTCCCATTTTACATACTCCTATACCCACCTCACATCCCTATCCTAATCCTATTCCTTCCCCTCCGCTAAGCTAAGGTCTGCCGTGCCGATGGCTGCATGGCTAGGGGCGTGCCTAGTCATAAGCGTGCCACCCTGGAAATTGGTGCCCTCCAGGCGTAAATAGCCTTACCACACACGCGGGGCTCTGTGTGGTGGACAGTTGTCTTTCCCTAGCTAATCGTGGGAACAAAATGGTTTCAATTTTTTTTAATAAACCTGGCTGCGGCGATAGAGCTCGCCACTCATCACGCGTAACTTGTTTCTCTCGGGGCGAAAAGCGGGCATCGGAGACCCGTTTTGCTACGCTGAATGTATGTGGAGCGATGGAGGAGAAAATGGATGAGGTGTGTTTAATTATGGAAGAAAAGAAGTTGGATGTTTTATGCGTGAACGAGACGAAAAGAAAGGGCAAAGGAGTCTCAGAACATGGCCCGTTTAAAGTTCTGTGGTCGGGCGTTGCCGAAAATGAGCACGCGAGTATGGGCGTGGGACTCCTGCTGTCGGAAAGGATGATAGAATGCATGACTGAGTATGAATGTGTTAGTCCCAGACTTCTCTGGGTTAGACTCAAAGTAGGATTACTACGGATACGCGTCATTGGCGTGTATGCTCCCGATATATCCAAGTCAGCAACGGAAAAGGAGGATTTCTGGAAAAGTGTGGAAGACATCTTGAATGAATGCAAAGATAATGAAAGGATAGTTATGCTTGGAGATTTTAACGGATGGGTAGGTGTGAGAAGAGAGGGATGTGAGGGAGTTTTAGGAATATATGGAGACAAAAGAGTAAATGATAATGGCAGGAGTTTGATTGAGGTATGTTTAGAAAAGAATCTTGTGGTAAAGAACACCATGTTTGACCACAAGGAAATTCATATGTACACTTGGCAGAGAGGGGAAAAGAAGAGTATGATCGATTTTGTGATTGTTGATGAAAGACTGAAGGGCAGAGTTGTAGACACCAGGGTCTTTAGGGGTGGTAACATTGGAACAGACCACTTTCTTGTAGTGTCTCGGGTTAGTGGTCTGTTCAAAAGTTGGCGTCATCGTCCCACAGTGTCAACAACGGAGCTGACTAGAGTAAAAGTTGAGAACCTGGATGAAGTGGAAGTGCAAAAGACATATTTGTGCAAATTGAAAGAACGATTGGGAAATGTGGCTGAAGTGAAAGATGGCAAGCTTGAGGAAGTTTGGGAAAAGTTTAAAAAAGGTGTGACTGAAACAGCTGAGGAAATATGTGGAGTGAGTAAAAGGAAGAATGCTCCCCCAATAAACTGGTGGGATAGTGAGGTAAGACAGATAGTGAATGAAAAGAAAAAAGTATGGCAGGATCTGCTGGCCATCAAAGCCAGTAAAAGAGTGAATGCAAGTGTTACAGAAGAGGATGTTGATACAGTTGCAAGGGAGTTTAAAAGGATTAAGAAAGTAGTGAAAGAAAAAGTAGACGAAAAAAAGAGAAAGATGAAAGAAAAGTGTGACTTCAAACTCTGTGATAACTTTCGAGACAATATAAAATTGTTTTGGAAACAAGTGAAAACGTCTCGAAGTGGATCACATAAGTCTAAAATGAATGTGATAAGAGATGAAAAAGGTGAGCTAGTGACAGATGAAAAAGGTGTACTACAGGAGTGGATGAAATATTTTGAGAGTTTGTTTGAGGCGGATGGCCCTATGCTAGAAGCCTCGGATAAAAGGGTGGAAGACGAGGAAGAGACAGGAGTGGATGAAAGAGATATATATATGGATGAGATTATTAGTGCAATGAAGAGCATGAAAAAAGGGAAAGCAGCAGGATATGACAGAATTACTGTTGAAATGCTGAGAGGTGGGAAAGAGCTGGTTGCGTCCTGGCTGTGCCTGATCTTTAATAAATGTTGGAACAGTGGCAAAGTGCCGGAAGATTGGCGTAAAGCCGTGGTCGTGCCGCTGTACAAAGGGAAAGGGTCACGGCAGGATGCTAAAAACTACCGCGGGATCAGTCTTCTCAGCATTGTCAGTAAATTGTATGCAAAGGTACTGATTGAAAGAGTGATGCAAAAAACTGATCAGAGTATTTGGGATGTGCAAGCGGGATTCAGAAAGGGAATGGGATGCACGGATCAGGTCTTCTCCTTGAGGTGCTTAACCGAAAAACACCTGGCTAAGCACAAAAAGGTTTACTGTGCCTTTGTGGACCTGGAGAAGGCCTACGATCGAGTTGACAGGAATGAGCTATGGAAGGTGTTGTCCGAATACGGATTGGAGAGCAGACTGATTCATGCACTGAAATCTCTCTATGAGGATTCCCGTGCATGCGTCAGGATTGACGGCGTATACACTGACTGGTTTGGCATCTCTAGGGGTGTCAGACAGGGATGTGTTGCGTCACCATGGCTCTTTAATCTGTTTTTGGACAGTTGTATGAAAGGTCTGAAAGAACGTGACTGTGGGGTTGTGATGAATGGGACTCAAATCAAGTGCCTTCTCTACGCTGACGACCAAGTTATACTTGCGTCTTCTGCGCAAGAGTTGCAGGAAATGATGTCGGTTATGAATGAAGATTTTGTGAGAAAAGGGATGAAAGTGAATGTAACTAAGACTAAAGTGATGGTGTTTGAGAGAGATGAAGAAATGACTGACTGTACGGTAATGTTAGGTGGCGAAAAAGTGGAACAAGTCCGTGAGTTTGTATACTTGGGGAGTTTGTTCACAAGGGACGGAAAGAGTGAGGAAGACATAGAAAGACGAGTGAAGAAAGGAAATTCGGTGAGTGGTGCTATACACTCGGTTATGAGTAGCCAAACCGTTTCTGCAAAGGCGCGAATGGCTATTCATAGCGGAGTGCTGGTACCGACACTGATGTATGGAAGTGAATCTTGGGTATGGCAGAAGAAGAATGAAAGCAGAATAAATACGGTAGAGATGCGATCGTTGAGGAAAATATGTGGAGTAAAACTGAGTGATAGAGTGAGCAATGAGGTGATTCGCAAAAGGTGTGGTCTGAAAGATGATATAGTGACAAGAATTGAGAAAGGAATGCTCCAGTGGTTTGGTCACTTAGAGAGGATGAATGAAAGGCGAATCACGAAAGAGATATACTGTGCGAATGTGGAAGGAACGATTGCACGAGGGCGTCCCAGAAAAACCTACGCGGACCAAATAGAGGTTATTATAAAAAAGGCTGGTGTACGCAGTGACAAAAACCGCAGGGCATGTATGAAAAGATTGATGGATATGAATGAAGCGAAAGAAGTGTGCAAGGATCGTAGCAGGTGGCGATCCATAGTCTCTGCCTACCCCCATGGGAAACAGGCGTGAGTGTATGTATGTATGTATGTATGTATGTAAAATCTCCGTTCCGCAATTCTATTGGTTAATAATTCCTCGTTTCTCCGCTCTGTCACCTCGCTCCGCGGAAGAATTACATCGAAATGTATATATATCCGATAAAAAACCTATAAGCTTGCAACTAGAAAATGTCGTCGTTGCTGATGAGCTTCTTGGCCCTTCGCTCGATAGATTCAAGTGTCAGGAGCTGGTATTTGGCGGAACCATCCCAAAGATGAGAGCAGTACCTACTAGATACACGATCAAACATGCGCTTGGTACACCAATTTATTTCCGGCGAGAAGTATTTTCTCACCTTTGCCAAAACACCAAGCTTTTATATTGTGTGACGTGATAGCTTGGGTTATATGACCTATCACCTCACACAATACTATTTACTGGACACCCCGTCACGCAATTTTTTAAGCTGTTCTGGGGCAGTACCGGCTAACGCATCGAACTTCGGAAAGTCTGCCGGGTTTCAAATTAAAATCGTGACCCAATTGGGCCAAAATGGCGAACCACAATCCATGATGTCACACGAACATCAATATCTTCCAAATAACTACTAAATTCCTTACTTCGATTTAAGTATCTGTTTTAAGTTGAAGCTCGGCAGACCCGCCGAAGTTCGAAAAGTTAGCCGGTAGTGCCCCTGATACTAGTGAAACTTGAAACTACATAGGAATGTAGTATGAAGATATTACCTATTGTAGCCTGCTTTAGCGACGCTCACTCGCCGCTGTTGCATCGCTGATAGCAACTACTGTGGTGGGCAATCATATTGAACATTATGGTGTAGATCAGCGGGGCTACTCAAATGGCCACTTTTCTATTCGTTCGCTAACTTAAAAATTCAAAATAAGCCATAAACTCCAAAATTACTTGTCGTAGGCTTATCAATTCCATACAATACAACAATGTCTGTGATTTACATAAACTTGCGACGTCTGACTTGACCGTTTAATTGTTTATTTTTTAGCTATAAGTTAACGAACGAATAGAAAAGTGGCCATTTGAGTAGCCCCGCAGGGGTGTCCATACATTTTCTTAAGGAGATCGACTTACCAAAAAATTATGACTAAGAGATCGACATTTTGACCGTTTAACCCACGAAATATTTATCAAGAAAAAAAAATGCATCGGGTGCGAATCTGTTATCCTTGGCGATCGACCTTAAAACCTTTCGCGATCGACCGGTTGATCGCGATCGACCGTTTGGGCACCTCTAGTGTAGATATTACCTATTGTAGCTTCCCCCGGCCGGATTCGCCGCGGCCAGCACAGTAGCGCGCGCGGCGAGGCTGCATACGACGCCTGCTTTAGCGACGCTCACTCGCCGCTGTTGCATCGCTGCTAGTAACTACTGTGGTGGGCCGTCATATTGAACATTATGGTGTAGATATTACCTATTGTAGCTTCCCCCGGCCGGATTCGCCGCGGCCAGCACAGTAGCGCGCGCGGCGAGGCTGCATACGACGCCTGCTTTAGCGACGCTCACTCGCCGCTGTTGCATCGCTGCTAGTAACTACTGTGGTGGGCCGTCATATTGAACATTATGGTGTAGATATTACCTATTGTAGCTTCCCCCGGCCGGATTCGCCGCGGCCAGCACAGTAGCGCGCGCGGCGAGGCTGCATACGACGCCTGCTTTAGCGACGCTCACTCGCCGCTGTTCCATCGCTTCTAGCAAACTACTGTGGTGGGCTGTCATCTGTATGGTTTTCATTATGTTAATGTTGGTAAGGGTAAGGAATTAGAATATCCTTAACGAACGTCTGTTGAATAAGGTCTATTTTTAAACAGCAAGATTGGTGAACAAAGATCTTATAGTACCTAAAGTAGCCCGTAATACATTTAAATTACGAAAAAGGTTACCGTTCGCCGTTGTGATATAGTTATTTATTACGAAATTATAGATACTTTAACCCAAGTTTTACAGATCGTAACCCGCCGTAACCTATATTTGTATATCTCCAAAAACGATACTTTTTAATTTTTCGAGGTTTACCACATGGTTTAGCTATTGTCGTGTTTTACAGCTTTGTTTGATTGCCACTAATAATAGTAAGACCACAGTTTAACTCCATACAGTTGAAAAACGAATGTACTTGTGCAGAGCAACGGAGGGGGTCTCGAGGGGGGTCGGGCGGCGCGGCTCGGAGTACCCAAACTCGCCGAGTTTGGGTACTCGAACGCGGAAGGACGGTGCGAGTGACGCGACCGAATAAATCACGCATTGCGAGCGACCATTTTAAAAATCTTTTAATGCGCTATCGTTTATTAGGTATAATTTTATTATGGTACATAATTATAATGGTGCACACTTGTTTTGTTCCGTATACGGATGTGTCTCGACGGCGACATACAACAAGGACTTAAAATTTCATAGATTTCCCCGTGATGCGAGGTAAGTTTATTTATTCCTATAAGTAATTTCGTATTACTTATCTACCTACTTAACCAATCATCATCTCGTGCTGTTAAGTACTTTTTTTGTATAATTCAATAATACCTGTCGTGTGCAGTTTTATAGTAAAATTTGATTGTAGCTAAAGAATAACTTCAAGTAGATTTGTGAAATAAGTAATGAATATATATTTGGTAGGTATGTAGGAACTAGGTACATTAGCATATCGTGCGTGTTGCTATCATCACAAAATAGCTAGGTACCTACGACCTTGTTTGAACCAGAGTTTTACGTAGTACACTGGTGGTACCTACCTACATAGGTACCTACTAATTTATTTTCTGTGCTACTAGGGACTCGAACACTATTAATTAGTTAATGACGCCGCGGCCGTTCTGTTAAAGTAAGTACTTAAAAGCAAGCTAGGTGCCACTTTTGAAGTTTATTTGATATAGGTACCTACCGACTTACCTACATACCTACGCTTTGCGCACGGGCTATAAGCACTTGAACACTGATCGTGTAATGTTAGATTATTTATATCCTTGTTCTACTAATCACTAATCCTACTTTCTACTAATACCTACCTACTATTATAAATGCGAAAGTTTGTGTGTATGTGTGTTGTAAATAATTACTTATTAATCACATTTATTTTTTATTTTGACAACCCTTGCACATCTGCGGCTGATTGCGTAGTAAGTACCTACACGGGCGGCGGCATCGTCCAACATCAAAGGCGTTTAACAACTGTATGGAGTTAAACTGTGGTAAGACTATGAAAAGTAGCCATACACAGATTTAAGACCAGATAAAAATGGATGGACTTTATCTGGTGTTAAATCTGTGTATGGTTCAAAATCAAACAAAGCTGCAGAACACGACAATAGCTAAACTATGTGGCAAACTTCAAAAATAAAAAAAAATATCATGATTGGAGATATACAAACAAATATAGGTTACGGCGGGTTGTATCTGTAAAACTTGGGTTAAAGTAGGTAGTTATCTATAATTTCGTAATAAATAACTATATTACAACGGCGAACGGTAACCTTTTTCGTAATTTAAATGTATTACGGGCTACTGTGCTATTAAGGATGTTAATGGAACTAGCACAAAACCCATGACTCGGTTCTCTTTCTGAACAGACTCTAATAAGCATTTCAGAAGTAAAAGTACCCAGCTCCTTTTCAAACGTCTAATCTAATCTATCTCTACAGGGTCATTTTTGGACCCCTTTTCAAATTTTGTCAGGTCATTCTATAACAGCAGTACAATCAATTGGTGAAGTAAAATTTTTTCTTTTACATTTTTACCCCAAATTTTTCCCTACACAAATTGAAATTGTTGTCACTATTTGCGCATCGCACGGTCGACCCGCGCGAGCCCCCCTCCCGCCACCCGCCTTCCCCCGCCGCGTCGCTTGCGCGAGGGTGAACGTGCGCGCCAAAATTTTTTGGACATAAAAAGTGTCTGAAAACTGTAAATTTTAAAAGAAATAATTCATAATTATCTCACCAATTTTTTTTTATTACTTCCTTGAACTAAGATTTGATTTAGTAAAGAGGTCGCAAAATTACCCTGTATATGTACAAAATTAATGAAAATTGGTTCAGCTATATCGGCGCAAAAATGTGAGAGCCAGAAAAGTATGTATAGTCCTGTAATACCTTATCCAACTCGTCCACGCAGCAGACCCCTTTGTCGGCCAGCACCAGCGCGCCCGCCTCGAGCGCGAAGTCCCCGCCCGCCTCGCGACCCAGTGCCACCGTCAGGCCCCCGGCCGACGCGGACGCGCCACACACGTACACGCCTAATACCATTATATTATTGACAACCAATGTTTACCACATTAGCACGTGACTCGCTAAAGTGGGACAATTTCATTGTTGACATTAGACATCTGTCAGTCTATAGTGTAATTTGTCAAAATAAATTTGCTTTTTTTCGTGATAAATTACAATAAATTATGTATTACTAACCGAAAAAAATTAAGCAATAGGGAATATGCATCAATTTTTTTAAATCAAAATCAAAAGTATAATGCTTGAGAAAATGAACTGTAATATTAAAACTTTTCTCTTGCATTTTTTCTCGTGATATAGTTACTTGAAGTTAGCACGCAGCACCAACCACCGAAAACGCTTTATACAAAACGGACAAGATTTGTGACGTCACTTGTCACGTTTCAGGGGTGTTTTAGCCGTGTTTAATATGGAGTTAGCCAAAAATTTTCAATTATCTCCCTTAATTTTGCGTTTAAGTACATAGGTACATATGTGTCATACAAAATATTATTTCTTATTCGATATTATATCCGACTATTGAGAGCATTATATCCGAAAATGAAAAAAAAATCGTTATTTTCCCCTGATTTCATAATGTGATAAAACTAAAATAATTCATTTTCTTTATTCTTTATAATAAAACTAACGACAATTGTTCACTATGAACTATGTTATCAAAGTAAAATTATCTCATTAAATACAGCAGTTTGTAGTATTTTCCGAACACAACTTTAGTGTGTACAATTTAAGTGAATAAGTACACACTACCTAGTATTATATTATCTGTGACACTACACACTAAAGTTGTATTCGGCAAATACTACAATCATATTGCATTTAATGAGGTAATTTTGCTTTGATAACATAGTTCATAGTGAACAATTGCCGTTAGTTGTCGGAACACGCTAAAATATATTGAGTAGGTAAAATAAAAGCTAAAATCCTGGGAAACCACTTTATGTGCCTACAGTAGCGAGGTACGTCCTAATGTTCTCTTATTCCGTACTATTTTTCATAACTCCTACGAAAAAATATGATTTTTTTCTTGTTTTACCCTTAAGGCGCTATATCAGTAAATCGAGCTAGCAATGAGAAAACGTCGCAAGCCGGAGCGAGACAGATTTGGCGAAAAAAATACGAAATCAATTCGTAGTAAATAACAATAGCAAATTGGAAGAAAATGCTTCTACACAATAGGGAATATGCATCAAATCAAATCAAAAGTATTATTATACGTGAGAAAATCAACTGTAATATTAAAACTTTTGTCTTGGGTTTTTTTTCTCGTGATATAGGTACTTGAAGTTAACACGCAGCAGCAACCGCCGCTCGATACAAAACGGATATGATATAAGTGGCCTGTACACATTGGGCCAACGCACTGGCCGAGCGCGTTGGGCGAACGTGTAAAGACCTTCTTGGCGTCCGTCGCGAGTTGGCGCCAACGTTGGCCGGCGAACCGAATGTTGTCGGTATTTCGTGCACACATCAAAGGATCTTGGCGCGCGCGTTGGCGCAGCGTTCACACGCTGGCGCCTTTTTAACCGACTTCAAAAAAAGGAGAAGGTTCTTAGTTCATCAGAATCTTTTTTATATGTTACTCGATTACTCAAAGACGGCTGGGTCGATTTGAAAAAATATTTTTTTGTTTGAAAGCACATACTTCCAAGTTGGCATATATTTATAAGGTTAGGATCTGATGATGGGATCTTGGAGAAATCAGGGAACTCTTCAAATATTATAGGCACACCTGTAGTGATTTTGGTATTTCCTTAAGTAGCTTGAGCATTCGCTTATGGAAAGTACCATTTTGGTGAAATGAAACTGACGATGAAGACCATAGATGATAATAGGATTTATTCAATACTTATTTCACTGGTGCGATACGATTAAGTACTTGAATTTGTTTGCTATGCTATTTATGTTCATCATAACATAATGCATATCCTCCTGACATACGTCAAGAAAACAGTTATTTTTTAAAAGGTGATGAGCCGTTGACATAAGACTATTATAACTTAGATAATATCGTCACTAAATATACCTACTACAAAAAAGTTTAAAATAAAAAGTTTGTTGTTGTTGTTTGTTGTTTTTTTTGTTATTATTGTTGTTATTCATCAGCAAAAACAATAGTCTTGCGCGTGAGTGAAATATTTGTTTCCGAGTTAGCAATGAGATTTTACAACCAATAATATGGAATCCAAAGTATATACAATGTGTCATACAAAAAATGATTTCTTATTCGATATTCTAACTGACTGTTAAGTTCATTAAAAGAAAGAAAAAAAAATCGTTATTTTTCCCTGATTTCATCGTGTGATAAAACTAAAATAATACATTATTATTTTTTATTTTCCTGTTCCATCATGTTTTTATACGTGTTCGAAGCGATCAAGCTCAATTTTATCAAAATCGGTGACTTATGCATATTCCCTATTGTGAATATTGAAGATACAAATTAAAGCAATTTTGACTTGAATGCCTACTTATCTGAAACTTTTAAGAAGTAGGTATTTATATACCAAATCAAAATCATTAAATTGTGTTTCTGGCACTTTCTGGTTCAATAATCGTGTCTGGATTAAAGATATTAATTTCAGAACGTTGTTGTTTGTTTGAATATAACCCTTACAATGTTTGAATGTAACCAATAATTATTTTTTTCGAAAGTTGACAAATTATAATTTTTTTTTAACAGGTTTTTAATTTTATCTGAAAATAAATGTCATTGAATGATTGAACCATAAAAGTAATTATTTAAGAGTTTTGAATTTTGACTATTCTCGAAAATTTACATTTAGTGTTTGTAAGAGTCATATTCAAACAACAATAACTCTCGAAATATGCAACTCAGAGCAATTATTCTGATGTCGTTTTGTAGGTAATATTCCTGTGTATTATAAAAATGAAAAAAAAAATGCATATAAATGTCCTAGTTTTTGAGATCAGTAAGAAAAACTAAAAAGCACACTAATTTCGGATTAAAATATATTGTAATTTTTTATGACTTATTAAAGTCAAAAGTTTACGTAATTAATATATTATTAGCTTTCGAAAAGTATTTTTTTATAACTGTAGGACATTTAAATCCGGAGATATTAATATTTTTCGGCAGGGCTTCTAAAATAAAAAGTCATATTTAAAATGCCGGTCATTCCAACAGGCGAGGGGATAGACCCCAACATGTCAAGGGTTTTGTCGATAAAATTGATAATTATTATCTGCCTTTAAAAGCTCCGACATCACTAACCAAACATATTGCATTAATTAATTGCATTTGGTCCTTCGAGCCGGATTTAAAATGGTCGATGTATTTTAGTTTGCCTACTTTTCTGAAAACAAGGAACAATTTTAAATAAAAACAACTATACTTCATACCTCTCGGAGCAGCATGAGCTGCAGCTTGCAGGAGTTGCGACTTCCCTAGTCCAGGATCTCCTACGATTAGCACATGAGGATTCGATCTCGGCCCATTTTCTAATTCTGTTCCGCCTATCAGTCCCAATATAAGACCAGCTTTTACAGCTTCGTGGCCGAATATGGTGGGGCAAAGGGAATGAACTAACAGTCTGAAGACATCCTCTGTTGCATGAATTTCCTGTAATATTAAAATATTTTTTTTTTCAGTTTGAAATGTCTCTTTACAGATTAACCCTCCGGACACTAGGCTCCAATGACTTCGCTCCCATGGAATTCACATATAATTATTTCGCCTCTTGACTTCCATCGGGACCCTCAGATTTATGTGATTCTGGTACTTAACTTAACATTTAATAGTTATTTGTTATACAAGTGACCAAAATCAAATTGTGCTGCGAGTGGCGACTTTAAATCACGAACTAGCGAAGTAGTCTAGAATTGAATCACGAGCGTAGCGAGTGATTCTAATATAGACTATTGAGCACAGTGAGTGATTTAAAGGCACGCGAGGCAGAACAACATTTTGGTCTCGTGTAAAACATACAACTTTTCACCTCGACCAGCCAGCGAGAAAATTTTCACGTGACTTTCCTGGTAAAAAAGCTTAATTCAGCATTAGAAACTTGTTCACTTAACTCTTTTGGAGTTAGACAACTATCTTCATCGTTGGACGCATTCATTTTTGTAATTTATCACAAAAATAATTCAATCAAACCTATGCTGAAAAATTTTATTCATAGAGTCATTAAAGTAGATTCCCGTCGTTTTGATTACATTTATTTATAATCATAAAACATACGTATAATTTGTTAATAAACTTCATTAATTTTTCTTATTTTATATTTGTTTCATACATGTGACCTCATTACCTCCACACTCTTTATTTCGAATTATCAACCTTCTTTTTAACAATCCTTATTTAAAACTCCTTGGTATATCCGTGCATTTTATTTTTTTACTTTTTAATCCGTGTATGACACCATAAAGCACTCTATCTATCCTTTTCTTACATATCAATTTTACAAGTGTCATCCTTGTCACTTTATTTGTTTTTTCTTTATTATTTTAAAAGTTGGTGTTAGAAATTAAAAAAGCACTTTGTCTCACGCTCGCAGCAAAAATCGATTTTGCTGCGAGTTTTTACGCGCCAAAAGCACCCTTTTCGTGCTGGAGAGGTGAAAAATTATTATTTAACATACTTTTTACTTCAGGATATTAAAATATATATAGAAGAAAATATATATAAGAGTTACTGTTCTCTAGTTTAGGTAATTCTGTTTCATACAAAAGTACGTCTAGTTTAGGTAATATTTTTTTTTCGCGATTTCAAAGATGGTTCCATAAAAAGTAGTACAGTTACGTAAATCTAGAGAAGGGTAACATATTTTTTTATATCTAAAAATATACTTATGCATAAATTATGGTAAATAATCATTTTAAATTTAAAGTACTAGGGTCACAAATCTGAGGATCCCATGAGAGCCTTGTCGAGAGGGCAAATCAATGCTTCTTTGATATAGTTATAAATACCTGTATTGCATAGTAATCTTTCAATGTAAATGAAAGTGTAGGATTGCTCAAGTTTCTTTGGCTGTGTATTGAGACGGCTTCAATATAAAGTTGGAGTAATCTAGCAGCCCTTTTGCCGTCTTCACCACCTTTGCTCTCTCCTCTGACCTTTAATTAAACATTAAAATTGTCATTCGCTCTTTTTAACAGTGATTGAGTATAATATAAATATAGACTCAATAAAAGAGATATTTGTTCGAGAATGCTGTATTTTTTGCAAATAACAAATCTTAATGTATCGTCTTGCGTTGCGTTTTACGTCGTTCATCCGACAATCGAATCTTCCTTCCCTCTCTCTCACACACCTCTCTCTGTTAAGGTCTATCCCCACATATTCGGGCTGTGCCCGGGGCCGGGCCGTGCCGTGTCCAGGGCCCAAGCTAATTTGGGCGTCTCTATGTTCTACATAAAGGACCAACGTATTTTGTACTCCGAATCCTGAACGAAGCCGCCGATGACGGAGCTCAACGTATATTTGTTTCACATACAGAATCTTAGCACGACTAGGGCTGCCATCTCTAAAACCTGCTTTCCAGGACCGGAAGCGTAAAAACCCCGGACTTTGGAGCCTTGACCCCGGACATTTGATTTTTTTATATAAAGTTTTAGCTTGGTTAAAAAATAAATTTTACCCAATACTTGACTGAAAAAAATAATTAAGCCTTGTTTTCGCATAAAGGTGCGTCCAGATATGTTCTTTTGATCGTACCGTACCTCCGTTCCGTACCAGCGTTCCGATCAAATAAAGGTGCGTCCAGATATGTTCTTTTGCCCGTACCGTACCTCCGTTCCGATCGGCGTCGCGATCAAAGAACGCTAGTCTGGACGTATGTTCGGAACGGTGCGGAGGTACGCCGTTCCGTTCGCCGAACAGGTACGCCCCGATCCACCTCGAATCTCTCGCTCTTTTGCCCGTACCTGTATCTCTCGCTCTTGAGCGTCGCGAACAAAGAACGCTAGTCTGGACGCATGTTCGGAACGGTGCGGAGGTACGCCGTCTCGATCGCCGACAGGTACGCTCCGATCCATCGCGAGTCGGTTTTTTCGCCCCGTTCAAAGGAAAAACGGAACGGAGGAACGGTACGGCGCTAGTCTGGACGTGATCGCGGCGACGCCGACGTTCGGAGGTTGTAGTACAGTAGCCCGTAGTACATTTAAATTACGAAAAAGGTTAGGTACCGTTTGCCGTTGTGATATAGTTATTTATTATGAAATTATAGATACTTTAACCCAAGTTTTACAGATCGCAACTCGCCGTAACCTATATTTGTATAACTCCAAAAATGATATTTTTTATTTTTCGAGGTTAATCACATGAATCCAATATGGCGGCCAACTATTTTGTTTGAGGGCCGATTTGGATGAAACTCGGTTTTTGGTACTATTTTGACAAGAAAACTGCTACGCAATTTTCAAAATATAAAAAAATCCAAGATGGCGGCCAACTTTTTTGTTTGTGGGCCGATTTCGATGAAACTCGGTTTTTAGTACTTTTTTGACAAGAAAACAGCAACGCAATTTAAAAAAATATAAAAAATCCAAAATGGCGGCCAACTTTTTTGTTTGAGGGCCGATTTGGATGAAACTCGGTTTTTGGTACTATTTTGACAAGAAAACAGCAACGCAATTTTAAAAGTATAAAAAATCCAAGATGGCGGCCAACTTTTTTGTTTGTGGACCGATTTCGATGAAACTCGGTTATTGGTACTATTTTGACATAAAAACAGCAACGCAATTTTAAAAGTATAAAAAATCCAAGATGGCGGCCAACTTTTTTGTTTGTGGGCCGATTTGGATGAAACTCGGTTTATGGTACTATTTTGACAAGAAAACAGCTACGCAATTTTCAAAATATATAAAAATCCAAGATGGCGGCCAACTTTTTTGTTTGTGGGCCGATTTGGATGAAACTCGGTTTTTAGTACTATTTTGACAAGGAAACAGCAACACTATGTGAAAAATATAAAAAATCCAAGATGGCGGCCAACTTTTTTGTTTGTGGACCGATTTCGATGAAACTCGGTTATTGGTACTATTTTGACATAAAAACAGCAACGCAATTTTAAAAGTATAAAAAATCCAAGATGGCGGCCAACTTTTTTGTTTGTGAGCCGATTTGGATGAAACTCGGTTTTTAGTACTATTTTGACAAGAAAACAGCAACGCAATTTTAAAAATACTAAAAAAAACGATCGAACGAAAAAGTTGGCCTCCATCTTGGATTTTTTATATTTTGAAAATTGCGTAGCTGTTTTCTTGTCAAAATAGTACCAAAAACCGAGTTTCATCGAAATCGGCCCACAAACAAAAATGTTGGCTGCCATCTTGAATTTTTTAATATTTTTTACAAAGTGTTGCTGTTTCCTTGTCAAAATAGTACTAAAAACCGAGTTTCATCCAAATCGGCTCACAAACAAAAAAGTTGGCCGCCATCTTGGATTTTTTATACTTTTAAAATTGCGTAGCTGTTTTCTTGTCAAAATAGTACCAAAAACCGAGTTTCATCCAAATCGGACCTCAAACAAAAAAGTTGGCCGCCATCTTGGATTTTTTATATTTTTCACATATTGTTGCTGTTTTCTTGTCGAAATAGCACTAAAAACCGAGTTTCATCGAAATCGGCCCACAAACAAAAAAGTTTGCCGCAATATCGGATTTTTTTATCTTTTGAAAATTGCGTAGCTGTTTTCTTGTCAAAATAGTACCAAAAACCGAGTTTCATCCAAATCGGACCTCAAACAAAAAACGGAGGTACGGAACGGAGGTACGGAACGGAGGTACGGAACGGAGGTACGGAACGGAGGTACGGAACGGAGGTACGGAACGGAGGTACGGAACGGGCAAAATAGCGTCCAGACTTATTTGATCGGAACGCTGGTACGGAACGGAGGTACGGTGCGATCAAAAGAACATATCTGGACGCACCTTAAGTCTGGACGCTACTTTTGCCCGTTCCGTACCTCCGTTCCGTATCAACGTTCCGATCCAATAGTACAGCAGCCCGTAGTAAATTTAAATTACGAAAAAGATTACCGTTTGCCGTTGTGATATAGTTATTTATTATAAAATTATAGATACTTTAACAGATCGCAACCCGCCGTAACCTATATTTGTATATCTCCAAAAATGATTATTTTTTATTTTTCGAGGTTAATCACATGGTTTAGCTATTGTCGTGTTCTACAGCGCTATGTTTGATTGCCACTGATAATATTAAGACTATGAAAAGTAGCCATACACAGATTTAAGACCAGATAAAGTCCATCCATTTCATCTGGTCTTAAATCTGTGTATGGCTACTTTTCACAGTCTAACTATTATCAGTGGCAATCAAACATAGCGCTGTAGAACACGACAATAGCTAAACCATGTGATTAACCTCGAAAAATAAAAAATCTCATTTTCGGAGATAAACAAATATAGGTTACGGCGAGTTGCGTACTGTAAAACTTGGGTTAAAGTATCTATAATTTCATAATAAATAACTATATCACAACGGCAAACGGTACCTAACCTTTTTCGTAATTTAAATGTACTACGGGCTACTGTACTACAACCTCCGAACGTCGGCGTCGCCGCGATCACGTCCAGACTAGCGCCGTACCGTTCCTCCGTTCCGTTTTTCCTTTGAACGGGGCGAAAAAACCGACTCGCGATGGATCGGAGCGTACCTGTCGGCGATCGAGACGGCGTACCTCCGCACCGTTCCGAACATGCGTCCAGACTAGCGTTCTTTGTTCGCGACGCTCAAGAGCGAGAGATACGGGTACGGGCAAAAGAGCGAGAGATTCGAGGTGGATCGGGGCGTACCTGTTCGGCGAACGGAACGGCGTACCTCCGCACCGTTCCGAACATGCGTCCAGACTAGCGTTCTTTGATCGCGACGCCGATCGGAACGGAGGTACGGTACGGGCAAAAGAACATATCTGGACGCACCTTAAAATAGTGTATTTTACTAGTTATAATGATGCCGGGGTTTCTAACACAATTTTGTGGAGGGCCAGGGCTCCAGGTTTAGTAGTTTTGCAAGCGTAGTGGGCCAAAATAAATGTTCAAATAGTCAGGAACAACCCGTAAAAAAATGGCCGCGCAGCGCTATTTTTGATGGGTGCGCGGTGCTTGTTTATAGTAAATAAAAATGGGCCGCGCAGCGCGATTTTTTGCGGGGTGCGCGGTGCTTGTTTATAGATAAAAAATGGGCTGCGCAGCGCAATTTTTGCTGGTTGCGCGGTGCTTGTTTATAGATAAAAAATGGGCTGCGCAGCGCAATTTTTGCAGGGTGTGCGGTGCTTGTTTATAGCAAAGAAACATGGGCCGCGCAGCTCGAATTTTTGCAGGGTGCGCGGTGCGCCACGCGTTGTGAAGTGTGAGGCACCCGGTAACGCGTGCGCTGAATGAATTAGTACTTTTTTGAGCGGAGTTTGATCCAAAACCCGGACTTTAATTATAGTCCGGGTTTTACCCGGACTACAATCAGAACCCCGCCCGGACGCTCCCCGGACGCCCTCCAAACTAGGACAAATCCGGGGAAACCCGGACGGATGGCAGCCCTAAGCACGACCAACGTAACTTGGGCCATTGACACGTCCGGCCCCGCCACGGCCCGGTTATGTGGGGATAGACTTTTACTCTTCCTTCCATTCCATTCCACATCCTTCACCCATCCTACACTGAACATCCTACAGAAATAATAAAACCATTCGATCTCAATTACCTGAACAATCCCAGTAACAGAGAGCACATCTCCAGGGCAAGCAGTGCCGACCAAATCGCCTTGCAATTCTATCTCAACGCTTCTAGGAATGGTACCGGATACACCCTGAAAGGATTGGTAAACACCATGGTACAATAATATAATGCACCATGTATAGCACTCCGAGATAGAGGAAGTGACGTGGGTTTGCACAGGCATACCTACGTCATCTCCGCTCTGCTATCGGTGTTGAAAATAAAGTTTTTACCATCGCCACTCTAAAAAGTACGTTTAATTCAACGATAAGAGTGAATAATAGCCGATTTTATTCACCGAGTGAATAAAAATAATTTTAATTTGGAACAAGCGCGAATCATGAATTAGTACAAAAAAGTACCTATTCCTACTGGCTGCTATGGAGCTATTCCACAGATCCAATAGTTACACAATAAAATTAAACGAAAAAAAAAACCCGCCAAATTTAATTAGGTTCTTTTTAGTGTCTTATCTTTGGGTTCTTTTCCATCTATCAGAAAGAGATTGAATGTTCAGTCTTGCATCAGTCTATTCCATCAGTCTGGTACGATATTCAGTCTGAAAAAAAACAAAGTCTATACAGACTGATGAAATGGACTGATGCCAGACTGATCATGTAATCTCTCTTTTAGCGTGGTTGTTTTATGTCATTGGAAAACTTCTCATTTCACGCATGGGTCGGTCATGGGATGGGTGACCAAAAATGTATTATCTCGAGCCCCTCCGTGCCTCGGAAGGCACGTTAAGCCGTTAGTCCCGGCTGCATTTGCAGTCGTGAACACCCATCAATCCGCATTGGGCCCGCGTGATGGGTTATGGCCCATCCTCCCACCCATAAGGAAGGCCTGTGCCCCAGCAGTGGGGACATTAAAAATGCTGATGGTCAACTATAAATACTAAGTATAAAGTAGATACTGCTAGGTATTTGTTTTCTCGCAGTCAATGGTAAAAAGTAGAGTACACAACTCATGAAAAAAAATTTCATCTCGGTCCTGTGTATCCTTCGCTACTCTCGGGATCCAACTTAGTCCCTCGAACTAAATTCCCTTTATTCGCTTGTTGTATAATCTACTATTATTCATCTTTAGTTGAACTGCTTCGTTTGCTAAGAGCACTATGATAAATTTGTAATGAGTGTGACAGAAAAAAAAATTCATCATTTTTTGCTTGTTACTATACAGTATCTGGGCGACCAAGCTTTGCTCGGTTATTACTATTTATTGTAATATAGTGGTGTTTAGGTGATAATCTACATTGTTATCTCAAACATTAACTATTTTTTTTAAACTTGTCTAAAAACAATAAAAATATATACCTGTATAAACTTGAACATATAATATTAAAAAAAAACAAAAGTCAGCGAGCGGGATCCGAACCCGTAACACTCGTTTCTTGTCGTCCGCGTCTTAACCCGCTGGACCAGACGGATATTTGCCGGTAGGACGAAATTAGCGACCATATTCTGCGTCGAAAGAAAAACGCATTAAACTCGAAAACACGCGTTTTCCCAAACAGAAGATTATTCTAGATCGGTTGTTTACCCCCGAAAACCCCCATATACCAAATTTCAGCGAAATCGTTAGAGCCGTTTTCGAGATCACTGAAATAAACATATAAATAAAAATACAAGTATTGCTCGTTTAAAGGTATAAGATATAGTCGCGCAGCTGGATAGTGACGAATGCCTGTGCATTTCCCGGAATGCCAGACCTTGTTTTCTTTGACCATGGTAAACACAATTATTACCTTTTCATGAAAACATTTAACCGCCTCTGTGGTCTAGTGGTTCGCGGCGAAATCTGGGACCCCTGCGTTTCGCCCACCCATGTCAGACGCAGGGGTCCCGGGATCGATTCCCAGAAGGGTACATTTGTACTCGGTTTGGTTGGTGGCAGGGCTTATTTCAAGTCCGCCTGGTTAGTTACCACCATCATAACTAAGTCTGACGCCACAACAACAATAAAAAAAATGTGTTCTGGCAGTTAGAGGTACGATAGCCAGTTCCTCGGTTATGAGGATTCCGGGTGTAGTGCGCTTACACTTTCGGCCTTATCGTCACCTAATGTCAGGTGAGATGAATCGTGGAAAAAAACTTCAATGAAATTAATGATAGTCAATGTATAAATATGACAAAACAGAGTACTGTTGTTTCAAGCAAGTTCACCTGTGATTGTATTTCTTGTATCTTAGCCACCTGCCAATCTGTTGTGTTGGTGAACGGTGATGACTGCAGTGGGTCATACCTGGATCCTCCACGGCAGTTGGGGCATACTTGAGGTGCTGTAATCAAGATTTTTCTTGAAATTTTCAGCAGGCTAAAATATTCATTATTATAATGGCCAAGACAGACGTAATTTTTTTGCTAACGTTAGTTGCGCATGCAGTATCGTCGTTTTTGTGAACAAAATTCACAACGCGCGTTAGCAGCGCCTCTCATTTGCGATTGCAACTTGCGTTCGATTTGATAAAATTAACGCGCATCAACGGCGGCGCGGCGCCAGAAAAAAGCGTAGTGTGCAAGGGCCCTAAATGATGACCTCCGTGGTCGAGTGGCTTTGACATCCAAACTAGCGATGGGCCAACTCGGTTTATTTCCAACTCGAGTCAACCCGTTTCAAAATTCGCGTAACTCGGTTTCAACTCGAGTTAGCCAACCCGAGTTAACTCGCGGGTCAACCCGCTACGACCCGCGAGCCAACTCGGAAATTCGCCTAACTCGGTTTCAATTCAACTCGAGTTAGCCGACCCGATTTGGCTAGCGGGTCGTAGCGGGTTGACCCGTTAGCCAACTCGGGTCGGCCATCTCGAGTTGAATTGAAACTGAGTTACGCGAATTTCCGTAGCTGTAAGCGAGTCAGACTGAGTTGCCTAATCGGTTCGGAACCGACCACAGATGGTCAGCAACTGTGGAGACCTTTACATTTTTGTTCATAGATTAGATACTAGCTATAAAGTAGGTTAGGTTAGGTTTCTTTTTCCGACTGGGTGACAATGTCTCAAAGTTGAACACGACACAAAACACACACTCAACAAAATTAAGAAGTAAAAAGAGCTTATAAAAACCGAACATTAAAAGAAACAAAACAAGTAAACAGTAAAATATAAAAATTCGCCGGTAGTAAGAAATCATAATTTCGGGTGCTACGGGTAAACTCGGATTAGATCGGCCAACTCTGCCGCTAGGCCGGGCTGAGCATGGCGGCGGAAGCGAAGGTACACAACACGAGTTTTTAACGGGCTGACTCGAGTTCTTAACGGGCTGACTCGAGTTGACCCGATACAACTGCAACTCGAGTCAACCCGGGTTGGAACTCGAGTTGGCCCATCACTAATCCAAACCCACAAACTTTCACATTTATAATATTAGTAGGTTTATAATATTAGTAGGATTCAGCAGCTACTAATGTCTTTATTAGTTGTTTGGTAAGAATAATAACTGCTAGGGGCTTTAAATATTCATATTAATCCTGATGATTTATTTTTTATTTTAACTTTTTAACAAAAAATACCTTATGCTCTAAGGGATGGTCCTCCAAACTACAGCCCGCGGGCCCGGCCCGCAAGCACTAACAATCCGGCCCGCAAAAGCAGGTCGGATCGTACCTGTACAGTATTGTTACTGTAATTTACAGTATGTTGGTACAATGAGCTAGCTAGATCCTGGCCCTTGGTCTTGGTGGAGGAGTATAGTCTGGCCCTTATGCTAAAAAGTTTGGAGCCCCATGCTCTAAGGTTACAGACAAAACAAAAGCTATGACAAACTAACTACCTGTAAATACACCTTGAGGTTGTACAATGGCTTGAACATGATGGCAACCTGAACATTCAAACGCCATCGAAGTACATATCAGTCCCACACTTCCAACCCTTATGACAGTTCCTTTGATTGTTACCAGTTTACCTGAAATGGATTGCCATTTAAGAGTCATCATTAATTTAAAATAAATATTAGACAACATCACAAGCATTACTCTGACTCCAAAGTAAGTAGCTAAAGCAGTGTTATAGAAATCAGAGACAATGGTAGAACTACAAACAACCAGACCAGCCCCCCTACTCAAATGGCCAACTTTCTATTCGTTTGAACGCTACGCTTAGTTTTAAAGCTTAAATATGAGCAATAGATGATTAAATCACACGTCGCAAACTTATGTAAATCACAGATTTCGATGTATTGTATGAAATTGTCAAGCTTACAGAATGTTATTTTATTGTTTACTGCTTATATTCAAATTTTAATAGCAAGCATAGAGTTTAAACGAATACAGAAATGGCGACACCTTGAAATTGAAAGCTGGTGTACAAACCACTCGACTATGGACGTCGTCAAATTTATTTCTATCCAGCTAAATGCAGATTGCAAACTCAAAAAATAAACAAATGAGAAAGCAACTTAATAAAAATGTGTAAGCTTAGTAAAATAGATGCAATGCTTTTCTTCTTTTTCATTATGTCGATGATTTTTTATTCATGATGACTTCTGTGATCGAGTGGTTTGCACCCTGGTTTTCAAGGTGTCACCATCTCCTGAGGGCCTGGGTTGGATCCCTGGCTGGGTCAATTTAGAAAATGTACTTTTCTATATTGTCTTAGGTCTGGGTGTTTGTGATACCACCTTTTCTCTGATTTCTATAACTAATTTTTTCATTCAATAAACACATTTCATATTTTGGAATCGGAGCAATGTAGGTGATGTTGTCAAATATTTATATAATATTACCTATTTATATTTGGATCACACTTTGCAAACTTAGTTATAATCATGAATCATGCATGGCATGACTGATTAACTAATGTAAAATATTGTCATTTATTCTAGATATTTGTAAACTTACCAAAATAATTTACTTTTAAATTGGCTAGAGGAATTACAGGTTGGTGATTTAGAACCCTCACTTTTATTTTTGATTCACATTTCAGACACTGAAAAAAATTTTTACGAATGAGAACTTTTATATTATTTTGCTCAATTTTTTTAGGATGGATTCTGATGATTATTATTTATTACAATGTTTATGAAAAATATTTTTTAAATGAAAATCATTATTACCTGATGTAAACAGTACTCTAATAAATGTAAAGTAGTTTCCGGTTTTTCATACAGATCTGAACTAAAACTGGGCCAGCCTGCGTTGAATTCAGGATCACTTGTAAGACTTTGTACATCTAAGGACACACTGCGAGATTGGTCTATCTTCTCCAAATCAAACAAACCTCTGCTTTTTTCTATGAATTCCTTAAAACATTTAATGTGCTCCGAGATTTCAATACTTGGTGGAAACTCTGAAAAGGTAAAGTTGGCTATGATTATGGTGATCTATGGCTAATCCTTACTAATATTATAAATGCGAAAGTCCGTTTGTTTGTTTGTTACGCCTTCACGTCTTAACTACTGAACCGATCAGCATGAAATTTTGCATACACGTTGTCAGGGGTACAGAAAAGGACATAGGGTACCTTTCATCCCGAAAAAAAGTATTGTTCCCGAGGGATAGCAAAAAAAACCTTTCCAAGCAGACAAAGTCACGGGCGGCCGCTAGTACTTGTATAATAATGAGAAAAATTAGTGATTTTACAAATATGCTTGAATAATTCCGGTACCTAAGTAATTAGATTAGATAACCAAATAGGTGATTAGGGCTGCGGTCGATGGCGATGAAATCGTATTTTAGCGCGAATCCTACCAAATTAAGTAGTAGTCTCAAAATATTACACTTAGTAGGGTTTTTGTACCTTTTGCATTTATGTGGATTCGCGATAATATCGATATTTTCGCCATGCGGACCGCAGCCTATTTACCTTCAGATGGAAGATATAATTTCCATAGATCATTACCACTATTGACGGTCAAAACAATTGGTAATTGGTTCGCAGGTGCTCTCGAAGATCCAGTCAAGTTGGAAGGTCGGGCTGAGACCGAAGAGTTGTTCAAACTTCCAGTATCAGTGCTTGTATTTGGCTTATTGGATCTATTCCAGTTATTTCTATATCGTCCTCTCCAATTACGTCGCATAGTAAAAAAGTCAATGCACTATGATAATAAAAATACAACAATAAACCCTTAGATTATTTATTTATAAACCATACAATATTTTTGTTTATTTGTACCTGAGGGCCTAGTACGAGTTGGTTTTTTGCTCTCACTTCACTTTTCGAATAGTTAACTATCGTTTCCTCTCTTTCACTCGTTCACTCACTCGCATGATTTCCTCTCTTTCACTCGATACTATTCGCAAAGTGAGGTGAGAAATACAACTCGTACTAGGCCCCCTGTTTGTATTGTTACCTATGTGTTAGTAGGGATCCGCAAAAAGTATCGATACTTGAGTAGTATCGATACTTTCGTTGCGATACCTAGTATTTTCGTACTCGATACTTTTGTTTCGATACTTTACTAGGTATCGATACTCTCTGATGTACTCGATACTTTTTACACTTGACTATCTAATCTTCATAAAAAATTTGCTCAAAGTCGACCAAATAGGCACCGCGCCATTGATAAAGATGAAACTAGACTATACTTTGCAATTCCAGTGTCTTTTTTGAAGTCAGGGGCCCTATTTTTGAATCACTCGTCTGGCGTCGAGCGCTCGCTTCTACTGATTTTCGTTTGACATCTCATACATTTGAGTTGTTTTGTCGAACGAAAATCAGTAGAAGCGAGCGCTCGACGCCAGACGAGCGATTCAAAAATAGGGCCCCAGATCCATTCAATCAATGGAACGCGATCACTGACTTCTATTTTAATGGAGGACAGTGAGCGAGATGAAAACGGTGTACCCTAAATTATGTACCATGTATGCCATCGACACCAAATACCTAACAAGACCTGCCTTTATAAAATCTGCAAGAAACCGTCTCACTAGTTCACGCGTCAATAAATTATTATTTACTCCCTCGATACTTTTTTCGGGATGTAAGGTAAACTATGTCCTTCTCTGTACCCCTGACAACCTGGATGCAAAATTTCATGATGATTGGTTCAGTAATTAAGACGTGAAAACGTAACAAACAAACGGACTTTCGCATTTATAATAATTATTAGTAAGGAAATAAGGATATCTGATTGTAACGAAAAAGACTAGGGTTCGCATTAGTATTCAGTATTTACTTGTTAAGTATTGTGCTTGTATTCTTAATGCAGACAGAATGTATTTTTTTTTTATTTTTGCTTAAAACTGCTTGTTTTTAAGTTTAAAATGGATTGTGAAAATTTGTTGCTTTGTGGAAGCCCAGCGTGCCATTTACTGCACTTTTTTTGGATTTTTTTTAACACGTTTCCCGAGGCAAAGGAAAAGTACTCGATACCGAGTAGTATCGATACTTTTGATCCGAAACTTTTATCGGTATCGATACTTTTGATACGATACTTGGTATCGAGTAGGTATCGATACTTTTGAAAATTTGCGGATCCCTATGTGTTAGTTACCTATTTATTTTCCCGCCCGCCCGGGCGCCCGCATTTCAGCTTGCTGTCGTCAATGTCAATGTCAAAGTCATGGGTTGGGTGCAATCCAGCAGGCTAATCGCTGAGTCATCGCTCGCCATAGAGTACATTTTAATCTCTGAACGTACACTGGGGTGAATAACAACAACAATATTTGGATTAACGGTTCAAATTGTAAATTTTTGTTGCATGTGAAAATAACTCTGTGAACTGAAAAATAAGTTAGCGGGTGCCTTTACTGTTGTTGATCATCTCAAAAGGAATTAAATTGAAATATGCAAGATATTCGCTAAAATATACCCTGTTGTGGATCACCTCCCATATGGGGTAATTTGCAATAATTCGTTGTAGACGTTTGAAAAATCCCTAGGATAACTTTGACTGGGATAAAAAGTGTCACATAAATTAATCCAAGCTATAGCTATCTGTGTGCATATTTTCATTTAAATCCATTCAGCTGTTTTTGCGTGATTCATCCAAACTTGGCCCAAGAACTGTCCGACCACCAATTTTTTCAAATTAATTTGAGTTTCAGGAATAAAACAGACTGCATTAATTTAGCTAACTACTGCAACTCTGTAAGAGACAGGATGATAAACAAACTTCGAAAAAAGATAAGGGAGTCGGTTGTCTTATACGAGTTGGTTCTGTTGTTGATAATGCAATGTTATCCACCATCTAATTCGGCTATAAGAAGTCGACTAACTTTGAAAACGCAACGCAATTGCTGCGAAAATAGGCAACATTGTCAAAAAAAATGGTGCCTACTTGAAAAAATTAAATTAATTTAATAACATCTTAAAATATTTTATCATTAGGTACCTTGGACGAATTAACCACTGGACGCGAAATGACAGCCATATTTGCCTTTACCCCTCAGCCACTTACTGTGACCGATAGCCTCAGTAAACGATATCGCGTTGTCAGTGTGATGCTAGAGCTCGTAGCGAAACATTGGTACAAAAATGGGCAAAATGCTCCGTATTGTACAGCAAAAAAATTGCGGGCAATCAAGAAATGCTTCTTTTCACGCGTAAGCACAATTTCAACCTATTATAGTGGCTATTTTTCGTAAAACAAATAATATTTGGTATGTAAACAAAGTAGGGTGTCTTAGCCGGTTTGCCTCCCCCTTTGGTTTTCGGCCATTTCGGAAACATAACTAGGCCTCCTTCACTTGCTCAAGGTCACGCGGACAAGAACTTTAACAATTTATTGTGTTTAAAAATGTTGACCTCCTCTAAATCTATGCTACCCTGGTATTTTGGTAATGTAATTTAAAGATATTTCCAATATTTCAATCACTGTACAGTTCCTATTTGATTTTGAGGAGTTCCCTCGTTTATCTTCAAAATCCAAAGTCCAATACCGATGAAATTAATATGGTATCATCCTTAAGGTGTCTTCTTTCAAATAAAAAAAAGAATCATTTAAATCGGTTAATAAACAAAAAAGTAATGGTTGAAAATCCGCCTGAATTCATATAAAATGGTAACGAAAACGACAGTTAATTCAAGATTACTTGAAAACTACTGAACGATTTCACAATTTCAAAAAATAGGACCTATTTGGAAACAATCCTCATGTTATAGCGTTTGAATCATTTCAATCGGTTCAGCCGTCTTCGAGTAATCGGTGTACATACATATAAAAAAAATATATATACGCGACGAATAGAATAACCTCCTCCTTTTAAAATTTTTGAAGTCGGTTAAAAATTACTGGCTTACGCACCGAGTAGGTTCATTAAAGTAAAACTTAGTGTTTTATGAGGTCAGCCAATAGTGTTTTTTCTTCTGGAGTATAGTTTGCACCTCGTTCACGTTTTTTAATTTTCTTTTTGAGACATTTTTACTCACAAAAAAATAATACCCAAATAATAAAAATTCCACATCCAACGAATTTGAATGAAACATGTCAGTTGTCAAACGATACTATGTGTCAAACGCGTTATTTTGGCCAATTTATATACAAACTTTGAATACTTTCCAAAACAAAACTCAACCATTCGGTGATCCCATTCATTTTTTAACTTTATTATTGGCAACAATGTTTAAGGCTCTCATTAGTTAAAGGATTAAATTTTTAACCTAAAGTAGTTTGATGCAACAAACTAATGAAATCATTATTTTAATGATTTCATTAGCGATAAAGTGGCATTAGCTAATGAAGATTTAAAGTGAAGCTTCTTGCAATTGAGTGTGAGTATGGTAAATTAGTTTAAGTACTGTTATTTTGACTTAAACGCGTTAAGTTTTCGGTGTGATACATTTAAATTTGATGGCCGGGTAACTAAATCCATTTTCGGGAGGTCATTTGCTTTTCGGCTACCTGGCCGAGAACAAATGTATGAGGTTCACAATCCATAATATTTGGCCGGCAATTATGGCCGGAAACCAGCTAAACCACCCTATAATATTGTCATTATTTGACAATGTAATCCCCCCTCAACCCGCAAAAATTGGTTGAACGTGTTTTCATACATTTTTCTTACGTTACGAGTCCAGTGGTTAATTCGTCCAAGTTAGGTACCTACACTACACGCTAAAAGATGTCATTTTGATGTTTGTTCCTTTTTAGTTTTTACTCGAAATAGTTGTTATTTACCACACACTGTTGATAGTTATCCAGTTTATCGGTACTTTCCATGAATACATTTGGCGCATTCTGCCAGACAAATCTTTGAGTCGTCGGTCGCCATAGAGTAATTTTTAACCATGGAAAGTAATTTGCATAGGTATAATGTTCAATATTTTACTTTCCATGGTTAAAATGTACTCTGTGGCAATCGATGACTGAAAGATTTGTCTGGCAGAATGCACCCATTTTTAACTGTGGCAATCAATGATTTAGCGATTTGTCTGCTGGAATGCACCCAATGTCATGTCAATTTGACAGCTATGTCTCTTTTGGGTAGAGAAGGCTATGGCACATGAGTAAATAAAAGATGTTCGTCATTTCGTGTGTACCTTACTCCTTCTGGCTTGTGAGCTATAAAATCCTTCAGTGACGGATAAACAATTTCTTATTTTAGTATTCAGAACAAACGTGACGCTAGATTTTATGAATGATTTACGATTGAACAAGGTCCTCACGAAATGACGCTGCAAATTATGGATGCTGAAAATAACAAAAACTAGCTAACGAAAGTCCAGTTTCACTCCCTAGATGCTCAGTGACGCAAAAATAAATAAGATTTAACACACAAACATCATTCAAAACAGAACAGATCTCATAAAATCGTTGTTCAAACAAGGGCCACACGAAACTGTGTGGCCCAAATTTCATTTGTCAAAATATCGACAATTATACCATTTGGAGTCATATAAAGCAGTCTAGCAGCGTCACGTTTGATAAGTGACAGTATACAACACTTTGAATCCGTTCGCATAACAACACATCAATAGAAAAAGCAAAAACAATATTTCGACCCATCAGGCTGTGTGGCCCTTATTCAAAACCGTCACTTTACGTGAATGTAGCGTCACGAATGTTGTAAACCACTTAATAGTAAAAAGAATTTCCGTCACTGAGGATCTAGCTTTACCTGGAACCAATCACTGCAGTACTTACGATGCAATCCATGATAAAATTTGTATGAGATTTTTAAGATAGGGTGACAACAGTGTACGTACGTTGATGGACAGAAACCCTATAATTGTCCTGTTAGTTAGCTAGTTTTACAGCTTTGCATTCTAGCGACTTAAGTTACTAATATAATGCATGTTCAATGAAACCTGCGAAAGTCCGTTTGTTTGTTTATTTGTTTGTTACGCCTTTTTAAATTTGGCATACACGTTCTCAGGAGTACAGAGAAGGACATAGGGTACTTTTCATCCCGAAAAACAGTATTGTTCCCGAGGGATAGAAAAAAAACATTCCACGCAGACGAAGTCGCGGGCGGCCGCTAGTAGGGTATAAGACAAAAATGAGACAAAACATGTGCCGAATTTGGTGTTTGTAGCTACTGCGCATCTTTTGTCACGTTTTTATCTTGCCAAGTTACGTGCAGGGCCGTATACCTTTCATCTTGAAAACAATTAGGATCCGTAACGATTTTTAACATTGAAAATGTTTTTTCGATCGCTTCAGTAAGGTACCCAATTTCAGCAAAAGTGAGACATCGCCTGGGTCTACGTAAATGTGATATATGTCAAAAGATGCCTCTTGGCAAGGGCTACAATATGGTAAAAATTTTTTTTTGAAAAAGTCTAAAACTTTTTTCGAAAATCGCATAAATGTAGAAAAATGACACACTTTTTCGGGGTCTTTTCTCACAAAATCGTCAATTTCTCAAAAACTAAAAGCGATATCGAAAAAATGAAAAAAGCCCCTAGAGATATAGAGTTGGGCTACGTTAAGAAATTAGTATATGTTCCTAACTTTTACGGTCTGGGCTGTAGCTTATCCTTTATGTAGCGAAATATCGGGATACAATGGGCGACGCGCGCGGCGCGGGATAATGGTTATACTTATACGTAGTACGATTGAAGTTTGTAAATTATTGTATATTTCAAAGCTAAAATTTTTTTTGCTAAATTTATGGCGATTTGTTATTTACGAAAAGACAATGCAACTTTTCCCTTGATGGGTTGGCCCAATTTTTTTAAAAGTATGGTACAGGAATGAAACTTGTTTCTTATTATCATTAGGGCTGACTTTTACTAAAGGCTCAATTACATTACACAATTTTAAGCACGCGATTTCAAGACTAAGCATGGTGTAAACGGACTAAAACAGTAAGAATCTTAAAATCGTGCGGCCTAGCCCGCTCGGTAATAAGATTCTTAAAATTGTGTCGTCTAAATGCACGCACGATTTCAAGACAGTCTAACTGTACATACGACGGCACGTCAGACGTAACAGTTGTACTACAAAAACTAACTTTATACCTAAGGCATAAAGGCGTTCTCAAGGTCAACGTGTAGAGGTAATGTGACAGACAGAGACAGACTCTGTCTGACTCGCGACAGATAGACGATACTGCCACAGTACAAGATAAGTTCAAAAAGGAATGTTGGTTTTTTAACACGTTTTCATATGGACGTTTTCTTGTTTATTAATTTATTTAGACGATTAATATTTATAAGTAGGTTCGTTTATTTGTTTGTCCGTAATTTTAGAAAAGAGTATTTTATACTAGGTAAGTACCTACCTACCTAGCTTCCCGATGAGCTAGAGACTTGAAACTTATAGGTAGGTAGGTTGTTTTTAACACGCTTTTATTAGGTTGCTTTCTCGTTTGTTTGTGTGTTTGTTTGTTTGTTTCTCCACAAAGTTTGCGAACAATTTAAACTAGCTTTCGGATGAGCTAGAGACTTGAAACTTTGAACATAGGTCAGAAATGGAAGGCAATGCAATATTATGGTATCATTGGGCTGATCTGATGATGGAACCGGAAGAAGGCCACAGGAACTCTATAATGGAACCATACAACCCCATCGTGCTTGGGCTCGTTAGAATCGTCTTGATGAGTACTTTAAAGGTAGATGAGGTCCAGGCTCTGATGATTTAGCTGGAAGGCCATGCCATAGGAACTTAATATTGAAATCGTGCAACCCCATTGAATTTGGGCTCCTTTGAATCGTCTTGACGAGTGCTTTATTGGGAAATAGTGTCCAGGGTCTGATGATGGAGCCGGAAGAAGGACACTGGAACTCTTTAATAAAACCACGCTACCCCATTGAGTTTAGGCTCGTTTGAATCGTCTTGGCGAGTACTCTAATGGGAATTAGTGTCCAAGGATCTGATGATGGAGCCGAAAGAAGGCCATAGGAACTCTATAATAAAACCATGCAACCCCATCGAGTTTGGGCTCGTTTGAATCGTCTTGACGAGTACTTTGTTGGGAAATAGTGTAACGTATAATAACGCGATATCTAGGTAGGTCGATACGTGCGCGACCGACAACAACGACGATGTGCACCTTGTGAGCCCGACGCCGTGGGCAGGCGTGGCGCGGGGTGGGTCACGCCGAGAGGCGGGCGGGTGCCGCTGCCGCGGCCCGCGCGCGAGCCGTCGCGTTCGCGTTGGTGTGCGGTGCGGTGCGATGCGGCGTGTGTGTCCGTCGAGTTATTCATAAGAGCGACAGTCTTGTTTTGTTTGATACGATTCTTGCAATTTGCATTAAGTAAGTACCTACACATTAAAGGTTTTTATCTACTTAAATAAAATGATACTAGGTAAATATACCTACTACTACTTCATACCTACTAGGTAAAATATTTCTATTCGTGAGCCTTTTGAATTTTCAACCTAGTCAGATATTAATGTTATGTAGGTTTCTAATAGGTAGATAATAGTTGAAAAGAATGATTGATTAATATATAAGTAAGGAGATAGGTACCTACAATTTTATTTGACACGACGACTGCAAATTGAAAATATTTATAATTAACCTCTTAACAAACAATGATTAAAGAAAAGGAATTTGGTATTAGGTAGGTGCTTAAAGAACTAAAACAGAAAATAGAACAAATACAAATACTACAATGTAAATAGCTCCAATACTACGTTGATTGAAAAAGACATTAGAGACTTACTGCCTTCTCTTTTACTATGACAGTAAGCATGGCCGAGCGTGCTAGAAATTGTGTGGTGTAAATGCGCGCATTCTTAGTCGTTTTCAAGACAGTCTTAAAATCGCTTGCTTAAAATTGTATAGTGTAATTGAGCCTTAAGGGCGGCTTGCACGAGTGAACTTATCGTATTAAATGGCGTCGATATAGAGTTAAACTAGATTTAAATTTAAACCGGCGTGGTTGGCAGTTTAAGTTCCTAATCTTGGCTTAAGTGGGTGTAGAATTTTGTTGATTTTATATATTGTGAATTATTATTGCGAGAAATGAGCATGTTTCTGAATTATTTGAGTGATAGCGATGATGAGTTACGTTACTATCTGACGAAGACGATATTTTAAAGTTGTTAAATCTCGATTTTATTGTCAGATGACGTTATTATTTATTGGTTGATCTCTCTGATATTACGTAAAAATGGATTTATTAGCTGTGTCAGCGTACAATGGTCATAATTTTATATCAGACAATGACGAGGATATCATGCAATATTTAGAAACCCTGTTTTTCTCCCGAACTGTCTTTATTTATTGGAGGTGATACCTATATTTAACATGTTACAAGATGACGAATTCTTGAAAAGATTCCGGTTAGCTAAGTAAACACGGTGCAACCATTCCTCCCTAGTAAAATTATTCGTTATTTCCCAAATACCTACTAAAATTCGCCCGCAATTTTAACTATAAAACAAATAACAAAGAATGAAACTTCGACCCCATTATTTATACCTACGTTTTTTTATGGTTTGTCAAACCATTTGCTTGCTTGACCTTTTTTGTAACCATCTGTTTTTTTGTTTTCTATGAATGGCGAGTGAATGATGAGCTAAATCTTGGTTTAGTTAAGTCGAATGTAATTTAGGATGTGCAATACAACCCTGGTGGGATTTAAGTTAAGCCGAATTTAGAGCTAAATCTAGCTTTAACAAAATCGAGATTTAAGAAAGTTTCGTGCAAGTCGCCCTGAGGCACCAAAAAATCTATCCTGGTGAAAAAAAATTACAACTGCACTGAAGCCAAAAATAATTAACGATTTTTTTCTGGCGTTAGATCGCCGCCCTAGTGCTTGAATGGCCAATCGACCATTGTGCAAATTTTACAGGAGACGTTTTTTTTAGTTAGTTATCGCTATTATTTGAAATTTATTAAAATCTTTCTTGAATTAGAGACATGTAGTATTTCTTTAGATGAATATTGAAATAGCAATTGAAAATAATAATTAAAGTACTGATTCAATTTCACTTATTAATGGAGGTTGGACAAAATGTCTTAAACAAAATTTTGTATATGGAGATTGAGCACAATGACATGGAGATAGTGATCTAAATTGATATGTAAGTTTAGTGCTTGTTTGTCCAAACTACTATCATATACGCTATACAGCATGTTCAATTTTCTGTAAATACGATACGAATACAAGATTTTATTCCGGAAAGTGTTATTATGGAGTATAGATTTAAACAAATAAAATACAAAAATCAAAGGTTTTATTATTATTATGGTTTCAAATAAAAGGCCTTGATGAGCACATCCCAAAATTATATAATTTGTCACTTAAATAAAACAATCATTTTTTGAATATGGGTATCAAATGAAAGGCCTTGATGAACACAGCCCAAAATAATGTAATTTAATTTGTTACTAAAGTTTATGAGTTTTTTTTTCATTTTTTTTAAATATGGGTATCAAATAAAAGGTTTTCATGAGCTCATTCCAAAATTAAATAATTTGTTACTAAAATCTAAGAAAAAGTTTTTTTTTAATATTTGAATATGGGTATCAAATGAAAGGCCTTGATGAGCACATCCCAAAATTATATAATTTGTCACTAAAAGATAAGATTGTTTTTCAATTTTTTTATATTGTTATCAAATGAAAGGCCTTGATGAGTACATTCCAAAATTCTATAATTTTTCACTAAAATCAAAGATTTTTTTTCAACTTTTGAATATGGGTATCAAATGAAAGGCCTTGATGAGCACATTCCAAAATTCTATAATTTGTCACTAAAATAAAAAAAAATAAAAAAAAAATACATTCATTTTCTTCAATATTGTTGATTAATTTTAAAATGGGTTTTATGTACGAGTTATACACTCTGCTTTTCACTTCGACTGTGAGGTAATTAAACAGCAATAAAGCAAAAATTAAAAAAAAAAATTCTCAAGTACCAAATAATATAATTTTGGAATGTGCTCATTACTGCTCATCAAGGCCTTTCATTTGATAACCATATTCAAAAAAGGTAAAAAAAAATTTTTTTTTTCTTAAATTTACTGACAAAATAAGGAAATTTGGAAGGTGCGCATTAAGGCCTTTCATTTTTATTCCCATATTCAAAAATTTTTTTTATTTTTTTTTATTTTAGTGAAAAATTATAAAATTTTGGAATGTGCTCATCAAGGCCTTTCATTTGATACCCATATTCAAAAATTGAAAAGAAAATCTTTGATTTTAGTGGAAAATTATAGAATTTTGGAATGTGCTCATCAAGGCCTTTCATTTGATACCCATATTCAAAAATTGTAAAAAAACATTTTTTTCTTATATTTTAGTGACAAATTATAAAATTTTGAAATGTGCTCATCAAGGCCTATCATTTGATACCCATATTCAAAAATTGTAAAAAAAAAACATTTTTTTTTCTTAGATTTTAGTGACAAATTATAAAATTTTGGAATGTGCTCATCAAGGCCTATCATTTCGTCGTCATGCTGCCAAAACCGGTTAACTGCAATTTTGGTCAAATATGAGTTAACAATACCAATCGATTCAGTTTTTCAATGCCTTCGTCTGCCAATATCGGTTAAACGCAGAAACCCAATAGTTGCAGAGATACTCTATACATAATACAGGATAATTGTAAAGTCCTGTAAAAAGTCGCCAGACAAAAGCGATTAAATTTGTTTAACGATGGTTTTTTCGATATTACGCTTGCTTAATAATATTAAACTCGTTTAATTGGTTTTCTCATTTACGCACTGGAGCAGGTTCGCAGATAATTCATTCTGCTATAGTATTTTAAATGCCGTTAGCTGGTTTTGGAAAAATATTTACTTATTGAAAACTTTAATAACATACGTCAGCAAAAATTAAATTATTAACTTTATCTCATTTTGTCCCGCTCCCTTAACATGCAGAATGAAATAATGTTTTTGTGAAAAAAATAATTATATGCATTTAATTAATTTCTGGTGAAGTTACTACGGGTTCCATTATATAAACGTCTCTGCAGCCAAAAGTGATTAAATGATGATACCTGTAGTTGCCAGGGACTCGCGTTGGCGCGCGGCGCAGTTAGTTCGTTCATTCATTTTCATTACGATGTTCGGCTCAACGAAACACCTCTAAACAAAAAGTCCTAAAAAAATCTACAGATGTGTAATCCTAACAAAATTAGTACAGAGCAAGAAATACCATCAGTTTGTGGCTCAGTGTTCGAAACGTAGAACAAGTAAGTTCATTTATCCAACATATGTGTAGTTCCTTAAGAGGGACTTGTCACCCTTTTTAAAGAACAAAATCATCTCACTTATGTTCTATGCCTTTGGTGTTCTGCCCTCGACGATGACGGAATTGAGAAGCTTTTGGAGGACTTTAAGTATCTGCTTGCTGCCCGCTCCCAGAAGTTCTGTGGTGATTTCGTCGTCATCATCGTCACCCGCCGCCGCCTTGTTGTTTTTCAGCTGTTTGAGAGCCATACTAATCTCGTACAGGCTGACGTCCGGGATATCTTCGGTATAGTATCGGGTAAGCTTGGCTCTGGGGTCTTTAACCTTGCTTTCAACTCTCGCGACTTAGATATCTGTCTATTGAGCTGCCGATAACGATGAGCATCCGCTGAGCTCTGGAGCCTCATTTCATGTCTCTGATTCATGAGTAGGAGTGTGTGGTCGGGGAGTTTTTAAATTTGGAACGGCGGGTCTTAAATAACTTGGACCCTACCATACCGACAGTATCCACCACCGTGTTGTTTGGATCGTCCGACATATTTGCTGTTAAGATTATTAATCCCGTCTGAGCCTACTACTGACTGACTGGGTGAGTCGATTTTTTCCAGTATTTTTAAAATTATATTAATAATCTTTATATAAAAAAAATAGCATTGTGAATGCCTAAAATCTAAAAAGTTCAATAATTATATGCTGTTCTCAAGGGCGGTTTTGGAGTTCGAGTAGAAAGCTTTCGGGGTTTTGAATGTGGGCCAGTAATGGTCTAAGTGTGGATTTTATCAGTCCAGATCTTTCCAGCTTTAGGTTGATATTCAATATGCCAAGTATCAATCGGTGATCGCTTTCCGTCTTGACGGCGTTGATCACATCACAGTGACATCATTGAATATTTGCTTTTTCGTCGATATGATAAAATCTACCTATCTTATTTCTGACTGTATCGTCTGGTCTGTTCCAGGTCCACTTCCGGCTTTCAAGCTTCCCGAAGAAGGAACTCCTTCTTCATAAAGAGGTTCTCCTTCTCCATAATGTCGGCCAGCATCTGGCCTCTGGCATTCCGTTGCCCAACTCCAAATTTCCCCACTCTCAGCTCATCACTGCATTGTTTCCCCAACTTTGCATTCAAGTCCCCCATCCCAACGGTGCGGTGTAGGTAGTGGGTTGTGTAGCTTTGCATGGCCTTGGAGATCTCCTCATGCATAGCCTCCACTTCGTCATCTTGGTGCGTAGAAGTCGGAGCTTAAACCTGTATAACATTCAACTAATACCGTTTGGATATTCTGAGTATCAGGTAAGCTACCCACTTCCGATGGTAATCACGTTGTTGACAAAGGACTTGTAGACGACGAACCCGACACCACTTAGTGACTGTTGGTTGGGTCGCTCTCCCAGTAGTATAGCAAATTACCGAAATTGAGGATTGTCAAGTCCTCTCCCTCTCTTCGGACTTTGGATTACCCAATGATTTCCCAGTCTAACTTGCTAATAACTTCTTCCAATTCAGTCTGCGAGTGTTATAGGTTGCCAGGTGCAGTTGTCATGGTTGATGGTAGTCAACCCACACCCGAAGATTTTTAGCACCCGCCGTTACCATAGCCGCTACCGTAGCTGGAGGCCGATTTTTTGTGTATCTATCATACGGGGGGTTTGCCATAATCGCCACGTTTGGCAGGTGGGTTGGCCAAGGTTTTTGGAGACGCTGCTGCCCGTCTCTTGATGGCTGTGTTCCCTTAGTCACCTTTTACGACACTCACGGGATGAGAGAGGGTAGTGCTATTTTAGGCCGGCACAAACACGGCAATGAGGAGTCTAAATAATTGTTTTTTTTTTAATTCCATAACTTAATTTAGGTTAAGATGTCTTAATAAAAAATATGCTTAGCTGCTCATAGTTTTTCATTTCTTCTTGATTACAAATCGATCTAGCCCATCAATTTTAATAGGAGTTTCAAAATAACTGTAGCACTATCATTCTACTGAGTGGGTTACGTTACGGTTACGTTAAATTCGATCACTATGTAACTATGTACATTGATCTTTCAAAATCAATAGCAAAGTCCAGCAGTAGGTTACAAAGTAGCCTGTGTGTTAATCCTATGCATTATCTATCTATCTACCAACTTTCATCTAAATCCGTTCATTAGTTTCAGATCCTGAGACCTGTGCCCAGCAGTGGGATACAAAGTAGCCTATGTGTCGATCCTTTGCCTTATCTATCTACTTACAGAATTTCATCCAAATTCGTTCGGTAGTTTCGGAGATTAACGTGTAAACATAAATTAATAGATGAGTAAAAAACGAATAAATGAAAAGTCCTCAATTTTTTCGTCAGTAAAAACTAGCTAAAATTACGTCAAACTCTTTTTTCTGTTCTTCTGATAACATTAAATAGTCACAAATTTTTCTACATTATGTATTATGGTTAAATGAATATCTGCTTATAAGCATTATTAAAATTGTAAGACTTGAAGGTTAAAATTTAACAAAAGACTATTTTTGATAATAGGCAGCCAAAAGTGATTAACAGCACTCCTCTCAAAGATATTTTTTTTGAGGATTTCGTTTCTTTAAGGATAATTGAATCAACTAGTATTGTCTTCTACAGAAGGATAAATGATACATCGGAAAAGAACTAAAAATAATAATGAAAGCTAATATTTAACAAAACAATCTACAGTAAACTTTCAAATTGATTTATCTCAAAATGCATTATTGTGCATTTAGCTAACTTTGGCAGCATGACGACATTTTGATACCCATATTCAAAAATTAAAAAAAAAATTTTTCTTTGATTTTAGTGAAAAATTCTAGAATTTTGGAATGTGCTCATCAAGGCCTTTCATTTGGTACCCATATTCAAAATTTGAAGAAAAAAAGGTAAAAAGTAGCACGCAAAGCACCATAATGACTTAAGTGAGAAAAAGTAACAATCATCCTGTATATCACAGATAAAGTAACTTCAAACACTAAAACAAAAGAATATCAATAAAATGCTAACATACCTTTCAAATTCCAATTCGCTCAATTAATAACTCTTATTCTTCGTTGTTCCTGACATTTTAAAGCACTTTAATTTATTAAAAAACAACTAAATTGTTAATTTTATCGTAGAAATACTGCTAACTATAAAACGAAACAAACAACAAGCAAACAAAATGGCGTTGCGTGGCCTCGGAATACTTGACCGTGATTGGTCAGTTGATGGAGATTGGGCAAACAAGAACGGAGACTGATATTTGAATACGGTCATTTGAGCAAAATTTGGAGTTTGACTAAACAAGCACTAAAAACAGTTTTTATATGGGAGATTGGATATTTTATTTTTGCTATTAGTGTAAGTTTTATTCAAAAAAACTTAAAAATAATAATATTGTATAGCGTGTAATCAGGGTTGCTATAGTTTGAAATAAAAAAGTCAATTTTGGTAAAATTGGTCAGTTGGCCATTCAAGCACTAGGGCAGCGAGATGGCACCAACGATTTTTTGGTGCCATAGTAAAAGTCAACCGTAATGATAAAATTTATACTTACTTGGAAACAAGTTTCATTCCTGTACCATACCATTAAAATAAGTTGTATTGTCTATTTGCTTTAAAGCTAAAAAATAATGAAAAATGTTAAACCTTAATATTGATATTAATTAGTTCTAGTACCTAAGTTAACAGATGGTATGACGCGAATAGCGTGAAGCAAGTGCTGATTCCAGATCTAGTCAAAGATTTAAATCGTTTGATACGGCGGCACGGCGGTACCATAGTGTGGCTGCGCTGAAATGTCTCCATAAGTCCATATTCAAGTAAGTGACGTCGCTTACTATGTGAAAACGAAAGAGAAAGTAGTGTTAGCAATTACTGTAGGAGCAAAAGAGATGACGCTATTATCTCCAGTACATTTGCTAGGCGTCGTAGTGAGTTTTTGTGTGTAGGTAAACGGATAAACGAATCTTGAGCGAAAGTTGAATAGATAAGAGGTTTTAGTTTGAGGCCCGAGGCGAAGCCGAGGGTCTCAATAGGTACTTACGAGTAGATACAGAAATGTAGATCCAAAATATTATATATCGTGGGTTGCTGTTAATTCAATTTCGAGATTTGAAATGACTCGATCAGTCATGTCTTTCTTAATTACTCTGCGATTCCAAATGAATTTTTACAACGATCTCTGAATGAGAGTGTGATGATGATGCCTAGGTAAACATAGTTTACAATGGGGAGGCGAAGGCAAAGTGCAAAATTACAGATGTCGCTTCAGTCTTTGGACCCATTGTCAGTTTGAGCTTATATTGTCTTGACTGTGTATTACGTGATTTTACTTTCTTAGATTATATTATTTTCGGTTTTGCGGACAAACAATGTATTCTATGCTAACTTTAGCTCAGATAAAAGAAGAATTACGGAAAAGAAAAGCCAAAACAACAGGCAAGAAAGTTTATAGCAACTTACAAAAAATTGCTAACAAGCATTACATTTCTTTAAATTTCGTGTAAGATTTACAAGTAATCTTTTTATTTCAGATAAGAAGCATATGATTTAAATTTTAACAAAGCAACTGAGTGTGAATTTCCGTGTTTATAGTTGCCTCATGATGCCTTCTGTGCAATAGTAATTTCAGGTTTGTGTACTGGAATTTCTGTACCATCCAAAATTACACGAACCGTTTTATCATATTTATTTTATTATTCTATGTTTCTTGAATGACTCTGGCATATAAAATTCTATTAATTCTCTGTTTGGCCCCAATATTAGGCTTATTCCATATTTGATATACCTATCAAATACATCCAAGTTATAAATATGTTAGAAACTGCTGAGGTTGAAATATTAAAGAACAAAGCTGTTATAGTTCAAATGTTGTTTTATTTTGGCGAAGCTTCATTAAATTCATGAAACATTCCTTTTGATTTATAATGTTTCTCAGGCTCGGCAAAGGAGAAAATCGAGGGAAAAGCATCTTTATTTTGATACTAGCTTCTGCCCGCGACTTCGTCCGCGTGGGTGTTAGAAAAAATCCTTAGAGAACCTTCCGACCAGTCATTTTTAAACTTCCCGTTCCCGTTCCGTTCCCGTTCTGTTCCCGTCCGTTCCTGTCCCGTTCCCTTCCCGTTCACCTCCCGTTCCCGTCCCATACCCGTTCCCGTCCCCTTTTTCCGTTCACCTCCCGTTCCCATTCCGTTCCCGTCCCATACCCGTTTCCGTCCCCTTTTCCCGTTCCGTTCCCGTTCCGTTCCTTTCCCGTTCCGTTCCGTTCCCGTTCCGTCCCCTTTCCGTTTCCGTTCCGTTCCCGTTCCATCCAGTCCCGTTTCCGTGCCCGTTCCCGTTCCCTGGATGTGCATGTCCAGGTTCAGGTCCATGATGTGTCATGTCCACCGCGTTGGACTTCAAAATAAATCTCATTTTCGCAATCACCATTCCATAAAACCTAAGAACGACATCCATATCGATTTTTATGTTTACTCACCCCATTTACCCCCTCACGGGTTGATTTTCAAAATCACAAAATAAATGTTTGCCGATTTACTTTTAGACGTGCTCCTACGAAGTTTGAAGTTGTCATGTCAATTTATATTCTTTTTCCATACACAATTTGAACCCCATTTTCACCCCTTGAGGGGTTAAATCATGTCCACCGTATTGGACTTCAAAATAAATGTCATTTTCGCAATCGTCATCCTAGAAAACCCCAATGACGACATCCATATCTATTTTTAGGTTTATTTACCCCATATCATCCCCATAGGGGTTAAAAAACAAACAATAACAATATGAGTTGCGTTAAATTCCCATCCAGAAGCCTAAATTATAAATTTAGCGATTTTTACTTCGAAAATGAAGGATTTTCTTCTATACACATTTTCATCCCCCTTTTCACCCCTTCGAGGGTAGAATTTAGAAAAACGCTCAGACACGTATTTATTAATTTTCAATCGTCAGCCTAAACACAAAATTTGGAGATCCTAGCTTCAATACTGAGGGACTTTCATACAAAATTTCATCCCTTATTTCATCCCTTTAGGAATAGAATTTTCAAAAATCCTTCCTTAGTCGATGCTTGCACTGTATAAGATATCTGTGTGCAAAGTTTCAAGTCTCTAGGTCCAGTAGTTTAGGCTGTGCGTTGATTTGTCAGTCATTTTGGGCTTTTTTTAACCCAATTACCACCTAAAGAGTTGATTTTCAGAAAACCACGAAAGACGTGCTTACTTATTTGTTTTAAGGAGTACTCCTACGAAGTTTCAAGTCGAAATATCTATTTAATATTTTTTTCCGTGCAAACTTTGAACCCCCATTTCACCCTTTTGGGGGCGGAATTTCCAAAAATCCTTTCTTAGTGAATACTTACACTGTGTAAAGTATCTTTGTACGTAATTTTAAGTCTCTAGCTCTAGCGGTTTGGGCTGTGCGTTGATTTTTCAATCGATTTTGGACTTTTTTTACCCCATTGACCCCCTAAAGGGTTGATTTTCGGAAAACTACAAAACATGTGTTTGGTTATTTGTTTTAAGAAGTACTCCTACGAAGTTTCAAGTCGAAATGTCTATTTAATATTTTTTTTCCATACAAATTTTGAACCCCCGTTTCACCCCTTTAGGGGCGGAATTTCCAAAAATCCCTTCTTGGTGGATACCTACACTGTGTAAAGTATATATGTACAAAATTTCAAGTCTCTAGGTCCAGTGGTTTGGGCTGTGCGTTGATATGTCAGTCACCCCTTCACTTTTATATAAGAAGATTTTTTTGCCCAATATTTTTTTGTTACTGGGAAATCGATGAATTCCAATATTTTACAAGTAACATGCACAAAAATGCGGCATTTTCTCAGTATAAAATTAAAAAGTGCAATACTCCAAGAGATTCCCATATGTTTTGACACTTTATTTGAGGCGGCCGAGTACCAAAGACAAGACGCCACCTATCGGGAACGGGATAAAATTGCGCTTTTCCTCCCCATTGCAATAAAATGAGGGTTGTTATATCACATTCGAGTGATGATGAAGTCGGCGCGAGAGTCTCGCATGCTGAATTTGATTTTGATTATTTTTTTATTAGGTTATTTAAGAAAACGTTTTAAAAATTTTAGATTAATTCAATAAAATAAGTCACCTTTCAATAAAATATTAATATCTATAAGAATGGAATAAAAAATATTTTGTTAAATTCATTAAATTAATTTTCAATGTACCAGAAGGTCGTGAAAGGCACGAGATCTGTGAATTTTTTTTAGTTGCTAATAAGAAAGCTAATGCCACCACATGATTAACTGTAAAAAAAAATTTACGAATTTTACTTGAGAATTTATAAGAGGTATAGGAATAAAACACTGATTTTTTGGGGGTCCTTATGACGTCATCGCGACGGACGTACGTGATAAAGCACATAATTGCATTGAGCTTGGTATTTCCTTCAAACCCTTTTAACTCAACCATTTCTAAACGGACTTCAAAAATTCTTTCACTTGGTTTCATAGATATCAATATGTGTTTATATTATATCAATAAAACTATAGGATTCAAACCTGTTACTGATTCTCATTGTTCCTGAGGGATAGCAAAAAAAGATATGGTTTTGTATAGATATATCGGATCAAAATGTTTTATCCGTTAAAAACTAAAAAATATGCATATATCGAATTAAAAATATCAATATAATAGGGTATTTTCCAAATTTATGAAAACTGCTTATATTTTAAATAATGTCTTTTTTCTCCATTAAACCAATTAAAATCAAATATATTTTTAATGCTTTTGAATTTACCGCCAAAACGCTCGGTTCGATGACGTCTACTGCATGACGTCAACTTTGTGTAAACAATTTCAACATCTTTGTAGTCTGTGTTACAATTTACTCTATAGTTTACACAAAGTTGACGTCACTCTGTAGATGTCAGTGAACCGAGCGTTTTGGCGGTAAATTCAATACAATTAAAAATAAATTTGATTTTAATTGGTTTAATGGAGAAAAAAAGACATTCATTAATTAATTTTTATTTTTCTGTTAAATTGTTCGCCCCAATCCTTAAATATAAGCAGTTTTCAAAAATGTGGAAAATACCCTATTATCGTTGTTTTTTCAACAAGCCAGGAATCGTTCGCACGAGCGCTTTTTTGACGTTTCATCGCGCGGTTTTTTTAATGCTTCGAATGGAACATAATTGTGACACACCACGGGAAAAGGTACCTTATGGCCTAACCATAAGATACCTTTTCTCTTGGAACGTCACATGATTTCTCAGCTAAGTATGTGTTCGCACGGACAGACGCATAGCGCTAGCTTATTTTTTGGGGAAAAACCTTCGAAAATTCTAAAGTTCATGAAACATTGCTTTTCATTGACATAGCATATAAAAAGTTTATTATTTTTGCGTTTTGTGTCACATCTTGCCGATCCATTTTTATTAGAAACTAGCGGCCGCCCGCGGTTACACCCGCGTGGTTCCCGTTCCCGTGGGAATATCGGGATAAAAACTATTCTATGTTTTAATCTAGGCTATCTGCTATCTGTGTGCCAAATTTCAACCAAATCCGTTAAGTAGTTTTTGCGTGATTGAGGAACAAACATCCAAACATCCAAACCCACAAACTTTCACATTTATAATATTAGTAGGATTCGATTATTTGTGGTGGATATAAATAATTGAACTCAGAACTGACAAAATTGATTTAAAATTTCAAAAACTCAATTTTATTGTATGTAAGATAGTTTGCGTAGTGTAAAAACCTAGTTTCTGTCATTTTCGTCCATTGAAACTGACTTGGAGCCAGTACATTAAAAACATTGTCTAAAAATATTACAATTTAAAAGACTAGTACTAAATACCTCAGATCACTTAAAAATCCCTATTAAATCATCGTCATCATCATCATCATCAACAAATCATTTCTTCATATTGTGATTGGACTGTGATATCTTTGACATTACTATTGTCAACTTTTTTAATGTGTCACACTTTAGCGTTAATAAATAACAAATTGTTGAATAATTTTTTGCAGTTTTATATACTTGGTACGTCCTAATGCTACGATAGCTACGCTCGCTACGTACAGTCTCAGTAAACTTCAATATGATGTCCGCAAAAAATTACTTCGTGGTCACCCTAGCTTATTTACATACTAATTTTAATCTCAAATTGCAACGTAAGTACTACAGTGATTGGTTCCAGGTAAAGCTAGATCCTCAGTGACGGAAATTCTTATTACTATTAAGTGGTTTACAACATTCGTGACGCTAAATTCACGTAAAGTGACGGTTTTGAATAAGGGCCACACAGCCTGATGGGTCGAAATATTGTTTTTGCTTTTTCTATTGATGTGTTGTTATGCGAACGGATTCAAAGTGTTGTATACTGTCACTTATCAAACGTGACGCTGCTAGACTGCTTTATATGGCTCCAAATGGTATAATAGTCAATATTTTGACAAATGAAATTTGGGCCACACAGTTTCGTGTGGCCCTTGTTTGAACAACGATTTCATGAGATCTGTTCTGTTTTGAATGATGTTTGTGTGTTAAATCTTATTCATTTTTGCGTCACTGAGCATCTACGGAGTGAAACTGGACTTTCGTTAGCTAGTTTTTGTTATTTTCAGCATCCATAATTTGCAGCGTCATTTCGTGAGGACCTTGTTCAATCATCAATCATTCATAAACTCTAGCGTCACGTTTGTTCTGAATACTAAAATAAGAAATTGTTTATCCGTCACTGAAGGATTTTATAGCTCATAAGCCAGATGGAGTAAGGTACACCCGAAATGACGAACATAATAAAAGGACCAGCCAGAGACCAAGCTTCATACAACCGCGTGAATCAGTCAGAATCGGTTGCACCACTACAAGCACGCGGGGCATGTGTGCGTGTCCACTGGCCGCTTGTCGCGTACGCGGAAAAACCGGAAAAACCCTGTTTTGACAACTGCAGCCAGTGGACAATTATAGGGCATCATTTGTTTTCTTAGTTGCAAGTTTGAATTTCACGTTCTTAAGAAGCTTTGTCTCTGTCCTTTCTTTTTACTCATGTGGCTATGGCACAGAATATATAATAGTACTAACGTACAGAAGTCGGTCCGCGCGAGGACCATCAAATAATAAGCTACTCTCGCTGCACGGCAATAAAGTACAATTTCAAACTGCACAACGCTGCATGGATAAAATTATATGCACCTACGAAGAAGAAAGAGAGGCGTCTCTTTCTGTCGCATAGCTCTGTCTCAACCGACACATTTCGGGGTTGCTACTCGCTAGTTACTGATATCATAGAAAACATTCTTTATGCCCATGAATCCATGAATATACAATGAAATTAGTTACCTACTTATAAAATAAAATAAATCTACCTAATAGGTGAGCTGAGCTTATTTAAAGAGCATAAATGTATTTTTAATAAGTATTTCTAAGTAGTTAGAGAAGCTCGATGGCGCAGTGGTATAGCGCCTGGCCCAGCGATTGCGGAGGTTAAGCAACTTTCGCAAGGGTCGGTCATGGGATGGGTGACAAAAAAATAATTATCTCGAGATCCTCCGTGCTTCGAAAGGCACGTTAAGCCGTTGGTTCCGGCTGCATTTGTAGTTGTTAACACCCGCTTATCCGCATTGGGACCGCGTGGTGGTTTAAGGCCCATCCTCCTTATCCACTCATAAGGAAGGCTTGTGACCCTGCAGTAGGGATATTAAAATGGCTAATGGTTAAGTTGTTAAAATAAGTAAATACCTACCTGGTTACTTGTGAAAATAATATTATTTGGGAGTGATGTCACAGAATATAATAATTGATAATGTTTGAAACATCACCTGATGTATAAAGTTCGGGATGATATTTACGTAAAAAGTAGTACTTAAGTACCTAAAGAACATTTTTTTTATTATTATTAGGATAAATACTTCTAATGCTTAAAGAATAGGGAGTGAGGCGAATGAGACACGTCTGGCGAAAGGCGTAATTACAATATAGGTACCTACTTAAAATAACAATATCGGTATTTACCGATATACTTGTATGGCATTGTTCGTTCGTGTCGTTCACGCGCTGCGCTCTCGTCGCTTGCACACGGCGCGCGTTTCGGTCGGCGCGGTGATATCCCTCGACAATGGCCCTCTTGGAGGGGGCCGCGAGCAGTAGGCTAATATGAAAGTTTAAGCGCGGAGTGATACCCCCCTGGCTATGGTAACATAGATATAGTATTATGCAAGAAGCTGGTTTAAGCTTCTTGGTCAAGAAGCTTATACTCCCAATGGAGATTGCACGGCCATATGTCGTAGTGAAGATTGAAAAAAGGTCCTTTAGTGACGTGACGGCTTATTGCTACTTCTTTTTTTAGTGTTACCATACGTTTTCGTTTCCCACGAACGAACGAACGACGAACAACAAATACGTATTGTAACACTAAAGAAAGAGGTAGCAATAAGCCGTCACGTCACTAAAGGAGCTTTTTTCAATCTTCACTATGACATATGGCCGTGCAATCTCCATTGGAGGGAGGTATAAGCTTCTTGGTGCTTCCAAATCTTAGGCTCGTATTACAGAATCAAACTCAAACTCAAATCTCTGCTTGAGTACAGTTAGATAGGGATGGCGCTATATGCGATGAATAGCACCATCCCTTTCTAACTGTACTCAAGCAGCAAGCAGTGCTTGAGCAGCAAGCAGCAAGCAGTCCTTACTTCCGTTTACGGACGTAGTGACGCTGTACTACATACAAAATTGTGAGGTTCGAGTAATTTTACGCGTGTCACTGACGTCCATTGTATAATGGACGCTAATGGACGTCAGTGGCGCGTGTTATTTTTCTCGATAGCTGTTCGTGCTAAGGGTACAGCAGACCAATCGCTAATCCATCACAGAGTAAATTTAAGCCATCAGCGCGTTTCTCACACCGATGACGGGACTCGAAAGGGATGGAAACAAACTTTCGGACCAAGGGAGGTGACGACTGGAAGGCATTTGTTTTCTTTTCGGGTGTTGTTGGAAGGTCGAAATTGATAAAAAAAAGGAAGGAACCGAAGCAGGCCTCCATCACTCGCTCAAGGTCGCGCGATAAGCACCTACCGCTAGCCGTTCCGCCGGCGGGACAAGTGAGCAAAGGGCCGTCACACGCCCGCCTGTGTAGTCGCGCGGCATCTTACTGCCTGCGTAGATATTGCCTCTTTATAATAGTAACAATGTCGAGTCGACACTCGACATTACTGTGCCGTGTATGGTTGTCAAAATCAAAAAAACCAATAAACAATTGTCGTTTTTCAAATTATGATATATGCTACGCGCTATAGTACAAGTACAGAAGCAGCACGCCGCATAGTAATTTAACAGTTCATTTATAAGAAGACAACCCTAACGTTGCGTCATTAGAAAAGGTGAGAGCACGCGATAGAAAGAGAGGCAACTACTAGGTGAATATAAACTGTACTGTAGGCCATTGCGCGACCTGAATAGGGAATGTCCGAAAAAAATCAAATTGGCTGAATATTTTTCTATAGGTAGGAATAAGCTCCCTTAGTAATAGAAAAAAGTTTCAGAATTTTCGGTTGGGTAAAAAAGTTTTTAAAAATCAAAGTCTCTTCGACTTCACAAATGTATGAAAGTAACAGCAGAATGGAGATTATACCTTTGCCGCTAACTGCCACAAACACAACATGTATTTAAAAAAAAAAGTTTTGACATTTTGTCTTGAAACTTTTTTTTAATACCATGTTGTGGTTGTGGCATGTGTTGGCAAAGGTACAATCTCCATTCTGCTGTTACTTTCATACATTTGTGAAGTCGAAGAGACTTTGATTTTTAAAAACTTTTTTACCCAACCGAAAATTCTGAAACTTTTTTCTATTACTAAGGGACCTTATTCCTACCTATAGAAAAATATTCAGCCAATTTGTTTTTTTTCGGACATTCCCCATTGCACTTTATTTTGTCGGAGCAAAAGTCGCTATTTATTTAAATTACTATGCGGCGTGCTGCTTCTGTCTCTCCTGAGGGAGATCGAGAGCTTCTATGGGCAGTTATATTCCACGCAGACACCTGTTGAAAGCAAGGCTAAAGACCCGAGAGCCAAGCTTACCCGACACTATACCGAAGATATCCCGGACGTCAGCCTGTGCGAGATTAGTATGGCTCTCAAACAGCTGAAAAACAACAAGGCGGCGGGTGACGATGGAATCACTACAGAACTTCTGAGAGCGGGCGGTAAGCCGATACTCAAAGTCCTCCAGAAGCTCTTTAATTCCGTCATCGTCCAGGGCAGAACGCCAAAGACATGGAACATAAGTGAGGTGATCTTGTTCTTTAAAAAGGGTGACAAGTCCCTCTTAAAGAACTATAGACCTATCTCGCTTCTGAGTCATGTCTATAAGTTGTTTTCGAGAGTCCTTACGAATCGTCTCGCTCGCAAGTTCGACGACTTCCAACCTCCCGAACAAGCCGGGTTCCGAAAAGGCTTTAGCACCATAGACCACATCCATACGCTGCGGCAGGTTATACAGAAGACTGAGGAGTATAATGAGCCACTTTGCTTGGCGTTCGTGGACTATGAGAAAGCCTTTGATTCGATTGAAACCTGGGCGGTGCTGCAGTCTCTCCAAAGGTGCCAAGTGGACTATAGGTATATCGAGGTGTTGAGGTACTTATACCAAAATGCCACCATGACGATCCGAGTACAGAACCAGAACACAAATCCTATCCAACTGCAGCGTGGTGTGAGACAGGGAGACGTTATTTCTCCGAAACTGTTCACAGCTGCGTTGGAGGACATCTTTAAGCTCTTGGACTGGAAAGGACTCGGCATCAACATTAATGGCCAGTACCTAACACACCTTCGTTTTGCCGATGATATAGTCCTTATGGCTGAGACCATGGAAGACCTGAACACAATGCTCGAAGATCTCCGTAGTGCTTCCCAAAGAGTGGGTCTTAGGATGAACATGGATAAGACGAAAATTATGTCAAATGCCCATGTTGTACCCTCTCCAGTTCATGTTGGGAACACTACACTTGAAGTTGTTGACCATTACATATACCTAGGACAGGCAGTCCAGTTAGGTAGGTCCAACTTCGAGAAAGAGATCTCTCGTCGAATCCAACTCGGGTGGGCAGCATTCGGGAAGCTTCGAAAAATATTCGCGTCCGACTTACCCCAGTGTCTCAAGACGAAAGTCTATGAACAGTGTGTGTTGCCAGTGATGACTTACGGCAGTGAAACGTGGCCGCTAACTATGGGTCTCATAAGGAGGCTCAAGGTCACTCAGCGTGCAATGGAGAGAGCCATGCTCGGCGTTTCCCTTCGTGATCAAATCAGAAACGAGGAGATCCGCAGGAGAACTAAAGTAACCGACATCGCTCGAAGGATTGCTCAGCTGAAGTGGCAATGGGCGGGACACATAGCGAGAAGAACCGATGGCCGTTGGGGCAGAAAGGTTCTGGAATGGCGACCGCGCACCGGACGACGCTCCGTGGGTAGGCCCCCGACAAGGTGGACCGACGATCTGGTGGAGGTCGCGGAAAGCCAGTGGATGCAGGCAGCGCAGGACCGATCGTTGTGGAGATCCTTAGGGGAGGCCTATACCCAGCAGTGGGTGTCGTGTGGCTGATATGATGATGATGATGATGTGCTGCTTCTGTACTTGTACTATTAGCTATTCTGTGACCGAAGCGAAGCGAAAGCGGGTCGCTAGTAATAAATCAAATCTATACATATAAAACTTTAAATTGATTGATTGATTGGTGATTGATTGTTGGGATATGCCTAGAGCCCAAACGGCTGAAATGAAAGACACCACTTTTGGAGAGTAGATGCCTTTCATGGTGTAGGTGAGCACTAAGAAAGGATTTTGGCACCCCCCAAGGGGAGGAAATAGGAGATGAAAGTTTGTATGGAAGTCTCTTAGTTTCAAAGCTAGGATGTTCAAATTTTGTGTTTAGGCTGACGATGACGATTAAAAAGTATAAGGGGAAAGGAGAGGGGAGGGGGGACGAAGATGGGGGGTGGCGATAGATAGATAAAAAGTTTGGCGGTTACGGTAACGGTAAGTGTAAGTGGAAGAGGAAGCGGCAGCTGAAGCGGAAGCGGAAGTCCATTACATCAATGAATATAAACAGTTTGCAATGTGGAGTGTCAGCCACTCGTTTTTCAGTCACCATAACTGCAGCAGCTGTGGTTAAGATTTATAAATTAACTGTCCGCCTATTTCGACCTTCGACCTGTCCGCCGTCTGTCCTACTTTTGAAAGACTGTACTAAAGTAACATAGGTACTTATCCTAATATTTATATTTATAATGGTACGGAACCCTCGGTGCGCGAGTACGACTCGCTCTTGACCGGTTTTTATTTATCATTATATCATAGCATTTCGATAATAAATAAAATAAAATAATTATTCACTTCTCAAGCTACGCGCTCACTAGACATGAAATAAAACAATTTTTAACGGATACTAGCGCGGTTTTATTGGAAATACTTTGGTAATTAGTTTGGTATTTGGTTTGATTTTTGGTTTTCCCGACGACGTTTCGGCACCTTTGCAGCTGCCGTGGTCACGTGGGACTGAAATCACTCGAAAGCCTACCCTCAAGCGATGAATTTTTTAAGACATTCAGAAATTAATATTTAACCAATTTTTTTTTTATTTCAGTTAATTTATAATTTAATTTTGTGATTTAATTAATGTTTAAAAGAGAGATCTACTGAAACTACTACCATTTCACAAAATGGGAGAAAAAACACAACAAGAAATAAATGGCGAAAAAACTTGGAGAGGAAAGCCGACCTCCGTCTTTAATTTTTATTAATTTATTTGCAAAAGGAACTAACCGTATCATTAGATCTTGCAGTGTGTGTTTGGGGCTTTAGCTTGTGAATGATGGGGTCCCAAGCTGGTGGAATTTTCCAACCATCATCTCTATTGAAATTAGGATATTTATTTATTTCGATAGCCTCGCGGAGCATTCTAGGAATGAATCTACGTTCCCTAGCAAGGATTTGGGGTTTGTCAAAGCTAATGTAATGGTTGGGCCCCTCAAAGGCGTGATCACACACTGCAGACTTGTTATCGTGCCTATGTTTCATGCATAGACTTAGAAAATTTTTCGCTATGCTCAAGTAGACGGACAAAGGTGCGAGTGAGAAACCGATTCTTACGGCTTATGCGATGTGCCATAGCCTTCTATATCTTCCAAGCCCTGAAGTTGAGCAGAACGGCAACATCGCATGTGGTCAAGCACATAGTATAAAATTATTTTAAAAATTATTTATTATTTGTTTTTCCTATATTATCTATGTTTAAACTAGTTGTAAATTGTGATGTAAGATTATTTCAATAAAGTTTTATAATTATTATTATTATTTATTTATTAGAACATAAGGTTTGAGTCAAATTATGTGAACTTTTCGGGGGTCCTTTAGTAGGATAAGTATTTTGATCTAAGCAATAAATCTTACATCGTTGGAAAGGTATTTAAATTTGAAACACTTTATTGTATTACTATAATATTGAACTATTAGTACTTTGAGAGTTATAACGCTCTCAACTTGACCAATTTTTTTAACATTAATGACCTAAAACTCCGAAATTACTAACAATTAATTGAAAGTATGTTTACAGCAAATATTTGTCATATAAAAACCTTTCTTATGATATATCATTTATTGGTAGAAGTGGGGAAAATCAACTCCCATAGACAATAAACCACTTTTATATTTTAATAACCATTAATTTCAAAAGTATAAACAATTGATATAAAGTATATTAACAGCAAATATTTGTCTTTAAAAAACCTTTCTAATGATATATCATTTATTGCTAGAGGGCGTGTTAATCAACTCCCTGCTGAAGAAAATCAACAAAAAAGATGACATCTTTGACAGACATTTTTTCCTGGTTAACATTGATATTTTTCTTATTGTTTAATATACAAAGCATTTCAATAAAGGAACTAAATTATTTTCATATTTTAAAACTCACACGATTACTAGGGAAAAAATTATCGACCTCTTAAAATTGAAATATTCCCATACATTTAGTATGGAGACTGGCCGACGACATGACCACGAACTGACAGTAACAGACGTTGCCAAACTTATGTTCACGGCTTGCAATTATAGGAGGCTATGGATGTGCGAAAAAGAGTAAAAACAAACTGACAGCTAAACCGGGTTTGACTTCATATATCATCGTTTATCACCTTGGTGAAAAGCGTCAACAAGATTATTTTGTAATTTTGATCGCGATCGGGTCGGTTTGGCTCTCAAAGCTATATAAATCAATAATGGTGTCGTGTTCTGTACTGGATTGTAATGTTACTTACGACAATAACCCAAATAAACACTAATTTCACAGGTAAATATGATTGTACTATTACCATTTTCATAATTCATATTTTAGTTGAATATATTCCCAAACACACTAAGTTATATACTAATATGATGCTATTAAACGCCTATTTCCTAAATAAAGGCTGATTTCTAAACATTATGTGTTAGATAAAAAGATATTATGTCCGTGAACTTGAGAAAATAAAGCGTAGATATTGATAAAAAATTATCGATATCGATACTCATGTCGATGATTTCCAATATAACTTTGTTTGTCTTTGTGAACACTGATAGTTTTATTTAAAGCTGCTTGTAACCGACAGTTTTCAAATGGTAAATTATACCAACTTATGTACTAATTTAACAATTATTTCCAGGTTTTCTGTAAATCCAGTGATTAAATTAAACTGGATAAATGTCATAAATAAATAAGCAGGTAGCCTCAAAGGAGACCTTAAGAAATTATTTAAATAAAATTGTTCAAAATTTTGTTTGTGTTTTATTTATTAGGGCAATAATACATTATGGTTATCGACAACCTAAAATGGACTTCAGTGCATCTCTAAATTCACGCACACGTTTACATATTTACAAACACTGGCTCATCTCACTTTTGGTTTCGCAGCCAAGTGAACTCTGTTCGTCTATTTCAGTGAATATTAAGTTTATGGTTTCATGTCAGCTACATGCTCTTTGACGCGGGTCCCTATCCCTATGCTTCTCTTTGTTTGCCCGATGTAGGAGAGCCCACAGTCACAATCTAGTTTGTAGACGCCTCGCGTTGAAGGGGGATATTACACTTGACAGGTCGTAAGAATTGGTTGATCTTCTTCGGCGGCTTGAAGTAAGTTTTGATTGACGCTCGCTTCAAAATGTTTCCAATCTTGTCAGTGACACGGTGACACCCTTCAAGTATGGTAGGATGGCAGGTTGACGCTCTACTGTGGCTGGTTTGTCGCGTTTTCTGTGATGAAGGCGTGGTACTTGCAACTTGTTGTTACGCAGTACTTGTTTGACGTGCTGAAACTCAGCCGTCAGGTGTTGTTTGTCACAAATGCCGCGGGCTCTCTGAAACAAAGATTTCCCTACGGTAGCTAACTGTAGGTATAGGATGATGGTGAGAGTCACCATTGAGGTATCTGTCTGTATGGGTTGCTTTACGATACACTGCATGGCTCAAAGTTTGGTTCGGATTCCTGATAATGAGAATGTCTAGGAAAGCTAGTTTATTATTTGCCTCTAACTCCATAGTAAATTGTATGTTGGGATTTATGGAGTTAAGATGGTTAAGAAATGCAGGGACACTGTCTTTAGGTACCGTAAAACCACGCAACTAATAGTCCTGCTTTACAACTATGTTCCAAGGAGGTCATCGACTATCGAAAAGCATTTTGGTGAAATTAGCGCCATATAAGGGATTACAGGCATATCAATTCCCGAGTTAGATCCCAGGCTAATTTGTTTTATAGTGTAAGGTCAAGGAGGCAACAGTGACTCATGTGTTTTTCAAAAAGCTTATTTGTATAAAAAATGTGACGGGATGATAATGAAACTTATACATAACATTCATTAACTATTATAGTTTAATACTGCATTAACGAAAATGGACGACACAGGTTCAAAATAAAATAAATACTTTTGAGCCACTGTGCACGCCCAGGTGTACACAGTGACCCAACCCTGGAGTACACAGTAGCTCTAAAGGTACACAGTGACTCATCAAAATAATTAATAGCAAAAAATCAAAATAATGCAAGTTTTTTACGTATTAAAGTATTTATTAAAAAAACAAATTGTTTTAATGCTTACATTAGTAGAGCCTTCAATATTACTGTACTAATTGAAATTGAGCCACTGTGCACGACACCGCCATTTTTTTTTAAATTTACAATAATAACAAAACCGAAATCCAATCCTTTAAAAAAAGTGTATGAATGAAGATAACACAACCTTTATCAACCAGAAAATCTGTTAGTTATAGCGATTTACCATTGTTTTACATAATAAAAAGCACAGAAACTTACCTTGAAATATAATTTTATCCACGCGAAATTTCTTTTCTCTCTGTGACACAGCACAACGGCACCGCAACTGCCGGCCGACTAGATCAAACGTGTTTGGAGGTCAAGCGGTATAATGTGTGAAAGAGACAAACCTAGTCATTCTTTCTCTTCAGGTGGAAACATACATGAGTCACTGTTGACGACTGAGTCACTGTTGCCTCCTTGACCCTACTTTGCAGCACTTGTATAGCAGCATAGTGTACTTGGCAGCACCTGTATTAATTGAAAGCGTTTTTAAAGGTCTGACGAAACTAGCAAACTTTTATTCCGAAACGTGGGAAATTTTAATCGAATCTGCCTGGAGTTTTTACGGTTGGAAGGTAAGTTTGTCATGATCATAATGCATTATTGCTCATTTATTTAAATCTGTTATTTTCGTATCAATTTTATATTATTAAATTTTTCATACTTTGTGTCCAACTATTAGTCCTAATGTTTTTTTTTGGACCATATTTAAAATCAATGTTTTTTGTACCAGGATCGACGGCTGCCTTCCAAAAATGTCAAGACGTAAGGTTGGGGGTAGGTCCTATAAATATTATAGTGACCGCCATATGGAGCTTTGCCTGTCTGAAATCCAAATTTTACTAAAAAAAAAACTTTTTTAAAAACACGTTTTTAAAACGGACTAAATTATTACAAAAAAATCGGACTAAAAACATTAAAAGGGACTAGTAAAAACAGACTAAAAGTAAAAAAATATTTTTTTCTGTAAACATTTATAACCATTACCTACAGAAATTTTAAATCTAAAAACGTGGGGCGCATTTTGTAAAATTTATCATCCATATTGCCTTTAGCATGCGCCTTATAAATGCGGTTATAAATATTTACAGAAAAAAATATTTTTTACTTTTTAGTCTGTTTTTACTAATCCGTTTTAATGTTTTAGTCCGATTTTTTTGTAATAATTTAGTCCGTTTTAAAAACGTGTTTTTAAAAAAGTTTTTTTTCAGTAAATTTTTATACACTTTTAAACTTTCGCGTTGCATTTTATTAGATTTGGAACACAGGTTTTAACGCGATTTTAACTAAAACATAGGTGTTGAGCACCTACCTTTTCCCGACGTTTCGACCGAGTTGCATCGGCCGTGGTCACGGGCTGACTGGAGCTGCGGTGTTACGCCTCCTCCTCTGCATCGGTGGAATCTTCATCCACCGTCGAACAGTTTTTCCAACTACCGCCACACACAATAGGGACACCGTTAGTATTGTGTGTGGCGGTAGTTGGAAAAACTGTTCGACGGTGGATGAAGATTCCACCGATGCAGAGGAGGAGGCGTAACACCGCAGCTCCAGTCAGCCCGTGACCACGGCCGATGCAACTCGGTCGAAACGTCGGGAAAAGGTAGGTGCTCAACACCTATGTTTTAGTTAAAATCGCGTTAAAACCTGTGCTCCAAATCTAATAAAACAGTAAATTTTTATTTTCTGCTTTTTAGTTAACGAGCTAAGACTAAAAATATACCATCTCCTATCGGAGCACTCGTCAAGACGATTCAAACGAGCCCAAACTCGATGGGGTTGCATGGTTTTATTACAGAGTCCCAGTGGCCTTCTTCCGGCTCCATCATCAGACCCTGGAAACTATTTCCTAACAAAGTACTCGTCAATACGATTCAAACGAGCCCAAACTCGATGGGGTTGCATGGTTTCAATATTGAGTTCCTATGGCATGGACTTTCATCTTCATCATCAGACCCTGGACCTCGTCTCCCATTAGAGTACTCGTCAAGACGATGCTAACGAGCCCAAACACGATGGGGTTGTATGGTTTCATCATAGTTAGAGTTTCTATGGCTTTCCTCCGGCTCCATCATCAGATCCTCGGACACTATTTCCCAACAAAGTACTCGTCAAGACGATTCAAACGAGCCCAATCTCGATGGGGTAGCGTGGTTTTATTAAATAGTTCCTGTGTCCTTTCTCCGGCTCTATCATCAGACCCTGGAAACTATTTTCCAACAAAGAACTCGTCAAGACGATTCAAACGAGCCCAAATTTGATGGGGTTGCACGGTTTCAATATTGAGTTCCTATGGCATGGCCTTTCGGCTTCATCATCAGACCTTGGACCTCGTCTCCTATTAGAGTACTCGTCAAGACGATGCTAACGAGCCCAAACACGATGGGGTTGTATGGTTTCATCATAGAGTTCCTGTGGCCTTCTTCCGGCTTCATCATCAGATCAGCTCAATGACACCATAATATTGCATTGCCTTCCAGTTCTGACCTATGTTCAAAGTTTCAAGTCTTCATCGGGAAGCTAGGATAAAATCGTTCGCAAACTTTGTGGAGAAACACACAAACAAACGCGAAAGCAACCTATTAAAAACGTGTTAAAATAAGACTTGGACGCAAAGAGAAGCTTCTGAACTGACTATACAAGAGCTGGAACAGAGATGGGGAAAACCAAAAAAAAATGCCTTTTGATTAATTATTTGGAACAAAATCCAAACACTTTCCATTTTCTTTGTGTTAATTTTTCCTTGATTTTAATAGAGTTAAATATTAAAGACTGATTAAAGATTTCATTGTATAGGTGAGATTAAAATGCTTATTTTTTTTAACTCTGTGTTTTTTTTAGCCCATTTTATCTTAGATGGATTATTCTTACAATAGCTATACCTAACTATGGTCCAAATGGACGTTTTCATACGATTTCAGAGAGTGTTATGACTTGGAACATAGTTGTAAACCTAAAAGACAACAATGGTCCACAATTAAAAAAATATATGTATCGAAACTTATCCTCCCCTAACTATTATTACTGAGGTCATGTTATTAGTCATCTACTTGGCCATTAATTAAACGCTAATTGGATTCTCTAACTTATGCAGCGTGAAATAATCATTTGGTTCCCGCCGTGTGGTGGTTCCACTCATGATTACAAGTAACTTTTACTATAGGGCCAACTCTCCTGTTCGTAAAAAAAAAATCTGCTGTTCCATACAAAAGTGCAGTACCTACTCGACCTTAACCCTTTCAGACCTGGCGTCCACAATCGAGGACATAAAACTTTAAAAAAATATTTGAGTACATGGCCCCATTTGTGTACATAAAGAAAAACTAAATTTTCCTAAATTTTCTCAGGAAGGTGAAAAACAGTATTTTTTAATATATTTTTCCCATATATTCAGAAAGGTACTATCTGTTGCCTATAAACTAAAAAAAAAAATACTGAACCAATCCGAGAGATAAAAATAATTCCGGTCTGAAAGTATGGAATGTATGGAACAGCTGTTTTTTTTTGCGAGCAGGAGAGTTGGCCCCATAGTAAAAGTTGCTTGTAATTATGAGTGGAACCAAACGATTAAAATTTCAGCGTGTATTGTTTTTCTAGTATTTAGTCGTGACTAAAAATATTGAAAAATCTGGAACATAGTTGTATGGTTTTACGGTAGTATTGTGAAAGTGTCATCTACGTACCGTTTGTAGAACCGGGAGTCACAGGTGCTGTGGCTAGTGCCTGTGTATTTCTGTTAAATATTAATTTCTGAACGTCTTAAAAAATTCATCGCTTGAGGGTAGGCTCACGAGTGACTTCAGTCCCCCGTGACCACGGCAGCTGCAAAAGTGCCGAAACGTCGGGAAAACCAAAAATCAAACCAAATACCAAACTAATTACCAAAGTAAGTACTTCCAATAAAACCGCGCTAGTATCCGTTAAAAATTGTTTTATTTCAAAATAAAATAAATAAATAAATACAATACAAACGTTTATTATGCTTGTACAACGCATTTTCACAATGCTGAAAGTAAAAAAATCTGTTTTATTAACAAAAGTTTAATAACATTAAACCATAAAGTTAATATTACCTTTCCGTAGGTATATTAACTTTATGCATTAAACATATACTCACACATATATAGGTAATGTAAAATAACTTTTTTGTGCCGGTCGGTACATAAAAAATAATACATATTTTGAAAATAAGTATTTAGTTTAGGTAATAGTGTAGGCACTGTTTTTACGTTATGTGGTCTCCATGGTCTAGCTATGTCCAATGCAAAAATCTTTATTCAAATATTTGATTTTCGATTGTTTACGAAATAAAATTTGACAAGTTTCATAACTGTCATAACAGTCAATAACACTCGTGAGAGTTGTACTGTGTTATTAATTGAGTAAATAAAATTTGAATATTATCTTTGATCCTTTGCTGCTATGTCGGCTGAAGGTGAAGGCCCACCGCCCGAGGTTTCAGCTGAGGCTGGTCCTGAAGCCACTGCGGATGCAGCAGTACCGAGTGATCGCGAAGCTGACGTGGCGGAAACCAAGGAGAGAATCCAAGAAGTCGTCCGACGGATGACCACTAAATCTGAATTTTTCGGGGCGCCACCAGGAGATCAAGAAGTGGTGGTGGTAGACAGAACCGCTTTAGAAGCTATTCTGGAGCTCGGCTACCGTTTACAGGATATTCAGAAGAAAAGCAAAGTTTCAATGAGCATGCTAGCATTGGCTCAAGACTCATATAAACAGAAACAAGTAAATAAAGCCCCTCTTAATAGGGTATTTTCCATTTTTTTGAAAACTGCTTTAATTTAAAGATTGGAACGATCGATTTAACGGAAAAATAAAAATAAATTAATTAATGTCTTTTTTCTCTATTAAAACAATTAATGTCTAATTTATTTTTAATGGTTTTGAATTTACCGCCAAAACGCTCGGTTCGATGTCGTCTACTGTGAGACGTCAACTTTGTGTAAACAATTTTAACACCTATGTAGTCTGTGTAACAATTTACTCTATTGTTTACACAAAGATGACGTCACACAGTGACGTCGTCGAACCGAGCGTTTTGGCGGTAAATTCAAAACTATTTAAAAAATAAATTTAACATTATTGGTTTAATGAAGAAAAAAGACATTAATTATTTTTTAAATATTTTTCTGTTAAATCGGTCGTCTCAATCTTTAAATATAAGCAGTTTTAAAGAATTTGGAAAATACCCTATTATCAAATTGATTTAAATGTTGTTGACTAGGTACCTAGTCCTTATTAAATTAAGTATTTAAATGTTTTATAGGCAAAGGCTAAAGAAGCACGTAATAATCGCATGGGTGGCTTAAAAACTCAAACTAGATTTTTGCTAGAGAATGCGGCATTGATACTGGACAAATCAGTCGATTATGTGCTGGTAAGAAGAATTAGTTTGTAGTATTTTTTCCATATTCTTATTCTGGTTTTAAAAATTCTAAGTTTAAGCTACTTATCTAATTACTTTTTTGGGCAAATATTTATACTGGAGAAATATAAATATGGAGCATGTATTTGGAGATGCTCGAATTATAAAAAAGATTTCTAAACATTGCTATGTTGTCTGTACAATTTTATCCAAAATAGACTCCTATAACATAATTGTCAACGACACTACTGGTAGTTCGACTGCTAGTGTCATTGACAATAAATGGGTTTTATAACGTTGAATGTCTTTTATAGGATGGCGTGTTTGATGCAGATATTCATATAGACTCGCTCGACGGTGCAGTAGTTGAAGGTGGTAGGAACTGTGTAGTACTTTGTGACGCTTTTTTACCGCCAGTTAATATGGGTAAGATATTTATTTCCCAAAAATTGCTTGATATTTTTCCACGCACATAAATAAAGAAATCATACGTTTACTTCATTCGATTATTATCATTATAGAAACGGGTCGATTTGTACCAAATCAAAAAACATGGATGGAGCGGACTTACATCTCAGATGCTGCGAGCATACGTACAGAAGGTCGATGTGTTGCGATGTACAGAATAAAAAATAAAGCGATTGATATGAAGAATGTTGCTGACGTAAGCACATTTTTTAAATCCTACAGCTTCTGTATATTTCACAGATCACAGTAATAAATGTTTATCTCACAGATCAGAAGAAAGTCTACCAAGTTAAAATTTCAAGAACATAAAAGTCAAATATTACTTGTAGAGAAATGTACTTATACCGACAAAATAAATAAGCAAGAATCAAATTATGTAACAATACTGAAAAACAATACCGGACAACCCCTTTTTTGGTTAAGCCAATTGATAGGGAAACCCTATTAAAAAGCTTACCAAATGATAGGGTTTCCCTTTCGATAGGGTTAGTCGACGATATGTTTCGGTAAGCATGTCGTCGACAATTGTACGGTTATTGATAGGGTTTTATTCTGAACCCCTTTAACGGTAAGCGGCTCCGGTCCTTGCTCCAAGGAACATAGGTGGAAAACCGAAAAAAAAATCATTCTCCCACACAAAAGGTCAACTTACTATGGAAAGGCGAAAATATTTTTTTTTTCGACTGATGTTACTTGGAGAAAGTTGTTCAGTTTAAGCAATACTATCACCTGTTTCAGTATTGTTAAATAATTTGGTTCCCCCTGAAAGGGAAAATAATTATTTTCCGAATTTCAAAAATATGGCAGAACATTCATATTACTTACATTGATTCTATTCACTTCTCAAGCTTACGCGCTCACGAGATATGAAATAAAAGACTTTTTAAGGGATACTAGCGCGGTTTTATTGTAAGTACTTTGGTAATTAGTTGGTATTTGGTAAAAAATCAAATTTTTTATTTTCCCGACGTTTCGGCACCTTTGCAGCTGCCGTGGTCACGGGGGACTGAAGTCACTCGTGAGCCTACCCTCAAGCGATGATATTTTAGGACGTTCAGAAAAATAATATTTAACAAAAAATTTACAAAAAATTTTTTTTGTTAAAAATTATTTCTGTACGTCCTAAAAATCATCGCTTGAGGGTAGGCTCACGAGTGACTTCAGTCCTGGCACGGCAGCTGCAAAGGTGCCGAAACGTCGGGAAAATATAAAATCAAACCAAATACCAACTAATTACCAAAGTACTTTCAATAAAACCGCGCTAGTATCCGTTAAAAAGTCTTTTATTTCATTTTTTACATTGATTCTCTTTAAAGGATTATTATTTGGTCTTCTTCGATATGAACCTTGAGACAGAAAACGTGGTATCCGGTATTTACAAAACAATGAATAAAACATACTTGCCTGCACTGAGGGCGTGTAAGGCCTGGGGGGACATCAACCCTCCCAACCCGAAGAGCGGGGATATCATCAAGACTTACGTTTCTAAGATCATGCTGTTCATTGACTACCTCGCAAGTAAGGACTCCTTCTTGCGTACTAATCCTAATCATAAATAAACTCAAAAATGCCTTGACCGATTGGAATAATTGTTTTTCTGTTTTGTTTGCTATAGTGCTGTGCTGGGGTGGTTTAGCACCAAAATTAGGAAAAGTGTATCTACAAGGGAAAGCGTATCTCTAGGGAATAATTCAAAGAAAAACCCAAAAGAACAGCGTAATCGAAAATTAACATTAGCAACTTTGTATGGGATTCGCTATTTCGGAATACTTTTGACAGCTAACTTTTGATAAATACCTACATAGTTTTATCACGTTTAACTGTGAACCTGTCAAAAGACAATGGATTTTGACAGTTGAGTGTTGATAAAACACCGTATCATTTGATTTAAGTATATCGTGTTTCGGTGGTCATTCTAGGGGTCAGTACCGTACACGTATAGGTATACCCACTACCTTGCCTAGGTATTAAGGTATTAACAATATCTCGGACTTGGATATTGTGCTAGAATAGTAAAGCCGCAGAAAACAAATCCTAGTACTATGCTGCAGCTGTTTCCGTTAACTTTGAAACTTAATAAATAAAGTGTTATTTTAGAAACGAAAATTGATCTGGATTGTTGCACCAAATTCAAAATAAATTTGACTTTGTACGAAGAGGAGTTGTCAGACCAAGAGAAAATGAAAGCTGCTATTACAAAGATGCATGTTCTAGAGGAGATCTGTAGCTATGTGAAACAGTGGATGAAACAAATAACAATGGTAAGGAATTTTTGACTAAAGAAAAAAAAACTGTTAAGGGTGAGTCATTAGCGTAGTATGTTAGGTAAGTATTAGCATTGTGTGTAATGATTAATACTTAAGAAGTTACAGTGCTAAACTAAATCGACAACTTTTATGGAAAAAAACTTCATATCATCAAACATAATAAAAATCTGTAAGTATTAATTACTATCTTATTACTAAAAATGATATTGTTTAATTTACATTAAATGTAGTCATCTGAATATTGGTGCCCGAGTTATTTAATATTCATAATGCTAGACCTTCCTAATTTAATTGACATGTTTTCACCCATCCTATATTTGTATTGATATCAAAATATCAGCAACTTGGACATGACCGTGAGCCACCTAATATACCTAGACTCGCTCGCTGAGTTGGATCATTGACGCAGACAGATCATTCAGGACAGGATCATTGGGTATATAAATAATTACGTGATTTGTTCATTCTTACATGTATTTACCCCAGGTGTTAGTCCAGAGTCAGCAACTGAGACGCGAGCCGTCTAACATAGGCCCGCTTGCTGAGTTGGATCACTGGCGCAGACAGCTGACCACGTTCACATCTATCATTGAACATATCAAGAGCGATGCTTGTCAGATGTACATACACACGCTTATACGAGCCAAATCCAAACTCATTAAGGTATTATCAAATTATGAAAACACAACTATTAGATGCAAGAATCCTTAATAAAAACTTGATTGGGCATTACAGGATAATTAGAAATGATATTACTAAATCATATCAAAACTATTACTTGGGAAACTACTAGGTATGTTGTTAACTTCTGCATGTGTTGTACTTAATTTCAGAAATGGAGGCTACTAGACAACCAAGTTACTGATTATTATAATGAAGCGTATGACAACGTCAAGTATTTATATGCGCTAGAAAAGTATTGTGAGCCATTGTACAGGTACCTGAAATGGGCATAATACTTGCTAACTTGGACATTTTCTCTAGTACGTCTATTTTATTACAACTTTGCTAATTCGCAGGTGCGACCCACTCGCAATGCAACAGTACATACCCGGTCTTTTATACACCGTTCGAATGATATTCGCAACGTCTCGGTATTACAACACAACCAAACAGATATCAACTCTCTTGGTAAAAGTGACAAATCAAATTTTGAATATGTGTATGGACTTTATGACTAATAATGGGAAGAAAACGATTTGGAACCAGGACAAATTAAATTTCATAAAGAAAGCTAAGGTAAGTAATGTAGATTGTTAAAGTTTGACTAGCTAGAACCAATAGGCTAGTTTGAAAAATCACGTGGTTACCATATGTTTGCTGACACTGAAATTTATAGTGGATTTCGTTGACTTCATTACAAAATCAAGTTTCTGAAGAGAATGGGCGAAAATAGTTTACAATAGAGTTGTAAGGCGTGTTGTAGAAAAGATTAAAATCCCCCTATTAACCGTGGTCCCACCGCTATGCTCCACTCAACATGAGGAAATCTCTGAATAAATATTGGTTAAATATTTGGTTTCAGCTTTGTTTAGGCTTGTACAGTTTTTATCGAGAGTGCTATAGCGAAACCCAGAAGGAAATGATGGAGGCGGCAGACGAAAGGCCCTTTGACTGTTCCGAGATGTACATTTTTGGAAAATTCGAAACTTTCCGGAAGAGGCTTTTAAAGGTTATTTTAATAATAAGTTTTTGTAAGCGCGGTGATCGGTGACTGCTAATTTTCGTGTCTTTGATATCTCGTACGTAGGACCGATCGTAGTGGATATCCTTGGGAAAGGCATATAGGTAGGTACCTACCCAATATAGCTTAAGACGTTTTATAGCTGATATGATAAATAATTGTTTATAACGGTGAATACCTAATTTAGCTAAGTGGTATTTCAGATAAATGATTTATTTCAAACGTATATAACGTACTACGTGTTGAACAAGACAACTTTGGAAGGAATTGAAGAGTACGCTGCTAATGTGAACAAATTATTTAAACAAATATCCACCAAGACATACGACGCATTAGATCACAGGTAAAAAAATAAAATATAATTTCTATTTAAACACAATAATAAAACTAACTTTTTTATTTTTTTCAGACGACCAGATTTTGATAAAGATTTCAAAATATACAAAGATGCGATTGGCAATCAAGAATTATTATTAGAAAATTTTATGATAACGGTGGGTAACTTAACGGTGATTTGACTTTACTTTTAGGAAAATTCCATCATTGGACTTTTCTCTAATTACTTCCAGAGCGTCAACAAATGTCCAACTACGGAGATAGCGTTGCAATTATTAGCTAGATTTGGAAAACTGAAACTGGAATGCCTTTATCTTGAAGATCAATATTACGATTTAATTAGTACTTATACTGGAGAAATAGAATCAATTCGAGATAGGTAAGGTCTTATCATAACTCATAATTTATAATAACGTAGTAAACAAATACGGCTTTTTTGGTGCGTCTTGAAAAAGGGTTAATACATATTTTTAAATTTTTAGAATCTAAAGTTAAGTATTCCATATAAAAAAAATCCGTTTGATAAATAATTCGATATAAGATGTTTGTAAATCGCGTAACATGGTTTCTGATGTTTTAGGTACAATGAAGAGCGCGAGAATCCAGAACTGCCCAGGAACATGCCGCCCGTGGCTGGCAGGATCATGTGGATACGATTCTACGACAAAAATATCAAAGGTCCCATGGAGGAGTTCAAGAAACAGGAACTTATTATTACGCATATGGTACGGGCTTAAACTGTTTTGAATCCTCCATTAGTGTCACCTATTGAAACATTAGGTATACGTTGTACAATATTAAATTCATACTGTCACTTTTTTTCAGGATTTTGATTATTCTTTATATTACTTATGGTATCCATAACAGCGTATTAACATCTTGCTTCTGAAGCTTTCCAAATGAAGCGCACGTTACTTTATCGATTTCTGGTTGAGTTGATGAAAGTATGGAATAAGTAAAGAGATTTTCTTTCCTTCCAGAATACTCAAAGGTGTATTAAATTGTTCAATGTGATGAGCATAGTGTTCACTGAGTTTGAATTAATTTACCACGATGCTTGGGCGGAAAATGTCGGCCAGGTAAGCTTTTGTGCTTTTGAAATTTTGTTACAAGTTACAATGTAACTTCCACAAAAATGTAGTTAAACTTGCTTTTGCCCGCAACTTCGTTCGCGTGATTAAGATAGATGTGCATTTATTTTAAAAGTCACGGATTACCAATAGACCTAGGTTTTTATCAGTAGACCTAATTTCATACATTTAAATTTTCCCATAAAAAAAATATATGCACAAACTGGAACACTCTGTAGCACCCTGTATATTATAGGGATTTTCCAAAACCCTTTCTTAGTTCTCACCTACACCATGAAAGGTATCTATCTACCCTCCAAAAATGGTGTCTCTATCTCCAGCCCTATACAAATCCCAATACAAACTGGAACATCCTGTAGCACCCTGTATAACGGGAAGTTTCCAAAATGCTTTCTTAGTGCTCACCTACACCATGAAAGGTATCTCCCTCAAAACTTGGTGTCTCCATCTTCAACCCTATACAAATTCCCATACAAACGGGAACACCCTGTAACATCCTGTATAACGGGAATTTTCCAAAACCCTTTCTTAGTGCTCATCTACACCATGAAAAGTATCTACCCTCCAAAAATGGTGTCTCTACCTTCAGCCCTATACAAATCTCCATACAAACGGGAACATCCTGTAGCACCCTGTATAACGGGAATTTTCCAAAACTCTTTCTTAGTGCTCATCTACACCATGAAAGGTATCTACCCTCCAAAAATGGTGTCTCTACCTTCAGCCCTATACAAATCTTCATACAAACTGGAACACGCTGTAGCACCCTGTATAACGGGAATTTTCCAAAACGCTTTCTTAGTGCTCACCTACACCACGAAAGGTATCTACTCTCCAAAAATGGTGTCTCTACCTTTAGCCCTATATAAATCTCCATACAAACTGGAACACGCTGTAGCACCCTGTATGACGGAAATTTTCCAAAACCCTTTCTTAGTGCTCATCTACATGATGAAAGGTATCTACCCTCCAAAAATAGTGTCTCTACCTTCAACCGTTAGGGCTCCACGCCTATCCCAACAATCAATCAATTTAGAGTTTTATATGTATAGATAATATAGGTAGGCTTAGACAAGTTGTATTAATTTATTTTTAACACCCTTGCTCGTAAAGCTGATGTAATTCCACCGGTTTTAAATATGTAAAGCGGGTCATAAAAACGCGTGTGTTACCAAAGCAAATAGTTAAGGTTATAGTCCATACAAATTCCATAACAGTATTATTTGCCATTTCAAATATGGAACTGATCGCCGCCGCACGACTCCAGCTAGTGAGCAGCGCGCTGTTGCTATTCAAATTTCGAACTAATCGCCGCGTGGCGCCAGTCAGTAGACAGTGTGCATTCAGATTGAGTTTATTTAAAATAAAAAATAAAACCGTTTATTCGGTAATTTAAAAACTTGGCTGCATGCTCTAGCGTCTTTGCCAACATTTTCACGCAGCCACGGCAGAAATTAATGCTCGCGCCATTTTTCTCAAATTTTCTTTTCTTTGTACTTGTATTGTGAATATCTAAAAATGACAACTTTCAATAATGAAGATGAGCAATATATTACTTCAACTCCACCGGATATACTAACAGAAGCGCGAACCGCATGCGATAGCTTGCTGCCGTCAATATCCAAGGACAGATACATAACCACGTATGAAAAATGTTTTTTTTTTCTGTTTCCTCGCAAATGTGTTAAAAAACGTCGTACGATATACGTGCGTATTGGTTATAACATGCTCGGCTCAATTACGCCCTCGCCTTCGGCTCGGGCTGAAATTCCGCCTCGCATGTTATAACCATCTTAACGCACTAATATCGTAATGTACAGTCAGTGGCACGAATCATGAAATCGGGTGGGGATTGCGCGGAACGCGTATTTTGGGTATGCGTTGCGATGAGGGGCGCGGGCGGCGGGAGAGGGGCGCGCGCCTTAGAGTAAGACGGGCTTCTACAGAAAGAGAAGCCATACGAAGCGTTTCCCCTCTGCCGAAGTACAAGCCCAAATGGGCATACGCGTTAGTAAAACCAGTTGCGCCCGGATTTCTTTCTAGACCGAGTCCAGTCGCGCATGTGAACGCTGCTCTGTTTAAAATGTCGAATTGATGAGTTTTTTTGCTGTTAAAAGAGATCTTGAACATCAAGTATACAAAAAGACGGTTTTACATTTCACATAAAAGTATTTTTTTATCGTATTATTGCTATTTGTTTACATTTAAACATTAAATTCGTATATTTTATTCTTGATTAGTTGTCAAATTTGTTCAGTGACATCGGGTCTGCTAGTCCATGGCTCGTCCGTACAAATTTCAGATCTGTCGCTAGATAAATCCGAGTTCTCGCCGATGGGCAAATTAGTGATGTTACCGTTAAATAATGTTTGTCGATAAAGTGTTGGTCAATCTGGCCCTGATTCTGCGCCAAATTCATTTGCGAGATTTTTGCATGATTTGCTCTGTACTGATGTGAGCGCGACAGATATCGCGAAATAAATGTCGAAATAGTAGATTATACAACAAGTGAATAAAAAGGGAATTTAGTTCAAGGGACTAACGGCCGTCTCTCGAGCAAATTAGGCGCATGATAGCTGCATGACAGCTAAGTTCATGACACCGTTTTAATTTGGTCGAGTTGTAGTTAGGAAAGACTTATGCGATTCTTATCCAAGCTGAATACTGACCGTAAGTAGTACTGTTAAATAAACCATATTCAAATTAAAGCAAATAACACTGCTAAGAGCTGAATAGTAGCCGAAGATTCAGCATCGCTCTGTATAACTTAAAATCGCTTATTATTCACTCTTATGGTTGAATTAAACGCACTTTTTAGAGTGGCGATGGTAAAAAAGCAATTATTCAATGATGTAACTGTGATCAACGTTAAGACGGGGAGCGATCACCGATTGCTGTAAATTCAAATTGTTGGGTGTGCAGATGGCAGTACTGTCATGGAGCGATGTTCAGTGTCAGCAGCCTGAGCCCAACTTCCCTGGGTACACATTAGTCACAACCCAATCACCTACACTCTCGAGCTTTTTGTATAAAGCTCGAGCGTATAAAAATGACCTCTTTGTTGTTATTCACCCCATCGTAAAATGATTGAGTTTGTAACCTTTATTCCTTTTTCCGTATCGATATTGCTGCATCGACAAATGAGCCCAGCCCTTTATGTCAAAAACGTGTCATAATTTGATGTGTGACTCATCCGTACACAAATTTTTGCTGTTTTGTTTTATTTTTTATGTGTGAGTGTCGTCATTACAGTGTAGTTTTTGTATGTGGGTATGCGGAACTGCACTTGTGTGCATTTTCCCCCCCCCGCAAAAAATGCCAGAATAATTTGAATAGAGTAATATCGCTAAGGCTTCTCCCTTCGTGACAAACGAAGCCTTTTGTTGCTCGAAGGCGCGCGCTATTGGTCGCTCACAAATCAAATCAAATCAAATCAATTGTTTATTTGCAAACATGTGGTGAAACAAAGGTCTTTATCATAAAATGTGCCGTTACATGCTGCCGTATGCAAACAGCGTGCAAATATTTGAAATATTAGATATTATTAATAGCTATTTGATATCAAATAAAAACAGCATAGGGCAAGTATCATTCATTACAAATTGCAGCTATGTCATAATTATAATTATATTTATATAATGTCAAAGAAAAATAATTTAGTCATAAAAAACACTATCATGCATCACAAATATTGAATTAATTGAATAACGCAGAACATAATTATTTACTTAATTGATTTGTCAATTAAAAAATCAGAAACACAGTAATAATTTTTCGTCAATAATAATTTCCTTAATTTATCTTTAAATTTAAATAGCGTTAAACTTGTCAATTCTAATGGGAGTTTGTTGTACATACGAATGGCCATGCAATATGAATTTTTTGAATATAATTTCAGCCTTTGGTATGGAATACGTAATTTATTACCTATTCTCCCTCTATGGCCATAGTAGCCTAGGAAGTAGTGGCAAAAGGTCAAAATTTTTCATTAGATGAATTCAATTGGCACATATTTAGCTTAGGTAAAACTGAGCTGATTTAGCCCGGTAGCCATCCTCCCCCCCTTGGCAGGTAGTGGGGGGTGATATTCAAAGTTTCACGCCGCCGCACTTCAGACAAAAAATCATATCTCCTTCAATATACCTATCACCTCGACTGTGGTATCATTTTATGATAAATTAGAGATAGGGGACTCATTTTTGAGACATTTCATGTACAGTTTCATAGTAAAAAGGTAAAATATAACGGATAGTATCAAAATCTCTTTGCTATTTTTTTTATTTAAGAGCCGGTATCTTCGAAAATACTAATTTTGTGCAAAGAAAAAAAATATTTTATTAAAGCAAATTTATCCAGCTTTTAAAAAATATATACTTTATATATAGGTATCGTACAATGTCTATCTGAAAAAAAATCGAACATGGTATGCAACGGTGTTTCCCAACGTTTCCAAGAGCCAGTATTAGATGTTTTATTTCATGCAAAATGTATAGAACACAAACTTAACTCTGTAGCAAGCATAAAGAAATTCATTTTTGAGTCATTTAATTTTATAGACATTGAAAAAAAAAATATTGCTAAAAGTATCAAAAAATGTTTTGCTATTATTTTTATTCAACAGTCAGTATCTTTGAAAATACTAATTTTGTGCAGAGAAAAAAAAAATTACTGAAAGTACACTTATTCAGCTTTAAAAATATGTATACTTTAAATATAGTTATCTTACAATGTCTCTCTGAAAAAAATCGAACACAGTATGTGACAGTGTTGCCAAGAATTTCCAACTGAAAATATAAGTTGGTTTTTTCATACAAAATGTATAGAATACAAACTTAACTTTGGTATATTTTGTCGCTTATGTTCTTACGGTCTTACAATCTCTCTCAACTATCCTACGGTCTAATACTTACTTAGATCTTTTTGTGGAAGTCATAACGACTATAGAAAAAATTAGACATACGTGTTCTCAGTACGAGCAAGTCATAAAACGACGACGCGACGTGGCGTCAAAAGATTAGATCTCAAAACGACCCAGGTAGGAAAATATTCTACCAAATTAAGTCTAAAGTGCAAATAATGTTTAAATTATAATTATTTGGTACCCCAAGGACCTAGGCATGTAAATATATCGTAAAAATGAAACTATTGTTGCATTAAGTATTTTTATACACTTTTGAGCTGAAAAAAATGATTAACAGGCTTATTTTCATACAAACGAGGTAACTTTAAAGCTTTGGTTCTCCGCTCAGGATTAAACGAGATGTTATCTGATGATGGCAGTTTAAAGAATGGATGGCGGAGACTTATAATGCTAAAGAAATCGAACGGATTAGATAAGTCATTTAGCTCAGGGTTGAACTTAAAAAAATATCAAGCGAAAATTTTTAAGTATGGAAAATGTAACACTCTACACTCTAGACGGTCTCTGGTGTAAACGACTCTTCTGATCCGTTGGGTTTCTTTTGCGATCTGTGCCTTCTCCATTCACTCTTTAAATTGCCATCATCACATAATACCCCGTTTAATCTTGGGCGGAGAACCAAAGCTTTAAAATTACCTTGTTTGTATGAAATAGGGCTGTTGTTCCATTTTTCTGCTCACGAGTGTATAAAAATACTCAATGCAACAGTAGTTTTATCTTTACGATATATTTGTATACCTAGGTTCTTAGGGTACCTACCTATTATGATTTAAACACTTTTTGCACTGTAAACTTAATATGGTAGGATAGGACGTTTTCCTACCTGATCGATTTGAGCTGATCTTTTGACGCCACGTCGCGTCGACGTTTTGTGACTTCCTCATTCTGAGATCAAGTCTGTCTATTTTTTTCAATTGTCGTTATGACTTCCACAAAAAAATTTAAGTATAAATTAGACTGTACGATAGCTGAGAGAGACTATAAGACCGTAGAAACATAAACATCAATTGGCCGCAAAGTTAAGTTTGTACTCTATACAATTTGTATGAAAAACCAACTTAACTTGAAATTAAAGACGTTTGGAAACATCTTCGCATACAATGTTCGATTTTTGTCAGATAGATATTGTATGATAACTATATACAAGTTTCTATGTATTTAAAGCTGAATAAATGTACTTTAAGATAGTATTTTTTTCCTTTGCATAAAATTTGAATTTTCAAAGATACCAACTGTTGAATAAAAAAAATAGCAAACTGATTTTGATAATGTCGTCAATATAGTAAAATATATCACTTTTTTTCTATGAAACTGTACATTAAATGTCTCAAAAATGGCCTCCTCATTCTTGATTTATCACATTATGATACCACACTCAAGGTGGTAGGTATATTGAAGGAGATATGATTTTTTTTCGGAAGTGCGGCGGCGCGAAACTTTGAATGCCACCCCCCCTTACCTGCCAAGGGGGGGCGAATGGCTACCGGGCTAAATCAGATCAGTTTTACCTAAGCTACATATGTGCCAAGTGAATTCATCTAATGACAAATTTTGACCTCGCCATACATGAGTGCCACTACTGACCTAACTATAGTCATTATTTGTTTTAAATAGGTACAGATGCTTCTTAACAAATAGGCAAGTTTCTAAAATATATAGACAGGGGAGTGGCAGAATTCCTAGTTCTCTGAATAAAGGTTTGCAACTATCCAAGTATCCCGCACCACATATCGCTCTTATGCATTTTTTTTGGAGTCTAAATAAACGAATAATATCCGTACAATTACCCCACAGTATAATGCCATACCGTAATAAGGAGGAAACGTAGCCATGATATGCCATGAGAGCAGCTTCTCTAGATACACTTTGCTTTATTCTCTTTAAGGCATATACAAATCTATCTAATTTGCTTACTAGGGTCTGTATCTGACATTTCCAATTACAGAATCTATCCACTGTCAAGCCTAAAAATTTAATACTGTCAACTTCTTCAATGTATTTATTATTATATTCTAAGTTCAATTTTAAGTCATTGTTATTTCTAGCCTGAAAAGTCATAAGTTTAGTTTTGTCAACATTTATGCGCAGGTTGTTGGCTTGTAGCCATTTGTCAACTTTTTCCAAATTGTCCTTCGTCAGAGCAGCAAGTTCGTCACTGTTTCTGCTCTTGATTATCAATGTAGTATCGTCAGCGAATAGAATGCTTAGCGCACTACATGCTAATGGTAGGTCGTTTATGTAGATAAGGAATAGGAGTGGACCCAGTACGCTTCCTTGCGGTACTCCACACCTATTCGGACGACTATTAGACCTAAAGATAGTCTTTGTTTTTCCAGAAATTTTTGAGATTTCTACATATTGTTCCCGATTACTCAGGTATGATTCCAACCAAGAGTGAGCATTACCCCTGATTCCATATTTGTCAAGTTTGCTTAGCAAAATTCTGTGAGAGACGAAATCAAAGGCCTTGCTCATGTCCAGAAAAATCGCCGCAGTTTTACTGCCTAAGTTCAAATTACTTGTTATGTGATGAAGTAAGTGAAAACATGCTAGACTCGTGGATTTACCTTTTCTAAAGCCAAATTGTGCGCAATTTAATAAGTTATGTGATTCTATGAAACTTAGTATTTTGTCATACATAACTTTCTCAAACAATTTCGACAATGTAGGAATGAGGGTAATGGGTCTATAGTTGTTAATATCGTCGTAAGGACCTTTCTTGTGAAGAGGTTTAACCACCGATTGTTTAAGACGAGACGGGAAATGTCCTTCTAAAAAAGAGAGATTCAGGATATGAGCTAAAGCTGTGACTAAGTACTTAGCACTTTCAATAATCACTTTAACGTTAATATCGTCATATCCAGTTGAGTTAGTCTTTTTCATTTTTTTAATAATTTTTAATATGTCAGATTCATTTACTGCTGTCAAAAAGATACTACTTGGATTATTATCAATATTACATGTTAAATTAGTAAAATTAGAATTCATTTGTTTATTTGTCATGTCAATAAAATGGTTATTAAATGTTTCGGAAATAACTTGAGGATCTTTTATTGTTTTACTACCATTAAGTTTAAGTTCATGTATATTACTGTCAAAATGCTTGTGATTTATATTATTCTTAATTACATTCCAGGAAGCTTTGCAAACATTCTTAGAATTTTTTATATATTTTGTGTTCACAGATCGCTGAGCCTGTGATATGCATTTATGTAATAGGGTAGAATAGTCGTTATATCTTTTTTTATTGCGGGCTTTGTTTGCGGAAGACATTCGATATTTTAGATAAAGTCGCCTCTTGTTAATGCAGCTTCGTTTTAATCTTCTACTTAGCCACCTGTTACTCTTCTGTTTGGCCACCATCTTGACTGTAACTATTGGAAAACATAAGTTATAAAAAAGTGTCACTAAATCGTGAAAAGTATTAAAAGCTTTTTCTGTACTTGTTTCCTTTAGGACGTCACTAAATGATAATGAAGACATGCAGTTTAAAAAATTTTTGCGGTTCTCTTTACACATGTCTCTCTTTTTTTCAAACCAGAACGCAGGCTTTTTAAGAAAATTATGCACTTCTATTTGCATTTTAACGCTTTGACCGGTTTCGTGGTCTGATAAACAAAGGCAATGCAATTTAGGAACAACTTCCGTAAGGTTATTAGCTATAATGTCAAGACATGCCTTTTTCCTAGTTGCTTGGGTGATATGGCTCGTAATATTGTGATTAGATAAAATACTAATTAATTATCTTGAGTGGTGGTTGTCTTGCAACAAGTCAATATTCCAGTCTCCGCAGAGGATAATATTCTTTTTGTGTTTTTTTACTATTCTGTTTAGCAAAGCTTGCATTTGATTGAGGAATATTTCTACTTTAGATGTAGGCGTACGATATATACAAAAAATTAATAAGTTATGCTGTGGTATCTCTACGGCACAACATTCACACAAGAGCACATGCGCGAACTTATCCCCACTCCGTCGAAAAATATTCAAGATACATGCCTCGCACTGTACTATTACTCAAAAATGCTTGTAATATGACCATTATTTTGACAACCTTCTTTGAACAAAGTCGAGGTTGCCGCGCTCCTCCGATGGTGACGCAACAAAGTTGTATGGGATTTCATTATTGTCGAGTTTTAGCCACCAGCAATTTCCTTTGAGAATCCATTATTGTCGAGTTTTGTTTTAAACATAGTTGGTGAAAAATAGTAGATTGTACAACAAGTGCATAAAATGGGTTTTATGTACGAGTTATACAAGGTGTTTGGTAAAAGCCTTATAAAGCCGAATATGGTAGATAGGGACCATCAAACTGAACAACTTTTACTATGGGACCAACTCTAAAATCGCGAAAAAAAAATCAGCTGTTTCATACTAAAATTAATAACGAAAATATCAAAATGTATGGAACAGCTGATTTTTTTTTCGCGATTTCAGAGTTGGTCCCATAGTAAAAGTTGTTCAGTTTGATGGTCCCTATTTACCATATTCGGCTTTATAAGGCTTTTACCAAACACCTTGTACACTCTGCTTTTCACTTCGATTGTGAGGAAATTAAACAACAATAATGTAAAAATAAAAATATTTCTAACATTTTAGTGACAAATTATATATTTTTGGAATGTCCTCATCAAGGCCTTTCATTTGATACCCATATTCAAAAATTGAAAAAAAAAATTTTTTTATCAAGGTCTTTCAATAAAATTGATACCCATTTTCAAAAATAAAAAAGTGAAAAAACAGACTGAAATAACAAGTTAATTCAATGAAGTTTAATTGCATGTGTGGCTGTTTACCTGACAAGATTTTACTTTATGCACTAGAGCATAAAAAGCGGTTTTTATGCAGCCTATACCCAACATAAAGACGAAATTTACGAGCATGAGAAGTGAAAAGTACATTGTACAACCCGCGCAGATAAAGAATGGGATTACACTCGTTGTGGTAAGCGCCGTGAGCCGCCATTTTCAATCCCATTCTTTATTTGCGCGGGTGTTGTATTGTTGTAGATGTTTTTTTTTCACTTTTTTACTATTTTTCCTTTTTGATATTTTTTACTTTTTGACTTTTTTACTTTCTTGCCTTTTTTACTTTTTTGTCATTTTAATCATTATTAACATTTTGGACCAAGTGTCGTATACTGCTTTACTCAAAAATGTCAAAAAAGTAAAAAATGACAAAAATGACAAAAATTACAAAATTTATCATTAATATAAAAAAATGTCAAAAATATCAAAAATTAAAAAAAATCAAAAAATATCAAAAATTAAAAAATTTCAAGAAATCTCAAAAATTATTATTTTTGTAGTTTTGGACATTTTTGATTTTTTTGTCATTTTTGACTTTTTTGACATTTTTGAGTAAAGCACTATACAAGACTTGGTCCACAATGACTGCACTGCTGGCCACGCTATGATGGCCTCAAGCTGAGCTTAACTACGCTCTCGGCCTTCAAGCTTGGTCATCATTGCAGCCCTTGCTGTCCGCGCTATAAAGGCCTCGACCTCCGGTCTCGGCCTTTATTCCAGCTTGGCCATCAAGGGCTGCAATGCTAACCGCGCTGTAACGGCCTGGACCTGCGCTAAGCTACGCTATCGACCATCATCATCGCGCTGCCAGCAATGCAGTCATTATTGACCGCGTCAGTAATGTACTATTATTTAATTAGGTTTTATAAGAGCGAGGTACTAACGGTCGGTCAGTGGGTAAACCACAATTGTTTTCTATTCCTAAGATAGAAATAAGGAATAATGTTTCTAAAAACAATTCAATATAAATATGTGTATGTCTTGTAATGAAATATGGGCAAATATTGTTATGTTTAATCGTAAAGTACCAGGGGTCCTATTTTTGAAATTATTCGTTTGAAATCGTTCGTCTGACTGTGCGCAACTGTAATAGAGCGCAAATCCAAAATATGCACTTGTTGTATAATCATACGTTTATTTCTTTTTTATGATTTTTTGTCGGTCACCTTTTATTATTGTGGCATGTACACTAAATAAAAAAATACATTTGTATTTTATGTTACACAAATCATGAATTAGTGCATTCATTTATTTTCTACTTTTCATTTTACGTAATTAATTTTTATGTGATCTGATAATTAACTTTCCCCTTTTTTAGGTACGGTTAGGCCTAACTGCGCCTTTACTGATAAGACATCCTTTGACTAATTTATATATTGTGAACTTCAACTTGTATATTCCCGAATGTATTAGAGAGGTTGAGTATATGTGGCAGCTTGGTCTAAGTAAGTTCACTTTGATAGTTTTTAATATCATTAACTTAATTTTCAACTAACATTGTACCAGTTTACCTATTCAATATTTATTTTTAAGGTGTACCTGATGGTGCTCAAATAGTGGCATTTTGTAAAGAAAAAATATTGGGAGATTTCGAAATGATGAAATATTTAGTAGAAAGGAATAACGCGATAAGGCGGTTGGTATTACTTTAACTACAACAGCTTGATTTTTATTTTGATCGAATACTGTTATATGGTTGGTAAAATATTTTCAGGAGTCATCATCATCCTCCTACCCTTATCCCAATTTATTTGGGGTCGGTGCATTGCGTCCTTTTCTTCCATTCCTTCCTGTCACTCGTCATTTCCTCATCCACTCCCTTCACATTCATATCATTCCGCACACAATCCATCCATCTTTTCTGCGGTCTTCCTCTTACTTTCCAGCCCTCAACATCCATATCCATTACTCTTCTAGTAACATGCCCTTCATCCCTTCTCATAACATGCCCAAACCAAGCCAGATGATTTCCTTGCAGCTTCTCTGTTACTGGTGCTACTTTCAGACTTCCTCTGACATACTCATTTCTTATTTTATCCATTCGCGTCACACCACACATCCACCTCAACATTTTCATCTCTGCTACATGTAATTTCCTTTCATCCATCTTCTTCATAGCCCAACATTCTGACCCATACATGACTACTGGCCTTATTACGGACTTATAAATTTTGCCCTTTAACTTAAGTGGCATTCGCGGGTAACATGTAACTCCCGTAACTTGTCGCCATTTCATCCACCCTGCGTTGATCCGGTTTGTTATATCGCGGTCAATCGCCCCATCTCCTTGTACGAAAGATCCAAGGTACCGAAAACTGGAGCAGACTGGTAAAGGCATTTCGGCTAGAGTTATGGGCATAAGACTAGAGAGACCGCCGAAATCACAAAACATGTACTCTGTTTTATTTCTGCTTATTTTCAGCCCAACACTCTCTAGTCTTTGCCGCCATCCTTCCAATCTGCTCTGGACCTCTTAAACATTCTCCGCGATTAGCACAATGTCATCCGCGAACAACATGCACCAAGGGGCCTCTTCCTGTAGGTCCGACGTAAGAGCGTCCATCACTATTAGGAAGAGGTATGGGCTCAAAGCCAGTAAGCCTACCGCAACGTTGAAATTATTGGTTGTGCCAACTGAAGTCCGGACGTGGGTACTGCACCTACTGTATATTACACGGATCAACTCTACATACTTCCCAGGCACACCTTTCTCCTTAAGGGCCCACCATAAAACCTCACCATATTTTCAGGAGTATGCCCAAATTATACTTGCCTTTATTACGAGCGCAATTAATAAAGCTTGAAAAAGCATTCCAGCCTGGCCTATCGACGATTACATGGTCATCTTTGGAAATTCCAGCTTATTGTAAACAAATTGAAAAGGTTTTGGATGAAGTTGATCTGTTTGTAAAAGAGGTTAGTTAGTAAACTGTCTACTCTAATGATTTGATAGATGTAAGGAAACAATTATTGGTGAACAACATTTAATTTTATAGGTGGTAGATATGAAAGAAGCTCGAATCGATACCATTTTACAATCCATAACTAAGACTTTGCTAGTGTATCTACCTGAACAAGCTGTGGATCCTTCTGTGTTCTATGACGATAATATAGTTAGAAGAGATGAAATTGGTGACTATACATTTTCTTTGCGCACTCATTGTTGTTTATTTTGTTTCATATAACATCCCTATTATTTCTAGCTAATGAATTACAACAAAAGTCTTGGAATGCCGAAGTGGCTGTTATTGAATTAATTAACAAGTTTTTAGATAGCGTACCCTCTAAACAAATTAGAGACTTGAAAGACAAATGGTAAATAATTAATTATTATATCAACATAAGAATATTATTAAGACATTTTCGTACTATTACCTACTAATTAGTTGTTAACTTGTAGGTTAGATATTGAAAAGGCGTTAAAACAAGTGACATCAGCGACAAGAGTTTTTCCTGAAGATGCAGGTAGAAACGCTTTTGAATCTTTGTGAAATCATCTAAGGGCCGATTTTTCAATCCTCAGATAAACAGACAGATAGGGTTTATTCAACAGATAGCAAAAACATCTGTTGTTCAATCGTCGAATAGGCCTTATTCGACGAATAACTCTCCTATCTGAGGAATAATTCTATCTGACCCTTTGAGGGCCAGATAACGCCTTATTCCACAGATAAACAGTAAGTTTGAGGTTAGTTTTTGAGCTTTTTGTTGTCAAGTTGTTAACTTCAAAACGATTGACGAGATGGCAATCGAGGAAGAAGTCATAATAAATGAGTTATATGAATCCAAGTAATAAAAAAGAAAGAATTGATGAAATTCTACCCGAGTTGAGAGAAGTTTTAATATTCTTCCCTCCCTGCACATTATTTGATAAAAACTGAACAAACAAAGAATTTCTTTTTTCACATCTATTATTTTATTATTTGCTTGTAGGGACATATACCTCTCAGGAACTTAACCACAGAATAAATAATAGTACTAGACTAAACTCACAAGCATTTGAATCCTAGATTGAATTTCGCAGAACACTTTTTTGGTTTTCATAGTAAGTTATTAATTACATACTTAGTTTGAATCGAAAAATCACAATTAAAACACCACACCACAGCGTCTACAGCACATCCAAATAACCTCATATTGTTGAATGACGGCGGACCCTTCTTTTGTTTGACTGATCGCCAGATGTCCAAAATCAAAGAAATAGTTTGTCCTGTTCTAACATCCGTTCATTGTCTATATTTGTTTCAACTTCGTGAAGTTAGCGTTTCCACAGATGAGATATTCGGTCAGTTAGTTATTCATAGAATAAATATTGCTTGAAAAATTGACAATCACTTAACAGATGAATAAAGAGACTAATAACTTTATTCTTTAGTTAACTATTGGTCTCTTTATCCGAGGATTGAAAAATCGGCCCTAAGAGTTTTAGTAACTTCGAAACAAAAGCAAAAGGAAATCGTTGCTTAAACATTACATCCTTTTCAGCGTTTCAGGAAATTGAGAATCCAGATCGTTTTGAAGTTACTCCTACTTTAAACGAATGTAACGAACTATTCGCATATTTTGCTACTAAATGCTTAGAATCTTTAATTAAATGTACAAGGCAGAGTTTGGATATTCTGAGGCGAAGAGCATCAGTTTCAAGGTAAAAAAATATTATAAGATGGTTTCTGCATAAATAGCCATATTTTATTAATTTTTCTTTTCAGTTTTTTGACAATGACTACTGATCCTGAAGAACAAAAGAAGTTGAAGCCTCTAATGTTAACTATGATGTATCTAGCAATACCCAGAATTTTAATAAAACCAACGCTCGAAGAGATTCAATCTTCTTTTTCACAGGTTGTATTCTAAGAGAACTTTTAAGTATATACACATCACTCAGAAACAATTAATGGTGATTGATAATAATTTTGATAATTTTGGAGGTCTAAGGAAATTTTATTTTCATATAGGTTGTTTTGAACTGCGTCATGGATATACATCGCAACGTATTCATGTGGGGTCAGCAAGATCAATTGAATAAAGAAAGATCTAAAGGCGCTTCCTTAATGGAGACTCGTAGTGTGAGCGGTAAGTAAGAACTGCAATAGTGTATTCAATAAGTAGTTGCTTAAATTAAGGCAGTAGTGTAAAACAACTCTGTTTCTAATCTACAGGATCGAGACAATTTTCCTCGATGGGAGGTCTGAGATCTTATTTCAGAATGGTGTCTGAACATAAAGATATCGTCAGATCAGTTATGGCACTGCAAGGGATGATGTTTATGTATAAGCCAGATATTGAGAAGCTATTAAAGGTAAAATGTTTAAGTTGCAGTAGGTACCATCCCCAAATTCAATAGTTTGACGACCTGAGTGGTGAAGTGGTTAACACCAGTCTACCACGCAAGAGGTCCCGGGTTCAATTCCCAGCCAGGCAAAATAATTAAAATGATGAATTTTATTTTTTGAGTCGGATTCGGGTGTTACTATGTACAATAAGTATTTATTTAAAAACGTATTTAAGTAGTATATCAGATGTCTAGCACCCATATTACAAGCTTTGCTTAGTTTGGAGCGCTAGATGGAGCTTGTGAAATTGTCCAAGCATTTATTTTATGCATCTATTCAATATCTAGCTTTTGCCCGCAATTTCGTTGGCGTGGATATTTTAGAAAATCTTTAGTGATTTTTACTTTAAAAATAAAGAATTTTCTATAAATAACTTCATCCCCATTTTCACTACTTTGGGGGTAGAATTATCAGAAAAGAAGATCCTAGATTTGAATTATACAATTTTTTTAGACAAACTTTCATGCCCTTTTTAATTCCCTTAAGGGGTAGATTTTTAAAATTACTTTCTAAGTGCTCAACTACACCATGAAAAGTATCTACTCTACCGTAAAAAATGGTGTATCTACTTTCAGTCATTAGGGCTCTACGCGCATGCTAACAATCAATCAATGAATCAATTTAGAGGTCTTTAACTTCTTATCATTGAACAATATAAGTCAAGATATTGTTGTGTTGTATGGAATTGACAAGCTAACGAAACGTATTTTTTTAGTTTATTCTTTAATCTTAAGTTATAATCTAGCAAAGGAATATGAAGTTGATAACTTAATAGAGTTGCAGGAATAATATCCAGTAGAAGCCTACTATATACCACCTATACTGGTTTTAGGGTTACGGAAGATTTGCTCATTTGTGGGCTGAAGATAGAGTTCAACAAGTGCAAGATTTTGTTGATTCCAATCCGTTGAATGTCATCATTAGAGACATGCTTAAAAAGTATGAAAATCAAACTGAAGAAGTGCTAAATTTACCTGTAAGGCATATCATAGGATCAATTGAAATTAACACGGGTATTGAAATCAATAATTTTGATGAAATACAAATGAAATCGAATAATTGGTATCAGGATAAAGGGTCTAAATTTGCTAATTATCAAATTGCAGATAGAGTTAAATTAGCACTACACTTAGAATCAATAGAATGGAAGAGAATTCTTGGAAAGCTTCTAAGTCAAGCGTATAAAGAGCGGGTAACAAAAATGATGCAGTTCATCAAAGACCGTATGAAAACAATGAGCAAGAGGCTAAAAGATTTAGACGATGTGAGGGTTGCCATGATGTGTCTTGAGATGATTCGAGAAGAATTTATTGGGTACGTGGCCGATTGTTTACTTTATATTTTGCAAACTTCAATTGTGTAGACTAATAGAGCTATAGCTTTTAAATCCTGTTCGAGTATGACAGGAGTCTGCGGCTACTTCAAAAAATATTTTTTTTGTGTTGCAAGTTTTTTGTGCCTATAAATGGGTACCTATGCTAATTTAAAAATGATATAGGTATATAAGTAGGTAATATATCAATGGAATATATTGGATTTAGTTGTGCTTTCTCATAAACTCCGTTCGGCCAAAGTATCATAAGGACTTGTTGGGCTATGAATGTTGTTAGGCATGCACATACACATTATTTTATTTACTGTAATTTTAGCATGGATGTGGAATTGGATCTTATCGAGGAAAGTTATGGTACATTTTATCAATTCAACATTGACATACCCAAAGATGACGCTGACATGGTGCACGGGTTGCGATATGCATTCTTAACTATGCTTACCACAGTACGTATCAAACAAGATATTGCGAAATTATTGATTCATCAAATTAAATGCATTACTTGCCTACTATTTTACTAAATTATAATAACTATTGTCAAAATCTGTATTACTGGCTTATCATTAAAAGGTGCCTAAATTACACTTGAAAAACATGTAGTTATAACAAGTATTATAGAGGTAGAGTACGAGGCAAATATCTTGAAATCGGGTGTGTTGGGATTGCACGGAAAGCGTATTTTGGGCATGCGTAGCGGTGAGGTACGCGGGCGGCGCCGGGCGGGAGAGAAGCGCGTGCTATTAAGGTATGATTCCGATCTCGGCAGCAGTCAGTGCTGCGTTCTGCGTAGCACTGCTGCCGAGTCTAGTCCCCATACATTTCTCTATAGGGCTGCCGCAGCACTGCCGCTCAGCACTGTCGACACTTCTCCGGTCACTTCAAATTGAGCCGCCTTTCATAACTTTAAGGTTCAATTTGGAGTGCACTACTGCGGCAGCACTGCTGCTGCTGCCGAGATCGGACTCATACCTTCGCTCACAAGACCACATGCGCGAACTTATCCTCACGCCGTCGAAAAAAGTTCAAGATATATATGCCTCATACTGTAGATTTATATAGCTTTCTAAACTTGTACGATTAGTCTCAGCAAGTGCAACAGAAGATAGTGGACATGCAAGGTCCACTTCAGACGGAGCTGACCGAAGGCGTGGAAACATTCGTATCAGACGTATTGAAGTTCGATGCAGACTATGATGCTTTTGGGCCCTTGACGCCTGGACTATCTGCTAGGGAGGCTAGTGACAGGTGAAGGGCAATGCATAGTCTTAGTTAATACTTTGGTTTGTTGAGGTACCATTCTCTTTCTTTATATTATTATCATTTTCATTATCATTATCATTATTACCATGATTTTAATGTACCAAAGCTTTGACATTTGTGTTCATTAACGGCCGATTTCAATAACCTATCCTCAGTATGTACTAAAGATTTGTTGCCTAGATATTTCTGTTAGAGCTATCGCACACGGGCAACTTAGTCGGCCAGCAACTGTCTTGTCTCTCACTCACATCAAGTCCACGGGTTTATATGGAAGCGCGCACACGAAGCGACACGGTCGTCGGCAACTTTTCATACAAACCATGTGAGAGACAAAACAGTTGCTGGACGACTAAGTTGCTGTGTGCGATAGCGCTTAAATGACGTAAAATTACAACAGTTGCCAAGTAACAGATCTATAGTAGACCTATGTCTTACTGAAGATAGATAATTGAAATCAGCTATAATTGTTTCATACTTTTTAACCGACTTCAAAAAATGGAGGAGGTTCTCAGTTCGTCGGAATGTTTTTATATACTTAGTTGCAATAAGGTGCCTTGGTTGCGTTGCGGTTGCCGTACTATTATACCTAAAATTACACTTTTAATGACTAATTTGAACATAAATATCTTTTGGTTAGGGTCATCATGTTCCAAGCTCGATTTGATGAGTTGTGGCGAAGATTTGAAATGTACTCCAGTGGAGAAAAATTGTTTGGTATGGAAGTTAACGATTATCCTATACTTCACGCCAAGAAAAAGGAATTCAATTTACTGAGCAAACTGTAAGTTATTTTTTAAGACATCTGTAAGTTTTTTCATGAATATGTCCGGTCATTAGGTAGTCTGTCCTTATTAACATCAAATAACCCATATTCACTTCTCAAGCTTACGCGCTCACTAGACATGAAATAAAAGACTTTTTAACGGATACTAGCGCGGTTTTATTGAAAGTACTTTGGTAATTAGTTGGTATTTGGTTTGATTTTTGATTTTCCCAACGTTTCGGCACCTTTGCAGCTGCCGTGGTCACGGGGGAATGAAGCTACTCGTGAGCCTACCCTCAAGCAATGAATTTTTTAAGACGTTCAGAAATTAATATTTTACAATTTTTTTATCTTTTTAATTGGTTTAAGTTAATTTTGTGATTTAATTAATGCTAAAGAGAGAGAATCTACTGAAACTACCACCATTTCACAAAATTGGGAGGCCCCTCCAAAAAATAAATGGCGAAATAAAACTTGGAGAGGAAAGCCGACCTCCGTGGTTTAATTTATTTGCAAAAGGAACTAACCGTATCATTAGACACACACTGCAAGATCTAATGATACGGTTATTTCCTTTTGCAAATAAATTAATAAATATAAAAGACGGAGGTCGGCTTTCCTCTCCAAGTTTTATTTCACCATTCCTTTTTTGGAGGGGCCTCCCAATTTTGTGAAATGGTGGTAGTTTCAGTAGATTCTCTCTCTTTAGCATTAATTAAATCACAAAATTAACTTAAACCAATTAAAAAGGAAAAAAAAATTAAAATAATTATTTCTGAACGTCTTAAAAAATTCATTGCTTGAGGGTAGGCTCACGAGTAGCTTCAGTCCCCCGTGACCACGGCAGCTGCAAAGGTGCCGAAACGTTGGGAAAATCAAAAATCAAACCAAATACCAACTAATTACCAAAGTACTTTCAATAAAACCGCGCCAGTATCCGTTAAAAAGTCTTTTATTTCATCAAATATCCCAATTTCAGATATTCTTTGTATTTATCCGTAATGAATACAATCGATGGCTATTTCGAAACACCTTGGAATGAAATTGATATTGAACAAATTGTTCAACAATTGGCTGACTTTGATTTAAGGTATTTATATTATTAGTATAAAATTTTCTACATTTTTAGGGTTCCGTACCAAAAGGGTAAAAAGTAGAAATATTCACAGATGATGTATTTCTGTTGCCACAATAAAACAACAAAAATACTAAAAACAGAAAAAATATAAATTTAAGTCGGGCTGCCATACAATACAACAAACGTGATTTTATTTACGGAACCCTTCGTGCGCGAGTTCGTGCGCGAAGACTCGCACATGGCCGGTTTTTTAATTTTAGTTTCAAGTAATACTAAATGATATAGATGTGTCACAGAATATATGCTATTTTTATAAAAATAGCATTGTGAATTTATAATCTCAAATAAAAAAAAATGTCTCAAGTATTCAGCGGGCCTAGCCAAAGTAACATTCGCAAATCTTCGTTATCGCTTCGCTTTCGAAATATGGGATTGACATAAGGTTTCGTTAACAATCGAATTTTATAACGTCAAATCCATAGGTTTCGAAGCTAAGCGATAGCGAAAATTTGCAAATGTTATTTTGGCTAGGGGGGCTGATCACAAGCATATTCTACGATTTTGTCGCTCAGGTGTCGAAAATTGCCAAGAGGTATGAAAGACTGGCCCGCTTATATTGAATTGAAAAACAAAATTGATGACTTCAACCAAACTTGTCCACTTCTCGAGTTGATGGCTGACAAAGCTATGAAAGAACGTCATTGGAAAAGATTGGAAAAACTGTTGGGTTAGTACAAAAACAGACGCAAGATATTGCTGAAATGAAGAACTCGTACAGTTCAATTTATATTACAGAAAGTTACTAACGGCGTTTTACTTGTGTTGTAGATTGTGTATTGGATGTGGAGTCGGAAGCGTTTACTTTGGCCAATGTGATGGAGGCACCTCTATTGAAGAATAAAGAGGATGTCGAAGTGAGTCAAGTTATCGTATTATGAATTTATTTTTGAAGGACTTTAGTGAGTATTTACTAATATTTAAAAGACTTGAGAAAGAAGAGTGAAATTGATAAATTTATCAGGACATCTGCATTAGTGCCGTGAAAGAAAAAGATATTGAAGCTAAGTTGAAGCAAATCATAGCTGATTGGGCTGTTGTGGATCTCACGTTTGCTCCTTTCAAGAATCGAGGAGAACTTCTTATAAAACCACAAGATACTCTCGATATTATCACCTTGCTGGAAGACTCGTTGATGATTCTTAACTCTTTGGCGTCCAATAGGTAAGTTTTACATTCTATTATTACAATAATCTTGTAAAATTCATGATGTTAATAATTTTCCGATATTGCATGTTAGGTACAATGCTCCTTTCAAGAAAGATATATTATTATGGATTAATAAACTAGTAAGTACTACTGAAATCTTGGAGAAATGGTTGCAAGTACAAAACCTGTGGATGTATCTGGAGGCTGTGTTTGTCGGTGGTGATATTGCTAAGCAACTACCTGCAGAAGCTAAACGATTTGGTGTGAGTAAGACAATTCGTACCTCTTCGCTGGTGTACTTCGCATGGAATTTGTTGACATATAAGTGGTCTAGAGTAGCGTATTTGTATTTCTTGAATGTAATTAAAATTAAGGTGGTAGACGGTACACAAAGTTCGAGAGTACCTACATGTTGTTGCTTATTCTATTATAATTAAACTTAAACTTAATTTATGATGTGATTTAGACTATCGACAAAACATACGTCAAAATTATGTACCGAGCTCGAGATATCGTCAATTGTGTGGAGACTTGCACATCAGATGATACTCTCAAGACGCTCTTGCCACACCTGTTTGAGCAGCTGGAGGCTTGTCAGAAGTCACTCACTGGATACTTGGAGACGAAGAGATTGATCTTCCCTCGATTCTTTTTCGTGTCAGATCCAGTACTTTTGGAGATTCTCGGTCAAGCGTCCGACCCACACTCTATTCAGGTAGGTATCTGTTTTGCTTTTGTTTTATGATGACAAGATTTTATGTATGAATATGAATATAATATTGTTAAAGAATAGCTCTTGTTCTAACATATAGCTAAATGTTTGTGTCATAATAGCCACATTTGCCGAGTATATTCGATGCCATGTACACTGTCGACTTTGATGATAAGGAAAGGATTGTTCACATGAATTCCGACAATGGAGAAACTATACCACTGGATCGTCCAGTTGTGTGTCTTGGTGGAGTAGAGGCAAGTTAATTACTTGAATATTCGTATTTTAGTTTTTAATAACATATTAAATGGTAATGTTCCCTGTTTACAGATTTGGCTCAATGTTTTGCTAGATACGATGAAAGATACAGTAAGAAATGTGATTGCAAATATTTCTCAGACTATGTCTGGAGACCCTGAGTTTGAATTCCTATCGGGTTTCTGGAACTTCCCTGGACAAGTGAGAAATATAAGTGAAACTAAATCAGGTAAAAGCTTTTGAAAAGTCATTGTATTATAATTTTTTTCTTTAGGCTGGCTTATTAGGCATGCAGATCTTATGGACGAGTGATGGAGAGTATGCTCTGAAAAAAGCCAGAGTGGATAAATTTATTATGAAATTAACGAATCAGAAGAATTTAGATCTGCTGAACGGACTTATTGATCAAACTGTTAAGGATTTGGTTCCATTAGACAGGACGAGGGTTGAGACTATGATCACTATTCATGTACATCAGAGGTTAGTTTAATTTGTTATTAATCCTTACTAATATTAAAAATGCGAAAGTCCGTTTGTTTGTTACGCCTTCACGTCTTAATTACTGAATCGATCATCATGAAATTTTGCATATACGTTGTCAAGGGTACAGAGAAGGACACAGGGTACCTTTCATCCCGAAAAAGGTATTGTTCACAAGGGATATCAAAAAACTTTCGACGCAGACGAAGTCGCGAGCGGCTGCTAGTAATAAAATAAAACTAAATAATACCTGACTAATTGCATCATTACTAATTTACTCATTTCAAATTACAGAGACATCTTTGATGATCTAGTAAGGATGAGAATTAAGTCCCCAATAGATTTTGAATGGCAGAAACAGGCTCGATTCTATTACTTTGAGGACACCGATGACTGCATCGTGTCGATTACCGATGTAGACTTCATATACCAGGTTGGTAAAATTGAGCGTTAAAAGTGTAAATAAATCTGGTGCCTTTTGGTTATTAGAAATACTGAAATGTAAAAATAATTGCATAAATAACCCCTTACTCCTTTTAGAATGAGTACCTCGGTATTACTGAACGTCTAGTAATTACACCGCTAACTGATCGTTGCTACATTACGCTATCCCAAGCTATCGGTATGAGTATGGGCGGGGCTCCAGCTGGCCCCGCAGGAACCGGTAAGACGGAGACTACTAAAGACATGGGACGAACATTAGGAAAGCTTGTCATTGTGTTTAATTGCTCCGACCAGATGGATTTTAGAGGTAATTGAAGAAACTGTAGTGAGGCGAAAGTACCTAACCTACCAGTTTCAGTTATAACAATAATGATAATAATTTAAATATATAATACTAGATTCCGCCTGCGACTTCGTTCACGTGGACATTCGAGAAAATCCTTAGGGGAACTTTAACCAGGATAAAAGTATTCTATGTTTATCTAGCGAGGCTCCCTAAAGGTTCCCTAAGGATTTTCTCGAATGTCCACGAGAATGAAGTCGCGTGCGGAAGCTAGTATAGAATACTTTTATCCTGGTTAAAGGTTCCCTACGGATTTTCTCGAATGCCCATGCGAACGAAGTCGCTGGCGGAAGCTAGTAGAAAATAATATAAGTACGAAAATAATAAATAAAATGAGAAAGCGGGCTTTGATTTTACTGCATGCACGTGCATTTTGTTTCTCAGAAATTACAATAGACCAAAACTCGACACGTTTTTGTTTACTTTGAACATTGACCATTATACTGTGCCAGATGTGGATACACCAGCTGGTCGACAGTATCAATCCCCCGAAGATATTATTACAACGAATTCATTGTAAACTTTAAATTCGTATATCTTTTGATTTAGTAAACCGATTGCAATAAAATAATAATTTGATTATTTTGCTAGATACACAGTATATTTGTATGTAAACATCATCACTATTGGGTTAGCGCTTTTTACGTTATTAGCAAACAAACATACAGACAAACAGATGGACAGATAAACAGACAGAAATTCCAAAAATGTTAGAAATGGGTTCGACTGGTTATGATTAAACACCCCAAGACACGACTTTTTTACAGCTTTATTATATGTATAGATATCCGTGAACTATTTACAGGCTTAGGAAGAATTTACAAAGGCTTAGCCCAATCAGGAACTTGGGGTTGTTTTGACGAGTTCAACAGAATAGAGTTGCCTGTTTTGTCTGTTGCCGCTCAACAAATCTATATTTGTCTAACAGCCAGGAGAGAGAAGAAAGAGTTCTTTATATTTAGGTATTCATATTAAAATATTTACGTCTCACAGTTTTAAAAAGATACAGCGTGTAATTATAATGAATTTTGATTTCTAGTGATGGTGATACGGTGAGTTTGAACCCAGAATTTGCCTTTATCATTACAATGAATCCTGGTTATGCGGGACGGCAAGAGCTGCCTGAGAATTTGAAGATTCAGTTCCGTTCTGTAGCGATGATGGTACCGGATCGACAAATCATTATTCGAGTTAAGTTGGCCAGTTGTGGTTTCAAGGAAAATATTTTACTAGGTAATACTAACCTACACATTTCGTTATGTTATACCGAGGGGTTTCGCTTCTTAAACTCTAAAAATATTTAATTTCTATAGCTCGCAAATTCTTCACTCTATACAAATTGTGTGAAGAACAACTCTCAAAACAAGTGCATTACGATTTCGGTCTCCGTAATATCCTATCTGTGTTAAGAACAATGGGTTCACAGAAACGAGCAAACCCTGATAGCACTGAAGAAAACATTATGATGAGAGTATTAAAGTAAGTACAAACTCAATAAAAAAAGCCATTTTAAAATAAATCTAATTAAATCATGGTTTTCTTCTAGGGAAATGAATGTATCAAAATTGGTTGATGAAGATGAGCCTTTGTTCGTGTCTCTGATTGAAGATTTGTTCCCTGGCATGAAACTGACTCAAACTGTACAGAGGTACATATTTTAGATTTTTTCTTTTACAAAATTTTAATAGAATTATGTTGCATTATATACGTATGTGCAACTTTATATATTACTACCTACTTATATAGTGTTATACAATTTATTTAGGGATATGCAAAGGGCGATAGCGGTGGTGACTGAACGCACTGGACTTGTAAATCATCCTGATTGGAATTTAAAGATCATTCAGTTGTTTGAGACGTCCCTAGTGCGTCACGGATTGATGACTATGGGTCCTACTGGTTCAGGGAAGACCACTTGTATACATACTTTGATGGCGGCGCTCACTGTAGTGGGAAAACCACATAGGGAAATGAGAATGAACCCGAAGGTAAAACTTTCATAGTTTTGACTAAAGGAATGAATCAATTTAGCAATTTCTTGATCTTGCAAGTGTATTGTTTTAATTTAGTTTGCACTTACGAATGTTTTCTTTAATTTATATGCTTTAAATAGGCTATTACAGCTCCTCAAATGTTTGGTCGTTTGGATGTAGCGACTAACGACTGGACTGACGGAATATTCTCCACTTTATGGAGACGAGCTCTAAAAGTGAAGAAATCGGACACAACTTGGATTGTGTTAGGTATACTTAGTAATACTTTTTTTACCATCGCCACTCGAAAAAGTGCATTTAATTAATCAATAACAGACACAGTGAATAAAACGCGATTTATTCACTGAGTGAATAAAAATATTTTGAATTTGGAACAAGCGCCTATGAATTATGTATGTACAAAAAACGTTCTGAAAGTCTCTTACGGAGCTTTGGAGTTTACTATTAATAGTATCAATACTATCTACAGTAAACTCGTCACAGATGAAAATAGTATCGATAGCGTAGTGACTATCAAGACGTAATACCTACTATCGATACCTTCGAGCAACAAAAGGCTTCGTTTGTCACGAAGGGAGAAGCCTTAGCGATATTACTCTATTCAAATTTTTCTGGCATTTTTTTCGGGGGGGGAAAATGCACACAAGTGCAGTTCCGCATACTCACATACAAAAACTACACTGTAATGACGACACTCACACATAAAAAATAAAACAAAACAGCAAAAATTTGTGTACGGATGAGTCACACATCAAAATATGACACGTTTTTGACATAAAGGGCTGGGCTCAACTGTCGATGCAGCAATATCGATACGGAAAAAGGAATAAAGGTTACAAACTCAATCATTTTACGATGGGGTGAATAACAACAAAGAGGTCATTTTTATACGCTCGAGCTTTATACAAAAAGCTCGAGAGTGTAGGTGATTGGGTTGGGACTAATGTGTACCCAGGGAAGTTGGGCTCAGGCTGCTGACACTGAACATCGCTCCATGACAGTACTGCCATTTGCACACCCAACAATTTGAATTTACAACAATCGGTGATCGCTCCCCGTCTTAACGTTGATCACAGTTACATCATTGAATAATTGCTTTTTTACCATCGCCACTTTAAAAAGTGCGTTTAATTCAACCATAAGAGTGAATAATAAGCGATTTTAAGTTATACAGAGCGATGCTGAATCTTCGGCTACTATTCAGCTCTTAGCAGTGTTATTTGCTTTAATTTGAATATGGTTTATTTAACAGTACTACTTATACGGTCAGTATTCAGCTTGGATAAGAATCGCATAAGTCTTTCCTAACTACAACTCGACCAAATTAAGACGGTGTCATGAACTTAGCTGTCATGCAGCTATCATGCGCCTAATATCTTGCTCGAGAGACGGCCGTTAGTCCCTCGAACTAAATTACCTTTTTATTCACTTGTTGTATAATCTACTATTTCGACATTTATTTCGCGATATCTGTCGCACTCACATCAGTGCAGAGCAAATCATGCAAAAATCTCGCAAATGAATTTGGCGCAGAATCAGGGCCAGTTTGACCAACACATTATCGACAAACATTATTTAACGGTAACATCACTAAGTTGCCCATCGGCGAGAACTCGGATTTATAGCGACAGATCTGAAATTTGTACGGACGAGCCATGGACTAGCAGACCCGATGTCACTGAACAAATTTGACAACTAATCAAGAATAAAATATACGAATTTAATGTTTAAATGTAAACAAATAGCAATAATACGATAAAAAAATCCTTTTATGTGAAATGTAAAACCGTCTTTTTGTATACTTGATGTTCAAGATCTCTTTTAACAGCAAAAAACTCATCAATTCGAAATTTTAAACAGAGCAGCGTTCACATGCGCGACTGGACTCGGTCTAGAAAGAAATCCGGGCGCAACTGGTTTTACTAACGCGTATGCCCATTTGGTACTTCGGCAGAGGGGAAACGCTTCGTATGGCTTCTCTTTCTGTAGAAGTCCGTCTTACTCTAAGATCGATACTATTACAGTCATCAATAGTATTTATTACCACACACTAACGATACTATCGATAGTCCTATCGATATCCCAACTGATTTTTGAGGTAAACTATCGATAGTTCGGCATCACTACATTTTGCCCAAGCTGAAGCAGAGACGCTTCGCTCTCGCTCGGTCAATAAGTACCTATACCTAGCTACTGCTATTTGTTTTCTCGCAGTACCAGAGAAAGATTCGGGTTATACTCATTTCATTAAAAATAAATACTTGTTGTCAAATTATTTAGATGGTCCAGTGGACGCTGTATGGATAGAAAACTTGAACTCAGTATTAGATGACAATAAAACGTTGACGCTTGCTAACGGTGACCGAATTTCAATGGCTCAGAACAGTAAGCTGGTGTTCGAACCAGACAACGTGGATAATGCTTCACCAGCAACCGTCAGCCGGATGGGAATGGTGTTCCTCTCTTCTTCTGTTCTAAAGTGGCAGCCTATATTAGAGGTACTATTTCTATGCCAATATTATTAGTGTTCAGAAATTGCAGAAGGATTTGCTAACTTCAATTTCCCATGTGTGCAGGGCTGGTTGAAGAAAAGGTCGCAAAAAGAATCAGACGCGTTCCGTAACGCGTTTAACAAAGTCTATGATGAAGTGCATATGTACGTCCAACAAAAGTTGCCCTCTAAAATGAAATTGCTTGAAGCTATTTATATAAGGTGTGTGTACTGAGGTACTGTTTCAAAATAAATTTTAGTAACTTCATTTACTTTTAGAAGTAACTTTACAAATGTTTTGGTTGCAGACAATGTATTGATGTGTTGATTGGACTTCTGCAAATTGAAATACCTGGCGGAAGTAAGTAAATTGGTGGTATTATTTGTAACATCAAGCATAATAATTAGTTACCTAATGATTATGACAGTATTTTTTTAAGATCAAGTTCAATTTAGCATAATATATTAGGGGTTTAAGTATGAAATTGCCGTTTTGTATGGAGAATTTTAAAGAATTTGCATTTTCCATACTAACATTGTCTTAATTTATTTTACAACCATGAACACCAATGCTTTAAAACTTTTATGCACAAATTTCTAAACACTCGGCTAACTAAAAAATAAGTATCGGCTAAATTACAACTAATTAAATGGTAATTTCTGCTAACGTAAATAGGAGTCACTGTCAATAATTTTTTTAACGTTCAGGAAAGAAAATCAGAAATATTTATAATGCTGATAGTGGGCAGTCATGATCATAATTCGAAATAATAACAAGTAACTGAAGCATCTTTATCATCATAGAAGATATGAGAGCCTCTGTGTGCAAGAAAAAAAATCGGCAATTTCATACTTTAACCCCTATTCTTATGATATTCAATAGTTGTTTATAAATCATCTATAATCCAAGATTATTTCAAAAAATTTAAGTTTATAATCAAAATCAATCGGTCAATGTTAATAAGAATATTTGACTTTTAGAGATACACACGGATCGTCACTTGGAGCGGTTGTTCATATTCGCTATGATGTGGTCGCTGGGTGCCGTATTAGAGTTAGATGCACGCACACGCATGGCAGAGTTCATGACTAAACTGCCTGTTAAGATGGACTGGCCTGGAGGGAAATCGAAGGAATGGATTATGCCATTTGAATTCACTGTCACTGAAACTGGCGTCTGGCAACATTGGTAAACTTTTTGCTGTTTTGAAATTGCTTAGTCAAGAATTGTACGTGGAATAGTACATTAAAAAAGACGGACGCGGGAAGCTAGCATACATTTTCGTGGATGGTTTCAAGCCTGAACCGAGGGGCTTTGAACATTCGAGGCAATATAAATTGCTACCCATACCATGGTATTTTTAAAATGCGAGGAAATAAAATTTTCTCAGTATAAATTTAAATTGACTCGTTAATTGTGTGACCATTGTGAAACGACCAGTCATCATTTTATTATTAATTATTTATTAAGGACACCGCAGTTAAGGCTTGTATTAATATGAATATTCCAACCATTAACAATAATACGTAAATAAAACGTCTTAATAGGTCGGAAAGCGTAGAGAACTACATCTACCCTACAGATAGCATTCCTGAATATGCTTCGATTCTGGTGCCAAATGTTGATAACGTCTGCATTTCGTTCCTGATTGATACTATTGCTAAGCAAAATAAGGCAGTGCTGCTCATCGGAGAACAGGGAACTGCTAAAACTGTGATGCTGAAGAGTTATATGATGAAGTACGATAATGAGGTCAAGCTATTTAAGATGATCAACTTCTCCTCTGCCACTACGCCTAACATGTTCCAGGTAATCGACATCAAGAACTACATATCGCTAATGTTAATTATTTTTCACCATTGCAAATTCTTGTTCATTGAGAAGATTCTGAGTAAAGTTCTAAGATTTTATGATGTTATATATTTGTATTATTTTAGAGGATCATAGAGTCGTACGTGGAGAAGCGAGTGGGAATGACTTACGGTCCACCAGGTGGAAGGTCAATGACGGTATTCGTCGATGACATCAACATGCCCGTTGTCAACGAGTGGGGTGACCAGGTAAACAAAATTGTAACAGATTTTAAGACAAAAGCACCTAACTCAAATAAACTAAATAAGTACAATGAAAATATTATTACCATGTTTCATTTCAAAGGTCACAAATGAAATAGTACGACAAATGATGGAATGTGGTGGATTTTATTCATTAGACAAACCTGGAGAATTTATAATCATAGCTGGAATCCAGATGTTTGGTGCTATGATACACCCAGGTAAAAATTCTACAATAAAGATTTAACTATTACCACAACACATAAAATTGGCATACTACATAATTTAATTAACTTTGTGTAGGTGGTGGACGAAATGACGTTCCACCTCGACTGAAGAGACAGTTTAATATATTTAACTGCACGCTACCTAGCACTATTTCAATGGACAGAATTTTTGGTTAGTGTAATTTTGGTATACCAAGTTACATTATAAGTTTATAATATAACATATTCAGGGGGCGCAGTTCTATAATTTTGTATAAGTAACACTTCTTAGACCAGATATAAAGGCTCATTCACACAGCTCAGTCAAGTCTCAGTCTCAGTCACGTCAACGGCCATTCACCGTCAAAAAATATAGTTACACTAGCTGATGCCCGCGACTTCGTACGCGTGGACTTTATGACTTCGGCGAATGCATTTAAATGAACTAATGTAGTTACATAAGAAAATACTTGTAGAAGTGTTATGGTTCTGCATCAGGTGTTCCAGATCTTCAGACTGAACAACTTTTGCAAAGATGTCATTTTTATATTTTGTAAAGTTTAGCTGGACCATTATGGTTCTGCATCAGGTGTTCCGGATCTTCAATTTTTATACCTCAACAAAAAATGCTCATCAGGCTGAACAACTTTTGCAAAGATGTCATTATTATATTTTGTATAGTTTAGCTGGATCATTATGGTTCTGCATCGGGTGTTCTTGATCTATGATTTTTATACCTCAACAAAAAATGCTCATCAGGCTGAACAACTTTTGCAAAAATGACATTTTTATATTTTGTATAGTTTGGCTGGATCATTATGGTTCTGCATCAGATGTTCCAGATCTTCGATTTTCATACCTCATAAAAAAGGCTCATCAGGCTTTACACCTTTTGCAAAGATGCCATTTTTATATTTTGTATAGTTTAGTTAGCTGAACCATTATGGTTCTGCATCAGGTGTTCCAGATCTTCGATTTTTATACCTCAACAAAAAATGCTCATCAGGCTGAACAACTTTTGCAAAGATGTCATTTTTATATTTTGTATAGTTTAGCTGGACCATTATGTTTCTGCATCAGGTTTTCCAGATCTTCGATTATTGTACCTCAACAAAAAATGCACAACAGGCTGAACAACTTTTACTAGGGTGTCATTTTTATATTTTGTATATAGTTTAGCTAGACCATTATGGTTCCGCATCAGGTGTTCCATTTTCAAAAATCTTTTTACCCTAAGTTATGCCCAGGTTTAACAGCTATATAACAAAAAAGTTTCATTCAAATCCGTTCAGTGTTTCCGGAGATTAGCGTGTTCAAACAGACAAACAGACACACTATTTTTTCAAATTCTTACTCTATTACTATGTCTCCATCGCGCCAGATATATATATTTTTAAATATATGTAATGTACGACACACTTTTTCTACTGTTTTATTATATGTACTAGCTTCTGCCCGCGAATTCGTCCGCGTGGATATTAGACGAAATCCTTTTAAGAAACCTTCAACCAGGATCCGGCCAGCCATTTTTACGCGATTAGGCGAGTCCCCATCAAGCGCGCTGCCTCGCGAGGCAAGACATTTGCCGCGTGTGGCGGGCCTCGCACAAGGCTTCCAGTTCCCGTTCCTGTTCCCGCTCCCACTCCCGTTCCTCGTTCCCGTTCCGTTCCCGTCCCGTTTGCGTTTCCGTCCCGTAAACGTCCCGTAACCATCCCGTACCCCTTCCCCATCAAGCGCGCTGCCTCGCGAGGCAAGACATTTGCCGCGTGTGGCGGGCCTCGCACAAGGCTTCCAGTTCCCGTTCCTGTTCCCGCTCCCACTCCCGTTCCTCGTTCCCGTTCCGTTCCCGTCCCGTTTGCGTTCCCGTCCCGTAAACGTCCCGTAACCATCCCGTACCCCTTCCCCATCAAGCGCGCTGCCTCGCGAGGCAAGACATTTGCCGCGTGTGGTGGGCCTCGCACAAGGCTTCCAGTAATTAATTTTGATTTTGTATTCTTTTTCCATACAAAATTTGAACCCCATTTTTACCCCTTTAGGGGTTAAATCATGTCTATCGTGTTGGACTTCAAAATAAATGTCATTTTTGCAATCGTCATCCCAGAAAACCCCAATAACGACATCTATATCGATTTTTATGTTTACTCACCCCATTTACCCCCTAAGGGGTTGATTTTCAAAATAACAAAATATATATTTGCCTTATTATTTTTAGCTTTGCTCCTACGAAGTTTAAAGTTGTAATGTCTATTTTATATTATTTTCCCATACAAAATTTGGACCCCATTTTCACCCCTTTAGGGGTTAAATCATGTCCACCGTGTTGGACTTCAAAATAAATGTCATTTTTGCAATCGTCATCCCAGAAAACCCCAATAACGACATCTATATCGATTTTTATGTTTACTCACCCCATTCACCCCCTAAGGGGTTGATTTTCAAAATAACAAAATATATATTTGCCTATTTATTTTTAGATGTGCTCCTACGAAGTTTAAAGTTGTAATGTCTATTTTATATTATTTTTCCATACAAAATTTGGACCCCATTTTCACCCCTTTAGGGGTTAAATCATGTCCACCGTGTTGGACTTCAAAATAAATGTCATTTTTGCAATCGTCATCCCAGAAAACCCCAATAACGACATCTATATCGATTTTTATGTTTACTCACCCCATTTACCCCCTAAGGGGTTGATTTTCAAAATAACAAAATATATATTTGCCTTATTATTTTTAGCTTTGCTCCTACGAAGTTTAAAGTTGTAATGTCTATTTTATATTATTTTTCCATACAAAATTTGGACCACATTTTCACCCATTTAGGGGTTAAATCATGTCCACCGTGGTTGGACTTCAAAATAAATGCAATCGTCATCCCACAAAACCCCGATAACGACATCCATATCTATTTTTAGGTTTTTAACCCTTTTCACCCCCATTTCATCCCCTTTGGAGTTGAAATCCTAACAAAAACCATATACGTTGCTTTAGATTTCTATCCATAAGCCTAAATTATAAATTTAGCGATTTTTACTTCGAAAATGAAGGATTTTCTTTAATACACAACTTCATCCCCCTTTTGACCCCTTCGGGGGTAGAATTTTGAAAAACGCTGGGACCCGTATTTGTTAATTTTCAATCGTCAGCCTAAACACAAAATTTGAAGATTCTAGCTTCAAAACTGAGGGACTTTCATACAAACTTTCATCCCTTATTTCATCCCCTTAGAGATGGAATTTTCAAAAATCCTTACTTAGTGGATGCCTACACTGTATAAAGTATCTGTGTGCAAAATTTCAAGTCTCTAGGTCCAGCGGTTTGGGCTGTGCGTTGATAGATCAGTCAGTCAGTCAGTCAGTCAGTCAGTCAGTCAGTCAGTCAGTCATTCAGTTTACTAGTCTGTTCACCCACATCAGTCAGGTCATCGGTGCGTTTCATTTAAGTCACCGTCGCATCAGTTTTTATGTAGTTGTGTAAGTCACCATAATATACCATGTGGCAGTGCTCAATAAATAAAAAAACACGTATGTGACCCTGGTTCGCAGTGTTCGCACACGTATACATAGGCCGCGGCACGTAAGTTTAGAGTGAAAGAAATTGGAGGGGATCACTGCGCATGTTTTCAGTAGCCCCGCACCATGTCTCCCGCCAATGAGACCCCAAAGTTACATGCCAAGGCTTGTACACACTATGGTCCAAGTGAAAATAAAATGTTTGCTATGCTATGGCATGGCGCACTGTTCCAGGTTCGCGAACCTAAATGAGTACCCACCCTAATAGGTTGAAAAGAAGTACCTACATATATTTTTCTAAAAATTTAATTAGGTATGTAATGTATTTGAACGAAAATTCTACTAAAATGGTTTTTTCATTTACGTCCCTGACCTTGACGTGACTGATCGGTGGAGACTTGACTGGGCTGTGAATGAATGGGCTGAATTAATCCTTAAATTTAATATTCCAGAGACTATAAGCGCTGGCTACTTTTGTAAAACAAGATTTGATAAGAAAATTGTGGATTTCATGCCGAGATTGGTACCTGTCACACGAATTATCTGGCAACAAACAAAGGTATTTACTTCAACTATATTACAAAAGATTTTAAAACACTGTTTAACTTATACACTGTTTAAATGTGATGCTGTCTCTTTCAAACAATATTATCAAAAAAGTGACTGCATCACATTTTAACAATGTCTATGTTAAACAGTGTTTTAAAATCTTTTGTAATAACATGGTTTGCGTGTACAATATATACACTACTAGCTTCCGCCCGTGACTTCGTCTGCGTGGATAGTATTTTGTCTATCCCTCCGGAACAGTTCCTTTTTTCGGGATGAAAGGTACCCTATGTCCTTTTCTGTACCCCTGACAACGTGTGTGTAAAATTTCATGATGATCGGTTCAGTAGTTAAGACGTGAAGGCGTAACAAACAAACAAACAAACAGACTTTCGCATGTATAATATTAGTAAGGATTATAATATCTTCTTAATATATAAAATCGTAAACTGAATGACTGACTGACTGACTGATCTATCAACGCACAGCCCAAACCGCTGGACCTAGAGACTTGAAATTTTGCACACAGATACTTTATACTATACAGTGTAGGCATCCACTAAGGAAGGATTTTTGAAAATTCCATCCCTAAGGGGATGAAATAAGGGATGAAAGTTGTATGAAACTCAGCTTTGAAGCTAGAATCTTCAAATTTTGTGTTTAGGTTGACGATTGAAAATAAATAAATACGGGTCTCAGCGTTTTTAAAATTCTATCCCCGAAGGGGTCATAAGGGGGATGAAGTTGTGTATTGAAGAAAATCCTTTATTTTCGAAGTAAAAATCACTAAATTTATAATTTAGGCTTATGGAGGAAAATCTAACGCAACGTATATTGTTTTTGTTAGTATTTCAACCCCTATGGGGATGAAATGGGGGTGAAAAGGGATAAAAACCAAAAAATTGGTATGGATGTCGTTATCAAGGTTTTCTGGGATGACGATTGCAAAAATGTCATTTATTTTGAAGTCCAACACGGCGGACGTGAAAATGGTGTTCAAATTTTGTATGGAAAAGAATATAAAATCGAAACTACAACTTTAAACTTAGCATGAACACGTCTAAAAATAAATAGGCAAACAATTATTTTTTGTAATTTTTAAAATCAACCTCTTAGGAGGCCAATGGGTAAGGAAACATAAAAATCGATATGGATGTTGTTATTGGGGTTTTCTGGGTTGACGATTGCGAAAATAACATTTATTTTGAAGTCCAACACAATGGACATGATTGATGATGATCACGGCGACGGCGACTGAGACTGAGACTGAGACTGAGACTGTGACTGAGACCGAGACCGAGACCGAGACCGAGACCGAGGCCGAGGCCGAGGCCGAGACCGAGACTGAGACTGAGACGGAGACGGAGACGGAGACGGAGACGGAGACGGAGACGGAGACGGAGACGGAGACGGAGACGGAGACGGAGACGGAGACGGAGACGGAGACGGAGACGGAGACGGAGACGGAGACGGAGACGGAGACGGAGACGGAGACGGAGACGGAGACGGAGACGGAGACGGAGACGGAGACGGAGACGGAGACGGAGACGGAGACGGAGACGGAGACGGAGACGGAGACGGAGACGGAGACGGAGACGGAGACGGAGACGGAGACGGAGACGGAGACGGAGACGGACTGAGAGACTGAGACGGAGACTGAGACGGAGACGGACTGAGAGACTGAGACGGAGACGGAGACGGACTGAGAAACTGAGACGGAGACGGAGACGGAGACGGACTGAGAGACTGAGACTGAAAAAAAAGAAACTACAACAAATACTGCAAACATAGTGCAATTTAATTAGATAATTTTGCTTTGATAACATAGTTCACAATTAACAATTGTCGTTAGTTGTCGGGACACGATGAAATATATTGTGTTATTAAAGCTAAAATTCTGGAAAACCACGATATGTGCCTACAATAACGAATTACGTGCTAAATTTCAACAACACCGACACGTTATGTTAGTTTCTTTCCAACCGCTTAAATAAAATTTTGTGAGTTTTACTTTGAAAATGAATGACTTTCCATTTACAACTGGAATGGGATGACCCCTTTGCACCACTTCGAGGGTGGAATTATCAAAACGTTGATATACTTACTTACATAAATATAGTTTTCAATCGTCAGCTTAAACACAAACTAACTGAACGAAACTGACAGATTTTCATACAAACTTTCATCTCCTATTTTACCCCTTAGGCGTTGAATTTAATTTGCAAAATGTGTGATGTCGACGTATTCAACTGCAGCTTATTGAAAAATCTTTATTTCTTCAATAAAGCCTCGTGCTGGTATGGTGTGCATTGCACATCATCATAAGCGAAAACCTTTCATCAGCTTAATGTTTCCTACGTTTTAACATTGGAAATGTTTTTTCGATCGCATCTGTATATGGCCCCGTTTTCGGCAAAAGTGGGACATGCCGATATTTCCGTTATTTCTAGGTCAATATAGTTGATTGATATGTCAAAATATTTGTATATTTACAAGGCCTACAATGTACCAAAAAAATAAATTGAATAAGTCATACATTTATCTTTTAAACTTAAAAAATTTTTCTAAATGGGTCATTTTTTTGGAGTACGCAATGTACCCAACATCTAGTCTTAATAGTAATATTTTTTACATAAAATCTACATTTTCTTATGAAGGTAGGTTATATCTCGGGATGCTTTTCGAATTTTGAAAAAATAATAATTATTTTAGGAGTTAAGACGACTTTAAATTGTAGGTTTGAGCGTCTCGGCGCGCGCTTCTGGATTTACGTATTAGGAGTTTTTGTCGATAAATAGTTTGGGATTTCATTAAGTTTATTTTTGTTTGTAATTCTGTTGTTTTGTAAATATTTACTAATTAGTAAAATAAATAAAAAAATATATTTTAAAACATGACGTTATGGTGCTGGTAGGTGCAACGTTGGTTGTAGCGAAAGTCTTTCCGCTTTGTATACCTGATTGCTATTTCAGACGAACTTGGTATAGGACTTTTCTTTAACTTGTTAGTATCTTGGAAGGAAATCATACACAAATTAGAATTGTTTTTCGATCGCTTAGGTAGGTTATTCCTTTTCTACCAAAGTGCGATATTTCTCTTATTTCTAAATCAATATAGCCGATCTCGGCCTAACAATAATTTTCTTAGCCCCGCACCGTACCGAAACGCGTCTATACTTTATACCTGTGTACCTACATTATTTGAGTGCAAAATAGCGCAACGCCGCGGGATGTGAATTGTCTCTTTAACTATGTAGTGAAAGGGTAATTAATTACCTCTTTATCAGTTGTTTGGCCGTTATTGGCCAAGTAGCATGTCGTCTTCACGCAAGTATGAAAGGTGTAAGTAAAGCGAAAAAAAGTTACAATCATTATATCGTTGGTACGTATACAATCACTATAACGTAAAACAACTAAGTTAAATAAATAACATTAGTATTATCCATTGAAAGAATACGATATCAAATTTAATCCAAAAAAGCTAAGGACCGGGCGCCAGGCACGTGGTGAGTCGTTGTGGGTGGGGCCGAAAAAAACTATTTTGGCGCATGTTTCTATTGTTTTGATTATTTTTTCTGACTATTGAGCGAAACAAAAGCACTGCATGGTGGGATTGCGTGATACCCAACCAACACTCTTTTTGTGTAGGTAAGCGGGCGGAAAAACGTATCTTGAGCGAAAGTTGAATAGGAAATAGGGTGTAGTTTGAGGCCCGAGGCCTAGCCTCGGGCCTCAAGCTTGTTTTAAAATCACACGGACCGGCATGTCTCTGGACATGGAAATAGTAGAATAAATAATAGACACAGAAAATATAGGAGAACGTAAAATTGACAATAACAAGTGGTTCAAAAAATTCCACTCCGGAGTCTAGCGATGATTGTAGTTTGTAAAACTATGTATTATATATTCTATAGTATAGAAGTAGTATTGAACAACCAATGTAGGTATTTGATAATAAATAAATTAGATTTTTTTAGAAAATTGACATAAAAAATTATGAATAATGTAGGTATGTGGTATGTTGGTATGAAGGTAATATTCGTACATGAAAGCTGTATTATGTAGTATAAAAGTAATATAGAATTGAAATCTCTGTAACCTGAAACCTTATTGTTTTCTAATAATAACTAAAATAAATGTTTTACTAAAAAAATAAAATAAATATGCATGTTCGTACAACAAAGCTGTACCTAGTTAGTATGTAGGTAGTATAGAAGTAGTATTGGAACGTCTTTAATTTATATAACAATTACTTACTATAACAAGTTTTGAAAAATATTATAATATTAATATTCCTTCTTATAAGTACCTTTTATTTTTTATTGCTGAAGATCATTTCCAATGCCATTTGAAGGTTATGTGGTGCATGAGATCTGTGAATTTTTTCTACACTTATTTGTACAGCTGCTGGTAAACCCTTTATGGTAAACCATAAAATAAATTTCAGACCGATCTGTTCAGTAGTTTGAGCTTCTCTTTATGAATTCATCGTTGGATAATCATATAAACCGGATCTTTGCAAAAAATCTTAGGTCGATTGTAAATGACCGGATAATAGGCATGTTGACTATTTTTTTATTTTATGTTACATAAATTAGCCCTCAAAAAAAAGAAACATTGGTATAAGAATTATTTCGCTAGCATGAAAACTGCCCGAGATATCACAGTTTGAAATGCACAAAATTGGACTTACCCGAAAACGCTCCATACTAACGGCTACCAAGTTATGACGTCATGCCTTCGTAGGTTGTATGCAACGCGTAGAAAATTTGTTCGGCAGCTATATTAAATATTGTGTTTATCAAAATGGTTTCTTTACAAACTTGCTATAAATTTTACGGACTAATTAAATGTATTATTTCTTTTAACAAATTTTATACTTTTTAAATGGACTTGTCCACCCAACTTTGAAGGGTCATAAAACAAATAATACGCAATATATAAAACCAAGAGGTATACAAGCTACTCCAAAAGTTTGATATGTTTACGATTTTTATTAGTATTTCGTTATTTTATTCATAAGTCAACATTCCTATTGGAATCTAATATAGATTTTCGCAATCATCCGAGTAATACTAAGGATTTTCACAAAAATCCAGCGTTTCTTAGGAATCTTAGTTAAATTGCAAATGACCATCACTTTGAGCGCGTTGATTGGCTAACGCCAAAGTTATGGACTGACGGATGCTCTGATTGGCTAACGGCTACCTATAGTTCAATACTGAAGATGTTCTTAGTGAATTCTTAGAATATCCAATCAGTATTTGAGTTTACAATTATTGTCCGAAACACTGGCACTGGAATTTGTGCATCATAATTTATAAGAAGGGATAATTGTATAAAAACGTCAAAAAATATTGAACATCTAAAATTTATTTATGTAAGTATGTACTTTTAATGCAAACTTTGTAAGATCATATTATTCGGATTTTAATAATGCTTTCATCATAGACGAAAATGCTGCCGACACCTGCCAAGTTCCACTACGTCTTTAATCTTCGTGATTTGTCTCGAATTTGGGAAGGAATCTTATTCATAAAGAGGGAAGAACTGCAAACCATCAATACTGCTCTTAAATTATGGTTCCACGAGTGTCTTAGAGTAATTTCAGATAGGTTGGTCGTATTCATATTATTTAACGACGTATTCATGTTTTTGGGTTGTTTGAACATGTTTTATTTATTGATCTTTGTCTCTAATTATTTAGATTTACAACCTTCGATGATAAGGATTGGTTCACTGCAAACTTTTGGAAGACAGCTACTCAAGAACTGCCAGATGTAGTTAGCGAATTTCCTACTGAAGAGACTTTCTTTGTTAATTTCTTGAGAGAGCCTGTTGATCCAACTGGAGATGAAGATGAGGACTTCAGTACTGATGCACCTAAAGTATATGAAGAGTTACCCTCGTGAGTTTACTCTTGTAACTGTTAATAAATATTATCATATGACCATCCCACTAATTGTCTAATTTCAAAATCTTTCGCAATCGCTTTTATTTGACAGAACATTGATATTTACCTACTTATTTTTGCCACAAATAAAAACTTATCAAAAAATGCAGCAATGTGTCACATACATCTGTCAAATGAAAGCGATTGCAATAGATTTTGAAATTGGACAATTAGCCCCCAGTTTGTTTTATAAATCTTCAATAAAATAGAATGTAAAATAAGTCGATCTTAAAAGTTTAAGAAGAAGTTGTATTAACGAGAACTTTTGATTTAAAGAATACATTTTTAACAAAAGAAATACTTAACGCATTTATTTTCGATAGATGGGACTTCGTATTAATGAAATTGGCTGGATTCCAAGATTTATTCAATGAGCAAATCAGGGGGGCACATTTAGATCTAGTATTCTTCCACGATGCTATGGTCCATCTATTCATCATATCGAGGATTATAAATACGCCACGGTAAGCTTTATCTGTACTGTACAGTACATTGAAGATGATTTGAGATGTCTAAAGACCTTAGACAATCTAATCAAATTAAATAATTATATTTTCAGCGGTAACGCTTTGCTTGTGGGTGTTGGCGGTTCTGGTAAACAGAGCTTAACAAAATTAGCTTCTCATATAGCAAACTTTTCATTTTATCAAATCACCTTAACGAGGTATGTAAATATTACAAAACAACCAATCTTTAATATATATAAAATCGTAAACTGAATGACTGATCTATCAACGCACAGCCCAAACCGCTGGACCTAGAAACTTGAAATTTTGCACACAGATACCTTATACAGTGTAGACATCCACTAAGGAAGGATTTTTGAAAATTCTATCCCTAAGGGGATGAAATAAGGGATGAAAGTTTGTATGAAAGTCCCTCAGTTTTGAAGCTAGGATCATCAAATTTTGTGTTTAGGCTGACGATTGAAAATTAATAAATACGGGTCTCGGCGTTTTTCAAAATTCTACCCCCGAAGGGGTCAAAAGGGGGATGAAGTTGTGTATCCTTTATTTTCGAAGTAAAAATTGCTAAATATATAATTTAGGCTTATGGATGGGAATCTAACGCAACGTATATTGTTATTGTTAGTATTTCAACCCCTACGGGGATGAAATGGGGGTGAAAAGGGGTAAAAAAACCTAAAAATAGACATGGATGTCGTTATTGGGGTTTTCTGGGATGACGATTGTAAAAATGACATTTACACAGGTTGGTCAAAAGTTCTGTTACTGAGTTTCATTATCGATTACTGGCCATTAAAACAAATGAAAAGAAAAAAGAAAAATGACATATTATTGACAGTTTTATAAGCTATAATTCCATACCACACGTATATCATATTTTGTTTATTTCACCATGGAATGGGGGTTGAAGGAGAATCGTGTCGCTGTAATTGCTCTGAACAAATGTGGGCAGCCACCGAATATGATTTTCAAGTTGCTACAAAAGTTGAAAATCAACAAGCAATTTATTTATCGCACTATCCATAGGTACAGTAATACCTTGACCGTCGATGACCGAAAAAGATCAGGAAGACCACGCACCGTTCGGACACCAGCTGTGATCAAGGAAGTGAAGGCGAGAATCACGAGAAATCCCGTCCGGAAGCAAAAGTTATTGGCAATACAGATGATTGTGAATAGGCCAGACGACAGGTGGTTTCAGATAGAAAAAGGTCGGAATTTAATGAAACTTGGAGATGTTGTTCAGGGATGGTTAATTAACATTTTGTCAAGTTTTGGACCTCGAGGACCCTGTGCAAAAAGAGGAGGGGGGGGGGGGGGGAGAACTGCAAAAATCTCGACCTTTCGTCAGTTTTTCGTCAATTACCTTTTTTCCTTACATCCTACGACAAAAGCGTTCAGAAACATTTTGTAGTACGTGAAATTATCTACAATTTGAGTACTCACATATGTCTGTATGTCAATTCCTTACTGAGATATGGCGCTTCGCAGAAAATATTATTTTCCGAAATTCGCTAAAAATACCTTAAAAAAGCAGAAACCAACCTTATTTCTTATTTTAATAATAATAATTGTTGTTATTATGGTCTCTTGTTAGAATAACTAATTTTAAACCCCCCCCATCCCCCCTCCCTTCCCCACCTAACCCCAATTCTCAAAAGCTTATTTTCTACTGTAATTTCATATCAACCATATATCATGTCGGTAATATTGGTATTGACATTAGTTACTTTTTAGACCGATATTCCCTCTCCCTCTCCTTCCCTCCACTACATAATTGTTCCAGGGTAGGTAAAAAAAGACGTAGTCCTTTCGTAAACAAAATTAATGATATTAACAAAATTAAGGTTTACAAGGCAACAGAGATATTGTTGAAAGGTCTCTCATACATAGTAGGTACGCATTTGTACTCATTACAGTTCCTGTCGAGATTTTTTAGCCGTTGGTTTTGCTTCTAATTGCTCGTCGTTGTACCAAACCAACCTAATTGCGCGTATCTTTACACCATATAACACAGTACGATTCTCTATTTGAAACATTTTTTCCTTCTTTCTTTTTTACTTTTGGTATTTTTGTACATTATTTTCAACATTTACAAACTTAAATACTGATTATCAGTTTTGACAATTATCTATATATAGCGGTATGAGAAAATTCTCATGGAAAAGTTTACATGTGTAAAATAAAAATAAAAACAAATCTACGACTGAGATTACAATTTTCTTCACTTTAAACAATTTATTATTCTTATATTCTTTGGTTCAATGAATAAAATGATAACAATAGTTTTATGAAATTAAATACGAAAGACCGGGTCAATGCCACCTAGCGGCGAAGTTTCAAACTTTTGATTCGGCTGTTTATATTAAAGCAAACAGCATGCTTATCGAGTGTTTTAGAACCATTTGATGAAGAAGTACACCCAACAATTGATAGATGGCGCTGTCAAATGGTTATTCCGCGAAACCTTTGGATAGAAAAAATGAAATAATTTAATTACTCGTGCCTTACAAGCTGCCAGGACAAAGAATAAATACAATAAAACTACCATGATAATTTGCAAAGGAAAAAACTTGCCGGGAATGACGAAAGGAGAACTTATTTTCCAGTAACACAAACTAGTGGTAGGTTTTGCTCCATGAATCTAATCTTCCTCATTTTGCTTGGTTCTGTCCATTGCTAGGATGTGTCAGTCAATGTTGTTAAGGTTCATTAAACATAGCCATCAAGAAAATCCAGGAGAGACTTGAAATCTGAAAACATTAAAACACAAAATATAAGATTTGACACCGTCTACAATAGGTCAATTTTTCAAAGGAATTAAACTAAATCTAGGTATTTTGTAGTATTATTGTAGTATACCATATGTAGTGATAAGGATTAAATAAACTTGAACAGTGCTCAGTGTTTAACCAATGGACAGAGCCAAAAATTAAAATGGATAAAAATCTTGCCGATGACAAAAACTAAAATTTCATTAAAAATGCAGTGTTTTTGTATTCTTTATGAAAGGTTTTATACTTTATTATTACTACTAAATTAGTCCAACATTTCAACACTAAATTCAACCTTTAAAATTGCTTAAATTTTAGATGAGAACGAAAGAGCAGAAATTTTCATGTGAAAAATTCATAAAATAAAGCTAATTCAAAAATGTTAATATCTTTTTTGTTTATAAACGAATTTACCAAATTAATGTAAATTTGATAAATTCAGTTTGTCCTTATTATAGTATAATATAAATTGCATTATAAAACATAGGGAAACATTATTTTTATTGTGTAAGAAAAATCATCAAATATGTCAAATTTGCACCAACACTAATGAATTGACAATGTTAGACAATGCAAGATAAGATATTATTATTTACCTGTTTGGTCAGTGACATTGTGAGGGTCTAAGTAGTCTGTCTATAAGCATCAATATACATGCTAAATTGCTTGGAGAAAGGTAGAACTCCTCACAAGGAAATGTTCACTTTGTTGGACAGAGACGTTTGTAGCAATGCGTTGAAGACAAAGTGATTCTTTACGCTGGGAATTGACTAGCAAATACGATTGGCAATTAAAATTTATAAAAGAATACGCAGTTTAAACCATTCCATGTACCAAAATAATATTTGATAATAACTTTTTAATTTTCATAGGATGCGTTCGAAACCTCTCCTTTCATAGGATGCGTTAAACTGCAAAATCAGTCAAGTGCGAGTCGGACTCACGCACGAGGCATGGGAGACCCGCCTTAGATGTGAATTTTGTTCTGTTTTGGTATTTGTTAGGTGCGCCATCTGTGAAAGGTTCAACTGTCTGGACATCATGGTTCGTGGGATGGGGCATGGTGGCGGACGGACGGACGGACAGCGGAGTCTTGGTAGTGGGGTCCCGTCTTGCCCTTGGGTACGGAACTCTATAAACCAGTTACGTCATAACGACTGCGTTCAAATGTGTTAGGGAATAATTCAATGTGAATGATGCTTTTGTCACAGTGTGGTCATAACGCGCAACATTATACAGCTATCTGCTACCTCAGCCGTCATGTCGTCAACTTATTAAGAGAATTATTATAATAAGCTTATAGGAAATAGGAACCGTTTTATTGTAATATTACATCACATATGGCTAGCGCTGTTGTCAAAATAACGCATTTTAGGTACGGTAAATACAGAGCAATGAATTACAAGTTCGTATGACTAATATATTTACTGACTATGGTTAGCGGTTTTAAAAACGCTAACTGTGTGACGAGGCCTTTATTTGGAGTGCTCGCCTGCTCGTTTGATGTGAATAGGTCATTAAATTAGATTGTCTATGGGTTATGACAGATACATGGGTTGACAGCCAATCAGAAAAAACTGGGAGGAAAATATGTGTTAACCGATCAAATTACCCCGGTTTTAGGGTAAATCAGCAGATTAAAGTAACTTAATCTAGGGAGCCGATTTTGTAAAACTTGAATAATTTAACAGAAATATAGGTTATTGACGATCAAAACAGTTGATGTAATAGAATGAAAGACAAATAGCGCGTGACTGAGGTACAAAAATATATAAATGTTGAAGTAAATCTAAGAAATATACTGTGAAAATTTTATAGGATATTTGGAATTTATAAGCTGCTATCTTGTTAATGGGGTGATACCGGTTAAATGTATTAGGTATTTATTTATATACATTGTTTAACTATTTATCTAGGCTATCCCAAGAGTTATAAACGAACTTTACTATGTTGCCGACGTATTGAAAGGTAGAGAAATCAGTTGGTACACCTTAGGATATGAATATATATATATCTAAATATAATTGAAGTCGTTTATTTGATAAAAAAGTGACAAATAAAATAATTATTGAGAAAAACATTATAAAATCCTAATGGGGAGTTTTGAGCACATATGGCCACATTAGATAGTCTGTCTCTTTCTAATGCAAAATCTCAGGATGGAGTAAAAAATTCCTTCATTATATACATTACCAAATAAGGTTATTTATATAAGAAAAACGCGAATTTTCGCGAGAAGACCATATTTGGTCATCAGAAGCCAGGGTCTTTTGAGGGTATAAATATCGGAGCAGACACTCCTCAGGATCAGTCCGGCGCGTACCATAGAAGTGGCAAAGTTCTGCCCAAATAACCAGGAAGTCAAGTATTTCTGAAAGTTTCAAAGTAATTTTCTTATTTTATTTTAAAAGTTAAATAGTGCTAACTTATGTGAAATTCGTCGCGTTTATTGAGTTAGGCGTTGGGCTGGTAAGCTAGTTTCAGCTTCGCGAAGTTGTGTTTATAGTCTTTTTCACGAAGTTTTAATTGAAGGAACCTTGCGATTGTTTGTGCGAGTAAGGGCCCACTTGTTACTGATGATTGCAAGGGATAGAGTCCTGTAAATATTCCGTTACCGTCGATCTCCAGAATTCTGGAGAACTCCTGAAGAAATCCACGCTAGTCCAGACGCTGTGGGCGCGTTCGAGCACGATTTCGTATATGGAACCGTGTTTGGTGTGCTTATCGTGACTGGAATCTAGTGGGGAAAGGTGAAATATGCTTATTGCCTAACGAATAGGTAGGTAGGACTTCAATCTTTGCTCCGGTAAAAGCTCAGGAAACGACGCTCCTTGGAGCTTAGCAAAGACACGCGCCGCGGCGGTTTATCAGCTTTTCAGTGTCAAAATCTGTGTAGTGAAAGTGAAGTTGTGTTTAAAAGTTTTCAGTGCTCGAGTGAAAGTGTGAAATTTGTAATTTACAGTGAAGAGTGGTTGTTTGTTTTCAAGTATTGTGTAGTGTATAGCTTGTGGTTCAAAGTGAAGGTGGTTTTAAGTGCTGTGTGGTCGAGATAATGCCGAAAGGTATCAGGATAAATCTACTTACGAGGAATAACAAGTAGATTGACAGGTAAGTAAGCATGTTTGCTAAAATCTCTCTCCAGTTATATTGGAAAATCTGTGTTTTCTTTCAGGAATATCATTTTTTGTGTTAAGATGAGTCGTTAAACAACTCAAATATATTTAAAATCAAAAGTATTCTGTGTTATAATAGGTGCCATTCCCACAATAATAAATCCAGAATCTTAAAATTGAACCTAAATTCTCTATTTCATTGCCATACTGTTCTTGTATTGGACGAATGTAGGATAGGGGACGATAAGCTATGCGTTTAAATAAATACTTTGTTCACATCTTTTGTATGATTCTAGTTTTGCTTGTAGGTCTAAATTAGCTGTATGCATTAGTTCTAATATCCAGTAGTTTAGGTATAAAAGTACAAAACTATTACAGGATTCAAGATTTTACCATATAAAACTAGTTCAGATAAAACTTAATATTAGACTTTACTCAAAAATATGTGGACAAAATATCATTCTTTCTATAGGGACAACATCTAGGACTCATACAGGTCTTATAACAATTACTAGGTTTTGACTGTACTAGCCATTTGAAGAGATTCACCTAAAAAATTTGTGCTATTTTTTCATGTCTGATTTAGATGTCTTTTTCAAGGGTTGCCTTGTTTGTTGGAATACCTAAATGTCCCAATAAGCTATGATAGTGACCGAAGGAATCTTGAAAATGACAGATGCTACTATGTTGATATGTGTGCAAACTTTTACTACTGCTTGGATGAAGTAAAATAAACACTTATTATTTAAGCTCAAAAGTTAGCTAGTGTTAAAGCCTAGGCTCTAACCAACCAAGTTGAGATTGATCTTTCATCCAAGCAATACCTACTTATTGCCTATATAGTATACATTTCTATACTATTGATATGTATGTACTTTCATGTATATATACAAACACTACATGTTCACACATGACTATCAACTTTGGTGTAGTTTGAAATATTGATGGATTTAATTCAGAAATATTTCAAACGAGGTAAATGGTAACGAGGTAAAAAGTCAAGCAGATATATATTTTGACAGAATTTGTCTGACTAGGATCTCTTCAGTAGACGATTGCAAAATCTACTGAGTTTTATTTTAGGTTTCCTCGAAGCAATTTTTCTTACCACGCTACGACACATTCTCGCATTTATCAAGCCGGCTAATAAGCTTGTTTGAAATCTGTTGAGGTGTGGGTGAATTATCTTTGATAAATCCCTAACACCATGGTTAGTGGCTGTTTGTTAGAATGTGATGATATGCCAGATCTCCTTAAGCCGTGTTAGGCTGACCAGCCAGCGGAGACTCTGAGAGATCTGACATTGTTATATTCTGAGGAGATCGCTATTAATCATGAGGTATGAATCGGATACTCTTTGAGTGTCTGAATCTAATTGCTTCAGTTTAAACTTTGATCTTGTGGTATCAGTAGTTGTGGACATATCTCCATTCGGTTACTGGTATGCAAGGCAAGGTACACCCCTCCCTGTGTTAATAAATCTTGTAATCGTCTACTGAATTGACACCTGGACAACTTTAAAAGCAAACCAAACTGGTAGCTTGACTAGGTAAAAGGTTCTTGGTTGTGAAATACCTACTATACAGACACACTGTATACAACACAAAATAGGACTATTTATCTATTTTATAATCCTACTACTTCATATGAATCTCTAATCTAACCATTCTATCAATTATTAAGGTGTACAATTTCACCTTGGATTGTTCCATTCGAATAAACAAACAAAATGATAATTCCATGTCATTGTAAATGCCATGAACCATGTATAGGTTCTACATACAGAACACAAACTATACAAAATGTAATGTGTTGATAACATGTTACTGTCATCCATATCTATATCTTACCCTTGACTAAGTGAAGTAGAGAATATTCGGGTTGCGAATATACATCAGTAATGGATTGGTCCTAAAACCACCATCCAGAGAACGTGTTGACGGTAAACCTGTCTCATCTGATCTTAGTGGGTTATCCTACACTATACATTCCTGATAGGTATAAAATTGTACCTGGGAACCTCACATCGTACCTCCATAAATGGGTCGGTACTTTCATTAACACTTGTATCCATTCAGTATATACTCTACGGAGTTATCTCAGTGGTTACATAAACTTCTGTCTGTACATGGAGCTTGGTGACGCAATGACATGGATTTCCATCTGGAACACTTATATCTAATTTAAAATGGTTAAATTAGTGGACTTACCTATCCAATTATGTCGTTGTTGAATAGCGCCATTGTTGCGCAGTACTTAATCTCCGGGAAGCATTTTAATTATGCTGGCGAGGATTGGAACAAGAATGGAGGGGTGGCTGGACGCATTCTTCCAGGGCCATATTGGCCCTGGCCACATTATCATATCCTTATAACCTTATCCTTGTACAATTTATAAATATACTTTATACACTATATCAAATACTAATATTCTTATTATATAATTTCTCATTAAATCAATACATTAATGATAAGGCTTCTTAGTTACAAAATAGGATGAGTACATATGCACTTGATATTGAGACATCTAAATTTAGTCCAGACATACCAAAAGAGCCGGGGTTTCTATATTCTATAAATCACAACGTAGGTCCTTTTTAAATCTAGACGATCATATTTGGCCAATACTATGTTTTCATAATATTTCAGCTGGTTATAGTTGAAATTGAGTGAGGACTGTCACCAGAAACTGACTAAGATCTGGTTAGTTAACATCTCTACTAGAAAGTCTTTTACAAGGGCGGGAGAGTGTTACAACTTGTTGCCGTGACCAACGGATATTTGGTCTTAAAAATGTCTGGACTGAGCGCTGATGTTTACAAGTGCAATTGGACTATAATTGTGAATTGCAAAGCGAAAATGTCTGTGTGCCTAGCGAAGTTATAAAAGCATTAGGGCGATTTGCAAAATAAAAAATAAAAACCTGCTTTAACCATTTATTAGTTCAATTTGGCTTAGTGAGCAAAGTTATGTTTCCATTACAATTGCAGTGCGTAGTAAATCTTCAAAGCATTCATAATCTCCATAAAAGGAATAGTACAAAAACTTGCTTTTCTATTTTGCGTGCGAGTAGGTTATGTTTCCATACAATTGCTGGGCGTAGTAAATTGTTCAAGCATTCATAATCCCCATAAAAAGAACAGTAAAAGGCAAACTGAAACAATGATAATAAGCGTTAAAAGCATGAAAACAAAAACAAGTTATTAGTATAGTATAAAATCATAGCGACAAAAAGTGTGAATGGTACCTGACTTCATCGTATGTTATTTCGTATCGGTTGGTTATAACTTTATAATTTTACAGCTGTTATTTCCATCTTTCGTGTTTTCAGGATTGCTTTATTTATACCTACGTTTGTGTTTTCAGAAATTATTTATTTCTCACACGTTTTTTACAAACATTACTTTGACAACATAGTGCCGTAACCATTTTACCGTTAGCTCACCGAAACGATTATCGATTTTAATCGATTCAACTGAACTTTACAGAATTTTACTAACATGCTATCTTTCAATCATTAGTGACGAAAAATCGATAAGTCTGTTGATAAATTCATTAGTTATAATTGAAACTATTAAAATAGCTAAATGGTTACATTTTATAGTAGTATGCTGGGGGCGAAAAAGTCATAGAAATATATATTTTTTTCGTACTTTATTGCGTCATCTTAGTACTTTATAACATTTAAAGTTGAGAGATACGAGTAGAAATCATTTGATTATTAACTTATTCGAAAATAGAATCGATTCATTCATAGTCATTGAATAGTTAAATTATCGATTTTTCTGTCACATCCCTAACCATGACACGTATCCTTGATATGTCAAAACGAAATATTGCCAGTGATAGGATTTGAAAATAGTACGAAATACCTGAATTTGAAAACGTATTTTGCGAAAATTTATTATTATTTGGTTTTAAATGATAAATCCTAGTTTACATGTAGTAGTAATGTTGACTAAGCGGGAAAATTATAAATTGGCTAAACCTTGACTTTATAAAACTAAAATCGATAGATTTATCAAGTAAAATAGTAACAGTTGTAAAAAATTTGTGGATAATAGGTATTGGTTCTTTCGAATGCTAATTCGTAACTCATAGGGCCCGTAGGAATATTATTAGCATAATGTCATTGTTCACCTATTCGTTCCATACATTCGTAAAGTTTCGGATCTTTTTGATGAAGATGGTAACATTTGAGATTCTTTTTAAATAGGCAAAGACATGACGAATCATACGGCATTTTTTAAATTTGTTACAATTTTACTCTTTTATACACGGAATTTATGAAAATATTGTGTGACGTTGTATAAGGCTATTATAATATATGATTGAGCTATTAATTGAATAGGACGTACTAAACGATAGGACGCATAACAGTTAGGTATTTTATTTCATTTTATTTTATTATTATTGATATAATATTACTTGTGTGTGTGTGTGTGTGTGCGTGTGTGTGTATGTGTATATGTGTGTGAGTGGGTTCTAAACGTTTGGGGGGTGTCCATTCTAGACATTTGAGTAAATCATTTGCGTAAATATCTAGTACGGTTCTTAAAATAGCATTTTGCGGGTTTTTCATTTGAAATGAAAAGAAAATAAAACGTCGTGGTACGGTCGACGGTTAGGGGGCGCGTAGCTAGGGGGTCATGTAGTGTTCTGGGGGGGGGAAATGTACCTTATGATTAGGCCATGGGGTTCCTTTTCCCGTGGCGGGTCACATGTGTCCCATTCGAAGCATTAAAAGAAAGAAACTCGATAAACGTCGTAAAATTATTTGTGCAGATAAGCTCATACAAATTCAATTTAAAGTATTTGAATTGTACTTATCGATTCCTGAATGTGGTCTAATACCTGTTATTTTCTTGGTTTAATTCTGCTAGGCTAAACTACAACTGATATTTGAATCGTGAATAAATTTTGTAATAACAAAGTGATTAGCAACGTTTTCAAGTTTGTACGTATGTTGGGAGAGCGTTGAGTAGATTAGGAATATTTTTATAATAGTTCAATTATACCATAAAGAGATAGCAGTTTATAAACCCAATCATACGATGTCACATGGCATTGTGAACGTTTTAGTTATAGAAATAATTAGTACGCGTTCAGTTTATTTCAATAGGGTTGTCATCAGCTATAAGTATATTATTTCAGTAGATTTGTCGTCAGCTATTATAACGACATGGGTTACGATGACGTAGAAAAAAAAAATTTTTGTGACTCTATGGCTTAATGGTTAGGTCGCAAGTTCGATTCTTGCTCGGGATTAACTTGATGGCTGGGTCAGTTTATCTTTTAGAGTACGAAAGGACGTCACAGTTATTGGTATAAAAAAAAAAAAAAAAAAAAAAAAAAATAGTGACACGGTGGCTTAGTGGTAGTATCGTGGGTTCGGTTCCCGTCCGGGAGTTGACTTGATGCGGATCGGGTGTTCCCTTTAGACTGTTATAGAACGTCATAGGTAGCGAAATTTTGAGAAAATTTAGTGACTCAATGGCTTAGTGGTTAGGGCATAGAATAGAATCGTGTCCGGAAGTTGACTGATACGGATCGATTATCTTCCGGGTGTGTAGATTAGTAATGTATTTTGAGTTAGTTTTGTTTTGCTAAAAGTACTAAAAGTTTAGTATTGGGAAAAAAAATATATATTTTACAAAAATGCGATTATCTCAAAAACGAGGCGTTTAGTTAGTTTAGTGAGACAAATCTTGATTAAGTTTTGTAAATTGATAATAGATAACAGATTAAACATATAAATTGTAGTCATTCAAGGTCACACGTGACACATGTCGCCATCGCACGACATATAGGTACAGTTAGAGCCACATTGGACCGGTTACATGACTCGACTAGTTGGGTTATTTGATAAAAACTTGTAAACAAATAATTTAATAAAATTTCAACTGAGCAACTTTTCGATTACACTTATCACTTTAAACTACATATAGCTAAGAATTTTGTATGAAAAACTGGGCTAGCAACTATTTTTATTTACGTTTTGTACATTCAGCAGCGCGTCGGACCGTGTATATTGACCTTGGGGTATAAGCTGTTTAGATGATTCAGTTGATAGGTTCGTTGTGCGGTCGTGTGTACATGTGAATTTGTGTGAAGCGAACTAAAATCTACTAAAGGTAATCTAGATTTTCATCGTATTCCATTTTAGTTTAAAGGGGGTGTCATTGAGTTTGAAACTAATTATCGTCAATAGTATGTAGGGTTTTTGTTCCTTTTGCTCATTTAGCAACACAAATAACTAAAGTAAAATAAATCTAAAATTTTGTGCTGCTATCTGTACTAGGTACGCTTTCATATGGTGGGCCGAGAAATAACGAAAACTGTTGCATAAAATAACCACGCCATAGCTGTTTGATAAGATAAGGGGCATTTCTAGTCTGTGACTAAGTGATAAGGCTACTGGAATGCGTGCATTTGTCTGTGTCAATGACATGTCAATTTAAAACTGACAAACAGCTGTTCTAGTCAATCAGTACCTAGTTACTTCACGTGTGGTTGTTTATTTACAATTTGGCATTTAAGTTGCGGCTTGCAATAATCTCCATTTAAGGCTCCAGCACACCGGATGCGTAAGCGTATGCGTAAGCGTGCACGTAGACGTACTATGACGTTGTAATGCCTGAAACTTTATGAGACATGGCACACCGCTTGCGTAACGTACGCGTGCACGTAGACCGATGCGTAACCCTACGCATTGCAGCTCTCGTGAGACAACCAGGCTGCGTACTTACGCAGAGCGGAACGCATTGATGACGTTGTACTCAATGGCATTCCCTATTGGACGTCACACCGAACAAATACGAACACGCACGTATCTTTCCTGCGCGTGACCACGCGCGTGACCACGCGCGTAACCACGCGCGTGACTACGCATTCAGTTGTTTTGTTCGGGTCCCCCACCTATGAAATTGGCTTTTTTTCTTACAATTAGAGAACTTCGTCACTTCTATGAATTTAAACTAGTCATCAATTGCTTGATATCACTACATACATACATATTATAAAACAAAGTCCCACACCGCGTCTGTCTGTCTGTCTGCGCTTCGCGATAAACTCAAAAACTACTAAACGTACATTTATGCGATTTTCACCAAATGATAGAGTGATTCCTGAGGAAGGCATAGGTGAATTATAAGTTGAGGTTTTATTTATGTAGAAATATGGAGATGTCAGCAAAAATTAAGCCGCCTGGGAAACCTAGCACCGAAAGCACTGCATAAACTTCTGAGCTCTAACAAAATAAATAATGTATTATGGAACGGGGAATGTCCGAAAAAAATCAAATCAAATCAAAGGTCGCATTTGGCAAAAAAAGGACTTGTGACCCGCCCTCGCTTCGCTTCGGTGTAGTGTGGAATTTGACACGATGTATTATACATAATTATAAACCTTTCTCTTGAATAACTCTATCAATTAAAAGAAACCGCATCAAAATCCGTTGCGTAGTTTTAAAGATCTAAGTATATTATATAGAGACAGACAGCGGGAAGCGACTTTGTTTAATACTATGTAGTGACATTAATACTATGTGTGCATGCCGAGGAATATTCTGGCACAACAGTAGTAATATTGCTTCTTTTTCATCTGATGAACTACTTGGTCCGTCCATCCAATCATCATCAGACATCGTGCACAAGAATTGCAAACACAAAAAGTATGACTGCCGCAGCGGCTGGGTATGTGTCAGGGGGTTACGTGCGTAACTACGCGCGTGTACACGCGCGTGTCTACGCATCCGGTGTGCCTGCTGGGTACGCAAGGGACAGGCTGCGTTGCGTATGCGTATGCGTAAGCGTAAACGTATGCGTAACCCAGTGTGTCAGGGGGTTACGTGCGTAACTACGCGCGTGTACACGCACGCGTAACCACGCGCGTGTCTACGCATCCGGTGTGCCCAGGCCTTTATAGTGAAATTTTAGTGGATGTTAGTGAATTCGGTTAATGAGTTAATAATAAGTTTGAGTGAAAAAAATAACTAAATGTGTTTATGTAAATAGGAGAATAGTTTGTTTAAAAATATGACCTTATAACTATGAACAGGTGAGTACGAATTATGATAGTTAGTACTAACGACATTTGTTTTTCTATCTCCAAAATATCGTGTTAGTTAAAAGTAACTAGGCAATACGTCAGTCTAGCTTATCTACATAATTCTGACGGATGACGGAAATAAAAACGTAAACAATCGAGGGGCCTACTATGAAAAGTTTGGTACGATACTCGCGGTCGCGTCCGTTTTCGTTCTAATTGTCTCTTATTACGGGGTAATTGTGCGTGTTATATTTCAAAGTGATTGCGTAAATCAACAGGCTCATTCTGGTAGATCTGTCATTAATCGTTTAATAGTATGTAGACTACAATAGCTAAACTAAAAATGTTTGTAATGACTTCAACCGATAAGTCGGAGATAACTATCGTGGCCAAGTGATTTCGTTACAATATTTTCGTAATAGACCCCAGCACTAACTACGTAATCATAAGTAAGACGTTCTCTTTTATTTAAATCGAAATAAGTTTGGCGGGATATTTATTTATGAGTTAGGTCATCGACCCCTTAGGGTAGTTATGGTTTAAAGTCAAATTACTTAGGGAAGAATAATTGGTTAAAAGATGAATGATAAATTTAGTTATTGCTAATACCTACATGCTAGTATATCGTCTTATCTTTGCTGACGTCACCTCGAAACGACCAAAGTACCTACTTGGAATAATTTGTGCCTGGAAGCCATGTTCTCATATGTAGGGTGTAGCGGCTAACACTGCGCCGAAGTGGCTCAGTATTTGGATTTGTATCCTACATACATTGCCTAATCGTAAATAAAATCCAATAGTATTGTAACTTATCCCCTTAGGGTAGGGAAATTGAGGCTGTTTTATATTTATTGGATAAAATTAGATAATAATTAACAATGGAAGTCTGGGAACATTGCCATCTGGGCTATTGCGTTTACCTCGCTTTTGACAGTGCACTAGTAGAGAGATATCGTTCTGTGTGTTTATATTCTAAGACGGACAGTAATTGTACTGTATTGAAAAACTTACTTACGAACGGAACTATGATTCCCACCGCCTAAACGAAACATTTTACTACTTACCTAATACAAGTGAGTTGAAACGTAGTCAATAATAAAACTAGTGTTCGTTCGTGGCTTCGCCTGCGTAAGCAATATGGTCAATTTTATCTCTCGGAAAGTGTTCACGTTTATGGGTTTTTTTGAATACCTTCTTATTTTCCGGGTTTTAAACGTTATTTATCCAAGATTTCATAATCAATTTCATATACATGATAACGCGAAGGTACCATGTACGGCTGCGTACCCCTTAGGGTACGTAACACTATGGTTATGATTGTTGAATACCTATTTGTGTTATGTGTTGATATAACTTAAATTACACATGCAAAGTATTTAAGTGACTAAGTGAGTGTTAAGTGTTATTGAAATATTAGGTGTGCAATAATTAAAGTGTTTATGTTAAGTGTTTAAAGAATATCGTGAAGTGAAATGAAAGGTGTTTACAATTCATCATCAGTCGAGCTGAAGGGTCAATGGAGTGACACTTATCATCAGTCATCAACTTCAACTTACGTGTTCACGGGCTAGCAACGAGCTACGAACTACGACCAGAAGATTAAATTTGATTCTTTATTAACATTATTGTGTAACATTAACATTATTGTTAAGATAATAAATGGTTTGTGTGTCTACCTAATATCTAATGGATTTTATTTTTCCCTTTCTTATCACCACTTATCACGACATCAGTACGATTTTAATGCGGTTTTTATTTTTATTTAACAAACTTTATTGTACATACATTTAAAACAAATGTTACAAAAGGCGAGCTTAATGCTAAAAGCATTTTCTCCCAGTCAACCTTTAGGAAACGGATATCAATGAAGATTTTTTACACGAATGTTTGTGTAGATAAATATCGGCTCACTAATTTCATTTTTCGAATTGGTTACATGAAAGTTTAGTGAATTTTACTGAAACACAGTTAAGGCTCGGTTATGTGGAAACATTTGTCTCTACTTGTTTACGTATAAAGGGTGATTTCACTCTTGCAACTTTTATGTTTTGTTGTTTAAAGAAAGAAGAGAGGCTATTTGAGTGACGTTAAAGGAGATTTAAGGCGTTTCTTATGACAATTACGCCAGGGAAATGCCTCGTGACTGGCATTTTTGATAATTTTTCGTTATAAGATTTATACGCGGTTTGATACTTGCGGCTGATAAATAAGTTCTTTGGCTAATCATATTATGTGTTTTGTGACTATAACTTTACGTTTACTGAAATAAGGCGTAGCGTGCGCGTACCGTGTTACCATTATGGACCCTTAAGGCCATAATAAAATTTACTAGGTATTAGCAAGATTAGACCGGGATTAGTATTCTCGACGATTCTTTTTTTTATACATTACTGATTTATACCACGGGAATTATACGTTAATTGTAGTATGGTTAACTGGATTCGCCGATTGTTAGAGTAAATAGCTTTGGTTTATTTCGTGAAATAACAGACTAAAGTAAAGGCTTCATTTTATCGGATATTCCAATAATGAAGGAATTAGGGGATGTATAGGTAGATTGTGTTTTAAGTGTATGCTTACTTGGTTAAGTACAGATAAACAACGTGTTACAATTAAAGGTTATTCATCGTAGTACCTGACTGAATTAAACACTGGGTTTTACTGTTATATTTGTAGTTTGAAGGCAATGGGATCTAGATAGGCGTTGCAATGTTTGGCCGCTAGGGGGCGCTGTAGTAAAGATGGGTTCTATTTATTTTCAAGAATGGTTTAATCAAAGTTGATACGGTATTAGAATAAATAGCGAGCAGGTTCTGTTGAAAGGTTTTGAATATGTAAGTCACATCTTAAAACTACAGAAGATAACATGTTTTGGTAAGTTTGTAACTATTTTAGGCTCAATAGTTTAGTTTTCTTGCTTTGATTAACAAATAAACATACACATAATTTAACGCTAGTAATAATTTTCGCGAAATGTTTATGATAGTTAGTTAGTAGTTTAGTTCGCGCTTTTCTACATAGATGGCATTAGTGGTTTTAAACCAGCCATTATTCTAAAACTATTTGATTTAAATTTTATATAGAATAAGTGGATTTTAACAATGTAAATAAAGTGTTTTAAATACAGTTTAGCGGAGTTAACGAAACCGGTTATGTAGAGTAGTTAAAATGTAATGTGGGTAAATAAATTAAAATATTTAGTTCATTGAGAGTTAAGTAGGTGGCGCTAGTAGGATGATTATAACTTTAATAAATATACATTTTCGGCTTTTCAAAAAAAAAAAAAAAAATTCTTTTTGAATTACCTTTCTCTTTTGCGAGATAATTTTGTCTACGTGTTAGTACTTAATAAATAGCGGTTTTGGGTTTTCCCTCCGATAATTGTTTAAACATTACGGTCAATATCGCGTGCTAAGTGGTGTTGTGGCCTTTGGATCTACAGTAGTAACATATAATTTTATGAGTGTAGTTACGATTTTTTTGTTTTATCTTAGAATCTTGGTTAAGATTTCTCGATATCGTTCGCCATTTCATCCGCGTTTATTACTATTTCACTAATGTTTAAGTATAAATACGGTTCAACTGCGTTCCTGTTTGCATTTTAAGTTGAGCATGTTGACTTTTATTATTTAAATTTTATAAAATTTAGTATGACGTCTACAACAAGCTACTTTCTTACTCAACTATGACTTTGCACATACCAAGTTTTAACCTTTATCTGTTTTGCGAGCTTTGAGTATCAATGCGGTATTATCGGTTTAACGTATACACGTTTGTTCCAGAGTGTGAATTAACGAGTGAATACCACGAGTATGTTGTCGAATTTCGGAGTGCTATCAAGTGGAAGTGAATTAGCTATACGGGGTGCATTATGTTGTACTATAAATAACTGCGAGTGACTTTGTGTTAACGTGAACTTATAAAATTTATTCTTTTGGTTATTACTATTGAGTGAATTGAAGTGTTAAAGTGAACTATTATTTCTTTTTTGACTATTTTTTTTTCTGAGTGAATATTAGGATTAAGGTGAACTTGTATATATTTTTTTAATTTTTTTATTCTTTGACTTTGAGTTATGGTGTTAGATGCTAAGTGATATACTTTTTTTTTTCTTTGACCTTGAGTTTGGTGGTGTTAAGTGTTAAGTGAACAGTGAGAATTTTAGTGAGTGCTCAACGTTGAATTTAAAAGTGAACAAAGACTTCAAGATGCCTAAACAAAAATCACAACCTAAAGCAGCTGCGACAAGAAGGTCCAGTATGGTGACTCGAGGGGCCGCTATAGCAGACCCCCCGCCAGGACCTCGAAAGGTCACTTCAGTGCAGTATATGTCACGTATGGTACAAAGAGCTGTTAATGCCATCAATAATAAGATCACTGAATTAGAAAACCGGATTTCTGCCACATCTACGCCTGTAGTGGAGTCATCAGATACACATGTGCAAGGGAGTGATACTAATCCCTGCTTGCCACTAATCCCTTCATGCCAGCCTGGTCCTGCTACCATATATTACCCAGTACCCCAGATGTCTGCAGAGAAGCCAAGATTCCCATCAAAATACAAGCATCCTGTGACCTTCATTGAAGACTTAACCGCTTATCTGAAGAAGTATCATGGGACGACAGATGAGATCGACATTGTGTTGGAAACACTAGATAATGACGTTCGAACCTGGGGACGATTGTATAGAGAAAGGTGGACGAATTTTGAAGATTTCAAGAAGGGTTTCTTGGACAATTTTTGGGGAGAAGCAGAACAAGGAGAATTAAGGAGGAAAATTGTACAAAATACCTGGGATGGGTCGCAATCTATGTTAAACCATTTCATATCGCTATGTGGACAGGCGAAGATGTTAACATACCCCATCCAAGAACAACAGCTAGTGAGCGACATCATGGGACATTTTCCCAGAAATATCCAATACGCATGGAATGCTTCTAATAATACTACCATACTACAAGCTACAGAATTTTTACGAAAATTGGACAATGTGAACAAGCGAACAGACCTCAAGCAAAAGAATAATAACCGAACGAATGCTGTACAAAAACCTACGGCGACTGAACAGCATCAACCAGACAACAGAAACAACTTCAACCGGAAGAGGCAGTTCAATGACCGACCGGCGCGACAAGTGGCATCGAATAAGATAGCAAAAACCAATGTTGTAAATATTGTAAATGATTCTAATAATTCTTCTAATGAACCCACAAATAATTTAAACGAGTAGGTGTTGATGTAAGTCGCTCCGTTACATCGACATTAGGAGGGGCCGATTTAACTCCAGTTTCTTTGAAAATCATGCTTGATCTCGGGTGGAGGCCTGGACAGACATTAGGAACGCGTAATGAAGGGATACTTAAACCTATTGTTGTCAAAGGTCAATGCAGTAAGGCAGGGTTAGGATCGGGTATAAAAGAGACCAACTTAACTGACTTTGAGTTACAGGTCGTAGATACTCTAAAAGCCCAATCGGAGTTAGGTGACAGGTCAACAATTCAAACTGAGGTAGTTTCGTCACTATTCGAAGAGGAAGATAATATTTCTGCTGATAAACTCAAAATGGTCAAGTCTGAAGTTGAGGTAGAAATATTTAATCATCGTGTTATATGTCTTGTAGATACTGGAAGTGACATCACGTGCATTTCCGAATCGTTTTGGGAAACTTTAAAGTCACAAATTGGAAATAAGTTAAACATGCTACCCGTTAAACCGATACAGATTCGCGGAGCCGTAGGACAAAAGAGCGCTAAAATACAACAGATGGTCTTATTACCTGTAAGGTTTGGTGAAATTGAACTAGAGATCCGGTTTTTGATAGTACCTAAATTAGTTCATTCCGTTATATTAGGATTTGATTGGCTTGTAGCAAATAAAACTAATATCAGATTACAAACTCCTCCAGTAGGGTTAATAATTAATCACAAGGACCAAAGGGTGTTAATACCTTTCATAGAGTATGTATTTGAGGGTCAGGTCTCAGAAATTACCAAGGTAGATGGTAAATTTGACTTTGAGAAGTACCTACAGGAAATCAAAACAGGGATACCTCTTCAAAGGACACAGACTAATAAATTAAGACAAGTGCTTAGAAAACATAGTGATGTCTTTACTAAAAGGTTAGGCCGTGCTAATTGCTACGAACACGTAATAAAAATGACAGATCATAGTCCAGTTATAAGGCGTTCTTATCCTGTTCCATACGCGTATAGACAACAAATGGAGGAAAAACTAGCGGAAATGGTCGAAATGGGGATAATATCAAGAGGTTCTACTCCATATTGTAGTCCGTTAACTTTCACCTTAAAGCCTGACGGTTCAATTAGGGTTTTATTAGATGCACGGGAGATTAACAAGTATATGATAGCCGAGGCCGAGTCCCCTCCAATGCAAATAGACGTGTTAAATTCATTTCATGGGGTTAATTACATCAGTATAATAGATCTTAATAATGCGTATTTTCAAATTAAAATCTCTGAGGAAAGCAGGAAGTATACAGGATTTACGTTTAATGGGAAGTCATTCATGTATAACGTACTTCCGCAAGGGCTGAAGACCAGCGTCGCGACCTTTTGCAGAGCTCTTGATAAAATACTAGGGCCAGAGGTTAGCCATTTCTGCGTTAAGTATTTGGATGATATCGCTATCCTAACACAAGGGAGCTTAGAGGAACATTTAGAGCATATTGACATCATATTAAACAAATTAAAATCAGCAGGTCTTACTTGTAATCTCGAGAAATGTAGGTTCATTTGTAAGGAAGTAAAAATGCTAGGTCACATTATTTCTACAGACGGAATTAGGACGGACCCGGAAAAAATAGAATCCATAAAGAATTTTCCTATTCCTAAAAAGATAAAACATTTGAGAGCATTTTTAGGACTTTGTAATTACTATAGACGTTTCATTCCTGATTACAATAGTACTATTCAACCCTTATGTCAGTTATTAAAGAAGAGTAAAGGTTGGACCTGGACTCCAGAAGCCCAGGCAGCATTTGAAGAGCTTAAAAGCAAGTTTTTGAATACAATAATGTTGCATCATCCGGATATGTCTAGGCCTTATTACCTGCAGACCGATAGTTCCGGAGTAGGCTTAGCTGGGGTTCTATTTCAGTACGATGATAAAGGCGAAATGAAAATTCTGGGGTACTGTAGTAGGGCTTTAAGAGGCGCAGAGCTAAGATGGACGGTTACAGAACAGGAATTTTGGGCAATTATATATTGTTTGAGGAAATTCGAAACATATCTGAGAGGCGCCAAATTAATAATTAGGACTGACCATAAAGCATTGACGTTTGTCAGAACTTGGAAATTATATAACAGCCGAATAATAAGATGGATCCTTTTCCTTGAACAGTTCGATTATACCATTGAGCATATAAAGGGTAAAGATAACGTCGCTGTTGATGTTCTGTCTAGGTTTCCGCCCGATTCAACGTTAATACAGGAGGATAGGGTATATTGTCCTGAGATTAATTATATGGAGAACACTAAAAACAAAACTCTAATAGCTGATTTGAAAAACATAGCAAATTTTCAGGCTAGTGATAGTGAGGTCCAGTTAATTATAAATGTTGTAAATAAGACTAATAATAATCTAGCTGGCAAAATAGGTAAAATAGCTCAACGATGTTATATTAAAGACAGAGTAGTATATTTCAAAATCGATTCTGATAAACATGTAATCTATTTGCCAACTAGCTTGAGAGAGGAAATCATAATTCAAGTCCACAAAGAGATGGGACATCAAGGAGCTTATAAGGTACTTAAATATCTCAAGGATAGGTTTTATTGGATTGGAATGAACAAAACTGTAAAGACATTATTAAGAACTTGTCACATTTGCCAAGTCTCTAAAAGTGACAACATAAAATATGTAGGCGAATGTAAGTCCATTGTAACAGAGCAAGTAGGAGATATTGTAATGGCTGATTTATATGGACCTCTTCCTAAAGGTAGATTTGGAGTTGCTTATATTTTAGTGATCCAGGACTCATTTAGCAAGTTTGTTAAGTTATATGATTTAGCAAAGGCTACTTCACGAGCAGTAATTTCTAAATTGAAACAATTCGCTAAAATAATCACGCCCAGGGTAGTTATGACAGATAATGGCAGTCAATTCTCATCTGATAGCTGGAAACAAGCGTTAAAGGACATCAATATTAAACCAATATACACGACCGTTAGAAACCCTCGTCCTAACACCACGGAGAGGGTAAACAAAGAGTTGGGACGGCTATTTAGAACGTATTGTCATAAAAATCATAAGGGATGGGCAACGATATTAAATAATATAGAACAGCTGTACAATAACACATTCCATGAAAGTACCGGTTTTACTCCTAACGAAATATTATATGGTTCATGTAACAGTATGTCATTTGACAATTGTCTGCCACAACTAAATAAAACTAAAGACATTAATGATGTGAGGGCTAAAGCTAGGCAAAATTTAAAAGATAACAGCATTAAACGACAGACTAGGTTCAATAGATCTCATCGGTTGATAGAATTTCAGATTGGTGATTATGTAAAGGTTCGTAAAGTTAATAAGTCAGAGGCGCAGAAAAAACTTACAAAGAAATTTCAATTACTTTACGAAGGTCCATATGTAGTAAATGCAGTGCCATTTGCAAATGTATATACTTTAATGGACCCTAAGACAAAGCAGATTAGGGGCAATTTCAATGCCATTCATTTAAATAAATACTATGTGTAAATATTTAATTACAAATTATCTGTAATAGGTTAAGGATGATTGATTATAATGAACGAATCATTAAAACATATAAAGGATTAGGTTAGGATTTGTCTTTTGTTATTATTATAGATTGTGAGGTTAATATTTTGTTCTTTATTCAATTTTCTCTTTAAATTTGATTTAAATTTTAATATTAGGTACATTTATTTTGTTAAGGGTTCAATATTGTAAATATTGTGTTAGTTATTTTCATTCATTTTATTTTGGGTTCAATACTGTAAATACGATGTTGGTTAATTTCTATTATTTTATTTGTGGGTTCAATATTGTAAATACTTGTTGGCTAAGTTCGTTAATTTTAATTGTGTGTTTTAATATTGCAAATTTGAGTTCTGATGTTAGAGTTAAATTCATTAATTTCACTAACTAGATTGATATTGTTAAGTCTGGAAGCTTGAGCTAACTACGTTAGTCAAGTTATTTGTGTCATTGGACACCATCGTAACTAAAATCGTCAATATCGAAGTAATGATTCCTTGTTTAACTATGTCATAATTTGACTTACGAAGGCTCCTTGACAATAGTTACCGTTGATTTTGTGATGATGGCAAGTTAAACATGCCAATTTTAAGAATGATTGCCAGTTATTGTATAATTTCAATTATTAACAATCACGACTGATTTTGTTCTGATTCTTATTCTATGAAAATTTGACAATATTATTTGTAGATTACTGAGCTACTAAGAATAGAGTACAGATATTATCATAGAATTTTGCTAAATTATTTGTCTAACAAAAGCTTTACTATATTGTTGTTAGAAAATTGTAATTGTTCATCGAACAATATTCATTTAACTAGTTAGCATATTAGTTATAAGAAAAAAAAAGGGGAATCGCTGGGTAAGGGAAATGACTCGAGGACGACTGTCAAAACGCTTGACAGCATAAATAACCTCGATTATACATTTTACGCTCAAATCAATGACCTCAATTGGTCTATTACCTTAATATTATTCTAAATTGGTTAGCTATCAAGCGCTATAAGACCGTCTTCCTCGGTGGGGTGAAGGGAGGTCATTTCAGGGGGTAGGGGGGGCTACTCACACCCTGCGAAACAAATAATAATAATGAAAAAAAAAAAAAATTTTTTTTTTTTTTCTCCCAATCTGTCTCCAAATTTTATCTTATTAATAACGGCAATTAATGTGGTTTGTATTGTTTGGGTTTATTATTATTCCACTAAATTCCACTAATAATAAAGGGGGCGGGTGTACCAAACCAACCTAATTGCGCGTATCTTTACACCATATAACACAGTACGATTCTCTATTTGAAACATTTTTTCCTTCTTTCTTTTTTACTTTTGGTATTTTTGTACATTATTTTCAACATTTACAAACTTAAATACTGATTATCAGTTTTGACAATTATCTATATATAGCGGTATGAGAAAATTCTCATGGAAAAGTTTACATGTGTAAAATAAAAATAAAAACAAATCTACGACTGAGATTACAATTTTCTTCACTTTAAACAATTTATTATTCTTATATTCTTTGGTTCAATGAATAAAATGATAACAATAGTTTTATGAAATTAAATACGAAAGACCGGGTCAATGCCACCTAGCGGCGAAGTTTCAAACTTTTGATTCGGCTGTTTATATTAAAGCAAACAGCATGCTTATCGAGTGTTTTAGAACCATTTGATGAAGAAGTACACCCAACAATTGATAGATGGCGCTGTCAAATGGTTATTCCGCGAAACCTTTGGATAGAAAAAATGAAATAATTTAATTACTCGTGCCTTACAAGCTGCCAGGACAAAGAATAAATACAATAAAACTACCATGATAATTTGCAAAGGAAAAAACTTGCCGGGAATGACGAAAGGAGAACTTATTTTCCAGTAACACAAACTAGTGGTAGGTTTTGCTCCATGAATCTAATCTTCCTCATTTTGCTTGGTTCTGTCCATTGCTAGGATGTGTCAGTCAATGTTGTTAAGGTTCATTAAACATAGCCATCAAGAAAATCCAGGAGAGACTTGAAATCTGAAAACATTAAAACACAAAATATAAGATTTGACACCGTCTACAATAGGTCAATTTTTCAAAGGAATTAAACTAAATCTAGGTATTTTGTAGTATTATTGTAGTATACCATATGTAGTGATAAGGATTAAATAAACTTGAACAGTGCTCAGTGTTTAACCAATGGACAGAGCCAAAAATTAAAATGGATAAAAATCTTGCCGATGACAAAAACTAAAATTTCATTAAAAATGCAGTGTTTTTGTATTCTTTATGAAAGGTTTTATACTTTATTATTACTACTAAATTAGTCCAACATTTCAACACTAAATTCAACCTTTAAAATTGCTTAAATTTTAGATGAGAACGAAAGAGCAGAAATTTTCATGTGAAAAATTCATAAAATAAAGCTAATTCAAAAATGTTAATATCTTTTTTGTTTATAAACGAATTTACCAAATTAATGTAAATTTGATAAATTCAGTTTGTCCTTATTATAGTATAATATAAATTGCATCATAAAACATAGGGAAACATTATTTTTATTGTGTAAGAAAAATCATCAAATATGTCAAATTTGCACCAACACTAATGAATTGACAATGTTAGACAATGCAAGATAAGATATTATTATTTACCTGTTTGGTCAGTGACATTGTGAGGGTCTAAGTAGTCTGTCTATAAGCATCAATATACATGCTAAATTGCTTGGAGAAAGGTAGAACTCCTCACAAGGAAATGTTCACTTTGTTGGACAGAGACGTTTGTAGCAATGCGTTGAAGACAAAGTGATTCTTTACGCTGGGAATTGACTAGCAAATACGATTGGCAATTAAAATTTATAAAAGAATACGCAGTTTAAACCATTCCATGTACCAAAATAATATTTGATAATAACTTTTTAATTTTCATAGGATGCGTTCGAAACCTCTCCTTTCATAGGATGCGTTAAACTGCAAAATCAGTCAAGTGCGAGTCGGACTCACGCACGAGGCATGGGAGACCCGCCTTAGATGTGAATTTTGTTCTGTTTTGGTATTTGTTAGGTGCGCCATCTGTGAAAGGTTCAACTGTCTGGACATCATGGTTCGTGGGATGGGGCATGGTGGCGGACGGACGGACGGACAGCGGAGTCTTGGTAGTGGGGTCCCGTCTTGCCCTTGGGTACGGAACTCTATAAACCAGTTACGTCATAACGACTGCGTTCAAATGTGTTAGGGAATAATTCAATGTGAATGATGCTTTTGTCACAGTGTGGTCATAACGCGCAACATTATACAGCTATCTGCTACCTCAGCCGTCATGTCGTCAACTTATTAAGAGAATTATTATAATAAGCTTATAGGAAATAGGAACCGTTTTATTGTAATATTACATCACATATGGCTAGCGCTGTTGTCAAAATAACGCATTTTAGGTACGGTAAATACAGAGCAATGAATTACAAGTTCGTATGACTAATATATTTACTGACTATGGTTAGCGGTTTTAAAAACGCTAACTGTGTGACGAGGCCTTTATTTGGAGTGCTCGCCTGCTCGTTTGATGTGAATAGGTCATTAAATTAGATTGTCTATGGGTTATGACAGATACATGGGTTGACAGCCAATCAGAAAAAACTGGGAGGAAAATATGTGTTAACCGATCAAATTACCCCGGTTTTAGGGTAAATCAGCAGATTAAAGTAACTTAATCTAGGGAGCCGATTTTGTAAAACTTGAATAATTTAACAGAAATATAGGTTATTGACGATCAAAACAGTTGATGTAATAGAATGAAAGACAAATAGCGCGTGACTGAGGTACAAAAATATATAAATGTTGAAGTAAATCTAAGAAATATACTGTGAAAATTTTATAGGATATTTGGAATTTATAAGCTGCTATCTTGTTAATGGGGTGATACCGGTTAAATGTATTAGGTATTTATTTATATACATTGTTTAACTATTTATCTAGGCTATCCCAAGAGTTATAAACGAACTTTACTATGTTGCCGACGTATTGAAAGGTAGAGAAATCAGTTGGTACACCTTAGGATATGAATATATATATATCTAAATATAATTGAAGTCGTTTATTTGATAAAAAAGTGACAAATAAAATAATTATTGAGAAAAACATTATAAAATCCTAATGGGGAGTTTTGAGCACATATGGCCACATTAGATAGTCTGTCTCTTTCTAATGCAAAATCTCAGGATGGAGTAAAAAATTCCTTCATTATATACATTACCAAATAAGGTTATTTATATAAGAAAAACGCGAATTTTCGCGAGAAGACCATATTTGGTCATCAGAAGCCAGGGTCTTTTGAGGGTATAAATATCGGAGCAGACACTCCTCAGGATCAGTCCGGCGCGTACCATAGAAGTGGCAAAGTTCTGCCCAAATAACCAGGAAGTCAAGTATTTCTGAAAGTTTCAAAGTAATTTTCTTATTTTATTTTAAAAGTTAAATAGTGCTAACTTATGTGAAATTCGTCGCGTTTATTGAGTTAGGCGTTGGGCTGGTAAGCTAGTTTCAGCTTCGCGAAGTTGTGTTTATAGTCTTTTTCACGAAGTTTTAATTGAAGGAACCTTGCGATTGTTTGTGCGAGTAAGGGCCCACTTGTTACTGATGATTGCAAGGGATAGAGTCCTGTAAATATTCCGTTACCGTCGATCTCCAGAATTCTGGAGAACTCCTGAAGAAATCCACGCTAGTCCAGACGCTGTGGGCGCGTTCGAGCACGATTTCGTATATGGAACCGTGTTTGGTGTGCTTATCGTGACTGGAATCTAGTGGGGAAAGGTGAAATATGCTTATTGCCTAACGAATAGGTAGGTAGGACTTCAATCTTTGCTCCGGTAAAAGCTCAGGAAACGACGCTCCTTGGAGCTTAGCAAAGACACGCGCCGCGGCGGTTTATCAGCTTTTCAGTGTCAAAATCTGTGTAGTGAAAGTGAAGTTGTGTTTAAAAGTTTTCAGTGCTCGAGTGAAAGTGTGAAATTTGTAATTTACAGTGAAGAGTGGTTGTTTGTTTTCAAGTATTGTGTAGTGTATAGCTTGTGGTTCAAAGTGAAGGTGGTTTTAAGTGCTGTGTGGTCGAGATAATGCCGAAAGGTATCAGGATAAATCTACTTACGAGGAATAACAAGTAGATTGACAGGTAAGTAAGCATGTTTGCTAAAATCTCTCTCCAGTTATATTGGAAAATCTGTGTTTTCTTTCAGGAATATCATTTTTTGTGTTAAGATGAGTCGTTAAACAACTCAAATATATTTAAAATCAAAAGTATTCTGTGTTATAATAGGTGCCATTCCCACAATAATAAATCCAGAATCTTAAAATTGAACCTAAATTCTCTATTTCATTGCCATACTGTTCTTGTATTGGACGAATGTAGGATAGGGGACGATAAGCTATGCGTTTAAATAAATACTTTGTTCACATCTTTTGTATGATTCTAGTTTTGCTTGTAGGTCTAAATTAGCTGTATGCATTAGTTCTAATATCCAGTAGTTTAGGTATAAAAGTACAAAACTATTACAGGATTCAAGATTTTACCATATAAAACTAGTTCAGATAAAACTTAATATTAGACTTTACTCAAAAATATGTGGACAAAATATCATTCTTTCTATAGGGACAACATCTAGGACTCATACAGGTCTTATAACAATTACTAGGTTTTGACTGTACTAGCCATTTGAAGAGATTCACCTAAAAAATTTGTGCTATTTTTTCATGTCTGATTTAGATGTCTTTTTCAAGGGTTGCCTTGTTTGTTGGAATACCTAAATGTCCCAATAAGCTATGATAGTGACCGAAGGAATCTTGAAAATGACAGATGCTACTATGTTGATATGTGTGCAAACTTTTACTACTGCTTGGATGAAGTAAAATAAACACTTATTATTTAAGCTCAAAAGTTAGCTAGTGTTAAAGCCTAGGCTCTAACCAACCAAGTTGAGATTGATCTTTCATCCAAGCAATACCTACTTATTGCCTATATAGTATACATTTCTATACTATTGATATGTATGTACTTTCATGTATATATACAAACACTACATGTTCACACATGACTATCAACTTTGGTGTAGTTTGAAATATTGATGGATTTAATTCAGAAATATTTCAAACGAGGTAAATGGTAACGAGGTAAAAAGTCAAGCAGATATATATTTTGACAGAATTTGTCTGACTAGGATCTCTTCAGTAGACGATTGCAAAATCTACTGAGTTTTATTTTAGGTTTCCTCGAAGCAATTTTTCTTACCACGCTACGACACATTCTCGCATTTATCAAGCCGGCTAATAAGCTTGTTTGAAATCTGTTGAGGTGTGGGTGAATTATCTTTGATAAATCCCTAACACCATGGTTAGTGGCTGTTTGTTAGAATGTGATGATATGCCAGATCTCCTTAAGCCGTGTTAGGCTGACCAGCCAGCGGAGACTCTGAGAGATCTGACATTGTTATATTCTGAGGAGATCGCTATTAATCATGAGGTATGAATCGGATACTCTTTGAGTGTCTGAATCTAATTGCTTCAGTTTAAACTTTGATCTTGTGGTATCAGTAGTTGTGGACATATCTCCATTCGGTTACTGGTATGCAAGGCAAGGTACACCCCTCCCTGTGTTAATAAATCTTGTAATCGTCTACTGAATTGACACCTGGACAACTTTAAAAGCAAACCAAACTGGTAGCTTGACTAGGTAAAAGGTTCTTGGTTGTGAAATACCTACTATACAGACACACTGTATACAACACAAAATAGGACTATTTATCTATTTTATAATCCTACTACTTCATATGAATCTCTAATCTAACCATTCTATCAATTATTAAGGTGTACAATTTCACCTTGGATTGTTCCATTCGAATAAACAAACAAAATGATAATTCCATGTCATTGTAAATGCCATGAACCATGTATAGGTTCTACATACAGAACACAAACTATACAAAATGTAATGTGTTGATAACATGTTACTGTCATCCATATCTATATCTTACCCTTGACTAAGTGAAGTAGAGAATATTCGGGTTGCGAATATACATCAGTAATGGATTGGTCCTAAAACCACCATCCAGAGAACGTGTTGACGGTAAACCTGTCTCATCTGATCTTAGTGGGTTATCCTACACTATACATTCCTGATAGGTATAAAATTGTACCTGGGAACCTCACATCGTACCTCCATAAATGGGTCGGTACTTTCATTAACACTTGTATCCATTCAGTATATACTCTACGGAGTTATCTCAGTGGTTACATAAACTTCTGTCTGTACATGGAGCTTGGTGACGCAATGACATGGATTTCCATCTGGAACACTTATATCTAATTTAAAATGGTTAAATTAGTGGACTTACCTATCCAATTATGTCGTTGTTGAATAGCGCCATTGTTGCGCAGTACTTAATCTCCGGGAAGCATTTTAATTATGCTGGCGAGGATTGGAACAAGAATGGAGGGGTGGCTGGACGCATTCTTCCAGGGCCATATTGGCCCTGGCCACATTATCATATCCTTATAACCTTATCCTTATCCTTGTACAATTTATAAATATACTTTATACACTATATCAAATACTAATATTCTTATTATATAATTTCTCATTAAATCAATACATTAATGATAAGGCTTCTTAGTTACAAAATAGGATGAGTACATATGCACTTGATATTGAGACATCTAAATTTAGTCCAGACATACCAAAAGAGCCGGGGTTTCTATATTCTATAAATCACAACGTAGGTCCTTTTTAAATCTAGACGATCATATTTGGCCAATACTATGTTTTCATAATATTTCAGCTGGTTATAGTTGAAATTGAGTGAGGACTGTCACCAGAAACTGACTAAGATCTGGTTAGTTAACATCTCTACTAGAAAGTCTTTTACAAGGGCGGGAGAGTGTTACATCGTCCTCCTGCACAATCAGGCTGTTAAGGACGTCCTCGCCGTCGTCGTATTCGTCGATTATGTCTGACGAGTCCTCCTCGTTCAAATCAGTTGCAGGGGCGTTTTCGCAGGAGTGGCCTGTGCAGTACTTGCACATAGCTGAGCATCTAAGACCTGCTTTCTTGCAGCTGCAAGCTCCGGTGCTACAGCCTTTGCTGCACTTGCAGGAAACAATTTGGAGGATGTTATCTGGCGCAGCATTTTTCGTTGTGGGGATTGGTAGTACCACTCGCGTGGTTAGGCTCCAGCCCCAAACTGATGGGCGAAGTTCATTACCTAACCACGCTTGTACTTGCTGGTAAGTGCGGAGGGAGTGGTAATTGGCAGCGTCCCTTGTCGGTGGTAGGCGGGCTAGTTCCAATTTCCCTTCGTCACTGATCGTGTAAATAATCGGTACCGCAAGTCGTCAAGGTTGTCATTGTCAATATTGCCTCCATAAACTACTACCAGGAACTTTTCTCCAGCGTCCTTGATTTGCTGAGGAGTAAGAAACGGAGCCACTACTGCAGAGAGGGCGGTATTCCTCATATAGGTGCTGCAAATTTTCTTCTTCCCCAATCCATACGGTGCTGACGTGGTATCACACCCACTCACTGCGTGGAGGAAAAGTATATCTTTGGGAGGAAAGGAACAGGAACTTGGTGAGTAGAGGACACTAGGACCACCACCTCTTCCACTTTTCTGAAGATAGATGTTCTTTATGGACATACCCAATGCCGTCAACAGAATAAGTATGTCCACATCTTCAGCAATAATAATGACGCTGTCGAATTCGCTAGCTTTGGATATGGCGGTGTTGACGATCAACACGTCGGCGTCTTCATGTGCTTGCTTCACTTCGATGCTAGCATTCGCCATTCGTGTCATCAACATCGAAATGAATGCGCTCTTATTGTGATCGTTTGCCAAAAACTTTTCATGGGGAAGGGGGAAGGGTGAAGGGAATATGAAGGGTGAAGGGATATGAAGGGTGAAGTAAGAAATAAGGTTGGTTTCTGCTTTTTTGAGGTATTTTTACTGAATTTCGGAAAAAAATATTTTCTGCGAAGCGCCATATCTCAGTAAGGAATTGACATGCAGACATATGTGAGTACTCAAATTGTAGATAATTTCACGTACTACAAAATGTTTCTGAACGCTTTTGTCGTAGGATGTAAGGAAAAAAGGTAATTGACGAAAAACTGACGAAAGGTCGAGATTTTTGCAGTTCTCCCCCCCCTCCTCTTTTTGCACAGGGTCCTCGAGGTCCAAAACTTGACAAAATGTTAATTAACCATCCCTGAACAACATCTCCAAGTTTCATTAAATTCCGACCTTTTTCTACCCAACTCCACTTCTTGCGACTTGTCGACCGGACTAGAAGAGAAGTTCCCTTAAAAAAATTATCAATGATGACCTTGGGCTTCACGCTTACCGTAGACGAAAGAGCCATCTGCTAAACGCACGATTGAAGGCTATGAGGTTAGCACGAAGTCGCGCTCTACTAAAGCAGTACGCACAAAACGGCCATCGAAAAATCTTGTTTACTGATGAAAAAATCTTCACAGTCGAAGAAAATTTTAACCGTCAAAATGATAGAGTATACGCTAAGAATAGTAAAGAAGCCAGCATGATTGCTCCGAGGGTCCAACGAGGTCACCACCCCTCATCAGTGATGATTTGGCTGGGGGTGTCCTATTCAGGGCTAAGTAAGGTTCATTTCTGTGAAAAAGGTGTGAAAACTGGCGCTAGAGTCTATCAAGATACCGTTCTGGAACCTGTTGTCAAACCCTTAAGCCACACTTTATTTCAAAACCAGCCATGGGTCTTCCAGCAGGACTCTGCCCCTGCGCACAAAGCAAAATCTACACAAGCATGGTTTCGGGCTAACAAAATTGATTTTATCGCGCAGGAAGAATGGCCATCCTCCAGCCCAGACTTAAATCCTCTGGATTATGCCATATGGCAACTTATTGAGGAGAAAGCATGTGCTAAGCCCCACATGAATCTCGACTCTCTTAAGCGCGCTATTCTCAAGGCAGTCGCAGAATTGGATACGGTGGTAGTTCGTGCTGCCATCGATGACTGGCCTCGTCGTCTAAAGGCGTGTATTCATGCCAGAGGCGGTCATTTCGAATAATTTTAATACATGATAATCTTAAATATTTGTGCTTTCATTTGGTATATAATTCATTGTAGCATTATTTGTAAATTTAGTATTATTCATGTTTTCCATAGTTACAGAACTTAGTAACCAACTAGGTATTTTGAACTCTAACACGGTGGACATGATTTAATCCCTCAGGGGGTGAAATGTGGTTCAAATTTTGTATCGAAAAATAATATTAAATGGACATTACAACTTTAAACTTCGAAGGAGCGTCTAAAAATAAATAAGCAAACATATATTTTGTGATTTTAAAAACCAACCCCTTAGGGGTGGATGGGGTAAGTAAACCTAAAAATAGATATGGATATTTTTTTGGCATTTTCTGGGATGACGATTGCAAAAATGACATTTATTTTGATGTCCAACACGGTGGACATGATTTAACCCCTCAAGGGGTGAAAATGGGGTTCAAATTTTGTATGATAAAAAATATTAAATGGACATTACATCGTAGGAGCACGTCTAAAAATAAATAAACAAACATATATTTTGTGATTTTGAAAATCAACCCCTTAGGGGGTAAATAGGGGTGAGTAAACATAAAAATCGATGTGGATGTCGTTCTTGAGGTTTTATGGGATGGTGATTGCGAAAATGAGATTTATTTTGAAGTCTGACACGGTGGACATGATTTAACCCCTATATATAAAAAATATAAATAAATAAATAAATGGGGTTCCAATTTTGTATGGAAATATAATCTAAAATAGACATTACAACTTTGAACTTCGTAGGAGCACATCTAAAAATAAGTAGGCAAACATTTATTTTGTGATTTTGAAAATCAACCCCTTAGGGGGTAAATGGGGTGGGTAAACATAAAAATCAATATGGATGTCGTTCTTGAGATTTTATGGGATGGTGATTGCGAAAATGAGATTTATTTAGAGCTCCAACACGGTGGACTTGATTTAACCCCTAAAGGGGTGAAAATGAGGTTCAAATGTATGGAAAAAGAATATAAAATAGACATTACAACTTTAAAATACGTAGGAGCATGTCTTAAAATAAATAGGCAAACACATATTTTGTTATTTTGAAAATCATCCCTTAGGGCAAGGGTCTTCAACCCGCGGCCCGCGGGCCGCATGCGGCCCGCGGTTGCATTCTTTGCGGCCCGTCATTATATTGAAAAAATTAAATTCACATGTCTTCAAATTACCAACCAACGGAACGGAACGGAACGGATCGGAACGGAACGGAACGGAACGGAACGGAACGGAACGGAACGGAACGGAACGGAACGGAACGGAACGGAACGGAACGGAACGGAACGGAACGGAACGGAACGGAACGGAACGGAACGGAACGGAACGGAACGGAACGGAACGGAACGGAACGGAACGGAACGGAACGGAACGGAACGGTACGGGACGGGAACGGAACGGGACGGGACGGAATGGGAACGGGAACGGGAACGGAAGGGGTACGGGACGGGAACGGAACGGGACGGAATGGGAACGGAACGGGAATGGAATGGGAACGGGAATGGAACGGGAATGAAACGGGAACGAAACGGGACGAGAACGGTAGGGGAACGGGAACGAGAACGGGACGGTAACGGTACGGGAACGGGAATGGCAACGGAAGGGGTACGGGAACGGGATAGGAAAGGGACGGGAACGGACGGGAACAGAACGGGAACGGGAACCGGAACCGGAAACGTAAAAATGACTGGTCAGATCCTGGTTGAAGGTTCTCTTAGGATTTTCTCTAACATCCACGCGGATGAAGTCGCGGGCAGAAGCTAGTTTAATATAAGATGGTAACAAATGATATGATGATTATGATACAGTGTTGCTTAAACTAAACAACTTTCTTCAAGAAACATAGGTTGAAATGTATTGGTCAGCTGACCGACTAACTATGAAAGACGAAAAAAATATTTTTTTTATCTATGTTCCTTGGAGAAAATTATTCAGTTTAGGCAATACTATCACCTGTTTAAGTATCATCACATCATTTGGTACCACCTTATAGTATAAGTCCTATTAATTCATAAATAACTGACTATAATCAAAAAATTCGCAGATCTTATAACGTCAGTAATTTCATGGATGACATAAAGATTTTGTATCGTATCGCTGGTCTTCAGGGGCAGGGTATTTCGTTCATATTTACCGATAACGATATCAAAGATGAACAATTCTTGGAATTCTTGAATAATATTCTCAGTTCGGGTGAAATTGCCAATTTGTTCCCAAAGGATGAGATGGGTAATCAATCGACTGTTATTATTTATGAATCTGTTTGCAATTTATAGATTCGCATAAATCTCGCAGTAAGCAATCTCCTAAATTTTAAGTACCTACCTGGAAGTAAGAGTAAGCCCGGCCACATACACGACGGAATCCCGAATCGGAACTCCGAAGGGAATAGATAATGTACGAAAATTCCGTACGGGAAAATCGCGCATGTGTGTGGTAGGTCCATAGATTTGTATGGATTAGCTGCGTTCGGAATTACGTATGTACGAAATTCCGCCTGTGTGTGGCCACTCTAAGTAACCCACTTAAAATCTCTTCTTGAGACAAACCTGCCAATGTTTTCTGGAATCTTAAATAATCTTATGCTGCTTTTGATTACTTTACAAAATATCTTGTTTGAAAATAGTCTTGTTCTTATTAAATTAAATAAAACGAATTTACTTTTTAATCGGTTCAACACTATCATTGTTTATTCATAATTCAGATGAAATATTGAATGAGTTAACCCCAATAATGAAGAAATATGCTCCCAAAAGGATACCTGTACCGGACGTTCTATATGAATATTTTATTATGCGATCCAGAGCCAATTTACATGTAGTCTTATGTTTTTCACCGGTAAGTAACAACTTAACTGTCAATCTAGTTGAATATAAAGTAGGTACCTATACACGGTAAATTTTTAAGTATAGGTATATCGAAAAATGAGATGGGGATTTCAGACCACGTAAATGAACAACTTTTACTATGGCGCCCAACCATGGAATCTCGAAAAAAACAGCTGTTCCATAGAAGTACAACATCGACTCGACTATAATGTATGGAACAGCTGTTTTTTTATCGCGATTCTGTGGTTGGCCCCATAATAAAAGTTGTTCATTTATGTGGTCTGAAATCCCCATTTAATTTTTAGATATACCTACTTAAAAATTAACGGTGTACCTATAGAAACACTTTCGCCCGCAAAGAATACAGGTTATATCGTGCGGGCGGAGACCCGTGCCCATACAGGCTTTCTTGACTCGACGACGCGCTAACACTTTTGTATGTCATGCTCAGTTTAAAAATTTCTGCGGTGGTGTCGTGCGTGTGTGGCGGGGTGTTACATTCCATTTCAGTGGGATAAAAAGTAGCCTAGTCCTTCTCCAAAGTTCCATCTGTACTGATTCCGTTTATCCATCCTAAAACAGCCACTCTAGGTGAAAACTCGAAAAATGCATGTTCATCTATCCACCCCATCATACTGGATAGTTTGATACTATTAATTATTCTGTAGTTTGATGGGGTGGATAGACGAACACGCGTTTTCCAAGTATCCACCTTAGGGTGGCTGTTTCAGGGTGGATAAACGGAATAAGCCCGGTGTACGCGTAAAAACGCAACAGACAGACAGACTTACTTTCGCATTTATAATATTGATATGGATTGAGATTATTAAACTTATGCGATTTTCAGGTGGGCGAAAAGTTCCGAAGCAGAGCATTGAAATTTCCTGGCTTAATATCTGGTTCTGTAATGGACTGGTTCCAAAAATGGCCAAGGGAAGCTTTAATTGAAGTGGCCCATCACTTTCTTAATGAATTCCAAGTAATGATATGCCTCTACTATCATCATTTCCTTTCTCAGTGCCTACAGTTTAGTCAGTATTTGAAAAACATAAACTTACACGTTTATGCAGGTGGTGTGCTCTGCGGAAACGAAGACGCAACTAATAGAAATAATGGGAATGGTACAAGATAACGTGGCTGACACTTGCGTTACTTATTACGACAGGTTTAGGCGACAGGCCCATGTTACGCCCAAGTCCTATTTATCTTTCCTCGAAGGATACAAAGTTTTATACAAAGAAAAGCATGTAAACATTGCTGAAATGGCGAAAAGGTATGCCGTTTAATATTTTGCGTCTCGTTATTATTCGAGCAGTCACTGGCCTTTACAATTAAATTCTTTTCAGAATGACTACTGGGTTGGATAAGCTCGTAGAAGCTGCAGCTAGTGTTGACATACTAAAGAAAGAATTAGAATTGAAAGATATTGAAATCAAGGAGGCTACAGCTAGGGCTGAAGAGGTCAGCTTTCTAAATACTTTGTGTTTTCTTCATTAAATGAAGACATTTAATAAATTTTTATATAGCTACTTATTTATAGTAAGAATAATAACTTTATTTAACAAAATAATTAAAGTGCACCAGCATAAACCATTCTCTTAAAGCTAATAGTTAAGTATTTATTGTTCAAATCAATTGTTTGAAAATCAAACCCCAAGTCTTGTTGCGGTTCATACTGCATCAGGCTACGGCCTAGGGGCGGCAAGGAAGGACCTAGGGGGCAGCCGACCAGCAACGCCATTCACCCACCCGCTCGAGCGACTCGATAGACCACGGACGCCGACGACGTGTGCTTGCATTGCTCGACACTATAGTGTGACCGCAGTCACCCGCCCGCCGCCACCCTATTGACTGAAGGGCATAATGATCTATGAAATTTTGTGACTAGGCTTTTAGAAAGATATCGACATCTTTCAAGAAACCACCCTCTTTTCCACTTAAAACCCCATTTAAACCCCCTACCTAGCTAGGGTGTATACCACCCACTTGTGTAGAATTAAAAAAAATAAGCGGTAAAGAGTTACAATTATGTTTGGCTTTTAAAAGAATATTAGTCATAAAAGAGTTGGCATTTGGCTCTGCTTAGCTAATAGGTAACTTTTCCGACCACAGCAGTGACCTAAATGATGTAAGCTGAGAAAAGGCGGCTGGTACTACACGGCCTAGGGTGGCCAAGACTCTAAATCCGGTTCTGTACTGCATTCGTGGAGTTGTTTCATGTCTACAGGTATTGGCGGCTGTGGCCGAAACTCAAGCTGCAGCCGAGGTGGTGAAAGCTGAAGTGCTAGAAGTGAAAGACCGAGCTGTTAAGCTCGTAAGCGTCATCGCTGCAGAGACTGCCATTGCTGAAGAGAAACTGGCTGATGCTAAGCCAGCGCTGGATGCCGCTGAGGCTGCTTTACAGGTATCACTTAACAGCGAATGAATTAAAAGACCGGCCTTTCCGTACCAAAAATTGTGACAGACGACGGACAGACGGACGATTACAATGAGTTGACCAAAAGAGAGCTCCGTTTAGCTCCTTCGGTTACGGAACCCTAAAATTAAATATAATTTATGCGAGACAGACAGACAGAGGAATCGCTTGTTCGAATTGAAGACGCATTGTTAGGTACTTATGTAAAAATTAGGCATGAAGGTGATAATCATCTATATATATAAAATTCAAAGTCCTGACTGAGTGAGATATCAACGCACAGCCCAAACCGCTGAACCTAGAGACTTGAAATTTTGCACACAGATACTTTATACAGTGTAGGCATCCACTAAGGAAGGATTTTTGAAAATTCCATCCCTAAGGGGATGAAATAAGGGATGAAAGTTTGTATGAAAGTCCCTCAGTTTTGAAGCTAGGATCTTCAAATTTTGTGTTTAGGCTGATGATTGAAAATAAATAAATACGTGTCTCAGCGTTTTTCAAAATTCTACCCCCAAAGGGGTGAAAAGGGGGATGAAGTTGTGTTCAGAAGATAATCCTTCATTTTTGAAGTAGAAATCGCTAGATTTGTAATTTAGGCTTATGGATGGAAATCTAACGCAACGCATATTGTATTGGTATAATTTCAATCCCCATGGTGATGAAATGGGGGTGCAATGGGGTAAATAAACCTAAAAATCGATATGGATGTCGTTATTGGGGTTTTCTGGGATGAAGATTGCGAAAATGACATTTATTTTGAAGTCCAACACGGTCGACATGATTTAACCCCTAAAGGCGTGAAAATTGGATTTAAATTTGGTATTGAAAACAATATAAAATAGACATTACAACTTAAAACTTCGTAGGAGCATGTCTTAAAATAAATAGGCAAACATATATTTTGTGGTTTTGAAAATCAACCCCTTAGGGGGTAAATGGGCTAAGTAAACGTAGAAATCGATATGGATGTCGTTCTTGAGGTTTTATGGGATGGTGATTGCGAAAATGACATTAATTTTGAAGTCCAATTTAACCGCTAAAGGGGTGAAAATGGGGTACAAATTATATATGGAAAAATAATATAAAATAGACATTACATAGTTTACAGCTTAAAAATTCGTAGGAGCATGTCTAAAAATAAATAGGCAAACACATATTTTCTTATTTTGAAAATCATCCGTTAGGGGGTAAATGGGGTAAGTAAACATGAAAGCCGATGTGGATGTCGTTCTTGAGGTTTTATGGGATGAGGAATGCGAAAATGACATTTGTTTTGAAGTCCAACACGGTGGACATGATTCAGCCCAAGGGGACGGGGACGGACACGGGAACAGGAACGGGAACGGGGGCGGGGACGGAAACGGGAAAGAGTAAAGAAACGGGAACGTGATACTCTTAATATCTCTGGACCTAATTCTGATTATTGTAATAAACTAGCTTCCGCCCGCGACTTCGTCCGCGTGGATATTAGAGAAAATCCTTAGGGAACCTTCAACCAGGATCCGACCAACCGTTTTATACGCGATTACGCGGGTCCCCACCAAGCGCGCAGCCTCGTGCGAGGCCTGTCACACGTCGCAAATGTTTTGCCTCGCGAGGCAGCGCGCTTGGTGGGGACCCGCCTAATCGCGTATAAAACGGTTGGTCGGATCCTGGTTGAAGGTTCCCTAAGGATTTTCTCTAATATCCACGCGGACGAAGTCGCGGGCGGAAGCTAGTAATTTATATAAGCTTATCTGCATCTAACTTTAAAATATCTTCATCAGTAATAAAATGATCTACGATTTATATGTAGTTTCATTCATCGTGCGTTTTTGTTAAGAACTGTTTCTGCAATTAATTTATTTTCAGACAATTAACGCCGCTGATATTGCTACTGTGAGAAAGCTCGGAAAACCGCCTTTTCTTATCACACTCATTATGGATGCTGTGATTTTGCTGTTCAGAAAAAAAATTGACCCTATCAAACCCGATGAGGAAAAACACTTCTTATGTGCCTCCTGGGCAGAATCACTAAAGGTTATAAAAAATATGTTGGTACTAGCTTCAGCTCGCGCTAATAATTCGCTAATAATTCAATCATTATTATTTATTAGGTAATGGCAGACGCTAAATTTCTGAACAATTTAAAGTTTTACCCGAAAGACGAAATTAACGCAGAAATGGTTGATTTGTTACAACCCTACTTCAATTATCCGTAAGTATTTCCACTTTTCACAGTGTGAACTTTTCACAGTTTTCACGCACGAATCCAACTTTAATTAAAATGAGCTTTATTAGACCTACATCTTGAGTTAGGTATGTAAAAAGAGTCTCCATTTTTTAGACAATATACTTTTGAAGCGGCTAAAATTGCTTGCGGCAATGTAGCTGGTTTGATTTCGTGGACTATTGCTATGGCACAATTTTACTCTGTGAATAAAGACGTCTTGCCTCTGAAGGCCAATTTAGCGATTATGCAGGGCAAGTACCAGGCAGCCAAGAAAGAGTTGGATACGGCAGAGGCGTTGCTTGCGGCGAAAGAGGTGCATTATAGTTATTTTTTCAAAATATTTTCCTTCTTTTCGTCTTAGGTTCCTAGTAATTTTTTGATAGTAGTGCGGTGTGGAATGATACAATTACAGCAATAAAAACATTGAAGTCCTTTTTATCTTAAATCCTGCTATTTAGATTAGTGTGACATGTTTATATATTCTCCAAAAGCAATTTCTTTTTGAGCCAGTCATGATAAAAACCAATTGATCTTTAGGGAAAGACAATAGGTGGAATGATAAATAACATTTACAGCGAGAATTAGCAGACGTACAAAGACAGTTCGACGAAGCAATGACATTAAAGCAAGCTGTTTTAGACGACGCAGCAAAGTGCCAACAGAAGATGGACGCCGCCACAGCTCTCATCAATGGGCTCAGTGGTGAAAGAGTGAGGTGGACTGAGCAATCGGCGCTGTTCAAATCTGAAATAGAAAGGCTTGTCGGGGATGTACTTTTGTTGGTTGGGTATGTTGTAATGAAAATTTAAAATGTAGTTCCAAGCTAGCTAGATACACGTTGATGTTTGCTTAAAATGGTCGATTAAGCGACGCAAACTTACAATCCTACTAATATAATATTATAAATGTGAAAGTTTGTGGGTTTGGATGTTTGTTCCTCAATCACGCAAAAACTACTGTATGGATTTGGTTGTGGCACACAGATAGTAGATAGCCTGGATTAAAACAAAGAATACTTTTTATCCCGATATTCCCACGGGAACGGGATCCACGCGGGTGAAACCGCGAGCGGCCGCTAGTTTCGAATAAGTTCTTTAAACTTTTATGCACAAAGTTTTTGTAGATTGGCATATAGAATATTTACACTATATTTTTAACCAACTTCAAGAAAAGCAGATTCTCAGTTTGATCTGTACCTATGTTTGTATCTTATGTTTGTCTGCGATAAACCAAGCACAAAATATTATTTAACAAAATAAAAAAAAGCTTGTCTTCATATTTAAATATGCAATAATTTTTTTCAGGTTTTTGTCCTACTCGGGCCCTTTCAATCAAGAATTTAGAAGTCAACTTATCTCAAGTTGGCTATCAGAATTATTGAAAAGAAAAATACCTGTCTCTATGAATTTGAATATTACAGAGCAACTTACGGACACTGCTACGGTATGTTGGTTTGAAAATCTGATTAATCCGTACCAATCATTTAGAGCAGAACTTAGCAAGGCTTGTACTATGATGACATCTATACTCCCGAAAGACATCAAAACATTATGAGGTTACCCATAAGAGAGAAGAAGATAAGCGTATGGTCTATGTTTTTTTATTTCAGATCGGTGATTGGAATTTATGTGGATTGCCAACGGATGAGCTGTCCATACAAAACGGTATCATTGTGACCAAAGCTTCTCGTTTCCCGTTATTGATCGACCCACAGACACAAGGCAAGATATGGATTAAGAACATGGAAAAATTTAATGCTCTCATTGTTACTACACTTAACCATAAATACTTTAGGTTAGTGTTATTTTTGGACATATTAGTAGCCTCCAAATTGCTACCTATTGAAACTTTTCAAAATGTACAAAATATTGTATTAATATCACTTTGTCTGAATTCTAATGTGAATTTTGGCCAAGTCCCACTTTTTCAAGTGCCAAAACAATTTTCCAAATAAGTAACTTTGATTAAATCATAACAACATGACTTGTACTTTTGAATTATAATTAAATGAAAACTACAGGAACCACGTTGAGGATTGTGTATCGCTTGGAAGACCTATGTTAATAGAAGATGTTGCTGAAGAATTAGATCCGGCCTTAGACAATATTCTTGAAAGAAACTACATCAAAATCGGTTCATCTTATAAAGTGAGCCGTTTAAATTATCTCCTAAAGTCAGTATTTTAACTCGTCAACGCCCGAAAAACGAGACAATAGATTTTCAATTGTTGTCCGGTCGCCGGTGATCGCTTGGGCGTTGATGAATTAATAAACTTTATTAAACTGCAGTCAGTTTAATCTATGTTTACTTATTGCTCTATGTTATAAACAGGTGAAATTAGGAGATAAAGAAATTGATGTTACCTATGGACATAAAATATACATAACTACGAAACTCCCCAACCCCGCTTATACGCCTGAGATATCCGCAAGAACGTCCATCATTGATTTCACGGTCACCATGCAAGGTAATCGTTACTCTCTGTCAGGGGTAGCAGCAGTAGAGGACATAGGGTACCTTTCACCTTTCGCGTTGGTTGATTTGATATGCATTTTCATTTTTAATCGGCTTCAAAAACTTTGAAAAGGAGGAGGTTATCTATTCGTTGCGTATATTTTTTTTTGTTTTTTATATGTATGTACACCGATTACTCGAAGACGGCTGAACCGATTGAAATGATTCAAACGTTATAACATGAAGTTTGTTCCCAAGTTGGTCCCATTTTTTGAAATTTTGAAATCGGTTCAGTAGTTTTTAAGTAATCTTGAAAATACTGTCGTTTTCGTTACCATTTTATATGAATCGAGACCGATTTTCAACCATTACTTTTTTGTTTATGAACCGATTTAGACAATTCTTTTTTTGTTTGAAAGAAGACACCTTAAGAATGATAATATATTAATTTCATTGGTATTGGACTTTGGATTTCGAAGATACACGAGGGAACTCCTCAAAATCAAATTGGAACTGTACAGTGACTGAAATATTGGTAAAAAAGTAAAACCTCCTTCAAAAACCTTAAAAAAGCAGCTCTATAAAAAGCAAGAAATAATGTTCAAATCAATTAATTAAAACACGTCTATTGAAGTCGGGTGGTGCTTTTAGAATATAAACATCACAATAAGTAAAAAAAATACTTCCAGCTCCACCCGACTTCAATAAACGTGTTTTAATTAATTGATTTGAACATTATTTCTTGCTTTTTATAGAGCTGTTTTTTTAAGGTTTTTGAAGGAAGTTTTACTTTTTTTTAAAAGCTTTTTTGTACAGAATTGTTACAGTTCTTCTGATAGTGATGTTTGGTAACTATGCAATAGAACACAAACTGAAGAATAGTATGTTGTATTTGTATATCGAGGAAGGAAATTGAACTATGATTTATTCATCCGAAACATCGCACTTTCTTCCGAGTGATACATACACGTAGTTGCCTAGTTGCCTGAATTAAATAAATAAATAAAATAAGTAAATTAATAGTGCTTTATTTTAAACTAACACCTACAAGGAATATAAAACAAAGTATTAGTGTGCTTTTCGAGCAGATATTGTATAAAAGTAGTTTAATGGGTTTCAAATAACGTAGGTTTGGAAGACCAGTTGCTAGGGCGAGTGATATTGACGGAGAAGGCAGAGATGGAAGCGGAGCGTACCCAGCTAATAATGGACGTGACGGCCAACAGGCGTAAGATGCAAGAGCTTGAAGCTAACTTGCTTCACAAACTGACCACCATACAGGGCTCGTTGGTTGAGGACGTGTCTTTGATTCAGGTGCTCAATATTACGAAGGCGACTGCGACGGAGGTAAGCAAATTTTAAAACATCATTCTTATGAAATATTAATTTTCAAGTAAACTGCTCACGCTCTTAATTACATCAAGCTATACGTATTATTGTTATAAGTTTACATGTACGAACATGCAGCTACTAACACATATTTCATGTAATAGGTGAAAGAGAAATTGGACATAGCCAAAGAGACGGAGCTAAAAATTAACTTGGCTCGGGAAGAGTATAGGCCAGTGGCTACCCGCGGTTCCGTGCTTTATTTCTTGATTTGTAACATGTCGCTCGTATGCAACATGTATCAAACATCTTTGGCGCAGTTTTTGGAACGATTCGACATTTCATTGGAGAGGTCTCCGCCGAGTCCCATCACGACTAAGAGGATTGGCTTTATCATTGATTATTTGGTCAGAATTATTTTATTTTAATAATAAAGTTAATATTTGATTCAGATTATTAACTTGTCGTTATTTTTGGTTAACCGAAAATATACACGGTCATATAAAGTTGGCATTATGGTTTTGATGATTTTTACAGACATTTGATGTATTTAAATATATAAGCAGAGGATTTTATGAGAAACATAAGTATTTGTTTACTTTACTCCTGACATTGAAGATTGACATGCAAAAGGAGTATGTTAGTTATGACGAGTTTCAGAATCTAATCAAAGGTTTGCATATAATGAATCCCATTATATTTTAGCAAAGAAACTAAGCATAATGTATCTGAATATTTTGATCTAATTTTCTCGTCTTTTTAACACGTTTTTATTAGGTTGCTTTCTCGTTTGTGTGTTTGTTTGTTTGTTTGTTTGTTTCTCCACAAAGTTTGCGAACGATTTTATATTAGCTTCCCGAAGAGCTAGAGACTTGAAACTTTGAACATAGGTCAGAACTAGAAGGCAATTTAATATTATGGTGTTATTGAGCTGATCTGATGATGAAGCCGGAAGAAGGCCACAGGAACTCTATGATGAAACATACAACCCCATCGTGGTTGGACTCATTAGAATTGTCTTGACGAGTACTCTAATGGGAGATGAAGTCCAGGGTCTGATGATGAAGCTGGAAGGCCATGCCATAGGAACTCAATATTGGAACCATGCAACCCCATCAAACTTGGGCTAGTTTGAATTGTCTTGACGAGTTCTTTGTTGGGAAATAGTTTCCAGGGTCTGATGATGGAGCCGGAAGAAGGACACAGGAATTCTTTAATAAAACTACGCTATCCCATCGAGATTGGGCTCGTTTGAATTATCTTGACGAGTACTTTATTAGGAAATAGTTTCCGAGGATCTGATGATGGAGCCGGAGGAAGGCCATAGGAACTCTATAATGAAACCATGCAACTCCATCGAGTTTGGGCTCATTTGAATCATCTTGACGAGTTCTTTGTTGGGAAATAGTTTCCAGGGTCTGATGATGGAGCTGGAAGAAGGACACAGGAACTCTTTAATAAAACCATGTTACCCCATCGAGTTTGGACTCATTTGAATCGTCTTGACGAGTACTTTATTGGGAAATAGTTTCCAGGGTCTGATGATGGAGCCGGAAGAAGGCCACTGGGACTCTGTAATAAAACCATGCAACCCCATCGAGTTTGGGCTCGTTTGAATCGTCTTGACGAGTGCTCCGATAGGAGATGGTATATTTTTGGTCTTAGCTCGTTAACTAAAAAGCAGAAAATAAAAATTTACTGAAAAAAAAACTTTTTTAAAAACACGTTTTTAAAACGGACTAAATTATTACAACAAAAAATCGGACAAAAAAAATTCAAACGGTCTAGTAAAAACAGACTAAAAAGTAAAAAATAAATTCTTCTGTTAATATTTATAACACTATAATATGTATACCTACAGAAAATTTAAACCTAAAAACGTGGGGCGCATGCTAAAGACTACATAGATGATAAATTTTATAAAAGGCGCCCCACATTTTTAGGTTTAAATTTTCTGTAGGTATAAATATTATAGTGTTATAAATATTTACAGAAGAATTTATTTTATACTTTTTAGTCTGTTTTTACTAGACCGTTTGAATTTTTTTTGTCCGATTTTTTGTTGTAATAATTTAGTCCGTTTTAAAAACGTGTTTTTAAAAAAGTTTTTTTTTGTATTTTTTTTCCAAGTAATAGCAAAGTTTGTTTTCAAGGTCGCTTACACATTGTGAATACTTTACGTATAAGTTAACGGTTAAATTAATACAAAAGTTATGTAAGTTTGTGAAGCCAACGGATGAGCTGTCCATAAATTTATTTCTTATCAAAAACCAGATCCTTCAATCAGCTTCTTTAGTAAGTATTTCATTATTAAATTATAAGCGTGTGATATTATTATAGGTGGTGCCGCATTAGATCTAAACGCTTGCCCACCGAAGCCTTTTAAGTGGTTGACCGATATGTCCTGGCTGAACTTGGTGCAGTTGTCTACACTGCGACAGTTCACTAACATCCTCACCCAAGTCACTAACAATGAGAAGGGTTGGAAGTCTTGGTAAGTTTGAAGTTCTTGTGACAGCTTGTGTAGATCGGCCCCCCTTCTCCCGACGGAATCGAGATCGAATAAGCATCATCATCATCATCATCATCACAGCCGTACGACACCCATTGCTGGGTATAGGCCTAGTATCTTCACAACGATCGGTCTTGCGCTTTCGCCCCAACGGCCATCGGTACTTCTCGCTGTGTCCCGCCCACTGCCACTTCAGCTGAGCAAACCTTCCTTTGGTGAGCTTAACTTTGGGGTCTGTAGCTTTGCTTTTAACAGGCATGGAATATAACTGCGTATAGAAACTCGATCTCCCTCAGGATTTAATTTTTTGATGGAATGATGCCAACGTCGTCAGTTTTTAGCTTCGTCATCTGGCTTTGCTCAATAGACAGATCTCTCGCGAACACTTTGGAGCATATTTGCCGCTCGATAGCCTCTTTAATACGTTTCGTATTAAATTGGCGTAGGTCGCTCGTCGTCGAGGACTTAGATACCTGCCTATTTAGCTGCCAATAACAATGAGCATCTTGAGCTGAGCTCTGAGTCATTTACCACTCTGATCCATGCTATGAGTAGAAGTGATCGGAGAGTTTCTTTAACTTCGGACGGCGGGTCTTGAAGAGGTTGGACCATACCGTACCCATGTTGTTTAGATCGTCCGTATCTATGCTGTTCTCATCTCATGGGCTTCGAAGCGGTTTTTTATGAGTTTTCGTGTTGAAAATTTTCAATATGGGCCGGTAATGGTCGAAGTATAAATTTTATCAGTCGAGGTTTTTCCAGCTTTACGTTGATATTCAATGTGCCACGTACCAATGGGTGATCGCGCCCCGTCTTGATGGTGTTGACCACAGTGACATCATTGATTATTGGCTTTTTCGTAGACATGATAAAATCTATCTCATTTTTGACTGTACCTACCGTCTGCACTGATCTGGGTCCACTTCCGGATTTCCGGATTCCTGAAAAAGGAATTCATCATAGAGAGGATCTCCCTCCATAAAGTCAGCCAGCATCTGGCCTCTGGCATTCCGTTGCCCAACTCCAAATTGCCCCACTCTCAGCTCACCATCACCGCAATGTTTCTCTAACTTACACATGGTTACTTTGGTACATTGAAAATGGTTTCCATGGTTTCCATAGTACCGTTTTGACATTAACCTACTCGATTCCAACTCGATCCGACATTCTTCATCGCGTCGGAACTTCGGAAGTAACTCCCCTCCCTGGTTGCCTTTACATTGATAATTTTTAATTTGGTGACTGGGATGTCGTGTTAGCTCAATTTGGAGCAGTTGTCGTCGCTGCAACAGTGCACCAATATTTCAACCAACTTAACAACAACGCCTTTAGAATAATTTCATCATCTACCTAAAGGCAGATAAATCAATTTTACGGTGGGAACGGCAATTCACGATGGTTTTGATGACTATACTGTATTCTAGGTCATAATATCATATGATTAGGTAAATATGGTCAGTAATTTAATTTAATTAATTAAACCCCAAGCGGCCTTATGCGGCCTCACAACAATAGAATATCTTGTGTCTCTTTTTCTCTGCTTGAAGGGTTAAAAAAGAGCTTGAAGGTAGAGACTTTAAACAGAATCAAAAAACAGTTTATTCATTGTTTAGGTTTGACAAAGAAGCACCGGAAGACGAGCCGTTACCAGATGGATATCACATCCTCGACGTATTTAGAAAACTATTAATAGTGAGAGCGTGGTGTCCTGACAGGACTCTAGCGCAGAGTTTGTGAGTGTATTTTAAAATGGACATAAGCTCCGTAACCAAACAGTACATTGTAATTTACGTTTTAAAGAGCTTTATTTTTATCACCTAAAATCTTTGTTGTTCGTAACTTGTTTGGCTGACTAAAAGCCTATTGATATCTATCTCCGTTTTCAGAAAGTATGTAGGATTTTCGATGGGGACACGGTATACTGAAGCTGTGATTGTAAATTATGAGGTAATTAACTAATCTATACAACGTGTTACAAAATAACCCCTAATGCCGGATATGTTAGATAGGAAACATCAAACTGAACTAAGTACTTTTACTAAGTATGGGACCAACTCTAAAATCCTGAAAAAAAATAGGCTCTTTCCTTGCTGTTTCGCATAAAAAATAACAACGAAAATATCAAAATGTATGAAACAGCTGCTTTTTTTTCGCGATTTCAGGGTGGGTCCCATGTAAAAGTTGTTTAATTTTTTGGTCTTTATCTACCATATTTAGTATTAAGGGTTATTTTATAACACGATGTTTAAATAAAAATGAATCCCTGAATTGTATGTAAGCGCATATAATTTTATCTCTTTTTCGTCATTTTAAATCGCAATATAACTAATAGATGGCGCCACCCGTGCGAAGCCGGAGCGAGTAGCTAGTTCAAAATAAAGTAGTAGGTATTAGCACAGAATAGATAATAGTACTAGCGTGTATTAGTCGAGTAATCGAGTTCCTTGTTTTCAGCAAATGGTTCTTGAGTCGCGTCCTCTTGTTCCTTTGATTGGGTTCTTGGCCATGGGCTCTGATCCGACGCCGTCAATTGAAACCACGGCAAAGAGGATGGAGTGCATTTGCTCGTCCATTTCTATGGGACAAGGTCAAGAAATTCATGCGAGGAAACTCATTGACCGCGCTTTGAAAGAGGTAGTAATAGTATTCGATTTCTTATTTCACTATGCGAGCCACAGGCTGAAAATTCATAAGAAAAACCATAGAGAAACTGGCCACAAACGACTACAAACCCGACGCCATTGAAACTTTCTAAATCAATGTTTGTTTCTTTAATCAAAAAACGTAATGTGGTCATTATTTTGACAACCTTCTTTGAGCAAAGTTGAGCTTTTCACGCTACTTGAATAAGCGACAGCAAAGTCATTGCTGGAGAGGTTAAGACACCGGAATTTCCGAGTTTTGTTGAAAAAATAGTCAGATGGAAAAATATTTTATTCAGATTTTGTCAGTATAGATAGGTCACAGATAGGTAAGGCAGTAGGTACAGTCAAGGGCACGACAAAGTAGGTAATCAAATTCAGTCATTACAACACCCCGCGTCAGTTATGTAATACTTATTCGAATATCTATTTACTTATTTGAATTTCGGTAGGGTCTATGGGTATTATTACAAAACTGCCACTTGGGCTTGGAATACATGGTGGAAATTATGGAATTGTTCTCTGAATTAGAAAAAGATCCAGAGAAAATTCATGAAACATTCAGGTAAATACGATTAATTAACATTTTAAAATTTATATAATAATTGACATTTATAATAATGAATATTTTATAATAATTTAAATTTATATGTTATTAAAGAAAAAATTGCCTGAATAAATTAAAATTCTATTTTATAAAAATATTCTTAGGGAGAACACCTACGAGCTATGATTGTCTCCGCAACGATGTTGTCTCACGTGGTTTGTATGAAAAGTTGCCAACTGTCGCGTCTCGCTACGTGTGCGCGCTTTCATACAAACCCGTGGACTTGATGTGAGAGACAAAATAGTTGTTGAGACAAAAGTTCCTCATGTGAGCTGGCATTTAAAATAAATTTTGAGTTTCTGAAATTTACTCAGTTGTAGTAGTTTCTATAATAAATAAAATGACATTGTTTTGCAGACTATGGATTACTACTGAAGTTCATCCAAGATTCTCCATCACAATGTTACAGTTATCTATCAAATATACGTGTGAGCCACCTTCGGGTAAGAAGTTTTTACGATTAAAATTATGTTTTTTCGTTTTTTTATAAGATTTTATGACACCTGCATAAATTTATTTGTCACTCACTTTTGATATCAAGCAAAAAACGAATGAACATGTAGGTAATATACGCTAAATGTAAATAAATTGTAAGTAAATAGATTGTTCTGTATAAAACAAAATATACTTTATGAACTTGTAGGTATCAAAGCCGGTCTCATGAGAACCTATGACTCAATGAGTCAGGACTTCCTAGACTACAGCGATAGTCCTTTCTATCTGCCAATGATATACACAATTTCGTTCTTGCACACGGTGGTGCAGGAGAGGCGAAAGTTTGGCCCACTCGGCTGGAACATACCCTATGAATTCAATTCAGCGGATTGGTTGTCTTCATGTATGTTCGTACAAAATCATTTGGATGCTTTAGAGCCGGGACAAACCATCAGTTGGACAACTACACGGTATGTGTCTCTTTGGATTTTTCAGTATGGATTTTGTTCACATGAATAGGGCTAAAATAATTCACCCATTGGCTATAAATTAGAAGGCAGCAACTGAAGATATCCATTACATTTTATCTTCAGCTATATGGTGTCAGCGGTGCAATATGGAGGTAGAGTAACAGATGACTATGACACCCGTCTTTTAGTAACGTTCACCAGGGTGTGGTTATCGGATCAACTGTTCGACGAAAACTTCCAATTCTATAAGGGCTATGGCATCATGAAGTTTAAGAATATTTCCGAGTACCTCGAAGAGATTGAGAAGATGAAACAGGTTGACCCACCTCAGGCTTATGGATTGCACACAAACGCTGATATTACGTGAGTGGTGGCAACCCGATATTATTCAAATAGAATTTTTCAGATGAAGGCTGATGATAATACTGTCAAAATAATAACGAATAAAATAGCGCCAGACTACGAGCTTATTTAACAATAATTTAGAAATATTTTCCAATCCTTAGGTACCAGCGCAATGTAACCCAAGATTTGTTAGACACGATCCTGTCTATTCAGCCTAAGGAATCTAGTTCCGGCGGTGGGGAATCTCGGGAAGCGTCTGTATACAGGCAATCTAAGGAAATGTTGGAGAAAGTCCCACCTAACTTTGATCCTCATGAAGTAAAAGAAAGGTAAGATTAATGTTATTGCCTACTTGCTTGGTTTTTGTAAACCAAATATTCAACAGGATTGATATTCTATGTTTAGTTTTAGAATAACTAAATCTAAGCCTACGCCTAATCATAATCAATATTTTTTTTAGGTTGAGATTATATGGAATGTATAATTCAATGGTAATTTTCCTACGACAAGAAATTGATAGGATGCAGAAAGTTATATCACTTGTGAGGTCAACGCTAAAAGACTTGCTGCTTGCTATTGATGGTACTATAATCATGAATGAGGTGAGTATTCTGCCTTTTCTTCGATTTATTAAGAATAACAATGTATTAAAACTGGAACTGTAGTAAAATAATAGCTGATTTTCGAATATATTTTTTATAATATCACAACCATACAAGTGACAATTTTTTTTAAAAGTATCGCTATCCTTACAGGCATTGCGTGATTCTCTCGATAATATTTACGATGCAAAAGTGCCCAAAATATGGCTGAAGAGTTCATGGTCTTCATCCACCCTCGGATTCTGGTTCACAGAGTTCTTGGAAAGAAACATTCAGTTCTCGACGTGGTGCTTTCAGGCGAGACCATTTTCATTTTGGATGACAGGTTTCTTTAATCCACAGGGTAAGTACAACAAAAAAAATCTCTTTAGACTATAAGTTATAAGCCGATAAGCCTAAAACTTTTTATTGGTATCATTGAAATCAATAATGTGATGTCTTATTTACTTAATAATATTCGCACTACGCCTCTTTGATTTGAAAAAACGTAATTGAAACTATATTCGGAACAATCTTTCATTTTCATCAGGTTTCCTAACGGCAATGCGACAAGAAGTAACCCGAGCTCATAAAGGATGGGCGCTTGATATGGTGTCGCTACATAATGACGTTACTAAGTCCATTTATGATGAAATTAAAGCACCTCCTCCGGTAATTATTATGAAATCTTTAACGAAAATTAATCTTGTATAGATAGAAAATTAAGAAGTCTTTTCTTTTAGTTATAATACCGTTGCGTGGAGGAATATAATAATGTTATTATTACCATATTTTAAAATCCATTGGGAAGGATACGAACCTTTATCTTATATAATTCATGTGCCTGGTCTTGTCTATTTGTGAAAGAATCTCCAGTCTAACAATGTATTGCCTTCAAATACAAAAACAATATTTTCGTGTAGGTACCTGTTTTCTGTTTGATGAAACTGATAAAAATCTATTTCATAATACGTTTGGTAGGAAGGAGTTTTCATTCACGGAGTATTCTTGGACGGCGCCGGTTGGGATCGCCGTAACCTGCGGCTCTGCGAGTCTACCCTCAAAGTGCTGTACACAGCTCTGCCCGTCATTCACGTGTACGCCATCAACTCTACGGCGCCCAAGGATCCTAAACTCTATCAGGTGAAGATTTTTATTGTTTTTGCAACTGTAACGTTCTGCAAATAGCGTTGATAATCGCAAATAATACTTCGTAGTGTATAGTTACTTGGCCTTCCGCCAGCAATTGTTTCTGCTACATAATCCATAGGTTTACTTGCAACGTTTTCACACTTGAACACTATTATGTATTCTGTGCATAAACTGCTAAACTGATTTTGATGATTTTTATTTCTGTGTAACTACACACATATTATTTTTGAAGTTGATATGTAAACTAGCCACTAGAAAACGATTTTCTATCACTTGTCTTTTACATTATTGATTAGGTAGGTACACACTACTTTATATTTTACAAAGATTGGATTGGATCATTGCTAATGATAAAGTAGGTATCGTGAATTTTGATATTTTAAATTTTCTGCATTGGGGTTGTGGAAAAAATTTATTAAAAATATTTTTGTTGGTGATCAATGTCATTCACGTCATAAATATCTCATCATGGAAGAATTTGGGGAAAACTGATTCCAATTTAGTTCTATGCGTTCACATACAAATGGACGCAGGAGCAAAAGCTAGTATGTAGTTCTATAGTACCTACAAATAGGGACAATATTTTCTAAATTTGTTCTATTACATCATGGTCCATAGAAAAAATGGGACCCAGCCAGAAGAATTTAGCGACTGACGAATACGAAATTCCATGAGGTTGAAATCCCGAGCAAATCAGACAGAGAGATGAACGTTGATCTCTACATATTTTGTTAGCTGGCTTTTCATTTATTTTTTAGCTACATACAGAGTACTGTAGATTCTGTAGAATCTCACTCAAATCTGCTTCAATCAATCTATAGACATCGATTAAATGTTGCTTCAATTATTTTTCCCTAGTGTCCAGTATACAAGAAGCCAGTGCGCACAGGGTTGACTTTTATTACTCCCTTGTGGCTGCCCACGATCAAGAACCCAGACCATTGGATTCTGCGCGGAGTAGCCATCTTATGCGACATTAAGTAAACATTTGACAGACAGTTTTCACGTGGTCGTTGAGTTTGGTAGGTTTTCTAATAATGTAAAAGGTGTTTTTACAAAAGCTGTGGTGTATTTTGTTTTACCTAAGTACTATTTGCCACCGATCATTGTGTAATTTAGTCATAGGTCGTGATATTTTTTTAGTATATAGGTATTCAGTTTTTATTTCGACTCTTAATAAATCTTTCCCAATACTAACTTTTATTTATTTACATCATTATTGTTGGTAAAATGAATTTATCTTTATATTAACAAATACAGGGGTACATATTCATGCTGAATATGTATGTCGAATCAGCCGTTCAATTAGCGGCCTAGCCTTTTCATTGAACGTCGCCGTTTAATCAACGGACACTACTATTCAGCGTGAAAATTTTATGGTTCCACTCATGATTACAAGCAACTTTTACTATGGGGCTAAAATATAAAAATGTATGAAGCAGCTGTTTTTTTTCGCGTATACATACACGCTGATATTTTTATCTTTTGGTTCCCGTAGTGCGGTGGTTCCACTCATGATTACAAGCAACTTTTAGGAGGCCAACTCTGCTATCGCGAAAAAAAAATCTGCGGATCCATACAAAAGCGCCATACTCAACCATCCGATTTTATTTTCGCGATATCAGAGTTGGCCTCCTAAAAGTTGCTTATAGTCATGAGTGGAACCACCCCACTACGGGAACCAAAAGATAACAATTTCAGCGTGTATTGTATGTATACGCGAAAAAAAAAACAGCTGCTTCATACATTTTTAAATTTTCGTTATTATTTTTTGTATGACGGATTTTTTTTCGCGATTTCAGAGTTTGTCCTACAGTTTGATGGTCCGAAGAAACGGTTTTCTCATTTTGCGTTAATTCTAAATCATAAATGACATCCAGCCAGTGCGTTTATTACAACATTTAATCAACGGATGATTGAATGTTGTAGATGATGATTAGGCCGTTGATTCAATAGGATAACCCCAACGGATAACCCGGATAACCATGTGACGAAAATTTAATAGCTTAGATTATTGATAGGTAGGTATTCTATTGAATTATAATTGATTTATGAGAATTATATTTTTTTGTGAAATAATTAGATGAACTGGCTGACAGTAGCAGATGCTACGGCTGTTCATAGCATAGGGTAACCATGTGACAAATAAATATAAAACATTTTAATATTGTCAATTTTTTATTCCAGTAATAAAATAAGTAACTACTTTTAATGCCATTGGTACCGTGTTTTTCATAACGCTTAATAAACAATTGTTTTTTTTGTGAATGACACGGTTATCCGTTATCATCCGTGTTTTGACCATCAGCCATTTTTATATCCCCACTGCAGGGGCATAGGCCTTCCTTATGGGTGGATAAGGAGGATGGGCCATGAATAACCCACCACGCAGGACCAATGTGGATTGGTGGGTGTTAACGACTGCAACTGCGCCCGGGACCAAATGCAGCTGTTTCTGTTCCATTCTGTTCTATTCTATTCTATCTTGTTCCATCCTATTCTATCCTGTTCCATCCAGTTCCGTCCTGTTCCATCCTGTTACAACCTGTTCCATCATTTTCAATCCTGTTCCATTCTGTTCCATCTTGTTCCGTTCTAATCTATCCAGTTCCATCCTGTTCCATTCTGTTCTATTCTGTTCCATCCTATTCCATCGTTTTCCATCCTGATACGCGGACGGCAAGAAACGAGTGTTCCGGGTTCGAATCCCGCTCGGTGACTGTCCACGAAACTGAACAACTTTATCCATGACACAGTGTCGAAATACCCCAAAAAATTTTGGTCATCCCCTACTAAACTAATCACGATCTGTTTGTTTAAAAAGTCAATTATTTTTTTACACATTTGACCCTTACGCCCGATTGCACTAAACTTAAATATCGCCTAAGTCTTTTCCTAACTACAACACGACCAAATTGAAACGGTGTCATAAACTTAGCCGTCATGTAGCTGTCATTCGTCTAGTTATCTTGATCGAGTTGTAGATAAGAAAAGACTTAGGCCATTCTTAAGTTTACTGCTTTTGCACCTATGTTTCTTAGAGAAAGTTGTTCAGTTTAATGGACTGAACACATCCTTAAAATTTGGAGAGTGGTTAAAAATACACCTAGTATATATATTTTTTATTGTTTTTAGACAAGTTTAAAAAAGTAGTTAATATTTGAGATAACAATAGATTATCACCTAAACACCAGCATATTAAAATTTTCGAGTTTGAGTTTTTCTTTCCACGCAGAATATGTAGAAAAGCGACATCTTGAAAATCGGTGTATATATAGCCATTCGGCCACGGAGGCAGTCAGACCACCAGAAAAAAACACCAGACGGCGGCGGCGCTTTCACCACCATATTACAATAAATAGTAATAACCGAGCAAAGCTCGGTCGCCCAGATATTAATGTTATTAACAAACAATACTATCCCACTAAAACATTTTCAATGTAAAACGTAGCCAAGACGTACGCTCGCACTGTCAAAAAGTTATCAGACCTCATGTAGAGCCAAGCTACTAACTCTAAACGCCCTAACTCTACAATCCCTAACTTCACAAACTCTACACCTTAGTCAAAATATGCGGCTTGGGCGTTTCGCAACATGGGAAAACTTATTCACTGTTCCTTACTTTTCTGATAAACAATAGTTCTAGTAACGAAACGGCCAAGCCACATATTTTGACTAAAGTGTAGAGTTTGTGAAGTTAGGGCTTGTAGAGTTAGAAGCTTGGCTCTACATGAGGTCTGATAACTTTTTGACAGTGCGAGCGTGCGTCTTGGCTACGTTTTACATTGATAATGTTTGTAGTGGGAATTCACTTCTTTTTGTAAGTTGCTTACCTACGACAATATTTTTAGGACGCCTTTTTCAAAGCCCACTCTTTATCTTTCCCCTTTTATTTTGTTGGTTTACTGTTTGAGTGAAAATCAGCACCCTGATTATCTAAAAAGAAATTATTTAGCGACCGGTTGCATTTGACATGCACTTTTCTTTGGTATGTTTTTTTTAACCCAAAAAGAAGTAGCAATGGATCACGATCAACTGTGAACTGCAACCAGTCGCTAGGTGGTTTTTAATTAGATAATCAGCCCGCAGGGCGATACTTGGCTCTTAGGCTTTGATTCGTCCAAGCTCTTAGGTGATTATATTCGACTATAGCGTTTGTTTGCAAGTAGTTCTGAAAAGTATTTATTGCGAAAAATCTTAAGTCGATGTCCAAAATGATAAAACAAAATGTTAAGTAAATCTTAAAAGCCGGAAAAGCAAACTGGGGTCAGAAAATGTGGTCTGAAATCTAGTGGTATAAAATCCGATCAACTAGCGCCCTCCGGCCGTTCGCAACCAGTTGCGAATCAAGAAAACTTTTTCCTCAACCGCAACTAGTACTATTATTTATTCTGTGGTAGAACTAATTCATTTATGCTGTGATATTATTTTACTCTTGAACGCAGAATGTGACGAGTTTTGCGCCATGAAAGTTTAGTTTTGAAATGAACACAATATCTTTTTCAATTCACTTGCTCATAAAGTGAGCCCTAATACATCGCTTTTAGGGTCATAAACCGAGCTATAACAAACGCGTGCAATAATATATAAAACACTAGTACGTAATTGATTTAACCCTACAAAGTTAAATTAGTACCTTACTGCAAGTTCTATGCGAGTAAAGAGAGCATTCTCAATTTGACCGCATAATACAGTTCGACTGTGGAAAGGAAAAAATGCTAAAGCGCCACTTTGGCCATTATGAGCAGACCCCGGATTTGCGGTAGCACGAATAAAATGACGTTTAATAGTGCGTGGACAACTTGATTATCTATTTGTGTAATTTATCGATAAAAAAATTATTATTATGTAACGTGATATATTATAGACTTACTGTCGGAAATAGTAAAAATTACCTACCTACATTAAAAAAAGTGAAAATCGTGAAATGTATAAATAATAAAATTCACTGCAGTTTTTCTTGATGCAAAGATAGCAAAGTCAAAGTGAGTGAAGTAGAATGTCAAATTTTTTAAAAAGACTTCCTCCTTGGTAAAATACACAAAATAAATACAGACGCGATCAAAGAAGTTCCACTTCAAAAATATTTTCAAAACATCGATATATAAAAACATCTACGATAATTTGGTAATCACTAGCAAGTTTGTATTCCTGCCACCGCAAATCCGGCCTTTAATTATGAGTTATATAGTTACATCATTGGATAGGGCTTTTTACCATTGAAAATGGTTATCAGATGCAAATCGCCTGAGACGTATTTTTGGCTATATCTCCGAGGATTTTGAGAGGATCGAGATAAGAATAGTACCAAAAGTTGAGAAATTTATCGAGACATATGTGAACTTTGAATTTTGAAAATCTACTGGAAACTTTTTTTGGAATTTTGCAATATAATAACTGGCAATTTTAAATTTCGAAGAACAGCAATATTTTCTTTAAAGGTATCCACTAAACGACGTAATTCACGAGGCGAATTCGATTTTAACGATACCTTTTGTAACTCATCTCAATGCCGGAATGCTAACTTTCGCTTACATTGGTAACGATCAATTAAGGCCGCGTATGCATCTAAATAATTGTTTTCCGAAAGTGGAAAACCTTTTAATAGCTGCAAGGGTTCACCGGAAAGAAGTGAAATCAAAATTGAAAATCTTTCGATATTCGACAATTTTTTGTTCTGGTGAACCAAGGTGTTGAACATATCGAAAAAGGTACCCCATGTTGTTATATGACCGTTAAAGTGTAACAAATTCAACCTAGGAAGCTTCACAGATAAATCTGAACTAGACGTAAAATTAGTACTGTTTGAATCCGAAGTGGATGTTAAATTGCTATGAATTTCAAGTATTTGAAAATATTTATTATTTACTTCTTGACGAATAATATCTTCTGTATCTAACGCTGACACTTCTGTTATTTCCGAACAAATTTTAAAATGATGACTTTCGAAACTAGCACAATAACTTTCAAGTCGACTGTACCGCGACAAAAATATAGGTAAACGTGACTTATCCTCTTTTGCCTCTAAGGCCGCTGACAAACACTCATCGATACGCTTGATACAAATGTCGCGTTTTAATTCTAAATTACGCCGAGAGGCAGCTTTCGACATTATTAATTTGTATTACGAAACGACTATTCAAAACAATGCAATGGACTGTATCAACTAATATCAATCGATTATTTATTTTCTACCATTAATTATGAATAACAAACGTACAGTGAAATAACTCCAACGTCAGTAAGTAACTAATTATAAATAACTGTGAATTAGTGATAAATAAGTGTGAGTTACTTTCCGTTACGTTATTACGTTACGACGTTATTATGTTCCACGACAATTTTTACAAAGTGACTAAATATGCAACCGCTCGATAAGAAAGTTTGCATTTATCAAACGTAGCAAATGATAACGCGACCGATTGCCGTGTTATTTTACATTAATCAATCCATTAAGCAAACAACTCAAACCTTTAATTCAGTCACACAACGTGCCCACGACATTAATTAACGAATTATTTTTATGTGTAATTATTTCTCTCAAATTAAATTATAATTCGAACGTATCGAGAATAAGACCTAAAATGCACGATTTTGCTTAACGAAATGTTGCATAAGTTACGAGATTAAAATGGCTACAAAACACGAATTTCATTGAGTATGACAAATATGGCTACCGAATGGTGTGGTATGACAATGTTATAATCCGAGCGATTATATCAATTGTAATAGGTACGAAACGACGAAATATAGTTAAAATAATCCGAATGATTAATTAACAAATTACAATACGACAATATAACGAAAAACTAATAGCGACAGTTCGAAATTAATGATCCGGCCGATGGACCAAAAAATGGACGCGCTCCCGCGAGCCGAAAAGGCGTCCTTAGGATTTTGAAAATAGCGACACTAATTTTATCTAAGTAACAAAACGATCCAGTGAGGATATTCGAAAATAAGGTGCCAAGCCTACTCACCGGTCTTCTTCTGCTGCCCTGCCTGTCGGCGCCGACCTTTGGCAATCCTTTTAGTCTTTTCACTATATGAGAGCACACACAGTACACAACGAAAATGTTCAAAATGGGTTTTGCAATAAGCAGCGATGCAATCGATAATAACGTGTGTCGACAGCGCGGATCCGTATAACCAAGTGAGTGGCATCAACCAAATTACGAAAGGTACCCTCACTAGATTAATAATTTCAACAATATTTCGCGATCAACTACCCGCGAAAACTGTCACTATGAAGCGTTTCGTTTTATGAAAAACGATCAAAATGGCAATAGAAAAATTACAAACAAAATTATACAAAACAAATGCGCGGCTGCAACACATTGCCTGATCGTTTCAGGCATTGTATACAATGCCTAGGCATTGTATACAATGCCGGAGAATACACATTGCCGGTAACATATACATCAGAGGTGCCCAAACGGTCGATCGCGATCGACCGGTCGATCGCGAGAGGTTTCAAGGTCGATCGCCAAGGATAGCTTAAATTATTAGTGATAAATATTTGGTGGGTTAAACGGTGACTTGATAAAATATTTTGGTAGGTTAAACATGGTTCAACGGTCAAAATATCGATTATGTCGATCTCTTAGCCATAAATTTTTGCTAGGTCGATCTCCTTAAAAAAAGTATGGGCACCCCTGATATACATTATGATACTTTTGTGTTATTGTTTTGACAGAAACTTAAAAAAACCACAACTAAGCTCGAAAAACTTAGCATTGTTTTTAGTTTTCTCAAAAAAACTTCCGAAGCGTTTTTCAGGTTACTTGGTGCCATACTTTTATAAAGCTTACTAAATTAGCTACAGTTCAAGCCTAATCTCAGTAGTCTATAACCATAGGTTGCGAAAACACAGGTGGTCAAAGATAGGCATTTCTTTCAAAAGTGAAAAAAAAAAATCTTTGACTAGCTGGGTCTCCCCAACCAATGAACCTAGACTGCTCGGTTTAGACTCAAATTGTAGCAAATAAAGTTAGCTTTACAAAAGTTTATTACAGTAAAACCTGAAAAATGCTTCCTTAAGGTTGTTTTTTTTAAGAAATTGAAAAAAAAAACATTATTTTTCGAGCAGCACAGGATTTCAGGGTTTCATACTTGAGTATAAACTACTCTCAAGAGACCTAACAACATATTTAAAAATCGTAGTTACATGCCCGTTTGTGAATTTGCCTTTTTTGTGTAGATATTGTGTAAATTAGAGGTTTATCTAATGGCGGTAACTTCTTGGCATAATTATGCGTTTTTTACGAAACGCTCAAGGGTGTCAGCGCGACATCCAAATATCACGAAAATAAAAAAAAAATCTTATGCGGACGCGAAAACACGCTTCACCCTCATTTGTTCTGAGCCTCGCTCGGACTATACATATATTTAAACCACAGAAATAGAATGTCAAAGAACAACAATGTCAATAAACAGGTGATCCGAAAACGAATGCACACATTTTATATGAGATACGTAAAATATGACTATATATTGCAAAGGACATTAATAAACTATGTTCCATACTGTTTTCTTCGTCGACAAACGAATAAACGTAGCGAAATTTGGTTTTAGAGAAATGTGTGGCAATATCTTATTTACCTGTGAAAAGTGTGATTACTTGGATTATTTCTTTTTGTCACATCACAATAATTACTTAGAGCACAAGACACCATGGCTCCACGATACCTTTATTTTAAATTCTAATTAAGATTAACAAATATTTTAAACAAACTGTGATTGCTCATTTGCTAGGCGGGACGCTAGGGGCTCTTACTGTAAAAAATGTTGGCACATGTCACTTGATCCTTTGTCTCTTTTTTACATAGACCATGTCCGTATGATGTTAACTTCTCTTTTCCACGCTTTGTTGGTCATCTTGAGCGCAGCGAAAATTTTTCTATATAGCGAAAATTTTTCTATGTCTATGATTTAAACTGAGCAGCGGGTCAAAAACTCTTCGTTACACCCTAGGGTGTAAAAGTAATTTGAAAATAGAACTCAATTTGGTTACATAGTCAACCATAGAGTTACCTCATCGGCAATGAAAAAGTTTACAATAAAAACCGGCCATCCTCGCTGATAAGTAAAAAAATCTGAAAAAACACAGTTTGGTGCTCCGTGCTGCGAGAAATTCGCTGGCGTAATGAAAACTGATCATTATTTAAAAATCAGTTTTCAACCATTACAAGCCGAAAATTTTGATTTAAAATGTTTTAAACGAAAGAAAACGGTTGTAAACTTTTTAAACCGGCTTTTTATGTTATGCGGTCTCTATGGTCAAGCTAATGTCCAATGAAAAAAATCTTTATTAAAATATTTGATTTTCGAATGTCACGAAATAAAAATTGACAACTTTTACAAATGTCATAATAGTCAATGACCCTGGTGAAAGCTGTACTGTGTCACTAATTTCAGTAAATCAAATTTGCATATTATCCTTGATCCTTTGCTGCTATGTCGGCTGAAGGTGAAGGCCAACTGCCCGAAGTTCCAGCCGAGCCTGGTCCAGAAGCCACTGCGGATGCAGCAGGACCGAGTGACCGCGAAGCCGATGTGGCGGAAACCGGGGAGAGAATCCAAGAAGTCGTCCGACGGATGACTACTAAACAATCCGAATTTTTCGCCGCGCCACCAGGAGATCAAGAAGTGGTGGTGGTAGACAGAACCGCTTTAGAAGCTATACTGGAGCTCGGAAACCGTTTACAAGATATTCAGAAGAAAAGCAAAGTTTCAATGAGCACGATGGCATTGGCTCAAGACTCGTATAAACAGAAACAAGTAAATAAAGCTCCTCAGTAATTATCAAATTAGTTTCAATGTTGTTGACTAGTCCTTATTAAATTATTTAAATGTTTTATAGGCAAGAGCCAAGGAAGCACGTAATAATCGCATGGGTGGTTTAAAAACTCAAACTAGATTTTTGCTAGAGAATGCGGCATCGATACTGAACAAATCGGTCGAATATGTGATGGTGAGAAGAATTACTCTGTAATTTATTTTTTAATATTCTTATTCTGAATTACTTTTTTGGGCAAATATAGTCATCATGTGTTTGAAGATGCTAAAATTATAAAAAAGAGATAAAGAATGAAAATTTCTAAACTTTGCTATGTTGTCTGTACAATTTTATCACAAATATGCTTGTTTGGTAGTATCGTTAACTTGGGCAACCACAGAGAAAGCAATAGGTAGTTATAAGATGGGCAACGACACTACTGGACTGTCCCACTGGTAGTGTCATTGCAAATTAATGGGTTTTATAACATTTATATGGCTTTTATAGGATGGCGTCTTTGATGCAGATATTCATATAGACTTGCTTGACAGTGCAGTAGTTGAAGGTGGTAGGAATTGTATAGTACTTTGTGATGCTTTTTTGCCGCCAGTTAAAATGGGTAAGATATCTGTTTGGCAAAAGAAATTTGATGTCTTTCCACAGCCTTTTTAGAAATCTTACGTTTTAACTTCATTCGCTTATTAAGTCTCATTTTATAGAGACGGGTCGATTTGTACCAAATCAAAAAGCATGGATGGAGCGGACTTACATATCAGATGCTGCGAGCATACGTACAGAAGGTCGATGTGTTGCGATGTACAGAATAAAAAATAAAGCGATTGATATGAAGAATGTTGCTGACGTAAGCTGTTTTTTTTGTGTAGCTTCTGTCAATCTGCTAGACTTTCGAATTCCTAAAAGTCAAAGATTACTTGTAGGTAGAGAGATGTATAGGTTAGGTACTGACAATAGGTGGAACCAAAATAAGGAACAATATTGAAATAGGTGATAGAGTGTTGCTTAAACTTTAACTCTAACTTCTTCAAGGAACATACAAGGTGCATTTGTAACCACTCTCCAAATTTTAAGGATGTGTTCAATTCATAAAACTGAACAACTTTCTCTATGAAATATGTATCGAAATACGTCAAAAAATTTTGGTCATCCCATACTAAACTGATTACGTGATCTCTTTGATTTGTATAAAAAGTCATTTTTTTTCACATATTTGACCCTATGTTTCTTAGAGAAAGTTGTTTAGTTTCATGGACTGAACACATCCTTATTATTTGGAGAGTGGTTACAAATGCACCGAGTATATCGAAAAAATAATATTTTCTCGACTTTCCATAGGTACTAAGTTGATCAGCTGACCAATACATTTGCATACACCATAATTTTTTTTCGTATTTCGACCACCTATTCCTTGGAGACAGTGCAACAGTATCACCTGTTTCAGTATCATCATTTGGTTCCACCGTTCCACCTTATTATATTACATCTAGGTAAAGAATTCGTTTTAGGAATTTCGATAATATGGCAGCACATGATTTTACATTGATTCTCTATACAGGACTATTATCTGGTCTTCTTCGATATGAACCCTGAGACAGAAAACGTGGTATCCGGTATTTTTAAAACAATGAATGAAATATACTTGCTTGCAATGAGGGCGTGCAAGGCCTGGGGGGACATCAACCCTCCGAACCCGAGGAGCGAGGATATCATTAAGACTTACATTGCTAAGATCATGCTGTTCATTGACTACCTTGCAAGTAAGGACTTCTTCTTGCGAACTAATTCTAATCATAAAAAAGTCATAAGCAGCTTGACTAATGGCCGATTGCACTAAACTTAAGAATCGCCTAAGTCTTTTCTTATCTACAACTCGACCAAGATAACTAGGCGAATGATAGCTACATGACGGCTAAGTTTATGACACCGTTTTAATTTGGTCGTGTTGTAGTTAGGAAAAGACTTAGGCGATCCTTAAGTTTAGTGCAATCGGGCGTAATTGTTTTTCTGTTTTATTCACTATAGTAGGTACTGGGGTGGTTTAGCAACAAAAAAATAAAATGAAAAAAATCAAAAAAATAGTCAAGTAATCGAAAATTAACATTGGAATTTTTTTTGGGAATTTAATTCCCTTCCGGATGACTTCGTCATTTTCTTAAAATTATCACTTTCCTAACTTGTCTCATTTTTAACTCGGCTCTTTCTTAGTTGGTCTCTTTCCTAGACGACTATGTCATTTTCTTAAACTTGACGCTTTCCTAACTTGTCTCATTTTTAATTGGGCTCTTTTTTAGGTGGGCTCTTTTTTAATTGGTCTCTTTTTTAAACTTCAAACTCGTCTCCCCTCCAACGGCTCCAACGAACCCACCACGATTGCGGATGAGCGAGTTATGTGATGTATGTAGCTTTCTCATAACAAATTAAACTAGAAGCACATGCTTCTGGTTCATTTTTAATATACTATCATAAAAGGGGAAAGTAGATAAACAAGTTTTTCAATACAGTTTGACCATAAAGAGCTGAAAAAAGAGCTGGCACAACTTTATATGTAAACACGTCAAAATCGCGAATAATTTTGGCAACACCACTTTATTTTTGTACTGAAAAATTTTAGTTCCATTTTATCTAATTTCAACTCCATATGGCCAAGCTGTTAAAGTATGAGATACGAATTTTCCTAATGCGTAACCCGATCTTGTTAGTTGTTTTTATAGTAAATAAACTATTGTGCTTTTATTAACAGTGCACAGTTTTTAGTAACACTAAGTGGTTCACCCAAGTGAAATAATCTGGTGGACAACGGCTAAGGAGAGAGGAAAAAAAATAGCGAAAAAGAAAGAGCCAAGTTAAAAATGAGACGAGTTAGGAAAGTGTCAACGTTGCAAAAGAGACCAACTAAGAAAGAGCCGAGTTAAAAAATGAGACGAGTTAGGAAAGTGCCAAGTTTAAGAAAGAGACCAACTAAGAAAGAGCCGAGTTAATAATGAGACAAGTAAAAAAAAGTGTCAAGTTTAAGAAAATGACAAAGTCATCCGGAAGGTTTAATTCATATGACTTATTTACATGTTACAATTTGACAGCTAACTTAAGCGATTTATCACGTTCAACTGTCAAAAGACAAAGGATTGTGACAGTTGAGTGTAGGTAAAACGCTGTATCACGCGGTGTAAGTACTACGCGTTCACTTCATTCTTGCCGCTACCTCCCGGCCCGCTTCTTCATACCGCGCCCCCGTCGTCGCCTGGGGAGGTGCGCGGGAGGGTGACACAGGGGGTGCAGAATGATGAAGCGGGCCGAGAGGTAGCGGCAATGATGAAGTGAACGCGTAGTATATAGTTATCGTGTTTTGCCGCAGAAAACAAATTCTGGTACTATGCTATACAACGTGTTAATGAATAAACGCAAAACCTCTTAGGTGGTGATTGTGCTCACGTATATGAACAATTTAACCATTGGGCATTAGCACATTAATTGATCTTCTTTTTTTGCATAAACGTCTTAACAATAAAATAGATTGTCCACAGTTATTACAGAGGTTTAACTTTAAAGCACCAAGCAGAATGCCTAGATCTCAATTGGTTCCACTGGTGCCACCATCACGAGTGACAGTGTTTGGGTCGAACTCTCCGGTTCCAAGAATGAGTAGACTTCTTAATTGTTTCGGGAAATCGATCGATATTCATGCTGTAAGCTTAAACACCTTCCGAAAACATTTACAAGAAATTGTTAGCGGTGATTAAAATGATGTATGTGTGCATAGATTCACAGTTGTATGTGTGTGCGTGTGTTCTTTTTTTCTACATTTTAATTTTTAAAGTGTATTTAATTTACATTAGTCATAAGTGATAGTAAAAATACATATACTAGTATTAGCAGGTGGTGTTTACCTTTAAGTAATTGTGCATTTGGCATAGTACCTAATCTTAAGTTTCTAAAAATATTTTATCAGTGTTACAATTGTTGGTAGACCTTTAAATAAAATAAAAATAAAATAAATAGGGCCAACTCTGCAACTCGACAAAAAAAATTGCTGGTTCATACATTCTGGTCGAGTAGGTATTGATAACTTGTATGAAACAGCAGATTTTTTGTTGAGTTGCAGAGTTGGCCCCATAGTAAAAGTTGTCCATAATTATGAGCACAATCACCACCTAAGAGGTTTTGCGTTTATTCATTAACACGTTGTATACGGGATTTTTTTATGCACTCTCCAAATTTTTAGGATGACAGTCCACGAAACTGAACAACTTTCTCTATGAAACATGTGTCGAAATACGCCAAAAAATTTTGGTGTTTCTTTACTAAACAGATCACGTGATCTCTTTGATTTGTATGGAAAGTAATTTTTTACATATTTGACCCTATGTTTCTTAGAGAAAGTTGTTAATTTCAAGGACTAAAACATCCTTAAAATTTGGAGAGTGAGTAAAAAAAACACCGTGTAAATCTGTTTCCGTTAACTTTGAAACGTGATAAATAAAGAGTTAACTTGATGGTATTTTAGAAACAAAAATTGATCTGGATTGTTGCACCAAATTCAAAATAAACTTGACTTTGTACGAAGAGGAGTTGTCGGACCAAGAGAAAATGAAAGCTGCTATTACAAAGATGCATGTTCTAGAGGAGATCTGTAGCTATGTGAAACAGTGGATGAAACAAATAACGATGGTAAGTAAGGTATTTTTAACTAAAGAAAAAAAACTGTTATAGTCACGTAGTCATTACTTTAACGTAGTAGGTATTAGCATTGTGTGCAATATATTCGTGTTGATCTTAAATATCAGCAACTTGGTCGTGAGCCATCTAACATGTGCTCACTGAGCTGGACCATTGTCGCAGACAGATCATTCAGGACAGATTCATTAAATATATATAATTACGTGATTTGTTCATTTCTATTATGTATTTACCTATATTCCAGGTGATAGTCCAGAGTCAGCAACTGAGACGCGAGCCGTCTAACATAGGCCCGCTTGCTGAGTTAGATTTCTGGCGCAGACAGCTGACCACGTTCACATCTATCATTGAACATATCAAGAGCGATGCTTGTCAGATGTACATACACACGCTTATACGAGCCAAATCTAAACTTATAAAGGTATAGTCAAATGGGGTTTACTCTGGGTAGTTCCAAAAATATCCACTTGGGCAGCGCCACTGTCTCTGGAGACCTGTCAAAAGTTTTATTTATATCCTAAACTTATTAATTTATTTTCCTTTAAAGCCAAGCTTATATTAAGAAAAGATGCAGTGCCCAGCCTGTTTATGTGGACCAAACCTACTTCTAAATCTGCTATCCAGAGGTCAGAAAGAGCTAGAAAAAGATCGGTTTTTAAAGAAACTCAAGCAACTTGTCTGTAGATTTTTCATTACGCTTCTTTAGTTCTAATTTTAACTCCGCAACAGTCCATGAACCATATTTTTCACTCATTTTTAAAAAAATCACTTCAAATTATAACGACAACAACCAAAATCACGTTTGACAGGTCTCCACAAACACTAGCGCCGCCAGTGGGAGAAATGGCAAACATAGCCCTCATTATGAAAACACAACTTTTAAATGCACGAATCCTTAATAAAAACTTGATTGGGCCTTTGGCCTTAGGTGTAGAATTAGAAATGTTATCTAACTAAATCATATCAAAACTAATTACTTACGAACTTACTTGGTATGTTGTTAACTTCTGCATTTGTTGTACTGCATTTCAGAAATGGAGGCTACTAGACAACCAAGTTACTGATTATTATAATGAAGCGTATGACAACGTCAAGTATTTATATGCGCTAGAGAAGTATTGTGAACCATTGTACAGGTACCTGAAATGGGCGTAATACTTACTAACTCGGATTTTTTCCCTACTACTTATATTTTATTACAAATTTGCAAATTCGCAGCTGCGACCCACTCACAATGCAACAGTACATACCAGGTCTTTTGTACACCGTTCGAATGATATTCGCCACGTCTCGGTATTACAACACGACCAAACAGATATCAACTCTGTTGGTAAAAGTGACCAATCAAATTTTGAATATGTGCATGGACTTTATGACTAATAATGGAAAGAAAACAATTTGGAATCAGGACAAATTGAATTTCATAAAGAAAGCTAAGGTAAGTAATGTAGATGTAGGTAATGTAGATGTAGGAAATAATGTAGGTAATGTAGATTGATAAAGTTTGATTAGCTGTAATACTTAGCCTAATGGCTAGTTTGAAAATCACGTGGTTGGCATATGCCAACATATGTTTGCTGACACTGAAATTGGTAGTGGATTTTGTTGACTTCATGACAACAAGTTTCTGAAGAGAATGGGCTAAAATATTTTACAATAGAGTTGTAAGGCGTGTTGTAGAAAAGTAAATATTTGGTTTCAGCTTTGTTTAGGCTTGTACAGTTTTTATCGAGAGTGCTATAGCGAAACCCAGAAGGAGATGATGGAGGCGGCAGACGAAAGGCCCTTTGACTGTTCCGAGATGTACATTTTTGGAAAATTCGAAACTTTCCGGAAGAGGCTTTTAAAGGTGATTTTATCAAATAAGTTTTGGTAGGTGCGGTGACCGGTGACTGCTAATTTTCGTGTCTTTGATATCTCGTAGGTAGGACCGATCGTAGTGGATATCCTTGAGAAAGGCATACATGTACCCAATATAGCTTAGGGCGTTTTATGGCTGATATGAAAAATATCTCCAATTTTTATAACGGTTAATACCTACTTTAGCTAAGTGGTTTTTCAGATAAATGATTTATTTCAAACGTATATAACGTACTACGTGTTGAACAAGACAACTTTGGAAGGAATTGAAGAGTATGCTGCTAATGTGAACAAATTATTTAAACAAATATCCACGAAGACATACGACGCATTAGATCACAGGTAAAAAAATAAAATAAAATTTCTATTTAAACACAATACTTCGATCATCTATACCTAAGGATGTAGCACGTCATACAATAACAAAGCTTGAAATGTGGCACATGCCGTTTGACAAATCACGCGACACTAAAATGTCAAGTTGTATGACAAGTCTTGGGGGACTTTCATAGTGGGCTGCGTTTTGGGGGAGTTAAAAGTGTCCCACAAATGCCATTGTCATGCATATCCACAGGTATAGATGATCGAAGACACAATAATAAAACTAACATATTTATTTTTTTCAGACGACCAGATTTTGATAAAGATTTCAAAATATACAAAGATGCGATCGGCAATCAAGAATTATTATTAGAAAATTTTATGATAACGGTAGGTAACTTAACGGTGATTTGACTTTACTCTTACGAAAATTCCATAATATCGACTTTTCTCTAATTACTTCCAGAGCGTCAACAAATGTCCAACTACGGAGATAGCGTTGCAATTGCTGGCAAGATTTGAAAAACTGAAACTGGAATGCCTTTATCTTGAAGATCAATATTACGATTTGATCAGTACTTATACTGGAGAAATAGAAGCTATTCGAGATAGGTAAGGTCATAATTTTTCTTAGTGAACAAATACGACTCTCTGATTAGTCTTGAAAAATCTACAAAGATTCAATGGATATTTTTAGATTTTTAGAATCTGAACTGAAGTAATGTATTCAATTAAGAAATCATTTGAAATTACCTAGTCTGATAAATAATTAGATATACGATGTTTGAGGAGCGACAGACCAAAACATGATAATGAGGATCAGTAACAGGTTTGAATCCTATAGTTTTATTGATATAATCTTAATATATAAAATCGTAAACTGAATGACTGATCTATCAACGCACAGCCCAAACCGCTGGACCTAGAAACTTGAAATTTTGCACACAGATACCTTACACAGTGTAGGCATCCACTAAGGAAGGATTTTTGAAAATTCTATCCCTAAGGGGATGAAATAAGGGATGAAAGTTTGTATGAAAGTCCCTCAGTTTTGAAGCTAGGATCATCAAATTTTGTGTTTAGGCTGACGATTGAAAATTAATAAATACGGGTCTCGGCGTTTTTCAAAATTCTAACCCCGAAGGGGTCAAAAAGGGGATGAAGTTGTGAATTGAAGAAAATCTTTTATTTTCGAAGTAAAAATTGCTAAATATATAATTTAGGCTTATGGATGGGAATCTAACGCAACGTATATTGTTATTGTTAGTATTTCAACCCCTACTACGGGGATGAAATGGGGGTGAAAAGGGGTAAAAATACCTAAAAATAGACATGGATGTCGTTATTGGGGTTTTCTGGGATGACGATTGCAAAAATGAAATTTATTTGAAAGTCCAACACGGTGGACATGATTTAACCCCTCAAGGGGTGAAAATGGGGTTCAAATTTTGTATGGAAAAATAATATTAAATGGACATTACAACTTTAAACTTCGAAGGAGCACGTCTAAAAATAAATAAGCAAACATATATTTTGTGATTTTAAAAACCAACCCCTTAGGGGCTAAATAGGGGTGAGTAAACATAAAAATCGATGTGGATGTCGTTCTTGAGGTTTTTTGGGATGGTGATTGCGAAAATGAGATTTATTTTGAAGTCTGACACGGTGGACATGATTTAACCCCTTTATAAATATAAATAAATAAATAAATGGGGTTCCAATTTTGTATGGAAATATAATATAAAATAGACATTACAACTTTGAACTTCGTAGGAGCACATCTAAAAATAAATAGGCAAACACATATTTTGTTATTTTGAAAATCATCCCTTAGGGTGTAAATGGGGTAAGTAAACATGTAAATCGATTTGGATGTCGATCTTGAGGTTTCATGGGATGGTCATTGCGAAAATGACATTTATTTTGAAGTCCAACACGGTGGACATGACACATCATGAACCTGGACCTGGACATGCACATCCAGGGAACGGGAACGGGCAAGGGCACGGGCACGGGAACTGGAACGGGAACGGGAACAGGACGAGAACGGGACGGGAAAGGAACGGGACGGGACGGAACGGAACGGAACGGAACGGAACGGAACGGAACGGAACGGAACGGAACGGAACGGAACGGAACGGAACGGAACGGAACGGAACGGAACGGAACGGAACGGAACGGAACGGAACGGAACGGAACGGAACGGAACGGAACGGAACGGAACGGAACGGAACGGAACGGAACGGAACGGAACGGAACGGAACGGAACGGAACGGAACGGAACGGAACGGAACGGAACGGAACGGAACGCGAAGGGATCGCGAATGAAACGGGAACGGAAAGGGAACAAAACGGGACGGGAACGGGAAAGGAAGGGGTACGGGAACGGGACAGGAAAGGGACGGGAACGGACGGGAACAGAACGGGAACGGGAACCGGAACCGGAACGGGAAACGTAAAAATGACTGGTCAGATCCTGGTTGAAGGTTCTCTTAGGATTTTCTCTAACATCCAAGCGGACGAAGTCGCGGGCAGAAGCTAGTATAAACACATTTTGATAGCTATGAAACCTAGTGAAAGAATTTTTGAAATCCCTTAAGAAATGATTGAGTTATAAGGGTTTAAAGGAAATGCCAAGCTCAATGCAATATGTGCTTTATCACGTACGACATAAGGTTCGCGTCCGTCGCGATGACGTCATAGGGACCATCGAAAAATCAGTGTTTTAGCTCTTATAACTTCTCAGGTTTAAAAGATATCGTAAAAATTTTTACACAGTTAATCATATGGTGGCATTAGCTTTCTAATTAGCTATTAAAAAAAATCGTTACTGATCCTCATTCCATGGTGTCTAATTTTTCACAAAAGGTAACTACTTAAATACAACTTGGCCTTAGTACAATTAAAAAAAAGAAGGGTTTTTAATGATAAGTGTAAAAACCTATAGGTTTTAACGGACGTTATTTTTTGCAGTTCATATTAGATATTAGATATTCTTGTGTAAAAAATGGAAATATCATGTTCTGTTCAGATATAAGTATGAATCCGATTTAGGAAATATCGTGATTTGTAGGTACCAAACTAATTGGAAATATCATGTTTTGAAAATTTCAAAAGTATGAAATTTATTATGTTTACTCAAAAATGCTTGTAATATGGCCATTATTTTGACAACCTTCTTTGAACAAAGTCGAGGTTGCCGCGCTCCTCCGATGGTGACGCAACAAAGTTGTATGGGATTTCATTATTGTCGAGTTTTAGCCACCAGCAATTTCCTTTGAAAATCCTTTGAAAAATGTCAAAAATGACAAAATATTACAAAAAGTCAGAAATGTCAAAAATGTCCAAAATTACAAAATGACCATTTTTGTCATTTTCGTCATTTTTGACATTTTTGTCATTTTTGTAATTTTTTTACATTTTTGAGTTTTTTTTACATTTTTGACATTTTTGAGTAAAGCACTATACAAGACTTGGTCCACAATGACTGCACTGCTGGTCACGCTATGATGGCCTCAAGCTGAGCTTAACTACGCTTTCGGCTTTCAAGCTTGGTCATCATTGCAGCCCTTGCTGTCCGCGCTATAAAGGCCTCGACCTCCGGTCTCGGCCTTTATTCCAGCTTGGCCATCAAGGGCTGCAATGCTGACCGCGCTGTGACGGCCTGGACCTGCGCTAAGCTACGCTATCGGCCATCATCATCGCGCTGCCAGCAATGCAGTCATTATTGACCGCGTCAGTAATGTACTATTTGTTCTGATTTTGATTATTAATTTTTAAACATGGAAATATCAATATCTGCATTAAACCCATAGCTTCAAATGCATGAACATGATTTGAACCACACCAGCATATCGGGCGATGATTTAATTTATGGTATTCTGTCGAATTTCATTACTGATTTTTACCATTGAAAATGGTTATCAGATGCAAATCGCCTGAGACGTATTTTTAACCATATCTCCGAGGACTTTGAGAGGATCTTGATGGAAATAGTACCAAAAGTTGAGGAATTTATCGAGACACGTGTGAACGTTTGAATTTTGAAAATCTACTGGTAACTTTTTCTGAAATTTTGCAAAATTCCAAAAATTTTGGAAGGTTTTTTCAAGGTTTTTTGGGGGGTGTTTGTTTACTAAATTGTAAATATTTCGGAAAAAATACTGACTTAAGAAAAAATGAAAAAAAAGGTCCTTGGGTATTAGTTTAGCTACCAAATAGCGAAATAATTTTGAAAATCGGTAAATAAATGTGACCTGTAGGTGGTCCCTTTAGATTTGAAATTCTAGAAAAACGGGTGTTTCCGTACATAAAGAGTTATGTAGCTTCTATGATTATTGACCGATCGTCATGGTAATAGTGTTAAAAGATGCAGAAGCAGACGAGAAGTGCATTCGTTGGAATTTTGAAAATTGGATAATAATATTTAGGCTGCGTCGAGGCAGTCAGCGGGCGCTTTTGTGACACAAGGCGGAGCCGAGTGTCACAATCGTAAAAATAAATAGATACTACCTAGCTAAAAATATAATGGGATTTTGCATTTGATTTTTGGTTTTTCGTAAATTTTTGTATTCATTTTCAATGTTCCGATTCTTGCGGGGACTGCAAAATCTGTGTTTTTTTTTTACAAAATATGGAATTATCATTTTTTTTGCCACTACTCTTCATCTGTGAATCGCGTAACATGGTTTTTGATGTTGTAGGTACAATGAAGAGCGCGAGAATCCAGAGCTGCCCAGGAACATGCCGCCCGTGGCTGGCAGGATCATGTGGATACGATTCTACGACAAAAATATCAAAGGTCCCATGGAGGAGTTCAAGAAACAGGAACTTATAATAACGCATATGGTACGGGTTTAAACTGTTTTGAATTCTCCATTAAGCTAGGGTTTCCCAGGATAGCAGTCTATGGTAAACAATATGGCGACACCGTAACGTCAGAAACCGCGCCGCATTGTTCCACGCCGCTAAATTACGGCCGTAATATGACGGCACCGTCATCCTAGGAAACGCTAGCTTTCGTGTTACAGTATTTATTTACTACTCAAACGAAAACAGGGGCCACTATTATTATAGTTTCCCATACAAACGAGCAAATTTCTGAAAGATTTCTTTTTTATAAATTCAATCTGATATTATTTGAATTCGATATTGTTCGAAAGCTGTAATAGTCAACTTGCGGATTTTACTGAATAATTTCTCCTATTCGCCGTGTGTCAAGTAGAATAGAAAGAAATTGGAGTTTCATATAACAAATACGCGTTACATTTTTTTTATTCTATTTCTAACTGAGACGCGGCGAATAGGAGAAATTAAACAGTAAATTCGTCAGTAAAGTTCACAAGTTGACTATAACAGCTTTCGAACATTATCAAATTCAAATAAAATCTGATTGAAAAAACCTTTTCATCCCATCTACTCGAAAAACGCTTGGCCAAAGAGTTCGCATGAAAATATTGTAAAAAGTCAATGGCCGATTATAGGTGACTAGCGGCCGCCCGCGACTTCGTCTGCGTGGACAGTTTTTTTGCTATCCCTCGGGAACTGTACGGTTTTTCTGGATGAAAAGTACCCTATGTCCTTTTCTGTACCCCTGACAACGTCTATGCAAAATTTCATGATGATCGGTTCAGTAGTTAAGACGTGAAGGCGTAACAAACAAACAAACAAATAAACAAACAAACGGACTTTCGCATTTATAATATTAGTAAGTAAGTAAGTATTGGTAACGTGTCACACCGCGAAAAAAAAAGAAAAAAGCGCGAACTACGTATACCCTTGGAATAAACATTGTTTTGTGATATTTGCCAAATAAACTATATTATTATAAAATTGTCTGAATAGGTTTGATCGAACTATTTTTGTGATATTTACAAAAAATTGTGCGTGTAACGTTGAAGATAGTTGTCCCTCCAACAGAGTTGAGAGAATTTCTAATGCTGAATTCAGCTTTTTTACCAGTAAAAGTAAAATCACGTGAAAATAACTATTCTTACCTATAATGCTTCGGCGCCATCTGCGTTAACGTTAATGTTAATGGTAATGTCCAAGAACTGGTATTATAAATATTCAGTACTATTGTTTGTAAATTAACGCCGTTAAGTCTTGGCCACATCTGCGTAACGCCTGGATTAACGGTTTAAGCTACGCGTTAAGGTGGAGCCGTAGTATTACACTTTTCTCGCTGGTAGAGGTGAAAAGTTGTATGTTTAACACGAGACCAAATGTTTGTGATGTCTCGTGTCTTTAAATAATCTGTGCTCAGAAGTCTATATTAGAATCACTCGCTTACTACGCTCGTGATTCAATTCTAGACTACTTCGCTAGTTCGTGATTTAAAGTCGGCATTCGCAGCACAAATCACTTTGGTCACTTGTATAACTAATAACAATTTTTAAGAAATCAGCTCGTTTGTATGAAAACGAAATAGTCGCCCCTATTTTTAACCGACTTCAACAAAAGGAGGAGGTTCTCAATTCAATTGTATGTTTTTTTTAACGTTGTGCGCGCGTATCTTCGACATTTATATACCGATTTTGATGATTCTTTTTTTGTTCGATTGAGTTTGCTTGCGAGATGGTCCCATTAATTTTTTTTTCAAATCGTTCGGGTAGTTATCAAGTAATCCTGAAAATACTATGATTTTGCATCAACTACCTTGACGACTTTCTTATTTATGAACCGAATTAGATGATTTTTTTTGTTGGAAAAGGGATACTTTAGTGTAGTCTTTTTAACCGACTTCAAAAAAAGGAGGTTCTCAGTATGTATGTATGTTTCTTCGCGATTATCTCACGTTTGGCTGAGTCGATTTTTCTATCTAAATAATATACCTAATACAGAAGGTACTTACACTAAAAATAAATAAAAAAAATGTTTATAAAACAAAAAAACCGACTTCAAAAAACCTGCATATAAAAAGCAAGAAATAATATTATTCAAATCATTAGCTGATATGCATTATCATTGTTATAATAAAAACACGTCTATTGAAGTCGGGTGGGGCTTTTAGAATAAAAAAATAGGAAGTTGTACTCCAGCCCCACCCGACTTCAATAGACGTGTTTTTATTATAACAATGATAATGCATATCTAATGATTTGAATAATTATTATTTCTTGCTTTTTATAGGCAGGTTTTTTGAAGTCGGTTTTTTTGTTTTATAAACAATTTTCTATTGAGCGGTATACATAAATACGAAATTAAATTCAGTCTTTAATTTTTTTCAGGATTATACTCTTTAATTATATTATTATGGTATCCATCAACAACGTAGGTAGGATTAACATCTTGCTTCTGAAGCTTTTCAAATGAAGCTTACGTTACTTTATCGATTTTTAGGGTTCCGTACCCAAAGGGTAAAAACGGGACCCTATTACTAAGCCTCCGCTGTCCGTCTGTCTGTCTGCCACTAGGCTGTATCTCATGAACCGTGAATACCGTGATAGCTAGACAGTTGAAATTTTCACAGATGATGTATTTCTGTTGCCGCTATAACAAAAAATACTAGAAACCAAATAAAATAAATATTTAAGGGGGGCTCCCATACAACAAACATGTTTTTTTTTTTTTGCCGTTTTTTGTACGGAACCCTTCGTGCGCGAGTCCGACTCGCACTTGGCCGGTTTTTTTGTTTAAAGACTTTTTATGAAAGTATGGAATATATAAAGAGATTTTCTTTCCTTACAGAATACTCAAAGGTGTATTAAATTGTTCAATGTGATGAGCATAGTGTTCACTGAGTTTGAATTTATTTACCACAAAGCTTGGGCGGAAAATGTTGGCCAGGTAAGCTTTTGTGCTCTGAAAATTATTGTTACAAGTTACTTACATTAATAACTTCCACAAAAAAAAGATTCCCAGGAGGGGTGTACATAACGTACTGGATTTGCTTGGTGGTAGGGCTTATTTCAAGTCCGCTCGGCTAGCTACCACTATCTTACCTAAGTCTGACGATATAGCAACAATTTAAAAATTGTTGTGTTCTGGCGGCAGTTAGAGGTAAGATAGCCAGTTCCTCAGTGATGAGGATTCCGGGTGTAGTGCGCTTTCACCTTCGGCCTTATCACCACTTAACATCAAGTGTCGTGAAGGCCAAGCTTTATCCCGTTTTGTATAAGAAAAGGTATTATTAGAGCTACTAAAGGTCGGTCTGTGCGTAAACCACAGTTGTTTTCCATACCTGAGACTATAGGCCGACCGGTTAACTGAGTCCCCGCCCGCGGGGCACAGGGGCGCGAGGGGAGATGAGAACGGTACCTTGATTACGTAAAGCTGTTGCTAACAATTCTCGATTGAAATCGATTGAAAGCGCAGTTGTATTGCTGCTTTAGTTAAGATAGTTGTCACATTGGTTCTAACTAAAGCAGCAATGTAACTGCGATTTCTGTCAGAGTTGATTGCAACAAAATTACAAAATCACCCCCCGGGAGTCACAAGAGCTGCGGGCGGCAGGGGTTCGCCGCCCGTCGCCCGCATCGCCCCCGTTCTCGTCTCCCCCCGCGCCCCTGTGCCCCGCGGGCGGGGACTCAGTTAACCGGTCGGCCTATAGAAATATTGTTTCTAAAAACAATCCAATATGAAATGTGTATGTCTTGCAATGAAATCTGTGCAATAATTGATATGTTTAAAGGTAATGTCCAGTATTTTTACTCGACTGCAAGGAAATGGTTGTTTTTCGCGCGTATCTTGTATGTATCTATACATATAATAAAATCGTTACGAGGCCAATTCTGTACAATTAATATTTTTTCAAAAAAGTAATTGCTATATGTTAAGTACATGATACTGAACCCAAGACAATAGTTTTTGGGATTTTTGTCTGTTTGTTTGTTTGTATGTACGTATGACAATCTTAGGGCATTGCTTGTTTTTTAAAGTTGCAAGTTTGAATTTCACGTTCTTAAGAACTTAAGCTTTGTCGTCCTTTATTTACTCATGTGCCTTTGATAATTTAATCTTGTTTCCATCTTTCGAGTGGACTTGTCTTTTGATGCATTTAGTTTTTAATTCATTTTTTTGCACTGTTTACGTTATTCAGTTCTTTAATTGTATAGTTCAGGGGTCCTATTTTATCTAATCGTTCGTGTGACTGTTCGCAATTATTGTATTAGGGCGCAAATATGCACTTGTTGTAATCGTAGGTCCATTTATTTTTTATGATTTTGTATCTGTTACCGATTTGTTATAAAAATAATAATAATAATAATAGTTAACTTATATTATAGGTACTCAGGTATTTATTGACCTAGATTCTAGGTCAATAAAATGCCTACCTATAAAACAAGTGAATTATTATAATTTTTTATCCCCGTCTAGGTCGTCTCGTCTAGGTCCTAGAACAATGAAAGGCATAATTGCCATAGTAGTAACCATATATTTTTACTTTTGACGGGGATTTCGGTAATAATAGCGGCGCAAGATGAAACTTATGTATATCGATAAGGGATCTATAGACGAAACAAAAAATCTTAGGATGTATAGTCCTAAAGCACAATGTTTTCGCGATAAACCGGAGAATAAGTTTGGATTTTTGTTTATAAGGATCTTTAACATGGATTACCCGGCAACTTAGCCGGCAACGTTGCGCTTTAGGACTTTATATCATATGGCATTGTTCATCTATACATAGATACTCGATATGCACACAGCTTTCATCGTTCGCCGCTATACTTCTGGAATCCCCTTCAAAATAAAAAAGTATGGTTACCACTGTGCCAGCCTCTCATACTAAGAGGTTAAAACCCATTCGGCAAGTAATATCGTATTATACTACAAGTACAGGGAAAAATCTGAAAACTATACATTTGTAATTAAATCATAAAAAATAGATATAGTCATAAGAATAAATAAAACTTGTATAGTCTTTATATAAGAACGAACATATTGAACGGAACGCTCGGTTGGCGAGTCCAACTCGAACTTGTCCAGTTTTTTTATGTGATCTGATAACTTTCCCTTTTTTAGGTACGGTTAGGCCTTACTGCGCCTTTATTGATAAGACATCCTTTGACTAATTTATATATTGTGAACTTCAACTTGTATATTCCTGAATGTATTAGAGAGGTCGAGTATATGTGGCAGCTTGGTCTAAGTAAGTACACTTTGAGAGTTTTTAATATCATTTACTTAATTTTCAACTAACATTGTACCAGTGTACCTATTCAATATTTATTTTTAAGGTGTACCTGATGGTGCTCAAGTAGTGGCATTTTGTAAAGAAAAAATATTGGGAAATTTCGAAAGAATTAAATATTTAGTCGAGAGGAATAACACGATAAGGTGGTTGGTATTATTTTAACTACAACAGACTGATTTTTATTTCGGTCGAATATGGTTATATGGTTGGTAAAATATTTTCAGGAGTATGCCCAAATTATACTTGCCTTTATTACGAGCGCAATTAATAAAGCTTGAAAAAGCATTCCAGCCTGGCCTATCGACGATCACATGGTCATCTTTGGAAATTCCAGCTTATTGTGAACAAATTGAAAGTGTTTTGGATGAAGTTGATCTGTTTGTTAAAGAGGTTAGTTAGTAAACTAACTACTATAATTATTTATCTACACTCACAACGTAATGTTCCAAATATGAATTCAAAAAAGGTAATATAAATACGTACTTTATTTTCGTGGATAGGTAAAATTAAAAAATAAACTCATTACGATGCAGTCAACTGCATCATAAAATAACTTTTTTTCTCATTACGATACAGGGCAAATCCAAAAAGAAGGCAGTGCCGTAACATTAAAAAAAAACAACGATATTTTCCTTTTCTCACATATTTTTCATGATTAAAATGTACTCTATGGTAATCGATGACTTTAGTGCGATTAGTTTGTTGAAATGCACTGATCAATTTTTTTTTTCTAATGGAATGCGCGCCAAGCATTTCCGATAAAATTTGGTTTCAATTTTTACATTTTGTTATACTTAACTGAATTTTGTAGGTTTTTTTATTCTTGCTCTAAAATGTGAAAAAAAAAATTACTCTGCCCGATATTTTAGTTTAGATGCAGCTAAGGAATTGACTTATTACAAGGTAGGTAGGTACCTTGCTAATACAAACAAAGTCTCTCTCTCTTTTCTAACGTTGATCTTTTATTTAGTAGGTTCAATCCCAAATGTATGAGTGTAGATAAAGTAGTGTATGAAACTGCACATAACTAGGTATTAAAACACTCGTGTGATACTATTAAAAACCTCGCCTACGGCTCGGTTTTTAAACACACACTCGTGTTTTAATACCCCTCTTTATGTGTCAGTTTCATAAACTACTATTGTTTGATAGATGTATGGAAAAATTACAAAAATTACACATTTATAGGTGGTAGATATGAAAGAAGCTCGAATTGATACCATTTTACAATCCATAACGAAGACTATGCTAGTGTATCTACCTGAACAAGCTGTGGATCCCTCAGTGTTCTATGAAGAAAATCTAGTTAGAAGAGATGAAATTGGTGACTTTACGTTTTCTATACGCGGTCATTAAGCTACAATTCATTGTTGTTTATTTTATTTTATTTATCATTCTGACTATTTCTAGCTACTGAATTACAACAAAAGTCTTGGAATGCCGAAGTGGCTGTTATTGAATTAATTAACAAGTTTTTAGATAGCGTACCTTCTAAGCAAATTAGAGACTTGAAAGACAAATGGTAAAAATTTAAGTATTATATTTTAGGGATATTTGTAAGACATTTTAGAATCATTACTAATTAGTTGTTTACTTGTAGGTTAGATATCGAAAAGGCGTTAAAACAAGTGACATCAGCGACAAGAGTTTTTCCTGAAGACGCAGGTAGAAACGCTTTTGAATCTTTGTAAAACCATCTAAAAGCCTTAGAAACTTCAAAACAACAGCATAATAAAATCGTTGTTTTCATAAACTTTACATCTTTTTCAGCGTTTCTGGAAATCGAGAATCCAGATCGTTTTGATGTGACACCTACTATAAATGAATGCAATGAACTATTCGCATATTTTGCTACTAAATGTTTAGAATCTTTAATTAAATGTACAAGGCAGAGTTTAGATATTTTGAGGCGAAGAGCATCAGTTTCAAGGTAAAAAAATATTTATGAGATGGATTTTGCATAGATGGCCTTATTTTATTTACGAAATCATTGTGATCTTTTCAGTTTTTTGACAATGACTACTGATCCTGAAGAACAAAAGAAGTTGAAGCCTCTAATGTTAACTATGATGTATCTAGCAATACCCAGAATTTTAATAAAACCGACGCTCGAAGAGATTCAATCTTCTTTCTCACAGGTTTTATATTAAGTATTTTTAAGGACACTAAAGTACTTACTTACACAACACCCACAAATTAATAATGATTAATAATTGAAAATTAAAATAAACTTGATTTTCATTCAGGTTGTTTTGAATTGCGTCATGGATATACATCGCAACGTGTTCATGTGGGGTCAGCAAGATCAATTGAATAAAGAAAGATCTAAAGGCGCTTCCTTAACGGAGAATCGTAGTATGAGTGGTACGCAAGAACTGCAATAGTGTATTTGTCACCGTTAAAGTGCGGAAATCAGTGAATCTGCAGATTAACTAGTTAATCTGCAGATTCACTGGTCGAATCAGTTAAAGTGCGAAAAATTGTATAATTTCGTACTTTAACTAGGTAATAACGACCCAGGATCAGTTAAAGTACGGAAACAGGTTCTTTTATTAAAGAAAATGTGTAATATTCCGTACTCTAACAGTAGTTGCTTAAATTAGGCAGAAGTGTAAAACAACTTTGTTTCTAATCTACAGGATCGAGACAATTTTCCTCGATAGGAGGTCTGAGATCTTATTTCAGAATGGTGTCTGAACATAAAGATATCGTCAGATCAGTTATGGCACTGCAAGGGATGATGTTTATGTATAAGCCAGATATTGAGAAGCTATTGAAGGTAAAATTTTTAAGTTGCAGTACCATCCCCAAATCCAATATTTCATTAGTTCGCTAACTTAAAGTTTCAATATAGGTATTTAATGTCATAATGTCACAATTTAATGTTTATTGTGTTGTATGGAATTGACAAGCTAATGGTACGTAATTTTAAACATTAAGCTATCGAAAGAAAATAAGTTAGGACATTTAAAAAGAGGGGTAGGAATAATAATCTAATATAAGTCTACTATTTTAATCACCAATACTGGTTTTAGGGTTACGGAAGATTTGCTCATTTGTGGGCTGAAGATAGAGTTCAACAAGTGCAAGATTTTGTTGATTCCAATCCGTTGAATGTTATCATTAGAGACATGCTTAAAAAGTACGAAAATCAAACTGAAGAAGTTGTAAATTTACCTGTAAGGCATATCATAGGATCAATTGAAATTAACACTGGTATTTAATTAATAATTTTGATGAAATACAAACAAAATCGAATAATTGGTATTAGGATAAAGGGTCTTAATCAAATTGTTTAATATCAAATTGCAGATAGAGTTAAATTAGGCCTACACTTAGAATCAGTAGAATGGAAGAGAATTCTTGGAAAGCTTCTAAGTCATGCGTACAAAGAGCGGGTAACAAAAATGATGCAGTTTATCAAGGACCGTATGAAAACAATGAGCAAGAAGTTAAAAGATTTAGACGATGTGAAAAACGCAATGATGTGTCTTGAGATGATTCGAGAAGAATTTATCGGGTACGTAGCCTATTGTTTACATTTTATACAAAATATCTAGTACATAAGCTTCTTAATCTTGCGCGAGTATGACCGGGGTCTGCACCTATTTCAAATGTAATTTGTAAGTATTGTAAGTTCTGGCTATAAATGGGGTATTTTGATAAATTTAGCAACTATTATGCTATACAGGGTGTCCCAGAAAATGTGTACCAGGGGCTGTCTGGTGTTAGAAGTCACTAATACACATCTATTTCAAACCCATTGTCGCGATATCGGATAGTTTTTGATTTATTTTTGTTAGTTAGATTGTGTTTTGCTCTAATAACAACTTGATTCAAAAAAACATCTATCTTCTAAAATACTAGTGCTAGGCTATCAGTTTTTAACATTGAAAATGTTTTTTCGATCGCCGCAGTAGGGGCCCCGTTTTCAGTGAATTTGCGAATTCGCGCTAGCGTTGTTAGTTCTAGGTCTAGATAAATGATTGAGGTACCAAAAGATTAATAAGGGCTATATAATGGTATTTTTTTTTATTTTATAGTTTTACAATTTCTTGGGAAAATCCCGGAAAACCGCTAAAAATTAGCTTTTAGTAAGGAAAAGCTAAAAGGTCTTTATAAATAACTTTTGAAACTTTTATATTTTTTACTTATAGATTGGTTCTAGATCTGGAGCCATTTTTTTATTTTTTCGAAATACGTAAAATTTTGGAAAATATTAATATTTAAAAAGGACTCGATTTACGATTCACGCATGTTACTCTATGTTACTACAGACTGTATTCTTAAGTGCCCTTAAGTTTTAATGGTTTTAATTGACTAAAATGATAATATATAATTAGTACAGATGTAATTTTACTCAAAATCAGAGTTATTATGGGTATGGAAAAGAAGGAGGAGCTTGGTGTTGCTATAAACGGGTGCGCGCTGCGAGCATCTTGAGCAGTGTGACCGTTTTTAGTATTTTCAGTACTAAATTGGTATAGTTGAAGCTCTGCGGAATGATATTGTATAATTTTAGTACATTGGCAAATTGTAGTATAATATTGGTATAATTTATCTTTTTTGGTATTTCTTTGGTATAACAGCTAAGTTAAAAGAAACATTAATAATACCCGTACGAAGAACACGATACCATTTATTTATTATTTTAATAACGTTAACGTTTCTCAATAATTATTATGCAAAAGGCCAGCCGGCACGTGACGTGGGCATTGAAAAAAACTATTTCGACGCATCTGTTTCTATTGTTTTGGTATTACTGCACCACGCGATTTCGTGATACCCCGGCACTTTTTTGTGTGTAAGCGGATACTTAAACTAATCTTGAGTAAAAGTTGAATAGAATAGACTCAAATAGAGGTTGTAGTTTGAGGTCCGAGGCGTAGCCGCGAGGGTCTCAATAGGTAAGTACTTAAGACTAAATACAGAAAAGAAGATTTGTAATTATATTCGTGGGTTGCAGTTAAGTATTTTAATTTAGAGATCTAAAATTACTCGATCTGGCATGTCTCAATGTCTCTCTTAGTCACGCTACGATTCCAAATGAATTTTTACAACGGTCTCTGAATAAGAGTGTGAAGATGCCTAGGTTCAACATGCTTTGTAATTGCAGTAAGATTTGAGTTAAAATGTTATCGCACATTCGAGTGATGATGAAGTCGACACCAGCGAGTCTCGTGGTCGCGGCATATGAGTAAATAATGGTCGCGGGCTGCATTTGATTTTGATTAGATTTTTTCATTATTCTTAGATGTTTTAGTTATAGTACTTAACCTTTCAATAAAATATTAATGTCATTGGGCGTGTAAAAAAAAAACATAAAAACCTGCTCGCCTTTTCCCATAATTTTCATATTTTGTTTCTGTCGTATTTGTTGCTGTGTGGCAAATTATTTTGTATTTTCCTCGCAAATGTGTTGAAAAACGTCGTATGAAACTTGTGAGCTCTTGCTTATTGCACACTTGGCTGAGTTACGCCCTCGCCTACGGCTCGGGCTGTAACCCACAGCCTCGTTACACACGAGCAACCTAAGCTAACTTGTCTCATAATAGTCATATCATAATGTACTATATTAGAAGATACATTTGTTTTTTTTTTATTCGTTATTAAAGCAAAACACACTCACCAAAAATAATTCAAAAACTATCCGATATCGTGGAACACACTAATATGGGGGTGAAATAGATAGGTAGGGTATTAGCGACTTCAAACACCAGACAGCCCCTGGTTCACATTTCCTGGGACACCCTGTATTTAAGTAGGTAATACATATAAAGAAATGGAATGGAATACCTACATCGCATACCAATAAATATTAAAATACCTATTATTTTACATTTTTAAAATATTGTAATTTTAGCATGGATATGGAATTGGATCTTATCGAGGAGAGTTACGGTACATTTTATCAATTCAACATTGACATACCCAAAGATGACGCTGACATGGTGCACGGGTTGCGATATGCATTCTTAACTATGCTTACCACAGTACGTATCAAACAAGATATTGCGACAACATTGATTCTTCAAATAAAATGCATGCTTACCTACTATTACTGAATAATAACAACTATTTACTTATTAATAAAATCTGTATTACTTTTTTTTATTGAAGTGTGTCAAATAACATTTGAAAAAAGTACTTATTCCTCGAGAATCCTAAGCAGCAACACAAATAGTGCTGCTGACTGTACACGGTAAAAATACGGCTATTGCTGTTCATAAAATGGGTTTACGAAGTGAAGCCACCTGGATTTTTTATGCAGGTGGGGAGGGGGGGCAGGGGCTAATTGAACCTATGTCCGAGGTTAGTAACTGCGTAAGTTTAGAGACTTAACCAAGTTTGGTATCATTTTCGGATAAATCAATATCATAGAATTATTTTTTGGCAAAAAATGCAATTTATTAAGCAGTTTCTTAAAACTTATACATTAGGTAATTGAAATATTAAACTGATGTTCTTATTTGCAAACAAAAAATATGCTAACAAAGCTCATCTAATAAATATTTGAAAAAAAATATTGTAACTTTTAAGTTTCCTTACATATAATAAATATGGAAAAACATCTTTGTCGCGTGCCGTCAATTTCTTATAAATAGGAGAATAAAAAAATATACAACAATATGGTTATCATATCAAATGAAAGGTAATAAATCCTGCCTATCATACAAACTATGCTCGTACTCATTTCCTTGCTCGTGCAATACTTAAACAGTTATAACAAACAATTTCATAGTATAGATCCCTTTAAAATGTCAAAGTATAGTTTTAAAAACGCAGTAAAAAAAGAAAATAATAGAAATTTAAAATTTTATGTATCAAATTTAGATTTTTGCCTTCACAATAATTGTAGTCACAGACTGCTTAACTAATTGAACTATTTGAAATGCCTGTGATCCATTTTGTAATGCTGATATAAATTTGTTATAGCTATGGAAACCCATAGACTTATATTAATCACTCAATCTGTACCCTGTTAGTTTTCTAAATAAATCATAAATAAATAAATAGTCAACAAACCAAATATATAATATGCAAAATAGGTTGTACTAACAGTTTTAAAAGAAACTAAAGTATAACTGAGAAATATGAAATATTGGTAAATAAAATTATTAGAAAAAAAAGTCAGTCATTAGAGACACAAAAAAGTCAAACATCGCAAACGCGCAAGTAACTACGATTTTAACACGTTTTATTAGGTTGCTTTCGTCTTTGTTTGTCACAAACTTATCAAATGATTTTATACTAGCTTCCTGATGAGCTAGATACTTATCATATTCACAATAATCAGTAAATATATCAACATTGGCAACTTAAAAAAATATTTAAAGATTCATGGTGGCTCCACTATATAATTCATCCTTGGGTCCTAAGGACCAATCCTACTAAAGGAAATCTATGGTTCTTTGGTTCACGAAACGCCATTATTGTTTACCCTACAGCACAACTTATAAGTAAACATATTTGAAAAGTAATAAAGAGTAGATTTATTAGTCCAATCAACGGGGCTTATGCAACCCGAATAATTCTCCCGTCTATGAAATTTGGCATGCGATGAAGTTAGGTAATACAGATTACAGATGAACAATAATCCAATAAATTTTGTTACGAGAAGTTAGGTATTTTTACCTAAACATGAAAATCGCTTATATCTCTCTGTGAATATTTCCTCGGGCTAAAATACTATCTGTATACGTACTTATGTATTAGTTAGAATAAGTATGTAAAGGAATCCAATATTTTTTCGATTTCAGAGATACTTCAAATTTTAATTTTAATATTTTTCAATATATCTTCTGTTGAAAAATTTTTCTGCTGAATATTAATTTTTAATATGTTTTTATACCCTTATATATAGCTTTGTTCAGTAAGCCAATAAATTTTCTTCTTTAATCATATTTATACATAAACGTATAAAAATGGACCGACAATTTTTTCACATTACCTTTTAAGATAAAAAAATAAAAAAATATGATTAAAGAAGAAAATTGATTGACTTACTGAACAAAGCTATATATTTAAGGATATAAAAACATATAAAAAATAATAATCAGCAGATATTTTTTTCAATAGAAGATATATTGAAAAATAATAAAAAGTTAAATTTGGGGTATCTCTGATTTCGAAAAAAGATTGGATTCCTTTACATACTTATTCTAACTAGTACATAAGTACGTATACAGAAAGTATTTTAGCCGGAGGAAATATTCACAGAGAGATATAAGCGATTTTCATGTTTAGGTAAAAATACCTAAGTTCTCGTAACAAAATTTATTGGATTATTGTTCATCTGTAATCTGTATTACCCAACTTCATCACATGCCAAATTTCATAGACGGGAGAATTTTTCGGAAGTCTCCATACAACAAATATGCTCATTGATTGGACTATATATAGCTTTCCAAACTTTTGTGATTAGTCTCAGCAAGTGCAACAGAGGATAGTGGACATGCAAGGTCCACTTCAGAAGGAGCTGACTGAAGGCGTGAACACATTCTTATCAGACGTTTTGAAGTTCGATGCAGACTATGATGCCTTCGGGCCCTTGACGCCTGGACTGACAGCAAGGGAGGCTAGTGACAGGTGAAGAGCAATGCATAGTCTTACTATTATTTATTTTATTCTGGGGTCTTACTTAATACCACAGAATAGATATAAGTACTACGCACAGAAAGGACATTTCCCACCCCGCCCTAAAATTAATTACCTTACCACACCCCGCGAGTTCATGTGCCGAATCGTGTGCTCGTTTAGTCGTGAGTGACAAAAGGTGGCCTTACCAGGACTTGATGCAAACTGCTTACGTTTTACCATAAACTATCCTATATACTGCTCACAATCAATGCAAGTGAGGAGACACGATTTCCGTAGTAGTACCCACTAGCTTAACGCACACAGCTGAGCGTGTACAAAATGTCATCTGTGCACAAAATGTCATCTAGCTATTTGGTTTGGTATTATCTACCTAAAGTTACCCTTTTAACGACCATTTTGTATTATATACATAAATATTTTTTTGCTAGGGTCATCATGTTCCAAGCTAGATTTGATGAGTTGTGGCGAAGATTTGAAATGTACTCCGCTGGAGAAAAATTGTTTGGTATGGAAGTTAAGGATTATCCTATACTCCACGCCAAGAAAAAGGAATTCAATTTACTAAGCAAACTGTAAGTTAATTTTTAAGACATCTGTGAACTTTTACACGACTACCCAAAAAAACAGGAAAGTAATGTAATGTGTTCAGGGTTCATGTATGGTTTTGGGTATGTGAGTTTCTTTGGATGTATATCTTTCACTTTCAAATGTAAAATTCAATAGGGAATATGCATAAGTCACCGATTTTTATAAATTTGAGCTTGAACGCGGCGGACACGTATGAAAACATGATGGAAAAGAAAAATAAAATAATGTATTTTAACACGTTTTTATTAGGTTGCTTTCTCGTTTGTTTGTTTGTTTGTTTGTATTTTTGTTTGTTTGTTTGTTTGTCCGCAAAGTTTGCGAGAGATTTTAAACTAGCTTTCCGATGAGCTAGAGACTTGAAACTTTGAACATTGGTCAGAACTAGAATACAATGCAATATTATGGTGTCATTGAGCTGATCTGATGATGGATCTGGAAGAAAGCCACAGGAACTTAATGATGCAACCATATAACCCCATTGTGATTAGACTTGTTAGAATCGTCTTGACGAGAACTCTAATGGGAGATAAGGTCCAGGGTCTGATGATGAAGCTGGAAGGCAATGCCAAAGGAACTCAATATTGAAACCGTGCAATCCCATCGAGTGTGGGCTCATTTGAATCGTCTTGACGAGTACTTTGTTGGGAAAAAGTGTCCGAGGATCTGATGATGGAGCCGGAAGAAGGCCATAGGAACTCTATGATAAAACCACGCTACCCCATTGAGTTTGGGCTCGTTTGAATCGCCTTGACGACTACTTTGTTGGGAAACAGTGTCCGAGGATCTGATGATGGAGCCGGAAGAAGGCCATCGGTACTCTTTAATAAAACCACGCTACCCCATCGAGTTTGGGATCGTTTGAATTGTCTTGACGAGTACTTTGTTGGGAAATAGTGTCTAGGGTCTGATGATGGAGCCGGAAGAAGACCACTGGAACTCGGTAATAAAACCATGCAACCCCATCGAGTTTGGGCTTGTTTGAATCGCCTTGACGAGGACTTTGTTGGGAAATAGTGTCCAGGGTCTGATTATGGAGCCGGAGGAAGGCAAATGGAACTCTATAATAAAACCACGCAACCTCATTGAGTTTGGGCTCGGTTGAATTGTCTTGACGAGTTCTTTGTTGGGAAATAGTTTCCAGGGTCTGATGATGGAGCAGGAAGAAGGGCACTGGGACTCTGTAATAAAATCATGCAACCCCATCGAGTTTGGCCTCGTTTGAATCGGGTTGACGAGTTCTTTGTTGGGAAATAGTTTCCAGGGTCTGATGGTGGAGCCCGAAGAAGGGCACTGGGACTCTGTAATAAAACCATGCAACATCATCGAGTTTGGGCTCGTTTGAATCGTTTTAACGAGTGCTCCGATAGGAGATGGTATATTTTTTGTCTTAGCTCGTTAACTAAAAAGCATTAAAATAATGATTTACTGAAAAAAAATATTTTTTTAAAACACGTTTTTAAAACGGACTAAATTATTACAAAAAATATTACATAAAACGGACAAGTAAAAACAAACTAAAAAGTAAAAAAAAAAAATTTCTGTAAATATTTATAACCCTAACTACAGAAATTTTAAACCTAAAAACGTGGGGCGCGTTTTGTAAAATTTATCATCCATATTGTCTACAGCATGCGCCCCACGTTTTTAGGTTTAAAATTTGTAGGTTTAAAATTTATGTAGGTAAGTATAGGTTATTATGGTTATAAATATTTACAGAAAATTTTATTATTTACTTCTGTTTGTTTTTACTTGTCCGTTTTGATATTTTTAGTCCGATTTTTTTGTAATAATTTAGTCCGTTTTAAAAACGTGCTTTAAAAAAATATTTTTTTAGTTTTATCACACGATGAAATCAGGGGAAAATAAAGTTTTTTTTTCATTTTCGGATATCAAGCACTTAACAGTCAGATGAATATCGAATAAAAAATATTTTTTTAGGGAGATATTTGAAAATTCTTGGCTAACTCCAAAATAAACGCGCCTGAAAATGGTCTGTAAAGTGACAAGTGACGTCACAAACTATGTCCGTTTTGTAAACAGCGTTATCGGCGGGTGCTGGCTGATGCGTGCTTACTTCAAGTAACTATATCACGAGAAAAAAACGCAAGAGAAAAGTTTAAATACCTATTACAGTTGATTTTCTCACGCATTATACTTTCGACTTTGATACAAAAAAAAATTATGCACATTCCCTTAGGGAATACAATATGGGCATCAAATAATAGGCCTTGATGAGCACATCCCAAAACTATATATAATTTGTCACTAAAATCTGTGAAATAAAAAATAAAAAAAACACGACTGCCCGGCAAAAACGAACTAAAAAGTAGTCTGTTCTCATTCACATTAAATAACACAATTTCAGATATTCTTTGTATTTATCCGTAATGAATACAATCGATGGCTATTTCGAAACACCTTGGAATAATATTGATATTGAACAAATTGTTCAACAATTGGCCGACTTTGATTTAAGGTATTTACAATATTTTCTTCATTTTGTACTTTTAATTTTAAGTATTCAGAAGCATAATTCTACGTTTTTTTGATATTGAATACCAAATGATCGAAAATAAAACACTAACTCACGAACACTATTCATCGAACGGTCAAAAAATCGAACGTTCAACATATCAAATTTACAAAAATAATCGAACTATTAAACGCTCAAAAAATCGAATGATTAATTTAACGAAAATCAATATTTTGCATAGTTTTTAACATCATGATCAAAAACATCTATTTAGCTAAATTAGTTACATTGGCAAAACTATAAGGATTCCTTGTTGACTATAGTACCCTAAAACTGTGAAATAAAAAAATATATAGCGAATATGTTGTATTTATATTAATCGTATCAATACCACGGACGTCGGACATTTTTCTCTAAATTTATTAACATTTTAGCACAAAAATACACACACACTACACAAAATAAATAGGTACTGCTACTACTGCTATGAAGTTATAAATAAATGACACAACAATTACGTTCGGAAATTAAGTTTTATGTTTCATTAAAATATCTACTGGTTGTTCATGTTGCAAAAACTATACAAAATATTGATTTTGGATAAATTAATCATTTGATTTATTGAGCGTTCGATATATTAACCATTCGATATTTTGAACGTTATATTATTTGCAAATTCGATATTTAAACGTTCGATTTTATGACCGTTCGATTTTTTGACTGTTCGATGAATAGTGTTCGATATTTTGATTTTCAATAATTTGGTATTCATAGGTGACCCATTTATTTGTCGCTCAGGTGTCGAAAATTGCCAAAAGGTATGAAAGACTGGCCCGCTTATATTGAATTGAAAGACAAAATTGATGATTTTAACCAAACTTGTCCACTGCTCGAGTTAATGGCTGACAAATCTATGAAAGACCGTCATTGGCGAAGATTGGAAAAACTGTTGAGTTAGTACAAAAGTAGCCGAATTGCAAAAGGGGTATGTACCATTACAAAAAAAACTAACGTCTTTTATTGGTGTTTTTTAGATTGCGTATTGGACGTGGAGTCAGAATCCTTCACTTTGGCCAATGTGATGGAGGCACCTCTATTGAAAAATAAAGAGGATGTCGAAGTGAGATAAGTTTTCGTATCATATGAATTTACTTATGTTATTTACTAATATCCAAAAGACTTATGTTCAATTTATAACATTTATCAGGACATCTGCATCAGTGCTGTGAAAGAAAAAGATATTGAAGCTAAGTTGAAGCAAATCATAGCTGATTGGGCTCTTGTGGATCTCACGTTTGCTCCTTTCAAGAATCGAGGAGAACTTCTTATAAAACCACAAGATACTCTCGATATTATCACCTTGCTGGAGGACTCGTTGATGGTTCTTAACTCTTTGGCGTCCAATAGGTAAGTTTTACATTTCTAGTATCGCAATAATCGTAAAATATAATATGATGATACTTATTTTGAGACATTGCATGTTAGGTACAACGCTCCTTTCAAGAAAGATATATTATTATGGATTAATAAACTAGTCGGGACCAGCGATATCTTGGAGAAATGGCTGCAAGTACAGAACTTGTGGATGTATCTGGAGGCTGTGTTTGTCGGTGGTGATATTTCTAAGCAACTACCTGCAGAAGCCAAACGATTTGGTGTGAGTAAGACAATTCGTACCTCTCCGCTGTTATACCTCGCACGGAATTTGTTGACAATGTGGTCTCGAGTAGTTGTTTGTATTTTGTATTTCTAATGAAATTAGATTAGATTGTGAAGACGGTAGGCGGTACACAAAGTCCGAGAGTACTTTGTTGTTTATTCTTTCAATAGGCTAGTTGACAAAATTTGGAAAATAGTTTAAAAATAAAGTTTGGTTTCTATTTTACCCCATAAAAAATGAATTATTTTAAGAAAAATAAGTCATTTTACCTATGAATTTTGCGTTTTAAGAAATGAACTCAAAATGACATCGAAAAAGGCCAAAACTGTCATGGCGTCTTGAATGACGTCACATTCGTGTTTGTTTATGACCGTCAATTGTTTTTATTAAAAAATAATGAATCTCGTATTATAAAGGCGAGGCGTGACGTCACGCGTCTCTGATTGGTGTTCAATGTCACGTGATTAAATGGCCAATTTTGCCGATTTTATTTTCCGTAAATATTGGTAATCTTTATTTATTTTAATGAAAAAAGTGTTTTTTTGGTTACTATTTAACATGATTAATCATTAGAAACCTTATGCTAGCCGATTTATTCTTAGTGGAAACAAGCCTATTATTATGATTATAATTGACTTTAATTTCTGATGTGATTTAGACTATCGACAAAACATACGTCAAAATTATGTACCGAGCTCGAGATATCGTCAACTGTGTGGAGACTTGCACGTCAGATGATACTCTCAAGACGCTCCTGCCACACCTGTTTGAGCAGCTGGAGGCTTGTCAGAAGTCACTCACTGGATACTTGGAGACGAAGAGATTGATCTTCCCTCGATTCTTTTTCGTGTCAGATCCAGTACTTTTGGAGATACTTGGTCAAGCGTCCGACCCACACTCCATTCAGGTAGGTATCAATTTTTCTTTTAAACAAAATTATTAAACAATAATGACATGTTTTTATGTATGGATATGAATACATATTGAAAGAGTATAGTTCTTGTTATTCTAAGGTTCTAAATGTATGTTTCTTAATATAGCCACATTTGCCGAGTATATTCGATGCCATGTACACTGTCGACTTTGATGATAAGGAAAGGATTGTTCATATGAATTCCGACAATGGAGAGACTATACCACTGGATCGTCCAGTTGCTTGTATTGGTGGAGTAGAGGCAAGTTAATAACTTGAATGTTCGTAATTTAATTTGTTAAAACGTTTTAAAAAATAATTTACCTCGTTTACAGATTTGGCTCAATGTTTTACTAGATACGATGAAAGATACAGTAAGAAATATGATTGCAAATATTTCTCAGACTATGTCTGGAGATCCTGAGTTTGAATTCCTTTCGGGTTTCTGGAGCTTCCCTGGACAAGTGAGAAATATAAGTAAAATCAAATGAGGTTCAAACTTTTGAAAAATCATTCTTCTGATTATGATTTTTTTTCTTTAGGCTGGCTTATTAGGTATGCAGATCTTATGGACGAGTGATGGAGAGTATGCTCTGAAAAAGGCTAAAGCGGACAAATTTATTATGAGATTAACGAATCAGAAAAACTTAGATCTGCTGAACGGACTTATTGATCAAACTGTTAAGGATTTGGTTCCATTAGACAGGACGAGGGTTGAGACTATGATCACTATTCATGTACATCAGAGGTTAGTTTGATTTGTGATTAATAATTAAATAAAGATAAATGATACCTGACTAATTGCATGATAACTAATTTACTAAATACAAATTACAGAGACATCTTTGATGATCTAGTAAGGATGAGAATTAAGTCACCAATAGATTTTGAATGGCAGAAACAGGCTCGATTCTATTACTTTGAGGACACCGATGACTGCATCGTGTCGATTACCGATGTAGACTTCATATATCAGGTTGGTAAAATTGAGCGTTAAAATAAAATATTGTTAGCCGATTGATAAAGTGTAAATAAATCTGGTGCCTTTTGGTTATTAGAAATACTGAAATGTAAAAATAGTTGGATAAATAACCCCTTACTCCCTTTAGAATGAGTACCTCGGTATTACTGAACGTCTAGTAATTACACCGCTAACTGATCGTTGCTACATTACGCTATCTCAAGCCATCGGTATGAGTATGGGCGGGGCTCCAGCTGGCCCCGCAGGAACCGGTAAGACGGAGACCACTAAAGACATGGGACGAACATTAGGAAAGCTTGTCATTGTGTTTAATTGCTCCGATCAGATGGATTTCAGAGGTAATTGAAGAAACTGTACTGAAGCGAAAGTATCTATCTGTTGCAGTTAACACCAATTTCATTAAAATATATGTATTTATAGGCTTGGGAAGAATTTACAAAGGCTTAGCCCAATCAGGAACTTGGGGTTGTTTCGACGAGTTCAACAGAATCGAGTTGCCTGTGTTGTCTGTTGCCGCTCAACAAATCTACATTTGTCTAACAGCCAGGAGAGAGAAGAAAGAGTTCTTTATATTTAGGTATTCATATTAAAGTATTTACGTCTCACAGTTTTAAAAAGATACAGCTTGTAATTATAATGAATGTTGATTTCTAGTGATGGTGATACGGTGAGTTTGAACCCAGAATTTGCCTTTATCATTACGATGAATCCTGGTTATGCGGGACGGCAGGAGCTGCCTGAGAATTTGAAGATTCAGTTCCGTTCTGTAGCGATGATGGTACCGGATCGACAAATCATTATTCGAGTCAAGTTGGCCAGTTGTGGTTTCAAAGAAAATATTTTACTAGGTAATACTAACCTACACATTTCGTTATGTAATACCTAGGTGTTTCCCATCATAAATTCTAAAATCATTTAATTTCTTTAGCTCGCAAATTCTTCACTCTATACAAATTATGTGAAGAACAACTCTCTAAACAAGTGCATTACGATTTCGGTCTTCGTAATATCTTATCTGTGTTGAGAACAATGGGTTCACAGAAACGAGCGAACCCTGATAGTACTGAAGAAAACATTATGATGAGAGTATTAAAGTAAGTAAAAACTCAAATAAAATAAGCTATTTTAAAATCAATCTAAATTAATCATGGTTTTCTTCTAGGGAAATGAATGTATCAAAATTGGTTGATGAAGATGAACCTTTATTCGTGTCTCTGATTGAAGATTTGTTCCCTGGCATGAAACTGACTCAAACTGTACAGAGGTGCATATTTTCAGTTTTTTTCTTTTGCAAAATTATAATAGAATTATGTTGCTTAGGTAGTGTTAAACAATTTGTTTAGGGAGATGCAAAAGGCGATAACGCTGGTGACAGAACGCACTGGTCTTGTAAATCATCCAGATTGGAATTTGAAGATAATTCAGTTGTTTGAGACATCCCTAGTGCGGCACGGATTGATGACTATGGGTCCTACTGGTTCAGGGAAGACCACTTGTATACATACTTTGATGGCGGCGCTCACTGTAGTGGGAAAACCACATAGGGAAATGAGAATGAACCCGAAAGTAAGACTAACGAAAAGATAAGAATTGGTCATAATTTTAATTAAGTAGTAGATCAATTAAGCAATTATTCATGTAAGTGTATTGTTTTAATTTAGTTTGCACTTACGAATGTTTTCATTAATTTCTTATACTTACTTTAAATAGGCTATTACAGCTCCTCAAATGTTTGGTCGTTTGGATGTAGCGACTAACGACTGGACTGACGGAATATTCTCCACTTTATGGAGACGAGCTCTTAAAGTGAAGAAATCGGACACAACTTGGATTGTATTAGGTCTGTATACTTAGCTACATTTATAATTTTAAGGTATAGCACATCTGCACGAGGTGCGGCACCCACCCAAGATTTTACTTGTCATTCGAATTTTAACGTATTCTTATTAATTGTTTATTATTATCTTATAAAATTTGGATCTAGAAATGTTTCATTACAGATTTTATTGTTCTTTGGAGTGATATTAACTTATGAGAATGATTCGGGTAATACTTGTATTATTGTTGTCAAAATATTTAGATGGCCCAGTGGACGCTGTATGGATAGAAAACTTGAACTCAGTATTAGATGACAATAAAACTTTGACGCTTGCTAACGGTGACCGCATTACTATGGCTCAGAACAGTAAGCTGGTGTTCGAACCAGACAACGTGGATAATGCTTCACCAGCAACCGTCAGCCGGATGGGAATGGTGTTCCTCTCTTCTTCTGTTCTAAAGTGGCAGCCTATATTAGAGGTATTATTTCTATGCCTTACCTCTCCAATATCCGATATGAAGATATGTAAGTTATTTCAATACCTGCCCATTGTGTGTTAACTTTTGATAATTATTGTGAAGTTAAATGACCTCACTTTAAAAATTGAGGTCATATTTCAATGTTGACGACTCTGTATGAAAAATACAGGGAGAAAAAAGCACCACTTGACGAGTTTTTTGTCGGTTCCTCTCGTTACAAGGTCTCCCGCTTAGGGTTCGCAAACCGATGGCGTAGCTTCTATGACATTCACAGTGCTTGTAAGACAGCCTAGCTAGACAGAATAAATCATTCTTATGCGGGTTCGATTCTCGTCTGAGTATTAATCTGGTGCGAGTCGTTTTCTGGTACCTATTACCTATATTATTTAGTATTGTATAAATCATTCTGAATTTGAGTTTGAGTATGGAAATATTAAGTACTTAGTGTTTAGAAATTACAGAAGCAAATTAGAATCGGAAGTAGGTATTTGAAAACTAACTTCAATTTTCCATGTGTGCAGGGCTGGTTGAAGAAAAGGCCTCAAAAAGAATCAGACGCGTTCCGTAACGCGTTTAACAAAGTCTACGATGAAGTGCATTTGTACGTCCAACAAAAGTTGCCCGCTAAAATGAAATTGCTTGAAGCTATTTATATAAGGTGTGTGTACTGAGGTACTGTTTTAAAATAATTTTCAGCAACCTCATTTATTTTGAAAAGTATCTTTACAATGTTTTGGTTGCAGACAATGTATTGATGTGTTGATTGGCCTTCTGCACATTGAAATACCTGGTGGAAGTAAGTAAATTGGTGGTATTATTTGTAATATCCAGCATAATAATTAGTTACTTATTGATTGCTGCAGTATTTATATTTATACTATGCAATAGTTGTTCATAAATTGCCCATAATCCGGGATTATTTCTACATATCTTTTTTATAATAATCAGTTATAGTCGCGTAGCTAGAGAAAAATTACCTTCGATAATACTAAAAGTTTTAGTTTTTGCTGAGTGTATAGATTATGTGCATTGTGAGCTATTGTCGAAAAGTTAGAAGTTTTATGCCGGTGCTTTAGGTATAGTTTAGGTATTTCGTAATATTTCGTTTAACGTAATATATATAGAATTAAAGTTTGAAATGTTGATTGTTTCAGAATGAGAACTATGTTATCTTCATGTTGTAAAATATTTAGAAAGTTATTATGTGTGGAAGTGCGTAAATCACAAAATCACTCTTTTGTGTTCGAATAAAATTTTAAAATTTCTGAAATCTTATTTTAAGACTTTCAGTGGTTAGATATACCAGTTCAACAAAGTTTAGAAAGTTAAGTGGTGTGCTTCTTTGATATTTTCATTTTTCCTTTATAACATACGGAATAATGAATTAAAAATTGATAAGATCGCTCTTACAATACCTTTTCAATGCACTTATATACTACACAAAAAATTAGAAACATATATAATGTGGGTTTTGTTTAAATTACGGATAAATTATTGCACTAAAATACGAATTATACGGGACGCGCGAGCGGGTGCATGCAGGGGCCGCTGACTGCCACGCGGCGCGCGGTCGGACGCGGGGCCACAAACAATAAGCTACTCTCGTTGCATGGCAATAAAGTACAATTTCAAATTTCACAGTGCTGCGTGCCTGATATTACAAGCACCTACGAAGCGCCACTCTTTTTGTCGCGTAATCGATGAAATTACACAGAATACTTATAAAATAAAATAAAGCTACCTACCTACTAAATAAGCTGATCATAATTGTTTTTCTAAGGTAGTTTGGCGAATCAACTTTTAACGCACTCTTTTCAGAGCATTTTGAAACAGAAAACAAAAATAAATTTAATTGAATTTACAAGAATTTAGGTATATTCGAATTTATATCATTTATCTAATTTTTAGATTTTAAAGGTGGCCACGAATGGCCACGATGTTTGACGTTTAGTTTTTGAGATTTTTGAGAATAACAAAAGATCGTCTTAAAAATTTCCCCTCTGTTACCTATTTTGTGTTTTTTTTTGTGAATGAAAATGATACTTCTAAGAAAATCAGATACCGTAAACTGCTGCAACTTTGCACGAAATTTAAGGTTTTTTTAAATATCTCTTCAAGTATTTATTATCTGTGTCCATTTTTACATTAGCACGCGAAATTGGAGATGTATGTCATATATCTTAAGGTTCATAACGCCGAAACGGCTGTTAGATTGATCTCCTGAAACCGTCAAAGTCGTAGGCAAAGTTGTGATAAAATATCCCAACTTTGCCTAGAAGATTATAAGCAAAAATACGAGCCGCATTTAAAAACTGGTCTTAATTATACAGCCATACAAATTGCGTTACCATCGAGATGTGCATGGATTACCACAATAAGCATCAATATTTTTTTCTGGCATGCAGGCGAAGTTGGGCACAAGCAGGCAAACTTTGAGCAGTATCAGTAAATATTTCCATAGTAAATTTGGAGCTTACTACGGGTTGCCACAAATAGAAAAACACAAAATTTAAAAGACTTACTATAATTTCAATAAAAATGGGTAAATCCGGACGTAAACCAACTAAATTCACAGGACTAAACTAATTTCATTTCATTTGTTTTAATTTCTTTATTTTGAATTTATTCTTTTCTTTTGAATTTATTTTTATATAACTATTAAACCTTTAAACATTTATAATTACTTTTGTAAGATTGCTTTCTATTTTTATAGCTGTATATCTTTTTATTTAATAACTAAACAAAGTAAACATAGGCTGCCCTCCAAACCGCTTTACTGTCGTTGAGTAAGTAGTGGCAACCCTAAGGCTAGGTAAACTTGAGTCACTAATGCTCGAGAAGCCTTTTACAACATTGCCTACCGTGGTTCTAGCCGTAAATGATTGACATTAACAAGAAAAACCCTTATAAACAGGAGAAAGAGCATATTTGCTTACCCTATAAATACTAAGAGAGCTGAAATTCTCGATTTTTCCAAGGAAAAACTAAAAGTTTGCGACCGTTGACAGCTGACAGACAAAAAAGTAACGGTGTTGCCACTTTGAATAATAATGAAATGGGTTGCCAATAAAACGAAGGTATTTCTCTCATTATCAAAAGTAAAAAATACATGGCGGTTATGAAGTAATGTTAGTTTTACCACAGAATATATAATAGTACAAGTACAGAAGATCCACTCCGCAAAGTCATTTAAATAAATAACGACTCTATTCCATATCCAATAAAGTGCAATTGCACTTGCACGCCGCTCTCTTGCCTACAGTTATATTCACCTAGAAGTTGCCTCTCTTTCTATCGCGTAGCTCTTATCTTTTCTAACGACTTCAGGGTTTCTTCTTTTAAATAATAATTAAATAACTGGTAGTTAATTTATTACAAGTTATGTGTAGTTAAATACGTTTAAAAAAAACATAGGCTAGGTACAGTCAACGCCACATCAGACTATACATACATGCTGGCTTTAAAGCAATTGGCTTTATTACCTACGAAATGAAATTGTAATTATAATTAATTTTATTTCGAAAGTAGGTAGGTAAGTAAGTACCTACCTAATCTATAAATTATTTTTTCAATAAATAGTTGGGCGAAGATTGTTTAGCAAATAAGACAAGTAAATAAGAATAAACGGATACTAGTTACTAACTAGGTACCTAGTAGACAAGCACTTCTTACGTTTTGATGTCGTCTGGAACTTTTGGAAGAGTGAAAAACGTGAGGTTCGGATCCTTTTTATTCGTATTAAAGCATACTATCGAAATCGAACTGCTAATGTGCGACCCAGCCGGCACGCGGTAGCCCTCTGAAATTAGTCCGTCCGGACGGACCCGCTACCTACTTGTAGCTTTGTACCTAAAGCGCGGAGTGCGCCTAGCCTGGTTTTACTAGATTAGGCAGAATTGAAGCTTAGCAGCTTAGCTTATCTTGCAGCAGTTTACGGTACTTAAATTTAGTACTTAATACGATAAGAAAGTATCCTATCAAAATAAAGTATCTATGTTTATACCTATAGTAATAGTTTCTAAGATTTACATGATTTTAACTCCACTGCGTTACTTTGACATAAATGTATGTTAAATTTTAAAATAATTTGATATTAAACAGCCACTTGAAACTTACGTCTATGTCAGGCAGTACCTTTCTTTTCTTTATACATATTACGTTCACTGTATTGTTTACAAGTATAATTGAATTGTATAAATTATTTATATATAAAAACCTACGATCAAGTATATCCTAGATAACGCTTACGAACTAAAACAGTATGCAAACATGGCACCTCAATAGCGTCCCACTTACAAACTTGGCGCTTATTTTGTACATGATCACCTCTTATTTTGTACAAACTCACATTTTATATCACTTATTTTGCACAAAATAAGCTTATTTTTTACAAAAATACATCTTTTATCACTTACTTTGTGCAAAATAAGCATCCAGTTTGTAGTGGGACGCTATTTGAGGTGCCATTTTTGAGACTCTGACCGGACATCTAGGGTATCCTTAATCAAAGATAAAAGTAATCAAAAATTAGGGGACCACAGGGTAACACTAGAGAATATAGTAACTCCAGAGAAAAGAAAATAATTAGAGAATACTAGCTTCCGCCCGCGACTTCGTCCGCATGGACATTCGAGAAAATCCTAAGGGTACCTTTAACCAGGATACGAAGTATTCTATGTTCTAACGTCCTGCCTCGCTAGGCAGTACGCTTGGTGTGGACGTACCTCGCTTGCAGGCAGGGCGTTTGCCACTAGTGCGTGAGGATGCGGCCCGACATCGCACTCGGTCGCTATAGTACGCGCTTACCAGCCAGAGGCCAGCTGCGCGCAAGGCACGTTCACACCAAGCGGGCCACCTAGCAAGGCAGGATATTAAACTTTTTATCCAGGTTAAAGGTTCCCTAAGGATTTTCTCGAATGTCCACGCGAACGAAGTCGCGGGCGGAAGCTAGTAGTATAAAATAATATAATACTTAGAAAGCGGGCTTAGATTTTACTGCATTCACGTGCATTATTTTTCTGAGAAATTACAAAAGACAGACCCCATAACTCGACACTTTATTGTTTACTTTTAAGCCATTGACCATTTTACTGTGCCAGATGTGGGAACACCAGGTCCAGGTAGTCGTCGTTCTAACAGTATAGTTCCCATAAGATATTGTTACAACGAATTCATCGTAAACTCTTCTTAAAAACTTAAAAGTCGTATATCTTTTGATTGAGTACACTGATTGCAATGAGATAAAGACTAAATTACTTCGCAAAATATATAGTATATTTCTATGTAAACATCATTACGATTGAGTTAGCGCTTTTTAAGTTATTAGCGCACAAACATACAGATAAACAGACAAACAGATAAAAAGGAGACAACCCTAACGGCGTCAGAAGAGATGAGCGCTACGCGATAGAAAGAGAGAAAACTTTTAGGTGAATATAACTGTAGGCGCTGTAGCGGTGTGCGATCTGAATTGCGCCTTATTGAGTCGTAGCAAGAGTTGCTATTTAATTAAATGATGTTGCAGAATGCGGCTTCTGTACTTGTACTATTATGTATTCTGTGACGGAGTGCACGTTTTTTAGGTAAGTGTTAAACTTTTAGTTTTTCCTTAAAAAAATCGAGAATTTCAGCTCTCTTAGTATTTACGGGGTAAGCAAATATGCTGTTTCTCCTATTTATAAGGGTTTTTCTTGTTAATGTCAATCATTTACGGCTAGAACCACGGTAGGCAATGTTGTAAAAGGCTTCTCGGGCAATAGTGACTCAAGTTTGCCTAGCCCTAGGGTTGTCACTACTTATTCAACGACAGTAAAGCTGTTTGGAGGGCAGTCTATGTTTACTTTGTTTAGTTATTAAATAAAAAGATATACAGCTATAAAAATAGAAAACAATCTTACAAAAGTAATTATAAATGTTTAAAGGTTTAATAGTTATAAAAAAATAAATTCAAAAGAAAAGAATAAATTCAAAATAAAGAAATTAAAACAAATCAAATGAAATTAGTTTAGTCCTTTGAATTTAGTTGGTTTACGTCCGGATTTACCCATTTTTATTGAAATTATAGTAAGTCTTTTAAATTTTGTGTTTTTCTATTTGTGGCAAGTTGGCAACCCGTAGTATGCTCCAAATTTACTATGGAAATATTTACTGATACTGCTCAAAGTTTGCCTGCTTGTGCCCAACTTCGCCTGCTTGCCGGAAAAAGATATTGATGCTTATATGTGGTAATCCATGCACATCTCGATGGTAACGCAATTTGTATGGCTCTATAATTAAGACCAGTTTTTAAATGCGGCTCGTATTTTTGCTTATAATCTTCTAGGCAAAGTTGGGATATTTTATCACAACTTTGCCTACGACTTTGACGGTTTCTGGAGATCAATCTAACAGCCGTTTCGGCGTTATGAAGCTTAAGATATATGACATACATCTTATTACATCTTATATTACTTAATAAATCATATAATGATACTGAAGCTCTTCTTAGTCGATGTTTTTAAGTCTTTGTACTTCAACAGTTATGATCGTAGTTTCATATCATAAGAAACAGTTAATTTTTTATTACAGAAAACTATTCAAACTAGTAGGAACTTTCTTCTAGGCTAAGCATAGTTTATTTCTTCTAGGCTAAGTACTAACAGTGATATTAGAACTAATTGTTTTTCCCTCTGTATTATTAATAAATAGTTTTTATTAATAGGTAGGTTTCACAGTAGCAACTCGGGTCGCTTGACCAAGTAAAAATAAATTGGTTTCCCAAGATACAGGCTCTGCCTAGTTTGGGGGCCTCTGTACACATATTGTAATACAAATGTTCTGTGCAATAATCATTCATTTCATTTCATCTCCAATTCGCGCCTTAATGTAAAAATGGACACAGATAATAAATACTTGAAGAGATATTTAAAAAAAACCTTAAATTTCGTGCAAAGATGCAGCAGTTTACGGTATTGATCAAAGTGTTTAAACCAACTAACTTGTCTTATTTATCTATGTAGATGCCTACATCTGTGGCTAATTTCATAAAATTACTGTCGTCTTTGAGGGCCTTCTATTTTGTGGCAATTGTATAAATTAGGTAGGTAGGTACATTAGTTAGAGAGCTAGGTAGATTAGAGTCGCACTATCCATACTAATATTATAAATGCCAAAGTCTGTTTGTTTGTTTGTTACGCCTTCGCGTCATGAATACTGAACCGATCATCATGAAATTTTACATACACGTTGCCAGGGGTATAGAAAGGGAGATAGGGTTTTATCCCGAAAAAATTATGGTTCCCGAGGGATAGCAAAAAAACTCCACGCAGACGAAGTCGCGGGCGGCCACTAGTGGAATCATAATAATATCATTTCGGGATAAGAGATAGGTCAGATAGGAGTCGACACGTCTTGTAAGTAGCCGAGCGTACAACTTGTAAGTAAGTAGGTAGCTGTAGGTAGTGTAGGTACCTTCATACACTTCGCGCGCGAGCATAAAGGTGGCGACTGACCTGTAACATTTCATCATAACGTAACGTTACGTTACGACGAAATAATAATAATTTATTCTTATTTATAACGCGAGTGGGCCTGGGGCCCTATTTTTTTTTTAATCACTCGACTGGCGCCGAGCGCTCTTTTCTATTGATTTTCGTTCGACATTTGACTCAAATGTATGGGATGTCGAACGAAAATCAGTAGAAACGAGCGCTCGACACCAGTCGAGCGATTTAAAAATAGGGCTCCTGGACTGGCGGCCGGCCGGCCGCCGCGCCGCGCCCGCCGCCGCGCGCCGCCAGCGGCACCGGACCGGCGCGGGCGGCCTGTAGCGACAATACTACATATTTTATCCGTAATTAAACAAAAGCCACTGTATGTATTTTTCTAATTTTTTGTGTAGTATATAAGTGCATTGAAAAGGTATTGTAAGAGCGATCTTATCAATTTTTAATTCATTATTCCGTATGTTATAAAGGAAAAATGAAAATATCAAAGAAGCACACCACTTAACTTTCTAAACTTTGTTGAACTGGTATATCTAACCACTGAAAGTCTTAAAATAAGATTTCAGAAATTTTAAAATTTTATTCGAACTCAAAAGAGTGATTTTGTTATTTACGCACTTCCACACATAATAACTTTCTAAATATTTTACAACATGAAGATAACATAGTTCTTATTATGAAACAATCAACATTTCAAACTTTAATTCTATATATATTACGTTAAACGAAATATTACGAAATACCTAAACTATACCTAAAGCACCGGCATAAAACTTCTAACTTTTCAACAATAGCTCACAATGCACATAATCTATACACTCAGCAAAAACTAAAACTTTTAGTATTATCAAAACTTCTTTATGAAATTTAATGTCCCACGACCGGACTATTAATGTGGTAAAGTAAAATTGACTTTTAGAGACACACACGGAACGTCATTTAGAGCGTTTATTCATATTCGCTATGATGTGGTCGTTGGGTGCCGTATTAGAGCTAGATGCACGCACGCGCATGGCCGAGTTCATGACTAAACTGCCTATTAAGATGGACTGGCCTGGAGGGAAATCGAAGGAATGGATTATGCCATTTGAATTCATGGTCACTGAAACTGGCGTTTGGCAACATTGGTAAACTTTTTGCTGTTTTGAAAGTAGTCAAAGTCAAGAATTGTATGAGGAATCTTACTAGTATTATAAATGTGAAAGTTTGTGTGTGAGTTTGGATGTTTGTTCCTAAATCACGCAAAAACTACTGAACGGATTTGGATGACATTTGGCACACAGAATTAAAATAGGGTAAGAGCCCACGACGGCCAGACCTTCGCCATTTTGTAAAAGCTTAAAGTTTTTCTGAAGGTGCCTCTAACACAGGTAAGACCGATCAGCGAGTATAGAATTTGAGATGTGGTTACTTACGCAGGTAACAGGTAGTAAAAGTGTATAAAATAGTACATTAAATTCGTTAAAGTATAGGGCTAATTTTTTTTAATATATTTTCTTCTTATTAACATTAGATATTACGTCATCCATTGCCGGACACTTAGTATAGTTGCAACCCTCTGCCAGACACCCCTAAACTTAAAAATTGTACTTTCGTTATAGTTTAAAATCTGAACTTTATATATGTTACTTAGGAACCTATAGAAAGATGTTAACTCAATTGCCGGACAGTTTTAATGTTTTCTTCATCTTGCCAGACACGTTGAAAGTCTGCTGTAAGTGCGAGCGCGAGGTGAACAGTTGTCGCGGGCTAGGGAAGCTAACATAAATTTTCTAGGATGGTTTAAAGCCTGAACCGTAGGTGTGGGCTTTAAACATTTAAGACAATGTAAATTGCTTCCACTACCATAGTAATTTCGCTCAAGAAATGCGAGGAAATAAAATTTTCACAGCTAAATTTAAAATTCAGTTTGTTGTTGTGCCATGTGAAACGACCAGGCATTATTATAATTATTATTTATTTATCATGGACACAGTCATGCAGAGCTACAAAGTTATAAAATAAGTTAATTAGTTTTACCGTTTTGAATTTAGGATACTTACTATATTCCTGCACTTGTGCGGGAAATAAGCATTGACATTAATTTCCGCACTAAATTAAAATTTAGAAGTCATTCACCAAACAACCACGTAAATGTGGAACTAATATTTCAGAGCTTATGCTCTGAAACACACACTAATGTAGTATTTAATGTAATGTTCCTTTTCACACAAATATTACGGGCACGTCGTGCATACTTGTAATTATTATCTGAAATGCTTTTTGTATATATTTTTTGTATATGTAAATAATTTCAAGGTTAAGGTTTGTATAAAATTAATATTCCAACCAATATAAATAATAAATAAAACGTCTTGATAGGTCGGAAAACGTAGAGAACTACCTCTACCCTACAGATAGCGTTCCTGAATATGCTTCGATTCTGGTGCCAAATATTGATAACGTCTGCATTTCGTTTCTGATTGATACTATTGCCAAGCAAAATAAGGCAGTACTGCTCATCGGAGAACAGGGAACTGCTAAAACGGTGATGCTGAAGAGTTATATGATGAAGTACGACAATGAGGTCAAGCTATTTAAGATGATCAACTTCTCCTCTGCCACTACGCCCAACATGTTCCAGGTAACCGACATCAAGAACTACATATCGCTCAAGTTAATTATTTTTCACCATTGCAAATTCTTGTTCATTGAGAAGATTCCTAGTCTGAGTAAAGTTCCAAGATTTTTTGATGTTATATATGAATTGTATTATTTTAGAGGATCATAGAGTCGTACGTGGAGAAGCGAGTGGGAATGACTTACGGTCCACCAGGTGGAAGGTCAATGACGGTGTTCGTCGATGACATCAACATGCCCGTTGTCAACGAGTGGGGTGACCAGGTAAACAAAATTGTAACGTATTAAAAGACAAAAGTATCGCTATATCAACGCCCGCCTCCGGCTTGTTCCGTTTATCCACCCTGAAACAGCCACCCTAAGGTGGATACTCGGAAAATGCGTGTCCATCTATCCACGAACCCCCCCATGGGTCCCCATCATACTAGAGGCAGATTACATCTTTATGTCACTAGCGGCACTTGCTGAAGTATTTAAATCATTCGTTCCCATTATTCTCCAATTAATGATGGTGTGGATAGATAAACACGCGTTTTCCGAGTATCCACCTTAGGGTGGCTGTTTCAGGGTGGTTAAACGGAATAAGCCCTGCTTCCTAATAACGCCCTGATGATAGAACACATACTATTTTTCTTTTTCTACATGGATTTTATTACCTTGCACTAAGATTTTGTAAGATTAACGTGATTCCCTGACCTAAAGTAGCGCCCTCAGAGGTTTTTAATTAATAAGTTCTTAATAGATAAGGATTTTATTATATTATTATTATTATTTTAGGGCTCATAGTATTTTGTATGTTTTTTTAAAAGGTATCACTACATTCCCTCGCAATCATTAAAAAACGGCCACTTTTAGCAGTTTTGCTATTACTTCTAGCAGTGAGTACGAGGGAATGTAATGATACCGGACCCTAAAAATTCCACGAAAAACATTAATAAAATATTTAATAAAATTCACCGCGTCGCCACTTTCGCTCAGGGTGCCACCTTAACGATTTTGTTTTATGACTTAGAATAAATAGCCTTATATGTTTTGAGGAGAGCATGATGACAGTATATTTTATTAGGTACAATTTTTTTCTCTATTGACTTATTTTCACGTCTAATATCCGATTTAGTTGTTGTTAGATAGGGGCAGTATTTTTAATAACGCCCAAACATAAGATAAAAAAAAATAGCATTTTTATTAAGATATTGGATAAATATTTTTTTAATTATGGAATAGAATAGAATAATTATTTATTTTCAAAAATACAGTTTTATACAATCATTTACAAAGTTTACTTAAGTAAAATAATAATAACATTTTCCTAAACTAGGAAAAACCTGTGTTTCAGGCGGAAGATTTCAGGCAAAATGATAAAGGGGGTTAGGCTCACATAATTAAAAACATTACATCATTATTTAAACCTGAATATATTTGGATAACCAACACTAAGCATGAGTTAGAAGATGAAACTAGTAACAACATCATTAATCTTGATAGTCACTATATTTTAATGTAACTTTTGTAATATTAAACCAACACCTTAAACTGTATTATTATGAAACAACACATGAGACCTCATTATTCAAAGTGAACAATGATACTAACTGATATTCGATTAATTCCCAATAAAACATCACATTAATCGTCATGTACAAATTATTAAACGTGACTTTAATCATTTTTAAACTGAAACACTAATAAAACAGCACATCAGATCTCATTGTTCATGCTGAACAATGATTCTTACACCGACATTGCATTAATTGCTAGAACAACACATTTTAAACACATTTATCACATGAACACGCAATTCTAAACAAGATAAAACATCCTAGACCTTCCTTATAAACCGTTATTCTACAATAAACCAAATATCTAGCACAGTTATACAATACTTATCTTTTAATTCGACGAAGCACAATATCAGACTGGGTTAATATTACTTACTTATAATGTTTTATTCATATTATTTGATCAAAGATTTAATTGATGTCAAAATAATAGTAGATTATACAACAAGTGAATAAAAAGGGAATTTAGTTCGAGGGACTAAGTTGGATCCCGAGAGTAGCGAAGGATTCTAGAGTTGAATCCCGAGCGTAGCGAGGGATTCAAAAGTAGAATCCTGAGCGTAGCGAGGGATACAAAGGACCGAGATGAATTTTTTTTCACGAGTTGTGTACTCTACTTTTTACCATTGACTGCGAGAAAACAAATAGGTACCTACCTAGCAGTACTTTATACTTAGTATTTATAGTTGATTATCAGCCATTTTTAATGTCCCCGCTGCTGGGGCACAGGCCTTCCTTATGGGTGGGAGGATGGGCCATAACCTACCACGCGGGCCCAATGCGGATTGATAGGTGTTAACGACTGAATATCGTACAGACTGATGGAATGGATTGATGCAAGACTGAACATTCAATCTCCCTCTAATAAATAGAAAAGAACCCAAAGATAAGACACTAAAAAGAACCTAATTATATCTGGCGGGATATTTTTTTTCTTTAATTTTATTGTGTAACTATGGCTCTATGGAATAGCTCCATAGCAGCCAGTAGGTATAGGAACTTTTTTGTACTAATTCATGATGCGCGCTTGTTCTAAATTCAAATTATTTTTATTCACTCGGTGAATAAAATCGCTTATTATTCACTCTTATCGTTGAATTAAACGCACTTTTTAGAGTGGCAATGGTAAAAAAGTTATTTCTAGTTAGGTTAACATTATTTGGTTATGTTACCTTACTGCTAAAATAAAATAAATGTACAATCTAACTAATCACACTAATCATCATCATTATCATATCAGCCGCACGACACCAACTGCTTTAGGCATTTAGGCCTTTAGGCCTCTCCAAGACACTAATACCACGTTTCATTTCAGGTCACAAACGAAATAGTACGTCAAATGATGGAATGTGGTGGATTTTATTCATTAGAAAAACCTGGTGAATTCATAATCATAGCCGAAATCCAGATGTTTGGTGCTATGATACACCCTGGTAAAAATTCTACAATAAAGATTTAATTATTACGCATACAATAGACAATTTGACAACATTGAAAATATACTACAAATTGTGGTCATCCTAACAGATAATGGTGTAAAAAAACATATTCAACTATTATATGGACTAAATTAAGTCTGTTAATTGATTAATTTCACCTAGAAAAATGCAATAATTTTTGAATTTTTTTCTGTGGCGAAAACGCTCCAAGCTGACTGATGACGTCACCTACCTGTAAATAAATATGGCTTCAACAAGTCACGTGTCCAGCGCCATAGCGTTTTTGGCGCGGTTTTAAAATTTTAAACTTTAACATAGATTTTTTTAATGAAATACATAGATTTTTCCTGAAATATCAATGTGATGCGCCTATTACGTAATAAGGAAGAATTTAAAATGGTTTTCCTAAATTAGTCAAATAGTAATATTCAAATAATAATATTGTATACTATAATTTAATTAACTTTGTGTAGGTGGTGGGCGAAATGACATTCCACCTCGGCTGAAGAGACAGTTTAATATATTCAACTGCACGCTACCTAGCACCATTTCAATGGATAGAATTTTCGGTTGGTTGTAATTTTGGTAACCAGTTAGTGTAGAAAAGGAAGGAAGTGGACCCCCACAGTAAATCCTCAGTAGACGAAACTTTACAGTAAAATAAAGTATCATAAATGAAACATTTTTAAATAATCTAAATCGTATTTTTGTTTTTGGATATTTGTACATAGGTTTTAGTTCATACTATATTACATCTCTGCAAAGTTTCATCGACTGTGGATTCAATGTTGGGGTCTCCATACAAAAGATAGCTTTATTTCCTACACTGCCCTACCATGAGTTGATGCAAATTGAGAGCGTAGTGCAAGTTGATGTTTTCACTTTTCGCTATCGAAAACTATCGTTTTGCCTCTTTCACTCGCAATGACTATGAGCAGCACAATTATATCTCTGCAAAGTTTCATCGACTGTGGATTCAATGTTGGGGTCTCCATACAAAAGATAGCTTTATTTCCTACACTGCCCTACCATGAGTTGATGCAAATTGAGAGCGTAGTGCAAGTTGATGTTTTCACTTTTCGCTATCGAAAACTATCGTTTTGCCTCTTTCACTCGCATTGACTATGAGCAGCACATCCGATAGTTTTCGATAGTGAAAAGAGAAAACATCAACTCGCACTAGGCCCTCAGTTTACGTTACCGTGAACGTAAACTATCGTTTTGTCTATTTCACTCACATTGACTGTGAGCAGTTCTTATTATGCGATAGTTCACAGTGACGTAAACAGTAGGTATGCATCAACTCATGGTAGGGCCATTATACCTACTTACAGCGACCCGCCCCGACTTCGCACGGGTGCTATGTAGTTACTAATGGGATGTCACTGTGAAGTTATTTATATACAGGGTTATTTGTAAAACACTAATAACCTCGCAGGGGTACATTAGTAACATCATAAACAACAACATTTGTTCTACGACTTTTCTGAAAACAGACGAAAATATTGTCAAACAAAATAATTTTTGGCATAAGCTTTTTATTGCCGACTTTTGACACTCTTTTGACACTTTTTTCCACCATATTGGATTTCGAGTGATGGAAATTTGTATTTGTCTGTTTTCGGGAAAGTCGTAGAACAAATACATGATGTTATAATAGCTAGCTACTCCTGCGAGGTTGTTAGTGTTCTACAAATAACCCTTTATAAATAATTTTGTGTATCTGGAATTAAATTTAATATTCCAGAGACTATAAGCGCAGGCTACTTTTGTAAAACAAGATTTGATAAGAAAATTGTGGATTTCATGCCGAGATTGGTACCTGTCACACGAATTATCTGGCAACAAACAAAGGTATTCACTTAAAAATTATGCATAGAGGTACTGTTACGCACTATTATGTATATTATTATTGAGTTTTTCTCCAACTCCACATAAGAAATCGGACACACTTGTGTCCATTTGGTGAAACTCAAAAATAGTATCACTTATCGTCAATTCGTCATCAGGACACGCCAAGATTTTACCGCGTGTCTACATAGTGAAACTTAAATCACGTTTATGTTTTCACCAACTGGACACACGTTTGCATTTTACCCGAATTCATGACAAAGTACATACATCACGCATATTAATATTTTGTGTCACAGGAACTACTTAAGTACCTATGCAACTGAGAATTATTTTTATATTTTATGCCACATAGCTACTCAAGCAAAGTTGAACGTTTCAACTCCACTCTCGTACAAACTTAACTTCAACGAGATTTAGGCCATTATTAACTTGACTGTACCACAGAATATATACTCTAACGCGAAACTGTACACTTTAAAAAAATTGGGTGTGGCCAGTTGGCAAAAACAAAAGTGATTTAATTTAAGTATCACTATGTGGACACGCGTTAAAATCTTGGCGTGTTCAGCCCCCCTACTCAAATAGCCAACATTATATTCGTTTGAACGCTAAGCTCACTATAAAATTAACAGTAAACTATAAAATTACGTGCCTATTGTATGTACAATTGCATACAATACATCGAAGCCCTTGATTTACATATAAGTTTACGACATGTGATTTGATCATCTATTACTCATATTTAAGCTTTAAAATTAAGCGTAGCGTTCAAACGAATAGAAAGTTGGCCATTAGAGTAGGGGGGCTGATGACAAAATAATAAGTGATTCTAAATTTTTAGTTTCACCAACTGGACACACGTGTGTTCGGTCTCTTGTGTAAAATTGATGAAAAACCCTTACTTTACTAACTATTATGTATAAAAACATCAGAAAATTACATAAAACATCTAAAACTTGTTTATTTTAAATGTTTTCAAAGCAAACTGTGTAAGATCAGTGTTCAATTTTATTTTGTTTTATTTATATCAATAATGCTTTGACCATATAGACGAAAATGCTGCCGACACCTGCCAAGTTCCACTACGTCTTTAATCTTCGTGATTTGTCTCGAATTTGGGAAGGAATCTTATTCATAAAGAGGGAAGAACTGCAAAGTATTAAAACTGCTCTTAAATTATGGTTCCACGAGTGCCTTAGAGTAATTTCAGATAGGTTGGTCGTATTCTTATTTTTTTTCGTTTCGTTTGTCCATGTTTTATTTGTTAATCATTGTCTCTAACTAATTATACAATAATTACTTAGATTTACAACCTTCGATGATAAGGATTGGTTCACTGCAAACTTTTGGAAGACAGCTACTCAAGAACTGCCAGATGTAGTTAGCGAATTTCCTACTGAAGAGACTTTCTTTGTCAATTTCTTGAGAGAGCCTATTGAGCCAACTGGAGATGAAGATGAGGACTTCAGTACTGATGCACCTAAAGTATATGAAGAATTACCCTCGTGAGTTTACTGTAACTGTTTATAAATATCATCAATATCATCATAAAAACGTTATTTAGTGTTTTTATTGAAAAAATATTAAATTCTGAACACAAACATGTTAAAATATCATTGATATTTAAGGTAATAACAATGTATGTAAATAATAATTACGTTATATTATACACCTACCTACCTATATTTTGACAAACGAAAATAGTTTTCTGCGTAGAAATATTTGTTGATTTGTCAATAACATTCTACGTTTTAAACAAGTAATTTGATAGCAAAGTAGCCCGTAGTACATTTAAATTACCAAAAAGGTTACCGTTCCCCGTTGTGATATAGTTATTTATTACGAAATTATAGATACTTAAACCGAATTTTACAGATCGCAACCCGCCGTAACCTATATTTGTATATCTCAAAAAAAAATTTTTTTTTATTTTTCACTAATATGTAAAACAGGGGATGAAAATTGCATTGACTTACGGCATAAATTATATTTTAATCTTAGGACTATTTCAAGTTAATAAAAAAAACACAGCCTACCTAGGAGGGTAACTTTAGGTAAAGTACTGATTTGTGCAAAATTTCAAATCGATCGAATTTAAAAAACAAAACTCAATACAACCTCCCGAATTCACGTTGCACAAGTTACTCTTTCTGCAGAGTAAATATTACAGAAACGGGAAATATACTTCGTTTTAGCGTAGATTTTGCAAACGAAAAAAGATACTTGAAACAAACAATTGGCTATATTTTCCGAATTAAACCAAATTTTAATAAAATAACAAATGCTAGATGCGCATTGCTTTGCTGAAATTGAAAATGAAATATATATTTTTTGAAACTGTGTGTACTTGACTTCTGCGTAGGGCAGCCGAATAGTTCGAACTAAAAGCATAAGAAGAATCGTTAAATTTACCCCCTCTCATCTCGTGGGTGTCGTGAAAGGCGACTAAGGGAACACAGCCATCAGGAGACGGGCAGCAGCGTCCAAAAAAACCTTGGCCTACTGCGATGGCCAACCCGCCTGCCAAGCGTAGCGATTATGGCAAACCCTATACATGGGAATGTATGATGGATACATAAATAAATCGGCCCCCAGTCCCCGGCAGCCCCGCTATTCCTAGCTACGGTAGCGGCTATGGTAACGGCAGGGCAGGGGTTGCTAAAATCCCCGGGTGCGGCTCGGCTAGCACCAACCACGAAAACTGCACCTGGCAACTTATAACACGCGCACACTGAGGACGGACACGAAGCTGAGTTGGAAGAAGTTATTAGCTAGTTCCACTGGGACATTATTGGGATATCTGAAGTCCAAAGAGAGGGAGAGGACTCTATAATCCTCAATTCTGGTAACTTGCCATACTACCGGAAGGGCGACTAACAGTCCCTAGGTGGTGTCGGGTTCATCGTTCATAAGTCCCTTGTTAACAACGTGGTTGATTACCATCGGAAGTGTGTCGACCAGGGTAGCGTACCTTATCCTCAGAATATCCAAACGGTATTCGTTGAATGTTATATAGGTTTACGCTCCCGACCTCGACGCACCAAGATGACGAAGTGAAGGCTGTGTATGAGGAGATCTCTAAAGCCACGCATAGCTACAAAACCCACTACACCGTTGTGATGGGGGACTTCAATGCAAAGTTGGGGGAACGATGCGGTGATGAGCTGAGAGTGGGGCAATTTGGAGTTTGGCAACGGAATGCTAAAGGCCAGATGCTGGTCGACTTTATGGGGAAAGAGAACCTCTTTATGATGAACTATTCTTCTTCAGGAAGCCGGAAAGCCGGAAGTGGACCTGGATCAGTCCGGACGGTACAGTTAGAAATGAGATAGATTTTATAATGTCGACGAAAAAGCAAATATAACATGATGTCACTGTGATTAACGCCATCAAGACGGGGAGCGATCTCCGATTGGTACGTGGCACATTGAATATAAACCTAAAGCTGGAAAGATTTCGACTGATTAAATCCACGCTCCGATCATTACTGGCCCATATTCGAAACCCCGAGAGCTTTCAACTCGAACTTCAAAACCGCTTCGAAACCCTTGAGAACAGCATAGATGTGGACGATCTAAACAACATGGTGGTGGATACTGTCCGTACATTGGGGTCCAAGTTCTTTAAGACCCGCCGTCCTTTAGGACGTTCTTTAGGACCACAAAATTAGGTAAAAAGAAAAAAGATAATACAAGAAAAACTACATAACACATACTACTAATAACATTAAATTACTTCCTTCCGACCACATCCAACATCTGCTTCCAAAACAAATCGAACAAAAATATACTTCTAAATAAAAAATAATCTGAAATCTGATTTGCGATGTATTTTCTTCTATCATTCTTATTTTGTTTATTTTTCATCATAATACTTTATTCATCTCTCCAGCACCCCTACTCAAATAGCCAACGTTCTATTCGTTTGAACGCTACGCTTACTTTTGAAGCTTAAATATGAGCAAAACTTTTCACAGCTGCATTGGAGGATATATTTAAACTCTTAGACTGGTAAGGACTCGGCATCAACATTAATAGCCAGTACCTAACACACTTCGTTTTGCCGATGATATAGTTCTCATGGCTGAGACCTTGGAAGACCTGAACACAATGCTCGAAGATCTCCGTAGTGCTTCCCAAAGAGTGGGTCTCAGGATAAACATGGATAAGACGAAAATCATGTCAAATGCCCATTTTTGCCCGCTCCAGTTCATGTTGGGAACACTACACCCGAAGTTGTTGACCACAACGTATACCTAGAAAGGCAGTCCAGTTAGATAAGTCCAACTTCAAGAAAGAGATCTCGCGTCGAATCCAACTCGGATGGGCAGCATTAGGGAAGTTTCGAAAAATCTTCGCGTCCGATTTACCTCAGTGTCTTAAGACGAATGTCTATGACCAATGTGTGTTGCCAGTGATGACTTACGGCAGTGAAACGTGGTGGCTAACTTTGGGTCTCATAAGGAGGCTGAAAGTCACCCAGTGTACAGTGAAGAGAGCCATGCTCGGCGTTTCTCTGCGTGATCGAATCAGAAATTAGGAGATCCGCAGGAGAACTAAAGTAACCGACATCGCTCAAAGTATTGCTCAGCTGAAGTGGTAGTGGGCTGGACGGACGACGCTTCGTGGGCAGAACCCCGACAAGGTGGACCTACGATCTCTGATGAAGGTCGCGGGAAGCCGCTGGATGCGGACAGCGCAGGACCGATCGTCGTGGAGATCATTGGGGGAGGCCTATACCCAGCAGTGGGTGTCGTGCGGCTGATATGATGATGATGATGAATAATATTTTAACAAAAGAAATACTTATCTCATTTATTTCCCATAGATGGGACTTCGTATTGAAGAAATTGGCTGGATTCCAAGATTTATTCAATGAGCAAATCAGGGGGGCACATTTAGATCTAGTATTCTTCCACGATGCTATGGTCCATCTATTCATCATATCGAGGATTATAAATACGCCACGGTAAGCTTTATCTGTACATTGTAGATTTGAGATGTCATTAGAACATTCGATTTTAACTAAAATAATTATATTTTCAGCGGTAACGCTTTGCTTGTGGGTGTTGGCGGTTCTGGTAAACAGAGCTTAACAAAATTAGCTTCTCATATAGCAAACTTTTCATTTTATCAAATCACTTTAACGAGGTAATGAAATATAACAAAATAACCCATTAAATATAGGTTGTATAATTTATAAATAAGTAACTATAATTAAAAAACTTCACAGGTCTTATAACGTCAATAATTTCATGGATGACATAAAGATTTTATATCGTATCGCTGGTCTTCAGGGGCAGGGTATTTCGTTCATATTTACCGATAACGATATCAAAGATGAACAATTCTTGGAATTTTTAAATAATATTCTCAGTTCGGGTGAAATTGCCAATTTGTTCCCAAAGGATGAGATGGGTAACAATCGACTGTTATTATTTTATAATTCTGTTTGCATTTTATGGATTCGCATAAAAAAAGGGTTGATTTCATTAATTCTGAGTATATCCCGCAGTAAGTGATCTCCTAAATATTTTTTACAAATATTATTCAATTTGAAAAATATCCCAGTCATCAAGAAGATCCCAGTGGCGAAGAGGTCATACAAGCTGATTCCCTTTTAAAAATCCCACCCCGCCGGTCCACTATTTCAGATCACATTTTTATAGAACGGCTTACCTTCGCAATAATTTCACCCCTCGCCACTGATACCTAAATGAAACCCCTTCTTGAGACAAATTTGATAATATTCTTTATTAATATAACAAATCGTTTTTTAAGAAACTTCAAATAATCAAAAGCTGCTTTTTTTACTAAAAATAGACTTAAAAATAGCCTTGTTCTAAAAAAAATGCTTTTAAATCTGTTAAACACTATAATTGTTCATTCATAATTCAGATGAAATATTAAATGAGTTAACACCAATAATGAAGAAATATGCTCCCAAAAGGATACCTGTACCGGACGTTCTATATGAATATTTCATTATGCGATCCAGAGCCAATTTGCATGTAGTCTTATGTTTTTCACCGGTAAGTAACAACTTTAACTGTCAATCTAGTTGAATATAAAGAATATAGACATTGAGATTATTTACTAGTGTCTCAGTTAGCTGTAAGCCTTGCTAAAATTGTATTTTATTTAAAAAATCTATCAACATGTTGACATTACTTTTGAAAAGCACTACTAAGAGCTGTTTAGTAGGTTTGGTATTCTATTATTATATCAATTCGAAACTAGATGGTGCTTCTAATTTTTTTTAGAATGGATGTTTTTTTCCAAAAAATTCGAAAAACTGTCTTGACAAAAAATATATATAATTATCGAACCTGCCCCCCTACTCTCGACGTGATTTAAACGAGATCGAGTTCACATCAGGATCGAATAAAAGTTATAATATGTTATTTAGGTACATTGAAAAAGGTTTCCATGGTTTCCATTGTACTGTTTTTACGTTTACTGGATACCAATTCGATCTCAGATTCTCGTTCGTGTTACGGGAGTAACACCCCGCTCACAATATTTCACGATAATCGATTGAGAAATGCGACCTGTGCCCTGTTTATCAAAACTCGAAAAGTCTTGTACTTTTTAAAAACAAGCATTTTCCTTATGAAAATAATTATTCCACAAATCCGTTTATCAAAACACGTTAAATATAACGCTACAAATCGTTTTGTTTATTTAACTAATATGTTTTACCCTTATTTTAGTCATTTCGTTAATCAAAAAAATCAAAACTTGTGAAAAAAACTTACAACTTGTAAAAAACTCAATGGAAAATCCTTCGGCGACTCTTCACTCCGTTTGACAATTTTTACAAGTGTCTTGCATAAATTATTTGGAAAAAGACACATTTTACATGTACTTCTAAAATTTTTCATGTAATTTTTACTTGTAGCTTGTTAGTTTTGATAAACAGGGCACTGTAGAGGAGAACAAACGGACAGACAGCCGCCATTTTTGCCCAAGCTGAAGCAGACACGTTTCGTTCGCGCTTCGCGCTCGTTCGGTTAATTAAATTTTCGAACTTGCTATTTTCAGGTGGGCGAAAAGTTTCGAAGCAGAGCATTGAAATTTCCTGGCTTAATATCTGGTTCTGTAATGGACTGGTTCCAAAAATGGCCAAAACAAGCTTTAATTGAAGTGGCCTTTCACTTCCTTGACGAATTCAAAGTAATAATCATGCATCTCTTATCATCATTCATTTCTCAGTGCCACCAGTTATTTAAAAAACATAAACTTATACATTTATGCAGGTGGTGTGCTCTGCGGAAACGAAGACGCAACTAATAGAAATAATGGGAATGGTACAAGATAACGTGGCCGACACTTGCGTTACCTATTACGACAGGTTTAGGCGACAGGCCCATGTTACGCCCAAGTCCTATTTGTCTTTCCTCGAAGGATACAAAGTTTTATACAAGGAAAAGCATGTAAACATTGCTGAAATGGCAAAAAGGTATGACGTTTAATTTTTTGCGTCTTGTTATAATTCTAGCAGTCAGTTGCCTTTATAATCAAATTATTTTCAGAATGACTACTGGGTTGGATAAGCTTGTAGAAGCTGCAGCTAGTGTCGACATACTAAAGAAAGAATTAGAATTGAAAGATATTGAAATCAAGGAGGCTACAGCTAGGGCTGAAGAGGTCAGCTTTCTAAATACTTTATTGTGTTCTCTTTATGAAAGCAAATAATACATTATTTATAATCTAGGTACTTATCTATAGCATGAATAATAACTTTATTCAACAAAATAATAAAAGTGCATCAGCATAACTTCCCCTAAAACCTATTTCTTAAGTACCTACCTATATTTTTGTCCGAATCTCTTTTGAATCTTTTTTGAAATAACTATCCCCGAAGTTTTGTTGCTGGTACTTAGGTTATTTCGTGCTCGTGAATTGTTTAATGTCTTCAGGTATTAGCGGCTGTCGCTGAATCTCAAGCTGCAGCCGAGGTGGTGAAAGCTGAAGTGCTAGAAGTGAAAGACCGAGCTGTCAAGCTCGTAAGCGTCATCGCTGCAGAGACTGCCATCGCTGAAGAGAAACTGGCTGCTGCTAAGCCAGCGCTGGATGCCGCTGAGGCTGCTTTACTGGTATGAATTAACAGCGAATGAATTAAAAAACCCGCCAAGTGCGTGAAAGACTTGGCACATTTAGGGTTCCGTACTAAATAGGCGGGGATTATCTGTGCAACACTTTTGATCGCAAAATTAAGTACCTACCTAGCAAGACACATCTTTGGTGCAAAAGACTGTGACGGACAGACGGATAGACACATGAGTGACGGCAATAGGGCTCCGTTTAGTCCCTACGGGTACGGAACCCTAAAAATGAAATAAAATTTATGCTAATATAGAGGAATCGCTTTTCTCTGTCTCGCATAATGAAGGCGCATTGTTATGTAAAAAAAATAGGCTTAGAGGCCATGATCATAATATAGGCTCTTCTGCATCTAAAGTTCAAATGTTTTCATAAGTAATAAAATGATCTTTATTTATGGTTTCGTCTGATGCGTTTTTGTTAAGAACTGTTTCTGCAATTAATTTATTTTCAGACAATTAACGCCGCTGATATTGCTACTGTGAGAAAGCTCGGAAAACCACCTTTTCTTATCACACTCATTATGGATGCTGTGATATTGCTGTTCAGAAAAAAAATTGACTCAATCAAACCCGATCTGGAAAAGAACTTTTTATGTGCCTCCTGGGCAGAATCTCTGAAGGTTATTAAAAAATATGTTGGTACTAGCTTCAGCTCGCGCTAATAATTCGCTAATAATTCAATCATTATTATTTATTAGGTAATGGCAGACGCTAAATTTCTGAACAATTTAAAGTTTTACCCGAAAGACGAAATTAACGCAGAAATGGTTGATTTGTTACAACCTTATTTTAATTATCCGTAAGTACTTCCATTTTTCACAGTGAAAGACCTACAACTTGAGTTACCTATGTAAAAAACCGCATGCATTAAAAAACAAGTCAATTGAAAAGATGGAAACAAGATTAAAAAATATAGGCAACATCATATCATGCAGTCTGAGGCATCCATAAAATTACATTATGAATGATTTGACTTATCATTTAATTTTAATTATGCTTCCGACTGCATAAGTAAGTGCATAAGTAATATAACGTCCAACTAAATTATGTTGCCTTTAATATTTAACCTTTTTTCCATCTTTTCAGTTGACTTGTTTATTGAAGCAGGCGGGGTTTATTTTTTTAATTTATATTTTTGTTTATGTCTTTTTAGTTTTTATATATTACGGTCATGAATCATGACCTTAAATCATGACCGTAATATATAAAAACTTGAGTTACTTGAGTAACAAAATTGTACTGGTCATATCCATATTAACACAATAATAGCTACTTCAGATCGCTCTCTATTCATGATATACCTTTTTGGAATCCTTATGATAAGCCCTTTAATTTGGTTTTAATGCAGTATTAAAAAAATACTTTAAATGATAGCATAGAATAATCGCCATGTTGATTTTTTCTAACGTCACTTACCTAAAAACACGTGGGCAGTCAAGACAAATCTAACGATATTTTAATTATAGTAAAACTAGTGGCCCGTGACTTCGTTGCGTGGAAAGTTTTTCTGCTGTCCCTCGGGAACAATACTTTTTTTTGGGATTAAAGGTACCCTATGTCCTTTGCTGTACCCCTGACAACGTGTATGTAAAATTTCATGATGATCGATGCAGTAGTAAAGACGTGAAGGCGTAACAAACAAACGATCTTTCGCATTTATATTATTACTAGCTTCCGCCCGCGACTTCGTCTTCGTGGAAAAGTTTTTTGGTATCCCTCGGGAACTATACTTTTTTCGGGATGAAAAGTACCCTATGTCCTTTTCTGTACCCCTGACAACGTGTATGCAAAATTTCATAACGATCGGTTCAGTAGTTAGGACGTGAAGGCGTAACAAACAAACAAACGGACTTTCACATTTATAATATTAGTAAGGATAAGAATAAGTAAAGATAAGGATGATAATTATAAGGTTATAAATAATCCTTACTAATATTATAAATGTGAAAGTCCGTTTCTTTGTTTGTTTGTCTGTTACGCCTTCACCGATCATCATGAAATTTTGCATAAACGTTGTCAGGGGTACAGAAAAGGACATAGGGTACATTTCATCCAGAAAAAACGTACAGTTCCCGAGGGATAGCAAAAAACTGCCCACGCTGACGAAGTCGCGGGCGGCCGCTAGTATAACATATAAACCTATTAGTCAGGTAAAAAGAGTCCCCATTTTTTATTATAGACAATATACTTTCGAAGCGGCTAAAATTGCTTGCGGCAATGTAGCTGGTTTGATCTCGTGGACTATTGCTATGGCACAATTTTACTCTGTGAATAAAGACGTCTTGCCTCTGAAGGCCAATTTGGCGATTATGCAGGGCAAGTACCAGGCAGCCAAGACAGAGTTGGATACGGCAGAGGCGTTGCTCAAGGCAAAAGAGGTGCATTATAGTTATTTATCAAAATATTTTCCTTCTTTTCATCATAGGTTTCTACAAAATTTTTGAACTGTACCTAGCTAATAGGGAATATGCATCATTTTTTTTTCAATCTTAATCAAAAGTATAATGCGTGAGAAAATTAACTGTAATATTAAAACTTTTCTCTTGCGTTTTTTTCTCGTGATATAGTTACTTGAAGTTAGCGCGCAGCAGCACCCGCCGAAAACGCTCCATACAAAACGGTGACGTCACATATTACGTTTCAGGTGTGTTTCGGCGCGTTTAATATGGAGTTAGCCAATAATTTCCCCTGATTTCATCGTGTGATAAAACTAAAATAATACATTTTTTTTCCTGTTCCATCATGTTTTTAGAAGTGTCCGCAGCGATCAAGCTCAAATTCATCAAAATCGGTGACTTGTGCATATTCCCTATTGCATACTTTTTTAAATATGTATAATAGAAGATCATCCTTATCTTACATTCTGCTTTAATGTGACATGTTTTTAATTCAATAAAAGCAATTTATGGAGTTATGCAGTAAATCTGTTATTGCTATTTTGAGTCAGTCGAGAAGAAAACCCTTATAAGGAAATACAATAGGTGGAATGATGAATACTCTTCTTAATGTTATTTTACATTAACAGCGAGAACTAGCAGGCGTACAAAGACAGTTCGACGAAGCAATGACATTGAAGCAAGCTGTTTTAGACGACGCAGCGAAGTGCCAACAGAAGATGGACGCCGCCACAGCTCTCATCAATGGGCTCAGTGGTGAAAGAGTGAGGTGGACTGAGCAATCGGCGCTGTTCAAATCTGAAATAGAAAGGCTTGTCGGGGATGTACTTTTGTTGGTTGGGTATGTTGTAATGAAAATTTCAAATGTAGGTACCTACGAGGAGTTTATATTGATATTATCTTTTTGAGTCGTTTAATCGACCATTTTAGCAAACATCTACGTGTATCTACCTATAGGTAGATTAAACGACTGAAACTTACAATCTTAATATATAAAATCGTAAACTGAATGACTGACTGACTGACTGACTGACTGACTGACTGACTGACTGACTGACTGACTGACTGACTGACTGACTGACTGACTGATCTATCAACGCACAGCCCAAACCGCTGGACCTAGAGACTTGAAATTTAGCACACAGATACCTTATACCGTGTAGGCATCCACTAAGGAAGGATTTTTGAAAATTCTATCCCTAAGGGGATGAAATAAGGGATGAAAGTCCCTCAGTTTTGAAGCTAGAATCTTCAAATTTTGTGTTTAGGCTGACGATTGAAAATTAATAAAAACGGGTCTCAGCGTTTTTCAAAATTACTAAAAAAACTACCCCCGAAGGAGTCAAAAGGGGGATGAAGTTGTGTATTGAAGAAAATCCTTTATTTTCGAAGTCAAAATTGCTAAATATATAATTTAGGCTTATGGATGGAAATCTAACGCAACGTATATTGTTTTTGTTAGTATTTCAACCCCTACTGGGATGAAATTGGGGTGAAAAGGGGTAAAAAAACCTAAAAATAGATATGGATGTCGTTATTAGGGTTTTCTGGGATGACGATTGCAAAAATGACATTTATTTTGAAGTTCAACATGGTGGACATGATTTGACCCCTCAAGGGGTGAAAATGGGGTTCAAATTTTGTATGGAAAAATAATATTAAATGGACATTACAACTTTAAACTTCATAGGAGCACGTCTAAAAATAAATAAGCAAACATATATTTTGTGATTTTGGAAATCAACCCCTTAGGGGGTTAATGGGTGAGTAAACCTAAAAATAGATATGGATTTCATTATTGGGGTTTTCTGGGATGACGATTGCAAAAATGACATTTATTTTGAAGTCCAACACGGTGGACATGATTTGACCCCTCAAGGGGTGAAAATGGGGTTCAAATTTTGTATGGAAAAAAATATTAAATAGACATTACAACTTTGAACTTCGTAGGAGCACATTTAAAAATAAATAGGCAAACATATATTTTGTGATTTTGAAAATCAACCCCTTAGGGGGTAAATGGGGTAAGTAAACATGAAAATCGATATGGATGGAGGTTTTATGGGATGGTGATTGCGAAAATGAGATTTATTTTGAAGTCCAACACGGTGGACATGACACATCATGGACCTGGACCTGGACATGCACATCCAGGGAACAGGAACGGGAACGGGAACAGGACGAGAACGGGAAGGGGAACGGAACGGGCTGGAACGGAAACGGAACGGGAAGGGAACGGAAATGAAACGGGAACGGGAAGGGAACGGAATGGGAACGGGAACGGATCGGGAACGAAACGGGAACGAAACGGTAACGGAACGGGAATGGAACGGGAATGAGAAAGGGTCAGGAACGGGACGGGAACGGTACCGGGAAGCGACATTAGAAATGCCTGTGGGGTACAGACACTACCTGTTCTGTACCGCTCTGGGTTTTTCTGATTAAATAACTTTGAAAAAGCCTGTGTGTTTCAGAGCATCGCTTGTTCTGTAGCGCGCGGGGTTTTTCGGCTAAAAAATTAATAATATCACCCTAAAAAGCCTGTGGAACACAGACAATTCAGAAATTTACAGTTCATAGTGATTAAAGTATTCCTTCTTTATGTTTCGATAAATTATGTAGATTATTGCTTGTACCTAGTTATACCAGTGATATTTTTTTACTAAAGTGGTGTCATATTTTTTTTAGTTTATCCTATTAATTTATTGTAAATGGGAAAGTTTTTTTTTTCTATCAATCACATGAAAATGGCGGGCTATGCTAGATGGGACAGATTGTTATGAAATTTAACACACAGTTTTTTTAACATGGACTAAAAGATAGTAGACTTTGGTTCCTAAGATCGTTGCGGGCGGAAGCTAGTGGCTATAATATTGGCAGTGCGCATTTTCAATTTTCATGGATAATTAATAAACAATATCTACTTATATTTTATTGTATCACTAATCTGACATAATAATAATATAAATGATTTTTATTTTGTGAGATTTTTATTTCGATTTTTTTTCTTCAACCTCTGTGTTATAAATAAAAATATTACGAAAAAAGACATAACATATTTATTTAAGAAACGAAAAACAAACCACATTATAGCGATTATAATTCTGGTTAAATGGACCTAGTTTTGTGTCTGAAAACATACTTTTCTTAAAAAATACTTAATTTCAATTAACTAAAAAACTATTAACTTTTTGAGACAAAGTTATATGACAAAAAAAATATTTGTTTTGACCTCATCTAGAACCCCTTAGCAGGAATACGTCATATTTCCAGTGACCCTGTATATAAGATAGCAAGTTAAGTTAAACATTTGAACTGCGAAAACAGTGGCATAAAGGCGGTCACAAGGTAAAGTATAGTCTAAATCTGATGTACCTTTACGTAGTTAAAATTATTAGGTACCAAAAAAAATAAAGAAATTACATTCGGCTGTTAGTTACAATAAGTCGTTGCGCTTGAAAATTGCGAAAAAACTCTAAATACTACTTTTTTTTAGAAAAATAACTAATTTGGTAAAACTCTCAAATAAAATTATTTATAGGTACTTTCAAGTCCTTTCTTTTCCTTTCATACAAAATGTGAAAACAGGTAAAAACTTGATGAAAAGCTTGTGCTGTTTTCGAGAAATTTTGCAAATTATGATAACAACAGCTGTCATTTGGGGATTTCTTTCTAAAAGGGGGTTAGCAAGAATATAATTTCTTTCCATATTTCTTTAACGAATTAAAAGTTCTTTTGATAAGTAATTTAGTTTAAATATCCAAGTTTTACAATACTTAGTACGTTACGTGTCTGTATCGCTCGGGATATTTATATTTAAAAAATCACAGCGCAAGGTGTCTGTGTTCCACAGGCTTTTTAGGGTGATATTATTGAATTTTTAGTCGAAAACCCCGCGCGCTACAGAGCAGGCGATACTCTGAAACACACAGGCTTTTTCGACGTCATTTAATTTGTAAAACCCAGAGCGGTACAGAGCAGGTAGTGTCTGTACCCCACAGGCATTTCTAATATAGCTACCGGGAAAAGGAACGGAGTACGGGACGGGAACGGGACGCGAACGGGAACGAAACGGGAACGGAATGGGACGGAACGGAACGGGTACGAAACGGGAACGAAACGGGAACGAAACGGGAACGAAACAGGAACGGAACGAGAACGGGACGGGAACGGGAAAGGAACGGCACGGGAACGGGACGGGAACGGAGGGGAAAGAAACGGGAACGGAACGGAACTGGAACGATACGGGAACGGAACGGGACGAGAACGGGACGGAAACGGGAACGGCACGGGAACGGAGGAGAAAGGAACGGGAACGGAACGGGAACGATACGGGAACAGAGCGGGACGTGAACGGGACGGGAACGGGAACGAGAACGGGACAGGAATGGGAATGGGAACGGAAGGAAAAGTCGTGGAAAAATAATCCTAACGATCCAGAGCTACGATTAAAATATAATCGTATCCGCAATTTAAGTCATAAAGTCTTAGAAAATAAAAGGAACAAACATTATATTACTCTGATAAATAATAATTTTAAAGACACTTAAAAAAGTATATCGAATCCTTAACCAAATGTTGGGTCGAACAGTGTCGTCTATCGACTCTGCAATACTTAAAGCTTTTGATACACAACGATTAACATCAAAGAATATTGCTGAGAACTTCGCAAACAGTATTGAGAATGCAGTCAAAAATATTATACCGAACTGCAATATTACACTGTTAGATCCTAATAGTTATAGTAAAAAAACGAATGCAAGTATGTTATTTAAAACGGTTTCGAATGATAAACTTAATAAAATCATAAAACAATCGACGTGTAACAAATCGCCAGGATTAGACAATATTAAAATATCCGATATAAAGGAGATAAGTAAAGACATATCAATCGCTATTGCTAATCTGATTAATTGTAGTGTAACAACGGGGCTGTACCCCGACGAACTGAAGATTGGCTGCGTAAGACCAGTTTATAAGTTAGACAACTGCGGCATACGGGGTCCACTTTTAAGATGGTGTGAAAATTATCTACAAAACCGGAAGTTCACTGTGAAGATCGACAATGCATATAGCGAGCATAAAATTGTCACGGAGGGCACAGCTCAAGGTTCAGTACTCGGTCCTCTTCACTTTTTGTCTTACGTGAATGACCTGGAAAACTGCATAAAATCTTGCACATGCTACCAATTCGCAGATGACACCTGCTTGGTGGCAGCAGACAAAAACCCACAGAAAGCTGCAGATCGCATACAGTCCGATCTTAATTCGCTTGCCAAGTGGTGTCACGATGCAGGACTGGTACTAAATGTCGACAAAACAAAGATGCTGCATGTTAAAACACCATACTTAAAATATTCTCCATACAAAAACATCACTGCGCATGACCACAGTTGTATGCATAGGAAAAGTAACATCAACCAGTGTGATTGCCCTGACATACAAAACGTTACCACTCAGACTTACCTTGGATTACTGATAGATAGCAAGTTGAATTGGGGTGCTCATATAGAAATCGTATGCAATAAACTCAGACAATTCCTTGCGAATATCACTATCCTCAAAGATCGGATCCCGTTTAAAGTTAAAATGATGCTGTATAACTCACTGGCTGAATCTTATATTCAGTATGGCCTAAGCAGCTATGGTCGTACTTATAACTCGTATATTAATCAAATATTTAAACTACAGCGGAAAATCTTAAGAACTATTGTGTCGGCAAAAGTTAAGCAGCAGTTTTATAATGATGACGATGGTCTTTTCAAATATTGTAAAGTTATACCGATCCAAACTCGGATCAAGTACGCCCTGCTTAAAGAAAATTATTTTCACACAAAATATGAAAATAAAGTGGCACGTCCTGTATGCAAGCGATCCGCCGCTCGGAATCAGCTGAGTACGATGAGCCGAGCCAAGACGAACAATATCTGCGGCGAGCGGACAACTGATTACCTGGTTCCTCGATTGATTAATGAACTACCTACTGAATTGCGGAATATTATCAACGAACAAAATATTAAAATCAAACTAAAAATGCACTTTTTAAAATAACTGTCATAATCATTGCGTTAGTTAAAAATCTTATTGTTAACCTAATGACTAGTGTATTAAGTATAACACAATTATTTCTTTATTGTTACTCATATTCTTATGTTTTTAATAAAGTAAGTATCGACTTTGTAGGCTCAAATAGCACTCATTATAAACCTCAGTGGTTTACGTAGTGCTTTTTAAATATGCATTTTCTCTGTATTTATGTTTATATTGATAAATAAATAAAAAAAAATAAAAAAAGGGGTACGGGACGGAATGGGAACGGAACGGGAACGGAATGGGAACGGGAACGGCACGGGAACGAGAACGGGACTGGAATGGGAATGGGAACTGAAGGGGTACGGGACGTGTACGTAACGGGAACAAGAACGGAACGGGATGGAATGGGAACGGAACGGGAACGGAATGGGAACGGGAACGGAACGGGAATGAAACGGGAACGGAACGAGAACGGTACGGGAACGAGAACGGGATGGGAACGGGAATAGCAACGGAAGGGTTACGGGAACGGGACAGGAAAGGGATGGGAACGGACGGGAACAGAACGGGAACGGCAACCGGAACCGGAAACGTAAAAATGACTGGTCAGATCCTGGTTGAAGGTTCTCTAAGGATTTTTTCTAACATCCACGCGGACGAAGTCGCGGGCAGAAGCTAGTGTTTAATAATTTCTTTAAACATTTTTGTACCTAAAAAAATTTTGTAAGAATAAATAAAATTGTTTTCGATAATCAATTCCAAAACAAAACACAATTTAGGTGTAGTGTTGCCAATATGCAGTTTATGGTGAAAATTTTTTTTTAAGTAGCAGTTTTCACGGTTTATAATAATTTTCCAGGTTGTATGCATTGTACATTATACCATATTCGGCTTTAGGGTTTTTTTGTAACAAGTTGTATAGAGTAAATCACAATGGACAAGATTATGTAGAGTGATCTTCTATTATAGTTTTTTAGTATTATTAAACATTTGTTTTTTTTATTGAAAATAAGTGAGCTTTTGTCCACAATCGGACTACGATGGAGCAAGCTCACTTATATAAGGTCCTTCTTAAATAGTGCACATAATTTTAAGGGGTCAATGTACTCATGCATACAAACAACTTTTACTATGGTACCAACATTGAAATCGGGAAAAAAAAATCAGCTGTTCCATACATTTTGATCTATTCGATTTTAAATTTTGTATGGAACAGCTGTTTTTTTTTCGCGATTTCAATGTTGACACTTAAAATTATGTGGAATATTTAAGAAGGACCTTATATAAAGCCTATTAACTCTAGCCTTGAAAAAGCCCAAGTTATAACTATTGGGAAACACATCGGCAGGCATATGTTCAGTTTATTTATTATTTAACCTTATAAAAAAATAACTCAGTGTTTGTATTTATTTGTAAATGTGCAATAAACGTTTTCAGGTTTTTGTCCTACTCAGGCCCTTTCAATCAAGAATTTAGAAGTCATCTTATCTCAAGTTGGCTATCAGAATTATTAAAAAGAAAAATACCTGTCTCTATGAATTTGAATATTACAGAGCAACTTACGGACACTGCTACGGTATGTTGGTCTGAAAAACTGGATAATTCGCACCAATTTAGAGCATAACTTAGCAACGCTTGTATGATGATATCACACGGATGGAATACATTAGTAAGAATATAAACAACCATGGCTCGGGAACAAATGACTGAACCTGGGATCTCTGGCGTAATATGAAGGGGGCGGTACTCTACAGTTGCAGCAAATTGGCTATACCAATATGAAATTATTATACCTACTATGTTGAGGATATAACAACAACTATAAATACTTACCTATAGATACTAAGTAACAATATTCTACCTTCTCTACCTTACTCTACCTACGCCCGAAAGACATCAAAACATTTTGGGTACCTATGTAAGCGTATGGTATTTGTTTTATTATTTTAGATTGGTGATTGGAATTTATGTGGATTGCCAACGGATGAGCTGTCCATACAAAACGGTATCATTGTGACTAAAGCTTCTCGTTTCCCGTTGTTGATCGACCCACAGACCCAAGGCAAGATATGGATTAAGAACATGGAAAAATTTAATGATCTCATTGTTACTACACTTAACCATAAATACTTTAGGTTAGTGTAATATTAGTCCTATTAGTAGCCTCACAAATGGGTACATTGAAAGTTTTCAAAATGTACCTACTTGCAAAATATTGTATTCAAATAATAGTCCAGTGGTCAGGTCGGTATATACCACTCTAGCGGAAATAATTCAAGGAGTTTTGATTCCTTGTGAATCAGGTAGCACTGAGGGCTGGTAATGACTGAATTCTATGGAGAATTTTGGCCAAAATCAAATTTGCCAAACAAGAAGTGCCAAAACAATTTTGTAAGTAATGTGGTATATTTACATATTTACACGAGTCGACTTGGCAAGCGAGTTGCTGGTAAATTTTAATGAGTTAGCGCTTTTATCGACAATCGCTTGTATTATCTAATCACAAACCAAAATTTCAATGAAGTGGTGATTTGATTTACAAGCGATTGTCGATAAGCCCTATTCGACTAAAGTCGCTTAGCAAGTCGCCCGGAAAATGGACCAGTCTAAATACCCCATAAAGTAATTTTTACTTAATTATCACATGAATTGTATTTTTTAAATTATAATTAAATGAAAACTACAGGAACCACGTTGAGGATTGTGTATCGCTTGGAAGACCTATGTTAATAGAAGATGTTGCTGAAGAATTAGATCCGGCCTTAGACAATATTCTTGAAAGAAACTACATCAAAATCGGTTCATCTTATAAAGTAAGCAGTTTAATTATCTCCTAAAGTCAGTTCTTAAACTGCAGTCAGTTTAACCGATGTTTCCTTAATTAACTTGCTGTAAACAGGTGAAATTAGGAGATAAAGAAATTGATGTTACCTATGGACATAGAATATACATAACTACAAAACTCCCCAACCCCGCTTATACGCCTGAGATATCCGCAAGAACGTCCATCATTGATTTCACGGTCACCATGCAAGGTAAATCCTTACTCTCTATCAGGGGTAGCAGTAAAAAACATAGGGTACCTGTTATCCAAAAAATAGTTCTCTACCCGAAGGAGGAAAATAGAATGTCTGTCCACGCAGAAAAACTAACGGGCAGCAGCAAGTTTTTAATAGTTAACGTTAAGCTTTGTACACCTATCACCTCAATAAGGAATCTAATAAAAAAATTGATGATAACTTCGATGCCTCAGAGGCTTAGCGCATTAGCCCTGCGTTCGCCTTTTGCTCATGCATTTTAATTTTGTACAGAATTGTTACAGTTCATGTAATAAATGATGTACGTTGTATATCGTGGGAAGAAAGTGAACGATGACTTCTTCATCAGACGCATCGCACTTTCTTCCGATTGATATATAGTGCTTTATTTTATACTACACCTACAATGAAAATAAAACAAATAAAGTATTACAGTGCTTTTCGAGCAAGTGTGGTATAAAAGTAGATTAATGTGTTTCAAATAACGTAGGTTTGGAAGACCAGTTGCTAGGGCGAGTGATATTGACGGAGAAGGCAGAGATGGAAGCGGAGCGTACCCAGCTAATAATGGACGTGACGGCCAACAGGCGTAAGATGCAAGAGCTTGAAGCTAACTTGCTTCACAAACTGACCACCATACAGGGCTCATTGGTTGAGGACGTATCTCTGATTCAGGTGCTCAATATTACGAAGGCAACTGCGACGGAGGTAAGCAAATTTTAAAACATCCTTATACATTTTTGAATAGTACCCTGCCACGCTTTTACATCAAGCTATTATGATAAGCTCAGTTTGCTATTTCTCAATCGGATTCCAACCAATCAACTTTTGATTATAATCTTCTTTGAAAATAATGTTTAGGTTAAGTCTAAGTTGCTCTACAAATAGGTATTTCCCTGTTCCATTAAAATGTTAAAAAAAACTGGTATGTACTACTAACACACATTTAATACTGTACAGGTGAAAGAGAAATTGGACGTAGCCAAAGACACAGAGATAAAGATTAACTTGGCCCGTGAAGAGTATAGGCCAGTGGCCACCCGCGGTTCCGTGCTCTATTTCTTGATTTGCAACATGTCGCTCGTATGCAACATGTATCAAACTTCTCTGGCGCAGTTTCTGGAACGATTCGACATTTCATTGGAGAGGTCTCCGCCGAGTCCCATCACGTCCAGGAGGATTGGCTTTATCATTGATTATTTGGTTAGACTTATTTATTTAATCAAGTTTATCAACAAATTTTAGAATAATAACTTGTCTTAATTTTTGGTCAACCGAGAAAACACGGTCATATAATGTTGGCATTACGGTTTTGATTATTTTTGCAGACATTTGATGTATTTAAATATATAAGCAGAGGATTTTATGAGAAACATAAGTATTTGTTTACTTTACTCTTAACATTGAAGATTGACATGCAAAAGGAGTATGTTACTTATGACGAGTTTCAGAATCTAATTAAAGGTTAGATGAAGACCATTTTATAAACTAAGAATAAAAAAATCTGAATAATTTGACTTAGTTTTCTCGTCGTTTTTGTATTTTTTTTAAGTAATAGCGAAGTTGAATGTTTTTACTATACCTACGTACATGTAACGGTATAATTAATTCAAAAGTTATTTACCTAAGTTTATGAAGCCAAAGGATGAGCTTACTAAAATTCTTACCAAAAACTTGTTCTTTTAATCAGCTCCTTCAGTATTTTAGTATTAAAATATGTGAGTGCGATATTATTATAGGTGGTGCCGCGTTAGATTTAAACGCTTGCCCACCGAAACCTTTCAAGTGGGTGACCGATATGTCCTGGCTGAACTTGGTGCAGTTGTCTACACTGCGACAGTTCACTAACATCCTCAACCAAGTCACTAACAATGAGAAGGGTTGGAAGGCTTGGTAAGTTTGAAGTTCTTGTGACAGCTCTTGTAGATCCCCGTCATAGACTGAATTCATCTGGACTAATTCACTTAGGTGTATTACTTTATTAGTAGACTTAATTCACCTGAATTGGTTTTTATTAGTATACTTAATGCACCTAGGTGCATTAAGTTTACTCATAAGTGTACTTAATTTACCTATATTGTTATTTATTACAGAGTATAATTTAAGTCCTAGGTAAATTTAGTTTACTTATTAGTAGACTTGTCAACTGTATTTTTTAGTACCTATGATTAATGCACCATAGGTGAATTAAGTGTAATTATTATACTGAAATAAAAAGTAAATGAATTATGTATACTAATCAGTATATTTAATTCACCTGGGTGCATTAACTATTAATTACTGACGACTGCTCCGCTAAACACCTGGACCGTGCCTCCAGGGGCACGACGGATAAGTTCGAATGCTCCGTTGTGCCCCTTTAGTGGTAAAGTTGGGAAATTTTTGATTTACCTGTCGTGCTCCTTTTAAGTCTTGGGCACACCGGAGGGGCTACAAAAAATAATTAAAAAAGATTTCTAAAATGTTAATAATTTTCCCTTTCATTTAAATTAAAGAAAAAATAAATAAAAAAGCGGCCAAGTGCGAGTCGGACTCGCGCACGAAGGGTTTCGTACCAAAAAAACAAAAAAAATCACGTTTGTTGTATGGGAGCCCCCCTTAAAAAAATATTTTATTCTGTTTTTAACATATGTTGTTATAGCAGCAATAGAAATACACGATCTGTGATAATTTTAACTGTCTACCTATAGTCGTTATAAATATTGAGCAACAAACGGCAATAAAATCACGTTTGTTGTATGGGAGCCCCCCTTAAATATTTATTTTATTCTGTTTTTAGTATTTGTTGTTATAGCGGCAACAGAAATACATCATCTGTGAAAATTTCAACTGTCTAGCTATCACGGTTCATAAGATACAGCCTGGTGACAGACAGACAGACAGACAGACGGACAGCGGAGGCTTAGTAATAGGGTCCCGTTTTTACCCTTTGGGTACGGAACCCTAAAAATGAATGAATTAAATATTGACTGATGATGACAAAGACTATAAATGTTTATGGTTCTATCTAAGTAGATTTTATTGTATAGATACTCTTGTTTGAAGTGTTCTTTAAGACTCAAGTGGACGTAGCAAAATATTAATTTGGTTTAAAAAAATAAATGATCTTCATGAGTTCCAACATTAGCAGTGGTAAAACAGAACCATTAATATGATTAAAGAAGGTGTGTACTACCTAACCAACCATTACAGAAGCACTACGGATTATGCAAAATTTACCCGTTCTGCCACCAGGTGTTCAGCGAAGCAGTCGTCTACTTACTGAAAAATACCGATGAATTTATTATAGTAATCATAATCAGTATGCCTAATCCACCTGGGTACTTTGACTATTACTGAAAAAATACAGATAAATTGTGTTTACTAATCAGTATGCTTAATTCACATAAGTGCATTAACTAACACTGATAGAAATAATAGATGAATTAGTTATACTAATTAGTATATTTAATTCACCTATTTACTTAGGTGAATTAAGTGTACCGATTGGTATACTTAGTTCACCTAGGTGAAGATGAATGAAGTCTACGACTGGGTGTGTAGGGGAAGGTGGGGTAAGACGGGGTAGCGAGGTAAGATGGGGAACCTATAAAAACAGATAATGCAGTGTCACTAGAAAATTTGTTTTAACGCCATCTGACGGTGTTCAGCAGTACTCGTTAGTGTCACCAAAAGTTTGGTCGGGAGAGTGCACTTTTCTATTTGATAAGCATGTTTTTTTGATTTTATGTGGTTTTATCTAACTATTGATGTATATAAAGTGCGTGACTGTTCATAATATGTGATATACAATATACGTGACATATTTTTTTATTGGTGTTTGCTTATTTTACAACTCTAAACTCATTAATTCGTTCCGGCTTGCTTTGATTTATAACCTTGAAAATTTTAATACGAGTTATAAGTCCAGTTTGGGAAAGATGGGGTACCTACTTGCGGGCAAGACGGGGTTGGTACCCCATCTTACCCGCTGTTTTTTTTTCTTTTTGGATTTCTATTTAATTCAAAATTATCGTTATTAGTTGTAATTATTTAATTTGTGAAATTCACCAACGCTTCTAAAACCAACCTAGTCATGCTGATTTTAGATGGTCATGCCTCTCACACCCAAAATTTGCAGTTAATCGATGAAGCACGTAAATATGGCGTGACAATACCACCACGCTATGCTTCTTTCCATACCACTATGCTTCCCACCACACACCACTCACAAACTGCAGCCAGCAGATGTTGGTTTTATGCGGTCTTTGAGTATCTTTTATGATCAGGCTCTAACAGCATCAGAACATCAGATGACGAAGATAGGACAGAATGCCTGTACTGTACTGCCACGGCTTGTATTGCGAGTCTACTGAAGGATGGATCACTTGCCAGACTTGCGGTAAGTGGGCGCATTGTGGCTGTGCAGGAGTGGAAGATAACGATGACGAAGCTGTTCATAACTGCCCGGTTTGTGAAGATGACGACGGTTAAATATTCTATACCCCATCTTACCCAAGGGGATACCCCGTCTTGCCCTGTAGGTGGGGTAAGATGGGGAGATTTAGGTATTTTTTTTAAGTTGATATTTCTATGAGAAGAATATTTTTTTTTTGTTTTGACTGATTATAATTAAAGGAAGAAAGACTGATAATTTTTTTAATAAAAGTTCCTATATTGTGCAATCAAAACCAGAGGGTTTTATTTATGAAATACCTTAAAGTCCCCGTCTTACCCCACCTTCCTATCTGATAACTTTTACATCGATAATTTTTAAGTGGGTGACCGTGATGTCATGATGCGACAGACCAGTATTGCACCAATATCAGAAAATAAATTTCCAACCAACTTAACGACAACGAATTCACGACACCTCTAAAATAATCATCTACCTTTAATAAATCAATTTTACGGTGGAAACGGCAATTTAACAGTTTTTAAAGTATATTTTTATACAGGGTATTTTTTATTTACCATCCTAAGGAAGTCTCTCTCAAAATTATCATTTTATGATAATTTTGAGAAATCTCGTCGTTGTCTTTTATTTACCTACTCCTATATTTTTCTTACACTCAAGAAGCAAAGCAAGCATGCGTGCATACAAGCAATCATGCATGCACACCAGCAAGTAAGCATGACTGCGAGCACAAAAGTAGAATCAAAATTCAACATGCATGGCATGCATGCAAACAATAAGGAATATGCATGCAAGCATGCATCATGCATGCAAGAATGCAAATGCATGCTTGCTTGCATGCAGTGCAGTGTCGTGCGTGCTCGGAAACGGACGCGCGCGCTCAATTGCACTGGTACGAATTATTAATTCTCGTTTCGCGCGGCATTAGCCGCTGCGCGTTTTGTCACTATGAGCTCCCAGCAACTCATAGTGAATGAAGTCTTGGCTTTCATCCAGCACGTCATTGACACTATGGACGAGGTCAGCATCGTCCAGATCTGCAAGTCGAACTTCAAAGAAGATGAGATTTGCAGTGGAAAGGCGCTGCTGTTCCGAAGCATCGGGAAAGCCGATGAGATGCCATCTCGACGAAGGGATGGAGGTGCGAAGAGTTTCCAGGACATCATCACCAGTTTAAAAGAGACCGACCCAGACGACGTGCCGACATTCGTGGCGAAGGAGCTCCACAAGCTGCCCCCCGTCACGTTCGACCACGTTGACGTCACCAGGCTGTTGAAGGACATCACCTCCCTGAAAACGAGCCTGGCCGAAGTGATGTGTAAATTAGAGGCTTCAGAGAACACCATAAGTGAGTTGCGAGTCCAAGTCGTGTTGTTAAGCAACACCGCTTCGGTAAGTAGGTCACCCGAAGCCTCCAACAACGTGAACACTCGTCGTGGGGCGCAAAATGCATCCATCGGCAGTTTCGAGTCGGCGCATACGGATGCGTCACCGATCGCTGCCGCCACAGTCCGCGATGCACCGCGCCCCACCCCCTGAACGTGCATATTCTGAAGTTACCGCTACCAATCGACCTGCTACATCACAACTCAAGCGGGCTAAAAATGAGGGAGAAAATCTTCTCGGCCCTGTCACTAAGGCTTCAGCACCACGGAGACAGGATGATGGGTGTGACGAGGACGGCTTTAAAAAGGTGGAGAAGAAGAAGAAACCCGCCCGCCGTAACCTATGTGGCACCGCCCCGACTGGACACAATCACTTGCTGCGCCCGGCTATTCCGACGACGCTAGTGTACGTGTTCCGCCTGCATCACTCCACTAAAGCAGACGATCTCGTGCAGTACATCAGAATCAAGTCAAAATATACTCTGAGGGTCCAACGGTTGGAGTCTCGCGACAATGTTAACTTCAACTCATTCGTGGTGAGGGCCGGTTACCGGACACTGCGTTACGCAACACATCGCCGTCAATACGTGATAAAGTGTAATATTTTTAAGATTGTTTTATTATTTATGTATGTTAGTCTTTATGGTATTTATTGTATGGGCCATTGATGCCTGAAATAAATGGTTAAATAAAATAAATAAATAAGCATTATGGAGCTCCGCTGCAAGTGGTCAAAACTCTAACCTAACCTAACGGTCTTCGCGTTAAAAGTTTTTCTTTACAGCGGGGGGGGGGGGCCTGCACCCCCAGCAAACATGTTCTAAGCAATCATTTAAGCAAGCATGCAAGTATGCAAGCGAGCAAGCATGCATGCATTTATGCAAGCAAGCAAGGCAAACAAGAGCATGCATGCATGAATACAATCGTGCAAAATGCAAGCATGTATGGAAGTGGTCAAACCACTAACCTAACATAACTTAATGCTGTTCGCTTTGTAAAAAATCTTTATAGCGGGGGGCCTCAGGTCGGTTTTTTGGCGATTCGTTTTTGTCACTGACTTCTATGGAAGAAAATAATAGGTTTGACAAAATATTTCGGCGTAATCATTCCATAAACTTAATATCCACTGGAATAGACGAACAGAGTTCACTTGGCTGCGAAACCAAAAGTGAGATGAGCCAGTGTTTGTAAATATGTAAACGTGTGCGTGAATTTAGAGATGCACTGAAGTCCATTTAGGTTGTCGATAACCATAATGTATTATTGCTCTAATAAATAAAACACAAACAAGATTTTGAACAATTTTATTTAAATAATTTCTTAAGGTCTCCTTTGAGGCTCCCTGCTTATTTATTTATGACATTTATCCAGTTTAATTTAATCACTGGATTTACAGAAAACCTGGAAATAATTGTTAAATTAGTACTTAAGTTGGTATAATTTACCATTTGAAAACTGTCGGTTACAAGCAGCTTTAAATAAAACTATCAGTGTTCACAAAGACAAACAAAGTTATATTGGAAATCATCGACATGAGTATCGATATCGATAATTTTTGATCAATATCTACGCCTTATTTTCTCAAGTTCACGGACATAATATCTCTTTATCTAACACATAATGTTTAGAAATCAGCCTTTATTTAGGAAATAGGCGTTTAATAGCATCATATTAGTATATAACTTAGTGTGTTTGGGAATATATTCAACTAAAATATGAATTATGAAAATAGTAATAGTACAATCATATTTACCTGTGAAATGAGTGTTTATTTGGGTTATTGTCGTAAGTAACATTACAATCCAGTATAGAACATGACACCATTATTGATTTATATAGCTTTGAGAGCCAAACCGACCCGATCGCGATCAAAATTACAAAATAATCTTGTTGACGCTTTTCACCAAGGTGATAAACGATGATAAATGAAGTCAAACCAGGTTCAGCTGTCAGTTTTTTTTTACTCTTTCTCGCACATCGCATAAGCCGTAAGAATCGGTTTCTCACTCGCACCTTTGTCCGTCTACTTGAGCATAGCGAAAAATTTTTTAAGTCTATGAATCATTCTTAAGCCAAAAATTATGTATCCAAACAATATTAGGGTTAACAATACTTCGGCGTAGTTCGCGTTGTGTCAAAATATATGTACCTACCGATGCTAATACATTTTAGGACTTTTAACATTAGTGATTTTGATATTAACTTTTAGGCAAAATGATAAAAATGCGAAAAAAACTATTAGCGTTATAGTTACAGGAAAACGTTCCTGGGAGACCTTCCGTAATTTTTTAAGATATTCTGAACTGCATTCACAGATTTTGGCAAAAAGTTACCGTTAGCAAAAAAAAAATAATGCTAAAATTACAAAAAAATATATATGCCAATCGATTCTATTTCATGTTGGGATCAAAAGACTTTAAGGGACCATTTAAGGTATGAGTACTAGAAACGACAGAAATCGCCAAAATTTTTTCCCATACATTTTGTAAGGAAAAACGAAAAATTTACTCGAAATAGTTTTTGTGCCAAACGACCTTATTTCTTACTGTGATCAAAATACTCTTTAAGGCCAACTAAAATTTGAGTACAGAAACTACTTTTGTGATCAAATGTTGTAAAAGATTGTGCCTGCGTGTGAAGACGATGTTGTGTGGGACTTAGGTAGTTTCTGTACTCAAATTTCAGTTGGCCTTAAAGAGTATTCACAGTAAGGATGAATAGATCATTAGTTGAAAAGGCCAGATGCCTGATTTTTTACGCTGGTTTACATACATAAAAAGTTTTGGACAGAAGCCATAAATACCTCTGTTTACTTGTGAAGTAGATCAGTTGTTACCGGAAAATGTCTCCATATTATGAAGTGTGGACGGGCAAGAAACCTGATTTAAATACATATCTTTGGAAGTAAAGTTATGAAAGAGAAGCGCTTAAAGTGGGATAAAAAATCCAAAGAATTAATTTTAGTTGGTTATGCTGATAAATTTAAACTTTTTTAGATTTTTGCATTGTGAATAGCATTATGCTGATAATGTTAAGGGCTACAAGGTTAATGACCTAGAAAGTAACTTGGTTATGATAAGCAGCATCATAATGGAAGCACCAAATGAAAATACAGTTCATATTTTATTGAGTGTAAGGCTACAGATATTAGAAGAAAGTTAAAATACAAATACAGATAGTACAGTCACTGAAGTTGAAAATGAAAATAAAGATAGTCAATATGTTCCAGAAGCTCCTTCGGTGAATGACACAGATGATAGTTACTTTGACACAGAGTCTGAACTACACGTTACACAAGTAAATTTAAATAATGAAGAAACTCGGTCCATGCGTGAAAGAAAGAAACCCAATCGTTTTGGCTATAACAATTTATGTATTCAAGAGCCCGAAAATTACAACGAGAAGGACATTACACTCGAAGAAGCTTTAAATGGACCAGAAAGTTAGTTTTGGAGAGCAAGCCTGGACGAAGAATTAGACTCGTTCAAGGAAAATGACGACATGTGATGTGAACCTGTAATGTCACTTTGTGTGCTCAATATAGTCTGTTGAAAGCTAAACTGCGTATTATTATTAGAATAAAAAATAATCCTGTACCCTATATGATTAGGTAAATATGGTCAGGAATTTAATTAAGGCGGTTGTATGGCCAAAAGTGAAACCCTCACAGGATTTTATTTAATAAGTCATTAATAGAAAATGATTTTAATAATGTTTTACGTGGAGTTTTTAAGGCCTATGGTCTAGTATTTTTAGAAGGTTAGGAATTTTACATGCCCTCGTAGTCATTCGTAGAAGTAGATAGCAAATGTGTCAAAAACGGCTTCTTTTGGCAGTTTTGCTATCTACTTTTAGCAGTGACCACGAGGGAATGTAACCGTACCGTCTAAAAATACTATAGACTGAGGGCCCTAAGAATTCCTCCAAAAACATTAACAAAATTGTATATTAGAATAATTTTCACCGCAGCGCCACTTTCGCTCAGGGTGCCACCTTTAAAAAAAGCTTGGAGAGATTTGATTTTTTAACGGAATCAAATAATAGTTCATTCGTTGTGTAGGTTTGACAAAGAAGCACCGGAAGATGAGCCGTTACCAGATGGATATCACACCCTCGACGTATTTAGAAAACTATTAATAGTGAGAGCGTGGTGTCCTGACAGGACTCTAGCGCAGAGTTTGTGAGTGTATTTTAAAATGAACCAAAGCTCAGTAACCAAACCACTAAATTTTAATTGACATTTTTAAGAGCCATATTTTTTCAACTAAAAACTGTTGTTGTTCGTAACTTGATTGGCCGACCAAAAGACTGATGATTTCTATCTCCGTTTTCAGAAAGTATGTAGGATTTTCGATGGGAACACGGTATACTGAAGCTGTGATTGTAAATTATGAGGTAATTAACTAATTTAAAATAAAGTAGTACTCATAGGTCGATTTTATTATTTAAGATATGTTCGTCGTTTTCAGCAAATGGTTCTTGAGTCACGTCCTCTTGTCCCATTGATTGGATTCTTGGCCATGGGATCTGATCCGACGCCGTCAATTGAAAACACGGCAAAGAGGATGGAGTGCGTTTGCTCGTCCATTTCTATGGGACAAGGTCAAGAAATTCATGCGAGGAAACTCATTGACCGCGCTTTGAAAGAGGTAGTAAAATAGTACATATTCGATTTCTTATTTTACTTTTAATGCAAGATATTGTGGGAGCCACAGACTTACCAATGGCTGAAAACGCTACGAGGGTGGATTGATAAGTCCATGACTTTTTAATGAAGAAATACTTTTTTTTTCGGAATATTTTGTTTTATTTCTGTACATAATCTTATTGTAGCTCTGCGTATTCAGTCCAACGAAGTTCCTACCTCTTTAACCCATTATTTTTTTCTTTAATCACCTGAAAACTGGTAACTGAATTGAGGGCCCATTTCAGACATCAACTTTTAGCTTGATGAAAATCCTTACCCGCCAAGACATTTATTCATGTTTGGCAGGAGAAAAAATCTCACTGGGGTTGAATCTAGAGAATAAGAAGGATTCGCATCTTCATTTGATGAGTTTTGATGTCATGAGTGCCGCCGAGAGGGTCGACAGGGTTATTAAGAAAAGTGAGAAGTCGCTTGAGCTTTTTGTTTCCAGAAGTAATAATCTTTTGCCAAATTTGAAAAAAAATTAGAGTAAAGATGTCTTAAGGAGTTTCTTTTTAAGACAGAAAAATAAGTTATGAAAAAAAAGTAGTCATGGACTTATCAAACCACCCTCGTATAAGAAAAACCATTGAAAAACATATCACAAACAACTACAAACCCAATACCATTGAAACTTTCTAAAACCATGTTTGTATCTTTAGTCAAAAATGCTTAAATATGGTAATTATTTTGACAACCTTCTTTGAGCAATAGTATGGTGCATTTAGTCCCAGACCTTGCCATCCACAGTAAAAGTATAATTCTAGCTCCAAATTGTTCTATACAATCCACATACCTATTGCAGTTTTCAAAATATTTAAGAAAAACTGATAAAAGCCAACTTCTCCCCCCCCGCTCCCCCAAACCCGACGCACAAAATGGTGTAACTTTTTACCAAACAATATGTGGACTGTATAGAAAAATTTGGAGCTAGAATGATACTTTTACTTTGGATGTCAAGGTCTGGGAATCAAAGGCTGCAATGCTGATAGTCTGGACTTGCGCTACGCTGCGCTTTCAGCCATTATCACCTCTGCCAGAAACACAGTCATCATAACAGACCGCGACAGTTATGTAATATTCGAGTATTTACTATTTGAATTTCGGTAGGGTCTATGGGTATTATTACAAAACTGCCATTTGGGCTTGGAATACATGGTGGAAATTATGGAACAGTTCTCTGAATTAGAAAAAGAACCAGAGAAAGTTCACGACACTTTCAGGTAAAAATATCTTTAAATATCAATTTTGAGTTTCTGAAATTTACCACGTCGTAGTTTCTATAATAAAATGACATCGTTTTGTAGACTATGGATTACTACTGAAGTTCATCCAAAATTCTCCATCACAATGTTACAGTTGTCTATCAAATACACATGTGAGCCACCTTCAGGTAAGAAGGCATTATCCGTTTTTACGATACATATACACAACATATTTTTAATTTTTATAACTGTTTTTTTACGATATTAATAAATTAACTAACTTAACAGTTGTATTTTGTTCGTTACTCACACCGCACACGCTTTTGATATCGAGCAAAAAACGAATGAGTAATCTATGCTAAAAGTAAATAGAAACTGCAAATAGATTTTTCTATATTACCTAAACAAATATTTTATGAACTTGTAGGTATCAAAGCTGGTCTCATGAGAACCTATGACTCAATGAGTCAGGACTTCCTAGACTACAGCGATAGTCCTTTCTATCTGCCAATGATATACACAATTTCGTTCTTGCACACGGTGGTGCAGGAGAGACGAAAGTTTGGCCCACTCGGCTGGAACATACCCTATGAATTCAATTCAGCGGATTGGTTGTCTTCATGTATGTTCGTACAAAATCATTTGGATGCTTTAGAGCCGGGACAAGCTATCAGTTGGACAACGGTACGGTATGTATCTCTTTTGGTTTTTCAGTGTGGATTTTGTTCACATGAAATTCTAATGTTTAGCAAACTATAGCGACCGCCTGCGACCTTGTCTGCATGGATAGTACTTGTTCTATCCCTCCGGAATCCTGTTTTTTTATGAAAGGTACCCTATGACCTTTTCTGTACCCCTGACAATATGTGTGTGCAAAATTTCATGATGATCGGTTGAGTAGTTGAAACTTAATTTCGCATTTATAATATTATTATATTAGTAAGGATGGGCGAATTATTTTAGGCTCAAATAATTCACCCATCCTTACTCATATTATAAATGTGAAAGTCCGTTTATTTGTTTGTTACACCTTCACGTTTTAACTTCTAAACCGATCATCGTAAAGTTTTACATACACGTTGCCAGGGGTACAGAGAAGAACATAGGGTACTTTTCATCCCGAGAAAAAGTATTGTTCCCGAGGGTAAGCAAAAAAACTTTCCACGCAGACGAAGTCGTGGGTGGCCGCTAGTTTGCTATAAATTATAGGACAGCAACCTCATATCCATATATATCATATATATATAGATATCCATCATATTTTATCTTCAGCTATATGGTGTCAGCGGTGCAGTACGGAGGTAGAGTAACAGATGACTATGACACCCGTCTCTTAGTAACGTTCACCAGGGTGTGGTTATCGGATCAACTGTTCGACGAAGACTTCCAGTTCTATAAGGGCTATGGCATCATGAAGTTTAGGAACATTCCAGAGTACCTTGAAGAGATTGAGAAGATGAAACAGGTTGACCCACCTCAGGCTTATGGATTGCACACAAATGCTGATATTACGTGAGTGGTGGTAACCAGATATTTTTTAATAGAATTTCAGATGAAGGCCGATAATACTGTCAAAATAATAACGAATATAATAGCGCTAGACTACGAGCTCATTAAAACAATAATTTAGTTTTTTTTCCAATCCTTAGGTACCAGCGCAATGTAACCCAAGATTTGTTAGACACGATCCTGTCTATTCAGCCTAAGGAATCTAGTTCCGGCGGTGGGGAATCTCGAGAAGCATCTGTATACAGACAATCTAAGGAAATGTTGGAGAAAGTCCCACCTAACTTTGATCCTCATGAAGTTAAAGAAAGGTATGGCTTTTACCTTATTCTTCTATACTTACCTACTTGCTTGGTTTTCAATAGAACTCAATAGGATCTTCTGTCAATCTGTCTATGCCTCCATGTTTCGCACTAAGTTTTATTGTTAAATCCTTTATGTATGATTTTTTGTTTTAAATAAAGTATTATCTATTCTATTCTAGTCCAGGATTTATAATCTAGTAGATATTTATCTATCTTTGTGGCCGCCAGTAGCAGGCGGTACGCGTGGGATCGGATGTGTCCCACTGGAATGATCTCACTGCTGGCGTTTTGCAGAGTGGAATTCTATCTCCTCTATTCTCCATATTTTTTGTTTTTCTTTCCTCTTCGCTTAGTTGTTCTTAACATTTCTATGCAGACGACTTACAATATAATGTACAGTCACTAGACGAAGATGTTGGCTCAACAGTTTTGTTATTAAATAGGCTCTTATGTAGCATCATCGCCTGGTCTATAAACTTTAGCGTCGAGGTTAACCCGTCTAAATGCCAGGCTATCATAGTCGGGGGTTTTAAAAACAGTTTGCTAATATCGATAACAACTCGATCTCGCGTATAGTTCTCGGTAATACTATCAACCTCCTGTGCTCCAGTTAAAAACTTTGGCCTTCACATTGAACCTTAGATGGACAACGCAAATTGCCGAAGTGAGTCGAGCAGTCGAACCCATTATTCGGGTTCGTGGGTATCTTTGCGACTCTCACAATCGTCAGCTTCAATCTACTAACTCTCTTTCTCTCTTTGCTCCTCTCTTTAATTCCGGCTACATGTCTGATTCTTTCACAATGCAAGCTAGGTATGTGTCTCTGGAATAGTCTACCTGAATCTATCAGAAGTTCTCCCAGCAAAGTCTCCTTTAATAATAAAGTTCATGCCTTACTGTCAGAAAGCTCATAGGTAATGTGAAGTCACCGTTATTTGTATCTCCTTCCATATATGTTTGATAAATATTGTAGTTTATTATTTATATTATATATCCATGTTGTTTTATATATTATATTATTTGTATTAAATTATATGTTGTTATTTATTTTTATTTTATCTCGTGTACCGCCTTCATTGAAATCTGTTTCCTAAAGGTTGACTCGGAGTGAATGCTTTTAGCATTAAGTCCGCCTATTGTACATTTGTTTTATAAATGTATACAATAAATAAAAAATAATTATTATATCCTTATTTTTTTAATAATTATATCTAAGCTTATCCCTAATCATAATAATTTTTTTTTAGGTTGAGATTCTATGGAATGTATAATTCAATGGTAATTTTTCTACGACAAGAAATTGATAGAATGCAGAAAGTCATATCACTAGTGAGGTCAACGCTAAAAGACTTGCTGCTTGCTATTGATGGTACTATAATTATGAATGAGGTGAGTATTCTGCCTTTTCTTCGTTTCATCACTACATAAGTAGTATAAAACAAAGTCCGCTGTCTGTCCCTATGTATGCTTAGATCTTTAAAACTACGCAACGGATTTTGATGCGGTTTTTTTTTAGATAGAGTGATTCAAGTGGAAGGTTTATAATATAAATATAATACATGGTGTAAAATTCCACACTACACCAAAGCGAAGCGAGGGCGGGGCGCTAGATAAGAATAAAACTGAATTAAAACTGGAAGTGTATTAAAATTAATCGCATTTTAGTGACATACCTATTGACTAAAAAAAATATGCGAGCGAATCCGTATTTTAATACAGTTTCAGTTACTGGTACGGCATACAGTTTTTTCGCATATTCGCATAATGGCATAGGTATTCGCATAATGATATATTTGCAGAATGGATTAATTGGCATAACGATTACTTGTACTAATTTCATTTGGCGGAGAGCATAAATGTTAATTTCAATATTAACGCATAACGTAACACACATATGTAGATAATAGTAATTTCGACAACAGCAAAGTAATAACGGACAACTGTTAAAATCAAAGTTTTGAGGACAGAGCTTAGAACGAAAAGCTTTGCCAATTTTTTTGTTTTCCAGCACAAATGTTTGAAATTTATTCCATAATCATATCGACTGTGGAAAGGAAAAAATGCTAAAGCGCCACTTTGGCCATTATGAGTTATATATATCATTGGATAGCGCTTTTTTTTCTGCGTCGATCTGTCTAGGTTTCAAAGCAATCGGAGCACTTTTTTGGCGCTTTAGCATTTCTAAAATTCAACGTTTTTCACAATTTTTCACAAATTTACGCTGTCAATATGACTAAAGCGACGTATTTTTATTATTTTTGTAACAAATGTAGCATAAGAATTTTTATCCGGTCCACCTTTATTTCATTTGTACCACTTGAGCAATTTTCGTTTATTTAAATTTGAAAAGTAATGGTGATTTAGTAATTTAAGCATTTTATAGACTACAATGGTTTGGCGCTTTAGCAAAACATCATTGGTTTAAGAAGTAAGAACGGTTGGCGCTTAAGCAATTTTTGCTAGCTGTTTGTGTTATTATTACTCTAGTACGTTAGCGAAAATACTACTCTCAGATTTATTGATGCAACGTATATTACAATACAGAAGTCATAATTTGACATTATTTCGATTAACTGAAACATAGTAATACTAATTACTTCACGCTTCCAAGACACTCAATGGGAAGTTACCGATTTTGATGCTTCCCTGGTTTCACCCACCCAAATAATGTTGACCTCTGCACTACTCAGGTCGTCGAAGTATGGCTCTCAAACAGCTGAATAACAACCGATCACTACAGAACTTCTTAGAGCGGGTGATAAGCCAATACTAAAATCCTCCAGAAGCTTTTCAATTCCGTCATCGTTGAAGGCAGAACGCCGAAGGCATGACTCTCTTAAAGAACTACAGACCCATCTCACTTCTGAGCCATATTTATAAGTTGTTTTCGAGAGTCTTTACGAATCGTCTCGCTCGCAGGTTTGGCGACTTCCAACCTCCCGAACAAGCCAGGTTCCGTAAAGGCTTAGCGCCATGGACCACATCCATACGCTGCGGCAGGTCATACAGAAGACTGAGGAGTATAATTTGCCACTCGGCTTGGCGTTCGTGGACTAAAAGACAGCCTTTGATTCAATAGAAACCTGGGCGGTACTGCAGTCTCTCCGGAGGTGCCAAGGGTAGTGGACTGCAGGTATATCGAGATATTCAGGTACTAACACGAAAATGCCACCATGTCGATCCGGTCGAGTACGAGTACAGAACTAGAGCACAAATCCAATGCAACTGCAGGGAAATGTAATTTCTTTGAAACTGTTCACTGCTGCATCAGAGGACATCTTTAAACTCTTAAACTGAAAAGGACTCGGCATCAACATTAATGGTCAATACCTAACATATCTTCGTTTTACCGATGATATAGTACTGGCTGAGATCTTGGAAGAACTGAACACAATGCTCGAAGATCTCAGTAGTGCTTTGCTCCCCAAAGAGTGGGTCTCAAGATGAACATGGGTAAGACGAAAATTATGTCGAATGCGCATGTTGTGCCCGCTCCAGTTCATGTTGAGAACACTACACTTGAAGTTGTGGGATGGGCAGCATTCGGGAAGCTTTGAAATATCTTCGCTTCAAATTTACCTTAGTGTCTCAAGACGAAAGTCAGTGCGTGTTGTCAGTGATAATGATTTACGGCAGTGAAGCGTGGTCGCTCACTATGAGTCTCATAAGGAGGCTCAAGGTCACCCAGCTTGCAATGGAAAGAGCCATGATAAGCGTTTCCTTGCGTGATCGAATCAGAAATTAGGAAATCTGCAGGTGAACTAAAGTTACCGACATCGCTCGAAGGATTCTTCAGTTGAAGTATCAGTGGGCTGGACACATAGCGAAAAGAACCGACGGCCATTGGGGCGGAAAGGTTTTGGAATGGCGACCCCATACTGGACGACGTTCCGTGGGTAGGCCTCCGACAAGGTGGATCAACGATGGTGAAGGTCGCGGTGCGCCGCTGGATACAAGCAACGCAAGACCGATCGTCGTGGAGATCCTTGGGGGAGCCCTGTACCCAGCAGTAAGTGTCGTGAGGCCGATATGATGATGATTTTAATATTAGCCAGCAAGTTTTCAGAAAAAATAATACAGCATTAATTTTCACCGTGCATCACCATCACCACACTGCACTGCAACTTGCAGACAAATTCCAATGTGATTTGATCGGATGGAAGTAGCCGAGCAGTAGCATAGCAGTAGCCTCTCCAAAGGCCGCCGTTTACAGTCCACCAGGGCGATGCCCGCGGGCTGCTATAGCAGCCCGCGCACCAGGGCGAAATAATAGACAATTAACTGAAACATAGTAATACTTATTACTGATATCGATAAGTAAAAAAGAAATCTAATATAGAGTAATTGAGTTGGTGTTCAGCAATACTTGTTTGCATTTATTCTACAGCATTGGTGCATTTAAGCAATTTTCCCTAAAGGGTTCGGGTAAATCATCGCCAACATGGGTAATTGAGTAAACTTTTCTTCACTGCATCTGTTAAAGTTAAGGTCATTAAGCATTTTGTCATTGCCCTAGAAAAGATCATTGCGACTTATAATCATTTTTCACTGACTGGGTTCTTACAATATTGTGGACATAAGTAATTTTTTCCTGACTGGAGTTTTCTCAAAAAAATAAGTATTTTTGCTTAAGCGACAAGTATTTCGCGATATAATAGAATTAGAAACCAATGAGTATTTCCTAAATTTGGGAAAAAAATAAATAATATGGTCTTTCATACACATGAATTTGCTCACGTTAATAACAAAAAAGTTATGATTTTTTTTCGAAAAAATGAAACTTTAAACCTCATTTCCCACAACTAGCATTTTGGCGCTTTAGCATTTTTTCCTTTCCACAGTCGATATTATTAAATGGTTTGCAAAATAGAATAAGTATTTTTGCTTAAATAATGGACAACCTTTCAAAAATATAATATGTCGTTTTCACTTTGTATAATGAAAGTAGATACAAAATTAGGGGACACGTATTTTTTATTTAAACTTTTAATTGTTTTTTTGTATATTAAATCACTGTTTGAAATCTTACTCATTCTAAAAGAGCGTAAGTACATTGTCAGGAAGTTGAAATGTGTAGCTTTTGCCAAAAAAAAAACAAATCTGATCTTATCTGTGACAATATGACACCATGATTTCGATAGTGATGTGGCATGGGATTTCTGTAAGTGATGTCGATAATAGACAACATTTTCATTTTGAGAAAGTCGACGTTTAAATGTCGTCAGCTTATATAAATATTTTTAGCTTTTTTTATATTTGCTCTAGATAGCACTTCTAATTTTGATTTTTTTTCCAAATGCGGGATAAATTATTTTTTTAAGGCCAGTTTTTTTTAATATATCCAATACTAGTGGCCGCCCGCGGTTTCACCCGCGTGGTTCCCGATCCCGTTTTTTATCCAATCCAATTTTCTATCCCGATATTCGGGATAGAAAATTATCCTATGTTTTAATCTAGGCTATCTACTTATAATATACGTAGGATTAGTAGGATGTGAAAGTTTGTGGGTTTGGATGTTTAGATGTTTGTTCCTCAATCACGCAAAAACTACTGAACGGATTTGGTTGAAATTTGGCACACAGATAGTAGATGGCCTAGATTAAAACATAGAATACTTTTTTTCCCCGATATTTCCACGGGAATGGAAACCACGCGGGTGAAACCGCGGGAGGCCGCTAGTCCTACTAATATTATAAATGTGAAAGTTTGTCGGTTTGGATGTTTGTTCCTCAATCACGCAAAACTACAAAACGGATTTGGTTGGAATTAGGCACACAGATAGTAGATAGCCTGGATTAAACATAGGATACTTTTTATCCCGATTTTTCCACGGGAACGGGAACCACGCGGGTGAAACCGCGGGCGGCTGCTAGTATTATAAATGTGAAAGTCTGTGGGTTTGGATGTTTGTTCCTTAATCACGCAAAAACTACTAAACGGATTTGGTTGAAATTTGGCACACAGATAGTAGATACCCTGAATTAAAACATAGAATACTTTTTATTCCGATATTCCCACGGGAACGTGAACCACGCGGGTGTAACCGCAGGCATCCGCTAGTTTATAATATTTCGAAACCAGTTTCGGGCCAGTTTTTTGAAATATTGGATATATTTCGAAAAACTGGCCCGATTAAAAATTCTATATTATTTTCGAACCTGCTCATTACTCATTTTGGATAAAAAGCACCCACATAGTTTATAACCTAGCGGATAAATTAAAAGAACACGTTAAAAATATCAATGTTTATTATTTTAAAGCGTTCACTTTTTTAACTCTTTCTAGTTGTCACTACAACCTATAAATAGCTAATTGCTTCATGTCGATAGCTCGCAGGCTCTCCATGACGTGTTACGTTTTGTGTTTTGTTGGATAACGGTGGCGCCTAAAACAAAGAAATTGAGCTTGTAGTACCTACATACAAAACATTATATTACAACTGATTTGAGTTTTCAAATGTAAATTACGTGATTATTATTTATTTACATAAAAGAAAGATGTGCCAAGCCATGTGATGGTTTTCTACTTTTTGTTTCCATCAAATATAAAGTAAGAAAGTACAATAAAACAAATATCGATATAGAAATGCACATCACTAGAAGAAATAATATAACCTCTACGACTTGTAATAAAAAATCTGATATTTGCAAAATCAGCAAGGAACTGGACACAAACGACTATTTGCACAAATTATTAGTATATTATAATAGTTTCAAGCTATTTACACTACATAAAAACATCTAAAACAATATAAACTTACCGATGAAATCATAATGTTTATTGATTATTTTCATTTCTTCCTGTGCCAGATTTATAGCCTTTAATCACACAAGACATCATTTCACTGGTAACGCATAAGTATCCCAAACAAAGCTATGACTTTCTTTTAAGTTTTTTACAAGAATATTTTATAAATTTCTACATTTTACTAGTCTGATCAGAAATACGCTTGAATGCATTGAAAAATACATTTCGATGCTTGAATGACATTCTGTCACTATGATTTATTATGAAAATAGGTTTTATTTTTTAATGAATGCACAGATAATATAAATACAAGACAAATAGACTCAACTCAAACTTCCTGACATTCCCAATTTGGACTAGATTTTAGTTTTTTTTAAATAACGTAAAAAATACTGAACTAAAAATTCTGAAAAGAAAAATATGAGCTTAGAACACTAAAATCTCGAAATGGTTTTCTAATTGTAGTACTTTCTCAAAATGAAATGTTGTCCATTTTAGTTTCAGAGATAATAGTTACAGTTGTCCATGTCCGTTTATACATTGAGTTAACTGCCACATAACTTTGTATACTTTTATGCTTCAAAATTTAAAGATATTAAAAACAAAGAATTTAAGAGGATTGTCAAGCAAACGGTCTCCATAAAAACGGCGATAACGTTAACCACTCTCTAAACTTTAACCTACTGCAATTAATTTTTGGTATGTTTTTAAATGCCTAAAAATTAGGACTATCGACCCTAAACTAGTAGCTGATTTTTGAATATCACATTTTTTTAATATCAAAACCATACAAATGATAATCGTAAAGGTATCGATATCCTTTACAGGCATTGCGTGATTCTCTCGATAATATTTACGATGCAAAAGTGCCCAAAATATGGCTGAAGAGTTCATGGTCTTCATCCACCCTCGGATTCTGGTTCACAGAGTTCCTGGAAAGAAATATTCAGTTCTCGACGTGGTGCTTTCAGGCGAGACCGTTTTCATTCTGGATGACAGGTTTCTTCAATCCACAGGGTAAGTGCAACAACAAAAATATCGCGTCGTGACCTTCACTTTCTCACTGACAAGCTTAAGCTTTTTATAGGTATGATGGAAATCAATAATGTAACAGATTGATATTTTACTTAATAATATTCGCATTACGCCTCTTCGATTTGCAAAACCGTAGTTGAAATTTTATTTGAAACAATCTTATTCACTTTAGGATTCCTAACGGCAATGCGACAAGAAGTAACCCGAGCTCATAAAGGATGGGCGCTCGACATGGTGTCGCTACATAATGACGTTACAAAGTCTATTTATGATGAAATTAAAGCTCCTCCTCTGGTAATTTTTATGAAATCTTTTACGATTCTAAAAGGAAAATGTAGTAGCTATAGATACAAAATTATGTAGTCTTTTTTATTAGATTGAGAACTAGTCGAAATGATAAATTGGCTATTTGATAAGTAGACGCCTGGCGCCGAAAGATTTTAAAATCCATTGCGCAGGATTAGTCTAGTGTATTTTTCCTAAAATTCAAAGTACACTTTTTATTAAATAATCGACAGTCTAGTAATTTATTGCCTTAAAAATCACCAATTTTATTTATTTTGCCTAGTTCCAAATCACGCCAACATCACTGTTAGCGTATAATCCAATAAATGAAGTAGGTACACAAATACCCTATTTACCCGGAACGCGGCCTTTTTGTGTAGGTAAGTACCTGTTTTCTGATTACTGCGATTGATAAATAGTTATTTGTTATACAAGTGACCAAAATCAATTTGTGCTGCGAGTGCCGACTTTAAATCACGAACTAGCGAAGTAATTCTAATATAGACTACTGAGCACAGTGAGTGATTTAAAGTCACGAGGCAGAACAAACTTTTGGTCTCGTGTAAAACATACAACTTTTCACCTTGACCAGCGAGAAAATTTTCACGTGACTTTCCTGGTAAACAGCTAAATTCAGCATCAGAAACTTGTTCACTCAACTCTTTTGGAGTTAGAAAACTATCTTCATCGTTGGAAGCACTCGTTTTTTTGTAATTTATCACAAAACAAGTTCGATCAAACCTATGCTGAAAATGTTTATCTATTCATAAAGTAGATTCCCGTCGTTTTGTTTTATATTACACTTTGTTTTTCTCTTATTCATTAATATCCCATCTTATTTATTTATTTATAATCATAAAACACTAATTTGTTAATAAATTTCATTAATTCTTCTTATTTTATATTTATTTAATACATGCGACCTCATTTCGCCCATACTCTTTATTTCGAATTATAAACCTTCTTTTTTAATAATCCTTATTTAAAACTCCTTGGTATATCCGTGCATTTTATTTTTTACTTTTTAATCCATGTATGACACCATAAAGCACTCTATCTATCCTTTTCTTACATATCAATTTTACTAGTCTCTCCTTGTCACTTTATTTCTTTTTTATTTTAAAAGTTGGTGTTAGAAATTAAAAAAGCACTTTGCCTCACGCTCGCAGCAAAAATCGATTTTGCTGCGAGTTTTTACGCGCCAAAACAGCCCTTTTCGTGCTGAAGAGGTGAAAAATCTATTTCTTAATGCGTTTCGTAGGAAGGAGTTTTCATTCACGGAGTATTCTTGGACGGCGCCGGTTGGGATCGCCGTAACCTGCGGCTCTGCGAGTCTACCCTCAAAGTGCTGTACACAGCTCTGCCCGTCATTCACGTGTATGCCATCAACTCTACGGCGCCCAAGGATCCTAGACTCTATCAGGTAGGTAAAAGTTTTATTGGTTGCTCAACTATAACGTTCTGCAAAATAGCATTTGGAATCGTAAATAATACTTCGTATTATAAACGTACTTACGTATTCGTACTTGGCCTTCCGCCAGTGATTGTTTCTGCTACGAAATCCATAGGCCTACTTGCAACGTTTTCACAACTAAACTGATTTTGATGATTTTGATTATCTGTGTAAGTACACAATATTAGTATTAGATTACTTCGGTAAGATTGAACCATGGAGAAGAATTTAGCGACTGATGAATACGAAAATCCCAGGCAAATCAGACAGACAGATGAACGTTGATCTCTACATTTTTTGTTCGCTGGCTTTTTATTTATTATTTAGCTGCAGTACTGAATCTCATTCAAATCTGCTTTAATCAATCTGTAGACCTCGATTAAATGTTGCTTCATATATTTCTCCCTAGTGTCCGGTATACAAGAAGCCAGTGCGCACAGGGTTGACTTTTATTACTCCCTTGTGGCTGCCCACGATCAAGAACCCAGACCATTGGATTCTGCGCGGAGTAGCCATCTTATGCGACATCAAGTAAACATTTAATGACAGTTTTCACGTGGTTATTGAGTTTGGGAGGAATTTTTGTAAGGTGTTTTTACAAAAACTGTGATGTGTTATGTGATTATTTTTAGTGTATCTTTACTTATAATTATTTTAATTTTTAGTGTACCTAGATTTACTTTTAATTATTTTAATTTTTAGTGTATTTTACTTATAATTATTTTAATGTTGTTAATTTATTCATAGTACGTGATATTTTTTAGGATGTATTCGGTTTTTAATTTGACTTTATTAAATCATACTCTACATTATGCAACTTTTATTCATTTATATAATTAATGAAACAAAATTATTGTTGGTAAAATGAATTTCTCTTTATTATTTTATTTACAAAACATGTCAAATGTAACTTACAACACTGAGGATGATTTTGAATATAGGTACCTAATTGATTTCTCATTGTGAATGTGTCGCCAAATTATGTCAAACGACTGTCGCTCAAAGGAATATTAAAAATAAAATTAGGCACTACACAAATAATATGATATTTTAACAATCTTATATGGACGGAGCGATTCGCTGCACTTTTAATTATAAGTATCATCACATAACGGAAGCTTTATATTAAAACATTCTGTATATATTTTTGATCGGTAATAAAGTAAAAATTCATCATCTCAATCAGAAATGGGTTCTTTTACGTATATTTACACAATATTTGGGATTGATTTCAGATCTGATTAAGTTGCGAATTCACCACGTAAACATTATCAAATCTAATTTTGATATGTGGTAGCATATTTTCATTGTTTATCATTATGGCATATGTCTTTTTGGATTAAATTTCAGACAAATTCATACTTAGTTTTTCATATACCTAAAGCTTTGGCAGTGGCAGGTATTATTAGTCGTGTAATACGTACGTAAGTACGTAAAATCATTTTATATCAGTCTATTTTAGTAAACAACTTTGTCGTTATCTTGATATCTTATTGACCATTATTGACATTACATACATAATACATAATATAGTATTAGTCATGCTGATTATGTACACAAAGTAACGAGATCTAAGATTTCAAATGAAATTTATAACAATATCATTGAGTAACAGATTACAATAGTAAAGTATTTATAGTACACAATACAGTCTTATGGTATTCACAATATACAAAGCTAACAAATACTTTAGCATAACCATGTTTGACTATGATTACTTATCATTTATACCGTACCACATAACATTAACCAATAATGCATTAACATAATAACAATACCCAATTATGCATAAACTAAAATATTGTGCACATATAAACATTTTATATAGTTAAAAATAATTACAATAGTTCGTTGTAGCAACGATATGTCAATACAAAACATTTTTGTTAAATGAATTATGTCTATGCGATTTCGCCTTTGGCTAAATAGTAAAGTAAGAAAGTTTTATTGCACTCAATAATATAATACTCTTTGGAGCACAGGGTTCGGAACACCGGAAGTATTTATTCCCTTTTGCCGTTGCCACGGAAGTTCCCAAGAGGTTCCACCGATCTGGACCTAGGTGCTCTAAAACAAAAACAGCATGTTAAGTTACATGTCTACTTTTTTAGTAATAGCCGATGGATTAGATCAAGAACTTTATAACCATAATTTGATCCATTACCTTCTTCTAGAAAGCGTCAATTCAATTTTTCCTTCTTTCACTTGCTTGAATAGAGATATAGCGCCTGCGTGACTTAGACCACGAGTTGGGACGTTATTCACAGATAAAATCTCATCACCTGAAACAATTTTTTTTAAATATTTCATAGTTTTATCGGAATGTATTGTAAAACCCCGAACTTATGTAAATCCTAAGATTTTTCCAGTAAAACCATAGATTTGCCAACCCTTAATGGTAAAAGTTCGAACTGTTCTGTGATCATCGTTGATTTCGAACTTTTACCACCATTAACTCGGCAAATCTTAGGTTTTACCTCAGAAACGCGGTAAATACTGTAAAATGGTTCCAATGTTTATTGTGAAGGTGTTTCAAAATTATCTTTTTCTTATTAAATAATAAATTAACCAAATCATAATAATTAATACCAAAGATTTAACTAATGGTAATTTTATAGCAAAGTTATGACTTGAAATACTCCTAAGATAAATAAAAATAGTAAGTAAGTAAAGGAATGTACTAATAAGTGAAAAATAAAATAAAATGATAACGAAAAATATTTACGAATTTTACTGATAGGTATATGAAATAAATGACTAAATTATGATACTTAGCTAATTCACTACTTTAATGAATTAAAATCCAACATTTACCAACTCATTGGTAAAACCTAACATGTGCCAAACTCTATTGGTAAAAGCTCGAAAAATTGTCTCCCCTTTATAAAATTGTTACATTTACCAACTCATGTTGGTAATCCTAAGATTTTTTACTAAAACCTAAGATTTTCAAATATATGGGCTTTTACAATAACACATAGAAACAAATAAGATTTTATTTTACCTTCGAATATAGTGCCCTTATCAGCGGCTTGGCCGTTAGGGAAAACGGTTTTCACAAATATTCCCATTTGTCCTTTTGGTGAATCCGTTCCTCCTACTATGCTGAATCCAAGACTCTTGTGACCTGGACCTTTCCAAAATTCCACCCTTTGCATGGAATTGTGGGAATAGTGACCTCCGTGTTGGCCTTCGTGATGAAGAGATGCAGTGTATTCTTGATGTCTTGATACGTGCGTATTATGGTTTGGTGAACATCTCTGTGAGCCAACTCTGCTGAAAAATCTACTTCGACTACTGTTCCTCAGTTGTTCAGGGATACTCTCAAAAGACCTATTTTGATACAACCTCGGAACATTTTTTATGTAGTGAGGAGAATTTTCTTTTATTTCGTTGGTAGTGTTATCGTTGTTGCATAGCGGATATCCTACCACAGGCTGGGGTCTAGAATTATGGAGTGATATGGGCCTGTAGTTGTTGTGCAGATTCCTCGGCGTTGGCGAAGATCGCATTGTTATTTCTATATTCGTAACGTTTTGCAAAGATGATGTTGATTGTGAATAAGTATTTCTTTCGAGTAACTTTTCATCGTCGCTTTTGTGACTAGGATGTATAAGCCCATTGTTAACTTGTATTCCAATTTCACATTTACTATGAGTCTCTTTTCTGTTGATATTAGATTCTTGTGATCCTTGACCACTGGTTTGTTTTGGACTATAATACTGATGATTACTTGGGAAATGGGTTTCAATAGTTATTTGATTCGAAGGTGTTGGTTTACGCACTGTTTGGGATATAATATCTGGTGGAACACTTGATTGCGATGATTTGACAGGGCTTCCTTCACGAGCCTGGCTATTTATGATGCGACTTAAGCTTATTGGTGTGATTTCGTCGTGAGCCATCACAAGATCAACTTGATATCGTTGAAATAATGAACCATCTTCAGCAGTGGCTTCAGTTGAACAAGAATTCACTATGTGTTGAACATCTTTCAATGACGACAATCCTCGTAATACTTTTCCATTTACATTCACAATTTCATCACCAATACGAAGTCTTCCGTCTCTGTGAGCAATTCCGTCAAAATCTAGTTTGACAACAATATATCTAATTTCGTAATTAGACCCAGTGTTGTCGAAATCAACTCTATGCTGCGCCAAGTAAACACCCAAACTTTCATCTAATCGTGATTTTAACAACCTTATTTTTCTAAATCGTTTAGTGCATGGTCCTCTACCAAATATATCTGTGTCTGATAGCGAAGAAGTTGACACATTTAAGGATCCTTTGCAATTATTAGTATTTACTGCATTTTCAGTTGGATTTAGATGAGAATTATAAAATTTGGGTTTTCTTGTTTGAACGCGATCATCCAATGTAATTGTTTTATAAATATAAGGCGCTTTTTTATTTACAGTCTTTTTTGGGAGTGGCGGTGGTTTACCTTCATTGTGCTCTATCACACCTTGAGAATGAATATTGTGTAAGTTATATTTATCGTTGTTTTCCCTGTTTTCATTTTCGTATTCATAGGTGATGCCGTTTTCTACAGGAAATAATGCACAAGGAGTGGAACTTCGCCTCATGGGAATTTGAATTCTACTTACATTCATTTTATGGTTGAAACTTAATTGTCTCAAAAAAGGACTATGATTAGCTTCAGAGATAGCTTCATTATCGTTTCTTATAGAGCCAGATGATAAATGACATGAGTAGCCTGGTGGAGAGTGGTTACTGTGTTCGTCCGTTGGTCGACCATCACTATCGTATCCAGATTCATTGGAGCTGACATAGTTACTTAGACGATGTGCTTGAAGAACTTCACCTGTCTCTGGACCATGATGAATGCTTTGTGACGAAGATGCAAGTTCAGCTTTTAGGTCTCTCATTGATCCTAAAATAGAATTATACTCATAAACTGGTAAACTGTTTCTGTTTCTTGGAATAAGCATTGGATCATAGTCCAAAGGAGGTCGTTGCGAAATCATCGATGATCGTCGTTGTGCATCATCTAAGCGTCTTATTGGATACATATTACTATCTATCTCGTTGATGCTTCTCATAGAACTTCTTGCAAAGTCATAGTCATTTCTTAAAGCTCTGTTTAATAGAATATTATCTTCATGAATAGATATACTGTCACTACTTTGGTAACGTTCTTCAGATCTCGAATTGTTTAAATATAATCTTTCTCTTCGAAATTTTGGTGATTTCCGGTCTAATCTTTCTGAAAAGCTTTGTCTCACGCAATTAGCTCTTTGTTGAGAAGATATACTATTCTCTTCCGGTAAGACTGATAATTTTGACCTTAAAAATGCATAAGGGAAGTTGGGCTTTTTACACGTTCCATTATTAGCTTGTCCGTCCAAATTAGGAATGTTATCACAACTAATTGCTTTTGTTGAGGATGTTACTAATTTTTCTTCTGTAACCACATTCGTTTGTTTTGTTGGTGAATTTTTATTCTCATTATCTGCATTTTGAAGATCAATATCATCTGAAGGATCATCAGCTTTAACATAAGTTGAAAGATGTGAAGTAGAACAACTGCGATATAGAGAAGGCCCATTAGCGACAGGATAATTTTCATTATTTTTATGCACATTTAGAGATTGTGATTTTGTAGAATTTAACATTCCTGTCGAGCCCATCCTATGAAAAAAAGTCTTGAAAGGACTTGGGGACCTATCCCTTGAAGAACTTCGAATTGAATCCGTGTCATTATCTTTTTTCAATGAAGTAGAATCAGAACTACTTCGGCCCATTTTCCAATGTTGTTTCTTTTTATATTGACCACTTATTGTAGAATGAGTGGACGAATTGTCATTAAATCCTTCACTGGGTGGAGCCTCATCGGCTGTTTCTTTCGTGTCTTTTTTCAACATATCTAATTTTTTTCCCATTCGACGACCCCACGTTGCAAACACTGAAAGCAAGAAACACAAAATTAATTAAAAGATCTATGATGCTCTATAGAATAAAATTGAATTGAATGATGGATAAAATATAGTTTACCTTTTTTCATTTCTTTGACATCGTCCTCCATGACCATGGCGGGGAGAGCGGTGACAAGCGTGAAGTCGTGCGTGTGCGCAGTGTGCGCGGCGGAGGCGGTGGGGGCGGGTGCGGCGGCGTCTCTGCGCGGAGACGGCGTCGCGGCGGCGCGCGGCGCGGTCACTTCCCTGCGCTTCGGCCCGCGGAAGAGGCGCATGATGACCGCTCAGGCAACCATCGTGCCACACCGCACGCACCGGCTGATCTGAAATTTAAACATTTTGATTTTAAACTTGGTGCTAGACATAACTTTAAAACACTTACGGCATATTTTGTATCAATTTATAAAAAGTTCTAATTTAGATAATTTATTACATACTTATTATTTCCGATAGGTAGGTACCAGAAATATCTGAAAAAATACCACCTATTTTTTACTGTCAAATTGAAGTTATATTATTTTTACGTACTTGTAAAAATGATATTATTTGATATAATTTGAATGATACTTCATTTTATATAAAAAAATACATCTGCCTATCATTATTTTATTGTTTATATTTTGTCTCCTTTGAACCAGGGATTATTTTTCTTTTCCATTAAACTCAAGTTTACTCAAATCAATAATAAGTAATTATATTTTTTGCTAATGAAAATATTGAGTTCATTTGATATTAGGCAAAGACAAAATATATTATGGATTATGAGTGCATCGCCGTCAATATCGTAAACAAGTTCATTACCCCGTCACAGATTGTTTTGAAAGTGGACCGGATCAACCGCAGGATCCAGAGGAAGAGAACCGCTGGTACACACTATCATTATCTTCATTATATCTACATGATTGACACATGTACCATCATAGTAATATTTTATGGCTAAGCAAGTTAAACGTTGAAGTGAGTCATCAATGGGAACTGCACATAAGCGGTATTTAGAAGAGGCCGCCGGAAATCCAAGCGGCTCGAAGACGCCAGTCAGCCCTAATAGCTGGCCACATGTCAACCTGTTCTGGATCACAGGCTCTCAACTCTCAAGATACAGGTTTATTTTTCACTTATAAGAGCGCGACATCGAGTAATAGCCTTACCTTGAGGAAACATTCTATCTAATTTTAATGGGCAGCCCGTAACAGTTAAAGGAAATGTTAATGGATTAAGACCGACTTCGAAGTAGCGGCTTGTGATGTAGGTAGGAGGTACTCTGTTTAGAAAACGTCCGAGATAGCACTATACAAAAAAAATATGCGATCTGCAAATTGATTTAGTATTGTCCTACCTATCTAAATAATGGAATTATTTGGTTATTCAAGATCCTGTCTATCATACTTAGCAAAACTAACCTCCGAGATAAGTAAATGTAACATCAAAATACCATGTCTGGTCTTGGTGTTGGCATTTTGGTGGTGTGCATTAAGTATTATTGTAGAAGAAAATGGAATATTGATGAAATCGTTTGACATAAAAAAACTATAGCAACACGAGTGGTTTTTCAGCCTTGTTATTATTAACAAGCTTTAACAAAATAACTTATGTGTCACGTGGATGATATAAAGCAAGCAAAGCACGTGAGAGTGATCTTAAGGGTACTCTTTAAGTAAGTATTACATAAGTTAAAATAGTTATTGATTTACCGTTTTATTATAATTTGTATTAATCAATGATCTGGTTCTAGGTAGAAACCAGGATGCGATAAGTTGGTCCGCATTTGATGGGTAATTTTAATTAGTTGTGAGCTTATAAATAACATTTAAGTCTTGAGCCATTAACGATGGGTTAATAAAATCTGTGGCGATAAACTTTCCAGATTCTCAGTTTAATGTAATAATACTTACCTCTGCTACGGAGTGTTTCTTTAATTGGTGGTTAAGATAATTATTTTTAAGTCTTTGATTATTTTTAAGTATGATTTGATTATTTTCTTATGGTTTCGTTTTTCACCTTAAGTATCTCTCAGTGTACATATGGACTGTGGTTTGATGCAGTAAAATGTGTTTATGTGTTTATTCAGAGTCGGTTCCTATAGTTTTGTTTTATATTTCTGATTTAGTACAAGTTAAATTTATTAACGGAAATATAGTTACATAAGTATTAAAATTATATAAGAAAAACGCATACCTAAGTGGTGGTGGAGACGCATATTGATTTTATGAAGAATAAGATTCAGTATACTTGTTACCTGTGAGGAGTAGACTCCGATTTTGGCCTCTCTTCTAACATTTTAACCCATTATCGTTTTGATGTGTAGTTTATTCTATTTTCAACATTAAAACGGCAACATTACATCATGCAACAGTTTTTGAAGTATTCGTATAAAGGGTCATTTTGTCCGCAATTATAGTCCAGCTGGCGCATAATCCGCCGCATTCCTAGCTAGGCTATGCTTGACGAGCGCAACGAATCTTAACCTGCATCAGGATAATACCACATCTCCTGATTACCACCCAGTTAACATTCCTAGCGGAGCAAGAAATACCTCTCCTACCATAATTGGTCTTTATTTGTTTAGATACCAAGGTAATTACGTATTTTTTAATGCTCTTCTTTGTGAGCTTATAGAGTAAACACTGTCCGCTACATATATGCAAGGAACTGTTGGATGTCTTATATTAGAATAAATATTTCATGTCTTGATTGGTTTCTCACATGGCATTGTCGACAGTTTCATTGCATGGTTTGACCTAATTTCTTTGTTGAATGGATAACTTGGAGCTTTAGGATAAAGACACGTTGACATGTATAGGAATATAATAATATGTGTTACCGGCAATGTGTATAATCCGGCATTGTATACAATGCCTGAAACGATCAGGCAATATATGAAATGATATTAATTTTATACATTGCCTAGGCATTGTATACCGGTATGACCATTTATTATTTTACCGGACAGGCCTCGAAAATACCGGACTGTACGCTTAAATACCGGACATCTGGCAACCCTAATTGTAGTGGCACAGAATAGAATGTAGTACTAGTGGTGGCTTATCTTCTCTATAATACTTAGACTAGAATGATTGCATTGCATTGCAGTTGTGCTTAGCGTTGTAATGTCACATTGTCAGGCTTTAAAGGCAATCATAACATAAGTAACTCCGTTTTTTTGTCGAGTTGCTTGGCCACTTATTTGACAAAAAAGTGATAATTTTTTTACCGTCGAAATTGAAGTCCGAACAAAAGTGTACGTTATGTAAATAGTGAGGTTTGTTTGAAAATAGTGTCCGAGGCAATTAAGCATAGTTCGCGGAGCAGTGTTTGCCATAATAGTTGGCGTACAGTCGGCGTGTGGTGTGCTTAAGTTTCGCCTTGTAGGCTGGCGAGAAAGGCTATTTTCGTATAAGATAAACCATATGTACGCTAGGGCCGCGTTTGACGGGCATTGACATCGTGCGCGAGGCAGGTGTGCGAGTAACTAATAGCGAGTTCACGAGTGCCTCCGCGATAATACAGTGTGTCGCGCGTTTTAAAGACGTACGGTGAAGGCTGCCATTATCTAGATGGGGTAATAAGTCCTTTTGAAAGGAAATAGACGAGAAAGAGATCGACTTCTAAGAGAAAGGTTGTTGACGTTCAAGTCTGGCTGGATTTTTCTGTAATCTTACTGACAAATTGCATGTTTCACCCATTCTTTAATGGATTTTGAGACACCGTTAAGTAGTTCTAAAAAATCCACTTTGCAAAAATACTGAATCAATGGTGTGTTTTTGTGGATCAAGGATTAAAGTGGACGTAAGAGTGCAAAAAGATCCATCAATGGATTTTTACAATGGATCTTAGTGGATACAGGGAAAAAACTCGCTTCGAATTTTAGATGTCGCTCCATTTATCAAAGCAACATTAACGACATCTTAATATGTATTTTTATCACGCCTTGTTTTTTCGGAATATCGTATAGCTTCAATTCAAACAAAATCCCCCTTCAAACATATGTTTTTAAGATCAACTGGACTGCACATCTAATTTGAGAATGATAACTTATAGCACGTTTGTTGAACGTGGCGTTAGCTGTGCGCGTGCGCTGCAATGCGGGTGTAAACTGTTTATAGGCGTATGACTCACCTCATGCCAGCGCGCATGAGCGGCAGCGGGACTGGCGCGCCTCTGAAATATAACATATCACATTTTGTACAAATTAATAACGCAAACGCACATATTCTAGATGACAAAAGTAATAAAAAAAGTTTTTTTAGAGCAAAAAACAATTGTGTAGCGTCTTTTACAATGTCCTTTTACGATGTCTAAGTAACGCATAGGTACGCGGTTAGACTGAAGACGGACAAAAGTATTTAAAAATTATAGGTATTTCAATATTCGTTTTATGGGATCATCAGATGAGCTTGAATAGATCTTAGTTCCCAATTTCTTGGCTACTAACAAAACAATAAGAAACGTTTTGCCTTATCATCGAACTAAGTTTGTATCTCTTTCCGTTCTGTAGAAACATAATATCTTCTTTTTAGGGTTCCGTAGTCAAGTCAACAAGGAACCCTTATAGTTTCGCCATGTCCGTCCGCGTCTTTGATCAGATGCCCATAGTAAGTACTGAAAGCTGTAATTTGGCATGAACTTGCATATTTATCACGTCAAAAAAGTAGTAGAATATTTTTTTAGTTTCCTATCTGCAAGCAGGGGATCAAAACTAATTTGTAGGTTTGTGAAGACCACTTTTCGAGTAAAGGACACGTTCGCGAAATATTAAGCTTTAAAGTGCAAAATTTAATTTTGTTAGAGTCAAGTGTCACACCCCCTACCACTAATATCTACCAGGTAAACGGTTGCTTTTGGATACTTACGTGAAAAAATTCAGGACAGTAGTATAGTACTTACATATAATGAAGTTAAAAGGAAAACTATCACTGCTAGGTAAGCTTTAGGTACAAGTTAACGAGTAATGGTCGATCAACATTTTTTTTTATAAGTAGTGGCTAAGTTTTCGAAGACCGAAATTTCATTGATTATAGTTAAGTATTAGTTTTAGTCGTTAGTTGTGTAAGACAGAAAATAAAAAGGTTGTGAAATAGCATTTAAAAGTTTTTTACAAAAAGTAAACTGTTTTCCGTTAAGTACTAAAATATTGTTGTCCGTCTTTAGTCCTAGAATGAACAGCATAAGGCATCTAATGGCATTGTAAAATGTTTACACACTTTTACACTATTGTTTTCTGCTGCTAAAGAAAACATAGGTAGGTAATAAAAGTAGGGTAATCATAGCAAAACCGGCCTAGTGATTGTCGGGACACGCGCAGTATAGGGTTACATTATGACGATGAACTTAAAAGTTAAAGCCTTATTTCACTTTTCTGTTCCTATTACTTATCCAAATTGTATTGTTTCTTTTTAGTTTTGCTTACAAAAAGGCTGGTGTACGCAGTGACAAAAACCGCAGGGCATGTATGAAAAGATTGATGGATTCTCAACTTAATGTTATATGTTAATGAAGCGAAAGAAGAGTGCAAGGATCGTAGCAGTTGGCGATCCATAGTCTCTGCCTAACCCCATGGGAAACAGGCGTGAGTGTATGTATATAATGTATGTATGTATTCATGTTACAATATATGAATACCTACCTAAGTTGTTGCAAAATTACAAATATTTAATCAATAAACTAAGTGAGTACATTACGTATCTAATTTTCTCTGTTTAAACCTAGAAACGTGTAAAATGTCTTGTAAGGTTTACAAAAAACAACTAGAAATTTAATATCGAATCCTCGATAGTGGAGTGACTTAACAGCGATTGGATTTCTGCTGGTAACCACAAGGTCGCGCATTCCGATCTTAGGGTTGGCACACAACACAGGTTTTATATTGATAAATGAATGAAAAGTTCATAAAATACATTGATGTACATTTAATGGGGTTTTTTCGACGAACTCCCTAAGAACGTTTTCACATTATACGATATCAGTATCGGCCGCCGCGCCGATACGATATCGAAGGTAAGTAAAATGTATGAAATTATGTATTTGTCTTTTACATTGTCTGGCCCGATATCGGATATCAGAGCCACATATTTCATACATTTTACTTCATCCTTTATCGTATCGTTGTCCAAAACCGATATCGTATCGGATAATGTGAAAACAGTCTATAACATCCTCCGCTTTCGCCTGCGGGGAGGGGAAGTAACTCAGAGCCAAAATGTAGTATGTGGCCGATCGAACACTGTTTCAAAGCGTATTTGTTTAAAAAAATATTGAAATATTAAAAAAAGTTTCATTTTGTCTGTGGAAAAACCAAGAATGTATATTAGAATAACGTTACAAAGTAATAAATCTTTATCCAAGTAAATTTTAATCTCTTGAATTGATCTCTTGAAATTTACTGGCGTCCTTACATAATTTTTATCGACACGACATTTTAATGAGTTGCAATATCATGACTACAAAGTGGTTAAAAAAAAGGTAGTGCTCATTCAAAGTATACAATTCACAAGTAAATAAAAAGGAAGTTGTAGCTCTCATTGAAAATCCCATCAAATTACCATCGCTAATAGATCGAAATTAGTAAATAGTAGATTATACAACAAGTGAATAAAAAGGGAATTTAGTTCGAGGGACTAAGTTGGATCCCGAGAGTAGCGAAGGATTCAAAAGTAGAATCCTGAGCGAAGCGAGGGATACAAAGGACCGAGATAAAATTTTTTTTTCACGAGTTGTGTACTCTACTTTTTACCATTGACTGCGAGAAAACAAATACCTAGCAATATCTACTTTATACTTAGTATTTATAGTTGACCATCAGCCATTTTTAATGTCCCCACTGCTGGGGCACAGGCCTTCCTTATGGCGCGTATTCCATAACCCATCGCGCGGGCCCAATGCGGATTGATGGGTGTTAACGACTGCAAAGGCAGCCGGGACCAACGGCTTAACGTGCCTTCCGAGGCACGTAGAAGCTCGAGATAATACATTTTTGGTCACCCATCCCATGACCGACCCATGCGGGAAATTAGAAGTTTTCCAATGACATAAAACAACCACGCTAAGAGAAAGATTACATGATCAGTCTGGGATCAGTCCATTTCATCAGTCTGTATAGACTTTGAACTTTTTCAGACTGAATATCGTACCAGACTGATGGAAACTAAACATTCAATCTCCATCTAATAGATAGAAAAGAACCCAAAGATAAGACACTAAAAAGAACCTAATTATATTGACACAAAAAAGAATCTAATTAAATTTGGCGGGATATTTTTTTTCGTTTAATTTTATTGTGTAACTATGGAATAGCTCCATAGCGGCCAGTAGGTATAGGAACTTTTTTGTACTAATTCATGATGCGCGCTTGTTCCAAATTCAAATTATTTTTATTCACTCGGTGAATAAAATCGCTTATTATTCACTCTTATCGTTGAATTAAACGCACTTTTTAGAGTGGCGATGGTAAAAAGCATATTGTTTTGTACCTACTGTATTTAATCGTAAATCGTTTATTTTATGACTCATAAACATAATGAATTTTATAGGAACCCTTCTCACCATAGAAAGCTTTATAATCATAATTCTAAAGGCGTCTATGAATCGGAAACATAAAAATTCCTACACAGTGCGTTTATCGTCATGGACAATAGGGCGGCGATCAAACAGTGGGTTTTAAAAATTGTTTATAAAACAAAAAAACCGACTTCAAAAAACCTGCCTATAAAAAGCAAGAAATAATATTCAAATCATTAGATATGCATTATCATTATAATAAAAACACGTCTATTGAAGTCGGGTGGGGCTGGAGTACAACTTCCTAATTTTTTATTCTAAAAGCCCCACCCGACTTCAATAGACGTGTTTTTATTATAATGATAATGCATATCTAATGATTTGAATATTATTTCTTGCTTTTTATAGGCAGGTTTTTTGAAGTCGGTTTTTTTGTTTTATAAACAATTTTTTATTTTTTTATTTTTAGTGTAAGTACCTTCTGTATTAGGTATATTATTTTGGTAGAAATATCGACTCAGCCAAACGTGAGATAATCGCGAAGAAACATACAAACATACTGAGAACCTCCTTTTTTGAAGTCGGTTAAAAAGACTACACTAAAGTATCCCTTTTCCAACAAAAAAAATCATCTAATTCGATTCATAAATACGAAAGTCGTCGAGGTAGTTGATGCAAAATCATAGTATTTTCAGGATTACTTGAAAACTACCCGAACGATTTGAAAAAAAATTAAATGGGACCATCTCGCAAGCAAACTTAATCGAACAAAAAAAGAATCATCAAAATTGGTCCATAAATGACGAAGATATGCGCGAACAACGATAAAAAAAAAAAAAAACATACAATCGAATTGAGAACCTCCTCCTTTTGTTGAAGTCGGTTAAAAAGAAGGAAAAGTTTTTTGCAACGTTTTTTACTTAGTTAATTGACCGAAAAGCAAAAATGCTTTCGTAATTATGTCCGACTATCCGACTATTCTCTTCTACAGGTCGCATTTTGTGAACAGGTTTGATTAATATATAAAAAATGATATTTTTTCTTTAGTAGATTCCATTTTTCAAAAATTTTCAAACTCACAGAGCCACTAGTTAACTGTCACTGTAAATGTTAAGTTTTAATTTTAGTGGAGGCCACAGTCGATTTTCATACAAACGACGTAACTTTAAAGCCGCAGTTTTAACTCGGGGATTGATCGAGCTATGATCTGATGATGATAGTCGAAAAGAACTTTCAGCACGTGAGTAAAGAAAAGGACCAAAGACAAATTTTCTTAAGAACCACCCTACCCAAAGCTGGGCATGACATGCAAATGTTTGATTAACTTTTTACATCGCTTGTCGGAGGCATGTTTTTTTTGTGATGGAATGGAACTGCACAGTTTAAAATGCTATATTTATACGTAATGTTGCGGTTTACCTGGTGATAATTACATGTGATAATATGCTCCTTATTTAGTAGGTACATAACATATCAAAAACAAAGTACTTATTCATTTTTTTTCCAACTAATAGTATGAGAAAACCATTTATCCTACTCCAGCTAAATGAAAGTCAAAAGACTAGACAATTATATGGAGTAAACAAGGAAAGCACGATTGTTCAAACATTTCATTGCCTTGAATCGTTTATCACCCTAAATAATTAACAGAATTACGTACAACATAATACCTTGATTATGTTGTCTGAATGGGCAGAAAATAGAGATTTTAATTCAAAATTTCAAATTACTCCTGATCCTGAATCCTGAAAGTTCGGAAGGCATAATAATTTTAGGTTTAGATTACAGGAAAAAATGCTTGAATAAGTGTTTTCTAGTTTTTTTTTAAATTCACTGAAGGTGCTGCCTCACCGGGAGCATTCGCGTGTAATGTAACGATACAGATTTGAGCATTACATCAGTGAAGGAGGAGAACCGAGCATTACAATGCGCACTTTGTAATGAATACATCAGTGAAGGAGGAGAACCGAGCGAATGCTCGTCAGTCAGGGAGGTATTATTGTAATGTAATGCTCAAAGACGAATCTATAATGTTACAGTACACGTGAATGCTCCCCGGTGAGGGAGCACCTTATATTTATGCTACAGACTAAATAGTTTTCAAAACCCAAACAAATAGTTTTTTTTTATTCTTTTTCCATTGCTGCACTGTGGGGCGTCCTTTGTTGGTGGAAATGAAAATTACAAATGTAGTGTAAGTAACAGAATCGAATAAATCTCTGGAGGGTTGGCTTGCGACTGGGGGTGACAGCTTGCCCCCGCAAAGGTTGGTATTAATTCATCCTGAATAGGTTACTTTTAGGTAAGCGCGTTTCGTCGTAGATCGTATCATCGGTTACCATTAGTAGTACTATTATTATATTCTGTGCCATCAGGCAGGCCAAGCGCTTGCCTATCTAAGATTAAAAAAAACCCTGCGAAGTATCTGTTACTTGAGAACTTAGTACAAACAGTATCTTACGTTTCCTACTTACCTAGTTTTTAAAGCTTCGTGAAAATCATGAAACATCTATCTTATGAATATATGAATATTTTTAGAGACCTTTACCAAAAATATATTCTTTCTACTGATTATAGGCAATTTCAATACAAAATGAAAAGTAATCTGGTAAAATAATCCAGAAGTAACCGACAAACAAAAGCGGCACTATAATAATAATAAGGCTTGCTTCGTTTTATTTTATCAATCGGCATTTGTCACGGTATGGGAATCGAATCCACAGCCCTTGCATTCAACGTGAAATTGAAAACATTTCGATACGATTACGTCAACTTGATTAAAATATTTCGATTTTGCGTACTGATGAGCTGTTAAATTGTAGTTGTTTAAATAATTTGTATCTGTAACATAATTAATCATTGATCGTTCATTCACATCTGGGAGATACGAACAGTAGCTTATTATGTAGTAACGGGTGGCGCAAAAGTACTGGCACTAAAGAAAATACTTTTATTTTTTTTATATGACATTTTCTGTCATTCTGTTGTTGAAAATTGTGTAGTGAACAAATATAAAATACACTGAAAATAAACATGGACCGTTTTACTCCCCAAGAACGTGGAATAATTGTGTCAATGGACGTGAGGGACGCTTTTCCAGGCCGAGTTATCTCTCGTTTTGGCGATTTGCCTTGGCCTGCAAGATCACCCGATCTGACCAGTCCAGACTTCTTTCTTTGGGGTTTTTTGAAATCTCGGGTGTATGTGAACAAGCCACAGACTCTCGCAGCTCTAAAAGAAAACATTCGTCAAGAAATAACGAACATATCGCAGGAAGTGTTACGGCAAGTTATGCAAAATGTCATAAATAGGGCTCAAATGTGTATCAACTCTGGAGGTCACCATTTAAAAGACATCATCTTTAAATCCTAATGGTACGAAATTTAATGGCACAAATATACATTTAAAAAAACCTAAATCTAGTTTTCTAATTTAGAAAAAATGTTATAGCTGAACCAAATAGGGTCTTTACTTTTGCGCCACCCGTTATTTGTATAAACAACAAATTTTGATAATTTTTACCACTTATTTTTTTTTTATTTAATATTATCTTTATTGTACAAATACAAAGGTACAAGAGGCGCACTTAATGCTAGTAGCATTCTCTAGTATTATTTATATATATTGTTTATAATACTTACATTCTATTCTATATTATGTAGATTTTTTCTAATAATATTGACGTCAACTGGTCGCGTGGTATAAACAGTGGGACATACCCACTTGAAGCAGTGTTTGTTTACAAATGACGTTTGTATTTACACAAGTGTTTGGTACGTGGTCATATTCTATTAAATAAAAACAGGCAAAGTAAACAAACCACTCGACAGCTATCAACAAAGTATTAGGTAGCTCTAGAACAAAATTAAGTTCACTACAAAAATGATTTACACAGACCTTCGTCTGAAAAAGAATAAAAACTTAGAAGTCTAGTCTACAATTCTAGATATCGTTGTACCGTAACTAGCAAAAAAAGTAATATTTTTTTTATTACAAAAAACACTAGTAAATATTAGGGGTGCATCCGATACCGATACCGATATATCGGCAATACTTCGGGTTTTCCGATATGTCGACATCGGCGATATTATTAGTGTCGATACAACGATACTTTTCTTGAATTTTTTGAACAATAAAATAATATGGCGGCTGTAATCAATATTTTGTATTATGAAATCTATTTTTTTTTTCTTCAATTATTACAATATGGGAATCAAATTAAAAGCCTTGATGAGCACATTCCAAAACTTTTTTTTTTACTAAAATGTATAAAGTAAAAACAAGTAACTTAAAAAAATATAAAAAACCACGACTGCCCTACCCAAAAACTCTAAAGTGATCCATAGAACAGTGTCGTTCGAGTGCAATGACACTGTTTTTTACTTTTTAGTACGTTTTTTAACCTTCATTTAAATTCACCAAGCGTATCGGTATCGCCGATATTTTAGTTCGAGTATCGGTATCGTATCGGCAAAAAGGCGTATCGATGCATCCCTAGTAAATAAAGACTCACCCGTAGCACCTCAGATGGTATGCTACGGGTGAGTCGATTTTTTCTAGTATTTTTTCCAATATAAAAATTCTCCTTATATAAAAAATAGCATTTTGAATGCCTTAAATAAAAAAATGCAAGAAATAAATAAATTAATAAACAAATTTTTTAATAAAATATTTAATTTAAATATAACTACTGAGAAATTTTTCCATCAAAACTATTTATTCATACATAAATGAATATTTTAACTATTCTGGTATTAAAATCTTGATTATTATTTCTCTGTTAACGAATTATTTGGAAACACAGCCTTAGGCCAAATTGTTCAATTAGGATTAGAATTTGAATGTTTATATTGCCAAACGTAGCTCGGTTTAACTGATTAAAACTCTCTTTAGTACAAATAACGTAACTAGAAAGGAATTTGATAGATAAGACGATCGAGATAAGGTGTATGTGGTCTGCTCTGTGTTATTTGAAACGTGATTGAATTACACTTTACAAGTAATCTTTGTTATAGTAACCCGATCGGTGGAGTGATCATATTGCGAATGATGTCAGCTAAGTAGCTGATGATAAGAATGTTGGGCATAGATTAGTAATATGGTATTTTAAATTATATGTCACAATATTGCCATTTAGAGGTTTGGCATCTGACAGAGAATGTATAGCTCATAGACTTAGAAAATGAGGATCAGTAACGATTTTTTTTAATGGCTAATTAGAAAGCTAATGCCACCATATCACTGACTTTTATATATTCCACTAGACTGGCTGCTGTCAAACTGTTCTTGTGCCTATTTGATTTCCGCCATTTTGGCGCTGTAGGACGTAGCGTGAGCATATCGTGAGGGACATGGTACTAAAGTCTGGTGTCATCATGGCAACCATTTTCATTGTAGTTACGTCAGATAGTTCCTAAGACAGACGCTAGAGGCGTTTCAAATAGGCACAAAAACTTTTCTGTCAAATCATACAGACAGCCAGTCCAGTTAAATAGAAAAAAATATTCATGTCAGTGCACCATATGATTAACGGTGTAAAAATTTTTACAATATCTTTTAAACCTGAGAAGTTATAAGAGCTAAAACACTGATTTCTGGGGTCCCTATAAACTCATCGCGACGGACGCGAACCTTATGTCGTACGTGATAAAGCACATATTGCATTGAGCTTGGCATTTCCTTTAAACCCTTTTAACTCAATCATTTCTAAACGGATTTCAAAAATTCTTTCACTAGGTTTCATAGCTATCAAAATGTGTTTATATTATATCAATAAAACTATAGGATTCAAACCTGTTACTGATCCTCATTGTTTGCTACGCTCAAGCATTCGGCGATTTCGGCATTCTTTTTCTATGGTATAGCCTTTTACACCTTCACATAAGGGTGTAATAGTTGACTAATGATTTTGAGGTAGCATTTTACCGTTACGCCTCCGTCATCTTCCGTGGATCAGAAAGGGCAGCACTGCGATTTATAAACACGCCTGCCAAGCGTGTTGTTTTTGCAAATATTTTCTCCAAGGGAAAATACCAGTGTGTCCACGGGTCATGAGGGAGAAAGCCTACGTCACAGCGAAAGTATATATTTTTTGAAATATGTATACTAAAACCAATACTTATATTAAAATTTGAAAGTATACTTATTAATATACTGATTTCACCCAGGTGAATTAAGTTTACGATGGGTACAGTGCATACGTCCTCCAGTGTATTTTAAATATTATAATGGACGGTTTTACAAATTGAAATATACGTAACATATATCTGGTTCTCAGTGACAAAATTCTCATAGTTTGGCTCATGTTATCTTAGTCCAGTTATTAAATTACTAATGCCTTTAAAATATTACTACAGTTTTTATAGAAGTTGCTAACTGTCACTCACTGACCAAAATAACTCACGGTAAATATTAAATAAGTAACTTTTCTTCGTATGGGATGATTTTTCATAACATCAGTTTACTACTTCTATTATTTTAAGCATAATCATTTTGTATAGGTACTTACTTACTCGTCTTTTTCATATTAGTTTGAAAACGGTAAAACGAAATGTTTCTGTAAAATTATCATAGTAATTCTGCTGCGTACATTGTAACGAACATGAACTTACGTAGTTTATGCAGGAAAACATTACTTCATAGATCACATACTATCAAAGTTAATATCATAAGGAGGTATAAAGTTTCACGTTCAAATGAAAATGACACTCACAGTTTTACGGATATAGAAATATATCAGACATCTTTATTTGCTTTCGTACGCCATGTAGCTACTACTCTACGACGTAGGCCTTTGTAATTGGTAGATGACAAGTTGCTAAATATCTGCATTATTACTAAAAATATCACCAAAATTAAATCTGTTAGATGTGCATGCAAGGCAAGAAGCTTATATCCACAATGGAGGTTGCACGCCTAGTAAGTAAGTGAAGCGTTACGGCTTATTGCTATCTCTTTCTTTTCGTTTTACAATACGTTTTCGTTTCTCACGAACAAACGAACGACGAACAACGAACACGTATTGTAACACGAAAGTAAGAGGTTGCAATAAGCCGTAAGGAACTTTTTTCAATCTTCACTATGACATATGGCCGTGCAATCTCCATTTGAGGGAGGAAAAATATAAGCTTCTTGATGCAAGGTGAATAGATCTAGATATTTTCTTTTTTAGATAAGTTATCTATCACAGAATCTATGAAGTTATCCCACGACGTAACTAACATTTTTCTTTTTAATTCAACAAAGGACATGTCCCATTGCGCCTATGTCATTTGCCTCACCATTATCAAAATATGAAAGTCTATCGCGTCTTAATCAAAGTAGTGTGTCAGAGTAGGTATTTTACTCTAGAATCAGATTAATTTTCTGCATTAAAAAGTGTTTTTTTTTTAGTTAAAACGGTTTTAAATCACAATTTTTTATTATTAGAGTACTACTTATTTACATACATTTTTTCACAAAATACTTCAGAAAACAACTTAATGTTTTTGTAGTTGTTTTTCTAAATATAAAACAATTCTTGATACCTAAATAAAATGTAATTAAGCATTTTTTTATTATGAAAGTAATTAAATAAAATGAAACTGGGGCAACGCTGGGATCTCCTTTATCACTAAAGCACATTCAATAAAACCGCGCTGGTAATAATTTGATAAATTGGATAAGACTTTAAAAAGTCAAATCAATTTGTTATATAATTGATTTAGTTGGTACAAAAAAACTTTTCTACGTGCTGTTATGCAAGTAAAGAGAATCTCAAAGTTACTATTATATGATAAGATACGAGGAAAAAATAGCCATATCTGAAGAATTTATTTTTATCCACAGCTAAGCTGAATTTCAGTGAGTAAGTAAAAATAGTATTCATCATTCATCAACATACATCCCTCGGTAATCATAAATCATTTTGGTGTTACGTCATTTCCTTGTGTTTGTACATACCAAGAATTTTATATTTCTTCTTGGTAAATACATAACATTTATTATTCAAAAGTTAATTGTAGTTAGGTACCCCGTAAATATGAAATATTATAGAAGCAAGTAACGATATAGAATAAAATTACTCTGCATAAGCTAACAGCATTTGTAGTAGGTAATAAAATTGAATGTCTGAAAAAAAAAATCAAATTGACTGATTTTTTTTTATAGGTATGAATAAGCTCTCCTATTAATAGAAAAAAGCTTCAGAATTATTAGTTGTATGAAAAAAATCTGAAACTTTTTTCAGATTTTTTCTGTTAATAAGGATTATTCCTTATTAGGAATAACCCAATCAAACTGGCTGTATTAGCCTGTTTAATTTTTTTTAGACATTCAAATGCTAGTGTTGGACTATAACAAAGAGCAAAATCGCGACTAGAAATAATGTCGAACTGTCTCCTTTTTTTCTATTACTACTATTTTGTCTCCTTATCACTATTTATTTATTTAATCTTAAAGTATTTTAAATGAATGGCTCTAAGTCATAGCGGTTATATTATAGCCTTAGAGCAATGCGGGCTTCGGTCATAGCTAACAAAAGCACACGATCAAAACTAAGGAGGTACAATTAGGCATATAACAGGGATAATTTGTTGCCAGTAGATACCGTTAGGGTGTACCCAACCAAGGAGGTAGGCGGCTGGTAAGCCGACGTGTCCCGTGGGCGGACGTGGCAATCGAGAAAATGCCTAAAAGCACCACCTACACCGAACAAGAACACTTTTACGATATAACAAAACAAGCTGCAGTAAAACTTTAACACCTTCACAATGTTTTCGAAAGTAAACAAAAAGACAATAGAACAACAATTTGTAAATGCCCATCTGGGGCGCATCTTTTTTGATCTTCTTTTATTCCTTTACAGGCTATTATGTATCCCTGTTTTATTACGCAAGAGATAGCTCAGGTTCAACGTTCTTAATAGTTTAAAGATAGCGATAATGTAATGTGGTTGACGTCGGAAGCGTACAGCTAATGAAGGTAAATCAAACACGTCGCACTAAGAGACATTAATAGCAGGCAATAAAACAAACTTGAGTGTTTCCTGCCTCAAAATTGTCTCCTCAGTTGTATAGTCGATAATATTTACGATTGCGAATTAGCATAGACTTATCTCCTGGGAGAAAACTTCGCTTTACAATTATGTAATTTATGAAGTTTAAACATTATGTTTTCATGGTGTGACTTGGAAGATTAGACATAATTTTCTTGCTCGCAGGACGTAAGTGACTTGATGAATTATCGTACGGGTGGATAAACTTACTTTTGAATTTTGACAATTAATAGCTTTTCAATTACAAAATATTATCGCTGTATCTGTAATAACATTTTCGGAAATTTTCAAATATTTTTCTGTAACTATAACAATCCCGCTTTCTACGGAAATCCCGAACTCTAAGAAGTTGACCTTTAAAATACCAAGAATAAGATCTGAGTCTTTGAATTTTTTTACTATTATACTGTTATATAATATTTCTCGTCACGCACTTATCCAACTTCGCATTATTTCACAGCCGTGACCTGTTATGATGACCCTTGAACAATTTAGCCAGTATTTCTGTGGATTTCATACAGCAATTTGCGTTTTAAGTTTGAAAGCGTCTTTTTTAAGTGATGATGAGCATGCGATTTGCGAACTATTCGATATGGTATCACGAAAATTGTGTGTCTGATTCGAATCTTATGGTTTTTTGTGGGTCGATTTAGAAGAACTATATATCTTTATTCCTAGTAGTCACGAATATTTCCCACATAACATTAATTCATTAGTATCTACGTATAATGTAATGAAGCTTCATTATATGCCAAGTCAATGCACTCATTGATATAAAAAGATTTATGAAGCTTTATAACTTAGAATAATAACAAAGAGTCTCAGTAGCTAGACAGTTTGAGATAAACAGAGTTGTTAAGTTACATAATTTACGTCATAAGTTCTCGTATTCATCTGTAAGTAATAAAGTCTGATTAGGATTGGCGGGTACAGAAAATTACAATGTTTTTTTTACATTTGTCAGTTAATAATTAAGTGGGTACAATTAAGAAAACCAGTCTCTGTCTAATCATCTGTGCACGTTATGTCATCCTTACAGGTTCACTGAAGCACCTCGTAACTAAGTGATCCACAATTGGTTTTAGTTACCTAAAAGAGTTGCGTGCGTCGTCGATTACAGCTACCTTGTATCCAGTGAAAGCCGTAACTATTACTCAATCCACGGTAATAGTTTCAAAAACCGATTCACGAAAGACAGAGCACCAAGAGTGTCTTTCATTAGTTAAAATTAAAATTCCAATTAATAGTTATCTCGTCGGTGGAACCTGTTCACTTCCGGAGTTACGCCAAACCAGTCCGGCGGCGCCTAATTCGTTGTTTTTTAAGCATTTTTTAAGACTCGGCGGTGCATCCGTGGCCTCTCATTATATAATTTTTGTAATAATTGGGCATCTCCGCCTGGTTCCCATTATATTAGAAATGATCATCAATGTTTCAATTTATGAAATTTATCAGAAAAAAGGTTTTTTTTTAAAGAAAATTGAATTAATTGAAAATTCTTTTTTTCAAATAATACGGCATTGGGGGGTAATTCATTGTAATTGGTAACACGAATAGAGCTATGCTACTCGTATTTTTCGATGGGTCCCAAGAACAAAATCTTATGGAAATATAAGACATACATTTTATTATTTAATATATTTGTTATTACATTAGCTATAAGTACCTAATGAAATGCCCTAAATCATTTTTTCACTAAGTAGCTGACGCTTTTAATTGCACGCAACAAAAAAGTTGAGTTCTGGCAACTGTTAGAATTCTAGTAATAAGACTTTGTTCTTGGGACCCGTCGTTTTGAATATTACTACATATTTTGTTTATACATGTGGCAAAAATACCTCTACTAATAATTTCATCGTAGGCTTACGAATTTAACGAATTTGGTTTTATCAAGTATTGTTTTATGTTACGTGTAAAAGACGTTGTGAATAGGTAGGTATATGAAAGCCATATTAATGTAAAAAGAGATTGAACTAAGTTTCCGTAATGTTTCTTTCAACTGCCTATTAAATCAAAATGTTCTCAAAACACTACAGTAATCTGTTTAAATGCTTTTATCTTTGAAATCTGGCATGGAAGATGCAACAAAATTATGTATTAGATTACTTAATAATTATGCATTAGATCGATGTTTAACATAAAGCGACAGTAAAAACAGCAATTAAAAGAATTTATGAGAGTCTAGTGACATTTACAAACAACAAATTATTATGCGATCCGGTACCGGTGCAAGAACGCGTAAATTTTTTCATGTCCGTCCGATAAGACCGTTTCAATTTTATTAATATCGACTGATATGAAGATTATCAAGTTAAAGGACATGCATTAAAATATAGCTCATTTGGCTAACTGGTTTGTAGCATAGCAGTACCAATTGAACCCGTCAGTTACAATGTTGCTCTTACAACGAGATTGTATTATGAATATTTTCGAGTGTCTTACAATTCAAGACGTTTAATTACTGCAGTCGGCGTTGATGAATTGTCCAGATTAATACACGAGACGGTCTGGTGGCATCCAGGGCGCAGATGCGTGCGCGCATTACGGGCCATTGCGGACGATCTCAATGAGCTCTGTTCTGTCTCATCTCATATAAAACATTAATGTTTGCAGATTAACAGAGATACATTCGTAACGTGGATAGTCAAGTAGCACGCGTTTCAGATACTAACACGCTGTCTGTTCAAATTGCCCTACTTTGAGAAGATACTCTCAAGTCTAAAGAAGTACGAATTATATGAGGCATTCGCAGTATTTTTGTACCGAGCAGCGTTATGAAATTACAAATTTATGTAAAAATGTATTTACCAAAATATGTTCCAGTTCAAATTTTCGCAATGTTTGTGGTAATTTAACAAACAACCTTGAGTGCTTGAGACGCACAGTGCGAATAGTTTATGATGAAATATCATTTTATGATTGTCGTTTTCCGAAAGCAATTACATCAAAAGGAAATAAAAGGGCCTCCGTCGACAAAGGTCGACAAAAAATTCTACTCAAATCCACCGGATATTTGTTATTTAACATTTTTACGTATTTTTTGTGAGTATTCATCAAAAGAGTTGTTATTTGATTGAGATTGAATTAGATATAGCAGCTATAAAGTCACCGATTTACCGACAATCCTATGTTTACTGTTTTCTATACAAACTCAGCGTTTATGATGATTGATCATAGATAGTAAAATAAAGATACATTTTAATACTTTGGCAAACATTTACATTGGAAAAGAAGTACTTAGGGCAAAAACTTATAATAATGACAGTCTTCTCGAAGTGTTTCTTATATACTAATCGTAGGCAGGAGTCGTTAAGGCAACTAACTAAAAAGTGCAAGTCACTGATGGAGTTGATGGGAATCGGGCGGCTATCGAGCGCGCCTCTGATCACGCACTGTATCATTTGCAGCAGTAATGAAATAACAAGTAACGTTCCTCAGTAATGAAACATTGAAACACAAAATATGATGCTAGCGCACATTCACTTTACTGTTATAAAAATAATTAAAGCAGACAACGTGAAAACTTTTGCTGCAATCAAATGCAGTATGTTTCATTAATAACAGCTGGTCTTAGCATCTCTTTCGGTAACTCTTTTATGTTCCTGTAGGAGTGTAAAAATATACGTGCGTGTTGACGCTTTAGCAGCTGGAAATACGTTTCTACTTATACCACTTTTGTGCTTCAAAGATGATGCTGATGAGTTTTAGGAACGTTTGAATGTAAATGCGGGGGCGTGCTTTTAGGATTAAATCTTTTCAGTATTGTTGTATTGTTTTTCTTTGGGTTTGGCTCTGAATTACAATGAGTTTGACTGGTATCTTGGAAAGGGTTTTAAAATAACTTATTTCCAAATACAATTACCGAAATATTTTAGTTTGTCTTTTTTACTCATAGTATTTTAATTTCGTAGTATCTTTTTTGGTCATTGTTTTTTTAAGTTCACTCGTTATTTTAACTCTGTTAAGCAGATATAAAGTTTCAATATCAAGTTTTTTTATCATTTACATCAACACTACTTTTTCATAAAAAAATATTTCCAATTATAGTATCATTGTTTACAAACAATTTACTTACATAGACGTCAATAATGTTTCTCGTCACAAAGATCGTTCCAGTTATTGAGCACGAGAAAAGCACATGTCATCACAACACTAAGGGCACAGGAGTCACAGAGTCACGGTGCGTGATAGCCGAGGAGACGTGCGATCGATCCCACTGCGGGACGTGATAAGGAGGTTCGGGCAGTGACGCATGCGGAGAGTTCGGTGCGCGCGGCGCGACTGGCTGGCGGCCGGCGGGCGAGCTCAGCTTCCACCTCCCACTACAAGGATGATAAGCTGCATGCGACAAGTGCACCCATTCATAGCGTATCTGCAGTTTTGGTTGCCCAAAACGGATTGTGTTTTGTTTAGCTCGGTTCAGAGGCATTCTGTTCAGTGGTTCTATTTTAGGGTTATCTTCACGTGTTGTGGTTCTTACACGGCTTTTGCTTCAGTTAGTTTAAGTAAATAAATTGTAGTGGTTGCATTTATTTACAAAATTAAGCGTTGAAACTATTATTAACTTAGGGCTGAAAACTATCTGAGGAATAAACTCAAGAAGAAAAACCAAAATGCAATTTAAAAATCTAAATGTAAGGATAAATAATCCGTTTCAAAAGTACAGTATTTTTATCTTAATAGAAATAACGTTATTTTAACATAAATAATAATTATATATAAAATAATACATGAATGGTTGACCACATGCTCCGATAGTAACATGTTATTCTCATTGTTGAAAATGTGTCACCACTATTAAATGTAGATAACTTTGTAAACTCATTCACAAAATAGTAATGTTTTACGCGTTTCCAAAAACAGATGAAGTTCTGTAATGAATCAAACGACAAACTAATTAATTAATTCTTGTTATTAACGTAAAATAACTTCGTCATACCTCATTCACAATAAATTAACTTCCTTTATGTCCTTGTAAGTAACTTGTGCCAGTTTTAGGTTTAGTAAAAAGTAAGTATAAAAAATCAAAAATGTTCTTTAGTAACACATACTACTTATTTTCTTCAGTGACTGAATTTCGCATTGCAATTATACTGTTTACGATGGAACGATTGCGTTTTGTTGCGAGAATGTGTGGCAAGTGGAATAGCTATACGAAGGCCTAATGGTATGAAGGTGAACGAAATGGATACTAATTTCAACAGAACAAACAATTCACCAATGTGTATGGGATGTGTTTTTCTTTATCTCAAAAAATGTGAGGCATTTTTACAGAGAAAGAATTGAAATTTAGGAAGAATATTAGTAACTTCGCCAAAGTTTTCAAGTAGGTGAAAAATATTAACAAATAAATTCTTAACTTAACTTATAAATTAGGTACTAGTTAAGCACACTTCGCCATCTGGCTATTTTTCCTCAATTTAATTGACAATTAACTATTTCGCGTTGTATTTAATATTTCCTCTTATTTATACTAGTGAATTCTAAATCACACGTATCAATTATTTTAGTCTCGAACTAATCAAAGATTTTAAAAACGTGTTACTAATGGAAATTAATGAAACTGAAATCTTTACCTACATAATTAATGCCCTCAGTAGAAATTCAACTTTTTCGGTTAGTTTTAGATTATATGACTTTTTTACTTCGGTGGCTTAGCAATCCGATGTTGGTCATGGCCTCCATCATCAAAACATTAATATTTCACCCGGTGCCTGTGCCATTTTAGACGGGATAAATTAGCTTCTTTCAGAACTGTTTACTTATTTTATTTTTAATTATCCATTCCTACTTTTCCTCAACAAAAATATACAAGTATGTAACACGGATATCAGCACCCGATTTTAAACACACGTTGGTGGCAACGTTAGCGTGTCGGTGACGAATTTTCCGCGCTTCTGTAATCAATCCGCACGTGCTTATGAGCACGTCACATGTTTTCACATGAGTTTCAGGAGTTAGCAACTATTCACAATGGAATACTTAATTATCAACATACTTTAGGGTCTGGATAGTATCCCCCCATTTTTGGCCTGTAGAATTTTAGACCGCATAAGATCTTATGACCAAACAAATCATCAAAAATATTGTAACGAATGCATCAAACTGAAGTTTGTTTCATTTAAGTAACAAAAACTTTTTTTAAGGGAAAAGATGTACCTACCTATTAACAGACTACCAATAGATTCCATCTACGTAAGTGGATTCATTGATAGTATCAAAGAAGGGTTGTATTTTTGTAAGAAAAGCCCGAGCTAATGGTTAAACGTGATTAATTGCACTCTTTGGAGGCAGCGCATCTGTGAGGTTGTTCACCCCCTTAACTGATGAATTCTGGAAAAACTTTCACAGAAATCACCAAGGTTAGATGAGCTAAATAAATAAAATGGTTTACTTCATCTCTTAAAAGTAAGTAATTTGGCGAATGGAATATTTTAAGTCAATTAATTACATAAAATACAGGTACCTATTTTTAATATATCTTATGTTCTTTGATAGTTCCAAAATATGGACGGAATCGTTCTAACGATTTCGTAGACCAAGAGTACGAGGTGATGTAACACACCAATTTAGTAGGTTGACAATTTCCACGTTACTGAACTCATCTTAATCATGTGAAACCTCGAAATTGAAGCTCACACTTTCAAAACAACGAATTATTGTATTAAATAAATCTTAGGAAGTTGTTAGATAGTACTTACGAGAAAACAGTAAGTATCCCATTTTGATGATGAATATCTCGTACTCCCACTCACAACTTTACCACAATAAAAATAAGCTGAGACATAATAACAACGCCTTTGTTTTTCATCCCAACATTTCCAATGTTTTCTACAAAGATAACTAAGTAAGTCGTACAATTTACCGCATCCACGTTTTATGTCTGCGTTTCCCAACTAACATCGTAAAAGTGTCTGTGTTAAACTTTGAGGACCCCTGGAGCGGCCGTCAACATCTTCATTACGTGCTTCGGAAGTGTGATAACGTTATTGGAATTGGCGATGTGTTTGCAGTAGCCCGCGGTCATTGCTTAGTTTTGGCGTACAGTATTGAGGGAAGGGCTACCAAGTTATTTTGTTTAAGTCTTTCCGCATTAGCTGTGGCATTACTATTGTGATAAGAATGAGTTTTAAACAAAAGCATACTTTTTGCTAGTCTGGTTAAGAAATCTCGATTAGCAAGGGTTTCGATTATGGGTTCGAAACTGTCGGAGAACAGACTTTTTTTCTACGATTACTGCCATATTTAATTTGTTGTTCAATCCATTTGATGTCATCTTATTTAACAAGATACGAATAATTAGTTATAACTTTCAGAATAATTATGTACTCGAAGCAGATCAGAGTAGCGTAAGTTAGAAATTAGAACCATTATCGTAAGTTACGATGAGTATCCACTATTTTTCTATGAGTTATGTTATTATGTTCTTGTCAGCAGTTACATAATATAATCTCATGAAAAGTGTAAATGTGTGTGCGGTCATTATCACATTACCTACTTTAGCTGTTATTCTCAGCTTACATAACAATTTTTGAGTCAACCAAATTTCTTTTGAACTAATTGTCTTTTTCGTCCCTGTATAAACTGTTCAGTCGAATAAATTAATCACGAGATGACCATTAAACTAATTTTCGTCAGAAAACCACAAATTATTACATGAAATACTGCCACCAGTTTCTGTTGAACTGATTACCTTTTCTTGGAATCCAATACTGTTGTTGTTGTTATTAAGTATTTCTTAAACTTTGGGTCCCATTGGACTTAAACTACATCACGGTTGGTTGATGCTAGCATTATTAATTCGATGGTTGCGAAATTACGTAGTTTTGGTGTAAAAATTTTGACCGTGTATACGTTATGTATGGCAAATATAACGGTAGGTGAGCAAAATTAATGTACAACGAGTGAAGCGAGCGGATTTAATTAATGAAAATACTAACGGAATTAGAACAATGAAACTAGCGTTGCCACGTTCTACGGACTTGCTTTTATTGTATTTATAAAAGGTAGATTCTATTAAAGTGCAAAACACAATACATTTCACTTTTCTAAGAAAATGGTATCTGGAAGTTTTTATCGACATCTTTTTCTGTCAAATAACTAGTTCAGTGGGTATAAACCGCTGCAAACAGAGAAAAAAATGCTGAGATAACAGTTCACAAACATTTTTGGCAGGAAGTATAAACTAATTTAAAATTTGTAATCCGAGTGAACTTTCGGATTACAAATTTTAAATTAGTTTAAATATAAGGATATTATTATTTCCTTAATATACATTTAAAGTGGTATTATATTATTTAATGTGGTATTTACATGGTGGCAGGTCGTCACGGCATGTTGCAACGCAAACCTAATTGAAATAAGGTTTGCGATTAGATTTTACAAGCGATTGTCGATAAAAAGCGCTAATAGGGAATATGCATAAGTCACCGATTTTGATGAAATTGAGCTTGATCGCTGCGGACACTTATAAAAACATGATGGAACAGGAAAAAAAATAAAAAAAATGAATTGTTTTAGTTTTATCACACGATGAAATCAGGGGAAAATAACGATTTTTTTTTTCATTTTCGGATATTAATGCACTTTACAGTCAGATAGAATATCCAATGAGAAATAATATTTTGTATGACACATATGTACTTAAACGCAAAATTTAGGGAGATAATTGAAGATTATTGGCTAACTCCATATTAAACGCGCCGAAACACACCTGAAACGTGATGTGTGACGTCACCGTTTTGTATGGAGCGTTTTCGGCGGGTGCTGCTGCGCGCTAACTTCAAGTAACTATATCACGAGAAAAAAACGCAAGAGAAAAGTTTTAATATTACAGTTAATTTTCTCACGCATTATACTTTAGATTAAGATAAAAAAAAAATTGATGCATATTCCCTATTGACTAAAGTTGCCTGCCAAGTCGCTCCATGTACCCCATAACAATGAACGACAAAATTGCGCAATAATCATGGTACGGCTTCCGACCCAACGATTCGGTTAAGTAATATGCCAAGCGATCATTGGCACGAGACAATACCGCTGAAATGTGGCCAATTCCGTTAATACAATGTGCGCATTTGGGACAGAGGCAGGAGCCATGCGGCGACAATGGCGTAATTTAGATGTAAGAAGTTCACCAACTTTGGCAATATAACTGAGGAGCAAGATACTTCTGAGGTTCGGTGTTACGTATTAATATAAGAACAAGTAAGCAATCTATATTTTACTGAAGGATTTATAGCTACTGAAATAAAATTGATGTCAAGTCATTTACAGAATCAAAGTTGTGTTTCTGGTAACAAATTCTATGAATATTTTGGCTTTCTTTTAGTAGTTACGTACTACGAAAAAATGGAACAAAGTTCTTTGCCCAGTGTAACGTATGTGCTGTTTGTATAAAGTAGCGAACAACTTTGCTCAGCTGGACTGCGGCGGAATGCAGTCTTTTATTTCCAAAGCATTTTCTTGGCTCAATATAAATATGGAACATACTTCCCTGCATTTTTAATTTTTTTCATTCCTTTTTGTGTGCTATGTAATTTTAACCTGTGGATGGCCTAATTATCGGCATACGTACTATAGATATTTCGTTATTCTGTTTTGGCTAAATGAAAATTTCAAAATTAAAAAAAAATCTTTTCTTTTTAATTAAATTGCAAGTTTAGTTACATTGTAAAGAATCTTTGTCACCAGGATGGCTTTGCATCTTTGAGTTTGTTTTTGTATTCCTCCTGCGACAAGATTTCATGAATAACTCATAATAAGTCCGCAAAATATAGCCAACAATATTGTGGGACCGTGGATACTTCGTTTCTTCTCATATTTTCCTTAATATTATTAGAGTCATTTATTATGGAATATTATTACTGTGATTTATGTCTTTTTATAATTCTTATGGTATCGGTATTATTTAAGTTAGCGTAACTTATGCCATTTTTTAATTCCAAAAAATGTTTTGACCTAATAGTCAAATGAAAAGAAAAATGTCAATACAATTTTCACATCAATATGTGAAAATTGTATTGTCATTTTTCTTTAAAGTTTATGAAAAATGTAGCAATTCAAATTCAGAGTAATTAGCGTCAGTATTAGCTGTGTCAAACTGAGATAAAATATAATTAACTTATATAGGTACGTACTCGATTTCTATTTATAAGCAAAATTTTAATCTACTGATTTGATACGGACGACGAGCGATTAATTTATTGATCGGTCGCTTTTACGCAAGGATCACAAAAAATGGTTATTTTTCGTAGGTATCGTGCAGGTAATCAGGCCATCCATGTGTAAAATTTAATTTTAGGCAAAAGGTTCTCGTAGGTATAGAATGTTGTGTACTAACTGGTTCTACACTTTTATGATTATTTTCTTATCAAAAGACGTCACCTTTTAAAAATTACTAAGTATAGGTACGTTTTTTTTGACAGAATTTTTAATATAATTGAAATAAAACACTTCGGATAAATGCTATAGGTACTTATAGTTATCAAATATTTTCATACTACGAATTTGTAATTTCGAGTATCAATTATTTATTTTACGCGATCTTATCTACCAGGCTACAGGTACGCATGCCTACTTGGTCGTCATATCATGGAGTGGTTTTACTATGTTTGCCAAACATGGTGTGTCGATATTGTGGCAATGCTTGCAACACTGTTGGTACCCACTGCCACATCACCGTTCAGTGTATTAGTACTTTATGGACGTATGCAAGGCCTGTAGTAACACTTTATTGAAAAACTTATTTTGTTTGCTATGTGAATATGTTATGGTGAAATGTCTGTTGATAGCTGTACCTGTAATATTCAATGTGTTGGTTATGCGCGAATGATCGTACCATCATTTGCCGTGAGATGAGTTAAAGAATTTTCTAAGTACTTCTGTAAGTGTACTAAGTAAGCATTGTGTTATTATAAAGTTGAATCATTAGGGTATCCAATAAAGAATTTTCAACTTTAATATTTAATAAAAAAATGTGATGTTTTTATGGCGTAGGTAATATTATACGTTTCAATAGCATTTTCATTAGTAATAGCTTGTTTCACAAGTCAGTTATGACTTATGTTTAATAATATAATGCTAGAAACAATAGCAACAGTTTAATTTATCTTAATAATATTTTTATAGAATATGTATTCCATATTTAAATTAAAAGAGAAGAAAGTAATCCAAAACCTGTGAAAAGTCCCCTATTTTTTTAATAGCCAATATAATTGTAGTTGTTTGTGAATCACTTGTGATTCATATTCAATGTAACCGCCCACCACAAACATAGCATATTTTCCACAGAAGATTACTGCCGAGCATCGGCAATTGTTAGCCTTTATGACCAATCGAGCGTTTATTTAGCCCGTTCGACAAACTAGAAATGTGTTCAACGGCCGAAAAAACTAGGCAGCTATCGACATTTAGTGCTAAGCCGTGTGAAAGTGATTTCTGTTGCGATATGTCTGCCGTTTGTAAAATATATCGTTGTGTACTGTTATCTATCCCATCGCCATTTTGTGTTACTTGTGAATATAAAAAATATTAATAATTATAATATACAACGTATTCACTCTCAAGCTTACGCGCTCACTAGACATGAAATAAAACACTTTTTAACGGATACTAGCGCGGTTTTACTAAAAGTACTTTGGTACTTAGTTGGCAGTCCCCCGTGACCACGGCAGCTGCAAAGGTGTCGAAACGTTGGGAAAATCAAAAATCAAACCAAATACCAACTAATTACCAAAGTACTTTCAATAAAACTGCGCTAGTATCCGTTAAAAAGTGATACAACATGTCAAAATAACCGCTAATGCCGAATTTGGTAGATAGGGACCATCAAACTGAACAAATTTTACTAGGGGACTAACTCTGAAATCGCAAAAAAACATCTATTTCATACATTTTTTGATATTTTCGTTAAATATATTTTTTTGAATGAAATAGCAGATTTTTTTTCGCGATAGTTCAAAATATTAACGTACTTATTTGGATGTCGGCTCCACACGTTGGCCCAAACCTTAGTCAGTGTATCGTTCGTTGATGATTTTGAAAGAACCTCTTTGAAGCATTTGTTACAAAACCGGCAAAGTACGATGAATTTGGCAATATGTGGCCAACGTGTGGAGCCGGCAGGCAAGCACTTTGTGTTGGCAAGTGCCTGTAATCTATTTTATATTTGTACCTATTCGTGAGTTGCCATGAAAACAACAAGATTACAGTGTAGCATTATGCATCTCTCTTATTTATCTTGCGCAGTCCTCGTAATGTATTGCGTCAAGGCATTCGTGCATAAAAGCCTGGTTTACGCATGTGATAGTAACGCGCATTGCGGATAATTCAATTTGCATGTTACGCTCGGGTTGTGAGTTGAGCCGATTACCTACTGAGGTCTAGGTTATTTGAAAATCGGCCGCGGTTGTAAAGAGCTTACTTCTAAACCCAATAATGTGAAAAAACAATTTTGCGGTATTTGGGAGAATCCGGTTAAGTTCAAAAGGAAAATTTTACAGAATAAGACTTATCAAGAATGTACAAAAACGAAATGGTCGAATTCTAAATTACCATGTGTTTCCCGGGTTCTATCACTTCTATGTATAAGGTGAACTAATCAGTAATAGATAAAAAAAACAAGTATTACTCAACTAAAAAAAGACCAAATTAGAGTTAACATGATTCCCCCAAACATCACGGAATCACTTAATTTAATTTCGTTATTTTGAATAACAAAGTTAAAGATCTCACAACTACATAAAAGTCAATGTATGAATAAATATTTTTTTATGTCTTTACTAGTCAATAATAGTTTTCTATGTGTTTATGCACAACAGTATCATAAAACAAATAATGGGTAGCGATAGAAACGAGATGGTATCAGTCTCAATGAGTTTTAATGTTGCGGATTTCCGTTGAAGATATTCTTGTATAATCTATAGGCTGTTGCAAAAACACAACAAAATTACAAAAGTATTCATGGTAATTAATGAAAAAAAAACAGATTGGTTATCGCGATCAAACGCAGAGTGAAGAAAACTAATTGAATATGAGTTCATAATTCAAAGTCCTTGATATATTGTTGTAACATTTTTTCGTTGTTTGAGTAGTTCTGTAATATATTGAAAACATTTTTTTTATTGGATACTAGGCAGGCACCAATCATAATGTGATATTTGGTTTAGCCACAGGCATTTCTATATTTTTTTTACACAAACAAGTTTTTAATATTATTGTTATTTTTATCAACGATAATAAATGCGCAATTTACTTTTATAATGTAAGCTAATTTAATAATATTAATAAACAAATTTTGGTTTGGTAGTATGAATATGTAGTATCTTCTAATGAAATAACATTCTGCTTAAGTCCAGCAATCGGGTGCATAAAGTTACACATTATTGAATGCGTTAGCAATGTCAGATGAGCTAACGAGAATTACCGGAAAAATAACTATGTGATGCCTTATAAAGATTAGGATGAACACAGCAATTAAACAATGTATGTAATGCTTTTGCGCAGATTTTATCTACGCAATGTCAATAAAGTAAGTTGTATAAAGTTAGTCAGCCAATAATTATAATCTTTGTAACTTTTCTCTGTAGTAATTTTCAGTGTAGGTACTGACTGCATTTGCAAAAATTAATTTCTTATTTTTAGTAAATATTTTTCTAGTAAATATTGAAGATTTTTACAATCAACTTCAGGCATTCGGTTTTTGAAGATGAAAGTTCGTTCTTTTCCTTGATATATCTCGTTGCATTGCATTTTAAATGATAAGTATCTGAAAAAAAAATATGATATTAAATTGTTAGCAACAATGCGGAAAGACGTGATAAAATTCGAAAGAAATAAGCGATTAAAGCGATATACAGGGTGTAATCGAAGTTATTGTCTATCTATAAAACAAAGGTTTGATTTTCCGGGCAACATTAAAATCAAGCAGTGGTAGCTTTTACACGCGTCTATTTTCCAGGCAACTTAGCTAGTCGACTTTAGTCAAATAGGGCTTTTTATCGACAATCACTTGTAAAATCGAATCGCCACTTCATTGAAATTAGGTTTGCGATCCGATTTTACAAGCGATTGTCGATAAAAAGCTCTAAGTATATTTGTTTTAAATTTCCATGGTAATTGACGTTATTAGAATAAACTATGTCGGGATTAGCACCATGTACCTGTTTATTTTTAAGACTCCGATATTTCGGCGCAGTTGCATGCGCCATGAACACGGAAGAAATAGGAGTCTCAAAAATAAACAGGTAAGTACATGGTGTAAATCCCGACATAGTTTATTCTAATAAGCTCTAAGTAGGTATTCGACTAAGGTAGCCTAGTAAGTCGTCCGGAAAATCAACCCATGTAAATGCCCCCATTGGTCGATTTTCCAGGCGACAGTTATCAATATTGCGGTTGGATTTCCCCCTGAGTTATGATTGTAATAATCTAGTAAATAAATATCGAGCTGGTACAAAGCGGGCATGCTGGTGTGCAGCGAACTAAAATCTAAGGAAGTGTATTTGCAAGCAAATATTGCTTATAAAATGGCACCACGGGGTCGAAAAAGTACAACCCGCTCAGCTTTAGTCGGGCCAGCCACGCACCCGGTGACTGACGTTAACGTTCTTTACAATAATTGCAGTTTGTATTGTAGGGAGAAGAGAAAAAGAGAAAGTTTATTAGAAATGATGTTCTGTGTAGTCAAATAGTGTAAAAGACGCAAAGAAGGCAGTAAAATATGCAGAAAAACGTATCAATTTTTTTTCGTTTAAATATATAAAATATCAATAAGTATACAAATTATGGTCGCTAATAAGCAACCAGTGGTCAGACGCTTTGTGCTCGGGGACGGCGGCATGCGCCCTCGCTGGTACACCGCCCTGGGAGCTGGAGGCCCAGGTGCTCTCGGAGGTGTATAGGCAGAGGAGAGTAGACATAGAAAGGGGTGAAAGCCTGGCCCCTGAAGAAAGGTCGCGAGTCCGGCGCGATGCGGAGGAGCGGATGCTCCAAGATTGGGAGCTCCAGTTGCAAACCCCGATTGCGGGGCATAGGACTGTTCAGGCCATTCGCCCGGTCCTCAGGCGGTGGCGGGATAGGGAGCATGGCTCCCTGACATACAGGATGACACCGGTACTTACCGGGCACGGTTGCTTCGGTAAGTACCTATGTCGAATACGGAGAGAGGCCGCTCCGGTGTGCCACGACTGCGGCGCACCGGTCGACACCACGGAGCACACTCTTGCAGAGTGTCCGACGTGGTCGTCACAGCGGAGAGATCTAATGGCGGTCATTGGAGGGGACCTCTCGCTTCCCAGCGTGGCAGTCGCCATGCTGGGTGGTGACGGGTCGTGGCAGGCGGTGGTCTCCTTCTGTGAGGACGTGATGTCACAGAAGGAGGCCGCAGAGAAAGACCGAGAGGCGGATGCGGACGCGGACCCGCTCCGACGGAGACGGCCGGGGGGAAGGAGGAGGCGCTACGCGCACCTCATTCCTCCCTAGTCCTTGTCAGGGGACGAGTGCCAATTGGTGCTCCTCCAAGTGCCGGGCTCGTTGGGGCGTCAACACCAGGACCACACGGTGCGTGACATCACGGTCCCGTGGGTCCTGCGTGTTAGGTGGTGCGGGAAACAGTAGGGGGTTTAGTGGGTAGGGCCGGGGCAGCGAGTCCCACATACCTTCGGGATGCATAACCGCATTCCCCCTACTATAAAAAAAAAAAAAAGACGCTTTGTGCTGCATAATTAAATGCCAGCATTTTTAGCTCCATCCACTTAGTTGTACTTTTTGTGTGGTGCCATTTTTGAGCGCATTGCTTGTTCCATAGATTTTAGTTCGCTGCTGGTGTGGAAAGCTACACATTAGTTTGTGCCGGTTGTTGACTCGCCTACAATTATAATCAATTAGCAACTCTTAAGTGCTCTTTAATTAACAAGATGGTATTAAATACCACACCACAGTGTTAAACTTTATTTGTTTTCTTCTATCTTTATTGAATAACTACGATTTGTAATTATTAAATAACTAGCTGTGGTGCCCGGCTTCGATCAGGGAGTTGGTATGAGAATGTGTGACACCTAGTTGGAATAAAAAATATACTTAAGAGGTATTTTTTTAATTGAAATTGTATTGTTACGGAAGTGGGTTATGGCATTGTAAGGAAACGACGCGATTGCAGAGATGACGCTTTATTTCACCACTCTTGTCCCTCTTAGTGACGCAGTCTTTCCCGTTTGACGTGGTCTTCCTTTGGTTGACGTGCTGTACCTTCGAATGTCACGGTCCGCCCTTGTCACGTAGTCTTCCTCCGAGCGACGGCGTAGCCACTCGGCGGCACTGTTACTCGACGGCATTCCCACTTCTTCTCCGTAACTACTGGTAGACCTCGTCTCATCACCTCCATTATTCTTCTTTTAGGGCTACTATAACTTCCTTGATAGTACTGGGACTTGTTTCTGACTTTAAGTGGCACGCAGATTTTGTACACTTTCTTTTATTATATAATTATATAGATTTCATTGTTGTTAGTTGACGATACGATCAGTCAGTTAATATTTACCACGGGAAAACGGTAAGCAATTTTTTTGATGTACTATAATATTTACTGAAATCTTACATTGATCAAATATCTATAGCAGTATTTTCGCATCAGATAAGACCAGTGTAAAATAATAAAAAAATATTCAGACAATTAGCGCATGAGAGTGCAGGGCAGGTGCGGCAATGTCATCTGGATTCCTTCAGTTGTTCCTCAAAAAACCAGGGTTTAGGAACGCCATCACAATTAACCGGCTGGGAAATGTCGTTTGACATCCTCGGCAAATAAGTCACTCTATACACCTGTCCTACACTTATTATAAATAACAATTAATCTCGATTCACTTTAAATTCATCCTTTAATAGGTTAGGTAATCTATTGAGTCTAGCCTGACATACTTTTAAAGATTATGCAACTAATCTGTTTTAATTTTAAGATCCCTATCCTTGACTATCTCTTGATTAGATCATAACTCTCCATATTTATAAGCATCTTCCACTTAATCGCTTAATGGCTTACTCAGAGTAAGCTGACTAGAAATCAACTTAATCTCTTTGCAATTTTGCATGTGGATAATCTCTAAATACACTCCTGGATTGATTGCATCAAGCAACAAGGTTTTCATCAAGCCCATTATTAACTTTGACAGGAAACGACATTCGCTTGTAGGGGAGTATTACAAAACGCCCGTCCAACAAATTCATAGTGGGTCTAATGGTTATGACTTTACATTTGTTTTCGTATTTTCTTTGTTATTGTGTGCTGACGTCCCCCAAAATGTCTAGTGACGTTGACAAATCGAGAGGTGAACGCAATGCGACGCAGCCGTCTTTTGACGTGCCTTCCACACAGATTCTCGTACCTACATCATACGTTAACGTAGAGCACAAAAAGAAAACCATTAAATTGTCACAAATACTACATACATTCAGACGATACAACAATAAGATAGTGATAACTGTGATAAGATGACATTAAAAAAAAGTATAAGAACGTCTTCTTTGCTTTGATTATTCGTTTGATAGTGAAAAGAAGCCTTTATGATCAGAAAGCCTCACTTGCAAAATGTCTTTAAAGCAAAACGTCTACAATGCGTATGTAGCGTAGAAGTTATTAGAAATATGTAACTTGATGACGGATACTGCAAGAGCAATAAAATTGTAAAAAAATCATAAACCTCTTTTTTGCTTCGCCATAGTCGGGTAAAAACAGATGATCAACAAACAATCGCGGTGGGTCTTACAAATTGTTGATTCAACACTGACTGGAACACAAGAGTAGACACTTTTGTTCGATGTCGTTGTGTAAACAAAAGAAAAAGTAAACAATGAACGGATTGCAAGCAATAATAATACAAGTAATGAATGAGTGAACACGATTCTAATGCGGTACGTGCGGTGGTGGATTACAACTTCGTGGAATATGTAAATGGTCCAGATCTATGTTGTCTTCAAACAAGCAATGATGAGGAAGAAATGTAAATCAAGTTCCATTTTACAAGATGAATACAAAATGAAAGTTTTCTAACTTTTTTGTATATTTAGCAGAATAAATATTACTTGTAATGTGTAAAAGCTCATTTTTTGTATTACGTACCTAGAAATAATAATATTGAATTCTATTCAGAATCAAAATTCTCAGGTAAGTAGTGGGTGTTTATTTTTTTTACTAAAAGTAGGGTAAACGTTACTAATCATTCGTTAGCAAAAGGAGAAATGGTTCTACGGAAAGTCATACAAACTCATAATGAAATCAATTCGAAACTTAGTTTGATGATAGCTAATTGTACTTTTAATGAAGTTTTGACGGCTTTCCCTCAAGTTCCTAGACAAAACATTTCTCATTGTTATATAGATACAGTGACCAAAAATTGTCAAAATTCTTACAGACATCTACTATAAGTATATGTTACCAGCAATGTGTATAATACAGTATTCTACTATACAATACCGAATGCGCAGCGGGTAATGTATGTAAAAGGAGAGAGCAGGGAAGTTTCATGTATTTTTTTGTGATTTTACTGTAGCTATAGAAAGGAAATGTGTATTTATCGATGTGCCCAGAAGAATATATTTTGTTATATCATCAGAAGACCTCTATTAATTAGTGAAGACAGAAAATTATGTCGTTTCTGGCCTTCGAGCATCGCGGCTTCGTTCCGAAGGGAGCAGCCTTAGCGATTATTACTCTATTCAAATTATTCTAGCATTTTTTGCGGGGGGGGGGGGGGAAGTGCACACAAGTGCAATTCCGCATACTCACATACAAAAACAACACTGTAATGACGACACTAACACATAAAAAATAAAACAAAACAGCAAAAAAATGCGTACGGGTGGGTCACACGTTGAAATATGACACGTTTTTGACATAAAGGGCTGGGCTGGGCTGGGCTGGGCAGAGGGGAAAGCTTCGTATGGCTACTCTCTTCTGTAAAGAAGCCCGTTTTACTCTAAGTTTCTGGCCCTTGACTTGCCAAAAACAAAAATTGTACTCAAAACTTGAGGTTAACGTGACTAAGCTGTGTGAATGATCCTTAATCTTCATTAAGGAAAAGTATAATAGGTAAGTAAATAATTTTCGAATGATCCATAAACTTGTCTAACGTAAACGAAGATTATAATTTGTTAAAAACTTTACTTAACCTGTTGCTCCATTGCTATCCTTGGAACTTGACAAAGCACAGCATTGACTTTCCGCTCGCGTCCCACAAGATTCCCGCAAAGGCCACAGGAAGGCCTGACTCAGCCCGGCTATTCATAACTATGCCCACGCTCCTTTCACGATCTTCAATAGGCCTTTACGCTAAACATGACGTAATAATATGTTTATTGATTTGCATTTCTATTGATGCCGTACCTTATTTGTTCGTGTACTGGTGTGAGATGCTAATGGGTGAAGATTCTAAAGACATGGATGTAAAGGACTAGGGGGTCTAAATAGACAGGATTGTATATGAATTATTTACTGATTTGTAGTAAAATATCCTTTAAAACCCCTAAAAAACTGTCATTAATTTATGAAAAATTTGTAATTCATTTATTAAAAATATTTTATGATTTAATGAAGATTGGGAATTGAAATATATTATTTTAACTAATTATAATAATGTAGCACACAATCTTGCCATTTTAGACCCCCTGAAAAGGCAGCGAAATAGCCATAGAACTGTACGCGTGAGTAAAGTATGAGGTATGAGTTAAAGGTAAAACATGAGACGGGATTTTAGAAGCTAGGTCAGCTCAGTTTTATCTTACAGTAACTTAAGAGACGTGTATCTTTTTTTTAATTTTTTTTTCTTAACTAGAATTTAGGTACTTATCTGTTTTGCAAATTACGTTAGAATTTCGATGCAGATAGTTAGATACAATTGAAAAAAGATTTTCCATTATTTTGATTTGGGACGAGTTCATATTCGGATTCGTGTTTTATAAATGCGGATTTGTAGTGATTTCTGTGGATAAGATAAGGCATGTTTGGTTTGACCCTCTGTGGTAGGTAGCGTGTGAGTTGCATAAAACGCCTCTGTATAACATGCTGCTGAATAAGTTAGCATATCGGAGACGTGTTTCTATCTATATAATCGGTAGTAAAATCTGAGTTATAAATGGTGAGAATAAAGTTTTATCGCATTTGAATTTACAGCCTACGTCATGCCGATTAAGGTGTCTTTGTGAATATTCTTATGCTCATAGGCGAAATGGTAGATTCGGCCATCATTCTGTTTCTATGCAGTGGACGTGGTGTAGCATCGTGGTACAAATTAATGTCCATGGCAATGACCCGGCTATAGTTTGTTGCACTCGACCGCGTTGACATTGCATAGCTCACTGACGGACGGCTGCTTTAGCCGGGATTTTCAGAATGGCTAATGGAACACTTCCTTTTCTTAAGAACTTGCTCATTAACCCAGCGTAATACCTAGTTGGTGTAGAAACAACTATTCCGACAAAAATATTTTTTAGAAGTATTGGCTAATACCAGAAGTGCGACTATACCCCGTTTTTAGTCTAGTTTTAGCCAGCTTAAACTAGATGTAATCGATCTGCTTTAGGTACTCCCTTAGGTCCCGAATGTAGGTTAGATATAAATTTCGAATTTATTTTTACACACAATAAAAATAACTTTCATAATACCCCATAAATTACTCCCCCTTAGTAGAAGCACAAATTTTAATAAGGCTAGACCTAGTTTTAATCGGCTATACCTAGTATTAGCCGCGAGCATCGGCTACATCTAGTTTTAGCCAACAGCGATCGGCTACATCTACTTTTAGCCGGCTAGAACTAGGTTTACAGCAGTTCGGGTTTAGCCGTAACATATAATACATCTCTACATAATTAATTAAAAACACCAATCATTCGCACATCGGGAAGTGTAAGCAAAACGACGGAAATAAGCTACCGAAACGCCTAAACCCAAACAAACATGTTTTGTCAACACTCATTCAATTCGCAGCAATCAAAAAGTTTACGACGTTATCTTGTTTGGTATTGGAATCGTCAAATGTGTTTAATTAATGAGTTTTTTGTACGAAGTATAATCACCGGATACAAAAGCCTTGATGGCAATATCCAGTGTACACTTTCTACAATGATCCTCTCCAATTAACGGAATGATTGCCGGAGCAGATGCGCACGCGACGACGCTTGTCTTTCTTACTTTGAAGAAGCGCTCATTGTTCTTCAAGTGCAGATCCGATTACCCGGTAATTTGCGCTGCGACGCGTTTCGATACAATACAACACCTCATCATCACTTTTCATTGGTGTTACAAGTTTTTTGGAACAAGTAAAAGGCGCAGAAACGAAATAATTTTTTCAACGTTGTTCTAAATGTTTGATTGCTTCACTTGGACTGTAAACTAAAATTCAGACATTTATTTTGTCTTTGAGTAATATTTACGAACGTTACTTAATATGTAAGTGCCTATTTAAGTCGCCTCGCTTTGAGTGACAGGCGAGTTGAAACCAGTATTCGTTCAAGGTAAGTAATGTACTTAGGGACTTTGTGAGTTGTTAAAACATTAAGTCCTTGCAAAGGTCTTGGTCAGCTCGGCCTACATTAGCCCCTTTCCTACAAGCCAAAAAAATTAAGAATACGGCTATTCGTGAACCAAAGATTTCCTTCGGTAGGATTGATCCTTGTGTTCCTAAGATGGGTTTACGAAGTGGAGCCACCTGGATTTTTCAAGCAGGTGGGGGGAGGGGGGAATTCTGCCTTAACGAAGTCCGAGGTTAATAACTGCCTAAGTTTAGATACTAAGCCAAGTTTGGTATCATTTTCGGATAAATCAATGACGTAGAATTTAATTATAGTATAAAAAAAGGAATTTATTAGGAAGTTTCCTAAATATTATACAATAACCAATATTTTCAACACATTTTTTTACTTTAAGTCACCGTAAATATTAAATTGATGTTCTTATTTGCAAACAAAAAATATGTTAGCAAAGCTTATAGAATGAAGACTTGAAAAAATATAACTTACAAATTTCTTTATTAACGATAAATGGCAAAAAAAAAATTCGCTGTCGCGTGCCGTCAATTTCTTTTACACCTAGTGAAATACATATATTAATTTTTATCAAAACAATATGGGTATCAAATGAAAGGTAATAAATAGCTAATTCGAAATATATATACATTATGACACTTTTATGTAACTGTTTGGAAAGAAACTTAAAAAGTATGACGCAGAAGTAAAAAACATTAGTAAATTATTCGAAAAACAAAAAAATTCCAGTCAATATCGACAACAAAAAGGCAAATATCACAAGCGCGCATGTAACTACGATTTTTTCAGATGTTGTTAGGTACCTTGAGAGTAGTTTTACCCAAGTTTTAACCCTTGGAAACTCTGTACTACTGGAAAAACTTGGCACTTGTTTCAGTATTTTAACCTTAAGGAAGCGTTTTTCAGGTATTTCTACTCTATACTTTTATAAAGCTAACTAAATTTTCTACAATTTGAGCCGATCACAAACAAGTTTTGATTTGATTTTTAAAATTTTAAATATTTAATAAAAAAAATAACTTCCTTACAACGGTAACGAAGTTATTTTTTTTAATTAACCAATCAAGTATATTTTCCTTTATTATTATTTTAAAATAAAAGGATAATAGAACTCTTACGAAGTATTTTTCTTTTTCAAATATTCCAATTTGTGTATTTAATGGATTTTTTTTTCTTTAATCAAGCGCGTTTTTTTTTTTTTTTAAATAGTTTAACAGTTGAATCGTACAAATATGAATCCAAAAATGAATTCGACACCCTAAATTCATACGAATATGATATCAAACAGGGCATAGCAGCTTAACTAATACATCTATCAAGATTGGGCTGAAAGCCAAAACTTCAAAAAATTTACTACAAAAATCGTGGTGGCTCCACTTCTTATATGCATCCTAGGGTCCTAAGGACCCATCGTACCAAGGGAAATCTCTGGTTCACAAAACGCCGTATTTTTCACCCTACTGACGCCACTACATATTGTATTATCTTGGGCCTCAGTTGCGAAGATTTTATCAAGGCTAAATAAAAGCGTAAAGATTCGGTAAAAGTAGTCAAAGATCAGTGTATCAGTTAGATTTTATCCTTTTAGTTAGACCGATCGGACTCATTGAATAGCAAAAACGTCACTTAGAAAATTTATTCAAGTTGCGTATAGTTACGAGTTTAGTAATATCTATGCGTGCGCTTTCACTACGCGTGCACTGTATCGATATGAAATCAAGTCGTGCCCTCTTTGGCTTGTGTGTCATCATCACTTGTAACATTATTAAAACTTGATGATTGTTACCTCAATTAAGTTGAATAAAGAAAATAATAGAAGTCATATATTTATTTGGCATCACAACATGGTAACACAAAAGCAAGAAATGGTAACAATAAGGTTAAGTTTAATGCTAGAATTGTATTTGTATCAATTTATTCTGATGTATGTATAAGTTAGTAGAATGGATCAGAGGAAATAGCATTTATACAAGGTTATTTTTAGTTTATACAAAACCTGAAAACTGTTTGTTCAGAATCAGTAGTAGAATCGATTGCTATATTTATATCATGTTATATTTTGACTAAATAATATTTACAAGAGCACAATTAACGCACACCCTAGGTACTAACGGGACAACACAAAAAGCTTGTAACTTATTATACTGATTCTGAAAATGAAAATATGTGACCCGTGTTTCGGCTTTCATATATCCAAAAAATAAAGTTGTATACAGTTGTAACTGCTGAACATGAACAAGCTTTATAATTATAGTTAATGTTTCTTGGCACTAAGGCGATCATACTTTAGGGCCCGCACCGCTGTCAAAGTTGAGAGCTATCTTTAGATCATATCAAGATGCTGTTTCTATAAGAAGAGAATCTCATGTATGATCTCAAGATAGCTCTCAGCATTGAGAGCGGTTTATAAATACGGGCCTAGGACTATCGCTTAACTTGCGATAGTTAAGATTAACATGGTTTAATTAAGAGATATTATATTAATAAACGAAATTGTAAAAGTTATTAAAAATCAATTTTCTAGTACTTAGTTTTTAATCTTCCTTGTTATATAACTTTACGGTTGAATTAACATTAAAACATCGTATTCAATCACATACTTTAAAGTAGGTGCACTACTTTATTTTTCTGGATAAAAGTCTGGAACGGGTGGTAGAAAAATATAGACGATTCAAAAGTACTTAATAATTAAGTTTATTTGAATAAAGCTTACTTAGGATCGTTCTATCCTTAACGATAAGTCGTCAGACATTAAAAAAAAGATTTATTTTCATTTCAAAAGCCCTTTGTAAATAAACCAGCTTTATTTATTTTCTTCAAAATAAATACGAATGCGATTATAACGATGGCAACGAGACGTAAATTTTTATTTACATAGGATTCTATTTCACAATTCATTTTAAGATGGCTCTTAAAATTTAGGTTACGTCTTTCTTTTGATATGAGTATGTTAACACATCTACAACTTCAATAACATAGCTTTAGTTGAGATAATTTAATATTTCTTACTTAGTTTATTGTTTAGTAAAATACTATTTACACAGGCGCTACATAGTGACGTTTTTGCACATGCGCAACTGTGTGCGTGAAGTCTGGGGGCTATTGAATGAGCACACGATTCGGCACACGAACTCGCGCGGTGGGGTGAGGTAATTATTGAGGGGCGGGGTGGATAGTTTCCTTTCTGTACGGTAGTAGGTACTTTTTCTGTGCTATAGACTTAGAAGTTTTTTCGCTGCGTTTGACATAGATAGAGTCGTAATGGAGGCCATAACAAGAGGTCATCATCTTGTTCATCATCAGTTAATAAATACGAAAAAACCTAATTTGCAATAGAAATATCGTAAAAGTAAAAGGTTTTCCATAGGGAAACTTGTATAGACAAGTGCCAGGATTGCCTTGCCAACATAAAACTAGATCTGCCAATTTGGCAAGGACGACGCATTCGATATTTTATGTTATTACATTATGCGAACGGCTTATTTTCGCGAAACCTACTAAATTCTACCCTCGTTCCAGCATAACGTTTCTAGGAAACCTTTCTCTTTATTATTCGCTTGTTTTTATTACAATAGGGAATATGCATCAAATTTTTTTTAATCAAAATCAATAGTATAATGTGTGAGAAAATCAACTGTAATATTGAAACTTTTCTCTTGCGTTTTTTTTCTTGTAATATAGTTACTTGAAGTTAGCACGCATCAGCTCCCGCTGAAAACGCTCTATACAAATATGTGACGTCACTTATCACGTTTCAGGGTGTTTTAGGCGCGTTTAATATGGAGTTAGCCAAGAATCTTCAATTATCTCCTTAAATTTGCGTTTTAGCACATATGTGTTATACAAAATATTACTTCTTATTGGATATTCTATCTGACTGTTAAGTGCATTATCTCCGAAAATGAAATTAAAATTTCGTTATTTTCCCCTGATTTCATCGTGTGATAAAACTAAAATAATTCATTTTTTTTATTTTTCTTTCTGTTCCATCATGTTTTTACAAGTGTCCGCAGCGATCAAGCTCAATTTTTTGAAAATCAGTGACTTATGCATATTCCCTATTGGACATACTGTATATGATACAGCAACATTTGGCCCAAAATTGTAGCTCTTTTTTGCTAAGTTATTTCTTCGTAAATAAGTAATAACTTGAATCGTATGTTTTTCTCACAAGTTTTACGGAAATAACGTTTACGTAACTTACAAAAGTTGGTAAAGATATGACTTAAATATACTTATATTCTTCATTAGGCTCAAATAAAAGCCTAGATTTTGAGTGAGGTCTGGTCGGTTAAGTTATAGGTTGCGGTCAGTTTGTCAGCTAATAAAACTCTATAGAAGTTCTTATCTAAATTAATGTAAAATAAACGTCAAAGAATTAATTATAAATATATTTTTAATAGCATCAATATAAAAACTAGATTGGACGATTCCAAGAAATGTCACTCAAGTTATTTTTTAATAGTTTGCCATAGAATCAGGGCCAACTACGATAAAAATAGCGATAACCGAAAATTGTTCGATGGACCCTATTATTGAATAAAATATGTTACGAAGCGGAATGAATTAGTCTATTAATCGTTCAGTTTTTGTAGTAGACCCTCTGATCGGACGTATCGGTATGAGATCGGCGTTAAACCCAGTCACTAGCCTATAGGAATGTTACAATTTCCGTTCAGCAAACATCACGTTATTTGGTCAGTCATATCCGCGCCGAATCTTTGGCAAGCAAATAAAGTCAGAATAGATTTCTTGTTGGTTTTTGATACGCATTGAAAGGCCTTACGTTTGTTTGTTTTAGGACAAAAGAAAGATACTTTTGAAAATGATTATTTATTTTTGGACTTAGAAAGTACTACGAGTATTTATTTTAAATGATAGTGGTTATAAAACTTGCTGATTCATATTGAACTCTAAATCAGAGAGAAAAAAGATTGCGCTGATCGCACTATACACGGGGTGATTCATCAGAACCCGTAAGATTTTGTATTTTTTTTTGTATGGAAAACTGCAAAGTGTCCATATACGCGAATAGACTACCTATTTTTTTCGATAATCAATCCCATTAATGGGCAAAAAAAAACACAAATTAGGTCTAGAGGGGTGCTACTTTGCTGTTTATAATGAAAATATATTTTTTTCTCAAAAAAGTGCCAGTTTTCAGGGTTTATAATAATTTTCCGGAGTTGTATACATTGTTCCCTATCTACCATATACGGCTTTAGGGTTTTTTGTAACACGTTGTATAATGCAAACGCAAATAGGAGCATTTGCAGCACTCTCGCCTGATCTGGACGCCGCCGCCCTAATAAAACAGAGTTACTTTCAATGTAGTACCTATACTTTAGTGTATGTTGTTAATAACGTTCAAAAGCGATTTACAGTTGCACTATAATCGTAAACGTCGAAAGCACGATAATTAACGTTTGCAAAAAGGGGTAATTATTAGTAAATTAGGTCCATAGTAAACAATATTGAGTGTGGCATTAGTGCATAGCTGCTTAATAGCCAGTGCCCGACAAGCTATGCGGATATCGCGCAACAGGCGACCTTCGAGGTCGTTCCAGTTTAACTGATTTGTGAATCTGACCCTTATTCCCTTTGGATACGGTAGTCGAAAGTGAGGAGTTGACGACTGTATGATTCGCAAGACTGTTTTCTAAGGATTGGGAAAATGATATATTTTACACCTTTTAAGGTGTTTTTGGTGAATTTTCAAGTCGAATATTGTGTAAGCAATAAAGTAATAGACTTTCATTATTAACTGAATAAATTTGTTTTAAGATTTTATACCTACAGTAAAAAAAATATAAACCTGTGCAAAGTTATAAAATTAATCAATTTTTTAATTGCTTACGTTTGCTAAGTATTTTTTTACATTTTTTTGATGAAATTTCAATATTTGAACTGCTTTATGCATAACATTTCGAACATGAACGGCATAGGTAATTTGATAGTAATTATGTTTTAACTTAGATTTTAGTGAAATATGTAAATAATCACTATAACGCAGTCATTAACACTAAAGTTAATTAGTGTATGACACGCCATGTTATAATAGGCTAAAAATTGCTGCACTTTTTTAACTTTAACAGCTATTTACTATTTTCACAAATAACAGGTGAATATTTTATGAATAATTTGTTTTCGAACTAATAAACTTATGAGTTCTGGCACATAATACATAAATACATAGTATGGTCAAAGCAAGAGTTTTATTTAAATGTTTGTGTGATCTTATTGATCGATGAGTCAAAAACTACAATATTTTAGTATCTATAATTATAAGTACCTAATACTTTATTTATAAACTATCATAAGGTTAGTTAATGTTTTTATAATATTGGATCAATATGCTAAAGGCATAAGAGGACAGCTTACATAGTAGTTACTTCGTAAGTAAAATGTACTACAATATTAAATAAAAAATCGCCGCTTTAAGCACTCAAAACCGATATCGTATCGATATTACCGTTTATAATATAGTTTTAAAAATTTACCGAATCAAGTTTTCAAAAACCGGTAATGTAGTTGACCTTGGTAAATAAATGCGCTTCCATAAAAAGTGAAGGGTGCGATATTTGATTTCAAATTATTATAATGACATCAAGAAATGCACTTTGTTTGTGTATTTTTATCTATCTAAAATAATTATTGTTTATGTAAAATTTAAGTACCAAATGCTTGAGCTTTTCTATGTCTTCAACAATCGTACTATTGTATAAATTTACATATTTCCCAAAAATTCAAGTTAAAACATAATTACTATCATAAATTACCTATGCCGTTCATGTTCGAAATGTTATGCATAAAGCAGTTCAAATATTAAAATTTCATAAAAAAAATAAAAATAAAACTTTGTAAACGTAAACAATTAAAATATTGTAAAAGACTTATTAGTCTGTCGTCCTAACTCTAGAAACAATTTCAGTTAGTGTGAGTTACGGCCGAATACTCAAAGGCTTCTTAGTTAAAATCTTAAGTTAAGGTCTCCTTAACTTTAAGGAAGCTGTCATTTTCACAAATTTTCTGTCAAATCTGACATCTTTTTTAAAATTAAAGTGGCCTTAACTTTAAGATTCGTTTGAGTATTTGGCCATTAGTCAAGTGTTTCTAATCCTGGGGGTTACTCCCGAAACATGGACGAGGTTTTGAGATCAAATTGGTATCGAGTAAACCATTTAGATCTCAGTTTTTCGTTCGTGTTGCGGGAGTAACCAAACACAAACAAATATATAAGAAATAAAAATATAAGAATATAAGATAAAGTTTATAAGATTACGAAAAATAAATTCAAAAAAGAGTTTGTAATGCAAACCTGGGTATAAAGTAAATGCCTAGTATGAACAATCTCTAAATGAACCCAAGGTGTCATGAATTGACCGTCATAGTCAGAGGAGTACGATATACATCGTTAACATTAATAGTTCTCGTAAATAATAAACAGCTATAGTATCTGTCCAGTTTCATTATAGACTCCCGCTGCTTATTAATTTTGTATAGCTAATATATTCACAGATAGTAAAATCTTGCATCTAGTTCGAAACCTACCGGTTTCGAACTAGATGCAAGATTTTACTTACTTAAGCTGGTTACTTACCCCGCGTTCCAAATCACGCCAACAGCGCTGTTAGCGTATAATCCATTAAATTAGGTAGGTACACAAATACCCTATTTGTGTAATATTTTGTGACTTTTTAATTTGGTCGGATTCGCGCTCACAGCGCTGTGAGCGTGATTCGGAACGCGGCCTTAGTCTAATATACAATGTGCAGAAGAAGTAAGAATAGAACTCTACATGCTAGTTATTATTATTAGATTAATTAGTAAATATCCAAGTAAGAAAGAGAATATAGGCTTAACTCTCTAATTAATTGAAAATTTTAGAGAAAAAATTATTGAATATGTAAAGTATTTTGAGGACTTAGGCCCTCCGCTGCCTTGAGCGGGACACGCGCGCGGGGCGACATAGATTAGAGCTTACTCATGCACTGCGCAAGCATCTGTCCGTCAAAAACCAGCAATCTATATTCCTGCGCCGTGTACCCGCGGCGGGATCCCGCTTAAGGCAGCGGACGGCCTAGGTATTATAATAATGTATAAAATAGAGATATATAAAAGCGTGTTTGCCAGTATTTTGTTTATAGGTAACGAGGAAAGCCGAATATTTATAGAAGAATATTTATCAAATCACGGTTAAAGGTTATTCAATTTCCAGGTTATCTTCGTTATTTTGTTCTAAATAGCGGAAACGACCCTTGTTCTTGGAGATAACCATGACCAGATAGCTGGTTATCTGTGAAGATTTTTTTCCTAAGTACCTATTACAAACGCGAAATCTGTTTGTGAGGGTTATGTTATGCCACACTAGCTGTCTGCACCCTGCTGAGTATGCACAATGTGCACAATGTCTTTTCACGCTTTGTTTGAAGGACCACGTGGAAAGATACCTTGGGACATGTTCGTTCACATGTGAGCCGAAAGAGAGAATTCCACTCTTTGTAGTGCGACAAATATTTAAAAACATTCTTTGTAGGCGATGTAATTGTACCTATGGTAAATTAGTGCTACCGAAGACCGGCTCACGTTATCTCTTGAAGAAATCAGGAAAAATGTATTCTCTTCAATTCGAAGAACAGTAACACTTTATAACATTAACAATTATTTTACACCGGAGTTGAAGTGGAATACCAAGATGTTTTTTTGTATCATTCTCGTGTTTAATGAAAACAAACTATCCCGACGCATTTTCTATAAAGGATCACGATCAAATTAAGGCTCATTATTGGTGCCCGGAATGGCACGCCAACGTCCGTGGCGATTACTTTCGAGTGTTGTTGGTACGTCCGTCCCAGTGGTAATTGTAGTTACGATCTCACGGAACGCTTGGGAATCACGAGGCACTCACTCAAATTCTTCGCTTTACGATTGACGCACTTGCACGTCACACAGGAATGAAGTTGAATTATATTTTGTTCGTACTTCTCTTTGTGAGTGTCAAGACAGATCTTCAAAGTATTGTTAAATACAGACAATATTTTTTGTGACAGTAAAAAATTTAAACGGTATGTGTACTTTTTAATTTGTCTTTGTGAATAACGAAGAAGGTATATTCGATTGTGATAACATAGACAGAGAAAATAATACTTAAGCCTGAGATCGTGTTTAAAACTCTTCTGACCCGCGGCCTATGTTTAGGCGGCTACGTTAATGAGTTAGAATAAATACATCTCTAAATACGTTGTTTGTTCAATGCACGGCTTGTATTATACTTGTAAGTATTTAAATGACAATCGTATTCCTTGTTGTCAGTGGGTATTGTAAAACAATGCATTAGTTACTGGAAAGATGTAATTAAAGCACAGAACCGGTTGTCGAGCTGAGCAGTTCGTCGTAAATGAGGTCCTTGCAAAGACATGCGCTATTTAACTATCTAATGGAATCTCTGGAGGGTTGTCAGCACTATCTTAGTTCTCCGGAAATATATTTTTAAGGGATGGAACGATATGGTTTTATTATAATAATTACATTACGCACTTTTAAAAATGTTGTATGCCTCACCCTGAATTTACATTACCAATTTAATACTATTGGCTCTGTGAGCTGTAAACCTCAAATTTTTGAACATTTTTAGAAATGGCTGAAATATGATTTTTTTCCGCCAATTTCCACAAATCCACAAAAAATCTAAATAAATATCGAACCTGCTCACAAAATTTCACGAGAATCGGTTGTAAAAATTAAATAATGACCAGTCATTATACCAATAAAGATACGATTGTTGTTTACGAATACTAATATGACTAAAAAATAACGCGAATACTTAATTTTCATCTCAAACTTAGAAAACTTTTTTATTCAAGTTGCAATGTATCAACACTTAATAAAAAGCGCATGACTTTCCCCCTTATCTCTCGACACCTTAACCGCACAACATGACTTAAGAAGTGCATTCCATTTCCCTCCTTTTTAAGGTAAATTGTCACTGACTGGAAACAAAGGCCGGGAGTAGGATCCAGAGCGCATTCCCGATTCGTTCCCTGTTGTTTTTGCGGCTAGGCTCGCTAATAGGTACAGGTTTAGCCGCAGAAGTACTCCTGACTGTCCCGTGTCGTCATGACGGGTGACATTTTCGAACGTTGAGGAGCTGTCCGCGAAAAACTAATGGCCGAATGAATACTCAAAGGCTCCTTAACTAAAAACTTTAGCTTTCTTTCAGCAGCTTTCTTAAAGTCAGTTCTTGCTGTTAGTTTCATAGAGTTTCTGTCAAATCTGACAACGCCGTAACTTTAAGATTAGTTTGAGTATTACGATTTTAAACCTATTATATATATATATTCATGTAGTGATGACTTAAAATTTCGTAAATCATGTGTCCATCAAATACTTGGCGAAAATTTATATAGTAAGTAGGCATTGTTTAGACTCTTGACGTTATCTGTTTCAAATATTATGTACCAGAAACAGGATTTCAAATTAGTTCCTATTTTAGGTAGCATTAACAAAGCGATTCCTTTGTTTCTGAGACCAATTCAGATACCTAGTAGACAGCTATGCTTTGATTAAAGCAACTACAATGATTTTAAATTATGACGTACATTCAGTAATTGTGTCAGTTTATCCCGCATTAGACGGCAGTTTCGTTAGTTGTAAGTAAAACTCGATGGAACATTTATCTAAGCTGGTATATTTTTCGACCACTTTCCTTTGCATCCTTTCAGGGGTTCACTTTTCGACTTCACGCACGGCCGAAATCCGACCGAGTACTTTAAAAATCTCAACCTGGGATTGACGTAATGATTCAAAGGCTTTCGCATTACATTGACAGATTGGGAACGGGGCATTGGAAATTGGGTTGTAATTGCGAAAGGTACTTTTTCCTTAAAAGCCAGTTTGTATTTTTATAGCAAGATAAACGTCAACGGGCTTTGACGGTAAGTTTGAATTGCAACAATGTAAAATGTCACAAACCGTACTCACAGACGTTTTACCTAAATAATAAATTTTAATGCTTCATTGTGTCGTGTTGTCTTTTACTATCTATTATAATGGAAAAGAAAGAGATAGCACCAACTTTATTGAAAACCAATACGTCGAGTGCTTTTGTAAGAAATAACTGTTATCTTGAAACGCTCTTTTAATTTCGTTGAAATAAACTGTAATCCTATAAAAAATATGTCTTATCAAAGCACTGGGTTGTTCCTATAAATCGCTACTTGAAAGGGTATGCAATCTAGTCGGCAGGTGGCGTGCTCTACCGCCAGTAATTGTTGATTCCATGCTAAAAACTTGATCTTGCATACCTGTACAAGCCTTTAGTAATTAATGTTCACAGTTAAGGGAATGGGCCAGAGAGCAGGGAATATACGGCACATGTTGGTATGCCCGCCTCTTTTCAATCAACTGTGTTTTTATAAATAGATTGGTTCACTAATTTATTGGCTAGAAAAAAAATGTTTAAAATGCTGCATAGTTTATGGAACAAGACTCTGGTACAAACTACAAAATAAAAGAGATGCCACTACTAATAATATAATAATAATAGTTTTATTCAGATCATTCATCCAAATTTGATAGTATATACACTTAAATAACTATGTTAGTAGTACGGGCATATTAGTGTTGAAATAAAATAACCATATCAAAACTATGAATGTTTGAATTAATACATATCCTACTTATATATTAGATATTAATTCAAATATTTTTGGGATCCGTTCATATGTTGTTGGATCTAATGCCTGAACAACTGACAATCCGGCCTGTCTTTAACAACTGTCAGGATGCTGTTGGTACTCTCCCAAACTCTTCTTAAAATCGAAACTGTTCGCTTCCTCAGGATGCAGTGAAAATCATCCACACCCGCTTCTGCGAACATAGCAGACACACTGCAATAAGTGGGGAGCCTCATCCTGAAGGCATTATTATACTGCACACGGAATGAATTGACCAGTCTTATCAAAAATAAGTACCTATTTATTTGTTAGAGATGTCATATTTCTTAAAGGGCAACGTCACAAAAGTAGAAACTATTTAGAATAATAGGCCCTACATGATAAATATCAAATGAATACTAACTGTCCATTAAATTAACATTATTCCATATCTTTTTGCATCGTTAAAAAGAGATTGGCGTATTTATTCCAGTTACAATGACTGCGGACGATTCGTGATGAACTGCCTATTCATACTTTATACGGAAAGTACCGCACTTTGTAGAAGTGAGAGTTATGCGTTATGAATAAACTTTTACTCCATGTTATTCACTTTAATGACAGGTCTCTATAATTTTTTTATTCAAAAACCTTTTACAAAATACTTCGATTACAGTTTTAAGTTTAGTAGAATGTAAAACACTTTAACAGAAAATATTGGACGCCGACGAAAAAATATTTTGGACATTACTTTTACATTTGCAACAATGTAGAAAATTGTGTTTCCATGAAGGTACGGTTAATGTGGGTTCTTATCCGTTTTTATGGAAATTTAATATCTCCATGTGAATTTATGATGTCAACCGTAGGCCAGAAATTTTATTATAGTACGTATTTTACCAGAAACAGTAAACTCGTAGATAAAATAAATTTTAAGACCTTTTTGTCCATTTCATCTTTGATGTTTATTGAAGTTTTATTATAGAGCCAACCACTACTATAACGTTTTATAATTTATCAATAAGCTCATTGCTTAGTGTTTTAATTACAGACTAATTGTAGGTACTTATTTAGTTAAGAAGAAAGACTGAAATTCGTAGTTATTTTTTTACTGTAAATCAGTTTTTCATACTCAGAAATTGGTTTCTTGTTAAATTTGGTTCAATCCTACCATAGGCATAGAAAAATTTTCGTTGCGCCTACTTATATTATAAATGTGAATGTTTGTGGGTTTGGATGTTTGTTCCTCAATCACGCAAAAACTACTGAACGGATTTGGTTGAAATTCGGCACACAGATAGTAGATAGCCTAGATTGAAACATAGAATACTTTTTATCCCGATATTCCCACGGAAACGGGAACCACGCGGGTGAAACCGCGGGTGACCGCTAGTAAATCAATAACAGGACCTACTTATTAAGAATTTGATTTCCTTTTTCGCAAAATTAATGTGCAATTTATTAGCGGTAATCGACAGCGACTATACATTATAATTTTACTTACGGTAATAATGTTTCACTTACTTACACCCTGTTATGATAATAAATTAATACCCTTTTACGTATCATGGACATTAAATTTGTAGGTAATTAGGCCCTCAACGTTATTCAGACAAGTAGATAAGTAGAAGAAAACAAACTAAATATGAAACTTGTTAATAAAAGACATACTTAATAAAGTTCATTACTTTTAATGTTTTTAATTTATAAGTAGGTAAATTAAGTTTCTGTTAATAATACCCCTGAACTAGTAATTCAAATATTGCTCTATTTTTTAACCTCAATCAAATAGGATACATTTTAAATCGTTTAGAGAAAGTCCCAGCATTAGTCGAGTTGATCGCTCACATGCTCCAATTTCTTCAAACGTCTAAATGAAACGCTTCCACATACTATATGCGCAGACGTTCTCAGTCATCGACGTAAATTACCATGAAAATACGGTTAATAAAAGCACTATTTTTGCGATGAAACGTACTTTCTTTTGAATATTCAACTTTCGTTTTTAAATGCGGCTGACCGCATGAGAAGAATAGTAGTGTCAGCACTTTTTGATCATTTAGCAGATCGTAATATGGTTAGGAATGGTTGGTTACTAACAATTTATTATATTTGGCGATCTCTGTATTTGAAGAAGCATAAGTTCGGATCAACGTTTCTAGCTACGGATCTGATGCTTATTTTTATATTTTAGAATTTTGAAATAGCTATCTGCTACCTACTATGTAGATTTTACGTTTATCTTGTCTTGGAATAAAGGCCACAACGGTAAGTGCCAAAGTGCGAATTTGTTGAGACTCATTACTTTAAAATTTTAGATAGAAGTGTATGGTTTTAATTTATTAACAAAACATCTAAAATGCGACACAAAAAAGTTCAAATTTATTAATATTATCAAAATTTTTTTTAAAACACGCCTATTGAAACAATGTGCTGATTATAGATTTTCAGTTTGATATCACAGTTAGCTCATCACTGTTTATGAGTTCAAATTAAATAATACGTTAGAAGTACAAAGGAGTCGGATTTACACATGATTGATATATCAAACTCGCAGTACAAAAACTGTGAATAACAGATGGTGATTACAAAAGTTTTATTTGGAGCTTTGCCATGTTTTGTTCCGAGGGTAGATTTTTATTGAGTTGATTAAAACAGCGTTACGAATCAATAAAGTATAGATCTATAAACAACAAAATCACGGAATCGATGTCTATTTAATTTAGAGCTTCATTCATCCCTTTCCAACTAACAGTTACTATACAGAGTGCTACAAAAACAAATAGGGACAGTAAAATGTCTCTACCTGTAAATATTTATTAAGAAAATTTTAACGAATAAGATCAATTAACCTCAGAGACTAGTGTTAAATAATGAAATAAAATAATGCAACTGAAGATAACGCAATGAAGACCAAGCGAGTGTAATACTTCTTCTTGACGAAAGCATAAAATACTTAATTGAAACTAAAAGCATTGCGGCAATTAAAATTACTACGACGATTGTATTTTTATGTCGGGGATGGATGTAATACTTACAGAGTTAATATATTGAAAACGATCGTGAAATACATTAAGTTCCACAATCACACCACGATCATAACGCCAGACGAATTGAGAAGAAAAATTCGCAGTTTGTTTGCCAGACGAATTGCGAACCAGACAAACTGCGAAACACTCCTTGCTAGAAGCAACGGTATTAAAGAAACAACTACGAATTTGTTACAAAATAAGTAGGAAGTTACTAAAATATAGTTATCACTAGCGGTCGCCCGCAATTTCGTCTGCGTGAAAAGTTTTTTGATAAGTATCCCTCGGGAACAATACTATATTAGGGATGAAAGGTACCTATGTCCTTCTCTGTACTCCTGGCAATGTGTATGTATAATTTCACGATGATCGGTTCAGTAGCTAAGACGTGAAGGCGTAACAGGCAAACAAACAAAAAATAATATTAGTAAGGATAGTATAGTAAAGATGGGCAATATTTAGGACTTTGAGGACGACATAGCCTAAAAAGCAATAAATATAATCAGCCTTTAGTTTAAGATCAACGACCCTTACTCCGTGACTTCCTTTTTAACATCATTGAGTGGGAAAGCGAAGAACTAGGGAGCGTAGCGACTGCCTTTGTTTTATACTGTGGGCTGTGACGAAACACGGTGCTTGACGACTTGACAAGAATATAGTTACGTCTTGAGGTAAGTCCTTATAACATGCCAAGAAAAAAATATTTAGCCGAAGCGATGGGTAGGAACAGAGTAACATAGATGAGAGAAGGGCAGATGCCGAACAGTGTAAATATTTGCTTAACTCTTGCTTATAAGTATAACAGAGTTGTACGTAAAGAATGTTACAACCTTATGAAAATGTATACGTTTTGTAAGAAGGTATACAATAAAATAAAAATTATAAAAATATATTTGATATGCGTAGCCATAAAAAACTATTTTTAATTTTTTTACCGATGCAAATTGACAGCACAATAAAGTGCAGGAAACCGCAGTGTGTATGCAAATCTAGGGTTTTGTTTAAATAAACAGAATTTGATGCAAAAGAACGAATATGTGAGGTTCAAAGAAATATGGAAATAACTGCGCACATGTTTTATTTTTGTATTTTTTATTGTTGTCTGCAATTTACGTTATAGCCAAAAAAAAAATAAGACTCTTTGAAAGAATTCACTGAATAAAACTTTGTAAATTATTGTAGAAAATTTAAATACCAAGAGCAAAATATTATTTCAAAAAAGTTGCATCTTTTTAAACACCTATCAATTATTTTACGAGCAAATCCTTCCAGCACGATGGTTCCAAGAAATGAAACCTCGACACGAAGAAGAAGAAGAAGAATTTCACGAATATATATTTGGAAAATATTAAGCAAATATTTAAATGGGTCTTGCTAAAGTCTCTGATTAAGCTTAATTTAAGGGCATTAACATGCACTTTCCGTGGGGTCGTGCGCTGAGCCTATTATGCACGCCCAACGAAGAGTCAATAAAGCAGCAAGTCATGTGCGCTAATCAGCCAAGAATCCTGTTACATCGACGCGGCGTGTCATTGTGTGTTAAGGGAAAATGGGTCTTAATTACATGGGACTGAGCATTCGATCTGGGAGAGTCCGTGCAACGAACCGTTTAGCTTCATCATTACCTTGATGTTATTGTGTAGTAAGTATATTAAAAAATCTACTGTTTAAACTAAGTTAAGCAAACTTCAAATTTACATATAAAGCCCACTTGTTTACAATAACCCTTGTTTGGAATAGTTAACCTAGTTTATTAATTAAAAACAAAAAAAAATCTTAAGCGTTTAACATTTAAGGTTAAAATAAGTGCCCACAAAAAATGCTGTTAATAATTCGTAATCGATTTATGAAGATCAGGCAATTAGAACAAGGTTTTTGTTTACAAATTGAAAGTTTTTTAGGGTTTCGTACTATAAAAAAATCCGAAGAAAGAAAGACGCCTCGGTTTCAGTTTGTCGGGACCTTTTCCATTTCCTCAGAAATGGAGGTGATTTTAAGACAACTAATATCGGCTATTCACCGTTGATTTATACCACGTGTTACAAAAATACCTTTAATGCCGAACATTGTAAGATAGGGACCATCAAACTGAACAACCTTTATGAGGGGACCAACAGCTCTGAAATCGCGAAAAAAAGCAGCTATTTCATACATTTTGATATTTTCGTTATTATTTTTTGTATGGAACAGCTGATTTTTTGGATGGTCCCTATGTACCATATTCAGCATTAGGGGTTTTATATAACACGTTGTAGAATAATGGTAGGAAGAAAGTCTCATAAACTAGCACACGGAAAGAAAAAATATCAAAACAATCATTATGTACGGACCCTCAGTGCATGAATGAAACGTATATTTTGTCAAGTTAAAAAAGTGTGTTGATTATAGTGGTATTAGTTACGACATCCAGATGTCCCCGGTTATCAGTGAACGAGATAACTTGTAGTTCTGTTTAATGTAAGCTCGTTTAGGGTTAAAACCAGTATTTTGTTTGTAGAATCCAGTTTTGTCGGCAGGTTGCAATGCTGTTAGTGACAAAAATTTGGTATTTCGCTGGCTTTGTTAATCACTAGCTTTTGCTCGCGACTTCCTCCGAGTGGACATTCGGAAAATCCCTAGGGAACCTATGACTGGGTTAAGAAGAATACTTACTATGTTTTAATTCAGGCTATCTGTGTGATTTTTTCAAATTGGTTCATACGTTTTTGCGTGATTGAGTAACAAACATCTAAACATCCAATTTTTTACATTTAATTTTATAATATTAGTAGGATTAGTAGGATGACTATTTTTCAAGTAAAAATGTATTGAATAGAATAATTGTAGAACAGAACTAAGGGGAAAAGCGGTACGAAAATTTTGATAACAATGTTTCTTTTCATTTGACAATAACATTTTGTTTAGATTATTACAAACGCTATAATAAACGGTATAATAGATTTAATTTAAATAAAATTATCTAACTTAATTCTTAAGCTCTAATAGCTGATTTAAATAAATAACGAAATTTAAATGAATTAGAACACTCTCCTATCTGTAAACGCTACTTGTACTTGAAGTCATTGAGAAAGATTGTAGATTTTGCAAGTACTCGGAGTACTCCACATTAATTTAATGTGGTTAAGTCAAACATAATAAAAATGTTTTTATGAAGGTATAAAACATGATTTCTGCAAAGAGTTTGCACAATACCAAGTTATATCAAGAACAACATCGACGGTGATTATGTAAAATATAAGTAAAATAATGGACAGTTTATAATAAACTGTAGGAATAAAAGAATATAACTGAAGAATTGGTAGCTACTAAAATATATCTCTTAACTCTTAACTTCCGCAATCGCTGGGCCAGGCGCTAAGCCACTGCGCCACCGAGCTCATCTAAAATATATCCGAGGAGCTCGGTGGCGCAGTGGCTTAGCGCCTGGCCCAGCGATTGCGGAAGTTAAGCAACGTTCGCAAGGGTCGGTCATGGGATGGGTGACCAAAAAAATATTATCTTGAGCTCCTCCGTGCTTCGGAAGGCACGTTAAGCCGTTGGTCCCGGCTGCATTTGCAGTCGTTAACACCCACCAATCCGCATTGGGCCCGCGTGGTGGGTTATGGCCCATCCTCCTTACCACCCATAAGGAAGGCCTGTGCCCCAGCAGTGGGGACATCAAAAATGGCTGATGGACTAAAATATATCTACGGGATAAAAAGGACCTGCCATATTTTAGAGCCATTCAGAATTAAGTCTAGGACAAAATATGCTCAAGAGAATCCAAACTGTGTCCAAACTAACAAATTATACCGATAATACTGTACATAATATCATAAAGCTCATGAATAAAGAATATTAATGTAAAACACAGCGTTAGATTTTTATCACGTGTGTGTTGAAGCGTTGCACCTCGAGATTTATAACGGCTGGGTAATTAAAAAGCAAACGGGTAAACATCGTCGTGACACAACCATCTTGGGAACCGTTTCCTTTAGCGTCGACCGTCGGGACTATTTTTAGTTGCGGCTAAATATATTCGTTGACGATACAATTTTGGGTCACCCTGTGGTTTTGTTGTCATCGCGAGCGAAAGTCTGGCGTCTCGTTTTGCGTAGACGGTGGTCCTTAGGCTTGGGTGAGTTTTTTAGGTTTGGTTGTTATATTATGACTGTCGATAAGTCAGTTAATATATATTTTCATTTTTTTAATAGATGCAAATTGAACACGACTACTTGACAAAATGCTCAAAGGAAAAATTAAAATATCAGGAAGATTAGTTTATTCAGGCCTAGTTTTGATTCAAGTGTTAAAATGTTGAATTGCTAATTGAATAAAAAAGTTTTTGTTTTTCTAGTATTGAGTGATTGGATATGAGTTGCTTTTCTTTCTTCATAATTCATAATTCATTTATTTGCTAAATATGGTACATACAAGTTGTTATAATAATTCTTCCAGCATATTCTGTCGAATGTTTCGACGTGGTACTCTTCTAACACTTCTTCTCACTTCACTTCTAACTCTTCTAACAGGTACTTATAGATTACCAATACATAACTGATTCCAAATTGAAAAGCTATCATGATTCAAGTTTAAAACGAAGAAGTTTCGGTAGTAATTCGAACACGCTTCTTTATATTCGCCGGGGAAAATATATTTTTTATTCTGATTTAAAACGAAAGTATCGCGGTGCAGTGGACACATTCTTGAAGTCATTACGTTTAAAAGCCTCCACGTGTGCCCGTATATAAATTAGGTTGAGACAACTATTCTGTTTGCGCAGCAGTCGCCTGCCTGTAAGTATCCCATGTTTACCAACTTGTGGCCCACGTAATATTTGGACGCCTTATTATTGTGAAGCTAAAGGAAAATAAATAAACTCGTGCTTTTAAGCCACGGGTCTTTTGTTTTTCATTTATGGGTCAGTTGCTCTAAAAGTGGAACGTCAAAAATTGTTCTGAACACCTGACCTAACGGTTGCTTTGACAATGAAAAAACTTTTAGTAAATTTTTTATTGATATTTTACACTAGTCTTAAGCAAAATGGACAACTATAATGAAAAATCGGCGACCCATACGGTCGTCTGATACTCATTATACCTACGACATCAGTAATTTCTGGATTGTATCCAACTCAGGTGTATAAGCTTTATTGATTTTTTATTTTATTTTAGGCATTCACAATGCAATTTTTAATACAATGCTTACTCTGTGTAAGCTTTGTTTAAATAGCAATCAAGTACTTTATCCATATAATCAAAATCACGAGCAAAAGCTATTCAGTACTTTTGAGAAACAACTAGTTCCCGGGTGAATCTATACCGGCGTTTTGAACGCCGTCATTCCCCTCGACATAAAATTGTCATGATAGGTTGCAAAATAATACCTATAACTTATACTGTTAAACGCTACTCGTCTGGGACCAATTCTCGTCAAAGCACACGGGGTCAGAATTTTTTTACTCTAAAATTATGAGGGCGTTTAAAACGCCCGTGGATTCACCCCCCTCGAAAGTGTCAAGATTCGTGTTGAAATAAATGAAAGGTCGAGAAATCCTGGCACTACGATTGCAAGAAAAGACGGATTGCCATACGAAACAAGGTACAAAGAATCTAGGGCAAAAGGGAGTTTGGCAGCATAAATTTTCATGCACCATTTATTTGACCAAACGAGAGGGCATAGTCGAAATTGGGACAGAGGGACGAACAATCCAGCGCTGAATTTTTACGTTTAATCCCAGTGTTGTTGATTTGGCAAATCCAATTCGTTCGCGTCAGTAATTTGTTGGGCTTTTCATTGTGGATTTCGTTCAATTGTTTTTTATTGCGTACGGATATGATAAAAATTGAGTTGTTAAGGAAATACGATTCACCCACTTTGAGTTTTTTTACGATGTTTTGGTTGTAAATGATATTATTTTATTTCTTTTGTTTTTGTTTCACAATATAAACTTTTATGATAATATCCTATCAACGTTTATCTGTATTTGTACAGCCACGGTGTTTTGATTATAAAGTACAAGTTTTCTTAAACGGTAGAATGCGGTATTGTGGGTGTTAACAGTTACCTCCTTGTTTAGGTATTATAATGCATTCCTAACGCATACAATCCATTAGACCTCGATTAAATTCTGATGATTTTAACCACCTATGCTTATCTTCATAGTTATGGAATAAATATGATGATAATAATAATTACCTATAGAAAGTAATAACAAAGTTGAAAATGTCAATCTAATATTCGCTCCAAGCAACCGTTTTCGGGATAAAGCTACCCCCACAAGGTTTTTCATAATGATTTCTTATTTTTTAAGGCACAACGGGATAATGCTTGACCTTCATCTCACCTGATGTTAAGTGACAATAAAGCCGAAGCTGGAAGCGCTCAACACCCGAAATCCTTATCAATGAGGAACTAGCTATCTTACCTCGTAACTGCCGGAACACTCTTATTTTGAACAAAGGTTATTTCAAAGCAATAAGTATCACATTCAAAAAAAGAAGATAGGTACACTAAAATTCACAGAAAATTGCCGATTTTAATGGCAAAGTCAAACGCGTGATATTAATTAGAAAAGGCCTGTTGTGACTAATCGGACCGAAGTCAAGGCTGTCGTGACGCCTTCTCGGTCTAACCTTGACTTCGATCGTTGTTGTGATTGGCCTACGATTAACAAAAAAACATAGTGCAACAAGTGGATTTGCACTTTAGGTCTCACTGAATAGTCCAATCCAACTAGTGGATGTTCGTTGAAAGGTAAGTTACAAGAACGTTCCAAGTCACTAAGCGATTCTGTAGTATTAAATATTCTGAACTGAACTCTGTAACTTATAAAATAGTAGAGGTAAAAATGTCAATACCTGAGTTGGATTTTACAATAAATAAGGCCAGTTTCACTGATTCTGGATAGAACTAAGTATCTTCTGTTGCTTTTAAAACATAATGGAAAACTATCAAATGTAGCGGTAAGTTAAATAAAAGTTGACCGGGACCTGTAAAAGACCCTTACAAGTGATTATTTTCATATTTCGATAGTGTATTGTATTGTATAATACAATAATAAACAATATAGTATGTATGTTACATAAATCTGCTTTTTTTGGGCTTTATGGACTCTCCGACTTGTTCCTTTTGAGCTGGATACAAAGACGTTATGGTGTAATAGAGCCTTTTTTAGACTATCAATATTTTCTCACACTGCGCTCGTAACAAAAATCTATTGATCACCGATCCGGTGACCAGCCTTTGAAAACTGTGCTTTGCCGTTGTTAAACTATCTGTGGCCAAACGCTATCGCACCACCGAGCTCTTGTTATGCATAGTTATGACTAATTAATTATACAAAGCATGCTTTACATTATGTATTGAATGATCAACATTGTAAAATAGGCTCGTGAACTCAGTATTACGTGATCGTTTTGTCAATGTTTTTAAATAGGGGCTTAGTATTACAATACTTTGATAGTAGAGTGATAACATTTTATTGATATTTGTCAGCCATAATGAATGGCAGATTACTTTCATAAAAAACAAGGATTGACTGAAAAACATACATCTAAAATATCCAAATTCTATGAATGAAAAACTTGGGAAATCTAATCTAAGAACGCGAAGTCGTTGGTGTCTATCAAGTGAGATAGCGCCTAAACTAGGTCGGATATTCCTCCAATTCAATCATCCAATTTGGGACACTTCAGTTTAGCTTATAAGCTAAACTGAAGTGTCCCAAATTGGATATATAGGCAGTTTTATGTATTTATATTATTTTACTATTAGGTGTGTTTTGTTGCCTTAAATTATTGACAATTTATGACAATACAACGCACTGGTCAATGTATTTTATTTTTTACGTTATTATAAAATAACGTATCATATAGGTATATGCCTGTTGTTAAAATTACATACCTAAAGTTGATTTTTCAATGATTTATAAAAGAAACACCGTTTTTAAAGAAAATAAATAAAAAAAGCCATTATGCAGAACAGCTCATAAACCTCAATAAAATTTTGGACGCTGTAATGTCGGTCAACAGACACTATATAGGCTGATGGGACGTTACTATCTATTTAATTTATATTTAAAGATAACAGAAAAATGAGGTTATCGGATAAAGCATGCCAGGGGGGCTACTCAAATGGCCACTTTTCTATTCGTTCGCTTACTTAAAAATAAGCCATTAACTCCAAAATTACGTGTCGTAGCTTGTCAATTCCATACAATATAATAATGTCTGTGATTTACATATAATTGTGACGTATGACTTGATCGTTTAATTGCTTATTTTTATGCTTTAATTTATCGAACGAATAGAAAAGTGGCCATTTGAGTAAAATAAAGAGGAACGCTATAATGATTAGGGTATAAGTATAAAAGTACTATAAACATTATCTTTGACAATCATTTAAATATAATGTTATCGCAAGTCAAATTGTCAACGATTTTTAATGTCTGGAAGTAGGGTTGCCAGGTGGTCTAACCTAATAGCCGGACAGACCAGCCTGTTTGGCCGGACATTTGGGTAAAAAAGCCGGACAACCTAAATTAAAAAGGATTTTTTCTGAGTAATAATAACACCACAATATTTTTTACGTAAAACTAGGCTTTTTTGAACATTTACCTTAAAACTTCTTAAATCTAATAAAATAAAATAAAATTGAATAACGAACCAGTCTTCTTTATTACTACTAATCATTCATTAAAATTATCATTTCCGAAGAGAAAACATAAAATTAAAATTAAGGAAATAAAATTGAACAAAACAAAACTTCTTACGCAACATAGGTACGTTAACAATCGAGTACTGAACGCCATTGACTTAACTGACCACGTGCGTGAGTGAGTTGTAAATGTAAAAGGCCTAACAAAAGCCGGACAGGCCGGACACTGTTTAATTTGGCCGGACACTTAATCAAAAAGCCTACGTATGTCCGGCTTTAGCCGGAAGCCTGGCAACCCTATCTGGAAGCCAGACCACCTGGCTTTTTTTCCAAAATGACATAGGTAATCGTAACATTATAAATGGCTCACCAAGAATTATTCTTAAATAATGTTACAATAAGCTTTAGCTAGGTAAACTACTCGTAGTTTTTATGTATTTTCTTCCAATGTTAAAGCAGTATGGCGGTGGCCTACGTATGCATGCCGTGCGTTGGCGGAAGGACGAATAACGTTATGTAATTGTTATTCGAAGGTTGGCGTAAGGTCTTTCTGTTCCCGGAACATGCCATAGCGGGCAGTCATCGAACGCATCGCTTTGCTCATCAGACAGGGTTGCCAACTAAATATTAAAAAATACAGACCTACTAGAAAATTGTTTTAATTTCAAAAATTATAAAATAGTGTTGATAAGGAAATTACTAAGTCTGAGTTGCACCAAAACGCTGTCAAAGTCAAAGTTATCGTCAAATGATAATGCTACCTATCTGTCACGTCAAACTTGTCAAAGGACATCATGCTGGCTGGCAATTTTTTTGCTAACTTGTGCTTAACCGGTACTTTAACAAGCTTGTTATCGTGGTGCAACTGAGCCTAATAGTATTTAAGCCTCGATTACATACACCAATTTAGCTTCCTAGCTAGGAACCAATTTCGGGTTGCCACCCGTACTATATAATAAAATATTGTACAATAACATCGACTATAAAATTGAATTAACACTTTAACGGAAAAGTAAACATTGTTTAAGATTGTAGATGAGAATAGAAAATAAAAAAATCATAAAAAATGTTGACTTTTCCGTTATTTGTGCAAATTTACTGTTAAAATTGAACTTATTTATACTATATTTTGTTATCTTCGAAATCGAGTTTAATTACAAACTATCGATGCTAGAGTAACCTAAAAAACCGGCCAAGTGCGAGTTTGACTCGCGCACGAAGGGTTCCGTACCAAAAAACAGCAAAAAAATCACGTTTGTTGTATGGGAGCCCCCCTTAAATATTTATTTTGTTCTGTTTTTAGTATTTGTTGTTATAGCGGCAACAGAAATACATCATCTGTAACAATTTCAACTGTCTAGCTATCACGGTTCTTGAGATACAGCCTGGTGACAGACAGACAGACAGACGGACAGCGGAGGCTTAGTAATAGGGTCCCGTTTTTACCCTTTGGGTACGGAACCCTAAAAATGTAAGGCTAATGCCAACACTAGCCTAAATCTAGTTTTGGCAACCCTTGAATAAGGCGAAACACTATTTGCATTTATTTAACGAATTTGGCAACACGGCTGGGGACTCAGAATAAATAGTTTCGTAAATCTAATAAGTATACGACAAATTGTTAGAAATGTGGCTTTTTTAGAAATCTAAGCTTTGGATTTTTCTCATTTAATTAATGAGAAAACAAGTAAGTATGCAGAATACAATTTCATAAAAGACAACTATACCGTACGAGTATTCCTGTTCTAAGCAGCCGATCCTGATTCCTGATTTCTTTTCCATTAAGTGAGTATACAGTGTTTCACAAAAAAAAAACACCTGCCAAACTGCACAGCAGCAATTGAATTATTAAATGGTTTTTATCAAGTTTTTATGCATGGCATGGTACCTATCTGCAATGTTTCAAGCAGGATATCATATTTTTTGAAACTGAAAGAAAAAACAATAAGGTTTGACAGGTTATTCATTGCTTATATTGGGAAATCAAAATGGAATGAAACCCTTTATGTTGGAAGATTTTACTTTAAGTAACTTTACTTTCATATCTTTATGATGGCTAGGGTGAGTTTTTTGTCGATATCAGAGAACTTCTTCCCGAAAATGTGTATTGTTTCGCTCTCAAAGCATTTTATCAAGATTCCCAAAGCCAGATTGGATCACCGAGTGCGCTATGGAACAGTGCCAACTGAATAAGCGGTCGGTCCGATTCTGAGCGGTGACAAATGGCGCAGTGTGCATTTCCAGACCTCTCGGCGCCACGCTGCCTAGTGCGCAGGTTTTATTAGCGTTGGAAATAAAAATGGCTTATCACCATGCAAGGGATAATCACCCAATGTTTATGAATATTAGTCTACTGCAATATCAAAAGAAGATAGTTAAGCAGACGAAATTGTATTCAACGTTCTGTCTGTCTGTCTGTCCATCTGTCCGCCCGTATGTCACAGCCACTTTATTTTGACATAGGTAAAGTTTTTTATAGTTCCAAAGGTGAAATCACAATGTACGATCCAAAGCTTTCCACAACCATTTTTACTTATACGCTGACATAAACTTTACTTTAGGAAAGGTGTTATTAGATCCACGTCATGACTCCCGAGGGGAGAACTACCTTACGTGGATTTATTAAATTTTAAGGGTCCATTGTGGAAGGATATAGAACCAATATATTGGGGTTTTGCGAAAAAAACGACAATGGATCCCTTGCGGTCTAATGTTATTTGGGTTGGGCATATTTAAAAGTCCTTAGGGTACTTTTTGTATGGTTTATCCTATGAAATAAATCATAGTAATATAATTTATTCTTATCGTTTTAATGAGGGTTTTCACTTTAAGTGCGTCAAAAATAATAAACAGTTTTGATTAGTCTTCATTTTTTTCTTATTTACATACTTACATGAGTCGGTTGCCATAAAAGAAGGAAAATGTAAACATTTTCCAGTAGTAAAAGGTTATACAATGTGTTACAGTTACAAAACAACCCCTAATGCCTAATATCGTAGATAGGGACTGAATAACTTTTACTATATCGCGAAAAAAACAGTTGTTTCATACAAAAATTAATAACGAAAATATCAAAATGTATAAAACAGCAGATTTTTTTGCGGTTTCGGAATTGTTGTCCCATGGTAAAAGTTGTTCAGTTTTTGATGATGGTTCACCATATTCGGCATTCGGGTTATTTTGTAACACATTGTATAGCCTGTAAGTCAATGGTAAAAGCAATTAAAGATGACTGACAGTGACAACTATTGTGGGAGATTAACAACCAATACTTATTGAACACTAATTTTACCTTAATTTGATGCCAGCTTAACTAGTCCAGTCAGTGAGGATATTTGTTGTATGGCGACTTCCGAATAATTATCCCGTCTATGAAATTTGGCATGTGATGAAGTTAGGTAATACAGATTACAGATGAACAATAATCCAATAAATTTTGTTACGAGAAGTTAGGTATTTTTACCTAAACATGAAAATCGCTTATATCTCTCTGTGAATATTTCCTCGGGCTAAAATACTTTCTGTATACGTACTTATGTATAAGTTAGAATAAGTATGTAAAGAAATCCAATACTTTTTCGATTTCAGAGGTATCCTAAATTTAAATTTTGATATTTTTCAATATATCTTCTGTTGAAAAATTTATTTGCTGATTATTATTTTTTAATATGTTTTTACACCTTTAATATATAGCTTTGTTCAGTAAGCCAATAAATTTTCTTCTTTAATCATATTTTTTTTATTTTTTGGTCTAAAGAGGTAATGTGAAAAAATAGTCGGTCCATTTATATACGTTTATGTATAAATATGATAAAAGAAGAAAATTTATTGGCTTACTGAACAAAGCTATATATTAAAAGTATAAAAACATATTAAAAAATAATAATCAGCAAATAAATTTTTCAACAGAAGATATATTGAAAAATATTAAAATTAAAATTTGGGGTATCTCTGAAATCGAAAAAGTATTGGATTTCTTTACATACTTGTTCTAACTAATACATAAGTACGTATACATAAAGTATTTTAGCCCGAGGAAATATTCACAGAGAGATATAAGCGATTTTCATGTTTAGGTAAAAATACCTAACATCTCGTAACAAAATTTATTGGATTATTGTTCATCTGTAATCTATATTACCTAACTTCATCACATGCCAAATTTCATAGACGGGAGAATTATTCGGGTTGCATAAGCCCCGTTGATTGGGCTAAACATTTCAACATCAATGTAGACGAACACGAAAACTTATAACGTCTTGAATCGCGTTGAATAAAATAAAAACAAAAGCACCGACGTGAAGATTATCGACGCAACTTTGCATCAAACTACTTCGTAATAAAGTCCAGATTTACTTATTACAGTCAATACTTAATAAGGTAAAGGTAGTTGAAAAGGAAGCAACAAAAACGTGATATCCGGAGTCGGAACCGCCGAGCGAACTTCGCAAAATCAATCGGATGTAGGATATAAAGTTATGTTACGCGTACCAACTGCCGTATAGGAATACTTGCCAAATGTTCAAAGCAATTTAATCTTAATGCGGCAGGTGTAAGAGTAATTTTTAGTCCTCTGTTTGACGTTCCGGTAGGGTCTAATTCTTAATGCGATATGTTTAAAATGATGACTATGATTGAATTAAATCTAGCATCGGACACTTCGTCATATTAAACTTATAACTATTTAAAATATTGTTGTTGGATACATAAATAGTCACCGAAACAGCAAATATACGTCCACGATTTAATTTTGCGAGCTTTCAATCTCATTGAAAAATAGATTCATTCTATGCAATATCCTACCTACTATTATTTAATAAATATATTACTAAATAAGAATTTATGCGTTGAATATATTCATCAACACGAATACCTCGGCTGGTTCAAACCATTTATTCTGAGCTTTACTTCTAAGGTTAACGTATAACATGTTTACTAGGGATCCCACGAAGGATATACGCAAGCTTAAGTAAAGTTTGTCTGTTCTAGTCGGATTTATAGCTCTACCAAATCTTCAGCTATCTCAACACTAATTTAAGACAAAGGACCGCTCCCCTGATATGCAAACAACCACAAAATATGTCCCCGGGGAAGTTAACTGGAATAAATCTGACTTTATGAAACGCTTTCATAGTAAAGTCAAAGTTGATCGAAATTGAGACACTAAATTATTCAAAACGCAATTACTTTTTTTATGCAATGATTTTATTTAATCGAAATAAAAAAATATTTCAATTAATATTAAATACTTATGAACTCCATAATAAACATTTTTTTCTATTGCAATGTTATTCTTGGGAATTGATTTAAATTGTTATGTCTGTACAATTTTAGTTCGACGTACCGTAGGTTAAAATAAGAGAACATACCGATACTAAAAATAGTTTTTGTTTCGTGTCGTTGTGCCAAGTGCTTTGTGCGATAAAATCCACAAATGGATTTGCTTTACATAAAAGTCGCGTTTGACCGAGTTGTTTGTGAGCGCAAAGATTGATGAATTGCAGAAATAAAAAACCTTTGCTTTTGAACTGTATTTCGAATTAATTAACGAAACCACAATAGGTATTCAAAATCTTGTTAGACAATAGAAAAAATAATCAACAATTTCATCACTTAGGTGATTCAATAAAAGGGGTACCTACCTACCAAAAGCATCCTCTGTTTATTATTATATTTTTTCTTGGTATCATTTGTGTTTACCGTGGTATTGTGTTCACATTAAAGAAAGGTTGATGTAACTCGAAGTTAGATGCTATATACATTCACATCTGGCTAATTTGGACGAACAATGCGAATACGCTACGTAAACACGCCATCATTACATGTTACAGCCTTGGTTACAGCACAGTATAATGTCACCAATATTATAACTCGTAGCCTGTGACAGGTTGCCAGCTTGTCATCCGTAAAACCAAATACCGTAGTAGTCTAAAGCCGGCTCCACACTCGCGCGCGAACCGCGGCCGCGAATCACGGGCGCGGTTCGCACATGAAAACGGTGCGAAAAATATAGCCCTCCAGACTCGCGCGTGAACCGCGGCCGCGAATCACGGCAACATTAGTTCGGCACTATAGATATGAAGGCGGTTGTTATCTTAGTCAGCCAGCCGGTTACCAGCCGCTTTTTTCGCTGACCACGGTGATCACCCATAAACAGCGGCTGTCTACGGTTGAAGACATGTCATTATGTTTTATTGAATCTGTTTTATGTTCTAAATGATTATTTTGTTTTATCTACATACTACCTACTTACTTTATACATTATTTCAGATTTAATAATACAGGTAAGCGCTCTTTCCTATTTCTTAGTTGAGCCAATGTTATTTTAAAATACTTAACTTTTGAATTTGATGTTTCATCTTACTCGGGCTGATCACATTAATACCAAAAACACGAAACACAAAACGGACATCGTAGTAGGTTAGGTACACATGTAAAACTTTGCAAAACGCCAAGCTTTGCGGGCCTTGCATTAACCTACTTATTACAATAATATAATAATAAAAATAGCGAAACGGAGTTTTATACCAACAGATTAAATATTAATTATGTACCGTATAAATAAGTACGTACATTAGTTTATTATCTGTCTTGTTGAAGGACATTGCAAAATACCTAATTCATAATATTTAAAATTTTATGTTTTAAACCATGTCAGAGTAGGTAATTAATTTAGTAAAAATACCTATTTTTATATACCGGCTTGTATTTATAACAATTTCTATTCAGGAACTGTAAAAAATGTAAGACCTTTTGGTATTGAGTCGGATAAGCAGCCGGTTGTCAGCCGCTGTCTATACGATATTATCGGCTGCTTTGGATAACTACCCGATAACAACCGCTGTTTAACAACTATATTCGGCACACAAGTCCTTTGACGTGGACCAAAAAACCGCCACCGGACGGGGAACGCTGCGAAGCGCGAACGCGAAGCCGCGAAGCCCATACGCGAAGCCGCGAAACTCTCCACACTCGCGGTTTGCGGCCTTCGCGGGCTTTCGCGGCGCGAGTGTGAAGCCCTCTTTAAGAGGGCTCCACACTCGCGCCGCGAACCGCGGCCGCAAATCACGGGCGCGGTTTGCGCATGAAAACGGTGCGAAAGATATAGCCCTCCAGACTCGCGCGTGAACGGCGGCCGCGAATCACGGCAGCACACAAGTCCTTCGACGCGGACCAAAAAACCGCCACCGGACGGGGAACGCCGCGAAGCGCGAACGCGAAGCCGCGAAGCCCATACGCGAAGCCGCGAAACCCTCCACACTCGCGCTTCGCGGCCTTCGCGGGCTTTCGCGGCGCGAGTGTGGAGCCCTCTTAAAGAGGGCTCCACACTCGCGCCGCGAACCGCGGCCGCGGTTCGCGCATGAAAACGGTGCGAAAAATATAGCCCTCCAGGCTCGCGCGTGAACCGCGGCCGCGAATCACGGCAACATTAGTTCGGCACACAAGTCCTTTGACGCGGACCAAAAACCGCCACCGGACGGGGAACGCCGCGAAGCCCATACGCGAAGCCGCGAAACCCTCCACACTCGCGGTTCGCGGCCTTCGCGGGCTTTCGCGGCGCGAGTGTGGAGCCCTCTTTAGAAATAGAGCGCAGCGAAAATTTTTCTATGTCTGTGGTAGTAGTTGACTTTTACGACTGATGCGAGAATGAATTCATGATTTCACTTTCAGATCTTGCCGGTTCTTCTCGTTACAAGGTCTCCCGCTTAGGGTTTGCGAACCGATGGCGTAGCTTCTATGACATTCACAAGTGCTTGTAACAGCCTAGACTGAATAAATAATTTTTGAATTTTGAATTTTGAATTGATCTGACTGGAAGTTTTGAAATGTCCAAACATTTGAACCCAAACGTTGTAGTGGACTTTTGTACATTTAAAATCTTAAACTCAAGTCGAAACATGAGTAGGTATAATGTTTTCAAATGTGCGATCCCAATAGATAATAATGTCTGTAAGATAGTACAACATAGAAGTCTTTGGTAAGATATTTTGTTTCATGTTCGTGAATCTTTTTTTGTCTATGGTTGACTGATAAACTATGTTAAATTATGGTGATCCGTTTTTGCAGCATTATAAAGTTGGTACAGAGCAAAAATTATATAAAGTTAATAAAGTAATAAAGTTCCATTCTCGGCAACAAAAAATTCACAGATTTTACAGTCCCCGCAAGAATCGGAGCATTGAAAATGATCACAAAAATTTACGAAAAACCAAAATCAAATCAAATGCAAAGTCCTATTATATTTTTAAAGTTACCTAGGTAGTACTTATTTATTTTTACGATTGTGACACTCGGCTCCGCCTCGTGTCACAAAAGGCGCCCGCTGATTGCCTCGACGCGGCCGAAATAATATTAACCAATTTTCACAATTCCAACGAATGCACTTCTCGTCCGCTTCTGCATCTTTTAACACTATTACCATGACGATCGGTCAATAATCATAGAAGCTACATCACTTTTTATGTACGGAAACAGCCGTTTTTCTACAATTCCAAATCTAAAGGGACCACCTACAGGTCACAATTATAAACCGATTTTCAAAATTATTTCGCTATTTGATAGCTAAACTAATACCCTAGGACCTTTTTTTTCATTTTTTCTTAAGTCGGTTTTTTTCCCGAAATATTTACAATTTAGTAAATAAACATCCCCCAAAAAACCCGGAATTTTTGGAATTTCGCAAAATTCTCAAAAAAGTTACCAGTAGATTTTCAAAATTCAAACGTTCACACGTGTCTCGATAAACTCCTCATCTTTTGGTACTACTTTTATTTCGATCCTCCCAAAATCCTCGGAGATATGGCCAAAAATACGTCTCAGGCGATTTGCATCTGATAACCATTTTTAACCGACTTCAAAAAAAGGAAGAGGTTCTCAAGTCGACGGTATTTTTTTTTTATTTTTTTTTATGTATGTTTTAACATAGCTTCGTCAGTTGTAATCCGATTTGTACAATTCTTTTTTTATCTCAAAGAACATAGTTCGTGTGTGGACCCTTAAATTTTTTACAGAGATTTGGCCAGTAGTTTTTTCATAATCCTGAAAAATATCAATTATTTAGCTCGACATTGCACGAGTTTTTATGGAATTTCGGACATAACATCTTTGTTTATGAACCGATTTAGATGATTCTTTTTTTATTTGAAAGGGTATACTTCAAGAGTGGTCACAATTTAATTTCATTGTTATTGGACTTCGAACTTCGAAGATACACAAAGGAACTCTTCAAAGTCAAATAGTATAAGTAAAGTGATTTAGGTTTTGGTAAGTTTATGGCAATCCAAAACAAACCAAATCATGGTTTGCGATGCAACGTTCTGGACTAGACTTGGACTACGATGACACAACGGAACTCCTCAAAAACAAACAGCGTAAATTTGGAAATTGAGTTCTGGGCATTATACCATTGAATTTTTTTTAATATAAAGTTAAAAAATATTTACACGCTGCGCTTACATACCTACCACTAAAAAGTTGAAAATAAAAAAGCATTTTAAAAAAAAAGAAAAACCGCCTTCAAAAAACCTGAAAACAAAAACAGCTTAAAAATTAAATACCTCTAAAAAGCAAGAAATAATATTCGAATCATTCGTTACACATATCAATATTAATAAAACACGTCTTATGAAGTCGGGTGGGGCTTTTAAAAAAATGAAGTTGTCCTCCAGCCCCACCCGACTTCAATAGACGTGTTTTATTAATATTGATATGTGTAACGAATGATTCGAATATTATTTCTTGCTTTTTAGAGGTATTTAATTTTTAAGCTGTTTTTGTTTTCAGGTTTTTTTCAATGGTAAAATCACTCAGCGATTATTCGCTCGTGGGCGTTAATTCTGTCACGAAAGTGTTTACACGCCTTACATGCTCCCCAGTAACAATTCTCAATTCTACTGAATATACTTACTTACATTCTCGTTGTCGCTATAGCCGGGTGTTGTACAAATAAAGATCGACGACCGGCTTTAGCCCTGTTAGCTAGCGCCACCTGATCCCTCATTTAGAACCAACTTATCTATATGGTGTGATATGAAACGGGGATAGTACCTACTTAAAGGACGATAGGACATTCACCTTTCCTTGGGAAAAAATTTCCACTGTGTGCCTTTAGAAGAAATGAAGAAAAGCTGATAAACAATTCAAGTAAATATTGGACGACTTTTACAACAAGTGAAAATAATAAATACTTATTTGAACGAATGGTTAAAGTCAAATAAAAAATATGTAATCAAAATATCATGAATGGAGTCATCACATAGCTCCCATTTGATTGACGTTACGTATCTATATAAACCTAGTGTTTTACTTTTGTTTTTTTATAAAAAGAAAACTCTTTATTATTTGTAAGAGGGTCAAAAATGACTCTCTTACAAATAATAAAGAGTCCTCGGATATTAAAGTCAGAATACGATAGAAAAAATCAAATATCGGACTGACAAGCTTAATCTCCACCCTATATTTTAGGTACCTATACGTTACGTTATTACGTTCAAGTATTAAGCTTCACCTGAAGCTTGCTCTGCATGAGGTGAAATTTCGTATAAACCACTATTTATATTCAAGTGTACCGCCGTAGTAAATTAGACGGTCTCATATCTCGGGACCGCGTGCAAAGAGCAGTCTGGGATAGCGGCGGTAACCATGAAAAATGTAGATAAATAAGGTAGGCAGTAAAACATTTTATTATCTCCTTTATTTCTATGATAAAGTTTATAACATAATGTGTCAGTATTTGTTACATGACTATGATTCTTTGTAAATAATTAGACATAGGGCTTTCGGGATATTAAAAACCTAATTTGGAAGCACTTGATTATGGCCATTAATCTCAAACTTGGAAGCCGGAAATAAAACAAATTGGCCTCATTCTTACTTCCTTACTAATGTCCTTACTAGTAATTATAAATGAGAATGTAAAATGGTTTGTTTGTTTGTTACGCCTTCACGTCCTAACTACTCAACCGATTGTCATGAAATTTTACGTTAAGTTCGTTCGCTTAGATAGTGTCGCCCTTTTATAGTGCCGCCACCTTTGCACGTGCCGCTTCTTAGCAAAAGATGCCGCCGCATAAATAAAGGATACTGCGTGCGGCGTACACCAGCGTATGTGAATTTGGATTTTGGAACTTATAGAAGTGCCGTAGTGAAAGGTTGTGTTTGTTACCGGTATCGCTGTCTCTAAACACAAGTGCTTGCGGGTGTAATGACACAATCTAAGCGAACGGACTTTACACGTTGGCAGGGGTACAGAAAAGGACTAACGATACTTTTTATCCAGAAAAAAGTACTGTGGGGCTACTCAAATGGCCACTTTTCTATTCGTTCGCTAACTTAAAGCTTAAAAAAAAGCAATTTAACGATCAACTACGACGCAAGTTTATGTAATTATCAGACATTCTTGTATTGTATGGAACTGACAAACCTACGAAACGTAATTTTGGAGTTTATGGCTTATTTTGAATTTTTAAGTTAGCGAACGAATAGAAAAGTGGCCGTTTGAGTAGCCCCCCTGTTCTCAAGCGATAGGGAATAACTTTCCACGCAGACGAAGTTGCAGTTGGCCGCTAGTATGTAAGTTCTTCTAATAACGATTGAGTGCTGTGTATAATGTAAATTACATACTCATAAATAACATAATTATTATAATGTGTGTGTAACGTAACAAGAACGCAACACCAATAAAATAAAATTGGCAGTATTTGCATTGCAGTTATTGTGAGAAACCCAATATAGAATCGGTTAATGCGTGTGTAACTTTTGTGTTCCTTATTCAATTACACTGAGAAAAAAATATTGCTATTGCAACAAAAAAACTTTGATGCTAGGGAGCCGTCAAAGGTAAATAGTTACAAGAGCAACGTCTTTATTGTCATTTTTTAAATTGCCAATGGAACTAAGTTGCCAATATTGATGTTATAGCAATTAAAAATTGTCATACTATCTAAGTGAAATTGATGCAGTCACAATGCTAAAATTGATCCTATCGCAATACTTGCTTTTGCCTTTGTTCTGATGACAAAGGATTTTGCTAAAATGACAAAAGCAAATTGTCCCTAGATCTACTTTTCTTTTGTTGTACTAGCAATTTTCCTTTGTTACTTTATCAACATCACTGTTGCTGCTCCAACAAAGTCACTTTTGTCGAATATATTTTGCTACCCCAGCAAAGTAACATTGCCGGTCTCGATCCCTGCACTTGTTAGTGGTACACCATGGAAAAATTTATACTCCCCGAAGCTTTTGCATATTATTCCAGGGGTATGCGTACCCTGAACGGAGTTCATTGTACATCACATATGTGCATTGCAGCATTTGCACTTACATGGTGCCAGAGAACTCCGGTCAAGATACGCAATATGCATACTCTGTAATAATAAAGGCAGAAGATACGAGGAGTATCAGTTTTTCCATGGTGTACCACTAACAAAGTATAGTGCAGGGATAAAGACAGGCAATGTTACTTTACTGTGATTGCAAAAGGCATAATGACAAAGAAAAATGATTATGAGAAGGTAAAAATGAAAATATATGAATATTCCAATCATAAAACTATTTATTTATGTTTCCACTACAATTATTAAATAAACGAAAAACTAATATTGTGGCCTAAAAGGTATAAATCGCAACAATAGAATTAGGTGGTAAAAGTTTCAAAGTCCTCCATAGCTAGGCAACTTTTAATGCACTATCCAGGTTCTCCGTGGCTAAGCAACTTGTAATGCACTGTTCCAGCCTCCATAGTTGGGCAACTTGTAACGCACTGTTCCAGCCTCCATAGTGGGGCAACTCGTAACGTACTGTTCCAGCCTCGATAGTTGAGCAACTTGTAACGCACTGTTCCAGCCTCCATAGTTGGGCAATTTGTAACGCACTGTTCCAGGTCCTGCATAACCAGGCAATTTGTTGTCCTCCATAAGAAGTAGCGAGCGCGGGCCACTCCCTCAGCTTGTGGCTCGAAGGCGGCCACTCGGACGCTCGGTTTGCGCCGAAAATCCTCGTCCGCAGCTTGTGGTCTCTTAGTGGCCACGACTAGTGGCTCAATGTGCGGCAGCTCATAGTTTTTTTTATTATAAAGCACGACCGCAAAACACGCGTCTTACTCTGACCAACAACAAGAACAAACTAACTCGATTAATAAATAAATTGCCAGGTAGACAAAACAGGTTGCGATTGCAACAATGTCATTATTGTAATCTTATATAGGCTATTTTGTGCAGATGACTAATTTGTATTTTGTTAGTTAAAAAGGTTGCTTTACTGACAACACTACCTAAACATAGTAACAACTGTTATTTTGATAGATTATACTTTGCTATAGCATCACATTACAACGTTGATAAATTAACAACGTTCCGTTGCTACCCCGTTTAAGTACACATACTTAGTCATAGAATCAATGTTTCTTTTGCTGAAATGACAAAAATTTGTTCAACAATAAAAAAGTTGTAATTGCCACAATGGCCACATAGCTGCAGCAACAATTCACTTACGTGGGGTGACAATAAAATTCTAACAAAGCGTTTATTGTCGCTTTGTTAGACGTTTTTTTTCTGAGTGTAGTAATGCAAAATGTACCAAACGGCGCTAACGATTTCATTGCAGTTTTTTTCTCTCAATACACGCTGAAATTTTGACCATTTGGTTGCCTCAGTGGGGTGGTCCCACTCATGATTATAAGCAACTTTTACTATGGCACCAACTCTGATATCGCGAAAAAAAAATCGGCTGTTCCATACATTGAGATCAAGTAGGCACTTTTGTCTGGTTTTAATGTTTCAATAGATCCATTATCTGAATCTATAATTATAGGAAAGGTTGAGTCTATTCTGAAGTAAGCATTATCTAGAAGTAAGCTTTTGTAACAGAGATAATATAAATTTACTTACTAAGCAAAAGCTCCTAAAATATTCTAAAGGTTGTTGAACCTACAGTCTGGTGTTGGGACGCAGCAATCGATCCGACGCGACGCTGATTTCTACAAAGAGTCTTCGACTTTAGACTAACTCTACAATAAAGCAAAAACAATAGGATACACGTCATTTACTACGAAACGAAACACTATGGAAACACACTTACGAAAAAAATATCATATCAAAAACAGACTGCCACTTTACATTTCTAACCCAATAAACTATAAAAAAAAAAAATATGCTGGGTGAAATTCAAGTCATTTGCAATTTTGACAATAGGGACTTTGCATCAATTTTTTTTTTCAATCAAAATCAAAAGTAATGCGTGAGAAAATCAACTGTAATATCGAATCTTTTCTATTGTGTTTTTTTCTAGTAATATAGTTACTTGAAGTTAGCACGCATTGCAGCTCCCGCCGAAAACGCTCTATACAAATATGTGACGTCACTTGTCACGTTTCAGGTGTGTTTCAGGCGCGTTTAGGAGTTAGCCAAGAATCTTCAATTATCTCCTTTTGCGTTTAAGTACATATATGTCATACAAAATATTATTTCTTATGCGATATTCTATATGACTGTTAAGTGCATTATATACGAAAATGAAAAAAAAATCTCGTTATTTTAACCTGATTTCATCGTGTGATAAAACTAAAATAATACATTTTTTTCTGTTCTATTATGTTTTCACAAGTGTCCGCAGCGATAAAGCTCAAATTTATCAAAATCGGTGACTTACCTATGCATATTCCCTATCGTCGCCCGGAAAATCGACGCGTAAGGGCATTTACACAGGTCGATTTTCCGGGCGACTAGCTTGCTAACCTAAGTCGACTTAGGCTGTTTATCGACAATCGCTTGTAAGATTTAATCGCCACTCATTGAGATTAGGTTTGTGATTCGATTTTACAAGCGACGATAAAAAGCCTATTTTACTAAAGTCGCCTATCAAATCAAGTTGCTCGGAAAATCGAACCGTGTAAATGCCCCCATGGGTGGATTTTATCAATATCGCCGTTAGATTCTTAGCTTAAAAGATTGCCATTGAGATTGATTTCACTCTGTAATTTATTTGCTTCCAATGAGTGTGTGTAACACAATGATTGCGTCGCTAAATGACTGCCTATTTAATTTTAATCTGAATATCATTGTGTGTTAATATCAACACAAAAAACAAAACTGCGGACAGGAGATATCGTCACGAAGTATTAGCTACATACTATATCTTATCTTATTAGGGTCAGCGGTCATTATCCTGTATTCCCGTATAACACGACGACCCGTCGGGATCTCGAGGGCAAATAAATTCGCCACTTTGTAATTTTTGTGTAAGGAAGTCATAGTAGGGTGTGGTGGGTTGCCAGATCGGAAGTCCAAAATATCTGGAGAAAATTTGGAAATGTCGGGATATTGCGGTTGTTGTCGGGAGAAATAAATATTTAAAATAAAAATGTAACTTAAATGCCACCGCGATTTTTAGTCAGTTTTATCCACTAATCTTGTAAGTTTTAATCTTGCCTATCAATCCTAAAAAAACGGCCGCGCAGCGCGATTTTTATTTAGTTTCATCCACTAATCTTGTGCTCTTGCCTTTCTGTAATAAGAATACGGCCACGCAGCGCCATTTTTATTTAGTTTCAGCCACCAATCTCTTTCCCTATACTCTTGCCTTTCTATAATAAGAAAACAGCCACGCAGCGCGATTTATTGTGTGTTTCATCCACTACCTACTGAACCTTGTAATCTTGACTGTCTATTGTAGAAAAACGGCCGCGCAGCGCGATTTTTTAGTCAGTTTCATCCACTAATCTTGAACTCTTGCCAGTTTATAGTAAAACAAAATGGCCGCGCGGCGCGATTTTTAGTCAGTTTTGTCCACTAATCTTGTAATCTGTGGTTTCATCCGCGAAAATTATTGATTTCTAGAGAACTTTCGGAACAGCTGATTTTCCGGGAGATTTTTAGATTTTTCGGGAGTCGGGAGATCACTGTGAGGCGGGTCGTTACGTTCCCTCAAATATGGTTGAGCGAAGCGATGGCTGGTTCATGCGTCATGCTCGTGAACGGGTGCTGCCAGTGGGAATGGGTCTGCTTCTGTCTGCTTGTATTAAGGGCGTCGTATAACTCGTATATAAAAGATCTGTTTTATATTGTCTGTATGTATGGCACTTCTTACTCAAAAAATATAATTCTTAATAGCTTACCTTGTTTTGATTTATTTAATTGCAATATTTTTACTTTCTATAGTCAGTAGTTTAGTGAAAGACCTATGAAAAGCTTTTGGATATAAATTTTCAATTCGATGCCTTAACATAGGTAGTCTTAGTATGTCATGCTCTCTTTAATCATTTCTGCGGTGGTGTCGTATGAGGCGGGTCGTTACGTTCCCTCAAATATGGTTGAGCGAAGAGATGGCTGGTTCATGCGTCATGTTCGGGAACTGGTGCTGCCAGTGGGAATGGGTCTGCTTCTGACTACCTATCTTAATGCATATTGAATTGTATGTTTTTCTTTTATTTTTATCCTAGACTGAATAACAAGTTCAAACTTTGAATTTAGCTTAAAATCTGTAAATTGATTAAGAAATTTGAAACTCATTAAGAAATGAGCTAATTCAATAATGTTATTTATTTGTTAATCTTTGTTAATATAAAGTCTGGAAACGATATACATATTTGTAAATATCGTTCCATCTGATTGATAAAGCTGACAAGTTTTTTGCGCCCATTTTTCTTGTCAGTTAAAAGACGTCATAATGGGTGGTAGGGTAAAAGAATTGACGATTTAAAAATGCTTATTATGTGAGCTTATTTAAATAAAATATATTTCACTTTCACTTTCACTTTCACTTGAAATTCCGGGAGAATCCAGGCGAATCCCGACCATCTGGCAATCCTATGTGGTATAGTATTAATCCAACCTTATTCAAGTTTTCCGCAAAAAATAATCGACAGTCAGCTTTTTATTAATATTAGACACGTCATAAACTTACATCAATATTTAGACTGTGCCTATTTGAAACACCGGAAACCATGCACATCTGCATTTATAAAAGTTGTAAAGGTTTATAAAGCTTAGATGATGTTATGACGATAATTTAATAGAAGTTGTGTTCGCAATTAAAACCGCTCTCTGACGGATTATCTCGAGTATTATCGGAGAAATGCGAAGGGTAGACGAGTTATTCCGATGCTATCATGCGGTACAGCTGGTGAAATAGATGTACTGTCTCGTTATAAATAGTGGAGGGGCTGGTATTGATAAACACTGATGTGAAAGCATTTGATCGCTGATAGCTGGATGGGTTTAGTTGGGTATTAGCTTGTTTATGTTATCTTCTTAGCTGCTTTAATGCGGTATTTGCTGAGCATGGTGCATGGTTTAATTCCTATATACACAGGTCTCGTTAGTTCTTCTATCTCACGAAGACAGTTTTGCTAAGTGTTAGGCATGCTCATGCACATTATTTTGTAATGTGCGTAATACGAAAGCGTCCAGACGCACAGTAAAATAATGTGCATGTGCGTGCACGCCTAACAACATTCATAACTAAACGGTCTTCGTGAGATGGAACAACTATACTATCATTTTACAATTATCATGCGTGTTTGATTGCACATTTTTAGCAGGCTCCAGATTCCTGCGTGATTCACAGCGTGAATTCACAACGTAATTTTGCCGCTAAGTCGGCGTGAAAAGCATGACCCTCCACACTCGCTATCGTTCACAGTTTAGTTCGCGCGCTCGTCGAGAATGGACGCCGAGTTATGCACTGCTATCTTTGTTTTTTAGCATCCCATAAAATGGTTTCGGCATGATAACACTCAATCATCACAAGTTCCTGCTCGTTCGTCCAAATGACGGTCATTTTGACGCACCGTACTCCGCAAATAAATAAAAACCTCAAGGCACGGTACAGTTTTCACGCGCGAGTGTGGATGCGCTTGCGTTCACGGGAGGTTCGCGCACCGCGAACCCTTTGAAGCGGGCGCAAATACCGACACCGAACGGGGAACAAGGCGTGAACAGGCGCGAAGCCCGTGAACGGGCGCGAAAACCATCCACATTCGCGCTTCACGCCTTTCACGGGTGTTCACGCCGCGAATGTGGAGCGCTCTTTTTATATAATGCGCAGTGATTGTTAATTATGTAATTATTATCTTATCTGTTTTAATACTTAATATCCAGATGAACGAAGATATTTTGAAATATAAAATACAAGGGCACTATTTACAAAAAGAAAAAATAATTTAACTTCTACGAAAGAAAACTTGTTTTTGTTACTGAATGTACCCCATATGCATAAGCATGATTTTGTGTAAGTTTGGGCAAAATAAATAAATATATAAACATAGATTTATCATAACTCGACTTATTATCTCGACTTTTATGTTTTCAATGTGTACAAGACTTTACAGCGAATCGAAACCATCATCGGAGGGTTTCCTGTCAACGCATCGTGTTTGTTTATTTGTCTGCGATGTAATTACACCTGGAGCCAGCCTGTCCGGTTGTTAATATTAATCTGATTAACTAGACGCCAATGCCAATACACAGTTTTATTAGTAAAGGAACGCAAAAAATGTCTCGACTATTTTTGGCGAGACAGGAGCAAATATGATTGATTAGATTGCCTTTAAATGCTTTTTATTCGCATTAATTTTGCTTGTAATGGCGTTGTGGTCATCTTGTTGCTTTAATTAATTTGATATGGAATTGGTAGCCTGGCGTGTAGTTTTTGAGTGCTGAACATCCAAGTGATCAAATTAATCTTCTGGGTAAATTTAAAAATCGAACAGAATTTGCATGAAATTATTTGTCAGCACTGACCTCCATTAAACACTTGTTTAATGGAGGTCAGTGTTTGTCAGGAACATAGCCAGAACCTGTAAAAAAAAGGTATCTACGTCGTCGAGTGGTTTATTTCAAGTAAGTACTTATAATTTCCTTGCATCCTTCTTACAACTTAACGTATTATTTTTTGATGGTTTATAATCTATTGAAGTAAACCCGTTGAATCACAATCTGTCACGCGTTAAATTGTCAACTGTCCAAAGGCAGTCCCTGATTGTTATGGTTTCGGTGACATTTAAACTGCACTTCTTAGGTTAATCAGAAATTCATTTTACTCCCACAATAATTTTCTATAACTAGTTCGCATTAGTATTAACTTAACTAGCGGCTGCCCGCGACTTCATCAACGTGGGTCCACGCGGTCAAGTTTAAATAAATCATTCTAAGGTCAATAAATTTTACCAGGATAAAAAGTAGCCTATCTGTTAAACCAGGTTCTAATCTGTCTACCAATCAAATTTCATCCAAATCCGTCCAGGCGTTTAGGTGTGAAGAGGTAACAAACCCACACACACACATACACACACACATACATACACACACAAACTTATCGTACTTAAACTTATAGTACGATTTATCAAAAATATAACTTGTCACAAAATTATGCTTTATGAAGCTTTAAAAAAGAAATACCGTCATGGTATTTTCAGGAGGATAATTTATGGCAAAGCGTTAATGGACCACTGAAAGGGCGAGGGAGAAATTAATGCAACATTACCGAGATAATTTTAATCATTTTCTAGGTTGGTTAACAAATTTAAATTTTACACGTTAAAGGGATAAGCATTCATGCGTTAATGTTTGGATTGGCTGTACTAATAATGCGCCAAAATTAGTTAGGTACTTAATTGAATATTTTAATATTTTTATTTTTAGATTTTAGGCATTCACAATGCTATGTTTATATTAAGATGATACGGCCCAAAGAATTGACCAATTATGCTATACTATCGAGTCGCTTGGTCGCATAATTATGACTTGGTAGCATAATGGCCGGTATACATTTTGATTAGTAAAGTGCTTTGTGTTTAGTGTTTAGTGCACTGTTTAGTGTTTAGTAGGTGATGTCCCATACTGTTTAGCATACGCTGTTTAGTACAGGCTTTGTTGATATAAACTAAACACTTAATAGTCCTGTCCAGACGTGCTTAGTGCGTGTTTAGCTGCAAGTGAGGGGTGGAGGCGGGACGTGCGGGACGCGCGGGAGGAGCTACTCGCAGAAAAAATAGAACGCGCTTCTAAACACTGTACTTCGCTCGCACTAAACACTTTTACAGAGACTGTCCGAACGTGTTTTTTGCTAAACACTAAACACTAAACGAGCCACTCGCACTAAACACTAATCAAAATGTATACCGGCCATATTTGGTAAAATTCCAGCATTGGGCCGGAATCCCAAGGTTGCGGGTTCACGTCCCGTCTGAGGTGCTACGGGTGAGCCGATTTTTTCTAGTATATTTTTCTTTTATATTAATATTGGTTTCGGTGGCGCAGTGGTTTAGCGCCTGGCCCAGCGATTGCGGAGGTTAAGCAACGTTCGCAAGGGTCGGTCATGGGATGGGTGACCAACCCATAAGGAAGACCTGTGCCCCAGCAGTGGGGACATTAAAAATGGCTGATGGACAATATTGGTTTAATTTTTATAGTATAGGATACGACTGTAAACTGGCAATTAGTCTTATCTTAAAATTTTAAGCTAAACACTAACACTTATTTCTTTTCAAATAAATTGCTCGCAGTTTTAGCGGGAGCGCTGTTAGATAGGATAAGTTGAATCAACTAGATTATGGAGGTAAATAAGGTAAATAAAACTTGGGCCTTTTTAAGGCTAGAGTGAATAGGCTTTATCTAAGTGAGCATGCTCCATCGTAGTCCGCATAATTACTTAACACCGGGTGTGACTGTGGACAAAACCTCACTTATTTTCAATAAGAAAAAATACTAATAGATATTACATTTCGAAACGGTGAATAAGAGGAAATAGTACCAAATGACATTAAGAAGTGCTGTTTAGCATACAATTTTAAGATAGGACTAATTGCCAGTTCACAGTCGGTACAAAAGTGTGTGCTTGGAAATCAAAAACAACTTCGGTAGATAAACCTAAGTTATAATTTTCCGTGTTACTCTTCTTAAAATTTCACGGACACTATTGACTATTACAATTGACTCGACTGTGGAAAATAACCAGATCTATTTTCTACATTTCATTTGTATTGTGCCATCTTTAACAAGACACCAGACTTTAATATTAAGGTCACAATAATATTAAGGACACCCTCCATGTCCCTTCAGCATCGTATACCCACGGTAATGTCTTACCGCCATAACAAGACCTTTTACCTTCATTATTTCGACCGTTATGTTAGGAGTCTATTTGCAGGGAAGTCGTAAACCTTCCAACGATGCTATATATCCAAATATTTCAGTACCAACCTACATCTATCTATACTATAAATTATATTAGTGGTAAATACGATATACTCGTAGGCTCACTTCATCTTACTGGCATAGTAGGTATGTAAAGTTCTTACACTGAAAAAAAAGGTCTCTAATCAAGTTGAAATTTTGCTTGATTGGGTAAAATACAATTGAATTGATCATTGGGCATTCTAAAACAATCAACCGCAAATGATTGTAAAAATCAATTTGAAATGATTGAACGCTTATAAAGTGAAACATATTTAAAACAATAAACTTTCTTATTTAATTTTGGTGACGTCACCTTAGTAAACATGTATAATTATTAATTCTAATAAGCCAAAATGATTGAAGTATTTTGAATCATTTGCATTTATCTCAATTATAATGTTGCTTTATTGATGTAAATGTAGTTAATAATAAACCCTATTACTATATTAGCAACATTAATAAACAGTCTTTATTAAAATTATACTGCAGCATATTAAAACTAATCAATAACTTGTTTCAATAAATACTGACGTATTAAACGGAGATTTCGTCCTTATTTTTTTCAATCATACAGATTGCTGTTACTATGACGTATCTTGATTGATTTAAGTAATCTGTGTGATTGAGGCGCGCAAACTTGTCATGACTTGTCATACCCTTCTCATTCTCACTTCAGTCAGTTGGCCGGCATGCACGTCCATAGATAATCGTCCACGCGTCTCGTTTTAACTAAAGATTTTAATGTTGTAAACCTTAATAAACCTGTGAGTGATCTATTACAAAGTGTTAAGTTGCGCCCAAGAAAAAACAAATGGAGGAAGCAGGCGACCTACTCGAGGCATGGGGGCTCACAGAGTTGAAGCCCATATTTATCAGTAAGTATCTACTTTTCTTTTTGCTGCTTAGTTCCTCTTCAAGCTAATCACATTCCAATCACATTGTCGTAAGAATCAAATAACACCGGCGGGAAGGCGCGATGCGGGATTATCCTGCCCGGTAGATAGGTATGGTTTTGTAATGCTCGAGTTCTTGTGTACCTACCTAACAGTTGTTACACTAGTTCAAGCCCCGGAAAATGAGATAGTAGATATTCCATTGTTGGGCAGCCTCATGAGGCCACTTGGGGTTTGATGGATTAAACAACCTATGTACCTATGCAAATTCACAATTATTTATTCAATAGGTACCTAGTAATAAATAAATAGGACAACATTACCTACATAATTACACTGATCCAGATTGATCAAGTAAATAGGTCAGTAAGTACATAGGTAGGTAGGTAACTAAAGCGCTTGTGCTATTTATTTGTATATTTTGCGCTCATTTCATAAAACAAATTGAATATAAAGGAGGTAAAACGATCAAGTATCTTAATATTATGACACTTTTAATGTGGTGAATTATTATCTATTTGAAAAAATGTTAGGAAAGTTTAAAATACATTTGACCATTAATTAACCAAATAGGTTGTAAAAACAAAAAATTCGATTAGTTACTATTTTTTTAACTTGAGACCATTTCTTTTGTTACAGAAAATGCGATAAATTTGCATGCCCTGGCTGCCCTCTCGCTAGACGATATTAAGGAATTAATACCTCAATTGGGGCCCAGAGCTCTCTTTACAAGGTGCTGGAAAAAGTGGCACACGGAATACCCTACAAGCAGTACTCTAAATTTATCTGCAGATCTAAATTACAACGTTACCCTTAGTGTAAGTTCACCGAACCTTCTGAGTAGCAAACATTTAATAAATAGTACCTTCTTTTCATGACTGAACAAAAAAAGCATTGAACTGTTCGTCTATTTGTCTTCCTGTGCTGTCCGTAAGCCATGCTAGTTTTAGGATGAAAGAAGGGGGAGATCATGCTATATGGCTCTCTCCTGCTTCTAACTTTCTTATAAATATAATCCTCTATCCTGTAAGGGGAAGCCAAAAGCAAAATACTTAAAGGGTATTGATTGACACTACTATAGTTCTTATTCATGACTGCTTATTTCTTGCTTTTTTTAAATTGAGTTAATAAAGTAACACCACAGTTTAGTCTTTAGTTTCTTAGACTTGACAACCTTGTTAGCAAAAGGTCACTTGGTCACCATGATGAATTCTGCAATTCAAGGGTCCTGGGTTTGATTCCCAGCTGGACAGATATTTAAATGATGAGTTTAGATATTACTGGTCTGGATGTTTACGTACCTGTATGTTTCAGGATATCAATATTGAGACAGAATCAGAAACTACGGATATTATTTTGGACTGCACAGCTACCGCTTGGCTGCCATTTACATCTACAGTATCAGCTACATCTACAGTGCCTGTGCTGCCAAGCGCTTCTCCAACAAAGTTAAACATAATTGTGGAAAATGTGAGTTTTTAATCTAATCTTATTTAATCAGTGCATAGTGTAACGGGGTCCAAACTACATCTTTTGGGACCCAAGCCAACCTCAACTGCCCATGCTGCACCATGCCGAATAACAAACGAGATTCGGACGATCGGCTAACCCGCACTAAACCAGGGGTTCAAGTCTGCTAATGTTAACGTCATAATCGTGTTTCAATAGTGTTTGAATGGTAATGTTTTTTTGACACAGTTCTTGTTTCTTAAAACTGAAACACAATCTGGTTCGGTTTTGGGTTACCATTCAAACAAGATTGAAACACGATTTTGACGTTAACAATAGACACAAACAATAGCAGACTTGACTTGACCCCCGGCACGGTGGATTTCCAACAGAAGTCATTGAGGCATAGAACATTGGAGGAGGCCTGCATTAAGTCAGTGTAGACATCTTATGGCTGTAGTGTTAATTAAAAGCATTACTAGGTATTAAGTTTTCAAAATTATTTTTTAAGTTTTGAAATTGAATTTGAAATGCTATTTTTATAATAATGCTAAATAATATAATAGAAAAAAATCTACTCGTCACCAAATCATTCCCGTCTGGTGGCAAGTAGATTTTTTTCTAGTTGTATTATTACAAAATTAAATATTATTTTAATAAGCTAAATAAAATTATTTATCTACACCCATGCCTTGAATCCTCGATAAAGGGTTCTTGAAACGGTTAGCTTACACCAACATTACAATATCCGAGCGAGACGGTGCGTCGCGCTGCGCCGCGCGCCCACACGTGAAGTGTTACATTATGAAATTCAGTACAACATTATAACACTCGTTCGGATGATATAATGAAAAGGAGGAGAAACATAACCCTTTATAGAGGATTCTATCATGGGTGTAGATTAAGTATTTTATCTACACCCATGCTTTAAATCCTCTGTAAAAGGTTTTGCAACGGTTAGCTTACTGCCACCATTACAGTATCCGAGCGGGAGGAGGACCTGCTGCGCCGCAGGCCCACGCGCTATGCGTTGCATTATGAAATTCAGTACAACATTTTAACACTCTTGCGGAAGACATAATGACGAGGAAGGGGAGGAAAGTCAAAGTCATAGACAAAGTCAAAGTCAAAATCTTTATAGAGGAGACATATCATGGGTGTTTTTAATCCATGTATTTAAATATTATTTGTTTCCCAAAAAAAATAAAAAAATGGGTGTAGATAAAGTCTTGTATGCAACTGTACATGATGAGGTATTATAGTACAGTTGCATAAATAACTAGTATGCAACTGTACATTAGGTATTAAAACACTCTTGTGATACTATTATCACATTCGTGTTTTAATACCCTTTACTATAGTACAGTTGCATAAATAACTATTAATGAGGATTGGAATTTATATTATGAACTAGTAGTATGGGAACTTAATTTATGATCCAGTCTGTACTGTAGTAAGTAGTAACAAACAAACATAGAATTGAACTTCTTTTTTTTTTCAGAATTTATACATGTTACTAAAAGAAAATTTTGAAACAAATGGACTATTGAAATACGTGGGTTCTGCACTAGACAACGAATATGAAAGAAACCTTTTAGCTTCCACAATCTGCAAGGACATTCTAAAGGAGCTGAAAAACTTAAAGGTGACTAGTGCTATTTATAATAATTGGAGCAAAGAAATAAAGGAGATTTTTCCATATGAAAGGATAACCACGTATTACATCCCACCCTGTATCACTGCCCAGGGAATTACCCACCAAGCAAGAGGTAAACTCGTTAGTCAGCTTTCGAATATGAGAAGAAAATATCTAAAGCTTGGAGTATTGAATATCAAAGAAAAAATCAAGAATAATTCTCTTAATCTAGATTCTGGAACACCACCACGGCGAAACACAAAAATAGTATTTTTGGGTTTCGCCGTGGAACTACTAAAACGTCCCTTGGCAGTAAAATATATTTCTCATACAATCTCATCTTTTGTACACGTCGCAGAATGGCAATTTACGACAGGGTACAAAAGAAGAGTTATTAAGTAATGTATATTTTTTACTATCAAGGGACGTTTTGGAGGTTCTGCCAAAGCAGTCTGTTTTGAAGAGGTTCGTTTAGAGATATAATAATTATATGTGAGATATTTAGTATAAGCCAAGACTGATTATATTTCATACGATACACGACTGTTATTAAAAAAAGTCGTAGTATAAAGTCAGATTCTCATTATGTCATTCGAGTTTTTAAATAGCAGATCAAAAGAGATAAAAATTAACTGAATGTACATATCCACTTTTTTACTTCCAATAATTATTGTTTAATGTGTGAATAAAATGTTGATATTTTTTAAGCGCGCTACTCAAAGCCTGCAAGCAGTGGCCCTGTTAGCAGGGCTAATATCGGATAAAACTGAGTACCTAGTCAGCTTTAGAGTGCTTACAAAGAAACAGTTCTCGGGTGCAGGCGAGTCTGCTCGGGTCGGTACCAATCGGTGCAGGTATAATATTCTCATGTTATCATAATATGAGCTCACTTATAAAGAAATATGTAGGTCCAAATTTGTTTCTTTATAATTGAGCGCACTGGAATTCGTCTGCACCGGAAACCTGTTTCTTTATGTACGTACCCATAGAATCTGATATGTGACATTATGCGATCTGTAATGCTAAGCATGAATATCGAAACACGTGTAAGTATATTGTGTTGATATAGCGGTTTATCGACACTCAACTGTCAAAATCCATTGTTTTTCGACAGCTAAACGCGATAAATCGCTATATTATATCGCGTTTCGGTGGTCATGCTAAAGGGCCTGACTTGCCGCAAAATACTGTTCAACAAGTGTGGTTTAAATGTATGTACAATATTGTTTGAAAAAGACAGCATTACATTTAATTAGTGTCTAAAATATTCTAAATTAAACAGTGTTGTATAATCTTTTATGGTATGGCCGTAATGCTTGCGTAGGTAGTATGAAGATTTTTATATAAAATATCCTTTGAATTATTGTCAAAATGTAAGATTTTTTTGTAAATTTTTTGATACTTCGAATAAAACAAAATATGTCACATTTACCTGATTCTTTTATTTCAGTAACACTAATGAACGGTTCAAATTATCTACGTTATTATGTACCAAATTCGGTATTTAAAATTAAATCATACAAAATGAATGTTATTCTGTTTTGGAAGTTTGGATTGTTCATTTTTGCTATTAAGTTGTGTGTTTGTTGCTATTGAATTGTTTGTTAGGTGCTCAAGGAAAAGTTATTTTCACAGAGGCGTTTGTCCTGGATCTGCGCTTACCGGATGATGAGACACGTAGGTGACGCTGTTACCTGCGGGGCTCATGCATCCGGTAAATGCGTATACGCTGGACAAACGCGTCTAAGTATGAAAATAACTTTTTCCTTGAGTACCTAATAAACAATTCAATAGCAACAAACAAACAACTTAATAGCAACAAACATACAACTCATTTGCATCAAACAAACAACATAATAGCATGAAACAAACAACTTAATAGCAACAAACAAACAGCATAATAGCAATAAATAAACAACTGAATATATCAAACAAACAACTTAATAGTACCAAACAAACCACCTGATAGCAACTTAATAGTAAATATTTAGATCCACACTTTTAATTGGTTAGTTTCAATAAGCTACATTACCTATACAAAGACGTACTTCCTAGAATCAATTAATTATAATTGTAAAATGTATCATCTGACCTGGTAAGATCAATCAAGTAACTTGTCGTCACAATCAGCTAACACGTTGAAATCAATCATGTGGCTTGTTAACATTAGTCAAGCGCTTTTACAAATCAACATTTTGCATAATTAGCAGATACAAGAGACCTAAACGAGATGTTCAAGCACAAGTTAATATAAATCAAGTTACTTATTCAAAATAATCACGTGCTTTTATAAAGCGACTATTTATACTTATTAACGCCTTGCGACTGGCGCAAAAAGTGATCAAGTTCTTATTAAAATTAACAAAAATCATAGCGACATCAAAAAAGTAATCTTACTACGGCCAACCAACTGTGCTTTATTACTGTAATCGTGCAACTTTGTGCGCTCGTATGTAAATAAGTTGCATGTATGACGGTGATACTTTTTTGATACATATTATCAATTATTTTTTTCAGTGTACCATTAAGACATCGTTATACTATCCGTCTTTTGCATTTATCGTGCAGCGTCATTTTTGCTGTTTTTTACCTGTCAAAAGCTGGGAAAGTTCATTGTTTAACAAAAGTGGTAGTAGTAGTTTGTTACACAAGGAACGTAAGTGAGCTATTACAGAACAAGATCCAATTTGGCGCCCGTGCGAGCGCAGCTCGCAAAGGGCGCTAATGGTTCGAGGGTGTGATAGCTACTTACAACCGAGGTAAGCATACTACTTTACATCATTCATGCGAGGTAAATAAAACATTGACAATGATATTTTTTGTTCATTAAAAACCTCTCATGGGGTTGATCAGACCATCAAACTGAACAACTTTCATTATGGGAAAAATCACGAAAAAAAATCTGCTGTTCCATACAAAAGTAAAATGCCTACTCCATCGAAATGTAAAACAGCTAATTTTTTTTCGCGCTTTCAAAATGAATGTTATCATTTTATGAAAAAAAATTGTTTGACCAAGGAGTTTTGCATAGCTTGAATTTTCATAGTTTTTTTTTTTAGTAAAAAGTTTCGTCATTTTATAAGAAAATAAATTGGTTCACTAAGGAGTTTGACATAGCTTGAATTGTAAAATTCACCCATGCTTGAATTGTAAAGTGATTTGAAAATGGAACGTTCTATCTAAACAATGCACTGTGTTGCACATGCCAACTTACACGGCCTCTTACTATACTAGTAAATCCTAGTTGCCGAGCAGTATGATGTAAACAAACATACAATGCAACTCATGGTGGGGAAGCGATGATGCTTGAGCTTTGGACTTTAAGAGAGGACTATCATTAGATATTCCTATCTATTGATTCCTATCTATTGATTATGCTATGTGCCACTGTAGAAGATACTTACAAATTTATCTTATTTGCATAAAAAACGGTGATAAAACATTTAATCTATTTACATGATGTAAGTAAGCATTTGTTTACCTCATTAATTACGCTCAAAGATGTAATACATTACAATCGATTTGCTAACGATTATCACGGAATATCTACACGCTATCGTCGTCGTGGCGCGCGGGCGCATTATTCACATTCGCGATCGTGATTTATCGTGTCGGATTCCATTAGGCTTCCGAGATCTCGTACTATAGATTTTTTTAATGATAACTTCGTTTATACTCTGCAAATTAAATATTTTTTTTTATAAATTAATTGTTCTCCCAACATTTAAGCGAGTAAAATTTACATCTTTAACATTATAAGAAAACGTTGGATACTGAATGCCCCTTTTTATCTGTTTCACCAATTACAGATTACAGATCAATTATTTCTAATCCTTACTAATATCCTTACCAATATTATAAATGCGAAAGTCCGTTTGTTTGTGTGTTTGTTTGTTACGCCTTCAGGTCCTAACTACTGAACCGATCATCATGAAATTTTGCATACACGTTGTCAGGGGTACAGAGAAGGACATAGGGTATCGGGCTTTCATCCCGAAAAAAAGTATAGTTCCCGAGGGATAACAAAAAACCTTTCCACGCAGACGAAGTCGCGGGCGGCCGCTAGTCTAAATTATAAAAATCATCATTTTATGGTAAAATTATAATATTAAACTGCTATATGTGCTGAAAAAAATATTTTCGTAACTATAAAATCATAGTAGGGGTAATAATGGACTACGCCTCTGATAGAGATTATTCATATCAAATAATTCCATTCAGGCCAATAATACAACGCAGATCAGTCTCATATTTATGTAGTGGAATTATTACGTAGCATATTATATAAAATTATCCATATTTGATTTGCGTTTACGTACATACTTACCTATGTACATAAACTTAACTTTTTATTAGACACGATAATCATAATAATTTACGACTATGTTTGTGTAGAATTTCATTATTGTATCTTTTAATAATTTTGTAGACAATAACAGACAATAAATACCTATAAAATAGAAGTAAGCTAATAATTAATTGCACAAAGATAATTAAATTAATGATCAAATAAGTTTTTAACAAATTATAGTTAAGTTTATGTAAATAATAATTATTTAAATAATAAATTGTTATTTATTATGTTACTAAAACAAAATTTTCTACAATATAAGAATCAGAGACGGACCTTACTTTAAGGAATTTTCACAATCGGCAATCTTGTACCTTAGTTAATAAATTGCTGTCGTACATCAAACTAGATGGAGCATAATATAAGGCGGCCATATACCGATATGATGTACCCAGCACCTGGTGCCCCGATACAATTCCATAATAGCGATTCCATTCCAGAAATTCCTCTGGACAGCTTTCCATATATAGCCCGGTATGTCTCGTCTTATCCAGTCAATCGCAATTACTGGTTTGAATAAAAAGTTTGTAACATATTTCAGTGGATCTATCAATACATGTTTATTGATTGTTCTTGAACTTTTTCGTACTATGCTTTAACTTTGCACTAGTATTATTAACTTTATACTTTATATTTTTTTAACTATAATTGATTTGGAAAGTTGCTGATGGAAAAAGTTAACAAAATGTTGAAATAAATAAAATGTAAAATATATTGTTCTCTATGATCTTTGATTAATATGACAAATTACCGAAGATATTAAATACCCTTATATAATATTTTTAACATCATAATTTTGTTATCAAATTCATAGTAGTTAGTACTGTCGGCAGCTGAAATATGTTTCAGCTTACACGTTCAAATCTGTACAGTACAGATCATATATAGAAATAAATATTAGGTACCTAGTTCACATTTTTTTCTTAAAAATCTTGTCTGATTTTCTGCAAGGAGACTGCGTTTCGTCACTTCACGTCTGTCCTTTCAAGCAATTAGTATTTCTCAGTCTGATATAAATATCTGCGGCGGTTGCTCACTGAAATAGCTGAGAACGAAACGCCATCACAAGTTCATCATACGCTCTGCTATTCTAAAATGCTCAGATAAAATGCATAATATTGAAATTATACAAAAAACGTGTTTTACTTTTCTTAACAAACAAGGTTTATTTTGACCATCAGCCTTCTTAAAGTCTCCAATGCTGAGGTACAGGCCTTCCTTATGGGTGGATAAGGAGGATGGGCCGTAACCCCACACGCGGGCCCAATGTGGATTGGTGGGTGTTAATGACTGCAAATGCAGCCTGGACCAACGGCTTAACGTGCCTGGAGCATGGAGGAGCTCGAGACAAAAAATTTTTGGTCACCCATCTCATGACCAACCCTTGCGAAACTTGCTACAACAAAAGTTGTATACAGTACTGGCACAGCGACAAAACCTATGAAGTTAAATGAGTTAATTTCCCAGCTAGTGACATAACCTAATATGACCGGGATTGAAATACCGTTAAAAAAATATAACGATAAATAAAAAATAACGTTAAAAATACCGTTAAAACATTTTATCGGTAAATTTACCGGTAAAAATAACGTTAAAAGTAGTTTACCGGTAAAATTAACGTTAAATTTAGCGTTAAACTTTACCGGTACATTATACCGGTAAAATCATCGCTATAAAAATAACGTTATTAATTAGAATAACGTTAATTTTAAAGTTTAACGGTAAAAAAAGTAATAAATAACGTTAAAATTAACGGTATTTACTGAAATAACGTTAATTTTAATGTAACGTTATCTAAATTAACGTTATTTATTGACATAACGTTAATTTTAAAATTAACGCTAAAAAAAGTAAAAAATAACGTTATACTTAAAAATAACGTTATCATTCCCTGCCGTTATTCCACCACAGTTAGTTTTAAGTGAAAACTTCTCGTGATAGTAATTTAACTTTTGTGATTGAATGAGTGGATTTGAAACTAGTCCTATAGTTTGTACCTACACTATTTTTCTGACACTTCGAAAGCTGAGTTTGTGTTGTATTAAAAAAATTATTAAAATAAAAAAAGACCGTCAAGGATTTTGTTGACTTAATATCTTTACTGATTTTATTGTTTATCATTTATAGTTAGACTTTTGGACGCAGTGGGTATTTAAAGTTTGTAGAGTTTCCACGCGTACTAAAATGTGGTATTGAAATAAAACACTTTTACGGCGCGTAATCGTGTCATGATAACACCCTAATATAAGTCTTTCTGTTGTTAAATTAGTTGTTTTTCTCATTTTGGTAAACAATTTAGTAAAGAAGACCGGCGAAACTCGACTTCATATTTTACAAGGACGTTCACAATCGGAAACATGTTAAATAAATAGGGTTAAATTCATAGAATTTAATTCCATAAAATCATGATTTTTAAAGAAGGGAGTCAAAAGATAAATAACTTTCAATTATATTATAACAAACCGTTTCTATAATGCAAAAACTAAACGATTTTTTCTTGTACGAGTATGTTTCAATTAACACAGAAGTTTTAATACCAAAGTAATTAATTCCATTTTCAAAATGCATAATGTTAAGGTATATTCAAAATGTTTTGATCTATTAAACATCAAGCAATACTCTAAGAGACATTAGAAAAAGGATACACCTGTATTTTTAATGTATTCTACTACAAAGAGAAAAAAAATACTGAAGAATATGGCTATGGTTATTTAATACTTTTTAACGATTGAACCCCAAAATGTAAAAATAGGCGTATGTTTCCCAAAACACAGTAAAAAAACTTAATTTTGTACCTTGATTTATTGGTTTGCGTGCCCTTTTTGCCATTTTCGTACTATTCTAGGAGTCTGGGCGTACCTTTTTTGGAAACGACTACTGGCAAGCCAAAACTCACGCACGTTTGAATTTCTGTGTTCGTTTTCGTATCATCGTGCGTATTTAATATCTTTTTTATCCCAGCTTTGAAATAGTTAAAACGATTGACTTTTTGTTAGTCTAGTGTAGGTCTATAAATATCAGTCAATTCTTTTCATGAACGGGACCCATAAGTAGAGGTCTGAAAAAGTTCGCCGGTCTTCTTTTAAGTAAGGAGAGAAAAATGTTACATAAAAAACGCTATATCAAAACACATTTTGGATGGAGAGAAAAACAAGTCGAGCCTAACAATAATAATGTCAAACAAAATATTGAGTGGGGGAGAAAAATAAAATTTGCATTCGGCACTTGTCTACGATTCGCTTTGCATTTTTATATGCCCGAGGGATAAGCGTGTTTTGAAAGTTAACAAGATCAAGAATGGAATGTCAGCATTTGTGGAAGGCATCATGTTTTATGCTTTTAAGCGGATTTATCGAGACGCACTTTCAGCTATACGTCTTAGATAAGACTGAGACTACCAGCACGGTATATATATTTTTATAAAAAACTTATATTATATACTGTGCAAATAGGTAGGTACTTCAGACTAGCAAAGAAATTGATATATTTCATAGATCGAATAATGAGCTTTAAATGGTATCAATTTTATTTTTTTACATCAAATTAATTCTGTGCTGAAAAAGGATGAATGCTGCGTCGATTTTGCTCTATGATTCTACTAGCTTCCGCCCGCGACTTCGTCTGCGTGGATAGTATTTTGTCTTTCCCTCGGGAACCGTTCCTTTTTTCGGGATGAAAAGTACCCTATGTCCTTCTCTGTACCCCTGACAACGTGTGTGTAAAATTTCATGATGATTGGTTCAGTAGTTAAGACGTGAAGGCGTAACAAACAAACAAACAAACGGACTTTCGCATTTATAATATTAGTAAGGATGAATAATAAGTATAGCTTAAGTAATAAGTAAAAAAAAATTAAAAAAAAATTAAAAACACGACTGCCCTGCCAAAAACGATCTTAAAAGTTAAACAACAAGTGTCATTGCAGTCGGGGGACTTTATTATGGAACAATTTTTTATCAAAGAGGTCCCAAGACTGCAATGACACTTGTTGTTTAACTTTTAAGTTCGTTTTTGGAAGAAGTTTTCGTTTTTAGATCCTTTCGCGCCGTCTGCAGCCATACAACTTTATAATTACGCAGAACCAAATTAATTTCTCACTAATAAATCACGCTCACTAATAAGCCCGCTGTAAAGATGTTTTAGTTTTAAACAATTTTATTATCAGTACGGATATTCTTCAATAATAATAATATTACATATTAATTTGAGAGGGAAAGTGGCGCTGCCATTTGGATGGCAGTTTTCGTCTAGCAACATATTACATCCTCCGGGTTACCTACGCCATATCGAATACCAAATGATCGAAAATCAAAATAACGAACACTATACATCGAACGGTCAAAACATTGAACGTTCAAAATATCGAATTCACAAATAATCGAACGGTCAAAACATCGAACGTTCAAAATATCAAATTTACAAATAATTGAACGATCAAAATATCGAATGGTTAAAATATCGAACGCTTAATACATCGAATGATTATTTTATTGAAAATCAATATTTTGCATAGGTTTTACATCATGAACAAAAACATCTATGTATTTAGCTTGTCAAATTAGCAAAACTATAAGGATTCCTTGTTGACTTACTTGTACCCTAAAATTGTAAAATAAAATCATTCGATGTATTGAGCGTTCGATATTTTAACCATTCGATATTTTGATGATTTTGAACGTTCGATGTTTTGACCGTTCGATGTATAGTGTTCGATATTTTGATTTTCGATCATTTGGTATTCGATATGGCGTAGGTAACCCACATCCTCCGGATTCCTCCGTAAATTGTTTATCAATCTCAAAGTAATCGAAAGTAGGTTGAGCCTGAAGTTCTGATAACATTTCAGACAGCCCAAAACTACGGATGAGTGCATTCGGTAGTATACCTCCAGAGAACTCAAGATATGCATATGATAGCATTTATATTGATTCCCTGCATTTCCGGCATACCCCGGGACTGCACCCATATAACATGCAGTAACGCTCTCTGCGGCTGCGTTGCATTGCATTGCACAAAGGTCTTGCACCTGTATTGTGCTCGTTGATTTCTTCAGAGAAAGCCGTTTCCTTATGAGCCTTAAAGGTTGTGAGTGTTAGAGATTTAGATTTTAGAGATAGAGCTACTTGGAGGTCAAATTAATTAACACACAGACTTTTTCATGACAATGAAGTTTAAAGTACGGTGGATATTTTTTAACGTATTCTAAAACATAATCAAATTTTTGTCATCTGTTACTGTAGATGCTTTTCACTATAGTTATAATATTACCACCTTAAAGAATATTACTTTATATTCCATCGAATTTTTATAAATGAAACTCGAGATTGTTCAGGGATTTTACTATACAAAAATAAAATTTAGAGATCATACTCTATTCTCTCGAAACTGGTTTCGAAACTTGGTATAGAAAACAATCGAAAGGGCTGAGTTGGATGAGATAAGGAATAAGGAGGAAGAATATTAATAAAAACAAAAGAAAATAAGAAAAGATGAAAAATGTCATGGAATTGTTAATTTACGTCACCGGAATCGCAAAATATAAACAAACACTAAACAGGATTGGACCAATCTCAACAACATTAATAACTGTAAAATTAATAATTTGGCGTTTCCCTTTAATGCGTTTTATAAATGGGCTGTTAATGTTCCTGTATTAATTATATCTTCCTGTGGACTTTCTGAGTGGAGGGACATCTGAAAATAAACTACTGTTTATGGTTAAGCTGTGAATCGACGCGTGCGCAGCCGCCTACACATTCCTGTGACGGCTGGCATAGCAAACCAAACTATAATTTGTAATCAAATATTTGTTACTATTTCTTATTAAATTATTCTTTGGAATCGTATAACAGTGAGCAGTGTTTGGACAAAGCCCCTTAAGATAAGACGAAGCGGCTCATGACGAATAAAAATAATACTATACTTGCTTTGTTTGTCAAAGAGAAACTGTGTCAGGCAGACGAGCTAGGTTAGTTGAAACGTGGCTAAAACTTTATAATTAAAAGTACAACCGTTGCCAAACGTGTAGTGTAAATAAAAGCAACATCCTTCCACTGGGAGATCTACATTCTATAGTGGACCACAGAGTACAGTAATTATATTACACGAGAAACGAATTTAAAAGCAAAATATATCTTTTCGGGTTACTGATTATATCGATGGACTTAGTATAAACAGTAATGTAGGTAATGACCTAAAAGCTCGGCAATTTAATACTCCTAATAATAACCTTTTCAATCCAAGAGTGACTTCTTTTCATTACCAGCAAATCTGAGCGGCTCTTGACCTAAATTCCTTTGTTGATCGAAACAATAACGTTAAGGGGTAACGTTGTAACTGACACAAAGTGAGGAAGTTGCAACGGCGATACGCATCATCGGAAAGTTGCCTACGGAATGCGTACTCTTGGCTAACTGCTGGAAACAATACGGTATGGAATTCACGGGAAATTATAAATCAGTTTTACCCATCGGTGGAATTATCAAATCAAATTCTTTAAGTGCCTTTCATCGGGTCGTATACCTATTTGATTTTATTGGTATTTCACTTTACCAATGGTGCAGTGATGATGGCAGAGGTATGGGAAAGATATGCTTTGATGCGTTACGCGATCTTCTTTTTTTTCACGTTTATTTCAAAATGTGACAAAATGGCGTCGTACACATTCACCATGTTGAGTTTATTCAAAGAAAATATAACCATGACACTGGTTATATTTTCTTTGAATAAACTCGGAATTATGTAAGGATTCTAACGATACCTCATACGTCCAAATCCATTTAAAAGTTATGGGGGAATTAAAAACTCACATACTCACAAACATACATGAACCCTGAACACATATACACTCCTTTTTGGGCAGTCGTGTAAAAATTAAAACAGTCTAAAAATGACCTAATATTTATTGGTGTCCGATGATACAAAAAACCTATTTTGTTGTTGTTCATAATATTTTATTCAAAAGTGTTAACATTCTTTATTCTTGTACTTAAACAACGCTAGTAAGTCATTATAAACAATATACCTTTCGACAGTTAAACAATTCTCATCATAAACAAAACCAGCTTGCAATTAGCTCCTAACAAATAATTTACTACCAAAGGTCTATTAATTCCACTTGTAAATTTTGTTCAAAGTTGTAAATAAACTGGTCACAGCTTTTAACGTTCATTTTATTACTATTGATTTATAAATTACCGGTGTTTCTCGCGGGTCATGATGACATTTTATCCGTTCCGCAGTGAGAGGCGATCTTACAGCGGGCAATAAATGAAAACAAACGTTTAACTCTACTCTGTATTATGACGCAGTAAGATTCACTTTTGATGCTTCATCGGTTTTCAAACGGACCCTTTTGAGACATTCACTTCTTTAAAGTGCAGGCCACTGGATGGGAAAGGTTATCCTTGACTAGAATGGGTGATAAAATTGAAAGGGAAACTTGAAGGAAAGTAGTCACGATGTAGATTTGCCAATCGCGCGACCATTGTGTTTGCAGATGTTATCATCTTATTGAACAGGTTAAAGTTGGTAGTCATCAAATGGAAAAGCAGCTTTAAACTATCTGGATTAAATAAGAAATTCTGTTTGGAGACATTACCTTTTCAATCAGGTTCTTCCGATCTTCCATCATTTTATTATTGTGGTGAGAAGATTGTCTGATCTTACACAAACGTAACACATCTTATTAGGTATTAATATTATTGCTAATATAAGATTTCATTAGCTAGGAATAAAACACTGGATTACAGTGCGTATGTTGTTAATTAATTCAGGTTTTGTTTTCAAATGTTTTATGTTATTTTCAGTCTTTCAATTTATAATGTTCTCATGTAAGTGATGTTATGTCTTTATAGGAATAAAGTTCTTTAAACCTATATTGAATTTCCGACGTTTCGACCACCCCTTCAATAATATACGCGCTGTAATCTGTAAAAAGTGTTTTATTTCTAATGAACTGTATACGGGTATCGTTAGAATCCTTACAGCATTCCGAGTGACACTGACTATATTTTTTTTAGAAAAAATCAATATGGCGACTGTACGACGCCATTTTCAAACGTGAAAAAAAATTTTTTTCTTCTATTATTACAATATGAGCATCAAATGAAAGGCCTTGATGAGCACATTCCAAATCTATATAATATGTCACTCAAATGTGTGAAATAAATTAAATAAATTTAAAAAATATTAAAAACACGACTGCCCTGCCAAAAACGAACTAAAAAGTTAAACAACAAGTGTCATTGCAGTCGGGGGACCTCTTTGATCAAAAATTGTTCCATAATAAGGTCCCCCGACTGCAATGACACTTGTTGTTTAACTTTTTAGTTCGTTTTTGGCAGGGCAGTCGTGTTTTTAATATTTTTTAAATTTATTTTTTATTAGCTGTTTACAATCACGTAAAGTATCATATTTAAATTAAATTACATAAATAGGGACGTCTTCATTTACTATCCACCCCATTAACACCTACGACCATACTACTAATGGTGATGGATATCCTACAATAACGTTAATGCATATAATGACGATCGCTACAAAATAGTACTTAAGTATTGAAGTAATGTATAGCTTTTGTTTCATAATATGAGGAGGATATTATAGCATCGATTAACCATCAACCATAATATATACTGATGGACCGTTGATGTAATAATTGCTCCGTGTTATTCAATTGATTCGAACGATCATTTACGCGTAATCTTACGCACCATGTAATGTATTCGCAATAGTAATCCTAGCGCTTCCGTAACCAGTTTTAATTGATTTTACATCTAAAATAGTTAATTTCTTGATTAATGACTAAATATTTATTACATACTAGTGGACTCTGTGAACTCCGTACCTATATCAATTTATATTAAACAATTTATACTTTGAGAATTTTATACTATTGAAAACCAGCGCCATCTATTCAATTGGTTAATTAGTTAATTAAAAAAAAGCAGTTATTTATTAACTATACAAAAACGCACATTTACGTCATGCTTTATTTCACCGACGATCTTTGACTGCGTATGCGAAGTATCTAAAAAGCCTCGGTATTGACTGGTTTTTCAGTAAGTGTTGACAGATTAGTTCTTTCACAATTTTCTACAATTCACAAATTAATTATGAGATAATTTTGGGAAAAAATATCACTGTTTTGTAGTTAAGCATATTGAAATATCTCGTGATTAGCGGAATTGTTGAACGCCTTGTAAAAAAAAATTCACAGATTTCGCAGTTCCCGCAAGAATCGGAGCATTGAAAATGAATACAAAAATTTACGAAAAAACTAAATCAAATCAAAAGCAAAATCCTATAATTTTTCTAAGGTATACTAGGTACCTTTTTATTTTTACGATCGATTGTTACGCCCAGAAGTGCCCCTGACTGCTTCGACGCGAATGAAATATTATTAACCGATTCACAAAAATCAACTTATGCACTTCTCGTCTGCTTCCGCATCTTTCAATACCTTTACCATGACGATCGGTCAATAATCATAGAAACTACATCACTTTTTATATACGGAAATACCCGTTTTTCTACAATTCCAAATCTAAAGGGACCACTACAGGTCACAATTATTTACCGATTTTCAAAATTATTTCGCCATTTTGTAGCTAAACTAATACCCTAGGACCCTTTTTTCATTTTTCTTAAGTCGGTTTTTTTTTCGAAATATTTACAATTTAGTGAACGAACACCCCCCAAAAAACCCGAATTTTTCGAAATTTCAATAAAGTTACCAGCCGATTTTCAAAATTCAAACGTTCACACGTGTCTCAATAAATTCCTCAACTTTTGGTACTATTTCCATCTCGATCCTCCTAAAATCCTCGGAACTATGACCAAAATAATTAATTAATTAAAATAATTTAAAATAATAAAAGAGGAGCAAAATGGTTTCCAAAAGGGAAAATCAACAACTCTTGCAGCTTTTACGTTAGTCAGCGCTATAACCGAACTAGTTGGTAAAAAAATACCTGTCACCGTAGTCTTTTTGGACATTAGTAAAGCTTTCGATATGGTTAATCACGAACTACTTATAGACAAATGTGAAAGATACGGTATAAGAGGTAAAGCGCTGGAATGGTTGAAGAGCTACATTCACGGACGTACCCAATGTGTAGAAGTATCAGCGATTAACAGGGAAAATGTCCTTATGCCATGTCGATCATCGTTCCTGAGAAACAATATGGGCGTGCCTCAAGGAAGCGTCTTATCAACGTTACTATTTCTCCTTTTCATAAATGACTTGCCTAATGCAACGAACGAAAAATGTATATTATTTGCTGACGATATTACCCTAATAATACCAGACGATAGGAAACACGAGGACTATGAAACTAGAATTAGCTTAGCATTAAGCAACATAATTAAATGGCTGGAGAAAAATTCACTATGCGTTAATTTAAGTAAGACAAACTATATACAATTTTCGAACTACAATACTATTGACAAAAGACTAAATATTCAATACAACGGACATAAGATCGACAACAATGACTCATCAAAATTTTTAGGTTTAACTCTTGACAAAAACTGTAATTGGAAACAACATATTGACATGACATGTAGTAAAATAAATAAATTTGTGTATGCCCTAAAAAAATTAAGTAGCACAGTCAGCGAAAACGCGGCCCTTACTGCCTACCATGGCTATGTAGGCTCCATTCTCAGATATGGAGTCCTACTATGGGGAAACTCAACTCTTATTAATAAAGCCCTTCTGGCGCAAAAAAAATGTATACGTGCTATTTGTAGGGTAGGCCAAATGCAATCCTGTAGACCACTTTTTAAAAAACTGCAGTTACTAACGGTCACATCGATATATATTTTAGAGGTTGGAACTTTCGTAAAAAAGCACCCATACTTATTCAAAAAGACTAGCGAAGATAGTAAATACACACAAAGAGACCCTACCAGATTAAAAACACACCTATGCAGGGGCTTTATGAATAAAAAAAACTGCCTCATCAGTTCAATAAAAGTTTTTAATATGATACCCCAAGGTATAAGAGAGATGCCATTTAACCGTTTCAAATCGGAGTTGCGCAGATGGCTAATTGACAAATGTTTTTATTCTTTGCGAGAATTCGAAGATGGTCGACGAACCTGCTGACACTTTTAAATCAGAATACGAATGTAAGATTAATGTTATCTGCATCAATTTTGTTATTTTTTTTATGAAGTATTGAATAATTTAATAATGCCCACTATGACATTTTAATATCTTTAAGTAATTTAATAATTAAACTGACATTTTAAAATAGATTTATACATAACTAATAATAATTTTTGCATGCTTTTTGTGAGGCGAACATTTGTACTCTATCCAATAATAACATACCACCTGTTTATGTAAAACTTATGTTCTTGCAAATAAAAACTTTGATTTGATTTGATTTGATTTGATTTAAAAATACGTCTCAGGCGATTTGCATTTGATAACCATTTTCAATGGTAAAAAATACTGTGGGAACTTATTAGTTTATTGTTTTAGCATTGTGTCTTGCAATCATGACATTGTGCCTGTCTCACTTAGGGATGCAAAAGGTACTTAAATAAAATTAAATAATCCCTCCTAATAACGAGACATACAGATTTACATAAGAAAATATGTTTTTTGTATATGTATATTTGTGTAAGTATAATAAATTACATGTACTTACTTTAAGAAAGAAAATGGATAGTTTTCATGTAATTGATAGGCTGGAAAACAGTATTCACAACTCCTACTTCAGTAAATTATGCATTATATAAATAAAAATATTTAATATTTTTGGAGCAATTAGGGTTTTATTATGAACACGTACAATGATATTACAATATTTGTGGACTTCATTTGACTGAAGTGGTCTTTATTATATTTAAGCAACAATTTAGGGTACAGAAGTTAAAAAAATAGATTTAAGACTAACTTACTTGCAGCTCACAGCCCTATATCGATGCTTGAAGATGCCAGATAATAAAGGTTAGTCTCGCCACTCGCCACTGGCAAAATGTCATACTGGCTAGCTCTCCACACTGACCTGAAAGGTTGCCAAACCAAATATTAAGTTAATAATTAAGTAGGTTTAGGTAATATTATACACTTTAATTCATTATCTACACGAGGGGTGTAGCAGGGTTTAGTTTTATCCCGGAATAGTAAAATAACTACAATTATAGACGACCATTTCCTACAAGTAGAGGTGTAATCTTCAATGAGTCTAATGTAATTTATGACCAGATCAGACATATTTAGTGTGATTATTAAATTATAAAATATATCACTAAATTCTACAATTTTATTGTGATTTAAATAAGGCTAGGAACAAGTAATAAACAAAACAATTTGAAAGACGTTAATTCAAACGGAAGTCTGAAATATTGTACAAGTTTAATTTCTTCGCGATCCCAAATGGGATTAATTAAAATAAAACAGTTGCGTTAGGGTGGAAGGCGCATAAATTAATGTCTAGCTAGCCCTTTTGGCGTTAATCAGCGATTTATATGCGCGATTTGAGTCCATTTGTATTTTGTGGGAAACATAAAGCTGTAACATGGGGATAACAAAGAGTCCTATTTGTTGACCCTAATTACAATAAAAGATTAAGGCAAAGTAATAATAAATTATGTATTTGCTCTAGTATCAAAAAAATCATTTAGTTTGCACGAATATTTAACAATATGTAAAAACTTCCGATCGCTGTAGATAGATAATGTTTCCAACATTGGTCTAACATGGTACTCATCATCCTCCTGTCCTTATCCCAATTTTTTTTGTAGTGCTATGTCTACACAAAATAAAATTTTGCGCTCTAGAACGACCACTATTGGGGTCGGCTCAGCATGTAATACATACTGCATTAGGTTTTGGCAAAGTTTTACGATCGGCCGCCTGCCTGACACCAACCCTCCTTGGGAATGCTGTTGTTGACAGTTTCCTCGCTGCCATTCGAGTGACCCTTTGTGCGATGGTCTGCACCGGGTCCCTAAAACTTCCCTCTATCGCCTTCTACGATACCCACGGGATGAGATGGGACAGTCCTATTCTTAACCGGAACTGTGCGGCACCGGTCTAACATGGTACTGTCAATCAAAAATCAATTGCACAAACGTGAAAGTACAGTAAATTTTCAGTAGGTACATATTAAAACAAAAAATTCAAAACGTTCTACTTATTACCTCATTCCAACAACGTTATCATGTCACTCAAATCTTATTTTCAAATTATTCATGCACAATAAAAAAAGTGATTGAGCAACCATGCACAAACTATTTAGCGAACATAAACTTAACGATGACCTACCGCATTGCGATGTACGATGATGACATCGGTAACGCACTGGTGCATAACAATGCAATGTTCTACGAAAATGTGTACACACACACACTCACATACACATTTGTAAACTAAACAATAAATATGTCTCCTTTTGATTATGTTATATTTTAAGTATGGATTAGAATTTGTGGTCCATAAAAGCATAATATTTAAACTGAAAAACTATGGGTTCGATTTCCGTCCAAAAATTGATCTGGTGCGAGTCGTATTATTCTAGTATATTATTTAGTATTGAAAAACTACGATGAAATTCCTTGGAAACTTGACTGTCGCGTTCTGCCCATTTCTCATGTCACAGTATAGGTATAATATTGTGTTTTGACGACTTCCGTGGTCGAGTGGTTCGCACGCCGGTTTTCAAGGCGTCACCATCTCTTGAGGTCCCGGGTTCGATCCCCGGCTGGGTCAATGTAGAAAATGAACTTTTCAATATTGTCTCAGGTCTGGGTGTGTGTCATACCACCGTTGTTTCTGATTTCCATAACACAAGTGCTACTTACTTTGGGATTGGAGTAATGTATGTGATGTTGTCAAATATTTATTTATTTATTTATGTTCATTGAACAAAATACAAATCCGTAATTTACATTAAACTTAGTTTGTAAGATAAGTAATTGTTTATGTTTATAATATATGCTGAGGATTTTATGATAATGAATAAGTATTACCAGTCAAACTAGAGCAGAGGTCAGTTAGCCGTTAGTTACTTTTCTAGCGCTGAATTCTAGTTATTATCTTTTTTGTTTTATTATAGGTACCAATAGTAACATTTTCTAACTAACTTAGATGATGGCTGAAGTTTTAACGAATAAATAAATGAATGAAATACGCCCCAGAGTTTACACGGAGGAGTCAATGAAATTTTCCGGTCAATATTACCACGTTCCCGACGAATGTATGTTTTCCGTGTACATTCCAGAGTTATTTCAGGAGCGTAGGGACAAACACGACGAAGGAAGTATATTTACTGGCGAGCTTCCGCTGACATTATTATATGTTGCCGGATAATAGTTATTTGTTATACAAGTGACCAAAATCAAATTGTGCTGCGAGTGGCGACTTTAAATCACGAACTAGCGAAGTAGTCTAGAATTGAATCACGAGCGTAGCGAGTGATTCTAATATAGACTACTGAGCACAGTGAGTGATTTAAAGACACGAGGCAGAACAACATTTTGGTCCCGTGTAAAACATACAACTTTTCACCTCGACCAGCGAGAAAATTTTCACTTGACTTTCCAGCATTAGAAACTTGTTCACTTAACTTTTTTGGAGTTAGGAAACTATCTTGATCGTTGGACACATTCATTTTTGTAATTTATCACAAAAATAATTCAATCAAACCTATGCTGAAAAATTTTATTCATAGAGTGAGTAATTCCCGTCGTTTTGATTACATTACGTTGTGTTTTTCTCTTATTCATTAATATTCCGTCTTATTTATTTATTTATAATCATAAAACATATAATTTGTTAGTAAATTTCATAAATTTTTCTTATTTCATATTTGTTTCATACATGTGACCTCATTACCTTCATACTCTTTATTTCGAATTATCAACCTTCTTTTTTAACAATCCTTATTTAAAACTCCTTGGTATATCCGTGTATGACACCATAAAGCACTCTATCTATCCTTTTCTCACATATCAATTTTACAAGTGTCATCCTTGTCACTTCATTTGTTTTTCCTTTATTATTTAAAAATTGGTGTTAGAAATTAAAAAAGCACTTTGTCTCACGCTCGCAGCAAAAATCGATTTTGCTGCGAGTTTTTACGCGCCAAAAGAACCCTTTTCGTGCTAGAGAGGTGAAAAACATATTTATTTGCGACATTGAATGTTATAAGTGAAATTTTGGGTAAGACCCAAATTGTAAATCGCCAATAACCATTAAAGGTTTGCGAAGGTTATGAAAAATATGTAGTTTTTCCTTTATTTGGTATAAATCTTACTCTACTACTTTTTTCATTAAAAATCGAAAATATTATCAACGTTCATTTTTTAATATTTGATATGAATTTTTATACAATCAAATTGTGTATCGTATTGCAATATTTTTCATTAGTTTGAAACTTTACCAGGTTGTAGGTAGGTACAACAAAATATTTCCAAACTTCATTTTAATTATGCTACTACATTGCCTAAGTTTAAAGTTAAGGTCCTTTTACATGATATCAATCAATAATAACGAAGTGTGAACAAATAGAGTACATAAATGCACCAATCTAAAACGATTATCTAATTAAGCAGACCATCACCACCATAAACCTACCTATCTAAAACAATTTTCTCCCTAAGTCGAACACAATAATCGTTTGCCTCGCTAATCGGGTCAATGTGGCAATATCCATACGGAGTTAGCGAAATGGGCTCCCTGAATCCAATCCACTTTGGATGATAAAGATACGGGAGCGACCCAGATCCGGGAAAGAGACAGTTTTTGTACCACTTGCAACATTAGGTAGCGGGTATAATGAGAGACTATCGTTGTTCATATACTTACTTCGGACACTATGAATTAAAAGGAACTAGCGGCCGCTCGCGACTTCGTCTGCGTGGAACAATATTTTTTTCTGAATCTATATCCTTTTCTGTACGCCTGACAACGAGTATGTTAAATCATGATGTTCGGTTCAGTAGTTAAGACGTGAAGGCGTAACGAACAAACAAACGGACTTTCGCATTTATAATATTAGTAAGGATTTACTAATTCCAATAACGATGACTAATTGCGTTCATAATGGACTATGATATTTGGTAAAGTACTTACATTTTCTTTCTCTGTTCTGTGTTATCATTTCAATTACTTAACCTGCTTTTAATACAGATTTCGTTTATTAGGTTTTTTTTGAAAAATGTATGTCCCCGCAAGCTGATTGTCATGACTCCTCTATTATCAAGGCCTTCCTTCCTTCCCATTTAGTTAAGTAGAATATTCTCTCAGTGTGTTTCTACTTTTAACTTTCGTTTTTAGGAAATGGGACCCATAGTGCCATAAAACGACACTTATAAAATAAAACAGGTAAACGTGTTTCTACATCTATCTCTATACATGACGTTCAAAGTGTTTGAAGATTTTATATCGAAGTTTGATTATATCATATCAATATCTAAAAAGGCCATAAGGCCAATATTGTTGTATAAAGTAATATTGACATAATCAACAGTAAGTTGTTTTCTCCGTTTTTATGTGGGCTATACTTTTCACAAGAAATGGCGTTTCATTGCAAAAGAAAAAAGTACCTAGAAGAAAGATTATAATACAATTTTATTATTTCTGTATTTTGCTATTGGCTTTCTGAAGAAAAGCGGTAAAGTACTTACCAATCATTTCGGTTTATCACTTCTTAGTTATATTCTTTTCACGGCAACTACTCATTATTCCTAATCCTCGTTCGCTACCTAACTTTGTCGTTACCTTCAGCTTTCTGCTTACGTAAATACTTTCCGAACTCATTTCCCGAAAGAGAGAATCATTTCCTCTGAGTCATCCTTTTTATTTGTGAAGGTAGACTATGCCAAGGTTAGTAGGGCTGCGTATGAAAGCGTGACTTTGCGTAACGGGGTGTTAATGTACCGCATTATATGCCGAGCCAGCGTGGTCAAGTTGATGCTAATGTGAATACTTAAGAGTAGGTATAAAACTCTGTTATAAATCTGTATAAAACCTTGTTTAAAACACTATCCAAGAGTAGATTCTATAAGGCTCTGTAGACCTCGCGTTTGTAATATTCTTGAACATTAATATTTCGAAATGGTTGAAAAATTATTTTTCTCCATATCTGCACCATTTTGAAAAATGACGAAACACTGAATTCCAAAAAAACCCGTAAAAGTTATTTCAATTATGAAACCAAATTTCACGAGGATCGGTTGAGATATGCGACTTGTAGAGGAGAACAATCAGACAGCCGGACAGACAAACGAAAGCATGTTTGCTCAAGCTGAAACGGAGACGGTACGCGCTCGCTTGGCCATAAACTAAAAAATGATTAACTAGCTTGGCGATATTTTATATTAGTAAACATGAAGGTATTGTAAATGTTGACTGTGATTTTCCAAATGTTAAATTTTTCTGGCATTTTGATTTTTACAACATGAAATAATTATAATAGCAACCAAATAGGCTTCTTCGCGCAAACTCGCTCTTTCTTCAGCCTCTATTGAATGTAGCTGGGAGCGAACCCAATACAAAATAATATGTAGAGAATATACCCAATTGTTGTTTGCTTTTGGCTCTATTATTCATCAACTTATAAACACACATCACAACTAACGTCCATAACTACAAAAGACTAACCAAACTACACAACTTCTGAACTACTCTAATTAAAACAAAAAGAGAACTAACTCCGGACACTATGAAAAACATGAAGAGCCTACCCTACAATTTTCCCTAAATAACGCCTGTTTCACTTGGTTGTTTCATAACTTTCTCCAAAGTAAAATGTTGTTTACAGGACCGGACTACGTTGCGGAAATTAGTTCAAGTGCCTTTTGTCAACCTAAGAAACTTGATGTAACTTTGCCGATATCAAATTTGTGATATCAACTGTGTCACCGCCATTACAACCAATAATATCTAAAATATTACTTAGTTTTTAGGGTTCCGTACCCAAAGGGTAAAAACGGGACCCTATTACTAAGCCTCCGCTGTCCGTCTGTCTGTCTGTCTGTCTGTCACCAGGCTGTATCTCATGAACCGTGATAGCTAGAGAGTTGAAATTTTCTCAGAGGATGTTTTTCTGTTGCCGCTATAACAACAAATACTAAAAATATAATAAAATAAATATTTAAGGGGGGCTCGCATACAACAAACATGATTTTTTTGACGTTTTTTGCTCTATATTAATAATGACAACAGGTAGACAGTTGAAATTTTCACATATGATGTATTTCTGTTACCGCTATAATAACAATTAATAAAAACCGAATAAAATAAATATTTAAGGGGGGCTCCCATACAACAAACGTGACTTTTTTGCCGTTTTTTGGTACGGAACCCTTCGCGCGCGAGTCCGACTCGCACTTGGCCAGTTTTTTTTATATAATTATTGTGTTTCTGATTATTTTTTTACTGGTAATAATAGCTAGTATATTGACTGACTGTAAGGTGCGACTTTCTGTAAGAGATAACAGAAGCAGCGAAAATTATTTCACCCATTCCAATATCTTTATCCGCTATTTTTACCCGACTACCAAGAAAAGTTCTCAACTTTTTCCTAAAAGGGTCATTCTTATGATATGAAAAATAACTCGAAAGTCCATCATTATGAATCGGAAGTGTGAGGTGAGCCAAACACGAAAAAAAAATTAAAGTCTCTCCGACCTCCTTGATATTAATCATACTTCTCGTCCCTTGTTAGACTACGCCGGCCCTGTGTCTTTATTATATCGGCTAATGTCCTTGCGGGGACAATTTCCGTGCGGCTTCTTGATATCACGTGCATTAGCGGTAGCAAAAAATATCGCCTTAATGTTCACATTGCGCTGATAGAAGCAACGAGGAAGAGATTTATGGACGGGAAAAAAGGGATTGTGGCTCCTGAACTTGTTAATTAATTTGTTCTTGTGCTTAGTTTAGAATAGATAGAAAAGGTGGTACCTATTATTTATATTTATTCAAATTGTAGTTTACAAAATACTTTTGACTAGATTTTTCTTTGAGAAGCGAAAGTAACAATTTTGCTTTTTAGCAAAAACACTTTGGCGTCTAGTAACATTAAATTTGGGCCGAATTTTGGCATTCTTCTCTCATAGATACTTTCCCAAATCGAAGCACATTGTGCAAAAAGTACACGTTGTGCAAACAACCAGCGCATGTGTCAAATTTCTGCTTGCGTGGATACTTCACCAAGTAGTCAAGCCAAATACGCTTACGTAAGCACTTACGTTCAAATCTCCCGACCCTTATCTTGAAAAGGTTGATTTAGCGACGACAGAGGTAGCAAGTCAAATCTGTGTGTTGACAGAAGCATCGCTCTGGCCGTATTCGAAGTTGCTACCGTCATTTGTTTTGTTGGCCTGGAACTCCTTGGTAACTGGAATAAAGCCTGACATGGCATGAGTTTGCATGTTTGGAATGTCTATGAGTGCGTGCATGGAAAGCCGTCATTTGTTCGGAACAGTTCTTCTGTCTTTTCATATTTTGTGACAGAGGTAAGGATGGTTGCAGTCTCCGGTCGTTAGGCTGGTTCCGTAGTCACTTGACCCGGTTGCTATTGTGACTCTGGTGGAGACAAATCGGCCCTTTGTCACTTCGCTTGCGAGTTGCGACAGAGGATGGGGGTCGATTATCATAGTTGACGCGCGACACAATTATTTGCCTTATAAAATCTCTACCGTTTTCGAAGTTATGAAAATTCCTCTCTCTGATATCGGAGGCACATAATTTTTTGGTTATTTAAAGTCATTGTAAAGGCATCTGTTGCCGTAAAAATCAGGTAAGTCTTTCGAATAGTAAAAAAAAGCATTTTTTATGATTTGTTGCATTTTTTTCTTTTTTCTAATGAACTGTTCTACAAAAACACCTTCTGCCGTTGGAAATTGAATGGATTATGTTTGACCTACTTTTAAAACTGATCTATAGTCCATCCTGAAGTCCTGATGGGATGCAAATGCGAGTAATATTAAAACGCCCATGTTCGAAGACGACGTCAATCGGCTGACGAGTGATAACAAGATAGCCCCCCTAAGACTTCGTTCATTGTTTCCACCCACATCATGTTTCGTAACTCTTCTTCCTCAAAGCGTACGAGATAACACATTTTGTTGACATCAAAACGTAATTTCTGAATAACCTTATTATTTTGCCCAGTCAGGGCTCAAGGCTCTGACAATTTCTGAGAATTCACATGTAAATTAGATCGTAACAATTGAAGAATTTACGGAAATAAACGTCTTTTTGTTTATTATGTATGATTTGATGCGAGGCTGTGAAGCTTGAGATCAAAATGACGAAATGCATTAACGTAATTTTCAGGACAATGTATTTAATTTACTGAAAACCATTTTCGTCAGATAAGCAATGGTTTTATTTGTTTAACTGTGAAATTGCATAAATTCTTCTGTTTCAGTTTTAAAATATGAAGACGTGAAAAGGGAAGGATCTGACTTTAGACCAAGAAAATTATTATTCTAAGTCGAGCGAGATACAAAATTACCTAATACTATTCAACCTTTACATTTCGTAGTCCCCAACGAAGCTACAAGATACGACTAACGTTTGCATTTTAGGACAACGTATCTGTGAAAGCAAGCTTTGAAGTTCTACACTTTGGTCTTATCTAAAGCAATATTTCATGAAAACAGTCCGCAAAAGTACGGTGAAAATTCTTTGCGCGAAGCCATCATAAATCAAGTTGAGGAAACTGTTAAAGACGCTGCCTTAAAGCTTTTCCACTAAGACAATGAAGTTTAAATTTGTTTAAAAGTGTGAAAATCATGCTGTGATTCAAAGTACCTACCAAATTATACTTCGTTGTGTTCAAACTTTTTGACATGGTCTGCGAAAATATAAAAGATTTTTATGGTATGGAAGTCATTAATTTTCACTAAGGAGTCTGTCGAAGTTATCGCGCTACTTCCGGACAAATGTAACTTTTTTCGTTGGTTACTAAGTTCTGTAACTATGGAAAACATGAATAATACTAAATTTACAAATAATGCTACAATTAATTATATACCAAATGAAAGCACAAATATTTAAGATTATCATGTATTAAAATTATTTGAAATGACCGCCTCTGGCATGAATACACGCCTTTAGGCGACGAGGCCAGTCATCGATGGCAGCACGAACTACCACCATATCCAATTCTGCGACTGCCTTGAGAATAGCGCGCTTAAGAGAGTCGAGATTCATGTGGGGCTTAGCACATGCTTTCTCCTCAATAAGTTGCCATATGGCATAATCCAGAGGATTTAAGTCCGGGCTGGAGGATGGCCATTCTTCCTGCGCGATAAAATCAATTTTGTTAGCCCGAAACCATGCTTGTGTAGATTTTGCTTTGTGCGCAGGGGCAGAGTCCTGCTGGAAGACCCATGGCTGGTTTTGAAATAAAGTGTGGCTTAAGGGTTTGACAACAGGTTCCAGAACGGTATCTTGATAGACTCTAGCGCCAGTTTTCACACCTTTTTCACAGAAATGAACCTTACTTAGCCCTCAATAGGACACCCCCAGCCAAATCATCACTGATGAGGGGTGGTGACCTCGTTGGACCCTCGGAGCAATCATGCTGGCTTCTTTACTATTCTTAGCGTATACTCTATCATTTTGACGGTTAAAATTTTCTTCGACTGTGAAGATTTTTTCATCAGTAAACAAGATTTTTCGATGGCCGTTTTGTGCGTACCACTTTAGTAGAGCGCGACTTCGTGCTAACCTCATAGCCTTCAATCGTGCGTTTAGCAGATGGCCCTTTCGTCTACGGTAAGCGTGAAGCCCAAGGTCATCATTGATAATTTTTTTAAGGGAACTTCTCTTCACAGTCATCTGTATTGCCAATAACTTTTGCTTCCGGACGGGATTTCTCGTGATTCTCGCCTTCACTGCCTTGATCACAGCTGGTGTCCGAACGGTGCGTGGTCTTCCTGATCTTTTTCGGTCATCGACGGTCAAGGTATTACTGTACCTATGGATAGTGCGATAAATAAATTGCTTGTTGATTTTCAACTTTTGTAGCAACTTGAAAATCATATTCGGTGGCTGCCCACATTTGTGCAGAGCAATTACAGCGACACGATTCTCCTTCAACCCCCATTCCATGGTGAAATAAACAAAATATGATATACGTGTGGTATGGAATTATAGCTTATAAAACTGTCAATAATATGTCATTTTTATTTTTTCTTTTCATTTGTTTTAATGGCCAGTAATCGATAAAGAAACTCAGTAACAGAACTTTTGACCAACCTGTGTAGTTTTGATATTCTTTGATACCACATAGAACATGTGTGTTCTATGTGTCCTTGTACCTTATTTGTGTCAATTTGGATGAGCTCAGGAACACCGTGGATAGCCCATCTAAACTGGCGCCCTAAAAGGTTTTTATTTAATAAGTTGTAATAGAAATTGTTTTTAATAAAACTGTACGTGGAATGTTTTTACTTAAATTTGAAAATTGCAATATTAAATAAAATTCAACGTGGCGCCACTTTCGGTCAGGGTACCGCCATAAGTAAGACACATATTGACTTGCTTAACCCCAATAGGTCAAATCAAATGCGGGTCTCTGACAAAGTTTATGAACCGTAAAGGACTGTTGAAATACCATAATGTATGAAATCTTTACAGCCTGTCGATTCTGTAACCAAACTCGCATCTCACTTCGAACCTCATTTTTTGCGTAATATTATTAGAAATTAGCTTCTGCCCGCGACTTCGTCCGCGTGGATATTAGACGAAATCCTTTTAAGGAACCTTCAACCAGGATCCGGCCAGCCATTTTTACGCGATTAGGCGAGTCCCCATCAAGCGCGCTGCCTCGCGAGGCAAGACATTTGCCGCGTGTGGCGGGCCTCGCACAAGGCTTCCAGTTCCCGTTCCCGTTCCCGCTCCCGCTCCCGTTTCCCGTTCCCGTTCCGTTCCCGTTCCGTTTGCGTTCCCGTCCCGTCAACATCCCGTAACCGTCCCGTACCCCTTCCGTTTCCGTTCCCGTTCCCATCCCGTTCCTGTCCCGTTCCCATCCTGTTCTCGTTTCCGTTTCCATCCCGTTATTTTCCCGTTCCGTTCCCGTTCCGTTCACGTTTCGTTCCCGTTCCCATTCCCGTTCCGTTCCCGCTGCGTTCCCGTCGCGTAAACGTCCCCTAACCGTCCCGTACGCCTTACGTTCCCGTTCTAGTTCCCGTTCCGTTCCCGTCCGGTTCTTGTTCCCTTTCCCATCATGTTCTATTCCCGTTCCGTTCCCGTTTCATTCCAGTTTCATTCCTGTTTCTTTCCCGTTCCGTTCCCGTTACGTTCCTGTTTCATTCCCGTTTCGTTCCCGTCCGATCCCGTCCCGTACTCGTCCCGTACCCCTTCCGTTCCCGTTCCCGTACCCGTCCCGTTCTAGTTCCCGTTACCGTCTCTTTCCCGTTCCGTTCCGTTCCGTTCCGTTCCGTTCCGTTCCGTTCCGTTCCGTTCCGTTCCGTTCCGTTCCGTTCCGTTCCGTTCCGTTCCGTTCCGTTCCGTTCCGTTCCGTTCCGTTCCGTTCCGTTCCGTTCCGTTCCGTTCCGTTCCGTTCCGTTCCGTTCCGTTCCGTTCCGTTCCGTTCCGTTCCGTTCCGTTCCGTTCCGTTCCCGTTCTTCTGTTGTGTATTCTTTTTCCATACAAAATTTGAACCCCATTTTTACCCCTTTAGGGGTTAAATCATGTCCACCGTGTTGGACTTCAAAATAAATGTCATTTTTGCAATCGTCATCCCAGAAAACCCCAATAACGACATCTATATCGATTTTTATGTTTACTCACCCCATTTACGCCCTAAGGGGTTGATTTTCAAAATAACAAAATATATATTTGCCTATTTATTTTTAGATGTGCTCCTACGAAGTTTAAAGTTGTAATGTCTATTTTATATTATTTTTCCATACAAAATTTGGACCCCATTTTCACCCCTTTAGGGGTTAAATCATGTCCACCGTGTTGGACTTCAAAATAAATGTCATTTTTGCAATCGTCATCCCACAAAACCCCGATAACGACATCCACATCTATTTTTAGGTTTTTTTTAACCCTTTTCACCCTCATTTCATCCCCTTTGGAGTTGAAATCCTAACAAAAACAATATACGTTGCTTTAGATTTCTATCCATAAGCCTAAATTATAAATTTAGCGATTTTTACTTCGAAAATGAAGGATTTTCTTTAATACACAACTTCATCCCCCTTTTGACCCCTTCGGGGGTAGAATTTTGAAAAACGCTGAGACCCGTATTTATTAATTTTCAATCGTCAGCCTAAACACAAAATTTGAAGATTCTAGCTTCAAAACTGAGGGACTTTCATACAAACTTTCATCCCTTATTTCATCCCCTTAGGGATGGAATTTTCAAAAATCCTTCCTTAGTGGATGCCTACACTGTATAAAGTATCTGTGTGCAAAATTTCAAGTCTCTAGGTCCAGCGGTTTGGGCTGTGCGATGATAGATCAGTCAGTCAGTCAGTCAGTCAGTCATTCAGTTTACGATTTTATATATTAAGACAAGCGCGCTGCCTCGCGAGGCAAGACGTTTGCCTCGTGAGGCGGGCCTCGCACGAGGCTGCTCGCTTGGTGGGGACTCGCCTAATTGCGTAAAAACGGCTGGTCGGATCCTGGTTGAAGGTTCCCTAAGGATTTTCTCTAATATCCACGCGGACGAAGTCGCGGGCGGAAGCTAGTTTTTTACAATAATCAGAATTGGTCCAGAGATATTAGTAGGTATCTCGTCCCTGTCCCTCTCCCCATAAAAGCTCAAAAACGACATCCACATCGATTTTCATGTTTACTTAACTTACCCCATTTAGGTACCCCTAAGGGATGATTTTCAAAATAACAAAATAAGTATGTAATTGCCTATTTATTTCTAGACGTGCTCCTACGAATTTAAAAATTGTAATGTCTATTTCATATTCTTTTTCCATGCAAAATTTGAACACCATTTTAACCCCTGTAGGGGTTAAAATCATGTCCACCTTGTTGGACTATAAATTAATGTCATTTTCGCAATCACCATCCCATAAAACCTCAAAAACGACATCCACATCGATTTTCATGTTAACTTATCCCATTTACCCCTAAGGGATGATTTTAAATATTTAATTTTTCAAAATAACAAAATATATAATTGCCTTTTTATTTTTAGATGTGTTCCTACGAATTTTAAAGTTGTAATGTCTATTTAATATTATTTTTCCATACAAAATTTGAACCCCGATTTCACCCCTTTAGGGGTTAAATCATGTCCACCGTGTTGGACTTCAAAATAAATGTCATTTCCGCAATCACTATCCCATAAAACCTCAAGAACGACATCCATATCGATTTTTATGTTTACTTACCCCATTTACCCCCTACGGGGTTGATTTTCAAAATAACAAAATATATGTAGGTATATTTATTTTTAGACGTGCTCCTACGAAGTTTAAAGTTGTACTGTCTATTTCATATTGTTTTTCCATACAAAATTTGAACCCCATTTTCACCCCTTTAGGGGTTAAATCATGTCCACCGTGTTGGACTTCAAAATAAATGTTATTTTCGCAATCGTCAACTCAGAAAACCCCAATAACGACATCTATATCGATTTTTAGGTTTATTTACCCCATTGCACCCCCATTTCATCACCATGGGGGTTGAAATTATACCAATACAATATGCGTTGCGTTAGATTTCCATCCATAAGCCTAAATTACAAATTTAGCGATTTTTACGTCAAAAATAAAGGATTATCTTCTAAACACAACTTCATCCCCCTTTTCACCCCTTCGGGGGTAGAATTTTGAAAAACGCTGAGACACGTATTTATTTATTTTTAATCATCAGCCTAAACACAAAATTTGAAGATCCTAGCTTCAAAACTGAGGGACTTTCATACAAACTTTCATCCCTTATTTAATCCCCTTAGGGATGGAATTTTCAAAAATCCTTCCTTAGTGGATGCCTACACTGTATAAGGTATCTGTGTGCAAAATTTCAAGTCTCTAGGTTCAGCGGTTTGGGCTGTGCGTTGATATCTCACTCAGTCAGGACTTTGAATTTTATATATATAGATTAGCGGAATATAAGATTATTTACCGATTGCAAAAGGTTTTAGGTAGCTACCGCGTAGCTATCTCAAATCTTTTGAGATTAAAAACAGCCTACTATTATCTCATTCACGATTTAAAACTCCTGCGCAGTGAAGTGAGATTCGAAGTGAAGTTCGAGTTTGGTTACAGAATGGACAAGCTGTGCATTGTTGCTCATAAAATAAAAATAAAACGCGTTCCAAACATTGGAATCCATGACCAATTTAAACAGTAAGCAACAGATTAGTAACAACCAATTATTATTTTCCACTTTTTATATTCTTTCAATAATATTGTCGATTTCTGCAACTCAGCGTCTATTGCTGAGCTTTTGTTTCATGACTATTAATTAATTTCAGGATTTAATTGTTTTGATATTTTTATACTGGGCATAATGTTGCATTTTTCAAAATTCCATTTCCAACTTACAAATGACTTTTGTAATCATCTATAATTCTATATTAATATGCAAAACATAATATCCACTTTCTATTACCATGCGACAACGGTCCTAACATGGATAAGAACCATCATCAATTACAGTTGCTATCTATTTCCTATAAAATAGAAAAAGTTAGTTAAGGCCCCATAACGATGGTAAAGCAAGGTTTTTCTGGAAGGCACTCCTGCGCAGGGTTGTCTATGTTTAGCCTTGTAGGTGAGTTGAAAGGCGCATTCTTATAAACGTTGTCATACTTGTCATTTTCGCAAATGTTTTATCATTAAAATTAACCATTATGCGTATTTATGTTCCATCCACGGTGTTTTTAATTTTTTATTTTATGTTCAACGGGTCATCACCTCACCTGATGTTAAGTGACGATAAGGCTGAAAGTGGAAGTGCTTGAACCCAAAATTCTCAGGACTCCGGGTGTAGCTAACTGCCGGAACACAACAATTTTCAAATTGTTGTTATGGCGTCAGACTTAGGTAAGATAGTGGTAGCTAGCCAGGCGGACTTGAAATAGGCCCTACCACCAACCAAATCGAGTAAATGTATCCTCGTCTTGAGAATCGAATCCGGGACCCCTGTGTCTTACACGGGTGGGCGAACCACTAGACTACGAGACGATAGTGTAATTGTTAGTGTTTCAGGAAGGGGTACCTAATCACGAATTTTTCTTCTTGTTCTTTGATTACATCAAGTAAAAATTAACGCTTCCAAGGCGAATAGGCAAAGGTGAAGCAGCCCTACTAGTGATTGATAACCCGAGGCGCGCAGGAGTCGCCATCAGAGGTTGGTTACGCGTCATTAGGATGGCTACGGCGAAATAGGCTGCGTGTGCGCAAGTACAGTCTACAACTGATATGAAAGCAAATATTAAGATTTGAGAGATAAGAAAGCATTGAAATAAAATACTTTAATTATAACGGGTACAAACGCGCGGGTTATTTTTATTTATAGTAGAATAAATTTTATATTGTTGTGGCATAACTTGTTTGCAAGCAAAATACTATATGTCTTCAGTTTTTCGATGTTGTAAGCATGAAAAGCAGGTTTACAAAAAAAACGTCATTGTTTGAAACAAATAAAAACGTTAAAAATAAGCATCATTATAAGTTTCACATTGCAATAAATACTAAGTATATTTTTTATTTTAATAATAAGTACAAAGTATAATTTACTATACTTAATTTTAATTAACCACTAATTTTTTTTCATTGTATTACATGTTACATATTAGGTTATGAAATAAAGAATTTAATTAGTCGTTTGTGATATTTGATACTTATAAGGAAAATGTCGAGTACAGAAATTACCAAAAAAATAATAATGTTGACCTAACTTAATTAATACTTTAATTTGGTAAACATACAATAGTACTGGTGACTAGATTTGTATGATTAACATAATTTATAGGTACCTAGATTTACACACGACTGTACCAGCATTTATGTTGAAGACTCTTCACTGGAAAAGGTAGTCGGTTGTAATTGCTATAATTTTATGTTATAAGGGATAAATTAGAATCATTATGTTCTTAGATTTGAACTGAAGATATAACTTTGATGAAAGAAGGATTTAATATAAATTGCTTGCTGCGATAGAGGCGTGATGAAGATAATCCTTGATTTCACCGCAACGGAAACCACAATGTTGTCTAATTTAGTTCAAGAGTCATTAAAGTGTATTTTACAGGAACTGCTGCGGTGAGCAATTAAATCTTTATTAAAAGTCGTAGACAAAATAAATGGTTGATAAAAATGATCAGTTCGGAATATTAAATTGTGAACGAAAACAAGTTATTAAAAATACGTAGAGATCCAAAGAGTACATTGTTCCCAAAATAAATACATTCCTGATTTCAGGATGAAATACTTTGTTTCATCTTGCTTGCCAACAGTTTATTTCGTTCAAAATTTATTATTTCCTGTTTTATCATTGTCTGTTTTATTATCACCTTTCCTTATATTTATTTTAAGTAATTAATATTTTATCTCAAGTAAAAATAATGGAAATTCTAGCAGACAATCTAATAACGTAATACCTATTAATCAGTTAACTTAAATCGAGTTAAAATTTTATAGTCAAGTAATAAGAAATTGTTTCTATTAACTCATTGGCCGCGCTACATTAGCGAAGAATTAGTAATCGGAGTATTAAGAGCTTCGATCATCTATTATCGCAGATTTAGATTTAGAGAATCATATCCGTTTGGAGCCGTTACCGTTTCTATTTGTAGGTACTTAAAATAACTGATATCTGGGCTTACCCTTAAGGGATAAAGGCATATGAATTGAGCAACACCATCGTGTATATAAAATGCTATTATTAGTGAGAAGCTGCGCTAATTATCTTACGGTGTACCGTATGCAAGTGATGATGAACCAACAATACCTTGGCCCAAGTGACGCGCATATCAAATATCGAATACCAGTTTCTTATTTCATGCGACAGCAGGCGACAGTTGTTGCTTATATCTCGTTGCTATTTTGCATGTCTTTATATTGTGGAGTGTATTAGCATACAAAATAATAATAAACTGAAAAAAATAGTACTCGGAAGAAGTGTTAAGACTCACTTTGCCATGACTATTGCACTAATCCTACTAATATTATAAAAGTGTAATTTTGTGGGTTTGGATGTTTTTTCCTCAATCACGCAAAAACTACTAAACGGATTTGATTGGAATTTGGCACACATAGTACATAGCCTAGATTAAAACATAGAACACTTTTTATCTCGATATTCCCACGACAACAGGAATCACGCGGGTGAAACCGCGGGCGGCCGCTAGTTAACTAGTGGCTCCGTGAGCTGTAGACCTCGCGTTAAAAAGTAGCTCAAATTGTATGTTGTTTAAAAAAATATATCTAAAAGATGTCGTCACCCCTTTTTCCCACTTTTCAATGCACGTAGTAGGTACGTGCTGTTTGGTATTATTTGGTAGGTATGTTCGCAGCTAGATGGCACTTCTAATTTTAAACATTTTTCGAAATGGTGATTTTTGGTAAATTTAAAAAAACTGGCTAAATTATAAAAAACTATATAATTTTCGAACCTGCTCACAAAATTTCACGAGAATCTGTTGAGAAATGCGACCTGTAGAGGAAAATGGACAGCTGGAAAGTCGGACTGAAATATGTTTTTTTACATTTCTCCGTCATTATGAAAAATTTCAAAAAACTGGCGTGACAAAAAAATTATATGTAATTTTCAAACCTGCTCACAAAATTTGTCGAGAATCGGTTGAGAAATGCGACCTGTAGAGGAGAACATTCAGCGCCAAAAAGCCGGACTGAAATACATTTTTCTTACATATCTCCGCTATTACGAAAAATTTGGAAAAACTGTCTCAATTTTAAAAAATCTATATGATTTTCGAACCTGCACACAAAATTTCACGAAATTCGGTTGAGAAATGCGACCTGTAGAGGAGAAAAGACAGAGCCGGGAAGCTGGACTGCAATATGTTTTTTTACATATCTCCGCCATTTTGAAAAATTAAAAAAATCTGGCTCGATAAAAAAAATCTATATGATTTTCAAACCTGCTCACAAATTTTCACGAGAATCGGTTGAAAAATGCGACCTGTAGAAGAGAACATACAGACATACGAAAGAATTTTTGCCCAAGCTGAAGCAGAGACGCTTCGCTCGCACTTCGTGCTCGCTCGGTCAATTAAATAGTAAAATATAATCATTCACTTCAACATCTGCATTATTAATTTAAATAAATAGTGTTTATTCATTTCATTACTTTCGTTTAGTTTTAGAGGAATAAAAAAAACTTTAAACGATGACAAGTAGAAAATCAATTTTCTCGACTCAATCGACTGTGCAAAAAACTATCAAAATGTTGGCTTTGCAACTTTCGATCTATTAAGATCGAAAGTTTCAAAGCCATTACAAAATAAACGCGTATTGATTGTGTTGGTGCTAATGGACGCAAATTGCGAATAGGCGGCGGGAATACTGTGATTTGTTTGTATGACGAAAGAAAACTTGAAATTATTCAAATTAGCAAAAATTGCAAAATTTCAATAAGTAGGTGGGTAGGTACCTTTTTATAACATTTACCTTTCGGCTAAATAGTATAGGAAAGAAAGGTAGCGGTAAATAAAGCGGTGATAAAGTATCATAAATGAAATGTATTTTTCGAATTATCCAAATATTATTTTTGGAAATTTGTACATAGGTTTTGGTTCATACTATATTACATCCCTGCAGAGTTTCATCGCCTGAGGATTCAATGTTGGGGTCTCCATATAAAAGATTTCGTCATTTCCTACACTAAAAAGTCATACATATTTTGCACGTTATACCGAGGAGCTCGGTCTTCTACTGAGGAGCTCGGTGGCGCAGTGGTTTAGCGCCTGGACCAGCGATTACGGAGGTTAAGCAACGTTCGCAAGGGTCGGTCATGGGATGGGTGACCAAAAATTTATTATCTCGAGCTCCTCCGTGCTTCGGAAAGCACGTTAAGCCGGCTGCATTTACAGTCGTCAACACCCACCAATCCGCATTGGACCCGCGTGGTGGGTTATGGCCCGTCCTCCTTATCCACCTACAAAGAAGGCCTGTGCCCCAGCAGTGAGGACATTCAAAATGGCTGATGGACAACCTACTAAAGGGTGAAATCCACGTGAAATCGAAGGATTGGCACCGCGATATTGATAACTGTCGCCTGGAAAATCAACCCGTGCATTTCCATGGGTCGATTTTCCTAAACCTACTTATTGTCATCAGGTAGTAGTTTCAGATAAGTTTGATTCCATTTTATAGAATAGAATTGGTGATAGTTATAGCAATAGTATATTAGTAGAATTGCCCACCCAAACTCTCTCTTAATCACGAATGTAATCAGAGCGACACTCTTATCTAGTGTAAGCGCAGTGTCGCCGGCTCTAATTTCAAGGCGTTTATCTCAAAAGTGATGTTTCCTAATGCTGATAAAGCCTTAGCTCCTGTCAACTAATGAGCGAGGGTTCCTGGAATCGGGAACGTGATAGCTGACTACTGTCGCTGAGGTAATGGTGTACGTATGGTTCATTAGAAGCGATAAAAATAAGGTATCACATAAGGGTATCACGTATCGAAGCATGTTTGTCATTATACATAACATTAAGGAAATTGTTTCCTTTTGACTGTGGAATCAAATAATAGGCTCTACCTACTTATAAGTTAGTCTGTGACTCTACCCTTAGGCTGGCCCCAGACCTACCGGTTCCGTTTCTTTGCTTTGCTGTGCTACCTTGCTTGAAAGACCGCCGGCCAACCAGGGTAATTTTCAATCTATCGCATTTTGGGACTAGACCAAATTGGCAAGATAGCCATTAGCTTGGTTTTATCAAATGTCATCGCCTGGATTGCGAAGTAGGAAGCTTTTAGGAGATATGCCACCCTGAACATGGACTCCGATCGTTAAAAATAACTCGATCGCTTATTTATACAAGATGTTTGGTAAAGCCTTATAAAACTGAATATGGTAGATAGGGACCATAATAAAACTGAACAACTTTTACTATGGGACCAAATCTGAAATCGCGAAAAAAAATGAACTGTTTCATACATTTTGATAATTTCGTTCTTAATTTTTGTATAAAACAGCAGTTTTTTTTAAAACGAAAACTAAAACTTCTCATCGCACCCCAGACGACGATATTTGAAAACACCAAACTAATGGCTATCTTGCCAATGTGGTCAGGTCAAAATATGCGATAGATTGAAAATGAGCCTCTTGGCCGGCGGTCCATGGTAGAACAGCAAAGCAGAGAAACGGAACCGGTAGGTCTGGGGCCAGCCTTAACAGCCAAGACTTTTACTTTTAATTGAGTATGTACCTAATTTATTATTAGTACGCAGGAAAGGACGTAATGATGAAATTAGGAATGTTATAAAAATATTGTTCTCAAAAGGTACGATGAAATAAATTCACATTGAATTAGGTAGTTGAATATTTTTTTGTCCAAAACAAAGGACGCCAAATGCGCTTCAAATCTACATTTTTCGGCAACAAAACCAATTAACTTTACTTTAAATTAACATTTTGGTATTGTTAACTAAATACAAATTGTTCGGAAATAGCCTTATAAAGCCGAATATGGTACCTAGATAGGAAGCATCAAACTGAACAACTTTTACTATGGGACCAACTCTCAAAACTCGAAAAAAAATCTTCTGTTGACAACATTTTGATCTTCTCGTTATTATTTTTTGTATGAAACAGCAGATTTTTTTTTCGCTATTTCGGAGTTGGTCCCATAGTAAAAGTAAATCAGTTTAATGGTCCCTATCTAACATATTCGGTTTTATAAGGCTATTTCCAAACACCTTGTAAAATAGTCAGTTGGTCTTTTACTACGTAATAATGGGATAAAAGTAAAATAAAATATTAGGTAAGTAAGGTACTTGATTTATTGCTGTCACGCTAGCTTATCTTACTTCCAAACCATTGGAGTAAATAGCGATTCAAACAATTTATGTGTTCTGCACGCCATCTTATTCCATTGTTTAATATTGAATTACCTACCAAAAGAGAAAGTTTCACATCAATTTATGGCTTCCATTGAAAAATAAAAGGAATATTATAGAAATTGCATGGGAACTTTTAAAATGGAAAGTATGCAAAAAGGCGTACGTGAACCTAAAACTTATCTAACAAGTAAGTACTCCATACTGTAGGGGAAGTTCGTACAAAATGACATACATGGACAAAACGACATAGGGCGGTTTTTTCAAAACTGGCGGGTAGGAGCGAGGTTTTTGACATTGTATCACGTAAAGTTAGCCATTTAAGCAATCCTGTCAAAATTTTATCGCCCTCAGCTCAGTCGCGCTGGAGTGACTGGTACAAATTAAATGTGTTTTTTGCCTATTACAACTTTTTATTCTCATTTCTATTTTCAGAGTTTTGATAGGTTTTACGTTGTTTTCTTTCAATATTGTAACTTAAATCGACGCGTTGTAGCTTTATGTTGCGATGTGTATTAAATTATTATTCAATAATAATTGTTCTCAGTTAATTCTTAACTTTTTATTAATGTCACGTATTATTGGATAAAATGACATACTTTTACTCCGGACAAAGTGACATATAGTTTGACCATACAGATTTAGGAAATTTAAATTTTCATTAAAAATAATATGCTACGCAACTAAAAAAGGAAATCTGAACGTCAAACGTAGTCCTGAATCTATGCAAAAAGCGAACGACGATGTTTGTGCTCGTATTTATTGTAATTATAACTAAATTTAACTTTTTGCGTTCCCTAGCTAGACAAGACTGGTTAAAATACATGTAATGTGCTCATTGAGCTCATGAATCACGTGCTGATGTTTGTAGGAAGACCAAAAATTGTATTTGTGACCTTTATGCAACTTTTTTATTTTGTCATTTTGTGCGTAAATATATATGTCATTTTGTCCGTACTATATGGACAAAATGGTTTTTCGACTTTTTGTTTATCGAGCTCTAGAATTCCTATGTTATTATTTCATTTCATTTTTACACGACTGCCCAAAGCAAAAAGAGTGTTATGTGTTCAGGATTCATGTATGTTTGTGGGTATGTGAGTTTCTTTATTCCACCATAACTTCTAAATGCCTGAACTGATTTGGATAAATGGGGTATCGTTAGAATCCTTACAGCATTCCGAGTGACACTGGTTATATTTTTTTTAGAAAAAATCAATATGGCGACTGTACGACGACATTTTCAAATGTAAAATAAAATTTTTTTTCTTCTATTATTACAATATGGGCATCAAATGAAAGGCCTTGATGAGCACATTCCAAAACTATATAATATTTCACTAAAATGTGTGAAATAAAATTAAATAAATTTAAAAAATATTAAAAACACGACTGCCCTGCCAAAAACGAACTAAAAAGTTAAACAACAAGTGTCATTGCAGTCGGGGGACCTCTTTGATCAAAAATTGTTCCATAATAAGGTCCCCCGACTGCAATGACACTTGTTGTTTAACTTTTTAGTTCGTTTTTGGCAGGGCAGTCGTGTTTTTAATATTTTTTAAATTTATTTAATTTTTTAAGTTTAAATTACTGTAAGTTAAATAACTAAAGATGATTTTAAAAATAAAAGAATGATTGTAATGACTTTATTTAGAAAGATAAAGCGACAAATAAAAATAGTATGTCATTTTGGACGTACTTCCCCTACCTATCGGTAGCTGATACCGGGTGTAACAAGACCCTAACCGAAGCCGATCTACTTATTCTACCCATCATCAGGATCATTTCTGTTCCAACAAAATTATTTTTTCAACAGTTCAAATTTTGAACAGAAATGGTCGTGATGATTTCTGACTTTGACCTTCAATAACTTCGTAGCTTGGTTTCCCAGGTACAGTCTAAAATACAAAAATGATCCTGATGATGGGCGGACTGCGTGGACTTCGGCTTCGTTGAGGGTCTTGTTACACCCCGTTTTAAAATTAGGTATTCATGTCTTTACTACTTTTACAAATGAAGGGCACATGGGAAAAACATGCAATGTCACACAGACAATGAACTGAGAAATTGCTAAATTAATCTTTTGATCCTTGAAAAAAGGTACTGCACTTGCACTGTATCAATATTTTACTATGAATATTACTCCGTGACTATGCATGTTACTGCAAAGTGTGTTTTGGCGTTTCGTTCTACCAAATTTATACTTTACAATGGCATTGTCAGTTCAAAAAACATAAAAATGTGACATAGCGTTTTCCCCTGTACTACCCTTCAAATCAAGAAGCTTAAGACTGCACGCCTAGTATCATACTGAAGATTGAAAAAGACTCTTTAGTGACGTCACGGCGTATTGCTGTCTCTTTCTTTTCGTTTTACAATACGTTTTCGTTTCTCACGAACGAACGAACGACGAACAACGAACACGTATTGTAACACTAAAGAAAGAGGTTGCAATAAGCCGTCACGTCACTAAAGGAGCTTTTTTCAATCTTCACTATGACATATGGCCGTTCAATCTCCATTGGAGGGAGGTACGTATAAGCTTCTTGCTTCAAATGATAAGATGTAAAAAAAAATATTTGAGTAAGTTCACCTTGTTACAAGAAACTACTACTGTGGTAAAAAAAGCCTCCCCTTCTTAAATGACCCACATTCATTCGTTTGAATAAAGTTTTAAAATAAGCAGTAAACTATAAAACAACGTGCCGTAAGCTTCACAATTCCATACAACAGGTACATCAAAGTTTGTGATTTAGGTCATAGACTTATTATATTACTAGCGTAAGGACACGGTCAACGTCGCTACGAAGTGACGCCAGTTGGTTGGCCCTAAAATTACAATTTTAGGGCCAACGCGATTCAGTCACCCGCGGAAGACTGTGGTAGACAGACGGTGACTGACGTGACATAAAAATGGCGAATGGCGCATTTGTAGATTGCAAAAATTATGATGCAAACGTTAAAAAGTTACATTACAAACAATCAAACCAACAAACAAATCTTTCCTTTTTATATTTTATAATTTAAATAGTTTAGGTATAATATTAGTTTAGTATAGCTGTGAAAAAGAACAAAAACATCTAATTTGAAATAAAGATGTTTGAGATTTTGTAATGCTTACGTTTTATTTATGGCCTTAATACCATCGAAAAACTGACATAATTACCATTATAAAAATATAAAAAAAAGTTAAAAGTACTAGCGACCCAAAGGAGTCAAATGAGTGAACTTGTCCTTAACTCCAATTGAACTAAATAGTTCACTTCAGGAATCTTTTTTGCCCACCTCTAATATGGCAGTAGTTCGAGTGGGATCTAAAAGATGTCGCTGATTTTGCTTGTATGAAAGAATTATAAAGCAAATATTCGGATGGGCTCATCCTTCCTTTTGAAATCATTGGATTTAGGTACATAAGTTTGTGACATGTGAAATCGTCTACTTAATTGTAGCGTTCAAACGTTCTCGTATTTGAGTAGGGGTGAAGGTATGGGTGTACTAACTTTTCAAAGTAGGTAAGTAGGTACCTACTTAAGTTTTTGCTTCAGCTTCTTTATTTTCTCGAGTAAAATATTATAATATTCAAAAGTGACGATTATTTTGATGATTCAAGTGCTCCTTAAGTATAAGTTCACTTCAAATAATGATTCAAATCTTGCTCCTAGCTCCAACTTGACAGTCATAATTATAATGAAATAAATCAGATTAAAAAATAAGAGCCTGAATTCTTTCTATTGACTATATTTTATTTTATCTTTGTTTTCACATTTTGTGGGCCCATTTCAGACCCGTAACGCCATCTAGCAGACGTTGGCGGATCTATAATGAAGGCAGTCAAATACCAAACCAGAAAGTTAGTGGAATGAGACTTCGATAGATGACGTTATTTGACAAATCATTATTTTTTTAATCATCCAGTTATTTTTTTTATGTTTTTCACAATCAGAAATCAATCAGACAGAAACAATATTTTTTTTTTTAAAGTAGCACGTTATGTTTCAGACTTTAGGTAGAATATTCCATAATAATAAAAAAAACATTGACATCTTCATCTTCTTCAGACCAAACCTGGGGGGGTCAGTCCCACTATTACCATTACCCATTGCAATGGTAATGTTGGGACTTCATTTTTTCTCAAAATTGACCATCGACGTTCATAAAGCGTAATGGTAATTGTGGGAAAAAGTGTCACTTCACTATTACCCTCCATTTATTTAATGGTGATTGTCAATGGAAATAGTGGGAATAACCCACCAGGGGGATATTTTTCTCCTTATTTCAGGTTTTTTCGCACTTTTATTCACTTTTGTCTAAATTTTTAACACATACTGAAGAACATAAATTAGAGTCTGGTCTTCAAATGCAAAAATAAATTTCGTGACTTTTAGAAATTTTTTTCTTTGTCAGTGATACCAATTTACTAAAAATAATTTTCGTGACTTTCAGAGTATTTTTTTCTTAGTCAGTGATACCAATTACTAAAAATACCTAAGTGTTTGTACCTTACGAGGAGCTCGATGGCGCAGTGGTTTAGCGCCTGGCCCAGCGATTGCGGAGGTTAAGCAACGTTCGCAAGGGTCGGTCATGGGATAGGTGACCAAAAATTTATTATCTCGAGCTCCTCCGTGCTTCGGAAGGCACGTTAAGCCGTTGGTCCCGGCTGCATTTGCAGTCGTTAACACCCACCAATCCGCATTGGGCCCGCGTGGTGGGTTATGGCCCGTCCTCCTTATCCACCCATAAGGAAGGCCTGTGCCCCAGCAGTGGGGACATTAAAATGGCTGATGGACCTAAGTGTTTAAATCATAATGTGAAATTATAAATAGGTAGGAATATGGGTTATTTATAAATAAATTTATAAAGCGGCTTATAAGCCGAATAAAACAACACCTGTAAATAGGTACATTTTTATTTTGAAACATTTAAACAAAAAATATTACAATTCCTATATTAACGCTATAATAAAATGATATGTATAGTAAAACTTTTAATAATAATCCAACTAACAATAATCGACAAAAATTACATAGGTATTTTATACAATTACTACAAACATTTTATTCGTTAAAACACGAATAGTTTTTAATAAAAATCAATCACATCTATTATCCTGAAATAGTTTTTAGTGTATTGTACAATTCGATTAATTTAACAACGTACTATGCGAGCCAAATAAGAATAGTACTGTCAAATGGCAATCTTGATCTTTGTCCCTTTTCTTGGACATCCTACACCCTGAAGTGGAAGCGAAACGCAATCAAATGTGGCCGTTTTAACAGTACTATTCTTATTTGGCTCGCATAGTACAACAGAAGTGACCAACTTCAGAGCGCTTGCGGTACCTATTTCAATCTGTAAACATTACTCTTTGCCATACATTCTCGAGTGAAGTTGCAGAGATCACTGTCTATTGTTAATTCAATCGCATTGTACGCTGATAGGTGTAAGTAAAGGGCGCGGGATCAAATATCTCCTGAAAACATTATGATGACACAATTTTCTAATTTGTGGGTATTCTCAGTATAAGCCCGGCCACATACAGACGATGGGAATCACGATTCGGAATTGCGAACGGAATTTCGATAATGAATGAAGATTCCGTACGGAAAAATCCCGCATGTGTGTGATATAGTAGGTCCATAGATTTATATGGATTAGCTGCGTTCGGATTTACGTATGTACGGAATTCCGTCTGTATGTGGCCATTCTGAGAAAGGCGTTCAAAAGAAGCTTAAATATTTTTATAACAATATGGCCAATTTTGACCTCTGCCTTGTATGTTAACTAAAACATAAAAAGACCGTATTTTGCTGAGAGAGTGGGCTTGTAGTATTTTGTTCACTCCAAATTCTAATTATAAAAATTAATAAGGCCCGCGACACACAGACGGAATCGGATTCGGAATTCCGAAACGGAATATCGATAATGAATGAAAATTATGAACGGAAAAATGCTGCATGTGTGTCGTAGGTATATAGATTTGTATGATTTAACTGCGTTCGGAATGATTCCGTTTCGGAATTCCGAATCAAAATTCTGTCGGTATGTGGCCAGTCTTAATGTCTGTCTGTCTTACTGTTTCAATTTCCCTATTTTCCTAACACATTTTTCAGATAAGAAAGCACGTGTCACGTTGTGCTATGTCATGTCATGATACAAGTTAATATGTGTAAATGGGCTATTCTTTAGATTTTAGATCTATGCATCAGCTTAATGGGCTATGTTAGTAAGGTTTAAATACTTATCAAGCAATAATGTTTTGTATTAAAAAAAATATTAATTTAATACTCTGAAGACAAACATCTGAAGAATGACCCAAATACACTTTTCCAATTACAAATAAATATTTTTTTTTACTAACGGATTTTTTGGTCTTCTTGAAGATAACCAGATTAATTAATTACAAAAAAAAACATTTAAACATAAAGATATGATAGGCGTTAGGGAGTGTTTTTTTTAATAAGAGGGACATGATCACTGGAAATTTACAAGGTAGGTACTACTTATAGATTTTCGAAAATACATAACAATTCAATAAACGAATACATTTCTTCACAGTGACATCATACCTAATATCTAAAACACGAAGTATAGAATGCTTTGCGAACTCTTTTCTTGATTAATTTAAAGTATTAAGTTGAAATACAATTTTAATTTATAAATCAGAACTTTTCTAAGAATAAACCAGCTTTCAAAAATGTACATTATTGGAAAATGTCCATAACTTGTATAGGTCTATTATTTTGATATTTAGTGCGAATTTCCAATAATGCAAGTTTAAGAAAGCAAAAAAGTATTTCATAATATTATTTTTTATGTTTTCGATTCATAGTTACAGAATAACGTCATATTTTTGTCGTCACTTCGGGTATTAGCCGTAACATATACATTACGGCTAATACCCGAAGTGCAGCTAAACCTAGTTTTAGCCGGCTAAAACTAGGTGTAGCCGATTTGCTCGCGGCTAATACTAGGTGTAGCCGGTTAAAACTAGGTCTAGCCTTCTTTGTGTTTCTACTAAGGGGAGTAATTTATGGGGTATTAAGAAAGTTATTTTTGTTGTCTGTAAAAAATATAACATCTAACTTTAGCTTTAGCTCCACTGCGTTTCGCGCTCGCCTTAAATTTCTAACCTATATTCGGGACCTTCAGGAGTAAAGCAGATCGGTTACACCTAGTTTTAGCCAACAGCTATCGGCTACACCTGGATTTAGCAGGCTAAAACTGGCTTTAGCCGCACTTCGGGTATAGGGCGTAATATTAACAAATACAAGTTATACTGTAGGTACCTTTAAACACACGTTTAAAACAGCTTTCGGTGAAAATTCACATTGTATACAGAATAAAAACTATCACAGTACTAGTATAGACAGATCTTTGCTTTTTGACACAAGTAAAATATAATTTATTGCACATAAATTTTTTTAGAAATATTTTTTTAATACAGTACTAAGGTACTTAAATATTTTTCCTAATATTGATGTGCAGTGATAGTCAACTTGCATAATATTTATGTGAAAATAACTTATTCTAAATTACAAATATTGCAGACTTTGAAGATAAACGATAAGTAATGTTAAAACTATTTTTACAATTTCTACTACGTACCGATTACTTAGAACTATTAGTTATCAGATAACTTGCTGATAAAATAACGAAATACCTAATTCTTATCTTTGGAGTTTTCATTTTAATCGTGCACTTTGAGCTTCTATATAAAAATAAAAAAGAAATTATAGTCAGGTACAGATTTTGATTGAAATTTCATATTTTTTTAAAGTTTTGAAAAGAAGATTGAGTACAGATATAATGGCACATGAACATGAGATATAAGATATTAGGCAGTAAGCTATAGATACTTTGTACAAAAAAAATATAGCTGTATTTTGAGTGACTGATTATAATTTATGCTTCCTATATTTAGTAGGGTATCTGAGTTTAACTTTTGAATAACATTTCTCATTATTCAACAATGATTGTCAGTTGAAAATATGCGACTGAAATCTTTGGTTCGCTTTAGGACAGATTCGCTTTACGGCAGATTCGCTTTACGACAGAAGTACAGTCAACTCGACAACAATAATGTTAGCGTGAGAGCGACAGAGATAAAGTATAGACGGGTCATTGTACAAAATTCCATCTGCTTATCCTTAACCTCCTCTGAATTTATGCTACCCTGGTACTTTGGTAATGTAATTTAAAGAAAATAAATATTTTTGTTAACTGGCAGTCAACAAAGGATTGAAAATGGTGTTATGTCGGTAGAAACTTCATCATTTGGGTAGCCCCAATAAGTGTGGGTAAGTGAGCGAGAAGAGAAACATGTACGACGCCATTTCTAATCCCATTCTTTAACTACACTGTACAATTTCTGTCATAAAGCGAATTTGCCGTAAAGCGAATCTGTCCTAAAGCGAACAAAGGACTGAAATGCGCTAAAAAATTGCGTAATTATTTAAGTTGTAATTGAAGATGTATTTTATTTCCTCATAAATATTTCTAATTTAATTTTTATGAATTTCATTTTATAATTGGCATGCAAAATCATTATTCATATTCGATAAATATATAGGTACTATTATAGAAAATATAGTAAGTTTATTCCTCGTCGTTTAGTAGATCTGTGCAGGATTTTGCTTTGGTTGATCTGTAAATGAAAAACATTTATTTTTATTACAAAGTAAGTATTGAAGAGTATGATAATTGCATAAAAATAGTAAACTGTAAAAGTTAATAACTATTTGAAGAGTAATTTGTTATGTGAATGTATTATTTTATCAGCTAACAATAAACTTTCATCATCATCCTCCTGTCCTTAGCCCAATTTATTTGTAGTGCTGTCTACACAAAATAAAATTTTGCGCTCGTAGAACGACCACCGACCACGAACAATAAACTTTATTCTACGTTTATTGGTCAGAAATATTCATTCATTACGTGCCTACACGTCAATTGTTCTTAGTTTCATAAAGTACAACTTTTACCTCTCTCATGTTCTTTCTTGTGGTCAGTAACTAACGTCATCGATTATAAATAAGGAAAAAATAAGTATTTGATTACTCCGTATTGTACTTACTGAGAATTTTTCACTCTCCGGCATATCCTTAGTTCTATAGGTCCACTTCGCACAGATTTGAACAATGCCAAAGCCTGCACATGCGCTAGCTCATGGCATGCCTGCCCATTGACCGCTAGAACTTCGTCTCCTGGAACCACATAAATGCACTTTTCAGTCAAGCAAATAAAATCCTTACAACCAACAAATTAGGGACACAACTTAGTGGTCAAGTTGTTGTGAACACACTTTAGTGATCATTATGTAAACTCCATTGTCAGGTTTAGTTACACTATAAACCGTAAACTAATATGGATAGGCGTAAAAACAGTATTCTGTGAACTTATTTATCAACGGGATACAAACACTAATAAACAATAAAGAATGAACACTGACGTTGATAAACTAATGAAGCGTAATTATGAACATGACGTAGATATTCATACGTTTTTTAAATTACCTGTTCAACAAGGTCTTATGTTAAGTTATGTAATCGTTAAATTAATTCATGTCACTGGTCGAAGCTACATAGTTATTCATTGTAAACGCACAACAGTATAATGCGGTTAAATAAATATTGCATCGTTTCGATATATACAATCCAGTTCAATAGTCTGACGATAGCAATGCATTGTTTAAATACTTTGATGCACTTACTAGTGGAATAATAAAAGATCGGTTTCTTACTTCTTATCAAATGGAATTTCATAAGATGATTCTCAGTAACATTTTTTTAAATAAATAAAAACATACCTGCTTTCAGTCTCCCGTCATCGATAGCTTGCCCTTGTGGAAGGATACTCTTGATAAAAATACCCAGCGGTCCCCGAGGAGAGTCGCGACCACCGACGATCGTAAATCCGAGTGGCTTCTTCCCATGTCCTTTCTCAAACGTAATTGTGTGATAAGTGTGTGTTGGCGCTCGAGGTCTTCTTGGGAGTGTGCAAAAATTCGCCGCGTTCGGTGTTTGGATATCGTTTTCACTGTTTTGCACTTCTCTGAACCTTTCCGTGTTGTCTGGGACGTCTACATCGACGACGTCTCCCGCGCAACTAAGGGCTAAACCGTCCTTGTTCGCGCCGCCATAGCTGACAACCTGCCGGCGCAGCAACTTGTTGTTCATGCTGCTGTAGCTCGCGTTCTGGCCCTTGAGGAAGTGTGAGTGCGCATGCGACGTGCTGTCGGCCGGCTCGTCCGCAGCTGATAGCGCGCTGCGATTACACGACTCATCCTGCGACCGCCGCCGGTCTATGCTGACGTCATATTTATCAACACGTTTTTCCTTTCCTAATATTATTGCGTTCTCGTAATCTACAGAGCTTTCACGCATGAGGTTTATACTGCGTTGAGACGGTTCTCTTTGCTTGGTGTCAGCTGTTTTCTCACGTTGTCGGCAGATCACTATGTCTATTTCCGATGAACCAGATTTCAGAGCATCCTTTGCTTCGGCCATTGTGAGATCTCGTAGCCTGCGGCCATTTACATTTAAAAGCTCATCTCCGATGCGCAATGTACCCTCCCTGAAAATAAAGTAAAAGATTTTGTAAAAAAAAATTATAAATGAAAAACCTAGCAATAAAGTCAATGATCTTAAGGCGACTATCAACCTCAAGTAGCGCCCTCATTTTAATAAATTTATTGCTCACTAAGTACACTATGTATCGAAAATTCACAAATGTGGCCACTTTTTGCTCTTATTCTAACTACTACTACAACGAACTACATTTTACTGAGGTTATTGTTTATAAATAAACTATAGAACCTTAGCTTCAATCTGTACATGTGAATATATAATTTGCGAGCAATTAATTTTATTATGATGAGGGCGCCACTTTGAGGTATATAGGGGCCTTAACTCACATTGCATTTCATACCTACTTAAAAATAAAATAATAAATCTCTAGGGTTGGTTTTGTTTTTTATACAGGGTGAAATTATTAGCTATCAGCAATCTCTTAAATTAAAAATAATCTAACCGCAATATTCTTTTACATCTTAAAGTAGAAATTAGTGTGGACGTTGTTAGTTTACAGTTTTGCGGAGATCTTTGATAGCGTCCGGGCATTCTTTATAGTCGGCGTGTTATTTTACTTTATTAGCTTTATAGTAAAATAAAATAATCGTAATGTTTTTAGCATCAGTCGACTTCTTGTTTTTTTAATGTTTATTTCAACCCAACCCTTAGATTATCTAAGTTTCAACCTTGCCTTTTGATCACTTGATTTAAGAAGTTTTTGTCTTAGAGTTATCAATATCCCAGTTAGATTCTTGGTTTAAAAGATTGCAAAGACTTCAATTTCACCCTGTAGTTTGCTTTGAATAATACTTACTTTTCAGCCAAGCCACCAGGAACAACATGAGCTACCAGGTAACCGATATGGCCCTCATCAGATAATTTTGTTTTGGCGATAAATATGCCTAATTCATCCGACGGGTTTCTTCTCATTATTCTAACAACTTTGAATTCAGATTTTTCTACTTTCCCGCCTCTTGTTGGTTTTCTACATGGAGGTATGGGAGGAATGCCCGTATCCCCTGAACTTATATCACGTTGACGCATTCTTTGTTTCTCAGTGAGTTGTAAGTATTGAGGTTCTGCATAGTCATCATTGTTCTTTGGCATTCGTCTGAGGATTTCTTTCCGATCTAAAGACAATGCTCTTTGGGTTTGGCGAGGTCTAGGTTTTGGGGGATCACTTCTTTCTCTACTGATTCTCCCAGATGATCGGGGCTTATGAGGATAGCTTTGATCACCAGATACACTTCTCCCATGACACGGTACCAAAGTATTAACATGAGAAGCAGAACTTTCACAGCGAGAAGATATTCTATCACTTTCAAAAATAGATGAAGCTGCCGACTCGTTGACTAGAATACCTGAATCAGCATCTTCGCAGTCTTGTATTAAAACATTTTCATCATCACCCGCTACTTGGTAAACATCATCATGGAAAACCGAATGACCTTTTTGAAATTCATCCAGTCCCGGTAATGCGCCATATGAAAAACTACGTAATTTTGCTTTAACTCCACCTCTTTTCTTTCGACTCTTTCCACTACTTGATTTCAATATATTTTCATGACTACCATCTACTTCATCTTCATTCTCACCGTTTGGTCGATATAATTTGGAGAGGAATTTATTTGTTGATGATTTTAAATAACGATCTGACATTGCTCTAAGTTTAGCTGATAGACAGGAACTAGGACCTATGGTGTCTTTTTCATTTTTATTACTCTTATATTTATCAGTCTTATTATGAGACTTCATTGCAATCAATGTGTCATCGTAAGGCTCGTAATCGTCATTGAAGATTTGATCACTTGACTTAGATAACTTGGCGCCTGCTTTCGGTATAGAGTGGTAACGATCACACTCTGAACCAGAGCTGTAGCATCTAGTACCTCTAGTTGTAAATGACTTGCCTTCCCTCCATTGATTCTCAACAGGACTAGGCATGCTTTTGGCGAAGAATACGTCATCATCGTAATTTGGCATTTTCACCCAAGGGTTTTGATTTTCAAATTCTAAGTGATTTTCAACGTAGTTGTTAGTATAACGACAGTGGTTGGGATCTTCAACATGACCGAAACCACTGCAGTCACTTCCTGACGTAGACGCGGCGTCTTCAGCGTGTCGTAACGGTCCATTGGACTTAAAACACGATAGTTTAGTGTTTTTCACTTTGTCGAGTAACGGGTTTCGTTTTTCCCGGTATATCGTATATTCTTTCTCTAAAGAGCCTCCGCGGTTTTTCCGTGTCGTGTTATAGCTTTCATGCGGTGAAGTGGGACCGTTTTGAAGTGATATGCGGCGAGTTACGGGAGTCTCGGTGCCACGGTGAAATCGATGAGGCGATTTCTCGACGATAATGATTTGGTCGCTGAGATTATAGAAATTGGTTTCTACTGAGCTTCCACTGCTTTTGCGTTGAGGATATTGTACCGGTGATTCATCTGGAAATAAAAGAAAAATAATTGTTAATTCAACAAGTAAATAGAATAAAAAAGAAAAAGTAACACGTAAAATAATTAACTGTCACCTATTTCATTGAAATCAAATGTTTAAAATTGACTTTGACACAAAATCGTAATATTTATCTAACAAAATCATCATTTTTGAAAAGATATTAAAAAACAATTTTCTTATTTCATAATTTATTTATTGTTTCATGTGGTTAATTACAGATTATAAAATAGTATTAGTCCAGCACATGAACCCTGTAATTATATGAATTTAAATAACAATTAAATCAATGCTACTAAACTAATATGTCTGGCGATATAACGTAAAATAATTTAATTAGGTAATAATGATATGAAAGAATAAACTGATGTCAATTTGATACACTTCCCAAACAAAACCTCTAACTCAAAAGTAATACATTTGAAAATACAATATTAAAATGTGATACAATGTAGAGGGATATTTGAATAAAAAAATACACTTTTTGATGTAAGGTCGCTGAAATTAAGATACTTATATTCTATCTATATGTTTATCCAGACACTATACTCTTTATATATCTTTATCCAGACACGTATTAAACCACGATACAATGATTTTTGCTCGATACATTTTAATTTCGAAAATACAAAACCTTTTAAACATTCTTAGGTATTCAAGTCGAAATTGCTATAGGTAAATAATTTGTATCATCATATTCAGAATTGTATAGAAGCATACTATCCGCGTCAATTGGTAATGCGCCTGGCGGCCATGATTTTAACCTCAAAAACGAAAAACAATTGTATTTTTTTAATATACCTAGACCTTTTCTTATTGAAAATAAGAATTAAATAATTTATTTATTATATTACCTATTAGAATTTAACAGTTTTTTGTCATTTTTAGTTGCGGATGACGTTGATGTGTATGTTAATTTGACAAGGTTCCAGCGCATTACCAATTGACGGGGATAGTAATAATTTACTTCGATTGATTTATCGGCCTCGCTCGCGATTTCTCATTTATATTTTGCTATAAAGATTTAACACATAACACACATGAATGATGTTACTTAAAATTGCTATTTTATTTTCGAATATTAAAAAACAATTTATTGCTGCTTAATATACTTTGCGAATTTATGTTTGATTAAATATTATGTGAAAACAAGAAACACGGAAACAATATCAATTTACAACATACATTATCATTATATAGTCGTGCCTGTAACATATACCATGGAAATACCGTTAATAAGGAAAAGTTTATGTTATTAACGATAAATCATTTGATTTCTTAAGTTTTATACAAATAATCGAATGAGTTTAATCAGCTTTCAATATTTAATATATTTATCTATAAAAAGGTTTTGTAAATAAAGGTGTTGTGTAAAAGGATAGTGTTATGAATAAGCCGTAGAGTGACATGTTCAAACATATTTTATTTAGTCTGATAGTGTTTTGTTTTACACTTGGGTTTTACAGTTTATTTAAAATTAATAAATAATAGTTAATTGAATAATAAATATTTTTATTCAAATAGACTTACTTAATAGTACTTTTAAACGGTTCAGTTTTTTACCCTTCCAAGTATTTTTAATGGGATAACCCAGCCAGCCTGTTATATTATGAACGTTAATAGTAGTTTATGAAACTGACACATAAAGAGTGCAGTTTCATACACTACTTTATCTACACTCATACATTTGGGATTGAACCTACTAAATAAAAGATCAACGTTAGAAAAGAGAAAGAGAGAGACTTTGTTTGTATTAGCTAGGTACCTACCTTGTAATAGGTCAATTCCTTAGCTGCATCTAAACTAAAATATCGGGCAGAGTATTTTTTTTCACATTTTAAAGCAAAAATAAAAAACCTACAAAATTCAGTAAGTATAACAAAATGTAAAAATTTAAATCAAAACTTTATCTGAAATGCTTGGCGCCCATTCCATTAAAAAAAATAGATCAGTGCATTCCAACAAACTAATCGCACTAAGTCATCGATTACCATAGAGTGCATTTTAATCATGGAAAATAAGTGGGAAAATATCGTTGTTCTTTTTTAATGTTACGGCACTGCCTTCTTTTTGGATTTGCCCTGTATCGTAATGAGAAAAAAAGTTATTTTATGATGCAGTTGACTGCATCGTAATGAGTTTATTTTTTAATTTTACCTGTCCACGAAAATAAAGTACGTATTTATATTACCTTTTATGAATTCATATTTGGAACATTACGTTGTGAGTGTAGATAAAATAATAAATCGAATACTCCACCTTAAAGTTTATTATTGTTACATAATTATAAAACATTCATTACATAACCGATGGCTGTGAATGACAAAACGTTAAACGTAACGTTAATAAACGTGCGTGCAAAATCGAATGCTTATCGGATTTGTAACGAATAACCAAATCGATTTATCGAAACATTATGTTGTTTCGGGTAATTGGACAAATAACCTAATCACAAAACAATATACAGTGCCTTTGGTCTTGAACATTTTATCGACAAAAACACCTACGTACAGGGTGTCCGGGAAGTCATGGATAACCCTTTACCTGCCGATAGGCCAGAATGGGATCTACAAATAAAAAAATTATGACCTCAGTAAAAGTCTTATGGTTTCCGAGTTTTTTTGATGTTTTATGCAATTTTGGAAAATTTCTTCCTTTGATCGGCTTTTTTATGCCATTTCTATAAATATTTATTTTTTCGATTACGGTTTTTTTTATTTTAATCTTGAATCATCCTGCTATTGATTGGATACAAGAAAATTACAGATATCCTCCATTAAAGACCTAAAATTTAGGTCCAGACTTAAAACTTTCACCAACAATTTTTTTTTCTTTACTTTTGTACGGCCCTGCTGAAAAAAAAAATACTACATGGAGTGTGCAAATTATTTTAAAAACTAATTCATTTCATAAGGATTTTAAAATGATATAATAGTTAATTAATTATTCTTTTAAACTCTTGTTATTACAATTTTAATCCAAAAGGGTAATTTTTGGCAAGTGTTTGAAATAAAGTTATAATAGCAAACATGTTTATTTTTATGTGTGTGGAGGTAAATAACAACAAAATAACATTTAAATAAAAAAAATCATTGTTTTTAATTACAGCAGGTGTTCAAAATGGCGGCCTTCGGCTATAATGCACATTCGGCACTTTCTGATCAATCATCTTTTGATTCGGCGTGCATAACCCGCATTGCTGATTTGTTCGGCGGCTGAATTGATTCTCTCTTGCAGCTGGTGTATGGACGTTATGGGAGTTGCATAAACCAGGTCCTTTAGAGAGCCCCAGTAAAAACAATCCTAGGGATTGAGATCCGGAGACCTAAGTCGCCACAATATTGGGCCTAAGCGCCCGATCCAGCGTCGCGGGAATTGTTCGGTCAAGTGCTGCTGTACATCACGGGCGTAGTGAACTGGGTACTCGTCGTTTTGGTACCACATTCCTTGCCTGGTTACCAGCGGCACTTCTAACAGTAGCTCGAACAAATCATTTTGGAGAAATTCCAAGTAGTTCTCACCATTTAGTGTAGGTAATGCATGTGGTCCAATTATTTGCCCATTTATGATGCCCGCCCACAATTTATTTGAATTGTGTTTGTGAGCGATCAATACGAGTGGCATGCGGGTTCTCAACTGCCCAGAGTGATGCAATTGTGTAAATTTGTGTAGCTGTCCTTACTCGTCTGTCCACAGAATCTTGTTAAAAAAAATCGGAAAATTCAGAGCCCAATATTGTGGCCACTTAGGTCTCCGGATCTCAATCCCTAGGATTGTTTTTACTGGGGCGCTCTAAAGGACCTGGTTTATGCAACTCCCATAATGTCCATACACCAGCTGCAAGAGAGAATCAATTCAGCCGCCGAACAAATCAGCAATGCGGTTTATGCACGCCGAATCAAAAGATAATTGATCAGAAGGTGCCGAATGTGCATTATAGCCGAAGGCCGCCATTTTGAAGACCTGCTGTAATTAAAAACAATGATTTTTTTTTATTAACATATTATTTTGTTGTTATTTACCTCCACACACATAAAAATAAACATGTTTTGCTAATACAACTTTATATCAAACACTTGCCAAAAATTACCCTTTTGGATTAAATTGTAATAACAAGAGTTTAAAAGAAAAAATATTAACTATTATACCATTTTAAAATCCTTATGAAATGAAGTAGTTTTTAAAATAATTTGCACACTCCATGTAGTATTTTTTTTCACCAGGGCCGATCAAAAGTAAAGAAAAAAAAATTGTTAGTAAAAATTTTAAGTCTGGACCTAAATTTTTGGTCTTTAATGGAAGATATCTGTAACTTTCTTGTATTCAATCGATAGCAGGATGATTCAAGATTAAAATAAAAAAAACCGTAATCGAAAAAAAAATATTTATAGAAATGGCATGAAAAAACCGATCAAAGGTAGAAATTTTCCAAAATGCATAAAACATCAAAAAACTCAGAAACCATAAGACTTTTACTGATGTCATAATTTTTTTATTTGTAGATCCCATTATGGCCAATCGGCAGGTTATCCATGACTTCCCGGACACCCTGTATATTGGGGTCCATCCATCCCCACTCTTGTTGGAATGGCCGCCATTTTAAATTTGACTTTTTATTTTAGATGACCCTGCGGAAAAATATTTATTTCCCCGGATTCAGAAGTCTTACAGTTATAGCAAAAATACTGTTCAAAAGCTAACAATATTTTCTATCAATTTATTTTTTTAAGTTTTCAACTTAAATACGTCATAAAAAATTACTGAAATAAAATTTTATACGAAATTTGTGTGCTTTTGTTGAGTTTTTATTACATTTCTCAAAAACTAGGACATTAATGTCCATTTTTTGCATTATTCAAATACACAGGAATATTTACCTTAATATTAATTACCTTTAAATTATCGCTAGTTTAAGATCAAATGCACTGTATACCTAAATGTATGGGAATGATCGTAATGATATTACTATAACTACTACACTTATTATTCTTATTGATTTATGACTGTTTCCCAAGATAGGTATGATTACAAGGCTTGACTTAGCAAGTGCCTTGTTAGTCTATTTTAGTCAAACTGCTTTGTAAAATCAAATAGCCAGCGCATTGAAAATAGGTTTAGGATTGTCGATAAAAAACGCTAAATAGACTAACCCCCTTATTTATAGAATAGTAAGTAACGACTTGAGTAATACTTGAAATTTTCGAAATTTACATGCCATTTATTATAAATTAATTTTAAATGAACCAAAACTAATACATCATTTAAGATTAATTATACTATGAATTGCATGTGAATATAAATATTAGAAGCGTTTGAAAATTTTTACATGCAATTTTTACTCAAGTTATTACTTACTCGTATAAGAGGGTAAATTCGCATGCCAAGACCTAAGTAAATACCATCACATAACATGGTGTTCAACTACCATTTCTAAGACTAGGCATAGGTAATGATGCTGCATATCCTTCGACAAAAGAGATATCGGTTTCAGCGCTAAAGGCCTACTACAAGATAATACGATTGCTCGGCTCGCAAAGATGTGAAAATAGCTTAGAATGCTTAGATAAGCTTGACTTGCAAGTTATCAAAACTTTCTAGTCATTTACGACTGTTCGTATAAAAAAAATACTAAAATTAATAAACGTGTGTCAGAATTGAATACGTATTTATAGTCATACTTATCTTCATGAACTAATAGTTCGTGTACAATTGAATTAACCGTACGTAGTTTTGAACTATTATGTATTCTGTGGTTTTGATAAATTAGGTAATAATGTTTTGTAAAAATCGAAAATCTTGTAAACCATAGGTATTATGTATTTACTGGTGTTTTTTTTATTTATAAATTATTTGAACAGTCAAATAAACTTATATGTAATACGTAGTCCCGCAAAACTGTGCGATGTATTTTCAAACTTAATTTGTTTATTTTTTAAATGTCAAATATAATAGCTAAGTAAGTAAGCATTTATTTGCAGGTAAAGATATAAATGCATGAAGTTATGAAGAATATAGAAAAGTTCAATCAGTATTAAAATCGCTTAGCAATCAATATTGCATGCATGTGTTATTGAAGGAATTCAAAGCGATACTGAAACGCCGGTAATTTATAGTTTAATCAATTCCTGTCGATCGATTCGATGCAGTCGCGTCGTTTTGACAGTATTGCTTATTAACTGCGCTAGGCACTTGCCTATCAAGTCGCCAGAAGATTGATCTATGTCATTTATGATACGATGCAATCAATGATATTTATTGCTTTGTTTGTTCCAAAGGACTATTATTACTGGCCTACAGGTCAATTCATCGAGATAACTTTAAGTGTTGTGACCGTTTTGCTTAAGGATAGATGAATGAAATACCTACGAAGTTTTCATCCTCAGATCTTTCAGTCACACTTTTTGCGGAATGAATGTCAAACAGCAGAAAATATGAAAATACGTTCAAAACACCGGCCAAGTACGAGTCAGACTCGCGCACGAAGAGTTCCGTAACAAAACCGGCAAAAAATCACGTTTGTTGTATGGGAGCGCCCCTTAAATATTTATTTTATTCTGTTTTTAGTATTTGTTGTTATAGCGGCAACAGAACTAAATCATATGTAAAAATTTCAACTGTCTAGCTATCACGGTTCATGAGATACAGCCTGGTGACAGACAGACAGACAGACAGACAGACGGACAGCGGAGTCTTAGTAATAGGGTCCCGTTTTTACCCTTTGGGTACGGAACCCTAAAAAATGATAGATTATTAAATTGAGATTTTTCGCATTCACAGTGCTATTTAATAATAAGATAAATAATATATTAGAAACAATACTAGAAAAAAATCGACTCACCCGTAGCCCGTATCCCGTCTGAGGTGCTAGGATGAGTCGATTTTTCTAGTATTATTTCTAATATAAGTAGGTATTATTTATGTTAATGTTATATAACTTCATTATTGACACAAACTTGCATTTTTGTAAAATAATATCAGTCATTGAAAAAAATCACAATTTGTATTAAACCGATGAGATGTTGAATAAACACAACACAATCTTTCATAATTGCATTATGCAATCGACACAATAGAACAGAGAAAACACAATAAACGTTATCAACTAACGATCGTTCGATCGATTTACCTATCTAGTTTTCGTGAAAGACTGATGTAATATTAATTCTGAATAATTTTATCATCTTTGCAACACATTTTGTCTCCTTTTTAATTATCATCATTTGTCTGATATCAAAGAAATCAAGATAAACATTTGGACACCCATCAGATAACCAACCTCTTTGAATGTAGCTTCACTTTGAACACATAATGTACAGGGTGTCCCAAAACTTTGCCACAAGGTGGGAAGGAAAGAAACCTTAAATATTGAAGATAGGAAATTTTACTGAAAGAAGACTTAATTTTGTTTTTACAAATAATTGGAACTGCTTTCACAATTTTTTTAAATCGCATATACGATACCATACCAATACGTAATAATTAAAATTTAAAAATTAAATTTAAGATGCTGTGTTATTTAAGAAAAAAATATTAAAAACACGACTGCCCTGCCAAAAACGAACTAAAAAGTTAAATAACAAGTGTCATTGTAGTCGGGGGACCGTTTGCTGGATCAAATCTATATATATAAAATTCAAAGTCCTGACTGACTGAGTGAGATATCAACGCACAGCCCAAACCGCTGAACCTAGAGACTTGAAATTTTGCACACAGATACCTTATACAGTGTAGACATCCACTAAGGAAGGATTTTTGAAAATTCCATCCCTAAGGGGATGAAATAAGGGATGAATGTTTGTATGAAAGTCCCTCAGTTTTGAAGCTAGGATCTTCAAATTTTGTGTTTAGGCTGATGATTGAAAATAAATAAATACGTGTCTCAGCGTTTTCCAAAATTCTACCCCCGAAGGGGTGAAAAGAGAGATGAAGTTGTGTTTAGAAGATAATCCTTTATTTTTGAAGTAAAAATCGCTAAATTTGAAATTTAGGCTTATGGATGGAAATCTAACGCAACGCATATCATATTGGTATAATTTCAACCCCCATGGTGATTAAATGTGGGTGCAATGGGGTAAATAAACCTAAAAATCGATATGGATGTCGTTATTGGGGTTTTCTGGGTTGACGATTGCGAAAATAACATTTATTTTGAAGTCCAACGCGGTGGACATGATTTAACCCCTAAAGGGGTGAAAATGGGGTTCAAATTTTGTATGGAAAAACAATATGAAATAGACAGTACAACCTTAAACTTCGTAGGAGCACGTCTAAAAATAAATCTACATATATTTTGTTATTTTGAAAATCAACCCCGTAGGGGGTAAATGGGGTAAGTAAACATAAAAATCGATATGGATGTCGTTCTTGAGGTTTTATGGGATAATGATTGCGAAAATGACATTTATTTTGAAGTCCAACACGGTGGACATGATTTAACCCCTAAAGGGGTGAAATCGGGGTTCAAATTTTGTATGGAAAAATAATATTAAATAGACACTACAACTTTAAAATTCGTTGGAACACATCTAAAAATTATATATTTTGTTATTTTGAAAATCATCCCTTAGGGGTAAATGGGATAAGTAAACATGAAAATCGATGTGGATGTCGTTTTTGAGGTTTTATGGGATGGTGATTGCGAAAATGACATTAATTTATAGTCCAACAAGGTGGACATGATTTTAACCCCTACAGGGGTTCAAATTTTGCATGGAAAAAGAATATGAAATAGATATTACAATTTTAGATTACAATTTTAAAATTCGTAGGAGCACGTCTAGAAATAAATAGGCAATTACATACCTATTTTGTTATTTTGAAAATCATTCCTTAGAGGTACTTAAATGGGGTAAGTAAACATGAAAATCGATGTTGATGTCGTTTTTGAGCTTTTAAGGGGACAGGGACGGGGACAAGATCATCATCATCATCATATCAGCCACACGACACCCACTGCTGGGTATAGGCCTCCCCTAAGGATCTCCACGACGATCGGTCCTGCGCTGCCTGCATCCACTGGCTTTCCGCGACCTTCACCAGATCGTCGGTCCACCTTGTCGGGGGCCTACCCACGGAGCGTCGTCCGGTGCGCGGTCGCCATTCCAGAACCTTTCTGCCCCAACGGCCATCGGTTCTTCTCGCTATGTGTCCCGCCCATTGCCACTTCAGCTGAGCAATCCTTCGAGCGATGTCGGTTACTTTAGTTCTCCTGCGGATCTCCTCGTTTCTGATTTGATCACGTAGGGAAACGCCGAGCATGGCTCTCTCCATTGCACGCTGAGCGACCTTGAGCCTCCTTATGAGACCCATAGTTAGCGGCCACGTTTCACTGCCGTAAGTCATCACTGGCAACACACACTGTTCATAGACTTTCGTCTTGAGACACTGAGGTAAGTCGGACGCGAAGATTTTTCGAAGCTTCCCGAATGCTGCCCACCCGAGTTGGATTCGGCGAGAGATCTCTTTCTCGAAGTTGGACCTACCTAACTGGACTGCCTGTCCTAGGTATACGTAATGGTCAACAACTTCAAGTGTAGTGTTCCCAACATGAACTGGAGAGGGTACAACATGGGCATTTGACATAATTTTCGTCTTTTCCATGTTCATCCTAAGACCCACTCTTTGGGAAGCACTACGGAGATGGGGGGGGGGGGGGGGGGGACAAGATACCTACTAATATCTCTGTACCAATTCTGATTATTGTAAAAAAACTAGCTTCCGCCCGCGACTTCGTCCGCGTGGATATTAGAGAAAATCCTTAGGGAACCTTCAACCAGGATCCGACCAGCCGTTTTTACGCGATTAGGCGGGTCCCCACCAAGCGAGTGATGAACATGGCGTGACATAATCAGACCAAAATGGCAAAATAATTGTGTAATTAATATGATTTATGATTATTTAATTCGAATAATATATTTAAGCTTAGTAAGTAATCAAAATGTGGTGTAAAAATGTAAAGTAATACATTACGAGTATGTAAATTAACGGAAGTGTATTTGGTTTTGCAACAAAGTTTATTTGTCAAATTTATACAGGTAATTTAGCTCATATATTGGCGTAATACTATTTCAATAATTCTTACTGTCCGTTTTAAAATGTGTTATGCATAGTTTCTTGAAAATTAATGATTTACAGTTGCTGTTTTAATAATTAAGATGTTATGTTGACTATAGGCAAGAATGGCGGGAAGCGGTTGCAATTCCCGCCATCAACGAATGAATAAAAGTGAAATCGAAATAGGGTAACAGCCCAGTCTGATATTGTGCTTCGTCGAATTAAAAGGTAAGTATTGTATAACTGTGCTAGTTATTTGGTTTATTGTAGAATAACGGTTTATAAATAAGGTCTAGGATGTTTTATCTTGTTTAGAATTGTGTGTTCATGTGATTAATATGTTTAAAATGTGTTGTTTTTGGCAATTCATGCAATGTCGGTAAGAATCATTGTTCAGCATGAACAATGAGATCTGATGTGCTGTTTTATTAGTGTTACAGTTTAAAAATGATTTAAGTCTCGTTTAATAATTTGTACATGATGATTAATGTGATGTTTTATTGGGAATTAATTGAATATCAGTTAATATCATTGTACACTTTGAATAATGAGGTCTCATATGTTGTTTCATAATAATACAGTTTAAAGTGTTAGTTATTACAAAAGTTACATCTTAATATATAAAATCGTAAACTGAATGACTGACTGACTGACTGACTGATCTATCAACGCACAGCCCAAACCGCTGGACCTAGAGACTTGAAATTTTGCATACAGATACTTTATACAGTGTAGGCATCCACTAAGAAAGGATTTTTGAAAATTCCATCCCTAAGGGGATGAAATAAGGGATGAAAGTTTGTATGAAAGTCCCTCAGTTTTGAAGCTAGAATCTTCAAACTTTGTGTTTAGGCTGACGATTGAAAATAAATAAATACGGGTCTCAGCGTTTTTCAAAATTCTACCCCCGAAGGGGTCAAAAGGGGGATGAAGTTGTGTATTGAAGAAAATCCTTTATTTTCGAAGTAAAAATCGCTAAATTTATAATTTAGGCTTATAGATATGGAAAATCTAACGCAACGTATATTGTTTTTGTTATTATTTCAACCCCTATGGGGATGAAATGGGGGTGAAAAGGGATAAAAAAACCTAAAAATAGATATGGATATCGTTATCGGGGTTTTCTGGGATGACGGTTGCAAAAATGACATTTATTTTGAAGTCCAACACGGTGGACATGATTTTAGCCCTAAAGGGGTGAAAATGGGGTTAAAATGTTGTATGGAAAAATAATATAAAATAGACATTACAACTTTCAACTTCGTAGGAGCACGTCTAAAACTAAATAGGCAAACATATATTTTGTGATTTTCAAAATCAACCACTTAGGGGCTAAATGGGGTGAGTAAACATAAAAATCGATATGGATGTCGTTTTTGAGGTTTTATGGGATGGTGATTGCGAAAATGAGATTTATTTTGAAGTCCAACACGGTGGACATGATTTAACCCCTAAAAAGGTGTAAATGAGGTTCCAATTTTGTATGGAAAAATAATATAAAATAGACTAACAACTTTAAACTTCGTAGGAGTACATATACATATAAATAGGCAAACATATATTTTGTAATTTTGAAAATCAACCCCTTAGGGGGTAAATGGGGTCAGTAAACATAAAAATCGATATGGATATGGTTCTTGAGGTTTTATGGGATGGTGATTGCAAAAATGAGTTTTATTTTGAAGTTCAACACGGTGGACATGATTTAACCCCTAAAAGGGTGAAGATGGGTTCAAATTTTGTATGAAAAAATAATATAAAATAGATATTACAACTTTAAAATTCGTAGGAGCATGTCTAAAAATAAATAGGCATCAGATATTTTGTTATTTTGAAAATCATCCCTTAGGGATGGGGTAAGTAAAGATGAAAATCGATGTGGATGTCGTTCTTGAGGTTTCATGGGATGGTGATTGCGAAAATGAAATTTATTTTGAAGTCCTACACGGTGGACATGATTGGACCTGGACATGCACATCCAAGGGACGGCGACAGGGACGGGAACGGGAACGGGGAGGGGACGGGTACGGGACCGGAACCGGGAATGGGAACGGGAACGAATTGGGAACGGAGCGGGAACGGAACGGGAACGGAACGGGAACGGAACGGGAACGGGAACGGAACGGGAACGGAACGGGAATGGAACGGGAACGGAACGGGAACGGAACGGAACGGGAACGGAACGGAACGGGAACGGAACTGGAACGGAACGGGATCGGATGGGGAACGGAACGGGAACGGCAACGGCAACGGCAACGGCAACGGCAACGGCAACGGCAACGGCAACGGCAACGGCAACGGCAACGGCAACGGCAACGGCAACGGCAACGGCAACGGGAACGGCAACGGGAACGGGAACGTGAACGGGAACGGGAAGCCTCGTGCAAGGTCCGCCACACACGGCAAACGTCTTGCCTCGCGAGGCAGCGCGCTTGGTGCAGACCCGCCTAATCGCGTAAAAATGGTTGGTTGGATCCTGATTGAAGGTTCCCTAAGGATTTTCTGTAATATCCACGCGGACGAAGTCGCGGGCAGAAGCTAGTTAAAATATAGTGGCTATCAAGGTTAATGATGTTGTTTCTTGTTTCATCTTCTAACTCATGCTTAGTGTTGGTTATCCAAATATATCCAGGTTTAAATAATGATTTAGTGTTTTCAATTATGTGAGCCTAACCCCTTTATCTTCAACAATTTTCAGGCGTGGGATGCTCTACGATGCCAAAACGTTCTCGCCGTCCTATCAGGAAGATGAAGACCTCTCGTGACACATCGATGGAGGTCGTGGTGATTTCAAGGTGCAGAAGCCGATGGGACTACTCAACCTGCTGAAGATGCAGTGGCGGTGGACGCTACGAACATCAACGCCAACGCCACCTAGATCAACTCTTCAGGGATGCAAAGTAAAAGTAAGATCCAACCATGCTTTGTTAACAATATGGCATTAGAAACGGAGATTAGTTTAGTAAAGAAACTAATCCTTTGTAAAATTGTTATTGTGATAGAACTTCATTTACCGGGCAAGTTAGTTTAATCATTAGTTTCAGATTCCTCCTCGATATTATAATGTTGGGATTTTCATGTAAGAAAATGGAAATATCACCTTCCATGTATCCCCTTTTTATATAATAATATAATATAGTTCAGATCGAGCAATTTAAAAATAAAATATTATAATGAACAGAAAAATAGAACTTCTACAATAACACCTAGTTTATATTATATAATAGAATTAGACGGTTGTTGAAATTAAAAAGATGATTTATTGGGTCTTTTACAGTAGTTACTTTTCACATTAATTATTAAATACTGTTTTCATTTGGCATATACCTAGCGGTTCTTCTCGAAATAGAGAGTGAGTTTTGTGATTGTTTGTGTTGTGTGAAAGTAAAATAAGGTGTTTTATTTTTATAAATCTGAACGACTACTCTTCACAAATAATTACCTATATTATTTATTACGTTTTAGTTCTAGATATTGCTTGCTTTATAATATATTTGAGCTGCAGCGTCTGCAGCTAAGGCAGTCAAAGTTAAACCTTTTGTAAATTGTAAAAAAAAAAACCAAAAGGAGTGGACTTTAGTTAGTCAACGCATAGGCATACATATGAGCATTATAATTTATTATTATAGTAAGCTTCTTTGGAAAAACTTGAACTTAATGTTGAGACAACCACAAGCAACTTCTGGCCCAAGTAACTGGTGAAAAAACTTTTCTAATAATGCGACTTGCATTCGAGTTAACTCAATTTCAATATAGAAAAACAGGCCAAGTGCGTGTCGGGCCACGCGCCGTAGAGTTCCGTAGTTACCATATGCCATGCCTTAGTTAATACCACTATCATTTTTCAGCTGAAAAAATAACTTGTTTTTCATAGTTTGTATAAATGACAAAGTTATGTTTGCGGTTTTGGAGAATATGCTATATCTCTAAAACTACTAAATATATCTCGTTCAAACCAATTTTCGTTAAAAGTGTTTATTAAGATCCACAGCATACATGTTTTATTTTTCACTCTTTTATTTTAAAAGTTAGAGGGGACACTCATTTTACTACTTTGGCAGTGTATAACTTTCATACGATTGACTTTGAGAAAAATTGTCTAAAAACCTTAATGTCATTTTTAAAGACCTATCTATAGACACCGGGGAGCAGCCCCCTCCCTTAATCTATATTTTTTTTAATTTTTGTGTAAAAATCGTAAAGCGGTTCCTAGTCTACATATCATCTACCTCACATATCACATCTACCTATCAAGTTTGAACACTGTAATTCTAATAGTTTCGGAATAAAGTGGCTGTGACATACGGACGGACGGACAGACAGACAGACATGTCGAATCTATGAAGGTTCCGTTTTTGCCTTTAGGCTACAGAATCCTAAAAACCGAAACTAGTGATCGTTATTGTAATCAGTGAATTGAACAATTTTGATTCAGAATCAATGAAAACATTAATTTGAGGACATTAGTAGGAAATAGGGGTAATGTGACAGAAAACCAATTGATTATTTATTTTGATTCCGAACGTTCTTATGAAAACTAACTATAAGTATCATTTGAACTAACATTGAGCACAGTGCCAATTTAAAGTAACGAATCAAATGGTTATACATGTCATAATAAACATCATCAAATTATTCAATAGTTTTTACTTGACAAAAGACACTATTATTAGCCGCTAATTTAGCGTGTAAAATCACTGCTTCTTTTGAGCAGATCACTTTGATAATTATCTTGATTTAACTTTGGATTCTATTCCAAATAATAATAGTATCATTTTGCATAACAGAATTAATAATAGTTATATGCATTTAAATTACCATTTAAGACAATAACAGAGGTGTCTTCTAGCTCTCACTTAACAATAGTAAAATCAAGGCAGAAGCCGAGAGAACTAACAAAGATTTAGAAGGCGGCTTATTTTTAAATTCCGAAAATATTAGTGATTGATGTGTTATGTTATGTTACTGAGCATTGGTTGGAGAATTATGGATTTATTTTTAGTATGGATACCTATGGAGTTGTAAGTTCGTTTAATAGAATATTTTGTTAAGAGAAGAGAATCAGTTCAATTCAAATGTTTTTATTCAAATAAGCTATTTTAATTAGTTTAGAAGGGGTTCACATATCATTTTACATGATAACTTACAAATCTCACAATGTAAAGAGCGCTAAGGTATAGTATTCTTCTCAATTGAACTAATCATTAAATTATCTTGTGTGTAATTTGATTAATAATATAATTATTAATAGAAAGAAATATAAATTAATAATTACAATATGTATACGTAAAATACCAAATGCGAATTACTTTGAGTTTAAGCCCACTATGGAAGTAGTTTTAAAGAAAATGACGTAGAAACAATAAAAAGCTGAAGTTGTATGCGATGACATTCTAGATCCTAGAATGTCCCAACTTTCAAGTAGACCCATAAACTTCTTAAATTATTTTGTTTGCATACTTACATAATGATTAGCATACTTTTAGTGAACTAATGACAATATCAAAGAATGTCGCAACGCAAGTTTACCTTTTTATTAGCTTAAGAAATCATTATTAATTTCTAATAATTCACGTAATGAAACTACCTATGTTATGTATACCTTTATAAACAGATAAGAAAGTCTTTTAGTTAAGATTCTTCTTGATTCATATGTTTCAATAGCAGTCATTTCTGTTTTTGTCTTATATAATTTTACTTAAAAGGTAAAATTATCATAAGTAAAAAAAATACTCATGCTCGAAATTCTTGTAATTGAACTCCTCCGTCACAGTTAAAGCCGAAACGGCTTTTATGGTGGTGTTTGTATGTTTTTTCATATATAACATTGTCTCAATTTAAACAACAAATAAAAAAAAGTAAAATATAGACATTACCAAAGCCTATTTTGAGGGCAGTTACTCATTTAATAGGTTGTTTAATGTGGTTTGAATTAACGTAGTGAAACTATTAAACAAAGTTAGGTGTATTTCTCGAATACCAGTAGAAAGCACCCGTGTCTTGTCGTAGTAGTTCTAGTTCTTGACTCGAGAACGCTATTTCTTCTTACAGTCTAGTGTTAATAAGTGCAAGCAATCATTTTGTTTTGTGATAATATTAACATTAGTATAGATAGGTGGTCTTAGAAATTACATTTATAAAAATAGCATTGTGGTAATTAATTATATTGCAGTATCGATTGACACACATTGTGAAACATCTGGAAAGATATTTCTATCAGGTGTCAATGGTGTAATAACACCGACTTGCATCGAAAAAATAATTTGTACTGGAAAATGTTTAGGCAATGACCAATGTTTTCGTCAGATGTTTAATTCTTCTGAATAATATGTAAATAAATAGGTAGCACAGAGGAACCCATTGATCTCTTGCAAGGATAAATAGAATACGTATAATATCGACTAGAATATATTTTACTTACAGTGTTGCTCTGCTATACATTTATTTTGTTTAATCAATTCTGCTTAACCAATACAACTTGTTATCGACGAGATCTTGATTTCTATTGCATGATGACACTAGTGGTGGTTCACATTTGAGTTATCAATCCCGTGTTAAATTATCTTCGGACCAAATGATGTATGAATGCTTGATGGTCATCACTTCTGTGGCGATCGATCTATAAGCCTTCATTTCGGCTTCAATTAACTATTGAACATTGCAGTTGATAAGAGTAATAATAAAAATAAATGCTTGGACCAACTCCATCTAGTCCCAAACTAAGCAAAGCTTGTAATATGGGTGCTAGACAACTGATATACTTAAATACTTTTAAATATATGCTTATTATATGTAGAATACGAATTCATTTTATTTGCCAGCATACAGTAGGTACTAAAAGTTGTGAAAGATGGGTTGTGCTCACGTGATACACCAGATATGTAATGTATACGTTACGCATAGATATGACGCTATTTAACATGAAAATGGATAGTTTATTAGTGGAAAACAATTGATCAAGAGATCTTGTATAAACAGAGTCAATGAAGTTGTAACAAGTAAGGCATATCTAAAATATTTATTTTGTGACTTTTCTCTAGATATAAATTAGTAACGACTGATAAGTCTGGGCCGTTAATTGGGTGACGATTGTCTATTGGACACTGTAATTAATCAATCAATGAATGAAATAAGTAACGGCTGATCTCTGGGCCGTCACTCACTTAACGATTGTTCTCTGGGCCGTCACCGATATGACGATTGATCTCTGGGCCGTTACTCATGAGGCAATTTATCTCTGGCTGGGCCGTTACTCACGTGGAAATTGATCTCTGGGCCGTCACTTTGGTGGGTGACGATTGACTTTTGGGCATGCACTCTTAAAGATTCATTAAATTGGCATTTCTATTATTCTTATTTAATTTCTATTATTCTCATTTGATTTCTATAACTTCTATTTGACTATTATGATTCTCTTTTGACTTTTATAATTCTCATTTAACTTTTATGGTTCTTGTTTGACTTTTATGATTCTCATTTGACTTTTATAATTTTCATTTAACTTTTGTGGTTTTCACTTGACTTTTATGATTGTCATTTGACTTGATAAAAAGTGAACTTACTTATCAAAACAATTCTCATTTGCAGGGACGCAAATAAATGTCAGGATGGACGAATTGATGAACATGGCGTGACATAATCAGACCAAAATGGCAAAATAATTGTGTAATTAATATGATTTATGATTATTTAATTCGAATAATATATTTAAGCTTAGTAAGTATTCAAAATGTGGTGTAAAAATGTAAAGTAATACATTACGAGTATGTAAATTAACGGAAGTGTATTTGGTTTTGCAACAAAGTTTATTTGTCAAATTTATACAGGTAATTTAGCTCATATATTGGCGTAATACTATTTCAATAATTCTTACTGTCCGTTTTAAAATGTGTTATGCATAGTTTCTTGAAAATTAATGATTTACAGTTGCTGTTTTAATAATTAAGATGTTATGTTGACTATAGGCAAGAATGGCGGGAAGCGGTTGCAATTCCCGCCATCAACGAATGAATAAAAGTGAAATCGAAATAGGGTAACAGCCCAGTCTGATATTGTGCTTCGTCGAATTAAAAGGTAAGTATTGTATAACTGTTCTAGTTATTTGGTTTATTGTAGAATAACGGTTTATAAATAAGGTCTAGGATGTTTTATCTTGTTTAGAATTGTGTGTTCATGTGATTAATATGTTTAAAATGTGTTGTTTTTGGCAATTCATGCAATGTCGGTAAGAATCATTGTTCAGCATGAACAATGAGATCTGATGTGCTGTTTTATTAGTGTTACAGTTTAAAAATGATTTAAGTCTCGTTTAATAATTTGTACATGATGATTAATGTGATGTTTTATTGGGAATTAGTTGAATATCAGTTAATATCATTGTACACTTTGAAAAATAAGGTCTCATATGTTGTTTCATAATAATACAGTTTAAAGTGTTAGTTATTACAAAAGTTACATTAAAATATAGTGGCTATCAAGGTTAATGATGTTGTTTCTTGTTTCATCTTCTAACTCATGCTTAGTGTTGGTTATCCAAATATATCCAGGTTTAAATAATGATTTAGTGTTTTCAATTATGTGAGCCTAACCCCTTTATCTTCAACACGAGCAGCCTCGTGCGAGGCCCGCCTCACGAGGCAAACGTCTTGCCTCGCGAGGCAGCGCGCTTGGTGGGGACCCGCCTAATCGCGTAAAAACTGGTCGGATCCTGGTTGAAGGTTCCCTAAGGATTTTCTCTAATATCCACGCGGACGAAGTCGCGGGCGGAAGCTAGTTTTTAATAATCAAAGAGGTCTCCCGACTGCAATGTCACTTGTTATTTAATTGTTTACTTCGTTTTTGGCAGGGCAGTCGTGTTTTTAATATTTTTTAAATTCATTTATTTTTATTTTAGAAATTTTAGTGACAAATTATATAGTTTTTAAATATGCTCATTATGGCCTTTCATTTGATGCCCACATCGTAATAATTGAAGTAATTTTTTTTCACATTTGAAATTGGCGTTGTACAGTCGCCATATTGACTTTTTTTAAATATAGCTAGTGTCATTTGGAATGATGTAAGGATTTAGAAGTTATGGTGGAATAAAGAAACTCACATACCCACAAACACATGAACCCTGAACACACACTCCGTTTTGGGCAGTCGTGTAAAAATAAGCCTACTTTTGATCGGTATCGTGAAAATAAAAGAACGATTTTTTTTCATATTTGATGGATTCAATTCCTGGTTAAGGCAGGCTATTTATCAAAAATCTTTGAATGCAGTTATTAATTTAAAATCGAAATGAAGTCTTCTTTCACAAAAAAATCCTATCCTCAATATTTAAGGTACTTTTCTTTCGTGTGGCTAAGTTTTGGGACAAACTCACACTATGCAGGGACATAGTCCGAGTTTGTGCTCAATTGCTCATGCGGTCAATAAAACTTAAAATGAAAGTGCAAACAAAATGTAGGGGGTTGTGATGGCAATGGCACTATAAAACACACATTTTGCCACCTTCCCTCAGAAAGCACTCAATTACCTTCTGTTATAGGGACTGTAGGTGTCACTGAATTTATTGCTAACATCAAGTACGTTAGCCACGCCAACACAGATGCAGTTAGTGTAAAGAGACGCAAGTGGGCGATTATGTCCCACCTCGTGGTAACAGCGCGATTTATAACACCAATAAACATTAAAAAGTAAATTGAAAGACAATTGCTGTGTAGGAAGACTTCGGATTTCAAGAAATGCAGCGTATATCTTGCAGTTTTATTGCATTGATTACAAAAACGAGGAAACAGCAAATGAATGCTGTCTTATTGTAAAGTTATCAAAGAGATTCCACGATACAGGAAATTATATACCTCGTCTGATACCAGATAAGTTAAGGAATTTCGATGTTTCAGGTATTTTTATACTAAAACATTTACTGTTAAACCTATTTCAACTAGTAATGGGAAGTTTCATAGGTTTATAGCAGATATAAACGTTTATTTTGAATGCTTTTGTTTTTATCGCAGGGGTCTTAGTTTGTATTTTTAAAACACATCAGCGCGAAAATCATGGCATTCGAAGAAATGAACGTTTAGATGAAACTGCAATGGAACCTAATGAAAAAAAAACTAGTAAATTAAATTAAAATGAATGAATGCTTACCGATTCTAGATCTCCTAGTCGACCTTGATTCAGCCTCAGGCGAGACGGCCAGCAGCCGAGGTGGCTCGCCTTTCTTAAACCACCGCATTCTCGCTCTTCACTCCATTTTGATCAATCTGTAACAAAAGAAATGTACGTTACTGCCGCGATCTATAATGACTGCGTTGCTGGCAGCGATGACGATGGCCGAGAGCGGAGCTTAATGCAGGTCCAAGCATTGTAGCCGTTGAAGGATACGATACTTAGGTTTAACTTTTCTTATTCTATACATTACATCAATTATTGTATTACAAAGTATTTTGTCTCTATTTTATTTATATTAAATCTTTAGTTTGATAATGAGAGCTACCTTTTTAACTATACATATCAGCTATGCAAACATTAGGGTGCAAAAGCACTAAACTTAAGAATCGCCTAAGTCTTTTCTTATCTACAACTCGACCAAGATAACTAGGCGAATGACAGCTACATAACGGCTAAGTTTATGACACCGTTTTAATTTGGTCGTGTTGTAGTTAGGAAAAGACTGAGGCGATCCTTAAGTTTAGTGCAATCGGGCGTAGGTATTGTGAAGTGTGTTTAGATCTTAGTTTTTTATAGCCGACCAACCTGACCATAATGTACCGTATAGTATAGTAAAAAAAAAAACAGATGGGAATTAAAGTTTAGGAGACAGTCATCGCAGTTTAATAATCACTAGCATAAATTTGCGATTCCTTCCTTAGAATTATTCATTTTATATCTTCCAAAAGAGGTAGAGAAGTTTCTAAGAAATTTAAATCAGCCTCTTAGTAGAAACTACAAAGTAACTGACTACTTACTTATGTGTTTTCTAGTGTCGTAACAGAAGGAAAAATAATTTGTAAAGACTTCGCGTTTCGTAAAACCTGTGTGCATAGGAATGTGCATTACTCAGACAGTTTTCAACCACATTGAAGATTTCAAACTAAATACCATCTGTTGCAGTTACCACAGCCACAGCCTAAACTTGGACACCTCAAGATCATTAAGAGCCAACCAGTTTCGCAACTAGTCAGTCCTCTTTTACGATAAACCATTTGCAAATACAATTTCTACATGCCACTTGCACTTGTCCAAAGTATTATTGGCTATGTTACGACACCCCGCTAATTATTATGCTGAAGCAACTAACCTTTTTCGTTGGTGACAACTATTATTACGGATGGAATACTGATCATATTGAAATTGATTGAATTTCTACGGTACCTATACCTACAGATAAAAATCATAAATGTTACGTAAATATTATCTTTCTTATCTGTAAAAGAAAAGAGAAAAAGAAAATTAAAGCCTCTATTCGTCAAAGACGTTTCTCGGAATCGATCTTGTTAAACTAAACATTGAACATAAACATAAAAAAGAAAAGGAAATTTTCCGCGATATCTCAGGAAAAAGTACTCCGAATTCTAAGACGGTACATCAATAATTTAATTAGGTCTAATCTTGTCATAATCCTGTCATAAGATTAACGCTAATGACAATTTGACGCCCAATTAGCTTGATACCAGAGTTTAAACATCGATCAGTGCAAGATTCGATTCTTTCGAATCAGTTCTTAGAATCAAGACCTGTTTTGATACTATCGTTCACGTAACAATGGCCAACCTTGCCCACAGTTGCGTAGTGGATTCATGTTTTTTGCAACATTGGAAGGCCCAACTGGCCAGATCTGGAGGCTTGGAATTGGAATACATTGAGGTTATGTAACCCATCCATTGTACTTATGCTTGTGATCTATGTTTGTGGCGTAAAGTTGAACAGAAGCAGTGATAAAAATTGTGCCTTTTGCTAAAGCGAATGCATTTATGCTTGTGAACTGTTCGTTTGTGATAATTATATCACAATTCAATAGCTATGAATCCAAAATAAGTATGTTTGAATTCATAATATAGAAAACTGTATTATGTAAGTAAGAATATCATGACGGAACCCAATACCACTCTGAATACCCAATTTAAGAAAAACAAAGTCAACTTTTGCCTATGGATTCGTCTTATTGTTATACTTTTTACAGCAGAATAATACCTATGTAAAAACATAATCTATGTCTAATACTAGTAGATAGGTAAGTAGTCAATACAAAAAGCAATAAGCACAAACCGAAAGGGGATTCAAACAGAAAACTTCCGAGCAATCATCTGGTTATGTTTGACCAAGTTGTCAGATGAAATTGAGAGTAACTTTGATCGAGTTTGCAAAAGCCAAAAAAATGGGTCAACATAAAGAGGGTGCCATTTCCGATCGGATATTATTAAAGTTGGCTGCGAGAAAACCAAGAAGGTTATTTTGTGCACGCACATAAAAGAAAAAATATAAGAAAAATATCTTAGGTACTTAAAGAGTAGGGAATTTAAGAAGAGACTTCTCGAGTTTTCCCAATTTTCTCAAATTGTTTTGTGAAATTTTTTCTGTTTCTGTTTTTAAATGATGGTCTTTAGTTATGTGTTTCGAATCGAATGAAAAAGTATTAAAACAATCGACTTGCGTTTTAAACTTTTAGATTTTTGCATTCACAATGCTATTTTTATATTAAGATGAATAAATAATGAAAAAATATTAGAAAAAATCGACTCACCCGTAGCAACTCAGACGGGATACGGGTGAGTCGATTTTTTCTAATATTTTTTCATTATTTATTCATCTTAATATAAAAATAGCATTTAATATAATAATCGACTTGCGTGTCAATTTTTATTTTAATGATGATTTCGTCAATCATTATAACAATTTAACTTCGTCATTTGGAGATAGCGAAGCCGGTAAATATTTTTAAATACTTCATTACATTTACCAAGCTGTAATAGCTTAGTAAAACAGACATTACATAGTTTATAGACATCTTAAGTAATATAAGTGGTGATTCCGCATTTAGTGGTCAATAAAAAGGGGGAAGTTCGTAAGAAACACGCATTCTGTGGAAATGATGTCCTTACTAGGGAGTGGACAAGCTACTCTTTTGATGGTCACCATATCTAACTTAGAAAAGTCCGGAGAAGACAAGAAAATGACTTAATGATATATGATATAACATCACTTTCGAGACAAGTTCGGGTTTTTAGTCACAAAACTTAATTATAAGTCATTCGAATGTAAAATGAGACCCAATCAAAACCATTTCTTATAATTAAAAAATCCTAATTAAAATACAACTTGTATAATAATATTAAACTAATACAATAGAATGTTGAATGGTTTAAACGCCAAAGCGTCGAAAACTGCCAGAAGGCTGTATCTTCGAAATATTCAGACTAATCCGCACGCACGGTTACCCTACTCTTACTTATAATGGCGTACTTCAAGACAAGCCTCCCTACAAAAGTAATGCTTAGAAAGCGGTTTCAAATTGATGGAAGAGAGTTATGTGAAATAGTGATTAATGTGACTTGGACTTCCTCGAATAGCAGTTTGAATTCACAATCTTTCAGAAAAACTTTTCTGACCAATGAGATACAACTGTAGGGTTGACGGATCTTTCATTTGTTACCAAAAAATCGTTCGCGAAAATTGTTAAAGTCATTGAATGACCAATGACGTCATGATAGTTCTTTGCAATTAGATAAGGCATTGATTGTTAATAACATCAAGACCTATTTAACGGTAAAAATTAAGCAGCCGATACAAATTTATTATTTTATTACCTATTATTTACGTTAATAGAAACTGCGTCACGAAATAAATAGACATTTGGTAATCAATACAAATGAGACAAGGACACTTGTGTCTACAGACATAACATTTTCTGTTAATTTAAAGATTCCTTAACTAGGGTTCCAATATAAGTAGGTATTACAGGAACTTTTCGTTAACTGTCTGTTTGTCAAGACCCTTGGTCCAAGGAACGGTAGCAGTCTCAAGTAGAAACACTGTTAAGCTTTTAAGTCAAACTCAAAAGATGCGGCCATTTTAAACGCATTTTTTACTCATAATAAATCAAAACCTGTAGGATTCCGTCGTCATTTATTTTGATCGAAAATATATTGCTTTAAAAATTATTTATAATAATGTGTATGAGTTAATAAGTAGAATCACAATGATGGGAATTATGAAATTGGAACAAAGAGCGTTAAAAACACAACTCGTTTACAGAAATGCGGAGTACTCGATAACGCTAATAGCTTAAGAACAATAGGGTATAACCAACTGTGGTGTAACTATCGACCGTCACTTTTATTGGTGTTACTCTAAAAAACACTTCCAACTTTCTCATCTTACTTTGATGAGATGTTGCGTAAGAGTAGAATTACATTTCAAACGAATTCCGCATCATTAATAGGTTCATGCACACACATGTCATTTTAATTTATAGTTGGAAATCTCAGCATTTACTTAACGGATAATCAAACAGCATAGACGGAGAATAAGTACAGTAAGTTGGCATAAAACTAATGCACACAGAAAATTTAAAATGAAAAGGTGATCACAATTTCATGAAACTATTTTTTTTTTTGGTTAACTTATTATTTAAGAAATGAGACCGATTAGAATATCTGTTTACAGACTCATTTTTTATACTTACAATCATTTTAGGTAAGTATAATACTAAAATTGCGGATCTATGTAGTCGAGTGTCTAATTAGTTAGACGGGTAAACGTAGCAAAGGGTAAACTACATAAATATTTTTTTGGTAGTTATTGAAAGCAGTGTAGTTTCTGACTTCCATTTATACAGGTACAAAGCACTTATTAAACTGGAGTCAAAGCATCGTATCGTGTGTGATGTTATAAAAATTGATTTTAATAGTGTCCAATCTTCTGTGTAAAATGTTCATGATCTGAGCACACATAAATATTTTGTTCCTAGCGGCATTTAAAGCCAGAATCATCATATTCATAACGGAAGCCAAGCAAGCATCAAAATGAACTGTAGAATTCTTTACAGGATTTATTTTACGCATTTTGTTATTTTCGCTCAAACTTTCCACATTATATATTTACCTACTTTCACACGTTTCTTGCGTGACATCTTTTAAACATGCGGGCGCAGGTAAACCTAATGTTTAAGTATTGAGGAACAGAGTACGACATTTAATGATTCATGCCTGCCCACGATGATGTCAGTGGAGGCTTTACGAGTCGAAATCAATAAATTATACAGAAAGCACTTGTCATTCTAGTCAACAAAACACTGGTTCGTAAAACTGTAATTTCTGCGTAGGTACAGTTGCTTCCATGTTTTTGAATCAGCTGTTTAGGGGAAAACAATAAGGATGTATTTTCTGTAGAAGGAAAAGGTAAATCTTTGTTTGTCATGTTCGATAAGCTTGCTAAACTATTGTTGACAAAAATATTGTTACGGACGCGGGGTACGGGATTGAAAGGAAAACGACAGTGTTGCAGAGACGACGTTTTATTACCAAAACCAATCTCTCTGAGTGACGCAGTCCTTCCGTTCGACGTGGTTTTCCTCTGAGTGACGTGGGGTAAATCCGAATGTCACGGTCTGCTCTTCTATTTGGTGTAGTCTTCCACCCAGCGCTGTTACTCGATGACATTCCCACTACTCCTCTTTCGATGTCGCGGTTCGCCTTTCCAGGTGGTGTCACGCCCGAACGACGTAGCCTCTTGGCGCTGACGACATCCTCTTCGCAGGTACTATCGCTAAAAACTATATAAAACTTCCTTTCTTCACCACTTCTTCATCTTCCTTTTCTACTGACTTACTATACTTCTTGACTATCACTTTATAACTTTTTTCCTTCTTGTTCCTTTTCTCCTTCTTCTTTATCCAACTACTGCTTCTTTTCAACTACTTTTCTCTTCGATCTCCTCTTATTCAACTACATCGATTGTGCGTTTCGCCGCTGCTTATATGCCCATTAGAACCTTCTAATAACTGGAACTCGAACTCGCATTTCGTTATTCATCATTTTCAATTACCGATCATGAATTAAAGTCGTAACTCGTAATATGATTTAACAGTCTGATCCAATCATTTCTTAACTAGTTAAACGAACTTTATTAAGAAACGATGATAAACCGTTTATTTTTAGATGAGACGATAGTTCACGTCAATGACTTATCTTATTTATCACTGAATATCTTTTAATTAAAATCTTGTAATCTGATCACTTTGACAAAGGTAGGTTGTTTGTAAATCTATTATTATTTGGGCTATGTTTAATCTTGATTTTTTTAAAGACTTCATTGTTTTTGTAGGCACAAGTACCTTTTGTTATTAAAAAAATATTAGGTAATTTTAATTTTCAAATGAATCAAAAATATTGTTGTTATATGGTTGAAAATACCTATATTTCAGAAACAGATAATCACATTTGATACTGTAACGTTTTTATTTCACTCTGTGATCGATACTCATAGCATAGTATGAAAATGAGTACTCGTACTTATTTGTTGTATGTTCTGTGATACTTACCTATGTTAATATTTGACCAGAAAAAAGTCCACGTTCTACGGGCATATCTAAGTATACTTAATGTATTTTCCACAATAACACTTATTTGTATCTAAACTGTTTGGCCATCAGTATTTTCTAAAGGAATTCAAATTAAGAATAGATTAGTTTTGACATTTGTTTAGAGCCTTTGTTGACTCAGAGATGGTAATCTTTATGACTACTTGATATTTGAAATATTTAGTTGATCTTTCAAATATTTGTTACTGACTTCCAACGGGAATACCCTTTTAGTTCTAGTCTTTGCGTTGTACTGTTTATTCACTTAATTATACTTAAATAAACATACTTATACTTAGTTTGAATACGATTCTTGTAAGATTTAAAGGTCAAAGGTAAATACTTATTATGAATATTATTCCATATTCATATTTTGTAAGTGCTTACCTTTATAAACTGTCATTGAATGCGCGTGGGCATCTCCGTTGGCGGCCAAGTGTATGAATGTTGCGTAAAGTTGACATGCAAAATAAGCCTTTGCGATTATTATAATAAGGCTTTTTGAAACTGTTTCATGTAAATGAGGACACTTACCGCAAATTATCAAATAAATAGTGATACAACGGTTTGAAGATATGTCCGTACAATGTTTGAAGGTTCAGGTTGTACCAACTTAAAGTGACGTCGTATTATTTATGGAATCGATGGAAAGTGGTTAGAGATGAAGAAACATAACTTTCACGTTTTCGGATAATCGTCTTAACTTAAATGTAAGAAGAAAAAAGTTTTGCTTACTATTAATTTCAGGAAAAAAATAACTTTTGATAATTTTGATTTCGATTTAAGTCTAAGATAACAGTGATAATCATAATTATTATTATTTCGGAATTCAGAATACAGTCATTATTTCTTAGAAACAATGCAATTCATTATTAAATTATTGATAAAATTTATTTAAAAATAACTAATACGAATACAAATTATTATGCAATTATTTTGCGGCACGTCTCAACGTCATAACATGAGCTAAAACTCAATGTTTCAGAGTCAGCATCAACCCGTCGTCCCCGCCTCTGTGCTATACTTTGCAGAATGCCGTTCGCGCTGCCGCGCGGCACATCCAGAAGGCAACGCTTACGAATAATAGACGCAAAGTCATCTATTCGCACTTCCGCTAACATCCCTGACGCGCTACAGACTAATAATACCGAGCTATCACTTTTTGGAACCACCAACACAACAATGTCCTCAAGGACTTTTAATATTAATTACTATCCCCGTCAATTGGTAATGCGCTGGAACCTTGTCAAATTAACATACACATCATCGTCATCCGCAACTAAAAATGACAGAAAACAGTAAAATTCTAATAGGTAATATAATATATTAATTATTGAATTCTTATTTTCAATAAGAAAGGGTCTAGGTATATGAGAAAATTACAATTGTTTTTCGTTTTTGAGGTTAAAATCATGGCCGCCAGGCGCATTACCAATTGACGCGGATAGTATGTTGTAATTATGCAACAATTAAGGCAGCCCGTAAACACTTCACTATTTCGACATTACAGCTGCAAGATATTAATTACAATCCCATAAGCAATCTTATTATCTTTGGCAATGCGCAGTCAATATTATTGCATTATCGTTTTATTATTTACTGCAACGGCGACCTTGACTGTACAATTTTGATATTTTTCCCACAAAACTTGTAAACTATTTACTGCTATAATTGATTTGATTACTCAACACATGCTTCCATCAATCACGCCGAAGTAATTTAAATAATGGAAGTAATCAACATAGTACAGGCAAATCCAATTACTTTTATTTGATGAAGACGGAGGATCAACATTTTTTTACATGGGAACAAACAATGATAATGATTATAGTATTTTTGTTATGATTAACAACTGCGCGTAGCCGAGTATGATTTCAATGGGCAATGTGTAACAAAGTTCCCATAACACGCGAGGTAATAATTACGTAACTATACTTCAGTTTGAAAGAAATTTTCTCGGAATAGAAAAGGGATGTGTGAACTCAAATCCAACGGTCAAAATAAGTGGGAGATATAACACGTTCCTTGTGGGTTCTTAGAACGGGCTTTACTTTACGATCTCATAAAAATGGGGTAATTAAATCTGGTCACAGGCGTATGTGGAGGTAATTAGTTTTATATGCGGTTCACGGGAACTAATTAAATGCTTTAAACTTTTAGTAACTTTGTTTAGATACCACACTAATTATAAGCAGTGGTGTCCTCACTCAATAAATTCATAGATAAGTTTATGATAAGTACTTCAAAGATATTTTTACTACTAATTAAATGTAAGATGTTTGTTTATGAAGCATGTAAGATTAAATAAAAGGAATATATTATTACTCACATAGGCATCTAAAAATAAAAACAAATTGTCTTAAAACAAAAATAGAGCTAAGCTGTTTCGAGATATCGTCAGTAATTTTCTGTTTATTTCAGCTACACCATACTGCAATACATTTTGCCTATCTGATGTCATAAATCGATGTTAGTAGTTTCGTTGTAATAAGCTTACATTTCTAATTCTCTTCCCTTATTTGGCACATGTTCAAATGTCGTCGGGCAAACATTTTCCATGACTGTTAAGTTGCGCATTGTTTCTGTTTAGCTGGAAATGAGCTCAGTTCTAATGCATATTTATTCAAGAAAGTTATTTATTATGTCTGGGTCCATTTACCATAACAATAGAGATTTGGGTAAGTGGATTAATTCTGTTCTGGAGATAAACAAGAAGGGTCTGTGTTTGAACCTTCGTGTTCACTTCGAAATGTTGTGTTACTTACACGTATTATGATTTTGCGAAACCTATTGTTGTGAAATACATATACAAGGAACGAATTCCTTAGAGTATTTACATTTATGTGATTTAATCTGCCCCGTATTAAGTGATCAATTTTATTAATAAAATTAAAGTATGGGAGTACTGTTACCTACATTTATGTAGAGTTGTGCAAGTACCTAGATCAATACCTTTGTAAGAACTTATAATTTAGTAGTTACTTAAAAAGTAAGAATATGTAATAAGTTTTATATAAACGTAATACAAGAAAGTTTACCTAATGATTTTGGAAATTGTGTCGGTTTCCACTGAGAAAAACGGGCTACTTAAAATTGGCAAATTTGTAATGCACCGGCAGCCAGATACGTATAATGTGCTTTTCACATGAAATAAATAAGAGCCATACTTATAATGAGCCGACACCATGTCCAGTAAGTATGCGGCATAATGCCCTGTAAAGACAATGTAAACGAGTTACTTGTAATGAGGCCGAATCCTTAATACGTAAGCCGCATCATGAAATTACTGTGCCCGCACTGTTAACGTTTACGTATGCGGTTTAATGATGCCGCATATGTATTAACGGAGCAGCATACGTAATTTACTTAACCCGCAACAGGAAATATATATGCGCTATACGTACGAAGTTATACAGCCGCATTATTTCAGTATCCAGGCTCTTTACAACAGTAACTGGTTGCCAAATCATTGTACTGACTCCGTCTCATTAAGTAATAGTCCGGGTTACGTACATAATGTACGAGCAGGGTCGGAGATATGCCGATACATTTTACGTACACGGGATAATTAATAATGTCTCCGCCTACATAAACATTTACGTATCCTGGCTCATTTTACGAACTCCGTTTACTTACTGGCAGTGTTCGGTACATAGAATCTTTATGACGTCAGCCGCATCATGAAATTACTGTGGCGCACTCTTTACAGTTACGTATGCGGCTTAATGATTCTGCACGGAGCAGCATACGTAATTTACTTTACCCGTAACATGAAATATGTATGCGCTATACGTACGAAGTTATACAGTCGCATTATTTCAGTATCCAGGCTCTTTATAACAGTAACTGGTTGCCAAATCATTGTACTGACTCTGTCTCATTAAGTAATGGTCCCGGTTACGTACATAATGTACAAGCAGGGTCGGAGATATGCCGATACATTTTACGTACACGGGATAATTAATAATGTCTCCGTCTACATCATCAGTTTTTACGTATCCTGGCTCATTTTACGAACTCCGTTTACTTACCGACTGTGTTTGGTACGTAGAATCTTTATGACGTCAGCCGCATCATTAAATTACTGTTGCGCACTCTTTACAGTTACGTATGCGGCTTAATGATTCTGCACGGAGCAGCATACGTAATTTACTTTACCCGTAACATGAAATATGTATGCGCTATACGTACGAATAGTTATACAGCTGCATTATTTCAGTATCCAGGCTCTTTATAACAGTAACTGGTTGCCAAATCATTGTACTGTCCCTGTCACATTAAGTAATGGTCCCGGTTACGTACATAATGTACGAGCAGGGTCGGAGGTATGCCGATACATTTTACGTACATGGGATAATTAATAATGTCTCCGTCTACATCATCAGTTTTTACGTATCCTGGCTCATTTTACGAACTCCGTTTACTTACCGACTGTGTTTGGTACGTAGAATCTTTATGACGTCAGCCGCATCATTAAATTACTGTGGCGCACTCTTTACAGTTACGTATGCGGCTTAATGATTCTGCACGGAGCAGCATACGTAATTTACTTTACCCGTAACATGAAATATGTATGCGCTATACGTACGAAGTTATACAGTCGCATTATTTCAGTATCCAGGCTCTTTATAACAGTAACTGGTTGCCAAATCATTGTACTGTCCCTGTCACATTAAGTAATGGTCCCGGTTACGTACATAATGTACGAGCAGGGTCGGAGGTATGCCGATACATTTTACGTACACGGGATAATTAATAATGTCTCCGTCTACATCATCAGTTTTTACGTATCCTGGCTCATTTTACGAACTCCGTTTACTTACCGACTGTGTTTGGTACGTAGAATCTTTATGACGTCAGCCGCATCATTAAATTACTGTTGCGCACTCTTTACAGTTACGTATGCGGCTTAATGATTCTGCACGGAGCAGCACACGTAATTTACTTTACCCGTAACATGAAATATGTATGCGCTATACGTACGAATAGTTATACAGCTGCATTATTTCAGTATCCAGGCTCTTTATAACAGTAACTGGTTGCCAAATCATTGTACTGTCCCTGTCACATTAAGTAATGGTCCCGGTTACGTACATAATGTACGAGCAGGGTCGGAGGTATGCCGATACATTTTACGTACACGGGATAATTAATAATGTCTCCGTCTACATCATCAGTTTTTACGTATCCTGGCTCATTTTACGAACTCCGTTTACTTACCGACTGTGTTTGGTACGTAGAATCTTTATGACGTCAGCCGCATCATTAAATTACTGTTGCGCACTCTTTACAATTACGTATGCGGCTTAATGATTCTGCACGGAGCAGCATACGTAATTTACTTAACCCGTAACATAAAATATGTATGCGCCATACGTACGAATAGTTATACAGCTGCATTATTTCAGTATCTAGGCTCTTTATAACAGTAACTGGTTGCCAAATCATTGTACTGTCCCTGTCACATTAAGTAATGGTCCCGGTTACGTACATAATGTACGAGCAGGGTCGGAGGTATGCCGATACATTTTACGTACACGGGATAATTAATAATGTCTCCGTCTACATCATCAGTTTTTACGTATCCTGGCTCATTTTACGAACTCCGTTTACTTACCGACTGTGTTTGGTACGTAGAATCTTTATGACGTCAGCCGCATCATTAAATTACTGTTGCGCACTCTTTACAGTTACGTATGCGGCTTAATGATTCTGCACGGAGCAGCATACGTAATTTACTTAATGGCCGGTATACATTTTGATTAGTAAAGTGCTTAGTGTTTAGTGTTTAGTGCACTGTTAAGTGTTTAGTGATTAGTAGGTGATGTCCCATACTGTTTAGCATACGCTGTTTAGTACAGGCTTTGTTGATATAAACTAAACACTTAACAGTCCTGTCCAGACGTGCTTAGTGCGTGTTTAGCTGCAAGTGAGGGGTGGAGGCGGGACGTGCGGGACGCGCGGGAGGAGCTACTCGCAGAAAAAATAGAACGCGCTTCTAAACACTGTACTTCGCTCGCACTAAACACTTAACACTAAACAGAGACTGTCCGAACGTGTTTTTTGCTAAACACTAAACACTAAACGAGCCACTCGCACTAAACACTAATCAAAATGTATACCGGCCATAAGGTGAAGTCGGCTCGGGGCTACCGAGATATTGAGGGGGCGAAGCAGCGGGCGGGCGGAGCAGGCGCGGGGGGCCGCGCGCATATTCGTAAACATGCGAGCGCTCGTATTTACGTAGATGAGCATCAAAGTATCGAGCGATGACCAATTTTGCCACAAACTGTCAAGTCACTGTGGCGTTTCGGTGAGGCTGCTCGCCTGTTACGCGAGAGATCTCGGTTCGAACCTCTGTCGGACCAAAAGTTTTTTGATGGTTTTTACGATATTCTAGAATGTTTACATTGCTTACACAATATTTACCTATATAAGGTTATTTATACACGCTGAAATTTTAATCATTTGGTTCCCGCCGTGTGGTGGTTCCACTCATGATTACAAGCAACTTTTACTATGGGGCCAACACTCCTGCTCGCAAAAAAAAATCAGCTGTTCCATACATTAAGGTCGAGTAGGTATTGCACTTTTGTATGGAACAGCTGATTTTTTTTTGCGAGCAGGAGAGTTGGCCCCATAGTAAAAGTTGCTTGTAATCATGAGTGGAACCACCCCACGGCGGGAACCAAATGGTTAAAATTTCACGCTGTATAGGTAGTCCATAATTTTTATTTTAGCTGTTGCACCTTTAAAATATAGTTTTATCTTTATCATTTGTGAAAAGAGTAAAATAACACTTTATAAACCTATAACTTTGCTTGTTTTTATGAAAAAGACAGTTAGTTTATAAAATCTATAATAAACTCTAAAAAACAATAAGCATTTACATCTTTTGTATTTTCTTTTATTATACTGACGCGGTACGTTTGCTGTTTACAAAGCACTTCGGGGTCTTGTAAATAGCAGACGCATTAGTCTGACACGTCTGCTATTTACAAAGCAACTTCGGGTGGCTAACGCATCGGGTACCTATTTACGAATATGCGGCCCGCGCAGCGCGGCTGCTACTTCCGCGGCACTGTAGGCTGTTGTAGGCGAGATGTCGTAGGGTAAATGTGCCAATAATGATTCCCAAAAAGTAATTGCAAAAAAATGTTTTAGTTAATAATAAAAGGTTCTCGAATACTAATAATAATTCGCTAGTTTTATTACAAAGGTATTTACTGTAATAGTCTAATAAATATCACATTGACGTATGTACAATTAATAAACACTACACAGGGTTATTTGTAAAACACCAACAACCTTGCAGGAGTAGATTACTAACATCATAAACAACGACATTAATTTGTTCTACGACTTTTCCGAAAACAAACAAAAAAAACTACTTTCCATACAAAGCTCGATCAATAATTGCATGGAAAATTTCTCGAAAAGTACTCATCCCAGACTGATGGTGTTTATGATAAAATTAAAGGTCTTGGTGAGATCTTCATTTTAGATGACAGCTGTCAAATTCAAGTTTGATAAATTTGAATTTGACAGCTGTTAAATATGTAAAGTTAAGATCTCACCAAGACCTGAATTTTGTTTTTAAATTCTTTGGTCAGCCCCCTAGCACAGAGAAACACAATATAATATAGCGTTTTATCGAAAAATACAAGTACAATTCCAAGATAGCGGATAGCGGCCAACTTTTTTTGTTAGTGGGCTGATTTTGACGAAACTCGGTTTGGGGCACTATTTTGACAAGAAAACAGCAACGCAATGTTAGAAATAAAAAATCAAAGAAGGCGGCCATCTTTGTTGTTTGCGGGCTGATTTCTATGAAACTCGGTTTGGGGCACTACTTTGACATTATAACACCAACGCAATGTTAAAAATTAAAAAAATCCAAGATAGCGGCCAATTTTAACATTGAAAATGTTTTTTCGATAGTTTCAGTAAAGTACCCAATTTCAGCCAGAGTGAGACATCGCCCTGGTCCAGTGAGTTTTGGGTCTACGTGAATGTGATAAGCGTCAAAAGATGCGTCTTGGCAAGGGCTACAATATGGTGAAAAAAATTTTTTTTAAAGTCCAGAACTTTTTCGAAAATCGCATAAATGTAGAAAAATGACACACTTTTTCGGGGTCTTTTTTCACTAAATCTAAAATTTCTCAAAAACGAAAAGCTTTATTGAAAAAATGAAAAGAAACGTTTTGAAAATATTAAATGTCCCTCACTCTTACGGTCTGGGCTGTAGCTTATCCTTTATGTAGCGAAATGTCGGGATACTGCCTATTGTTATAGTGATTTTATATTTTGTATTTTTTATTTATTTCCACAGTTCTTTTTTGATAAAAAAAATTAAACTTTAATTAATTAAATAAAACTTGTAATACTTGTCAGTGTTATTAAACTCGACGTTCGTATGGCCTAAGGTGCGTCCAGATATGTTCTTTTGCCCGTACCGTACCTCCGTTCCGATCGGCGTCGCGATCAAAGAACGCTAGTCTGGACGCATGTTCGGAACGGTGCGGAGGTACGCCGTTCCGTTCGCCAAACAGGTACGCCCCGATCCACCTCGAATCTCTCGCTCTTTTGCCCGTACCCGTATCTCTCGCTCTTGAGCGTCGCGAACAAAGAACGCTAGTCTGGACGCATGTTCGGAACGGTGCGGAGGTACGCCGTCTCGATCGCCGACAGGTACGCTCCGATCCATCGCGAGTCGGTTTTTTCGCCCCGTTCAAAGGAAAAACGGAACGGAGGAACGGTACGGCGCTAGTCTGGACGTGATCGCGGCGACGCCGACGTTCGGAGGTTGTAGTACAGTAGCCCGTAGTACATTTAAATTACGAAAAAGGTTAGGTACCGTTTGCCGTTGTGATGTAGTTATTTATTATGAAATTATAGATACTTTAACCCAAGTTTTACAGATCCTAACTCGCCGTAACCTATATTTGTATATCTCCAAAAATGAGATTTTTTATTTTTCGAGGTTAATCACATGGTTTAGCTATTGTCGTGTTTTACAGCGCTGTGTTTGATTGCCACTGATAATAGTTAGACTGTGAAAAGTAGCCATACACAGATTTAAGACCAGATGAAATGGATGGACTTTATCTGGTCTTAAATCTGTGTATGGATACTTTTCATAGTCTTAATATTATCAGTGGCAATCAAACATAGCGCTGTAGAACACGACAATAGCTAAACCATGTGATTAACCTCGAAAAATAAAAAATAATCATTTTTGGAGATATACAAATATAGGTTGCGGCGGGTTGCGATCTGTTAAAGTATCTATAATTTTGTAATAAATAACTATATCACAACGGCAAACGGTAACCTTTTTCGTAATTTAAATTTACTACAGGCTGCTGTACTATTGGATCGGAACGTTGATACGGAACGGAGGTACGGTACGGCGCTAGTCTGGACGTGATCGCGGCGACGTTCGGCGGTTTGATCGGAACGGTGGTACGGAACGGAGGTACGGAACGGGCAAAAGTAGCGTCCAGACTTATTTGATCGGAACGCTGGTACGGAACGGAGGTACGGTACGATCAAAAGAACATATCTGGACGCACCTTTAGCGCCAAGATGATCTTTGTTGTGGAAGTTTTTATTTTCCTTTTGAATTGATTTACTGTTTAATTTTGACGCTATAATAGCACTGGTCGGATGGTCATAATGTTGTACATGATTCAATAAAATTAAATTACCGGATGCATTTTTTACTGCGTCCACTCGCACACATTTTAGAGCGATCGTGACGCGACCCTGGTACGACCATTTATCACAGAGCTACTCTTCCGAGGCAAATGCTACTGCACGATAGGTCCGACATATTTGGCTAACCATAACACGATAACTATTTGTCTCGCGGAATCAGTAAAGCCAATACACTGTAATTTGAATTAGGTAGGGTGTTTTGGCATGACAAAACATAAATAAAATTATATTGCATTGTTTTGTATGTATATGCTTATATCTCCTTATATATTATATAAAACTAAAAAAATAGGGATATAAAAGACACTTAAATTAATCGATTTAGGCCTATAAATCCAAAACACTGTATTTCAAGTTACAGTGTTTTGGATGAATTAATCGAAGTTCTTGACAATCTTTTTTCTACCTACTTATTCGTTTGCACGGCAGTGTGGTGTGACCCAATTTTTTTAAAAGTATGGTACAGGTTTGAAACTTGTTTCCAAGTATCGATATTATCATTAGGGCAGATTTTTACTATGCACCAAAAAATCTATCCTGGTTAAAAAAGTTACAACTAACTGCACTGAAGCCAAAAATATGAACGTTTTTTTTTGTTAGCAATTACTGTAGGAGCAAAAGAGATGACGCTATTATCTCCAGTACACATGGCGTACATCTCTAGGCGTGTCGTAGTGAGTTTTTGTGTGTAGGTAAACGGATAAACGAATCTTGAGCGAAAGTTGAACAGAAGAAGGGTTTTAGTTTGAGGCCCGAGGCCAAGCCGAGGGCCACAATAGGTACTTACGAGTAAATACAGAAAAGTAGATTCAAAATATTATATCGTGGGTTGCTGTTATTTCAATTTCGAGATTTGAAATGACTTGATCAGTCATGTCACATGTCTTTCTTAGTTACTCTGCGATTCCAAACTGAATGAGAGTATGACGATGATGCCTAGGTAAACATAGTTTGCAATTGCAATGAGGGTTGTTATCGCACATTCGAGTGATGATGAAGTCGGCGCGAGAGTCTCGCATGCTGCATTTGATTTTGATTAGTTTTTTATTAGGTTATTTTATGTAGAAATTCAGATTTCATTTGTTATACTTACATAGTACTTAGGTTACCTTTCAATAAAATATTAATGTTCTATAAGAATGGAATAAAAAAAAATATTTATTAAAAGTCATTAACTTCATTTTCAAAGTAACAGAAGGTCGTGAAAGGCAAGAGATGTGTGATTTTATTGTTTGTGGGCTAATTTCAATCTAACTCGGTTTGGACACTATTTTGACAAGAAAACAGCAACGCAATGTTAGAAATAAAAAAAAGTCAAAGATGGCGGCCATCTTCATTGTTTGCGGGCCAATTTCTATGAAACTCGGTTTGTGGCACTATTTTGACATTATAACAGCAACGCAATATTAAAAATATAAAAATCCAAGATAGCGGCCAACTTTTTTGTTTGTGGGCTAATTTCAATGTAACTTGGTTTGGGGCACTATTCTGACAAGATAACAGCAACGCAGTGTTAAAAATATAAAAATCCAAGATGGCCGCCAACTTTATTGTTTATTTATTTATTATTTATTTTATTTAAACTTTATTGCAAACAGAGCAAATGGCGGACTTAAAGCCTTAAGGCATTCTCTTCCAGTCAACCGGTAAGGGTGTTTAGGAAAGAAATCGTGGCGGCAATATTAATATAAAATAAAAATATGTAGTAAAATACCAATACATACATAAATATTATGAATATATAATACAATATAATACATATATATACACACAATATATACATATAAGAATGTACAGCACAAATGTCAGATATGACAAGCTAAAGTGTAGAACTCATGTAATGTTCACGAACCAATCTCTTGAACACGAACTTGCTAGGGGCGCTTCGAACATTCACGGGTAAAGCGTTTGTGGTCCAATTTAGATGAAACTCAGTTTGGGGCACTATTTTGACAAGAAAACAGGTATACAATGTAAAAAATACAAAATCCAAGATAACGGCCAACTTCTTATTTGTTCTCCTTTTTTTCAACCGAGTAACATCGAAATCAACCTGAAAACAGAGTTGACTGCCCCTTTTGTGTTTTTTACCATTGCGTTGCTGTTTTCTTGTCAAAATAAATAATAAATATTTGACAACATCACATACATTGCTCCAATCCCAAAGTAAGTAGCTACAGCACTTGTGCTATGGAAATCAGAAACAACGGTGGTATGACACACACCCAGACCTGAGACAATATTGAAAAGTTCATTTTCTATATTGATCCAGCCGGGGATCGAACCCGGGACCTCAAGAGATGGTGACGCCTTGAAAACCGGCGTGCGAACCACTCAACCACGGAGGTCGTCGAATAAAAAATAGAACCCAAAACCGGGTTTCATCGAAATAGACCCACAAACAGCAAAATTGGCCGCCATCTTTAATTTTTTATAATTTTAACATTGCGTTGTCGTTTTCTTGTCAAAATAGTGCTCTAAACCGAGTTTCATCGACACTGGCCTACAAACAACGCAGCTGGCCACCAACTAGGATTTTTATATTTTTAACATTGCGTTGCTGTTTTCTTGTCAAAATAGTGACCCAGACTGAGTTTCATCGAAATTAGATAAAATTATAATTATCATCTATAATAATTGCAAGAAAAACAAGAAAATAATAATAATAAATGAAAGTTTGACGAGTGACGGAATTTTCTTTAATTCGGCCGCTTTTGCCCTAAATTCGAAAATTTTTATGCAATGTTGTTAAAAATATAAAAAATCCAAGATAGCGGCCAATTTTTTATTTGTTCTTCTTTTGTCAACCGAGTTACATCGAAATCAACCTAAAAACAAAGTTTGCTGCCTTTCAGAGAGAGTCTCAACCTTTTGTGTTTTTTACCATTGCGTTGCTGTTTTCTTGTCAAAATAGAACCCGAATCAAAAATTTATTTGCTAGACTGCGATACATAAGGGTCTTAAAATATTTCATATGGTCACATCACATTCACCAGGAGCTGGCATGCAAAATATAATAGTGATAAATATAATATGTCAACATTAATGTCATTCAAAATTACAAGTCAAACCGGGTTTCATCGAAATAGGCCAACAAATAGCAAAATTGGCCGCCATCTTTGATTTTTTTATAATTTTAACATTGCGTTGTCGTTTTCTTGTCAAAATAGTGCTCTAAACCGAGTTTCATCGACACTGGCCTACAAACAACACAGTTGGCCACCATCTAAGATTTTTATATTTTTAACATTGCATTGCTGTTTTCTTGTCAAAATAGTGACCCAGACTGAGTTTCATCGAAATTAGAGAAAATTATGATTATCATCTATAATAATTGCAAGAAAAACAATATAATAATAATAATAAAAAATGAAAGTTTGACGAGTGACGCAATTTTCTTTAATTCGGCCGCTTTTGCCCTAAATTCGAAAATTTATGTCCCTGAATTCGACATAGAATAAAGGAAAATGAAGTCAGAAACTTTTGATGATATTACATAAATTTTAGAGTGCAAAAATTTACGTCATTATTATTATCAACATGCTTACAAAAATAAGCTTAGCTACAATAAAATATACATTATTATTACGTGGCTGAAAATAGAAAACTTTTTACTTTTGCTTAGAAATAAGATTTCTATCGGTATTAATTACTAATGTTGTTTTAAAAAAAATCTTTACGTTTTGTAAAATCTATGTCTGGTACCACAACAGGAACAAATAAGTCAGTGTCAATTCCAAATCTAATCGTCAGTTATTTTGTTATTTTTCGAATAAAGGCAGCTGCTAAAATAAGGTCTAGCATTTGCTCATGATTACAATATATTTGACCAAGAAACAGGGTCGATATATTATGAAGAAAAAAGCCACGAGGTGAAAGCGAGCATTATTATTATTTCGCTGTAGTCCATCAAAAATGTTTGCTGACAATCACACAGGGTTCCATTCCATGCAATTATGCGCAAAAAACTTGCTTCCCTACTGCGGCGTCAACAGTGGCAATGGCATCCTGAAGGTGTTTGCATCCAGATTCCAGACCAACTGTCCCATTCAAAGGCAGAGGGCTGAAATAGCGACAGGGCTAAAAAGTAGGTACGGTATTGCTTACTAACATAGGTTTAAGAAAAAAAAAACTAATTTAATGTTGAATTCATTGTAGTAGCATCAGAGATTCAAAGTTGAAAACCCTTGGGGGGCTGGTATTTGGCGTATTCACCCTACCATATCATCGAAATCGACCAAAAAACAAAAAAGTTGGCCGCCATCTTGGATAATTTTATATTTTTAACATTGCGTTGTTATTGCCTTGTTAAAATAACACCATAAACTAAGTTTCATCTAAATCGGCCGAAAAACAAAAAAGTTGGCCGCCATCTTGAATTTTTATATTTTTTACGTAGCTTTTTTGCGTAGCTGTTTTATTGTCACAATTGTGTTAAAAACCGAGTTTCATCGAAATCGGCCTACAAACAAAAAAGTTGACTGCCATTATGGATTTTTCAATATTTTCAACATTGCGTTGCTATTTTCTCGTTAAATTAGTTCCAAAAACCGTGTTTTATGGTAATCGGCCCACAAACAAAAAAGTTGCCCGCCACCTTCGATTTTTTTTATCATTGCATGTTGTTTTCTTGCCAAAATAGTTCCAAAAACCGAGTTTCATTTTAATCGGCCCTTAGGCGACGGCTACACGTCGTGGTAAATATCGTGATCCAACGCCATAGAGCAAATTTTAACCATGGAAAGTAAAATATTGAATATTCCATACAAACTACTTTCAATGGTTAAAATTTACTCTATGGCGTTGGATCACGGTAAATACCACGCGTCTAGCCGGCGCCATAAACAAATTGGCCGCCATCTTGGATTATATGTTCTTAGCATAAACTTAATATAGCGAAAAATTTTCGAAGTCTATGGTTCTTAGTAGGTAAGGTAACTCGACGTATAGATATCCCGAAACATTTTAAGTAGTCGCATTAGTTAAAAGATACCCTGGAACCGGAAAAAAACAGCCGCTATGCGTATCGGAATAACCGCAAGCATTATACTGCAGCCCTATTACGTAAATAAGTAAGCGGCTTCATTATAATGAACCGCGCTATTTATAAATAGCTCGGTTACTTACGTCGTCGTACTGCGCATTTAACGTATTTGGGGTTGCCATCACATTAAATTATGTTGTTTGGTGGTCATTAGCTACTTTATAAGTTTATTTAGCGTATTTGTGTTTGCTCTGTTTTTACAACCAAGTGGGCAACCACTTAAGTTGACTAAAAATATAAGCGAAACTAAATAATTCTGTTTCTGGCTCCAGGGGGGGCTCGGGGGGCTTGAGGGGGCTCGAGGGGGGCTCTGGGGGGCTCGAGGGGGGCTCGGGGGGGGGGGCTCGAGGGCGGCTTATTGAGTTTGGAACCGAACCTGCTTTACTCCTGTAGGTCCCGGGTTAGGTTAGAAATTTAAGGTGAGCGCGTAGCGCAGCGGAGCGTGAGCCTTAAATTTTGAGGTTATTTTTTTATAACAGACAACAGAAATAAACTTATTTTACACATTGCCGGTGGACTACCAGGCATTGTATACAATGCCTAGGCATTGTATACAATGCCGGAGAATACACATTGCCGGTAACACATACATTTTACTATGAAAACCGATGTTATCTGACGGCGTGTTAACGCGTGGCGTCAGACAAATGTGCCCACACCTTAAGTCTGATGTGCTGCTTGTTGTCCATTATAATAATATCATTTAAGTATTGTTTTGTAAGATTATATCCAAAAAAATATGCTATTGTGCTAAACGACAAAATAATATGCTAGACAGCAAGAAAATCTACCTTGAGCATATATTATGCTGTTACCTAAAGCAACCCAATAAAACTTTGTGTTAATTATAATCGATGATATTGAAAGAAAGCTGTAAGTTTATACAATAATCAAAATGAAAGAGGGAGTTGCTTCCTTTTACACCAACGTACCGCAGTATTGCCGTGGCGTTAGTATCAAATCAATGAAATAAAATATCTACAATACTAATTATTAGTAATAATATGTTAATGGTCATTCGAATTATTCGAATGATTGAGATAATCGAATGATCGTTCATAATCGCGCATCGGTAGCATCTGGCAACACCGGATCTCACTCTTACTTGCCAAAAGGTCGCGTCGTTCGTCTTCGTCGTAGCAGCGATGAATTTTGAACAAGAGATTTGTGAAGCTGGTTTACAAGATTTACTCCCAATCCTTCAAGGTAAATGTCTCGGTTTTATTTAGTCATGATTTTTTGTTTTATTTAGACATTGAAATGTATGTATTTAGATTATAAATTTTTGTTAGATCTGTCGTACTCGCACTGAAATATGTATGTTGCGTCATACATAAATTAACTCTTCGTTTTCACCAAGAAACAGGTATTAGTTTTCTGAGATTATCTAAGCTAGTTTTATGCAAAACTTGTAGAATTCTCGTTTGTAAACCAAAGATTTAAATCGTCCGTCCGTAAACATAACAACGCATCACGCATGCGTGCGCCATCAGCGCCATTGCACGCACGCGCACTTGCTTTTTCCAAGACCTATTTGGATCATGTAAACGAGCAAACCAAGTGAACTTTGACGTCGCCGTATAGGTACAATACAAAAAGCTACTTTGTCCAAGTTTCTTGGTCCAAGTTTACTTGGATCGTGTCAGCGGGTATCCAAGTATACTTTGATCAAAGTTTTTTCACCCACAAACAACAGACATACGTATTTTACAAGTAGGTATTTGTTTGTTTTATTGAAAAAATCTGTATAATACTAATTACAAACAAGTTTAAAACCTTTTCTTGTTGAAAACTAGGAGACCGCCCCGACTGAACGCATGTAGGTAATTACAAGAAGGTAGGCACCTACATAACTAGTTTTGTACATATTTGTTTTATTATTTGTATTTTTCAGACAATCTTATAACAACACTGGAAACAGCCATTTTGTTAACCGACGTGGATTTGAGAGAATTGTTTCCCCAACTTGGCCCCAGAAGAAAACTAAACAATTTCCTATTAGAACATAAAAAAGTGACCGGTGTCAATGTACGTACCTACTTGTTTATTGTACATCTTGTATTTAGTTAATAAAAATGTTTTCTTTTTTTTCCCTTGGACCGATGCTGTATACTTTGTAATAAAGTTTTTTATTTATTTTTCTAGGACCTTGAAATTAACAACTCTACTGAAAACGCTGAACATGATGATAGGACACTGGACACTGATGATGATGATGATAATGCAAAAATATCTGCAAATTGTACTTCTACTGCAGCTAATAACACTGTGAGTTACTCATAATCATAACATTAGGTACTCAGTTTGATAACATAACGTACTTAAAAATTTGTCAAATTGTAGCCACCATTTAACATGTTTCTCTTCGAAAGATTTTTCTGTTCCAATAGATTTTCTCTTGATGGGCAAAAATTTTTCAGTCATTGTAGTTACAAGTTTACAAGATTGTAGAATTGTAATACAATTCTGACAAGCGGCCTCACCCTTTTTTGGTGCTCACTCAAATTTTTATTTTGTAGCTGAATTTGTTAGGTACTTTATGTTTGTGATATGGACCAAAAGCATTGTTTACACAAGGCCATCACTGGCTTGAATAATTGTTTAGACAAGGCCAATACCAAGCCATCGCTGTGACTGGCAGCCAGCGATGGCCTCGTGCAAACCTTACTTAAGATAAAATTGCCCGTCATTAAGATAGGACCGGGTACCTATGTATGTATGTTTGTAATAATTCTAAGATTAAATTTTTTTGTTTCAGGTATTGAAACTATTAAATGTAATGTTATTTTCTTTTAGTAGCTTGTATGAGTATTTAGAAGGCACAAGTCAAAGTTAGTGTGCTAGTAGAGTTTAGGTATATTGTTTAACCAGCAAAATGTAAGTACATCCGTATGTATAGTATTAATTTAGTACATTATTAAAACCAGTATTATTACAACCCGTATAGTTATGCAGGTCACACACCATCAATTCGATCCTCCATTTGGCATGATACTGCCGATTGGATCCAATCGAATTGACCGTGTGTCAGCGGTGGATCGGCTTCGGTTGGACAGATCGAATTGACGGAACAATCAAAATTCAATCCTTTTGGCTGGATCATGCCGATTGGATCATGCTGATTGGACCGTGTATGTCAGTGGGCGATCGATCGTATGATTTTCTTAACCGACTTCAAAATAGAAGGAGGTTCTAAATTAGATTGAATATATTTGTTTTATCATTGTTTGCGGGTATCTTCGACATTTGTAGACCGATTTTGATGTTTCTTTTTCTTTATTTTTTATTTTTAACCGATTTAAAAAGTAGGTTCTCAGTTTGACCAGTATATCCACGATTATCTCACGATTGGCTGAACTGATTTTAATGCGGTTTCTATAAAAGTATTTGTTGCATTAAGGAGGTTTTAGTATTTTAACCGACCTTAAGAAAGAAGGTTCTCAATTTGATTGTATTTTTTTTTTCTCGTTGTTCGTGCCTGTCTTAGATATTTAAAGACCGGTTTTGATGATTATTTTTTTCTTTCTAACCGACTTCAAAAAAGGAGGAGGTTATCAAGTCGACTTTGTATGTTTTTTACCCACGACGGACGGAACGGAACGGAGACGGTATATGCGTTTGGGGTTAGGCTGGCCCCAGACCTACCGGTTTCATTTCTTTGCTTTGCTGTTCTACCATGGACCGCCGGCCAAGAGGCTCATTTTCAATTTATCGCATATTTTGACCAGACCACATTGGCAAGATAGCCATTAGTTTGGTGTTATCAAATATCGTCATCTGGGTTGCAATGCGAAGTTTTAGTTTAAAAAAAAACTGCTGTTTCATACAAAAATTAATAACAAAATTATCAAAATGTATGAAACAGCTCATTTTTTTTCTCGATTTCAGATTTGGTCCCATAGTAAAAGTTGTTCAGTTTATGGTCCCTATCTACCATATTCAGCTTTATAAGGCTTTACCAAACATCTTGTATAAATAAGCGATCGATTTATTTTTAACGATTGGAGTCCATGTTCAGGGTGGCATATCTCCTAAAAGCTTCCTACTTCGCAATCCAGGCGATGTTATTTGATAACACCAAGCTAATGGCTATCTTGCCAATTTGGTCTAGTCCCAAAATGCGATAGATTGAAAACTACCCTGGCTGGCCGGCGGTCTTTCAAGCAAGGTAGAACAGCAATGCAAAGAAATGAAACCGGTAGGTCTGGGGCAAGCCTTAGAAGCATTCGCGGATCCAGGGGGGGGGGGCATGGGGGCCATGGCCCCCCCACGAGGTTGGTTACCTTTGCGGATTGCATTGAATTTTAGGCTGAATAATGGAGCTCTCGTGTTATCCTGCTGACTATCGCTCGAATTCGGAACAGTTATTATTACGTTAAAATTTATTTATTGAGATATTATTAAAATTATTATTTTCCGTTTACTTAATTAAAGGCTGTGTGCTTTGTAGGTTATCGGCAATGATTCTCAGATAGGTGTTTTGGTATTAAGCCGCTAGAGGGCGCTGCAGTTATCATTTTCCTATTTATCTTCAGAGCGATTTGACTGATTAAGATGCGGTTTTCTGTAATAGAAATAGGTTTGTAGTGTGTCGGCGATGGCTTTTAGTTTTATGGTGTTGAACCGCTAGGGGGCGCTGCAGTTATCATTTTCCCATTTATCTCCAGAGCGATTTGACCGATTTAGATGCGGTTTTCTGTAATAGGTTTGTAGTGTGTCGGCGATGGTTCTTGGTGTTATGGTGTATAGCCGCTAGAGGGTGGCAGTAATAATTTTCGATACGGTTTGACTGATTTAGATGCGAGTTTTAGGGTACTTTGATAATCCCTGGACCTACTGGGATAATTACGATGCGGTTTTTTACATTCAAAAGGTTTCATTTCAGAGCAGGTTCTTAGACATGTTTCATGGTGGTAGACCACCAGGGGGCGCTGCAGCAACCAGATAAGTCATGTTTGTCTATTACCATTTTCCTCGGAAACTACTGAGCCGATTACGATGCGGTTTTTTGCATTCAAAAGGTTTCATTTCAGAGCAGGTTCTTAGACATGTTATATTGTGGTAGATCACCAGGGGGCGCTGCAGTAGCCAGATAAGTCGCACTTTAAAAGTTCTCAAAAACTACGCAACTGATTTCGATGCGGTTTACTTCTGTAATGGGTTTGTAGGTTATCGGCAATGATTCTCAGATAGGTGTTTTGGTATTAAGCCGCTAGAGGGCGCTGCAGTTATCATTTTCCCATTTATCTCCAGAGCGATTTGACCGATTTAGATGCGGTTTTCTGTAACAGGTTTGTAGTGCGTCGGCGATGGTTCTTGGTGTTATGGTGTATCGCCGCTAGAGGGCGGCAGTAATCATTTTCCGTACGGTTTGACTGATTTAGATGCGATTTTTAGGGTACTTTGATAATCCCTGAAACTACTGGGCCGATTTCGATGCGGTTTTCTGTAATAGGTTTGTAGGCTATCAGCGATATTTCTTAGATAGATGTTACGATGTTTAACCGCTAGGAAGCGCTTTAGTTATCTGTTCCCATTCATCCCGAGAACGGTTTGAATGATTTGATCAGAGCATTAAAATTATAGGTTTCTTAGTCTTTCTAACTCTTGCAACGCTACGTTTTCTTTAAACCTTTTTCTTTATTTTATCTTAATAACCAATTAAAAAAAAGTAGCTTCTCAGTTTGACCTGTATCTGCGATTATCTCACGTTTGGCTAAACTGATTTTAACGCGGTTTTCAGAAAAGTATTTGTTGCATTTGAGAGAAGGTTTTAAGTATTTTAACCGACTTCAAAAAAGGAGGTTCTCAGTTTGACCTGTATAATATGTATGTTTGTCCGCGATTACCTCGTGTATGGCCTGCATTACTAAGTAGTATACTGGGTGATCCAGATAGTGTCGTCCAAGATTTTTTTTAGATTATTCACACCTGGGTGCATCTAAAAATACCCTATGTATGTTCCGCGATTTTTCTTAGTTTAGAAGTTATGATTTTTTAAATGTGTTTTTGCGAATTTTCTACCGGACGGACCAAAAAAATTCATAACTCCTTTCATATTAATTTTTTTTGGGTTTTATTTTTGCAACATAATTGTCTTAAAACACTCTTCGACACATAAAATAATCAATTACATAACATCCAGATAAGTTCCTGAAAAAAGGGTCGAAAGTGAAAAAATTTTGGTTTTACTTTAGGCGAGTCTGACTCGCACTTGGCCGGTTTTTGTTTTATTTGCTAAGCTAAGAAGCCACTTAAGTTTTTAAAATCAGTTTGAATTGATGAAATATCCATTTTGTATTTTTAAAAGAATTGTTAAAATGTTACTTCGTCGAAGTAAAACCAAAAATTTTCACTTACGACCCTTTTTTCAGGAACTTATCTAGATGTCGTGTAGTTGATTATTTTACGTATGGAAGAATGTTTCAAGACAAATATGCTGCAAAAGGAAAATTCAAAAAGTTCTTAATATAAAAGGAGTTATGAATTTTTTTGTTCAGTCCGGTAGAAAATTCGCAAAAACATTTAAAAAATCATTACTTCGAAACTACGAAAAATCGCAGAACATACATAGGGTATTTTCGGACCTTTGTTCGCAAATACACCCAGGTGTGAGTAATCTAAAAAAAATTCTTTGACGTCACTGTCTGGACCACCCTGTATATTTAGTATTCAATAGTATTCAGTATTTATCATTAGCTAGCTTAACTCAATAACTGCGCGGCATTTAACCGACATTAAAAAGGAGGACGTTCTCAATTCGTCGGAATCAGTTGGAGTGTTGCCTTTGGGGCGCTATGGGAAAAAAAGACTTAGTTTTTTTTTAAATCGGTGACCGATGACTGTTTTTGGTCTTATTCGATTTAGGGCATATATAGGAACATGTTTAAACTTGTAAACTGTTTTTGTTAAATGCATATTCAGTGAGTTGTATCAATTTTCGATCATTGTCCCCATCAATTTTATGTCATGGCATAAGAATAAAATTAAATAAACTTTTTATTCTTATGGTCATGGGCATGACTTATCCCCGACTTGTGAGTCGGGGATACGTCATATTTCATTATTAATTATTAAAAAAAGTAAAAAAATCTTTATAGTTAAAATTACTCGAAAAATATACATTTTACGAAAAAAGTGTAAAAAGCCTAAATTGTTTCTACGGGTATCATTAATTGAATAAGAGCAAAAAAAGGAGGTATCATCGGCCCTCAGGACGACTTTGTCATTTTCTTAAACTTGACAGTTTCCAAACTTGTCTCATTATTAACTCGGCTCTTTCTAAGTTGATCTCTTTCTTAAACTTGACACTTTCCTAACTCGTCTTATTTTTAACTTGGCTCTTTCTTAGTTGGTCTCTTTTGTAATATTGACACTTTCCTAACTCGTCTTATTTTTAACTCGGCTCTTTCTACAATTTTCTAACTCGGCTCATTCTTAACTCGACTCTGTCTCTTTCGCTGTTTTTCCTCTCTTCTTAGCCGTGGTCCACCGGATCATTTCACCTAGGTGAACTACGGACCATTATTTACAAAATAATGTTTTGATATAAAACAAAATAAATAAAATTCAGTCAAAAGTACCAGGGCAACATAACTTAAAAGGAGTTATTTCGATTTATATTTTTGATAGATTAAAGAGCTAAAAGAAATCTTCGCGGCATGAAATCAAAATAACTCCTCGTAAGTTATGTTGCCCTGGTACTTTTCGTGTATTCTGAATATAACATTTCGCATGCCCTACCCTACCTACCTTATGGTACTGGTAGTGGATCGAACTTCGTTCGCAAACTTTGTGGACAAACAAACAAACAACCAATCAAACAAACTAACAAACGAGAAAGCAACCTAATAAAAACGTGTTAAAATGACGAAGTCATCCAGACAAGTTTAAGAAAGAAACCAAATTAGAAAAAGCCTAGTTAAAAATAAGACAAGATAGGAAAGTGTCAAGTTTAAGAAAATTACGAAGTCGTCCGGAAGGATCATCGGTCATCGAAAAAATATTTTTTTACAATTCTAATATTTTTTGGGTTATATTACTGCTTACAGAGCCCCGAATGCTATACTCCGACTGGACCATTTACTCATTAATTTATTAATTTGTTCAATAACTTTAAAAAGTTGGTATTAATAGTGTTTGTGTTTAACATCATACAGGATAGTTTAGACGGCAGAGCAATACTCAAAGAGGGAAAAGGAGGCTTACTGACGGAGGGTTCCCGACGGAAATTGAGCCAGCTGCTAATACACCACAAACTAGAGAAAAATTGTGCAAAGAAAATTTCCAGTGAAGAATTTTATAAATTAGCTACCGAAATTGTGGAAATATTCCACAAGGAACGCGTTGTGGTGTATTATTCTGCATATTTATCAGCTACAAATAAATTAGCTAAAAAAAATGCGTCCGGAAAGCTGTACGAAAGCTATATAGCTCGAAGGAGAAAGTTGCGAGAAGGCGGACAGTTGCCGGGAACTAGCCGTTCATCCTCAAAGTCGTCCAGATCATCGCTCAGATCCACGCCAACTATTACAGATGATGACATTTATAGCCTGGAATCTCTGGAAAGTGGTAAGCAAATAATCGCTAGTCACTTTTTTGTGATTTAAATGTGCCACGGGCGACTGTACGTACTATGATGCCCTTCTTCTAATTAACTTATCCCACCATACACATATAAATGAATTACAGGTATTGTACATGAAGAATCGTTACTATGGCTGAAAAACAATGTCGATCCATGGAAGTCTGTTGAAGAAAAGTGGGCAGAAACTGCAGATCACCGCCTAAATCGCATCCAATGTGGAAAAGGTGATATAGCGGATTACTTCAAGGATTTCCCAGCCTTAAAACAATCACAAGGCTATACCTTGGTAAGCATAATTATACCGTAGCCTTATTTTTTTACATAATCCTTCTGGTTTTTCTATAAAAACGTACGCAATGATATGATTATAAATGACAAAAGTTTGTTTATTTCTTATAAGACAAGTGTCTGAATTACAAAGGCACTAAAAGAGTCAAACGAACAACCCAAGCTCTGGACGTAGCGATCCAGACCTTTCTAACCAGTGGAAATAACATAGCGTACATTTATTGTATTCTTTTTTTCAGCTAATGAACGATTTCAGTCAACTGTATCCGGGAAAGGAAAATAAATTATTTTCCTCTATCACCCTCAAAAATGAAGAAATTATAAAATATGCTTCATTAAAATTACGAAAAATTAGGGACCAAGATACGAGATCAAAAATAGCAAATATAATTGCACTGATTGACGGTAAGAAGTTTTGCTCAAATATTAGTTCTTATTCATCATATCAGCCACACGACACCCACTGCTGGGTATAGGCCTCCCCTAAGGATCTTAGTTCTTATTATTAACCTTTAACTAATCTGGGTCTGGTTCATCACATTCTAAATTTGAAATACAGTGCGGAAATGAAATTCAATACTTACTTCGTGCGGGAAGTATTTCAAACCATCCTCGACAATGCAATCGCTAGCTACCCGTTCTTGGATGTAATGTACTATTTCTTTAAAAACATCATGAGAACTACAGTCATGAAATACAAGGATCTCAGATCAGAGACTCCACGACCATATTAGTGTATTGAAAAAATGACGTCCATAGTTGAAGGCTAAAACCTTCATAAAATTAAGTCTCAAAAATTAACCGAAACTTTTTTTTCTTTGAATACAGAAGATGAACCAGAGACATCTAGCAATGTTGCTTTGATGTTGCTGGCTTATGTCATCAACATTTCACCTGCACGGAAAATAAAAGGAAAGCCAGCGTGGAAGCCATCTAGAGCAGAGGTCTGCGACGGCTATATAACGCAAGCTGCTTCTGAAGCCGACGTTACCAACAAGATCATTCAAAAAAAGGAGAACCTGCAGAGGCTAGGCCGCACAGTTCAACCCTACGTTATTTTTGTTGGCCCTACCGTTACTGAGGTAAAAGTAGCATATGTAGTAATAAATGACACATTTTATAGTTTCAACAAATTAGTAACAGCAGTAGACTGTGCATTTAAAATATTTCAATCGATAGGAGCTTGTTACCCGGAAGAAGCTGGAGACATATGGCTTTTTATTCAATTGGGTTTCTACGATATTAAAACTAAATTTGACAGGCCCACGCAGGCTGTGAATACTCTTTTAACTGATCTAGAGTTAATACTTTAAAAATGTTTACCTGTTACTATTGCAAAAAAGCCAGTGCGTCTCCGAATTTACTTATTACTCATGTGCGAACTTTCTGTAAATTAACGGTAGGATTTTCGGGATTTCGGTGTGGTGAACAAGGGTGTTATCGTCATTATATTTCCTCTGCATCTTTCAAAAAGCACTTAGTTAGAGACCACCAGTCATTATTGTCAACCTTGCGTCATCCAAATAGTAACAAACCGATCGATACAGATACAGAAGCCAATATCTCAAATTTACCTTCAACGTCAAGCAAAGAAACTTACAAAACAGCAAATACGATGGAATCTCTACCAACTCAAAGAGATGAAACCTCTCTTGGTCACCATGCTGCATGCTTTGTCTCCACTCTATATGCTAACCCGATAATACCGCGTAAAGCCGTACAAGTTCTTGTAGAAAATCTTCAATTATTTCATTCTAAATCACAATGCATTATAGAGCGACAGTTGAATGATATGGTACCACCAGATCAAAATAATGTTCATGTTAAAAATGCTTTCAAAAAAATATTTAGCGCGTTCAGCGATGCTTTTGAGAATTTAGATTCGGAACACAAACGTTTAAAATATTTTAATAAAATAGGAACTTATTCTGAGCCCCTTGAAGTGGTTGTGGGTCAACGTAACGAGGCTAAAAAAACAGCGGCTGGTTCATTATTAGTACAAGTAAATTGTACAATGCAGGTGATTCCGTTAAAAGAAAATTTAAAACGAATTTTTTCATCAAAAAATTTCATGAAGGACACTCTTGAATATTTGGACATAGTACAAAATGACTCTTTCGGTATTGAGAATATTGTTCAGGGTTCAGTATGGAAAAAAATGACAGAAAGTTCTGTAGAGCATGATGCAATGATTTTACCATTAATAATCTACTTTGACGATTTTGAAATAGGCAATCCCTTAGGAAGCCACGCTGGGGTTCATAAACTTGGAGCTATTTATGCTTCAGTACCATGTCTTCCACCTCACTACGTGTCGCTTTTGCAAAATATTTTATTATTGGCTCTTTTTCACTCATCAGACAGAACAAGCTTTGGAAACAACATAATTTTTCAAAAAGTTTTTGATGTTCTTAATGATTTAAAGATCAATGGTATTCATGTTGAAACTGATGTGTACACCGGCAAAATAAAGTTTTATGTTGCAGCTGTGACCGGAGATAATTTAGGATTGAATGCTATGTTAGGTTTTGTTGAAAGTTTTTCTGCAAATCGGCCATGTAGAATTTGTACTGCTAATAAAGAACAAATAAAAACACTGCTTTATGAAGATGACACGTTGTTGAGAAACAATGTCAATTATGAAAATGATTTACATTTAAATGACATTTATATGACTGGTCTTAAAGAAAAATGCTCGTGGCTTGCTTTAGATGGGTTTGACTTATTTCAAAACGTCGCCGTAGATGTTTTACATGACTATCTCGAGGGTGCTTGTCGATATGTAATGTCATTTGTGATACAAAATCTAGTATGCACTCAGACTCTAATTTCTTTTGACAGTTTGAAATCAAGAATACGATATTTTAATTATGGACCTGATTCTGCTTCGACACCATGCAATTCTGTAGCAAAAGAAGGCTCAACATTAAAATTAAAATGTTCGGCTTCTGAAATGCTTACTCTTGTTCGATATTTTGGACTAATTGTCGGACATAATGTCCCAGATGAAAACGAAGTTTGGTTCTTATACATCAAATTAAGACAATTGTTGGATAAACTTTTGAGTCATAGAGTCCATGAAAACACTATTGATCAAGTAAAATTTTCAGTAGCTGAATTAAACGAGCTCTATCGTCAATTTGCTGAAACAGACTTAAAGCCAAAGTTTCATTTTCTTACACATTATCCAGAAATGTTAAAAAAATTTGGCCCACTTACCCAAATCTGGACGATGAGGTTTGAAGCCAAGCATCGTATATCAAAATTTGTGGCCAGAGCATCGCACAACAGAGTAAATGTTTGTAAAACAATAGCTATTAAGCATCAATTAATTTTAAACGATACTTTTCTTAAAAATGAAACTTTTAAGACGATCTCTTATGGCAAAAAGGCAAATATGACAGAAGCGCAAATTGAAAATGTAAGACTAAACTTTCATTCTCGAGGTATAATCGATAATAATTGTTGGTACTCATTATCGTGGGTGAAACTGTATGGTGTCCGATTTGAGCTGTCGTCAATTATAATTCTAGATATTTCAGAATCTTCAGGCTTACCAAAGTTTGGTGAAATAAAAAATATTTATTTACTTGACAATGATGAAGTTATATTTGAGTCTGTTTCATTAGAGTGTATAGATTTTAATCAGCATTACTATGCGTATCAAGTGCAGAGAACCAACGATTACCAATTACATAATTATAATACCCTTGTTTCACCTGGGGGCCTACAACGAGCTCTTATAGCAATGTCTTTTAGGTCTTACATTGACTTTTCGTACCACGACGTCCTATAAAGAAGGTTGTTTCTACCTCAAATTTCTTAGCAATTTTGTTGCGATCATCTTTAACTTGTTCACTCTTTGTCAAAAAATATCTAAGGTTGCCAACTTAACGCAAGTTTAAGTAAGTAACTATCTTTTACAAGTTCTATAACGAAACTAAGTTGTCATAAGAATGTCAACTTATAGTCGATACCAAGCATAGTAAGGATAAACTCACAAATCATATTTTCTTTGTTCTGCATACAGGTAGTAATTACTCAAGTAAATAATAACATGAATTTTTAGAGTTAATGGTGTAGACAACGAGTGCCCAGAATTTGAATAGTTTACACAACCGGGATTTGACCGGCTATCCTGATACATAAGAATAAGTTTTATTTATTCTTATGCCTGATATCCGAATGGCTGGTCATTTTGAAGTCCCTTTATTTTGTTTCAAAGTTTAGCAATTATTTGACTGTAGGTAAATCGTAAATGGTAGCAAATAGGGAGCAACTTTTGGTGTCCAGCCTGACGTGAATCGATACAGACAACCAGCCATTCTAACGCTCACAGAAATCCGTCCCATTCTTAACATTAACATTCTTCCCATAATCGTAAGCGTTAATACGTCTAAGTAAGTCTATCTAAGTATAAAGTATTTTCGATACTTATTTTGTAGGTATCTACCCATGAAAAAGTAAAATAACGCCGGATACAATATATCTACTATGTTGGTTAGCAACCAAGAATCTTATTAATATAAGATTCTTGTTAGCAACCCTAAGCATACATTTTAATACGTCAAATCTAGCGATCCTTTGGCGATCATAAAAGTGACAGACAGGATGGAATCAAAATTATTAAGGCGTGTAGACACGAACGAACAAGAGCATGATGAACACGAACATTTACGAATATTTATTTGGTTCGCACAGTCACCATCAGAACTTGTAAAGGTAACTTGTAGTGCATGGAACTTATTGACATTTTAAACTGATCAGAAGTATTTGGTCACCTTGTCTGCTACGATATACTGATGGCGACTGTCCGTGTAAACACAAATCTCAGACTCCCAAGTCCTTTAGAGATAGAGTTAGAAGGCATTTCCTTTCCTCTTCTTCTGATTGACCATTTATTTATTTTCTCCTTTATTTTAATTGTATATATCTTTAGGTATAACTATTGTTTGTATTCATATAACACACTTGTTCTTCCCTTTTTATCATTGCACCCACTCCCCTATATTTAATTTAACAGCTAATTTAATTTAATATAACAGCTTGTTTAAACCAGCCTTTTTCAAAACGATATTTTTTCCAGCGATGTTAATATGAGCTCTACATAGATTCGTACCATGACATTTCTGTCAAACAAACTATGATAATATAACAACCTTATATTATTCCCGCAAAGTACTGGGAAAGAACGAATAATTTTACTAATAATTTGTCTATACCTTGCTTAGATATAGGAAAAAATACGCTATGTTGTGATTATTTATTCTGTGGTTTCAACAATAGACATGAACAAAGAGGTACCTACCTACTTATGTCATGCGTAGCGTAAATATGTCACTCGTCTCGTGATCAAAAAAATATTTACTTAAACACTAAACAGCTATAATCCTTCGATTGATATAATTTATAACCACGTATTAATAATTTATTGATAAATCAACCACACACGTGATATCTTAAAAGTGGACAATTTAATACTTTTGCAGTAAACAGGATAGGATTCTACTTCAAAGAGCTGAATATCGTCACAACGTCTTTTAAGTTCATGTAAGTAAATTGGTGTATTATATTTATTGTTTTATGGTCTTAAGAGCAAGTACCTAGTGTAAATAAGTCGTTTTATACTGAAGTGCTCGTAACTGCTTGATTGAATTGTGTTAGAGTATCTAACTAGGTACCTACTTACATTATTTTTGGTTATTTGCAGGTTTGCCAGGGAATCATACGGTGATAAACCCATAAACGCCATAAGCTTCCGACTTAAAAAGGATAATTTTGTACAACAATACTGTGACAATTTTATTAGATACTTATAGAAAAGATGTTTCATTTTGAAAAGTGAATATCATAAATAAATACCCATATCAAGTAATAAAGTAATCATTTTCTTTGCTCTTATTTATTTTGTACCATTGCGCTAGCTATAGCTAGGTTTAGCAAAGGGGCCGTGACTTTATTTTTATAAATTGGTTTTGTAAAATTTGTAGTTTGGTTTTGTCCATGTTCTACGAAAAAAAACTTGGGTATCTACCTTAATATAGCTTAGCACTATCATAGGTGGGCGTGCTGTAATTAATGTTGATTTTGTTTATTTAGTAGGGACAACTTGTCTTAGTAATATGTTCCCATTAGAAGATGATCAATAAAAAGGCAATAATACAATACATGTACTGTTTTATTTTAAAAGGAAGTTTTGTAGATTTATAAGAGCACAAGCTCACTCACAGAAAGAGAACTCACGAAGAAAATACTTGTAGAATTTAAGATTTTTCATCACAAGCCTCCAATTGTCGCACAGGTTATGAACAAGCTGGTTCTGCTACAAATGAAATCACCCGATGAACAAATAATCATCAAGTTAAAAAAAAACACATTCTGGGCGTGGTTAAATACGACGCCTTTTTCTTCACAGTAAATCTTCGTGATTTCGTACCATTTTTTTGTCATCTAAAAATAATTGTAAAAGATAACTTATTTATTAGTCATATTTTAAAGAAAGTTCACTCAATATGCCTAGAAATATGAGTAAATTATGCATATACATATTGTTCACTATGAACAATCTACTTTTGGAACATTTTACTTTAAATCATGTTGATTGTGTCGCACAAAAACACCTTTTTTAAGATCGCTGAAAGATCGCTAGATTTGACATAATTGACGTAAAACAAGATTGCTAGTTGTCAAAAAGGCAGCTCATGGTACGGATTTATGGTACGGATTGAGTGAACGAGTTATGAAATGATGACATGAAAAAGGGAATTAATTAAATGGGTGACTGGAAATAATTAAAGGCGACTGTAAATGGGATATTCAAACACTAAACTGGACAGCAGTTTATTTTTTGGGCGACAAAATAACTAAACGGGCTACTAACTTACAAAAATACTCAAAACCGGCGACTACATATGGGTGATAAATAATTTAAGTTAGCAGAGGAAACTCTAAATGGGTGACAAAAATACTGAGTGGGCAACTATTATACCAAGTAGATAACTATTATAACTGATTTAAGCTACCCAACATGGTATTTTTAACACGTTTTTATTAGGCTGCTTTCTCGTTTGTTTGTTTTTTGTCATATCGGTTAGGATAGTAGTCATCTTTTTTAAATAAAATAAATGCCAATTTTTTTATATTTTGTGTGCCCTAAGGTTGTCGTCCAAATATTAATTTGGTCACCCGTTACCCAATTTGTATTTTAAAGTCACCCATTTTCAATATCTGTAGTCGACCTCGGTCCTTCACCCACTTAGTATTTCAGTACGCTATGTTCAGTATTTTTGATACCCAAAATGGGAATTTATTGTCGCCCAAATAGACGGGATGGGGGATGGGAGAGTGAGAGTGAGAGGGAGAGGAGACATATGTGGATTCAATTCTGGACAGGATTGGGAACGGGAACGAGCACAAAGGGGAACTGCACTGCACCTAACGGGGACGGGTCCAAACGGGAACGGGAAAGGGTAAGGAAACGGGAACGGGATTTTTATATCTCTCGACCCATTTCTGTTTATTGTGATAAACTAGCTTCCGCCCGCGACTTCGTCCGCGTAGATATTAGAGAAAATCATTTGGGAACCTTCAACCAGGACCCGACCAGCCGTTTTTACGTGGTTAGGCACCCCACCAAGCCACAGAATAACTAATACCAAGCGAGTAGCTTCGTGCGAGGTCTGCCAAACGCGGCAAACGTCTTGCCTCATGAGGCAGTGCGCTTGGTGTGGACCCGCCTAATCGCGTAAAAACGGCTGGTCTGATCCTGGTTGAAGGTTCCCAAATGATTTACTCTAATGTCCACGCGGACGAAGTCGCGGGCGGAAACTAGTCCTACTAATATTATAAATGTGAAAGTTTGTGGGTTTGGGTGTTTAGATGTTTGGATGTTTGTTCCTCAATCACGTAAAAAGTACTGAACGGATTTGGTTGGAATTTGGCACACAGATAGTAGATAGCTTAAATTAAAACATAGATCACTTTTTACCCCGATATTCCCACGGGAACGGGAACCATGCGGGTGAAACCGCGGGCGGCCGCTAGTTATACATAAAGTTTTATTCTAGGTAGGTACATATATTTCTTATAAAATGGTATACTATTTACAAAGCATAATTTATTTGCTTTTTATGTGTACCTAATCATTCGTTCATTCCCAGCACAAAACAAGATTGTTATTTGATGTCGTGGTACGAATTTGAGTGATATCATTTAGAGCTTGTAACAAGCTTGCTGGATATAAGCTTACTTATAAAAAAGGTGGGAGTAGGCCCCCTGTACCGGCTACAATTACTATAATGTCAAATTTAAAACTTTATGTCACTGTTCGATGGACTTTAGAATAACAACGAACCATTACACATCACATACGACATACGTACCCTTGGGTTTGGTACACTTACGTACACTTCCCATCATATTAGCACCAACAGTCTTTGTTTATTTTTCTCTCATCACACACTTACATGCATATGTAGTCTAACCCCGAAGTCCCGGCGCTCCTAGGTTTGCCTAGTCAGACCTCAGGTTTGACAAGAAGCCTTATCCTTAGTTCGCAAAATATTACATTCGCAAAATATTATACTTTGTACAATCACAGTCAAAGTAGTTTCTGCTTCTGCAAATGCCAGATTTTAGTAGATATGGAGAAATATTATTTTCAATCACTTTTTTATTTTTTTATATATATTTTATGTATATGTTACGGCTAATACCCGAAGTGCGGCTAAAACTAGGTGTAGCCGCTAGCTGTTGGCTAAAACTAGGTGTAGCCGATTTGCTCGCGGCTAATACTAGGTGTAGCCGGCTAAAACTAGGTGCAGCATGGGATATAAAGAAAGTTTTTTCTGTTGTCTGTTAAAAAAAATAACCTCGAAATTTAAGGCTCACGCTACGCTGCGCTTCGCGCTCGCCTTAAATTTCTAACCTAACCCGGGACCTACAGGAGTAAAGCAGATCGGTTACACCTAGTTTTAGCCAACAGCTATCGGCTACACCTAGTTTTAGCCGGCTAGAACTAGGTTTAGCCGCACTTCGGGTATTAGCCGTAACATATATAAGGGAACGTACCCATACTACGTGACTCGTTAAGGGGGGGGGGTCTTTAAAATACCACGCTTGGTCACGGGGGGGGGGGGGGAAGGGGCCTATGCTTTGTCACGTTTTTTCATCTTGATACATTTTTTCACTTGTAAATTGTATGTAAAAATAAAGTACACACTCTTGGTATTTGTGGCAAGCGCCTTACTAATAAAAAGACAAAAATGAGCAAAATTTTTGTAGCTTTCTGTTAAAAATAAGGTAAAACCATTATCTATGAAATAGTACGTGAAAACCAAGGGGGAGGAGGGGGTCTTGGAATATACTACGGGTGGTCACTAAGGGGGGGGGGAGGGGGCTCAAAAATTGTAAAATGGGTCACGTAGTATGGGTACGTTCCCTAAATTATATATTTTTATTTGTATGTCACCAAAGTACTAGGGTCACATAAATATGGCGAATGTTTATTTCTACAATCTTCAATCACTTTTCGTTTTTTTTCTTTTTTCCGTAATGCATCAACTTCTATAATTTTCTTCCCTTCCTCACTTTTTTTTTCCTTTGTAATACGTCACCAAAGTACCAGGACCACATAAATATGGAAAAGGTTAAATTCTATATTTTATTTTAACACATAATTTAAAAATATCAAAATGTTATTTACAGAACTTAACCCATGCCATATTTATATGATTCTGGTACTTTGGTGACGTATTAGGAAGTAAAGAAATTAAACAAAAACACTTAGGTACCTACTCTATTTTGTTTGTGTTTGATTGTATTTATAATATTTTGAGAATATAATATTTTGCGAATGTAATATTTTGCGAACAAAGGAGACCAACTTGGTTAGTCAAACGCCGAAACTCAATACGATCAAATCGGGGTTTGATCAGGACCTAAATTAGGGACAGAATGAGTTATATGTATAAAAAATACGTTCTATAGAGAGAAAATTTAACTAAATCAGCAATCTTCCGGTGAAACAAAAATTTCTGTTGTCTGTTAAAAAAACTAAATATGTATGAAAAACATCTTTCAATTCCGATGTTACATTTAGTCAAAACTGCCTTACTCCTGCAGGTCAGGTCACGTGGTCCTGCATGCAGGTTGGAAATTTCGCAGAGCGTAGCGATCGTCTTAAATTTCGTGGTTATTTTTATAACAGACAACAGAAAGCTTTGTTTCACTGGAAGATTGTTAACTTAATTTAATTTTCACTCTAAAGAATGTGTCTTTCATACATTTAAATACAAAAAAACAAACTCTGTACCTAATTTAAGTCTGACTGGCCAAACCCTGATTTGATCAAATTGCGTTTCGACGTTTGACTTTCTAAGTTAGTCTCTCCTAGGTTTGGACATAAATGCGTTAGGCAAAGGTCGAAAAACGCTATTAGTTTTGGACTTTGACTAAGCCTTCTTGTCAAACCTGAGGTTTGACTAGGCAAACCTAAGAGCGCCGGGACTTCGGGGTTTGACTATAATACATACAACACGTGCAAAAATTCACAAACACACCCACCTGTGTGGATCTGTTGCCCGCAGGTGATACAGTATACACATCTTACTTACCCGTAACTTACCGTTTTACAAAAGCGTGAATACGGGCCCACCACCAATTTGTTTCTTTAACTTAACTTCAGATTAAACATCAGTACTGAGTTTCATTTGTTGTTTGTATTATTTCATCGTATTGTGTCATTTATGCTTTTAAAATCAGTCAAATTTCTTAAAAGTAGAAATATCGAAACTCGGTACTGATGTTTAACCTTCACCTAGGCCCTGGGGTAGGGGAGCACCGCCCCTACTGCCAAAAGGTGGCTCTCGGATCGCTACCGAAACGGGGCGATCTCCACATTTTATATATTTTTTTTGTAGAATACCGGTTATATCAGTATAAAGTCGGGCCTTGCGACATAGGTTCCGCAACTAGATAGGTTTATGCGTTCGTACATACTCGTTCACATGAACGAGCTTTAAGTTAAGTTTACCGTAGGCCTAGACGCATTGGTTTCCAGCGACGACCACGCGGACTCCATTGACGCCAAGGTACCCTTACTAGTGATTCTTTGGTCGGGAATCCTAGGTTGCTCTGACTTTCCCACCTCCGGCTCGCGCTACAAATAACTGAGATCTGAGACATTGTTAATGTTGATAATGGACTGTCTATTGTTGTACCTAATTAATCACACACTTACATGCATATGTAGTCAAGCCCCGAAGTCCCGGCACTCCTAGGTTTGCCTAGTCAAACCTTAGGTTTGACCAGAAACCTTATTAGTCAAAGTCCAAAACTAAAGCGTGTTTCGGCCATTGGCAAAAAAAATATGAATAATCCTAGGGGAGACCAACTAGGATAGTCAAACGCCGAAACTCAATACGATCAAATCGGGGTTTGACCAGTCAGACTTAAATTAGGGACAGAATGGGTTATATGTATAAAAAATACGTTCTTTAGACTGAAAATTTAACTAAATCAACAATCTTCCGGTGAAACAAAAATTTCTGTTGTCTGTTAAAAAAACTAAATATGTATGAAAAAAATCATTCATTTCCGATGTTACATTTAATCAAAACTGTCTTACTCCTGCAGGTCAGGTCACGTGGTCCTGCATGCAGGTTGGAAATTTCGCAGAGCGGAGCGATCGTCTTAAATTTCGTGGTTATTTTTTTAACAGACAACAGAAATCATTGTTTCACAGGAAGATTGTTAATTTAATTAAATTTTCACTCTAAAGAATGTATCTTTCATACATTTAAATACAAAAAAAACAAACTCTGTACCTAATTTAAGTCTGACTGGCCAAACCCTGACTTGATCAAATTGCGTTTCGGCGTTTGACTTTCTAAGTTAGTCTCTCCTAGGTTTGGACATAAATGCGTTAGGCAAAGGTCGAAACACGCTATTAGTTTTGGACTTTGACTAAGCCTTCTTGTCGAACCTGAGTTTTGACTAGGCAAACCTAAGAGCGCCGGGACTTCGGGGTTTGACTATAACACATACAACACGTGCAAAAATTCACAAACACACCCACCTGTGTGGATCTGTTGCCCGCAGGTGATACAGTATACACATCTTACTTACCCGTAACTTACCGTTTTACAAAAGCGTGAATACGGGCCCACCACCAATTTGTTTCTTTAACTTAACTTCAGGTTAAACATCAGTACTGAGTTTCATTTGTTGTTTGTATTCTTTCATCGTATTGTGTCATTTATTTTTAAAATCAGTCAAATTTCTTAAAAGTAGAAATATCGAAACTCGGTACTGATGTTTAACCTTCACCTAGGCCCTGGGGTAGGGGAGCACCGCCCCTACTGCCAAAAGGTGGCTCTCGGATCGCTACCGAAACGGGGCGATCCCCACATTTTTTTTTGTAAAATACCGGTTATATCAGTATAAAGTCGGGCCTTGCGACATAGGTTCCGCAACTACATAGTTAGGTTTATGCGTAAGTATAAGCGTTCGTATGCGAACGAGCTTTAAGTTAGGTTACACTCAGACGAAATCTATATAAGATAGGATTTCTACTGACGCCCTTATTTTTGATAAATATCTAATCGCCAATCCTCTCGTCCTTCCCGTATTACGTATTGTAAAGGCCTACTCAAACCTGACCGGTATCTTGTACCAGTGGCGGGGCTCCGTCGCAGAATGTCCTTTTCGCAAAATGTCCCCTGGTCGCAGATTGTCCCTTTCGCAAAATATTTCTTTCGCAAAATGTCCCATTCGCAAATCGTCTCTCGCAAAATGTCCCTTTCGCAGAATATCCCTTTCGCAGAATGTCCCTCTTGTAGCTAAAATATCATATCACACTCTCGCCAAATTGCCATTTTGTTCAAAATTTTCTATGAAAATGAAAAAATGAAAGTCAAATATGTAGGTCATTATGTATATTATTAATCATATAAAACTAGTAAATATGTTCATTATGTTTAAAAAAAACAGGTTTTCTAAGTAAATACGCATATCTTTAATTCAACTTATCTTACAATAAAATTCGTCACACATTAAAACATATTTTTACTTTAAACACTAGGTACATGTAATTGCAACCATACAAGATTTAGAGCCGATTTCACCGCTTAAATTGAACGCGCTCAATTCGAGTTAACCTCAGCTCACGCGCTTAAACTTTTGAACTTGGTTTCAGTTTCTGAACGGCCGATTTACGACGGTTAGCGTATTTGAACTTATCTATGGTTTGAACACGTTCAAGAACTGTCTGTCATCTGTCTGCCATGATGTCTTCTTCTTCTTCTTTTTTGTTTTGGCAATCTACTTTCCTCTTGGAAGTAATTTTTGCCAGTGTCAAATGTTGAATAGTTCAGTGGTAGATAATATTGTTTAATTGCCATGATTGTGGAGTAGGTATGTACGTTGAACATGGGAGAATTGATTATTGCATAGAAAGAAATAAGTAGTGGAAAGAAATATTCTTTTCGTATTTGAATAAAAAAAAAGATGAATAGAGCCTTAGCTAGTGCCAATGCTCTATTCAGCTTTTTTCTATTCACCTTTTTTCCTCAACCACCTTTCTTAATTTGCCATCATCAGATCAGAGCCCGTTTAATCCTGGGCGGAGAACCAGATCTTCAAATTTACCTCGTTTGTATGAAAATAGGCCTGTGTGGTGCGATTTTTCTGCTCTCGAGTTTATTATGTTTTGAATTACGAGCGGCGCCTTTAAAAACAGTAATTAAACACCCATTATAATAATAAGCGTTCAAAACATTATGAATCCAATGCCTAATAATGTTTTAAGTATATAGGCACCGTAAATCAAAACATAATAGAATATTGTAAAGTACACTTACTTACCTATGACCTACCTAACTTTTACTATTATGCTAGTAGATATCCCGTTAACTACGTACCTAGTTCTTCTACATACAACTAATAATAATAAAGAAAAAACGGACAACAATTTATTTCACTGATTTATTACCTACCCTTTACCTACCATGTCAAAAATTCACAATTCACAAGTTTCACGACACTTACTTAAATAACATGTATTCAGTACCTAGGTACTTAAATTATTATATCCACAATCCGTTCGAAATAAACAATTGAGCAAAATATCACTGCGGAAAATAAAAATACTGCATAAAACTCAAAAATATCAGATAAACATCGTTTTAAAATTGACAAACTGACAAAAACAAATTCCATAGAGAAATTTGACAAAAATCAAAGAGATTATAAGTCAGTGTTTCCACTACCAAGTTTTAGTTTTACCCTAAATAATTTCGATCATTTCAAAATTAAAAATTATACTTGGGCCAGAAAGAATTTTAATGGAACTAATATTTTTAAGTACAAAAGATAGTCAATGTGATTTTGAAGTGTTGACCTATGCAAAAGAAAGTTGTTATAAATTATTGGAAAATAATAAAAATTGTAAGTTATTGAAAAATAAAGTGGCGACCTTTTTTTTCAACTCTTTACAAGCTGTTTATTGTTCTAAATTTAAAAAACTGCCGTAAACTTTTCATTACTTACTTTTGTTTTTGTTCTTGACAACTGACCCTGAAATTTATTTTTTGCGTAGGTAATGAATGAATAAGTGCGTAGCCTATTTCTTTAAATTCACTGAGTAGGTATGTTTCACAGGGTTCACACCACGAGTGAATGTGGTTTGCGCCACGAAGAATATCATGATCTGTATTTTTTTTCCCATTTATGTAGGGAAAATTTCTTTAATTGCAATACTTTGAACGCAACTTCATTCTTTGTCAAAGCTGAACTACGGTTATCAAAATGAAGACGGTGAAACCGGTGCAACGTAGACCGCGATCAAAACGAATTTCTGAACTCGCTTAAGTAAAACCAAGCTCAATTTAACTCGGTTAACGGTGAAATCGGCACTTATTCGCAATATTCGCTGACAGAAACAATAAAAAATATTTTCATAAGTACCTTCCTATCTGATGATTATTACAATTTAGTGTTGTCAGTAGCTTAAAAATTCTCCCAAGCAGTTAGTATATTTTTGACTTTCATAGAACATTTCGAACAAAATGGAAATTTGGTACGAGTGATATTTATTTGATACCAAGGGGACATTCTGCGAAAGGGACGTTTTGCGTAAGGGACATTTTGCGAAAGGGACATTCTGCGACGAAAGGGATGGCGGTAGTGGTATACCCGACCGATATCCCGACCGGTATTTTGTATGGCATTACCGGCAGCAGTTGCGGAACACCTTTGAACAGCGCGTTACCGCCACCGGTATCGCCACCGGTACAGGATACCCTGTCAGATTTAAGTAGGCCTTAAAATCTTGCAATGGTGGATGCCTGTCAACAACCGACAGACAGTGAAATTCATCGTTCATAGTTGACGACCATGTAATTCTAGAATAGTATGATTAATTAAGCTTGTTGTGGTTTGTTATGTCTCAGTTTTACGATTGAAAATAAATAATATGAAGCTTTTATTATGTTTAGCGAATACGCCAAGTTGACGACTATGTAATTTTAAAATAGTATAATCAATTAAGCTTGTGTTTTTTTTGTATGTCTCAATTTCACGATTGAAAATAAATAATATGAATCTTTTATGTCTTTTTCCTTTTAAGCATTTAAAGCTATAAAACTTGTACAGGGTTTGAGAACGGAATTTCTTCTGTTAATAACCTTGTAAAAGTTAAAAAATAAAAAATGTTGTATCATGGCTGACTAAATGTATATGTATCGTGAAGTATGATTTTATCTAAATTACCAATTATTATATGCTTTTCGCTTACAGGTCTGGACTTTGGTGCTATATCGGTGCAGCTGTTAAGTTTGCTATAAAATTATTTTGCATAATAATAATAATAATAGCCGCACTAATATCGTACAAGTTCAACAAAAGTAGATAAAGCTTGACCAGAGTTTAAAAAAACCCTGCAATGAGGACGCGACCTTTGTGATTTATTTATACGTAACTATTGCCAGTAAAAGAAATTAAATGTGAAAAATGCCGCATGCGGGTTTTTAAAACATCTGGTCAGCTTTAAAATGATACATCATTCTTTATCGTACCCGCACCAATATTTATAAGTAGATATCTATGTAATCAGTGCAGGTTATACTACAAAGAAGCATAATGTTGTATAAAACTTATTAACTGTTATAGTAGAGGTATGAACGGGAAGTCGAAGCGTGGGCAGACCGCCATTCCTAAGATGTCAGGGCCTACCTCAACCAGATACGCCGCAACAAGGACGACATAGAAAAACCATGGGATAAGCATATCTCCAGCAGTGGACAAATATATATGCTGAGAAGACAAATAGAAGGTATGATACTAGTGTGGGACAATAAGGCACCATACCATTCACCATACGTATGTACATAGATAGACGGCTATTAGACATACTTGATTTTTAGGGTTCCGTGCCTCAAAAAAAGGAAAAACGGAAACTTAAAAATCAAGTGTGTCTAATTAGACTCACGCCCGAGTACATGCGATACTGCTGCGGGTATAAGGCATGATGCACTATTGCACTACGTGTTACGTATTGCACTCTATGCCTTACGATAATTGCACCTGTATTTTCCTTATGTTGGCATGGTACAGTCAGTGTCATTTATATACATATATACAGCCATTGAGTCAAAATATGTAAACACAAACCTTATTGTCAGTGACATAGAGGTGTGTAGATATTTTTGAGCTCTTGTTAACGTATATATATTTATGACGCTGGCCGTACATACATAGGTGTTCAGATAATTATTTTGAATATTAACCAATCAAAGTCAATTAAATTTTGTAGACATGGTCTAGAAAGTAATACCTAGGTCTGAGGTTTAATACATTTTCGTAAAAATTTATAGTTTAAATATTACAGGGGGTTTTCATATTTTCATTAAAAACTCCCTGCAATATTTAAACTATACATTTTTACGAAAATGGAATAAACTATAGATATTAGTTTCTCGATCGTGTCTACAAAATTTCATTGACTTTGGTTAATATTCATACTAATTATCTGAACACCTTTGTATGTACCATGCCAGCATAAGGAAAATACAGGTGCGAGTATCGTAAGGCATGGTGTGCCATACGTAACACGTATAGTGCACCATGTCTTACTATACCCGCAGCAGTATCGTACGTACGCTGGCGTGTTACATAAGTATGGTTCACCGTGCTTTACTGTTCCCGCACCAGTATCGTACGTATGCTGCCGTAGTATATACGCACGGTTCATCATGTCTTACTGTACCGGCAACGGTACCTTACCTCTACTACGACAGTTAATACGTCTGGCACATCATGCTTTACTGTGCCTGCCACAGTATCCTACCTATGCCGCCATGGTGCACACGTATGGCGCACCATGATTGACTGTGTCCGCCATAGTATCGTAAGTATGCCGCCGTGGTGCAAACGTATGGCTCACCATGCTTGACTGTACCCGCTACAGTATCATACGTATGCCACCATGGTGCACACGTATGGTGCACCATGATTTACTGTGCCCGCCACAGTATCGTACGTATGCCGCCGCGGTGCACACGTATGGCTCACCACTATTTACTGTGCCCGCTACAGTATCATACGTATGCCGTGGCGGTACACACGTACGGCTCACCGCGCTTTACTGTGTCTGCCACAGTATCGTACGTATGCCGCCGCAGTGCACACGTATGGCTCACCATTATTTACTGTGCCGGCTACAGTATCGTACATATGCCGTCGCGGTACACACGTACGGCTCACCGTGCTTTACTGTGTCTGCCACAGTATCGTACGTATCCCACCGCGGTGCACACGTATGGCTCACCATTATTTACTGTGCCCGCTACAGTATCATACGTATGCCGCCGTGGTGCAAACGTATGGCTCACCATGCTTGACTGTGCCCGCTACAGTATCATACGTATGCCACCATGGTGCACACGTATGGTGCACCATGATTTACTGTGCCCGCCACAGTATCATACGTATGCCGCCGCGGTGCACACGTATGGCTCACCATTATTTACTGTGCCCGCTACAGTATCGTACGGTTGTCGCCGTGGTACACACGTACGGCTCACCGTGCTTTACTGTGTCTGTCACAGTATCGTACGTATGCCGCCGCGGTGCACACGTATGGCTCACCATTATTTACTGTGCCGGCTACAGTATCGTACATATGCCGTCGCGGTACACACGTACGACTCACCGTGCTTTACTGTGTCTGCCACAGTATCGTACGTATGCCACCGCGGTGCACACGTATGGCTCACCATTATTTACTGTGCCCGCTACAGTATCATACGTATGCCGTCGCGGTACACACGTACGGCTCACCGTGCTTTACTGTGTCTGCCACAGTATCGTACGTATGCCGCCGCGGTGCACACGTATGGCTCACCATTATCTACTGTGCCCGCTACAGTATCATACGTATGCCGTCGCGGTACACACGTACGGCTCACCGTGCTTTACTTTGTCTGCCACAGTATCGTACGTATGCCGCCGCGGTGCACACGTATGGCTCACCATTATTTACTGTGCCGGCTACAGTATCGTACATATGCCGTCGCGGTACACACGTACGGCTCACCGTGCTTTACTGTGTCTGCCACAGTATCGTACGTATGCCACCGCGGTGCACACGTATGGCTCACCATTATTTACTGTGCCCGCTACAGTATCATACGTATGCCGTCGCGGTACACACGTACGGCTCACCGTGCTTTACTGTGTCTGCCACAGTATCGTACGTATGCCGCCGCGGTGCACACGTATGGCTCACCATTATTTACTGTGCCCGCTACAGTATCGTACGTATGTCGCCGTGGTACACACGTACGGCTCACCGTGCTTTACTGAGCCCGCTACAGTATCGTACGTATGCCGCCGCGGTGCACACGTATGGCTCACCATTATTTACTGTGCCCGCTGCAGTATCGAACGTATGCCGCCGTGGTACACACGTACGGCTCACCGTGCTTTACTGTGTCTGCCACAGTATTGTACGTATGCCGCCGCGGTGCACACGTATAGCTCACCATTATTTACTGTGCCCGCTGCAGTATCGAACGTATGCCGCCGTGGTACACACGTACGGCTCACCGTGCTTTACTGTGTCTGCCACAGTATTGTACGTATGCCGCCTCGGTGCACACGTATAGCTCACCATTATTTACTGTGCCCGCTACAGTAACGTACGTAAGCCGCAGTCGTAGTTTCAGGAGTATTCAGTGCGACTTGCGCACTACGTATGTACGTAGCCGGATGTCGGGCTACGTACGTACGTACAAAAATCGACCACTCGTAAATTACGTAACCCGCCCCATGATGAGCGTCAGTATGCCGACTACGTATGACTGACTACTTACGCGTAATGTAGCGGGTTACACACGTCATAGTGGTCGATTTTTATCCTTATTTTACGTAGTGCGGCAGAGGAAATTTTTCTCAGTGTCAAATGAGAATTTCTATCGAAAATACATTCTGAAAGTGTATCAGCGTACCTCATCAGTATTAGGGTCGCGACTGCGATGATGTATGTATTGGAATACAAACAAGATCAAAATGCGAACGGCGCGGATGTGAGCCGCAGGTGACAATCTCACTTGAATTACTTTTGAGGAGCTGACAAATATCACAATGGAGTTTACGTGTATCGTAATGTGATCATTTTCCTAGGCAAATTGATAACAAAGAAACAACGGAAAGTGTCAACAAATTTTTCAGGTCTCAATATGTATAAATAGGTATAAATAATATATAAGGTGGTACCAAATGATCTGATATTATCTTAAACAGGTGATAGTGTTGCTTAAACTGAATAACTTTTTCCAAGAAACATAGGTCGAAAAACGAAAAAAAAACCGGCCAAGTGCGTGTCGGGCCACGCGCAGTAGGGTTCCGTAGTTACCGTATACAATACCATATTAAATACCACTATTTTGTTTTTCATAGTGTTTGTATGAATGACAAAGTTATATTTGCGGTTTTGGAAAATGTGATATATCTCTAAAAATTATCACTATATCTCGTTCAAACCAATTTTCGTTGAAAGTATTTATTACGATCTACAACATATATATTTTTTTAGATTTTTCACTCTCTTATTTTAAAAGTTAAAGGGGGGGGGACACTCATTTTACCACTTTGGCAGTGTATATCTTTCAAACGGTTGACTTTGAGAAAAAATAGTGTTAGAAACCTCAATATCATTTTTAAGGACCTATCTATAGACACCCCGCACGTACAGGTTTGATGAAAAAAAATTTTTTCAGTTTCAGTTTCATGTATGGGGAGCCCCCCCTTAATCTTTTATTTTTTTATTTTTATGTGAAAACCTTAAAGCAGTTTACAGAATACATCTACCTACCAAGTTTCACTTGTGTAATCCTAATACTTTCGGAATAAAATGGCTGTGACATACGGACGGAAAGACAGACAGACAGACATGACGAATCTATAAGGGTTCCGTTTTTTGCCATTTTGGCTACGGAACCCTAAAAATGTCATACTCCCATACAAAATGTCGGTCCCCATCGGTCAGCTGACCGACTTACTATGGAAAGGCGAAAAAAATAATTGTTTTTCGATCTATGTTCCTTGGAGAATACTGTTCAGTTTAAGCAACACTATCACGTGTTTAAGTATCATTAGATCATTTGGTACCACCTTATATATAGATTTCTATTGCCAGAGGATATTTCTTTTTTTTAATTCTTTCTACCACCATCTTACCTAAGTCTGGCGCCATAAAAATAATTAAAAAAATGTGTGTTCTGGCAGTTGGAGATACCTTACCCGCACTTCCTCAGTGATGAAGATTCCGGGTGTAGTGCGCTTACACTTTCGGCCTTATCGTCACTTAACACCAGGTGAGGTGAAGACCAAGCATTATCCCGTTGAGGATACATAAAAAAATCAGACTTCCGCATTTACGTAAAAGATTCCGGAAATCGTATGTTATTATGTTGAAAAGGTACGTTACGGTAAGATTAAAATGAGTTATTCGTAAGACAGAAACCTGAGATGACTAAGGCGTGAAATACACAGAAGCGACGCGGCACGGATACGGCGGCGATACGGTGCAGATGTGAGACTTTCGGATGCTTTCGGCCAATCAAATACACGTATCGCCGGCATCGCCGGCATCGCCGCCGTATCTGCGCCTTATCTCCGCCGCATCTCTTCTGTGTATTTCACGCCTTAGAAAGACTACGCTCCTTCTTCCGGAGTTGACTCTCAAACAATTATGAACATAATAATTCAGGAGTTTATTTGTCAAGGTGGCCATGTCATCTGTCATCAGCACCTATGTCGGATGGTATAGTTGTTATAAAATATGCCTTGAAATATAAATTTCAAGAGATTTTTGTTTTTTTTTCAATAAGGCATAACTTGTTTATTTCTGTTCGGAAATTGTAACCTAAAGTGTAAGTAATTATTAATTTACTGGAGTAAACTGACAGATTCTAATGTCTCATTGTAAAACAATGTTGCCTTTTATTTATTTGTTGTACTAGTGCTGCGTTTCGTTCATTGTGATTTAGTTCACTCACACAAAGTCAGTAGCATTAATGGTTACAACTGAGAAATTTTTAAACAAGCCTCAAACGTTCATGGTTACAACCGTAAACGTCAGATTACTCCAGTGAATTAATGATTGGACTTTATAAGTACTTATTGATTTTAAGGACGTATCAAAATTATTTGAGCCATTATAAACCACTTCAAAGAATGCTTTCTAAGATTTGTTTGTAACAGGGAATGCGGTAAATATTTAACTACGATAAATTTTAAAGTTATTACTGTCAAGTAGATAATAATGGCATGTTACATTATCAATACGATAACATAGACCTGAATTCCTTAGATTAGAAATATCGATACCTGCTTTTAGAAAAAAAAGAAATGGGGTGATAACATGGTGTTGACAGTTTGATATCACTTGACCCATTTATTTTACGTCCAAGGACATTTTTTTATAGATTAACTTATTTGGTTCAATGTTTACCTCAGTATCTACATTGATATAGCATGGTTTCACACCTATATTGAAACAATTTGACTAATTGGTTTCACCAACCCCTTTTCTACGGTGCATAACCTGCGACAAAAGACTCTTTATATAAACTTTTTCATATTTGGTACCTACTTAATGATTTTTATTATATATTTTTTTATGTTTAGTCTGAGTTTGTAGTAAACATGTATAATTAAAATAAATATATCTTCAAAACAAATAATTTATTTTAAAGATTTTTATCCATGTTCACGTCGGTTATGAAACTTAGTTCTGAAAACGATTTACAAAAACCGGGATCAATAAACCAGCTCCCCTAGCCAAAGTAACATTTGCAAATTTTCGCTATCGCTTCGCTTCGAAACATGTATGGATTTGACGTTTTAAAATTAGATTGTTAACGAAACCTTATGTCAATCCCATACATGTATTGGATTGGATTGATAACGAAGATTTGCCAATGTTACTTTGGCTAGGCGCTCTGATTAGCAGTTTATTTGCATTTCGAGTTAAACCCAAATTTCGATCTGAATGGTACCTACAGAGCACTTGTTGTATTGTCTGTGCTACAGAGTATGAAACAAGTGTAGTTTTCATGAATTCGGGTTGTATTGTATTTGACTTCGCTCACATTTCATTTAATTAAATTTAAATTATTTTACTGTTGCATTTTACAATTTTATATGCACGAAATTGTGTCAAGCCTAATAAGGCTTGACACAATTTCGTGCAAATCAATTAAATAGTTGTAAACAAGAATGTTGTAAAGTGTTATGATCATTACACACTAATTAATTAAATTATTAATTGGATCTTATTGATCAGCATTGTCGTTCTAATTACCAAATTATACAATACAGTATTCACTATAATAATAATATGAAATGTTCTTGCGACATAATTATATAGTACTTAGAAATCCATCCTGATGGTAAGTTATGGTGACTAAGGTAATTAAATGATAGCGTAATTTATAAAAACTATTGAGAAAGAGTTTGTAAGATTGAAGTAATCTCCGAAACTATTTATCTTATTTCAGAAATATATCACTAACAGAAAATACACTATCCCTAAGTGACTTAAGCTATATTTTTCGGTTCTTCCCACGGGGAGCAGAATCCCACATGGACGAAGTCGCGGAAGTCAGTTATCATATAATTAGTTTATCTAATATACTATTAAGTTGGCAGGATGACCTCTAAGTATTCCCTTGAGTGTACTTTGGAAGCGTGCTTACGTTATTGAAACCGTGAATCAAGACTAAGTATATTTTTCTCATTAGGAAAAGCCTTTTTCCGGTAGTAATGTATTATTTGCGGAGAAAGTTTTTATTGATTTCCTACATACAATACGAATAATACGATTAATCTGACAATATAATCAACTTCAGAACGTTTGGTAATTTTATACTCGTATGCACTTTTTACATCATTCATCAAAATAATTTCTTACCTTTTTTCTGACTGAGTAGTTTTGGTTGTAGATCAATCATCACAAAATAGTAGCACCTCTTTTTTATTTGTAAACTTTTAACGTTTGTTAGACATGCTTAGATAAATATTTACATCGTTAATTACCAAACAATATTCGTAATGGCTCGGTAGGATGAGAACGTGAGTCAGGTAATCGTGAGGCGACTGGGCTAAGATTAGATGTGACGCATTCGAGACAGCTAGCGGTCTGAAAGGGTTCAATCAGGATGTTTGTTTACTCGAAGAGACGTTATTCAATTGTTTCTTTTTTATTACACGAAACAAAATGGCGCTGAAACAAATGAAGTGTCAGCGAGGCACACTTGTAAGAATTACAAATGAAGGGCACAAGGCTCGAATGATGAGTGCCAACAGCCAAATTAAGCTTTTGGAGATTAGCTGAATTGAAAACGTTGAAAATTAAAAATCGCAACATTTTAGCAGTGCAATAGGTTTTTTTTTTTAAGAAACTTGTGACTCTCATTTTTTAAGCATTTGGTTCTTTCACAAAAAGATAAGCTCGTGGAATACTACCATAGACAGTAAAACAAAACAGAGTTATTAGACCCTCATCATTTTAGCCTAGTGCCCTTCAAATAAGACGCCCGCGACTTCGCCTGCGTGGAAAGTTTTTTGATATTCCTCGGGAATGACACATTTTTTCTGGATAAAAGGTACCCTAATGTCATTTTCTGTAGCCCTGACAACGTGTATGCAAAATTTCATGATGATTGGTTGAGTAGTTAAAACGTGAAGGCGTAACAAACAAACAAACGGACTTTCGCATTTATAATATTAGTAAGGATTTACTTTTTGCCTAATGGAGTTCCATCGTATGATTAAAGAACAGTTGTTTTCCTTTAATCATACGAAAAGGTTACAGAACGATGTCTTGTATGAAAAAAGCACTTTGATCGTTGAAAGGAATCTTTACGTACAAGTCTTTTGGTTTTCTCCGTCTTTGTAAAAGGGGTTACGGCCAAGTATATTTCGCAATCAGAAAACAGGTACGGTAAGACGTAAGCCCAATACAAAAAACCGGCCAAGTGCGAGTCGGTCTCGTGCACGAAGGGTTCCGTACCAAAAAACGGCAAAAAAATCACGTTTGTTGTATGGGAGCCCCCCGTAAATATTTATTTTATTTTGTTTTTAGTATTTGTTGTTATAGCACAGAATACATAATAGTACAAGTACAGAAGATCCACTCCGCGAAGTCATTTAAATAAGTAGCGACTCTATCCCATATACAATAAAGTGCAATTCAGGTCGCACACCGCTCCCTTACCTACAGTTATATTCACCTAGAAGTTGCCTCTCTTTCTATCGCGATGCTCTTATCTCTTCTAACACTTTAGGGTTTCTTCTTATAAATAATAATTAAATAATAGGTAGGTACTTAATTTATTACAAGTTATGTGTTTGTGAAATAAAATGTGTAGGTACTTAAATGCGTTTCAAAAAAATCCTAGGCTAGATACAGTCAACGCCACGCAAACTATACATGCTAACTTTAAGGCAATTTGCTTTTATACGAAATCAAATTGTCGTTAATAATTTACTTTCTTTTGAAAGTAGGTAAGTACCTACCTACTCGTAATCTATAAATTATTATTTCAATAAATAGTTGGGTGAAGATTATTTAGCAAATAAGACAAGTACGCAGTACTACGTAACGGATATTAAATACTAACTAGGTAGTAGACAAGCACTATTCTTACGTTTCGATGTCATTTGGAACTTTTGGAAGTGTGAAAAACGTGAGGTTCGGATTCTTTTTATTATTAGTATTAAGGCAGCCCATTGCGATGTAATATGCCTTCATTTTGGTTATATATCACAAACGTGAGAACGAACGAACGACCGACGCGGCAATATGCGAACGCGATGAGTGACGTGACTATCGAAATCGAACTGCTAACGTGCGACCCAGCCGGCATGCGGCAGCCTCTGAAATTAGTCCGTCCGGACGGACCCGCTGGCTACTTGTAGCTTCGTACCTAAACCGCGGAGTGCGCCTAGCCTGGTTATAGCGGCAACAGAAATACATCATCTGTGAAAATTTCAACTGTCTAGCTATCACGGTTCAAGAGATACAGCCTGGTGACAGACCGACAGACAGACAGACAGACGGACAGCGGAGTCTTAGTAATAGGGTCCTGTTTTTACCCTTTGGGTACGGAACCCTAAAAAGGTGAAATGGTTCGATCTTGTCATGGAGTTCTCCTCTACTTTAAAAATGAAGCGGATTTCAATGGCATCCGCCGAATACGCCGACATATACTATAGGTGTGGTGTGGTACGACGTCCGTCATAGGGTTAAGTAAGATGATACTACATTAATACTTACTTTTGTCATGTGATATTGAAAAGCGAAAAAGTTTTTTATCAATTGAAATTAAATTATAGAAAGTATACTTAACAGGTTATTCTAATAATATTTTTTTAGTTTCGTCAAATAATAAAACTGGTGGTTCCTAAATTTTTTCTTAAATACATTCTATAAAAAATATCTATGGTTACTTTGTGTTCTTACTAATCTCGTCGAGATTTGAATCTTTTTGATTAAAATGTAAACACTTCCCAAGCTATCACAAACAGTTGAAAGTGGTCCGTAATACATATCTTAATGACTTTGACCTTCTTAGACCTTCTTCTGTTACCTAACGCGTGTAATGTGTAGGTATCTAATACAGTAATTGTATTATTTATGTATAACAACGTCCATAAGTAAGTAAAAACCTTTTCCGGATGTCTAAGTAGACGAAGTCGCGGGCGAAAGCTAGTTTTACTATTAAATAGTTAAATCAGTAACTACTTAATTTTGCTCTTACAATGGTAGCCTAAGTTATCTTATGCATGCAATACTAATTAACTTTTTTTAATCCCTCTTACCGTTTTCAGTTTTTTTTTTTTTTACAATTAATAAGCGACAGCGTTTTTTTCAATCAAATAGCTATAAAAATTCCAGATAAAATACGTTAGATATTTTTTTTAGTCACTTGATATTTTTACTCCCATCCCTATCCCAGCGCTTGTGTTTTCTATAGCTGAACCGGCTAGGCTTTCAAGCCCGGAACAAGGTTTTTTCTCGCCTTTGCCAAGAGTGGCACCATATTGTGGCTCGCTCAATGGAGTGCAAGCCATTCAATACAGAACAAACTTCGGAGAGTTTTACATTCAATCCAATGAATAAAGTTGCTTGCATTGCGATTTTTAAGAAGGTGTTGACAATAGATGTGGTTGCCTGTTTGTTATTTGATTTGAATTAACCTATTATTTTCAACCGAGTTCTACTAGTATTTCTTTTTATTTTTAAGCACTATTTGTATGTGTTTATCTTATTTACGAGTGATTATTACATCGACGTTATATTTGGAACAGCCCGTGAAATAAAAAAAAAGTTTGATCAATATAAAAAAGGGATAAACATCCCTTTTTTATATTGATCAAACTTTTTTTTATCTTTCTAGTGACATTTTGACACTGTAACATTTTTAACGCCAAAGTTATTCAATTTAACCAGTTTAAGCCGTTACGTAAAGTACAATCGTCAAGAAAAGCTTCCGCTGTTTTACGACTGCGAAAGTTAAATTAAGTATTCGTCTTTGTCAAATACTCGTGTTATTTAAACAAACTTCTGCAGGCTTATGTCAAAAGACCGCCAGTCATAATTAACCGTACTTTAACAAGATTTGTAAGAGTTGATAACGTTATTTTTAAACTCTCACGATGATATTTATTTTGTAGACAAAACCAGTTTATAAGACGGTGTCAGTAACCTTTGGTTTATTATCCAAAATGTGTAGTCTGTCTAATTAATTTTGATCAAAGTAGTTTTTTAGAAGCAGCTGATTGTAATGATTGATCAAAGTTCAAATTGTGTAGTAAGTTGATTTTCATTATGTTTTCAACTCTGAAAGTTAAATAATAAATAATATGCCTCTTGAAATTGCGGTAACGTAACAATGCGTTGTAATTTTATAAACACAGTAAATATTAACGAAAGAAAAATGAAATTATTTAGAACGTGCGACAAATATTATTTAGCGTTGTTGGTACACGTAATTTTACGGTAGACATGCAAACAGCATGCATACACATTCAAATGACTTATCTTTTATGTAAATTAAGTATAATTTAAACCCTATTAACAGTTGCTCAGGTGTTAGCGCTTTTCCATATGAATATTCATCACATATTATCCGTTTAGGGCAAAGCACTTTGACTCCTTTGAAATCCCGTTTGAAACAAAACACGGAATATTCAAGACGCTTTGTCTAAGATTGTGAAACTCGACGGCAAACATGGGCATTTACAAGATAATGGCTGTTAAAACGCTCCTAATGAAATTCATCATGGCATTTCTAAAGTACTGTCTCTTTGAGATACCTACACTACACACCCACCACACGCAGAGGTTGAGAAAGATTATCGTCCTTTGTAGATGTCTAAGTCTACGGATCAACAACCTTTGCTTTTCACATTATGAAGCTTCTATGTCGGCCTGAAAACTAGTAGTATGTTTTCTTATTCACTTCTGACGCTTACGCGCTCACTAGAAATGAAATAAAACACTTTTTAACGGATACTAGCGCGGTTTTATTGAAATTACTTTGGTAATTAGTCGGTATTTGATTTTTTATTTTCCCGACGTTTCAGCACCTTTGCAGCTGCCGTGGTCACGGGGGACTGAAGCTGCTCGTGAGCCTTCAGTCCCCCTGGTCACGGCAGGAACCCGCTAATAATCGTTAAAAAGAGTTTTATTCCATGGCACATGGTATTATGTTGTTGATTCATAAACGTTTGCGTGTATGTCTGTAAATTACACTTTAAAATAGTAATTCAGTTTTAAATAAATACCGAATTAGAACATATAAGGTTTTAAACGATAAAAAGTCCGAGTAAACCTCAGATTTCTTAGAAAATTAAATTCTTTAGAAATTTTGTCGGTACAACATAACTGTATACTGTATAGCCTTTTACTTTATTTCAATTAATTGAGAATTGAAGATATAATTTTCTTTGTAATGGAATTAAAATTAAACAGCGAAACCCAATTTGTTTTAAGAATTGGATTCTCTTTCAAGCGCAGAACGAAAAGAATTGTTGTTTGGTCGTTCATAAAAGCTTAATTTTATTCAGAAAATTATTTTAACAAAGTTACTTGTGTTATATGAAACACTGTGATAAATTTCTAGTTGATTACCGATGATTCGAACGTAATCAAGAATGAACGAACACAATAAAGTTCACTGCACCTATTTAATATCGATCACATAAACGGATAATAAATAATAAAAAAGCATCACAGACATAAAAACGTAATGTAGCTTGTCAAACTATGATGATTTTACATTTTGTATTTCAAAAAGATTTTTTTATATGCAAAATGAGCTTTCGACGTTTTGCAAATCCGAACGCGTCAGTGTACAGTTTCTTTGACCAAAATAGTCTTTCGGCAAAATCAGAATACGACATATTGCGAATCCGACCAAGTGCTAATAATTGTTTTATTTCCTTACTTTTTAAAATTGCCAAGATGTAAATCCAAGTGGACACTTCATTGATTGATAGTAATAATTAATATAATTTTTCAAACAGCTATAAACACGAAATTGAAAATTAGATGTTTTGTTGTTACATTCATAATAGCCTGCTATTTTTAACAATATTGTAGAATGATTTATGTCATGTGCTCAATATAGCTAATTACAGGTTTGATAACTAATGTTACACTGTTGGCATAAACTAATTTTATTTCGTTAAAACTGCTGATTTGCTTAAATTTATATTGCAAACGTCGCAGGTAGTAAAATAAACTGGGTAATGTTTTACAACAAAAATACACTGGCCTGCAAAACTAAGTACTACAGAGTGTACAGAGGTCTATTTTCATACAAACGAGGTAACTTTGAAGCATTGATTCTCCGCCCAGGATTAAACGTGGTGTGATCTGATGATGGCCATCCAGGGAGTGAATGGAGAAGATTCAGATCCCCATACACACCCAATAGATCTGATCAGCATTCTAAGAGCTGTTTGGATATGTTTAAAAAAAACACGAAAATAGCATTAAAATGTATGGAAATGCTGTAACTGATAACTCTTATCCTTACAGCTCTTAGAATGCTGATCAGATCAATTGGGTGTGTATAGGGATCTGAATCTTCTCCATTCACTCCCTGGATGGCCATCATCCGATCACACCACGTTTAATCCTGGGCGGAGAACCAATGCTTCAAAGTTACCTCGTTTGTATGAAAATAGACCTCTGTAGTACTTAGTTTTGCAGGCCAGTGTTTATAATAATATTATATCCAACCAATATATTTGTTTATTTTTTTCTGAATGAAGCTTTCTTATGTGTGGCCTTTCCGTTAATGGAGAATTTCAAGTTATTATATCTTTGTTGTATTGGGTCACAGTGTTTATTTTAACGTTATTTAATAATTCGTCGAATCACGACTCATCATTTAGAACTTTCCCTTACGTAATAATTGCTCAAACAAATCATAATGCTTAAAAGAAAAAAAAGGCAATTGTTAAAACGTCCTGTCGATTTCTTGGAATTTTCTTTTAGTGTCACTGAAAATTTACGCCTGTCTGCCAATGTCATGATAGCGTAATTGATTTGAGCATAACTATATAATGATATCAAACTGCATTCAATACAAAATGTATCAAAAACTTCAGGCCACCAAACCTCAAATGCAGCAAACGAAACGATGCCCCTTTTTAAATTAAAAGTAAAAAAAAATAGGAGCTTATAAAAAGACATTGGATGGCTACTTTACTCTAAAATTTAAAGTCTTAAAATAAATGTTATATGTATACAGTTGGCTACGTTAACACTTACTAATACTGCATTACAGGCGCAAAGATAAATATTACATAAAATTGCCATGTTTCAGACACACATTATTCAGAAGTAGCAATAGTACAAACATAATTTTTCATTGAACATTTATGTAACAGAAAATAGCTGGATTATACTTCCTACAGATAACATTTTACATGCAAATGCTCAAAACGAGCAAAATGAATTGGCAAACAATTCTAAAATATCGATTTCTCGTAAAATACTTAATGGTTATGTCACTAGGAAGTATTTTTTTATAATTTACAACGCTGCTGTTGTGTGAGATCAAAAGGCCAAATTTCGGTTGGATTGACGTGATCGTAGCCAATTTATGGGTTTTGGGTTTTTAATGTCAAGGATATAGCAGCATTCAAATTATAAGAATTGAGTCAAGTTAGGTATTTTCAAAAAATTGGAGCCTGATCGTGATGACTCATAAAATCTTTAATTTGTTTATTATGATATTTTCAATTGATTGACTAATATAATGTAGTGATGATAAATGATATTTGTTATTACAGTAACTAAATTAGTTGTTAATCTAATAATATAAAAAAAATTAACGAATCATTTCTTTTTAACATTTATCTATGTCGTGATAATACCAAAATCAAAAATGAGTCAATTTCACTATTAAAACTCACTGTTTTCATGTTTCACCGTTAAAATACAATAATAAGATCAATGAATATAATAGAACTTATTTCTTATATGATCGTTCCGATTTACTGTGATTCGATATGGCTGTAAGTACTTAGTTCCTGTGATATTTGTCGTGACACATTACTCCAGCGAAAGTGTCGATTATACTTACGAGCTGACAATCTGTATCGGATTATGAGGAAGCACAATCGAATCGAATGGCATATCGATAAAACAACATTTTGAAACGATTGTAATAATGCGAACACTAGAAATGAGGCTGTCTTGTCTCTTACTTTCTTCAATTCAAAAAACGGAAAAGTATGTTTGCTTGAAGGATCCAGTAGTTTTCTTCATTCTTTTATCATTTTCCAAATGAATCTAAAGCTCTTTTGTTCAAATCCAAAATGGCGTATCTATCGAATTTTAGATTGAGTTTGTTGAAAGGAGATTATTTCCTTTTAATGTGTCTAGTTCAGAAAATTAATTTGTTTTTATAAGTCATTTAGTTATAATTTTCCTGACATTTTACGTTTTTACTTTACAACTTTATTTAACTAAAGTAGTAGTAGGAAACTGAGTCAATAAAACGACTATCTGCCTTGCAACATTACTTCAGAAAGCTATTGCAATATTTTTCCTAACACATATCTAAGGTAGGTAATTATTGTAATTACAGTTGATTACAAAGAAGACGAATCATTTATTGCAAAACAATTTCTCACATCAGCTGCTGTTTCTTGATTTTTTTATTGAAGCAATGGATTCTCTTTCGTACTTACCTTATTTTTTCCCACTTTTGCTACTTTTTATAGTGAAAAAATAAGTAAAATAATAATAGCAGTATTAATAAATAAAAAGTTAGTTTTCACCTAACTTCCTGATTCGCCAATTCCTTATTCACCAATTCCTGATTCGCCAATTCCCAGTTTGCCTTTCTGTACTGGCGTACAGCCAATCCCATACATCGTATTGCCAATGTATTTAAATATTTTATTAGGATTAGTAAAACAAAAGCTATTTTTTTCTTCGTTTATCAATAAGGCCAAAAGAGTTTAACAAAATTATTGTAACGTTTTTTCTGGCCCCTATTTCACCAAATTGACATTTGTCAGTGGCATATGTACAGTATTTTTTATTTTAATAAGAGACAAATTATGTTGTGAAACAGTGGATATTTTTTACAAGTCGACAATTGTCACGCAAACTTGACTCGGCTCCAATCTCATGTCAAGAATCACTGACAAATCTACAAATATGTCGACTTGTAAAAAATATCACTGTTTCACAACATACTTGTCCCTAATTAAAGTTACGACAATTGTAATAAAATTAGCCGTCATTGTCACTGACAAATGTCGACTTGGTGAAATAGGGACCTGAGGGCCTAGCCAAAGTAACATTAGCAAATCTTCGTTATCGCTTCGCTTTCGAAACATGTATGGGAATGACATAAGGTTTCGTTAACTATCGAATTTTAAAACGTCAAATCCATACACGTTTCGAAGCGAAGCGATAGCGAAAATTTGCAAATGTTACTTTGGCTAGGGGGTCTGGTCTTATTTCGTCAAACGATTCGTTAAAAAATTCTGTTTATGGAACGTCATAATGCTTTAAAAGGAAAATAACGATTTAGTGAAGGTTAACTTCAGTTTATGTGATTAATTTAAAAATATGGTTTGTGTCTTCAATAAAGGCTTGTAAATCATTTTGCATCAAATTGGAAGATTTTATTTTTGCTGCAGTGTTTCTTAAACAAAATTTTAATAAATTGTGTATCTTTTTCATCATTATTAATCTTATTCTATAAGTATGTAATACCTATTCTTCTGAACTGCTTTTCGCACGTTTTTAGATCAGGCATCATATAAAACACAAAGTAAGATGCATGTGTATTGTCAAGTGTTTATAAAATTAGCTTGGCTATTATTTGTAATAAAAGGAAATATCAGTTTCATATAAAAATATTGCTCAACTTATCCAAATACCAACTTGTGCGAAACTTGCTTCACATAAAAAAATAATATTTAAAATGCGTCAGTAGCTACGTCGTACCCGTAACCGCGACTAAAATGAGTATTGTATGATATTGTGACAAAAACCACATCTTTGTTGCGCTCGAGTTAACAAGTTGCTTTGAAGATAAAAATAGAATTTAAGTCATGTATGTAAATCTCTAGATCTCCGACGGTCACGCTTGGCACACAAGGTTGAAATCATTAGAAGACATTTAAAAATAATTGTTTACTATTTATTTGTCATAATACCTTTGACAGGTAAAAATAACAACATCCACCACCTGCGTTAACGTCAATGTTAATATAATGTCCAAGAACGGGCATTATAAATGTTCAGTACTATCGTTTGTAAATTAACGCCGTTAAGTCTTGGCCACATCTGCGTAACGCTTAGATTAACGCTTTAAGCTACGCGTTAAAACGCAGATGAAGCCGTACCATAATAGAAGCACAGCACAACCATATTTTAACCATATCATGCTATATTACAATAATCTTACTGAAAGCACGCAGCAGCAAGCAGTCTATAAGCATTTATCAAAAATATAACTCTATCACGTTTAATACCAACAATTTTCAATCAAGTCATTGTTAAAAAAGAATTCTATAATCTACTCTTAAAATAATGATAACCGTTACTTCATCCGTATCATTATTATAAAGGTTGTTTGAAATGAGAACCTATCTTTATCAAAGCATCCGTCGAGTCATCTGCAATCAGTATGGTTAGAAAAAAGTGAAGTCATTGATCTTTTCATTTAAAATAAAATTCCGCTTAGTCGTAAAAATTTCAGCTTCTGTCTTCTTTGTATATAAATACTTACTTGATATTTTTCATACTGAGACTTGATGATACTTATCACACTACAAAAGTACAAATAGTGAATCCAAACTAGTGTTGCCTTTATACCTATCTTTTTTAGTAAAACAGTGTATAATCCGCGTCAATTGGTAATGCGCCTGGCGGCCATGATTTTAACCTCAAAAACGAAAAACAATTGTAATTTTTTCATATACCTAGACCCTTTCTTATTGAAAATAAGAATTCAATAATTAATACATTATATTACCTATTAGAATTTTACTGTTTTTTGTCATTTTTAGTTGCGGATGACGTTGATATGTATGTTAATTTGACAAGGTTCCAGCGCCTTACCAATTGACGGGGATTATACAAATGTGTTTTTAAACGAAGAGCTTTATTTTAAAGTAAGCAATTAAATGAAAATCCGATGATAATATTGCCCTACGTTTTATGTAGTGATAAAAAGTTGTTGGTATATTAATTGTAAGGGTTTTTTTTAATAGAGGGTTATTTGATGATTATTTACAAAGTTGTTTGGGCTGTCATTCACTTGATTAAGTTTTATTTCGAACCCATTAAAAATTCACGCTTTGTTTCTCAGAATTAAATATTTCCTTCAAGTTTTGCGGTTAAAATGGTTTAAGTATAATTGAGCAGTCAATATCCCAGATGCCTATAAAAAGATGGATGATAGATACGAAGCAATTTGGAACATCACGGAGTAATATGGTCGAGTCTGCTCACTATGAGCGATGTTGATTTAGATTTATAATGATAGTAGCTATGAATCACTTCTCGGTATGCGCTGATGCGTTTCGACCTTCGTATGCTAGTTAAAGTTCAAAGTAAGCTATTCTTTTTATTGTAAGTATATCGTTATTCTTAGCTTTATCTTGTTGATTTGTGTGCATGCATCATACAACTTTCTCTGGAGTAATGTTGCTCAATTTGAGATGATCCATTTCTTTGTTGTAGGAGAATAACGTTTTCGCGTAAAAGATATTCGTTTAAGTTTATTTAATGTTTTTTTTATTTAAATGAGTTGTTTTTTTATTGTTTTTCTTGCGTTCACCGCAGAAACGTTTCCCCTACCGAAATTTAAAAATAAATAATTCTTTACCTATATTCCTACAATCTGATATGGTAGTATAAACCCTAATGCAGGGGTTCCCAATCTTTTTTATACTGCGACTCCCCGATTTATTCCTCGTTCGCCCCACGAGTTTCGCCCCACATAAAAAAAATCGTCCTAAAAAATATGCCTCCTTCGCCCCACAAATGAAATTATCAAAAATATTATTATTTTTGTCCTGATTCGCCCCACATTATATTACTTGTTCGCCTCACATGTTTTATATTGCCTACTTACTTGTTCGTAGGTACAATCAGCAAAAAAGGTTTCGTATTATGTATTTTAAAATCCCTATGTATTTAACATCAATCAACTACTTATTTAAAATAATTAGTTCTTACTGTATGCCTCATCTGATTTCGATTAAATGATAATTAATTTTATTAATAGCACTCTTTGGCTATTAATTGTGAGTTCTTAAAGAACGCGCGATACGGTTAGCAGCAGAAGTTATTTATAGGAGTACCATTAGTACGAGTTTTTCTAATAAGAATCTTAAATATATATAATAAATACTAATATTCGTATTTACGACGCCACTTGTTCAACTTATCAAACTTATAAGTTTATAACATATCAATTTCTGAATTTGTGAATTATAAAAAATCAAAATTATGATAAGTTTTATATTGAAAACTATTACCACACTAAATTATTTAATATAGTGATTATATCTGCATCTGCAAAGACGAATACTATGATAGTTCGCACTGAGGGTACGGGCAGGTAAAAATTCTTCACTCATATTTATTGTTTGTTGACGTCATTAGGCCAATAGCATTTCTTTTCGTTATCAGTAGTTACCGCTTCAACAACTGAAAAATAAGACAAAATAGATTGTCTATTGTTGTCCGGCCGCATGCGGCCGCGCGGGTGTTATATTTTTTGTAAATCTCTTGTAAAAGAAGATCCCTCCCCACACCTGTAGCTTTCAAATTACAAACGTTTGAGCATATCTACGCATACCGGTTCGAGTTGGAATCACTACCCTAATGCTATTTTTAAACTTAAATTTTATTAAGGAACCAAAACTTAAAATTATAAATAAAGTACAGCAGTAAAGTAACAAGTTTACACACTTTATTTGCCTCCTTCAAAATCTCCACCTTTTTCCCACAGTTAATTATTAAGGCACTCAGTAAATATGGAAAAAATGTACGTTCTACCAAGTAATGGCAAAAGTGACCTTAACGACACGTCACGAGCATTTTATGAGTCAACTAGTTTTTCCCATGTTTATTTGATATTCTTAACTTCAAGTTAAAATATGCAAATGCTTATGTCATATCCCGACACACTAGAGGATACAGCTCTTTGCATAAAATTGACAAAGTTATTCGACAAGTCTTGGAATTTTTACATCATAAAAACCACGAAACTATAATATTAATTCTGATGATTCAATATTAATCATTGGCTATCAAAAAGGATGGATAGTGTTTTGTTTTAGTTGAAAAAACCAGACGAGCTAGTTCTATGCTCCAAAGATTTCCCGACTCGATAAATAAAATAGTTGATTTCCATTCAGCGTGAAATTAGCTCCGAATAGAAACTTGAATGTTTAAAAACAATGTGGGATATCAAAATTTTCTAAAGTTTAACTTTCTTCTTAACAATAATTAACCCTTAATCGTTACTAATGCTTATTTGTTTGGTTGTTTGTTACGCCTTCACGTCTTAACTACTGAACCGATCATCATTAAATTTTGCATACACGTTGTCAGGGGTACAAAAAAGGACATAGCGTACCTTTCATCCCGAAAAAAAGAGTTGTTCCCGAGGGATATCAAAAAAACTTTCCACGCAGAAGAAGTCGCGGGTGGCCGCTAGACATTGTATACATAGAAATATATAACTTAAAAACGTGTAAGTACTACTATAAATCAAGTAATCTATCCAGCTAAAGTAAAAAGATATCACATAAACAATAGACAAAATCATTTTATAGCTAAATTTGAAACTAATCGATTATGAATAAAGTTAAGCTATTTAATTACCATAACAAGACTACAAAATAAAGATTGAGTCAAACTAGTATTAAAATAATTTGATCCAATGAATAATTGTTCCTTATTTAAGTATTTCCTAAAATTTCGGGATTACTACAAAAACAGGTTGTAGGAGAAATGACAACAGTACCTTCAAAGTTGAAGCTGAATCGAGCTCCTTTATTTTCTAAGGTTCATCCAGGTAATTGAAATCACTACACTTAACTGATTAAGCGCACGTTCAATATTACGAAACACAATAAATATATTAACGCGAACGTTTACTAATCAAATGTCAATTTAATGATAGGAATTTGTGCAGCCGAGCGGCGAAGCGTTCACTGCAGTGGAAACGCGACACTGAACTAAGTAATCTTGCCGGCATCGGCATCGTGGCCGAACCGCCGAAGCTGTTCGGAAGAGCTACCAAACCGATTACATCACCATCCATTGCCGTTCAACCTTAGGAAGATAAAGTCAAAACATAGTAAAACTCACCGATGTATTTTGAGCTATCAGTTTCCGTCGTAGGACCACAACATCGAAATTGTCAGGTGGGTTTTCTTGTACGTGAGCAAATTTGATTTTGGATTTGATGTGATTCTAATTTCCTGATGGATCGCGTTAGAGGATTTTTAAGATAGCTAATAGGAATCATATTTTTAACAGCTTGAAAGCGTTTATTAAATAATATCTTATGTAAACAATGCATTAGCGATATAAGCTTGTTTTTCTGCTGAAGACATTTCTGCAAGGAAATCATTAGTATGTATGACCAAACTGATTTATATATGACACACAGTGACGTCATAAAAGTAAGTAGCCACGTCATGTAAGTAAGTAGGTACAATGTTTGTAGAGCCCAAATGTAGTAAACGTAAGCATACAAAGTGACATAGTTTCGCTAATTCATCAGTAATGGTTATGGCAATTAGCAGTCGAACACCATTGCATAATACAACAAATATGTATGCCTTATTTTAACATTGTCAATTTCTAAAAATACTTGTGTCAACCTTTTGGTTTTATTAGCGTTTCCAAAACTGGTTCCGAGTAAAACAGCATACTGCCGCATAATATTTGTCGAAGTCAGTTTAGGAAGAATACAGTTTAGTATCGAGCAAATTTGACATTTTTTCTTGCATGTTTACACTTCATTGTGTTTATTCTGTTAATTCAGTCCCGTTTTCCCATGTGGGAATTGCAGTAATAATATTTTTCACGTTTTCATAAAAGTTTAGTAATCAAAAATTAATGACGTAATTAATTTATTTGCACGCAGTTGTCACGTCTTACTGTGAAACCATTAAACGTTATATCATAATGATATTTGTAAATATTCCTATTAAGAAAACGTATTTTAAATGAATACCTACTGATTCCATATAAAATTAAAAAAAAAATAAAGTAGAGATTTTTGATTAGATCGATTTCTGAATTTGCTAAATATAAAATTATTGTGTTCAAATGTGCCTCTTATGCAAAATACATTATTTGTACGAAGTTCTTAATACTAGAAAAAGCAACTTCGTATCTACTAATTTTTTAAATGCAAACAGTACTACAGATATGTAATAAAATTGCTATTTCCAAAATAAATACTGAAATGTGACAAATAATGTTTGATAGCACAAGTATATTTTTATCAAACCATCTGTAGATCATGTTGTGCTCAGTCCAATCCGCATCCTTCAATTTACATTATCGGTAGTAGCGTCCAGAGGGTAAAAACGGGAGAAATAAACGCAATATAATGTCCACTCAGCCGTGGAGCCGGGTCACTTCCTGAACACCTCTGCCGCCGGAAGCGTTGGAAAATCCGATTACACCGACTACAGCATTCACATCGATAATTTCAATCGGTCCACATTGAGTGCGAATTCTCCGATTTACACCATCGAGTGAAAAATGGAATTACTCCGGGCTTAAAACAAAAAAGCATTGCGCATAGCGATAAGCGTACGATGTTCGTCCCATTCCATATTATTCACTTGTGTAAAAGAATTCAAATCAAGTAAATCGATCAACGAACGTTTTTCGATCAACGAACATCGTCCGACTATCGTTTTTCTTTTATCTGAATTAACTGAGGGAATCACTCCTGTTTCTTTTATCTAAATTAACCGAGGTAAAAAAGCTCTGTTTAGTTTAGGAGTAATTGTTGAATAAATTAATTGACTAATTTTAAAGATAAAATAAAAAGCTCATAAGATCATAGCAATTTCATTTTTTTTATCCTAAACTGAAAATTATTCGAAGGCAACGAGGGTAATTTTATAATATGTATTATGATCGATCGTAATTACTTCGAGAGAAAAGTCCTTGTCAAAATTATTCGGCATAACTTAATTGACTAGATAACTATGTTGATTTAAAGAAAGGTTGAATAAACAATTAATAATATTAATAAATACGAATAACTTGTTTGAAAACTAAACCTTATTTAAATTTTAAATAAAAAGTCTTGACCTACATAAACACATGAATAGATATTTTAATTTGAATTTTGTATTCTTGTGTAATTTTTTAATTAGCACAGTTATATTTTTTGACTTGTTTTTTAGATATAAGTACAAAAACCGGAATAATGGTAGATAGGGCCCATCAAACTGAACAACTTTTACTATGGGACCAACTCTAAAATCGTGAAAAAACAATCAAATGTTTCATACATTTTCATGTTTTTTGTTATATGAAAATATTGTTGTATGAAATTGCTGATTCTTTTTCGCGATTTAAGTGTTGGTCTCATAGTGAAAGTTGTTCAGTCTGATAGTCCCTATTTGCCATATTCTGGTTTAGCCATCAAATCTGTTACATGTTGTATAAGATTCACTTTATCATATGCTAACACGCCGATCAATCTAGAGAGTTTAACTAAAAAAAAATCTGAATTACTAAGCTAAATACGACCTACACTGTTTATAAAAACTAGCCCGGCAATAGTAAGAAACTTTTAACCCGTATGTGGTTTGTGAAGCCATATAATATTATGGTGGCTTGGTGGCTAAATTTACCGTCCGCCTGACTCTCTATTAGACCATTCAGAATTGAAATTGTAGTTGGTTATAGTGTTTTAACAGCTCCGTTTTGAGTATGGTAGAAGTGTGACACCTGTTTCCTGCCTCGTACCTATTATTCTTTTTTTATTATGGAAGCAACAAACTTACTTTGCAACTAATACATTTGGAACACCATGTGGCGTTAAGCCCTTTCTTTATAAAAGTACCCCTTCTCTTTAAGCTAAGTCTGAAATCTGTAAGCGATGTATTCAAAAATATTATTATTATTATCGATATTTAATCCTTCTTATATTATAAATGTGAAAACTTGGATGATTGTTACTCAATCACGCAAAAATGGTAGAATGGATTTGGGTGAAATAACGGAAACAGATAGTTTATAGCCTAGATCGAACATAGGATAAGTACTTTTTGAGAACTTTTTTTCACAACCGGTGAAATTCGAATAGGTTGCCTATTTTCGTACGAAGTCGCGGGTGGAAGCTAGTTCCAGTTTTTTTTATAAATATTCGGAATATCATGTTGCTATTTTAATGAAAATAATAAGCTATGCCGGTATGCCGCTAAGTGAAAACTGTAAGAGAGGTAACTGATAAAACAGCATTTTTAAATACGAACGAACTTTTTTAGTCGTTAACTATTCATAAAGAATCATGTGTAACGCAATAAAACCTTGTAAGGTTTTTTTATATAATGCGGGACGAAACCACAATGGAAAGTCACCCTGTTTCGGTGACGCCCTAGTTTTAACTTACATGTTACGTTAATATAATAACAATACAAAGTCATAAATAATGTTGTCTGAACTTTTAGTTTTATGTTCCTAAATAAAAGTGGTTATGTTATAAACTTACCTTTTACGGAATCTGTGATAGCTTGATGACATGAAACCGATGAGCTGATATCTGGAAAGATAACAAAAAATATTAGTGTTTTGTTTGAAGCTTTTATTGGTTGGAATATTATGTCTTTAAAATATTCTATTACAAATGTCGCACAATAGCAACACAAACGGTGATTGTGAAAGAGTTAGAATTTTACGAGTTAATGAGAATTGAGTACCTATTGTAAGATAAGATCAAAATGCAAGGAATGCTGATAGAATAAGAGAGCAATTAAACTTTTAACTGTTTATTACCGCAAATTTTCGGTACAACCAGCAATAGTAATGGCGGGATGTCAAATCAATGCCCTAAATATCGATCTTCTTTTGTTTAAGAAAAATAAACTGATCGTATGAAATGCAAAGAGGTCTTATATCTCTCTGCATTGAGATAAGCTTCGAGCAACAAAAGGCTTCGTTTGTCACGAAGGGAGAAGCCTTAGCGATATTACTCTATTCAAATTATTCTGGCATTTTTTGCGGGGGGGGGGAAATGCACACAAGTGGAGTTCCGCATACCCACATACAAAAACTACACTGTAATGACGACACTCACACATAAAAAATAAAACAAAACAGCAAAAATTTGTGTACGGATGAGTCACACATCAAAATATGACACGTTTTTGACATAAAGGGCTGGGCTCAACTGTCGATGCAGCAATATCGATATGGAAAAAGGAATAACGGTTACAAACTCCATCATTTTACGATGGGGTGAATAACAACAAAGAGGTCATTTTTATACGCTCGAGCTTTATACAAAAAGCTCGAGAGTGTAGGTGATTGGGTTGGGACTAATGTGTACCCAGGGAAGTTGGGCTCAGGCTGCTGACACTGAACATCGCTCCATGACAGTACTGCCATCTGCACACCCAACAATTTGAATTTACAACAATCGGTGATCGCTCCCCGTCTTAACGTTGATCACAGTTACATCATTGAATAATTGCTTTTTACCATCGCCACTCTAAAAAGTGCGTTTAATTCAACCATAAGAGTGAATAATAAGCGATTTTAAGTTATACAGAGCGATGCTGAATCTTCGGCTACTATTCAGCTCTTAGCAGTGTTTTGCTTTAATTTGAATATGTTTTATTTAACAGTACTACTTACGGTCAGTATTCAGCTTGGATAAGAATCGCATAAGTCTTTCCTAACTAAAACTCGACCAAATTAAAACGGTGTCATGAACTTAGCTGTCATGCAGCTATCATGCGCCTAATTATCTTGCTCGAGAGACGGCCGTTAGTCCCTCGAACTAAATTCCCTTTTTATTCACTTGTTGTATAATCTACTATTTCGACATTTATTTCGCGATATCTGTCGCGCTCACATCATGCAAAAATCTCGCAAATGAATTTGGCGCAGAATCAGGGCCAGATTGACCAACACTTTATCGACAAACATTATTTAACGGTAACATCACTAAGTTGCCCATCGGCGCGAACTCGGATTTATCTAGCGACAGATCTGAAATTTGTACGGACGAGCCATGGACTAGCAGACCCGGGGGGTGATTTTGTAATTTTGTTTCAATCAACTCTGACAGAAATCGCAGTTACATTGCTGCTTTAGTTAAGAAACAATGTGACAAGTATCTTACTTAAAGCAGCAATGTAACCGCGCTTTCAATCGATTTCAATCGAGAATTGTTAGCAACAGCTTTACGTAATCAAGGTACCGATGTCACTGAACAAATTTGACAACTAATCAAGAATAAAATATACGAATTTAAAGTTTAAATGTAAACAAATAGCAATAATACGATAAAAAATTACTTTTATGTGAAATGTAAAACCGTCTTTTTGTATACTTGATGTTCAAGATCTCTTTTAACAGCAAAAACTCATCAATTCGACATTTTAAACAGAGCAGCGTTCACATGCGCGACTGGACTCGGTCTAGAAAGAAATCCGGGCGCAACTGGTTTTACTAACGCGTATGCCCATTTGGGCTTGTACTTCGGCAGAGGGGAAACGCTTCGTATGGCTTCTCTTTCTGTAGAAGCCCGTCTTACTCTAAGGAGATAAGTATTTGAGATTTGTTGCAAAGAGGTTTTATATCTCTTTGCTTCGAGCAACAAAGGCTTCGTTTTTCACGAAGGGAGAAGCCTTAGCGATTAAACTCTATTCAAATTATTCTGGCATTTTTTGCGGGGGGGGAAAATGCACACAAGTGCAGTTCCGCATACCCACATACAAAAACAACACTGTAATGACGACACTCACACATAAAAAATAAAACAAAACAGCAAAAAATTTTGTACGGATGAGTCACACATCAAAATATGACACGTTTTTGACATAAAGGGCTGGGCTCAACTGTCGATGCAGCAATATCGATACGGAAAAAGGAATAAAGGTTACAAACTCAATCATTTTACAATGGGGTGAATAACAACAAAGAGGTCATTTTTATACGCTTATGAGCTTTATACAAAAAGCTCGAGAGTGTAGGTGATTGGGTTGTGACTAATGTGTACCCAGGGACGTTGGGCTCAGGATGCTGACACTGAACATCGCTCCATGACAGTACTGCCACCCAACAATTTGAATTTTGACCGACCGTTGAATAAAAAAATAGCAAACTGATTTTGATAATGTCGTCAATATAGTAAAATATATAATTATTTTTCTAAGAAACTGTACATTCAATGTCTCAAAAATGGTCTGATTTATCATAGTATGATAGGTACCTCATTCGAGGTGGTATATTGAAAGAGATATGATTTCAATGGTAAAAAGTAGAGTACACAACTCGTGAAAAAAAAACTCATCTCGGTTCTTTGTATAATACTTACGGCTATTTGCACTAAACTTAAGAATCGCATAAGTCTTTCCTAACTATAACTCGACCAAATTAAAACGGTGTCATGAACTTAGCTGTCATGCAGCTATCATGCGCCTAATTATCTTGCTCGAGTTGTACTTTGGAAAAACTAGGCGATTCTTAAGTTTAGTGCAAACGGCCGTTAGTCCCTCGAACTAAATTCCCTTTTTATTCACTTGTTGTATAATCTACTTCGCGATATCTGTCTCGCTCACACCAGTGCAGAGCAAATCATGCAAAAATCTCGCAAATTAATTTGACGCAGAATCAGGGCCAGATTGACCAACACTTCATCGACAAACATTATTTAACGGTAACATCACTAAGTGGTCCATCGGCGAGAACTCGGATTTATCTAGCGACAGATCTGAAATTTGTACGGACGAGCCATGGACTAGCAGACCCGATGTCACTGAACAAATCTGACAACTAATCAAGAATAAAATATACGAATTTAATGTTTTAATGTAAACAAATAGCAATAATATGATACAAATTTACTTTCATGTGAAATGTAACACCATCTTTTTGTATACTTGATGTTCGAGACCTCTTTTAACAGCAAAAACCTCATCAAATCGACATTTTAAACAGAGCAGCGTTCACATGCGCGACTGGACTCGGTCTAGAAAGAAATCCGGGCGCAACTGGTTTTACTAATGCGTATGCCCATTTGGGCTTGTACTTCGGCAGAGGGGAACGCTTCGTATGGCTTCTCTTTCTGTAGAAGCCCGTCTTACTCTAAGTCTCTTTGCATTGAGTTGAGATTTGTTGCAAAGAGGTTTCATAATCTCTTTGCATTGAGGTTTGTACATTTTATAAAAATTACTCGATACAAAATCAATGAGCGGTTTTCTGAGAGCTGAGAATTTTAGTCTATTTTTATGTTGATAGATGGCGTTATTCAACTAGGTAGGTTTTTTTTAAATTTTTCCTAGCAGCTGAGTATACCACTGAGTAGGTATATAACACTCGATACTGGCAAAAATTACTCCCTTAAAAGGAGTAGTTTGCCATAACCATGCCAAAATTGACTGTCAAATTGACAAAATCCTTTGCTTTTTTCTGAAAAAGTTACGTACTTAGTTGAACAACGACATCTAACCGTCTTTTAGGTACTACTTTTTTTTCTTAAACTGCCTTTTGAAAACCGCTCATTAGAGTTACAAGCAATACTATACCAAAACAATTAAATATGATTCATTAACACTCAAGTAAATTATAATTAATACGGAATTAGGCTTAAACTAGACTTAAACTTAACACATTTTTTTTTATTTATTGATATATTTTATGAACACAAATAATTTGAAAAAAATACTTATATAAGCTGAAAACACAACGAAATGTGTCATCATTTTCCACACTTTAAGCACCATTATATGTCACAGATGATGTTATATTATAACGAACAGACCTACAAATAAAGAGGGCCTATTACAAAAAAGAATCACGATAGTCGGACGATGTTCGTTGATCGAATTACTTAATTTTGAACTTTATAAACGAGATAATAAAGTTACGAAGTGGAATGAACATCTTACGCTTATCGCGATGCTTTTTTGTAATAGGCCCTCTGATATATTGATCATCCGTGATTTCCTGTTATTTGTTCAATAAATCAACGTAATTGCGAGCGAAAAAATATTGTAATGGCCACATTGAACCCCGATGGTCTTAGGTCCTTGACACATCAAGGTTGCGCCATTTGATCGACATTAGTCTGGCAAAGCATTATATTCAAATTCCAAGTCATATTTGGTTAGAGGAATGTTATTGTTTGTTGTAATTAAGACCCACGTTCGTTCCCATGTTCTGAAATTGAACGACTGCCAGTGTAAGAATGCATTATATTCTTTTGAATTTAGAATCGGTTTTAATTGTTTAAGAAAAAATCTTCAGCATAGCGAAATCTTTATTTTGTTTTAATAGGTAGTCATTTGTTTTTTTATTGCAGATGTCATTGGCTACACGCTACGCGTCGTTAAAGTTAAAAATCACCCAATCTTAAAAAAAACTCGAGAACAGTTCGAATGTAGACAGAAGGTGTTGGCAAATGCTAACCAAAAACATCCTGGAAGACAATGACTATTTAGATCAGTTTTTTTGTAAACCAGCTCTTAATTCCACAGGGGAAAGCGAAGTTTATAAGACACATAGAACTCCTTTAAGCCAGAAGATAGAAGCAGCCATTAAATTAATACCTAATAGAGAATTACAATTGGAAGAGCTTGGTGGCACAATGGCAATGCACATTGGACCTGCGGTTGCGCTGACATTGGTCATTGGTCTGGTGATTAAAAATTTACTATATCTTAAAGATATATTAAAAAAAAGTTTACATCATTGGTATATCTCGAGTTCCTCCATCATGCTTTGGGAGGAAGTGGGACCCTTCGCATAATTTGCAGTGCAGTAACCACCAATCCGTATCGGGCTATGTGGTGGATTATAGATCCATCCCTAGGGAAGGCCCATAGGCCTACAGGTCCCTGCAGTTGGGTATCAAATGAATAAAATGAATAAAATGAATAAATGAAATAATGAAATAATGAATCAAAGATGGCTGATGATGATAAATCACATTTTTAAATAAGAATTTTACATTAATACTTGACAAAGTCAGTATTTTTCAAGTCTGTGAATCTCAGTTTAAGTGACGAGGAACTAGTGATAAGTGTCAAGCAATTAACCACAACTGGAAGTTGTAATTAGTGTGCAGAAAACATCATAGCAAGGGTATAGTATAAGTATGGTATAGTCATTGACATGAGAGCACTAGTGGTCACCCCTCGGCCACGTCATCAAGCGTCCTGCGTCTTGCGACTCGGCAACCACTGCGAGCTCTGTCTCGTTTTGTCCTCTCAGCTCGTCGTTGCGACTGTGCAGTGGTTGCCGACACGCAAGACACAGGACGCGCGCGAAGTGATGTCTTGAGGGTGGTGTTTTGACTTTATCACAGAATATATTAAATAGTAGCTTTATTCGAAGGTCTTAAAAGAGGTTTACACTACATAGTACAAAACAAAGTAGCTTCCCGCTGTCTGTCCCTAACGTATGCTTAGATCTTTAAAAATACGCAACAGATTTTGATGACTTTTTTAATAGATAAGAATGATTCAAGAGTAAGGTTTATATGTATATGTTACCGGCCAAACCCGATTTCAGGACAAACTAGTTTGGCCTAGGCTAAACTAGTTTGTCCTAAGCTCAATAGGATAATCCAGTTTAGCCTAGGCCAAACTAGTCGATCCTGATATAAATACGCACATTCCAGGATAAACTAGTACGGCCTAGTCTAAACAAATTTAGCCTTGTCAAAGTAATGAAATAGAATGATTGACGTTTATTATTATTTCTTAAACATAAATAAATATTCGCTATTAAAAAAAATATGATAGGTAATTTCTTAAAAAAATCTTTAATATTTGTTATAAATTAATGTTTTTTAAAAGTTTTTTACTAGCTTTTGCGCAACTTAATTCGCGTGGATATTTTAGAAAACCTTTAAAATTATTAAAATGCTGTAGAAGGCTTTCCCGTTCCCGTTTTCGTTCAGAAGTTTTCGTGAAGTGGCAAGTGACAGGTGACAAGTGAAAAGTGGTAACGGGAACGCGAATGGAAACGGCAACGGGAAGAGGAACGGGATAATAAATATCTCTGGATCCTATTCTGAACGGAAACGGGGACGGGAACGCCTTCTACAGCATTTTAAAAATTTTAAAGATTTTCTAAAATGTCCACGCGAATAAAGTTACGCAAAAGCTAGTAACAAAATAATGAAGTGTTTTTTAAAAAAACAATAATTTGTAACAAATATTAAAGATTTTTTTATGAAATGAGTTACCTATTATTATTTTTTAAATAGCGAATATTTATTTATGTTTAAGAAACAATAATTATACCTCAAGTATTCTATTTCATTACTTTCGACAAGGCTAAATGAGTTTAGACTAGGCCGTACTAGTTTATCCTGGAATGTGCGTATTTATATCAGGATCAACTAGTTTGGCCTAGGCTAAACTGGTTTATCCTATCGAGCTTAGGACAAACTAGTTTAGCCTAGGCCAAACTAGTTTGTCCTGAAATCGGGTTTGGCCGGTAACATATACATATAATGGAATTTTACACCATGTATTTATATATAAATACATGGTGTAAAATTCCATACTACACCGAAGCGAAGCGAAGTCGGGTTGCTATTTAGGTATAAAACCATATTATGTATTCTGTGATAAAACTTCAACAATTTCCAAAACTTGTATAGAATTTATCTTTTAGATGTATGTCAGCGAATACAATAATTGACAAAATCGTTTTATCGTTTGCTGAAATTAATAAATTCAGTCGTAAGATGACTGGCTAAAATGATGCCAATAATAACTTTCTAAGGGATATTTATTTGAATGACTAGTATTATTTTAAGGAAAGCTATTAAAAATACTGAATGATCTATTCCAGTGTGTTGACTGCCAAATCGTAATAGTTCACACATCATCGGGGTTATTGGCACTCGCTTAGATCCTAAATATATCCTTGACGAGATGAATGACACAGCCACAGTCTAAATATTTAGATGAATTATATTTTCACTGGCAGGTAAATTAACTTTATTTTAACAACAAATATTAAATTAACAGAATTTTATTAAGTTGATGTTGGATTTTAATATCAGTGTTAAATTTTTAAATTTCCAGAAAACGAGGAAAATACATTTTGTGGCTTTCCAGCACTTAAGAACTTACAGTACCGAAGATCATAAATAAATTCTAATTATAGAAGTCCCACGCTGTAAAAATGCCCTTAATGGACTTCGCCATCAAAATACCACTTCAAAGCTTAAAGAATCAGAGACAATTATTAATGGAATAGTGGAACTAATTTCTTAATAACGAAGTGGTCGACACATCGTCAAAGCCGTGACTAGACACCATAATGGACTGAAAAGTAAAATAATTGTAAGTCCTCTTCGGCGAGCACACCACACTGTGTTTAAAAAAAAGATGTTTTTTTTAAACTCTATTGAATGAAACTGAAGAGTTATAGTTATTTTCTATAGGTAACGCAATCTATAACGCGTGCTTTAGTTACGGGCATTTAAGGTAGAGCAATGTGTTAAAATACAATCTAAGAAGCGTCTTTAGAATACAAAAAGTATAGTGTACGACTGAAACTAGAATTCCAGCCGAAAACAAAACCGACGCCGAACTTTCGGTTCCCGGTTCCAGTTTTGGGTGGAACCACAACCGAAACTTATTTTAACACATTAAATTAACGTTGTTTTTTTACATAATAATATACCTACATGGTAGGTGGCATGGTTTGTTTCAAGTATAAGAAACGCCAGTCAATTTTCACACAAATGAGGCAAGTTTGAAGCCCTGATTTTCCGCCAGGGATTGATCAAGCTGTGATCTGATGAAGGCTATCCAGGGAGTGAATGGAGGAAATCCAGATCTCAATACATACCCAACTGATCTGATCAGTTTATTGTTTAAAAATAGTCGCATGATTAGTTTTATTATAATATGCACAAGTTGTAAATTGTTGTTTTTTCACAATTAGAATCAATAGGGAATATGCATAAGTCACCGATTTTCCTAAAATTGAGCTTGATCGCTGCGGACACTTGTAAAAACATGATGGAACAGAAAGAAAAATATAAAAAATGATTATTTTCGTTTTATCACACGATGAAATCAGGGGAAAATAACGATATTTTTTTTCGTTTTCGGATATAATGCACTTTACAGTCAGATAGAATATCGAAAAAGAAATAATATTTTGTATGACACATATCTACTTAAACGCAAAATTTAGGGAGATAATTGAAGATTATTGGCTAACTCCATATAAAACGCGCCCGAAACACACCGAAACGTGATGTGTGACGTCACCGTTTTGTATAGAGCGTTTTCGGCGGGAGCTGATGCGTGCTAACTTCAAGTAACTATATTACGAGAAAAAAACGCAAGAGACAAGTTTCAATATTACAGTTGATTTTCTCAAGCATTATACTATTGATTTTGATAAAAAAAAATTGATGCATATTCCCTATTAACTGAAGGAAGATATACCTACACATTATACCACGTAACCTCAACTCAACATGATCGCGCCCACATTCACGCCACCCGACTGGCGAACTCCAAAGTTAGCCGATTGACGTGTGTTGATTCACGAAAACTAAGTTTCAGCCGAGCTGAAAGTTTCGGCCAATATTTGGCCAAAACAGAAACTGTGGCCAAAACTAGTTTTTTTCTGAAACTGGCCGAAACCAAAACCGAAACTTCGGTGGGTCACTAACAAAAAGACGAGCTGAAGAATAGAAGATTACTTGTATTCACTTAGCGCAAGGGAAATATTTACAAGCTCCTTAAACTTGCCAGGCTTTGAAATTACTATAGTTACATCTCTTTCTCGCTGTATAGCAAATAAAACAGATGCATATGACCATTAAGAAAACTGACAAGTGAGATGTAATACGGGGCAGATTCTTTACACAAAGCATTGGTTTTATAATATAAACCAAAGTCCTATAGAAGATAAAGTATATTCAGCCATAAAACAAGAATTATTTAAAAAAAATAGTCACTATCATCATTTGAAAAAAAATAAAAGATTTTGATATTACATCGATATAATTATACTATTTTATTTTATGTAATTTTGGATGAAATTAATAACCCACCCATTGGTTTAAAATTATTAATAATAACATACCTCAAATAATTATTCCCATAGCATGATCGATAATCGAACACCGTGCAATCGCGTTATTGCTCGTGATGACTCGCCGAAAAATCAAAAAGTAATATCTCGCATCTCGCATAACAAAAACTAACGACCGTAACCTTTTTTGCTTCGTAAACTTCCCAGTAATTAAGATTGCATCATTTCTTTGGAAAATTAAAACGTTGCATAGTAGTAAGTTTCTTGTCTATGTTGTCAGCTTTAAAAATGTGAGACACTTTGAGTCTACAATGAAAAACAAAATTGATAATCGGACAATATTCGTAGTTGGATTTACATGGGTTTATAAATATCATGAAGTAGAACGAACGTCGTTCAATTATTGACCTCCAGAAGTTTGGTTCCGGAGTAGGCCCTTGATGAGATAATAGAACGCAACTACGCGATCATCGCGCGAGCAAGCGACGCGACCGTCGCGTTTTCCCGTGATTACAAGAAAGGAGAATGGCAAACTGGGAACCATTTTCCAAATTCATAAATACTGAGCGTGCCCAATTCGGACCTTATGAGATTTAAAGGTCATAATTTGGTGGTTACTTTTCAATTTAAAGTGTTCGTAAAGAAGGAGGCAACATTTAGAAAAACATGATAGTAATATTCTTCTTAGCTAGAAACAAAACGCAATTGATCTGAAACAAAACGCTTTTGTGAGGTTTGGTTTATTATTGTTATATTGGCCCCTCTAGAAAAAAAGACAGGGAACCAATCACGTCACGTAAATATATATATCCAGGACAGCCAGCATGACAGCAGTCTAAGAACGGCAATGTTATTAAGGCTATATTCCGAATCACGATAAAATCGATGTCAGCGCTCACGTTATCTGTCAAACCCATACAAAATCACCGACTCGGAACGCATTTTAGTGCGCTGTCATCGATTTTAGTGTGATTCGGAATGCAGCCCATGTTGGTTTGCCTACTAGGTGCTGTTTTGAGGTTAAGTTTTAAAATCAACTTTTAATCCCCAGCTTTAAAGTGTATCTTACGATTACATAATTAATTAGGCTTTAATAGAGGATTAAAGTCATGCTATTTACTTCTTGGCACGCTAAGCCTTTATGTTGTTCTGAAAATATATGGGCACCTGCCATTCTCCTTTGTAACCTAATACAACGCGAACGATTATTACGCGAGTGCCAATTAAGACACATATTTGACATCAATATGTTTGATCGCGAATTCGTACGAACTTAGTTTGCGCGAATAGATTTCAAACATTTTAGTCAATCGTGCGAATTCTAATTAGGATACCTAGTCGACATTAGTGTGTTTGACCGCGGATTCGTACGATTAAAATTCGCGCGAACTTGCGAAGATCGCGTAGTCGCGTACTATTAGAGCCAATTTCACCATTGATTTTAAACGCGCTTTTTCAAAAAACAAGTTTAAGGCTGTCACTGTCATAACAAAAAAGTAAAATTTGTTACAAAAATGTACAATTATGTTAAAAACAATGCCTTGTTAAATCTTGATTCAATTTTTTTAATGACCTGGTGAAATTGATTTTTGGAATAAACGGGGAACGGGGTATCAAACTCGACACTTAAACTACATTACGTAAAACGTGATCTTAATCGCGTTCAAAATCAATAGTGAATTTGGCTCTAAGAGATCGTCTAAGTGAAATTGAATCAAGATTTAACAAGGCATTGTTTATAACATAATTGTACATTTTTGTAACAAATTTTACTTTGTTGTTATGACAGTGACAACCTTAAACTTGTTTTTTGACAAAGCGCATTTAAAATAAATGGTGAAATTGGCTCTTAATCGTCAGAACTAATGCATGTGTGAGTAAACCCACAGGTGTGTGAAGAGCTCTCAACAAAGTTCACTGCTCCTTAATCGCTTCCTTGTCAACATGAGAAAATACACTTTATCTCAGTGAAAATTTTACACACGTAAATGACAGATTCAGTTGTTAAATATCGTATCAGAGGCGCTTTTCTTACTTAAGTCAATCGGTGCCTTAATAATTAAAAACACCTACCTACACTCTTTAGAAAGAAGGGATTTTCCATGCAAGTATGGTAGAAAAAAAATCAAGTCTATCGGTCGTCATAAATTGACCAGCCTAGATTTTAACATGATATGTCGTCGAAACGGTATTAGGAAAGAAGGACGAGATATTTCGGCCCTCAATAGTTATGTCGAGTCGTGTTGCAAGCGTCGAAGTCGACATGAAATTCGAGCCGACAGAATTCCGGTCTCGGCCGAATGTCACGCCCGCAACCGTGTTACTACCGATATTGCACGAGGTCAATACACCTATAGTCATATACCTACTAAATAGTTGAAGTGAAGATTTAAAACAACCAATAAACAACGATTTTAAGAAGATTTGAATATTTTTATTTACCTTAGAACAAAGTGAGTAAATGTTATGATTTTTCGCATTCACAATGTTTTTCTTTATATAGCAGTCCCGTCTGAGGTGCTACGTACGGGTGAGTCTATATTTTTTAGTATTTTTTTAATATAAATATTTTTTTTGCGTCATGTAGCCCCAAACTAAGCAAAGTTTGTTATATTGGTTTTTCATCATCTTAGAATAGTTACTTAAAATAAAATAAATGCCATTTTAGAGCTACTATTTCAACTTCGTAAAACTACTCATTTTTGTGAGCAGTCGTTAGCTCTTCGTTAAATTCTATAATAGGTCCATAGGTACACCATATTGTGATAACAACATAAGGTACATTTATATTTAACCGAGCCGTTAACGGGGCAAATGGACGGACCGTTGAAATTAGCGCATTATTTATATCACTGACCACCCCCACACTGTCAGGTGTCAACGTATCTGGTAGCATTGCATTTGGTTCGGATACGAATATCAATGAATAGGAATTTAGCAATTTATTCGATTCATTTGATTGTTTATTGTTTTTCTTAGGCTCGATTGCACCATCTTGATTAAATTTTAACAGTACATGAGACAAGGTTATCTAAGCCAGTGGTCAAAACTGGAAAGACAGCGATGCTGTCACCGAGTCAGATAAGTTTGTATCTGTTAAAGTTAAGGTTAAGTCAAGATGGTGCAACCCAGCCTTAAGTTTTAACTATGACACCGAAACAATAACGCTGTCATTTCAAATCAATTTATCAAAAAAAAGAAGTTGAAATTTGGCCATTTAGAACATCAGACATCCTGAACTTTCAGAGCTTAATTACAAAATTGGAAAGTATAAAACACCCGTTTTCACAAACACTTACGGACACACAGCGTCCCAACTACTAACAAACGAACCAATCACAGATTTCTATTTCAACTATTTCGGATGTAGTTTGTGTTTTGGGTTTAGAAACGGTAACATTTATACAATTCTAAATAATATAGGTAATAATGAAAATTCGACTCGCACCAAACCAGAATATTATTTAGTAAGTAGTGTATATAAAAATAAAAAAATTAAAAAAATATTAAAAACACGACTGCCCTGCCAAAACGAACTAAAAAGTTAAACAATAAGTGTCATTGCAGTCGGGGGACCTTATCATGGAACAATTTTTGATCAAAGAGGTCCCCCGACTGCAATGACACTTGTTGTTTAACTTTTTAGTTCGTTTTGGCAGGGCAGTCGTGTTTTTAATATTTTTTTAATTTATTTATTTTTATTTCATACATTTTAGTGACATATTATATAGTTTTGGAATGTGCTCATCAAGGCCTTTCATTTGATGCCCATATTGTAATAATGGAAGAAAAAAAATTTTTTTTCAAGTTTGAAAATGGCGTCGTACAGTCGCCATATTGATTTTTTCTAAAAAAATAAAGCCAGTGTCACCTGGGATGTTGTAAGGATTCTAACGATACCCCATTTATTTATATCAGTTCAGGCATTTAGAAGTTATGGTGGAATAAAGAAACTCACATGCCCACAAACATACATGAATCCTGAACACATAACACTCTTTTTGCTTTGGGCAGTCGTGTAAAAATAGCATTGTGATTTGTGAATGCTAATATCATATCATAAAGTAAGGATTTAGCTAGGTATGGTTTTATATCGTAAAAAGTGCATACCTTAACAAACAAATGAGTGTAGGTATTCCTCTAACAATAGTGGTGAAGTTTATCAAAAGATTGTTATGACTACAATTGATCGTGTTTAATGAAATCACCCTAATTTGCATAAATTACGAGTAAGTAAATATGAGACTAACGAAGAAGTATTTGTCACTAACGTATTTCGATAAGTACTCACTCTATTAATTTGTGCTTTTAAAATTCCACAAAAGTGATTTTATGGTGTAAAAGAAAAAAAATGTTTTCTGCTGCCTTGACATGGTGTTAATCTTCAATGAGAACCTAATTTAAAAAGTCCCGAGCGTTAAAATAAGCGAGATAATTATACTAAAAAGATACGATGTTAAGATAAGGTTTATTCTAAAAGAAGACGGTATTATATTTCGTTTACCCTCATTACCAATTATAGCAGTTTTTAGTTTAACCATTTCCGATACCATTATTGATTTGCTCGTGCCTCCATTCTGGGTCAGACTTACTATTTTCGAAGCATTCGTCGTGATCTAGTTACAAACACATTTCTTAGTTTAACTAAAAATATTTTCGTTCAACAAAATCTAGCACTTCCGACGTTAAGGCAAGAGCAAAAAAGAAAAATTTTAAAGTCCGTTTAACCTATTTTCACGGTAAAGTTTAAAATAAACATCAATCGATGAAAGTATAATGTGCTTTAACGAGAAAACCAGTTACCTTGTTAGTAATTTATTTACAAATAGTAAGCTACTTTCATTGTTTTTAAAAAAATACTGACAATAGGGAATATGCATAAGTCACCGATTTTGATGAATTTGAGCTTGATCGCTGCGGACCCTTATAAAAACATGATGGAACAGGAAAAAAAATTAAAAAAATGTATAATCCTAGTTTTATCACACGATGAAATCAGGGGAAAATAACGATTTTTTTTTTTCATTTTCGGATATAATACACTTTACAGTCAGATAGAATATCGAATAAGAAACAGGTTACCTATCTTAAGATCGAATTTTGTGTTGGTCGAATTTCATTTTACCGACAACTTTTCGACTATTTTCGTTTCGCGTTTTTTTACTTCGTCGAAATCACGTTTCTCACTTTATCAGTTGACCTAATATTAATTCGATTTTTTTTCGTTACTCCGACGTCTCATTTGGCCGAAAAACTTTTTACCGAGGTAATGCTCGGTCGAAAGAACGTTTCGTCGAAGTATTATATTCCCGAACATTCATTTCACCACTGATTTATTTGCCAAAATTTCAGTTCACCAAACGCCTTAAAAACTTGTAGCACACTATTTCCGATTCCTAATCTTCGTCGTATTTTTTCTAGTATAATACAGGGTCATTTTTGGACCCCTTTTCAAATTTTGTCAGGTCATTCTATAACAGCAGTACAATCAATATGTGAAGCTAAAAATTTTTTTTTTTACATTTTTGTCCCAAACTTTTCCCTACACAAATTGAAATTGTTGTCACTGTTTGCGCATCGCACGGTCGACCCGCGCGAGTCCCATTCCCGCCACCCGCCTTCCCCCGCTCGCGTCGCTTGCGCGAGGGTGAGAGTGCGCGCCTAAATTTTTTGGACATAAAAAGTGGCTGAAAACTGTGAATTTAAAAAGAAATTATTCATTATTATCTCACCAAATTTTTTTTATTACTTCCTTGAACTTGTATTTGATTTTGTAAAGAGGTCGCAAAATTACCCTGTATTTAGTATTCTAATGTTATTAGTTGATTTCCAAAATCGTTTTAAACTGGAATCGGATAAATCGCGATGTTCAGAAAATAAATTATTTATTAATTTAAATTATTTTCTGTTTGACTCAATAATATGCATGCAAAAATAACTACCAACACTAAATTCTAGGTTAACTAATATATTCCCAAATTTTATACGCATGCAACATGCAAGCAGGCATGCAGCATGCAAGCAGGCATGCAGCATGCAAGCAGGCATGCAGCATGCAAGCAGGCATGCAGCATGCAAGCAGGCATGCAGCATGCAAGCAAGAATGCAGCATGCAAGCAAGCATGCATCATGCAAGCAAGCATGCAGCATGCAAGCAAGCATGCAGCATGCAAGCAAGCATGCAGCATGCATGCAAGCATTTTGGAGCTCCGCTCGCTTCGCTCGCTCCGCTGCGAGTGGTCAAAACACTAACCTAACCTAACCTACTGGTAGGTGCATTAAAAGTTTTTCTTTATAGCGGGGGGCCTCAGGCCCCCCGACCCCCCCGAGCAGGGGGGCCAGCCCCCCTGCACCCCCCGGCAAGCATTTTGCAAGCAAGCACCCAACATGCAAACAAGCAAGCATGCGTGCAAGCATGCATCAAAGCGAGCAAGCAAACAAGCAAGCACGGAACATGCATGCAAGCATTATTAAGCTCCACCCGCTTCGCTCGCTCTGCTACGAGTGGTCAAAACACTGACCTAACGTAACCTACCAATGTCAAAGTCAAAGGTAAAGTCAAAGTAAAAAATATTTTTATTTAAATAAACTTGCGGCCAAATGATATTCGGTAAAATGTTGTTCTGGTGAAGTGAAAGTATGGCAAATAAGTTATCTGGCAAATGAAAAAAAGTCAAAAGAGACTTCGGCTAATAGTAAAAAGTTATTTTGAAAATCGGTAAAACGTAGTTCGGTAAAATGAGACATATGCCAAATGATATTTCGATGATTTAAAAATATGACAAACAAAACATATAGCAACTAAGACGTCGGTCAACAGTTTTCGGTCAAATGAAATTAGGACAAGTAAATTTCGGACATGTGATCGGTTACCTAAGAAACAATATTTTGTAAGACACATATGTACTTAAACGCAAAATTTAGGGAGATAATTGAAGATTATTGGCTAACTCCATATTAAACGCGCCGAAACACACCTGAAACGTGATGCGTGACGTCACCGTTTTGTATGGAGCGTTTTCGGCGGGTGCTGCTGCGCGCTAACTTCAAGTAACTATATCACGAGAAAAAAACGCAAGAGAAAAGTTTTAATATTACAGTTAACTTTCTCACGCATTATACTTTTGATTAAGATTAAAAAAAATTGATGCATATTCCCTATTGTCTTCAACAAGTACCGAATTAATAAAATCCTTACTAATATCCTTACTAATATTATAAATGCGAAAGTCCGTTTGTTTGTTTCTTACGCCTTCACGTCTTAACTACTGAACCGATCATCATGAAATTGCATACACGTTCTCAAGGAAACAGAGAAGGACAAAGGGTACTTTTCATCCCGAAAAACATGATTGTTCCCGAGGGATAGCAAAAAAATTTTTTATGCAGACGAAGTCGCGGGCGGCCGCTAGTATTAAATATAATTATAAACATCAGTAACATTTTTTTATTCTTAATTTTGTAGACAGCTAGAAGGAACTATTCATAATTAAATTACATAGAAAACTATTTGTAATTGCCCTTTTGATTATCAGGTAGCAAAATTTTATACTTTAATTTATAAATTCGCAATCATAAGCGGTGTTAAAAAACATCAGTGTGTGTCTTATTTTTTATATTTTATTTTTAGGACAGCTCTCGTCTGTTTAGATATTCAGTTAGTATTTTTAATTATACTTTTTTAAACCACTTTCCCCTAAGTGTTTGTATTTAACCAAACAGGAAGGGATAACGTTAACGGCGGCACAGAATATTATAATAGTACTAAACGGCGGTTGCTATTGGTTACGTTTGCCCCTTAATGGTTTACGAATTATGGTGGTTATATGAATTTTCATCTATGTTAATCATGAGTGAATATTTTAAAGGGTTAATTGAGTAAGTAAAGAATTACCTAAAACATTAAAAAAAATATTTCGATAACCTACATTTATTTAATTATGTCTTTATTGATAAATATGTAACATAATGTTGTTTATCATTTAAAGAAATTAAATCTATTTCTGATTTGATTATTTAAATTTTTTAGTAAGTACCTATTGACTTTATGTAATGAAATCAAATTTTCAATCAACTTTACAATCAGCAAGTAAAACTACAGAGAGCTAATAAAACTTTAAAGTTCATTAAGCGGTCTTAAACGTGGTGCAGGAGTGTTAAAATATTATCATTTTTTTTATCACGCTTATAAAATCTTCGACTAAAGTTTCAATTTTAATGACATAAATATTGACATTAATGCAGTTGCTTCCAAGGAACGCATATCTCCAGGACATTGCTCCGTCTTATCTGGACAGAACCTGAAGATATCATATTTTATTTCCTGTCTACTGACTCAAGTACTTATATAATTTGACATTATCACGTTAATGTGACATCTAAATTACAGTGGGGATATTTACATGATGGTAATTATTAGTTCCTCAATATAAATATTATGAGCAACCCGGTAGCAGTGTAAATATTCGATTAAATGGAGCAAACACTAAATATTCCAAAGAAAACGTTTATCAAGACTTATAAGGTGACCGTCAACATTTGGATTATGATAAGTGTTTAATTAATATGTCAAATGATTCCGACCCAAAATCTAAAATGGATGTTTTCTTAAAAAGGCATACGATGAAATAAAATTGACATAATCGAGACATTTCAATGTCCACAGTGTTACCGATTTGGAGAAATGCTATTTAATTTAAATAAAGACTACATTATCTTTTGGAGAAACTAATGTTTTGTCACTTAAAAACTGTTTTGTATGGCTGCCTACCCGATTATCTAAGTGTTTTGTTTTATATATTTAATGCCCCTATTTTTCTGTTTTTTTTTGGTTAGTCAGGTGTGTTCTCCAAGTATTTTTTTATTTAACCCTTGAAAGGTTAAAAAAGTATCTTTTTTGAGGACTGATAATAATGTAGGTATTTCAGTTGCATTAACCCTCCAAATGCGTATTGGATGAGTTCACAAAAACCTTATTCACACATCATTTTTCGGCAAACTCCTTTCTTTATTATTTTATGAATTGTAGAACTCTATAAACTCTCTTCAATTTTCTGACGATTTATCGGTTAGATAGTATATTTGATAGAGTCTTCAAGAGTTCAATTTATGATTTTCAATTTTCTTATTTCCAAGCTGCCGTATCTCAAGATGCGAATTTAATTAAGTTGATGGCCGATCACTGGAGCGGATGGTAATTAGTTTGTGCGAGTAACACGATCACAGGATTGCATCAAACTGGATCATGTTTTATACGCCATTTTAATTATTGGGATGTTTAAGCTTCTGTTAAAGTCAACTAGGTATTAGGTGGGAAATTTAGATTTGAATTTATTACGAATTTTCGGTCCAATATTTAATTATACTGACGAAACGATTGTTTTAATATTATTTCGAGACACCTATCAAGTTGCACTGATTAAAAACCAGGTCATTATAAATAATTAATAAAATACATTCCGTCCTTTAGTAAAAACTGTAAAAGGAAAATGCTTTATGTCAAATGAAACATGTTTTATTCTGCTGTTTAGAAAAAATGTACACGGCTTCATCAGTTATGTAGTTTATTGAATTTTCAACAAATACAAAAGTAACAGGTTATGAAAATGAAAATCTCTTTTCGTTGTTTAAATAGCTTTTGTTTAAAAGATTTTCTTTTGAGAGATTGGAGAAAAGTTTTGAGAAACGAAAGAACAATGGAATAGAAAAACTTTTTTTTCTTCGTGCGTCAATTGTTTTAATTAGTCACCAAGGTACGATAAGTCGCCTTTTCTTGAAGATTCCCTTTCCCTTTAATTTTTTTTTATCAACAAGGAGCCTCATTGTTTGTTTATATTTATATAATATCAGACAGTATTATCAAGAAAGTAAAATCTCACTATTCAAAACAAAAGAGCTGAGAAGTGATTATTTATATTATTATTGTAACAACCATAATAGATAGTACAGATGATGGCATATCAAATGTAACACGTTCACATTGAAACAGTCTTTATGCACTACGTAATAACAGCTGTTTTTACAGTTCAGCTGTTTAACTCGATGTGCTGTCGTGTGTACATTACAAGAATATTGTTTACGATAAATATGAATAGTGTGTATCGATCGGCAGATCTGAACAATGGATCCATCGTATACAAATCTTACGTCGCCTTACAAATCATAATGCATGCGGTAACAAAATGTGATGAAGCGCAGATAAATTCTAGGTCTTGGATTAACAACGTTATGTCCACTAGCTTAGGTTTAAAATAGGTAAAATGTTTAATATCTGCAGTATCATTCCAATAAATGAGGCAAACTGTCTGACCATGATGTCACCCTTTAGGTGTGTCTTGATACAGTAAAGACACTCGTTCCCATTTCCCGTTCCTCATACGCTTTCAACAGGTCTCTGTTGAACATGCACTATTGAATGCAATGAGGCATGTCTATGTCTCATAGCAATCAATAGCGCATGCCCATGCCCTATCTTCTCATGGCCGCACGGTTAGGAAGCAATATTGAATTGACCTTGTCAATTTTGTATAGCATAAAGTTGAAAGGAATAGCGCACGGTTTGGAGGCAATATTGCATGCGCCTAGGGTTACCATCCTTCCGGATTAGTCCGGGCATGTCCGGACTTTTAGACTATTTTCCGGACTTTGTCCGGCTTTGTAATTTGTCCGGCTTTTTAAGATTGGGCGGTATAGATACTAGTTAAAAAACATACATAGCAGTACTTAGTGTTTGAAAGAGAAGTCCCAAAATGTATGGAATCTGGATCTGTCTGTGAAAATGTCCGGACTTTTATTAATATGTCCGGCTTTTTGGCAGGACTTTCCAAATTTTTTATGGTAACCCTACATGCGCCTGACCATCAGCCGTTTTAGCGCCCCCACTGCTGGGGAACAGGCCTTCCTTATGGGTGGATAGAGGGTGGGCCATAACCCAGTACTCGGGCCCAATGTGGATTGGTGGGTGTTAACGACTGCAAATGCGCTTCATCGTTCAGTTCGTCCAGGCTTGGAACTGCTTAACGTGCCTTCCGGTTCCAAAGCATGGAGGAGCTCGATATAATAAACTTTTGGTCACCCATCCCATGACCGACCCGTGCGAAAGTTGCTTAACCTCCGCAATCGCTGGTCCAAGCGCTAAACCACTGCGCCATCGAGCTCCTCAAGCTCCTCAATTGGATACGTCTGACGCAAGTTCATTTAAAAACTAGTAGGTATAGTATTATGTATTTATAATATTATCGTTGATTCAAAGTTAAATCGACTCGATGAGATGAATACAATATTTGAAATCTACTTACCTTAAGATAATTAATTTAATAGAAAAAAATCTTTTTTCTAGTATTATTTCTATTAAATTAATTATCTTAATATAAAAATAGAATTGTGAAAGCCTAAAATTAACAAATTCAATAATCTACTTACTTACTATTTATGGCTACTTTTCTTAGTACAAAGTTCTGTGCTAGTAGTGAGTGAGAATTAATAATGAAGTGCAATTAAATATTTACCTAGGTAAGTACATACTTAAATATTTTCACTATTTCTATCTAGATTTCTAAATCTTTAGAGCGAAAAGTTTACATAGGTTATGATGTAGAAGTCATTACAGGTAGTTTCATGATGAAGATAGCTTATTTAAAAATATAATTTTGTATGTCATATAATTGTAGGTACATATATTATAAATATAAGAAGAACTAGAAATACATAATCACATCGCGATGTTATCCAGTAGATTCACTGTCGTATCTTACGTCTCAGATACTCGTCGAGAGAAAAAAATAATAACAAACTATCATCTGGTCGAAAACAGGTTCTCAGACGGCGGATGAGGCGGACCGATAGTTATAAACAGGGAAAAGGTAGCTTTTTTATACGAACGCTGTCTGTGGACAAGGATAAAGGAATGAATGACGTTTTGCAGCAAGGTGACCGACGGACGCAACGAGTGCAACGATGAAGTACATAAATAAAAGACGATCGCAGTGCAAACAAATATACCTAGTTGGTATAAATGTAGGTATCCTTTTGTTTTGGTCTAAAGGTGCCAATATTCTGCTACGATTTAATCCCAACTATACTTACTTTGCGGTAAAATAGATTGACAACAGAAATAAAGCCGACTTACCTCCACACACGATTAGTATGCCGCCGATGCCGGTGCAAACAAAACAAATTCGTCACAGAACAAAGTAGTGTAAAACTCTAAAATGTTTCAGTACAAATCGATACACTTGTTCAAACAATATTTTCTTCGCCGATATTACACTCCACTTTATGTCACAATGCGACGAAAATAATAACTTTATTGCAATAATTTCTGAATGAAACGCACGTAGTTCTTACGACGGCCGATGATAACCTAGTGTCGTGTCGGTCGGTCGACTTCGTTCGACTGTTTAGCGGATTGGCTCGGAAGCGCGCGGGTTTCGTCGGAGATTCTCGGGTTTATTCGAGTCCCGAGGGTGGGTTGTGGGTGAGCTTCCGCTACCACAGAATACATAATAGTACAAGTACAGAAGATCCACTCCGCGAAGTCATTTAAATAAGTAGCGACTCTATCCCATATACAATAAAGTGCAATTCAGGTCGCACACCGCTCCCTTACCTACAGTTATATTCACCTAGAAGTTGCCTCTCTTTCTATCGCGATGCTCTTATCTCTTCTAACACTTTAGGGTTTCTTCTTATAAATAATAATTAAATAATAGGTAGGTACTTAATTTATTACAAGTTATGTGTTTGTGAAATAAAATGTGTAGGTACTTAAATGCGTTTCAAAAAAATCCTAGGCTAGATACAGTCAACGCCACGCAAACTATACATGCTAACTTTAAGGCAATTTGCTTTTATACGAAATCAAATTGTCGTTAATAATTTACTTTCTTTTGAAAGTAGGTAAGTACCTACCTACTCGTAATCTATAAATTATTATTTCAATAAATAGTTGGGTGAAGATTATTTAGCAAATAAGACAAGTACGCAGTACTACGTAACGGATATTAAATACTAACTAGGTAGTAGACAAGCACTATTCTTACGTTTCGATGTCATTTGGAACTTTTGGAAGTGTGAAAAACGTGAGGTTCGGATTCTTTTTATTATTAGTATTAAGGCAGCCCATTGCGATGTAATATGCCTTCATTTTGGTTATATATCACAAACGTGAGAACGAACGAACGACCGACGCGGCAATATGCGAACGCGATGAGTGACGTGACTATCGAAATCGAACTGCTAACGTGCGACCCAGCCGGCATGCGGCAGCCTCTGAAATTAGTCCGTCCGGACGGACCCGCTGGCTACTTGTAGCTTCGTACCTAAACCGCGGAGTGCGCCTAGCCTGCCGCTACTTTGTTCGAGGGCACGAAAGTTTGATTGTTAGTAAAATTAAATATTGACAACGTTTTGGGCCGCCATTTTTGATTGAGTTATAGTTTGCGGAATTTAAATTAAACGTATAGTTTCCTCGGTTGGGTAAACATTTATTCTAGAGAAGAGAAATGTTAACAGTATGTTTGGTTTACAAGGTTACTAACTTTATCAAATGAATAAAATGAATGAATATTATATTATCCATTCTATGTCATTTTAATAACAAAAAAGTTTTGTTAGATCGAAGAAAAATAAGCTAAGTATTAAGTATTACAAAAATGTGAAACATTACAATAATAAGTAGCATTGCGCTTTTATAAATTCAATTCAAGAGAAAAATCTTTACCGATTACTTTTTTTCAATTTCACACTGGAAACTATAAAACAAAACAAGACAAGAGTTCTTATTATACTGTAATACAAAAGGATAAATATTTATACCCTGGTTAAACAAAAACGTAAATAAGTAGTGAGATAATGTAATAAAAACAAAAAAACACTAATGGCAGCAAGCAAATGTAGCAATTGACGTAATACCTAGTGCGAAATGCGTCGGTTGGATTGGATTAGACCATATGCGCATCACATTGTCATGTCATTAAGGCGCATCTGTCATTGGCAAGTGCAGTCCAGAAAAAATATATTATTTGTAAGGATAAGTAATTTATTTAAATATAGCAAAGTCTGGTTAGTTACACCATTTCTAACACTAAAACACCAAACATCCATATAACCCGGTAATTTTTATCCAGGTCAAAGGTTCCTTAAGTTTTTTTTTTTCAAAATAAATATTTAGAAAAAACTTCCACCGCGTAAGGTCGAAGTCGCGGGCGGAAACTAAGAATATTTTTATTTAAAAAAGAACCTACACAGTTTTTGTTTTTTAATAAGTCATAATATTATGTTTTATATTCCGGTTTCGTAATACTTAATTCTCAATTGAGCTTTATGGCTCCGATTTTTCATTGACGTTGATTACGTTAATGAAAAATCAGAGCTTCAGAGCGCATTAGAAAAACTACAAAAATCACCATAAAAACTCTTGTCACAAAAACTTGAAACACGTTTTGTGAACTATACGAGAAAAACATACGTAAATATAACAGTAAAAATTCCAATACGCTCCAACACAGTTCGGTGCTAATAAACGCTGTAAATCCGCAAAATGGGGTTAGTTCTGTTTGAACGAAACAGAACTAAAAAGTACTGAGAACTATGGAACTGAATAAAACTAGCATGAGCCGAGGAAACATATTAAAATTCTAGTTTTATGAAGCGCATGGTAACCTGTAAGGCAGTAAAATATACGAGTAGTAGGTAGTAATAATGAGAAAAACTGCATTAGAAAGTTAGAATGCGTAAAGAGGGCCTTTAGATGTACTAATTCGGATTTTTGACAGACAACACAAAATTTCTTACGTTACAAGCACAGTATAAATATTAATACTGTGTTGCAAGTAACAAAATAAAAATAAACTAAAAAGTTTGCATAATACATTTTTCTCGATATTTTCCTGTGACTTGATAGTCAACGAAACTATGTTGCAATTCTTTATATTATTTGACTTTTGTCGATCTCACGTCTCACGTACACATAATTACAAAGTTCACGCTTGACTTGTTCATTGACCTTTTTGTAAAATACGTAACAGAAAAGAAAATCGTCCACGTAGCATTGCCCCACTTTAAATTTGTTCAAATGATGCTTAAGCTTTTCTTATAAAAGCACAAGAATATATGGGAGTCACAAAATCCAATATGGCCGTTCTGTTAGGCCTGAAAGGAAACTCCTAATGGATATTCCACCATTCAACATGGCCGAATGACTGATGGATTTACGTTAAAACCGACTGCGGGCTTGCCTTATTCGCATTGTAGCGGTAAACGCGAAATAAACACAAGGGTAATTGAAACTTTGTTTTGTGTAAATCTTCTATTATCGTTTTATGATTTGTAGAATTTTCTTGGAGTTAAATGTATTATAGTCGTATTACAGTGCAAAACAATAAATAAAATGTAAATCCGTTATTGGCATTAAGCAAAATTTGTAAGATAATCTTTACTGTTAATTTTTAAGTGCTGTGGATTTTGGGATAAAAAATAAAAATAAAAAATGCAATTCAGAATATTGAAAAAATGTATGAAACATTTTTGTCTATATTAAAAAATATGAAAGCAAAAGTGAATTTTAACAATAACAAAAATTGAATGAATGACAAAAACTGGTAGGACAAAGTTGTCACGGTAATGACAAACAACCGGTCACGAAGTGGTTAATTGCGAAACCTTATTGCACTTTGATAAATAATGCAAGCAAAAACTTTGGAACATTTTATAAGAACGTGTTAATTTTACTTTGTAAACAACCTATTATGGCAATGAAGTTGATGTTTGTAAAGTAAATTACGATAATACTGTAATGTTTTTGGTAATAGGTAATGGTTATGAAAACATAAGGCCATAGGTAGTAGCCATAGCCATATAGGTAGCTAAGCATTAACTTAGTTAATATTTATTTAAGCAACTGTATTATAATTAGGGGTATTCGCCGAGTGTGATAATAGTATCACATGAAGTTTTAATACCTAAATGTACAGTTGCATACAAGACTTTATCTACACCCATGATATGGATCCTCTATAAAGGGTTTTGATACCTTGGCTTATTGGCAACATTGAAACAACCAGTGTCATGTCGTAATATCCGAGCGAGGGCTTGTCGCGCCCTTTGACCCGCGCCCGCCGCACTTGCATGGGTGCATCCGTCATGAAATAATCCAAACGAGTGTTCTGAATTTCATAATGTAACTCGTTCGAGCGTGGCCGCGGGAAGAACTACTTACATGCTCTCGTTCGGATATTTTTTTTTCTTGTTCTGTGGGATATTGTGGTTACTATATTATTATGACACAAGGTGTTTTAATGTTGGCTAAGTATAAGCTAACTGTTTCAGAAGATTTATAGAGAACTAGCGGCCGCCCGCGGTTTCACCCGCGTGGTTCCCGTTCCCGTGGGAATATCAGAATAAAGAGTACGCTATGTTTTAATCTAGGCTATCTACTATCTGTGTGCCAAATTTCAATCAAATCCGTTCAGTAGTTTTTGCGTGATTGAGGAACAAACATCCAAACCCACAAACATCACTTTTATAATATTAGTAGGATTTAATTTGAAGATTTAAATGTTCTCTGTAGCTTGAATGAAAGCAAGCGTTCTGTACAAAATGCACCTGAATAACAAACCTAACACTGGCGCATTTTTGTTTTCAAAACTAAATCCTGGATATATTATAAATATATCACACGATATCTACACGACACGAGGACAAATTCGCCTCTTTACTAATAGAAAAGAACGTAAGCATAGGTAGTCGCTAACGAACGTCATCATGACCAAAGACAATGGATCATCGGAGAATAATATAACTTGCTACACTATACACGCCAAGAACGGCAGAGGAACAAAAACGCGGATGCCCGTCAGCTGGGGAGTACGAGCAATTAGCATTGTGCTCGAGGATTTTTTGTCCAAGCATATTAAGGCGATGTATAATTGAAAACTCGTTAGTCCTTTTAACTTTGAAAAAAAATGCAAGTTACAAAATAACCCCTAATGCCGAGTATGGAAGATAGGGACCATCACACTGAACAACTTTTAACACGTATTTTGGCACATGCGATAACCACAGGTAAACAGGCAAAGGTACACAAAATTTCATATCTAAGTAATACGTATAAGGATGTCCTTTTTTAACACTAGAGGTAAGGTTGTAGACGTATCTTGAAAATAAGAGAAAAACACAGGCAACAAAGAAGATTATTGAATACTTTACCTAAGTATATCTTACTTAAATTTTTACTTAAGTTTATAATTTTTATTTTTATATCACAAATTAATAAACAAAAAAAAAATTAAAGATTTTCACCAAATAATAAAATATAACTTAATTAACATTGCCATCGACAGCAACATAACTTTAAAAACCGGCCAAGTGCGAGTCGGACTCGCGCACGAAGGGTTCCGTACCAAAAAACGGCAAAAAATCACGTTTGTTGTATGGGAGCCCCCCTTAAATATTTATTTTATTCTGTTTTTAGCATATGTTGTTAAAGCAGCAATAGAAATACACGTCTGTGAAAATTTCAACTGTCTACCTTTAGTAGTTATCAATATGGAGCATAAAACAGCAAAAAAATCACGTTTGTTGTATGGGAGCCCCCCTTAAATATTTATTTTATTCTGTTTTTAGTATTTGTTGTTATAGCGGCAACCGAAATACATCATCTGTGAAAATTACAACTGTCTAGCTATCACGGTTCATGAGATACAGCCTGGTGACAGACAGACAGACAGACGGACAGCGGAGGCTTAGTAATAGGGTCCCGTTTTTACCCTTTGGGTACGGAACCCTAAAAATCCTGAAGTTTTTCAAGAAACATAATTTTGCTTAGTTTTTTTTACCGTATTTTATTGTTCCGTCGGTAAACAGTACACGTCACCCTAACAACACTTGCGCACGATTTTAATGATACTGTTAAGCCAATAGTTAAGTGTAGCAAGAACATGGGTACAATACAATCTTTTATGAAGTTCATTGGTAAATAATTAATTTCATGTTTTCCGTACCTATCTTTGTTTCTATTGTTTAAAAAATTCTAAAAAAAATTTTGAGCCTATTAATTTTGTTAAGCCAAGTAACTTGACTTTTAATTTCAAATGTTTTATCTATTCTAAGTTGTTGATAAGGTTTATAAAATCGATTTTAAATACCTACTTTTGTACAAGGTTATGCAACTATATAACAAATCGATAATTTATCATTCCAATGAGACTCAGTTCAGGCACTACACTATGATGAATAATAAACACTAAATACCAGTAACACAATGGGCATGTTGACTATTTTTTTATTTCATGTTACATAAATTACCCCTCAAATAAAAGAAACATTGGTATAAGAATTATTTCGCTAGCATGAAAACTGCCCGAGATATCACAGTTTGAAATGCACAAAATTGGACTCACCCGAAAACGCTCCATACTAACGGCTACCAAGTTATGACGTCACGCCTTCCTAGGTTGTATGCAACGCGTAGGAAATTTGTTCAGCAGCTATATTAAATATTGTGTTTATCAAAATGATTTCTTTGACAAATTTGCTATAAATTTTACGGACTAATTAAATGTATTATTAATTTTAACAAATTTTATACTTTTTAAATGGACTTGACCACACAACTTTGAAGGGTCATAAAACAAATAATACGCAATATATAAAACCAAGAGGTATACAAGCTACTCCAAAAGTTTGATATGTTTACGATTTTTATTAGTATTTCGTTATTTTATACATAAGTCAACATCCCTATTAACCTATCTGGTTTGCAATGTTGATAGTGAGGATTTGTATATGTAACTTTACCACAATGCAAAAGCTTCATGGTTGCAAGAGAGACAACTATTTATCATAACATCCTACGAGTTGAATGTCTTCTTCGTGAACACTACTTCACTCGTATGTGACGACTGAACTTCCAGTCTAATAGAATTGCGTTGTTCTGTAAAAGAATTTAAATTGCAGTCCGGACAATACATGCAGCGGAACGAATGAAGAACTCGATGCATCGATACAAATAGTATCGAATTAACTCGCCTGTGATACTCGAGAGATTTTCATTCAAGTCGCTCGTATGAAAGAATGATCGGACGACGTAAGAATTGGCCCAGTTTTTCGAGCGTGTGATTTGCTTTTGCGATTTTCCTTTTGATAGTATTTGCTGTGAATAAATGTACGAGAACAATAGGTAGTATAATGTGATTTTTTAATCCAAGGTTTTAACATTTTGGACAGCATTAATATTTTCTAAAAAGTACCTTGTCTTTACACTGTAAAAATAATGCGACGAGACGTGAACACGACGACGACTCCAGAACAAATAATAATATTTATTGAAAATATTTTTTATTCTGTTGTATAACCTATATATTTTAGTGAAAACATTCTATAGAAAGATACTTCTAGTTATACTAGGTAATTGATATTTTCCTTTAAAATACCTACTTTGACCGATAGCAGATACAATCTAAAAATCTAAATTCATTTTTCTGTCCATTGCAAGACCATTGAGTGCTTTTTGCGAAACTCGAAAACTTCACCGCTGGTGTAATTTTTTTATGGTTTTTCTTTTATTTATAATATTCCACACTGGTAGCGTCACGTAAACTGGTCATTACTTTTGTATTGTACGGTTTGGACGTGACTGCAATAGTTGTGAAGAGGTGTAACAGTACTACTAAGATATAAAGGATTAGCTTATGATTTTGCGAAACGATTCAATAAGGATTGACGTAATAATAAATTATAAGTTGGCTCTAAGAAACGGTAATCTTTCATAATTTAATTCACCGGTTTGAGCAGTTTTCAATTATCTTTTGATTGATATTTTCGCTGTTTGATTTCAAGTTTTCCGATGTAGTAAACCTTTGAAATGCTTTACAAAACTACTACCGATATTGTGTTTTTAATATTAATTATTTATTTTCCTTTGAGTACTAGTAAGTAGTCAATCTTAATTAAAAAAAAAATATAATTTATTTCTTTATGAAATGCAGTTGTTAGTAATACAATGATGGAAGTTGTTATTATTTGTTAGTATCACTACATTCCCATCTTATATAGTAAGGTATACAAATAATAAAGATAGAACAACGCGCAACAGGCAACCAATGGCAAACAAAATCATTTTCATATGTGTCAAAGTCTTATTACCATCACCAACGAGTGGAACATCGTAAAACTATACTTCTTCTACGAGAAATTGAAGTACCTATTAAACTAAACGCACTCTGCGTTTTGTTTAGTACTTCAATGTCTCGTACTAAATATTATCAAAATGATCCACAAGTTTTATTACAAAATGTTCCATCCGATTAAGAAACGGTCTTATTCATGAGTGTGGCCTTTTTAGATGCTCGCTATCGGAATATAGAGTCTGGAATGAGCATGAGACAAGTAGACTGGTTTATTTCCGTGAGACATTATGATTGAACTTAGCGAAATCAAAATTGTGCTCTCAAAATCAATATTGAAATAAAACACTTATAACGGATGATTAGATGATATTTTCAGATTCTATTTTTTTTTTACTTTATTTTTATTAGTATAGTATAGTTTTTTACTTTAAGATTATTAAATTACCGTAGTCAAGGAAAACTTTCAACTCTCTCCTAGCAGTTACTAACGCTTTTCCAAATTTAATTCAGACTTTGGTTCCTCTGGAAGAGATGGGTAGGATTAAGGAACACTATATGCCGACAAGAATATGATTCTACCTTATATTATGGTAGCCGTAAACTTTTAGTATTCCATGGGGTGAAGAAGCTTTTACTAGATAAGCCTTTCTTTTCCTGCCCTTGATCCAAATTAAATAGAGTCATCTACGGAGACATCATGTCTTTTTTTTCCATTCTTTCCGATCATCCTATATCATCTAGTCACGTCGTCATAATAATTAAGTGAGATTTAGTATCAACCTTTCTCAAAACGATATGTTTTAATTTAATTTCTTTGCTGTCGAGAGCACACCAGACGTGCGACCCAAATGGAAGGCCGATAACCATAAGGAGAAAGTGATATATCGTAGTCAAAGCAGCCGTTATGCAACCATGGAGTCTACAGCTGACGTAAGGTTCCTTAGAATGCGGTAATTAGAACAAAAATTTTAGAGTGCTTCTGTTAATTCTTGTAGCTTGTTTTGCATAAAATGATTAAGTAGTTTTTATTTAGGGTCATATGGTGAACAATTTTATTTCATCCATCTGGATTTTAGGTTTTGTCGATTTGTACCACCATTGAAGAAGTAAGCTACGACCGATGTAATTAATTACAAATGAGATAAAACGATCAGTTTCATCCAATCCTCTTATACTATAAAAATATTTTGTTAAGTATGATCTTGATCACATTAGCATAATATTGTAAATATTATTAAATGTTATAAAAAAAGTGGAAAATTGTTCTCAACAATAAAAAAATACAGATTTTGTAGAATGGTACTAACTAATGAAAACTTTAAGGATTATATTTAAACTTTTAATAAAGCTGATGCAATTTAAGCTATATACTATGCTTTACGCCATCAGGTAAAAGTTAACTATCAGCTTCACAACCCAGTGTAGTTGTTAATTAAGTTTAGCTGCGGTTAGCTGACCGGCTAAAGCCGTCCATAAACTTCGTCTTTGAGGTGCATTGCCATGAACAGCATCAGTTCCAGCTATGTCAACTTTAGCTTCTAGTACATCAAAGCGAACGAAGGCTTGTGCCACAAAGAGCAAATAATATGATTGAAGTAACACAATTGATAAGTTAGCAGTATGACATGTTTACTGAAATATTTACGGCTCTCGAAAAAAAAATAGGGTGGATATGCCTAACTCCAGCCCCCCCCCCTAACTCCAGCCCCCAAAAGATTTTGCCTTGCTTTAATTAAAAAACAATAAAAATCTGAAACTCTTTAATGGAGCCACACCCCTAGTTAATCCTCTACCTTTTAAAATCACTATTACCCCGTTACGTCACCTATAATTCACACAACGAGCAATAATGTTCACCAAGACCGAGTAGAGGTGACTATGTTTGAAACAGAACAGCATAAAATATCGATCGATGCGAACTTTGGGAAGTGTGTTTACGAAGGCAAGATGCAATTTTTTTAGGTTTTAAGCTTTGATACTAGTAATAGATTAGATATATAGCGTTTTGACATTACTAGTTTGTAATTAAATTTACTAATTTCGAAAAAAATAGGGGGGCTGGAGTTTGACTGGGTGATTTTCAATAACTTTCTATTTTCAGCCGGGGCTGGTATTGGGTATTTAACTTTCGTTTAAGAAATCAAATTCATCTTAATTTGCTCGTCTCAAAGTTGGAATTTGTAGTGCTATTCACTAGAACTACTAACCCTGCACCCAATGACCTAATTACAGCCGGGTGAATAATGTTCATTTCCTAAGTTATTTGTTCTGCAAATTAGGGGCTGATATTAGGATATGTATGAGAACCTAACTCCAGCCGGTCATCTAACTTTACGGCAATATACATACAGGGTGTTCTCAAATATGATTTTAATTATTTTGTTTTCTTTTTTAATATTAGATGTAAAAAGTAATAATAATTAAAATCATACTTTTCTTCACTCATAGAAACAGAAAATAAATTCAATATAAAAAAAATGTATATTGAATTCCACGTCTTGGAAAACGCTTTAAAGTTTCAAATAATTAAAACGATTTCATACTCGTTGATTATATGTTTATTAAATCAAAGTTCACTTTTTGTTACGCCATTTTCAATATACACCGTCATTTTGTAGTCGTTTTAATTAACTTAAGGGTGTGTTGTACCAATGAAACTAAACATTTTTGCCCAAGAAACATGGGTCAAAAAACGACAAAAAAATTTGGTCCTCCCATACTAACTAGACAGCTAAAACATTAATAGAATAAACTATGTCGGGATTTACACCGTGTACCTGTTTATTTTTGAGACTCCAATATTTCGGCGCAGTTGCATGCGCCATGATCACGGAAGAACTGTCGATTGTTGCGTGCGGGTAGATGTTATTGGCAGACGAATCGGTCTACCCTCCGTCTAGTTCTTTTATTACCACGTTCGATACCGGTACCACAGTCTGCAAACTCACTATTCACTCGAATTTGTTCTCGACACACGACACTATTTTTGTTGTTTTTACACAACCGGACTACTGGATTCCAGACACTCGACAATTTAAACCCATCCTCACGATTGAAATTTTTGTATTTGGTTATTTCAATCGCTTCCCTGACCATTCTTGGTATGTAGTGGCGTTCTGTTGAAATAATCTGGGGGTTATGTAACTCGATCCAGTGATTTGTGTCCGAATGAATTAAATGTTCAGCAATGGCCGATTTTTGCGTATCGTTGTTTTGGACCGCTTTTATGTGCTCCTTTATACGGCACGCTATTGTGCGTTTAGTTTGGCCGATATATGAGCTACCACAACTGCAGTCGATCTTATAAACGCCAGGTTTCTCCAAAGGAAAACTATCTTTCGGGGACCGTAGACATTGTGATACCTTCTTCAAAGGAGTGAAGATAGTTTTTATTGCGTACTTTTTCAAAATATTTGACACCTTATCTGTCACTCCCTTTACATATGGCAAAAATACTGGCTATCTATCTACATCCTGCCTCTGTAACTGGTGCTTTTTCGTGTGTGTAGATGGAAGCTTTCCTGAATATCCATTGCTCTGCAGGACATGGCGCATGTGTTGTAACTCTTTGTCCAGGTGTTCATCATCACAAAGATCATATGCACGGTTTGTTAGTGATGCCACGACAGAGTTTAGGTGCCTAGGATGATGATGCGAAGTAGCTTTGTGGTAACGATCTGTGTGTGTGGGTTTTCTGTATACAGAGTGGCTGAGTGTACCGTCAGCGCGCACATTAATCTTGACATCTAGGAATGCTAAGCTTCTGTCTACCTCCATCTCACAGGTTAGTTTTATTTTCGGATGAATGTTGTTTAAATCTAATTCAGGAAAGCTTCCACCTAGACCAGATTATTTCAACAGAACGCCACTACATACCAAGAATGGTCAGGGAAGCGATTGAAATAACCAAATACAAAAATTTCAATCGTGAGGATGGGTTTAAATTGTCGAGTGTCTGGAATCCAGTAGTCCGGTTGTGTAAAAACTACAAAAATAAAAAAAAGTGCCGTTTCGCGTACAGATACAGTGAGTGTCGTGTGTCGAGAACAAATTCGAGTGAATAGTGAGTTTGCAGACTGTGGTACTGGTATCGAACGTGGTAATAAAAGAACTAGACGGAGGATAGACCGATTCGTCTGCCAATAACATCTACCCGCACGCAACAATCGACAGTTCTTCCGTGATCATGGCGCATGCAACTGCGCCGAAATATCGGAGTCTCAAAAATAAACAGGTACATGGTGTAAATCCCGACATAGTTTATTCTATTAACGTCAATAACCATGGAAATTTAAAACAAAAGCTAAAACATTGTATTTGTATGGGAAAGTCAAAATTTTTTGTCGTTTTTCGACCCATGTTTCTTAGGCAAAAATGTTTATTTTCATTAGTAGAACACTCCCTTAAGTTAATTATAACGACTACAAAATGATCTAAATTGATTAATATCTACAGGAGAGGTGTAAGTTTCAATGACTTGCTATGGGAATCACAATTTATAGCCTTTAGTGTTTTATTGTCACTATTGAGAGTTACCAAATTATATTTTATTTTATTTCATACTAACATGGTTGTATTATTTTAGAACACCCTGTACCCGGCTGGAATTACGGAGTAAAGCGGCTGATATTAGGGCAAAGGCGGCTGGAATTAGGCTTTTTCGCCCTTCAGACATTTAAACGCTTCTCTATTTTTTTTCCACAAAACTACGTGAAACTAAGTACTATTTTCGTAATAAAGATGAATCAACCTACCTAAAACTGTATCAACAATATTTTAAAGATAGCAATTGTGGCAACAACAGAGATTCAAAGTTGAAAAATCCTTGGGGGGGCTGGTAATAGGCATATTCACCCTATGTGAAGGTTTTAAAATTTAAAATATTTCCTACAAGGCATGAAAGTCATCGGCGTTGACGCCAAAACTTAGTTGCCTATAAGGATTTATATCCTCAGAGTCCATTTTTAAGGTGCAAGTTTTCAGTACCATTCTGCTAGTTGAGGTGATCCGGCAGAGAAAAGGTGATCGATATAAGTACTAAGGTATCACCCACTGGATTAGTAAGCTGAAGTGGCAGTGGGCCGGCTCATTTGAGCCCTACGGCTCAAAGCGTAGAAATAATAATGGGAACATCGTCCTATAGGAGAGGTGTACACTCTGCATTAGGTTGTTCCTGAGGTGCACTCAGAAACTTAACAATAGAGTGCAACCTTTGGCAATAGGCTAAACTAAAGTACTGCTTACTATTTGTAGTGACAATATTGTAAAAAAAAAACATCACAAGTGACCCACTCTTTACAACTTCACTATGCCAGTACAGAACGACATACACCTCAGTTGAGTCAATATTGCCACAGCCGACTCGATATGGCTTCAATGGCGGTAACCCTAAACTTGCCGCGGCTACAAAACCATAGGAAGGCTTTGCTTCTGTTGTCGTCTGTCGTCATGTTATTATGATACGTCTGCGATATTGAAGCGTGATGAGGCTTCCATTAAGTTTTGTGTTTGAGTCTAGGTAATCTAAATTTAGGACAGAATCGTAGACCGGAGAGCCTATTACAAAAAAGCATCACGATAAGCGTACGATGTTCGTCCAACTCTGTGGCACTATTGAGTCACGAATAAGGTTTAATACCAAGTAAATTGAACGACGGATTGCGTCCGACTATCGTGATTTCTTTATTGTATTATAGGACCACAGTTACTTAATATCCTAATACCTATTGCCTCTTTTTGAAATATTTGCCTATTAAGAACTGTCACCGATAGTGTATTATTCGAACTAGCTGGAAATTTTAAAATATCTCTCTTTTTATTTCCTGTATAATTATTAACATGATAAAGTTACATTAAAAAAATGGATCGATAAAATTTTGCAATGCGTAAGAAAACATTTTTCAGACCCTTATTAATTAATACTTTCGACGTTCCTCGAAAGAATTATTAAGGCGTCATGCAAAATAATCTCCAAAGGCGTGTCTCAGATTTCAAGAAAATTGCTAACCGATCAATATCGGGAGGTCACTGATAAGATCTGGAGGTGAGCTTATCGGGGGCATCTTAAATCGGTCGGCTTGTTGACCCAGGGAGGAATTCGAGACTCCGTTAATGCTGACCACATGGCGAATAGTGGACCACTCGCCGACAGCGCAAAGCGTGCTATATACATACATACAAGGGTTGACAGACATGTTGAGACAGTATTATACTTTACTTGGAGTTTTACAATGAAACGTAGTAAGTAGTAAACAATAGTGAGTTAATTAATTAACTTAGGTACTGATTAATTTTTGAGTCTTGCACTGCCTGTAAAATTATGTCAAATTGCTTTATATTTTTTTGAATCCTACATCAATTATTTGCTTCCTAGCACTTTCTACAGGGTGAAAAAAAACTGCTTTCTCATAAAATTTTGATAATTTCGTTGTTAATTTTTGTATAAAATAGCAGATTTTTTTCGCGATTTCAGAGTTGCTCCCATAGTAAAAGTTGTTCAGTTTGATGCCTATTCCCTATCTACCATATCCCTATCTACCATATTCGGCTTTATAAGGCTATTACCAAACACCCTGTACATGTTACTTAAAACATAATGATGAGAAAATGTCAATTAAAATAAAGAAATAGTAAAATAAGAACGTAAAAGCTAAAATAATCACTCGATTTACATTTTAATAAGACAGAAAATTAATTTTCATATAATTATCTTTAAGTACCGTTGGAGTTGACAACCCTGTCTGTTAAGCACCACTTACACACCATTACGCGGGCCGATTACGCAACGCTACCTTAACGTTAACGTTATGGCTGAGTAGACAAAACCGGAGTATAGGGGCTATAGCGAGCGACTACCCTACTTAAAAGTTACTCGAGATCGCTACAGGGGCATTATTATTTCACAAATTCTGTTATATAAAGGATATATTCTTCGTAACGTAACGTAATGAAACCGTCGGGAAACGTCGAGAAAAGGTGGGTGTTTAAACGTTTAGTTTAAAAACGCGTTTAATACCTGTGATTTTAATCAAACAATCAAAGCAGTTCTACAGGTCCTCTACATAATGAAAATATAGATTTTCTTACAAAGAATTGCAAAACATATTTCATTTGTGTTATTTTTAAGAGCAACTTTGTATTTTATTATAACAAAAAAAATATTTAGTAGTTTTGGTGCATCGCGTTAGTTAACTAATAAATGAATAAACGTAATAAATCATATTTCATCGGAAACATTAACGTTAAATCTCTAAAAATGTTTTTGTGTATCAAAGATGTCATAAGGTTTATTTATGAACTCCTTATTAACGTTATTATAGAATTAATAAAAGCTGTTTATAAACAAAATGTTATGTCATGTTAAAGTTATTAGAAAATTATGAAACCTTTAAACAGTTTGTTCGCGTGTCAGAGGGTGTGTTTTTTCGGCAGTCGCTATGCTTGGAGCCGAAACGGGGAGCAGACACGCATGGCTGACTACCATCAGGGCCGCATTTTACCAAATGCAAATTCAAGGAACATGTAAGTAACAAAAATGATGCACAAAAAGAAAAACCGCCTTCAAAAAACTGAAAACAAAAACAGCTTAAAAAATAAATACCTCTAAAAAGCAAGAAATAATATTCGAATCATTCGTTACACATATCAATATTAATAAAACACGTCTAATGAAGTCGGGTGGAGCTGGAGGACAACTTCATTTTTTTCTTAAAGCCCCACCCGACTTCATTATTTATTCAAATAAAAAAAGAATCATCTAAATCAGTTCATAAACAAAGAAGTTATGTCCGAAATTCCATAAAAACTCGTGCGATGGCGAGCTAAATAATTGATATTTTTCAGGATTATGAAAAAACTACTAGCCAGATCTCTGTTAAAAATTTATGGGACCACACACGAACTATGTTCTTTGAGTTAAAAAAAGAATTGTACAAATCGGGTAACAACTGACGAAGCTATGTTAAAACATACATAAAAAAAAAAAAAAAAATACCGTCGACTTGAGAACCTCCTCCTTTTTTTGAAGTCGGTTAAAAATATGACATTGACCTGCCATTTCAAAGAAAAATCAATTAAGTCGATTGATTATAATAAAATTTTGCATTTACGTTGCAAAGTATACAAAAAAAGGTAATTTTTCTATTTTCTTTGGGGAGCTGACAGCATCATTTACATGTCAATAATATAGATAAGTAGGTACTTAAAAGCCAATTTTCCACACACAAATTATACACATAGGGTTCCATCCAAAAAAATGTTACTGTTCCCGAGGGATAGAGAAAATACTTTCCACGCAGACAAAGTTGCGGGCAGCGCTAGTTTTTTATAAAACAAACAAGGGTGGCAAACAAAATATGTACGGCTGTATGTAATCGGAGATCTTTTTATTAGTTTGTTTTTCAGGGGCCCAAGTCTGCTATTGTTAACGTTATAACTTTGTTTTAATTGAGTTTGAATTGTAATGTTTTTTGACACTATTTTTGTTTCTTAAGCCCAAAACCAAAACACATTTGAAACACGATTATGACGTTAACAATAGCAGACTTGGGCCCCTGCAAGAGAGCCGGCCCTGGCTGGCTCGAACAATCGTTGCAGCCGTTAGAAGCTACCTACCATGGTAGGGTAGGCACAAGCTCGAAGTTGCTGTTTATAACACCTGCATTACAGCTTTACGAATTACTTGGTCAGGCAGATTGGTTGTGGTTATTTTTTTCTATCTGTTGTCATGTCGACAAACTTTTACCCAACAACGTTTAAAGTTTGGTGATACAGACTAGTAGTTTTCCTTGTAAGAACGAGTACCTATCTTTTGCGATGAGAAATCAATCAACACTATTTTTCAACTTGATTAGATTTATTCGATTTTCAATTGAAAACGTAGCCGTGGGTGGGCAACAACTGTAGAATTTTGTGGTCTCAAATATTGTGGACTTCTTCAAGGTTTAATAGCAGTAGTAAAATCTTTAGATCGAAAGTTACTACTTCAAACTTAAAAAAAAAAACTGAAAATTCTTTTAAAAACTATGCAAAGAACACTCATCGAAAAGGTACTAAAACCAAACAAATTTAAAAAAGGGCTTGAACGAAATCAGCACTTAACATACCTACTGCATTCACAAATGGCAGGCCCAGGAATTTAACCAAAGGGTTTCCCACAGACCCGCTGAGGCAGAAAGAGACAACGATACTGATCTGGAATCACGCATGGTATGCGGCTCGGCTGCCTTGCATACAGCCTTGGCAAGGCATCTCGTGACTAGACGTGGACAGCTGATCGGGAGGCAATGACCCTTTCTCACTCATTCTTTTCTTTTTTTTCTTTATTTAAATACGTCATATAATATAGCCAGCTTTACCACGTCTGTTTAAGCGGCTTCGTGGTACCTACATTCGTGGTACACATTAAATGCTCTGCATTCTATATGTGTACTCAACTGTGGTATGCTTGATGACTCGCATTTTTACGGTGACGATAAAAACTTCTTGCTAGCAAAACCTTATTGGGTTTTTATTTCAGAGTAAAATCGAAGCATTTTATTGAACAGCGTTCGAATCAAAATCTTAGAAGTTTCAAGTTGGCATACCCATTTACACAGAGACCTGTTAATAACAAATTCAGGGTCCAATTAAGTTCGACTTTGAGAAACTTGAACAATCTCAAACTAATTTCGTAACTTCAAACATTAAACGGCAGATAAGTTTGGAGGTTTTAATACAAAAAATTAAGAAGTGCTTAGGTTTCAATTAATTTCTTTTTTCTTTTATGTTTTGATATGACTTTGTAACTTAATCTTTACAAGCTATCATAAGATCTATCTAGATACACAATGTGCGTTCAATGGTATTATAAAACTCTTTATTACAGTAAAATGGTTTTTCATTTTATAAAGTTAAGGAGGTTTTCCTGAGAACTTTTGATTCTATAAAGGTGTTATAGAAAAGCTATTGTGTATTAAAAATGATCAGACAATTTTATTTTAAACTGCAAAGTGACATTGATGTACGAGGAATGTTTTATCATGATATTTCAATCTTTACGGTCAATAAAGGCATCTTAAAGAAAAGGTGATTTGTTTGTACAACTTAATTGAACTTCATATCTTGTACTGTAGTGTTTTATCGAAATTAAAAAGCTTATACTTACTACGCAAACAGGATAGAGTCGCATTTATCTAATTTACAGATACAATTTTACAAATGTGAGTTTAAAACGGAAGCGAGGAGTGTCTCATCTAAATAGTGAGGAGTGTTTACCTTTAGAAAAGTGTGTAACTCTAGCAGGCGAGACATCTTGAAACCCGATGCATCGGCTAATGAGGACGTGACAGCGTCCGGTCTCTACATGCAGGATTATAATGAAGATAGAGACTTACAATGCAGTCCTTGCTATACCCACATTGTATTTAGTGCCTAGCATTAAAATGAGTAGAAAGTAAAAAAAAGTCATTGATACTCGTAAGTATTTTAAACAGTTTGTGTAATGATATTAGTCATTGTGGCGTCCGTCAGAATAGCACCCTCTACACTAGAGATCGTAAAAGCCGTCAAATGTCAGAAATGTATAAATATAGGTACCTACACCTTTGTCATTTGAATTATAACAAATCCAGAAATTTTCATGAGTTGTGTTTATATTTTTATATTCTGACTCATCACAAACTCTATAATACTGCCCAAAAAGTTCGATTCCTGCAGCTTGCTTCTATAGGTACAAAAGCCTGTACAGTACTGTAAATACCATCGTGATTTACAATTAAAAAGGCAAAACTTTTGCCAAAGATATTCGTACATCGGTAGCTCGGTACAAAAGCTATCGTGACAAAGTTCATTTTCGTAGTCATACTCCTGAAATTGTCTCATAAACTTTAGGCGATATTACCCTTTTAACCTTGTTTTTCTTCTCAAGGTTGGAGATATCCACTTAGCAATTGCCAACGTTCGGTGAGCACGAAAACTATTCTTATCAAAGTTAAATTGACTTTCCTAACAGCTCCTTTCCATATATTTTTTGTAGAAAGGCAATCGAAGTCAGCCTTGACAGAAATCGTCCACTTTAAGAGTTAATTGGCCTGAAATACGTGATCTACAAGGTGATATCATGATCCAATAATTTTGACAGTTTGATTAATACCATATTTAAGGTGACTATTATGTCTAATTAGTGATTGCTTGTAAGGAATTGGATGAAGGTTGACTTGATTTTTGACCATAATTGAATAGTCATTGAGCAATGAACGGCATGCAGTAATCCTTGTTAAGCTAGCTTATTTGGAAAATCTAGTTCAGCGATTAACAAAATTTGCGCAATTACTCAACAAACTTTTTGCAACTTGATTAGTAAAGATAACATTACCTATACTACATCTCCTACATTCTCGTAATCTATAAGTTATAAGTTTTTCTGTAACTCAATGGTCATAAAAACTACCAAATTTAGCAATTATGTTTATGATTGAAATAAACGTACGAAGCCTAAAAAAGATCCCGACAGCTGTTATCCCAAATATTTCCGTTTTCTGACCCATGCACGAAACCACTTTTTAGTGTATAATTTTATAAATACTTTTTAAGAGACGTCATCTCCTTTGAGGACTTATACATTCTTGGCAAAAACTTTCAGGAAGGATGTGGTGTCGAGATGGCAGCATCTCAGGAGTGTTCAGTTTTTTGCAGTCACAACAGCTGTTATGAGTAAATAATAGGTAGGTAGGTTACGATTATTAATATAATTGAAAAAATATTAGAAAAAATCGACTCACCCGTAGCAGCTCAGACGGGACTACGGGTGAATCGTTTTTTTCTAATGTTTTTTGAATTATTATATTAATAGTCGTACCTAATATAAAAATAGCATTGTGAATGCATAAAATCTAAAAGTTTAAATGGTAGGTAGGTAGGTGCTATTTTCTTTGCGGTAAATGTGTGCGTTACGTAGATAACAAAGTGATTTTCAGTAAAACGTGGTACAAACAACCTAATGAAAAAGCTATTATTGACAATAATTATTTTAAGCCCTCAGTAAATAATTTAAACAGCTCGATCAAGGTTTTATTGAATAAGTAGACGTCTGTCGCGTAGCTAACCAAAAATGCTAATGAGTAATAAAAAAACAAACATTAATTCTAGAAAAATAAATTTGTTCAATTTCAGTAGGGCAAGGGTATTTCAGTGTTATAAAGCAAAATAAATACACAAGTTAACATTATATTGGCGCCATCTATTAAATTTTAACAGTGTTTATTGTTAAGCGGTACAGTTTGCTTCGGTGACTGCTTGCGGCTGTGCAGCCTCTGAAAAGCACGCCCTGTGCATTCCTTAGAGCTTCCCAAAGCTTTTACTAGGTGGAGCTAAATATGTAATGTTGGTACACGCATTATTTTAAGCCGACTTAAAAAAAGGAGGAGGTTATCAAGTCGACTGTATGTTTTTTTCAGTTTTTACATTTTTTTTATTGGATCGGATTCAGTAGAATAATAATTAAATTCCACCGAAAACGAATAAAAATTGTGTGAATCTTATTGAAGTGAAGATAATACTCAAATGAATTCTGTATAAAACAGCATTGTAGAATTCTTAGAGCAAGGTAGAATTCATTGTTACTGTCTGTTAGTGTTTTTTTTTGTCTTTCTTGTTTTGTAATTCTAATTATACTTAGTGATATTTATTTATAGGTATTTCGCTCGTAATTAAACTGATAACTTTACATAAGGATAGAAAAAATACCCCTATGTCATTGAAATGTATGTATTACATTTCAATGTCCTTGTTTACTGTTTACCAAGCCTTAAAAACGTCTTTAGCAGAAACTAAAATTAAATGTTTTAAAACTACAAGTAGGTACTTACTATTTGGTTTCGATATCTTTCCAAAATTATTTGAAATATTCTGACAAAATTAGCTTTATTAATGAGAATCAGAGTCCAATTGTACGGTCCAAAATTACCGCGGCCACGTAAACAAAATTGGGCCCAATTTGAAAATGAAAATCAGTATTTCATTCTCGAAATGGTCGTATGAAAGAATACTTAATTTACTAACAATCGTTTCATGTGCTTAAATTTTAATACACAATTTTTTTTAACACAATTTATATCATAATCTATTTGTAAAAATAGAATTTAAAAATTGATTTAATATAATTTATTCGTACCTATATGCAATAGTCCTTTTGTTTGTTTGTAACGCCTTCACGTCTTAACTACTGAACCGATCATCATGAAATTTTACACGTTATCGGGGTACAGAGAAGGACAAAGGACTTTTCATCCCGAAAAAAGTATTGTTACCGAGGAATAGAAGAAAAACTTCTTTACGCAGACGAAGTCGCGAGCGTCGGCTAGTATTTGAATAAACATTATTTTGACTTGATTTTACTATAGGTGTTAGTATCTGAAGACTTCAAGTGTCGTTATAGTATCCTGCATACGTTTTATTCCCAGATATTATGAAATGACCTTCATTGTCTATCCTCATTTTGCCAAATTGGAGTTTCAAAAATTAATCCAGAAGCGATAGTAATTTATATCTTAAAAAATCAATAGCAATAGCAATTCTTGCAACATTTCTAAGGAGATGAGAAAAATAAGGGCAATTTCTCGCACCATTGGCAACCGCTTGCCGAGTCTAGGCACCCGAACGCTGCGTTCCAGACAGGGTTGCCAACATTTTACGAATCTTCAGGATTTTCTTTTTATTTTATTTATTATTTTATTTCATAGGAAAACATACAGTGACTTAATTGTAGGAGTATATGCACCATTATAAGTTTTCGCATATAACATCTAATGCTTGCTGATACGAAAAAACATGCACTCACACACTGAATATAAACAATAACAAAGCAAATAAGCAATAAAGATCAGTTAAACATAAACGCAGATACAACACAAATTAAGAACGGACAGTCAGAGAACCATCGAACCACTTCTGCACCATGAGATTTTGAATAATTCGCGGGCTAGAGTTAAATAGATCAAAATCGGTAAAGTTCTCATTCATGTCATTTTGATCACCGTGCGCTTTGTTGGTATTTATTTTGTAATGACTTAATTACCTAGTATTGTATTTTCAAGTGTATGTTTGTTTATTATATTATATTAATTTATGTATGACTTTAACTTTTTCATTAATTACTTTGTTCCGTCCGTGCCATTTTTTTTCATCTTCTGTTAATAGCTCCATATCTCCGTTGCCTGGAAGAAATCGCTTTTAGCGATAGGGCGGCCATGTTTAACACTGTAAGTTTTATTGTTAGTCCTTTATATATTCTGACTTGGTGTTAAAATAAAGTATTATCTAATTTAATGTAACAAATAAATGCTCGGACAATTTCACACAGCGCCATCTAGCCCCAAACTAAGCAAAGTTTGTAAAATGGGTACTAAACAACTGATATACTACTTATATACTTTTTAAATATATATACTTAACATAGTAACACCCAGACACGTCACAGAAATCAAAATTCATCTTTTCAATTTCTGCCTGGCCGGGAATCAAACACGGGACCTCTTGCGTGGTAGACCGGCATGTGGACTACTGCACCACTCAAGTAGTCAATATAGAGAAAGTGCGATAGATTTAGTTAATTAGATAATTAGATACCGAATTCAGTTTGCTATTAAACCTACCAATAGCGAAGGGTTCATACAAGCCGATTCCCATCGATTGACCATTAAAAAAAAACAGACTAAAAAGTAAAAATATTTTTTTCTGTAATTATTTATAACCAGAAATTTTTAATCTAAAAACGTGGGGCGCATTTTGTAAAATTTATCATCCATATTGTCTTTAGCATGCGCCCCACGTTTTTAGATTTAAAATTTCTGGTTATAAATAATTATTACAGAAAAAAATATTTTTACTTTTTAGTCTGTTTTTACTAGTCTGTTTTAATGTTTTTAGTCCGATTTTTTTTGTAATAATTTAGTCCGTTTTAAAAACGTGTTTTTAAAAAAGTTTTTTTTTCAGTAAATTTTTATTTTCTGCTTTTTAGTTAACGAGCTAAGACTAAAAAAAATAAACCATCTCCTATCGGAGCACTCGTCAAGACAATTCAAACGAGCCCAAACTCGATGGGGTTGCATGGTTTTATTACAGAGTCCCAGTGGCCTTCTTCCGGCTCCATCATCAGACCCTGGAAACTATTTCCTAACAAAGTACTCGTCAATACGATTCAAACGAGCCCAAACTCGATGGGGTTGCATGGTTTCAATATTGAGTTCCTATGGCATGGACTTTCAGCTTCATCATCAGACCCTGGACCTCATCTCCCATTAGAGTACTCGTCAAGACGATGCTAACAAGCCCAAACACGATGGGGTTGTATGGTTTCATCATAGAGTTTCTATGGCCTTCCTCCGGCTCCATCATCAGATCCTCGGACACTATTTCCCAACAAAGTACTCGTCATGACGATTCAAACGAGCCCAATCTCGATGGGGTAGCGTGGTTTTATTAAATAAGTTCCTTTGTCCTTCCTCCGGCTCCATCATCAGACCCTGGAAACTATTTCCCAACTAAGAACTCGTCAAGACGATTCAAACGAGCCAAAATTTGATTGGGTTGCACGGTTTCAATATTGAGTTCCTATGGCATGGCCTTTCGGCTTCATCATCAGACCCTGGACCTCATCTCCCATTAGAGTACTCGTCAAGACGATGCTAACGAGCCCAAACACGATGGGGTTGTATGGTTTCATCATAGAGTTCCTGTGGCCTTCTTCCGGCTTCATCATCAGATCAGCTCAATGACACTATAATATTGCATTGCCTTCCAGTTCTGACCTATATTCAAAGTTTCAAGTCTCTAGCTCATCGGGCAGCTAGGATAAAATCGTTCGCAAACTTTGTGGAGAAACACACAAACAAACAAACGCGAAAGCAACCTAATAAAAACGTGTTAAAAATCACCCCACCGATACACTATGCAGCTCATAACATTTTTGTAGCACGGCTTACCTTTGCCAAAATTTCACTCCTCCACCCACCACTGTTGCATATTGTTGTGTTGTCGTCAGCATCAGTTCTTCAGGGTACTTACACGGATCTAAATATCCTCCCGTAATCAGAATTACCTGTAGTTCAGTAAAATTACGGGAGCTAGTATGACGAAATTGAAATAATTTGCAATAGCGTTCTCTCTTCTTTTGATCGTTAGATTAAATGGCTAGCTGTCATTTTGTTAATGAATCCAGCTAATTTTCACTACTTCTTTTTTACTTTACTAACCAAAATATTTATTTATTTGGTTGCTTTATCAAAATTGCTAATTACATACTTTCTTTACTTTGATATGCAACTATAATTTGATTGTGAATGTAAATCCAACAAAAAAAAAGTAACATCTACGCTGTATTTTTTTGTATTCGTAAATATATGGCCAATTGCACTAAACTTAAGGATCGCCTAAGTCTTTTCCTAACTACAACATTACCAAATTAAAACGGTGTCATAAACTTAGCCGTCATGTAGCTGTCATTCGCTAAGTTAACTTGGTCGAGTTGTAGATAAGAAAAGACTTAGGCGATTCTTAAGTTTAGTGCTTTCACGCGATAGTGTTTTATAATCACATCAAAGCCAGATATGTAAAATACAGGTCATTAGCATTTTAATGTTTTGAGAATCCGTAATTTTACTGAACTACTGAGAAAGTAATTATTATCTTAAAAAATACTATACTTATGCTTATTGTTTTTTGAAGATATAACAATACAACATTGTTGCTACGGGATCCCTTGTTTTCGCATCATTGTTTTTATACCTAATTTGATTTGGCATAACGGATTTGGCATATATTTTTTTGTCATAATAATACTTTGGCATAATTGTTTTTTGGCATACTATTTATAATAAGCATAATAATCATTTAGACTAATTTGTTTTCGCATAATTTTATTAGGCATATTGTCTATTCGCCTATATTGTTTAGACATAAAAATCAAAAACAATAAGAATAAATATTTTACGTACTTATTTATTTTCCTGCAAAAGGGGTATGTATTAAAATGCTGAAAATTTCATATTAATTTATTTACGACCGAAATATCGACGTATAAAACACCTATTTTTAAAATACCGAAAATCCTAAATATCGATTTCCGATAGACCGTAACTTAAAAGATCGATTATTAAACGACCGATAGTTAGAAATCCCGAAAGTTAGAATGCCTATAGTTCAAAATCCCGAAAGTCTGTTTAGGTCTGCTAGGTGCGACGACGAGCGAGCGTAGCGGGCGAGGAGGAGGTTAAGTTTCATCGCGACCTACAACGCACGAGCCGAGCGAGCGAAGCGAGCGTGCCGCGGCAGTGGCTGGCGAAGTGCCAGAACCGACCCGAGGGCTTAGTGCGAGTTGATCTTTTCACTATCAAAAACTATCGAATATACTGCTCATAGTCAATGCGAGTGAATGAGAGAAAACGATAGTTTTCGATAGCGACAAGTGAAAACATCAACTCGCACTAGGCCCTCTGTTGGCATCTAACCCTCAATTAACCTACAGTTTTTTTAAGCTTCGGGATTTAGTATTTTAGTTAAAATGTCCTTTCGTGATTTTGAACGTACGGCCAAACAACCGTTCGACCATTTGATTTTCGGTGTTTCGTCCATGGGTCTTGTAAAATTCGGTTTTACAACTTCGGAATTTCGAAGTGTATTCATTTTCTTATTTATAAAATTATGCGTTAATAACATTATGCGTGTTCAAATTTATGCTAAAGAATATTATGCTTAAACATGACTATACTTAAATTAGTTATGCCAAAAAAAATTATGCATAAGCTGTTATGACTAAGTAATATTATGCGTAAACATCATTCGGCGAAAAACATATTATTATGCCTTAAAATTTTATGCAAATACATAGGGAACCTGTTGCTACTACATTTTTAGAGAAATATTTTTAAGACAATTCACGTAGGTATTTCAAGAGTTTGTTAGTTATTTATGGTATATGGTATATATATGGTATATAAAAAAAGGAGTTGGATAGAAACAATTTGAGAGTCAAATCAAGAGTTGGAAAAAAACAGTTATTATTGTATTGTAGTTTATAATACAATAATAACTGTTTTTATAATTACTATAAATTTTTTGTATCCGCATGGGAATTCCGAAATGGAAACCCTACTGTATGGCCATTTATCACGTCACGAACGCGAAAAAAATCACGGGTTTACTGACCCGTTACTTTTCCATTTACAGAGTGTTCTCTCTTATCTCATCCGTGTAATGCCCCTTAACCTCATCCTAGGAGAGACGCCAGAACTAGTCGCAGAATATTATGTAATTGCGTGACGGTAAACCATAAATTCATACTGTTATTTGAGTACCAAATTAATTAAGGGTGGTTATGAAAATGTTCGTATATCAAAAGACTATTTGACTGAATGATTTGACAGAATCATAGGCAGAAAAAGTGCTATTGATTATTATCACAACAAGCAATCCTTACTTTTTATATTATAAATGCGAAAGTCCGTTTGTTTGTTACGTCTTCTTGTCTCAACTACTGAACCGATTATCATGAAATTTACATACACATTGTCAGGGGTACAGAGAAAGACATAGGGAACCTTTCATCCTGAAAAAAGTAGTGATCATAACATACCATACCATAACACCAAAGCACTAAGTAAAGCACTTTCAGATTAAAAAAAGGTTGAATGAACATGAACATAAATCTTTATTTTTGAACTTGCTCAATTTCGGTTTTCATGTTTTAAATATAGGTTTGACATTACAGCACTACTGTCGCACCCAAACACACGGCTCGGAATAAAATATGTATTAAAAATTACATGCAGCGTACATTCAGCACACAACCTGCGAATATCTATATTATGCACTTGGCAATACACATGCATGACATGTCGAAATCGTAATTTTCTGATATTTTGGAGCTCATCGGAAATCGACTGAATGAAATTCAATTTGGCGGTTTCGACGATTGGCATTTGCTTTTGATAAAAGGCGATTCAATAATTCAATTAGGCTCATTCATAGGTAATTGAGTTTTGCAACATTATCGAGTTTAATCACGAAATGTAAAACGGGGAAACCTGTATCGAATCGAATATTTGGATGTTTTTTATGACAAACTTACTTTAAACGCTGGCTCTAGTAATTTCGAAGTTTTTGAAATTAGTGAACAGCAATTTTCACTTAAGCTTTTATGCCTAATTCTAAAATTGAGTTTCCTTTGGTATAGTACCTAACAAAAATAATATTTAACTACTGCGTACACCTGACACATTAGATATTTAGTATTTGCTGGTCACTTGGCTTGACATTTAACAGCTTAAAACTAATATAAATTACACAGTAGTTGCACAGTACTTACAAAAATCCACGAAAGTTAGGGTAGGTATGTCACGTTTATTCTGTCTTGGAAAATGTGACAATGATCTACCAGTTTTAAACAAAACTAATAAACCTTATAAAATAAATATTTACCTCATACTTCCTCATTTTAGGCTGGAAAAAGAAACAGATTGTAGAAATAAGCACCACTATATCCCCAGTGCGTGCGAGCCATAGGGTATTTTCCAAATTATTTAAAACTGCTTATATTTAAAGATTGAGACGAACGATTTAACAGAAAAATATTAAAAAAAATAATTAATGTCTTTTTTCTTCATTAAACCAATAATGTTAAATTTATTTTTAAATAGTTTTGAATTTACCGCCAAAACGCTCGGTTCGACGACGTCACTGTGTGACGTCATCTTTGTGTAAACAATAGAGTAAATTGTTACACAGACTACATAGGTGTTCAAATTGTTTACACAAAGTTGACGTCTCACAGTAGACGACATCGAACCGAGCGTTTTGGCGGTAAATTCAAAACCATTAAAAATAAATTAGACATTAATTGTTTTAATAGAGAAAATAGACATTAATTAATTTATTTTTATTTTTCCGTTAAATCGATCGTTCCAATCTTTAAATTAAAGCAGTTTTCAAAAAAATGGAAAATACCCTATTCTCGGATATATTCAAGCAAGGCATTTTATTTTCCCTGCGAGCCAGTATATCCTGCCTGATCTTTCTATGTGCTCATTGCTTTTTAGGTATCACTGTAGCGTTGCTGACATTCAGAAATATATGTTTTTCAAATAATTTTTCTTTATATATACAAATATAAATGGCTAGGATATTGTGTTATTTTTTCAAGTGAATAAACAGTCACACTATTTAATAATACTAAAATAAAGAAAACATGATCGTTAACAGATTAACACTTGTAAAAATAAGATAATTACATTGAATTGAGATACTAAAAATCTTTTTTAAAAACACGTTTTTAAAACTGATTTTTTAAATTATTACAAAAAAAATCAGACTGAAAACATTAAAACGGACTAAAAAGTAAAAAATAAATTCTTCTGTAAATATTTATAACCCTAGCTACAGAAATTTAAAACCTAAAAACGTAAGACTCATTTTGTAAAATCTATCATCCATATTGTCTTTAGCATGCGCCCCACGATTTTAGGTTTGAAATTTCTGTTGTTCATATTCATGAGCACAATCACCACCTAAGAGGTTTTGCGCTTTTTCATAAACACGTTGTAGAGTTCCTATGGCCCTCCTCCGGCTCCATCATCAGATCCTCGGACACTATTTCCCATTAAAGTACTCGTTAAGATGATTCAAACGAGTCCAAACTCGATGGAGTTGCATGGTTTTATTACCGATTTCCAGTAGCCTTCTTCCGGCTCCATCATCAGACCCTGGACACTATTTCCCAACAAAGTAATCGTCAAGACGATTCAAACGAGCCAAAATTAATCGGGTTGCATGGTTTCAATATTGAGTTCCTATGGCATGGCCTTTCAGCTTCATCATCAGACCCTGGACCTCATCTCCCATTAGAGTACCTACTCGTTAAGACGATTCTAACGAGCTCAAACACAATGGGCTTGTATGGTTTCATCATAGAGTTCCTGTGGCCTTCTTCCGGCTTCATCATCAGATCAGCTAAATGACACCATAATATTGCATTGCCTTCCAATTGTGACCTATGTTTAAAGTTTCAAGTCTCTAGCTTATTGGGAAGCTAGAATAAAATCGTTTGCAAACTTTGTGAAGAAACAAACAAACAATCAAACAAAAAAAAAACACACAAACGAGAAAGCAACTTAATAAAAACGTGTTAAAATACATAGATTCCGTGAAAAATCGCTCAGTTGATACTAATTATACTAAGCTGTTACAGAGAGTAAAGTTGTAGACCACAGATAATAACTAAAACCAACTTAAGTAGACAAAAAATCAAAACGACAAAATCCCGACAGAATATTCAGAGTTTAGGAGTTTAGAATGCAAGATACCTTTATGAAAATGTAAGAGTGATCATAATATTTAAAAATATTACCAATGTGTAAGTAAGATACAAAATAAGACAGTAATGAATAAACAAATTACAATATATCAGTGAATGGCACATTGTCCATGAGAGTTCGAGCGCCAGCGACCTTGAGCCAGAGCGTGTAAGCGCTAGGGTTGATACCGAAATGGAATTTAGACTTGTGGCAAAGGAAATTACATAGTAGGTTAGGTATGTTAGGAAATAAACTTGTGCAAGAACATGTTGATGAAAGATAGGTTTTATTTATAATAAGTTTTTGTAATCTTTTAATTATATTAGGTAGGTACACATCATAAATTGCAACCCTTATACTATATTTTCTGTTATTTATCATATAATCATTTTTTTAATCTCTTAACGTGTTAATGAAGGAAACGTTTGATTTATAATCATTTTTATTAGGGTTCCGTACCCAAAGGGTAAAATACGGGACCCTATTTACTAAGACTCCGCTGTCTGTCTGTCTGTCACCAGGCTGTATCTCATGAACCGTGATAGCTAGACAGTTGAAATTTTAACAGATGATGTATTTCTGTTGCCGATCCGATGCCGAACAACAAATACTAAAAACAGAATAAAATAAATATTAAAGGGGGCTCCCATACAAGAAAAGTCCTATTTTTTTTTTTTGCCGTTTTTTGGTACGGAACCCTTTGTGCGCGAGTCCGGCTCGCACTTGGCCGGTTTTTTTATTTATTGTAAATTTTACCTACTTGCGAGTTTAAGAGGTTTAATCGTCTGAAATCCTTATTTTCCGAGGTTTTTGTTATAATTAAAGTCAGGCTTAAGGAAGGGTAAGGGCATGACTAATATTTCGTATATTTTAACTTATAAAATAGTCGTTAAATTTTTATTTTATTAAAATTCAATATATGGTAAAGTTGCCATAGTAGGTACCATCAACTATGGCAACTGGGCAATACGAAGAAACTTTTATCAGGATTTTGTTTTTGGTTATTGCCACAGCCATAAACACAACAATAACGCCCGCCGCCGGGCATGATTAATTATCTAACAATTAAATAATGTAAATTAAACGCGTAGTCAGTCCGTGCGAAATGCGGTACAATACGGATTGCGGTGGGACAAGCGAGCGGCGAGCGAAAGTAGAAACCCTTGCCAGAGTAAGTCGGCGACTAGCGGCTGCACTCCCCGCGCGCCGCGCGCAGCCCCCGCGTGCCTCCAGACACGCACACATAGCCGCGAGCGATTTTACGAGCATACATGCGCGAGTGTCGTTTCTTTTCGCGTTAGAGTATATATTCTGTGACATTGTTGTGTTCATAAATTTTCTATTATTAAGTAAGTGTTAATTAATGAAATTGTTTGGCTTCCGAGTTCTAAGAAAAGCCGAAGGTTTAAGTTTTCCCTATTTTCCCCATCGCCTTGCCAATAAAGATATGAGGCTGCTCAGAAACTTCACGCAAACTCGGGAGAACTTATAAGTTGGTTCCTTTGAAAGATCACTCAAATCAAAGAGATTTTACAGATAGCAATATTGTGTTATCTCAGTACAAAATCTTTGTTATACTTACTATTTTCCCAAATCCAGACGAAATGGTTGGCAAGGCTAGCGTAATAATAACATAGGGAAAAGCTATTAATAATATTTCATTTAGAATCACGAGACAGTTAATCTTCCGGGACCCTTTTTATGAGACACTACAAACATGAGCAATGAATAATCTGAAAATGTGACAAGCCTAGTCTGATGATATTAATGAAGTGGCCTTAATGGTTTATGAACAGAAAAAATATTAATTTCTTATGTTAAAATTACAAATATCGTAAAGGTGGATTACAGTGTATTGAATCCATGCTTTTAGGGCCAAACCACAGATTAGATAATTTATATTAAATTGCAAAAGTGTTGGAACTTCCATACATGTCCCCAAATAACATGCCTCCAGAACTACTTACATTCCCATCTCATAACTACCAGTATTCGAACCCGGAACTTTTGGCTGGAAAGATAGTATCACAGTACATATATAAGTTTTTTCAAACAGAAGAGGAGCTAACGTCACTTAGGCCCTTTTGTCATTGCACTCCGTTGGATCGCTAGGGTTGGCATTTTCTGGCCGTTTCGTGGAATGCTACGCGCGAACGCTATGAAAACAACTGCGACGCGATGTCACAACCCTGACCAAAGTACTGCGAACTCTTAGCGTATCCGCTGACGGGCGCTTTTTTGTAATTGCGATAATCGCGGCGTTAATCGCGGCGATAATCGCGGCGATAAACGCAGCGATAATCGCGGCGCTTTTTTGTCGCTGGCGTAGGTTAACATGAATGTACTTTTTTCGTTACGTTAACGTTATGTTTTCTATATAGGTAATATAAACTTATGACAATCCCAGAACCATTGCCTATAACCGATCTTTAAGGCTCGTAGTGTACCGCGGATAGATAATCGCGGCGTTAATCGCGGCGATAATCGCGGCGATAAACGCGGCGATAATCGCGGCGCTTTTTTGTCGCTGGCGTAGGTTAGCTCTAAAAGGCACCCAGTTCATGACATCGCATCGCACTCGCGTTACCTTTTCTTTATTCAACCCAAATCGTGTTCTTAACTCAACCACACACACGAAACGATAGAATTTCTCCACTCCTTTCATCTCGCTACTACATGACATAGGGGCGTTTTATTTTGTTGACGTATCTTTTGTACTCACGCGTCTTACTACCTACATCCTTATGTCACAAAACAAAAAGTGGACAGTAGAGTTGCTCGGAATAAATAGCGGTTTTCCGTGTATGCACACATAGACATTTAGTACAGGAAATCTCAGGTCAAACTAGACTTTTTTCAAGCAAAGAAGTTTCTAACGCAACAAAACAAATGACAGTAGCATTATCAAATATGGCCAGCGGCATTTCTGCTTAAAAGTGGCCACTATTCCTCATTCGATAAGAAAGAAAGACTTTGATACTGTTTAAAATGTGATGTTGTGGCTTTCAAACAATATTGTAAAAAAATGACAGCAATTAAACACTGTGTAAGTTAATGAGGTGTGTAAAAATTTTTTGTAATAACATTGACAGACTTTTCTATTTTGTACTTTGGTTGTACAGGCTTGGTTCCCTAAGGAATAAGAGAGAGCCTTTGTATAGTGACAGATACAGATAACGTCGTCCAGATAGTAATAATATCTTGTATGACCAAAAATATTTGGACGCCATTTTTTGTATTTGCTGGACCAAAAGTGACAGTGGTTCGCACCATTATAACCGATGCCTATTATTTGAGTTAAAAAATAAATTCAAGCAAAAGCATACCTGCTACATAATTTCCCTCACATGAAACAATTTAACATAATCCGACCAAGGGACCTCAAAATAAAATTGTTAAGTATAGACATTTTGTAATCGCATATTAAACTTTAGCAATTATTTATTCTATCGTTTTTCTACAAAAATGCAAAAACAAATATTGTTACAAAAATTCACAGATTTCGCAGTTCCCGCAAGAATCGGAGCATTGAAAATGAATACAAAAATTTACGAAAAAACTAAATTTAATCAAAAGTAAAATCCTATACTTTTTCTAAGGTATACTAGGTACCTTTTTATTTTTACGATCGATTGTGACACTTGGCTGCGCCTCGTGTCACAAAAGTGCCCCTGACTGCTTCGACGCGGCTGAAATATTATTAACCGATTCACAAAAATCAACTAATGCACTTCTCGTCTGCTTCTGCATCTTTCAATACCATTACCATAACGATCGGTCAATAATCATAGAAACTACATCACTTTTTATATACCGAAATACCCGTTTTTCTACAATTCCAAATCTAAAGGGACCACCTACAGGTCACAATTATAAACCGATTTTCAAAAAAAAATCGCTATTTTGTAGCTAAACTAATACCCTAGGACCTTTTTTTTTAAATTTTTTCTTAAGTCGGTTTTTTACTCGAAATATTTACAATTTATAAACAAACCCCCCCCCAAAAAACCCGAATTTTTCAAAATTTCATAAAAAGTTACCAGCCGATTTTCATAATTCAAACGTTCACACGTGTCTCAATAAATTTCTCAACTTTTGGTACTATTCCCATCTCGATCCTCTTAAAATCCTCGGAACTATGACCAAAAATACGTCTCAGGCAATTTGCATTATTTTGATAACCATTTTCAATGGTAAAAAAATGAAAAATGTAAGTATCTTTTGTTTTTTGGTGTCACACTAAAATGGTACTCTCCGAAAGCAAATGCATAAGTTACTTAAGAAAATACCAAAATTGCTATAGTTTTGCCAATGATATTTGAGGAGTCCCCTTGATTTCTCCAGGATCCCATCATCAGATCCTGACCTTATGACAATGAAACCGATTTGAAAGTATATACTTTCAAACAAAAAAAGAATTTTTCACATCGGTCCAGCCGTCTTCGAGTAATCGAGTAACATACATAAAAAAAAAAAAACATTCCGACGAACTGAGAACCTCCTCCTTTTTTTTAACACGTTTTTATTAGGTTACTTTCTCGTTTGTGTGTTCGTTCGTTCGTTTGTTTGTTTGTTTGTTTGTTTCTCCACAAAGTTTGCGAACGATTTTGTACTAGCTTCCCGATGAGCCAGAGACTTGAAACTTTGAACATAGGTTAGAACTAGAAGGCAAATCAATATTATGGTGTCATTAAGCTGATCTGATGATGAAACCGGAAGAAGGCCACAGGAACTCTATGATGAAACCATACAACCCCATCGTATTTGGACTCGTTAGAATCGTCTTGACGAGTACTCTAATGGGAGACGAGGTTCAGGGTCTAATGATGAAGCTGAAAGGCCATGCCATAGGAACTCAATATTGGAACCATGCAACCCCATCAAATTTGGACTCGTTTGAATCGTCTTGACGAGTTTTTTGTTGGGAAATAGTTTCCAGGGTCTGATGATGGAGCCAGAAGAAGGACACAGGAACTCTTTAATAAAACCACGCTATCCTCGTATACGCTCGTTTGAATCGTCCTGACGAGTACTTTCTTGGGAAACAGTTTCCGAGGATCTGATGATGGAGCCGGAGGAAAGCCATAGGAACTCTATAATAAAACCATGCAGCTCCATCGAGTTTGGGCTCGTTTGAATCGTCTTGACAAGTTCTTTGTTGGGAAATAGTTTCCAGGGTCTGATGATGGAGCTGGAAGAAGGACACAAGAACTCTTTAATAAAACCATGTTACCCCATCGAGTTTGGACTCATTTGAATCGTCTTGACGAGTTCTTTATTGGGAAATAGTTTCCAGGGTCTGATGATGAGCCGGAAGAAGGCCACTGGGACTCTGTAAGAAAACCATGCAATCCCATCGAGGTTGGGCTCGTTTGAATCGTCTTGACGAGTGCTCCGATGGGAGATGGAATATTTTTAGTTTTAGCTCGTTAACTAAAAAGCAGAAAATAATAATTTACTGAAAAAAAACTTTTTAAAAACACGTTTTTAAAACAGACTAAATTATTATAAAAAAAATCGGACTAAAACATTAAAACGGACTAAAAAGTAAAAAACAAATTCTTTTGTAAATATTTATAACCCTATACTTACCTACAGAAATTTTAAACCTAAAAACGTGGGGCGCATTTTGTAAAATGTTTCATCCATATTGTCTTTAGCATGCGCCCCACCTTTTTAGGTTTAACATTTTTTTGAAGTCGGTTAACAAAATTGTACATGCTATTTATTTATCATAAACGTTATTTCTTACCGTTTCTGGTTGTACAAAATAATTAAAAGTAGACTTAATTTTTAATTTACAAAAATGCAAAATTAATCTCCGCCGTTATTTCATAATTCATATTCAAGAGAAAAACTGCTTCAACAAAAGCAGGCTTAACCGTTTGCGCATTTTCATCCCGAAATCCCTTTCTTGTCAATTTAGGACTAACATAATTAAGTATTTGTGGGGCCAGAAAAATAGAACCATTAAAAATACCTCGCAAACAGAAAGCTATGAATAAAATATCACGACTAACTCCAGTCGAAACCTACACAAACGAGCATACATAAAACATGAAATTGTGATTTTCATTTCAAAACGAATGACGGGAAGTAAAAAGTGCTGTTTTCGTCTGTTTGAGTTGAACACGAGTGGACATCATACGAGCTAGGGATGAGGTGTACAAACTACTTTGACTGACTATATTTTATGCTGTGACCGGACAGTACAAGTGTCACAGAAAATTTAATCCACGCGACTGTGAAAACTTGAATAACTTTTGCGACATATCGAAATAATTCTTTCACTATTGTTAATGAATTTTGTTTATATATAGGTATAGTTGTGGTTTTTTGAGACTTTGGAAACTTTTCTATTCGTGCAGATCTGAATCAGGTGTTGTGTTTTTAATTTATAGGGTGAATTAACTAAAACACTGGATTGGCACTGTACTTTGTTTATATTATAAGCACTATGTATTATTACATCTTAGCATTTTGTAATTTTAATTATTATTTAATTTATAGATGGGAACGTGGCGTGCGTGTTACATTTACGAGAGGTTATCACTCACTGACTAAAAACATAAGTCAAAGGTGAGGTATCAAACTACAGAGTAGGTAATTTAGGTAGTATGAAAATACTAAACATCAGGTATGATTATTTTAACACGTTTTTATTAGGTTGCTTTCGCGTTTGTTTGTTTGTTTGATTGTTTGTTTGTGTGTTTCTCCACAAAGTTTGCGAACGATTTTATCCTAACTTCCCGATGAGCTAGAGACTGGAAACTTTGAACTTAGGCCAGAACTGGAAGGCAATGCGATATTATGGTGTCATTGAGCTGATCTGAAGATGAAGCCGGAAGAAGGCCACAGGAACTCTATGAAGAAACCATACAACCCCATCGTGTTTGGGCTCGTTAGAATCGTCTTGACGAGTACTCTAATAGGAGACGTGATTCAGGGTCTGATGATGAAGCCGAAAGGCCATGCCATAGGAACTCAATACTGAAACCGTGCAATCCCATCAAATCTGAGCTCGTTTGAATCGTCTTGACGAGTACTTTGTTGGAAAATAGTGTCCAGGGTTTGATGATGGAGCCGGAAGGAGGCCACTGGAACTCGGTAATAAAACCATGTAATCCTATCGAGTTTGGGCTCGTTTGAATCATCTTGACGAGTACTTTAATGGGAAATAGTGTCCGAGGATCTGATGATGGAGCCGGAGGAAGGCCATAGAAACTCTATAATAAAACCATGCAACCCCATCGAGTTTGGGCTCGTTTGAATTGTCTTGACAAGTACTTTTTTGGGAAGTTTCCAGGTTCTGATGATAGAGCCGGAAGAAGGCCACTGGGACTCTGTATAAAAACCATGCAACCCCATCGAGTTTGGGCTCGTTTGAATCGTCTTGACGAATGCTCCGATAGGAGATGGTATATTTTTATTTAGTCTTCGCTCGTTAACTAAAAAGCAGAAAATAAAAATTTACTGAAAAAAAAACTTTTTTAAAAACACGTTTTTATTACAAAAAAAGTCGATCTAAAAACATTAAAACGGACTAAAAATATTTTAAACTTTTTAGTCTGTTTTTACTAGTCCGTTTTAATTTTTTTAGATCGACTTTTTTTGTAATAAAAACGTGTTTTTAAAAAAGTTTTTTTATATAATTTTTTTTATATAAAAATATAATTGTAATAAAAACGTGTTTTTAAAAAAGTTTTTTTTATATATTTTTTTACTCTTGTGATTTCATTAGAAAATTGAAGCCAACAAAACTAGCTTGCATTAACTTGAAATCAAAACAATAATATTCAATAGGTACGTCTTCGTCCTTAGTAAATGATGATAATGATCTCTTGATGAATGATGCCTTAAGTTAGATGTAAGTAATAACTTACAAGGGACTGAATATCGATACCTTGCGGATTGCGGCTCTAAGGTCGTAACCACAATTTTGGCCAAAATAAGTTTTGGATGCCACTTTATTCAGTTTTTTCTTCGCTATCGAACTGTATTATTTAAAGTTATCAATTTCTGAAAATAATAGTGAATACGACCTCTCAAGACTGGTATTGCAATTTTTTTTAACGTAAAAGCAATCATAATTATCCATCATCAAAGTGTTGGACTTAAAACGAGACTCTCAAATAAAATTGAAGGGCGTAAAAGCCATTTATGAACATCAAACTAACTAAAGAATATATTATGCTATAAAAAAAACGCTGCAGCAAAGTTTGCTGCAGTGTCTGTACTGGGAAGCATATTAGATATTTATTATTCATGTGACCATTTCTCGACACACTATGTCATAAAAATTGCTGCCACTGTAAAATTCAAAAGATCTATCTTTGAATAAAAATGTAGAATACTTTCATTTCTGGATAGTTCATAGGATTAGTTAATAAAATGCATTATTATGTGTTTCTATTTGAAACTATAATAGGGAAATTATAATCAGATTTTAGCCTTTATTACATTGAAGACAAGTATCAACCATACTTTTAAAGCACTATTCTATCTTTAATGAGAGAGATTACATGCTCAGTCTGGCATCAGTCCATTTCATCAGTTTGTATAGACATTGAATTGTTTTCCAGACTGATGATCCGAAATTTGTACCAGACTGATGGAATGGACTGATGCCAAACTGAACATGTAATCTCTTTCTTACTGAAATATATAGCTGATAAGTAATTCATTTTACTCATCATTAAAGACCAATGCCTTGAATAGTTTAGCTTAGTTTAGTTTGCTTAGTTTAGTTTAGTTTTAATTTAGCTCAAAAATAGCATTTCCTTGCCGCTGTAAAAGTATGAGTTTCTTTCAACGTCCCCGTTCAATTCAATCGCCCCTTGCAATCTGTGTGCGCCTCGTAAGATAATTTACCACAAATTGTGTATTTTGTGCATATGTTCACAAATTTTTGGTTTTTATCGGTTTTCTAATCTAATGTACAGATCATAAGGGGCTATTTAAAAAAAATGGTCAAAGGGGGCTATTTCCATTTTATATTCTTTAATATTAAGCATATTAATAATTATAATAAAAGAAAAAATTACCATAGTAAAAGGTTGTCTTCTCACGAGTTATCTTTGTTGGAAAAAATATAATGTCCCATACAAATTTATTGTGCAAGAGGTTTTTTTTTATTTACTGAGAGTTTGTTTAGTGTGGATATAGCCCCTTTTGAACAGACGCTCCTCATTTGTAAAGTTAAAACTTAAAACTACGACACTGTTTCACCTATTATTACATAGTATTTTGTTGTATGGTCTGTGATAGGTACTAACTTTTAGTTGAATTTAAAACTGGAACAGAATTTATAATGAAATTACTCGTCAAGTACCTACCTACTTATTATCAGACCCTAAAATAAAATAATAAAACCAACACATGACAAATAAATTCTTATAAAGAAAGTTGAAAGAGAGCGATCTAACTTTGATGCCGTACTTATAACAAACTTAGATTTGATATTACATCAAATATTAAATCGCTTCGTAACACAAAAACCGGGATAGGTGGCTCTCCCCCGGGAGTTGATATAATTTTCCGCTAGAGGGCTTTCTAAACCAATACAGAACACCGTAAACCTACTTACTACGGATAAACTATCTAGCTGATGTTTCAAATTTGCCGCCCAACCTTTACCTTTTCGATTTAGGATATAGGTACTTATTGAACTTTTAGATTTTAGGCATTCACAATGCAATTTCTATATTAAGATTATTAATATAATTGAAAAATTCTAGAAAAAATGACTCACCCGTAGCAGGATCCCGTCTGAGCCTGCTACGGGTGAGTCAATTTTTTCTAGTATTTTCTAGTATATATAGGTAGGTACCTACTTTAATAATTTAGCTACTTTTTAGGGTTCCGTACCCAAAGCGTAAAAACGGGACCCTATTACTAAGCCTCCGCTGTCCGTCTGTCTGTCTGTCACCAGGCTGTATCTCATGAACCGTGATAGCTAGACAGTTGAAATTTTCACAGATGATGTATTTCTGTTGTCGCTATAACAACAAGTACTAAAAACAGAATAAAACAAATATTTAAGGGGGGCTCCCATACAACAAACGTGATTTTTTTGCTGTTTTTTGGTACGGAACCCTTCGTGCGCGAGTCCGACTCGCACTTGGCTGGTTTTTTTGTAATAATCTTTGATCAGGAAATATTTTATCCCTTTCGCCTTTTTAAGTTCCTTCTAAAAATAGCTTAGTACCTACTTTTGATTTAATTTAACGAATCAAGTAAGTTGACTCAAAATGTAGTTTTAGAAATCTACTTCTCCTTTTAAAGAGTTATTTATTTAGAGTTTTATAAATTATAATGTTTGTTGTAATTTAGCAATTTATACATGCTTGTTGATAAATAGTAAAGAAAATATTTAAATTAAATAATGGGAACGTTTTCTATTTAAATATGACAAAAATCACATGACAATTTGAAAAGAAATATGGAGCAAGACAAACAACATTATAATAAAGTATAGTGGGTTCAAAATATTACAAAAATTGGTTGATAGAGTTCTACCAGAAATAAAGTGTTTTTTCTACTGAAAATTGGAGTGCAATCATTTGCAAAGTCAAAGTTAAAATGTCTTTATTCAAATAAGCTTGAATCGTCTATATTTTCCTACCACCCGTTCCAGACATTTTAACTGACAAGAAGAACGGGCGCAAGAAATCAGCGAGCATCAAAAAACTATTCTTAGATTCTAATGTTCTACTGAATATAGTATAATTTATTTATATTTAATGCCAGGGTTAAATGATCTATCTCCAACAACGGTCAACCCGCCACCGTCCTTCACTCATCTTTATTACAACGATTCAGTGCCCTACTCCTACTTTATGATGTAATTATTTTCACACATTACACACACAGCGCAATATTGGCTGTGAATACAGATGGGAAAATGCCCGCTTATTTAGGGCGAAATGGGAAAATGGCATATTTTATGTGGACCTCTGCTTAAATGTAAGTAGATTTTGGCTACGATAAATTGTTAACCACGATTAAGCTTTGTCTTCACTTTATTTTAATTTTAAATTAATTTAAAACTAGCGACCGCCCACGACTTCGTCTGCTGGACAGTTTTTTCTAACACTCGGGAACAGTCTCTTTTCGGGATGAAAAGTACCTTATGTCCTTTTCTGTAACCCCTGGCAACGTGTATGCAAAATTTCATTTATACATTCGTCGGCGAAGAGTGAAAACCTCGTAAATCCTCTTTCTCATCTAAAACACTTTTGCCGAGTTTTTCGTCACTCACGACCAGCTTCTGTCATTGACGAGGTTTTCATAAAATACAGTAGATGGCGTTACACGCGTTTGAATGGAATATGAGTGAGAAGAGTCGTGAGAGGAAGATAAGAGGTTTTCTGTCAAAAACTGCAAAAAAATGTTCTAGATAAAAAGGGAATTAACGAGGTTTTCACTCATGCTTGTTGATGAATCTAATCTGATCGGTTGAATGGCTAAAGCTAGGGTTTCCTAGGATTACGGTGCCGTAATATTAGGGCCGTAATATAGCGGCGTTGAATGTTGTCTATCTATATATATAAAATTCAAAGTCCTGACTGACTGACTGACTGACTGAGATATCAACGCACAGCCCAAATCATTGAACCTAGAGACTTGAAATTTTGCAAATAGATACCTTATATAGTGTAGGCATCCACTAAGAAAGGATTTTTGAAAATTCCATCCCTAAGGGGATGAAATAAGGGATGAAAGTTTGTATAAAAGTCCCTCAGTTTTGATGCTAGGATCTTCATATTTTGTGTTTAGACTGATGATTAAAAATTAATAAATACGTGTATCATGGTTTTTGAAAATTCTACCCCCGAAGGGGTGAAAAGGGGGATGAAGAAGAAAATCCTTAAGTTTCTAAGTAAAAATCGCTAAATTTATAATTTAGGCTTATGGATGGAAAAATAACGCAACGTATATTGTTATTGGTAGTATTTCAACCCCTATGGGGATGAAATGGGGTAAATAAACCTAAAATAGATATGGATATCGTTATTGGAATTTTCTGGAATGACAATTGCGAAAATGACATTTATTTTGAAGTCCAACACGGTCGACATGATTTAACCCCTAAAGGGGTGAAAATTGGGTTTAAATTTGGTATGGAAAACAATATAAAATAGACATTACAACTTAAAACTTCGTACGAGCATGTCTAAAAATAAATAGGCAAACATAATTTTTTTTTGGTTTTTAAAATTTGTATTGCGTGTAACTCGTGCGAGGCCTGCCACATGCGGCAAACGTTTTGCCTAGCGAGGCAGCGCGCTTGGTGGGGACCGGCCTAATCGCATAAAATCGGCTGGTCGGATTCTGGTTGAAGGTTCCCTAAGGATTTTCTCTAATATCCACGCGGACGAAGTCGCGGGTGGAAGCTAGTGTAACAATATGGCGACACCGTAACGTCAGAAACAGCGTCGTATTGTTTACATAGACAACGTTCTACGCCGCTAAATGACAGCCGTAATAAGACGGCACCGTCATCCTAGGAAATCCTAGCTTAAGACATGAAGGCATAACAAGCAAACAAACAAATTGACTTTCGTATTTAAAAGATATTGTCTGTTTTGTTAAATCTGTGGTAGTGTGCTTATCACTACATAGTATGAAACAAAGTCGCTTTCTCTGTCCCTATATCCCTATATATGCTTAAATCTTTAAAACTACGCAACGGATTTTGATGCGGTTTTTTTAAATAGATAGAATGATTCAAGAGAAAGGTTTATATGTATAATACATGGTGTGAAATTCCACACTACACCGAAGCGAAGCGAGGGCGGGTCGCTAGTGGAATATAAATAGCTGACGCGAAATGACAGCCATATTCGCCTTTACCCCTTAGCCACTTACTGTGACCGATAGCCTCAGTAAACGATATCGCGTTGTCAGTGTGATGCTAGAGCTCGTGGCGAAACATTGGTACAAAAATGGGCAAAATGCTCCGTATTGTTCAGCAAAAAAATAGCGGGCAATCTAGAAATGTTTCTTTTCACACGTAAGCACAATTTCAACCTATTTTAGTAGCTATTTTTCGTAAAATAAATAAAATTTGGTATGTAAGCAAAGTAGGGTGAGCTAGCCGGTTTGCCGGCCCCCTATGGTTTTCGGCCATTTCGGAAATATAACCAGGGGGGCTTTTCTATTCGTTCGCTAACTTAAAGCTTGAAAATAAGCAATTAAACGATCAAGTAACACGTCGCAAGTAGACATTGTAGTATTGTATGGAAGTGTCAGGCCTCCAACACGCAATTTTAGGGTTTATGGCTTATTTTTAATCGTTAAGTTAGCGAACGAATAGAAAAGTGGCCATTTGAGTAGGGGGGCAGGCCTCCTTCTCTTGCTCAAGGTCACGCGGACAAGGACTTTAACAATTTATTAATTAAGTTTAATTAACAATAATTAAGTTTTTAATGGTAGTATCGTGGGGAATGCATATGTATGGAATTTTTCATTTACCTACGACACTACTGGGCCGGTAGCTTAGAAGGGAAAAAAATACCCGCGACACTACCAGTGGTGCGCCTTGGTAGTATCGTGGGGAAGAAGGGCGAAAATTGTCGTTAAAAGTAGCAAAAAATGTGCATGTGAGTTTTTTGGAACGTAAGTTACAATATTGTTTACCAGAGTGTCCACTGTTAAAGTCCAAATAAATTCCCTGACTTTTCCCTGACTTTCCCTGACCATTTTTTCAAAGAACAATGGCGAAATAATTGTTGAGTTAATTATTTGTTCACGTTCGTTCACGTTTTTGTTTTCGTTTTGAGACATTTTTACTCACAAAGAAAATAATACCGAAATAATAAAAATTTCACAACCAACGAATTTGAAAGAAAAATGTCAGTTGTCAAACCATACTATGTGTCAAACGCGTTTTTTTGGCCAATTTATATACAAACTTTGAATACTTTTCAAAACAAAACTCAACCATTCGGTCATCCCATTAATTTTTTAACTTTATTATTGGCAACAATGTTTAGGGCTCTCATTAGTTAAAGTTTTTAGCCTAAAGTAGTTTGATGCAACAAACTAATGAAATCAATATTTTAGTGATTTCATTAGCTATAAAGTGGCATTAGCTAAAAAAGATTTAAAGTGAAGCTTCTTGCAATTGAGTGTGAGTATGGTAAATTAGTTTTAGTACTGTTTGACTTAAACGCGTAAAGTTTTCGGTGTGATACATTTAAATTTGATGGCCGGGTAACTAAATGCATTTTTGGGAGGTCATTTGCTTTTCGGCCGCCTGGCCGAGAACTAATGTATGAGTTTCACAATCCATAATATTTGGCCGGCAATTATGGCCAGAAACCGGCTAAATCACCCTATAATATTGTCATTATTTGACAAGTTAATCCCCCCTCACCCCGCAAAAATTGGTCGATCGTGATTTCATACATTTTTCTTACGTTACGTGTCCAGTGGTTAATTCGTCCAAGCTCTAAAAGGGAGGAAACTTAATTTTCAAAGCGTTTTAAGCCAGATTGTACCAAGAGAAGGTAGGTAGGTAGGTACTTAAATAAAAAAAATCATTGTCATGTTTTCAGTATCGTTATCCTTATTATTTTAAAGATGAAATTAATGAAAAGGACACTTAAAAGTCGATCTGTGTAGAGTACTTAAAAACTGAACTTTTAACCGTTAATTCGTCATCCCCATTGAAGTTGGAAATGAAAATGAAGTATTGGGTTAAATTACGAAGACAAAACAAAATAAGTACTTATCAAAGTTTCACAGAACTTGGCAATTCATTTGATTCGGAATAAGAGAAGAGTTTGTGAAACTCGAGGGATTTTGGTAAATATCAGCATCGTCTTAATGTATAATCTATTAAGCGATCATGATTTGTGGTCGACCCCTAAACGGTTTCTGGACTTCGGGCTATCTCTCCAATACAAGGGTTGCATTATTTATTATTTCTTCAATATTTTATGCTTTGCACGCTATGACTCCGACCATTATTTCTTTTACAATCGTAAACATGAATCTATTGTGTTTCATTTTGTTTAATTATATAGATTTCTACAATCATAAATTACCATTATTTTAATTGATATAATATTTAGAAATAACTATATCAGATCTGTTAGTTGTTTTAAGTATCAATACTTGCCTAATCTAGAATACTCTAACAGAACAAAAGCGCTTTGTATAAGTTTTGTATAAGCTTTGTATAAGTTTTGATGTACCTAGTCATAAAAATACACACTCCCATATGTATCGATAATAATATAAACATCTAGGCTTTAGCTTAAAACAAACAACTTAGTCCACATCTACATCAACAAATCCTTTTTTACACGACTGCCCAAAGCAAAAAGAGTGTATATGTGTTCATGGTTCATGTATGTTTGTGGGTATGTGAGTTTCTTTATTCCACCATAACTTCTAAATGCCTGAACTGATTTGGATGAATGGGGTATCGTTAGAATCCTTACAGCATTCCAAGTGACACTGGCTATATTTTTTTTTGAAAAAAGTCAATATGGCGACTGTAAGACGCCATTGTCAAATGAAAAAAAATTTTTTTTTCTTCAATTATTACAATATGGGCATCAAATGAAAGGCCACAATGAGCACATTTCAAAACAATATAATTTTCCACTAAAATGTGTGAAATAAAAATAAATAAATTAAAAAAATATTAAAAACACGACTGCCCTGCCAAAACGGATTAAAAAGATAAATAACAAGGTGTCATTGCAGTCAGGGGACCGTTTTGTGGAACAAGAGGTTCCCCGACTGCAATGACACCTTGTTATTTATCTTTTCAATCCGTTTTGGCAGGGCAGTCGTGTTTTTAATATATTTTAATTTATTTATTTTTAGCGTCAAACGTAAGATATTTTCGTTCTAAGTTATTTGGAGTACTATGATAACAAATAAAAATCAATATCTTCAAGACGACCTAACTAAAACGATAATAAAAGGTCTGAATGATCGACAAACAAAAAGAAAAATTAGCTACCTTTCACCCAGATCAATCTCAAAGTACCTATCCAAAGATAATCGCAAAGTAACTAATTTGAGTCCAAGGCGAGTTGCAATCAAAGGCTGCGCCGGCAAAAGTTCTGAGGGATCAACAGATACCATTTAATTACTTACGTCCATTGCGAGCTCCTCCACTTGTTTAGACATTAGCTGATGGATTCGAACTTTTATCCCTTAGGCTGGAAATGAAATAACTTTGAAACTTCAGTAATATTGTACGACTCGCCGAGCCGAGACTGGATGAAATCAAACTTCCACTCAACAATTTTTCCGAAATGTTACATAAAGTATTCCAATATTGTGATAGAAAAAAGATTATTAATTTTTGTAAGCATATTTTTTTCTCAGAATTCTAATTAATTATTGAAGCCTCCGCTTAATTAAAAACCTGTACCTTGTTAATAAATAAATGTATCTATCCTTCAGTTTTTTTTTATTATGGTACTGTCACAGGGTAAAAAACTTCTGGACTGTTGTAAGATCAGTACTTACTAGAAATATGATTAGTTTGTGTGAATCTTGTCAGAATGTTACCTAATAAATTATTATAATATCACTTACCGATAGATCAATGTCTCAGATAGGATAATCCTGAGACTATTATAGGGATATTCCTTCTGTTATAAGGTTCTATCAATCGCTGGCTTAGCTCCGTAATTTGAATGATTTTCGGCTTATTGCCATCAATTTACAGATCCATTATTGTAAGTTTGCGTTCTTATTAATTGGACGCATTTTGTATGTCCTTTTGCTGATTATTTCTTTATTCATCACATTACACGCTTCCTTTCACATCTTGACAAACTTTTGAACTATGAATCCCAAATTGGAATTAGCCAGTTAAATCAGATATCTTAATATTCCAGTCAAGTCCCGCAAAGTTGAAAACTTGCAACACGTAACACATTTGCACACTAAATCTTGGACGCTAATAATTGTCTCTCTTTTACCATGTACTGGAAGCTTAGTAAGAACACTAAAACTTTTTAGTATTCCACCAAGAAAATCTCAAGTTGTTAGTTAAATTCAAATTGGAAAACTTTTAGAATTTATGTTCACAGTTTAAAGGCGTCTATTATGTCCTTGTCTTACACGTGTTAAAGACTTTTTTATACAAAGCTTTATACTCAAGTAGAAGCTTAGCAATTAGTGGTTCAACAGTATGCTAGTTCTTAGGACTAGCTCAGTTTTTGCTATATGTAGGAAAATATTATGATAATAATATACATATACTATGTCCTAAGCTACTCAGCTTTTGTAATATTTCCTTATCAATAAGATCTCACCCATAATAGCACGAATAGGCCGCGCTCACATAGTAGCCAACGTAGGCTAATATAATAATACTCGTCGCCAAAATTAGTCAGTTCTCGTGTTTCATGCAGTCCAGATACTGTAATTAGCGTCTTATCGTATGTTGTCAATCATAATAGCTTTGAATTAAAATAATGCTTCGAAGGGCCAAGTGTTTTGTTTATACTATCGCCGCAAATTGGTAATGAACCTGGCGGCGGCCATGTTTTGAACCTCAAATTTTTTTTTAAAAAACAAAAAAAACTAACTTCAAAAAACCTGCCTCTAAAAAGCAAGAAATGATATTCAAATCATTAGATACGCATTTTTATCGTTATAATAACATCTATTGAAGTCGGGTGGGCTATGAACGTACCGTACTTACGTACGGGAAGTACAACTTCCTTTTTTATTCTAAAAGCTCCACCCGACTTCAATAGACGTTATTATAACGATAAAAATGCGTATCTAATGATTTGAATATTATTTCTTGCTTTTTAGAGGCAGGTTTTTTGAAGTCGATTTTTTTGTTTTTTTTTTTAATATTTTATTTTTATTTTTAGTGTAAGTACCTTCTGTGCTGTATTTCTGTGTAGAAAAATTGGCTCAGCCAAACGTGAGATACCAAGTATCTGTTTAAATGAATCACTAAAAGAAAAAACTTCAAACAAAGCATCATAATAAAATTAGCAGTTGTACATCTCGTGCAAATATCACGTGTCTTAATTTTATTCATTTAAAATAAGCAGACAATTAAATTTAATGAGGACTTTGATGAGGATACTCTTTGGCCCTTAATCAGTGCCTGTCATAAAATAATGCCGAGATTTATCCTGTAAACTCTCTTTACAATTTGCAACATAATAATATTGTTGTAGTCATGATGAGTTTCTTCAGAATAAGTTTGTTGAAACGCTAATCGTTCAATACAATTATTTTCTGAACTATTTTGATTCCTGTCCCCCTAACATGACCATGGAAAATGATATTCATATATTTATCAGTTTTTTTAACTGTCAGAAATGTAGTGGATTTTGACAGTTGAGTATCGATAAAACGCTATATCACGCGGTATATATCATGTTTCGGTGGTCGTGCTAGGGGGGTATGAAGGCGTCCCTTAGTATTGTCATCAAGGGGTTAAGACCTACCTCACAAATGAAGTATGAACCTGAAACCAACTCTGAAATCACGAAAATAAATCTGCTCATACAAAAATGAATAACGAAATATCAAAATGTATGAAACAGCGAAAGTGAAAGAGATATATTTTTTATTATTTAAATAAGCTCATTTTTAAATCGTCAACTATTTTACCGTACCCACCCATTATGGGGTGTGTAATGTATGACCTAAATTTACATGCACTAACGATCAGAGGATATAATAACATTTCATATAATTTCATTTGACATACCGATCGAATAATATAACATACGGTTAATATAATTTCACTTGACCTAAATACATGAGTTATAAAAATTATTTGACATAATAATCATTTGATCTAATTAACAGATGATATAAAGCACATTTCATATAACATTCATTTACTCTATTCAACATTTAAAATAATTTCATTTGACCTATGATTTAAATGCTATAAAAACAAGCATAGCCAAAAAATATGATTTCAGTACTTATATATTTTTATCTACACCAACGTTTTAAATCCTCCATAAAGGGTTCTGAAACAGCTTACTGCCAACATTACAGTATCGCTCCGCTGCGAGTGGTCAAAACACTAACCTAACCTACCTGGTGCATTAAGTTTTTATTTATAGCGGGGGGCCTAGGGCCAGCCCTCTGCACCCCCAGCAAGAATTTTGCAAGCAAGCAAGCATACAGCATGCAAGCAAGCATGCAGCATGCAAGCAAGGATGCAGCATGCATGCAAGCATTGTGGAGATCCGCTGCGAGTGGTCAAAGCACTAGCCTAACCTAACCTACTGGCAAGCTACATGCATGCTTGTATGCTTGCTTGCATGTCTAGTCATTGTTATGTTATAATATATGTATGCTATTGATGTTATTACATAAAAAAATAGTGGATTTGACAATTAAGCAAGCATCATAATAACAAAATAAAAGTTGATTATAACATGTAAAATAAGATCAAATGATATGTTTAAGAAATGTAAGTTAGATAAAAAAGCAATATATCAAATTATACTTATGGGATATAAACGTTAGAGCAAATGTAAATATGGCAAATAATAATGATGGCAAATGAATAATAGGTTAAATAAAAATAATGTCATTTATTTTTAAGTCAAATGAAAATTAGATGAAGTCAACGTTAGTGACATTAAAATTAGATTAACTGTTTTTATGGCAACCGAATCGCACCCCCCATTATGACGTCTTTTAGCTGACAAGAAAAATGGGCGCAAAAAACTTGTCAGTTTTATCAGATGGAACGATATTTACAAATACGTATATCGTTTCCATATTTTATATTAACAAAGATTAACAAATAAATAACATTATTTAATTAGCTAATTTCTTAATTAATTTCAAATTTCTTAATCAAATTACAGGGTTCAAGCTAAATTCAAAGTTTGAAGTTATTATTCAGTCTAGGCTGTAACAAGAAAAAATACATACCGACTGTGGAAAGGAAAAAATGCTAAAGCGCCACTTTGGCCATTATGAGTTATATATATCATTGGATAGCGCTTTTTTTTCTGCGTCGATCTGTCTAGGTTTCAAAGCAATCGGAGCACTTTTTTGGCGCTTTAGCATTTCTAAAATTCAACGTTTTTCACAAATTTACGCTGTCAATATGACTAAAGCGACGTATTTTTATTATTTTTGTAACAAATGTAGCATAAGAATTTTTATCCGGTCCACCTTTATTTCATTTGTACGACTTGAGCAATTTTCGTTTATTCAAATTTGAAAAGTAATGGTGATTTAGTAATTTAAGCATTTTATAGACTACAATGGTTTGGCGCTTTAGCAAAACATCATTGGTTTAAGAAGTAAGAACGGTTGGCGATTAAGCAATTTTTGCTAGCTGTTTGTGTTATTATTACTCTAGTACGTTAGCGAAAATACTACTCTCAGATTTATTGATGCAACGTATATTACAATACAGAAGTCGTAATTTGACATTATTTCGATTAACTGAAACATAGTAATACTAATTACTTCACGCTTCCAAGACACTCAATGGGAAGTCACCGATTTTAATGCTTCCCTGGTTTCACCCACCCAAATAATGTTGACCTCTGCACTACTCAGGTCGTCGAAGTATGGCTCTCAAACAGCTGAATAACAACCGATCACTACAGAACTTCTTAGAGCGGGTGATAAGCCAATACTAAAATCCTCCAGAAGCTTTTCAATTCCGTCATCGTTGAAGGCAGAACGCCGAAGGCATGACTCTCTTAAAGAACTACAGACCCATCTCACTTCTGAGCCATATTTATAAGTTATTTTCGAGAGTCTTTACGAATCGTCTCGCTCGCAGGTTTGGCGACTTCCAACCTCCCGAACAAGCCAGGTTCCGTAAAGGCTTAGCGCCATGGACCACATCCATACGCTGCGGCAGGTCATACAGAAGACTGAGGAGTATAATTTGCCACTCTGCTTGGCGTTCGTGGACTAAAAGACAGCCTTTGATTCAATAGAAACCTGGGCGGTACTGCAGTCTCTCCGGAGGTGCCAAGGGTAGTGGACTGCAGGTATATCGAGATGTTCAGGTACTAACACGAAAATGCCACCATGTCGATCCGGTCGAGTACGAGTACAGAACTAGAGCCCAAATCCAATGCAACTGCAGGGAAATGTAATTTCTTTGAAACTGTTCACTGCTGCATCAGAGGACATCTTTAAACTCTTAAACTGAAAAGGACTCGGCATCAACATTAATGGTCAATACCTAACATATCTTCGTTTTACCGATGATATAGTACTAGCTGAGATCTTGGAAGAACTGAACACAATGCTCGAAGATCTCAGTAGTGCTTTGCTCCCCAAAGAGTGGGTCTCAAGATGAACATGGGTAAGACGAAAATTATGTCGAATGCGCATGTTGTGCCCGCTCCAGTTCATGTTGAGAACACTACACTTGAAGTTGTGGGATGGGCAGCATTCGGGAAGCTTTGAAATATCTTCGCTTCAAATTTACCTTAGTGTCTCAAGACGAAAGTCAGTGCGTGTTGTCAGTGATAATGATTTACGGCAGTGAAACGTGGTCGCTCACTATGAGTCTCATAAGGAGGCTCAAGGTCACCCAGCTTGCAATGGAAAGAGCCATGATAAGCGTTTCCTTGCGTAATCGAATCAGAAATTAGGAAATCTGCAGGAGAACTAAAGTTACCGACATCGCTCGAAGGATTGTTCAGTTGAAGTATCAGTGGGCTGGACACATAGCGAAAAGAACCGACGGCCGTTGGGGCGGAAAGGTTTTGGAATGGCGACCCCATACTGGACGACGTTCCGTGGGTAGGCCTCCGACAAGGTGGATCAACGATGGTGAAGGTCGCGGTGCGCCGCTGGATACAAGCAGCGCAAGACCGATCGTCGTGGAGATCCTTGGGGGAGCCCTGTACCCAGCAGTAAGTGTCGTGAGGCCGATATGATGATGATTTTAATATTAGCCAGCAAGTTTTCAGAAAAAATAATACAGCATTAATTTTCACCGTGCATCACCATCACCACACCGCACTGCAACTTGCAGACAAATTCCAATGTGATTTGATCGGATGGCAGTAGCCGAGCAGTAGCATAGCAGTAGCCTCTCCAAAGGCCGCCGTTTACAATCCACCAGGGCGATGCCCGCGGGCTGCTTCAGCAGCCCGCGCACCAGGGCGAAATAATAGACAATTAACTGAAACATAGTAATACTTATTACTGATATCGATAAGTAAAAAAGAAATCTAATATAGAGTAATTGAGTTGGTGTTCAGCAATACTTGTTTGCATTTATTCTACAGCATTGGTGCATTTAAGCAATTTTCCCTAAAGGGTTCGGGTAAATCATCGCCAACATGGGTAATTGAGTAAACTTTTCTTCACTGCATCTGTTAAAGTTAAGGTCATTAAGCATTTTGTCATTGCCCTAGAAAAGATCATTGCGACTTATAATCAGTTTTCACTGACTGGGTTCTTACAATATTGTGGACATAAGTAATTTTTTCCTGACTGGAGTTTTCTCAAAAAAATAAGTATTTTTGCTTAAGCGACAAGTATTTCGCGATATAATAGAATTAGAAACCAATGAGTATTTCCTAAATTTGGGAAAAAAATAAATAATATGGTCTTTCATACACATGAATTTGCTCACGTTAATAACAAAAAAGTTATGATTTTTTTTCGAAAAAATGAAACTTTAAACCTCATTTCCCACAACTAGCATTTTGGCGCTTTAGCATTTTTTCCTTTCCACAGTCGATACAATTAAATATGCGTTAAGATAGGTAGTCAGAAGCAGACCTATTCCCACTGGCAGCATCCGTTCACGAGCTTGACGCATGAACCAGCCATCGCTTCGCTAAACCATATTTAAGGGAACGTAACGACCCGCCTCACACGACACCACCGCAGAAATGATTAAAGAGAGCATGACATACTAAGGCTACCCATGTTAAGGCATCGAACTGAAAATTAATATCCAAAAGCTTTTCAAGCCTTTTACTAAACTACTGATTATAGAAAGTAAATTGATTGCAATTAAAAAAATTTAAACAAGGTAAGTTATGAATTATATGTTTTGAGTAAGAAGTGCCATACATACAGACAATATAAAATAGTTATTTTTTATAATATAACGCCCTTAATACAGCAGACAGAAACAGACCCATTCCCACTGGCAGCACATAGCAAATTATAGGACAAAAACATACATTTCCAATATGCGTTAAGATAGGTAGTCAGAAGCAGACCCATTCTTACTGGCAGCACCCGTTAACGAGCATGACGAATGAACCAGCCATCGATTTGCTCAACCATATTTGAGGGTACGTTGAACGTGAACGTTTGGGAACGTTTGATCACAGCTGTTTTTTTTATCGCGATTGCTGAATCGCGTGAGCCGTGAGCTGTCACGACGACTCTCCCTCTCCCTCAGGAGAGGAAGATGGAGAGTGAGACAACTGTTTCATACAAAAATGGATAACGAAAATATCAAAATGTATTAAACAGCTGTTTTTTTTCGCGATTTCAGAGTTGGTCCGTTATATAGTAATAATTGTTCAGTTTGATGGTCCCTATCTACCATATTCGGCATAAGGGGTTATTTGGTTGTAGGTAACGTATGTTATAAATTGTCCTTGAAATCCATTGGGCATTTTAGACAAGCGTATCGCCAAGTCGGTAACTTTTAACCTACATACAATGTAAATGGTTCTGGGGAGCGGGCGGCGCAGCAAGCGAAACCTCTTTTTATTGCGTGGTCAAAACTACAGGGTAAAGAAAAATATTTGTGGTCAAAACACTCTGCATGGCGTTAGATTGACATTCAATACTTTTTTGCCATCGCCACTCGAAAAAGTGCGTTTAATCTATATACATATAAAATTCAAAGTCCTGACTGACTGAGTGAGATATCAACGCACAGCCCAAACCGTTGAACCTAGAGACTTGAAATTTTGCACATAGATACTTTATATAGTGTAGGTATCCACTAAGAAAGGATTTTTGAAAATTCTATCCCTAAGGGGATGAAATAAGGGATGAAAGTTTGTATGAAAGTCCCTCAGTTTTAAAGCTAGGACCTTCAAATTTTGTGTTTAGGCTGACGATTGAAAATTAATAAATACGTGTCTCAGCGTTTTTCAAAATTCTACCCCCGAAGGGGTGAAAAGGGGTATGAAGTTGTGTATAGTAGAAAATCATTAATTTTCGAAGTAAAATTGCTAAATTTATATTTTAGGCTTACAGATGGAAATATAACGCAACGTTTATTGTTATTGGTTAGTATTTCAACCCCTATGGGGATGAAATGGGGTAACTAAACCTAAAATAGATATGGATGTCGTTATTGGGGTTTTCAGGGATGATGATTGCGAAAATGACATTTATTTTGAAGTCCAACATGGTCGACATGATTTAACCCCTAAAGGGGTGAAAATGAGGTTCTAATTATGTATGGAAAAAGAATATAAAATAGACATTACAACATTAAAATTCGTAGGAGCATGTCTAAAAATAAGTAGGCAAACACATATTTTGTTATTTTGAAAATCATCCTTTAGAAAGTAAAAGGTGTAAGTAAACATAAAAATCGATGAGGATATCGTTCTTGAGGTTTTATTGGATGAGGAATGCGAAAATAACATTTATTTTGAAGTCCAACACGGTGGACATGATTCAGCCCCAGGGGACGGGAACGGGATCGCGAAAGCGAACGCTAACGGGAACGGAAACCGGGAACAGGAACGGGACCAAACGGGAATGTGAACGGGAAAGTATAAAGAAACGGGAACGGGATACTACTAATATCTCTGGACTCAATTCTGATAATTGTAATAAACTAGCTTCCGCCCGCGACTTCGTCCGCGTGGATATTAGAGAAAATCCTTAGGGAACCTTCAACCAGGATCCGACCAGCCGTTTTTACGCGATTAGGCAGGTCCCCACCAAGCGCGCAGCCTCGTGCGAGGCCCGCCACACGATCCAAACGATTTGCCTCACGAGGCTGCGCGCTTGGTGGGGACCCGCCTAATCGCGTAAAAACGGCTGGTCGGATCCTGGTTGAAGGTTCCCTAAGGATTTTCTCTAATATCCACGCGGACGAAGTCGCGGGCGGAAGCTAGTTCAACGATAAGAGTGAATAAAAAGCGCGCATCATATCCTTACTAATATTATAAATGCGAAAGTCCGTTTGTTTGTTTGTTTGTTACGCCTTAACGTCCTAACTACTGAACCGATCGTGATGAAATTATGCATATACGTTGTCAGGGGTACACAGAAGGACATAGGGTACTTTTCATCCCGAAAAAAGTATAATTCCCGAGGGATAGCAAAAAACCTTTCCACGCAGACGAAGTCGCGGGCGGCCGCTAGTTAGAAATAAAAGAAAACGTGCTGAAAGTAGCTTCTGGCTGCTATGGAGCATGGAGCTATTCCATAGAGCCATAGTTACACAACAAGAAGCTTATATTATACCTCCCTTTACACAATTAAATAAAAAAACCTCCCGCCAAATTAATCAGGGATTTTCAAAGTGAGATTTAAAAAATAAAAATCACTAGATGGTGTTGATACTCTTCGAAGCTTAGTAAAAAAACATAAACTTAATATTCCACTGGAATAGACGAACAGAGTTCGCTTGGCTGCGACACCAAACATGAGCCAGAGTTTGTAAATATGTAAACGTGTGCGTGAATTTTAGAGATGCACTGAAGTCCATTTTAGGTTGTCGATATTCATAATGTATTATTGCTCTAATAAATAAAACACAAACAAGATTTTGAACAATTTTATTTAAATAATTTCTTAAGGTCTCCTTTGAAGCTGCCTTCCATTATGACATTTATCCAGTTTAACATAATCACTGGATTTACAGGAAACCTGGAAATAATTGTTAAATTAGTACTTAAGTTGGTATAATTTACCATTTGAAAAGTGTTGGTTACAAGCAGCTTTAAATAAAACTATCAGTGTTCACAAAGACAAAAAAGTTATATTGGAAATCATCGACATGAGTATCGATATCGATAACTTTTGATCAATCTCTACGCCTTATTTTCTCAAGTTCACGGACATAATATCTTTTTATCTAACACATAATGTTTAGAAATCAGCCTTTATTTAGGAAACTAGCTTCTGCCCGCGACTTCGTCCGCGTGGATATTAGACGAAATCCTTTTAAGGAACCTTCAACAAGGATCCGGCCAGCCATTTTTACGCGATTAGGCGAGTCCTCATCAAGCGCTCTGCCTCGCGAGGCAAGACATTTGCCGTGTGTGGCGGGCCTCGCACAAGGCTTCCAGTTCCCGTTCCCGTTCCCGCTCCCGTTCCCCGTTCCCGTTCCGTTCCCGTCCCGTAAAAGTCCCGTAACCGTCCCGTACCCCTTCCGTTTCCGTTCCCATCCCGTTCCTGTCCCGTTCCCATCCTGTTCTCATTCCCGTTCCCGTCCCGTTATATTCCCGTTCCGTTCACGTTTCGTTCTCGTTCCCATTCCCGTTCAGTTCCCGCTGCGTTCCCGTCCCGTAAACGTCCCCTAACCGTCCCGTACGCCTTACGTTCCCGTTCTTGTTCCCGTTCCGTTCCCGTCCGGTTCTTGTTCCCGTTCCCGTTCCCATCCTGTTCTATTCCCGTTTCATACCAGTTTCGTTCCTGTTTCGTACCCGTTTCGTTCCCATTCCGTTCCCGTTACGTTCCTGTTTCATTCCCGTTTCGTTTCGTTCCCGTTCCGTTCCTGTCCGATCCCGTCCCGTACTCGTCCCGTACCCCTTCCGTTCCCGTTCCCGTACTCGTCCCGTTCTAGTTCCCGTTCCGTTCCGTTCCACTCCGCTCCGGTCCGGTCCGTTCCGGTCCGTTCTGGTCCGTTCCGGTCCGTTCCGTTCCGTTCCTATTTCGATTTTGTATTCTTTTTCCATACAAAATTTGAACCCCATTTTTACCCCTTTAGGGGTTAAATCATATCCACTGTGTTGGACTTCAAAATAAATGTCATTTTTGCAATCGTCATCCCAGAAAACCCCAATAACGACATCTATATCGATTTTTATGTTTACTCACCCCATTTACCCCCTAAGGGGTTGATTTTCAAAATAACAAAATATATATTTGTCTATTTATTTTTAGATGTGCTCCTACGAAGTTTAAAGTTGTAATGTCTATTTTATATTATTTTTCCGTACAAAATTTGGACCCCATTTTCACCCCTTTAGGGGTTAAATCATGTCCACCGTGGTTGGACTTCAAAATAAATATAATTTTTGCAATCGTCATCCCACAAAACCCCGATAACGACATCCATATCTGTTTTTAGGTTTTTTTTATCCTTTTCACCTCCATTTCATCCCCTTTGGAGTTGAAATCTTAACAAAAACAATATACGTTGCTTTAGATTTCTATCCATAAGCCTAAATTATAAATTTAGCGATTTTTACTTCGAAAATGAAGGATTTTCTTTAATACACAACTTCATCCCCCTTTTGACCCCTTCGGGGGTAGAATTTTGAAAAACGCTGAGACCCGTATTTATTAATTTTCAATCGTCAGCCTAAACACAAAATTTGAAGATTCTAGCTTCAAAACTGAGGGACTTTCATACAAACTTTCATCCCTTATTTCATCCCCTTAGGGATGGAATTTTCAAAAATTCTTCCTTAGTGGATGCCTACACTGTATAAAGTATCTGTGTGCAAAATTTCAAGTCTCTAGGTCCAGCGGTTTGGGCTGTGCGTTGATAGATCAGTCAATCAGTCAGTCAGTCAGTCATTCAGTTTACGATTTTATATATTATAAGATAGGCGTTTAATAGCATCATATTACTATATAACTTAGTGTGTTTGAGAATATATTCAACAAAAATATGATAAAATAATAAAAAATAAAATAAAAATGTTTTTATTAACATAAATCATACATTGATAACATATAATGAAACAACCCCAGTAAGTAATTCTAAAATACTTGTGTTGGGGCGCTTCGCTCCGTGCCCTTGCAACTTAATATAACATATGTTAACAAAAAACTAATTTAAAGAAATGGAAAATTATTTATAAGTAACATTTTATATTTTTGTGAAGGGAAGTGTGTGTATGCATGTGTATGTGTGTGTGTGTGTGTGTGTGTGTGAGTGTGTACGTGAATGTTTTGTGTGTATCTATGTGTCATATATAAATATTTAAGTAATCTATGTAATTCTCTAAAGTAAATATGAAATATGAAAATCGTACTTGTACAAACAAATTTACCTGTGAAATAAGTATTTATTTGGTTTATTGTCGTAAGTAACATTATAATTCAACACAGAACACGACACCATTATACTTCAGATTCATCCGAAGATATTAGTATATTAACAAATGTAGTATCGCTTGCATGTATCACCACTTAGCACGTTATTTTAAAGCAATAACCTAAAAAACCTAAAAAGAGAAGGTTTTTGACTTAAAATTGACAGATATTTTGACATTTCCGGTCCGAGCTCTCCTCGTCACTACTAGACGCCAACCACTTCATTCGTTTTTCGTGCTTCGCCACGGATGCACGTATACAGTCTCAAAGTGAGACTTCTTTATAATTATATTTTTATAGTGAAAATTAAACTATACTTAAAATGCTTCGTGAAAAAAGGAAAAAGTTTTCAAGACGGAAGAGGACAAGAAGAAGAAGTCAAGACGAAGGTACACTATTAAATGCCGTTCATTTGGTTAAACAGCATAATTGTCTGCTTACCTTTATGATGGCGTAACTGCCACACTGGTCTTTTACCTTATTTTAATTTTTGTTTGATGCGAACTTACCATACTGGGTATTTTCTGTCAATTTATTTATTTATCTGATGCGAACTTACCATACTGGGTACTTTCTGTCAGTTTATTTATTTATCTGATGCGAATTTACCATACTGGGTACTTTCTGTCAGTTTATTTATTTGTTTGATGCGAATTTACCATACTGGGTACTTTCTGTCAAGGTATTGTGTCTCAAAAGACATCAACTAAATATCTATTGCACTCGAGATAGTCATACTGGACTATTTCACCACATAGATAGGTCAGACAACGCAACTACACTAACTACACCAACTCAAAGTGCCGCTGACGACGCGACATTGTAAAAAGCAGACTACCCTCAAAGGTTGCCACGTTGAAACCGCTGCCGAGCACCGATTGGGTGACTCCGCCGTCCGCTGTATCCACCGCCATCCACCTTCCAGGCAGGTGACCGCCGTGCTGGAGCTGCAACAGCAGCCCTGACAACAGCGTTGCTCATCAGGTATGAGTTTTGCTATCATGTTATCATGATATTCTTAGTGTTGAGTTGAGTTAACACCAACGGTGTAATAGAATACCATCGGTACTAAGATAGTTTCAAACTGACAGAACTAGCTATAAATGCTAAAACTTAAGAACTTAATGGAACCCAATATTGAGTTATACAGCAACTAGCTAATACCTGATACTTCAAACCTTTTATGTGAAATAGCTTAGCCGCTGAAATAGCTAGCTGCTGGCATGCTGATAGAAATTTCAATGAAAAATGGAATAACAGAATCCTTACATTTTATTCATATTCATCCATAATGTTTGTTGGTCATTATATTATTATATTATTATATTATATTACATAGTAAAAAAAAACAAAAATTTGCCTAAACTAGGAAACCTTGTATTTCAGGCGGGTAGACCTAACATGTTGAGAAACTTGTTAATCACTAACTATTTAGTATGGTTCTACTAGCTATGCCCTTGTACAAAATTATCTCTATTACTTTTCAAATTTAATTTGTGTGAATTTGTACAAAATAATGTTTCTGATGTGAAAAAATATACAAGTTACAATATACAAGCTACAAGTACCAGTTATGTTTAATGTATAGTATTATGTAATCTGTGGTTTAAGGCAGCTTTCCAATACAAAACAATATACACCTTTTGTGTGACAGTATTTCACATTTTTTTTACATTATGTGGGGCATTACGACGTTCGGTTATACCGTACACGGTCAACTATAGTGTTGCTAAGGCTTTTTGCTTAAAAGACCACCGACAGTTCAGTCGAATATGAATGATCCATTTGCCACAGGCCTGATGTGAACGATCGAAAAAACCGTAAGTAAATCAGGCGCAGTACTCAATAAAACATTTTTAAAATTGATTTATATATTTATTTGCCTTAAAAACGACAAACAAAAGACGTAGGTAGGTGTGCCACATCACCACATGCTTCATTTCCGACGGCAAACAAACAGTGGGGCGCGGCGAGGAGGCCCCATCAGCGATTTGTTTCGTCAGGAAGGCCGATTTACACATAGCAGACTCGCAGACGGGCGTTACGGCCCATCCAAATGGTTGCCGATGATGCATTCATCGATGTTTGCCTTCGATCATCGTACGTGGGGTAAGGACACTCATTAGGATAATGTATTCATGAGGGTGCATGCTAGTGTGGCATTTGTCTGTATTCAGCGAATACAGGCAGTGGTCGCCAACTACAGGTGCAAAGGTCCACTCAATTGCTGGCGCCGGTAATCTTCTATGTATGGAAGTACCATTTAGCCGGCTAGCAGGGCACCTAGATTATTATTTAATTTTTTTTTTCTTTGGCAGACTATATGAGTGTTATCTTTTTAATGATTCACTTTTGTAACATCTCCAGAGATATATTACCTATAGTTTACCATTAATATGACTTAAATTCGGGCAGAATGCATAACAGTTATATTATATTACATATGAATAATAGTTTTGTTACATTTTGTTGAAGGTTCAATAGAAAGTGATCTCTGTTAATAAAAAAAAAAAAAAAAAAAAACAGGTTGTCATATCAGATTTAGTTAATAACTGTTTAAAAGTTAACTTAGCTTTTAGAAAAAAAAATTCGTACTTAAGTAAAACTATAAGCACCTAAAAATAATAATATCACAATTAAAAAACGCGTATTGTTTTTTTTTAAAAAAAAAAAACGTTTTAATTTTGATAAGGAAAGTGATAGAAATACACGAATTTAAAATCGTAACTTTTGGGCATTGTAGTGCCCACATTTTTATTACAAAACTACCGCCGCTGCCGGGCTATGATGTTTTTTAAACAGCATGATTTCCCTGTTATTGGACGATATTTACTATAAGGGTCTCAAAACCTATATATATATTTTTTTAATTGAAGTTCATCCTTTTTATATTCATTTTTTTTTATATATACAGCTACCGTCGCAACTTTCCATTCTATTACAAATGTAATGGCAATTATGGTCTTCACAAATCAAACGTTCACATAACTGCAAAAAACACTTATTTTATTACCTTTTTTTTTTTATATCCCGTCTAAGTTGCTACGGGTGAGCCGATTTTTTCTAATATTTTTCATTATTTATTCATCTTTTTTTTATGAATTGATTAAACTGGTAGATACCGGTATGTCATCATATTATTTTACTTAGTTGAATATCATCGATACTTACACTGAATTAAAGACGTTTCTTTTGTGCCTTTAAACAATGGGGTAGACTAGGGGACACTAGTGATCATATCAGGAATCACAAATTGTAAAATAATAATTGCATATCAATTATCTAGAACAGGCAGCTTATGATATTTTCATTGCCATTTTTCTAATTGCATTCAGTGCGGGGTGTTAAGTATTCTAGATGTTAGTATTGTGATGCTAAACAGAAATTATTCAATTCATTAAAATATCAAAAACTAATCACCAGTTTCGTTTTGTTTTTTTTTCAGATCAAGAGTGAGTAAATTCGAATGCAAGTCGAATCAGGCAGTAGAAATCAAATGAAGTAGACTTTTTTCTATTTCTAGCATTTTTAGCCCAAAAACATTTTATTTTATAATTTGAGATTTTAGCATTCACAATGCTAAGATGAATAAATAATGAAAAATATTAGAAAAAATCGGCTCACCCGTAGCAACTTAGACGGGATGCTACGGGTGAGCCGATTTTTTCTAATATTTTTCATTATTTATTCATCTTAATATAAAAATAGCATTGTGAATGCAAAAATCTAAAAGTTTAATATTCACAATGCTATTTTGGTTTAGTATTGTAGAAAGACTATTATGACACTAAGCTACCTACTATTTTAATTCTGTTCCACCTGTTTCTTAAACTAGAGGTGATAACGATTGTGCCATCCTGATCGTCACAATTTTGAGCCTTAGTTTGGTACCTCTTATTCACATGTAAGGTAATTCTTCGTATCTTTTATTCTAATATAAAGTATTCACATCCTATAACTTTCAATTTCAGGGACGGAAATTAAACGCACAAATAAATTGGTTTTCACAACATTATCAAGGTGGTGTGATTTTACAGGTATATTATTTATGTTATTATTGAAGCTGCTGTCTGCTAATACTATCAGGAAGAACAGAGTTTGGTAACGGTTCGATTATTTAACAAATAATAATATAGACAGAATAAACACATTTTCCTTTACAGAAGTGTATATACAATTTAAATATCAGTATTAGATAATATTGCGTTCATTATTGAATAGACAAAATTGAACTAATCTCAAGTTTGGTAAATAATTTAACTACCTACGCCTTTGCGTAGACTCCATTATTCAAATACAATGGATATATTAGATTACTTAAAACTTTATTTAAATATTTTTTCAAATTGGAAAACTTTAAATATTTTCCACTTTTGTCCTTTTTTTCAACTTTTTTATCTTAAAAATTTAACTTTAATTACCTTGCCTATTGCACAAAGAATGCAAACAAGACAAAAATAATCAAGATTGTATTAGTATACACATTTATATTAAGTATAATAAACAGTTCATAATCACTTCTTATTTAGAAATAAATTAAATTCCTATATGTATTGTAAATAATAGATTGCTGAAATAAAACATTTAATGATAGTGGAGTAGACTCGTGTCCAACCAGTTTTAACACTCGACGTACGCCAATACCTTTATATGCCTAACAAAAAACGATATTATAGATGTTCCAGGTAACACGGCGGGATGGTTAATTACTCCACTATAATAGCAAAATATTAAAACATAATATTATCAATAATCAAACTGAGATTTCCAAACCAACCTTGCACTTAAAATATATTATCATCGATAAATCAAACTGAGTTTTCCAAACCAACCTTGCATATTTTTTTTATGTACCAACCATCTGTAGGTACCGTTTTTAGTAGTAATCATGTCAAACGTTCAGAATTATTTTAAATGACTTTCTTTTCTTTTTTAAAAGACTAATACGCAAGAAATGATATTTCCATTTTCTTATTATAATGCTTTAAACATCTACATTTGTTAATATACTAATATCTTCGGATGAATCTGAAGTATAATTAATGATTAAACGAACTTACCTGTAAGTGAAGTTCTATCATAATTATACGAAGGATTCATCCGAAGATATTAGTATAGAATCCCACCCTCCCTTCTCATTATTGTAAATTACAATAACTATCTACCCACTGAAGAAAATGAAGAAATATCATAAGATTTGGACTTTAAACTAAATGAAGTGGTTGGCGTCTAGTAGTGACGAGGAGAGCTCGGACCGGAAATGTCAAAATATCTGTCAATTTTAAGTCAAAAACCTTCTCTTTTTAGGTTTTTTAGGTTATTGCTTTAAAATAACGTGCTAAGTGGTGATACATGCAAGCGATACTACATTTGTTAATATACTAATATCTTCGGATGAATCCTTCGTATAATTATGATAGAACTTCACTTACAGGTAAGTTCGTTTAATCATTAATTATTAATTGATGTAGTTATAAGAGCCAAATCAACCCGATCGCGATCAAAATCACAAAATAATCGAGTGGACGCTTTTCATCATGATAAAAGATAATAAATTAAGTCAAACTAGGTTCTGCTGTCATTTTTTTTCAACTCTTTCTCGCATATCGCATAAGCCGTAAGAAGCGGTTTCTCACTCACACTATTGTCCGTCTACTTGAGCGTAGCGAAAATTTTTCTTAGTCTATGTAAATCACATTGACACCCATTTTTACCCACGACGACGGACGGAACGGAACGGAGGCGGTATATGCGTTTGGGGTTAGTGGTTGTGCGTTTGTTTGTTTGTTTGTGTGTTTGTCTGTTACCATTTTCCTCGGAAACTACTAAGCCGATTTCGATGCGGTTTTTTGCATTCAAAAGGTTTCATTTCAGAGCAGGTTCTTAGACATGTTTCATAGTGGTAGACCACCAGGGGGCTCTGCAGCAACCAGATAAGTCAAGTTTGTCTATTACCATTTTCCTTGGAAACTACTGGGCCGATTTCAATGCGGTTTTTTGCAATCAAAAGGTTTAATTTCAGAGCAGGTTCTTATATATGTTACATGGTGGTAGACTACCAGGGGGCGCTGCAGCAACCAGATAAGTCGCGCTTGAGAAGTTCTCTAAAACTACTCAACTGAGTTCGATGCGGTTTTCTGTAATGGGTTTGTAGGTTATCGGCGATGGTTCTCAGATAGATGTTATGGTGTTTAACCGCTAGGGGGCGCTGCAGTTATCATTTTCTCATTTATTTCCAAAGCGGTTTGACCAATTTGGATGCGGTTTTCTGTAATAGTTTTGTAGTTTGTCGGCGATGGTTCTTGGTGTTATGGTGTTCAGCCGCTAGGGGGCGCTGTAGTAATCATTTTCCGAATGGTTTGACCAATTTAGATGCGGTCTTTAGAGTAGATAACTTATGAATTCTTTAAAAAGTTTAAAATAAAATGGCAAAATTAAAAAAATTGAAAAAACCCACGACGGTTAAAATTGTAACTCTTTATTTAAAAAGACTAAAAAAAGTTTTACAAAAATCCCTCGACTAAAAGTGATGTAGGTACTATACATATTTTATCTACCTATTCATAAATTACAAACGCAAGAAAAATCCGTCATGGGCTGCCATTGCCATTTCTCTCCATTTCTCTAAAAACTATAACTGAAAAATATTTGTTCATTTGGGGGCAGGTAATGGCAGCCCCAACGGATTTTTCTTGCGTTTGTAATTTATTAATAGGTAGATAAAGTATGTATAGTACCTACATCACTTTTAGTCGAGGGATTTTTGTAAAACTTATTTTAGTCTTTTTAAATAAAGAGTTACAATTTTAACCGTCGTGGGTTTTTTCAAATTTTTTAATTTTTTATCAACGCTATCTATCGAGCCTACACTTTCTTGTCATTGTGAAAAGCCCTTATCAGGTTCTTTTTAGTGTCTTATCTTTGGGTTCTTTTCTATATTAGATGTTCAGTCTTGCATCAGTCCATTCCATTCTTCAGTCTGGAAAAAATCAAAGTCTATACAAACTGATGAAATGGACTGATGTAATTGGAAAACTTCTAATTTCACTATTTTATTTTTTACCGATTACATACCTAAATAATAAATTGTGATAACTATAAATACTATAGGTATAAGTGCTGCTATTTGTTTTCTCGCAGTCAATGCTAAAAAGTAGAGTACACACCTCGTGAAAAAAAAATTTCATCTCGATCCTTTGTAGCCTTCGCTTCGCTTAGGATTCTACTTTTGAATCCCTCGCTGCTCTCGGGATCCAACTCTTAGTCCCTCGAACTAAATTCTCTCTTTTTTCATTTTTTTTTTAATTTAAATTATATTTTTTCTTTTTTCACCTTGTTGTATAATTTACTATTACTTTAATTCATGTTCAACAATATGTGTCTCGTCGTGTTGCTTTGTACCGTGGCTGCCGTTAATAGTCGAAGTCGCTTAGCGCCACGGTGCTACTTCATTTAGCGACGCATTATCTCGCTGTTGTGAACACTCCATTTTAAAATATATTTTTCACCCTATACCGGTCGTTCTTCTAGATAGAATATAAAATAAAAATTTACCCTCCAGTGCCTGTACATTGGTCTTATTCCAAAGTACCTGAATAATGAAATTAGAATAAAAATACAGTGTTAATAGGCAGAACCTGAAATAAAATACTTTAGGTTTTCTATGATGTCTTGACTTTTAAATTGTCCCAATAATTCTGATAGGTGTGTCAGTCAGTGAGTTTCTCCTTTTTTTGGTTAGGTTGGCAAAATGTCTATACCATTGGAGTTACGTAAGCACCCGAAATATTTATATTAAGAATACATTTCATTCCACTCAAAGGGCAGCTATTTTTAAATCTTGACCCAGAAATGACCGGCGGACTTAGAATATTAGCTTTTACCCGTTTTGTGCCTAATTAAGGTTAAAGTTACATTAATTTAATTAATGTTCGTGAATTTAATTATTGACTTATATAAGTTTTTGCTAGTAAATTAGGTTTCTATTTATTAAAAGAGTTTGTAGGAAAGGTAGGTAGGTAAGGTAGTATGGAGAATATATGGAGAAATCTACATCTCGCTGACGAAGTTTACTCAGCGACGCAGCATATATACAACTGCCAACCACCATCGGTTGGACCGCGGTCCCCGGGCTAATATCACCTAGCCCGGAGGAAGATCTTCCACTTTGGCCTTCCTACTAGTGACCCACCTACCACCATAGTGGGGGTTCTACGAGCTCAAAATCAATGGAATACCGCAAATCGATGTACAGTATAGCCGTTTGGTACACGTATGCTTGAGGTGAAAACAAAATTTTGGACTCGCAGTTCTTAAAATTCTTCCCTTAGGAGCGGAGCTATGGTGTCATCTTTTTTTTGTATGGGAAAAAAATTTTTTTGTTCTAAAACCTATCGTGTATGGTATCGAATGAAAGGGCTTGCTGAGCCGGTTTTAAAAATATATCACATCGTTATATTTCAGCCACTTGTTTTAAATAAAACCAAAAAACATTTTCAAAACATACCAAGTTTGGGCTCCTACAGATACAATATGGTTGAATTATTTTTCATAAGATATACTTCAAATGATATGTAATATTCTCATATCTAATCTCAAGAAAGCAATTTTGAAAATATTGATATTCAGTATCTTTTTAAATTTTTCATGATTACAAAGCTTTTATAAAGTGATTATATATAATAAAAAAAAAATGTTCTAAAACCTATCGTGTGTGATATCGAATGAAAGGGCTTTCTGAGCTGTTTCTAAAAATATATCACATAATTACATTTGAGCACTTGTTTTAAATTAAACCAAAAATCAATACCCAAAAATCCCATACAAATGTGAGTTTGGGAAAAAATTAGAAAAAAATACTAAATTTAGATATTTTCAAAATTACTTTCTTGTGATTTGATATGAGGATATTATGTAACTCTTAAGGTATATTTTACACAAAATAATTTAACCACATCGGATCTGAAGGAGCCCAAACTTGGTATGTTTTGAAAATGTTTTTGGGTTTAATTTAAGAGAAGTGGCTGAAATATGATGATGTGATATATTTTAGAACCGGCTCAGCAAGCCCTTTTATTCGATACCATGCACAATGGGTTTTAGAAAAAAAAATGATTTTTACCATACAAAAAAAGATGACACCATAACTTCTCTCCTAAGGGAAGAATTTTTTCATCGTTACTCAACAACGAATATAATTTTTTAAAGTTTATTTTGTTTTTCGGGAAAAGTACTTATGGTTTTTAGGAAACAAACTGCATAATGCATTTCAGGAATGTAACATACTTAATGATTAAACGAACTTACCTGTAAGTGAAGTTCTATCATAATTATGCGAAGGATTCATCCGAAGATATTAGTATAATTAACACATGTAGTATCGCTTCCATGTATCACCACTTAGCACGTTATTTTAGAGTAATAACCTAAAAAACCTGAAAAGAGAAGGTTTTTGACTTAAAATTGACAAATATTATGACATTTCCTGTTCGACTTCTCTTCGCCATTACTAGGCGCGAACCACTTCATTTAGTTTAAAGTCCAAATCGTATGATATTTCCTCATTTTCTTTAATGGGTGAACACTTATTGTAATTAACAATAATAGTAGGGAGGGTGGGACTCTATACTAATATCTTCGGATGAATCCTTCGCATAATTATGATGGAACTTCACTTACAGGTAAGTTCGTTTAATCATTAATTATGCTTCGGATTCATCCTTCGTTATTAGTATAATTAACACATGTAGATGTTGAAAGCATTATAATAAGAAAATGGAAATATCATCTCTTGTGTATTAGTCTTTAAATTTAAAAAAAATAAGCAAGATTGGTCTGTAAAATTCAGTTTAATTATCATTAATCGATGATAATGTTTTTGTTTTGATATCTTGCAAAGACAGTGAAATCATCGACCATCCCGCCGTGTTACGTGGAACGTCTATAATAAAAAAAAATGTTATGGCTGTATGGGTATCGGCGCTCGTCGAGTGCTAAAACTGGTTACCATGGACTTGAGTCTAGTCCACTATCATTGAATTTTACATTTCAGCAATCCATTATCTATATTACATATAGTTTTTTTTTAAATGTATTCTTATATTTATTTTATATTTATAAATAAAAAGAAGTGATTATAAAATGTTTATTATAATAATATTAAGTAGCATTCTCGAAAAAGAAGGTATTTATAAAATGGTTTACTTGTGTCAAATTAAGAAGAATTAATGTTTCATACTTGAACTAAACTAATAATTAATTGATTATATTGTTTGCATTCCATGTGCAATAAGCAAGGTACCTAATTAATGTGAGACTTCCTTTTTCTTTTTAAAATCAAAAAGTTGAAACAGAACTTAATTGGAAAATATTTAAGTAATAAATAGTAATAAATCTAAGACATCCATTGTATTTGAGCAATGTAAGTCTACGCAAAGGCATAGTTAAATTCTTTACTGAACCTTGAGATTAGCTCATATTGTGCAATCAATAATGAATCCAATATTAAATAATACTGATAATTGCGTTACACTTCTAAAGAAGTAGTAGTAAGAGAATTTGTGTTTATTCTGTCTATATTATTATTTGGTGAATAATGGAACCATTTTTATAACCAAACTTTGTACTTTCTGATAGTATTAGCAGACAGAGAAACTTCAATAACATATAGTAGTAAGTATACCTGTAAAATAATATCACCTTGATAATGTTGTACAAACCAGTCTATTTGTGCGATAAATTTCCGTCCCTGGAATTGAAAGTTATAGGATGTTAGTATTTTAAATTAGATACTATATTACATGTGAACTATGAGTACCAAGGCTTAAAGTTGTGACGTCATGATGGCATAATTGTAACAACTCTAGCTAGACTAATAAACTGGTTGAGAAGAATAAAAAAAAAACAATAGCTTGTCCGATTGATAGTGACAGAATTGTCTTTGTAAAATACTAAACAAAAATAGCGTTGTGAATGCTAAAATCTAAAATTCAAAATAATCATTCTTTGGGATCCAAATGCTAGGAATAAAGAAAAAATATTTCTACAATTTTTTATTTCTACTACCTAATTCGACTTGCATTCGAATTTACTTAATTTCAATCTGAATATACCAAAAATGATGATAATTTTTTGAATTTGTGAATCGAATAATTTTGATTTAGCATCAGAATAATAACGTCAAGAATACTTTACACTGAATAAAATAAGAAAAAAGACAATGAAAATATAATAAGCTATGTAGCACATGATTTCTTTTTTTTTTGATCCCTGGTCACAACTCCACAAGTGTCCCCCAGGTCTACCCCGTTGTTGAGAGGTACCAGAGAAAATAGTCCACAACTATGTCATCTCTAATTCGGTGTAAGTATCGATGACATTCAACTACATAAAGTAAAATTTTAATATAATATTATACCGGTATCTACAGGTTTAATCAATTCATAAAATAGTCATAGTTTAAGCTATTTTGCAGTTTTGTTAACGTTGTTCTTGTGGAAGATCTTTATGGAAAATTGTGAAGGTAGTTGCATAAAAAAAGAATTTAAATGTTTTGTGTATTTCAATTCTTTAAAAAATGTTCTGAGTTACATTGTTAGAGTAAATACAATGTCCAATATAACAGGGAAATAATGCTGCTGCTGTCGACGTCATAGCCGGCGGCAGTAATTTTGTAAAAATATGGGCACTACAATACCCAAAAGATAAGTATATTTCTATCACTTTTCATATCAATATTAGAACCATAAAGTTGATGGGATTTCTAAAATGTGTTTTCTTACAAACAAAAAAGTACCATTTTTAATATAGGTTAACTTTTATACTTTTTATAATAAATAATACGACTTCTGGCATTCTAGAAAGTGTTTTGTTACAAACAATAAACATTTTTTATTTTTATTATAAGTACGATAACTTACACAGTTTATAATAATATGACTTCTGTTTCATTTTAACTTAACCTGATGTGACAACCTGATAAAACATTTTTTCTCGAACAGAGATGTTGAACCTTCAACTAAATGTGTAGTTGACAAATTATTAATTGTCTGTCACTAAAATACATACGTATTATGTGGTTGTTATGCATTCCGCCCGAATTTAAGTCATATTAATTTTAGAATTTAATATATCTCTGAAGATTGTACAAGTGAGTACGAGTGAGTATAAAAGAAAATAATAATAATCGACGTGTCCTTCGTAGCGCCGCGAAAATAATTATTTACACACATGCCGAATTTAGACGATTACCGGCTCAAACAACTATGAGGACGCCTATGTGACTGTAGTTGGCGACCACTGCCTGTATTCTCTGAATACAGATAAATGCCGCACCAGATCTTTACTGGTGTCCTTACCCCGTGTACGATGATCGAATGGGAATGTTGACGAATGCATCATAAGCAACTGTTTCGATGGACCGTAACGGCGGCCGCCTGCGGGTCTGCTGCGGATCGCGACGAAACAAATCTTTGATGGGGTTTCCTCGCCGCGTCTCGCTGTTCGTTTGCCATCGGAGATGAAGCATATGGCATACCTGGCTGCATGTTTCGTTTGTTGTTTTCAAGTTTAAATTGTTTTAAACAAAATGTACCAGCAAATAAATATATAAATCATTTTAAAAATGTATGTTTTATTAAAATACTGCGCCCGATTTACTTACAGTTTTTTCGTTGATCAATATCGTTAACTTCAGTCAGGCCTGTGGCCAATGCATCATTCATATTCGACTCAACTGTTGGTGGCCTTTTAAGTGAACAGCATCAACTACACTAGAGTTGACCATGTAGGTACTGTCCGTAATAGAATGTATGTTGTGCACAACAAATGAATGTTGCAATGCCCCATTGTATAATGTAAAAAGTGCAAAACACTGTCTTAAATTACTGTCATAAAAAAGGTGTTCTATATTGGAAAGCTTCATTATTACTATAATATATATACTTGGCTAGTAATTTCTGCACATCAGAATCATTATCATTAAGATCAATCAATTTATGTTTTACACAAATTCAATTTGAAAATAAAATAAATAAAATAAAATAAAATAAAAGACAGATAATTTTAGTTACTAATAGTAATTAGTTAGTGATTAACATAAATAATAATAAGCCTGAAACATAGGATTTCCTAGTTAAGGCAAATATTTAAAGTTTTTACTTATTAAAACTGTGTACCAATAAACACTAACTGCATTTATGGATAACCAAATGTAAGGATTCTATTATTCAATTTCTTATTGAAATTTCTATCAGCAGGCCCATGTTAGGCTTACCTATATTAATAGAAGCTATTTCACATAAAAATTGTGAAATTTCAGGTATCAGCTAGATGCTGTATAACTTATTATCTAGTTCCATGAAGTTGATAAATATTAGCATTTATTTATAGCTCTGCTTATGCACGTTATACTGGCAGTTTTTCGTTGCAGTTGTAACAATGTGTATAATAAAATCGTACATAATTATATTATATCAATTTTGCAAGCTAGAAATTTATCTCAGTACCTACCGATGGTACTCTATTATTCCGTTGAGATCAACTCAACACCAAGGATATCTATGATATCAATATTCATACCTGATGAACTAAGCTGCTGTCAGGGCTGCTGTTGCAGCTCCAGCAGAGCAGCCGCCTGGCTGGAAGGCGGATGGCGGCGAATTCGGCGGACGGCGGAGTCACCCGATTGGTGCACGGCAACGGTTCCAACGTGGTAACCTTTGAGGGCAGCCTGCTTTTAACACTTTCGCGTCGTCAGGAGCACTTTGAGTTGCTGCGATTGTTACAGTTGCGTTGTCTGACCTATCTATGCGGTTAAATAGTCCAGTGTGACTATTTAGAGTGCAATAGATATTTGGTTCATGCCTTATTAGACACATGCCTTACGACAAAAAGTACCCAGTATGGTAAGTTCGTGTCAGACAAATAATTAAATTGTAAAAGCCCAGTGTGGCAGTTACGCATTTTTAAATCTCAGCAAACAGTGTTGTCTGGAAAAGAATGCTATTAGCATTAAGTCCGCTCTTTTTGTACCCATGTACATTGAAGTAAAATAATTATATATGGTAAAAGCCCAGTATGCCAGTTACGCATTCATAAAGGTAAGCAAACAATTTTTGCTGTTTAGCCAAGTAAACGGTAAAAGCCCAGTTTGGCAGTTACGCATTTAAAAGCTAAGTAAACGGTAAAAGCCCAAAATGGCAGTTACGCATTTAATAGTGTTTTTCCACCTTGTATTCTTCTTCTTGTCCTCTTCAGTCTTGAAAACTTTTTTCTTTCTGCACAAAGCGTTTTAACTAAGTATAATTTAATTTTCACTGTATAAAATATAATTCTGAAAAAAATCTCACTTTGAGATTGTATGCGTGTGACGGATTTTAAGTAAAGCTTTTTTCCAATAATTGTATTTTTGGCTGTATGAACATTTGCCTTTGCCTTACACGTTCAGATAAATAATGTTTGGTAATAGTATGATCAAATCATGTATTGTTTAACATTTAATTTTGATTCAGTTCTTATAAAAATAATGTAAATATCTTATACATATCTTAGCAAGTTTTAAATAAGTTACCATTTATTATATTTGATAATTTCACGATAGTTAGTCGTAACGCCTATCATTGGCTGAACGTATTTTCAAGAATTTAAGCAAGTAAGACTACAGTAATGAATGTAACAATTATTGTAATTCATTGGGATTTAGTTTCAAAAAGATTACAACGTAATTGTTTTATAAAATATTATCTCTGATATTACTTTTTCGTACAAATAGTATAGTCGATTGTGATTGGTTGAAAAGTGGTGTGAGGGGTAAACTTTTTGTGTTTAATTTAGTGGGTATTTAAGGAATGGAAAATTGAGCATACGTTTCACTTTTAAGTTTGGAGCACTACGGGATTTAAGTTAAGTAAATTCTTCATTGTATTGTGTTATTTTGAATTGATTGTTTTGTGTGTGAGTTGATTGTTTTTCAAAGGCTATCCGCTGTTAATTTTCATTCCCAATTTTATGATTATTCCGATTATTTGTAGTAATAATAAGCAAAGTACATTATAGACAGATTTCTTTTGCATTTGCTTGGTAACTAGTATCATAGTTTAATAAAGAGATTAACTGATAACTTTAAGTTTATATTGTTGTAGTTTGTAACGATTTAATTGTAAATATCTGATTTGATAAAGCTGACGAGTTTCTTCCGCCTGTTCTTCTCTCAGCTAAAAAAAGACGTCCGAACAGGTGGTAGGTTAAAAGAAATTGGACGATTCAATTTAATAAACATTACTTTACTTAAATTGATTTATTTTGTTTTAATTCTCTCCATGTTTCTGACCATTTCTGACATCAGAAGTGGGTATCGACTCAGTCCATTTACAAAATATTAACACCAATTCCTGATGATTTTCAGGGTGGATGCTGACGAGAACTCGCTCCGCTGCCATTGCGATCCTGAGACCTGAGTAGCAGCCAGCTGGTGTCAGTGAAAGAAGAATGAGAGGTAAAGGAGAAGTCTTCAGAGATCTTCCTTCAAAGTCCGCTAGCCGGTAAGGCCATTAGTGGCTGTTTTAATAATTTATTTTACGAGGTTGCTACTTTGCTAGTTCAATACTTATTTATTGTTTTGATGTGGAAAAAGAATAAAATTTGTTACGACGAAATTAACATCAAATACATTGAGAAATCAATATTAACTAAAGATGTTTATAAAAATTATTTGTGACGGTATTTGTGATACTGATGTGGTTTTATCAAAAGCCTGAGTAATTGGTCTGGCGTCTAAGTAAATGCGATTAAAACTTGTTTAAATTGTTCATTTGTAGGTACGTTATAAGTAGGTAGATCTTTTTATACTAAGTCTGTATAAAGTTTACAATGAAACATTTGGGTTTGTAGATAGGTACTTTAGCTTTAGAAAATTCAAATTTTATTGAAGCACAGCTATTTACTTCTGCACTAGTACAAAATATTATTCATTGCTACCAAATTTTTAATAGTTACATCATTTCTTAATTTTTACTTTCTACGTATGTTTCGAATTGCAAAGTAGGAAGTAAGATTTAAGTAAGAATTTAATGTTTTTCATTTGAGGGTTTTTGTTTTTCTTATTTAAAGCAGAGTGTCTTTACTTTTGAACTTTACTTACCCTGCCACAGTATTTAGCATTCTCATTCTCATTTTAAATTTATTGAAAGTTTTCATTTTGGGAAGATATCGTATTCTATTATTTATTTTTCGACCAACTACGTCGAGTGGGTAGTACACTAGTTTTCATGGTGTCTGTCTCTCGAGATACCCGGGTTCGATTCCTGGCTGTCTCAACTTAGACGACGAACTTTTCTGTAGGCGCTGGGGCGACACAAATGCTTTCAGTTTCTTTATTTAGAATCGGAGCAATGTATATAATAATATTTCTTTTACTTGAAAAGTTATCTATAAAATAGAATCCCGCTCAGTAATGTTTGCGCAGAGTAATCCTAGCATTATTGAAAATTCAAATAATGATAAGCAATTTATGTGTAACTAAAAAGGCTGATATTGTTTCTTTTTAATTTGTGCTTTCTTCCGATAAGAAATAAGCTTAAATGCTATGTTCACACTGTTATGCTAATGTTCACACAATAACACAATTATTAATCATAATTACTTAAAAAATATAATTAATAATTGTACTTTATATTAATTACTTTATATTATTGCTTATATTATTGCTTTATATTTATGATTTTGGTAAAAATTTGATAAATTTTTAACTATTTTGTTATTGATAACACGACAGTTAGTCAACCTGTTCAGGTGTATAATCTAAAATATATAGATTTAGTTAAATAGTTTAGGTTTGATTATGTTGTCTCCTAAGTCATTAATCTTGCTACGCCAAGAAGTTAAAAGTTTAAAATGTATGATTCGATGTCATTCGGATTTATTATTTACTATTGGGTGGGTTTAAATTGCAACAGACAAGTATGTTTTGAGTAATTTATTCAGAGACTTTGGTTTGTACCCAAGTTCATGATAATATTATATTTTGATTTTAGGTTTTGATTTTTCGTTTTGATTTTTGATTTAAATTTTCGGTTTTGATTTTCGGTTTTGATTTTCGGTTTTGATTTTCGGTTTTGATTTTCGGTTTTGATTTTCGGTTTTGATTTTCGGTTTTGATTTTCGGTTTTGATTTTCGGTTTTGATTTTCGGTTTTGATTTTCGGTTTTGATTTTCGGTTTTGATTTTCGGTTTTGATTTTCGGTTTTGATTTTCGGTTTTGATTTTCGTTTTTGATTTTCGTTTTTGATTTTCGTTTTTGATTTTCGGTTTTGATTTTCGGTTTTGATTTTCGGTTTTGATTTTCGGTTCTGATTTTCGGTTTTGATTTTAGATTTAAGATTTTACTTTAGATTTTATACTTTTGATTTTGATTATAGATTATATTTTCGATTTTTGGTTTTGTTTTTATAATTAGGATTTTTGGTTGTTTCTCAGATTTGATTATAGGACTTGATTTTCGGATTTGATTTTCGATCTTGTTTTTAAATTTAGATTTTGATAGATTTAGATTTCGGCTTAGATTTCAACTTAGATTTCAATCTAGGATAAAGTCTAAACCTTGAAAATTAAATTTCGATTTTAGTTTTTTTTTTATTTTCAATTTAGATTTAAATTTCGATTAAGGAATAGATTATATTAAGGGTTCGATTTTAGGTTTCTGTGGTGGCGGGTCTTCCAAATAAAAGCAGGTTTAGAGACAATGGGGCGTTTATTAATATTAATTAAAAGTCTTACAAAACGATCGTGTGTGTGCTGCTAAGCGTTGGACGGGAAGAGGAGGCGGAAACGTCAAAAAGGCACAGACAATATTGTTATGTTTTTGCAACAGATTAGATACTACTACATCTCCCCCTTTTTTTTCAAAAAAAAAATCATTAACAATAAAAAAAAACTTATGTTATACACAATTACTAACTAATTATTTTAAGTTTAACTTGTTACATTATATTTTTTTTTTTTTTTTTTTCATTTTAATCCAGAATTACTATTTTTGTAAACTAAATATATGTTACTTTAAATTACATTTCTTAAAATTTTGTTATACAGAATTACTTTTTACTAAATTTAAACTAAACATTTTACATTAAGTGTACTTATAAACAATGATGGCTTGCTAAATAGATTATGTTAAACAAATAGAGACTTTCATTTTTATACAATGTCAAATGAAAACAAGAAAGACTCGGAGATACACCCTCAATCAGAATCAGAGCACGATATGGTATGATGAGCAGAAAAAATGCACGTGAAGAGCAGTCATATTATTATTGTGGTCGTATATGGTATGAAGTTCTTGTATAAACGACACCATTGTGACAATCTTTGATATCATAAGATCTAAAACCATTATAATTTACTATGGTACCTTTCCTCCATTCTTTACTACTAGGAAACTTTTTATACCATATACCCTGCCCTAAATGAAAACTTTTCCTATCACAAGCCCTTAAATTATAATTTTTTATGTTTCTATTTTTAGATTTCTCAAATTCTTTAGTCACACCATGATTCAGTTTACTTTTCAAATATTCAGTGGTAACTGGAAGAGTCCCCTTTAAGTTTCTATTCATCAACAATTGAGCAGGTGAGAAATTTGTTCCCGACACTGGACAACTTCTATATTTCAATAGTGAGATCCTATAATCAGTCCTATCGTGAAAAGATTTTTGAAGAATATTACGACTAATTTGTACACCCCTTTCAGCCATGCCATTAGACTGTGGGTACTTTGGACTTGAAAAAGTAAACTTGAAACCCCATTCATTAGCAAAGTTTCTACATTTTAACGAGTCAAAAGGAACATGATCTGAAACAATTTCTGATGGAACCCCAAAATTACAAAATATTTCAATAAGACTATTAATTATAGAACTAGCAGACTTATCACTTATTTTCTTAATATCAAGCCATTTAGAAAAATAATCAAAAATAACAAGGTAACTTTTAGAATTAAAATCCATTATGTCTATTGCTAGCTTTGAAAATGGCAAAGATGGAATATCATGACTCAACAAAGGTTCTTTTTTATTATTATTACTGTAAGTTTGACAAACAAAACATTTTCTAACAAATTCTTCTAAATGAAAATCCATTTTAGGCCAATAATACAAATTTCTAGCTAATTGCTTCATTTTAGTCATACCCAAATGACCTTCATGTAATTTCTTTATAATATTTAATCTTAAAGAAGTAGGTATTACTAGTCTGTGATTAAGGAACAATAAATTTTCATCGCTAACAATTTCAGACCTAAATTGAAAATAATACTTTAAATTGTCTGGCAAATTCTTTTTGTCAGGCCATCCATCCTTACAATATTCCAGCAATTTACACAATTCTATGTCTTTAGAAGTTTCTGAAATAAGTTCGTTCTTTTGTTGTAAATTACACTGCAGATAAGATGCTAACCCTACACAGTGAATAACCTCATACATATAGGAGTCATCTGTGTTGTGTTCTTCTAAGTAAGAACGTGACAATAAATCAGCTATAAACATTAACTTACCCTTCAAATACTTATAATCAATGTTATATCTTAGTAACTTTAATTTCAAACGTTGTAACCTCGGAGAAGGAATTTCATGTAAACTCTTTTTTAATAAACTTTCAAGTGGTTTATGATCATTTAAAATTGTAATTTTTCTACCATAAATAAAGTAATGAAATTTCTTGGTGGCCCATACCACACTTAACAATTCTTTTTCAATTTGTGAAAAATTTTTCTCCGCAGGAGTTAAACTTCGAGAAGCAAAACTTACAGGTTTACCACTTTGTAACAAACAACACCCAAGGCCATCTTTAGAAGCATCACATTGTATAGTGACATGCAACTTAGGGTCAAAATTTTGTAATATAGGTGCACTACTGACTTTTTTCTTAATGTTATTAAAGTCACTCTCATGGACAGGAGTCCACATAAACTCACAATTTTTCTTAAGTAGCTTTTGTAGGTTACTTGAAATGACAGCTAAATCGGGCAAAAATTTTCTAAGATAATTAACCATACCTAGGAATATCTGTAATTCTTTTTTATTACATGGACTTTTAATATTTAAAATAGCTTTTATTCTATCTGGGTCAACTTGTATTCCCTTATCAGAAAAAATATGTCCAAAATATTTCACTTCGCTAAGTTTATACTGAAATTTATTTTTATTAAAACGAATACCACATTTTTCAGCTCTTTCAAAAACCTTTTTAAGAATGTCATCATGTTCAGCCTCACTACTGGCTGCAATAAGTAAATCATCACAGTACACAACCACACCAGGAATGTCACCGAATGTTTCCTCGCTATACTTTTGAAAAATTTCAGGTGCAATTGATAAACCAAAAGGTAACCTTTTGAACTTGTAACATCCATATGGACTATTAAAAGTACAAAGGTCACTGGACGAATTAGAAAGTTTAATATTATAAAAACCATCGGAAAGGTCAACGACCGAAAAAATTGACTTATTAGAAAGCTTCGATACAATTTCATCGTATGTAGGTATCAAATGATACTCTCTCGTTAATACTTTATTAAGATCCTTAGGATCTAAGCAAATACGTAGTGACTTATCTTTCTTTTCCACTATTACAAGATTACTCACAAAACTAATTGGATGCTCAACCTTTTCAATAATATGGCTGCTCTCCAGGCTCTGCAATTTATCCGCAAGACGCTTCATCAGTGTCTGGGGCACGCGCCTGGGAGGCCTGACCACCGGCTGTGTTCCCGATTGAGTGTGCAACTCCAATTCCTTCTTGAATTCGCCAACACCCTGAAACAGTTTTTCATACTTTTTAACAATTTTATCTTTATTAAGGTGGTCAATGCTAACATTATTCAATAATTTAAGTTTTATTAATGTGTCGAGTCCAAGTAAAGGTCTTACATTTTCTTTAGTTATTACAAATTCAGATTCAATATGAACTCCATTGTTATTATTTAATATTAATAATTTTCTTGTCCCCAATGGTATTATGTGATTGCCACCAAATGCCTCTAAAACAATGTTTGTCTCAGAAAAGTAAGGACTATCATCATTGACAATTTTCTTTAAGTCATTTAATGACAAGACATTCGCTTGAGCCCCTGTGTCACATTTGAAATCTACTCTTTTATTATTAATCTGTAGCGAGACGACCCACTCTTTAATTTTATTGCTGTTAATATTAGTATTATTAATGGAGTGACACAATTTTATCAGTCATAAATCATGAACATAATTCGACTCACAAACAGAACTATTATTATTATAAATGGAAGCATTATTGTCAATGGAATGAATTTGTTTTCTAATCTTACAACCAATCTTAAAGTGATTTAATTTTCCACAATTTGAGCAAGTTTTTCCAAAAGCTGGACAATTTCTTGGTCCATGCTCGGTGTTACATTTCTTACATTTATACATATTACTATTAAAACTTTTATTATTATGCAAATTATTACTTTTAAAACTGTTTTTATTATCTGCCCTATTGTTATTTGAATTATACTTAGCTCTATTCGATGATGGTGTACGTGACGGCTGGAATTGCCCGCTCGACCTTGCTCGGAGACTCTCAACTGGAACTGTCTGCTTTGCCATGATTCTGGAGTGCTCTTTGGATAGTTCTGAAGACCTGCAGATGTCCACCGCTGCCTCAAGTGTTAGGTCCTTGACTGCCAAAAGTCTCTGCTGCACCTTCTTGTCTTGAATTCCAATAACAATTCTGTCTCTGATCATGCGCTCTTCTTGTTCTTTGTAGTCGCAGTTTTTAGCCAATTTTTTCAGTTCCGTGTAGAAGCAATCAAAAGTTTCACCATGTGCTTGATTTCTTAAGTTGAAGTTGTAGCTGTTTATTAATATATTCTGCTTCGGGGTGAAATGGGCATCGAAAATTGTCAAAATATCTTCGAGCTTCTCGGTTTCTTCTTTCTTTAGTACATTAAAGTATAATTCTTGGGCTTGCTCACCGATACAGTTGAGCAAAATGGCCGCTTTTCTGGCGTCAGCTAGCCGATCGTAACCCGCCGCTGTTAGAAAAATTTTAAATGCCTGCTTGAAGACTTTCCACTGAGAATGCAAATTCTCAATCTCATCCAGTTTCATAGGAGAGGGACGCCGGTACTCGATAGTGACCGCCGCCATAGCGTCTTCAATGGACATCAGGGGACGCTCTTCTTGATTTCTTGTGTCTATATATTTTCACTTATTTGTGGTTCTTTAAACGGCTGCGCCATGTGGTGGCGGGTCTTCCAAATAAAAGCAGGTTTAGAGACAATGGGGCGTTTATTAATATTAATTAAAAGTCTTACAAAACGATCGTGTGTGTGCTGCTAAGCGTTGGACGGGAAGAGGAGGCGGAAACGTCAAAAAGGCACAGACAATATTGTTATGTTTTTGCAACAGATTAGATACTACTACAGTTTCGATCTCGATTTACATTTTGCTGATTTCGATGAACATTATTATTTGGATTTACATTATGATTTTAATTTACATTTCGATTTGGATTTACATTTTGATTTGGATTAACGTTTCGATTTGGATTTACATGTTGATTTGGATTGATATTTTGATTTGAATTGACATTTTGATGAGGATTTCATTTTTATGAGGATTTTCGTTTTTGATGAGGATTTTCATTTTGATGAAGATTTCCATTTTGATTAGGATTTTTATTTTGATTAGGATTTTCATTTTGATTAGGATTTTTATTTTGATTAGGATTTTCATTTTGATTAGGATTTTCATTTTGATAAGGATTTTCATTTTGATAAGGATTTTCATTTTGATTAGGATTTTCATTTTGATTAGGATTTTCATTTTGATTAGGATTTTCATTTTGATTAGGATTTTCATTTTGATTAGGATTTTCATTTTGATTAGGATTTTCATTTTGATTAGGATTTTCGTTTTTAGTATTGGAGTTTCAATTTACACTTAGTTACGATTTATATTCTTATTTTGATTTTGATAATGGTATCGATTCTGGTTTTCGATTTCGATTCTGTTTTCGATTTCGATTCTGTTTTCGATTTTGATTCTGTTTTCGATTTAGATTCTGATTTCGATTTTGATTTCGATTTAGATTCTGATTTCGATTACGATTCTGATTATGATTTAGATTCTGATTTCGATTTGGATTCTGATTTCAATTTACGATTCTGATTTTGATTTGGTTTATGATTTCGATTTGGATTATGATTTCAATCTAGATTATGATTTAGATTTGGATTGTCTTCGATTTAAATTATGACATCGATTTATATTATGATTTTGATTATGATTTCGATTTACATTATGATTTCGATTTGAAAATTATAATAATGATGATAATTATGTTAATGAGGATTATTAAGATAGTGACGAGTGATGATTATAATGATGATGGTTGAAGATAATGATGATGATAATGGTTATGACAATTTATTTGCAAATTGATGAAGCCACATGATCGATTTTACCAAATACTTGTTCTAGTAGGTTTGTTTTCTGATCATATTGATTAAAAATAATTGACATTATGATGAGTTATATTGATAGTGTGTTTATCTTGCAGCTTGTCCTATTTAGCAAACAGCTTCTGACAGTTGTCTTCGTCGACTTATATTATATTATATTTGAATATTGTCTTATTAAATCGGAATTGTCACTAATTAAATTGTTATATTTTATATCTAATTGCCATTTCTTTTTTTTTTCAATAAAGAGTTGAGTGAAGATTTTTGTTAAATGGGACTGGAGATTTTATTGGTAATAATCATGATGGTCTATTGCTTTTTGACTTATGACTGTAATTGCCCACCGCCCAGGGGTAGCGGTAGAGTGGGGGTGTTTAGCCTGCAGGCGGAGGTTTGCGAGCCATGTTTGAGAGGCTTGCGAGCCATATTCGAAAGGTTTACGAGCCATGTTTGAGAGGTTTGCGAGCCATGTTGGAGAGGTTTGCGAGCCATGTTGGAGAGATATGCGAGCCATGTTGGAGAGATTTGCGAGCCATGTTGGAGACATTTGCGAGCCATGTTGAAGTGGCTTGCGAGCCATGTTGCAGAGGCTTGCGAGCCATGATTAAGAAGCTTGCGAGCCATATTTGACGAGCCATGTTGCAGAGGCTTGCGAGCCATGATTAAGAAGCTTGCGAGCCATATTTGACTGTGACTATTTTTAAGACTAATGCCCAATAATTTTTAAGACTAATGTTGGCAGTAGTGGTTTTAAGTGACTGTTCTGTAAATTTTAAAGACCATTATGATTGTTATTAATATACCTAACATATAAGTTTAAAATTGTACTTCGGGAGCGAAGTACTTGTCAGAATGGCCGTGACGGATTTTAAGTAAAGCTTTTTTCCAATAATTGTATTTTTGGCTGTATGAACATTTGCCTTTGCCTTACACGTTCAGATAAATAATGTTTGGTAATAGTATGATCAAATCATGTATTGTTTAACATTTAATTTTGATTCAGTTCTTATAAAAATAATGTAAATATCTTATACATATCTTAGCAAGTTTTAAATAAGTTACCATTTATTATATTTGATAATTTCACGATAGTTAGTCGTAACGCCTATCATTGGCTGAACGTATTTTCAAGAATTTAAGCAAGTAAGACTACAGTAATGAATGTAACAATTATTGTAATTCATTGGGATTTAGTTTCAAAAAGATTACAACGTAATTGTTTTATAAAATATTATCTCTGATATTACTTTTTCGTACAAATAGTATAGTCGATTGTGATTGGTTGAAAAGTGGTGTGAGGGGTAAACTTTTTGTGTTTAATTTAGTGGGTATTTAAGGAATGGAAAATTGAGCATACGTTTCACTTTTAAGTTTGGAGCACTACGGGATTTAAGTTAAGTAAATTCTTCATTGTATTGTGTTATTTTGAATTGATTGTTTTGTGTGTGAGTTGATTGTTTTTCAAAGGCTATCCGCTGTTAATTTTCATTCCCAATTTTATGATTATTCCGATTATTTGTAGTAATAATAAGCAAAGTACATTATAGACAGATTTCTTTTGCATTTGCTTGGTAACTAGTATCATAGTTTAATAAAGAGATTAACTGATAACTTTAAGTTTATATTGTTGTAGTTTGTAACGATTTAATTGTAAATATCTGATTTGATAAAGCTGACGAGTTTCTTCCGCCTGTTCTTCTCTCAGCTAAAAAAAGACGTCCGAACAGGTGGTAGGTTAAAAGAAATTGGACGATTCAATTTAATAAACATTACTTTACTTAAATTGATTTATTTTGTTTTAATTCTCTCCATGTTTCTGACCATTTCTGACACGTGCGTCCGTGGCGAAGCACGAAAAACGAATGAAGTGGTTGGCGCCTAGTAATGGCGAAGAGAAGTCGAACAGGAAATGTCATAATATTTGTCAATTTTAAGTCAAAAACCTTCTCTTTTCAGGTTTTTTAGGTTATTACTCTAAAATAACGTGCTAAGTGGTGATACATGGAAGCGATACTACATGTGTTAATTATACTAATATCGAAGGATGAATCCGAAGCATAATTAACTATAACGTTGTATCTTTTACTCTTATTTGAATACTAGCTGATGCCCGCGACTTCGTCCGCGCGGACGAAACTGAACATGACAAACAATATTTTTTCAAAACTACAGTGAAGTAATACTAAGTTGTTAAACTGGTTATGCTCTGAAAAAAATTTAAACTCATAATTATTATTTATATAAATATTAAAATATATTTAATTTACACATTATGTACAGGTTGGTTACAGTATAGTATTTAAAAAATGTTAACAGTTTATTTACAGAAATTAACAGTGTAGGACAGTACATGACCTCTACCATGGACGCAATCCTCCACCAACGCATGGTCCGTTTTACCTTCTCGGTATACGGATCGAATCTCGGGAGAGCGCTTTCCCCGTGTGCGCTTTTCTTGACTCCCTACAAATTTTGTTTCCGTTCCTTCTTTTTTGCCTACTCTCCCCATTTGAGTCTAGGCACCACAATACTGTACTTCGCGTCGGACTACTCTCGAAACACATTCAGACCTATTCATACGATCTTCTGATGGTGTGCCAGGTGTGCACAAACTCGTACAATTCCCAGTTTTCACGACAACAGATGAGGTTCTGGTGATTTACGGGTCCCCTGTGGGAGTCGCCTCATTAGACCGGGCGAAGTCCCAGCATTCCTGCCAAACAACAACGGTTTCCTCTCTAATGGTTCGTTTTAGTCCTCGGCACTCCCTGGGAGCCAGTAGGTTTCCCTCCTCCACAAATCATTCCACACGAAAAAACTCAAGGTCGGCAGGGAGAACTCCAGCAAGCACGGGGTAACGCTGTGGAACTGCACATCCTTTAAGCTTTCGTCAATAAAATAAGTGCTGGCCTCTGTGTACTGAACAAAGCTCTCTTTACAATAAAAACTGAGGAGCGTGGGTACCATACGGGTGCAGCGTAGCACAGGACCGTAACATAGGTTCTTTTGTATAAAAGTTTCAGCACACGTAATCGAATTCCCCATTTTGACGCGGAAACTCGTAAAACTTTGCCGAAACAGTTTCTTTTTTTTAATTTTAAAGAGTATTTTTTCATTGATTGAATAAACTATGTCGGGATTTACACCATGTACCTGTTTATTTTTGAGACTCCGATATTTTGGCGCAGTTGCATGCGCCATGATCACGGAAGAACTCGAAGCGCTTTCACCGATAATTTGCGCATGCGGCGCGTAGGACCTTGCATCCTCTAGGGTCACGCTCAAAACTCTAGCCTGTGTGACACTTGTGATTGAGCCTCCGTAGCTGGCTGGAGATCGCTTGAATTTGCCTTTGTAGGTCATGATTTGACTTTTACCTGGGGAGAAACCGAGGGATTCCGCCTACTCCATTCGTATATAAACTCTAAGAGCAATAGCGCACTTGCAACCTGGCCGCAGCGGCCAGCGAGATCAGTACATTTGTATGAAATCGCCGTAGAGTGCGCGCACCAGGCCGCCGCCCGCGGCCAGAGGCCCGATGTGGCCGCTGGCCGCGGCGGCCCGTGCTCTACGGCGATTTCATACTAATGTACTATGGGCAACAGCGACGCTTAACCAGTTTGCAACAAAATTCGTGTGCGCGCGTATCGCCCCTACACGAACTAATCGTATGGTTGTGACGGCGCGGCGTGCAAGCGATTTTGACCTAAGCAGTGGTTAAGCGTCGCTGTTGCCCATGGAACACTGATGGCAATAATAATAAACTGTGGCGGAAATAAAACGCAGTTCCCACCTCTTTATATAGTTAGGTATTAAATCAACAGGTTCAAAGAAAAAACCAAGCAACCCTGTGAATATAGTCTATGTTAATAATTATTATTCATTCCTTCAAGAAGTTATAAATCTTCTCAATAAATAAATCCTCTTTGATACTTTTTATACTTTTTTATTACTTTGAAGAATGATGACAGACAATGACAACCCAAATTGACATAAATACTTTGTAGGCTAATAAAATTAGATTAAACACCACTATTCCTCATTCGATGAGAAAGAAGAAGCTTCAGTTGGTCCTAAATACGTGTAAGGCCTGGGCACACCGGATGCGTAGACACGCGCGTGGTTACGCGTGCGTGTACACGCGCGTAGTTACGCACGTAACCCCCTGACACACCGGGTTACGCATACGTCTACGCTTACGCATACGCATACGCAACGCAGCCTGTCCCTTGCGTACCCAGCGGGCACACCGGATGCGTAGACACGCGCGTGTACACGCGCGTAGCTACGCACGTAACCCCCTGACACATACCCAGCCGCTGCGGCAGCCATACTATAAGTAATAAGGATTTTTTACTATTAATAGATGTCTATGGTCATTATATGATGTCACTACATAGTATAAAACAAAGTCGCCTCTCCGCTGTCTGTCTCTATGTACCTATGCTTAGATCTTTAAAACTACGCAACGGATTTTGATGCGGTTTCTTTTAATTGATAGAGTAATTCAAGAGGAAGGTTTATAATTATGTATAATAGATACATCGTGTCAAATTCCACACTACACCGAAGCGAAGCGAGGGCGGGTCACAAGTCCTTTTTTTGTTGGCAAATGCGACCTTTGATTTGATTTGATTTTTGTCGGACATTCCCCATTCCATAATACATTATTTATTTTGTTAGAGCTCAGAAGTTTATGCAGTGCTTTCGATGAGGCTTCCCAGGCGTCTTAATTTTTGCCGACATCTTCATATTTCTACATACGTAAAACCTCGATCAACTTATAATTCACCTAAGTATACCTTCCTCAGGAATCACTCTATCATTTGGTGAAAATCGCATGAATATACGTTTAGTAGTTTTTGAGCTTATCGCGAAGCGCAGACAGACAGACAGACAGACGCGGTGAGGGACTTTGTTTTATAATATGTATGTAGTGATATCAAGCAATTGATGACTGGTTTAAATTCATAGAAGTGACGAAGATCTCTATTTGTACGAAAAAAAGCAAATTTCATAGGTGGGGGACCCGAACAAAACAACTGAATGCGTAGACACGCGCGTGGTTACGCGCGTGGTCACGCGCGTAGTGACGCGCAGGAAAGATACGTGCGTGTTCGTATTTATTCGGTGTGACGTCCAATAGGGAATGCCATTGAGTACAACGTCATCAATGCGTTCCGCTCTGCGTAAGTACGCAGCCTGGTTGTCTCATGAGAGCTGCAATGCGTAGGGTTACGCATCGGTCTACGTGCACGCGTACGTTACGCAAGCGGTGTGCCATGTCTCATAAAGTTTCAGGCATTACAACGTCATGGTACGTCTACGTGCACGCTTACGCATACGCTTACGCATCCGGTGTGCTGGAGCCTGTAATCTTAGTTTGCACCGTTCCAGGAGGTGTGCATAACTTTTGGGAGATAAAAAAAGCGAAATTTTCGCACTGTTTTCAGGTTTTTGCTTCGAACTAAAAAAATGGTGCATCGGACGGAAAATCTTGTTGCATACTATATTCAAGACGGTTAAATTCTGCGTCGAATGAACATTTAAAACTTTAATTTTAGTTTAGTGGCATAGCCGAAATCGATAGTATCGGGAAAATGTCTCATTTAGATGCAAACTAATATTTTGCGACTTTTCATGACCAATTTCATTTAATTGACTTCATGAAAAGGGTTTTCATTTCAAAACCCTTTTCATTTCCAAACCCTTTTCATTTGAAACAGTTACTCCTATTAAAAACCCACAACATTAAAGATGTAGAGAATTAAATCACGTTATATGGACACTACAATATGGCACCAATTCAAAATCGTTTTTTTTAAAGTCCTAAGTGCGTGTCTCTGATTTGTTTAATATAGTGTGAAAAGTTGGTTATTCATAAAAGAAAGTATTATTACGTTGTTTTTTATTGCTTCAGAGATAATGTGGCGTATTGAAAATCGACAGACATGAATGACCCGGAGTGTTTCATTTGTGGCATGTTGATACTTCATCTACAGTAAAAGAACGAGGGATTGAAAAATATGATTATAAGCACCTTCAACTCCAAGGTCTTAATTCAGTCGAGGTTCACGAAAAATGCAGGAAAATATATTCGAAGAGGAAAAATAGTGACGGAGAAAACCCCAAGATCCGTAAACAGTGCGGAGCGACTTTTGATTTTAAGAAGAGATTTGCAATCTATGGGGAAGACGCATCACAGGAATTATTGTGGCCAGAGAACATAAGAAGCCTGTGGTAAGGCGAATTGCCATACAGTATGTGTCAAAAATTAAGTTTAAATATTCCCTCTTGACCGCAGCTGAATGGAGGCAAAATGAAGAGGTGCTTGAAAGAATTCATCTTCGGGCCAGCCAACAGTTTTAGGAACTTGATGCAGCAGGAGTGATGGTACCTGGCCTCTATTGCAACCAGATCATTCTCTAGACGAATTCTTTCAAGCACCTTTCATCCTGCCTCCATTCAGCTGCGGCCAAGAGGGAATTTTTAAACTCAATTTTTGTTACATAATGTACGGTAGTTCGCCTTTTCACAGGCTTCTTACGTTCTCGGCCACAAATTCCTGCGATACGTCTTCCCCACAGATCACACATCTCTTCTTAAAATCAAAAGTCGCTCCCCACTGTTTACGGCTCTTGAGGTTTTCTCCGTTACTTTTCTTCTTCTTCGGATATTTCCTGCATTTTTCAAGAACCTCGACTGAATTAAGACCTTGAAGTTGAAGGTGCTTATTTTCCTTTTTTTCTATACTTCTCTTTATCAATGTTTCTGTCCCTCTTTCTTTTACAGTAGATGAAGCCTCAACATGCAACAAATAAAACACTCCGGGTCTATTGTATACGATAACATTTTCCGTCTGATGCACCGTTTTTGAGTTAGAAGCAAAAATCTGAAAAAAAGTTCGAAAATTTCCCGGTTTTTTCGCTTCCAAAAGTTATGCAAACTAAAATATTACACGTATTTAGGACCAACTGAAGCTAATAAAACTATTTCCAGCTTACTGGGAATTAATTCCTTTAAAAAAATCTAATTTTATTGGCCTATTGAGCCACCTTGATATGTAAAATTTACTGCGATAAATATCAACCCTACGTTGAGCTCTCTATGGTATGAAAAATATACTGCAACAAAGATCAACTTTGCTGGTTTTAGTGGATATCTGAAACATGCTTATTTTGTTCTGTACCAAAGGTGTTTTGTTGCTGGTTACGATTTCTCAGCCACTTTTCCAGTTTTTTATTTTTTCATATGATAGCCTGGGATATACACTGTTATTATACAAGGTTTCGTCAAAATCCGTTCAGTGGTTTTTGCGTGATGCTGGAACAGACAGACAGACAGAGAGACAGACAAGAAATTCAGAAACTGTTCTAACATGTTGGTTTTTTTCCGAATACATTCAATGTACAGACTTTTTTGGGTTTACGATTTTATTATAGGTATAGATACCTCTTATTTCGCGAATATGAAAACACTTATCACAGTAAAAAGGCATCAACGCAAAAGGGGATTTTGCGCGTGTTTCACTGTAGATTTACGTCGTCCTACGCAATCCATTAAAGCGTTTAGTGTGTTTTAGGGTTCTTTGTAAAAAAAAAAACTGAAATTTCCTTACATCCTAGAAAAGTATTGGCATTCTCAAAAACTGATGTAGAAAATACGGTAGATTTTTAAATTTATAAAACAGGTCTATAATGTCATGGTAGATAATTCAGTTTATTAGGTAATAGTTGATTTTTTGCGATTAATCTTTTAAAGCTAAGTCATTTTTAATTACAAGCACTCCGGACAGAAGAAAGGGGTGATGTGAAATAAAATTTTGCGTATGCGACACGATTCTTATATTTTATTCTAAATAACGTCATTGATTTTTGTCTGGTCACGATGTATACTTAGGAAAAAGTTGAAAGTTTTGCAATGTTTAAGATAATTATGTTTGTATGCTAAATCAAATTGACGTCTTACTAAATCCTGCGCCCGAAAGTGCAAAAAAATCGACATCAAAATTAAATTGTACGGGACGCCAATTCTCATAGACGGAGTGCTCTTTAGCCGGTTTTAATGTAGCGTAAGATAAAATTGTCTTTTTAGGGGCCATAAGGACTCTACCGCACGAGTTAGGGTTCCGTCGCAAGTGGCGCAGTAATTTACGATCATTGAGGTAAACACCTCCTGGTCCATTACGATTTCAATTGTAGATTATTTCACTTCACAGATTTTGCACTAAAAAGTATCATGAATTTTATTTGCGGCCACCAAACGGCCACTATAAAAATTGTACATTCATTTTAGTAAGTACTTTAAAATTGAGCTGCCTTGCAAGTGATATGCACCCAATTCTAATTAAAATTCATGTACTTTCATACACGATTTATCTAACAAAATGAATGTAGCATTTACTTCATTCGTGTGCAATTATGTATACCTATATTGTGATCGTAGAGTCATGCTACCGTTTCTACACGTCTAAAGATAAATTTAGACACAAAACTATGAAACATAAGCCATAAACGGTGTACTTACTACATTGCGGTTTCACTAAGCCTTCTATCTAAAATATCATTGTATTTAATCCAACCAGTGTACGACACAAGATTACAAGCGGGGAAGATTCTAGGGCTAATCCTTCTGTTTGACCCTAAAACCAGATGTAGGTGTGGTTGTCCTATGGAAATGTGATGTCTCTTACAAAAGGGATTTGTTTTTGCAGATATATAAATTAAGGTAGTTGTTTTTATACTTTCACTAGCGGCCGCCCGCGGTTTCACCCACGTGGTTCCCGTTCCCGTGGGAATATCGGGATAAAAAGTATTCTATGTTTTAATCTAGGCTATCTACTATCTGTGTGCCAAATTTCAACCAAAGTCGTTGAGTAATTTTTGCGTGATTGAGGAACAAACATCCAAACATCTAAACATCCAAAGCCACAAACTTTCACATTTTTAATATTAGTAGGATGAAAACTTGTAAACTGACGATCCGGCTAGTAGGAAAGGTTTAAATCAACTAAAACCCGTCTTTTCTGAATGGAGAGTCAATAAACACAAAAATGTTCAGTCTGTTTTTTATGAAACAAGAAAAATAGAGCACGATACGACAGCTTGCTATTTTCCGTAGGTCAGAAGAGACTTTATTTCGATACCAGTGAAAAAGTCTCGTACAGTTGTGTAGTAGATATAATTAAGTTACCGGTCGGGTGGTTTGTTCGACATCGGTATTGTGGCGGCTCTATTCACAGATGGAATGTTTGATGTCATTTGCTAATGGCAGGATAGAACAGGTGGATTCCCGATGGAATTCTGTTTAGCGAAGACATGTCATATTGCATGTAATAACTATTTTGTAAGTTGCATTTATTTTATATGCTTTTGTGCTCGTTTTGTGATTCGGTTATTTGTAAACTAAATAAATATGTAGCATTTAAATCCAAATAGAAATAAAATTTTAAAACCGAGTACTCATAATTTTGTTAGGTATTTGATTGAGCCAGGCGTCACTTGGCGCAAATCCCAAACCATTGTGAATAAAGAATATATTTTTTTGCAGAAGTAAGCTACATAATACATTTTGCGGGCGGCGGGCGGGCGGTGCATCTTGCATACTATGAAAGATGCACCGGCCGCCAAAAAATGCACATACACACAACAAAAACCAGTGCACAGTACTTGCATTTAGCCTAACTGCCTACCTGCTTTTTCACAAAACTTTGTTAGGCTCTTACTTAGAGCATTGCGGGCAAAGCCGTCGTTGCTCGAAAGGTTCTAAAAATTGTAAGTAGTGCAAACCTCATTTTTAAAATTGCAGTTCGATTCTAAACGTACGCGTGATACATAGCTACTTGTAAAATATTAGAACATACCAGTTGGTGTCGTTCAAAACTTTTTTCGTCAATGTAACGTTATTGTACGGTAATCGTGAACATGGGACCGCATGTTTTAACAGGCTACGGTAAAAGTTTACCATCAAGTGGTTCGACCGCTGTTGGCAACCCTTGTCGTTTATAAATTCTGTTAAATTGTACACTATAATAATAGCACTTCGTATAACATTGAACATTCCCGAATTTTATGAGTCAGGAATATTATCTTGTCCTGAAGGTTTTAATGAATGTGGCTTTTGATATTTATAAAACAAGCATTTATGACCAGCAAAAAAGCTTTCGTGCATACTATCCGTGAAAAAAATCGAAAACAATGATTAAAAATTCATAGAATGAATTTGAGAACTAAGTTTAATATTTAACTGATTAGAATAATTGATGAAACACATTACCTAACTATTTTTACTACTTCTAATGATTGCAAGACCAAGATTAGAACTAAAATCCCTTAGAACAGTAGAAGGGATTACTACAGCTTTTTTAACAAGTTTAATTATGTTGCTTTCTTGTTTGTTTGTATCTTTGTTTGTCCACAATTTTTACGAACGATTTTATACTAGTTTCCCGATAAAATAGAGACTTGAAACTTTGAACATATGACAGAACTGAAAGACATTGCAATATTATGGTGTCACGATCTGATGATGGAGCCGGAAGAAGGCAAATGATAAGACCATACAACACCATCGAGTTTGGGCTCGTAATATTTGTCTTGACAAGTACTCTGATGGGAGATGAGGTTCAGGGTCTGATGATGGAGTCAGAAGAGGGCCACAGAAACTCTGTAATAAGACCATGCAACCCCATCAGAGTTATTTTATACTTTTTAGTCTGTTCTTTATTTGTTTTTAGTCCGATTTTTATACTTTTTAGGTAGTTTTAAAAACGTGTTTTTTTTTCAGGAAATAATCAGATAAGTAAATATGTTATATAATAAAAGTTCTCGTTTAACCATGAAAAATTATAGCTTCTAACGAGTAGTATTACTTACAGAAAATTTAGGCAGGGTAACTACCTAAAAATAAAGGTAGAAGTTGAGTGAGAGTAACATTATAAATTATATTACACATGTGTCCCAAAGTAGGTTATATTCAAAAGGTATAATATAGTTCCAAAACCGTCGTCTGGTACTACAGATAACGATGTAAACGTCAATCTGTACAGGTCTCCTCCATTTTGAGAGGATCAAAGTTGCGGCCAGGGATTATAAGGGTAAGATAAGCTTATTTTCTGTACCCTAAAATTGTACCTACCTTGTTCCCTTTGTTGAAATGTTACATGGAGTTTTTGAATCAAATCTGACGTCTTTGTTAATTAGCTTTTGCTCGCTGTTATTGCTATATTAAAATTTGTTAATTATTTAATTTGTTTTCACAGTTTTTCTTGGCAGTTTTGCGAGGCAAAGAAATATAAAAACAATACTTAGTAGTAGTAAAATTCCTTTCAAAAATATTCTGTTTCAGGCAAAACAGAACTGAAGTTAATGTGGAGCATTGCATTGTATACATATTTAGAAATCAATTGAACCATTTTCAACAAGCAAAAACCGTGTAGGAATTAATCGGTACATAATCATATTACTCTGTTGACGAGGGTCGTAGGACACAAAGGCATTGCTCTTAACGTAAACCTTTTAACAAGCGCGTTAATGTTAAGCCGGGGTGTTATAATTTGTGACATGTTATAATGTTTTTATAACTTGGTGCATAAATGAAAAATTAAAATTCATAAGATACACTCAAAAAGCTCTTGTAAAAAATGACCCTTTTGTGTGAAACGACTTTGTGTTGTACACTTTGTGAATTTGTTTCCCCTTTGATGGTGAGAACGTGTAGTCATTAAATTTAGATCATTTTAAAGTGGAATTTTAAAAATGTTGTGTTTATTTAAAAAAACGAAGCGTGGAGTAATTCAGATGATCCAATTAATTTAATCATTACGACTTTGTTATTAAATACGTAAATTTTCAAGTTATGAAATATAATTTAGTGTCCTCTAGACGCAGTACTAATAATATTCTGTGGTGATAGTATGTTAATTATAACGATTTCTTTCTTGTTCTGCGTTATCGTTTTTATTAGTGTCATTATTATTATTTGAGGCTATGCAACTCAAGATGAAGCTGTAGTCACTGCGACCTAAAAGATCTATTGTAACTCGCCACCTAGTTATAGTAACTCTTTGTGTCATACTTTAAATTATCAAAAAGAAATCTAGTTATTATTTTGACATCAAATGCTTGATTAGAAATTACAAGGTCTCCCACTTACGCCTGTACCATACATCTGCGCCTGCCGCGAAACAGTACCAGTGAAACCTTGGTAGTTCTGCCATGAATTGTCTTCTATCGACGAAGATATAATTATGACGATTACATCTACGTAGCATCTACGTACATAATGACGCGAAACCGCGTCATTATTTTCGCGTGTGCCAACGGAACCTACTGCGGTGTTTCGCCGCGCAGGTGTAGCAACAGGCGTTAAGGTTTGCGAACCGATGGTGTAGCTTCTATGATATTCACAAGTGCTTGTAACAGCCTAGACTGATTTTAAATTTAATTTTGCATTTTGAAATAAAGTTGGCGTGGCGATTGTGTTAAAATTTTTTTTTATTTTATTTTATTTGTAAGTCAAACAATACAGTTATTTTATATTTATTATATTGTTATAAAAAAGATGTACTATTAATATTGAACTTAACACTTATTTTACAACAAGCATTTAACAAACGACGCATCTAAACAACAGATTTGCAGATAAAGTAATAAAAAAGTATAATCTAGAGCGGTTTTACAATGAAACGAAGCTATCTCTAAGTTTAAATGGAAAAGTTTTAGTTCCAAGCAACACGGCCCGAGTGCTCTGTTAAATCGTTTAATGTTTTTTTAAACAAACAGTTTCTCAATGGAAAATGTACAGTCGTTAGAGAGGATGATTCACCCCGCGCGATAGTTAATTAATTTTGTCGGTCAAAAGGATCTTCTGTTCGGAAAGTTAAGTACATCGATTGTTAAAAGTTTCCAATCTGCTGTTTGGATTGATTCAAGCCTTTTATTACGTTGGGGAAAAAACTATTTACACCGCAATTTGCCTCTTAATTATCTCATAAAATAAAGAGAATGAACCGTCTGGTGCCTCCCTCCGCTGGTGCAGCGATTTCTACATTTCGCTAAGTGGAACGTTTTGGGTTTTGATTATTAATCACTTGCTTTTGGGGAATTAAGAACTTTTAAAACCTGATTTATTCATCAAAATGACTAACACAGGTTGGCAATCAGATAAAAAAAGATTGATAGGCACTGCAATCAAATTGTAAAAAGGTATTTAAATTTAATCATTGAACAGCTTCAACAGCCGGACAGATAGGTTTATACGAAGCTATTTTGCCCAAGACGCTTTGCTCGCTCTTTGCGCTCGCTCGGTCAATGAATAGCCCCACAAAACTAAGCTCAAAAAATTATAGTTCCAAAATCGACTGAATACTGGCTATTCAGTCGATTTCGGAACTATCATTTTTTATTCCGGCTGTGCGTTTGTTCTCCTCTACAGGTCGCATTTCTTAACTGATTCTCGTGAAGTTTTGCGAGCAGGTTCGTTAATTAAAAAGATTTGTTTGTCTAGCCAGTTTTTTGAAATATAAAAAAAATCTATTTCGAAATATGTTCAATATTAGAAGCGCCTTTTAGCTTTAATAGGTATAATAAAAGAATACCTACCGAACAGCACTTGAAAACCTCTTGGCAATATCTATTAGATTATTTTTTAAACAATATACTATTCGAACAGCAGCTCCTGAGCCACTATTCTTTTAGGGGAACAAAATAAAACAAAGACAGCTGCTTATCATCCTTATCAAGTCGAACTGAGTCTCGAAAGCTAAAGGTTGAAGTTGACGCTTTTTACCTTACTAATGAAGTAATTAATATTCATTATCTTTCGTTAAACGCAGCGGCAAGTCTCATCTGCGAGTTAAGGAGGTTGTATGACCGAAAGTGGCGCCCTTAGAGGTTTTTATTTCATAAGTTATTAATAGAAAAAGATTTTAATAATGTTTTACGTGCAGTTTTTAGAGCCCATGGTCTAGTATTTTTAGAAGGTATCACTACATGCCCTCGTACTTATTCGTAGAAGAAGATTGTGTCAAAAACTGCCACTTTTAGCAGTTTTGCTATCTACTTCTAGCAGTGACTACGAGGGAATGTAACGATACCGTCTAAAAATACTAGATTCTGGGCCCTACAAATTCCACGTAAAACATTATTAAAATGGTGTACCTATAAGATTAATAATATTAAATACAAATTCACCGCGGCGCCACTTTTGCTCAAGGTGTCACCTTAAACGAAATGCGTATGTGTGCGTAGGTATTCCGCAGTAAATGTCCCATGATAACAAAGTATCTTAATATATAAAATCGTAAACTGAATGACTGACTGACTGACTGACTGACTGACTGACTGACTGACTGACTGACTGACTGACTGACTGACTGACTGACTGACTGACTGATCTATCAACGCACAGCCCAAACCGCTGGACCTAGAGACTTGAAATTTTGCACACAGATACTTTATACAGTGTAGGCATCCACTAAGGAAGGATTTTTGAAAATTCTATCCCTAAGGGGATGAAATAAGGGATGAAAGTTTGTATGAAAGTCCCTCAGTTTTGAAGCTAGAATCTTCAAATTTTGTGTTTAGGCTGACGATTGAAAATTAATAAATACGGGTCTCAGCGTTTTTCAAAATTCTACCCCCGAAGGGGTCAAAAGGGGGATGAAGTTGTTTATTAAAGAAAATCCTTCATTTTCGAAGTAAAAATCGCTAAATTTATAATTTAGGCTTATGGATAGAAATCTAAAGCAACGTTTATTGTTTTTGTTAGGATTTCAACTCCAAAGGGGATGCAATGGGGGTGAAAAGGGTTAAAAAAAACCTAAAAATAGATATGGATGTCGTTATCGGGGTTTTGTGGGATGACGATTGCAAATATGACATTTATTTTGAAGTCCAACCACGGTGGACATGATTTAACCCCTAAAGGGGTGAAAATGGGGTCCAAATTTTGTATGGAAAAATAATATAAAATAGACATTACAACTTTAAACTTCGTAGGAGTACATCTAAAAATAAATAGGCAAATATATATTTTGTTATTTTGAAAATCAACCCCTTAGGGGGTAAATGGGGTGAGTAAACGTAAAAATCGATATAGATGTCGTTATTGGGGTTTTCTGGGATGACGATTACAAAAATGACATTTATTTTGAAGTCCAACACGGTGGACATGATTTAACCCCTAAAGGGGTGAAAATGGGGTCCAAATTTTGTATGGAAAAATAATATAAAATAGACATTACAACTTTACACTTCGTAGGAGCACATTTAAAAATAAATAGGCAAATATATATTTTGTTATTTTGAAAATCAACCCCTTAGGGGGTAAATGGGGTGAGTAAACATAAAAATCGATATAGATGTCGTTATTGGGGTTTTCTGGGATGACGATTGCAAAAATGACATTTATTTTGAAGTCCAACACGGTGGACATGATTTAACCCCTAAAGGGGTAAAAATGGGGTTCAAATTTTGTATGGAAAAATAATACAAAATCGAAATTACAACTTTAAAATTCGTAGGAGCACGTCTAAATATATATTTTGGGATTTTGAAAATCAACCCTTAGAGGGTAAGTGGGGTGAGTAACATAAAAATCGATATGGATGTCGTTCTTGAGGTTTTATGGGATGGTGATTGCGAAAATGAGATTTATTTTGAAATCCAACGCGGTGGACATGACACATATGGACCTGGACCTGGACATGCACATCCAGGGAACGGGAGTGGGAACCGGAACGGGCACGGGAACGGGAACGGGAACGGGAACGGGAACGGGAACGGGAACGGGAACGGGAACGGGAACGGGAACGGGAACGGGAACGGGAACGGGAACGGGAACGGGAACGGGAACGGGAACGGGAACGGGAACGGGAACGGGAACGGGAACGGGAACGGGAACGGGAACGGGAACGGGAACGGGAACGGGAACGGGAACGGGAACGGGAACGGGAACGGGAACGGGAACGGGAACGGGAACGGGAACGGGAACGGGAACGGGAACGGGAACGGGAACGGGAACGGGAACGGGAACGGGAACGGGAACGGGAACGGGAACGGGAACGGGAACGGGAACGGGAACGGGAACGGGAACGGGAACGGGAACGGGAACGGGAACGGGAACGGGAACGGGAACGGGAACGGGAACGGGAACGGGAACGGGAACGGGAACGGGAACGGGAACGGGAACGGGAACGGGAACGGGAACGGGAACGGGAACGGGAACGGGAACGGGAACGGGAACGGGAACGGGAACGGGAACGGGAACGGGAACGGGAACGGGAACGGGAACGGGAACGGGAACGGGAACGGGAACGGGAACGGGAACGGGAACGGGAACGGGAACGGGAACGGGAACGGGAACGGGAACGGGAACGGGAACGGGAACGGGAACGGGAACGGGAACGGGAACGGGAACGGGAACGGGAACGGGAACGGGAACGGGAACGGGAACGGGAACGGGAACGGGAACGGGAACGGGAACGGGAACGGGAACGGGAACGGGAACGGGAACGGGAACGGGAACGGGAACGGGAACGGGAACGGGAACGGGAACGGGAACGGGAACGGGAACGGGAACGGGAACGGGAACGGGAACGGGAACGGGAACGGGAACGGGAACGGGAACGGGAACGGGAACGGGAACGGGAACGGGAACGGGAACGGGAACGGGAACGGGAACGGGAACGGGAACGGGAACGGGAACGGGAACGGGAACGGGAACGGGAACGGGAACGGAACGGGAACGGAACGGGAACGGAACGGGAACGGAACGGGAACGAGACGGTAACGGGAACTAGAACGGGACGGGTACGGGAACGGGAACGGAAGGGGTACGGGACGAGTACGGGACGGGATCGGACGGGAACGGAACGGGAACGGAACGAAACGGGAATGAAACAGGAACGTAACGGGAAAGGAACGGGAACGAAACTGGAATGAAACGGGAACGGAACGGGAATAGAACAGGATGGGAACGGGAACGGGAACAAGAACCGGACGGGAACGGAACGGGAACAAGAACGGGAATGTAAGGCGTACGGGACGGTTAGGGGACGTTTACGGGACGGGAACGCAGCGGGAACGGAACGGGAATGGGAACGGGAACGAAACGTGAACGGAACGGGAACGGAACGGGAATATAACGAGACGGGAACGGGAACGAGAACAGGATGGGAACGGGACAGGAACGGGATGGGAATGGGAACGAAAACGGAAGGGGTACGGGACGGTTACGGGACGGGAACGGAACGGGAACGGGGAACGGGAGCGGGAGCGGGAACGGGAACTGGAAGCCTTGTGCGAGGCCCGCCACACGCGGCAAATGTCTTGCCTCGCGAGGCAGCGCGCTTGATGGGGACTCGCCTAATCGCGTAAAAATGGCTGGCCGGATCCTGGTTGAAGGTTCCTTAAAAAGGATTTCGTCTAATATCCACGCGGACGAAGTCGCGGGCAGAAGCTAGTAAAATATAAGAATAAGATCTGTGTGCATGATTGAACCGGCGGCGGTCGGACGCATAGAACAAAATTTAATGGAAAAAAAGCAAGTAAATTGTTACAATTTACTTTTTCTACAGAAATTCAAAATCATGTATTTTTCCGAGAATGACGAATATTTGCTATGGTATGACCTTATTCGAAATGCTCGACTGTAGTGGACTTAAAGCTCTTATACCGTAGTAGCCATCTGCTTGCATTATATCAAAGAGCATACTATATTTGTATTCCAATGCAAAACTTGCTTTGTACCGAAAGTCCTTTCACTCAGAAACGCACTCAGACATTTCAACAGAATGCATATTTGTAAAATAACGTGTATTTCCTCTACAAACTATACTTAGTTCCACCGTGTTAAATGTATTCTGTCGTATTGTTATGGAAATTTCTCTATTAATTTCACTTAAATATGCACCGTTTTTGCATTGTTTTCGATGCGGAGTAAAATTTCAGCTGTATTAACTGTTTCACTGATGAAAATAGCAATGAAATAACGTTAAAGGTGAAATATGCTAGGAAAATTACGTATACGAAGACCGTATTACGATTTAAATATTTATAAAGACACTTCGAGGTTAGGTTTAAATTTTATAATAGAAAATAAAAACAACGCTCGCTGTAATGGGATTATGGAACCGATTGCATTAAAGATTCCGATTTGAGTCTGTTTTCGTTGGATTGACGAAATTGATCAATCACTGAATGGCGTCGTGTAAACCGCGGCCGAATAATCCCAACGGTTGATTGAAAATTTGTTTCAATCTAACGAACGAGGGCCTTCGCAGTCAACAAGAAATTAAATTTGCTGATGAAATTTTACGCCGATTTTTCCTTTTAAAAGGAGGAACCTTTATTATTGCATCCTTATGGGAAAACTTTTTATACAATGTTTATGTTTGGCATTCAGTGTGTATACGTTCAACGTTCCTGAGACTGGAAGTGGTTGCATCTTTCGTTTATGTTATACATTTAATATTTATTGTATAAAAGTTTTCATTTGCTGTTACATTTTCTAAAACAAGATGAGTGACAGTATGCAAGCTTAAAGGCTTATTTATTTCATGAAACCAACAGCGTTACAGAAAATATTCATGCTAAATAATTTTAAAATTATTTAAAATTATAAACCACAACCAGTATTCGCCGGTTTGTTCAATGTGAAGTTAAGAAAAACTGAATCTGACTTTCAAAGTTGCACAGTCTACTGAGTAATAAATACATTTCCAACATAGTGTTGGGGGGTCGCTGTGTTAGTGGTGAAGGAATATATTGTTTCGTATTTTAGTGACGTAAAATTTTGAACATAATTTTATTAGAGAAACTAAACTATAAATTAAGATTAATATAATTGAAAAAATATTAGAAAAAATCGACTCACCCGTAGCAACTCAGACGGGACGTCCCGTCTGAGTTGCTACGGGTGAGTCGATTTTTTCTAATACTTTTTCAATTATATTAATCTTAAAATGAAAATAGCATTGTGAATGCATAAAATCTAAAAGTTTTATAAACTATAAATTGCATTAATTACACTTTTCAATTAATTACTTAGGTATTACAATGGGCATGCCAAAAACACTGTTTACTCAATAATAATTAGATACAGGCATGTTATACACCATCGTTTAAGCATGGAAAATACTTTAATACATTTTTTTTTCTTAAAAAGCTTATATAATTGTAAAAAAATGGGTTTTTTACTCCAAAATCGGTTACCAAAAAGACTGACTGACAAACTGCTGACGAATAAGCGATTCTAAAATACGGAATTTGTTGTGTTGAACGATAAATGAGTATTAAAGAGCGTTCGACGCTAGCCGAAGGATTAAAAATAGAGAGACCTAGATTTTAACAAGTTTAAACATTAAAAAAATAGTCAGGTATTTTCCATCCTTAAATCACTTAACTAGCCAGTGTTTATGATGGTGTACATCTTGCCATTATCAAATTATATGAGTATCTTAGTATAATTACACCTAGAAGCCGTGTCCGCGTCTGCAAAGTGAGGCAACTTATACTAAGCCAAAATGGCTCAGTTTTCAGATTTATATCCTTCATACGTTACCTAATCGTAACTAAAGTCCAATAATATAATAATTAATCTCTTTAAGGTAGGGAAATTGAAACTGTTTTGTACTTATTAGGTATCATTATGTAATAATGGACAATAAAAATCTGAAAACGGCGCCATTTTGGCTGTTTTAGTTGCTTCACTTTCGACAGCGCGCTTTGTAGGGAATTATCATTTTAGGTGTAATTATTCTAACATCGGGGCGTGCCAAAAATTTTTAAGATACTCATATCTTAAAAATTTTTGGCACGCCCCTCATAACAGTTTCATAGACTATATTAAAACAATTCCATAAGTTACACAAAGCATCATCTACAAGGTTGCTTATAACAATATCTATTACGATAACCATCATTTACCATGTTGATACCGCACGATATCCGCCTCCTTGAAATAGTGTAGGGTCAATAACGCCCAAGATCGCCTAGAGCGGTTTTATGGCATGAATCTGATATTGCACCAGGGAATATTAGTGCCTACTACTCTTGATCCGGTGGCAGCCATCTTTTACCATCTTTTTCCAATATCCGTTAATATTGGTCGTTCGTTCGGTAACAACTTCGCGATCGTTGGGAACACTTTCCTTAATGTTTTCGCGTCGCGTCGAAAGGTTGCGAATACCTTTATTAAATCGGCTTGTTTTGAATGAAACATTTTGATAGTATGCAGGTGTGCGCATACGTATATATATTGAGTTTAGCTATTAATTTTGTCTATAACGGGTTTTACTTGGAAATGTTATTAGAATTGCTCCAACTCTATCACTTTCTTGTGATCGTTTAATTAGTGAACACTTTACTGAGTGCACCGTTGTAGGTGGGTTTCTGGTACAGATGTGGATAATTTTATTTAACGCATAAATGCTTTATTTATGTCATACAAGCTTTTGCCCGCGACTTCGTTCGCGTGATTAAGATAGTTGTGCATTTATTTTGAAAGTCACGGATTACCAATATACCTAGGTATTTATCAGTAAACCTTATTTCACACATTTAAATTTTCCCATAAAAAAAATATGTACAAACTGGAACACTCTGTAGCACTCTGTATAACGGGAATTTTCCAAAACCCTGTCTTAGTGCATACCTACACAATGAAAGGAATCTACCCTCCAAAAATGGTATCTCTACCAGCAAAAATGGTTCAGCCCCATACAAATCCCCATACAAACTGGAACATCCTGTAGCACTCTGTATAGCGGGAATTTTCCTAAATGCTTTCTTAGTGCTCACCTACGCCATGAAAGGTATACCGTCCAAAAATTGTGTCTCTACCTTCAGCCCTATATAAATCCCTATTCAAACTGGAACACTCTGTTGCACCCTGTATAACGGAAATTTTACAAAACGCTTTCTTAGTGCTCACCTACACCCTCCGAAAATGGTGTGTCTACTTCAACCCTATACAAATTCTCATACAAACTTAAACAACCTGTAGCACCCTGTATATTTTCTAAAATCCTTTCTTAATGCTTACCTACATTATAAAAGGTATCTACCCTCCAAAAATGGTGTCTCTACCTTCAGCCGTTAGGGCTCCACGCTTATCCCAACAATGAATGAATGAATCAATCAATCAATTTAGAGTTTTATATGTATAGATTGACCTAGTAGGTACTCTGATTTGAGTCGCGTTTAATTAAATTCATCTCAGCCACTGCCTCTTTGCCCCAAAGAGAATGTAAAAAAACTAGCGTTCTTTGCCTCTTTTTTAATATAAGTACTATATCTATGGCCACTGCACATTTCAATACTACTGGTAAAATAAGAGGGCGGATTTCCTCTTTATGTCGATAGATTTATGATCCATTCTGCTTAATGATATTAAAAAAAGTTATTTTTAAACTTTTAGATTTTTGCATTCACAATGCTATTTTTATATTAAGATGAATAAATAATGAAAAATATTAGAAAAAAGCGGCTCACCCGTAGCAACGTAGACGGGATTCGAACCCGCACCCTTAGGATGAGTGCATTGGGCCGGAATCCTAAGGGTGCGGGTTCGAATCCCGTCTATGTTGCTACGGGTGAGCCGACTTTTTCTAATATTTTTCATTATTTATTCAGAGTTATTTTTCAGTCAAGCGAGGGGCTTGTTGTAACAGGGGTAAGTAGTAACAGGGTTTGTTCACTAGGAACTTAAACTTATTTACGTATTTCCAAGACTCAATCTAACCGTTATACCGCGCCCCACCACTAGATCACACTCAATATACCGCCAGGCAGCGCAGTAAGTGGGTATGAAAAAGGGTTTCATTTTTGTCAGGTAACGTATATATTTACTTTCTTTAATTTTTGGTTAGCGTTTCAATAATTATTGACTAATCAGAGCTTTTTGTATTTTATTTGGAGTTAAAATTTATCTGTTTATGATGTTGTGTCATAGTTTTTGAGATTACTAAGCGAAGTAAATGGTCATCGTAATAAATATTAAGAACTATACCTTGGGGTTAATTGTAACAAAATGTTGGGGTTTGTTGTAGACCATGAAAGCAAATGGACTGTATTAAATGAAAGATTGAAATGGGAATAAATGATATATTACAATATTATGATAATTAAACAAACAATGAACCGAACTACACGCCTCACAGCTTCCTGTCAACCACACCTCCCTGTCCCGTTGGTCAAAGAGAGCATCACGTTCGGTTACATTCCCCTGAAAGCAAATGGACTGTATTAAATGAAAGATTGAAATGGGAATAAATGATATATTACAATATTATGATAATTAAACAAACAATGAACCGAACTACACGCCTCACAGCTTCCTGTCAACCACACCTCCCTGTCCCGTTGGTCAAAGAGAGCATCACGTTCGGTTACATTCCCTGAAAGCAAATGGACTGTATTAAATGAAAGATTGAAATGGGAATAAATGATATATTACAATATTATGATAATTAAACAAACAATGAACCGAACTACACGCCTCACAGCTTCCTGTCAACCACACCTCCCTGTCCCGTTGGTCAAAGAGAGCATCACGTTCGGTTACATTCCCCCCTCCATGCAGCAGAGGCGCACATAGGTATCACAAAACTTGAAAACACATGCTCTAGGGAGGATAAACACACTTTAGAGATTCTGGAGACTACTTCCAAACGATTACCGTCAGGTAGGTTTGAGGTTGGTCTATTGTGGCGTAAAGATAACCCAAATACACCTGACAGCTATCCTCAGGCGCACTCGAGGTTCCTTGGTTTAGAGAGGCGCATGGCTCGAGATGCAGAGTTAAAAAGAAGCTATTGTGCTTTTATTGACAATATGATGACAAAAGGTTATGCGGAAGAGTGTCCAAAAAATACATACCATGATAGTGTTAAACTAAATGAAATACACACACAATTGCGCTGGTATTTGCCACACTTTCCTGTTATACATCCTCAAAAACGTAAACTGAGAGTAGTCCATGATGCAGCAGCAAAGACCTCGGGAGTCAGTTTAAACTCACTCCTGCTCCCTGGGCCTGATCTTTTGCAGTCGTTGCTGCACATATTGTTCCGTTTTCGCGAAGGTTACGTTGCGATGACTGCTGACGTTAAGGAAATGTTTCCGCAGATTAAGATTAGAGCGGAAGACCGTGATGCCTTGCGATATATTTGGAGGGAGGATCCCAGCTGTGAGTTGAAAGAGTACAGGATGACTTCTGTCATTTTCGGTGCGGCTTGCAGCCCGTGTATTGCTCTATACATTAAAAATCGTAACGCCCAAGAATTACAGAAGTCATACCCCGCGGCAGCAAAAGCTATTATCTACGACCATTATATGGACGACTTTTTAGGTAGTCTGGACGATGTGCACGAAGCCTCTCAACTTGCAGCTGATATAGTCACAGTGCACAAGGCGGCCGGTATGGAGATGCGAGGTTGGGTTTCTAACATACCTGCCGCACTTGCAGCCGTGCCTGAAGACCTACGAGCCTCCCCACCTGAAAACGTTCACGTAGGCCCTGAATCCTTTGTCAGGACCTTAGGGCTTATCTGGCATCCCTTGAGTGACACCTTTGGGTTTAGGATTGGGTCCCCAATCCCTGAAAAAGAGAAACTAACTAAGCGCAAAGTATTGTCATATTTAATGTGCGTATATGACCCTCTTGGTCTTTTAACTCCGCTGGTCATTCAAGGCCGCATTTTATTCCAGCAGACGTGGCGAACTGGTCTCGATTGGGACACCGAGCTGCAGCCAGATGCAATTCAAAGATGGCTGTCTTGGTCTCGGCAACTGGCTACGATTGTAGACATCAAAATTCCTCGTTGGTATAGGTGTGGGTTCCAAAATGAGGTCATCATTGGCAGACAGCTCCATGTGTTTGCCGACGCTAGTGAGGAAGCATACTCATGCGTCGCATATTGGCGTTTTACATTCATGGACGGTTCAGTGAAGCTGTCTCTCATTGGTGGAAAGGCACGCCTTAGCCCTCTAAAACCTACATCCATACCACGTCTCGAGCTCCAAGCCAGTCTGATTGCTGCTCGTTTTGCAAATACTGTGTGTACCGGTCACAACGTCCAGCCAGATTCAATTCACCTTTGGTCTGACTCCACCACAGTTCTGAGCTGGATTCGCAGCGATGCGCGAACCTTCAAACCATTTGTAGCAAATCGTGTGGGGGAAATCACCGAGATAACAAATGTCAATAGTTGGAAATTTGTTCCAGGTGGTTTGAATGTCGCAGATGACGCGACAAGACTCAGGGATCGTGACATCGACCTGTCGCGGTGGTTCTCTGGACCTGATTTCTTATTATTACCATCCAGTGAATGGCCCAAAGAACCATCGATACCCGAAGCTACATCCATCTTAGAAGAGCTAAAACCTTCTAAGGTGCATGTAGGATTAACCCATCTGGATAAACCTTCATCGGTTGTGCCAGATCCCTCACGTTTCAGTGAGTGGCTACGCCTGCTTCGTGCAACTGCACGTGTTTTTCAGTGCGTCAATAAATTTAGATCTCTTTTGGCACATAATCCAAATTCTAAAACCACGAACACCAAGTTTCCACCGCTATCTGCTATGGAGATACAGAAGGCTGAAATTGCCATTCTCAGAAAAGCCCAGACAGAGTCATTTGGCGAAGAGCTCTCCTTGCTCCTTGATAGCAAGTTGAAGACTCTCTGCCCGGTATTCGATGAAGATGGCCTACTCAGACTGGACAGCCGCATAAAGCATTTGAAGAACGCCAACTATGCCAGTACTTCACCCATTATTCTTGATGGCCGACACCCTGCTGTTCGACTTCTCGTACGACACTACCATGTCAAAGCTGCCCACGCCTTCAACGAGTTGGTAACCAATGAGCTCAAACAGCGATATTGGATTTTCCGGTGTCGCAGCGAAGTTCGCATGGCCGCAAGAAGATGCGCTTTCTGTATCAAAAGAAAGGCAACACCACAGATCCCACCAACCGGCGACCTGCCAGATGTGCGTCTGGAACACCATCAGCGCCCGTTTACGAACACTGGCCTAGATTATTTTGGTCCCGTCGAGGTCTCAGTTGGCCGACGCAGAGAAAAGCGATGGATAGCTCTTTTTACCTGCATGACGACACGAGCAGTCCACCTCGAGATTGTCACGAGCCTCTCAGCCGACTCCGCCATCATGAGCATACGCCGTTTTGCTGCACGTCGAGGACTCCCAAAAAAATCCTCTCTGATAACGGCACGTCTTTTGTCGGAGCCAACAGACAACTCTGCGAGTTTTACAGCGATGCCGTGCAAGACTTTACCGCTAGTAAATGCATAGAATGGTGCTATATTCCTCCTGCGGCACCATTTATGGGCGGTTGCTGGGAAAGACTAGATAAAACCGTAAAGGCTGCCCTTCTTGCAACACTAAAAGAACGATCCCCAAGAGAAGAGCTGCTGCACACCCTACTTTTAGAAGCAGAAGCCCTTGTGAACTCACGTCCTTTGGTATATGTCACTGAAAATGGAGAGTGCGAGAGTCTGACTCCGTTTCATTTCCTGATCGGCACCTCCTCAAACCAGCAGACACCAGCCCAGTTAGACGATGGAGCATTCTCGATGAGAAAAGAATCGCAAAAGGTTCTTCGTTTGTCTGAGCATTTTTGGTCCAAGTGGCTTAAAGAATACTTACCTAGTCTGAGGCCAAAGACAAAGATCAGGGGCCAACACATACTTAAATCTAAAAGTGGGCGACGTTGTATTGGTGGTTGATCCAGATTTGCCAAGAGGAGTATGGCCAATGGGGCGCATACTGAAAGTATTCCCGGGCAGAGATGGAGTTGTCAGAGTGGCGGACGTAGCTACCAAAGGGGGCACAATGAGAAGGCCCGTCAGGAAGCTGGCTCATTTGCAAGTTGTGTAGCTACGCTACACGGGGGGGATGATGTGGTGGATTGTAGGTTCAAGTAGTTTCTATAGCCTTTATATTTCTATCTCTATCTTGTCTATTTTCTGTTTTCCTTTGTTATTACTTCTTGTCAAAAGAGAAAATTGTGTGCTTTCGAAATATACTCGTATCTCTGCCGAACAGTCGCCTTGTTTTGCTATTACCTAGTTTACAGTCCCTTTCCCTTACATTTTGGTTTTAGAGGGCTAAGGCGTGCCTTTCCACCAATGAGAGACAGCTTCACTGAACCGTCCATGAATGTAAAACGCCAATATGCGACGCATGAGTATGCTTCCTCACTAGCGTCGGCAAACACATGGAGCTGTCTGCCAATGATGACCTCATTTTGGAACCCACATGTTGCAACTTGCCCTCATACTGTTATGTTACGGCTATAATTTACAATATATTTTTTATAATTTGATTGTGTCACAGGAGATACTATTTATTTTGTTTGTAGCAACTGAAATTCAGGTGAACAGTAAATTCATTCATAGAGAAACTTATTTAAAAGCTGATTATTGCAAAGTGCCATGTTGATATACAACGTGTTACAAAAATAAAATAAATCAAACTGAATAACTTTTACTATGGGACCAACTTAAATATCACGAAAAGAAATCAGCTGTTTCATACATTTTGTTATTTTTGTTATTAATTTTTGTATGAAATTTTTGTATAATTTTTTGTCCCGATTTCAGAGTTGGTCCCATAGTAAAAGTTTTTTAGTTTGATAGTTCCTATCCATATTCGGCATTAAAAGTTTTTGTAACACGTTTATTAAGTAATAAACATGTACTTATAATAGTGGTACTTATGAGTGTTTAAGTATAAAATAAGATACAAAATTTAAAACTAAAATCTTCAATTTGTTGATTATATAAAAAGTATATACAGGTAAATACGTGATAAAAAAATACATATCTAAGAAATACCTAGTTAGTTTTTGTTGAAAACAAAGCGAAATGGTAGATCCGTTTCGCTGTGTGTTCGTGTGAAACTAATAAATGATTAAAGGCGTCACATTCTCGTTTTTTATTACTGTTACTACTTGCCCCAATAGATGTTACAACAAACCCCGAGCCCGGGGTAAGTTGTAACACCGTCCTTTTTTTAATAAAAATGTAATTGTGAAAGAGTTACCAGTAGATTTGTCATTTTTTCAATTTGATTTAATAGAAGAATAGTTAGAGTATCAATCAATGTTTAGTTGGTGATAATTTAATCAATACATCTCAAGATATACATATTTTTGTAAAAATTGTTACAACAAGCCCCTCACTCCTACTTGTGTTAAATAGGGATGATGACTAATGAATAAAAAAACGAAATACTAATAAAAATCGTAAACATATTAAACTTTTAGAGTAGCTTGTATACCTCTTGGTTTTATATATTGCGTATTATTTGGTTTATGACCCTTCAAAGTTGCGCGGACAAGTCCATTTAAAAAGTATGAAATTTGTTAAAATAAATAATACAATAGGGAATATGCATCAATTTTTTTTTAAATCTTAATCAAAAGTATAATGCGTGAGAAAATTAACTGTAATATTAAAACTTTTCTCTTGCGTTTTGTTCTCGTGATATAGTTACTTGAAGTTAGCACGCAGCAGCACCCGCCGAAAACGCTCCATACAAAACAGTGACGTCACACATCACGTTTCAGGTGTGTTTCGGCGCGTTAAATATGGAGTTAGCCAATAATCTTCAATTATCTCCCTAAATTTTGCGTTTAAGTACATACACACGTATGTACTTAAACGCATACAAAATATTGTTTCTTATTCGATATTCTATCTGACTGTAAAGTGGATTATATCCTAAAATGAAAAACAAATTTCGTTATTTTCCCCTGATTTCATCGTGTGATAAAACTAAAATAATACATTTTTTTTATTTTTTTTCCTGTTCCATCATGTTTTTATACGTGTCCGCAGCGATCAAGCTCAAATTCATCAAAATCGGTGACTTATGCATATTCCCTATTAATTAGTCCGTAGAATTTATAGCAAATTTGTCTAAGAAACCATTTTGATAAACACAATATTTAACATAGCTGCCGAACAAATTTACTACGCGTTGCATACAAACTACTCAAGCGTGACGTCATACATAACTGAGTAGCCGTTAGTATGGAGCGTTTTCAGGTGAGTCCAATTTCGTGCATTTCAAACTGTGATATCTCGGGCAGCTTTCATGCTAGCGAAATAATTCTTTTACCAATGTTTCTTTTTTTTGAGAGGTAATTTATGTAACATAACATAAAAAAATAGTCATCATGCCTATTGACATAATCATGATTGCTTGTGTTATTTATTAAAATTGCTTCTTTTTACTTGCTTGCATATATACTTTTTTTATTCTGTGGTGATACTTAAATAATTCTTCACAGAAAAAATATTTTTATGAATTTTACTCTCTTTTGCCCCTCTTTGTCATAATTTGATTCATAGAGTAAAAAGATATAAAAAAAAATATTTGATTAGTAAAGTATGAACGTCACGTCAAAACGTAAAAGTAATATTAAAATTACATCTTTAATAAAGAAGAATAACACTCACCTTTGTTTATTTATAATATGTATAAAATCAAATCAATCACCATGAATAATTTAAAGAAATATATTTCTAACGTAAGATTACTTTTAACATAACATTTTATACAACTTTTTTGTGTACTGTTCAACCAGACGCCTCATAAATATTATGTTTTCTTTATACAGGGTCACTGGAAATATGACGTATTCCTGCTAAGTGGTTATAGATGAGGTCAAAACAAATATTTTTTGTTATATTACTTTTTCTCAAAAAGTTCATAATTTTTTAGTTAATTGAAATTAAGTAATTTTTCACCAAAAGTACGTTTTCAGACATAAAAATTTTAAATAAAAAATAACTACTCGTTCGATTCCGGATTTTTGTTATTTTGGGATAGAAAACACTCTAAGTGTTGATAATGAATAAAAAAAACTACAAAAAGTAAAGGTGTTTATAAAAAAATCAATCCATAAAAGCATTTTTTATTTTTATTTTTTCAGATTTTTTAGAAACGGCAGCAAATATCTTTAAAAAATTCCTAGTAACTAAGTGTGCATAATATTTTAAAAACATCACCATCTATTCAGCTTTCAGATGAGGTATACAACTTAATAATAACTTAAATGAGAAATTAAGACTTAAGTAAATTGCAGTCTCATTTCATGTAGCAAATATTTCCTACTTCGAGCGCTTCGGAGGTGGCCGTATTATCCTACTTATATTATAAATGTGAAAGTTTGATTGTTTGGATGATTGTTAATCAATCATGCAAAACGGCTGAACGAATTTGGATGAAATATGGCACACAGATAGTTTAAAATCCGGATTAAACATAGGAGGATAATATTATCTTGGTTAAAGGTTTCCTAGGGATTTTCTCGAATGTAAATGCGGATGAAGTCGCGAGCAGAAGCAAGTTTGCCAGAAATGGTCGTGCTTACTAAAAATACTTTCGTCCGAGTGAGTTTTAGGACAGGATTATTTTCCGCCGATGAGTCAAAATTTTTACAGACGGCATCAATAATAACCATGCATATCAGCCATTTTTAAAGCCTTTATGCCAGGCCTTTCTTTTGGCTCGTGGATGGATAGAGCGGACGGGCCATAACCCACCACGTGGACCCAATGTGGATTGGTCGGTGTTAACGACTGTAAATGTAGCCAGGACCAACGGCTCTATGTAAGGTACATTGTGTTAACACCGACCAATCCGCATTGGACCCATGTGGTGGGTTATGGACCGTCCACTTTATCCATCCACAAGCCAAAAGGAAGGCCTGGCATAAAGGCATTAAAAATGGCTGATATGCATGGTTATTATTGATGCCGTCTGTATAAAATTTTGACTCATTGGCGGAAAATAATAGTGTCTCGAAACTTACTCGGACTATATCGTATTTTTAGTAAGCACGACCGTTTATGGGAAACTAGCCTCCACCCGCGACTTCATCCGCATTTACATTCGAGAAAATCCTCAGGGAACCTTTAACCAAGATAATAGTATCCTCCTATGTTTTAATCTGGCTTTTAAACTATATGTGTGCCATATTTCATCCAAATACGTTCAGCCGTTTTGCGTGATAGATTAACAATCATCCAAACAAGCAAACTTTCACATTTATGATATAAGTAGGATAATACGGCCACCTCTGAAGCGCTCGAAGTAGGAAATTTTTGCTACATGAAATGGGACTGCAATTTACTAAGTCTTAATTTCTCATTTTTTATTTAAGTTATTATTAAGTTGTATACCTCATCTGAAAGCTGAATAGATGGTGATGTTTTTAAAATATTATGCACGCTTAGTTACTAGGATTTTTTTAAAGATATTTGCTGCCGTTTCTAAAAAATCAGAAAAAATAAAAATAAAAAATGTTTTTAAGGATTGATTTTTTTATAAACGCCTGTACTTTTTGAATTTTTTTTATTCATTATCAACACTTAGAGTGTTTTCTATCCCAAAATAATAAAAAAACCGGAATCGAACGAGTAGTTATTTTTTATTTAAATTTTTTGTGTCTGAAAACGTACTTTTGGTAAAAAATTACTTAATTTCAATTAACTCAAAAACTATGAACTTTTTGAGAAAAAGTAATATTACAAAAAATATTTGTTTTGACCTCGTCTATAACCCCTTAGCAGGAATACGTCATATTTCCAGTGACCCTGTATACGCCAAATCTAAACATTTCTGTTACTTACTAACGAAGGAGTAGTTTGATTAAGTGTCGGTATCTAATCCAATACCGTGCATTGCAAAAAAGCATTTGATTGTTAAAGAAAGTAACGACATCGGCTGGTAGATGCCAATATTATAAACAATTTATATAAGTTATTGGTGATGCCGTGCTTTACTTAAAACATAGTCGACCGTGCAAACTATATTTAAGGGTAAAACTTTTAACAATCTTTTTCCATCTCTTTACAACACACGCACGCATATTTACAATGTTAATTTCAAAACAAAGACAGTGTCTGCCTATACTACTTTTATGCTGGATCCTGGTCTTGTACCTACCATAGATTGTAAAAAACTTTCAATAAAAAATATAAGCTTTAGAATGCAACGATCCTGGCTGGAAGCTGTCGCGACACAAACGACGTAACTTCGAAAGAATTGACGATGCTCTTGTTGTATTTTTTCCAGGTTCCTTTCTTATTCAGAAAGATTTCCAGTTCAACGAGACTGTGTGCAGACGACTTGTTTGTACACAGGGATGCCTCTGATAACAATGCTAAAACTCCGTTCGAGTTTACTGAACCCAATATGGCTGTAAGTATTGTAACGAAGATTGTAATCAGCTTCTCTTAATCGAAAATTGTAATAATATTTTTTAAGTCTATTCGTGGAGTTGATAATAAAAAAACCGGTCAAGTGCGAGTCGGACTCGCGCACGAAGGGTTCCGTACCAAAAAAACAGCAAAAAATCACGTTTGTTGTATGGGAGCCCCCTTAAATATTTATTTTATTCTTTTTTTAGCATAATGTTGTTATATCAGCAATTATAGGAATACATGATCCGTGAAAATTTCAACTGTCTACCTGTAGTTGTCATCAATATCGAGCATAAAACGGCAAAAAAATCACGTTTGTTGTATGAGACTCCCCTTAAATATTTATTTTATTCTGTTTTTAGTATTTGTATTTATAGCGGCAACAGAAATACATCATCTGTGAAAATTTCAACTGTCTAGCTATCACGGTCCATGAGATACAGCCTGGTGACAGACAGACGGACAGCGGAGGCTTAGTAATAGGGTCCCGTTTTTACCCTTTGGGTACGGAACCCTAAAAATCATGGTTTAGCTACCCTGTGTTTGAGGACAACTGCATGCCTCGTACCAAAAACTCAATGTGTGCAGAGATAAAGCGACACCCTTCATACCGATTACGAAAATTAAACGATAGGTGCCACTGCGAGATGTTTTCATAATACTAATCAACTCTTGGAGCTCGGTGGCGCTGTGGTTTAGCGCCTGGCCCTGCGATTGCGGACGTTGAGCAATTGCGCAAGGGTCGTTCATGGGATGAGTGACCAAAAATTTATTATCACGAGTTCCTTCTTCAGAAGGCATGATAAGCCGTTGGTCCCGGTCCCCAGTCGTTAACACCAACCAATCCGAATTGGGCCTGCGTGATGGGTTATAGCCCATCTTCGTTTTCAACCCATAAGGAAGGCCTGTGCCCCAGCAGTGAGGACATTAAAAATGTCGAATCAACTCTCGGCGACCAGACTATAGTAACAGTTAAAACCTTTCAATACATACAACGGGTATAAATTTTGGAACCAATTCGGATACCGTGGATACTGTGTAAAACTCCTTAATAAATATTTTTCCACCCTTAAGAAAAGCATGTGCCCCAGCATTGGGGTTGATGTAGAGTGTAGGCAATTTAATTAAAAATGTTGTTAGCTTGTTTCTCATTACATACTTTGTTTTGCTTCCCTTAAAATAAATTACAGTTTTGAGGAAAATTGCAGACTAGCGCCGTTGGATTATAAAGGGAGTTAGTTGCCGTTGTCTTGTGCGGAAGGGATAATGGGTTACTTTATGACGTCATCTTAGGACCCACATTAAAACTTAGTTGTCCCTATTAAAATTTTCCCTCAGGTTATGTCTGAGGTCGGTTCACTTTGAATTTTAAATAGGATGCGGTAATAAGCATTTCAGTTTTTTTAATTCAATATACTGGAGGGAAATTATACTCACTAAATTCAAGAAAACATGAAACTAAAATAAATCAGAAGATTTATTATTTTAACATTAAACATAAATGTATTTTTTTATTGTAGACTGGGCAGGCATTTGACCACCACCTTGTTTGGTAAACAGGATATGGTCTAAGATGTAGCACGCTTGCCCAGGAAATGCCTTTTCACTCTTGCCTTGAAAAGACCAAGGTTGGAACTATCGGAGAACACAAGAGCAGTCAGCGCATTCCATTCTTTAGCAGTTCGCATAAGAAATGTATTGGCAAAGCTGTATCGTACCCTTGCCAATTTTCATACTTTTTAGCTCACAGACCAATAGCTAAAGAATTAAGACCATTGCCTTGAACGATTTCCATTGCAGCGTATCGCAGCACTAGTACAGAACTACCCAGCAGGTGCGCAGCGAGCTGTTGTAGGCGCAGCGTTAGACCTGGCGCAGCGTCAAATCGGTTGGGTCCCCATCTCTGCCATGCACAAGGTGGCGGAGATTCTCAGCATTCCGAGGGTTAGGGTTTATGAATGGGCCACGTTTTACACCATGAATAAGAGGTAATAAAAAAGCTTTTTATGGTTTTTTACTAACAAGTAGTTAGAAAAGTCGTAAATATTTTTTTAACAAAGAAACTTCTGTAACTTCAACCGTAAACTTGAATTACCTACCAACATTGTTATTAAGATGTCGTAAAACTACTTCCAGATAATGTTTAAATTAAAAGAAAAATGTAAAAAAATAATTAAGAATATTATAAAATTTACAGTCTTTGGTAACAAATGACATTTTAGCAACTCAGCTCCCCCGATTTATCACGTTTAACTGTCAGAAGACAATGGATTTTGACAGTTGGGTGTCGATAAAACGCTATATCACGCGATATATATCGTGTTTCTTCGGTCATGCTAGGAGGGCAGGTTACATACGTTCTTGATCTTTATTGTCGATCTGTATGAACTTAAACACTTTTTTCAGGCGTTTCCGTGGCAAGTATCACGTGAAAGTTTGTGTCACCACCCCCTGCATGCTGCGAGGGTCTGATATTATTCTGAAGGCTGCTGAAGAAGCCACTTGCTGCAGTGTGGGTGGACTGTCTCCTGATAAAATCTTTGGAGTGGACACTGTGGAGTGTCAAGGCGCGTGCGTCAACGCGCCTATGTTTGTTGTCGACGATGATTACTACGTAAGTGTAGCGATACCAGTTTCTCTCTCTCTCTCTCTCTCCTGCGCAATTATTATTCCCACATGATGGTGGGGTCTGCCTTCCGTATATTTTTCCTCCACCTCGCTCTATCTAGGGTGTCGTCCTGAGAGATGTTGTTTGAGCCTATGTCCGTTTTTACCAAGTCTAGCCACCTTCGTTTTGGTCTGCCTTTCCTTCTGGCCCCAGGGAGATTGAGACTGAGCACCTGGTTACCTACATAATGTGGTGGTCGACGCTGAATGTGTCCAACCACCGGAGCCTACTCTCTTGTAGCTTGTCAGCAATGTCGCGCACGCCAAGACTACCGCGAATGTACTCATTGCGTATTTTGTCGAGTCTCGTCACTCCGCACATCCATCGCAACATCTTCATCTCGGCTACTTGTATAGTCTCGGTGGTTTTCCGGGTAAGGGACCAGGTCTCGCTTCCGTAAGTAAGCACAGGTCGAATCATTGATCTGTATACCAGCCCCTTGAGTTTGACGGGCATTCGCGGGTCACATGTTACGCCAGTCACTTCCCGCCACTTAAGCCAGGTGGCAGCAATTCGGTGTTGGATGTTTGTCTCGATCCCCCCAGAGTTGTGCATCACAGTTCCCAGGTATTTATACTCATCGCACAGCATTACTTCTTGTCCATCGATAAATCAGTGGATCTTCTTGTAGCGATACCAGTTTATAACGGTAAAAAACCCATACCCGTAGCGGCCGTAGCGGAGTGTCGTAGCGGCAACGGATATTTTACCGTTAAAAACATCGGTAAACATCGTTATCAACATAATATAACTGTGCCGCTACAGTAAGTATTTTGTAACATTATTGCCCTTGCCTCACTCGCTTAACAATAGTACATTGCAGCTGAGAACGGGAAGCTAGGATTTGCATTGTCGAGGATGGTTTGATCTGATGGTTTTTTAATCATTCGAGGCAATGCAAATAGCTTCCAGTACAAGGTTTGTATTACGAAATGCGAGGAAATAAAATTTTAGTATGTAAATTGAAATTCATTTCCGCACTGAATTTCAAATTTAGGATGTGATAAACCAGACACCAGAAATGTTGCATGCCCGCATACCTTTTTCAAATGGAATGATAACATTTTAGAGCCTAAGTCAGTAAAATAAATAAAATAAGAACCAGTAAGACTAAAAATGGATTTTTGTCAAAAAATATATTCTTTCAGGAAGACGTTAATGTTTGTGATGTCTACAATATAATCAAAGCCATAAAATGCGGGCAGATACCACCAGCAGGACCTCAGTAAGTATAATTAATTCAAATTACTATAAAAACTAGTTGAAAACAACTAACCGCCTGCCTTACTTTTTTGCTTACCGTCTGTGTTCCCTAAAGTATGGTTCCTTTAGGGTCATGTGAATGCCTCTAGATAATCTGTTTAAAATTTCAAAGTCTGTAAGTTTTTTTAAATCCTTTTTGTTTGAAAAACCGCCTATCGCTACGAGACCACCAATGCACTGTGGAAATAAAATACCTACCAAAAGAAAAATAGCTCATTTTTCTATCAAACTACCAATATTGTGGTGAATATATTGTGGTGAATCCTAAAGGTGGTGACTGTGTAAAAGCTTTTTAACGCTTGTTTCACCGGAAATGTTATAATTTTAGCTACATTGCACTCTAAAGGTAATTCACTATATCGTGACTACGATCGTACAGTTGAATGTGTTGTGGCTTTTAAATGCTTCATTCAAACGTGTTCACAGAGCAGGATAGAGTCACTATGGACTACGATTATTGTTATTCTATTATTGTGCATGAAGTGTGCGTCACGATTTTCTACCATATAGTTTTTGGACAAATGTCCATGTCCATCAGCCATTTTTTTTAATATCCCTACTACTGGGGCACAGGCCTTTCTTACGGGTGGATAAGAAGGACGGGCCTTAACCCACCACACGGGCCCAATGCGGATTGGTGGGTGTTAACGACTGCAAATGCAGCCGGGACTAACGGCTTAACGTGCCTTCCGAAGCACGGAGGAGCTCGAGATGATATATTTTTGGTCACCCATCCCTTGACCGACCCCTGCGAAAGTTGCGGAACCTCCGCAATTATTTGGCCAGGCACTAAACCACTGCGCCACCGAGCTCCTCACGAACTTTGGACAAATAATTTCGAACAAATCAAATTTCAAGATTTTGCTTGCCAGAATATGCGAGTAATCCAGTTATACAGAATAAAAAGTTCAGGAATATTCTTAACTTTATTATTATAGTTAATAGTTATTAACATTCAGTCGAAGTTTTAGCAATAATCGTAAATCGCAATAACCTAGTATTATAATATTAGGCTTGAATCATAGTGTAATAATTATATATGTTCATCTAGAATACTGAATATAGGATTTGTCAAGGTGACCCTTAACCTCGTTTGTCAGAGAGTTAATAACCGCTAGTTCAGAGCGAGCTAAAGTGCATAGTTAGTTGAAGTAGGCAGTTTCTGCTCCACGGTACCCATATGCAAGTTCCTTTAGTTCCTTTTGCCATTTCGTCGCCTGACGCTTTACCTCAAACAGCTGTTTTAGTCTTATAAAACTATGTTGTAGGTAGCTAGAAACGACGATAAAGCTAAGTGCATTATTATGTGTCTATTTAAATAAAAGCTGTGTGGATATTCGAGAGAGCTAAATAATACCTATACAATATTGAACCTTGTCTATGAGCTGCGGTGTAAAATAATAACAACTTTTATAATAAAAAATTTACTACAAAAACACAAAGATTTTAAGAGATTACTCATAAACATAAAAGTTTGTTCTACGACGTTTCCGAAAAAGAAAAAAAAACTATTTTCCATAATCCGAATAGCTGATCGAGTTTTGTATGAAAAGTTACTTTTTCGGAAAGTCGCAGAACAAACGATGATGTTGATGATGTGAGTAATATTCACTTCTGCGAGTTTACTGGTATTTTACAAAATAACCCTGTATACTGTAGGTACTACACTGAAATCGTGACTATTATTATTATAGTATATCACATAACATAAAACAACATTGTTATTCGCACTGGCTTATGCGAGATTTTGCTTTTATCACGATCTATCTATTACCAGTAATGCATCGGGGGATTCCTATTTCAATACTTGGCAGCAACATTGTCACAATATTGTTTCATTCCTGTTTAATAGTATGAAATCGTTCTTATTTGATATCTGATGAAAATCACATTTTAATACTGTACAGTCAGCATCACATGAAGTTATGCAAGACTGACAAAAATCTCCAATTTATTTTTAATCAAATTCATATTTAAGTTTAAAATATCGAAGTTAATTACCCTGTCTTAAACGAGTATAATGGAAACTGCCAATGCCTATCTGCTCAAATATTATTAGTACGATCATCCAAAGTGATAAAAAATATCGTGACAAACGAGGACAACTAATATTGAAAACCTTTTCAAACGTTTTATGTAATTGTTATCAATCGAACACCTACTCTGGCTGAATTCCGATATTTTTTATCCCTTTTGTATTATGAATCCCTTATGTACTTATTTGGCCAGTGTTCCCATTTTTAAATGACGCTATCCATTTGGATGTATCTTTCTAACAGTTTGGGTGCATTGACTGTTTCCATTTTTAAATGACGCAATCCATTTGGATGTAACTAAATATAAGGTGGTACCAAATGAAGTCAAAGTCAAAGTCAAAGTCAAAGTCAAAGTCAAAGTCAAATAAGCTTTATTCAAATAAACTTAATTATTAAGTACTTTTGAATCGTCTATATTTTCCTACCACCCGTTCCAGACTTTTTTAGCTGACAAGAAGAACGGGCGCAAGAAACTTATCAGCTGTAACAGCCATAAGTAACGATATTTACAATCTTGAATATATCGTTACCAGATAATTACAATACAACAGGGTGACAGGATTATTGGCAACAACATAGAATTATGATGAGATGATACATACAGGTGATATAGTTGCTTAAACCGAACAACTTTTTCCAAGGAACATAGGTAGAAAAACGAAAAAAAAAAATCATACTCCCATACAAAATGAGAAATCAGCTAACCAACTTGCTAAGCAAAGGCGTAAAAAAGTTTTTCGACCTATGTTCATTGGGGAAAATTGTTCAGTTTAAGCAACACTAACAACTGTTTAAGTATCATCACACCATTTGCTACCATCTTATACAGGATGTCCCAAAACTTTGCCACACAGAGGGAAAGTACCTTAAATATTGAAGATAGGAAATTTTATTGAAAGGGGACCCATTTTATTTTTAAAAATAATTGAAACTGCATTAAAAGATTTTTGAAAAATCGCCTGCCTGTTAACCAGGAATCGAACCCACGAAAAACGAAAGAAAAATGTTTATTTATTTTTACGATACCAATCGGAAGAGCTACTTACTCATAAGGATTATTTTTTCTTAAGTGATATAGCATCTTAAACAAAAGGAAGACCATGAAATTAAAAATTAAAATTTTAATTATCGAATCGTAAGCAATTAAAAAAAAAATATTTGAATGCAGTTCCGTTTCTTTTTAAAAATAAAATGAAGTCTTCGTCCAGTAAAATTACCTATCTTCAGTATTTAAGGTACTTTCCCTCTAGGTGGCAAAGTTTTGGGACACTCTGTATATGGATATACTGATTGTATTTAATTTTCTTATGTAGAAATGGAAGATATGCCAGCGAGCCAGTGTGTGGTTTGACCACTCTTATAGAACCACCACCATGTCCAGGATTTGGAATTCAGAAATCATTATTTGGTGGACAATAATTTGTTGAATTGTTTTATTAAACATTTTAATTGTTTGTTTAACATTTAATAAATGTGTTTCTTAATTCATCTGAAATATATTCTTCAAACTATGGAATAAGAAATTGGATACTAGCACGATTTTATTATAGGATTTTTGATGTTGTTGTTATGTTGTAAAATTTCGACAGAAATTAGTATCGGTAGAAATATTAAAAGTAGCTTTAGTAGTAACCTGCTACGCAGCTAAAATGTGCCGAAACGACGAAAAATGCAAATATCAATCAAATTCAAAACTCAATATACTTGAGTATCAAAAATAATTCAATAGAATCGCGTTAGATCCGTAAAAGTGTTTTATTTCAATGTACGTTTATAAAGTACGCTCGGAAATGTTAGATGTAATGCAAGAATAATAAATTATTTATAAGAGTATCAAAGTTAGTGAAAATGTGAGTCTATTGTAACAAAGAATTTATTTTTAATTATGAAACAGTAGGTTCTAATTTATTCCCCTAGTCTCAAAATATGCGGTTTTTCTTTCTTTGAATACATTAATTAGCAGTTGTCGTGGTCTGACTTCTATGTTTTACTTTAACATTGTTTTACTTTTTCTTTTATTAATTACTCAAGCATTTTAAATTACAAGTTGGAGAGAGCCTGTCTTTGTTTAGAATGGAGTCTTGACTCATTCTTGTCTAATGATCTTACTTTAAATAATTCTAAGTCTTTCTGTTTGAGAGCTTTGTAGTAGTTATTTAAGGGCGATATAAACACAGAATCCTTACTAATATTATAAATGCGAAAGTCCGTTTGTTTGTTTGTTTATTTGTTTGTTTGTTACGCCTTCACGTCGTAACTACTGAACCGATCATCATAAAATTTTTCATACACGTTGTCAGGGGTGCAGAAAAGGACATAGGGTGCCTTTCATCCAGAAAAAAATGTACAGTTCCCGAGGGATAGCAAAAAAACTGTCCACGCAGACGAAGTCGCGGGCGGAAGCTAGTTTATTTATAAATCCAAGTTTTTGGTCCCCTCGCAAAAAAACAAATTGTTATTTATAAACACAAAAACTTAATTACAGATAATTATTTACTGTGGTTTTTCTCGACGAAAAATAAAACGAGCGTTTTTAGCTTTTTTCACCACCAAAATTAAAACAATTATTTGTCACCGAGTTTATGTGTTTATAAATAACCATTGAGATTTTAAATAAATTGAGTATTTATTTACACGGTAATTATTATATTTTTTGGCAGGAGTGGCGCTAGTGTTGCATATAATATCGCTTAATACAAACATTTATGATACAGTTCTTGAGTTACTAAGATTATCCTGAGAGCGACACATTTTTGCCTCATAAGTATCGTGCATTATCCTTACTTCCTTACTAATATTATGCCTAAACGCAAAAGTAAGTTTGTTTCACGTGTCTACTTAACCATTTATCTTTATCATTAAATTTTGTACACATATTGTCAGGGGTACAGAAAAGAACATAGGATACCTTTCATCCAAAAAAAAAATATTGTTCCCGAGGGATAGAGAAATAACTGTCCAAGCAGAAGAATTTGCGGCCGCTAGAAATTTATACATGCTCACTTGCTCTATTGAGTTACTCAGATCACTTAGTCTATTAACGATGTATAGTAATAAAATAAATCGTGTTAATGAATGAACACAAAACCTCTTAGGTGGTGATTGTGCTCATGAATATGAACAACTTTTACTATGGGGCAAGCTCTGCAACTCAACAAAAAAAATCAGCTGTTTTATACATTCTGGTCGAGTAGGTATTGACCACTTGTATGAAACAGGGGCCCTACCGCCCAAGTGTCGTGGACTTCGCCGTCGGCTTCATTTGACAGATGGATGCGATTTGAACATCTCAATTTCAAATCGCACATCCAACATCTGGCTAAACGCATTAGAAAGATCTCTGGCATTTTCAGAAAACTTAGGGACTCGGCCAATAAAAAGTTGCTAATTATTATTTACAAAGCTCTTTGCCAATCCGTATCTAGTTACTGCATATCTTTGTGGGGCTCCGCCGCTAAGACCATTCTTTTGATTGCAGAACGCTCAAACAGATCTGTACTTAAAATCATGTTAAAACTACCCTTCAGATACCCTACAACAGACCTTTATAAAACAGCCCAAGTCTTGTCAATTAGACAATTATTCATCCTTAAGATATCACTAATTGCCCATTCACGCCTCATCCATTCCAAATTATACATCCCACTTTTGAAGAAACGAGTCTTTGGAATGCCAGTTCCACGTGTAAATTCGCGCTTTGCAAGCAAATTTGGTGCCTCCATTCAAGCACGAGCCTATAATGCTGTAGTCAGATGCTGTAATATAAAATCTAGTTCTTTAACTGAAGCGAAGACGGTTTTGGTAGATTGGTTACTAACTCTAGATTATCAGTCTACAGAAGATCTCTTGTGTCGTTGTTTTTAAGGGTAGCGCAAACATAGTGGTTATTTAGATTACTTTTTTTTTTCCTCACCTTTATTATGTTTAATTGGACTTTGCAAGAATAACTAAGAAAATTTTAATTACTCTCGATTTGGTTCACCAAGATACAGGCCTAGCCTAGTTTGGGAACCTCTGCATATGACGTCATTGTTGTATTCTTGCAATGCACAAAATCTTGTAATGATAACTCATTGTATTTGTTCTTATTATTTTCGTGCAATAAAAACAATTTTTATTATTATTATTATATTATTATGTGATACATTGCTACTTTTTAGGTAGAAATAGAGACTTACCAAAGAAACGAAGCAATGTATTACAACCATCTGTCAAATGAAGCCGACGGCGAAGTCGACGCTACTTAGGCGGTAGGCCCACAGCTGTTTGTTGTAAAAGTTGTTCATATTCATGAGCACAATCACCACCTAAGAGGTTTTGCGTTTATTCATTTACACGTTGTATAAGTATACAACCCTTCATTAGTATATCTTGTGTTATTGGCCTAAACAAGATCCGCAGCCAATTCAAAAACAGCTCTCTTTAATAAAAGTGATATCCACAAACTCGTATCGTCGTGCCAACAAATTTTAGGCAAAAAATTAAATATTCCTCGTTTTAATATCTCGTCATAAAAACGGCAGAAACAAATTCCAATTTTCCACTTGAAGCATCCGACTCATGAAACACGACGAAGGAATGTATAATTAGGTACGAATAATACGAAAGCTCGCGAGGGACATTGTTATGAAATATGTCTAAAAGTCCAAAATATAGATATAAATGGGCTTATTTGTGAAGTTTTTTTTGTTTGAAGTTCTAGTTCGTTGTAACGACGTAGGATGAGTCGTAATCAGAACGGGGTGTTTGGAAGTTAACTTAAATTAGGAGTAAGAACCTATCGTATTTTTGTCTAATCCTTATTGACCGAGCGTGCGCGAAGCGCGATTGAAGTGTCTCCGTTTCAGTTTGGGCAAAAATGCTTTCGTATGTCCATCGGGCTGTCCGGCTGTCCGGCTATCCAGCTGTCTGGCAGTCCGTCTGTTCTCCTCTACATATCGCATTTCTCAACGGATTCTCGTGAGATTTGAACAGGTTCTATAATAATACAGATTTTTTTATTGATTCAGTTTTTCGAAATTTTTCAAAATGGCGAAAATATGGGGAAAACCGTATTAGAGCCATTTCGAAAAAAATAAGTAATAATTGCGAGGTCATCTCTACAGAGCCACTATTTCATTAATAAGAAAGTTCGTCAACTAGATATCTACATTTATTAGTTTTTGGCGAAAAACCCATGCAATCAGGATATCAAAGTAATAAAGTGAATTCTACTCAATTTCAATGACAATCATATCATTTATGCATCAAATTCATCGGGGACATTAATTTTCTGAAAATATCTCATTAGTCATCGAATAACAATAACCAATTACAAAATTAATTAATTTTCATTGAGTTGATATGATTAAAGGCGGTAAATGACCTTTTAATTTCAAAGTTGTTAAATACACTTAAAAAGCTGATCTCAGGTGAAATACAATGCAAGTTGCGTTTAGAACACTTACAATACTATTACCTATAATTTCATACATGCTTTGGCAGCATTCAATGGTTAGCTCGTTCTAAGCAATGGATTGACTTATAGCAAAGAAAATATACACTAACGTGAAAAGAAGCGGCACTTGCGCATGGGTGCTGTAAAATTGCTCGCGGCTATGTGTGAGTGCGCCTGGCGAGCTCGGGGGTGCCGCGACGCCATCGGGGCGAGGAATCTCCTCCGCGGAGGCACGTGCTATCAGGCTTGCCTAGTTCGCTCGCACCGCGCAATAGTACAGGCAAGTACGACAAACTAAAGTGATATGTGTCGAGCCGCATGCGAGGGCTTTAATCATTTATCGTTCAGGCAATGTAATTTGCTTTTCGTATTATAAGTACAATACAGGGCATTATTATTGCTTTTCTCAAGAAATGTGAGGAAATTAATAGTATATTGTACATTGAGGAGTGAAGTGGTAATAATTGCACGTTCTTCAGAGTGATACATAGTGCTTTATACTACAGAAAAATAAATAAATAAGTAAGTACTTAAAATAATATTGAATTAAAATAGCTATAATAATTTATTATGGTGTCTTGCCTTTCACCCCGAACTATTTATCTATTACACAGACACTACACATAATAAAGTTTTGTACTTGTGTAAGTATAGAAAAATATTAAAAACTCGCACTTGACCGTTTTTTGACATTTTATTTATACCTCTCATCTATTACCTCCGTAGTTTTAAGGGGGGTCGAAAAAACTTAATTTTTTGGCTCCGACGCACCGTGTCCGAGATATTTGCATTTTTGTAATTTTATTTAGAGATTAGGTTAAAATAAATACTGTTCTTTAAAATGTAGTAGTACCCACACACTATTTAAGTTGAAATTAGGTATTAAGAATATAAGTTGATATTAATTGTAATGAAAAAATCTATTTGGGCAAACGAAGAATAAACGTAGGAAATGGCACAAATCAAGAAATTGTATTAATTTATTGATCTACAGAATGTGAAACTGAACAACTTTTACTATGGGACCAACTCTGAAATCGCGAAAAAAAATAACAGCTGTTTCATTCATTTTGATATTTTCATTCTTATTTTTTGTATGAAACAGCTGATATGTTTTCCGCGATTTCAGAGTAGGTCCCATAATAAAAGTTGTTCAGTTTGATGGTCCCTATCTACCATATTCGGCTTTATAAGGCTCTTACCAATCACCTTGTATATATTTAATCGTAATATACGATAGTATAATGTATTAATATTAAAATTAATATAAAATCAATACTTTATTTTACCAAACTATCGTTTTATAATTTCCTTGCGTTAATGATGCTAATAGACAACCCTATCACAAGTCGTGACTACTCGTCACGCTTTCGACGTAGCCGCCGCCAAACTGGCGCCAAGCTCACACTCACAGGGAGTGCCGCCGCTGTGCTTATAGCTTGTTCGTATTGATTCTGGGTACTCATTGAACCATCTATCTTTTGACATGATTATCCTGTGGTGTAATGCATTGGGCATTACGGACTATTACATCCCAAAAACAAAAGCTGCGTCTAGTAATTTGTTACCCATCCTTCTTTATTCACCGTTTAACCCATTCGGTTCTTGGTTTTAAACGAAAATTAAACCGAGAAGTACAATCTTCATAATAAATTACCACACCGAGAAAATCCCTGTGGATCAAGATACTACCATACGTTAAGGATTTACGGCTTAACCTGACTCTAGTAGTTTCAAGTTTGCTTTAACTTCGATAATTGGTCTAATATTCTAAAACAGTTCACTGTTTAATTTTTTCTCTTAAACAAGATTAGGTTTATGAACATAAACGATATGTTATAACTAGGGCCCGGATTAATATGTAAATACATATTTTTAATTCACATGTTTTTCGTCCATAAATATATTTTCTAGATAAATTATGATATTTAGATCGAGAAAATTCAATTTTAATTTTCCATATTTTTTCATATTTTAAGATTTTTAAGTATAAATCCATATTTCACCAAAAAAATATCAATTTATGAAATAAAACACTTTTTAACGAGTGGATTGATAAGTCCATGACTTTTTAATGAAGAAAGACATTTTTCCGGAATATTTTGTTTTCTTTCTGTACATAATCTTATTGTAGCTCTGCGTATTCAGTCCAACGAAGTTCCTACCTCTTTAACCCATTATTTTTTTCTTTCATCGTCTGAAAACTGGTAACTGAAATGAAGGCCCATTTCAGACATCACCTTTTGGCTTGATGAAAATCTTTGCCCGCCAAGACATTTATCAAGACATTTATTCATGTTTGGTAGTAGAAAATATCTCACTGGGGTTGAATCTAGAAAATAGGAAGGATTCGCATCTTCATTCGATTAGTTTTGATGTCATGAGTGCCGCCGAGAGGGTCGACAGGGTCATTAAGAAAAGTTGGAACTCGCTTGAGCTTTTTGTTTCCAAAAGTAATAATATTTTGCCGAATTTGAAAAAAAATAAGTGTGAAGATGCCTTAAGGAGTTTCTTTTTAAGACACAAAAAAAATTATGAAAAAAAAGTATTTCTTCTTTTCAAAGTCATGGACTTATCAAACCACCCTCGTAATTACCAAAGTACTTTCAATAAAACTGCGCTAGTATCCGTTAAAAAGTGTTTTATTTCATGACTAGTGAGCGCGTAAGCTTGAGAAGTGAAAATATCAATTTATCCAAATTTTCATCATTTTACGTTAAATGGACCAGCAGTGCTGTGAAATGACTAAAAATATAAGCTTTGCGACAAAACGAATCAAAGTATTATTTCGTCCAAACAGAAAGAGTTTTAATTTTGAAAATTTAAAGAAACATGTGATCATGTACTGCAATTCAAGTAATAATGAAACAAAAGATGAGTAAAATTGTTTATTTTTTATGTTTTGCAATAAACAGTCGTAATTTTTAAAATATTGTTATTTTTTAAACACATATTTCTCCCATATTTTGTTTTTTTAGTCCATATTATATTTACATATTTTTAAATTTTTAATACATATCAATCCGGGCCCTAGTTATAACTGTATTTGCTTGACCAAACAATAATTGAGGTACTATAAAGAGTACAACATTGAATTAAGCCAAATTTTTCGCAAAAAATCAAGCGATATACGATCAATCATCGTTGTTTCCCAAACATATTAGTATATAGATATATTTAATTGAATTGGAAAAATCACGTTGATACATCATTATACCTATTAAAAATATTAGTAACCTTAAGAATTAATATCGGAAGCAGTGGTAGAAACTTTGGAACACAGCCTCGCATTTCCATAAATACAAAAAACGGTTAAAAATCGTTTTTCCTTTCACAATTTGCCCGCGTAAATTACCTAAAAAACCATATTTGCCCGATTTAAAATTCTGTAAAGGAGAATTTGCGTTCACGGCAGGGACCATTATTCCATATAATTGAATTTTCCTTACCTGCATGTTAAACTGATTTTCGACATAACTTCGAAAGAACGCTTTCACATACAGTTTGCAACTTTGCTTGAACTTTGCCTCGTAAAACGTTATATTCGCTTCTCTTAAAATCAGATGATGTAAATGAGCACAACTTAAAATACTTAAACGATTTTAAAATGAAATTAATAGCAAACGAATACTAGAATGAGTAAGAGTTAACACTCAAGTTTGAACTTAAGTTTTAGTGATGTAAGCACTTCATAAAGTTTTATCACCAAAAGCAATTTTAAATTTTACTGATAATATCCGCAGGTTTTTAGACCTCTCATAAATTATTGACCGAGCGAGCGCAAAGCGCGAGCGAAGCGTCTCAGCTTCAGCTTGGGCAAACATTCTTAAGTATGTCCGTTTTTTCTCCTCTACAGGCTGCATTCCTCAACCGATTCTCGTGAAATTTTGTGAGCAGGTTCAATCATTTATAATTGTTTTTGTCGAGCCCGTTTTCGAAATTTTGCGAAAAAACAATCACTAATTCGAAATAATGGACAACATTTCATTTTGAGAAAGTACTAAAATTAGAAGCGTCATCTAGCTTAGATTGGATATATTAAAAGAATACCTCGTGGCGACAGCTGTTAGATTATTTTTTAAAACAACATATAATTTGAGCTCAGTCTACAGCTCATTGAGCCACTAGTTATTTAAATGGCAGGAACATTAGAATTAATTATTATATTATTGAAAGAATTTCGCTTCAGTGAGGCGAATAAAGTATCTAAATATTTGGAAAGAAGAGAGGAGATAATGCAGTGGTTAATGGGGCGGCCGGACGCCGTGGTCGTGTTGTTATTGCTTTAGGATACTGACTATCACACCGACGTGTAAGGTTGTTGAATGCAACTAAAACACGTACAAAGTAACAGGCCTGAAATATAATTTTAAAGCTAACTTTTGAACGCATCGAGTTACTAGAGGAACACTGATTTTCGACTTCTAGAGCTTATCTGAGGACACTTAATACTAATACTATTTACTTACAAGAAAATAAGAATTAATCATAATATTGTTAAATGATCTTATGGAGTACTGATCACTTTCAGAACGACCAATTTTTATAATGTCTTCACTATTAGCTCTACAATAAGAACATCTATAGTCAATCAAATAAAATAAGTACCTAATGAATTTATAATGATAGTAAATTATTTAATTAGATATTGGGATTGATGTTACAAAACTCTTGTTTGTTGTTAAGAGGGCTCCACACTCGCACCGCGAAAGTCCGCGAAGGCCGCGAACCGCGAGTGTGGAGGGTTTCGCGACTTCGCGTATGGGCTTCGCGTTCGCGCTTCGCGGCGTTCCCCGTCCGGTGGCGGTTTTTTGGTCCGCGTCAAAGGACTTGTATTCCGAACTAAGGTTGCCGTGATTCGCGGCCGCGGTTCACGCGCAAGTCTAGAGGGCTATATTTTTCGCACCGTTTTCATGCGCGAACCGCGCCCGTGATTCGCGGCCGCGGTTCGCGCGCGAGTGTGGAGCCGGCTTTACCTGCTTCAGCTTGGGCAACTTCGGGTTTCTTATGTCCATCCGGTGTCCGTCTGACCGTTTGTTTTCCTCTACAGGTCGCATTTCTATACCGATTCTCGTGAAATTTTGTGGGCAGGCAAAATCGATATTATAAATATATTTTATTTTGGTCGATTCAGTTTTTTGTTTTTTTTTAATGGAGGTGGAGTTATCTATAAAAACACATTTCAGCCGTTTTGAAAAATGTAAAAAAATAAAATAAACCTTTTTTGTTAGCGGTGCAAAGAAAATTTTGATTTTTTTTATTTTCAGAAGACTCAACAGTTTATAGTTCAAAATGATATAAAACATTTCTGGCCAATATTCGGAAAAAATAAGGTTGTGACAGAATTTATGACTGCGTATATTATTTGATTTACAATTCGAGCTACTTTATAACGAGAGGTCTACAGTTCACGGAGCCACTAGTGCATACAATTTTCAAATCTTACACGACTATGTGATCTAATGCTGCCTTCTTATGCTTGAGGCCAGTCGCCAGACCAGAGTCGTAACCGTAAAACGTACAAATGGAAAACAAAAACGCAATAATACTCCCTCGAATTGTGATTCCCGTGAAACGGCGCCTCTTGGCGTGTATTAAAATTTGATGCCCTACGATAACTTGCCTGCCTTCATTTTGAGTTTCGCCTATTGTAATTATTTATATCCATCGTAAAAGTTTATTGTTTAATAAATAATAGTACTATCAAAACGTTACTCTTGAATGTCTTAAAGAAGACATTAAAAATACTAATCAGGTTCTACCTGGCATTTCATTTGTTTCTCTCAATAATATTCATGTTAAGCCTTTGTTCGCTTTGATAATTTGGAAATTTCATTACTTATTTCAGTGCAAAGAATCTTAAATATTTTTTCTATGCAACTGCACATTATATTCGTAGCAATTAGAAATTCATCCGCGCTTTCCATAAAATACTTAATATATTTACATGTAAACAAACTTTTTGTCGAGTTCGTCCAGGCTCTGTTGGTCAACAGTCCACGAATTAGAATAGGGAGATGAAAGTTATAAATAGAGAAATATGTTGACTACATCCAACAAGCATCAAAGTTTTTAATTAACTCCTAACCCACTCCCATCTAAAGGTCCGAAAGCCTGATGCAACGCTTGTTATCAGGCAACTCAGAAACTACCAACTAAACGTTATTCAGTTAACGAGCGGTGAGTTCAACGTCAGTAAGGGTATCGTTTACTAAATCGTTCATTTTACTTCGTATCGTACTAGTTAAGCTGAAAGGTTATTTAAGGTTAAAGTACAGGAATTTCATAGTTAAATATAAGGGATCCTTGTGAAAATCAATGCTTGCTGAAAAACAGCGTTCTAACCTTCCAAAGTTCAATTTGGTAAATACTTATACACTTATACACATTTGCTATTACCTCAGCCTTTGAAAACACCATGGTCGTAGACTTATAGTAATATCTGATGTTTAAATAAGATTTCAAAGCCGTGGCCGAAAGTAATAATAATGCCTACATTAAAAGTAACAAAATACCAGTTATCGGTTATTCCATTGCTTGTAAATGATAAAATAAAACATTAAAACGTTATTATTTTATAATATCGCTTTGATATAATTTACAAAGATTGCACTCTCACCAAAAGATTGGAACTTCTACATCAAACTTCGCGAGAACGCGGAGCGCTGAAACCATAAAAGAACTGTTTCATTATTTACACAAAACTTTACAAAGTGAACAAAAGAAAATTTATACCGTAAACTTTTGGGGTAATATCCGTTTTCTGTGACACGTTTTTTCGAGGGCCGTTGTTCATCGTTAATCTTGGAAACAAAAACAGCGAGTTAGGCGTCTGCCTGGCCCATAATTTTCGCGAGCAAGTGCTCCTGACATGCGGCCGTGGACTGCAGCGTTCGAACGATAAAAATTTAGGTAAACAGCTGAAATATGAGAGGAATACAATTACAATTGGAATTACAATTCAATCCCATAAAATGAAACGTATAAAACTGCTATTGCTTTTCAGTTTTATTTTTTGTACCAGCATTTAAATGAATTATTAATGTTTAGAGTATACCTGTAGGTTTTTAATAAAAATAGTATTAATACCATATATATTTCTTGACTTAAAATAATGTATGTATTTTATAATGATACATCACATTACATTTTATAAGTAATATAATAAACATTTTGCTGCTGCTGCTTGTAATGTATTTATTCTATCTTTTATCATGCTCATAATTTTTTTATCATAAAAAATCAATATCAGTCACATCAAAGTAATAAAAAAACTAACTTATTTTAAACATGACAAAAACATTTAACATCACAGGCTGCTTGTTAGAGGTACAGAAAATGACATTAGTTATTCATCCAGAAAAAATATACTGCTCCCGAGGGATACAAAAATTACTTTAAGACGATTTTTGCCATAACAACGCGGCCTACTGACATCAATAAATTAATCCTTACTCTTTACTCAATAATAATAATTAGTAATTTTATTTCACTAAGTAATATTATAAAATTGTGAAAGCGATGTTTAGATGTTTGGATGTTTGTTACTCAATCACACAAAAACGGCTATTTGGATGTGGCACACAGATATAGTTTATATTAAAACAGGACACTTTTTATTCCGGTCAAAGGTTTTCTAGGGTTTTTTTCGAATATCCACGAGGACAAAGTCACTGGCGGAAGCTAGTTAGTCCTATATAGCTAATCTAATAAGTTTCTGTCAATAATTTAATTTTTGGTACCTACAAGCTTTTATTGCAGACTGCACTTTTGTTCGGCATATTTTCTTGTTCTGTGGTTGTCTACAAGGCCATCAGCACAACATCAGCTGACATCTAGTCAATTTTTATAACTACTAGATAATATGGTATGGTCCAATCAAATAGTTGAGCTTTTGAGAAGTAAAATAGTTGTACAGTTTCCAGTCGATCGGAATGAGGGAGGTATAAGCTTCTTGTCGGAATGGAAAAAGGGGTACTAATGATCACAGAGGAAATAATCTAATGATATCCAGTCAAAATTTTGCTAACTACTGGTTAGGACTTTCTTGCTGTCAAAATGTAACACTCTTTTGATTTGATTACAGACGGATAAACACCGGACAGGTGAAACTAAAGAAAAGCTTATAAAAAGAGTCGTAAGCATTTTATTCTCACATCAGTTTTGTTATGAGAAATACTTTCGACATGCTTGAAAGGCTAAACTATAGCAAATTAATAACTGTTGGGCAGTTCATATAATACCTTTATTAGAAACTTGATTGAAATACCTGAGTGAAACAATTTTAATAAAGTCATACCATATACTGCGGTTTCAATTTCGAGAATTTTCAATAATGTTTAACTAATAATGAAACTTTTGTTTAGGAGGCTTTGAAGGCATTTAGAAAATGAATGAGAAATTATTCTCCTATAATATCATTATTGCAATTTGTGTTATATTTATTAGGCTTTGTTCTTTCACATACGAGTTTCATAGTTACCCTGTTACTAAGACTCCGCTGTCCGTCTGTCTGTCTGTCTCCAGGCTGTATCTCATGAACCGTGATAGCTAAGACAGTTGAAATTTTCACAAATGATGTATTTCTGTTGCCGCTATAACAACAATACTAAAAACAGAACAAAATAAATATTTAAGGGAGCTTTCCATACAACAAACGTGATTTTTTTGCCGTTTTTGGTACGAATACCTTCGTGCGCGAGACCAAATCGCTCTTGGCCGGTTTTTTTATCCACAACGGGATAGTACTTGGATATCAGGGATATCATGGGCGGAATTCCGCACCAACGTGTCCATACTCCAGGAGCTCGGCATCACGCAGCGTTTATCGGCCGTAGTACAGTCGCGCATACTGCAGTATTTTGGCCATGTCTCTAGGCGGGGTAACGACTCCATAGAGCGGCTGGTCGTACAGGGCAAAGTAGAGGGAACCAGATCACGTGGCAGGTCACCGATGCGTTGGACTGACCAAGTGAAATCTGCAGTTGGACACCGTGTATCTGACTGCACCAGACAGTCTGCCAACCGAGAGAGATGGCGGGAGATCGTGCGGAAAGCTGTGTCCGCCTCTTCCACCGACGCGGACGCCTCCACGTGACCACGACCGCTCTGCCAAGAGCGAAACGACGAAGAAGAAGAAGATAGTACTTGGCCTTCACCTCACCTGATGTAGTGTCGAAGACCGAAAATGTAAGTGCACTACACCCGGAATCCTCACCACTGAGGTACTGGCTATCTTACATCTAACTGATAGAAGACAACATTCTTTTTAAATTGTCGTTATGGCGTCAGACTTAAGTAAGATGGTCGTACCTAGCCAGGCAGATCTAAAATAAGCCCTACTACCAACCAAAGTACAAATTGTACCCTCCTCCTGGGAATCGAACACGTGACCTCTGCGTCTTACATGTGTGGGCAAATCACAAGACCACAGAGGTGATCAAAAGTTAGTTTCATAGTAAGTCAATCAAAATTGGTTAGTAAAAAATATTTAATTAAGAAAATGTGCCCAATGTTACTAAAATAGCCACATTAAGTTCTTACAATTACTATAAATCAAAAAATAATGATATTATTATGTCAACAAAATTTTTATACAAAAGGCACGGCACAAAACAGCTATATTTCTATCATTAAAGTGCAAATTCAGCGCTCGGTGAAAATTGATGAGCCCCGTACGAGCTATCAATCAAGATTTGCAACCAAAACTCCCTTTAAACTTGAATAAGCTTCGTAAATTGAATAAAAACAGTCATTTCGCGTCTGATGAAGGGTGGCAGTAGGACAATATTGGAAAGAAAAATGAATCCTTATTTTTTTGCTTATGATTTCGGCGCTGGGTGCGAATTTTAATGAACGGTTTGGTGCGAATTTTCTGTTAAAGCGAACGGTTGTTTGTGATTTGATTTAATTGGACATTATTTTTTTATGAATCAATATCAAATGCCTTGTTGATCTTACATGGTATAAGTAGCTTAGCTTGAGAAATAACACGTAGAGAATCAGAAGTCGCAATGTACTCGTAACTGTAACCACACACACATAGACAAGAAAGTTCAAAAAATCTTCTACTTTAAAAAACCCGTTTGGGAATCAAAACGTGTTCACTTGACCCAGCAAGAAAACCCAGCTCGTTCATACCTCAACTATCAGATAGGAACTGCGAGAGGCAAAGCTCGACACGTGTTCAGTGCTCATTCACATAACGCCAGTCTAAATGGTTTGCCGGCGCTTTGCAGTCACAAATCTGCACATTTCTGCAATTTTAACTGCTATGATCGAATTTTCATTGAACACTCTCAATGTGAAAAATAGTTTCATAAATAAACCACTAGCGAATTGAGCTGTCTGACTGCCTTGGTGAAACAAAGTTGAGTATTTGAGGATATTACCAAAGCCTATTTTGAAGATTATCTAAAAGAAAATGAGGCTTCTGTCCGGGCTAAATCACAAAACTCAATGGTAGTGATCAAAAAACGAATGAGCAAAAAAAATACAATAGAAACGGCACAGTGTGTAAAGGTTTTCCTTATTTGTAAAAAACTCATTATGAATTCCCCATTTCCTAAAAAAATTAAATGAATCAGACACTTAACAATCCCGATTCACGTTGCTCAGCGAAAGTTCCCGTAAAGTGATATAAAGCAAGATGCTGGCTCAGGAGGGTGATTGATCGCGGTAAATGGTTTGTGATGCCCGCTGCCGTCGCAGCCGACGCGTCGTGCCGTGAAACTTTACGAGCTAAACTGAAACGGAATCACGCCGACTTCCATGTGAGAATTTGTTCTTATAATGTGTTTAATTCCAAACACAATATTTTACTTGGCCGCTGAAATAAAAAAGGAAAAACGTCAATGGCATGCTCTATGGTATACCGTGGTCACCGTTTAATTATCATGATTAGGATCATTATCAACCACAATATTGATAATGATCCCACATTTGATAATGGCGCAGGAATATTAATAATTTAAAAAATAATGAGTAAGTTTAAGACTTTTTTTGTAAAAAATCAATGTAACTGTTTTTATTTAATTGGCTTCATATTGATGGCGCCAGAACTCAGACAGAATATGACCAGCAGGTCTATCGTCTAAAAATAACATTGCTACTTCGTTTTGGCAGAGTTAAAAACTCACCAAAGAAACTAGCAATATATCACATCAATCTGTCAAATCAGAGCGATTACGATAGCGATATAGTTAGCCGATAGAGCCCCAGCTCGTCTGGAACTCGAACTGATCACAAGGCCAGAGCTAGACTGAAGCTGGATTTGGAGCTCAATTGGGATCTGTATAAAGGAAATTAGAGTCGGACTGTTGCGGAGGCAGTGCTCCCGTCCCGGCATCGTCGCCGCAAAGACCCTACACTACGATATAATTTTGACATAAAAAGATGCCCTGTTTCAGTCGTAGACAGGTCGAGCTCATGTCAATTCCAAAGTCCTAGCTCCAGTAGGTATGTTCATAAGCAAACACTATTTGTATAAAGGTACTTCAATAGCAACTAACTCAAGGTTATTAAAAGGTACCTACTCAATCAATACTAATAAACACTATCCAGTGCGAAGCTAACTAATGTTCAACTTCCCAATGAGAGTAAATCTCTAAGTAACTACACGATTGTCAGACTTCTATAAAACACATACTTATGAACGTAAAAGCCATAAAATGTTTTCAGTGTGGAATAAGCCCGATATATGAGCCTATAAAATGCAGGGGAACATAAAAATTCCAGTACCTAATATATTAGCAATTTCCGTTATGGTTGCCGATGGTGGAGATACCTTAAATGTTACAGAACCTAATGATTTTAAATCGCGTACTTGGGGAATCGCTTTTTACCTCCAGGTATAATTAGAGTATAAATGGAATGTATTGTAATTTCAAATTTAAATTTAGTATTTTTTAAAAGACAAAGGACGTGCGGTGACGTTTTACACAATCATATATCATAGATTGCAATCGCGTGTTTGTTGGGTTCACCAGAATAGGTCTTCGGCAATAATGGGCAACTGATTTCCTTATGGAGCTACTTGTACCATTAAGGCCTAGCTAAGAGTGGTCTAGGGTTCAGGTTTGTGTGTCATATTTTATGAAGCCATTTTTCCACTTATTAAAAAGGTAGCGTGTAAAATATAAACATGACAAGACAATACTTATTTTTATTACGCTTAAATTAGTTGTTTTATTTTACACTATCATTCGCACCTTAGGACGGACGGCAGTCGTCGGCTGCATTATTAGCGATTATGATATAAATGAGGAATATAGATAAAAATATTAAGCCAATGCTTAATATTTTTGAAATTTGAACGCAGCAATCTGCGTTCAGTCTCCTTAGCCAAACGCTATCGCGCTTAAAAAGTTAAATGTTAAAAGAAATAGGTACACCTGTATCAGATTTTTAACGACTATTTATAAAGTTGTAAAATTAAATAAACAACGATCACCCAAACACATCGAAAAACTAAGAAAGATCAGAAATATAAAAGAGGAGAATTTAATACTAGATAAAGGGCCAGTAGCACATTTTCATTTGCAATAACATGAGAGACCCGAGTAGTGCGTCGATGAAATTTCTGAAATATACATTCCAATAAAAAGAAAAGTGTTCGTGGAGACGTTGAAAATGTGTCCGCATTCGGACAAATTTGGGTCGAATATGACCTCGAATGGCGAGAGTGAACGATCTCATACAACCGTAATATAAAATCCAGAGCCAACTTTTACAATATTGAATAGATATGAACTTTGTTCCGTGAAATTCGATTAATGGGTGTGATTCACGAAGCTTTTACTTCGAAAATTAATTTCATCCACAAGTCTGAAGGTAATGGGCAATTACATAGGCCGAAAAACTTAATCGCCTGCCCCAACGAATCGGCAATTTAAATCTGTCGACTTAAACAGTTGCTGTAACAAGTCGCCGAGTATAGGAGGGCTTTTTGTACGAAAGATTAATGCCAAACTGTGGGTCACAAAAAAAGCATCACAAAGTACGGAAATTGGCAAAACTTCGTGTCGAAGCCTGAAAATTTTCTTGTTCTAAATGTCGTCGTAAATGAAAGATGGCTCTTTTAAAATCGGGAAAGAAATTACGAACAGACGTTTTTGGGATTACGAGTTTTGTAACAACTTACAGTTTGCGATTTTTACTTTCTTACAAATTGTAAGGAATTGCGTAATGGCTCAGTTGGCTGGTAGTATATTATTATAGCAATTTATGTGTTTTAAGACAAAGACTTAAGTTTGCATTTACAGCACATTTTCAGATTATTTTAGAGAACGTATAAAATTATAAAGTCGGGCCGAATACTTTAGAATCAATCGATCGAATTACAATTAAATGAACTCTCAAATTTATTTTCCATTAATACCTACAACATAATCTAAGACATTAATTTAAGAAAAACATATTTAAAGAATTATAAATACCCACTTATTACAGCTAACACACTTTACGTCACTTTAATCTAAAAAAACTAAGCTAATCTCATAAAGTTCGTAGATTAATGTCGCATAAAGTTTTCGCTGTTTTATTCCTCATGTAATATGTAGGCGTTGTATCTCTTAATTCATCCAAAAGCTCATACGTGTGTCCGCCCTATAATGGGATAAAATCTCACTGTATATTATATCATGTATAGTAACAGTTACAACAACATAATAGGATTCGTGGTTGTACATCAGAATGTATTATAATAGCTACTTACGATGTGCAGCTTAGAGGCCATTTCCTAACACAGTTTTGAGTGTATCTGCTTCCCCGTAGGGCATTTTCATTTGCATGTTTATACTGCACACATAGACAACATAGCACGGTATTTTTCCGCATTCCATACTAGTCAACAATATTTTTATGAATCATTAAATTAACCTAAAGCATAATATCGATCTCAATTCCAATATGATATGCAATGAAGATGTTTCAAAAATATAATAGGTATGTATCGCCATTTTAGGATTTTCAAAGGATTTATACTACAAATCACAAAATTACAGTGTCTGTAACTTTGTGATTTGTCTGTTTAGACCCCTTTTTTTTTGACCCGGGGAAAATGCCTTCGCATACCCCCCCGCGCGGGGAACACGAGGTTGGTTATGTGGTGCATCCACTAAAAACCCCGGGTGTTCCTTCCACGCATTGGACGTGGACAGTCGGGATCGGTGTGGCAGTCGCCGCGTCCCCGCCCTGCGCCGGTCCCTTCGGACTCCGACTCCTTAAGGACGCCAAGCGTCTCCTTCAGTGTGGCACTCCGGAACACAGGAGTGCTCTTTCACCTCCAGGCCGTAAGTGAGCGACAGAATTCCCCGTTCTGCCGCCCTGACCCAGACCTTTTATCTCCCGGTCCACTCTAGTAAATAGAGTGGAGAGGAGCACAGCGGCACGGCAAGACAGAACTTGCTCGCGGAGGGCAGATGTTCGCGCGCCCCCCCCCCCCCCCCCCCCCCATTCCAGTGGTCAACCCTGCCTGCTGGGAGTGTCTGACCTCCGGGTTAATGGGGATGCCGATCACTCGGACATCCCCTCTCTCCGCTCACCTTCAACCACATCAAAAATTGGTGAGCTCTGACCATTTCGGGCTTGCGTATTCCACCTGCGCTCGGGGGATTTACCCTTAATCACAGGGGGGTTGCAGAGCCTACTGCTCATCACGTGATTCTGTTTAGACCCCCTGAAAATTAAATTTTCGTCACGTTACACGTCGATGCAACGAAGTTTTGATACCGTTGGTCTCCATCTTGCATTTTTTATTTGACCTGTTTTTAAAGTTAGACCTGCACAGTACGAAGTTGGCCACAGGTAAGCAAACTTGATAACAAGCTGTGGTTTTCAAAAGTATAAAAATATTAAAAAGGAAAGCAAATATTCCATATTAGAGCAGAATCAATACGTAAGCTGTAATTGAATGAAATAATATTAATCCGTAACTTAGTAGTTCTGGGAAGTTATAGGAAGGTTATTCCTTCGTATATAATGAATACAAAGACGTTACCAGTTAATTAGAGTAATTGATATCATGATTGTTATTTTGATTGCTCTTGAGGGTTTCTATAGAATACCTTATCACATTTGGTTGGTTTTTATTTAATTGTGTCTATTATTAATTGTTTCTTCTTTTTTATTATTGGCGAATAAATTTAATGTTAATGATTATGTATTCCTATTTACTATAATATCAGACAAAATACACACCAAACGTCCAACATATTCAAGTCTCTTTTTTTTACATTTATTTCACAACACAGCGCAGCACGTTTTTTCAACCGGCGCGGCGCTTATCACGTAAATTCCAAACGGTTAAGTATGAAAGTCCTTTAAATTTTACTTTTTGAGCTCATGTCACGGAAGGTTCAATTCATCCGACACGCGCGCATACGTGCCGTGCCTACCGGCTGAAACCTGCCCCTATAAATATGTATAAGTGGTCGTAACGACGACATTACAATACGAAATGCTCCTTGATGTTCTTGATGTGATAAATGCGAGCCTGAATGTTTGAAGAAGAGTGTTTCGGCATTTGGTGCTTAAGCGCTAAAAGATTTGAATAAAATGACAAAAAATGACTATCACGAAGATTTTTTATGAAAGAGACTTCTTTGGTATAAGTAATTTTGTATTTATTCAAATAAACTTAATTAAGCTCTTTTGAATCGTCTTATTTTGCTACTACCCATCCATATTTTTTTCACATAGTCGATTCGTAAAATATTCCATTTAACGAAACAAAAAAGTAATAAGCGTTGACTAGGCAAATTAACATCCAATCAACAGTATACCGCAAAAAATCTGGGCTCCTGATGGCTACCGCTAAATCAGACTCACATATGAAAAGTTACGTAAAGGTTATTTAGAAGAATTTCTTCCGCCCTCTGTGGGCGATGTGGCGTTCCGTAGCTAATGACGACTCCGAGCCCACAATATATCTCTTATACGACCGACCGCAAGCGGAGAAAGACGTGTGGACCTTATGTAACGGTGCTTAAGGTCAGAATACACAAGCGAGGAGGTAGGTTGTACCTAGTTAGGCGCAAAAATCACAGTGACTCGTGCGCTTGATTGAGTTTTCTTTTCCATTGTGCCTCCATTAACAGAATAGCTTTCTCCCCTATGTTCTGAGCGGTTGCCATGTGTTCGCGGAAAATTATATCTGTAATTTTTCGTTTCCACCATAACGGACTTACTAATAGTCAGCAATTTGGATTAGTGTTTTGATCGGAATCGCATATCGCGAAGGTATACCTAGCTTCATTATGGAAGTAGATTTAATTTTTTCTTTTATAACAAACCGTTTAAGGCATATTTTTCCGTAGGCCATTACAAACTAAGCCATTAATATTATGATTTAAATATATTTCCGACCAAAATCTGTCATAAGCAAAGATAACAATAACGACCTTTGTAGGCACTTTAAAATGCTGTTGGTTTTCCATAAAAATAAAAGATCTTCGAATGTCAAATTAGTCTGGAAGCAAAGGAACTACAATTACCAAAGTGAAATATTAAACCATAAAATTGTGGTAATTGCAATTTAAGAGAAACTTAACGGATTTTTGCACATTTTTGAACTATGATTTAATTTTAGCTGGCTAGACCTGCCTAGTGCTTATGAAAGTAAACGAAAGCAGCGCTTGAGTGCTCTTATAGAGCTGCTTCTAATTAACGACGTATCTAATTATACCATCGTGGAAGCAAGACCCGAGGAGGGAATTTCCCAAATTACTTATTACGAAACGCAATTACACTTAAGGGGAATGCTATGAGACAAATTGAGTCTGGTACATTACCCTTTACTTATAGATACTGTTTAGAATTAGTAATTAAACAGTGAAAATGTTTGGGCGCACAAAATTTCCTTTAAGTAACTGTCGATTTTGATGATACTTCTCAAGACAATTAGGTTTATTATTCAAATTATATTTTGGGAGTATGATATTATTCCGATATCTACTATAATATAGCACATAGCATGGGCACTATTGTTTATTCTGTTGTACATGGAGGATAAATATAACTTTAAAAATATATGTATCTGGGTTAAGATAGTATATTGCTTAGGGCTGTATTAAATAAATAACCCAAAATATTAAACCGTGGTTGATTCGTACAAGATTAAACCAAAAATAATTAATGCAGTTTTAAGTTTTGTATGAAAAAAAGTAATTTTCATGTATTTTGAATTGGGCTGGTATTTTTTTTAAAACCCTAGACAAATAGGTACTGTCTTAACTCGAATAACATCAAGAAGAGTTATAACTATGTTCAAATTGCGAATCATTTTATTAAGTTTGTATAGGGAGTTCACTGTCCGCAGCCTCTGAAACTAAATTGCAAATTGTACACGTCGGCACACGATTTCTAATGTTCTTTTACGAAGACGAATTGTAATGTTTGCAGTAAGGAAGCCATAGTAAAGGCTTAATTTCGGTTCCCAAACGACTCGGCTTTGTAATGTACTTGCTCCCCTAATTGTTACGTAAAACCAAGTAGGCCGGGCCTATAAACTCTGTATAGCTGAAAATAAGCAGAAAGGTTATAAATAGCACTTGGCGATGCCAACGACTACTTTATGACTTAATTAAGGAAGGACCTTTTAAATTCAACGAAGAGATTATTACCACTTGATCACCGAAGCTTTGTTTTCGGTATTTTAGTATCATGATCGGAAATATAAATAACTTACAATGTAATTAAAACTGCGTATTAATTATTCATGAAGTTGATGTAATAGCAACAACATAGAAGAGTGCAACGGATTTTTCACTAATATGCCACATTCAACTTTCAGACTCTTTGTTAGTTGTATTCACTTTTGTATTAATATAATAATGTCAAATTTTCTCGAACCTAAGGCATAGGGATTTTTTTATATTTAAAATAACACAAGACACCATGGCTTCACGATACTTTCATTTGAAATTCTAATAACGATTAACAAATATTTTAAACAAACTGTGATTGCTCATTTGCAAGGCGGGACGCTAGGGGCTCTTAATGTAAAAAAAATTGGCACATTGTCACTTGATTCTTTTCTCTCTTTTTCACAGACCGTGTCCGTATAATGTTAACTTCTCTTTTCCACGCTTTGTTGGTCTTCTTGAGCGCAGTGAAAATTTTTCTATGTCTATGGTCCCATCAGACATTGCATCATAGTTTTTATCTCTCTCTTTGCTGAAGGGATTGGTATTTTCTTTTCAGTTCGACCTAATTGAAGACGCTTTGACAGCGAATCTTAAACTTGGATACATTTATGGCGATGTCTTTTAATGCGTTTTCCTTTCCACCTTTTTGTATGAAACCTCCAGGGATTCAGTGATTGATGAGAGTTTATAATGGGATTTGTTCTGATTCCCATTTAATTTCCTGTTCGGATATTCAGTTACCATTTGTTATTATAAATTTGGTACAATTTGGAAAGCGTTCACTTATTTTGTGAAGGCTGAAGTTAAATTGTTTTTATTTATTGCAACGATATGGATAACAAGACATTATTTGGGAATAATGGAATAGCTCCTGGATATATTTGTAGACCTATGACTAAAAACTTAATTCAAGAATTAATCTTGTAAGTACCCTCTAACTAACGGAAGAAAAAGAGCTGAAATTAGCAAGTACCTACTTTACTTTTTAGTAATGCATTATTTCGGTAAAAAATAATTTTTTGCAATAAGTACATTAATTGCTCGTAACAAACGTTTTGATATTAAATATCAAAACGTTATCATATCATATCAAAAATAATAGGGGTTTTTTTTTAATTTTATTTATTATATAAACAAAGAGGGTACAATATGGAGTTACAAAATAGTCCCACAAAACCAACTAGTCGGTTTGACTGTGGGATCAGTTTAATCTAGACTAGGCTTAAATTAAGTTTTGAAGCATGTGCTTCTTTAAAAAAAAATTGAATTTATTTTTAACTGGCTCATGTCTTATATCCGCTGGCAGGCCATTCAGTAAATAGGGTAGACGTTTTTTAATAGTTCTATCACCATAATAATTATTCACCCTAGGTACCTCAAACCTGCCCGCGGTTATTGACCTCGTCTCGTGGTTGTGTTTGATAAGTGCTAGGTTGTGCGTTTGATTGCCATGTTGATTTGTAATTAATAAATATTTGTGTTTCAAGCTCGCTGGGAAAACGTTACATGTTTTAAATAATTCCATGTAGTTTTGCTTACACTTATTTTTTGTTTTTTTGTCAACTAGTAATTTCAGAAATCTTATTTGAAGTTTTTCTATTTTTTCTAAATTTGTTTTAAAGGTTAAACCATAGCAATCAAGCGCGTAACTCACAATCGAATCGACTAAGGTAATGTACAGACATTTTAGTGTACCCCTATTATTTTTAAAGTTCACGTGTTGTGTACAGACATGTAGGTTATTTGTTTACGAGTTGGTGTATATGTTACAGTCAAAACTCATATCCGCTCTTAGTTAAAAACAGTTTTGACTGATTTTCGCAGTCAAAAGTGGTTTTGACCAACGTTTTTAGTCAAAAGTGGTTTTGACCAACATTCTCAGTCAAAAGTGGTTTTGCCTGATTTCAAGGCAGACTATCGGTCAAAACTCATAAAACTTATGGAGGTTAGTGAAAATTACCAGAAAAATCATCAAAAAAGTTTCATAAAACTATTTATAAGGTGTAACGTTTAAGTGTTTTGTCCATACAAATTCATTCGACATTGTACGGAGACCTGTGAACTGCAAATACGCAGAAATTCGATCTCAATTTTTTTTTTATACAACGGGGATTTGACAATGCAACAATAAATGATAACACTGTAGACACTAGTTCATAGAAGTATTTTGAAACTATCAAATAATTCCTAGGAGCGAAATAAAAAAAAAATGTTTTCTAACAAACTAAATACCACAAAAACAAGTACGAAATTAAACACCCTTTGTAAATATTGGTTACTTACATGGTAAGAGCGGCAACAGCGCGATGTTAGATCACAGGATCACAGAATAGTATTGACAGGTGACAAGCCGCGAAATGAACTTTTGGCGCCATTTAATGCTGAATTAAAACAGTGTTTTTCTTGATATCTACGGCAGCGACTCGAGCTACGGCATCATGTAACAACGCTGTCCATACGGCAATTTTCATTGCTGAGATTTTCCAAAACCATGGCAATAAATTATTATTATTTTTGCTTTTTACGGTAACTTTTTATTTTGCTAAATTTGTTTGAATCCTAAATCACTGATTTAAAGTTATTCTGTCCACTGAATACCTAGTCACAAATTGAATATTTCTTGTATCCTTTGGACAGCGGACAAATACAAATGTTACCATAATATCTCTCTCGGTATGTCCGTAGAGCTAAAAATAAATTAAAATCATGTAGGTGTACTCGAAAACTGTGAAATAGTAGAAGTAATACTTATTCGTATTATATCAGATTTTAATAAGACTGCGTCAATGAGACGTCAAGTCATCATCGACATGCTCTTTGGGCGTTTTTGTGTTGTGTTGTACAAAAAGTAAACAGAATAAAAATAAAATATTAAAAAGTCACAGACTAAACATTACAGTATAATAGTGAAAACATTATACCATAGTTGAATGAATTTTCTCCACTACTAGCACTTAGAGAACACATATCGTCATATCTGTTGCTATGAAAAATAAAAAACCGGACAACGAGCATTCACAAAAAAAACTGTCGCTGTCAAGTGTCAACATATTTTCCGCTTGTGCTTTGAATGTTTTGAATTGAATTGAGTATTTTAGGTTATTTTAACTTATTCGAAAATAATATCGGACTTGTAATGGCTGTTGTAATGTAACAGTCCCTAAGTGGAGTTCATGATACTACTAAAACCGCAGTTTTCAGCGAAACGATATTGTTAACGTTTGAATCTGTTTAATAAAATACAGGTTGGTTTGAAGTGCATTTATTTCAATTTCCATAAAACTTTAAAGAAACATCACTGTAGGTAAACGTGTAGACAAGGTGTAGGACTTTGGCACGTAAAAAAGTGTTTAAGTAGTTTAATTAAAGTAAGTAATTTAATCATAATAAATACAGGTAAAAGATTTCGAAACGTTGTCAACTTTATTGTTTGTTCGAAGTAGATTTTGTCTCATTCGCACATTTTTAGATGACACGCAATTAAAAATGACTCTTACGGCTTGAGCATAAGGTACAATTCAGCAACAGTGTGTTAATTTATACTGATGTAGGGGTTTTTAACTTGTCGGCAATAGCTTAGTAATAGATACAGCATGTAGAAAATGTTAAAAACGAAAAAATGTTTCTTGTGACTAAACTACTGGATATTTTTCATTGATATTTTACAGGCAGACTGGTAACGTTACTAGATATACGAAATTTAATTTATTGTTGCATTGACCTCTCCACTTTGTATAATATTGAAACTATGTCACTTTGATAGTTTTTGGAGGATAGAGCTATTTGCGTCCATGGGCTTTTACTTTAGATACCTACACCTGTCTAGTCTGGGTAGGGCTAAATGAACAGCAACTGCGCAGTGGAGCTAGGTGGAAAGAAGCGGGCTTTTCACACATTTCAGTGTATGATCACCGCTCTTTTCCGCCCAGCTCTACATCAGTGGAAACGCAACATATGCCATGATAACTTATAAATTACTTTTAAAAATAAAAATAATTAACAGGTAGTTTTTATTTTTATTATTTTTTAAATGCTATTTATACGTTAACATGGCTTAGGTTGCGTTTCACTGTTTCACTGATGTGAAGCTGGGCGGAATAGAGCGGTGATCATACACTGAAATGTGCGAAGTTTTATAAATAATTAATAATTTATTAATTTTATATATAATTATAATTACTTATATCTCATCATTTATAAAACTTTCACTTGTTTAATTATTAAATAGGCTCCCAGTCCCCCTCAATAGCAGTCTTGTCTAACATTCGTGGTCAAAACCACTTTTAACCGACATAATTTGGTAAAAATCAATATTACCCATTATTTTTGCAGTTAAAGGTGGTTTTGACCAACGTCATTAGTTAAATCCAATTTTGACTGCAAAAATCAGTTAAAAGTGGTTTTGACCAACGTCCTTAGTCAAAACCTCTTTTGCCTGATTTTAGCAGTCAAAAGTGGTTTTTACCGGGTATGAGTTTTGACTGTAACATATACAACGTGTTACGAAAAAATAAAATATGGGACCAACTCTGAAATCGTGAAAAAAAACAAGCTGTTTTCGTTATTATTTTTTGTATAAAACAGCTGTTTTTTTTCGTGATTTCACAGTTGGTCCCATAATAAAAGTAGTTCAGTTTGATGGTTTCCGTCTACCATATTCGATTTTAGGGGTTTTTTCTAACACGTTGAATAATGTAAGTAAGTAAAACTGGCACATTTTAAACTTTTTAATTTTTAATTGCTTACCGAGTTTCTGGACTTCAGAACCTGTCTCAGTCACTAGACAACAGATAGCAGACAATAATTAGAATAAAAAAATACTCCCAAACCACTTAGACTAGACGGTGGCGGTTCTGACTGATGCTAAAATCAAAAATGTCTGTAATGATGCTTTGTATAATAATAAGAGTAACCCAGACACATCAATCGTAAACTCCACCGAACAAGTTTTTATAATAAAAATCTTCTTACATTTTTTGAGAATGGAAAAATGATATTGTGAAGTTTCTACCACCACTCGGAAAACTATGCAAAACACTTAGCGGAAAGTTTCAAGGCAGTGAGGGCTTTATTTACAAATCTCTCAAGTTCTTCCGCCGAACATTTTCTTTTTGTTTACTATGAATACAAGCAGCTATTGGCAAGAGTTTATAATGTTTGTTGTTCTTATATTTGTTTTACACTGTTTTATTGCATAAGTATCACAAACAGAAATAAAAAGTTAACAAATTATTAATAAAAAGTTCTTACAACATTATAGTCACGTTAAAACTTCTCAAGCTTTAAATTGCAATTTAAATTAATTGAAACAAAACTTTCCAGTTAAAAAAAAAATAAAAAATAAAATTTTTTTTCATTTTTTTAAATTTATTTTTTTATTTATATCTTTTTAGTTATTATACCTATATTACAGAAATGATATACCTTTTTGAAATCCTTATAATGAGCCCTTTAATTTGACACCCATATTGAGGTATTCGAAAAAAATTTTTTTTTCCACTACGTATAATAGCACCGTACAGCCGCCATCTTGTTTTTTTTATAACGCCACCTTCTTAAAAACACTTGGGCTGACGAGACAAATCTAACGATATCTTAATAACAGAAATCCATTCAGCCGTTTGAAAGATATGAGGTAATAAAGAATATTACATACAAACATACTTACTTACATACAAGATACGCGCGAAAAACATAACCCTTTCTTTGCAGTCGGGTAAAAATAAATAACCTGTTTCTATCAAATCAGCGACACAAAAAATAGGTTATGTTTGAACGGTAATATTAATATAAAAGTTAATTAACATCGTAGTTAATTTTCTTCAATTATTTATGTAAAACAAAAATATGCCTTCCACATTTCCGACTGAAAATCCTGATGGTATTAAGGCAAGATTGATTTCAATTAACAGACAGATATCAAAAATTGGGTCTATTGTGTTTTTCCCTGGCTTGATTAGATTCCATGAAACAATGTGTAAAGGGACAGATAACAAATTGAATAGCACGTTTATTAAAATTTGTTCCTGCTTAATTCCTTTGTTTGAAATAACAATAGGATTAAACATCGATTCGTTCACAAATCGCGCAAGTAATTTCACGTGTAAGGAAGGAATGATGAACTTTTAAATCTGTAGATTTTTTTATTTTTATGGCGTTGTTTTGCCATGGTTGACAATTTTATTTAAAAAAATGACCGAAATCTTAACATTATTACTGGAAAAATTGTGCTTACGCATGTGTAGGTAGAGTATGAACGGAGACGAAAGGATGAGCTCGATTAGTATCGAGCAGGACGAGCTTAAGGCTCGACCACCTACGTAACGGCCTATAATTATAATTATGTCCGAGGAGTGCTGAGTTTCGGCGATTGTGGATGCACATTCAAAGCAACAATTTGATGTTTTTTTCTGTTTTAAAACTGCAATCAGTGCTTTCCACTATGAGGAAAATGAGTTCTAGTCTTTGGTGTAGGTAGTGTGTCCCTCAGTAGGAACATCTCTGTTATTCCTCCTTACAGTATATCTTTCCTTTTGAGGCGCTTGCTATAGCTTCGAGTTAAAAGCTGTGATGCCAGAACATTGGGGTGTCTATCCAGTCTACTCCGGTATCCTGGGAAGCATTGGCAATCTCTTCCATAACTGTAGGTACTCATTTTCATGTGTTCATGTATTTCAGAGTTGTGTTATACCATGGCACGGTACTTCACTGTTGGTTCGGAGTATCATATATTGAGCTCTTTGGAGTCACCTGATGTTCGAATTGCTGACATTTTTCCAGGGCCCACCTTTGGTATCCAAATACTATAGGTCCCTGTTTTAAAATGTTAGAAATTTGTTGTCCAATGCCAATTTACTGTTTCGGCCCAGTAGCCAGACGAGACGTTGAAATCCGATGTTTATATTATATTTCCTATCTTTTTTTTCTATGTGTTCTCTCCAGGTAAGACGTATATCCAGGTGTAGCCACAGATAATTGTGTTTTTTTTGACGGTGTATGGGACCTGCACCGATTTATTCATCCAGCCCTTATTCAATGGTTGGGTTGTTATGTCTGGGTTTTATTAGGGTTCCGTAGGCTAATGGCAAAAAACGGAACCCTTATAGTCTGTTTGTCTGTCCATATGTCACAGCCACTTTATTCCGAAACTATTAAAATTACACAGTTGAAACTTGGTAGGTAGATGTATTCTGTGAACCACTTTAAGGTTTTTACATAAAAATAAAAAAAATATAACATTAAGGGGGCTCCCAAAACATGAAACTGAAAATGAAAAAAAAACATACCTAGACGTGCGGGGTGTCTATTGATAAGTCTTTATAAATGACATTGAGGTTTCTAAGACTATTTTTTCTCTAAGTCAACTGTTTGAAAGATATACACTGCCAAAGTGGTAAAATGAGTGTCCCTTTAACTTTTAAAATAAGAGAGTGAAAAATAAAAAAAAAATATGCTGTAGTGTAGATCCTTATAAATACTTTCAACGAAAATTAGTTTGAACGAGATATTATAGTGATAATTTTTCGAGATATATAACATTTTCCAATACTGCAAAGTACAGTATTTTGATTGATTTGATGGTGATAATCTTTAATAAAATTAATGACTCACCAAAACGAGACTTTTTCCTTTGAAACTAAAGAAAAGTAAATGCAAGTAAAAACTTTTACCTTTTTGCAAGAGGTTCTTTAAACAAACGATGAAAGTAAAAATGAAAACATAGCATTTCTAAAATATTTACATTACGCAAATGAAACAAAACTTTCCCTTTATGAATTCACGATTCATAAAGCACTGCGGAGCTATGCAAAAACTCCACATTCTAAAAAGTAACCGTAAAACAATCTGGAGTTGAGTGTTACACGGCGGGAAATAAAATGGAAGAATGCAAAATGCCTGGCATTTGCGAAATATTCAAATTCAAACCTATTTCTGTACTTAGAACTTTTTTGAAGTTTAATTTTGGATTACAAAAAAACTGACCAAGTGCGTGTCGGGCCACGCGCTGTAGGGTTCCGTAGTTACCTTATACCATACGGTATTTAATACCACTATAATTTTTTGTCTGCAAAAATAACTTTGTTTTTCACATGTTGGTATGAATGACAAAGTTATGTTTGCGGTTTGTGTGCAAAAATGTGCTGTATCTCAAAAACTACTAATTCTACCTCGTTCAAACCAGTTTTCGTTGAAAGTGTTTATTAAGATCTACAGCATATATTTTTTTAGATTTTTCACTCTCTTATTTCAAAAATTAGAGGGGGGGGGGAGGGGACACACACATTTTACCACTTTGGCAGTGTTTATATTTCAAACGGTTGACTTTGAGAAAAAATCATCTTAGAAACCTCAATGCCATTTTGAAAGACCTATCTATAGATACTTCACACGTATTGGTTTGAAGAAAAAAAAATTTTCAGAATTAGTTCTATGTAACGGGTGGTAAAAAGTACTGGCACTAAAGAAAATACTTTTATTTTTTTTATATGACATTTTCTGTCATTCTGTTGTTGAAAATTGTGTAGTGAACAAATATAAAATACACTGAAAATAAACATGGACCGTTTTACTCCCCAAGAACGTGGAATAAATATGGATTTAGTGAGGGACGCTTTTCCAGGCCGAGTTATCTCTCGTTTTGGCGATTTGCCTTGGCCTGCAAGATCACCCGATCTGACCAGTCCAGACTTCTTTCTTTGGGGTTTTTTGAAATCTCGGGTGTATGTGAACAAGCCACAGACTCTCGCAGCTCTAAAAGAAAACATTCGTCAAGAAATAACGAACATATCGCAGGAAGTGTTACGGCAAGTTATGCAAAATGTCATAAATAGGGCTCAAATGTGTATCAACTCTGGAGGTCACCATTTAAAAGACATCATCTTTAAATCCTAATGGTACGAAATTTAATGGCACAAATATACATTTAAAAAAACCTAAATCTAGTTTTCTAATTTAGAAATTTTTTTATAGCTGAACCAAATAGGGTCTTTACTTTTGCGCCACCCGTTATATGGGGAGCCCCCATTAATATTTTATTTTTTATTTTTGTACTAGCTGATGCCCGCGACTTCGTACGCGTGGACTTTATGAGTTCGGCGTATGCATATAAATGAACTAATGTACATAAGAAAATACTTGTAGCATTGTTATGGTTCTGCATCAGGTGTTCCAGATCTGCGATTTTTGTACCTCAACAAAAATGCTCATCAGGCTGAACAACTTTTGCTAAGGTGTCCTTTTTTATATTTTGTATAGTTTAGCTGGATCATTATGGTTCTGCATCGGGTTTTCCAGACCTTCTATTTTTATACCTCAACAAAAAATGCTCATCAGGCTAAACAACTTTTGCAAAGATGTAATTTTTTATTTTGTATAGTTTAGCTAGATTATTATGGTTCTGCATCGGGTGTCCCAGATCTTCGATTTTTATACTTCAACAAACATGCTCATCAGGCTGAACAACTCTTGCAAAGATATAATTTTAAATATTTTGTATAGTTTAGCTGGACCATTATGGTTCTGCATCAGGTGTTCCAGATCTTTGATTTTTGTATCCCAACAAAAAATGCTCATCAGGCTAAACAACTTTTGCTTAGGTGTCATTTTTATATTTTGTATAGTTTAGCTGGACCATTATGGTTCTGCATCGAGTGTTCCAGACCTTCGATTTTTCATACCTCAACAAAACCGCTCATCAGGCTGAACAACTTTTGCCAAGATATCATTTTTATATTTTGTATGGTTTAGCTGGACCATTATGGTTCTGCATCAGGTGTTCCAGATCTTCGATTTTTATACCTCAACAAAAAATGCTCATCAGGCTGAACAACTTTTGCTAAGGTGTCATTTTTGTATTCCTTATAGTTAAGCTGGACCATTATGGTTCTGCATCAGGTGTTCCATTTTCCAAAATCAATTATACCCTAAGTTACGCCCAGGCTTAACAGCTATATAACAAAAAAAAAATCATTCGAATCTGTTCAGTATTTCCGGAGATTAGCGTGTTCAAACAGACAAACAAACAGACAAACAGACACACTTTTTTTTCAAATTCTTACTCTATTACTATGTTTCTTTCGCCCCAGATATTTTGTTTTTGAAATAAATGTAATGTACAGACACACTTTTTCTACTGTTTTATTATATGTAAGGATAAGGTACCAAGTTTCAACTGTGTGATCCTAATACTTTCGGAATAAAGTGGCTGTGATATACGGACGGACAGACAGACAGACATGACGAATCTATAAGGGTTCCGTTTTTGCCATTTAGGCTACGGAACCCTAAAAATGTTAGGAAACATACACTATATCTATACTGATAATAATTCCTATCGACACCCTTTAAGTAATATACGAATATAATGAATTGCAAACGTATACAGTGTTAATTATTCATAGCACTTTGACACGCTGCCACCCTTTTCAATATTCATAAAATTATTAATCACACACCATAAAATTATAACACCTCTTTCAGCACAGGTAGGTACTTATTTTAATGTAATAATTTTATTGAACAAACAAATGAAATTTATAAATTTAATAAGAGTGTACCGGATTTTAATAATTTTATTGCAAAAGTTCCGAAGAAGCAAACAATTCGTTAGGAAAGATTTGCTTGAATAATTTGGCGTAAATACAATCTTTCGCTTGATTTGCAATTCATATGACGCCGGTCGCTAAATTATTCATTTTGCATTTTTAGAGTTCTATATTCAGGTGTTTTTTAAGTTGAATCCCACGTAAATAGCCCTTTCAATTATTTTAACTGTCAAATGAACGCACTTGTGGGAAAAAGAAAAAAATATGACAGTGAAATGTTAACACGTACCAAATAATTTTACGTTTTCATTCCTATAGAATACATTAACTATTGAGTCAAATTATATTGTACTGAATACAACTGCATTATTTTATTGAACAAACAAATGAAATTTATAAATTTAATAAGAGTGTACCGGATTTTAATAATTTTATTGCAAAAGTTCCGAAGAAGCAAACAATTCGTTAGGAAAGATTTGCTTGAATAATTTGGCGTAAATACAATCTTTCGCTTGATTTGCAATTCATATGACGCCGGTCGCTAAATTATTCATTTTGCATTTTTAGAGTTCTATATTCAGGTGTTTTTTAAGTTGAATCCCACGTAAATAGCCTTTTCAATTATTTTAACTGTCAAATGAACGCACTTGTGGGAAAAAGAAAAAAATATGACAGTGAAATGTTAACACGTACCAAATAATTTTACGTTTTCATTCCTATAGAATACATTAACTATTGAGTCAAATTATATTGTACCGAATACAACTGCATTTTTCTGCAGTTCTCTCTCTTTCTATAGCTTAGAAACATAGTTCGCTAAAGTCTGAATACCGTTCGGTAACAACCGACATGCCGATGCCGAAAAATTGCAAACATATAATTTTTTAATACGAATAATTACACTGTGACTATTTACTTTCGGATGCATTCATCGGTGGTGGTGTATGCGAAATGAGATTACAAACAAAATATGATAAACGACGTCTTCGTCAAATATACACAGGTGCTCGGTGGCATTAAATATAATTTTACAAATGAAAAGAGCTTTTATTTTTCGCTGTACACGGAATCCTGATACCATAGTTTACTTTGCTCAAATATTAACATTTGCATTCAGAGTCCCGTGAAAATGTAAATGGAAAATGTGTTCGTAACTGTAATGACTATTCTTGACACCGTTAATGTTTTTTTTTATTTCTCTTAGCTTTAAATGGTTCCTTTTAGACGGAAATTTATTAGGTTTTTCTTTTTAAACCCTTGACTTATTTTAGGACACTTTCAAATACCTATTGAAAATCTGTCCTGCTAAATGTCGTTTTTCTGTAAAGATTCTCTTGGAAAGAATGCTGATGTAATTTGTCCCTATTTGATATAAAATGGCATCGGAACAATGGTTAAGCTTCTTATCCTAGCTAATTCCACCCAACGACCCGCTAAGCGCAAAACAAAACGCGTCCAAAACGGTCCGTAATAACACCGAATAATTTAACCCACGATGGGTTCACAAAAACCAACCTGTAATTGAATATTAAATAAAAGTAAATTAAGGCCATCATCCGCGGCCCTGAATATTAATAATCCTGTTGCCTCGGAGAATTAGACCCTTATAATCCAACCCTTCAAGTTCCATACTGGTCCCTACTAGTGATGCAATAGATCTCTGCTTCTGTTTCCGCAACTATGGAAGCTATGCTATTCTGAAAATGGTATTAAATGGTTATCTCACAAAAAAATATTATATTTTGATTTGACAGATGAATTCGTGTGTGAGATAAGACGACATCGAATGTGACAAGCAAAACGTATTTTAGAATACCAAATCTTATTGACAAACGTCAAAATAATCACTCGTCGTAATTCTTCTCACTTTCGTTATCACTTGGTGGCGCAAGTGTCGAAAGAAGTCACAAATTTTGAATACGAAACTGTAATTTTACCGCGGATTCTGAAGTGATTTTGCAAAGGAGCTTTTCAGAATAGCACTGCTTTTTGTGTTTCAACAAAAGAAGGGAATTTTTAACGGAGCTTAATGATGGTTGAGGAAAAGCGCTCCGGCGCAGCCACGGCGGACTTAAATTCATGTCTGTTATACGTTATCCTGTTATTAATAATGTACTTTTTACATCTGATTCCGATTTCCGTTATACTCCGTTGCATCACTAGTTTCAACCTTTGTGATCGACGTCTCTTCTCGATTGTCGGGGTATGACCGGTCGATGTTACCCAGATTATGACCGCGGACTGAGAAGGGATTATTCTACCACTAGGAGCAAAGGCCACAGCAGACACGATACTTCTAGTATCAGCGATTAGAGTTTGCGATTGCATCGATGTTGTATAGTATTCTGGTGATTCCCTGATTTCAAGCGTTTTGGCGACTTTGACTTTGTTGCGTTCGGTTGCGGCATACTATTATATATTCTGTGGTTGCGGTATCAAAAACGCGTCCAAAAGTAGCAGTAACCAGTGGCGTCCAAATGCGTGCGGGTTGTAGCGTACAGTTAGTCGCAGTGTTGAGCAACTCGATTGCCACGATCGTTTACTTACTTTTGCGGTGTGGAGCGTTTAGTCGCTGCATCTAGCTTCCAAAAACAAGTTAAAAATAAATCACTAAGTAATTATGCTACAAAAGTATCACGTGTCTGCTGTGGACCTAACTAATCTGAGCCCTCTGGCCGACGAGTCTTTTTTATAGGTGACACGATATATATAATGGTACAAACTAAGCCCATAATCCTATTATGAATTCTGTGAGTTGTCTGGACACCAGCTTAGTGCTTAGCGTTTATAATACAACATTATTTTCGTTTGTGAAAAAAGTAATTTTCCCATCTCCGTGGATTTAGATGACATACGTAGGTTTCTTTGTGCGAATTAAAAAAACATAATTAAGTAACTAAAATATGCATAAACATACTCTAGTTACTACTTTTGTAGAATGGATCTCGATCGTTTTTGCTATACCTAAACCATAAACCAGCAATTACTACGAAATAATACGAAATGCTTACATACTAGGGTCATGTAAATTTGTATACGTACTTACAAAGTTGTAAAGGTCTATTTCCCTTTCACGGGTAAACTACCAGTTGGAATGTAGTTCAACAAAGGCATAAACTTTCGTGTGCAGTCGAGATGCATGTGACTTGATGATATAGAGCTAAGTTAGTTCAAGACGGTTCCCACAACTACAATAATTCTCAGAACACAATATTTATAACTGGAATATACTCGTATGTCGATAACTTTATAACTATATTAAGACTTGAAAGAAAAGTTCTTACTTTGTTCTGAAAACTGTGAAATCTCGTTTTCTTTCAGTATTTTTTCTTTGGTTTTAATTTTATTGTAACAAATATGGGATACTTGCGGCTGCCCGCGGTTTCACCCGCGTGGTTCCCGTTCCCGTGGGAATATCGGGATAAAAAGTATCCTTTGTTTTAATCCAGGCTATCTACTATCTGTGTGCCAAATTTCAACCAAATCCATTCAGTAGTTTTTGCGTGATTAAGGAACAAACATCTAAACATCCAAACCCACAAACTTTCACATTTATAATATTAGTAGGATATACTAGTTTTTTTTTGTTTTACAAATTACGTTTGAGAATTTGTCACGCGTCAGGGCCTGAAATATACGTGAACGATTTTTCTAAACATATCGCTGCTGAATTATAAGCGGTTTAGAAATATAACAAAACTTTAATATGACTCTAACTTTAAATCTTGTTTTGTATAACAAAGTTTATTGATAAGCAACCTGAATAACGAGGGAATAAATCACAAAGGAGACATCGTACATTTTATCTTATCTCACCTCTATGACATCCCAAGTGTAACATAAAATTAGAAATTGGATTTTGCATTTTCCGTTTGCATTTTCCAATATTAAAAAATTCATAGTTCCTGAACCCCATTTCAAAGTAAAGTGCATATTGTGTTTACCTCAGTTTTTATCGCGTACACATAGCAGAATCTAAAGGCATATTGTCAAGGAGCGAGGCATTAAGACTACATATTCTTATTACGTGGCGACGACGGGGCGTTAGGTCGAGGCGCATAATGTGTAACAATGTGTTTCGAGGTAACAACCTGGGCTTAGAAGGCTCTCGAGGTCCACAGATAAGGCACGGCTGAGGCTTTGTGGCGGTACTCGCGCAATGTAATAAGGCGGTCGAGGTACAGTCAATGGATAGTGAAACAGAATCTTAATTTTTAAGAAATAAAAGAAGCAAGATGTCCTCTTATTTTGCTATTAATCAGTTATTTAACTAGGTAGGTAGCTTGTCTTAAGTATCGATTGTAGCAAGAAGTTCCACTTTGTTATAAACAATTTATTTAACTAAGTTACTTATGAAAACAAATCATCCGACCCCGTTATTAGGAGTAACCTTCTGAAACTTTACTAGACAGAGGCGGGCTAACGTTTGATTAAAATAGTTTCAGTTCGTGTAAACATAAAAGGTTCATTTGAATGTGAAATACCTAAGAAATACCATAAACTATCAGTGTGATTGAATTTAACAGTCTGTTTTTTATGTTTTATATCTAGGGCTAGTCGGGGTAATAATAAGACACCAGAAATTTTGGGTAAAAATAAGACAGACCAAAATAATAGAAAAAAAATTGCGTGTATTGTTAATCTTATTTCAGTTAAAAACGAGCCTTATTAGTTTATGAATATGGTCAAAAATTTATATCATCATATTTTGTAGTTTTGGAACTCTTTAGAACGATTATGTTTTCGGTTGAGAATTTTGGGGTGAAAAGGATTATGCCGATTTTTCTATACAAGCTAGGCCATGATGCGCTTTGATGAAATTACCAATATACTATAGTAATTTTATACTAATTGCTTGGGAAGAATGTCATTAAAATATAATGCGGGAGAAAAGAGAAATCTCAATCTGAAGGAGCTGTTTACAGTTGTAATGGGGAATATGCATCAATTTTTTTTTAATCTTAATCAAAAGTATAATGTGTGAGAAAATTAACTGTAATATTAAAACTTTGTCCTGCGTTTTTTTCTCGTGATATAGTTACTTGAAGTTAGCGCGCAGCAGCACCCTCCGAAAACGCTCCATACAAAACGGTGACGTCACACATCACGTTTCAGGTGTGTTTCGGCGCGTTTAATATGGAGTTAGCCAATAATCTTCAATTATCTCCCTAAATTTTGCGTTTAAGTACATATGTGTCATACAAAATATTATTTCTTATTCGATATTCTATCTGACTGTAAAGTGCATTATATCCGAAAATGAAAAAAAAAATATCGTTATTTTCCCCTGATTTCATCGTGTGATAAAACTAAAATAATAAATTTTTTTTATTTTTTTTCCTGTTCTATCATGTTTTTATAAGTGTCCGCAGCGATCAAGCTCAAATTCATCAAAATCGGTGACTTATGCATATTCCCTATTGTTTGACATTTTCCTATTATATGACATTTCAAAGTCAAAGTCAATGAGATATGTATGGTTAATGCGCATCATGGCCCAAAATCCGGCATGATCCTTTTACCTCGGGGTAAGCGAACTTTTGTTATAGCTACTCGCATGAGAGAATTACGCGCGCGCCATCTCGCGGCATCCCCGCGCTATGGGCGATACTTTCGCGATCGCGCGGCCATTTAGGTCTAGGCTTCGCTAGCACACGGATTGGACGCTTTGATTTTGCGGGAAAATATGAGACACGCTTTCTGGAAAATATAAGACACGTTGTAGTCTAATAATAAGACAACCATCCTATACAAGCATAAGATACTCATATCATTACCTCTATTCATAAAGACGAAATCATCATTAAATTGCCTTCACCAAAGCAAAAAACAAGCGAAGAGCATTAATGTTTGATGTTGACCTTGAAAAATATAATTATTAAGTATGTTTTAATTGTCTCATAATTAGCCTCAAGCAAATTCAATTGATATTTTTTTTTATTTTGTACGCAAATTTATACTTGCTAGTGATATTTTTTATCTCTTATACCTAAATGGTACACTTGTGATATTGTTTTCTTATTCCGTAGTTTATTACCAAATATACCAATTATAATTTCAAAAGAATTGGGTATGTTAAGAAAAATAATAATAAGTCAGATAATTTTTCAGAAAAATCTAAAAAAACAAAGTTTTTTCTTAACTTTTTAAACAATTTCGTATTATTTTTTCCCGCTTCGTCTTACAATTACCCACCCAGTTCAGAAATTAATAAAACATAAAAGTTGTAGGCCGTCTTATATTTAAACTTTGATGTATCATATTTACCCCATAGCAGCGGAAAAAATGAGACACCTATTTTGTGTCCGAAAAGTAAAATTTTTGGCAATTACAAGCAAACCGATAATATTACACAATAGATAGTTTGGTAGTGCACAGTAATATCGGTTATTAGATATTTTGAAGTGATTTCAATTAGTCAAAAACGCAAAAGTTTATATTTTTTTCTCATAATTACCCCGCCTGACCCAAATCATTAAGTATAGAGCTATATATTATGTTGATAGTTTGAAGTATGGTATTTGTGAAGACTTATTGTATAATTAAACGGTTTAAAACTATTCAAATACGTAAAATTAATAAATTATACACCGTCACTTTGTGGTATTTTTAATCCCTTTAAGTAGTGTTGTACCAATGAAACATGGATCGAAAAAGGACAAAAACTTCGGTCCTCCCATACCAACTGTCAGTTAAAACATTGTATTAGTATGGGAAAGTATTTTTTTGTCGTTTTTCGACCAAAAACTTCTTTCTTTAGCAAAAATTTCAAGTTTCATGGGGAGAACACTCCTTTAAAGGGATTAAAACAACTACAAAATGACGGTTAATGTAGCACTTGAAGTATCATTATCAAACCTCAAACATAGGGTACCGTGTACTAATTCACAACGCACGCATTTACACGGCCGTCTGTTTCGTACCTTTTATAAACAGTGTTTACGCGGTACCTCTCATTTCAAGGACGCAATTAGTCGCGTTCCCGTTACGTTATGCGGTAAACAAAACCCACTAATGCAAGGCAGGTGTTAAAATTTTATTCGTTACCTTTTTAGCGCCAGATGGACCCATTTCACACGTTTATTCATTCATATTCATGTTCATAAAAGTACACTTTTGTTGCACGGAGGAGTTCTACTTTGCTGTAATAAAATAAAACAAATATAATGAAATTATTATTTCAAATGCGTGGGTTTTAACATGTAATTATTTTTACTTTTGTATTGACTGATCTTTTATTTTTAACGAATCTATTCGCTAGTTAATAACAAAATGTTTACTAGTTAATGTTTGCTAGTTAATAACAAATTGTTTACTATACCTAAATACCTACCTACATATTTTTACTAATAAATATGAACTCTCTTGACCATCAGCTATTTTTATATTTCCCCACTGCTGGGGCACAGGCCTTCCTTATGGATGGATAAGGAGGATGGGCCATAACCCACCACGCGGGCCCAATGCGGATTGGTGGGTGATATGAACTCTATAAACTATAAATCGTTAAACTTTCAATAACTTCTTATTAATGAGGAAGGAATGTTCATATTCAAAATTAAATTATTTGGAGTAGGTTCGAGATGCGCGACTCATTATGGCGAAGCCGTGGTGTGAAGTAAGTGTGGGTGTATACGTGCCGTTTTTAGTTCAATTTCTTAAAATAATATTCGATTTATGTGCTCACATAATTTATTGTTATGAAAGACTGAAACACAGTTCGTGATTTCTACGACATTTATCTGAAATGATTTCTAACTTAAAAAAAAACATTTGTCCAGAACAGAACAGCTGAAATCCACGAGTTGACGGGGGAACTTCCATGGCGTCACGTAAGCGGCAAGGAAAACCCAGATGATTTAGTTTCAATAACATTTTGATACTAAAAAATACGTTTATATTTAAATTGTCCCTCAAATCGTGTGTATGCAACGTTCATGATTATGTAAATACAAGTCAAATGAATGTATATTTTTAGTGTTATGTTAATGTTTTCCTCCTTTAGCGTTTTTTTACATGAATGCAGTCGTTATTTGCAATGCAATGCAAGTGATTTTTCTGCGCATATTAGATTACGTGCATGCGAGAGTCTCCCGAGCTCATTCACTTTAGAGCAGCCAGCGAATCACCAGTCGTCTGTACACAGCCTAAGAGGCAAGTTTTAATAATGTAGGCCGGTTGGCAAGGCAGTACCGGTTTCCTTCCATTCATCTCCCCCTTTTCCGGTTGGCGCAATTAAAACGACGGCCTGTTCCGGCACTTAAAAAACTTTTAAAGTATAGACGCAGACAATTTGAGTGGCGTATATTGTTGCAAATGATAGAGGGATTATTTATGTTTATGTCCATTGTTGAATTTTATTTTTATGGCCGCATCCACTTTGTTCGGTCCACGTTATTTTAGCGGGAAAATGTTGACATTATTTATGGGAATTACGCTGAAAAGGAGCTGTGGTGTCCGTGGGATATATTGATATTACAGTCTGAAAACTGGAGTTTTAAATGAATGGCAGAGGTTTTTATATTCTGCTTATCCCGTCAAAATGTGTTTTTAATGCACAACGGGAGCTTGGCATTCACCTCACCTGACGTTGAGTGACGATAAGACCGAAGGTGGAAGTCCACTACACCCGGTATCCTCATCACTGAGGAACTGGCTATCTTACCTCTAACTGCCGGAACACATCCTTACTTTAATATTATAAATGCGAAAGTCCGTTTGTTTGTTTGTTTGTTACGCCTTCACGTCTTAACTACTGAACCGATCATCATGAAATTTTGCATACACGTTGTCAAGGCTACAGAGAAGGACATAGGTTACATTTTATCCCGAAAAAATGTATATTTCCCGAGGGATAGCAAATAAACTTTCCACGCAGACGAAGTCGCGGGCGGCCGCTAGTAATTTTTAAATTGTTGTTATGACGTCAAATTAGGTAAGATACAATAGACTTAAAATAAGCCCTACCACCAACCAAACTGAGCACTAATGCATCCCCCTCCTAATCGAACCCGGGACCCCTGCGTCTTACACGGGTGGACGAACCACTAAACCATAGAGGCGCCCAAGTAACAAAATGTGGTCTTGTAGTGGTTCCGGGGCCAGGTCTATAACAGGCTAGTAAAATTTTATAACCACGGAAAAGGGCCCATTTTATACGCGTACTTTAGCTAATAAAATACTCATAGTAGACTTGGCGCGCACCACTTAGACCAATAATACACTTATAGTTGGACTAGGCAGAACTATCTGCTCCTGCGAAGCCAGCTATGAGCATCTAATGGAACCAGGCAGGCGTATAACGTACTCCACGCTTCTATTACTAGCTACTTTAAACATTTGCGAATTGTTGTTGTATTGTGTCAGTTGTAGAGAAAAATTAAATTAAAGTACGGTGAAGTACATTGTGTTTTACATCTCAATTTTTGTTCGCCTTGTGAACATGGCGTATTTACTAAGTAATCTTTAAAAATAATATTAGTTCTAACAGCATTGTCGCGCCATATTGTGACGAAAAAATGGCTGTGAAGATGCGATAAATATTAAAAGCTTAAATCGACTTCACGAAGATATCTTTGGACACTAACAGTTTTACGAGAAACCTTTATATAGAAATCAAGACTATAACAGCATTCGAGAGTCCACAATAATACCAAGTACACTTACTCTTAGAAGAAACCACTGTAGAACTAATTCACTTATAATTGGCACATAAAGTGGACTTATACACTCCTATAAGGTAAAGTAACAAATGCAAATGGTTCTAAGTGCATTTAGTTCTATAAATTACTGTTACTGGCGTGTGATACTTATAGCGGATTTATAATTACTTCTTCTCCAGTAAGTTTCACTTATAAGTGTAACTTACTAGAGCAAGTTTTCTCAAGTGCATTTACACCTATGCAACACTTTTATAGGCCATCTTAGCCTTTATTGCGCCTATAATTTCGTTCTGCACATGACTACAAGTCAACTTATAAGAACAGATGTACTATAAACCCAAACGAACTCCGTGTAACCTGTTATAAGCTTGGTAGTAAAACCTGGAACCACTAAGACCTCTCTCTTACTTACTAGTGCTGTGAGCCTGTAAACTGTGCACTACAGGAGAACTATGTTACTTGGGCGCTTAGAGTAAGACGGGCTTCTACAGAAAGAGAAGCCATACGAAGCGTTTCCCCTCTGCCGAAGTACAAGCCCAAATGGGCATACGCGTTAGTAAAACCAGTTGCGCCCGGATTTCTTTCTAGACCGAGTCCAGTCGCGCATGTGAACGCTGCTCTGTTTAAAATGTCGAATTGATGAGTTTTTTGCTGTTAAAAGAGATCTTGAACATCAAGTATACAAAAAGACGGTTTTACATTTCACATAAAAGTAATTTTTTATCGTATTATTGCTATTTGTTTACATTTAAACATTAAATTCGTATATTTTATTCTTGATTAGTTGTCAAATTTGTTCAGTGACATCGGGTCTGCTAGTCCATGGCTCGTCCGTACAAATTTCAAATCTGTCGCTAGATAAATCCGAGTTCTCGCCGATGGGCAACTTAGTGATGTTACCGTTAAATAATGTTTGTCGATAAAGTGTTGGTCAATCTGGCCCTGATTCTGCGCCAAATTCATTTGCGAGATTTTCGCATGATTTGCTCTGCACTGATGTGATCGCGACAGATATCGCGAAATAAATGTCGAAATAGTAGATTATACAACAAGTGAATAAAAAGAGAATTTAGTTCGAGGGACTAACGGCCGTCTCTCGAGCAAGATAATTAGGCGCATGATAGCTGCATGACAGCTAAGTTCATGACACCGTTTTAATTTGGTCGAGTTGTAGTTAGGAAAGACTTATGCGATTCTTATCCAAGCTGAATACTGACCGTAAGTAGTACTGTTAAATAAACTATATTCAAATTAAAGCAAATAACACTGCTAAGAGCTGAATAGTAGCCGAAGATTCAGCATCGCTCTGTATAACGTAAAATCGCTTATTATTCACTCTTATGGTTGAATTAAACACACTTTTTAGAGTGGCGATGGTAAAAAAGCAATTATTCAATGATGTAACTGTGATCAACGTTAAGACGGGGAGCGATCACCGATTGTTGTAAATTCAAATTGTTGGGTGTGCAGATGGCAGTACTGTCATGGAGTGGTGTTCAGTGTCAGCAGCCTGAGCCCAACTTCCCTGGGTACACATTAGTCCCAACCCAATCACCTACACTCTCGAGCTTTTTGTATAAAGCTCGAGCGTATAAAAATGACCTCTTTGTTGTTATTCACCCCATCGTAAAATGATTGAGTTTGTAATCTTTATTCCTTTTTCCGTATCGATATTGCTGCATCGACAGTTGAGCCCAGCCCTTTATGTCAAAAACCTGTCATATTTTGATGTGTGACTCATCCGTACACAAATTTTTGCTGTTTTGTTTTATTTTTTATGTGTGAGTGTCGTCATTACAGTGTAGTTTTTGTATGTGGGTATGCGGAACTGCACTTGTGTGCATTTTTCCCCCCCGCAAAAAATGCCAGAATAATTTGAATAGAGTAATATCGCTAAGGCGTCTCCCTTCGTGACAAACGAAGCCTTTTGTTGCTCGAAGGGCGGTTATATAGAAGGTACTTTTTACATTCTCTTTGGTACTTGGTGGAGTTTTAGGTAGATAGATCTCCGTTTAAATTTTGGTGCCATCTATACGAACCCTACGATACCAACAAAGTCTTCAGGTGAACACGTGAACAAAAGCCGGGGTTCTTTCAGGCGAAGACATTTATTCAAATAATGTTCTAGACTCTAGACACTTATCTATTGAGGTAAGAAAAACCATACTGCGATTGATCTCGCTACAGCGACATCTCGGTCATATAACAAAAACTAACGATTGTATACAAACAACTTGAGAGTTGGAAAAGATGCCAAAACGTCGGAAAATTCTAATCGAAATGTTAAAATAAAACAAAAAGTTTAATTTTTTCTGTCAAAAGGATATTATTGAATGTAATAATATTGTTGAAAGTTTATCTTATCATTATTACCAAATAAGTAATAAATACGATTTATAAATTGTAATGGAAACAAAGGATCAATTTTTTATTTACCACCGAATGCTGGCAAATGAACTCTAGGGGAAAATTCACTTTGTAAATAAAAAAAAAAATTTAACGACTCTACAAGTTGTATGCGATGACTGCGCTTTTTTACAAATAACTTAAATTGCTTTTTGTTTAGAAATATAAGAGTCATTGTTACTTCGCACAATATTCACAGATTCACAGGTAAATTTAGCATATTTGAAAAATGAGGGTTGTAAATGAATAAGCACCGCATGAGTTCAAGTTAAAGGGCAATTTTAACATAGACGACTTTTTAATAGCTTTCATAAAAAAACTTTCTTTATCGTCACATAATCTTTAATATAAACATACCAAATTATTTAGATATTCAAAATATTAAGGGTGAGATTTATATCACATGCTAAAGCTATAAATAATAAAATTTTGTTATTACAGACTCGCTAAATTCAAACCAACCACAGAGTCGTTTAACAAATAGACTAGACTAAATTACAAAACAAAATCACACTAGAGCAGCTCTACCTGCATTTAATGTGGCACATAACAAATGGCAGCCGTAACAGAGATAGCAAAAACCACAAAACGCTCAAAATGATGGAACAATGGCTGAAACGTCTCATAGCTGAATAGTAAACAGCAATTTTGTGTGGCTCACACACAGTCACGAATGTGGTAGTGTGACGTGCTGATGAAATCGATTTGTTTAATATGTAAATTTGGGCCATTTAATAACGTGAAGTCGTTGACCCCACTCGTGTTATGAATATGTCCCAGAAGGCTTTCAAGTTTATAAGATTCTATAAACAGTTACAGTACTTTTACGAATCAATCCTTACTAATATTATAAATGCCAAAGTCCGTTTGTTTGTTACGCGTTCACGTCCTAACTACTGAACCGATCATCATGAAATTTTGCATACACATTGTCAAGGATACAGAGAAGGACATAGGGACATATACCTTTTATCCCGAAAAAAGGATAGTTCCTGAGGGATAGCAAAAAACTTTTCCACGCAGACGAACGCGGGCGGCCGCTAGTATTGTTTCTGATAAATTATTTAACTTTGATAATTAATTTTGTATCCATTGGTACTTACTTCTTTAAACTTTAACAAAATTATGTTACTATCGGAAAAATATATTTATTAGGCACTTACTCAAGTGAATAGCAGTCTTACTGATTACAAACAACTTAACTGTTATTGACTAAAATACAATAAAGCAGCAAACAACCGGAACCATTTATAAAATAAACCAATGGTTAGATTTACAAAGAAAGTTACTAAAATTGCCTCCGGCCGGTAATTTCTAGCGGCAAGAAAAATGACTTGAAAACGCAAGGGAAAATGCAGGAAGCAATAGGTTAATAATGCACAATAACGTTTTGATTGCATGCAGCCATTTTCCAGGCAGTTATTGTTGCGACCCGTTTAAATTTTTACACTTCGTCTGCCTTGTCTGCTTTGCTTAGCCGTATTTTCAGATATAGGTCAGAATTGAAGGTTTTATTGTAAAATGTAACTGTTCTAAGTTCCCCCCCCCCCCCCCTGGCGGAGTTATGCTTAAGTGGTGGGGCGTAAAAATATACTTTTGGTTATATCTCGTTTTTCATCAATATTGTGTAAGAAGATTTTAAAGTTGGGTAAATTTAAAACAATTTGAGGGTAGAACGGTTTTGATACGAACAATAGTTTCGGAGACACAAAGCATCCCATATTTTATTAAATACCACTTTAATACTACCAGTTTGCAAAATAACTTTGTTTTTCATTGTTTTTGTATAAAAGTTATATCTTTGGAAAATGTGCTATATCTCTAAGACTGCTAACTATATCTCGTTCAAACTATTTTTTTGTTAAACCTAGCAAAACATTAAAACAATAAAACCTTTTGTAGGAATTAAATCCGATTTGAAGTTTTTTTTTTAATTTAATTCTACGGAACTAAGATGCGAGTACGACAAAAAGCGTGTCAAAGCTGAAATAAAATTTATGCACGATACAAATGTATTCTGAATGACAACTGAAGTTTTACTTACACAACCGTCTTACGTATAAAAGATAGATCATAGGCTAGACGAAGTAATCGGAGAGCCCGTAGGAGAAAGTGTGACTTCAAATTTAAAATACACATAACCAAGCCATTCATTCAGTTTTTCTGTAGTGAGGTTTCAATAGATAACGCCAATTTACGATACTCCATTTGAACAGATTCGTGAGTTTCATTTGAGCAAGGGCTGCAACAAATTCATACAACTCCACATGGATACTGCTTGGTTTGGTGCAAGTCGTAGCAGCATTCTTATTTTTGTGCTAGAAAAGTTAGTAGACCGCGACTTCGTTCGCGTGGACATTTTTCTTTGGAATCCTTAAAATGTTGGTAGAAGGCGTTCCTGTCCTCGTTCCCGTCCCCGTTCAGAATCGGGTCCAGAGATATAAGTTCCCGTTCGTGTTCCCTTCCTTTTTTCTTCACCTTTGCACCCTCATTTTTAGGTGTTCTAAAAAGAGTTCCTTTAGAATGTCTCAAATTCTAAATAATCAATTTTGAGATTTTTACTTCGAAAATAAGGGATTTTCAATAAACAACTTCATCCCATTTTCATAGTTTTCACCACTTTACAGAATTATCAGAAACGCTGAGACACATAATAAAATACTTATATCATTTTTAATCGTCAGCCTAAACACATCATTTCATAATCCTAGCTTTGAAACTGAGGGATTTTCATACAAACTTTCATCCCCTGTCTAGGTATTTCATTCTATCAAGAGATGAATATTTAAAAATACTTTCTTAGTGCGCACTTACACATGAAAGGCCGCTGGGGCTCTACTCGTATGCCAACAATCAATCAATTAAGACCTTTTCTTTACATATCGGAGCCCACATAACTTCTTATTATTGAAAAATATATAAATATCCATTATTGATTTAAGTCTGTGTAAACATCTAAACATCTCATACCTACTTATATACCTAAAAAAAAAATTTACATACCATCTCTAGTTCAGTAGCATTAAACCAAGAAACACTTCAAAGCGGATTTAATTCCTACATAAAGGTTTTATTTTTTTAATGGCATCTTTTGTTGCCCAATATGACTATCCTAGGTTTCCCCCCCCGGCGGAGTTGTGCTTAAGTGGTGGGGGGTAAAAGTGTACCGCAAAAAGGGATTTGACCTGGAAAAACTGGTTGTTCATCAAATTGTGTAAGAAGGTTTTAAAGTTGGTTAAATATGAAAAAAATTGAGGGTAGAACGGTTTTGATACGAGCGATAGATTTGGAGACACAGCTTTTTCGAAATTAGACAATTTTTTTAAGTTACACGATTTCTACCAAAATTTCTCCTGTGTGGGACACACGTCTAACTATTGAAATAAGAGAGTGGAAAATCAAAAAAATTAGTGTGCTGTAAATCTTAATAAACATATTCAACGAAAATTAGTTTGAACGAGATATAGTTAGCAGTTTTAGAGATATAGCACATTTTCCATAACCGCAAATATAACTTTGTTATTCATTTTGCAAACGAAAAATTATAGTGGTATTTAATATGGTATGCTTTGTGTCTCTAAAACTATCGTTCGTATCAAAACCGTTCTACCCTCAAATTGTTTGGAATTTACCTAACTTTAAAATCTTCTTACACAATCTTGATGAAAAACGAGATATAACAAAAACACCGCAAAAATACCCCTTTTGGGGTACATTTTTACGCCCCCACCACTTAAGAATAACTCCGCTGGGGGGGGGGGGGGGGCTGGGAAACCTAGGGCAGTCATATTTGGCAACAAATGAAGCTATTAAAACAATAAAACCTTTTGGAGGAATTAAATCCGATTTGAATTCTTACCCTACTGACCTACTCTCTTACATTTTTAACTTTACTCTATGCAATATCTGTCATTGGTTACCATAGAGTTAGTACATATTAGCCATGGAAATTCTTATACATAATTCTATTCAGTGGTATAATATTTTATTATTTTTCATGGTTAAAATGTATTCTACTAGCTTCTGCCCGCGACTTCGTCCGCGTGGATATTAGACGAAATCCTTGTAAGGAACCTTCAACCAGGATACGGCCAGCCATTTTTACGCGATTAGGCGAGTCCCCATCAAGCGCGCTGCCTCGCGAGGCAAGACATTTGCCGCGTGTGGCGGGCCTCGCACAAGGCTTCCAGTTCCCGTTCCCGTTCCCGCTCCCGCTCCCGTTTCCCGTTCCCATTCCGTTCCCGTCCCGTTTGCGTTCCCGTCCCGTAAACGTCCCGTAACCGTCCCGTACCCCTTCCGTTTCCGTTCCCGTTCCCATCCCGTTCCCTGTCCCGTTCCCCTCCTGTTCTCGTTCCCGTTCCCGTCCCGTTATATTCCCGTTCCGTTCCCGTTTCATTCCCGTTCCGTTCACGTTTCGTTCCCGTTCCCATTCCCGTTCCGTTCCCGCTGCGTTGCCGTCCCGTAAACGTCCCCTAACCGTCCCGTACGCCTTACGTACCCGTTCTTGTTCCCGTTCCGTTCCCGTCCGGTTCTTGTTCCCGTTCCCGTTCCCATCCTGTTCTATTCCCGTTCCGTTCCCGTTTCATTTCAGTTTCGTTCCTGTTTCGTTCCCTTTCCGTTCCCGTTACGTTCCTGGTTTCATTCCCGTTTCGTTCCGTTCCCGTTCCGTTCCCGTCCGATCCCGTCCCGTACTCGTCCCGTACCCCTTCCGTTCCCGTTCCCGTACCCGTCCCGTTCTAGTTCCCGTTACCGTCTCGCTCCCGTTCTCGTACTCGTTCCGTTCTGTTCCGTTCCACACCGTTCCACTTCGTTCCGTTCCGTTCCGTTCCTTCCGTTCCGGTCCGGTCCGGTCCGTTCCGTTCCGTTCCGTTCCGTTCCGTTCCGTTTCGTTCCGTTCCGTTCCGTTCCGTTCCGTTCCGTTCCGTTCCGTTCCGTTCCGTTCCGTTCCGTTCCGTTCCGTTCCGTTCCGTTCCGTTCCGTTCCGTTCCGTTCCGTTCCGTTCCGTTCCGTTCCCGTTCCCGTGCCCGTGCCCGTGCCCGTTCCGGTTCCCGTTCCCGTTCCCTGGATGTGCATGTCCAGGTCCAGGTCCATAAGTGTCATGTCCACCGTGTTGGACTTCAAAATAAATGTCATTTTTGCAATCGTCATCCCAGAAAACCCCAATAACGACATCTATATCGATTTTTATGTTTACTCACCCCATTTACCCCCTAAGGGGTTGATTTTCAAAATAACAAAATATATATTTGCCTATTTATTTTTAGATGTGCTCCTACGATGTTTAAAGTTGTAATGTCTATTTTATATTATTTTTCCATACAAAATTTGGACCCCATTTTCACCCCTTTAGGGGTTAAATCATGACCACCGTGGTTGGACTTCAAAATAAATGTCATTTTTGCAATCGTCATCCCACAAAACCCCGATAACGACATCCATATCTATTTTTAGGTTTTTTAACCCTTTTCACCCCCATTTCATCCCCTTTGGAGTTGAAATCCTAACAAAAACAATATACCTTCGTTGCTTTAGATTTCTATCCATAAGCCTAAATTATAAATTTAGCGATTTTTACTTCGAAAATGAAGGATTTTCTTCAATACACAACTTCATCCCCCTTTTGACCCCTTCGGGGGTAGAATTTTGAAAAACGCTGAGACCCGTATTTATTAATTTTCAATCGTGAGCCTAAACACAAAATTTGAAGATTCTAGCTTCAAAACTGAGGGACTTTCATACAAACTTTCATCCCTTATTTCATCCCCTTAGGGATGGAATTTTCAAAAATCCTTCCTTAGTGGATGCCTACACTGTATAAAGTATCTGTGTGCAAAATTTCAAGTCTCTAGGTCCAGCGGTTTGGGCTGTGCGTTGATAGATCAGTCAGTCAGTCAGTCATTCAGTCAGTCAGTCATTCAGTTTATGATTTTATATATTAAGATGATGAACGATGACTTAGCAATTAGTCTGCTGAAATACACGCATTGTCAATGCCAGTCATCAACTCATCATAAATGATGACAACAAGATTTTTGATGACAACAAAGAACTTTATTCTACTTGATGACAGCGCAAATAGTCAAAAATACGTTGAACTCCTATGATATGAAAAATTCACTGCGACCAAAATCAAAACCAGCAGGGGTGAATTGAATGACATAATGGATGCATTGGGCTCATACTGCCAGAGAAATCGTTGAGTCATCGATCGCCATAGAGTAAATTTTAACCATGGAAATTAATTTATATAAAACTAGCGGCCGCGTCGAAAGGTTATTTTGCTATCCCTCGGGAACAATTTTTTTTTCGGGATGAAAGGTACCCTATGTCCTTCTCTGTACCCCTGACAACGTGTATGCAAAATTTCATGATGATCGGTTCAGTAGTTAAGACGTGAAGGCGTAACAAACAAACAAAGAAACAAACGGACTTTCGCATTTAATTATTAGTAAGGACTAGAGGCCGCCCGCGACTTCGTCTGCGTGGACAGTTTTTTTGCTATCCCTCGGGAACTGTACTTTTTTTCTGGATGTAAGGTACCCTATGTCCTTTTCTGTACCCCTAACAACGCCTATGCAAAATTTCATGATGATCGGTGCAGTAGTTAAGACGTGAAGGCGTAACAAACAAACAAACAAATAAACAAACAAACGGACTTTCGCATTTATAATATTAGTAAGGATAAGGATGTTCAATATTTTACTTTCCATGGTTAAAATATACTATATGGTGATCGATAACTCAAACAGTGGCAGAATGCGCCAGTTTCTACTCTGAAGCATTTGTACTGTATAGTACTTGTTGTATGGTCTGTGGTACTGTACCAAAGGTTTTGGTAACTCTGGTTTTATTTCTCCGTCACTTTTCGAGATGTTATTGAAATTTACGGAACTACTGGATATACAATGAATGTCTCTATACAATGTTTCGTCAAAATCCATTCAGTGGTTTTTCTGTGATATGCGTTCAAAACAAATGATGTCAATCAATGACGTAAGAACCATTTTATTATAGATATAGATACTTGACTCGAGGCGTTTAATGAATTGCTGACTTTCAACGAAATTAGTGAGTTAATCCAACTGTCACAAGCGTGTATGATACAGAACTGTGCAGGCATAGAATCGTGTGATATTTTCATAATACGTTTTCTAGAGTTTTAGAAATCAAAAGGAGAGATACGTTAAGTGTTGTTACATTTCACAAAATCCAGATATCCTTTTTCATCCATCTATGTAGTTACAACCAATATTTTCCATGGAAAATATACCTTCTAGTCAGGCAAATATTTACCGAAAACACGACAGCAGCCCGCGCTAATCGTCTTACCGCTTTGCACCTTAAACGTTGCAACAGAGATAATACCTTTAACTGAAACGGTTCATCAGTATTCAGCGGCATAGCAATTGAAACTGCGGTAGTGCTCGGTCCCCCCACTCAATTCCCCTTGTTCCGACGGCTCGAGTTATTTGCATCACAAAAACACAATGTCGGGGGAACGCGAGACCATTAATCACGTAGCGGAACTTCGGTGCCGTGAATGGCTTCAGCCACACGAGAGTGATTCAGACGTTTCGCCTGATCGAAGGCGAGTCGTCGCGTCAAAATGTCGCGGGCTGATTAGTGATGCTGCTACTCGCATTGGTATAGTTCGCAAGCGTAACCGCCTCCTTCGTGGATACATGGCTCACTTCGAATGTCGAGACAGCGTGACGACTTCTTTATGAAGTCTGATATCCTGAGTTATAACAAAGAGGTTGGCAATCTCAACGAATTTATAGTGAGAACAAAACTTAACCCAAATACATTTATTTAAGTTCAGGATATTTATAATTTATTCCACTGTCGTCAACAAAAATAAACTCTGAAATATCTCTAAGCAAGGTATGCAAACAGTTATATTTTAAAATGTCTTTAAATTTCCACAAGTTCTTTTTATTTATTTAAAACTCAACGTAAGCCGTATAACGCAAAGTCTGTAAACCTAGTTTTGAAAAAAATAAAGCAAAATGTGGTTAAGTAGGTGCTCAAGGGGTTCGATCTACCTCAAAGTTTTTACAGTGAACGTTAACTATGCAAACTTCTTCTGTCGGTCCCACTTTGAAACGTGGAAACAATTCGTTTTAAAAAGACGGTCGTAACTAAAAAAAACCCTTCGCAAGTAATTAAGAAGTTCGAGAAACACCGGCTCATTGGCATACTTTCGGCTTGTAATACGCAGTTAATCTCGGCACAAAAACTTGGCGCTTTCTGATGTTATAATTCACAAGGGCCCGCCCGGCGCCAGCGACAAGGGTGAATTTCTTATGAGGACGACGTGTATTTGTCACAAAAATCTATATGTATATTAGGTAGGTATGGGCCTACGTGCCCCTCCGTTCAGATATGGCAAAACTGACACTGTTCTTTATTGCCTCCAGTCAGACATTCGGTGTTTCTTTTTCGCTGTATTCCGAGTGAGTAATGAAGAAATTCAGGGCAGCTTAACACTCCTAAATTGTGATAAAGCCCGTAATATTGTCTTCCACGCCAGCGCAGCTGGGTCACGGCGAGGAACATTTCATTACGATTATTGCCGAGTTAATGATGTCATAGTAACTTCACTTATTCGAGCCGGGACGAGGTATGCTGCGAATTTAAATAAATTCGGGCACATACGGCGAGCTATCCCCATTTCGGGAGACGAACTCCGGGCCGTTTCTGTCGTACAAAGAAACGGCGGTAATTCATGAGCTTAGCGCGATCCACTCTTATCTCTTTCTACGAGCTACGGCGCTCTTAAATCTTGCTGAGTCTCGAATACTACACTCGGGAACACTTACAACCCTTTAATTCGAGACAAATTAATGTATAATTTAGCAGTTTTAAATCAGGATTAGCGCTCGCAATGAACAACGTCTGTTCAGGGATTATATTGTTTGGATAGTCTAACGGCCCATTGATTTTGATCATGTTGACAGTTATTACACAATTTGTTGTCCATGTACAATTTGCGCTTATGTAAATGCTTAGTTTAATTTAATAACTTATTAAAGCCATTTTGGTATTGTTTTTTATGAATTTATTATTGTTATAGCTCTTTGGGAATATTTTCTATGAAAAAGGTCACAAATTCAAAACACTAAACAAAGTTTATAAAATAGAATCTGAAATCAAAAGTTAGAAAGATCTAAGATAACCGTAAAAAATTTAGGCTTATGTAATTTAAAACTTCGTATATAGCTAGAAAATACGGCTTTATATTTTGTGGAACCGCATAAGTGATGCAGAATAAAACCTTTACCAAAGTAAATAAACCAGCTTTTCGAAATTAAATCCGCATTATACCCATATTTTGGAGCGACAATTATTCCAAAGGTCTTGCATCGCCTGTAACCTGAGTTATAAAAAGGGTCGACCCAACTAATACCCTTGTCATGTTGAGACGAAATTAGTCCGACTCCTGCAGCTGCGCCAAACCCGTTGTTTGTACAAAATTTAATCTGACAATATAACGTCAATATACTCCGCAACAATGTGAGCAGTGGTGCCTTGTTTGTGTTTGCTTAATTAACCAATGACTGGCAACTATGAATAGGCCACTTGTACCGCGCAGTGACGTAATGTAGTTATAGTGAGAAATCTACGGGAAACTTTGCCTTAGTATAGGGTTAATCTAATTAGCCATCGGTTTGTCGATCTAAAATGTAGATGGAGACTTAGTGGCAACGTGGCAACTAGTGCGCTGCGACACCTAAACTCTAGGGCAGAGAGAAAGATTATTCAAATTGACTTTACATTTAAAGACTACTTATAATAATATCTCTGATTTGAAGATCTTAAGATCTGATTTGAAGATCTTAAGATCTGATCTTAAGATAATACCCTAACGATGAGGCTGACAGTAATTTAAGCAAACTATTAGGTAATCTGCGGCTAAAGTAGGAACATCTTGGATTACAGAAAAATATTTTTGACTCCAAAGAACAGAAAGTCTCATTGTAAAGCTCAGTTTACGTCACAGCATTGGCTTACGTCTCTTTCAGTAATTTCTAACAGACCAAGAAAAGCTAGACATATTTAAGAACGGGGTTTTCGGAAAGTAAATTTAAGTGCGGCTTCAGTGTAAGCCAGGTGTGGTTGGGCGGCCGCTCGGCTAACGAGGACAGTCTCAAGTCGCGTACGGAATACTAACACTGCAACTGTTTGTAGCAACTAGACAAAGGAGCTCGGCGATTACAAAACAAAACTTAGCTTTCAGTCCAGTTTGTTATTATTTACAGTTCGATTACTTTTAAAACACAATAGTGGTGAACTTAAGTTCTTCCAAGTTATAACTAAAGTTAATGCCTCCATTTCCACTAGTTGACTGTCAAGCTTTTGCTATTTTTTTTATTATTTATTAATTTATATTCAGGCAACGATGGCCCATAGGTATACTTTAAGACTAAACATATATAATTTATAATAGGGTGATGATCTGCAGGCTCTTCTGTGTCCCATCACGCCTCCGGGACATCATCTGGTCGCTCTCGCCGAGAGAATCATACAGCAGTTTCTTTGCAGCAGCCACGTCGCCCTCGCTGAAGTTGGTCTTGCAAATTTGCAGAGCGCTCACCTCATCCACGACGTCCAGTTTTTGTTGCAAGAACGCCAGGAGTTCGTTTGCCACAAGTTTATCACTCATGGTTCTTGCAATAAAAAAAAATATTTTAGCATGCGTCTGCTTTACTATTCTTTCGTCATTATCAGTTCCATTCGATTGCAGTCAGAGAAAAATACATTTTATTCGTAATCAAAACCACATAGTGATTGCATAATTAAGCCTTACAAATAGTTTCTATTTAATGCGTGATTCCTATTAACTTTAGAACAGTGTGACTTAATGTTGGTGGTTAGACGTTTCCTTGGTAACACATTTGTTAACAAGGACAAGACAACCGCTACCTTTGTAACGTAACAACCCTCAGTGCTGGGTGAACGAACAGTTTCAGAGCAAATCTGACTGACAAATTTGTCTCGTGTAAATAGAAGATTAGGTAATCTATTGCTTTGTATTGGATTAGCTACGATGTTTATCCTTACGAAAGTCAGTTTGTTTGTTTGTTACTTCTTCACGTCATAACTGCTCCACCGATCATGATGAAAATTTGCATACACGTTGTCACGGGTACAGAAAAAGACATAGGGTACCTTTATCCCGAAAAAAGGTACTGTTCCCGAGGGATAGAGAATTGGGATGTTGACTAATGAATAAAATAACGAAATACTAATAAAAATCGTAAACATATTAAACTTTTAGAGTAGCTTGTATACCTCTTGGTTTTATATATTGCATATTATTTGTTTTATGACCCTTCAAATTTGGGTGGACAAGTCCATTTAAAAAGTATAAAATTTATTAAAATAAATGATACCTTTAATTAGTTCGTAAAATGTATAGCAAATTTGTCTAAGAAACCATTTTGATAAACACAATATTTAATATAGCTGCCGAACAAATTTCCTACGCGTTGCATACAAACTACTGAGGCGTGACGTCATAATTCAGTAGCCGTTAGTATGGAGCGTTTTTGGGCGAGTCCATTTGTGTGCATTTCACACTGTAATATCTCGGGCAGTTTTCAAGCTAGCGAAATAATTATTTTACCAATGTTTCTTTTTTTGAGAGGTAATTTATGTAATATAAAATAAAAAAGTTGTCAACATCCCAATTAGCTGTCCACGCAGACGAAGTCGTGGGCAACCGCTAGTTAAAAATAAATCATATTAAAACTCAAACTATTAGCACCAGTTGAATGCCTAGGTGCTTACAACGATAAACTATGGAGACTAATATTATGTGCATTAGCACATACTTTATGTCGCCCTTCTGGCTGCATTCGAAAATACTACCGTCATTTGTTTTATTGCACAGGCATTATTTTATTTTGAAACTGTTGTAGTACTGACAATATTCTTGTTTGGCATGATATGTATGTACACGTAAGTCTATGTGTGCGTGCACTGAATACCGCGATTTGCTCGGAACGACTCTTCCATGCTTTCTTAATCATAAATATGTTAATTTCTATTACTATATTGTAACTAACAAACGGATTTGCAGTTAATCATTTATGGTCCTACGAGCCGGATATGACCAAACCGCGCGTCACTGTGTCGGCGAAATCACTTTGACCTTGAAGTTGGGGTGGTTTATATTAATAGCGTACCGCCTGTTAGCACAAAATAACACCGGTTTTCAAGAACAGTTTATTTTTATTTTAATAACAATACTCAAAAGACCCTTGCCTATGCGAACGCACTGCGTTGAAGTAAAGCTATGTGATTAATGATTGGTTCACGCACAGACCCCAGTGTGCACAAACCTCAGAAGAGGTTTTATGTATTTTTTTTTTTTTATTTTTATTTATTTATTAGGCACAGAAACAAAATACAATCCAAAACATTATTTATAGTTCCTTAAAGCAAAATATAGGTAGTGTTAAACTGTATTTCTAAAAATACTGCGCACAGCATTCGCAAAAGTATAATTTACAATTTACAGATACCCGCTTTTAAATACGGGATTGGTACAGATCTACTACAATATTAAATATTATAATATAATAATAATATATTAAAATCCAAAAACTTAAATTTAACAAAAAAAAAAATTAACACATTGAACATTTTTATACTCAACAGAAAGATAAACCAAATTAAATTAAAGCAAATTACATAAAGATAAATAACGCCGACACAACCAACCAAAGACCAACCGAGGCTGACAAACATTAAAGCGGTTACAGCTCAAAACAGCTTCCAAGATTCTTTTTAAAAGTAAATAAGCTTTGGGAGAAAATATCTACGTATTTCACATTATCATTATATGCCCTACACATACGAAACAAAGGATCATGATGTGTAACATTGTTGTTGCAGTTGGGTACAGAAAACAGCTTAAATTTTCTTTTACTTCCACTAGTTTTAAATGATAGATAGCTTAACAAATCCGCAACATCCCACTGAGAGTTAACAATTTTATAAAGTACTGATAAATCCTGGACGGAACGTCTCGACTGTAGTGTACTGAGTCCGAAAAATTTGAGTCTAGCCTCATATGAAGGCAACTTACGCCTCATGCCAAGCTTTGAGCTCAAATAACGTAAAAAACGCCTTTGAACAGCCTCTATCCTATCGATGTGGATATTATATTGAGGTGACCATATTACGGAATTATACTCCAAGACGCTTCTAATGAGGGCAAAATATAATGTCAACAAAGTGAGTGGGTTACGGAAGGGTTTCGTAGTTCTTAGTACAAAACCTATAGTTTTATTAACCTTTAGTGTTATGTTTTCATAATGGCATGAGTAGCTTAACTTCGAATCTAACCAGATACCTAAATCCTTGACAACATTGTGGCGGTTTAAAGGAGTATCGTTGATACTATAAGAGTATTGCACTGGGTTTTTATTTTTAGTAAAGGTAATCAGGCAACACTTAGCAATATTTAAATCCATACCATTATGAACACACCACTCATGTACTCGGTCGACATTACTTTGTAGTAGTTTGGCATCCTCCGTGCATGTTATTTCATGATATATTTTTATATCATCCGCATATCCAGCACATTTACATGATATTGACTCAATAAGATCGTTTATAAACAACACAAATAACAGCGGACCCAAATTTGACCCCTGCGGAATACCAGATGGAGACTCATAAGGAACGGAATCATAGCCATATACTGTTACCAGCTGTGTTCGCCGAGATAGATAAGAAATGAGCCATCGCAGAAGTATCCCATGAATACCAACGTGATATGCCTTAGTACATAGAACGCCGTGGTCAACTTTGTCAAATGCCTTGGCAAAATCCAAGTAAACAGAGTCTACCTGGACATGTTTATTGAAAGCAAGATTAAGGTCGTGAGTGTAAGTTAAAAGATTTGTGGCAGCAGAGCGTCCCGTTACAAAACCATGCTGCCTGACACTGATAACAGACTTTAGGTGATGATAAAAGTATTTATAAACTAATCCCTCAAATATCTTAGCGAAGCAGCTTAGAACACTAATCGGTCTAAAGTTGGTAACATCCATTTTATTACCCGATTTATGGATGGGAACAATTTTAGCCACTTTCCACAAATCCGGAAAAATACCCAATTTCAGACTTAAATTATATATAAGAAATAGAGGTCTTGCCAGTGTCATCGCGCAGTTTTTTATGAATATGGGTGGTATCCCATCTGGTCCAGCGCCTTTTGTTATATTTATTGATTTGAGAGCCAGAAGTATGTCCGTTTCTGATAATGTAATAGCAGAGATAATTTGATTTGATTCCACAAAAGTTGGCTCATAGGTTTTTTCAGAGGGTTCATTATAAACCGATGCAAAATACTTAGCGAAAAGGTTAGCCACATCATTACCATTATCAGCAAAATCATTGTCATAGTGCATACATTTCGGCAGAGCGTTTAAATTTTTCTTTGAGTTAACATATCGCCAAAAAGCTTTTACATCGGTTTTGATACTTTCTCCGATCCTTTCTAGATGAGTCTTATAGCACCTATCAAATTCCGCTTGAGCCCTAGTTCTAAGCCTAGAAAATGCATCAAAATCACGTGGATTATCGTATATTTTAAATTTTCTATGATATTTTTCCTTTTCTTTTAAAGTTTTAATCAATACTCGAGAAAACCAAGATGGCCAGTAGTTATTAGGCTTAGCCATTGGAGTGTGTTTCTCGATGATTTCCCATAAGCGGTTATAGAATACTTGAACAAAATCATTGCAATTCAATAGATTGTATTGGTCCCAGTCAATTTCACTCAGTTCCTTGTCACATGCATCGTAATTTGTTTTATGGAATCTATACCGAACGCCACGGTTTTCGTGTAACAACTTTTCCTTAACACAACTCAATTTAATTTCTAGTGGTGGGTGATACGTATCAATACGACTTAGAGGCTGACCCTCAGTAACAGTGTAATTTGTCTCATCTTGGGAACTAATCAACACAAGATCTAGTAAATTATTGTGAGAATTAACAATAAAGTTAGCTTGCACTAAGTTCGTTCTAGCGACGAACTCGTGGAGATCACATATCTTGGCATTATTTTTTGTGTTTGGAAGTTTGCAAAACCAGTCTATTTCGGGTAAATTAAAATCACCAATTAATAGCGTTTTGCTAGACGATGACAGAATTATGCTTTCAATGTGATCCAATAATTCTCTGAATGGCTCATGTGTAATATAAGACGGTAAATAAACCACGAATAGGTCAACAGTACTATCTTTTAAGTGTACATTAACATACAAATTCTCAAGACACACAGGGAAAGTTGTCCCCTCCGTGCTTCGTATGGTCTTCTTAATTGCAATGAGTACACCACCACCATGCGACTTTTTGTATTTATCCAAATACTCCTGCGATCTGTCATTGCGGTAGACTATATATCTATCGTCAAAGAGTTCTGAGGATGCTACAGATTCGATAAGCCATGTCTCACATAAACATATAATGTCATAATTATTAGCCAAAACTGATCCAAATATATCTGTTGTTTTAGATCGCGTACCTCTAATATTTTGGTAGTAAACAGTTAACTCATCCATCATAAAAATATTTAAATTTCATAAAATAGTACATATTACGTACGTATTACGTGTGATTGGTAGTTGGGACGCTGTGAGTCCGAGGGCACTGTGAGTGAGACCGCACAGTAATGTTTGTGAATACGGGTGTTAGTCTTGCTCCTGGTTGCGTCCAATAAAAGCTATGTTGCCAGCCAAAGAACCCACGAACCCACCCCCTTCTCCCGAGTCTCATGACTATCTAAGCTGCCGAGTAGAATGCACCTTGGGGACTGCAAGCGCATAAACACCACGGCCGTCCCCGGGCTGTAACAGTGCTTATAATTACTGTCAATCAATATGTTGTCCATATAGTATGTCCATATAAAGTCAAAAAAACATATTGTTACTACGTAACAATACTTTTGTACAACACTGAACGACTTAAATGCTTCAAAGTATAACAAAGAAAATAACTTAAATCTGCTAAACTTTAAGCTTTACTTAAAAAGCGCTATGAAAACACCCAGATAAGACTTAAATGAAGAGTGTTTAAGTTTCAGAAATTAGGTCAGCTACCAACAAACAGTCCCACAAAGGAGTGTAATCATACCAGCATAATTTGCCCAGATTTATAGTCACAAACATTAAAGAACGAAACTCCGTGGCTATTAGAAAAAAATAATGCCATAGTACTTGTAAATTATAGCGGTCCCAGATGTTACATGGCAAACAAGATGTGGATATTTGGAGATTAACGGGAAAAGTTATATAAAAAGCGTCAAGACGTCAAGTGGTTATAAAGTTTTATATGTCGTATTTCTTCGAACATTTGGTGTCGTATATTATGATGTACTAAGCAGTTTTGCTGTGGGAACCGTTTGGTAATGTTGGCCCTGTTAAGAAATAAAAAGAAAATTTACTAATACCTACGTATCATTCACAGAAAACGTAAACCCCAACAATTATCTGAAACCTTAAAACATGAGCCACTCACTTAATGATACACCATTAAGTGAGTGGCTCCACTCATAATACCGAGTGTTTTTTAATGTCACTATAGTGGCCCTTGAAATTATTATGACACTAGTCGATTAAATTTTAAGAAATGGAGTCTATTGATAATATACCGTACAATTATCAGAACTTCACTAGTTAAATTATAATATCACGGGTTTGAAAATTTAAAAAAAAACGCGACATATCTACTACTTATACATAATGGTGCCCAGAGGTGGCAGCCACACCTGCCGTACTACCATAACATTTTGAATGGTGCATTTTTATTTATAATTTGCTATACTTTATACTATCTTAAAATTAAAGATTTAATTAAGATGATTGTCTTTTACTGTCCAACATTCAACGGAATCTCACATAATTAGAAAATAGGTAGTTCTGTGTAATCATTCTGAGAATTATTTTCGATTACCGGGTTACAAAAGTGCAAATGTTGTTAAAAGAAGGATTAAAGTTATTTTGCTGTCACAACTTCCAAAATGATGGCTCATCAAACCAGAAAGGGTGCTCGTGTTCCCCTTAAGTGGGGCACGGCTGTCGAAGGCATAATTCACGAAAAAAAAATCAGGTTTACTCTCCGAAAGTGGCACTTGTTTCTATCTTAACGAAGCCCATCCACTCCGTTGAGCACGGCTCCTAATGCGAAAAATTCAATATAATTTATCGAAACGTTCATTTCCGCCATTATTTAATATCTTTGAGAAGTGTTCTCCTCCAGGGAAACATTACTGTAATGGCCATAGAGGAGACTAATGAGGCAAAAATGCGCTCCCAAGAGTAAATAAAATTCGTAAATATAAATCTAATGCGTTCACTTCAACTTCGTGTTACTCATCTGCTTGTTGGTTGAGATTGATTCAATTTTCAATGTCTGATTTCCATATACCTACATATTACTTTAAAAAAGGTGAAATATTATAATTTGTTTCCGTGCTTGATTTTTACATTCATTGGAAACTTAGAGCATCCGGCTTCGGCCCGCCATGCTCTAAGATTGGAATGAAGAAAGGAATAGACAGCAGAATCGCTAAAAATAGCGATAGAGGGTGTCTCGTTTTTTTCCTAAATCTGTTTTATTATTTTTATTATTAGCCTTCTGTTTAGTGCGTTTTGTTTTTGAGGTTCCGTACCCAAAGGATAAAAACGGGACCCTATTACTAAGACTCCGCTGTCCGTCTGTCTGTCTGTCTGTCTGTCTGTCACCAGGCTGTATCTCATGAACCGTGATAGCTAGACAGTTGAAATTTTCACAGATGATGTATTTCTGATACCACTATAACAACAAATACTAAAAATAGAATAATATAAATATTTAAGGGGGCTCCCATACAACAAACGTGATTTTTTTGCCGTTTTTTGGTACGGAACCCTTCGTACGCGAGTCCGACTCGCACTTGGCCGGTTTTTTTATCATTATGTTTGTTGAGATAATGCAGATTTATACTTAAACAACAATTTCATATTAAATGCTAAAACTGTATTTCTACTGAAATATTTCACTAAAATGGAAGCTAATAATAAATCCTTCTTCAAATCTGTTCAATAACTTGTTTTGCAAATGAAGGAGAGATACAAAAAAGACAGAAAAATATATCAAAGAAATAAATGCTTTTCCAATGAAAACTTATTATTTATAACTCTATTGAAATATATTCACTTTGTACAAACGTAGATTTTCATCCAGAGTTGTTATCTATTCAAAATGGTTTTAATGTATTTCCATTTGAGTATCCTGATACGAATAAGCGGCAAAGCTTAAGCGAACCTGAACCGTAATAAGCACTCCTTAGTAGGATGACCATGATGTTGCCTAAATGTTTTAATGTTGCAGTAATGACAGTTTACTGATTTGTCAGTCAGTAATGTCCGAACTAAAGAGCTCGATGGCGCAGTGGTTTAGCGTCTGGCCCAGCGATTGCGGAGGTTAAGCAATCCCAGGTGCATTTGCAGTCATTAACACCCACCAATCCGCATTGGGCCCGCGTGGTGGGTTATGGCCCATCCTCCTGATCCACCCGTAAGGAAGGCTTGTGCCCCAGCAGTGGGGACATTAAAAATGGCTGATGGTCAATGTCCGAAATACATGAGGCTAGGTTTTGAAGCCAGAATACTAAGACAGTATCAGTAAGTCAGCAAGCCAGCACCGCTCTGTCCTGGCTTGGAATATACTTGCTTTCTTTCTGTCCTAGTTTGGAGCATAATGCTTATTCTCTCACTTACTAACCAAGAGATGAAGCCAGTTCTGTTTACATGTAGCCAGAGTTATGGCTTGCCGATACTGGCTTAGCATTCTGGCTTCAAGAACTATCTTCGTGTAATTTGGACATAACAGATACCAAAACTCTAGAGCTTTTTAGTGACCTGTTTCATGCAAAGTCAATACTTAATTGACCTTAAAATTCTTTGCAAGGCACTAAAATCCGCAAAAAGACAGGAGATTACATTTTCTTTCTAAAATGAAAACGCCTGTTAAGAATATTTTTTGCAGTCACCCTTGCCAATCGTATCTTTTACAGAGCATTCAAGAAATTCCTTATTCAAAAAATATCTCTCGTCCCATTTGGAATGATTTGAAAGTATGATTGATGATGCTGAAAAAGACTACATCCAGATAAGGCTTATTTTTAATGCCTTCAGAATGCTCGATAAGGCTTTATAGATATTAAATTTGTTATAAATATCTTATCGGGTTCAAAATGATTTTTCGCATTTATAATTTTAATTTCGGATTATTAAACTATATGAAATGTAATAGAAAGAATACAAAAATAGGACTGTTTATTATTTCAATAGGTTCCGTTAACATTTTTTCATTGTAAACAATTAGGTTTACTAATGTTATTCATTTTATAAACGTAGATATCTTATTAAGTAGCTTTAGCAAAAATAAAGCAAAAATCCCAATCAAAACATAAGATTAGAAACTTATAAAAATTATCACAATGTATGACTAAAAGTATTTTATCACGATAAAAATATGAAGTCAAAGTTATAAATTATTGAAATCAATCAAACTCTTCAAACCAAGAATCTAGGCACATACGTAAAACATTTTTGCGCACGTTACACCAATACGTTTCCACGAAAAGTTCTGGCATAAAACATTCAAGTCGCGCACTATCTCTTTAAATTGGAATATATTTTTCTTTACTGTGACCCGCAAATAGAAAGAGCACCACAGACTTCTAAGATTCGTGTCATCCCCCACAGCTATTTGTACTGCGACACAGAAAAATTGTCTACCCTTGCATTTTCTCAGCCAGGCACTACGTCAAATAAGAGCCAGTATCTCAATTTAGATCGACTTTGTCGTGTTAGAATAGATTGATGGCATGATCAGTTAACACGTTCCTTGTAGGTTACATAGATGACGTAATGGGATGTGAATTGTGATAGCTTCTCATCATCAACTACCATCAGATAGAGTGGTTGAATGCTCTAAGGATAGAGACATCACGTCTGATAATGTTATTTTATGCTTAGCTAGCGAACCGCCCTCGCTTCACTTCGGTTCCTTCTTTTTACCATTGAAAATGGTTATCAGATGCAAATCGCCTGAGACGTATTTTTGATCATTTATCTCCGAGGATTTTGGGAAGACCGAAATGAAAATAGTACCAAAAGTTGAGAAATTTATCGAGACACGTGTGAACGTTTGAATTTTGAAAATCTACCGGTAACTTTTTTTGGAATTTTGCGAAATTCCAAAAATTCTGGGTTTTTTGGGGGATGTTTGTTTACTAAATTGTAAATATTTCGGAAAAAAAACCGACTTAAGAAAAAATGAAAAAAAAGGTCCTAGGGTATTAGTTTAACTATCAAATGGCGAAATAATTTTGAAAATCGGTTAATAATTGTGACCTGTAGGTGGTCCCTTTAGATTTGAAATTGTAGAAAAACGGCTGTTTCCGTACATAAAAAGTGATGTAGCTTCTATGATTATTGACCGATCGTCATGGTAATAGTGTTAAAAGATGCAGAAGCAGACAAGAAGTGCAATTGTTGGAATTTTGAAAATTGGTTAATATTATTTCGGCTGCGTTGAGGCAGTCAGCGGGCGCTTTTGTGACACGAGGCGGAGCCGAGTGTCACAATCGTAAAAATAAATAGGTAGGTACTGCCTAGTTAACTTTAAAAATATAATTGGACTTTGCATTTGATTTGATTTTGGTTTTTCGTAAATGTTTGTGTTCATTTTCAATGCTCCGATTCTTGCGGGGACTGTAAAATCTGTGTAAATTTTTTGCCAATTTCGGCCTACCAATGACACCCCAAAAGAAAACAAATACCTTCAATTTGTCACCTCCATTCGCTCCTACCTAAGGTCTTTTTAATCCCGTTCGAGTCCCGTTATCGGTGTGGACGGTGTGAGAAACGCGCTGATGGTTAAAATTTACTCTGTGGTGATCGATTATTTAGCGATTCGATTGGTCTGCTGGAATGCACTTTGTACTCTTTGACCTCCTATCACGCGGCGTGACTATACCGCCATATTGCGGAAATATTAAGAGCCAAAAGACATGTCCCATCGCGCCTATGTCATTTGCCCCACCATTCTCAAAAAATTAAAGTTTATTGCGTCTTAATCAAAGTAGTATGTCCGAGTAGGTATTTTACTCTAGAATCAGATTGATAATTATTTTCTGCATTAAAAATTGGGATTTTTAAGTTAAAACGCTTTTAAATCACAATTTTTTATCATTAGAGTACTATTTACTTACACTTTTTCACAAAATACTTCAGAAAATAATTTAATGTTTTTGTAATTGTTTTTCTAAATATAAAACAATTCTTGATACCTAAATAAAATGTAATTAGCATTTTTTAATTATGAAAGTAATTAAATAAAATGAAACTGAGGCAACGCTGGGACATCTCCATCTCCTACTTTATCCTTTTTTATTATTTTAAAAAGTAATTAACTACAACAATATTTAAAAGAATCTGATAAATTAATAATATTAAATATTGTTTAATTTAAAAATAATAGTTGGTGCGATTATCACATAGTTAAATATTTATGATTAGCACCATAAAAATTCAGACAATAATTATTAGTACATTATTATTGAAAAATAATTAAAGTAATTTTTACAGTAATCTAACAATTTGTTTTGTTATATCTCAAAAGGATAAGGCAGCGTTTTCAATGAAAGCTCCCATGTAAGGCGGCTTGAATTTTTTCGACAGTTCCAACAAATATCGTTATATTTCAACCAATTTACAGAAAACCTTGACATTTTTTTTCACATACCATCCTCATCAATCACTCTATCTATTGGAGAAAACCATATGAAAATCCGTGCAGTTGCTTTTAAGTTTATCGCGAACAGACATACAGACATACGCGGCGGAGGACTTTGTTTTATAATATGTAGTGATAAACAATTAATCACCTTACTACAAAAGTTTGTATTCATTTAATATAATTATTTTTGAACTGAAAGAGTTTATGACTGTGGGTGAAAAATCCAAGGATTGCCTAGCTCATATAAGAATAAATACTTATTTAACGTAAGGTTCTGTGTGCTTCTTTGTTGTGGCAAGTCACAGCGCTGGGCGATTTTTATCATAGAGCATCGTAAAGGTCAGCCGTGCGTGAACGTTACTTATCAGCGAACTTTTACAACTAGTTCCAATTTGAAATTCCAACATTAATGATTAGGAACGTAGACTTGGAAATGGAATAGAAGTCTTCTTTATGAAATGGTCTAGGTGGATGAGAACTGGGTGTTAAAAGTCAAAAGAAAACTTTACAAATTACCTCCTTCGTTGTGAAAATTTTGGTTTAGTTCCTCGAACAATTTTCAAGCCATTAAATATTAAAATAATGCTGATGATAAACACAAAAAAATTAACTAAACTTGTGAGACTGAGAAAAGTTTTTTGCCCACGTTTCATTATTTCGTAATTCTTGGCATGAAACTGACTTTGTTTCCTCTAATATCAATTCTTAGTAGACTAAAAACGTCTACCAAATAAGCAATAGCCGACGATATTATGGGTATTAGGGAGAAATATGTGGTACGTGACTACGTAGTAAAGTGCACACTAAGTAAAAGTTACCGACGTAGTTGGCTTATCTGTTTAGAATAAGTAAGCGAAAGAAACTAAACTTAGGGCAACTAAAGAAAGAACCTACCTATAGTAAAAAAATGTCATGAAAACAAAAGAACCCATTCATTGATTATTTTAGAAATTTAGTTTGGTTTCCGGAAGTAGGTAGGTAGGTAGTTATGTATATTTAAAAAAAACTTGTACTTAATACAAACTGGATAGTTTTACGTGTTAAGGGTACTTTCGTGCTTAGATCAACAAACTAAAGAATCTATTGTAAAGTCAATACCTACACCAAGCTTTAAATGACTTAATCCGCAAAGCTTTATTAAAGCTCCGATTTATTTTCTCCTCTTTAATTGACTAATAACAATTAGTGAGCAGTTTAAAGAAATAAGTCCGAGCTTTCTCCTTTAATAAATTGTGTGCTGTGCAAAATACAAATTGTTTTCTCGGCAACGACGTGACGTAAATCTAAGAAAAATCTGTCACTGACAGGGATAATTTAATTCGTTGAAATGAATTTCAGCCTAAAAGTAAGAAGACAACATTTTTGCGTAAAATCACGTTGCTTTTTTGTTTACAATAAATTCCATCTAATGCTGCGCTACGTTTATGATTTCGTTGAATGTCTGTATGTCTCTTCGCATAAATAAATATTAAGTTACATGTATTAAAACAATTGTCATTAAAATACATTGAACGTGATCAATAAGCTTTGGATATAATATTATTATGAAGTTTATAAAGGCTTAAATCTAATGGATATCGTGAGGCTGAATTTAATATTATGCAGTTTTCATATGAAGTTTTCTAGATTATAATAGTTGTGGTTTTGTTATTATTGGAGCGTATTTCCCTTAGGGATTTTGATAAATTCAGGCTACAAAGCAATGATGTTCCTACTGAAGCTCTAATAGGATCTATATGCAAGTTTCTATAGATTTATTAAGATGGCTGGATTGTGGGAACTCAACCAGTGATCTGTTCGCAGATAATACTGCTAGGCACCAGGATTGTGGCTTCGAGACAGGATCGGTTGTCTTGTTATCTGGATCAATTTGATACCTTGCCGTGATAGCCAAGCAGACACAATATTAACCACATTTCACTTCAATTATTGAAGGTAGGTCATGTAAACCCTTTCAGCCGTTTTCGAAACAAAGTTTCGAGACCAGCCTCCCTAGCCAAAGTAACATTTGCAAATTTTCGCTATCGCTTCGGATTTGACGTTTTAAAATTCGATTGTTAACGAAACCTTATGTCAATCCCATACATGTTTCGAAAGCGAAGCGATAACGAAGATTAGCGAACGTTACTTTGGCTAAGCCCTCAGTTTAGAGAGAATTAAAATTCGAAACAACGTTGTTGACAATGCTTACTCTCGTTAAAAATGCGTTGGTTATATTTGCTATGCTGTTACATTATTTTGATATAGAACTTTTTACTAAATGTTCAGGGAAAAGGAAAATGCTCAGGGTTTAGCTATTGTGTGTTGCAACAATTTTATATATATTTTCTCCGACGCCACGCAAAATAGGCGCAATAGACGTCGAGTTGCGGAAACCACCTGCACTGACAAGAAGAGGTATGTTTATGTAGCGCGTAGAATAATTCAAGACCTTGAGTCAGGATTTTACATCGCGCCGGGGTGCGTCATGTACATTTCACTGAAACTGCATTTATTCGTTATAAGAAGACTGTTTACATAGCGATATGATAACGTAGCTACATATATGGGGATATCGGGAATAAGGTAGCTGGGAATGACTGATTCGCAGAATGACTACGTAGATTATTATTGACCGATTCGTGGAATGAACAATTCTATAAATGACTCATTCTAGTAATGACCGATTCTACAAATGACTGATTCTACAAAAGACTGATTCTACAATTTGACTGATTCTACAAATGACTGATTTTAGAGTTTATGAACAATATAGATTTGATAATGAATTTTGTAAATAAAATGCAATGTAAGGAATAACGAATCATTTATTTCAAAAATTTTTCATCATAATCAATGACGCTAACACGCGAACAATTTTTATAAAGAAAAAATAGTTCTTGTATTACAATATCTCATACAACATTAATGTAGGTAATTATTACACAGAAAAAAAGGATTTCTTAAAACAAGAAAAGATTCTTAAATGAAGATATTTTGTGTCTCATAATATAGGGAAACAAATATTTTCTTGGTTCAATGCAATTTACTTTCGTTCAAAGCAATTTACTCTAGAAAGAAAGTAAAATTGCATTGAACCAATAATTTAGCTTCACTCTTTTTCCTATTGTGTTTTTGCAGTACGTTTATATTTTAGTGCAAGCAAAAATTGTTAGCAGGTTAGCGTCATTGATTATGGTGTGTGTATGAAAAAAAAACATTTTTTCTCGATATCCCCCTGAGTGAGAGGGGACAACAGGAATAGGCCCACTGAATGGGAGTTGACACATTAAAAATAATTAATAATGATGATGATGAAGTCAAAAATAAATTGGTCGAATTATCTGAACTTGAAGCTAGATTACCACACTACGACAATAAAGCCAGCTTTCATTCCTAATTTAAAAATTGAGTCAATGTCGAAATAACTATATTATTATAACAATAACTGTGAAACAAAGCCTTGTTATAAATAATCACCTTCCTATATGAACCCTTAATTACATTGTGCAAACGAAGTCCAGTAGTGAATACTTGAAAATTCGGTGTGAACATTCGCTAAAATATGCTTTAGCTTCTAACCGCCTCGCTTTGTGGACAATGCGGACCGTGGCATATGAGGTGACTAGGATCACATTCAGAAAATTTACATTTCATTGGAGGTGGTATTAAACAGATTACCTACTTTCACGTCCTTGTGAATTGGAAGAATCAGGAACCCTTATTTTGATTGTCCTAAAATCAAAGCGTTAAAATTGAAAAGCATAATAACTATTTAATATTTATAACATTTCATTTATTGGGATATTACAGGGTCTTTAGGATTTGTAACATTATACAACAAGGAGGTAGTGGGAGTTATGTTATGAGTAAACGAAGTCCTGGCTCACCAGCGCACCAAGACCGACACACTTCACCACCAGCACTTCTGTACACGAGGAAACTACCAGTAGTTCCCATGTACAGGGTGTCCCAAAACTTATATGAAATTTTATTGAAAGAAGACTTCATTTTGTTTATAAAAATAAACCGAACTGCATTCAAAGATTTTTGAAAAAATAGCCTGCCTTAACCATAAATACAAACACTACAGGATTGATTTCGTATAAAAGACCAACGATCGCATTATGCCAGTTTCAAAACTACAAACTCATTTACCACATCCATTTACTGAGCTTTCATCGGTCTCTCTCACGACATCCTAAACGCGTAGACACTGCTAGTAATAACAATGCAACGTGCTGGTTTACCGTATTCATGTTCAGTTGCTTTATCATAACACGAATCGCTCTAGATGCTCACAGTACTAAGCCGGCTTAATGTATAGGAAGCGAAACTTACCGTGATACCGATTTAGTTAACTTTTAGAATATGTTAGGGTATTACCGTAGAAAATACACTAATAAAAGAAAAACTTGAAGTTTGAATGCAACTTCTTACAATTTCATTACCTACCTGGCGCGTTACCTAAAGGGTAGATTTTAAATTTTGTGACAATTAAAAATGGGTAACTCAAATCGAACATTATTTTGTCGTAAGGTTTTACAGTGTGAGTGTCTATGGCGGCTAAGCAAATATCTGTAACCCACCAAGCGGAAATTAATAATTACTTACGTAAATTCTGATGACTAAATGACATATTTGTCTAAAAAGTTACAGTGTAATTTCATTCCACGTTGCTATTTCATTTTATCTGGCATTGGTTGTGGGCGCCTGTCCACAAACCAATGCCAGATAAAATGAAACGGATTTTTTGGATGAATTTAATAATAGAAAGAATCTGTTCGTATTGTTATTAAAATAAATATGCTGACGTTTTATCGCAGTCTGCTGTGGGCTTAATATAACTTAAGTCCCACCAACCCAAATGGTTCTTTTTCAGTATTTAAATGTTTGTTAAATTTCATGATGAGAATGACAGGCAGATGACTGTCTCTTGTATTATTTGATTTTCGATACTTCTCATTTAGTGCCATGAAACAGTGTTTGGAAATTGAAACAGGAAAATAAATAAATACCTAAGTACATTAAGTTTTGGTCTATTGTTCAAACTTTCCGAAATATTTTTTTTCTCTTGCCGAAGAAATAGTTTGCCCTACTGAACTTTACCATTACGTTTAGCTAAATACTAATCAGCCGCTCGCGACTTCATCCGCGTCGGTCTCTCTATGTCAAAGTTCGATTTTAAAATAACTTATAAAATATATCCTTTTGTAATTTATCTGGAAATAGAGTTTCCAGTTGAATGCTCTGATAGTTTTGATGCTGACCTGTCCCACACTATCAACAGTCAACACTGTATCTTGATTACAGAGAGGGACGAGCAAACAATGCCGAAAAGCCTCATCAAGCCTGCCTAAGGTGGCTATGCACAAACTTGACACTACAGACCCAATACGGTGAAAGCAATGTTCACAAATATCTGGCTAAGTTTTAACATTCCTTTCATTATAATATGATGATAAACACTGTGTCTAATAGGAACGAGTATATTCAAATACAGGAAACTGTACTTATAATGAACAGAATAGTAAGAGCAAATAAGAGGGTGATTTAAACTAGCATAGCCTTTTGGGAAACGCTATACAGTAGCAAAGTTGACCCTATTTCATTCTTGAATGGTAATTTCGAACCCTAATAACCGGATTACACTAGGACGGTTTTTGAAGCAGTACCTACTGCCCTTGCTTCGTTTCTGGCTTACTCGCCTAAAGATGAAGCCAGTTTTCTCTCGCTTTACGTGAAGTCAGAGTTACTTACCTACTGGTTTGCGGTTTACTGATATTGTCTTGGTATTTTGGCTTGAAAAGCTGTTCTCGTGTAACCCGAACATAAGTCGACTTTAATGGATTTTTTAAATAACCTAAAATGTAAACGCACATCCCAATTAAACTCTCAAATCCTTAGAGCATTCAACCTTGAATGCTCTAAGCTCAAATCCATCAACCAAGCAATTTAGTAAAACAAAAAACATAGCTTTCGTCCAAGCTTTATTTCCACCGCAATTAGTGAGTTAGCCATAGTTTCTTTTGCTGTTCACGTGTTTAAAATACGTTTTTTGAAAAGGCAAAGGAATACAGTGCTGTTTATTTTTCTTTGCAATTTTGCTTCGGATTTGTTTAAATTTTTGTTTTTTATTCTATTACCTATGTTTGTATCTATGTTTTTGTTTGCTTTTTGTCTCTGTTCCGTGATGTCACTACTGGTCTCAGTAGAATACCAGTGCAGTAGACATTGTCTCCTGCTTTACCGAGCTGAGGTCAGTATTGTCATCACATAGCACGTAATTTATCGTAGGTATTTAACATTGTTTTCTTTACATTATGCTGTCTTTATTTTGTGCCTATTATGTATGTGCTATGTGTTGCGAATAATAAATAATATTCTATTCTATTAGTTTGGCGAACAACGGAATCAGAACATTCTCGTCAAAGCGTCACTGCATACATACAGCGTGTCCCAACTAGTCCCGATCACAGGGAACACGGCGCAAACAATGGTTTAACCGAAACACCTCATCAGGTGGCGCTGCCGCTGACATGCTGCAATCCGTTTACGCTTGTAGCTAAAAGAGGATGTCTGTTCCTTTGTAAAGTTAATTTAAATGTAGGATGAAGAGTTCTACATTAACTAATTAAAAAGATTGTTGTACAAACTTATAACGGTAATTGAGTTGTTTTAGTGTTTTAAAAATAGTAGAAACCTTTACATTAGAGAAATGAGTTAGTTAGAAATATAAATTACAATTTTTTTCTCTACAATAATGTTGTGCTGCAAATGAAAATCTGCATTCTATTCTTCCTCTAAACTGTCTTAGGCAATCAACCCAACTACTTGCAATCACGTAACCTTTGTTACTATTACTGCAAAACACACAGTCTTTCAAGCAGAATGCTGGAACCGGCCAGCTCAGACATTTGAAACTTTATGCTAAACCTTATTTTTAGAAAATTTAAGCCCACGAAATCTCGTAGGCTTCTTTTGTCGTCACACATTATTAAACCGCATAGCACACAGTCCTTCGATCAGGGTGCTCGACGACAAACAATGGTTAAGGCGTTTGAAACTGTTCATCAAGCTCCTGAAAGCGGCCTATGCAACGCATTGTGGCGTTTACTGTTACAAGTCGACAACTATTGCACCGTCACAAACATTTCTCTCTTAACTTTCGCAAACAATAAGAAAAATCTGATGTGATGGGACGTTGATATGGAAATTATAATCTACAAATAAGGGCGTTAAAAATTTAACAAAGCGACATTAGGTAAACTTTGTTCGTTAATAAATTGACCAAGCGAGCGCAAAGTGTCTCCGTTTCAGCTTGGGCAAAAATGCTTCTGTATGCCCGGCTGTCCCGCTGTCCGGTTCTCCATCTCTCGTCAAATTTTGTGAGCATATATTTTTTAATTATTTAGATTGTCGATTTTCGTTTTTTTTTTCAAATAGCGGAGACATGGGGAAAATCATATTTTATTAAACATATTTTATTATACGTACATGGCATTATATTATTAAGTGTCATATACGCGAGCCTCTAGTTTTATGAGGTTTCAAAAACACTTTCCTTTTACAAAATAAACAAAAGAAAAGCTAAAGATAAGCTAACAAAAAGAAATAGTTACGCAGCGTTTTGTTTAAAAAAGACTTAGATTAGGAAAGAATAAGGAAGTTGAGTCGGCTCCACGCTTGTGGTTTATTCGTCCACGGCTCCACGCATTTTAAAAATTTCAGAAATGTTTCAAAAGTTTTAAGGATCATTCCCACAGCTCCGGCGCATCACCGGCGCGTCACCGGCCCGTCCGTCAACGTCAAAAATATGTGTGAACAAGCAGTTCAGATCACCGGCGCCGGCACGTCACCGGCGCGTCGCCGGCTCGTTTCAGTCAAGTCAACGTCGCTTCACCGGCAAGGCAAGCAGGGTTGCCACTTTTTTGTTTTAATAAAGTATAGGTTGCTATAATAGGTAGGAAAAAGTACATCGTGGTATGGAAATATAGAATTATTTATTTATTCCAACATTAAAAACCTACTAAGTTTAAGTATTGTTTTTGGAAATATTTTGGTAACTTTATTAGACTTAATTTACTTATTCCACTAAGTTCAAGTAAAGGTAAGTATTATTTTCTCGAATTATAATAGAAATACAATAACGTATGCGAATGTCGGATTTTCGGGTAAACAAATGAATGCCGGAACACAAGTGAAGGCATAAAAACATTGTCTACAGAAATTGTTGTATTATTATTAAAATTCGAAAAATAGTACCTTTTCTTGAACTTAGTGGTAAAGGTGAATTAAGTCTAACAAAGTTACCAAAATACTACCAAAAACAATACTTAAACAGTAGGTTCTTAAAGTTGAAATAAATAAATAAATACTTTATTTCTACACCACAGTGTACTTTTTTCTACCTATTATAACAACCAATAATTTATTATAATAAATAAGTGGCAACCCTGTTTGCCATGCCGGGGACGCGCCCGTGACGTGACGGCTGGCGACGCGCCGGTGACGTGACGGCCGGTGACGCGCCGGTGACGTGACGGCCGGCACGTCACCGGCACGGCGCGTCGGCGGCGAGGCACCGGCAAGACAAACAGGGCTGCTACTTTTTGTTTTAATAAATTATTGGTTACTATAATCGGTACAGAAAAAGTATAATTTATTTATTTTAGCCTTGAAAAACATTTTTTATAACTTTTGTTAATATTTCGGTAACTTTATGAGACCTTATTCATCTGTTCCACTAAATTTTGGTAAGGGTACAATTTTTCGAATTTTAATAAAAATACAACGTGTGTGGATTTCGGGTAAACAAATGAATCTCAGAAAAACAAGTGAAGGTCAACAATTTCTTTTTGCGAAATTGTTGTTTTAAGTTGTCATTTGTCAATCTTAAAACAGCAATATATCTCGAAAAATACTCATCCTAAAGTTGTGGTGTAAATTTAGTCTATAAAATTTACCAAAATATTAAGAATAGTGTAAATAAAATGTTTTTTAAAGTTGAAATAAATAAATAATATTTTATTTCCAAACCACAATGTACTTTTTTTTCTACCTATTATAACAACCAATACTTTATTGAATCAAATAAGTGGCAACCCTGTTTACCTTGCCGGCGACGCGCCGGTGACGTGACGGCCGGCGACGCGCCGGTGACGTGACGGCCGGCGCGTCACCGGCACGGCGCGTCACCGGCGACTCAACGGCAAGGCAAACAGCGTTGCTACTTTTTTGTTTTTATAAATTATTAATTGCTATAATCGGTATAGATAAATACACTGTGGTATGGAAATAGAGTATTATTTATTTATCTCAACTTTGAAAAACATTTACTTTTATTACTTTTGGTAATATTTTGGTAAATTTATTAGACTTAATTTACACCACCAGTCTAGGATGAGTATTTTTCTAGATATTGCTGTTTTAAGATTGACAGATGACAGTTGTCAAACTTAAAACAGCAATACCTATCTCAAATAGAAAATGTTGACCTTCAATTAATTTTACGTCATTCATTTGTTTACCCAAAATCCACACACATTGTTGTATTTTCATTTAAATTCGAAAAATGTTACCCTTACTAGAACCGCTGTTCGTCTAGCTAGGCAGTTGACGCAACGACTAAAGGTGCAAGGGTTGGCACTCTGTGATTTGCCTTTTTGAATATCAAAAATTAATAAGAAAAATAAGATTGGTACTTTTATTCAATTTATATTCTTTAAAAAAAAATTGAAATTTTTTTCTAAAAGGTAAGTTTTTTTTTTAATTTGTCTCTTTTTCTTCTTTTTATGCTCTTCAAATAAAGAATAGAAAAAAATGTAACTTAGTTTTTGCTCCTTTTCTTTTTGTTTATGGGCCGATTTCGATGAAGTTCGCTTTTTGATATAACTTTGACACGAAAATAACAACGCAATGTTGAAAACATAAAAAAATTCAAATGGCGGCAAACTTTTTTGCTTGTGGGCTGATTTCGATGAAACTCGGTTTTTGCTACTATTTTGACAAGAAAACAGCAACGCACTCTTAAGAATGTAAAAAAATCAAGATGGCGGCTAACTTTTTTGCTTGTGGGTCGATTTCGATGAAACTCGGTTTTTGGTACTATTTTGACAAGAAAACAGCAACGCAGTGTTAAAAATGTAAAAAATTAAAGATGGCAGCCAAATTTTTTGTTTGCGGGCCGATTTCAATGAAACACGGTTTTTGACACTATTTTGACAAGAAAACAGCAACGCAAAGTTACAAATGTAAAAATTCAAGATGGCGGCCAACTTTTTGGCTTGTGGGCTGATTTCGATTAAACTTGATTTTTGGTACTATTTTGACAAGAAAACAGCAACGCTATATTAAAAACATAAAATATGCAAGATGGCGGCCAACTTTTTGCTTGTGGGCCGATTTTGATGAAACTCGGTTTTTTGGACCGTTTTGGCCAGAAAACGGCATCACCGAGTTTCATCGAAATCAGCTCACAAGCGAAAAAGTTGGCCGCTATCTTGAATTTTCACATTTTTAAATTTGCATTGCTGTTTTCTGATCAAAATAGTGTCAAAAACCGAGTTTCATTAAATCGCCCCGCGAGCAAAAAAGTTTGCCGCCATTTTAGATATTTTTATATTTTTAACATTGCGTTGCTGTCGTCTTGTCAAAATAGTACAAAAAACCGAGTTTTATCGAAATAGGCCCATCAACAAAGGAGTTGGCCACCATCTTGAATTTATTCCATTTTTAACTTTGCGTAGCTGTTTTCTTGTCAAAATACTAGCAAAAACCGAGTTTCATTGAAATCAGCCCACAAGCAAAAAAGTTGGCTGCCATCTTGAACTTTGACATTGTTAACATTGCGTTGCCGTTTTCTTGTAAAAAAAGTACAAAAACCGAGTTTCATCGAAATCGGCCCACAAATAAAGGAGTTGGCCACTATCTTGAATTTTAACATTTTTAACTTTGCGTAGCTGTTCTCATGTCAAAATAATATCAAAAACCAAGTTTCATCAAAATCGGCCCACAAGCAAAAAAGTTGGCCGCCATCTTGAATTTTTTACATTTTTAACATTGCGTTGCTGTTTTCTTGTCAAAATAGTACTAAAAACCGAATTTCATCGAAATCGGCCCACAAACAAAAAAGTTGGCCGCCATCTTGATTTTTTTAGATTTTTAACACTGCGTTGCTGTTTTCTTGTCAAAATAGTACTAAAAACCGAATTTCATCGAAATCGGCCCACAAACAAAAAGTTGGCCGCCATCTTGATTTTTTTAGATTTTTAACACTGCGTTGCTGTTTTCTAGTCAAAATAGTACCCAAAACCAAGTTTCATTGAAATCGGCCCACAAACAATAAAGTTGGCCGCCATCCTGAATTATTTACATTTTTAACAGTGCATTGCCGTTTTCTTGTCAGAATAGTACCAAAAACAGAGTTTCATCGAAATTGGCCCGCAAACAGAGAAGTTGGCTGCCATCTTTATTTTTTTACTTTTTAATATTGCGTTTCTGTTTTCTTGTCAAAATAGGACCAAAAACCGAGTTTCATCGAAATCGGCCTGCAAACAAAAAAGTTGGCCGCCATCTTGAATTTTTTACTTTTTTAACATTGCGTCGCTGTTTGCTTGTCAAAATAGTACCAAAAACTGAATTTCATCTAAATCGGCCCGCAAACAGAGAAATTGGCCACCATCTTGAATTTTTACATTTTTAACATTGCGTTGCTGTTTTCTTGTCAAAATAGTACTAAAAACCGAATTTCATTGAAATCGGCCCACAAACAAAAAAGTTGGCCGCCATCTTGATTTTTTTAGATTTTTAACACTGCGTTGCTGTTTTCTTGTCCAAATTGTACCTGTAGGGGCTGCTCCGATAAATGATACGACTTGGAGATGGTAAAAATGGTATATTGGAACAACCCTTAAAATAACTATTAACTAATGATTTATGGTAGAGAGTACGCGCGACTTGGTAGCTTGGTAAATGCGAACTGATTTATGCAATACAATTTCGTGCAATTGTGTAATTGAGGTCAACATAAAAGTGATGATGTGGGGAAAAGTGCATTGTACGACGCTAGCTCGTACATATTCCCGGGCGGGAAAATAGGGAATTGGTGAAGTAAAAGTAATGGTTCAAATGAGTCACGGTAGGTATGATAAAACAAGGTGAATAACAATTTTTTCACTTAAAACTAATTAATGTGACTTGAAAGTGCCAGGGTAGTGCGAAATGTCTTAGCTTAGATTTAACTTAAACACCCGAGTTCGAAATATGAAATACCGAACGAAGTACAGGTGACGTGTTTTTATTTTGTTTTGGTAACCGCGCACTTTCATTTATTTCACTATACTGATTGCCCATGGTAACACTATCACTACACTGAGCACTGATGCTGGAACGGGGCAGTGGCGCCGGTAGCGGCTCAGGCCGCTCCGCCGCTGCTGCTGCCGCTGGCCGGCGCAGCCGGCACCGACGACACACGAACGCTGCTACGCCAACCGTCACTATCGCGAACATTACGTATATGGCAGTATAATGGTGTATATCATGATAGGACACCTTTTCTGCGAGCATCTCGCTGTTTTTCATGGTTTCCAGCTGATCTCTTAAATGTTGTATCTGAATGTTACTGATAACGCTGTCAGAGTCGTTGGTATGAATAGAAGGGTCAGGTAGGGAGATGTTTATCATTTGATTGATAGGTGAAATCTCTGAGGCAGGTGTAAGATCTGGAGTAATGCTCAACTTGTTCATCGCTTGTCTGTGTGCGTATACTATAAAATCAGCTGTTTTGATAATGCACTCTTGATCTACATTAAATAGGCCAGCGCGGGTCAGTGGCACGCCGGTAACCCGATCCTCACAAAGTAGTTTCAAATGGCACTGATTACAACAGGAAAAGAAATATGTATTTAATTTATTCAATTCTATCCAATTGTTTTCGCAAATACTTGTAGTACTGATAGTAACTGATAGTACTGATAGTAATGCATTTTCTTGAATTTGGTAGTTTTTTACACAGGCTCTGATCATCTTTAATGACATAAATGGGATGTTTGAGACGACATAAGGATAGCTTGGAGTCCTTTTGTATACACAACTTTAAATTCCTTTCTGATAGTGGTATAAAAGCGTCTTTCTTGATATTTAACGCAGCGTACTCGGATATAGGTACTACCGTAGTTTGTTTATTGTTATTGTCTGTTATATAAGGAATCGAAATAAGTCTCAATAGCTCAAACATATCTCTGCCGATCAGCGGTATTTTAATTTCAAATATTACGTAATTTCCTGATATTCTTCCTCGAACTTCTAGTAGGTTGTAAATCTCGTAGAAATCGTAGCTATCGACTGGTAACGATAAATCTTTCGGAAGCTGTCTTGATATGGTATTAAGCTCTTCTTTCAGTTGATTTGGAGTTAATAAGTGGAAGTTGAATTTTCCATGATAAACATTGGTAAGGGTATTTATTAATGTCTGTTGTATATTTTGTAGGTTAGATAAGATGTTGTTCGTTAGCATAGCCGTACTCAAGAATTCACTAACTATGGAAACGTTCTGTAATTGACTTTTAAACTGATTTAAACCATGTTCTAATAAATAAATTTTCTTGTTCACAATTTTGTGGTGATTGTCTATGATAACTTCTGTTCGTTTTAGAAGGTTAAGCTCAGACTCCACGACAGAGGTTTGGTTACGCCATAGTAATGCAAGATGCTTCTGATTCTCTCTCAGTAAGTTGATGTCTTGCTCATACTTCTCAGCAAATCGCGAATCGAGAACTCCAAACAAGCTGTTAGCGATATTGCCTACACCGTCGAGAAGTCCGCGCCGACGTCGATGGCGCGTGCCATTAGGTGTCGAATTAATGGATAGAATATTATTATAATATTGCAGTTCGGCGAACTCGTGTTGCAGCTGTAACATGATGCCGTCGCAGTGTGATCGCTCATTGATGTTGGTGCATAAACGGTCTAAGTAGTTGATATATTTTGATAGAGCTTTATTGCCTTCGTTATAAGGAGTAGTATCTTGGTAGACTACTAGGCGCCAGTCATCTCGTATCAAGTGCATATTTGTTATGGAATCGAAATAAATACTATTGTTTTGAAGTGGAGTGATATTGTAAGCGCCTTGAGTCGTTGTGATAATGGTCATAAAAAACAATAAAAGTTCCAAAGCCATTGACTTAAATGAATATTGTTTTGGTTTTCTTGATATGATAGTCGAATGGCATACCTTTCTTTCCTTCTCCTTTTCAGGGGGGAAAGGGGGGGTCGACTCATTGGGTTCAGGGGCTTGGTTTTCGCTGACTACGGGCAAAACTGAGATTTTGACAATCGGGCGTTTGATGATACCTGATTTGGTTTTCAAGGTAACAACCCTGACGAATCCATCGCCTCCAGGGTGTAATGATATAACCCGGCCTAAGGCCCACTTTCCGGGAGGTAGGTTTTCGTCTCTGATGGTAACGATGTCGTTTATTTTAACGTTTCTCTGTGGTTTCCTTCATTTGCTTCTTGCGGCTAAAAGTGTCAAATACTCGTTCCGCCAACGTGCCCAAAGGTCTCTTAATATGTTTTGTGTTAGGGTCCATCTCGTCCTTAAATCTGTTTCGGTTTCACAGATGTTCAAAGCCGGACCGCTTGCTAAGAAATGAGATGGTGTTAGCACGTCCAAATCTTGAGGATCTTCAGTGACAGGGCTTTATTACTAATCTTGCTTCTCTAATTTCTTTACATGATAAATATTTTGATTTTGTATTTCTGTGTATAAATCTTCTAATCCAACTTACAACTCTAATAATCTTTAATAGTGAACTGTGTTTAGTTAACAGTAATTTTATTATATTGTATTCGAATTGTGCTGAGTTAACTAAATTGCTTTTCCGTAATTCTAGCTCTTGTTCTAAAAATATTTTTTCTTGATTTTCTTCTTTCCTTGGTTGGTAAGTTGGTAGCCAGTGGGGGGCCATTCCACCAAAGGGTATGTTCCTTCAGCTGTGGGGCGGTTAGACCACGACTAGCGCAGTCAGCTGGGTTTTCGCTAGATTTCACGTAGTTCCAGCAGGCATCAGGCATCGATTCTTTTATTTGTTTCACCCTATTGGCTACGAACGGTTTCCACTTCTCTGTATCCCCGTAAAGCCAGCCTAAAACAGCCATGGAGTCGCACCAACCATAAACTTGAATATCATAATTACTTAAACATAATCTTATCTTTTGTAATAATTTTGATAGTAAAAGCATTCCGCTTAATTCTAAGCGAGGTAGGGATGTATCTTTATGCAATGGTACTAATTTAGTTTTTCCAGCGATCATAGTAACTGAAGACTGTTTACGGCAATAAACCACACACGCATAGGCTACCTTGCTCGCGTCACAAAACCCATGCAGTTCAATATGGTCATTTTCCTCTGTTTTTAGCCATCTTGGTATCTTATACTCTTCTATAATTCCTATGTCACTTTTAATTTTGTTCCATTCTTTGGCTATTTCGTCCGGTACCGCTTCGTCCCATTTTATGTTGGCTTTCCATGTGGTTTGAAATATGATCTTGAGTTTTGTTGTTAATGGCGACAGCCAGCCCAAAGGATCAAATAGCTTGGATATTTCCGAAAGAAGGACTCGTTTTGTACATTTGTTAGGCGACGGATCTATTTTAGACTGGAAAGTGAAACAATCTTGAGCTGGGTTCCATCCGAGCCCCAAGGTTTTGGTAGATTCCGCTTGTTTAAAATCGAAATCTGTTTGTTTTTCTTGGTCCTGGTTCTGATCTAATAAGTCTGGTAGATTTGATTTCCATTTTCTGAAATTGAATCCGCCTGATTTTAAAAGATTTTATGCGCTTAGCATTTTCTGGTTGGTGTGCACCATGGATCAGATCATCCATATAAAATGATTCCTGAAGGATGTGAGGTGCTGAACTGTCTTGGTAGTTTATTTTTTCGTCCAGAGCCAACTGCTTAAGCGTCATCATAGCGAGGAAATGAGACGCCTTACTCCCGAATGTAACTGTTGCTAGTTGGTAGAATTTCAGCTGCTCGGAAACGCTGTTCCGCCATACTATCTTCTGTAAAGCTTGATCCTCGAAATTAAGCCAAATTTGCCTGAACATCTTTTCGATGTCCGCCGTGAAACCAAACCGAAACTGCCTCCACTTGATAATGAGACATTGAAGATCTTGTTGGAGATTTGGACCCCTACACATGACGTCATTCAAGCTGATAGAAGTTGATGTTTTTTCGGAAGCATTAAATACCACCCGTAACTTGGTCGTAGTTGATTCTTGTCGCGTGACGCAATGATGGGGCAAATAGCATTCTGGTGTCGTATTCACGTGACCGGCCGCCGCCGGTATCATATGACCGAGAAATAAATAATCATTTATAAATAATTTGTATTGTTCGGCTGTACTTGGATGTTTTTCAAGTGATTTTTCTAGCTTATAAAACTGGGCAATGGCTTTTTGTTTCGATTGGCCCAATTTAGACAAATCGTTTTTTAATGGCAATCTCACTTCATATGATCCATCTTCTCGTCTCTTGGTTGTTTCTTGGTAATATTCTATACATTTCTGGTCTTCTAATGATAATGAGGATGGTTCTGAAACTTCTTCGATCTCCCAAAACTTCCTTATCTCTTCAAGGTCATGAAGCACAACATTGCATTGTATGTTTTTGTTTATGTTACCGCACAATATCCAGCCCAATTGTGTTTGTTGGGCGGTTGTTAAGGTTGAGTTTGACTTGCACAGGCCGTCGAGTAAAAGAAGAGAATAAACATCAGCTCCTAAAAGTACGTCCACTGGGCGGCTGAGATAAAACTGTGGATCTGCTAGTTTGATGTCATTTAGATACGACCATTCTGGTTTAACAAATGTTGTACTTGGCAAATTTTTTATGACTAATGCTTTCGTTTCAAAAGTAAAATCATTTACTAAAGAAGCGCATTTGATTTTTATTAATCCCTTGATATCGCTATCTTTGTCCCCTACGCCAGAGATGACCCCCTTACACCGTTCTCTTGGTAACCGCAACAGCTGAGCTGCACGTTCCGTCATCAGACTGGCCTGAGAACCCTGATCCAATAAGACTCGCATTTGATAAAATAGACCATCGGCACCCTGTATTTTAATCATAGCTGTAGGTAACAAAACTTCGATAGGTTCACCGGACAATTGCACGTGTGAGCTACTTTTCGTGATTTTTCCTTCGCTTGCACTCGTACTGGCCGACCCCCGCGCCCGCGCCTCCTCATCCGCTTGTGACGTCAATTGATTTGGTTGCGCAAACGCATCGTGTAATAAACTGTTATGTTTTTTGTTACAGAATTTACAACGATATTCTGATAGGCATTCATTTTGGTGACTATTTAGGCAATTTGGGCACAACTTAAATTTAGATACCATGTTATGCTTTTGATGTGGCGACGTCTCTAGAAATTTTTGGCAATAATAAATACCATGATGATTAACTTTACATAACTGACATCTGTATTTCGTGGCCGCTGCTATGTTCTTGTTGCTAGCCGGCCGCGGTGTCACATTCGCGTTTGATGAAAATGTATTACGTTGAATATTATGTTTCTCTTGATATTGGTAATTACTTGGTTGTTTGGTAATTGCTTGATGTTTTGGTGTAGATAAAACATCTTGCTTTCTGCGAGAAGACTCCAGGGTGGTAAACTTGGTCTCCAAAAAAGATAAAACTCTTTTAAATTAGGAAGTTCTCTTGGTTGCTTAAGAGATGCGACATAGTCCATGTGCGACTCAGTATCTAATTTTTGTGATAGAATATGTACTAAAAGCGGGTCCCAGGTTCCTATGTCCACTCCTAAATTCTTCACTGCATTTAAACATTCTAAGGTGGTATCATGTATCCGTTTGATATGATTAATCGATTGTTGTAGCATTACTGGAATATTTAATAAGATGTTTATGTGAGACGAAAATATAAGTTTTTTATTATTAAACCTCTGATTCAGAATTTCCCAACATGCTTCATAATTGTCTGAGCTTACCTTTAAATGCTGGATCAATCGCTCCGCCTCGCCTTTAACTTTAGACTTGAGGTATTGCATTTTTTGTGCTTTTGACATAGAATGATTATTATGAATTGTTTCAGTAAAAAGATCTTTAAAGGAAATCCAGGAAATGTAATTACCGTGGAACTGTGGTATTTCCATCTGCGGAGTGCCTCTTTCGATGTGAGCCATTGATGACATTTTTTTGTTAATCGCCTTCTTGATGTTCTGGTATTCTTTTTCATACTGGGTAAAAACGCTTTCGTATTCCTTATGGGAACCATCGAGCTCGCTATCCAATTCCCAGTGCAAGGTATCGACCACCCCCCAGCGCATCTGAATGGTGCGTAAGAGGTCATCGAACTCCCACTTCTCAGAAACACTATCCGTCGATGTTGGTAATAGTGCGTTGGAATGCTTTTAGGTTACTTTGTTGTTTCCTAAGCATTTCTTCGGTTTTGCTGGTGGTACCTCTTGTTGATGGAGATGGTTTTGGTTCGCTCGCCATTCCCACGAAAGTCGGTGGCTTCAATAACGGAGTTCTTGGTCTCTCCACTGCCATCGGCTGATATGTTTGAATTTGCGATCGGATTGATTCATACCTTTCCCTGACCCTATCATATTCGTTGTTCATGAAATAAGCATGTGATTGTATACCGAGCTCTGACAACTTACCATGATTGTTGATAAACTCGTGCCAATAATTATCTAAAATATCCAGGCGGCGTTGAAGATAGTCTGGTGTCTTCCTCTCCGCGCCGTCTTTCTTGAAGTTGGTTAGGATAGTCTCGATAGCGCTGCCAATTTGCAGCTGGTTGGCATAAATGTCTTCTATGTTAGACATGATTAGTAAGAAATTGGTTGGATCTTACTTGATAGATGCTGTCTGCTGCTGGTGATTGCGTGCTGATATATGCGCACGCTATGCTGATGCGCCTGGTTAGTCGAGAGTCTTGCTGCTCTCAGACTATGTGTGCCGTCTTGATAGCACAGCAGGATACGCAGTGGTAGACTGGTTGATGTCCACAGTGACGTAACGCACAGGTTTTTTGTCCGAAAAATTGCTGGCCGGATGCACGACACGTGTCACGTACACGTTCACGAAAACAGACACGAACAGTTTCCGAATCCGACACGTGCAGCCTGATCCCGCCTTTTCGAAAAGCTCGAAGGACAAATGTAGGGGCTGCTCCGATAAATGATACGACTTGGAGATGGTAAAAATGGTATATTGGAACAACCCTTAAAATAACTATTAACTAATGATTGATGGTAGAGAGTACGCGCGACTTGGTAGCTTGGTAAATGCGAACTGATTTATGCAATACAATTTCGTGCAATTGTGTAATTGAGGTCAACATAAAAGTGATGATGCGGGGAAAAGTGCATTGTACGACGCTAGCTCGTACAGTACCCAAAACCAAGTTTCATTGAAATCGGCCCACAAACGAAAAAGTTGGCCGCCATCTTGAATTATTTACATTTTTAATAGTGCATTGCCGTTTTCTTGTCAAAATAGTACCAAAAACAGAGTTTCATCGAAATTGGCCCGCAAACAGAGAAGTTGGCTGCCATCTTTATTTTTTTACTTTTTTAATATTGCGTTTCTGTTTTCTTGTCAAAATAGGACCAAAAACCGAGTTTCATCGAAATCGGCCTGCAAACAAAAAAGTTGGCAGCCATCTTGAATTATTTACATTTTTAATAGTGCATTGCCGTTTTCTTGTCAAAATAGTACCAAAAACAGAGTTTCATCGAAATTGGCCCGCAAACAGAGAAGTTGGCTGCCATCTTTATTTTTTTACTTTTTTGACATTGCGTTTCTGTTTGTTTGTCAAAATAGTACCAAAACCGAGTTTTATCTAAATCGGCCCGCAAAGTAAAAAGTTGGCCGCCATCTTGATTTCTATCATTTTTAACATTGCGTTGATATTAGCCTCTCGGGACCTCCCACCCCCCTTCTATACTGCACCACCCCGCACGATTGCTCTGTCTAGACTCCTTCGATGATCAACTGTATGAACTAAATATCGGCTGTGCTAGAAGAACTTAGTGGAACAGGTGAATTAAGTCTCATAAAGCTACCGAAATATTAACAAAAGTAATAAAAAAATGATTTTCAAAGTTGTAATAAATAAATAATACTTTATTTCCATACCATAATATACTTTTTCTCTACCGATTATAGCAACCAATAATTTATTAAAACAAAAAAGTAGCAACCCTGTTTGTCTTGCCGGTGACTCGCCGGCGACGCGCCGTGCCGGTGACGCGCCGGCCGTCACGTCACCGGCACGTCGCCGGCCGTCACGTCACCGGCGCGTCCCCGGCATGACAAACAGGGTTGCCGCTTATTTATTATTGGTACAAACATTGTGGCATGGAAATGAAGTATTATTTATTTATTTCAACTTTAAAAATATTTTGTTATTACTTTGTTAATATTTTGTTAACTTTATTCTGTACCAAAACGCTGTCAAAGTTAAAGTTATCGTCAAAGGGTAATGCTACCTATTTGTCACGTCAAACTTGTCAAAGGACATCAAGCTGGCTAACAACCTCTTTTTTTGGCTAACTTATGCTTAACCGGTACTATAACTAGCCTGTTATCGTTAAAGTTAGGTGGTGCAACTGAGCCTTAATTCACAACCTCTTTTTTGGCTAACTTATTCTTAACCGGTACTAGAACTAGCCTGTTATCGTTAAAGTTGGGTGGTGCAACTGAGCCTTAATTCACCCTTTCCACCGAGTTCTAGTAAAGGTACTGTTTCTTCGAATTTTGTGTGTGAATGTGTGTGGATTTCGGGTAAACAAATGAATGTCGGAAAAACAAGTGAAAGTTTACAATTTCTTTTTGAGATATTGCTGTTTTAAGTTTGACAGCTGTCATCTGTCAATCTTAAAACAGAAATTTATCTTGAAAAATACTCATCCTAAACTGGTGGTGTAAATTAAGTCTAAAAAATTTACCAAAATATTACCAAAAGTAATAAAAATAAATGTTTTTCAAAGTTGAAATAAATAAATAATACCTACTTTATTTCCATACCACAGTGTACTTTTCTTTACCGATTATAGCAACCAATAATTTATTAAAACAAAAAAGTAGCAACCCTGTTTGCCTTGCCAGTGACTCGCCGGCGGCGCGACGTGCCGGTGACGCGCCGGCCGTCACGTCACCGGCGCGTCACCGGCCGTCACGTCACTGGCGCGTCGCTGGCCGGCGCGTCAACGGCAAAGCAAACAGGGTTGCTACTTATCTGTTTTAATAAAGTATTGGTTGTTATAATAGGTAGAAAAAAAGTACATTGTGGTATGGAAATAAAGTATTATTTATTTATTACAACTTTGAAAATCATTTTTTTATTACTTTTGTTAATATTTCGGTAGCTTTATGAGACTTAATTCACCTGTTCCACAGTTAATACCCACCAACCCGCATCGGGCCTGCGTGGTACCCACCATGGCCCGTTCTCCTTATCAAACCATAAGGAAGGCCTGTGCCTCAGCAGTGGGGACATTAAAATGGCTAATGTCGGTGTAAATTATTTCCCCAGTAGGTATGTAGGACAGTCATCACATAGCTTGATTCAAGTGATTTGCATCACAGCTACACTGAGCTGGCTCTCATTAATCAAGGGACCGTCACTTCATCGCATATTTCCATAGAATAATAGCCTAAAATTACATTTGTAATAATTACGAACAAAAATCTGAATGTAATTACCATTTTTAAATAAATTTAAAGGGATACAATGTAGAAGTAGTGACTAAAGTGTGTTTAGAGTACCATTTACTTTATCCAAATGGGTACATTCACTTGGATATTTGCATCTTTCATAATTTTGAGCCCGCGCGAACTTAAAATAACATAAGATATCTTTTAGCATTGTTAAGAAAGCTTAAAATATATTTAATTGAGGCCCTGATAAATTATTTATTACACAAGGTTATTACAGCTGTTAATATTCTACTCCGGTAATAATTAACCTTCCTATATCCTTGCGTCAATTTTGTAACACCTAAACTCGCGTATGGTCTCACGGACCGAACGTCTGTCGTCAGGACATCCCTTTTGAGGTGCTACGCGTGGGTAAATTTTTTCTCTTATTTTTTCACTATGTTTATTATTTTAATATAAAATTGCATTTTGAATACCTAAAACCTGAAAATTTAATACCTATGTTTTGTCAGCAATCTTATAAAAATATTATATTTTATTAAAACAAAAGCTTAAAGTAAAAAAGAAAACAAAAATTATTTATTGTTTGACTGACTTAAATATGTTATGTACGATTCACACCAAACGGTGCATGTCGGAGCGCATTTTACCTTAGCATGCCGAGGCAGTTGGTCGGTGCAACCTGCAATATGAAATTTAACTAACTGTATAGTCGCTTTAATTTCCTTTGGCAGAGGTAAAATGCCTTCCGACGCGCACTGGTTGGTTTCATTAATTTTGACGTAAAATAAAACACAAAGAATAATCAAACGGGTCAAATCAAAGATACACAGAATTCAGAAAATTAATAAGTATGTAAGTTTATACTGACATAAAAACTAGCGCCTATACCCGCTTCAGTCTTACGTACCAATTGATGGACTCAAAATTGGCTTCATATTATGTGTCTCCCACAAACGTGCGGTGGTCACTGAAGTGAATCTAGCAACAAATCCGGAAGCTAGCAGAACAAAGTTCTTAGCATTTCTGCGAAAGAAATAAATACGAAAATGTGTTTCATTGGTCTCACCATAGACATAGAAAAATTTTCGCTGCACTCAAGAAGACCAACAAAGCGTGGAAAAGAGAAGTTAACATCATACGGACACGGTCTATGTAAAAAAGAGACAAAGGATCAAGTGACATGTGTCAAATTTTTTTTCAGTAAGAGCCCCTAGCGTCCCGCCTAGCCAAGGAGCAATCACAGTTTGTTTAAAATATTTGTTAATCTTGATTAGAATTAAAAATAAATGTATTGTGGGGCCATGGTGTCTTGTGCTCGAAGTAATTGTGATGTGACAAAAAGAAATGATCCAAGTAATCACACTTTTCACAGGTAAATAAGATATTGCCACACATTTCTTTAAAACCAAATTTTGCTACATTTATTCGTTTATCGACGAAGAAAACATTATGGAACATAGTTTATTAATTTCCTTTGCCATATATAGTCATATTTTATGAATTTAAGTTATATTTTACGTATCTCATATAAAATGTATACATTAAAATTAAAATCTAAAAAGTTTAAAATTATATGACTGTTTCACCTTAATGAGGATCAGTAACAGGTATGAATCCTATAGTTTTATTGATATAATACAAGCACGTATTGATAGTTATGAAACCTTGTGAAAGAATTTTTGAAATCCGTTTAGAAATGGTTGAGTTAAAAGGGTTTGAAGGAAATGCCAAGCTCAATGCAATATGTGCTTTATTACGTACTACATAAGGTTCGCGTACGTCGCGATGACGTCATAGGGACCCCCGAAAAACCAGTGTTTTAGCTTTTATAACTTCTCAGGTTTAAGAGATATCGTAAAATTTTTTTCACAGTTGATCATGTGGTGGCGTAAGCTTTCTAATTAGCCACTAAACAAAAATCGTTACTGATGCTCATTGATTGTCTAGCACCTGTAATGGGTCTGCCTTCGAATGTCGAAGTAATTCTCTTCACATTGGTGAGATGGCGCTGATCTTCAGCGGAAACGTAAAAAGTATTAGAAAATTTCGCCAAATTCATTAGTGGCTCGGTAGCATAATTGGTAGTGCATTGGGCCGGATTCCTAAGGGTGCGGGTTCGAATCCCGTCTGAGTTGCTATGGGTGAGTCGATTTTTTCTAATATTTTTTCATTATTTATTCATCTTAATATAAAAATAGCATTGTGAATGCAAAAATCTAAAAAAATTTAAATTATGTGACTGTTTCACCTTAATTGATTGTCTAGCACATGTAATGGGGCTGCCTTCGAATGTCGAAGTAATTCTCTTCACATTGGTGAGATGGCGCTGATCTTCAGCGGAAACGTAAAAAGTATTAGAAAATTTCGCCAAATTCATTAGTGGCTCGGTAGCATAATTGGTAGTGCATTGGGCCGGATTCCTAAGGGTGCGGGTTCGAATCCCATCTGAGTTGCTATGGGTGAGTCGATTTTTTTAAATATTTTTTCATTATTTATTCATCTTAATATAAAAATAGCATTGTGAATGCAAACATCTAAAATGTTTAAAATGTATACATTCGTTTTCGGATCACCTGTTTATTGACATTGTTGTTCTTTGACATTCTATTTCTATGGGTCTCACATATAATCAAATATGTACAACCTCGTAATATTATTATGTGTTCTAGAAAATACCTTTTCATCTTAGGTACATATTCATTTCCTAATCCTAATATTAGTAGCATCATATACGGGCTAGCTAATTTTAGCAAAATGCTCACGTAGGCTCGACTCCACGTCTCGCAGGGATATAATAATAGGCTTAAGTGGAAATCATGGTACAAATCCATGTTCAATAAATACCCAAAAGGGATTTTCCCAGTATTATCTTACATCCTGAAGGTTAACAGGTAATGTTAAGAAATAACGTACGATTCTTATCTATGAAATATAATTGAAATGCCTTATTATCGTTGCTAGTACTTAACATGTACTGGTAAAGAATGCTCAATGGCATTAAGTCCGTATTTTTCATTTGTTGCAAAAAACGGTCGTCAATTTTAAATCGTAATTACATATTTTGTTTTTATAAACACCGCAACCACTTCAACTAATAAATGCTATACCTACCTATAGGTAGCTTCTACATGTATTTTTCATTGGATGTAAAATCTGAGTCTATAGCTTAAACTTATTTAACTTTGGTGTAAATATTAACTCTATAGTAACACTAGAGGCTCTGTAGAGCTGTAAAAAACCTCGCGTTTGTAACAAAAAAAAAAAAAACATTCTTATGAAATATGTTATTTCCCTTAGACCAAAGTTAAGTGCCATGATTTCCGAATTTCTCCGCCATTTAGAAAAAGTTAAAGAAAGTGAATCGAAAAATATAGATCCTGCTCACAAAATTTCACGACAATCTGTTGATAAATGCGACCTGTAGAGAAAAACAAACGGACAGCCGGATGGACATACGAAAGCATTGTGTCTTACCCATAGAAATATAATGTCAAAGAACAACAATGTCAATAAACAGGTGATCCGAAAACGAATGCATACATTTTATATGAGATACGTAAAATATGACTATATAATTATGGCAAAGGAAATTAATAAACTATGTTCCATACTGATTTCTTCGTCTATAAACGAATAAATGTAGAGAAATTTGGTTTTAGATAAATGTGTGGCAATATCTTATTTACCTGTGAAAAGTGTGATTACTTGGATTATTTCTTTTTGTCACATTACAATTACTTAGAACACAAGACACCATGGCTCCACGATACCTTTATTTTAAATTCTAATTGATTGCTCATTTGCTAGGCGGGACGCTAGGGGCTCTTACTGTAAAAAATGTTGGCACATGTCACTTGATCCTTTCTCTTTTTTAAATAGACCGTATCCGTATGATGTTAACTTCTCTTTTCCACGCTTTGTTGGTCTTCTTGAGCGCAGCGAAATTTTTTCTATGTCTTTGGTCTTACCTAAAACGGAAATGCTTCGCTCGCGCTTCGCGCTCGTTTGGTTTAACTAAAAATGTAAAAAATGTGGTATACTTGCTTCATTTTGTAGTAATAACACCTAACGTCAAAAAGTAAGTGACAGTTGAAATTACTTTTTTCTTTAGTTTTTTCAACTTTAGCAATACAAAGAAAATGAAACTCAATTAAAATTGTTGCAAAAGAAACGCTTTCGACAAACCTAATAACGGTTTGTTATTACTCAAATATGTTATTTACTGAATGATTAATCAAGAAATTGCGTGCAAAACAGACCCTAAAATTATGTAATTTACTTTCAGGAAGAGAGATTGTTGTGTCTTTGTATTATTTTTTTACTTTTCTGTATTATCATGTTGATATTAATAAATTATGTTTAGACTTTTGAATTTCCACTGCATTTTTGTAAGTTAACCAAAAGAGAGAATAATATGTTTACTATGGAGATCGTATAAGTTTCTGCACTGCGAGCGTCATATTCACTCTTACTGTCTTATTCAGAGATGTTTCACAAAACTGGGGTGCAAGACTGTTCTAACAAAACCTGGTTTAATGCTTGTAAACCAATCACAATGCACCTTTTAATCCTTAAACGGTGGGCCTAAACGTTAAACTGTCACTCTGAATACGATTTGCGCTAAAATGACGTTAGTCCGCAGTCTAACTCCATGTTAACTTTGGACCTAGTTTAACGAACGCACTCTTAACAAGACAGTTAGAGTATGCTCGAAGTGTTTACTCATGTGCTGGCTGGAATTAATTTGAATTATTTATTTTAAAAGTGATGATTCGATTTGAGAGAAGAGCATGCCTCCGTGCGTAGGCATGACGTTCGCCGATATTTATTTTCTTAATTGGAAAAAGTGTAAAAACAGCTAAAAATAAATGTTAATTTATCAAATTAAAACGTCCTATTTAATATCTACGCCCCACACCATTAAATTGCTGATTAGTCAGATTCATGGTAATTAAAGGGACTTCCATTAAGTCGTATATGTTCTAAGATATAGCATCTCATTAGACCTATTGATTCAGAGGATAACCACATTAATCTCAAACATTAATGAACCAATTTGAATTACGTAGTTAGCATTATGGATTAAGGATGTACGTTTATAATGCATTTTTGTGTATTTTGTCCTAAATAAACGTAGTGAAATACAAATCTTTAGTATTTCCTCAATAACCACTTGCTAGTTTTTTTTTCACATATAATAATTAACACACCATCCCTTCCTTACTTATCCTTACTAATATTATAAATGCGAAAGTCCGTTTGTTTGTTACGCTTTCACGTCTTAACTACTGAACCGATCATAGTGAAATTTTGCATACCAGTTGTCTGGGGTGCAGAAAAGGACATAGGGTACCTTTCATCACGAAAAAAGGTATTGTTCCCGAGGGAAAGCAAAAAACTTTCCACGCATGCAAGTTCCTGTATAAATGCGAAATTCCGTTTGTTTGTTTTTTTCGCCTTCACATCTTAACTACTGAACCGATCATCATGAAATTTTGCATATATCTTGTCAGGGGTACAGAGAAGGAGAAAGGGTACCTTTCATCAAGAACGAAAGTACTGTTCTCGACGGATAGCAAAAAAAATTCCACGCAGACGATGTCGTTGGCAGCCGCTAGTATAAAATACTTTATTGTCAAAAGAGAGAAAAAAAATAGTAATGGCTGTAAGTAGATTAAAATTAGGGTACCTAGATCAAAAAAGATCTAGGCACCCTAATTTTAATATTTTTTTGTCTATTCATGATTGCATCCACCTATTCATCGTACCCAGGTAATTGTTATTATTTTCCAGTCTGATACTCTTGTTGTCTTTAGATGTAGAAAACTTGAATAAACTATCGATAATCATAAATTCAATATAAGATTAATATTGATTGATTCATTCGATTCATTGTCAGTATTATTTTTTTCTTGGCGCAGTATTTAAAAATATTTGCTTCGCATGTGAAAGGAGAGTGAACGCAGTGATATTTGCAACCACGCTTTTATGTCTTGCGCCTTATTATAATAAGGTGTCAGTAGGTACTAGTTAAAGACACGTCATAATAAATAAAGTACTAGATATTTATACTTATTTACTTATGAGTAAATACTGTCAGTCAAATTTTTAATACATTGTTAACTTTAAATTGTACAAAGGGAATTATTAAAATAAAACACACGAGTAGTTTGATTGAAATAAATTTATTCAAGTAATAACAACATAAGATATGTTTTAGTCGCAAAACGAAAGTTTAAAAGTGACGGTAGGTACTTATAAATATATTTCACTTTGTTCGTTCGTTTATCCTTGCTCTATACTGTCTTGGATTTGTGCTATTATGTTTTTAGTGCCTGTATAAATACTGTCTAGAAAAATATTCTCGACAACGTATTGTGTACAAATTTTAGCATCACAAGTGCACACTAAACTTCTATTCGTGAGCTGGTTCGCATCGTAAATTTCAATCCGTATTATTTTTGAAACTCTGCTTTTATGTGGTTTTTTAATATAAGATTGAGGCAGGTGACTCTTCTTCAACTTCTTTTTTGTACATGTAGCTGCTTCACCTTGAGGAGTATACTCCACTGCTCCAAGCGTCCGATTTACAGGAATGAAATTGAATAATTCATTTGAATCCTGAAAATAATGAATAAATATAAGTATATATATTTATTTTTAATGTTAACGTGACTTACCTCCATTGCTTGCGACTGACTCTGGCGTTCCGCTAATAAATTGTAGTATTTTTTTTAAGATGCTTCACATTCATATAGAAAAAAAAAATGTTATTAAGGTTCATTATATGTAAAAATATAGCAGCGACAATATTATGATGACAAAGCAAAATTAATATGAAACTACAATATTCCAACCACATAACTGAAACGTCACTAAATGATTAGATATTTATAATACCTATTCTATAAAAAGGCGAAATATTGTTTAAGTCATCAATTTTAATTAAGAAATTTTCATGAAGTCATTAGCTAAGTTAAACCAGACTGTTGAAAACTAAACTGATCTAAGTAAGCAAGTACAGTTAACAGCACGATAGGACATGTTGACCTTGAGACCGTCTTTATGCCGCCGGCGCCGTACTGTAGTAGGAACTTACATACGTACGTTTTCTTCATGATGTCGGATATCTAGTCCATCCATACTCATACTGTTTTAATGTAGGTATCATCTCTAAGTAATATTATTAAATGTGAAAATGGGTTGTTTGTTCGTCACGCTTTCACATCTCAACCAATCATAAAAAATTGCATACACGTTTCACGGGTACAGAACGTAGGCTACCTTTTATCCAGAAAAAATATTGTATGTATAGAAAAGCAACTGTTCGCGCAGGCGAAGTCATGGGCGACCGCTAGTTATTTATAAGTATGGTTCTTACAAGTTCGCGTTAAATAAACACTTATATTAGTCACTGATCCAAGTTCTATTTATCATCTATTAATGCATAAAAAAAAATCAAGAGAAAGAATCGAACCTGAGCCATTCTTCTGTCCGAGTGGCTACTCTAATTACTAAGCTATTATGACATTAGTTGAAATCATAATTAAATTCGATAAATTTTTGACGAGTGTAAGCTACGGCCAGGCCAGTTAGCCAAGCGCGGTGCATTCGCCTCGGATTGTGAAAGGTACTAATTCGATTCCCATCTAAAATAGGTACTTGATTTTTATTCACTAAATTTATTTTCAACATAAAACTTTATTAGCTAGTTAATACAATTTCATATGAAAAAAACAATGTATCGAGCACCGAACCGATCACACCGGCTGACTGAATGTAACCACTGAGCTATTATGGCTATATCAACCTAGCTTGATTTATCGAAACTTGCTAAAGTTATATACTTACCTACCTTATTCAATAAATAATTTAAGGGTGAGGGTGACCTATGTTTTTTGTAAAACTATTACAACTAAGAATCATGACGAGTGAGTGCTCTAACCATTGAGCTTTAATGGCATTTATTTCTACGACAGTTAACAACCGGCTTAGCAGAGTAGTATCATACAGACCTAAAGGTCTCGGGTTCGAACTCGAAGAGGTACATAAGGTAAGCATGTGTGATAAATAGTGAACACACATGCAAACATATAGCTAAGTGGTACCTAATATCAAATAGACTAGCATATAAACATAAAACCTAATACCTCAGCGTTTTTTCATATTTGGAACCTGTGATTTTACTAATAAGGCTTAGAGTCCACGTGGACCTGTATTATTTAAGCCCGACAATTATCTCGTGGTAGCACAGAACAGCTCCTGCCTCCTAAGGGACAAAGCCTCCGGTGCCCAGTGCTCTAACAGTTCGAATCTGAGGTGAAGATAATTATATTAAAAAAATGTAAGTACCAACTATTTTTATTGTCCTCGTTAAAAGTTTGTAGACTGACGGACCCATTGGCGCAGTGGTGCTGAGCCAGAGTGGTGAACCAGAGGTCGTGGGTTCGATCCTCACCCGGGACAAACACTTAAGTGATAAGCATTTATTTGTGTTTGCTCCGTGTCTGAGTGTTATTATAATTAGTGATCTCTCAGTGTCCTGGGTTCGATTCCCGGATGAGGCAAGTACGTTTATGCTGAAAATAGGATTAAATTGTGTTTTTATTGCATTCATGTTATCTCTTATGAGTGTCGAGTAGAGATAATTAATTTACCTACATATTATTTCAACTTAGTCTGTTACATACTATAAACATTGAACAAATTAAAATGTAATTGTATTTTGTTTACAGGTCTGAAATTCTCGCCAAGGATCTTTTCTTGTCAAGTGACTCAGAAGAAGAGTCACAGCCACCACCACCACCACCTGTAGAAGAAAAGAAGGCTAAGCGTAAGCCTAGCAAACCGCTCGAGGGAGGATCAACCACCAAGAAGCAGAAGATAAAAATCAACCCAGTCACTCCGCCCGCTCGTCTCACCGCACACGAGCTATTCGGCAGTGACGAAGAAGACACCGCTTCACCCAGCTGCAGTAGAACGGGTAAAACACTACCACCGCTATATTCATATTTAACTAAGAGGCAGTCAAAGGGCTGCACAAGACAGGTCAAGGAAATGTCCCACGGAAAATTTTACATTGAACTCAAAGTCTATGATGCCGAGGAGATCAAAAAAGTGCAGCCGATCAACAGATGGCGCTACGCTATAACCACAATTAAGACTCGCATGAGTGATGATAAGGAGCCGTGGCGGTTTATTAAAGGCTTCATGAGAGAGGCTGAAAAAGACTTTAAACATTGCCCCGCCACTCTGATGGGCATGTATGAGAGTTAGTTATTAGTGAAAAAGTGCCTAATTTTATTGTTTAAGTCCCTATCATATAAGTATTATATATCATCTTTTTATTTTTCGTGTCTTTATAATTATAATGCATCCATTATTATACTTAATATATCATAAATAATACATTTGAATTTTATTTTTTTTCACAGCTGTATCACCCAACAGCATATCAAGATCTCGAAAGTTAAAAGACTGTTATGAATGTAAAATTTTAATACCAGAAAATCAGTATCAATATCACATGAGAACTAATATGCATAAAGCAAATTGTTTGTTGAAAACACAATTCAACAATATTAATATTATTGCAACTGCATTTAAAAACAGACTGTTAACATATCGCCTGAACGTCGCTGAGAATGAACAGTACCTCTATTTAGAGACTTTTCTCAGCGATAAACAGAAAGATATTATAAAGTTAATTACGATGACATTGAATGAACACAATTCCATTAAATTGAATTTTGAATTGTTTGCTAACTTTATGCTACCGACATCAGATGAAATTTGTCTGAAGTCATTTAATGTGAAATATTTCATTGTTTTTAAGAACACTGATTTATATGAGTTATTAATAGACGTATCAAATCAAATTAAAGCAAAATTAACTGAGTTTCAACACAGTCAATCTGGCTGGATGTATGTTTCTATGAGTCATCTTGAAATAAACATGAATAAATATTCACCTATGAGAGGTGGGACATATGTAAGCCTACCCTCATCCATTAAAAATACTAAAAGTTGTATTAACATCCAGAATCAAGATAATTGTTGTTTTTTATGGAGTATAGTTGCAGCAATATACCCAGCAAAAAGTAATGTATGCAGAACTAATTCTTACCCACATTATTCTTCCGTTTTAAATACTGAGGGAATGAGCTTTCCTCCAACAGTAAATGATATAAAAAAATTTGAAACAAATAATCCTAACATAAGTGTTAATATTTATGGCTTAGAAAAAAAATGTACAGTAACTGGACCTCTTTATCTTACGAAAAACAAAAAAGAATGTCATGTAAATTTACTGTACATTGAGCAAAACAATAAAGGTCACTATTGTCTAATTAAAGATCTAGTACGCCTAGTAAAGCGTCAAGTTACTCGCTTTAAAGGCAAAGTTTACTTATGTGAAATGTGTTTACAATTTTTTAGTAATGAAATGAAATATAAATCTCACAATTGTACAAAAATTTTATCAGTTTTACCTGAAAGAAATACTGTTTTAAAATTTCAACATTATGAAAGACAGCAAAAAATTAATTTTGTTATTTATGCTGATTTCGAGTGTCTGTTGGTTGACTGTAATGAAAAAAACACACCATCCAATACTCAGAAAATTAAAATACATCAACCTTCATGTTTTGCTTATTATATATGTTGTTCTCATAATAAACAATTAAACAAGTACGTTTCATATCGAGGTGAAAATTGCGCAGAGATTTTTGTTAAATGTTTAATAAAGGATGCAAAACGATTACACAAAATTTTAATGAATAAAAAAGGCATGACCCCTTTAACTAATGAGCAAGAGACACAGTATCGAAATTCTACAGTTTGTCATATATGCAAACAATTATTATTGAATGACAAAGTTCGAGATCATGATCATATTACATCTGAGTACAGAGGGGCGGCACATTCTCATTGTAACCTGATGTACCAAGTTTGTTCATTCATTCCTGTTGTGTTTCATAATTTATCTGGGTACGATTCACATTTATTTATTAAAGAGTTGGCAAAGTATGAAGGCTCTATAAAAATAATACCAAAAACTAAAGAAAAGTATCTCTCTATAACGAAAGTTATAAAAACAGAAGAATATAACCAACCAATTCAAATAAAATTTATTGATTCTTTCCAATTTCTCAGTTCTAGTTTAGATACATTAAGTAAAAGTTTATCTGAAAACGATTTTGTTAATTTATCTTTAGAGTTTAAAGATAAAAGACAATTTGAGTTATTAAGGAAAAAAGGTATTTATCCGTATGATTATGTAGATTCTTGGTCTAAATTTGAAGAAACAAAACTCCCTTTAAAAATTAGTTTTTTCAATAGTTTACGTAATCAACATTTAAGTGACGATGAATATAAACACGCTCAAACTGTTTGGAAAACATTCAATATAAAGTCCCTAGGTGAATACACTGATTTATATTTAAAATGTGACGTCCTATTGCTATGTGATATATTTGAAAAATTTAGAAATACAAGTTTACATTATTATAATTTAGATCCTGCACACTACATTACATCACCAAGTTTAAGTTGGGATGCAATGCTACTTTTTACTGGTGTTGAACTCGAGTTAATTAACGATTTACAGATGTATGAGTTATTAGAGAGAGGAATACGAGGCGGGCTAGCACAATGTACGGTTCGTCATGCGGAGGCGAATAATAAATACTTACCTTATTTCAATGATTTAAATCCTAGTAGTTATTTGATATATCTTGATTGTAACAACCTTTACGGTTATGCAATGACCAAAAAGCTTCCTATTTCAGACTTCAGATTCTTGTCCCAAGATGAAATTAATAACTTAAATGTAATGGATGTATCAGATGATAATGATTATGGTTATATATTGGAAGTAGACTTGGCTTACCCAAACTATTTACATGATAAACATAAAGATTTACCATTTGCCGTTGAAAAGTTAGTACCACCTTATGGGAAAACGTCGAAATTGATTGCAAATCTTTACGATAAATGCAATTACGTGATTCACTATACTCACTTAAAAGAATGCTTGAAAAACGGTTTAATTTTAAAAAAAATTCATTGTATACTCAGTTTTCGTCAGGAAACTTTTCTAAAAAAATATATTGATCTCAATACAACCCTCCGTCAAAATTCTAAAACAGCGTTTGAAAAAGACTTCTTTAAACTATTAAATAATTCAATATTTGGAAAAACTATTGAGAACAAACGTAAACAATCTGATGTTAAATTAGTAACAAAATGGAAGGAAACTACAAATAAAACAAATAAACATCTAGATGCTGAAAAACTGATTACAAAACCAAACCTAAAAAGTATTTCGATATTTTCTGAAAACTTTATAGCCGTGGAGTTGAGTCGTGATAAAATTTTCTTAGACAGACCCATATATATCGGGTTTACGGTTCTAGAATACTCTAAGCAGCATATGTATCAGTTTCATTACGACTTTATAAAAAACAAATATGAAAATAATGCGAAACTATGTTACACAGATACCGATAGTTTATTGTATTTAATATACACTGAAGACTTTTATCAAGACATGAATAACGAAATTTCAAAATTTGATACAAGTAATTTTAATACAGACAATCCGTATCAAATTCCGCAAGTTAATGCTAAAATTCCTGGATTATTCAAAGATGAGATGGGTGGTGATATAATTACTGAATTTACAGGTCTGAGACCTAAATTATATTGTATAAATAGCATGAAAACTAGAATTAAAAAAGCTAAGGGTATATCTAAAGCAGCTGTGAATGACTTGGAACTGAGTGATTACAATGAGGCGTTAACAACTAATAAAATGCTCAGATGTAAAATGAATATGATAAAATCAATAAAACATGTATTATTCTCTCAGCAAGTAGATAAAAAAGTTTTAGACAGAAATGATGATAAAGTACAAGTGCTTAATGATCAAATTAATACTTTACCGTGGGGTCATTATGATTCTATGTTTTTAGATTATTCTAGTGATACTTAATATAAGATTGTATTCCGATTAATATAACTACTCACACTTAAGTTAAGTTCAGTGTTTAAATTTGTATGTAGTATTTATACATTATTAATGTTTGATTTTAATGTATGTTGTAATCTTTGATTGTCATATTAACGGTAAAGTGATGCAAAGAATAAAATTTTATTATTTTAAAAAGTCTTTTATTTTTTTCCCGAAACTAATACGATAGATTAATAAATTAAAAAAAGGTTTATATAATTCAGCACCACTACTTGAAGTCATTGTACTGAATGCCTTGAAACACTGCGGTCAAGTTCAAATACCAGATGAAATTTCTCAAACAAAAACAGACGTTAAAATTAGAGTGTATCTGTCCTCCACAACCAAAGGAACCAAATCGACATGGTGATTTATTACCGAATAGTATCCGTTGTATTGTTTGTGGCCCGTCGAATTGTGGGAAAACCAATGTTATGATAAACCTTTTGTTACATGAAAATGGTCTTAAATTTAAACATATTTACATATACTCAAAAACAGCCTTTCAACCGAAGTATTGTTTTTTAAGACAAGTTATGGAGCGGATACCTTGCTCCAAATTAATGATATTTCATGACAACAAAGATGTGATTTCACCCGAAGATGCTTTTACAAATTCAATAATGATTTTTGATGATGTCGCATGCGAAAATCAGATAAATATTCGCAATTACTTTTCCATGGGCAGGCACAGAAAGATTGATTGTTTTTACCTATCGCAAACTTATTCAAAAATACCCAAACAGTTAATACGTGATAATGTAAATTTTCTAATCATTTTCAAACAAGACGATATTAATTTAAAACACATCTATAATGAACATGTAACTACAGATATGAGCTGGTTGGAATTTAAAAAACTTTGCAAAACGATATGGTCGGATATATTTAGCTTTTTAACGATAAATAAGGACTGTCCTCTTAATGATGGAAGATATAGAAAAGCCTTTGATACATTTATTTATTTATGAATAAAATAATGTAGGTATATATAAAGGCAAACGCTTGTAAATCAGTTAATTGATTTTAACTATCAACAAAGAACGGTTGTATATAATCGGACTTAATGGATGCAGATGTTAAGAAACAACTGATTAAATCAGTTGAAAATATAAAAAATAAAATAAAGATGATGAAAAGTGAAGAAGATAAAGCTAATTTACAATACAAAAAGGTATTTAAACCTATCACAGATAATTTGGACTCAATTATTAAAGCTGATGACAGAGATCAACCTACATTCAATGTTTCCATTGATATGGGCAATCATGACAAATTAGAAGATCAAAATTCGATTTTAGACTATGATAACTTTAGCAAAAACGTACAAAAAGATTTAGATGATAGCTCAGAATATTACGACTATACTGATGAAGATAGAAGTCCTCCAAAAAAAATTAATGATACTCTAATGTCACTAGAAAAAGAAGAATTGATGACTAAAAATATAAATGTGCCATTTGGAATACGTGGGCAAAGTAAAAACTTAATGATGGGAAACACCAAAGTGTCATTCTCTTCTACAAGCGATGCCAAACAGTCGAATAAAAACTATATAGTGAGCATTGGTAATAGAAGCTATGAATTAACACCAGGATTAAAAGAACTACTAATTCGTAAAAAACCTAATCTTAAAGCTGTTACTGAAAAAGATAAAATAACCTATAAAGACATACTTCATTACACAAATGCTCATAAAAGAAACTTTAGCCAGAACGGCCAAATTAAGGGTGACAAAGGTTTAAAATATCGTCACATTATTAAACCACTATTTTCTCAAGAAAATAATGCTAAAAGTAAAGAGTCAAATGATGAACTGAACACGAAAAGCGGTGGCTATATACCAAAGTATAAAACATATAAAAATAATACAGATTACGTATTTTGGGACGATCCCAATGAATTGATTGAAAGGTTAAAAATATTAATTGCTTCCAAATGTGCTGGTAATACTAATCATGATAATGAAATTTTATCAATCATTGAGGAACTTAAGGAAGCCGGCATTATAAAAGAATAAAAAAGACTAGCCCTTATAAATTAATATTAGTTACAAGAAGGATATAGATCATGAGTGTTGCCAAAATTGTGAATCAGTTTAATAATACTCAAAATAAAAATTCGCTTAGAGAAGTGCCATCATCACCGCCAAGAAAATCTATATTAAGTACCACCATTGACAAAAAATATATTGATCAATTTAAATTTGATATTTTAAATGAAATTGTTAATTTAAAGAAGCTGAATCAACTTTTGACTGAAAGAATTAAAAAACTGGAAAGAAATATATATATCAGTGATATAGCAGGAAAATTTAACAAACATTATGAGCAAAGCAGATGTCATAAACGAAATCTGTAGAGATGCTCGAGTTAATTATCCTAGAAGAAATGTCTTTCTTAAAGATATAGATGATCTTTGGCAAGCAGATTTAATAGACATGCAAACAATGTCAAGAGTAAATGGTGGTAATAAATACATATTAGTAGTTATTGATTGTTTTAGTAAATTTGCATGGGCAGTTGCGCTAAAGCAAAAAAATAAACAACTTGTATCTAAAGCATTTAATAGAATAATACAAGATGGACGTATTCCGAAAAACCTACAAACTGATCATGGAAAAGAATTTTATAATGACCAGTTTCAAAATATTATGAAAAAGTACAATATTAATCATTACTCTACATACTCTACTAAAAAAGCCTCTATTGTTGAAAGATTTATTAAAACTTTGAAGAGTAAATTGTACAAAGAATTTTACTTGAATGGAAATTATAAATGGAATAACGGAGTTCTCAATAATAAGATATCTGAATACAATAACTCTAATCACAGAACCATTGGTCAGCCTCCAGCTACAGTTTGTCATGATAACAAAGCAAAAATAATGCAAAGGTATATAAAGTTGGCTCAATTAAGAAAATATATAAAATGTGCAAAATTTCAAGTAGGTGATTATGTGAGAATAAGCAAGCACAAAGCATGTTTCGATAAAAGTTATACACCTAACTGGTCGACGGAAATATTTAAGATTTATAAAGTACAAGAAACGAATCCCACTACTTATTTAATACAAGATTCCAAACATCGACCAATACTTGGAGCCTTTTATCCTCAAGAACTACAGAAAACAAAACATCATGATGTATATTTAGTAGAAAGAGTTATAAAGAAAAAAGGGAATTTAGTTTATGTTAAATGGCTAGGTCTCCCGAGTAGCGAGAACAGCTGGATTCATAAAACAAATGTTTTGTAAATGCATTTTTTAGTTTACATAAGTGAAGTTACTTATATAAGCTATTACCCTATATTTTCTTCTCATTCGAGGTCAGTTTACGAAACGGTCTAGACTATTACATTTAAATACGATTATTTTAAAATTTAATAAAATGAAAAGGAAGCGATGTTCTGAAACTTTACCTAACACATATAAACGATCAAAGAATAAAGATAATAACTATAATAATAAAGATGTGATGTCTCCAAAGAAAAGTTTGAAGAAAACGTTTCAAAACATTGTTTCACATACTAAAAAACGCATAAAGAACCTAAAACCTACATGCAAGAAAGTTTTGATGAAATTAGCACATGCTACAGCACAAGAATTAGCTTCGGACTCTCCTATAAATATACCAAGAATTATACCCTTACCTAAAACTGGTGGGTTTCTTCCCTTAGTCCCGATATTTGCTGGTTTATCTGCTGCTGGTAGTTTAGCAGGAGGTGCTGCTGGAATTGCTAAAGCCATAAATGAATATAAAGCAGCCAAAAAACAGTTGATTGAATTAGAGAGACACAATAAGCAACTAGAGGCGGTGTATATTGGGAAAGGAGTACACCTAAAACCCTACAAAGATGGACTAGGCATTTACGTCACCAAGAAAAAAAACTGATTTCCAGGCTGCCCAGAAGAGCTTTGACTAATATTGATATTATAAGGCATTCGCATCACATTCCCTTTTTCCGAGGTGTATTTATGAGAGATGAATTGCCATACAAGCCAAATCGAACAGAATGTGGTGTTATAAATCTTGATACCTCCGAAAAATCTGGAACTCATTGGGTAGCCTACGCAAAATTAAATGACTACATCGAGTATTTTGATAGTTATGGTAATTTAAGACCGCCGAAGGAATTAATACAATATTTAGGACCTAATATTTATTATAACTACGATAATTTACAGAAAAATAATGTATATAACTGTGGACATTTATGTTTAAAATTTTTAAAAAAATTCTGGAAAAATAAAAAGTAATTTCTTATTTCTAACGTTATTGTAGGTATTCTTTTCAAATACTTACCTTTCAACCGTATATAATATAAGTGAGAATAGCATGATATACATTAGTCTTTCTTTGTTTGTGATAGCAGCCGGATGAGATCTATTAAACTCATCATAATATTTTAAGAAGCATTAAGGCCTCACAAATTTTTACCACCTACATAAAAGTACCATGATAGTATTTAATAAAATTCAGAAACCAGGAGGCAGATGTAATATTCCGCATTCTGTGCTGAAAAGAGTCAGACGTGTCAGCGTAGTGAAAACAAAAAAAATATCTAAAGAAAATAAAAGATTTTTGAAAGATCTCGGTTTTAAAATATAAAATGTTGCAAATCACAGATCTACCGTATCATGATAACTCGATAGAGAGTTATGAAATTCATAGTTATAATCCTTATAGTAACAGTTTCAAAGATAATGATGAAATAAGAATTCCTATTCACCAACAAGATACGTACGTTCTACCGTCAGGAAGCTCTATTTACATAGAAGGTTATGCGCGCATAACTTCCAATGATCCAAAAGTGAAAAAAGATGTTAATTTTATTAATAACCCACTCTTGTATTTGTTTCAAGACATAAGATATGAATTAAATGGTATTGAAATTGATCGCATAAAAAATGCTGGAATTACTACAACAATTAAATCTTATGTATCTATGACTGGAGGAGAGAATAAAGCAGCAGCAGTTTGGGGATGGAACTTAAATGGTACACAGATGAAAGATGGTCATTTTAGTGCAATTATACCATTAAACAAACTATTAGGGTTTGCTGAAGATTACAACAAAATAATAATTAACTGTAGACATGAATTAATACTGCATAGAAGTAGTAGCAATGAAAACTGTGCTATTTTGGAAAAAGATGATAATATAGAAATAGAAATTCAAAAAGTTCAGTGGCGCGTCCCTCATATAAAAGTAGCTGATCGTAACAAATTGTTATTACTTAAGCGCTTAGAAAAAGATCAACCTATACAGTTAGCGTTTAGAAATTGGGATCTGTATGAATATCCCCTACTACCCAAAACTACTAAACATTCCTGGTCAATCAAAACTGCATCTCAATTGGAAAAACCAAGATTTGTAATCTTTGGTTTACAGAGTAATAGAAAATTTAATAAAGCTAAAAGTTCGGCTATGTTCGACCATTGTAAAGTAACTAACGTAAAATTATTTTTGAATTCACAATATTTTCCATATGATTCACTTAATCTGAAATTTGAGGAGGGTAAGTACGGTATATTATATGAAATGTACGCCAATTTTCGTCAGTCTTACTACAACACTGGTGTTGATCCGTTACTTCAATTAGCTCAATTTAAGGAAAAGGCCCCGTTGTTTGTCATTGACTGTTCAAGACAAAACGATTCGGTTAAAAGTGGACCTGTTGATGTACGGATAGAAATTGAATGTTCAGAACTTATACCTGATAATACAACAGCTTATTGTCTGATAATAAACGATCGGCTATTTGAGTACAGACCTCTCAGCAACATCGTAAGAAAATTATCATGAATTCAATAGTAGATGTACAAGGATTCAAGGACGATCGAAACCAGTTTATAGTCAAAGAAATAGCAATTCTCTGGAACAGACAAATAATGACAATGGTGATAAAACCGCCATATCCGTTTTATGAATTGACGAAAACAGAACGTTTGCGTGTAGCCTGGATAGAAAGAAATAGAGGAATTTATTGGAATGAAGGAATGGTACCATACCAAAATTATAAAAATCATATAGACAAGCTTTTAAACAAAAACTGTCGCATTTTTACTAAAGGATGTGAAAAAGTTTCCTGGATAAAAGAGATATTAAATATCGATAACGTATATAATTTAGAGGATAGCGATTGTCCTAGTTTATTAACCCTGTATGAAAAATATTCAACCTCGTCTAATATTGTAAGCTGCATTAATCATAAGAAAATATGTGCTCTCAAAAATGTAATCTGTTTAGACAATTGGTGTAGAGAACAAAATCTACTATTTAATCAATAAATATGTTAAGATAATAATACTGTAACTTTATAAGTCTGTAAAAAAAAACTGATTGTTACAATATAAGTAGGTATTCAGTATCATGTTAATTTAAGTTATAAACTAGAATAGTTAGTGGTTCCGAGGCTAAAGTTCATGTATCATATTTTATGTAAAATATTGTATTGATAATAAACTGTTTTATTGAATACTCTAGTTTTTTTCATTACTATTGACACAACGCAATCAAATAAGGTAGTAAAAAAATGTAACTTAAAAAAAATACTGACAATTAAATAGTTCATGTAGGTTTTCTAGATCTAAAGCCAATAGGTAGGTATACAATGCAAGAGTGTCAGGCTCGAAAATAATAACAATTACAATGAATAGATAAATTAAATTATGAATGGATAAAAAAGATTAAAATTAGGGTGCCTAGATCTTTTTTGATCTAGGTACCCTAATTTTAATCTACTGCTGTACAAATCGGACGTAAACTAATCATTGCTCTCACGAAGTGACTCCTATTTCTAGAAATATAAATCCTAACACTTAACAACTATGATTCCTTGTACTAAAGTTATTTATGGTGCCTTCAAGTATTTTTTACCTCTATATCGGCTATATTTTATAAATAATTTACAGGATGAAATTTACTCCCAATAACAACTTCATTAATTACCTGTGAAGTCATTAAAGGGTGTCTCACAAACGCAATGGTTCGCAAAGTGAACGCATCCGGTGACAAAATATTGACACCGTATTTTCACCGGTTATGAACAAGACTTAACACATGAGTTATTGCCCTCGATTCATAAATTTACCTAAGCGTTTTTCAATAAAAAAACATATTTAATAGCCCTTTGAATAATGTCAGTAATGGCTTCCGAGCACAACAATAGCACCGTCCACTGACAAGGAGCATTGTCATGGCTCCATAGATGTCCCGTCATTGGAAAATAGCTCCACGAATCATTTGCTCCAGAGTGGAGTGTGACAGTCTCCTTTTGTTAGTTTACGTCAAATAATTGAATTCGCGTTTTTGAAGTGTTCCTTTGTTTACTTGTGATATTTATTCTTAGAAGTTTTTCTAGATTTTGCGTTGTAAATAGGTAATGTAACAGGAAAGCAAACTTTTGATGGGCGATAAGAGCAGCGGATATGCCAAAAGTCAGTTAGTAGGGGCAAATTGTTTTTTTGATGAACACAAGTCATGGTTGTTAATAAACTGTTGTTTTACGCAATAGTACAAGGTCCGCTTAATTTGGGACTAACCTATTTCATAGAAACATTGAAAGTGAAAGCATGACTAATAATAAGAATTCATTAACACCGATTTTGCTAAAATAGCTCAAAATTAGTTTAGTGAAACTTTCTTAATTAAGCAGTGGCTTCTTACATTACATGAAGAGAGCTACTCAATTATTGTAATGCGAAAGACAGATCTAAGATCAAAGGATCAAAGGGAGTGATTCGAAAGGAACAATCAAGTGTACTCCATTAGTAAAGAGTGGAGAAAAGAGGATTAATTTGTGTTGATTGGATCATTTCCTTCATTTTATGTCAACGGTTTTATTCTGTTACTATCAGGGGATCGATTTTGAGGCTTCGAACCATAGATGCGGTTGCGTAGATAAAATTAAATTATTTTACAGTTTTTTGTTTAACTTTTTCAGTAGGTTATAAATAATTTCTTACTTTGAATTTATATACCGTTTTAGCATATTTAGAACGATACTGCTAAGTGGTGTTCCTCCCTTTCCTCCTAAGTACTCAAAGAAGCAACGTTTGCAATCAATTATAAATTAAACAAAAAGAAAATTCCAATCAGATTTAATTCCTACGAAAGGTTTTATTGTTTTAATGGTATCTTTAGTTGCCCATTATGACTATCCTAGGTTTCCCCCCCCCCCCCCAGCGGAGTTGTGCTTAAGTGGTGGGGGGTAAAAATGTACCCCAAAAGGGGATTTGACCCGGAAGGACTGGTTGTTCATCACGATTGTATAAGAAGGTTTTAAAGTTAGTTAAATTTGAAACAATTTGAGGGTAGAACGGTTTTGATACGAGCGATAGTTGTGGAGACACAGCATTTCGAAATTAGGCCAATTTTTTAAGTTAGACGATTTTTTACCAAAATTTCCCCTGTGTGTCCCTCATGTGTAACTTTTGAAATAAATGAGTGAAAAATCTAAAAAAAATATGTATGCTGTGAATGTTAATAAACGTTTTCAACGAAAATTTGTTTGAACGAGATATAGATACTTAGCAGTTTTAGAGATTTAGTTTACGTTTTCCAAAACCGCAAATATAACTTTGTTATTTATACCACCACTATAAAAAACAAAGTTATTTTGCAAACGAAAAATGATAGTGGTATCAAATATGGTATGCTTTGTGTCTACAAAACTGTCGTTCGTATCAAAATCGTTCTACCCTCAAATTGTTATAAATTTACCCAGCTTTAAAATCTTCTTACACAATCTTGATGAAAAACGAGATGAAATCAAAACACCGCAAAAATACCCCTTTTAGGTTAAATTTTTACCCCCCACCACTTAAGCACAACTCCGCCAAGGAGTTAAACCTAGAATAGTCATATTGGGCAAAAAAATAAGCTATTAAAACAATAAAACCTTTTGTAGGAATTAAATCCGATTTAAAAGCTAACACTACTGAACTATAAGAAAAGCGAACTATATTTTCTACAGAATTTTCTTTATTTCAATCCGTAAGTAGATACTATTTTGAATTAAACGGCCTCGTTGCTAAGTACATCTAATAGCCCTAATTTGAAGTGTTATAGGTAAGGACTTTTTTTGATCAAACATCATCCTACAGAAGAAGGAAAGGGATGAAGTCTTTAGTCACTGGTACTGTTATAATGCAAATTTTATTGTTGGTTTTCCACTTTTATTGCAGTAGGTACAATAATTACTGTACCACCGAGGTAAAAGTCTCATTTTAGTTTACATTCTAATCTAAATTGAAAAATAATGATGAACAAGAATGCGATGCAGTGAATAAAAAATTACGCTTATTAATGAGAGCACGATTGAACAATTATACAACAATTTCCTTAACATGCTAAGCGCTAAAAATAAAGCACTACTTATGCTATGGGTCAATAGTTTTTTGAAGGTAGTATATTGCAAGTGAAAATGTTTATTGGAGCATTAAGTGTTGTAAAAAAGGAAAAAAAGTATTTTGATATTGAATTTATTTGTAAGGTGACAAAGACTATTGAAATGACAAATCATACACATAATCTTGACACTTTCAAAATAATGAAAATGCAATGATTACGTTAAGGCGCTTTGACTTTCAATATATTGCATAACTAAATCCTTAATAAAGCATGCGTCATTGCAAAGAAAAACACGTTTTTAGATTTCGAATTTACTCGTTCAACAAGAATGCACCAACAGCCTTTATGCCATATAAAAGTTTTAATGACTGCGTGCATAAAGGATAGAGTCTCGTAGTCCATCTCCCAAGAGGTGTTTATAAAGGTGGAACTACGGAACTGCAAACAGCGAATATATTTTATTTTGTACTTCGTTCAGAGTTATGGCAATCTAACCAAAGCGATGGACCTCTAGCGTGATACGTTGTTACTTTGTTTTTAATTGTTTTTTTTAGGTGGGCTCTCATACAACAAACGTGATTTTTTTGTCGTTTTTTTGGTACGGAACCCTTCGTGCGTGAGTCCGACTCGCAATTGGCTGGTTTTTTTTATTTTGACCTTCATATAGTGCTATGGCAAAGCAAAGCAATAAGTATAATTATTTATCATGTTATATATTTTTTTGTATTACAAGTTCAATTATGAGGAATTTTTTGATTATAAAAATTTCGAATCAGGCATGTCGTTTAAAATATATTTTTAAGTCCTGACGCAGTTGGAGTTCAAGTGATAATAAGCATAATAGAGTATGTTCCCTATGTATCATAATTTATTAAAAAAACAACATTCATAAGAATATATATGATTATTATTGGGGTATAAAAATATTTTCAAATAATTTTCTTAGCACGATGTCCTAACCATTATGTCGCCAAGTTAATCGGTAACAAAAGTTCTCGATTGAAAAAGTTTCATCCACCAATCTATTAATCGAAGAGTCGCATCTGACATCTACAAATTCTATTAATCGATACTTTTTGTGTTAGTCTATAGATACTACGTAATTCAATTTATGGGACTTTAATACTCTACTTTTAGTGAAAGTTTTTGTAGAAAATGATTATTTATACTACTGAAAGAACTTTTAAATAGTTATATTATAGGTTAATAGAAAAAGGTATGTTACAAAGTTTTTTCTGGTTTATTTGTATCTGAATAAGCAAACCTATGTAGCAGCAAAATATTGACTAGATTATTAATAATCTATTTGTTATTAAAAACATAATAATAAAGCCTACACGAAGTAAAACAATTCTCTTACAAATTAATCGACCGAAAATAGTAAGTTTACCTACATACAATAATATTTCATTTATCCAGGTCAATAAACAGTTCAATAAAAATTAGCTGCACAAATCTTTTTTACTACACGAGCACTTAAATCTTCCACAGTAAAAGATTTTCGAAGTTAACACGGAGCAAACAATATCGGCTCCCGCCTTCTGAACTTTTCGGGAGTTTATATCAGTTCTATGTTCAAATAAAAAGAATGAACGATTTATCCTTACCTGTTAAATTGAAAAAGTTGCTGGGACCAATGTAGGGGTAGATTTACGTGCAACGGGTGCTGAGTAATATCAAAAAAGTTCGGACTGCTAAAGTACGGCGACGCAGTTTTCGTTCAGATTTTAATAATTTCTATCGGAAATCGACACAATTTATTGGTTATCGTGAAGTTGGATTATTGGGCGGAGGCCTCTTTTAAATCATGAAAGATCAATATGAATGGGGGTTTGTTCATTTTCCCGTTATCTGTGAAATATTACTTTCAAACATTATTTTTTTTATTGACATCGTCTACAATATACATCATTCATTATTTTATGACCTATTTAAGTTAAGTATAACTTAAGTATAAAAGTTAAGTATTTGGTTAACCTTTCAATTTCAAATGCATTTCATAATATAAAGCTTATACCTAATTTATTACAATCATGATTACCTACAATTACCTACAAGGATTACCATTTGTGATTCGGACTAATAATTCACACTATTCTGATCGTCAAAGCATTATTTTAATGGCTTTGGAACCTAATGGATTCTAAGCGTAAATCAGTTTTGTTTGTGTACTTGTGCGACCTTATCATACACACACACGTGTTCATCATATCAGCCACACGACACCCACTGCTGGGTATAGGCCTCCCCCAAGGATCTCCACGACGATCGGTCCTGCGCTGCCCGCATCCAGCGGCTTCCCGCGACCTTCACCAGATCGTCGGTCCACCTTGTCGGGAGCCTACCCACGGAGCGTCGTCCGGTGCGCGGTCGCCATTCAAGAACCTTTCCGCCCCGACAGCAATCGGTTCTTCTCGCTATATGTCCGGCCAACTGCCACTTCAGCTGAGCAATACTTCGAGCGATGTCGCCAGTTCGCCTGCGGATCTCCTCATTTCCGATTTGATCACGCAGGGAAACGCCGAGCATGGCTCTATCCATCACGCATGTGTTAGCAGGAATAAACTTTATTGCTTTAAAATCTCATAGAATGACTCTAGCTTGTGTGGAGTATATCGATGTAATCACCAATCGTTATTTCAATCACACATTAAACAACATTAAACAAATACCTAGTCTATTCTTAGAAACGCTAGGTTTATTATAATCTTTTACCAACAGATATTATAATAAAATTGTCTTTCATATTCTTGAAAATTCAGTCCACCCAATCTATCTCGACATTCATCATTATCAATTTTATCTGTCCAGAGTACAGCAAAATTAACATTACAAAAACATTCATGACAATCAGCAACTGAAATATTTAAGCCAGTGTTCAACAAAACGAGTATGGGAATAATTCAACTCATTAAACACAGGCGCATTAAAATGTGCTAAGTGTTTAAATATAACAGGTTTGCATAATTTATGGTGGCTATTGCCAATGTTGGAGCAAAGCCTGTTTGTTTAACTGAAATAATTGCTTTAAAATTCCACTCCTAAAGCATTACCATACAAACGTTAATCACTTAATGGTGACATTAATTTCGGGTTTGTTTCTGTGGCCATTGCCGCTTTCATTAAAAAATTAAATACGATCGCCTGATTGAAACCCATATGTGTAACGTTGAAGTGGCTCAATTGATCGCATTTATCTAATTAATCTGGATTAGGCAGCCAATTGCCGTCTTTACCTCAATTAAAGTTATGTTTTAGAAAGTAGTTACTCCAACTTAGTACGAAAGTACTAACTTTTTTAAGTACTAATTTCTCATATTCCCAATTATGTTGCTTACAATAAAATAAAAGTAAATACTTTTCACCGCCGTAATAAAATATAATAATAGTATTCATGCAGCATTTTTTTATATTTCTCATAGTTTAAATAACACATTACATCTCAATCTATATTAGAATCATAAACATAATAAGGAAACGAAGCATGTCGGAAAACATTCCGTATGCGGCCATCAAGCAGGGGAGTGCAGCACAAATGTTTGCTTGAATTGGAACTCCACACAGTTATTACCAACTGCCATTATTCCATTGGAAGCAATAGGCGTTATGGCTTTTTCAAAATAAATCAAGAATATAAGATAAGTATTCGTAAATTATTTGAGAAATATATTGTTTATCAGTCACTCGGCAACTGGGTTAAAACAGATTTTTTTATAAAACCTTGAGACAAGGAGTATAGTCAAGGCATTCAAGTTGGCCTTCGTAGATCGATTGCGTTATTTATTTTAAAGATAAAGTGAAATCGGGAAATATGGTACTCCTTTTTCAGATCTGCTTTAGTAGTAACTTGAAAATGTTATATTAGTCCGTGAGCCCGCGATAGTATTGCCTACGTCATATGACATCACGATGAAATGCATGGCACACGGTCAGAAAAGATGGCCGGAATACCTTAAACTTAAAATTTTTGTTTTTAGTCATTTCAGAACTGACAGACTTATGTTTACTCTCTCTACGATTGAAAACTAAATGATGACACGGGTCTCTTACTGATGTCACATGACGTAAATATAATCTTAAAATTTTGACCGGAAGTGGAAGATTTTCTCAAGGTTCCGGCCAATTTTATTTGCGATAATCTTCTGATCCTTGCTCTGCACAACTTTTCCGACCGTGTGCCATGCATTTCATCGTGATGCCATATGACGTAGGCAATACTGTCGCGGGCTCACGGAATATATCAATCGTTTGTAATACCACAGAATATTATAACCTGAAATGTTTCTACTGCGCTACTTTGTAACTTATGCTGGGAAATTATTAATAATAATAGTTATTTTTAACCGCCTCTGTGGTCTAGTGGTTTGCCCAACCGTGTAAGACGCAGAGGTCCCCGGTTCGATTCCCAGGGAGGGTACAATTTGTACTCGGTTTGGTTGGTGGTAGAGCTTATTTCAAGTCCGCCTGGCTAGCTACCACCATCTTACCTAAGTCTGACGCCATAACAACAATTTAAAAATTGTTGTGTTCCGGCAGTTAGAGGTAAGATAGCCAGTATACCGGGTGAAGTGCGGTTCCACCTTCGGCCTTATCGTCATTTAACCTTAGGTGAGATGAAGGCCAAGCACTATCCCGTTGTGTATAAAAAAAAAGTTATTATTAATATTACTTCGTCAACGCTGACATAACAGATTTTCTATTGTTGTCCGGACGCCGGCGACCGCTCGGGCGTTGATGAATAAAAAAAAACTTACTTGGTACAAATTAGCAAGCAGGTTCTCTAACAACTTCAAAACTCCTATCAAAACATTAAACTATCCGTTGCTATGAAATTGCCAACGGTACTACACCAACACGTCTACGAGGGAGCTTCGTAGCTGCTACGCGACGTGTTCAAACCACTGGGCTGGAAACATTTACTCGATTAGACGGAAGGCATACGCTTTAGTGGTGACGGCGTTCTCTGCCCACTTACTGTCCTGATTTGTATGCTACGAGTAAATTTTTAGTCACTTTGAACTTAGGTTCATTAGGAAATAGTAAATTCATCGTGACGACTAGCGAAGTTTCAAAGAAACAGTTCACTTCTTGCTTTTATGGATTATTTTCAAAGCAATTTTTTATATAAAGAAATGGTAATGTCTGCTAACCATTGGGCGGGTAACAAATACCCGATTAGACGGAAGGCATACGATTTAGTGGTGACGGCGGCGTTCTGTGCCCGCTCACAGTCCCGATTTTTAAATAGGTATGCTACGAGCAAATTTTGATATTGTATACTTTGAAAGTAGTTTCATTATGAAATTGAAATAAGTACTTCATCAATAATTAAAGAAACTTAATAATTAAATTTTTTGCCATTATACATTACTAGCGGCCACCAAAGCAAAAATGCGACTTCGTCTGCGTGGAAAATAAGTTGTTTTTCTATCCGTCGGGAACAGTGTCATGTCCTTTTCTGTACCCCTGATAACATGGTGCAAAGTTTCATGATGATCGGTTGAAAAGCTAAGAGGCAAAGACGTGAAAAAAACTCAACTCACTTTCATATTAATAATAGGTTTTATATTTTACTCGTAGATTATTTCAGCTTAATTCTTGTACAACTTAATGGTAGTGCCTGCTAAGTGAAATAAACGTAGGTTAGCATTTGTTTGCTCTAAGAAATTGGTACACAAAAAGCCAAATTAATTTTTTTAAGTGCTACTTAGTAAACGTCTGTCCTTTAAGTTTATCTAAGCTTACAAAAAAACATGCCATAAAATAATACATGGATAAAAACAATTCACATTTAAAAAGCACCTGTTAATCTCAGAATTTTGTTAAGTTTGAAGTCATTAGAAATCCACAAAGCTCCGAAACACATATTAAATTATGCTACCAAAATGAATGGAATCTCGAGCTAGCCAGATTATCTCGAATTCGAGCAAAATAGAGACGTGCCTATCGAACACTTATCAATGTCGTATTACGGTCGTTCAGGCTAAAACGAAATGTAACAGTTGGGAAAGGCCCTACATTTGTCACGCTCCCAACTTAAGTGGAAGAATTTGCGGTGCCTGAACAATGGCCAGTTTTTAGGGTACTAATTTTTATTGGACACTAGTGTTGGGTTAGTCAGAGGATCAGCTGAAAGATTAGATAGTTTCATTAAAGAAATGACTGAGTTTAACCCTTGTCAATTCTTTTAGACTTTATATTAAAACACAAAATTAAAATAATACTGCGGTACATAGGATAGGTACCTCGATTTCTTTTTAGCTATACAGAAAATTAAATGACAAATAAAACCATAAACCAAGAAAGCTACGTGTAAAGATTTTCCTACAATAAGTTGTTTGTCTCGTTATATCTCTCGGATCCGCTTAGTTTAGTATTACTCTCAAATAAACAAAAATATGAAATAATCGAATGTTATTCAAACTTTATTATTTATTGTTGTTCTAAAATTACATTAAAATATTTTTAGAGAGACGTGTAAAGTCTCAGGGCACGCTATAAATATTTACAAATGGCATCACGTCCGCTGTGGCCTTTTACGTTGTTTGTTTGGCCAATATTTTTCTCGCCTAATTGCTTAACGTTTCCTAATTATCCATGATTCGGCCACGGATGTTTTTATCTTTATCTAATGGAGAAACGGTGTGAGCTGGAGGGTTGAACACACTTGTTTGAAGTAGACAACTCCTACTAGTAGACTAATTTAATAAAAAAGCTTTGAACATCTCGTAACAAAATGGAACAAAAAGCTGTAAAAACTTAGTTAAGATACAATTGGGAGAATTATGATATTATGCTACTTATGCTCTTATACAGCTACACAATTATTTATCATTAATATACGCAACGCATATATAACACAAACTTCATTACACACCATTAGGTAAGTAATAACAAAAGTGAAAGCATAAAAATTATAGAAAAAATATAACGTTTAAGCGTTCTATTTAGTCTATTAAAACGCAGTTTTATAGGAAGACTCTCGCGTAAACACAAAAGGGGTGCCATAAAAAGCTGCTACCGCAATTGAAGCCAGATGCCTCGACATTTAATAAAAAATAAACGGAAGCGGGTGGCGGCAATCTATCACGTGAGCAGTCATAAGCCGACTTTGATGCTAGGTCACTTCAGGCCTTTTTGTTGACGTTAATGTTACTTAGCGTTAAAAAATTTCAAGTCATCCACCTTTTGAAGAGACGTCAACTTTGGACGTCTGAATATTTACCGTCGTGACCTTAGCGAGCCATTAATTACACATTTTTGCTTACTCTGTTTAGAAAACAGACTTTTTGTTCAAGAACAATTAGGCGGTTATTAAATTTTGGTTTATGTCATTAAATATTTGACCAAATTGTTGTAAATTAAAGATATGTCAAAAAATGGGAATTCAACAAGAGAATGTCATAGTTTTATGAATATTACGATACTGGTTGTAAAGTTTCTAAACAAAGGTAGTAGATTTGTTTTTTATATTTAAATCGCATTTTGTAACAAAAATGTAGTTGTTTTGCTTTTAACTTGAATAGAGAAGCTACAGAGCATATTGTATTAATTAATTTATGATAAATATTATAACATATAGATAATATAAATAAATCTTACAAATAATTTAAAAAAATCTACAAATCCCTGGCAGGTAGGTACCTACCTAACTTTTTCGATCGTACGGAAAGTGAATCGAAAAGTTTCCTTAACAAAAAACGCCATCTTGAACAAATCTAACATTTTAATTAAGTACCTCTTTGTATGTTCTTAATGAGTTTTTCCATTTCCACCAGGAAAATACCCCTTGAAGGTTTCTATTCAATTAAGTTTTTACTTTTTCAAGGTTTCAGCAATGTCAGCAGCATAAAGAATTTAGTTTCTTCCTAACATTTAAAACAGTGTTTAGAAATATTAATTTTGACTATTAAAATAATTGTACGCAAATGAAATACATTTACTTGCAAAGGACTTAAAACTCTTAAAATTATCAAAATATTGAATTTTGAATAAAAGAAAATATTTACAAGAAAATATTAAGTCTTATTTAGACAATGTTAGAATACATTATTTCCAGAACCGATAGAATGGTGTGTTCCAGAAACAAACTTACAAATGACTGGGAGGAAAACTCGGCGGAATACAAGTGCGGTCAATGCACACGCCGAGTGGCGGGCGTCGAATGGTGCACCTCAGGCAATTTCACCCTTTGTTTCAAATGAGACTGTCTTCGCTGGCAGAGGGCGCTAAGTGGAGAAGATGACGGTCTTCCGCTCCTCCCACACACTTGAGAACTCGAGTATACTCTAACTCAGCTCCACGCAGAGTAGAGTGCAGATTTCAACAGTCTTTTGTTTTGGTTGTACTGTGAGATGCATTTTAGTTTTGAATTGCTTTGAAAAAGTTGCCCTAGAATACAGTTAGATGTATTACTAAAAAAATTATTACAGCCATACATAATTCATTCATCAATATTCTTTGAATATATGGAATAATCTTAGCGAGTCAGATTCTTAATATCTTATTACGTAATACCATTGCCTATTCACTGTATCAAAGGAATTATTCTCATTCTCATCAAAATATAAATGTACAAATTTAATATCATCATAGTACTAAAATTTAATTAGGTTGGGGTTAAGTACCTATTACAATAATTTACAAACCTCTTCACTCTCAGATGATGTGTCTTCAATACAAGCTTAACACAATAATGATGTAGGCAAGGAAATCATACAGTACCATACTGATTTGTAGTCTTTATCAAGTAGAAAGATTCGATATTTATTTTGGTACAGTAACAAGCTCCCCAGGGCAATCAAAGTCAATTCATTATGGTTTTCCTTATAATAATAGATTTTTGAAATGTGAGCGAATCATTGTTACAAGCAGCACAATATTTTACTTTACCTTAAATCACAAAACTGCTCCTAATTTCATTTTTATTCTTTGCTATATTTAATGCGACCTTTATCTTAGAAATGTTATGTACCTCTTAATTATTCTTGTATGACGTATCTAAAAATCCATATTTATTTTGGAGATTCTTGATTTTGAATTTTCGAAACAAGGCATGGCAAGGCAACATGTTTTAACTAAGTTTTCAAGTATCTACTGAAATAAAAGATTAAATTTAAGGCAAAAAAAGAATGTTTAACTATTGCTAGTAAAATTGATATTTTCATATTAATTTATAAGCCCAAAAGTGTCATAGCTAAAACAGTCAGTTTTTTTATAGTAAAGCAATATTTTAAGAAAATTGATAATCCTTAAACTGATACTGTAGACACAACTTCATTTAATTGCTGTACTAAAACAGAGTAGGTATAAACAAACTGAGTTGGAAAATATTTCTAATCGTTCCGAGGCACGGTACGCAGAAACAAGTCTTTCAAGGGGGCGGCGCGGCGGCGGGTACAATCAACGGTACTCACTCCACTTACACTACGCAAATCAGGATCGTTCTCTAGAGGTTTCCCGCAAATGAGTTTCTCAAATGAATCGTTACCAAGTGTCGGCAAACGAGAAATCATCCCACCGAGCTCACTCCAGCGCTTTTCAATTATATTCCACCATTTCTGCAAGCGCAACAGCACCAATATCAGACGTATAAACTCACTCGAATGAAACTCATCTTTCATTATAAGCTAAAATTGAATGCAATTTTAAATCTCAGTCTCTAAAAAAGCTGTTGGGTGCAGAATGAAACAAACAAAGGGAAATATACTGCTAGCTCTGAAGATAGTGAAAAATGTATTTTCTTTCACAAAGCGCATAACGTACAGAACATGAAATATGGTACGGATTCCGCTTGCCTCAGCGTGCGTTGGAAAGTCTACCTATCGGTATTCGCGACTTGAAAGCACCGAACTTACTTTGTGCATTTGTTTTCTATTTTCAATGTGACGACGTTCTAGTAAGTCTCGTCTGGGGTTTGGGATTTTCAATACGAAATACTTTGATAACCACAATCTTCGTCTCTTAGAGAATTATATATTATGTGGGTTCGCTTTCTGTGCGTCATATCAACACTAAATGAACGTTAGGCGATTAGAGTAACGAGATACATGCCTCAGACAGGCGCGGCGTAGAAATTATACCCACAGTTGACAAGGCTCGAATTAATTAAAGTCAAACAACGCAGCCATTCTACAAAATTATCTCCTTGGCAAACGGAATTAATAATTTCATTTAGCGTACGTTTATACGGGATTGAAATTAGCATCACGTACAATGATGGGATTGGCATTGGATGTTGGAAGCTGTTGACACATTGAGGAATATAATAAAATAAAAATAAATAAAAATATGCTTTATTTTCTCCACAATAAATTACAAAATTTATACATTATGTTAAATTGTATAAGTAAGTGTCTGATAAATATTGTGGAGACTGGCGCCCGAACTAAGGTTAGAAACCCGTTTTACAGGTCACCAGGTCTCCAGTTCCCGGATAATGACAATAGTATGATATACAATTCGTAACCTAGACTTTAATACATTTTTTTTGGATGTGGTACAAAACTGTCACATGTAGGAGAAAAAAGACTACTTAACTAAAAACATTTTATTATTTTTTCTTTTTACCCACCATACTGATTGTTATTTTATTTTATTAAAAAGATAAGTTATTTAAGTTCAGGAAAAAGTTATTTCTCAACTTTAAAAGAATATATTTTAAAATTAGAACGAATAGGTTGATTAATACCTATTTTTAATCAAATACTTAATAATAATGTCGTTGTTTAATTATAAGATGGAAACGGAGTTTAAAGGGATAAAGGGTTGTGCTAGTTTAGTTGTAAGTTGTAATTGTATTTTGATTAAAATATTAAAATATTGTATTCGTTGATATTTAGTGTAAGTTTAGGTACTAATTAAGTGTAAGTAATAAATAGTCAGTGCTAGTTGTTGTAAGTTGTAATTGTATTTTGATTAATATATTGTATTTGTTTTTACTTAATGTAAGTTTAGGTACTGATTAAGTGTACGTAATAAATAGTTGTGCTTGTTAAGTTGTAATTGTATTTTGATTAAAATATTGTATTTGATAATCATGGTGCTAGCCCTACGATTGTATATTTCAATCTTGGGATCAATGACCAGTGCTTTCGCAATTGTTGATCAATGTCAAGCATCATGTTGATCAATGTCAAGCATCAGATCGAGGTTATGATGGCTAGCAGAACTAGTAACAAGTAAACTGTAAGCTCTAATTGTATTTGTGTAAATTTGTGTAGTAATTATTGTTTAGTGTAGGTTTTATTGTAAATAATTTTGCATTCAAATATTACTCATCGAAATGACCCAATATCAAGATGAACAAAAAGAGATGGATCTGGTGTTTACCCTACGATTTTATTTTAATCTTGGGTTCAGAGAAACAGTACTTGCGCAACTGTTGGTCAGTGTTAAGCACCAGATGTAGCTTATGATAGTTAACAGGGACTCAATTTCTGTTACTAATAATATTATGTAATCGAAGTAAGTGTAATTGTTTTTGTGTTTTTTTGTATAATTATAGTTATTAAGTGATTTGTATATCTGTTATTAATTAATTAGAGTAAGATTGTCAGTCAGTGTCAAGCACCAGATTTAGGAAATGATAGCTAAAAGAGACTCAGTCTCATCATAACTTAACTCGCATAGCCATTTCCGAATCTTGGTTTTAGATTCATTTCGAGTGTTATGATAGATAGATAGGATTTCATTCATTTTATTATACAAGTAGCCTCCAAGGAAGCAGAAGAATTTATGTGAGAAGCTGGTGTTAAATCTTATTGAAGGACAAACACTATGACAACGCCTGACATTTTCAAAAAGTTGAGGCTTGAAATCTATATTGGCGTGTTTACGTAAGACTGTGTTTAAAATGAAAAGTTGACGCACAGTTAGCACTTCGCATTTTTGATAAAGTTCACTTGTTGGAAATAGAAAAGGCAGTCTATGACTTACTTTCAATATCGCTCTCTGAGCTCGCTCCAGAGCTAGTATTGTGGTTTTGGAGCATCCACCCCAGGTGGTGATGCAATAGGCAAGCAAAGATTGGGCTAATGCTAAGTACACTGTTTTTAGGATCTTTGAGTCAGCTACATCACGTAGATTTTTAAAAATATAAATAAAAATATAAAAAAAAATATAAAATATGTCATAATATTGTAACGAAATATTTTATTCCGAGATGAGCTTAGAAAATTGGATGATCAGTCTTTTTTCGGCGTGCATGTTGCGAATCCCTTGAAAGCTTTTCAATGTTTCATTGAAACGACTGTTGCTACAAAAATGCGAGCTAGTCTGCACTATATTTTATGGATTTGTATTGAACAATGTAACTGCTTCTCTGTGAAACAACCGCTGCTAAGTTGCTAACCAATGGAATAGAGAGCACAACGTTACAAAGGAAAATATTTACGAATAAGTGAAAATCTTGCGCAAATATATAAATCTTGTAAATCAAATAAATTAAAATATGATGTAGTTTTCAGTCTCAACAAATAAGGAAATATAGGTATTATTTAAATGTTGTTAACTCTTTCTAAATTTATAAGCAATCATAAAAATTGAAATATTTATTTCTGTAACTGATTGAAAAAGTCATCGTTTCATTGACCTTGTTGTTTCAAAAACAGAAAAGGACTTGTTGACCTAAAACCAAAAAGTCAACAAAGAACTACACAAGTCCAACAACACCTACTTAACAAGAGAATAATGAATTTACTGAAAACAAGTCCCTATACTTCGTCCCATAAATAACTTAAAAAAGCCGCAACTTGTTCTGTAGTTCAAATGGCGAAGTTTTGGTTTCAGACATGCCGACCTAAGTGCACTTTGTCACTTAAATTGGAAAATATTGTTCTCTGCAAAGAAACGGAGAAGTAACGGTTTCCAAGTAAAGCAATGGCATTGTTATTCCAACTTAAAAATTGTGCTCAAATCAAAGTGAAATATTATGCATTTATAAGCCCCTTTGAAATTTACGCACTTCAATAGAGAACGGATTTTTTAACCAACGGATTTTTGAGAGTGAAAAAGTTATAGTAATCCCATTTTTTAACGAAATGGAAAAACACTTTTGTGGTATACTACGTTACTTTAGGTATATTAAATAATAGATCTCTAAATTAGATTTTTAGTTGTAAAAACTGACATTAGAGAATCTACACAGAGAGAACTTCTATACTGAACTATAAATACATTTACTATTTTTACGGCGGTTATGAATCTACTAAAATCTGTCACTATTATGAAACACGATTCCCGATTATATTTGGAAATGCAATGCATTTTCTAGATTATGTCAGGATAACTACGTCTGTCGAAACAGCCATTATCTTTGGACAGGAACAACATGGACGCTGAAAATAAATTTTAGTCGAGTCAGATGCAATAAGTATGATAAATTACGTATTAAGTCCTACAATAGCACAAAATCTATATTCACCAAACAAATAATTTTAGAATGGTGAAATTTTTGATACAAATTGCGGAAGAACTTTTGAATACGCCCAGAGCAGCGATTCTGTCTAGAATATTTTGAACAATATACATAATAGAATTTGTTAAATAACTGAAACAAACAGAAACAAGTTTAATACAGAAAGTGAAGGGTCAAACTCAATATTGGTTTTAGTTTAGAAACCAAACCACATTGCAACTATGTTCAATACACAATGCTTTTCAATATTGGAGCTAACGATTCTGTTTAATACTTATGTTTTAGCGAACGAATAGAAAAGTGGCCATTTCAGTATCCCTTCAGATGACAGCTCTCAATTAAAACAGCAATATCTCGGAAAGTACTCATCTGGGCAGTTGCCCTTTTTGTTGAAGAATTACTCGATGAAAAAACCCCTAGATATAGAGTCAAAGTTGAAGAGGAGAGTCTTTGACATTTTTAGATGTTTGAGATTATAATACCCACCTTTTACCAAAGTTCATGGGTTTGCTGTTATTTCAAAATACTGAGTTAATTCAATAAACTACTAATTCAACTACTATTCAACTTCAATTAAAAAAATTCAAAAACTGATATACCTATAGCTAGTTTTTATTTTTGATGTTCATTTTCAATGTAAGTACTCGGATAGTTGGGTGGAGCGTGAATAGTAGATTATACAACAAGTGAATAAAAAGGGAATTTAGAGGACCGAGATGAAATTTTTTTTTCACGAGTTGTGTACTCTACTTTTTACCATTGACTGCGAGAAAACAAATACCTAGCAGTATCTACTTTATACTTAGTATTTATAGTTGACCATCAGCCATTTTTAATATCCCCACTGCTGGGGCACAGGCCTTCCTTATGGGTGGGAGGATGGGCCATAACCCATCGCGCGGGCCCAATGCGGATTGATGGGTGTTAACGACTGCAAATGCAGCCGGGACCAACGGTTTAACGTGCCTTCCGAGGCACGGAGGAGCTCGTGATAATACATTTTTGGTCACCCATCCCATGACCGACCCATGCGTGAAATTAGAAGTTTTCCGATGACATAGAACAACCACGCTAAGAGAAAGATTACATGATCAGTCTGGGATCAGTCCATTTCATCAGTCTGTATAGACTTTGAACTTTTTCAGACTGAATATCGTACCAGACTGATGGAATAGACTGAACATTCAAAAATCCCTCTAATAGATGGAAAAGAACCCAAAGATAAGACACTAAAAAGAACCTAATTAAATTGACACTAAAAAGAACCTGATTAAATTTGGCGGGATATTTTTTTTCGTTTAGTTTTATTGTGTAACTATGGCTCTATGGAATAGCTCCATAGCAGCCAGTAGGTATAGGAACTTTTTTGTACTAATTCATGATGCGCGCTTGTTCCAAATTCAAAATAATTTTATTCACTCGGTGAATAAAATAGCTTATTATTCACTCTTATCGTTGAATTAAACGCACTTTTTAGAGTGGCGATGGTAAAAAGGTATTTTTTTAACATTGCATTAACAATAACTTCATTGTAATAAACTTGTAACCATGGGAAAAGTCTGAAGGAGTTCATTAGGTTAGGTTTGGTTAGAACTACGACCAAAAACGCGCATGCCGAGCGAGCGGAAATCAGCTATATTAAGAAAAATTTCACCATTTAACGGATCGTAGCCGGTAATTTGCAAATTTACTTTTTAATTCGCACATTAACGTATTTCGTAGTTTATTCCGGTTTTTATTTATTTATGTTGTTCATTCCTAATACTAGCCACTATGCAGACCCCATCCTCTGGCTTTTAAGTGCTCGTGTTATGCATCCGAGACGCTGCGCTGTAGGTGCATCGGGCGCCGTAGCCGCGTCTTATTGCAGAATGCATAATAACATGCATTCATAACTGACACCGCAGGCAGCAGTGCTTATTAAAATCAAACGAGTTCACACTCTGATACCAACCGAATGCGTACTTGGGTTTTAGATAAAATCGCGTGTCAACTCGCGCGTAAAATCACGTCATTTGAATATGCCCGGGCGTCCGGACAACAATATAAAATCTATTTTGTCTCATTTTTTGGGCGTTGACGGGTTAAAACTTAAACTTAGAACTGACAACGACTATTTTTCTAGTTTCAAAAATCAATAAAATATTGGGAATATTTTTCTATCATAAAATTTTGCAAATAACTATAACTAACAATCAATAAATTAATGAGTTGGAGGGAATGTAAGAAACACAATACGTCTTTCTGCACCGCGTGGACTTGATATTGACGAATTATGTTCCGTGGAAGCAAATTCATCAGCCGACATGACACGTTCACTTGATTTACATTTCCGGTACAAAAAATGATCATATTGGTGAAAAGCTATTGGTAGAAAACTTGGCATTGAGAATTGATTGAATGGAAAATTTATTGAATAAATCATAAGAAAGATACATAAAGTTATGATTGCCCAAGTAAAAATTTCACCATTCTTTTTTTCTGTTTTAATATTATAATATGTGTGTTGTAGATTTAAAATCTTGACAGGATTAATAATGAATACTTAAATAAGTGATTTCTTTTAACACCAAACCACAAATGAATGATTTATTATTTCGAATAGTTAAAGATAAGATTTATTTGAAGAAGATATTTCTTTTAAAATCATACAAAATATTTTTTAGTGTGGATCAGCAACTACGTATGTGTTAAGCATTAACGAGGTCCAGTAAACTCATATAGTTAATATTTTGACTGTGTTTACTTATCTTAATTGCTTCTGCGTTATAGTTAGAATAAGCTGACTTAGCTTGTAAAATCGAGTGTTAGCTATTTTGATATTTATATCATAATACTCTGTTTTTATACAAGACGGGTGCTAAAAAGTATAATCGGTTTCTGGAACTGAACATTTTAGTAGCACCAACTATAGTAGGTTTCAACTTTTCTTATTTTGATAACCATTCCATTATCATAAACAAAGAGGATCGCAGCTTTCTAAATGATAAACTGTCTTCCTATCGTCATACCACATAATATCGCCCAGCCAACTTCATTTTAGTTCGCTTCAGCTCTAAACAAATGTAATTTGCGTTCTCCGGGGAAAAAATATGTTACACAAAACATAAAATAAAAAAGATACATATATCTATATAAAATAAAAAAAAGTCTGTGAAATCAAGCGAAAATAAAAATGTATTAAACAAGTTATTTCAAATTTCTTATGGTACACTGAAATGTTATTTCTTCACTTTACAGTATTCTAACCATAGACTTAAATTTCGCTGCTCTAACTCTACCCTGTCGACAAAAGACGATCGTAATAAATAAAAACTAAATGCAATAATTGGAGATTGGATACTCTCAGCCATGCAACCTCTACAATTTTTTTTTATCGCAAAACAAAACCACCGTTCGTTCGTCACTGCGGCGTATTCGCGACTGTTCTGTGTACCGACTGCAGACCGAAATCAAGGCGCGAAGGTTTGGCTCGCTTTTCGACTGTTTGTATTAAATTAGAATACTGATAGAAATCATTACCGGGCTTGTAGTTGGAATTTTATAGGGTTCTGTTTTTCTTTTTGAGGTCCGTAAACTTTAAGACGATAAGTTGCACCTTTTGAATGATAAATTCTCATCTTTATCGCCCAGCCAACTTCATCTGGTTCGAGTCAGCTCTAAACAAATGACAGTCGCGCTCTCTTTGCAGGCGACTCCGCCCCGTCGTCCAATCCGATCAAAGGCAATTTCCCAGACAAGGATTTTCTATCCCTTGAGCAAATATGCACTCATGAGTTTGTGAACTACAACGAAACTCGTACAGAAAATTGAATTGTATTCCAGAAAAAGGTTTCGTTCATACTGATATGTTGTCGGTGGAATTTATTAGGACTGCATGTCAACAATATGTGCGTGAGAATTTCGTAAAATGTTTGCCTTACTAAATCTGTGGGTTCTTTTTTCAGATATGTTTGAAGACTTCTCAAGCTAGACGCTTATTTTACATGTTTTTTTTCGTATCATACAAGATCCATAAGTATTTTTTATGAATATATATTAAAGTTGACAAAAATATCACGCACATGGTATTTTTTATGAAATAAGTATAAAATTTTATACGATTACAAAGAGTCTAGTTATCATAACTGATAAACGGGTAAAACCGTTGAAATTGCAAAAATGTCATCGCTGGTTAGTTCAGTAACTTGGAACAAAACATGTCCACAGCTGAACGGTGTCCAAGTACATTTTCCTTTGAAACACAGGTGTCTTATGAGTGTGACAATAGAAAAATTGCTACTTATCTAAAAGTATTTTTCCGATGTATAATGTTTATCCCTTTCAGTATGGCGTAGGGGTACAGAATGTGAGAACTAATATAAAATCATTTATAATGTTGCTATACTAAAGGTCTGTTTCACAGATTTCAGATGTTCACTTCAAATATAATAATTAATATGAAATCATCTGCCAATTATGGTATCTGGAATGTTTCACATCATCACAAAATCTGGCCGTAAATCTCGTAGCTACTAAAAATTCTAATAAAAATGTATTAAAATTACATTTAAATCATTTTTATTGGATTTTTTGCATTAAAAAATGGTTAAACGAATTTGGGGTTGTAATGTGCTTCTTTCAATACAAAAAACGAAGGAACAGTCCTGCAATTCTATCAACAATTCTGTCTCAGTCTACATTCATTGTTTACAAAATAATAATATTTATCCAAAAGAAGGTTCTTGCAGGAGTTCTTGTAGGAGCACGATGGCGCAGTAGTTTAGCGCCTGGCTCAGTGATTGTGGAGGTTAAGCAACCTTCGCTAGGGTCGGCCATGGGATGGGTGACCAAAAATTTATTATCTTGAGCTCCTCCGTGCTTCGGAAGGCACGTTAAGCCGTTGGTCCCGGCTGCTTTTGCAGTCGTTAATACCCACCAATCTGCATGCGGGCCCATGGTGGGTTATGGCCCGTCCTTCTTATCCATCCATAAGGAAGGCCTGTGCCCCAGCAGTGGAGACATTAAAAATGGCTGATAGACTAGGTTCTTGCAAAGTCTTCATGGCGAATCAGTATAAAAAGCAAACTGTAAGAAAATAGTATTTAAAGGAAAATATCGTATTGTTTTACTTCTCCATCGGTTACTGAATAAAACCTAGGATCCGCTAACGACGTGCAAAAGTTGTGATGGATTTTTCATAGCTTAAGAAAAAAATACAACAGCAGCGTGTGGTCATCCAATATCGCAAGTTTTCTCCTCGTTCGCAGAAACTGGTTGAATAAAAATCATTTTTTATTCTATGATATTCAATATTGCGAATAAAAAGGTTCACAGACCGTTGCACAAAATGATTTTTCAAAGCGTTATTCAGTTGTCATTATCACTTAAATCGAGAATTAGTACCTATAGTTCCACGTTCGTTTGTTTTGTTGACTTGAGTGGTCCGAAGGGGATGTTACAGCTTTTATATTTTTTAATTGTTCCGAGAGTAAATCTAACCGAGCATTTCCACTAGTTAAAAAATTAACTCTTCAGCTTGCAGAGCAAAATTAACTTAAAATTGATTACTTTTTCTTTTCATATGCTTTATTTATGATCTCTATACGCACACAGAAAAAAAATATAAAATCTAAAATCTACCAATTTCGCGAAAGTGTACGTTTGTCTGACCAACTCTACGACAAAAGTATGTTTTGTACCACACACACTGCGGCTGACACAGTCTAAAGGTGCACTTGTTACAAAAAGCTCTTCAACATCATCATCATCATAAGTCGCAAGACACCCACTGCTTAAACATTGTTTCGAAACAGAGGGCTTATGAATGCAACTAGTCTATTGCTTTGTAGCGACACCACCAGCGTTCACCTACAGAATAAAGTTTGATTTGCTACAACAGCACAGCCCAACTAACATGTTAACAGACTTGGTCTATCAACATCGTTGGTATTTATGTTCATTGTAGAGGAAACGCGGGGTAAGGTTCTTTTGACTACCAACCTATCTCTCGTTTATCTTAAAAATCTATTTTCTACAGCTTACTTTTTCGCTTTTCCTTCGCAGCCTTCAATTATGACCACAGTGCGTAATTATTGCAAAAGACTTATGTATAGAAATTTACTGTTCTCCAAATATTTTCGCCTTAAATAATAATTCTAAAAACATTTCACTAGTAACCTGTTGTTTCTACGCATGCCCGCCGTTAAAAGAGTGGCTGCACTGAAGCTTACTGTTTCCTCAGCTCGATCGTCCATGTGTTATTATTTTTCATTGTGGCCTGTTATTGCGGACGCGAGTTGGGAACAGAGCGAAATAAAAAAATCAATTTATTTCCCTAGCGAGCGAACATGTCCCGGGCTAATCCAGTTTGTTCGAGCGCGCAAGGGTTGAATCATCAATGAGGAACGTAGTCGAAATGTAAAAGTGTGCCACTCGAGGCAAAAGTATCGAATATTGGCCCTTCCCTATGAAAACGTGCCCTTGAATGAGATAGGTGTCTACTTTGCAATTTTTGCTGGATCATAAAATTTGCTTTTTCTATACACGAGAGATGAAAAGTTATAATAATATCGGTTTGACCATTGTATTATAGCAATTACCGAAAGAAAGCCGCAATGGTCTCATTAGGGTATCATTAATAAGTATTTTCTTGATTGGGTCAGTTAATCTGAATTAAAAAAAGGGTCAAAAACATGTGGTAAGCGAGAGTTTCCAGGTCTATAAACTCAGAAGCTTTAAGAAATAAGGTAAGCCTTTCCATAAATAACACGTTGTTTGTTGAATAAAATGGAAAACAACACTTTTTGAGACAACTATATACCTTGTTAAATAAAATAATTAAACCATTAGTTGCGCACAATTCAACAATTAAAAAGTCAAAGGCACCGCAAAAAAGAACACGTGATAAAAGGCGCATACAATTAAATATTGCAAGCGTATGTGCCTAACTCAACAAAATGTGTTTTAATATTTCTACAAAGGATTCTTTGTGAAAAATGATCAAACCATACCATTGTTAAAATAACTTGCGTTAAATATGCATTTTCTATCTTTGAATCAAATGTAGCAAACAAAGAAAAAACCTAACTCGCAGTTAATTAGACTAATCAATGACATATATTCAACGAGTAGTTTACAAGTTATGTCGCGTACATATGAAAATAAGCCTTTTTAATTTAATAATAAACCTGTATTTTCTTATGTCTTTAAATTATAAAATTTCAAGTATAAATAAATACTTATTACCAAGTGAAAGTTAAACGTCTACCCAAGAACATTGATCATGGTGGGTCTTTTTGAAAATACCAATTTCCTAATTGTAGCTCCTTCTTGTATCTGAATAAAATAGATTTAGTTAAGCATTAATAATGATAAGGATATACACACCTATCTCTTTAATTCACGTATGCAACGCAAAAGATCCAAGTGTACAAAGCTCTTGAAATATTTAAATATTAATGACACGATGCCTTTTCACAAGTGACGATTTCTAAAGCTGTAAAATAATATACATGACTTTTATTTAACTGAAAAACTCATCATGGCTGAGTCGGATGCTCCGACTGCTGGCTTTAGAGCAGAAAAACTTATGAATTAAAAATGAATTCCTTGGTTTTAAAATTAGCATTACAAAGAGAGGGTAATTCCCGTACCTCGGCGGCTACAAAAGAAATGTATAAACGCGGCCGGCGACGTTTTATTGTAAGTGAAAAATCGGCGTTTTACCTTAAACAACCGTAAAAAGCTCATGAGCCTTTCTGCGTTCTCGTTTCAATATATATTTTGGGTGACGTCATTGGTGATAGCGCTGATCTTTTTTTTTTCGTTTTGTCTTGCAATCTTTAAATTGGTAAAGGTTTTTGGTTGGTGGTCTGTGGTGGTTCTGTTGGTGCTTATTTCATAGGATATCAATGAGTTGATTCTTGAAACCAATAATCATTTCTTTCAAATTCATTAACTTCTTGCTTTTACCATCGCTTCTGTCAATGTCTTAAATTATTGTGTTTTATTATTAAAACTAAATTTTGTATTGTTATTATGAAATAATAGGATAGCTCTCTGATGTAGGTAGGTTTCTTGAAATTTTTATTTCGGACCTTAATATTGTATTTACCTTAGTAATTGGGATGTGCAAGCGGGATTCAGAAAGGGAATGGGATGCACGGATCAGGTCTTCTCCTTGAGGTGCTTAACCGAAAAACACCTGGCTAAGCACAAAAAGGTTTACTGTGCCTTTGTGGACCTGGAGAAGGCCTACGATCGAGTTGACAGGAATGAGCTATGGAAGGTGTTGTCCGAATACGGATTGGAGAGCAGACTGATTCATGCACTGAAATCTCTCTATGAGGATTCCCGTGCATGCGTCAGGATTGACGGCGTATACACTGACTGGTTTGGCATCTCTAGGGGTGTCAGACAGGGATGTGTTGCGTCACCATGGCTCTTTAATCTGTTTTTGGACAGTTGTATGAAAGGTCTGAAAGAACGTGACTGTGGGGTTGTGATGAATGGGACTCAAATCAAGTGCCTTCTCTACGCTGACGACCAAGTTATACTTGCGTCTTCTGCGCAAGAGTTGCAGGAAATGATGTCGGTTATGAATGAAGATTTTGTGAGAAAAGGGATGAAAGTGAATGTAACTAAGACTAAAGTGATGGTGTTTGAGAGAGATGAAGAAATGACTGACTGTACGGTAATGTTAGGTGGCGAAAAAGTGGAACAAGTCCGTGAGTTTGTATACTTGGGGAGTTTGTTCACAAGGGACGGAAAGAGTGAGGAAGACATAGAAAGACGAGTGAAGAAAGGAAATTCGGTGAGTGGTGCTATACACTCGGTTATGAGTAGCCAAACCGTTTCTGCAAAGGCGCGAATGGCTATTCATAACGGAGTGCTGGTACCGACACTGATGTATGGAAGTGAATCTTGGGTATGGCAGAAGAAGAATGAAAGCAGAATAAATGCGGTAGAGATGCGATCGTTGAGGAAAATATGTGGAGTAAAACTGAGTGATAGAGTGAGCAATGAGGTGATTCGCAAAAGGTGTGGTCTGAAAGATGATATAGTGACAAGAATTGAGAAAGGAATGCTCCAGTGGTTTGGTCACTTAGAGAGGATGAATGAAAGGCGAATCACGAAAGAGATATACTGTGCGAATGTGGAAGGAACGATTGCACGAGGGCGTCCCAGAAAAACCTACGCGGACCAAATAGAGGTTATTATAAAAAAGGCTGGTGTACGCAGTGACAAAAACCGCAGGGCATGTATGAAAAGATTGATGGATATGAATGAAGCGAAAGAAGTGTGCAAGGATCGTAGCAGGTGGCGATCCATAGTCTCTGCCTACCCCCATGGGAAACAGGCGTGAGTGTATGTATGTATGTACCTTAATATTAAAGCAGGCAAGCAATTTTAAAGCTCCTATCTTTTATTAGAGGAAAATACATAGCAGTTTATTTTCGAAATTTGTTAGCAAAAACAAATGATCGTTGCATAATGACGATGGCCCTTAGGAATAGAAAGTTACGTAAAATCTGTCCTAGAAAAATCTCAGTGTGAAAAACGCTCTTCTCCCAAAGGAAATAAAGCGGCGCTTTCATAAGAAATTTAGCTAAAATATTTAGTGCTTTTCATGTGATTGCTTTCTTGACAAGTTTGGTAACAAACACCGTTTTTTCCGGCCTCTAGCTGGACCCCATACAATATGTTTCAGAGGGAACATTAAAGAAAATTGTGAGGCTCGCTTCGATGATGGCTATGTATTTATTTGAAATAGGAGGTTCTTGCTTAGAACTGAGAGTCTTCTTATAAATTATATTAAGGAACATACTTTTTATGTAAAGAGGGAAATGTCCACTACTACTAGGTACATGTTTTATTTCCAATATGGTTTTCTTGTTCAAACCACTTAAATAAAAATATATAAATACATTTATTTAAAATTCTCTTAACTTATATTCAAATAATTTATAAGTAATTATTAAAATCCCAATATTCATAAAGCCACTTACATCGCCACACTTTCCCCATCCTCACTCACGATGATACGATTTTTTATTTAATTATATTATAGAATCCCTTTGAACCCACGATGACATCGCCATTCATATTTATCTCATATTCATAATTAGAGGTCATCTTGTTCAGTTCTGACGAGTCACTCGGCGTATCAAAGCCGATCGTGCCCCTGGGAGCTCAGCGTCATACAAAAAGCAGTGACATCGGAATTTCTCATTACAGCTCCAGGCAAGATCCCCATACATCACGATGCGAAAATATCGCTTTTAACATCCCCCTACCATAAATAGTCGCACACACGTATAGAGAGGAACACGCAGGATGAACGAGCGCTTCCAATGAGCTTTTATAATCAATGGACTTGTTGTAGTATTTCTGTTAGTGTTTTAGTTAAATAATGTTTTATGTACTTACCTAATTATCATTCTTTCTGTTTGTTGTGAAAAAATATAGCTTAGATTATGTTAAAAACTAAAACAAAAAAAAATATAAGTAACTAAGAATAGTACCTAACAAATATGTTAAGGTGGCACCCTGAGAGAAAGTGACGCCGCGGTGAATTTTATTTAATATTATAATTCTAATACATAATATACGTATCGTTCGCTCTTTTCAACCTTCCTTCCTTCGCTCGAAGTCACTGCTAGAAGTAGATAGCAAAACTGCTAAGTGGCCATTTTTGACACATTTTCTATCTACTTCTACGAATGACTATGACCTTCTAAAAATAATAGACTTTGGGCCCTAAAAACTTCACGTAAAACATTATTAAAATCTTTTTCTATTAATAACTTATTAAATAAAAACCACTTTCGGTCATACAACCGCCTTAATTATATATTATATGGGTTTGAAGTTAGGGCTTGTAGAGTTAGGGCGCGTAGAGTTAGAAGCTTGGCTCTACATGAGGTGTCATAAATTTTTGACAGTGCAAGCCATATATGGAGTCTTGGCAGCACTATACATGAAAATGTTTTTGGTGGGATTTCATTCTTTTTTGTAAGTAACTTTCCATAAAACGGTAAAGCAAGGTGGGGTCAGAATTGTGGTCTAAAATCATGTAAAATTGAGCATGCAGATAACTGTTTGCATTCCATAATGAGTGTTGAAGCAAATTGTTTGTAAATACACAACCGTATTAGAAACTGTTCCAACGTTTACTAACGAACAACTTACATAACGCTTCGGTTGGTTTCGATAAGATAGCCCTCTCTCCATTAGGCAAGTCTTAATTAGGGACCATCATGGAAGTCTTCGGAGGCAACTTGCCGGCGCGAAGCCTAATCTGGCCATCGGCATTCCGATCACGCGCCTCCTGAATTTCTATGAGTGAGCCAAATGTCAGTGGCGCCCTCTCATCAAATTTATGGCTAAAGGGACACAATAAATTTAATCGGTTGGCGTCTAGTATGAGTGTTTTGTTCTTAGCAAAATTTAACTCGTAGGACTCAAATCAAACATTAACGTTATAATAATCAGCTAACCTGTTTCTGGTCGCACAGCTGGTAAAATTGAAAGATTAGATAAGACAATATTGCCCAATTTAAATTTTTTGCTAAAATCATACGCATGAATCCCAATAGTTATTTTAAACAATCAATACTCATCAAAAACTAGAAATATTCGAAATAGGTACAGCCTGTTTTTGAGGAATCCACAAATTGACCCGACAAACTCAATTTTACGGTCGGTGAAAATCATTATAACTGCCAAGCCAACTTTGCAACAGTCAGATTGGGAAATGTTTGAAGTGGGAATGGAACTTTCGGAATGCGAATCCTACTTGCACTTGACCAGTTTTTATGTCTTAATAATTGGTACACACTAGCAATAAGTATAAACGTACTAAAATATACTCGACGTCAGAAAAATCGCACCTCTTCGAAAGTAAGTTTAGTCTTGGCCACCAGCTTTTGCTGGCTAACGTTCTATTGTGTAAATGTTGATATCTATTGAAAGTACATTTAATGAGCTTTCAATTAATATTTGTTTGATTTTATCAACATAACAGTTACCATAATTACCTATAAGCACTAAAAATAAAGGGGAAATAAAAGGGGTCAATTCAGGAAATGCGTGTAATTCGCTATCAAGATGATGGAGAAAACACACTTCAATAGTTCAATAAAAATGTAATATGCAAGATTGATTCTATTGTCCATGAAGTAGCTCAAATATTGCAAAAAAATGAGGCAATGTAATGTTGCTCGGAAATTGAATCCCAGTAATTGATTCCGTTCGACGAGTATTCCAATGGTTTCTAAAGACTGTTGGCTACGTATGTTGCTATTGTATGTGTATATTGCTATTGTATGTTGCTATTGTATGTATTGAGATTCAGTTTCTGAGCAACATTACACTGCCTCATTTTTTGCATTGCAATATTTGAGCAACTTCATGAGCAATAGTATCCACCTTGGTAATTCCATTTTTTTGAACTCTTGAAGTGTGTTTTCTCCATCATCGCGATAGTGAATTTACCTGCATTTCCGTTAATTCAGGAATTTCCTTTTTATTTACATTTTATGGCAGCACAAGCAATAACGCTTTAAGTGTTTAATTATGGTAACTGTTATGTTAATTAAATCAAACAAATATTAATTGTAAGCTCATTCAATGTACTTTCAATAGATATTAAGATTTACACAATAGAACGTTAGCTAGCAATAGCAGGTGGCTAAGTTTAAAGTTACTTCCGAAGAGGTAGGATAATTCTGACGTCAAGTTTCATGCATATTTTGTTCTAACTTAATTTTACTTTTGTGAAGATGACAAAATCAAGTTTAACAAAAAAAAGTACCTATATTTTTTGACCTTACCAACCAGCTTTTTTTAACGCTTTTTGTAAGTACGCCTCCTTGATTGACTATTAATCTAGAACAAGGCCAGCCACACCCAGGCCCAGTAGCCAGCCAAGTCATTTGAGATTGCCCGCTAAAGAGAATGTTATCACTCCCGCCAGCAGTTGGCCGGCTGGCCAGCGCGCTGTGGCACCGCTTCCACCTGATGGAAACCCAAAAGTAGTGGCCCCGGCGCCGCCACAGTCTAAGAAATTTTACTCCCCTGTAAATTTTATTGGCCAGCCTTGATCTAGAAGATCGAGGGATGCCGCTGGATGCGAGCAGGCAGGACGATCGGAATGGAGATCCTTTGCCAAGCAGGTGGGTTCTGCGGCGTTCGCTATAAATCCTTTTTGTTTATTACAAGAAAGAAACGCCGTAGTTTAATGGATGAAACATACCTTTACACATATGATTAGATTTTTATCCCCCGACGCAAAAAGGGGTGTTATAAATTTGACCAGTGGCGTGCCCAGGCCTACATAGTAGAGCAAGCCCGAACTCTCAAATCAAGCAAATTTTTTTAACAGCTCAATACAAGCAAAAAACAATGCATCTCACAATTTCTCGTTACTAATTTAAGTTTTTTTTCATACGATGGTCTTTACCAAAATATCGATGCTAATAAATTAATTAAGCTAATAAATTTAACAGAAAAAATAAAAAAATAGCATTCTGAATGCCTATATCTAAAAATTTTTAAAATTTATATAGCTAATTCATCTTAATCGATTGTCTGGCATCTGTAAAGGTGTCGCATTCGAATGTTGAAAGTAATTCTTCACATTGATGAGATAACGCTGGCTTACAGCGAAAACGTAAAAAGTATTAGAAAATTTCGCCACTCCCACTAGCGACTCGGTAGAATAATTGGTCAGTGCATTAGGCCGGAATCCCAAGGTTCGAGTCCTGTCTGAGCTGCTACTGGTGAGTAGATTTTTTTCTAGTATTTTTTCTATTAAATTTATTAGCTTAATAAAAATAATAGCATTGTGAATCCCTATAATCTAAAAAATTCAAAATTGTTGTTAATAATAACGATTCATTAGTAGTGTAAGTAAGTTATTGTTAGGGCAAGCCAGGATTTTGGGTTTTTATGGAGGTGTACCGCCACTGAGATTGACGTTTGTGTGTGTCTCTTTGTCTGTCTGAGGCAACGTTGCTCTCAAACTAATAGACCTATTTTGATGCGGTTTACGTTTATTTGAAAGCTGGTTATCAATTTCACAAAATCGGTAAGTACTTAAGTGTTTTTGACACGGTATCTAACTAAAAAACTAAATCCATTCGACTTCGTGCACTAACGAAAAAAATACAGTCCATTTCGAAACAAAACATGTGGATTGCTTTGTTGTCCCTTCAACGTTGGACACGTTTGCTCACTAATACGTGCATTGCACTGTAGAGAGCACGACGCTACCAAGTCTTATTATTTCCCAGCCAGGGGTTGAACCCACGAGCTTAAACGGGATCAGCCGGATCCAGTAACATAAATCCGACTCTCGCAGGCCATATAAACCATCAAACTTAAAACATGTTACGGAAAATAACGCAATACAAAAATATATTAAACAGACAAATATTTCGTTTCGTTTGCCATTCTCATTCATTTTAAATGTTACTGTTTTTTATGTCACAACTTAAGATAAAATCGCTTATTTGTGTTTCATCAATGTGTAATAAAAAGGTAAATATGCCTGCCCATTACTTTCGTTATTTTGTCAGAGTTAAATCTTTTGTATATTTTGAATGGAAAACTACAAGATTATAAAAAATTACCAACTAACTTTGCCTTTGTTCGCACCGTATTAAGACTAATAAATGTCTACAAAAGAGAGATACAAACAGAAATGAGTATCTTTTATTCATGTTTGTTACTTAACGCTAAGTTGTGCACTCATGTAGCGTTCTTCGGCATTCCCTTTACGTTATCCCAAGTTTGCCTTAACAATATTGCGTACCGTAACTTCTTAACCAAATAAAGGTATTCGAACGTCTTCAACTGGTAGTTTTAGTACAAATTAGCTGCAGTAAACTCCGTACCTATTTAGGGTCCAGGTCACGACCAAACCGAATTTAGATGAGACTATCAACGTATATCAGTGAACACCATAGAAACGAGTTTACTGTAGGTAAGAAAATATTTGCTTTTGCTAAAACTTATGATATCTCTGTATGTTTCTAACCAAGTTCCTTAATTATTAAAAAATATCTATACATATAATAAAATTGTATCTAATTATACAATGTCTCTACCTACATACGAGATATTTAAGAAAAAAAATGAGGGGTCTATAAAAGGGTATTAGAAGCAAAACCAATTTTTTTTTATATTTGTCTGTTTGTCTGTCTTTATGTTTGTACCCGCATCACGCAAAAACTACTGTACCAAATTAGATGCGACTTTCACAGTTTATTTTTGAAGTACTAACTTCAACTCTGGTGTATGTTTTATGAAGTCACGGGTGACAGTTAGCTTAATTTTAATTTGTGGAATTTGGAATTTGCTGATAATTAGGTAGTTATGTTTTGTTTTTGTTTTGTTTATGTCTATTTATATAGGTATGTATATGTGATGTTGGAGAAATAACTGTATCAACCACGTACCTGGTGACTTCGTATGTCCTCGTCTCTGGGGCCCCAGGAGTGGTCGCTGGTTGCTGATGGATCACAAATTCTCTCTAGACGTGCACTGGCTATGTTTTGAAATAGTTCACAGTTCGATTTTGGGATTTGATTTGGTTTTATTAATTTTTAATGAATTATGGTGCAGTGTCGCACGCTGCGCGCTCGCGATCGGAACGGTAGTTCTCCTATTCTGACGTTAGAGTACTTGATGGCAGCACTGTCTATAGTAAAGCGCTGCGATTCGTTTTACGAAGGATTGCAGTTATTGTGGCCGATACAGTTTCAATTTAAATTAAGAATTAAAGAAAAGAAAATGATTTGTGCTAGCGTTAATACTATACACAACTTGTTCAAAGTACGGAACATGCCGCCGACCTTAAAATATACATATTTTAATAAGAAAGAAACTAAGAATAAGTTACTAACCTAGCTTACAACTAAGAAAGTAAACTAAAGTTGCCTACTCGAAGGGCAACGGACAGACCTTAACAACAGGTCGTTTAGCAAGAGTATTACCAATGCGTACAGTGACAACACGAGTAATACCATCTGCACCTGGATGCAGCTGATGCACGCGCGCCAGGCGCCATTTCAGTGGCGGTAGTGTATTATCTACTAACACGACTACTGATCCCTCACGGAGGGGTGTGTGAGTGTGATCACGAAACCATTTACCTCTTTGTTGAAGTTGGTGGAGATATTCAACGCTCCAGCGTTTCCAAAAATGTTGGACAGCTTGCTGCAAGACTTGCCAACGAACAAGGCGACTTGTATTGTCGTCAGTGAAGTTAAATTCAGGTAAAGAAGTCAATGGTTCCCCGATTAGGAAGTGTCCGGGTGTGATTGGTAATGGATCTGCTGGATCATTACTCTGAGCAAAAAGTGGCCTCGAGTTGAGAACTGCTTCTATTTGGCAAAGAAGCGTGTTGAATTCATCGTAAGATAGGGTGAGTTGACCTATAACACGGAAAAGATGCGTTTTCATACTTTTCACGGCTGCTTCGAAAATCCCTCCGAAATGAGAAGCATAGGGGGGGTTAAAATGCCAAGTAACGGCTAAATTGGTCAGCTGTTTATTGATAATATTTTGATTATCTTCGTTCCGCAAGAACTCATAAAGATCGGAAAGGTAACGATCGCATCCAACAAAGTTTCGACCACAGTCGGAGTAAATATCAGTGCAAAGGCCACGTCGTGATATAAATCGGCGCAATGCATTTAGAAAAGAATCGGTTGTTAAGTTTGGAACGAGTTCCAAGTGTGTCGCTTTCGTCGACATGCATACAAAAACACACACGTAGCATTTGAAGACTTTCGCGTTACGAAATTTATTTGATTTTAGGAAAAAATGCCCAGCAAAATCGGTTGCAACGTGAAGAAATGGACGAAAAGCACGAACTCTCGCGGCCGGAAGTGGAGCCATCGAAGGCTGTGGAGCGACAGGGCGCGTACGGAAGCAGCGCACGCAGCGGCGAGTGCGCATACGGACTGCGTCACGAGCACTAAGTATCCAGTATTTCTGGGCGAGTAGAAACTGTAACGTTTGCGGACCGACGTGCAAATTAGTAAGATGATAAAAGTCGATTAAAAGATTGGTGAAATGATGTCGTTTGGGTAAAAGAATTTGATGCTTTGCATCGTAAGGAACGTTAGCACGATTGATTCTGCCGCCGACCCTGAGAAGTCCGGCGTCATCAAGAAACGGTTTAAGCTTTCTTAAACGTTTGGTACACACGTCGTCATTTTTGATACGCACCATATCTTCCGCAAAGTTTTCTTGTTGAACAAGACTGATAACTCGGTTGAGAGTGAATTTAGTTTCGTGGACTGTAATTTGAGAGGATTCATAAGTTTTCGACTTACGGCATTTATGGAAAAGGCGAAAACACAATGAAATAATGCGTAGCATTTTAGATAAAGATGAAAATCTTTCGAATAATTGAATATCGGGTTGAACATTTGACACAAGTACATGCTTTCGACGCTCCTCGTCGGTCGAGATTATGTCAATGTCTACATTCGAAATAGGCCAATCAGATTCAGGTAGTCTGAGCCAGTTGGGGCCGTCGAACCACTGTCGTTGGTCTAGTTCGGATGGGAGAACACCACGCGACGCAACGTCCGCGGGGTTGTCTGCAGAACGCACGTGATGCCACTGTGAGGCAGGCACGCGGTTGGTGGTCTCTGTGATACGATTAGAGACGTATGTACGCCACTCATGAGGAGGTGAGCGTAGCCAAGCTAGGGTGATAGACGAATCACTCCATGCAAATACCTTGTCAATCGATAAGAATGTGCTGTAAGCACCGAGAATTTTTTGTATAAGCTTCGAAAGAAGCAAAGCCCCACAGAGTTCCAAACGAGGAAGACTGAGGCGTTTCAAAGGTGCAACCTTTGTTTTCGCAAGAAGAAGTGAAGTGTGAATAACACCTTCCGAGTCAACAACTCGTAGATATACGCATGCAGCGTAGGCCTTTTCAGAGGCGTCTGAAAAACCATGAAGTTGTACATCATTAGTACATGGAAGCACAGGACGATACAATTTAATGTCTTGTAATTGTGAAAGTTCTGTTACAAATCTAAACCAAAGATCACGAATACCATCAGGAGGACAATCATCCCAATCAGTACCAGAAAGCCATAAGAGTTGGATGAGATGTTTGACAAACAAAGTTATAGGGCTCAAAAATCCCAAAGGGTCGTATATTTTAGAAATTTCTGCAAGCATAATGCGTTTTGTGCATTTTTGGGTAGGTACCTCTGTCTGATAGGTAAAAGTATCCGATATAGGATTCCACTTTAACCCCAACACTTTGACTGAAGCGTCATTGTCAAGTGCTGAAAGAATAAGAGCATCATCTTGATTGGAGATGTCTTGATTTAAAGATGATAAAAATTCAGGACTGTTGCTTGCCCATTTGCGGAGTTCGAACGTACCCGCTTTGCAAATGTCAATAAGCTCGCGTTGAAGAGCAAGAGCGTTATCGATACAGTCTGAGCCCGTGACGATGTCGTCTACGAAGACTTCATTTAGAAGTACTTGCGAAGCATGTGGGAAGGAAGCAGCTTCATCGACAGCTAACTGACGAAGAGTGCGTAAGGCCAGAAATGGCGCAGAAGAAACCCCGAAGGTTACTGTGCAGAGGCGGTATTCCTGAACAGGATCATGGGGAGAGAATCGCCATAGGATTCGTTGAAAATCACGATGTTCTTGACAAATATCTATAAAACGATACATCATTTTGATGTCCGCTGTGAAAACGATTTTATGAAGTCGAAATTTTAAAAGAACGTCTGTAATGTCTTGATGCAATTTTTGACCAATAAGAAGATTATCGTTGAGTGAACGCCCAGAAGTAGTTTTGCATGAAGCGTCAAACACCACTCTAGTTTTAGAGGTGACTGCTGACTTTTTCACCACGCAGTGATGAGGAATATAATACGAAGGCGTGTCACTGTTCGTAGGAGTAGGAACAGGTTCCATGTGTCCCAAGTCTACATACTCTTGCAGACACTGATTGTAATCCGCTCGTAAAGCTGGATCATGAGAAAGTCGTTTTTCTAATTTGTATAAACGTGAGAGCGCAATGTCTCGAGACTCACCTAGAGGAGGTGCATCCTTCTTGAAAGGAAGAGAAACTATGTATTTGCCAGTTTCGGCGCGTTTATGAGTTTCCACGAAAATGGACTCACAAAGGGCTTCGTCCTTAGTCAAGGGTTTTTCATCGTCAGGCACTGACTCGATGTCCCAAAACCTTTGTATGGTTTTGTCAAGTTGACTTGTACTAAGGTTCATACACACTTGAGGTGCAGAAAGACTATGAGAAATTTTACCGTTGAGAAGGTTACCAAATATACTATTTATTGCCACAGGAGTACCTTGTGGACCTTTGATATTGTCGTGAAGCAGAATGCTATCAGTATAGTCTGATCCCAAAAGAAGTTCAACGGGGCGGGCAGAACGCAGTTCTGGGTCCGCTAGAGGAAGATTTCTGAGATGCGAAATAAACTCAAAAGAATCAGGAATGTTCGGTAAATAACTCGTTATTTTAGGTAAAATAAGAGCTTCAATAAAAAGTCTAGGTGTCGGTTTAAAGTGAGGCGTAACTTCACATAAAACATAACCACGCGGCTGTTCACCCTTATCACCGATGCCCGTGATGGTAGTACTCATTTTAGAATGATAACGTGGTAAACCGAGACGTTGAACACACGACTCACTAATTAGGGTGACCTGAGAGCCTTGGTCCACAAGGACGCGCACTAAACGCGGAGTAAAGGGCTTAGAATCAGTGGGACGAACGTTAACTAACGCGGTGGTCAATAAAACTGTACAATCATTTTTATTGGTAGGCCCAGAAACACCGAGTGTCGGTGGGGGCGCTGAAGGTTCCGCTACCGAGTGTAACTCAGGGGAAGAAATGGAACATTCTGTTTTTAAAGTAACATTTTGCACGGGCACATCCTCATGTAATGAAGTGTGATGCCGCTGTGAGCAAATACGACAGTTATGACGCGATTTGCAGTCCTTAGTTTCATGACCAAGGAATAAACAATTGCTACAAACTTTGTTTTCAGTTATGAATTTATTACGCTCCGGTAAACATAATTTTTGAAATTTGTCGCATTTATTTAGTGGATGAGAATTATCCTTGCAATAAGCACATTTTATTTGCTTTAAATAATCAGCTTTAGTTGCTGCATGAAAGCTCATATTACGATTAAAATAAGACTCCTTATTATTATTACGATTTATATTATACTGCGCATCTGAATGCGTGCGAGATAGTGCGCGACGAGCGGCTTGTGCGTGTCGCGACGGAAAGGCAGGTGCGCTTGAGCCGGCCGAGCCGCCAGCAGCGGCGTGCGGGCGCGACGCGGACGGTGCCGTGGGGCCGACCGCGGCGCTGGAGCGCGCGGTCGCTGACATGATTTCTGTTGCCGCCAATTCCCTCTCAAGGAAATCGAGTAATTCGGAAAGATGCGGAATTTCATTAGGCGAATGTAACGATAATTCGAAGCGCTTACGAATATTTGGCGTTATTTTACGTAATAAAATATTTAAAAGAATAAAACTCCAATCAGAGATATTAATACCTAAGGCCCGTAAGGCAGAGTAGTTCTCGGCATAGGTATTCATAATATTACGTAAACCGTGTTCAATATTTTTATCTGACATTGGCTCGAGATCCAATATTCTATCCAAATGCTTGGTTGCAATAATTCGCTTATTTTCGTAACGAGTTAATAAGATTTGTAAAGCATCTTCGTAATTACTGTCTGTAATCTGAATAGTTTTTAAAAGGTTATACGGTTCACCCCTTAAGGACGACAACAAATAGCGAAAACGTTCGACGTTTGTCAATGTTTTGTTTTCATGAACAATAGATTTGAATAAATCGTAATATGCATTCCATTCTGTCACTTTACCGTCAAAGGTTTGTAAACAAATTTTAGGTAAGCGAATATGCGAATCAGCTGTTGTCCCGCTGCCAGTACAGTGGGCATGACAGGGTTGTGACACACTAATGTTCGCGACACTCTGTCTACGTTGAGTTTCCTTCATATTATCCAACACAACTTGAACTTGGTAGTATAAAGTATCAAAAGAATTACGGACTTTTAACTGTTCATCCTTATCGAACTTCGATTCTTTTGCTAACAATTTTTCAATCTTTAATTGAACTGCGAAAAATGTCTTCTTAACGTTATTCAACTCTTTAGTACGAACTCGAAATTCTGTTTCATTGTCAATACAATCTACCATGCGTTGGATATTATTAAGGGCGAGTTCACGCTCGAAAATTAATTGCTCAACTTCCATTGTGGTGAATAAAATAAAACGTAGTTTTAAATTGTAAATAGTTTATTGTATTGTATGTTTTAGTTAGGTAGGTAAATGTTGTAGTGCAGAAGTTTAAGTAAAATGTAGTTTGTAAGTTTAAGTAAATGTTTCGTAGGCTAGTTATATTAGATTAAAAGTATGTAAAGTATGCTTAGGTAGGCAATGTGTACCGTATGTAATTAGGATAGTCGCAGACTTAAATTGATTGATTGTGAGTTCAGTACGAAGATACATGAACTGCTAAATAGATATATACCTATGGGTGAGTAAGTAATACTAACCGCTAGATGGGAACTGCACGAAAATACAGGTTCCGCTTAATAGGTATGTATGTATATTGTATGGGTAAGTACGAAAATACGAACCGCTAATTTGGGAACTGTACGAAAATACAAGAACCGCTAAAAACCTAATAAAGTTTTAGTTTTGTACGAAAATACAAAATTGCTAAATAGTTCGCAAAATCTTAGTACGTAATACTAAGTGGAACAATAAATAACTAGTACGAAAATACTAATTAAATAAGAAATAATGTCATGTGCGTAATACATAAACACTATAAATATTTTGTGTGTAACTAGCCTTCTTGAGATTGAAACGGATTCGCGACTGCGTGGCGCCTAGCGTAATGGCACACCGCACGAAATAATATTAAACTAAATTGAAAAATATCACTTGTTAAGTAAATGTATCGTTGTATATCGCAAATATACGATGTAAAATCACTGTACGCAATGGTATTATCGAAAAATAATAACGCTAATTGCATAAAAGTGTTGCATGAAAGTCGTAAAATGGCGGTAGGTCCCCGCGCTTATTGAACAAAGTAAACTATCGAAAAATAGTTTTTAGTATGAATAACCAGCACAAATCTAATTTTGAATTTAATTATGATCCAGGTTCGAATGGACCAAAAACTTGTGTTGGAGAAATAACTGTATCAACCACGTACCTGGTGACTTCGTATGTCCTCGTCTCTGGGGCCCCAGGAGTGGTCGCTGGTTGCTGATGGATCACAAATTCTCTCTAGACGTGCACTGGCTATGTTTTGAAATAGTTCACAGTTCGATTTTGGGATTTGATTCATCATCATCATCATCATCATATCAGCCACACGACACCCACTGCTGGGTATAGGCCTCCCCTAAGGATCTCCACGACGATCGGTCCTGCGCTGCCTGCATCCACTGGCTTTCCGCGACCTTCACCAGATCGTCGGTCCACCTTGTCGGGGGCCTACCCACGGAGCGTCGTCCGGTGCGCGGTCGCCATTCCAGAACCTTTCTGCCCCAACGGCCATCGGTTCTTCTCGCTATGTGTCCCGCCCATTGCCACTTCAGCTGAGCAATCCTTCGAGCGATGTCGGTTACTTTAGTTCTCCTGCGGATCTCCTCGTTTCTGATTTGATCACGTAGGGAAACGCCGAGCATGGCTCTCTCCATTGCACGCTGAGCGACCTTGAGCCTCCTTATGAGACCCATAGTTAGCGGCCACGTTTCACTGCCGTAAGTCATCACTGGCAACACACACTGTTCATAGACTTTCGTCTTGAGACACTGAGGTAAGTCGGACGCGAAGATTTTTCGAAGCTTCCCGAATGCTGCCCACCCGAGTTGGAAATTGAAGAACTATTGTTATAGTGTTGGAAATTGAAGGATTTGATTTGGTTTTATTAATTTTTAATGAATTATGGTGCAGTGTCGCACGCTGCGCGCTCGCGATCGGAACGGTAGTTCTCCTATTCTGACGTTAGAGTACTTGATGGCAGCACTGTCTATAGTAAAGCGCTGCGATTCGTTTTACGAAGGATTGCAGTTATTGTGGCCGATACAGTTTCAATTTAAATTAAGAATTAAAGAAAAGAAAATGATTTGTGCTAGCGTTAATACTATACACAACTTGTTCAAAGTACGGAACATGTGATGTCAATGTTCTGAAAGGTCATTAACCTGTTACATATCCGAAGGGTTCAATGTGGAAAAACGAATGGGGAATATATAAATGCACTTTAAAAATAATGTATCACACTTTAAAATGTTTAGCTTCAAAATTTATTGAATCTATAAAAATAATGGTTTCTACTATAAACATGCTAAGCTTTAAAATTAATACTTTGCACTATAAAATTTAATTGCTTAGCTTTAAAATTAATACTTTGCACTTTACAAATTAATTTTATAACTTTAGCACTGGTAAACAGACGTCTAGGTGCGACGACGAGCGGGCGCAGCGAGAGAGGAGCCCAGGAGGAGGTTAGGTTCCATTGTGACCAACAACGCCAGAACTGACCTGATGGCGTATAATTATGCATCATGCCACAAGTTGTTTTCATCTTTCCATCTCATTTTAACAGTGGTCAGATGGTGTTCAGTCTGACATGGTTGGACAGAAACTAAATGGTTTCGGAGTTGGGACCAATGGTTGCGACACAGTTAAAGTGCAAGCATTATTTTTGTAGTGATAATATTCAATTATAGATCTATTATTATTTTAAAGTGCAAACCATTATTTTTGTAGTGATAATATTAAATTATAGGTCCATTATTATTTTAAAGTGCTGATATACAATTTTATAGCTGTTTTCATCAAATTTAAAGTGCTATTAAGTACATCCCAAAACGAATTTTCTGTATTCTTGGTTTTGATAAAATTGGTATTTCGAATTTCTTGGGATCAGAAAAAATTTCAACGTGGCAAAGATTTTTTAGGATACAGTGATGCTTGCCTTATGCTGGTCATTAAATCCGTTTTTACCAGAACTGAGCAAAATTGCTAAGCGAAAAAAACCAGCCATAGATTTACTTCAATTTCCTGTCCTCATGCAGCTCTTGTGAAAAGGAATTAACAACAATAACAATAAATTTTATTTCGATTAAAAGTTTTGCGTTACAACGGAGAAGGTCTATGCAGAAAAAAGTGTTAGGAATGTGTACGAAATGACAAAGTGAGTTACTTGACTCGGCCAATACGTCCTTAAGTTTTTGTTTAACTTTGCTGAAAAAAGGTTTCCGTTTGTTTAACTTTGCTGAAAATAGGTTTCCGTCTTTGGCAGATAAAAAATTCACAGATTTTACAGTTCTTGCAAGAATCGGAGCATTGAAAATGAACACAAAAATTTACGAAAAACCAAAATCAAATCAAATGCAAAGTCCTATTATATTTTTAAAGTTAGTACCTATTTATTTTGACTGCGTCGACGCGGCCAAAATAATATAAACCAATTTTCGAAATTCCAACGAATGCACTTCTCGTCCACTTCTGCATCTTTTAACACTATTACCATGACGATCGGTCAATAATCATAGAAGCTACATCACTTTTTATGTACGGAAACAGCCGTTTTTCTACAATTCCAAATCTAAAGGGACCACCTACAGGTCACAATTATAAACCGATTTTCAAAATTATTTCGCCATTTCATAGCTAAACTAATACCCTAGGACCTTTTTTTCTTTTTTTCTTAAGTCGGTTTTTTTCCGAAAATTTACAATTTAGTAAACAAACATCCCCCAAAAAAACCCGGAATTTTTGGAATTTCGCAAAATTCCAAAAAAAGTTACCAGTAGATTTTCAAAATTCAAACGTTCACACGTGTCTCGATAAATTACTCAACTTTTGGTACTATTTTTATTTCGATCCTCTCAAAATCCTCGGAGATATGGCCAAAAATACGTCTCAGGCGATTTGCATCTGATAACCATTTTCAATGGTAAAATATTTGGGTCTATAAAAAACCTGGTCAAGGAAGTAGAGAAGGCCTATTATAAAAAAATCACAGATTTTGCAGTCCCCGCAAGAATCGGAGCATTGAAAATGAACACAAAAATTTACGAAAAACCAAAATTAAATCAAATCCAAAATCCTATTATATTTTTAAAATTACCTAGGCTGTATACCTATTTATTTTTACGATTGTGACACTCGGCTCCGCCTCGTGCCACAAAAGCGCCCGCTGACTGCCTCGATGCAGCCGAAATATTATTAACCCATTCTGAAAATTCCAACGAATGCACTTCTCGTCTGCTTCTGCATCTTTTAACACTATTAAAAATTAAGTTGTCCTCCAGCCCCACCTGACTTCAATAGACGTGTTTTATTAATATTGATATGTGTAACGAATGATTCGAATAATATTTCTTGCTTTTTAGAGGTATTTAATTTTTAAGCTGTTTTTGTTTTCAGGTTTTTTGAAGGCAGTTTTTCTTTTTTTTAAAGCTTTTTTATTTTCAACTTTTTAGTGTAAGCGCAGCGTGTAAATATTTTTTAACTTTATATTATAACATTTTCAATGGTAAAATGCCCAGATCTCAATTTCCAAATTTATGCTGTTTGTTTTTGAGGAGTTCCTTTGTGTCTTCGTAGTCCAAGTCTAGTCCAGAACGTTACATCGCAAACCATGATTTGGTTTGTTTTGGATTGCCATAAACTTACCAAAACCTAAATCACTTTACATATACTATTTGACTTTGAGGAGTTCCCTTGTGTATCTTCGAAGTTCGAAGTCCAATAACGATGAAATTAAATTGTGACCACTCTTGAAATATACCCTTTCAAATAAAAAAAGAATTATCTAAATCGGTTCATAAACAAAGATGTTATGTCTGAAACTCCATAAAAACTCGTGCGATGGCGAGCTAAATAATTGATATTTTTCAGGATTATGAGAAAACTACTAGCCAGATCTCTGAAAAAAATTTATGGGACCACACACGAACTATGTTCTTTGAGATAAAAAAAGAATTGTACAAATCGGGTAACAACTGACGAAGCTATGTTAAAACATACATAAAAAAAAATAAAAAAAAATACCGTTGACTTGAGAACCTCCTCCTTTTTTTAAAGTCGGTTAAAAACATTTTCAATGTTAAAGGTTAAGCTACAGGGCAAACCCTTAACCCGATCGTCTTTGTTTTAGGTTCAAGTTATAGCTGACTAAATTGTTCAGAGGAGTTTTTCTCAAAATTTTGATATCATTCTTCATTTCCAAAATATCGAGCGCCAAAATAAAAAAATCGGAAAAAAAATAGATTTTGTTCCACTATTTCGGCCATAAATTTTTACTTTTTTTTATTTTTTCGAATAATTCTTTTTGCACCTTGTAGCTCTTGTTAATACGCGTCTTTTGAGTCTTTTTGAATATCATATCTTCACAACTATCTGTGATATAAGGGGATCGCACTTTTTCGTGAAATCGGTGCCTATACTGGATGGAACGAACGAAAAGACATTTTCAATGTCAAAATTGCATAGCAGCGTTTCTAAAGAAGTATAGGTGCTACAATACAATGCTAATGAGTGATTAAGAGATACTAGAATATACACACTATTTTGATAAATATTAGTCTTAGCAAAAACCCGGTTACCTATTTAAATTATTTAAAACACTCCAAATTGTTGCATTTCCAAATCTAACTGATGAAAATGATCCTCTTTGCTCTAAAATAAAGAAAGTAATACCAGCATTATTCTCAGAGTTAATAGTTGCTTGAGCTTGAAATAATACACCAAGCCATCTAAAAGGTGTCCGTAGTGCAGTCTGAAAATGTTGGCACTTACTTTGTATCGGTGGTCTTCTGGGAAATAGAACATGCAAAGTTGTTCATCTATGCATGTCTCTCCGCTCTGAGCATCGCGTGATCTTTTACCCTTACATTTTAACTGAAACGAAGATAATTTATTACTCTCTTGCAGTTTTGCAGTCACCAATTGCTGATTTTATACATATACAAAATTGACTTCGTATTTTATTTTCTATTAATTTACCTTCAAAAAGTTACAAACAGTATTAAAATGAAAAGGTTGGGTCATCATAATACTTATTAGTGAAAACTAAAATATTTTCATGCTAAGATAATCTCCATTCAGTAAATAATCAGTGAATGAAAACTGTAATCAGGATTAATAATGTTTGTAACACATTTACTTTTACTTACTGTAAGAATATCGGAAATACTTACCTCCTAATGAATCCAATATCCTAAACAATTCCGTCGTTGGTACATAACAATAAGTTTCATAATTTCGCTCGTGAACTAACGTCATGGGCCGGGTTTAGGGCAAGGCATATTTTATCAGTTTTGGCGGATAAAAGCTATCAACTACACCTGAGACTTATTTTACGCCCGGCGTGCCAATATCCACGGTTCGTACGTACCTGCGAACTTATAACCAACCCTGATAAATCACGAAATTCGCAAACGATTCCTGTATCGGTTTTGTTAATTATAATTTGTTGTTTTGTTGCTGCAGTAATTTTATGTTTATGCTCCAAACAGCAACCCTGTTTGGAGTTAATTACTTTTATTTTTATTGTTTGATTACAGAAAATATTGGAAAGATATCACTCAGGGGTATTATTCGAATTGGCGCCTCCTCACAATCCAGGTCAGGCGACTTGCCAATTCGGTCACCGTCTCTCTTCACTCATGACGAATTTAAGTGAATGGATGGCGACGATTGCATAGTCAAACCGAGCAGTCGGTTTTGTAATTTTAACCGAAATTATATTATTGTAATGGGTACGTATCAGAATTAAAATGTATCAGAAGTAAAAGAAAATTAGAATATCTTAGCTTAAAATGGCAAAGTTCAAAATGTAAAAAATTTGAATGTAACGATTAAAATGTCGAAAGTTCAAAATGCCAAAAACAAAAATGTCAAACGGTCAGATAGTCCTAAATAAAAATGTCTAAGTTTAAACAATCAAAACTTAAAATGTCTAATAGTCCAAATACCTATAATAACGTATAGAATTTACTTTTGCCTTTCTTTCATTTAGGTACACAATTAATTAGGTTAAATAATTGCGTGTTAACCTCTGTGCCTCCTCCGCACATCACCATAGCCGCGCCGCTCCCTGATTCGGTAGCCGGTGCCAGTCTATAATTCAGTAGCAGGCGAACAAAATCTACCAATTGAGTTTGAAATAGATTAGATTTTTCTGGCGCTTCGCCGGCCGCTACCGAGGCACGCTCGCTTCGCTCGCTCGGCTCGCGCGCTGGGTTCATGTCAACCTAACATGCTTGTCGCTACGCTCCTCGCACCTATGTCGTGACCTATGGTCTACGGTTTTTAAGTCCCAGTAGACTAGTTTAGACTCATTTCCGGGAGGTAAAGTTGCAATAAAGCATTTCAGGCGAAGCCCAAAGACACCTCCACAGACTCAATTAACCTCAAAGAAGGCGATTCGTTCTAAGATCCAAACCAATTCAAATAAATCACTGTGAACTTAGACTTAATGACCATTGATATTTTAACTCGTCAAGTATTTGATACGTTGGATACTTTGAATTTTGCTATTTGAATTTATACATAATGATTTTAGACATTTCAAACCATTTGAATTTTGATTTTTGACATTTTGAACTTTGCCATTTTAAGTTTAGACATTTTAATTTTAGACATTGTAACGGTTCAAAACTGAACATGTTATTTTGTCTCAAATATTTTTCGAATTTTGTTTCATATTGAGCATAATATTATTTAACTATCGAACAAGTTATTATAATAAAGAGTAGTTCAGGTTTTGAGTTAGCAATAATGTCGGAAGTTCTTTTAATCTTTCACGGCGCTAAAATTCAAATATTAGTCTCTGTCTAAGTAACGACGCTAATAGGCCTAAAATTTATTTATATTTATTATTGTTTATTTATCAAATTTTATTAGAGCCTCTCGAATATCATTATAATAGTTTATTTTAGAAGATTACTTAAAAAAGGATTGAATTCGGTGTTAATTATTTTTGTAAGTTGTCAGTAGTGTCACACCACGTGATGTGTTTTAGCTAAAGAACGAAATTAAATATAGTAGGTCATTCCAGTGGATCAATCGATGAGAAATCGATTGCCAAATGGTGACTGAGGGTCGCAAGGCAAGTCCCATATTCTTTGCCAAACCATAGTTGTAAATTTAAATTTTGTTTTAGGAAATATTAGACATTAGTTAGATTTGGGGGATAAATGCAAGTTTAGTTGGTTTGGAGAATTTTGTAGCGGATCTAGTACATTTTGTTAATCGTAGGCGGTATTTGTTTAAATTAGGGTATTTTGTTATACCATGCCTTTGCTTCATGACACAGTTAAATTGGAGGTTTTAAATTAAAATTGAAGTTTAATTTGATTTTATAATATGGTTTGATGTTCAGAGATAATACAGAGAGAGAGAAAAGAAATGGAACAATGTTTTATTCTGGGCGGAGTTTAGTTGACAGTTTAGTGGTAAATTGAAAACTCGAATTGTAAAATAAAAGGGGAGATAATTAATTAATAGAAATATTGTAAGGATAAATCTAGAAATATTATTAAAAAAAACATAAACAATAGTTATTGAAGGTGTAATAAGAAAGTATTTCATGGGAAAATGTGGATGGAGCCTAATAAAGTTTGTCTTGTCGTTGGGTGTTGTACGAAGAAAGATTGATATGAAGTTTCTTCGAAAGCGGGATTTTATGCTGCAGGTTTATAATTCAAATGAGGGTAGGCATTTAGAAAATGTAAAAGTAGTCGGATGAGTGTTGCCAGTTAGGGTTTTTAAAGTACCAACATTGTGATGTTAAATTGATCGGAAATTTTAGGTTTAATTGGACCGAATACTTAATGGAAAATGTTGTAATACGTATTTTAGCAAATTGATTCTAGAGGTTATGATATTTTGGGGAAGGCGAGATAAAAAGATTGAAAAGGTTGGATTCTAATTGTAGCATATGGGGGGTTCGATTTGTTGTGAATATAAAATTCGTATTAATCAGAGTTCTATGATTATAGTACAATAATTTCATATGATTCTGGATAAATATTCTAAATATTATTCAAAGTTGTTAGTTTTGTTAGAAATGATGTAAGGGGGAAAATTTGTTGATTTATTTATGATTGAAACGTTATTTCATACAATTGTATGAATTGCTTAAATCAAATGTAGTTGAAATGTCAGTATAGAGAAATATTTAGGTAATAGATTAATTTTAATTTGCTTACAAATTGAGTGGCATTGTGCGCTTGAGTATAGAGAATCCTGAAGATAGGAGGTTATTAGTTAGTTGAATTGTACGTTGGAATTATTGATTAGTATAGGGGTTCATTTTGTAAGATTAGCAACTTAAATATTATATTTACAAGTTGAGTAAGACAAAACTGAATTCTCCCCATTTTTGAAGGAGAAGGGAAAATTTTAGGAATAATTTATGTAAAGTAGGGAAATGAAGGTAGGTAAAAAAGATGCTTAGGTCGTGTGGGGTGAGGTTCCTGGAGTGAGTGAATGATTTTGGGGGGTATAAAAGACGCGGTTCGAGGGAAATCGCTCTCTTTACTTTCCTCGTCGTCAACGTAGCATCAAGTGGAACCTCGGTAGAAGCCGTCAATACCCTCTTTGTAAGATAGCTTCGAACAAGTAGTATTTTTATAACGCAAGAAAACAGCAAGAAGTCAGGAAGAAAGTGCTTATTTGAGGTTTTGACGTATAGGTCCGCAACCGGGTGCGAGTCTCTTGCATATACGCTTTAATTAGGGCTTATATGGTATAAGTAAGCTTGAAATTAAAGTAGGTAGATTTTGGTTGCGAATGTCCATAAAGTAAAGTAAATTTCCCAATAAATCGAAGAAGTTTCCGAATCAAATTAGTTTGAAATTTATATAAGCAGTTGGGGAACGATAAAGGGGGTTTGATTTTGAATAAATATCAATAGTTTTGTGTCTCTAAGGGGCGTTCGGTCAATCCTCAAAGGGGTAGGTAATGTAGCATTGCTCTGTGGCGTGCAATGCGGGTTCTGTTAAAAGACACCTAGTTCAGTCACTTAATATCACCAAGTTAGCCAACTCGCTTGGGAGCCAACGAACCGAACGGCGCGCAGGAGTGTTCCTCGCCCAATCGTGGAGGATATGACTTGGTGGTGTTAATCCTCTTCTGTCAGGACTCAGCGCTGTCCCGTCCCACCAGCGCTGAGCACGTCCAAGCTGTTAGGAGAGAATTAGGCGAGTCATGCTTGCTCACGCTGTACAGATTCGGGCTTCGGTGATGGGGTAAGCATCACAAATACTGCATAGGAAATCTAAATTTAGTCGCTGGTAGGCAGGTAAACTCATTAGGTTTATAAATTCATTGTTAGGCGCGTAGGAACAGTAGGTTAGGTTTGCATCTCAAGGCGGGAGGGAAACTTGGATGCTGGTAAAAGATTGAACGTTCTCAAGAAGGTCGAGCTGTCAGCAAGGTAACAGCAGTAACGTTAGATAAGCTAGGAACTCTTACATAGGCGAAGAAGAGGTAGGTCAATTCGCAGTGTATCAGATTTAGGTAGGCCGCAAATAGGTTGGTGTACGACAAAATGGCTGTCGAAGCGAGACATAGGCAGGTGGTGTCGAGAATGGTACCAACAAGATGGCTGCCGCAGGTCATTCAGTGGTACATAGGAACTTGACTAGGATGTGATGAGGTAGGATGATTTAGGAACGGAATCTAGGAAGCGCAGAAGTGTTAAATATAGTGAACGAAAGGTTATGTGAAACTACTGGATAGGATCCGAGGGGAAAGTATCAATCTTCCATAGTAGGCGCCTTAACAAAGATCTATTAACGCTATGACTCAGTGTTGTGAATAATTACTACGATGTGCTCAATTGAGTAGACTTTGCAAGCTCCAGTAAGTACCCACAAGTTGACCGATCCGAAGGAAAATTATCAATCTTCCATAGTAGGCGCCTTAACAAAGATCTATTAATGCTTTGACACAGTGTTGTGAATAATCATTATAATGTGCTCAATTGAGTAGACTTTGCAAGCTTCAGTAGTACCTACAGTTTGATTTACTATTAATTAGAGCTAGACAAATTCTTCTGTTAACATTGGATAATGATTTAATAGTGAAAGTTGATTCATAAATAAAGATTAGTTATTCATCTTTGAATTGGATTGGTTAAATTGAACCTGTTTTCAAATGGTCGATTACAGTTGAGATAATCTGTTTTGGTGATTGAGGAAGGAGTGCTAAAACAAGATCTGGGTGTATGGAATAAGCCCGTGTAACCATTAAACTAATGTTGAATCACAGTTTATGGAACACTAGATCATAGTTTGAGTAAACCTTTCAAATTAACAGAATGAAGGTTATGACTAACAGCGAGATAATACTTTGAAAAGTATCTACCTACTATGAAAATATTATATTATTTAGTGAATACATTAAATTCACAAATAATAAGTTCAACATATTATCTGAGTTCAAATATTACAACTAGGTTCAACCAACTCAATTTGAGGATGAAAGAAATAGAATTTTATTGAAATCAAATATTGCCTAGTCTACTCAACATTTAATTGAAATATCGCCTTTAACTTTAAATGAAATGAACTGAAGTCAATTCGGTTTATGGTTGTATATTTATAATTTAGCCGAGATTAAAGTATGAAGAATCCTTCATAGAGCTTTATTACCTTGTTTAGAATTGTCTTTCCTTCAGAATATGAGAACTATCAGTGTCCCAAGTAAATGGATAGTAATGTTGTGTCCATCTGTTATAATGTTAAACAATCATACTAGAATTAATTATTAAAGAAAAAAAAATTGTAATTCAGCCATCACAATTGAAGGAGGGTTCTTCATTGTGCAAACTGATAGTTCGCTTGGGAGCATTTTGCTCCGTCCTCTTTTGTTGAAACAGACTGACAAAGACCAAATACCTTAATATAGTAATACTTACTAAGTAAATTTATCATGAAAAAAATATGGCTGGCCAGAAGGGAGTTGTCCACGTATGGTGACGAGACTCATTGTATAGAGCGGGGCGGAGCTCGTACCTTAGCTGGCAAAACCACAATTGCATATCCACTACTTGTACAATAACTTAAGAAAGTAAAAGAATCCTTATTTAAAAGCGTTGAGGGTCTTATTATACTTTGATCTCAGGCGACTATAACTTCTTAACTTATCTCCAATTATCTCTCTTATTTTAATAAATTAAGTTGACAATAGATAATTTACATTATTTAAGATAACGTCATACATGACCTATAATTTGACACTTGGCAGCGGAAGAGAATTATCCAAATTTAACTTTTCTCTATAACCCGACTTACCTATTTTTACCTTACAGTCTATTATGGCTGAACATACCCTCTTTTACCTTATAACAATCCTCCATTTAACTCATAAATTCACTTTGATCATTTCCTATCAACGTAGGTTTATTTCACTCATACTTACTTCATCAACGGAACGTAGTTGGGAACGCTTTCCTCTCTATTTATAGTATTCCCATTTTTGACACTAAAGAGCTATGGGGTTTCCCTTGGCAATATGACAGATATTAAGAATTAATATGAAGTTAAAGTAGGCTCACTTAGGAAAAACACAGACTTAATTTCTATTTCTCTGGTTATATCAATAGAGCAATAACTTTCTTTTAGTGGTATTTTTATTTAGAAATAATTGTAATAGCAGGAATAATTAAAATCTAGTAATAAAAGCGAATACTTCTATTGGAAAATGAAAATCAATACTAATCACACTTTTAAAAGAATTTGGGTTCACTAATTTTCACATCCAGGGTTCCTCCATTAGACATTCACAGGTCCTCTCAGATCACACAAAGCTTGTTAGTAAGGTTCTTTGTAGGTTAGTTAAGGTTGAATAAAGTAAACTTAGTAAATTGCATTTTGGAGGTTATTTAATCCAGTAAAATTAGGTTCCAATAGTTTAGTTATAATCAACGGTAAGTAGTAAGCGGATTTTGATTGTCCTCCTGTCCTGTAGGTTATTAGGGTTCCACTTAGGTTTTAGCTTCTTCCATAGGTCGTGATCATCTAGTTCCTTTTGTGCCTTTTGGACGGTTACATCATAGGTGCCGTGAGACCAGGATGTCATATTATTATTGCGAATCTTCAGGTTTTGTGTGGTTTGGGAGTGAGTGACTGTTAACAAGTGAGATTGTGACAGTCACATTTTGTTGCGGTGAAGTGGGTATAAAGGTTTGATATGTTAAAACACTGATTTTCTTTTCCAATGGTTGTTAAGATATTGTGCTGGTACGAGCTATGGCGTTTAATTTGTCACTTTGGCTGGTCCTTGAAACTTTCGTTTTGCGGATCATTTGTAAGATCTTAGTTAAATATCTCTGAAAACAAATACACAAATAACCACTGTTTTAGGACAAATTTTGTAAAATATTTTCGATACATATAATGTTTTCATTGTCATTATAGTGCTGCCAAAACTATCGACGCCTCTGATACCTTATCGATATTTACGTAAACTATCGACACTTAGGTTAACTGTATTGCATTTGGTTCTATAGTCACCTTACACACTACGTTTGGTTACAATGATACAATTATGCAGCTAAATTATTACTTGTTCATACAGTATAGTCTCGTTTAAGGTAAATTGCGTAGTTAAGCAAATCGTATCGCGATAGTTTTATTGATATACACTATCGATAATCGATATAATTATTTTCCCAGTTCCGGTTTATCTATTCAAGTCAAATTTATTTTACTCTGTTCAAAGGTCCGCATCAAGGTCCGACCGAATCCACTTTTCGGCCATGGACCGAGACCGATTTAAAAATTGAATTCTGACTCGGATTTTATTCACTGATATGATTAAGTTAGAAAAAAAAAGGGACTTTTTTATAGATTACCACATATACGATTTTAAATGTATAACTAAGGACAACGAGAGCTTGGCGGTTTCTTATCAATCATATGTCAATACGCATCAATATTGTCATCAGGTGTCAAAGATAATTGACAAAATAATAGCATAAATCACTTTGGGGATCAATACTTCCAAACTTTTGTTCTTCTTTTGTCTATACCTAGGAAATAAAGCAGTTCATAGGATATGTTCGATTATAAAATTCTAGTCTTGTTAATTTGATGATTGCGAAGTAGGATGACAGTGATAGGTGGACTGTCAATTGAATTTACGGCTATAGCGAAATCATAGGTGCTTTGTTGTGTCAAAGCTTATGGTCACACGTGTGCACACTTTTATTTATTTTTTTTTATCACTCGGAAAATCGAATAAATTGCTCGAAAGCGTGGTTGATAGGACACGGGATTTGTAGTAATTTTAGTAAATGTATACGCACGTGTGCGTAACATCATCTGTGTGAGTTTTAGTAATAGTGTGTTGTTACGTAAATGGCTGAATGTGAATAAGGTCAGGAACGCGGCCAAAGAAATTACATGTTATCGATTTCCGAACGAAACGTTAACTTGGGTATATTCCGAGTCACGATGGAATCGATGTCAGCGTTCGCGTTATCTGTCAAGCCCATACAAAATCACCGACTCGGAACGCATTTTAGTATGCTGTCATCGATTTTGGTGTGATTCGGAGTGCAGCCTTTGACAGATTCCTACTCCTTGAATTTAATGACATATATAATGAGTTTTGTTTATGCCAATAAGGTTAAATTATATTTTGTAAGGTTTCAGCGTTATTTAACAGTGAAAGTGATAAGAAGGGTGTTAAAGGGGAACGATGAGAAAACGAGTAATCCTTTGTTTGTGTTGTTTCGTTAATCGGTGGTTTTTTTTTTAACAAAAATACTTTGCTATTCTTGGATAATTTCATACTAGCGATTCAGAGAGGCAAAGTGCATTGGAATTTTTACATTGAACAAGTGAAGAGGTACATAATTGTGTTCTCGAGTTGAAGTCAATGGTTATTAGTTCTTTATTCGGTGAGTAAAGTTTCAATTTCAGTCATTTCAGTTAACTAGAATAACATGTAAATGTCATTGCAAAGAGAGATTCAATTGCGTGTTTACAATTTGATTGTGTGATAGGAAATTGATAATGGCAAGCTTGATAAGAGATTAGGGTTCAGTGACCATGACTTTATTAATAATTGTACGATAAAAGGGACGTAAGGGTAATGGTGGCATATGCCAACGGAAAATTAACTATGGAAGTGGACATGCAGAAGGTTTTGTCCATAATTACTTTATAGTTATACGATAACCGATTAACTCTAAGCAATTAAGAGGGATTAACGTTTTGTCATTGGCAGTTTGAGAGATGAAATCTGTCGTTGCTTTTATCACGTTTGTGGTTAACTTAATATTATACGATTGATGCGTTAGTTAATAGGAGCGGCAGTAACGTTTAGTAATACTGAAGTCGTGGAGAAATTTAGGGTTAGTAAATATTGTAAGATAATCCTAGATTCAACTTGCAAAGTTACACAAAAAAATTTATTAGCGTATAATGTAAAAATTAGTTTTAGAGTTTGGGTGTTATCGCTAACTTCTGAATAGTAATAGTGAAGCTAGAGGGATATTAGTAGCATAGAATGATGGGGTCGTGAAATATTTTAATAAACTTTTAAAATTGAAACTAGAAAACCTAGTATGTGGTGATTAGATTTTAGTGTAACCTACCTTTGAGATTGTACTATTGAAGGGATCGTGATCGTTTAAGATTTAAGTTAGTTATTTATAGATTACCATTTTGAAATATTTATCCGAGGTGAATTAATTTTGAAACTAATCGTCGTGACTTTCGAAAATTATCTAACTGGGGGTCGTTGTAGAACTAGTCACTAAGACGTTTTAGTTGTGGAAACAATGTTGAGGAAGTTGGCTAGGGAGGTATAAAGTGTTGGGATTTAATGATAAAAGGAGAGTTTAAAATATTTAAATCATGTAGAATAGTAATGGTAGCAAAGAATGTGATTGACGTTTTTCTGAAAATTAGATATTTAATTCGAAATGATTAGTTTCAACATTTACATAAGTCGAATATTAGGGAGCGTGGTTTTGTGGAATTCAAAGCGGTGGATTTTTTAAAACCAAATTAGTACGGGTACTATATTTTAATTATTTGAGAGATCTGATCTCAAATAAAATAAAATAAACTGGCCAAGTGCGAGTCGGACTCGCGCGCGAAGGGTTCCGTACCCAAAACAGCAAAGGGAATCACGATTGTTGTATGGGAGTCCTCCTTAAATATTTATTTTATTCTGGTTTTAGTATTTGTTGTTATAGCGGCAACGGAAATACATCATTTGTGAAAATTTCAACTGTCTAGCTATCACGGTTCATGAGATACAACCTGGTGACAGACAGACGGACGGACGGATAGACGGACGGAGGGACGGACAGACAGACAGACGGATAGCGGAGTCTTAGTAGTAGGGTCCCGTTTTTACCTTTTGGGTACGGAACACTTAAAAAAAAGAGTTGCAAGAGCTTTCGTAGAAATTAAGTTTTTTTAGGGTAAACCGGGTAGAGTTCGGACTCGAGTTCGTTGTGCACTCGAGTACTTGTTATGAATCATTTGAGAAGTAAAGGTAGGGTTAGGATATAGTTAGCCAGAGGTTTTAGTTCGATTTAATCCTAGACTAGTGGTAGAGATGTTAAGGTTAGGAATGGGGTAATGTTTGGTTGATACTAACATTTATGTAAGTGCAATTTTTGGTGAGGAGACTATAAGTAGAATTGATATGCGGGTATTTAGGTCGGTATTGTTAGTTTAAATATTTCGCACATGATATTCGGCATGGTGTTGACTGGAAGGAATTGAATTTTGAGTTATTTATATATTCAGAATTAGCAGTTTTTCTGTACAATCTAGTAAAATTGTCGTAGCCTTAAGTCGTTTGGATTGCATTTTGAGATGGTGTTGTTTGGTACCGAGGCTATTAAAACATAAGTTAGTGTTACATCTCCAATTAACACACCAAATTAGAAAATCCTTACTAATATTATAAATGCGAAAGTTCGTTTGTTAGTTTATGTGTTTGTTTGTTACGCCTTCACGTCTTAACTACTGAACCGATCATCATAAAATTTTGCATAGGCGTTGTTAGGGGTACAGAAAAGGACATAGGGTAGCTTTCATCCGGAAAAAAAAAACGTACAGTTCCCGAGGGATAGCAAAGAAAAAACTGTCCACGCAGATGAAATCGCGGGCGGCCTCTAGTTATTTATAAATGTGAGCGTATTAACTGTGACTTGGTCCCGTTTTGCCCGTCAATGTAATATAAAATCAATTGTTATTTTGAGTTATTACTGTTTTACTGGTTTTGGCCTATACCTAGCAGTGGATGTCGTGCGGCAGATATGATGATGATGATTACTGTTTTGCTTGTTTATTTTTAATTTAGTACTTCTTTCTAATCAATACTCTTTGCGCTCTAGAAGTCTAGGTGGTTTTAGAAAGTAGCTCGAATATCCTTATATATTAATCCTAAGACTTTATTTTTAAATTATACAAAATAGAATAATGTAACTTTTAACAATATACGATCAGGCTATAAATATTTCACAGTCAGGAATTAAGATTTTCTAAATCTTTGAAACACTATATCTCAAAAGTAAGTTTTTGAGTTGAGACTATGTTGGATGTCGTGTGCGGTTTGTTGGAAGTCTTGTAGCTTAACTAGATACAGGTAGTGATTTAACATGTGTTTCGGAGCTCTACTAGTTTTAGGTAGAGGTATAGAAAGTAGTTTGGAAGACTTTTGGTATAGTTTAAGAGTAGAATAGTTAAGACTGTAGGTATAGGTTATAAAAAGAAAAGCCACCAACACACATTTTCTTTTTCCGGGGGGGAATTTTTTTTGATTAAATATAGGTCTAGGCAATCGTTAAGATGATATAGATCTAGGTAGTTGGCAGGAGGTCCGACTGTGTTTAGGCAGGGTTATGAAGAGGAAAAGGCATATACAGTTAAATACACCATAATTAAAATTGATAATGAGTCAGTTACATGAAATAAGTTCATATATAAAGGGGTAGTTTAAAGTTTTACGTTAACGTAAGTTTGAAATGTGTTTTGATAGAGAACACCTTGTTTAATGTGGGAGGAGTGTAAAGCGTAGTGTATTAAGCAAGGGTCTGACATGCTTTGATAGAGCGAGATCGTCTTATTGAGATTCCTATAGGAGGAAATAGAGAAGAGTTTCATGTTTTATCTCTATCACCGACCGGACTTTTTTTCATGGTCGGGTTATAGGCACAGTTCAACTAGGCAAAACAAACAAGTGAGGTTATATCAAAAGTGCCAAAGAAATTAAAGGTTTTGTGGATTAATACCTAATTTATACATAAAATTTATTATAAATCGAATGTGTAGTGTTTGTGTCTAGCCTACAAAATGGTGGGGTGTTCAATATTTGGCTGCAAAAGCAACAAATAAAGAAAAGAAGCGGGTGTTACATTTCATGCGTAAGTACACTGTTTTCTATATTTTGATCACGTATTTCTTTCTCAAATCTCACAGGAACCAAGTTTCTGAGCTAAATCATTAGTTATATCATGAAAAATTTAATAAATAGGAAAAATCTAAAAATTATTTCTAAAAATAACCTCGGAAACATTTGACATGTAAACCGGGAAAATTGCGTATTAATCTACGTAATAGAAGTCAGCTTAGCATTGACGTCCACTAAAATCAGTAGGTTTATAAATCGATTTCGGGATGCCTACCCATATAGAATTTTTTCCCCAAAAATTACCCCATATTTCAGGGAATTTCAAGCGATTTGATTTTTCCAGATTTCGGACGGAAGATAAAATTCATGAGAAATGGACAATGGCAACTGGAAAAAAGAATTGGCATCATAAGTACACACGAATTGATTTGTAGAAAAAGTGTGTCTGTACATCCTTACTAATATTATAAATGCGAATGTCCGTTTGTTTGTTTGTTTGTTACGCCTTCACGTCTCAACTACTGAACCGATCATCATGAAATCAGACGAAGTCGCGGGCGGCCGCTAGTATTACATACTAGCTTCCGCCCGCGACTTCGTCTGCGTGGAAAAGTTTTTTGCTATCCCTCGGGAACTATACTTTTTTTCGGGATGAAAACTACCCTATGTCCTTCTCTGTACCCCTGACAACGTGTATGCAAAATTTCATAACGATCGGTTCAGTAGTTAGGACGTGAAGGCGTAACAAACAAACAAACGGACTTTCGCATTTATAATATTAGTAAAAGTAAATAATATTAGTAAGGATAATAAAAAAAAAATTGAAGCGATGGAGACATAGTAATAGAGTAAGAGTTTAAAAAAAGTTTGTCTGTTTGTCTGTTTGAACACGCTAATCTCCGGAAATACTGATTTCTGTTATATAGCTGTTAAGCCTGGGCATAACTTAGGGTATAATTGATTTTGGAAAATGAGACACCTGATGCAGAACCATAGTAAAAGTTGTTCAGCCTGATGAGTGGTATTTTATTTATTTTATTTATTATCACAAAATCCGTAGCACTTAAAAACTGATGATCTGGAACACCTGATGCAGAACCATAATGGTCCAGATAAACTATTAGAAATATAAAAATGACACCTTAGCAAAAGTTGTTCAATCTGTTGAGCATTTTTTGTTGAGGTATAAAGAAGAACAATTACGTCACATATTATAACAGGGTGTAATAGGGAATATGCATCAATTTTTTTTTTAATCTTAATCAAAAGTATAATGCGTGAGAAAGTTAACTGTAATATTAAAACTTTTCTCTTGCGTTTTTTTCTCGTGATATAGTTACTTGAAGTTAGCGCGCAGCAGCACCCGCCGAAAACGCTCCATACAAAACGGTGACGTCACACATCACGTTTCAGGTGTGTTTCGGCGCGTTTAATATGGAGTTAGCCAATAATCTTCAATTATCTCCCTAAATTTTGCGTTTAAGTACATATGTGTCATACAAAATATTGTTTCTTATTCGATATTCTATCTGACTGTAAAGTGTATTATATCCGAAAATGAAAAAAAAAATATCGTTATTTTCTCCTGATTTCATCGTGTGATAAAACTAGGATTATACATTTTTTTTATTTTTTTTCCTGTTCCATCATGTTTTTATAAGTGTCCGCAGCGATCAAGCTCAAATTCATCAAAATCGGTGACTTATGCATATTCCCTATTGTCAAAAATTCAATATAGTTTATCACAAAAAGAGTGGTCGGTCGAGACCGCTTATTTTCGCCATTTCGCTTGCAATACTTTGTTTAATTAGCGAGTCAAAATGTTGACTTTCACTCACTACGGAATTCAAGTACTGTAACGATTCCGACTACATTTTAGGGTATTTTTTTGCGATCATGGCAGCCCCATATTTTGACGTCATAATATATCTATCCCTTACACCCGGTCGCTCAGTGGCGCATCTACCCCTTTTTAATATACTATATCTATGGTATTAAGTGCGTGATATAAGATTTTTTTTTTTTCTCTCTCTCTTTTCTCTTTCGTAAAGTGTTTGAGATAATACATTATTGCAAATGTTACATATAATTTCATCGAGTGACAGTCAGCGTATTGAGTCTAACACGGTATAATTAATCTCTATACAATTTAGTTATTTATATTTGCATTCAGGGTGTAGTTATGATATAATCTTAGGTGGCGTGAATGTAGGCTAGTGAATGAAGACAGTGAATGCGGCGTAATAAGAACAGATGAATAGAATGAGAATCTAATATAGGTTATGAGTATGATTGGAATATTAATTTTAAAGGTTGATTAGAATGAGAGTTAGTGTGAATTAAGAGTAGATGCTAAATTTAGATTCTATATGGAGGGCTTTGGATTATAACATATGTGAAACCTGAATGCAAGCTTTATTATTGATTCAAGAGATAAGACCATCACACTGCTTTAGCGCTTCGTTTGTGCTTGCGGCCGGACTGGCGTTCTAGAGTTGACAACTTGAATTTTGTACAGTAGGACTTTTGGTGTTAGGATAGAGAAAAAAAAAATGAGAAAAACGAACACTGTTGATGTTTGTGTTTGTCCTGGTGTGAACAACTGTCCGAAATTCGTACTACACAAGAAGCTAAGAGCTATGAATTGAACTCGACAACTGCACACTCTCCAAGGCGATATTAGGGTTGTTCTAGAGTCTTAAGTAAGCTTTTGGAAATATAGGGTCATTGTATAGGCTCACTTCGAACCGACGGAGTAGGCCCTGTTGGCAAGAAAGGAGTAATACTTGATTGTGGAAGGGTACAATGCACAAATATGTAGCGTCATACGCAGACTTTTTCATAAGGTTAGAAAAAGACTTATTTGTCCATGTAGGCTTACTAGGAGCTGTGGATTCACAACCCACACCTTACCGTGATTTTGTACGACTCTGGTGTTGAATATGCATAAGACGGAATTGGCAAAAGTAACATAAAACTTAAAACTCGCTTGATAACTTTTCAATATTGTCTTGGTTTAAATACACTCTACAATCTAAATCTCATTTACATTAGGGTTCACCCAACAATTCTTTGATCTTGGAGAAATAATAATGGTTAGGGTTATTAAGGGGATGGGTTTTTTTATACAAAAGGGATGTATGAGTAAAAATTGAGGAATAAGAGTAGAGACGGAATAAATATTTGAGAATTGAGAAGGAAAATCCTACTCCGGATCCAATACGTAGTCTTGTCACCTGTGCAGGATTTTGGGGTCGAGCTGTAACGGTTCAAAACTGAACATGTTATTTTGTCTCAAATATTTTTCGAATTTTGTTTCATATTGAGCATAATATTATTTAACTATCGAACAAGTTATTATAATAAAGAGTAGTTCAGGTTTTGAGTTAGCAATAATGTCGGAAGTTCTTTTAATCTTTCACGGCGCTAAAATTCAAATATTAGTCTCTGTCTAAGTAACGACGCTAATAGGCCTAAAATTTATTTATATTTATTATTGTTTATTTATCAAATTTTATTAGAGCCTCTCGAATATCATTATAATAGTTTATTTTAGAAGATTACTTAAAAAAGGATTGAATTCGGTGTTAATTATTTTTGTAAGTTGTCAGTAGTGTCACACCACGTGATGTGTTTTAGCTAAAGAACGAAATTAAATATAGTAGGTCATTCCAGTGGATCAATCGATGAGAAATCGATTGCCAAATGGTGACTGAGGGTCGCAAGGCAAGTCCCATATTCTTTGCCAAACCATAGTTGTAAATTTAAATTTTGTTTTAGGAAATATTAGACATTAGTTAGATTTGGGGGATAAATGCAAGTTTAGTTGGTTTGGAGAATTTTGTAGCGGATCTAGTACATTTTGTTAATCGTAGGCGGTATTTGTTTAAATTAGGGTATTTTGTTATACCATGCCTTTGCTTCATGACACAGTTAAATTGGAGGTTTTAAATTAAAATTGAAGTTTAATTTGATTTTATAATATGGTTTGATGTTCAGAGATAATACAGAGAGAGAGAAAAGAAATGGAACAATGTTTTATTCTGGGCGGAGTTTAGTTGACAGTTTAGTGGTAAATTGAAAACTCGAATTGTAAAATAAAAGGGGAGATAATTAATTAATAGAAATATTGTAAGGATAAATCTAGAAATATTATTAAAAAAAACATAAACAATAGTTATTGAAGGTGTAATAAGAAAGTATTTCATGGGAAAATGTGGATGGAGCCTAATAAAGTTTGTCTTGTCGTTGGGTGTTGTACGAAGAAAGATTGATATGAAGTTTCTTCGAAAGCGGGATTTTATGCTGCAGGTTTATAATTCAAATGAGGGTAGGCATTTAGAAAATGTAAAAGTAGTCGGATGAGTGTTGCCAGTTAGGGTTTTTAAAGTACCAACATTGTGATGTTAAATTGATCGGAAATTTTAGGTTTAATTGGACCGAATACTTAATGGAAAATGTTGTAATACGTATTTTAGCAAATTGATTCTAGAGGTTATGATATTTTGGGGAAGGCGAGATAAAAAGATTGAAAAGGTTGGATTCTAATTGTAGCATATGGGGGGTTCGATTTGTTGTGAATATAAAATTCGTATTAATCAGAGTTCTATGATTATAGTACAATAATTTCATATGATTCTGGATAAATATTCTAAATATTATTCAAAGTTGTTAGTTTTGTTAGAAATGATGTAAGGGGGAAAATTTGTTGATTTATTTATGATTGAAACGTTATTTCATACAATTGTATGAATTGCTTAAATCAAATGTAGTTGAAATGTCAGTATAGAGAAATATTTAGGTAATAGATTAATTTTAATTTGCTTACAAATTGAGTGGCATTGTGCGCTTGAGTATAGAGAATCCTGAAGATAGGAGGTTATTAGTTAGTTGAATTGTACGTTGGAATTATTGATTAGTATAGGGGTTCATTTTGTAAGATTAGCAACTTAAATATTATATTTACAAGTTGAGTAAGACAAAACTGAATTCTCCCCATTTTTGAAGGAGAAGGGAAAATTTTAGGAATAATTTATGTAAAGTAGGGAAATGAAGGTAGGTAAAAAAGATGCTTAGGTCGTGTGGGGTGAGGTTCCTGGAGTGAGTGAATGATTTTGGGGGGTATAAAAGACGCGGTTCGAGGGAAATCGCTCTCTTTACTTTCCTCGTCGTCAACGTAGCATCAAGTGGAACCTCGGTAGAAGCCGTCAATACCCTCTTTGTAAGATAGCTTCGAACAAGTAGTATTTTTATAACGCAAGAAAACAGCAAGAAGTCAGGAAGAAAGTGCTTATTTGAGGTTTTGACGTATAGGTCCGCAACCGGGTGCGAGTCTCTTGCATATACGCTTTAATTAGGGCTTATATGGTATAAGTAAGCTTGAAATTAAAGTAGGTAGATTTTGGTTGCGAATGTCCATAAAGTAAAGTAAATTTCCCAATAAATCGAAGAAGTTTCCGAATCAAATTAGTTTGAAATTTATATAAGCAGTTGGGGAACGATAAAGGGGGTTTGATTTTGAATAAATATCAATAGTTTTGTGTCTCTAAGGGGCGTTCGGTCAATCCTCAAAGGGGTAGGTAATGTAGCATTGCTCTGTGGCGTGCAATGCGGGTTCTGTTAAAAGACACCTAGTTCAGTCACTTAATATCACCAAGTTAGCCAACTCGCTTGGGAGCCAACGAACCGAACGGCGCGCAGGAGTGTTCCTCGCCCAATCGTGGAGGATATGACTTGGTGGTGTTAATCCTCTTCTGTCAGGACTCAGCGCTGTCCCGTCCCACCAGCGCTGAGCACGTCCAAGCTGTTAGGAGAGAATTAGGCGAGTCATGCTTGCTCACGCTGTACAGATTCGGGCTTCGGTGATGGGGTAAGCATCACAAATACTGCATAGGAAATCTAAATTTAGTCGCTGGTAGGCAGGTAAACTCATTAGGTTTATAAATTCATTGTTAGGCGCGTAGGAACAGTAGGTTAGGTTTGCATCTCAAGGCGGGAGGGAAACTTGGATGCTGGTAAAAGATTGAACGTTCTCAAGAAGGTCGAGCTGTCAGCAAGGTAACAGCAGTAACGTTAGATAAGCTAGGAACTCTTACATAGGCGAAGAAGAGGTAGGTCAATTCGCAGTGTATCAGATTTAGGTAGGCCGCAAATAGGTTGGTGTACGACAAAATGGCTGTCGAAGCGAGACATAGGCAGGTGGTGTCGAGAATGGTACCAACAAGATGGCTGCCGCAGGTCATTCAGTGGTACATAGGAACTTGACTAGGATGTGATGAGGTAGGATGATTTAGGAACGGAATCTAGGAAGCGCAGAAGTGTTAAATATAGTGAACGAAAGGTTATGTGAAACTACTGGATAGGATCCGAGGGGAAAGTATCAATCTTCCATAGTAGGCGCCTTAACAAAGATCTATTAACGCTATGACTCAGTGTTGTGAATAATTACTACGATGTGCTCAATTGAGTAGACTTTGCAAGCTCCAGTAAGTACCCACAAGTTGACCGATCCGAAGGAAAATTATCAATCTTCCATAGTAGGCGCCTTAACAAAGATCTATTAATGCTTTGACACAGTGTTGTGAATAATCATTATAATGTGCTCAATTGAGTAGACTTTGCAAGCTTCAGTAGTACCTACAGTTTGATTTACTATTAATTAGAGCTAGACAAATTCTTCTGTTAACATTGGATAATGATTTAATAGTGAAAGTTGATTCATAAATAAAGATTAGTTATTCATCTTTGAATTGGATTGGTTAAATTGAACCTGTTTTCAAATGGTCGATTACAGTTGAGATAATCTGTTTTGGTGATTGAGGAAGGAGTGCTAAAACAAGATCTGGGTGTATGGAATAAGCCCGTGTAACCATTAAACTAATGTTGAATCACAGTTTATGGAACACTAGATCATAGTTTGAGTAAACCTTTCAAATTAACAGAATGAAGGTTATGACTAACAGCGAGATAATACTTTGAAAAGTATCTACCTACTATGAAAATATTATATTATTTAGTGAATACATTAAATTCACAAATAATAAGTTCAACATATTATCTGAGTTCAAATATTACAACTAGGTTCAACCAACTCAATTTGAGGATGAAAGAAATAGAATTTTATTGAAATCAAATATTGCCTAGTCTACTCAACATTTAATTGAAATATCGCCTTTAACTTTAAATGAAATGAACTGAAGTCAATTCGGTTTATGGTTGTATATTTATAATTTAGCCGAGATTAAAGTATGAAGAATCCTTCATAGAGCTTTATTACCTTGTTTAGAATTGTCTTTCCTTCAGAATATGAGAACTATCAGTGTCCCAAGTAAATGGATAGGTAGTAATGTTGTGTCCATCTGTTATAATGTTAAACAATCATACTAGAATTAATTATTAAAGAAAAAAAAATTGTAATTCAGCCATCACAATTGAAGGAGGGTTCTTCATTGTGCAAACTGATAGTTCGCTTGGGAGCATTTTGCTCCGTCCTCTTTTGTTGAAACAGACTGACAAAGACCAAATACCTTAATATAGTAATACTTACTAAGTAAATTTATCATGAAAAAAATATGGCTGGCCAGAAGGGAGTTGTCCACGTATGGTGACGAGACTCATTGTATAGAGCGGGGCGGAGCTCGTACCTTAGCTGGCAAAACCACAATTGCATAATAATATCCACTACTTGTACAATAACTTAAGAAAGTAAAAGAATCCTTATTTAAAAGCGTTGAGGGTCTTATTATACTTTGATCTCAGGCGACTATAACTTCTTAACTTATCTCCAATTATCTCCCTTATTTTAATAAATTAAGTTGACAATAGATAATTTACATTATTTAAGATAACGTCATACATGACCTATAATTTGACACTTGGCAGCGGAAGAGAATTATCCAAATTTAACTTTTCTCTATAACCCGACTTACCTATTTTTACCTTACAGTCTATTATGGCTGAACATACCCTCTTTTACCTTATAACAATCCTCCATTTAACTCATAAATTCACTTTGATCATTTCCTATCAACGTAGGTTTATTTCACTCATACTTACTTCATCAACGGAACGTAGTTGGGAACGCTTTCCTCTCTATTTATAGTATTCCCATTTTTGACACTAAAGAGCTATGGGGTTTCCCTTGGCAATATGACAGATATTAAGAATTAATATGAAGTTAAAGTAGGCTCACTTAGGAAAAACACAGACTTAATTTCTATTTCTCTGGTTATATCAATAGAGCAATAACTTTCTTTTAGTGGTATTTTTATTTAGAAATAATTGTAATAGCAGGAATAATTAAAATCTAGTAATAAAAGCGAATACTTCTATTGGAAAATGAAAATCAATACTAATCACACTTTTAAAAGAATTTGGGTTCACTAATTTTCACATCCAGGGTTCCTCCATTAGACATTCACAGGTCCTCTCAGATCACACAAAGCTTGTTAGTAAGGTTCTTTGTAGGTTAGTTAAGGTTGAATAAAGTAAACTTAGTAAATTGCATTTTGGAGGTTATTTAATCCAGTAAAATTAGGTTCCAATAGTTTAGTTATAATCAACGGTAAGTAGTAAGCGGATTTTGATTGTCCTCCTGTCCTGTAGGTTATTAGGGTTCCACTTAGGTTTTAGCTTCTTCCATAGGTCGTGATCATCTAGTTCCTTTTGTGCCTTTTGGACGGTTACAACATTCAGATACGTACCCTATTGTAATACTTACTTAAATAATGAATAAGTGCTGGGACCTCAGAAAATGCCACGTCAATCATTGCGGTATAGCTGCCTGCTAATCATGGTAAATTTTAGGTAAGTTACAAAGGTACTCTCGTTAATAGACCTGTTTTATATATGGTATACCGGTCTGGCATTTTTTCACGTTAGGTTTTTACTTTGAAATCATCTTTCTAAACTATATAATATCATTGTTCAAAATACTAAACACAATAACAACTCCGTAAGTATCTCCTGGCAGCTTTGTAAGGTATTTGTATTCGATCAATTCACACATCTCGTATGCACCGGAGGTACAGAGATAGCTTGGCTTGCATGTGCCTTGAATATCTCATCCACCATCGTGAATGTTGTATAATCGGCCCTTCTGAAAGTGCAGTTTACATGGCGTTTAGCATATAGATACGATATTACATAATATTTAAATTTGTTGTATATTGCTGCGTACAGACTTTCTTAAAAATGAGCTAGATGGTGCTGTGGCTCAACGTATTCAGCCTACAATCACGACGGTTGAGCAACTTTAGGGTCGGTCAACAAATGGGTGAATTAAAATAATTGTCTATCTCTAGTTTCGTAGTGCTTAACCGTCTAACAAGGTGAACAGAGTAGTTTGTTGATTGCTAATCAACGACCCTTTTTTCGCTGACATTTGTAGTCATCAATCCACATTGAGCACACGTCGCGAATTATGGTTTATCCTTTCTCATAAATAACAAAGGCCTGTGCCCCAGCAGTGTAGGCATTAAAATAGCTGATAATATCGTCAAACAGATACTTGTTCTCATGATCTCAAACAATGAAATGTACTGTCAATACCATTTATATTTTTTTACTTCCGCAAACAATATTTTATGCAAGACGCACCGCCCGCCCGCCCGCAAAAATATGCACGTGCATACCACAAAATATTAGTGCACAATACAATTTATATTTTATTGCAATACTGGAAAGATATTTTTGATTATGTATAACATCTTCAACAATTTTCTATACTCATTTATACCAAATTATTTTGTTATAGCGTAATTAATTAACCAATCATAAATGAATGTACCTCTAAATAAAATTCGTCCCTGCTTTGCTTATCTTGCTTCGTTTTATATCCCAACTAGCTTCCGCCCGCGACTTCGTCCGCGTGGATATTAGAGAAAATCCTTAGGGAACCTTCAACCAGGATCCGACCAACCGTTTTATACGCGATTACGCGGGTCCCCACCAAGCGCGCTGCCTCGCGAGGCAAAACATTTGCGACGTGTGACAGGCCTCGCACGAGGCTGCGCGCTTGGTGGGGACCCGCGTAATCGCGTATAAAACGGTTGGTCGGATCCTGGTTGAAGGTTCCCTAAGGATTTTCTCTAATATCCACGCGGACGAAGTCGCGGGCGGAAGCTAGTTTATTACAATAATCAGAATTAGGTCCAGAGATATTAAGAGTATCACGTTCCCGTTTCTTTACTCTTTCCCGTTTCCGTCCCCGCCCCCGTTCCCGTTCCTGTTCCCGTGTCCGTCCCCGTCCCCTTGGGCTGAATCATGTCCACCGTGTTGGACTTCAAAACAAATGTCATTTTCGCATTCCTCATCCCATAAAACCTCAAGAACGACATCCACATCGGCTTTCATGTTTACTTACCCCATTTACCCCCTAACGGATGATTTTCAAAATAAGAAAATATGTGTTTGCCTATTTATTTTTAGACATGCTCCTACGAATTTTTAAGCTGTAAACTATGTAATGTCTATTTTATATTATTTTTCCATATATAATTTGTACCCCATTTTCACCCCTTTAGCGGTTAAATTGGACTTCAAAATTAATGTCATTTTCGCAATCACCATCCCATAAAACCTCAAGAACGACATCCATATCGATTTCTACGTTTACTTAGCCCATTTACCCCCTAAGGGGTTGATTTTCAAAACCACAAAATATATGTTTGCCTATTTATTTTAAGACAAGCTCCTACGAAGTTTTAAGTTGTAATGTCTATTTTATATTGTTTTCAATACCAAATTTAAATCCAATTTTCACCCCTTTAGGGGTTAAATCATGTCGACCGTGTTGGACTTCAAAATAAATGTCATTTTCGCAATCTTCATCCCAGAAAACCCCAATAACGACATCCATATCGATTTTTAGGTTTATTTACGCCATTGCACCCCCATTTCATCACCATGGGGGTTGAAATTATACCAATACAATATGCGTTGCGTTAGATTTCCATCCATAAGCCTAAATTACAAATCTAGCGATTTCTACTTCAAAAATGAAGGATTATCTTCTAAACACAACTTCATCCCCCTTTTCACCCCTTTGGGGGTAGAATTTTGAAAAACGCTGAGACACGTATTTATTTATTTTCAATCATCAGCCTAAACACAAAATTTGAAGATCCTAGCTTCAAAACTGAGGGACTTTCATACAAACTTTCATCCCTTATTTCATCCCCTTAGGGATGGAATTTTCAAAAATCCTTCCTTAGTGGATGCCTACACTGTATAAAGTATCTGTGTGCAAAATTTCAAGTCTCTAGGTTCAGCGGTTTGGGCTGTGCGTTGATATCTCACTCAGTCAGGACTTTGAATTTTATATATATAGATAGTGATTTCAAGCACCTGGAATCTGACATTACTCTTTTAAAATTGCAAACTTTATAGCATCAATATTTCAATGAAATTGCGGAACTGCTCACTGGAATCATTTAGTTCAGGAAATATTGCGTTAGTTTTTATTTGATTTGAGTGTTTGAACGTAATGGGCTATAATTTGAATTCAATATCTTGGAAAAGTTCCAATATATCGATTAATATTGTTTGGTTCTTTCCTTTGAGTTCTTCATTCGACACGGTTTATATTAAAACATTAACATGGTTTTGTAATTGGGAACGTTATTCAATTTTATATTTGTTATATTTGAAAACCTTGATAATATTTCATTCAATGATAAAAGACTTTCAGTCTTACATTACATTCGACCAAAAAAATATTAAACTCGAAACTGCATTAGACGTTTCATTTTAATCCACTGATGTGGTACTAACATATTTTGGGAAAGCTAAATTCAATCGCAGCTTTACGTGATCTGCTTGCAATCCAACCTTTAAAGCTGGATCTGTATTAAGTTGAAAGACTAACTTTTCTCTCGAACTCGTTTGTGGTCTATTTATACCAAGAAAACAAGAAAAACTCACTTTTGTTTTATTCAAATATTTCTTAAACTAACCACTATCTTGTTCCTTATCGCGGCAAAATCAGCTAATATTGCTTTGTAATGTAAACTTATAAGCTTCTTTGCGTGTTTTGAAGAGAATTCTAAACGGCGGCCCTTCGTCATAGCCTGCGCTAAGACTTTCGTGTCAAATTTGTAGGGCCGACAATCTATCAACTTCAGTTTTTTGTTATTATCCCAGTCAGTCAGTTCCATTTTACGTAACATAACCACAGAATAAGTTGTGGAAAAAAGCAAACTATGTAATCACAGATGCAGTCTTTTAAGTTATGGATATTATCAAACATGATTAAAGATCACAATCAACTGTACCTTTCTGTCACACGAGTTACTGAAATAACTTTTGATTTTCACAAAAGTAAGGAGATTAGGCTTTTCAAATATAAAGAAAAAAAACCCAAACGGAATCATTCTTTGAATTATTACCACAATGGTATTCCGTTCATTCAACTTCGGTTTCTAATTTAAAATTCGTAGGTATTTAAGCCCTAGCTGATCTGACCATGCCTTCTGAGAAATCACATCTTGTTACAAATAAAATTGGGGAGGTATTTTATCACAGACCCTAAATTAGATCGGAACTGAACGTTACCCGCATCGATAAAAAGAACCGGCTTAGCTTTTTCTGATTGCAAAAAAGGGAACGTCTTTTTTATACCGTAACTCACATACCTCTGAAGTAGTTTAACGAATCGTTGTGCAAAGAAAATTGTACCGTTTTAATCTTATTTCGTAATATCTGTTTTACTGCTTATTTTCTATTGAGTGTGCTTTGATATAGTAATAGTATTACGTAATAAAATATAAGAGACTTTTCTTTTGACAAAACAATTTGTGATTCAAAAGTAATATCATACTTAAATGTTACGTGAAATGTTGAAATATCAAATGCTATACTTAGATTGCATAAGTACTAATTTAACTTTGTTATTCATTCAAGTTCTAAAAAAGATAGAAAAGTAATATGACAAGGGCTGATTTTTCAATGCCTAGATAAAGCTTTATCTGTCAGATAGCGTATGTTTGTCATTCATTTGTCTGTCACATTTTAAGAATGACATTTATTATAATTGGTTAAGATTTAAACTGACTGATATCAACCATCAATTGTTAACCAATCAACTAAGGATTGAAAAATCAGCCTTTAAAATGTAAATATTTTTGGGCAAATTCTTACTATCCTTACTAATATTATAAATGCGAAAGCTACTGAACCGATCCACATGAAATTTTGCTTACACGCTGTCAGAGGTCGCTAGGGACCGCCCGCGACTTCGTCTGCGTGATTAGTTTTTCTCAATCCCTCAGGAACTTTACTTTTTCGGGGATAAATGGTATCCTATGTCCTTCTCTGTACCCCTGACAACGTGTATGCAAAATTTCATGATGAACGTTTGAGTAGTTAAGACGTGAAGGCATAACAAACAAACAAACGGACTTTCACATTTATAATATTAGAAAGGATAAGGATAGTAATGATTATGGTAAAGTAATAAAAAAATCTATGTGAGCAAACATACAATATAAAAACTGATCTTTGTCCTTGTTTATTTGTGTGTAAGTACCACAGTATCATTATCATACTTATATTTGTATAAAAAAAGTCCTCTTAAAAATGATAATAACTTTATTTGTATACTGCAACACTAACTTGTAACCGGAGCTCTCCGAGTTCTCCGATTAATTAACGAAGACTGGCCCCTAGGGAGATGCTAGGAATTATTCACTCAATTTTGTTCTTAGCCTTTAGTTTAATTATTATTATGAAGAACATTAATAATGTTTATCTTCCTTAGAGTGAAGAAGTTGTTTCATTTAATAAATTCTAAAATAAATTAATAAACAACATCATTATTAAAACGCAATGATCGGTACGAGTCTTTCCTAATGTTTTAACATGTTGTTTTGACTTTTTACAGGTACTTATTTTAATGTATTAAAATATTAAGGCCTGGGCACACCGGCTGCGTAGACAGGCGCGTGGTCACGCGCGCGTAGACACGCGCGTAGTTACGCACGTAACCCCCTGACTCACCGGGTTACGCATGCGTCTACGCGACACGCAACGCAACCTGTCCCTTGCCTACCCAGCCGCTGCGGCAGCCATGATTGCGACTCTTGTGCGCGATGTCAGAAGAAGATTGAGTAAAAGGACTAATTTTTTCACACTTATTCAATTAGATTTTCTTTAAAATCGTTATTCATTATTTCAAAACAAAATAAAACACCAATTTACTACCGGTAGTACCGGTACTATTTGTAAACAAATACAACTGAATGCGTAGTCACGCGCGTGGTTACGCGCGTAGTGACGCGCAGCAAAGATACGTGCGTGTTCGAATTTGTTCGGTGTGACGTCCAATAGAGAATCCCATTGACTACAACGTCATCAATGCGTTCCGCTCTGCGTAGGTTAGGTACGCAGCCTGTTAGTCTCATGGGAGCTGCAATGCGTAGGGTTACGCATCGGTCTACGTGCACGTGTACGTTACGCAAGCGGTGTGCCATGTCTCATAAAGTTTCAGACATTACAACGTCATGGTACGTCTACGCACTTTTCATTTTCATTTCTTTCCAATTCTTTCATTTCCAAACACTTCGGATAAACTTTTTATTTTAAACAAATTATGTGCCTACATAGTATTAAGTATTATATATATATTATGGTAGTTAGAAATTACATTCAGTGGCAAAAGCTCTGTAGATTTACGAAACGATAGCACAAAGCCTAGCTAGACTAAATAATTTGAAATGAGTTTTTGATACAATCTTTTTGGCAATTATTTTAATTATTCATACTCCGTCGTAGTATACTTTGGTCACGTGCTGAAAAATGACAAGTACAAATTGCTTTAGCTGATTTATCTATTTTTAACACGTTTTTATTATTTTAAGGTAAGATTATGGAAAAGAAAAAGAAATTAAATAACTGTTGGTATTTAATATCTATATTTATTTAGTGAGAACGGCTACGATATATTTACATTTTAACTGAAGGTGCAGAATTATTTAACTAGCTTTTGCCCGTGGCTTCATCTGTGCAAACTATACTATAGTGAAACAATTGGAATAAAAAGTATTCTCCAATTAATCTAGGCTATGTATGAACCATATGCGTGCCAAGTTTCACCTATATCGTCAAGTGGTTTTGAGTGAAAAGGTATGAAACATACAAATAGAGATTAGAGAAATTACTTAGTAGCACTTAGTAGGTATATCTATTCCAGCTAGGTGATTGCTTAAAGTCAATCGTATTCATTTGACAGTTCATATTGTATCATATTATATGCCATCCTATACAAATTGTAGCCGATGGAATACGATATGAACTGTCAAATGAATACAATTACCTTACGCAATCGCACCTCAGGTATAGAATCTTATTACATGTAAAAATATAACTAATACCTATGTGATCAAATTCAATATAAAAAATGTCCATGTAATCAAAGTGGATGTAAACAAGACTAGTAACAAAATCCCAATCACTGAAGGACTTTTCGAAAGAATCTCGAGTCAAATAAAGCTCCCTTGCTTCACATTATCGGTTCATGTAATTTGAGACCAGCTGGATCTTTTACAAAGCAGTTAAATAGCGCAAATACTCTCTTTGTAACAAAAGATCGTGGCTCGGAATCTCTTTTGTACATTAGACACTGAACATAGTTAACAATAGGTTCTATCTTATTTACTATACCTTAAATACTATGTCTGTGGTATATCACAGCTTATATCCTAACTAATAACTAGTGGCTCCGTGAGCTGTAGACCTCGCGATGAAATAAAATAAAATGTCGCCATGAAGTTTTCAAAGGACACAGTGAGTATTAGCAGCTAGATGGTGCTTCTAATTTTGATAATTTTTCAAAATATTATTTTTCTAAATTTGGAAAAATTGGCTTGAATAAACAGTTATATATGATTATAGAACCTACTCACAAAATTTCACCAGAATCGGTTGAGAAATGCGAGCTGTAGAGGAGAACAAACAGCCGGAAAGCTGGACTGAAATATGTTTTTTTACACATCTCCGTCATTTTAATAAATTTCGAACATGTCTCGTCAAAAAATTCTATACATTTACCAAACCTGCTCACAAAATTTCACCGGGATCGGTTGAGAAATGCGACTTGTAGAGGAGAACAGACAGCGAAGGAAATCCGGACAGAAATTTGTTTTTTTTACATTAACTCCGCCATTTAAAAAATAATAATAAATTGGCCTGACAAAAAAAAATATAATTTTCAAACCTTCTTACAAAATTTTACGAGAATCAGTTGAGAAATGCGACCTGTAGAGAAGAACAGGCAGAGGTGGAAAGCGGACTGCAATCTGTTTTTTTAACATATCTCCGCCATTTTAAAGAAATTTAAAAAACTGGCTCGACAAAATAAAACTATATAATTTTCAAACCTACTCACAAAATTTCACAAGAATCGGTTGAGAAATGCGACCTGTAGGTTGGAACAGACAGCCGGACATACGAAAGAATTTTTGCCCAAGCTGAAGCAGAGACGCTTCGCTCGCACTTCGTGCTCGCTCGGTCAATTAATATAAATGCAAAAGTGAGTTTGTTTATTAGTTTTTTAGGCTTTCATATCTTAACTACTCAACAGATAAGGCTACAGAAAAGGATATATGGTATCTTTCATTCAAAGAAAGTTCCTGATGGATATTAAAGTCACTGTTCAGCACTCACGAAGTCGCAGGCAGCTGCTACTACTAGTAAAACTTCCACCCCCAACTATACACTCTGGAATTTTAATCATTTGGTTCCCGCAGTGGGATGGTTCCACTCATGATTACTAGCAACTTTTACTATGGGGCCAACTCAGCTATTGCGAAAAAAAATGAGTTGCGCTTCATACAAAAGTGCAATACCTACTCGACCTCAATGTATGGAACAGCCGATTTTTCGCAATATCATAGTTGGCCCCATAGCAAAAGTTGCTTGTATCATGAGTGGAAACACCCCCCTGCGGGTACCAAATGCTTAAAACTTCAGGATGTAGAATCTTACTAATCCTATTAAATTAAATACAAAAGCCATTTGCTCAAAATTTCTTTAGCCCTAGTCAGTGATAATCAAGTGCATAGATGATAGCAGCGTTCTCTGAATGCGTACTACAGTCAACTATTGCATAATTTACGCCAGTTGACGGTCCAACCACACACCTAATATCCTGAACGGCCAAGCTATACGTACCTGCCCCCCTACTCAAATGGCCAACACTCTATTCGTTTGAACGCTACGCTTACTATTAAAACTTTAAAATAAGCAGTAAACTATAAAATTACGTGCTGTAAGCTTGACAATTCCATACAATACGTCAATGTCTGTGATTTACATAAGTTTGCGAAATTTAATCATCTATTGCTCATATTATACTTAAGCTTTAAAAGTAAGCGTAGCGTTCAAACGAATAGAAAGTTGGCCATTTGAGTAGGGGGGCTGCTCTGAAACAAATGGTGCAAATAGTGCTTATTTGATGAACATTGATGATATAAATAGGTAATCAATAAAAGCTATAGAAAAAATGTTGCAAAGTTTTACTGCACAAGAGGAAAGCGCATGTCCTAATGACCAAGGTGGAATAAACTTACTTAACTTTTCAAACATTCAGAAACTGAATTCAACAAGCACATGACCCAGAAAAAACACTTCTTACAATTTCACATACTGTTCTTCTTCTTTTCGAGTCGACGGTGACCTCAAACACGGGCAGCCCAAAAAGCCGCAACCGCGATAGCTCGCTCGGAAGCCTTGTGCAGCTCCTCGTCCGTGCAGGTAGTCGGGCACGCAGGACACCCAGTCATGTGCGCAATGGTCTGTCTCGGATGGCCACAGATGCACTCCGTATCGTGTTCGGAGATATATCCCCACTTCGCAAGGTTTGCTTTAGACCTTCCCACCCCAGCCCTGAGGCGGTTTAGCGACCTCCAGATGGGCCAGCTGAGATTGTTTCCTTCGGCCAGTCTCTCTTTCACGTCGATGTTCAGGTTTGCGATGTTTGGGCGCGACCGCCACATAGAGAGCCGTGCAGCTTCGGCAGGTTGGTTAAGAGGCTGCACAGAAGCTAGGAAACTTTTCCTAGAGCGCAACCTAGGCCGGGCCGGTTTGTGGTTGAAAAGTGGGTGACGTCTGTCCTGTAACTGCTTTGTCCTCTCGGCCGAGCTAGAGATGGATCTTCGCACCTCCGGAGGTGCTATTCCTGCCAGCCGGTACAGTTGGTCGGTTGGTGTTGGTTTTAAGCAGCCCGTGACTAAGCGACAAGACTCATTCAGGGCCACGTCGACCACCTTTGCGTGTGCTGACCGTTCCCATACAGGGCAGGCGTATTCGGCCGCAGAGTAGCATAGCGCAAGGGCTGTAGTACGCAGGACAGTTGGTTTAGCTCCCCAAGATGTCGCGGTCAGCTTTTTCAATAAGTTATTGCGTGTGCAGACCTTTTGCTGGGTGTTTTCGCAGTGCTCCTTCATTGTCAGGCTTCGGTCGAGAGTGACGCCCAGATACTTAGGAAATCTGTTATGGGACAGTTTTATATTTCGCCATGTGATGTCTAGTTCCCTGTTAGCATCTTTATTGCGGAGGTGATATGCGCAAACTTCAGTTTTATTTGGGTTTGGTTTCAGACCGTTTGCAGTGTAGTAGTCGCCTAGTTGGTTCAGGGATGTGGTTAGCGTTTCCTCTACACTCGTAAAAGCATCCGATTGGACCGCCAATGCCAGATCATCTGCGTATATGAAGCGTCTAGTATCCTGTGTCCTAGGCTGGTCGTTTGTATAGATGTTGAACAGACTTGGCGCCAGGACACTACCCTGTGGCAATCCGTTACGCTGATTCCTCCAACGGCTCTTTTGGTTCAGTAAGCCAACCTGAAATCGGCGGTTGCTCAGTAATTGCCCCACAATTTGGCAGAAGGCATAGTCACCCGTAATGTCATATAGCTTTTTCAGTAACGCCCTGGTGTTTACAGTGTCGTAGGCTGCTGATAGATCTACATAAGCGACACCCGTAATTTTCCCCTTCTCATAGCCATCTTCTATATGCTGAGTCAGGTTGAGAATTTGCGACGTGCAGGACTTAGCGGGGCGAAAGCCCGATTGTTCTGGGATGAGTTTTTCATCGATGTATGGAGTCAATCGGCCCAGCAGGATCCTTTCAAACAGCTTGTATAAGTGACAAAGTAGGGAGATTGGTCGAAAGTTTTTCGGATCATCAGCAGGTTTACCAGGTTTAAGTAACGCGATTACACGGGCCTTACGCCAGACCTTTGGAATGTTTTTTGTCTCTATGCAGTTGTTAAAAAGCCTCAGGATCCAATCCACCGTCACAGGTCCGAGATGCCTTATTTGTTCGACTGTGAGATCGTCAAGTCCACATGCCTTCCCACTCTTCAGTTGCTTGAGTGCAGCTTTCATCTCGTCGAGACTGATGTTAGTACTCAGGACGTCAGTTTCTGTGGCCGGATTTCTAAGAATTTTTGTGGCGCCAGGAGAGGCTTTGGTTTTCCCATTCAGCAGCAGTTGGTGGGCGACTTGATTTGCAGTTACGTTGGTGTACTCTCCAGGTGAGTTCTGGGTGCCAGTTAACTTTTTGATGGTTGACCAAGCTTTTTTACTGTTGTGGGTCATATCAACTGACTCAACCAGATCCTGCCACTTCTTTCTTCGGCCTTCTCCAATACATTGCATTAGATGTTCTCCGAGGGAGACAGTAGTTTCAGAGAAAGGGTCTTTTTCAAATGCTGATTGGTACTCCCATAGGAGATCGGAGGCGTCGCCAGGCAGTCCCGGCACATAGGATGTGGCGCAGCCCCTCGGAATAGTCTTACGGGAGACTTCTTTCACTATGTCGATCAATGTGCTATAGTTCTTAGGGGTGGCTTCAATGGTGCGGATTCTGCTGTCTACCATAGTTGCAAACTTCTCCCATTGCGCTTTCTGGAAGTTGAAACGCCTTCGGAACGGGACACTGGTGGGTTGTATTACAGCACTTACTTCACAGGAGATGGGTCTGTGTTGGGTGCGGGGAATCGCTCGATCAACTCGTTTTCGGCATTGTGAGCCGATGTTTGCACTAACGAAGATTAAGTCCGGATTGTATCCCCTTTTCCATCTTCCACTATTAAAGGACGCAGGTAGCTTTGGATCGTGGATCAGTGCAAGGTTGTTGGCCTCACTCCATTCCTCAACGGCCTCTCCATTCCTATCCGTTGCGCTGTAACCCCATCCAATGCTATGGCTGTTGAAATCTCCAATTATGATACTAGTACTCGTATTACCGAAGTTAAGTGGGGCTGTGAAGTGAAACGGGCAGTTAGGTGGTTTGTACACGGATGTTACAGTGGTGTCGGACAGCTCTATGGTCAGGATCTCGATATTATTGTCCTCTGTTAGATAGGCAGACTTTACATGCAAACCGGGTCTAGTGTAGACTGCGCTGCCGTATTTGCGGTGAGGTCGCTCGATGATACGCGTCATGGTAGGTATTTCTGGCCTCGGGTTATCTGGGCCTCGATGCGTCTCTTGTACGCATACTACGTCAAACTTATTTTTATGGCACAGCTCAGCAAGTAATGTTGCTTTGTCTGATGAAAAGCCCTCGATGTTAATAGAGAGCACTGTCAAGGCGGGCCCTAAAAAGGACCGTTGGTAGCGAGCTTGGTTCTTAGAGGTAGCCATCGTGGTGAAAAGATTAGTCAGCCTACTGATTGTTTGTTTGTGCAGTAGCTGCTTCCGGGGGACGCCAGGTGCTTTGAATAGATATAGGGCACCATACGGGGAGGCTCTTTTCGTGTCCCCCGTTCACATATTGTTGAAAAAGATATACCTGACTTAATATTGTTGTGTTGCTTCCATACTAAAACTATTGCGTATTTTTGTATGGAAGAGGTTGTGGGTTATAATAAATTTACTGTAACACATTGTTTAAGGAAATCCTTCCACGGTGGCATAACAATAGTACTGAAAATAATAAAGATATACCAGGTTTTGTGATGAAGATTAAAAAGTAGATTGTCAGTAGCTTAAATCGACCCATGCAAATAGCCACGCTAAATTCTAACAGTGTAATAATAAAACAAATAACGCTAACAAAGCCATACAAATGAAATGCTAATTGTATTGGCTGTTGTTGGTATTGCGGCCCAATTGGCTAGTTTATGTGGAGTAGTTGAAGCTTTCAGCACTGATCCTTGATTACGTAACGTCCAGTCATGGACTGGGTCGTGCAATTCTACGTAATTATTGTCCGCCACTATAATCCACCTGGATTCGATACGTTGTTGTGTGGAGCAAAATTGACTCTGTATTTAGTGACAATGAACATAAATTTAGACTGTTTGCTGTGGCTACTAAACTTATTCAATTTCTGCGGACGTTTAAACTTTTTATAGATCGAAATCCATTTTTCCTTACTGACCGAGCGAGCGCGAAGCGTTACCATGTCAGCTTGGACAAAAATGCTTTCGTATGTCCAGCTGTCCGTCTGTTCTCCTCTAACAGTCGCATTTCTCGACCGATTCTCGCGTTTCATTAGCAGGTGCGATAATAGGGTATTTTCCAATTTTTTGAAAACTGCTTAAATTTAAAGCTTGGGACGAACGATTTAACAGAAAAATAAAAATAAATTAATTAATGTCTTTTTTCTCTATTAAAACAATTAAAGTCTAATTTATTTTTAATGGTTTTGAATTTACCGCCAAAACGCTCGGTTCGATGTCGTCTACTGTGGGACGTCAACTTTGTGTAAACAATTTGAACACCTATGTATGTAGTCTGTGTAACAATTTACTCTATTGTTTACACAAAGATGACGTCACACAGTAGACGTCGTCGAACCGAGCGTTTTGGCGGTAAATTCAAAAATATTTAAAAATAAGAATGGTTTAATGAAGAAAAAAGACATTAATTATACTTTTAATATTTTTCTGTTAAATCGTTCGTCTCAATCTTTAAATATAAGCAGTTTTAAAGAATTTGGAAAATACCCTATTATATATATTTTTGTCTATTCAGTTTTTTATTATTATTTGCAACAAAAAAACATTTCAGCCATTTCGAAAAATGTTCAAAAATGTCACAAGCGCGAGGCTCACAGAGCCATTAGTAATATAATAAACATCTCTGCCTGCCTAGCATGACCGATTTATTTCGCGTGATATAGCATTTTATCGACACTCAACTGTCAAATTCCTTTGTCTTTTTGACAGTTGAACGTAATAAAACCTATATCACGCGATATAAATCGGTCATGCTAGGCAGGCTGGGTTTACTTCTTATCTTACCTTATCTTATCATTATTGTATTATAAATAATATATTATAATATTATAAATGTGAAAGTTACGATGTTTGGATCATTGAGGGGAACATTCGTCTAACAAATTATTAAAATATATATCCTCAGTAAGAGATAGGCAGTCATTAGTAAAATGACAAATGAGTAAAGGTGTTCCGTTCAATTACAAGCTCTAACAACCAGTGCCGGATTAGGCATCACGTCTGGGGGCACCATGATCGGCATCGAAAAAATCACAGATCTCGTGCCTTGCACGACCTTCGGGTACATTGAAAATGAATTTAATAATTGAATTTTATAAAAAATATATTCCTTTCTTTGAATTAGTACTAACAATACTTTGAAATCACAGCAAAGCCATGAACAATTTTGGATTAACTTTTCTGTGATTCGTGTGTATGAAATTCATATTAAAATATTTCATTTTTATAAACATTACTATTTTTTTGAAAGGTAGTAACTATAACCTAAAATATATAAAAAAATCTAAGATTTTATTTTTCAGCTACGTCAACTCAGCGACGCGATGCGCATCTAAGGAGCGCGCTTCCCGAAATTACGCCTACACGCTTCATATTATAGCCCTCGTCAAGGCCCTCGTTGATACGCGTCTTTTGATTTGAGGCTTCAACCATTCATGTAGCCTTAAAACTTACGACACCAAGGCGATGTCGCACTCTGAGCGAAAATGGGGGCTATAATGAAGCGATCGAAAAAACATTTTCAATGTTAAAGGTTAAGCTACAGGGCAAACCCTTAACCCGATCGTCTTTGTTTTAAACTCAAATTGTAGCTGACTAAATTGTTCAGAGGAGATTTTCTTAAAATTTTGATATCATTCTTCGTTTTCAAAATATCGAGCGCCAAAATCAAAAGATCGGAAAAAATGAGATTTTTTTCCACTATTTCGGCCATAATTTCTTTCGTTTTTTATTTTCTCGAATAATTCTTTTTGCACCTTTTAGCTCTTGTAAATACGCGTCTTTTGAGTCTTTTTGAATATCATATCTTGACAACCTTCTGTGATATAAGGGGATCGCACTTTTTCGTGAAATCGGTGCCTTATACTGGAGCGAACGAAAAGACATTTTCAATGTCAAAAAATGAATAAAAACTTTTTGTACATAATGTCTGTTGGAAATTTTAAGGGTTTAGTTCAAGAAGCTTATACCTTTGGTTTAGATACGCATCACGTTCCATTTTTAAATTTTCAATACAAATGATCAAAACAACTCTGCGCGAGCCGTAATGAGGGCGAACTTTGAAAATTCCTATTAAATTATTAAATATAATTAATGGATAAACAAAACACGCAATACATCAGACATATTTCATTATTCCCATAAAAAGGACTTTAGAATCTTTAAATACCAGTAAAAAACATATCAAAGTATACCGATTTGAGTATGTTTTAAATTGTATTTTCTTCCTTAACAATACAAACAATAAGTGAAAAAATAATCATGAATCGTATTTTTATTAGTAACAGCTGAAACTTTTGTGAAAAATATCTCTGACAAGCAACTTGAACAGATTATTATTTTCGTTTTAAAATACCTGATAAATTATTATGCTTTTCTCCCTATACGGCACTAATTTTTTAAGAATTTTGCTTTTTAAAACTAAAGTTTACATCAATAGTAATGCTTTCATTTTTTAGATAACTTCTTTGGAAAAACGCAAATTTCTTTGAAATGCGGATACTAATCCTTGGAGGAAATTTAAAGATAGTGAAGCTATTAATCGTATGAACCGGATTATATCGTTGGCAAAGCTAAGTACATTCGCTTATAAATGCAAACAATATAAAAATTCCACCGAAATAGATAAGTCTATTACATGATTCCATCAATTTGTAGCAAATCATGTATTTGATTTATTGATAATTCCGCCAAAAGACACATAAGTCAACATGCCAAATAAACAGATAGGTAAAGACCAAATCATTGAGTTTCAGCGCCATGATGGAAGCGTATATTTGCCAAGTAAATTGAATTACTCCCTAAGATTGTTTAATTTCAAATGCAAATGTTTGTTACATTTAAATAATGTTTATTTATGATTTAGCGATCATGAAATGTAAGTTAATTCCGTTGAGGACCGCGGTGTTGGCGCCTATAATGGTTTGTTGTAGAGGTGACTCGTTTTGATTATTTTACTTCTCCATAAAAAAGTTTATCAGTACCTAGCCTATTCCACCTATTTAATAATATTACGAGTTCACTGCAGCATGTTATTAAGATGAAATTACTGTTTCATGGTTGCGATAATTCTTTAAATGATGTTACGTTCCTTTTACAGGTGATTTTCAATTTATTAGGTTTTGTCTTGTTATTCAGATTAAATTTTTTCTATCTTTGCATATAATTTAGATGTTTTGGAATCAACAAAAATCTTTTTTCTTATTACTTTTCGCACTTTACCTACCACTAGTTGCGACCTCAAAGGCCAAGCAAAGTTGTTAAAGTTCGAATTTTTTTAAAACTAGGTATAATCAAAGTTTGAAAAAAATCAACATTCTTATCCCTAGTTTACGAGAACCTTTTTATTATTTACTTAATTGATGACTAGTTGCAGTTAATGTCAAGGGTATATAATGAGGTAAATCGTTTAATATCTTCTTCCAAACGGCCGTCGTTTGGGTGGAGAATAACATCGTAATTTCACAACAACACTCTGGACTTAGACGTAAAAACTCTTTGTTGTCTTCCTTTCAATTTTATTCCGGGATTCCGGGCATCCGAAATGAAACGCATTTTGGCCGGATTATGATTTTAATACAAATGCTAACATTAACAAGAGGAAAAGAAACTGCTCGGGTACCGTTTGCAACCGTTTTATTTCTCTCGCTGATAAGGCAGATTAATGCTTACTAATCATTTTGGGAGGGCCAAAGGAGGAAATGTAAATAACTACAAATGCTTTGCTGTTCTTTTTATCTTTCTTGTTGTTTATAAAGGACATTTTTTTAAACTGACTGCCGTTTGAATTATTAATTCATGTTGTCGGTAGTGCTCGTTAAATTATATTTCAAAGTAACTATGAATTTAATTTATTACACTAAACCCTGGTATACATTACAAAAAAAATGTTTTAATTGAAAGTAACATAAATTTTGCACTAGTGCGTTACAAAAAATCTATGTACATTTTATTTAAAAAGCGCAAGCACCCTGCGTAGTCAATACCAGTTTATACTAAGTACATGAATTTTCAGCGTTCAGTTCGTTGCGGTTCGTTTTAAGGCGGTATTTGCAACGATCTCGTTCTTAGACGGATACTTGGGAACGTTAATTGCGGTCTGTCCGTGGAAGAGGCCAATTTGGGCCCTACATTCTCCGAAACACCCCGACGCAGCACAAAGACTTTATTAACCGCCGCTCCGTAATTCGGGAAGAACGCGGTTTTCTGCTGTGCTATTTTGTTTAAATTGATTTGTAACTAAACTGGTGAATTAAATTTCGTATTCTTAAGTTTTGATTGAGAAAATTCACACACCACATAATACTATTACAAAAAAAATGGGATGTATTTAATAGCACTTTAAATTTGATGGAAACAGCTATGAAATTGTATATCAGCACTTTAAAAAAAAAATAGACCTATAATTTAATATTATCACAACAAAAATAATGGTTTGTACTTTAAAATAATAATAGATCTATAAATTAATATTATCACTACAAAAATAATGGTTTGCACTTTAACTGTGTCCCAACCATTGGTCCCAACTCCGAAACCATTTAGTTTCTGTCCAACCATGTCAGACTGACCACTGTTAAAATGAGATGGAAAGATGAAAACAACTTGTGGCATAATGCATATACGCCATCAGGTCGGTTCTGGCGTTGTTGGTCACAATGGAACCGCTCGTCGTCGCACCTAGACGTCTGTTTACCAGTGCTAAAGTTATAAAATTAATTTGTAAGGTGCAAAGTATTAATTTTAAAGCTAAGCAATTAAATTGTACAGTGCAAAGTATTAATTTTAAAGCTTAGCATATTTCAGTGGAAACGCATTATTTTTATAGTTCATTCAATAAATTTTGAAGCTAAACATTTTAAAGTGTGTTACATTATTTTTAAAGTGCATTTATATATTCCCCAAAAAAACATAGAAAAAGGATAAAAAATAGAAGTAGGTGAGTTTGTCGCTCGTGTTATATGCTAATTGATGATTTTTTTCCTTCACTTTTAATGTGATAGCAATTTATAATTCTAGGTCAATGGGAAATACTTGAATTGTTCTAAATCGAAATCATCTGATGACAGTAAAGTTGACATAATCTTTTTTTTGGAATCACGGAGTAAGAAACCCGTAGACAATGAATCCTTAAATTTAAATCCAGGAGTTTTGGTACCTCAGACTCTTTGAATTCATACGACTTATATCCTGGAGTCTTTCCCGAATTCTTGGAATCATAAATGTTATCTACCTACCACAGCGGCCCAATATGGGTGCCTACAACCAAAGAACAATAAATAAGATGAAGTATTTTTAAACTCTCGGGGATAAGAAGCCAAATAAACTTCTTTCTCCTATTGCTTTTAGATTAAAATCGAGTAACTTTTATTACGATCGAATATCCTCTAAGGACCCCAATTCCAATTATAAGCTTTCATGTCTACTTGGTCAAAGTGTTGGTTATTTTTGGACAATGAAATTTGAAGATACGAACGTTTCAAATTTAGTATCATTTTAGTTATATTTAGTATTATTTAGCCTAATAAATCAGGTAAAGTAATCCTATTACTTACTTTTTTCGTTTGTTAACGTTTGACGATTCTATAGCACAATGAAGGGGCTACTATGTTGAAAAAAACTGTCAAATACAATAATAATAAAATACAGTAGCAAAATAGTAATATCCAAAAATTATTTGGTTTTCTCTAATATTAACATTATTTTACTTATCTATCAGTCGATATTCAATTGAAATATCCATCTGCCTCATATAAATGAGACCTAGTATAAAAATGTTGGTAATAATTTTTCAAGCTCTCGAAACCAATCTGGAAAAAAATTATTAAGTGGACTCTTGAGTATTAGTAATTCCATTGAAGAGGGTAAAGGTTGAAAGGTTCGTGTTGTTGAAATCGTCGAGACTTGAGGTCGGCCTTTCTCGCTAAAAACTCACTATTTCGAAGCACCCAACGTTTTTCTTACGCCTTGCATTGAATTATTGAGTGGGTTCGGAATGTTCCTTAATGTATTAGGAAAAGAGACAATTGAAGTTATATTGAAACTAGTTGATACTTTACACAGACACATAATGAATCTATCAAGAAAAAGCAATTAAATCGGAGCAAGTAGATTTTTTTAGGAATAAGGAAGAATAGGAGATAACAAAAAGATATGAAAGTGACTAGCGCCCAGAAAACAGTGCATTTGAATAGTATTTTTGTAAATGAAAGTTTCCGAAATATCAAAAGGAATAGCTAATCTTGCAGATGTTAATTTGTTCAACAATTAAAAAACAAAAAACCGACTTCAAAAACCTGCCTCTAAAAAGCAAGAAATAATATTCGAATCATTAGATACGCATTATCATTGTTATAATAACAACACGTCTATTGAAGTCGGGTGGGGCTGGAGTACAACTTCCTTTTTTTATTCTAAAAGCCCCACCCGACTTCAATAGACGTGTTGTTATTATAACAATGATAATGCGTATCTAATGATTCGAATATTATTTCTTGCTTTTTAGAGGCAGGTTTTTGAAGTCGGTTTTTTGTTTTTTAAAACAATTTTTTATTTTTTTATTTTTAGTTTAAGTACCTTCTATATTAGGTGTATTATTTGGTAGAAAAATCGGCTCAGCCAAAACGTGAGATATTCGCGGAGAAACATACATTCATACAGGTCAAACTGAGAGAGAACCTTTTTTTTTGAAGTCGGTTAAAAAAACTATACTAAAAGTACCCCTTTCCCAACAAAAAGAAACATCTAATTCGGTTCATAAATAACAAAGTCGTCAAGTTAGTTGATGCAAAATCATAGTATTTTCAGGATTTCTCAAAAACTACTGAACCGATTTGAAAAAAAAAAAATGGGACCATCTCGCAAAAAAACTCAATCGAACAAAAAAAGAATCATCAAAATCGGTTCATAAATGACGAAGATACGCGCGAACAACGATAAAAAAAAAAAACATACAATCGAATTGAGAACCTCCTCCTTTTTGTGAAGTCGGTTAAAAAGTAATTTGACTTTTTTCACATGGCTCCGATGTCCGTAAAAGTAGAGAAAAGTTAATTCATTCTTATCCCAAGGGCCCCATTATATTGAAATCTGTTCTCCATTCAGCTTCAAATAATGGTATTGCGTTCGGAAGAGTTCGTAGAATTCTTGCGATCTTCGTCGAGTGCGCGAGCGCTTACGAGCATAAGCAGCTTTTTTATGCAGGTATTTTAAAATGGCAGTAATCTTATATCATGATATGGTATTCGTATCGTTTTCAATGCATAAGTTGAAGTTGTTAAGGAATTTATGTACAGTAGAATTATTAGTAATTAATTCCGTCTACTGTTACATTTTGATGATGTATGTCTATCTATCGACGAAACACTGATTGTGATTACCATTTTTACAGAATTAAAACAAAAGAAAAAGGTTTTCACCACGCCTTAAAAAGTACAACGTATTTTCTTTAACGCTTTTCCGTTTGAATTCAGCAGATAACATTAAATCAAGATACAAATCTGGGTTCGATTCTGTTATTACTCGAATCACTGTTCAACGTGGGCTTGAGGCCTCCGCACGAAAGACATTACCCGTATCGAGGGCGATTCTTTTCCCTTGCACGTCTAAATTAAAGGCCATTTATTTCGTCGCCACTCTTGGGCCAACCTTCGGTCGATAAGTGTTTATTATCACAACATCTGTTTTGTCTATTACGCCGGCAGTACCGCTGTTACGAGAGGGAAATGTAATATTGTCGGCTATTTTCCGGACGATGTTTCTTTAAGATTTTTCTTTGCCTTCGCTCGGAAGGTATTTTGGCGCTTTTATTTATGAAGAAGCGTGGGAAAATACAGAAATGTTTGAGTGTTTAAAGTACGCTTACAAAGCTATTGATGTTTAAAACGCTCCCGAGAGATATAAGGGCGTATGCATGCATACATTTAGTACAGATGTTGCCTGAGGCAGAAATATATTTTGAGATTTCGTAATTTTCGTTGTACTCTTAGCGTTTAGCATAACCCGGCCACATGCGGTTGTGGCTGTTTCACCGCCAGCGGTCGTCATAAAATACGTCGCTCACATAAAATTGCTCTCAAATCTAGGAAAAATTCAAGCGATGACAAAAAAACTGTAGCAAAGTGTGCTCGTCGGTTTCTGTCGTGTTTATGCAACATCAATATTCAAAGCTTGTAGAAATCTGCTGTCGCACCGCGGTATGGCATTAATAGTGTTGGGTTACGTTGTAAACAAAACTGGTATCATTCTAAAAAGTCTTTCCTTAATGTACTTAATGTCAAAAATATTCAACAAATCAAATGCGTAATTACAAATACGCATTTGATTTGATTGGTTGATATGATTTGTGTAAGTAATAAGAGTAGTTCTTAGGTGACAGTTGGCCAGAAAGATTAATGTTGCGCTGCGGATTTCAGTCTATAGATGCGTTTTCATCAGTTTATTTTTTTGTAATGATGTTCAGATACTCTTACATAGCTCTTATAATCAGAGGTTGGAATCTGCCGGTCATTCCAGGTCCGCATTTAAATAACATGATTGGGGCCCTCTTAATAAATAGTATTGTGATAGTGGGGGAGGGTCACTATGTATTGACTTGGTTTATTTTCTCAAAATAACAAGGAATTAATTATTATAAATATTAGAAATTCTTGCAAAATACAGATTAAAAAGAGGGCCCAAATCATATCACTTAAAGGCGGACCCGGAATGACCGGCAGATTCCGGTGTCTGCTTATAATTCTAACATTTATTGACGTAATTTTAAAGTAGGATACACCTTAACCTAAAAACTTAAGTACCATTATAAAATCTGTTCACAAAACCGGTACCAACATAAGAACAGGTACCAAAATAAAATACCGAATTCACTACAAACTCCTAACCCTTTATCGGGCTTGGCTGTTCAGTTTCAGCGTGTGTTTATGCAGCGGGGTGCACGGCTCACTGGTTTCTCCGACGACAAAATGCACTCACGTCGTCGCTCGTCGCGTCTCTATGCACTCCGCGACGAATACAAATGCGCTAATATTATTGATCGTGGATTTAATATCAACTGTGTAGGTTTTGATAGTTAAGCAAATCTTTAATCTTTCCATTTACTTAAATGTAATCTAAGAATAATTTTGATGTAGGAAAAATATGGAATCACATGCCTATTTTCATACAAACGAGGTCACTTTGAAGCTTTGGATCAGTTGGGTGTGTAAAGAGATCTGAATCTCCTCCATTTACTCCCTGAATAACCATTATCAGATCACAGCTAGGTCAATCCCTGACGGAGAACCAAAGCTTCAAGTGACCTCATTTGTATGAAAATAGGCCTGTGATTCCATATTTTTGCTCGCGAGTGTATAATTTGTAACTAGAAAGCCGAAAGAATTGATCTGTTTGCTTCAGGTTTGCCTCGATCGTGACTATAGGTTCACTTTATTTGTATTTTGTGAGAGAATTAAACCTGACCGCAAATGGCCTTCTGACAGCAATGAGTGCTTTAGAATTAGCCTAAAGTGAAAATATGTCATATTTCCGGTTTATACCCTTATTCTAAATATTTAAAGAAAAACCTAGATTTAGTTAACGATTTACATAAAACAATATTTGAGATAAATTCAACTTATGGCTTGCGTTAGAATTAAACCTAACCTCAAATCACTTGTGCAATAATTCTAAACGGTGGTGGTTAAAAAAAGACACACAAACTGCTCCCGTTATTTGTCGCTGAGCGTCAAAGCTAGTTCAAAGGTACCCATTCGCAGTCGAGCCGTTGAGCTTGCTACGTGAGCACTTATCCCAAATTAGTAGGGGTTCGGAGCGGGCGCGGATCCGCTCGCGCGATCGAGCGGAAGATCTGCGCTAAGTTAATCCGCGCTGTCGGAATTCGCTCGCACCGACATTCGTCGCGAGCCGCCCCCGTTATTCACTGTTCCAGGTTATTCTTACACAAAAAACACAGCAATCACATACATAAAATCACAGTCTTATCAAGGTTTGAGCAGAGCTTTGAGATAGACAAGATATTTTTTACCATCGCCACTCTAAAAAGTGAGTTTAATTCAACGACAAGAGTGAATAATACGCTGTTTTATTCACCGAGTGAATAAAAATATTTTGAATTTGGAACAAGCGCGCATCGTATGAATTATGTACAAAAAAAATAAAACGTGCTGAAAGTATGGAGCTATTCCATAGATAAAGCTATAGTTATACAATTAAATAAAAAAAAATATCCCGCCAATTTTATTTAGGTTCTTTTTAGTGTCTTATCTTTGGGTTCTTTTCTAAAAAAATATCTCGCCAAATTAATTAAGTTCTTTTTAGTGTCTTATCTTTGGGTTCTTTTCTTTATATTAGAGGGAGATTAGATGTTCAGTCTTGCATCAGTCCATTCCATCAGTCTGGTACGATCTTCAGTCTGTAAAAATTCAAAGTCTCTACAAACTGATGAAATGGACTGATGTCAGACTGATCATGTAATTTCCCTCATAGCATGGTTGTTTTATGTCATTGGAAAACTTATAGTTTCACTATTTTCTAACGGTTAAATTACCGATTATCTATCTTAATAATAAAATTTGATAACTATAAATAGGTACTATAGGTGTAAGTACTGCTATTATGTTTTCTCGCAGTCAATGGTAAAAAGTAGAATACACAACTCGTGAAAAAAAAAATTCATCTCGGTCCTTTGTATCCCTCGTTTCGCTCAGGATTCTACTTTTGAAATCCTTTGCTGCTCTCGGGATCCAACATAGTACCTCGAACTAAATTCCTTCTTTTTTCACTTGTTGTATAATCTACTATTTATGCATATTATACAAGGTTATTTGTAAAACAACAACAACCTCGCAGGAGTAGATTCTATTGTTGTTTATGATGTTAGTAATTACTAAGATCATAAACAACAATGTTTGTCCTACGACTTATCCGAAACAAAAAAAAATCGACTAACCATACGTACGTACCATACACATGTCCGAACGGCTGATCTAGAGTTTTTCGGAAAGTCGTAGAACAAACGTTGTTTTTTATGATGTTAGTAATCCACTACTGTGAGGTTGTTGGTGTTTTACAAATAACCTTATATGTATATTATTTTATGGTCAAGGCGTGTTTCAATAACTTACTAAACACTATTTACAGAAGTGTAATTCTCTTAAAATAAAATTTCGCTTTCAATCTTTGATTCGTCGAATCTCTAACAAAATGACATTTTTTCTTTTTTCAATTATGCTTTTGCTCCCCGCTTTTTGGCAGGTCTTCTTTTGCCAATTTTCTTTTTTTTTACTTTTCCTTTGTTTTTCTTTTGCTTTATAAGCAATTTTCGTTTTTTTTTCACTTACAGGTAGGTACGGTACTTATTTAGAATTTACTTTTCTTTTGGTTTCCTACTTTTACAGTTTTCTTTCTTATAGTACTAATAGCTCATTCTTAAATATAGGCACATTACATTTTCATGTATTTACTTATTATTTATTATTTTTAAAACTTATTTCTTATATTTTATTTTATCATTAAATTGTTTTCTTTACATTTATTATTCTTTGTATCTTTCAGTCTCTGTTCCTATTTATTACTTTCTCAGCCACTAATTTCGCAAATTCCATGAATAATTTTCTTTCTCTTTTGTTTCTTATTATCTCTTTCAGGGTGTCTTTGCTCAGTTTTGTGTCTAGTTTCTGTTACAGAGCGTACCTATCAACGCTGTGCAAAGGACAGTCTAGCACGATGTGGATAATGTCCTCGTTCTCAACCGGGTCGCAAACGCACGATGGGCTGTCCCTACGCTTGAATCTGTGCAGGTATGCGCAGAACCCACCGTGACCGGTCAAAATCTGCGATGCCAAGCGATCGATGGTCATCTTCCTCACCACGCCATATGCCTCCAAGCGGATCTTGAGTCACTGAGCACGGCAGTTTCTTTAAATTGTTTGTTAATTATAATTTCGGTTGCCTGGAGGATGGCATAGAGCTCGGCTTGGAAAATTTTACAGTATGGCTCCAGCTTAAACTTTTGGGTACTGGTTTCATTCAGCCCTTCCCAACAGGTCAGGGCGGCTCCAACTTTCCCCAACAAAATGTCATTTATTACCCACTAGCGGCCGCCCGCGACTTCGTTCGCGTGGAAAGTTTTTTTGCTATCCCTCGGGAACAGTTCCGTTTTTCGGGATGAAAGGTACCCTATATCCTTTTCTGAACCCCTGACAACGTGTATGCAAAATTTCATAATGATCGGTTCAGTAGTTAAGACGTGAAGGCGTAACAAACAAACAAATAAACAAACAAACAAACGGACTTTCGCATTTATAATATTAGTAAGGAAGTAAGGATTACTTTGAGTAGACTATCGCTGTTACAAAACAAAATAAGGAGCTACTAGAATATTATGCTATGCTACGAATACATCTACAAGTCGTAGTCGTGGCTAAGATTATTGGTCAAAACATGTCCAAAACATATTTTAATAATGTGAATAATGAACCTAATTTATTAATTTATTCTTAATTTAATTTTAGGTATTATCACAGATATAGTACCTAATAATTATGTTAAAACTTAATAATAAGCATGATTAAAAAAAAGGTCTGGCATTCCGGATGGCACTAAGTGTACTTGATTACGGCATCTCGAGTTTTACTATCTAGTTGCCACTTCAAACAAAGAATGAAGGATTTTTTTCTCATCACATCATGCATTTCAATTGTGATTCGTTTTTCTTAGCAAATGAAACAGTTCAAGTTAAAAAAGATAAATAAACGTAATTTTCACTAAAATACTCATAGTTTTATAGAACTGTTATAGGTAATATATGGAAGTCCGGGAGTTTGATTTTATATGACTGACTAGCGGCCGCCCGCGGTTTCACCCGCGTGGTTCCCGTTCCCGTTAGAATATCGGGATAAAAAGTATTCTATGTTTTTATCCAGGCTATCTACTATCTGTGTGTCAAATTTGAACCAAATCCGTTCAGTAGTTTTTGCGTGATTGAGGAACAAACATCCAAACATCTAGACATCCAAACATCCAAACCCACAAACTTTCAAATTTATAATATTAAATAGGATAGCACTGAGACAGGCAAGAGTAGAGCACGTAAACCCTGTTGCTCCAAATGTTATACTTGGTGCAGTATATTAGTGTCGGTGCCATGATAATCCTACTAATATTATAAATGTGAAAGTTTGTGGGTTTGGATGTTTGGATGTTTGTTCCTCAATCACGCAAAAACTACTGAACGGATTTGTTTGAAATTTGGCGCACAGATAGTAGATAACCTGGATTAAAACATAGGATACTTTTTATCCCGATGTTCCCACGGGAACGGAAACCACGCGGGTGAAACCGCGGGCGGCCGCTAGTAAGCAATAAAATTCATAATTTAAAAACAAAAACGCTAAAATAACAAATATCGCTAAACTGCTAAATCTGCAAGTAAATAATTTTTTTTATGGTATGGACATACCATAAGCAACAGCATCGCTTAACCACACCTAAGGTTAAAATCGTTTGCACGCCCACCGCGCCGTCACAACATACGTTATACGTTGTGTTGCCTTAGTACATACTTACCTATATTAAAAGCTGTTAAGAAAAAAATCCTTTAAAAACTGAAATTACGTTACGTTTAGATAAATGCCGATTGATTCCATTCACAAGATTTATTTTTCGGTTCGAATCAAGTTTCTTTAGTCTCTACGGCTTTAAACTCGTCTGTTGTGAGATCTCCGAAGCTAAAAATAAACGAGGTTGAAAGGATCAACACTGGAAACACTAGAGTTTTAATATTTTTATTTGAAAGTTTTACGTAAGAAGAACCCAAGACAATTCTTTTTTTGGTCAATAGTGTAAAAAGATAATTTAGGAAAACGTTATTTTTAGTTGCTGATAATGATGATATGCATGCAAAAATCATGTAAATACGGTTAACACCATTTAAATACCTTTCTAAAAACAAAAAAAAATCTTTAGGTTTCGATATCTAGTTAGTTTGTTATCACAAAGTACCTATCTCTTTTTCATTTTAAGAGAGTATAATTTTAAAGTAAAGTACAATGGTATATTTGAAAATTACGTAAGTACAGTCCTACTCGACACAGTACCTATTAAAAACATTCTACCGATTTGGAGATAAGTATTCAGACGGAAAACGTTCTACAATAGCTCATCGAGCTCCCCTAATACTGCAATTAGATGGAGAATAGTGAAAGGATTTTGTCCCTCACTAATGAAGGAAAACTAAATTGTGCGCCGGATCTTATTTAAAGGGAAAACGTTGCAACGTTTTGTTCTTTACATCGCTACTTCATTCGGTCTTAAATGTTGTTCTGAGTTTACAAATAGCCGTCTATCGGAATTTGCGTTTAATTTAAACTCAAATTACTTTGGACTGTGTCGGCTGTTAGAAACATTTATATAGTAGTGGTATTGCACATTTGATTAGTGGCAAAAGTGGGCACAGCAAATCATAAAGATAACTCAAACCGTTGAAAGTGAACAGTATTATGTGCACATTATTTAAAAATTATGTTTTATCGATGGGTTGCTTTACTAAATAATATTAATGTATTTGTGTTTTATTTGGACTCACAAATATTTTTATCATGTACCATAAAAACCTCCGACTAATATTTAAATATATACAGGGTGTCCCAAAAGTTTGCCACACGGAGGGAAAGTACTTTAAATATTAAAGGTGGGAAATTTTACTGAAAGAAAACTTCATTTTGATTTTTAAAATAATTGGAACTGCATTCAAAGATTTTCGAAAAATCGCATGCCTTAACCTGGAATCGAACCCACCAATTTGAAAAAAAATCTTTTATTTTTACAATACCGATCGAAAGGGTTACTCATTGCGATTAGTTTTTGTTAAGTAACACAGCATCTTAAACAAAAGGCAGACCATGAAATTTAACATTTAAATTTTAATTATACGTATTGTATCAATTTGTATAGGAATGAATGCGATTTAAAAAAAAACTTTTAATGCAGTTCGCATTATTTTTAAAACAAAACGAAGTCTTCTTTCAGTAAAATTTCCTATCTTCAATATTTAAGGTACTTTCCCACCATGTGGCAAAGTTTTGGGACACCCTGTATTATATATATTTATTTAATCTGCTAAATCCATTATGTGTTTCAACGGAACGAAAATCGAATCTGAAAGAAGAAAGAAGGAAATGAAATGATTCGATAATGAATTAGACGAAATGAAATCAGTTTTTTTTATTTATCTCGTTTCGTTATTATTAATTCCCGACCGGAGCGTCTCAAAACAGCTAGGGCGTAAATATCAGATACATTTCTCTGCAATGATATATCATCGGAACCATTTTGCATAGATATTAAATTCCTCTTATAAAAGCGCCATCTCTTAATTAAATTTGTGGCTATTTATTTACTTATTCAATAATGCAAACGGCAGAAAGGATGCGAAAAAGACAGGCATTTATTAACCTATTTCAGAAAGTGGGGAAAAGAGACGGCTGGGATGATTAATTAACAGCGGACTGGCCGCAAGCGAGCTCCTTCACTAAGGAAAACTTAATTACTTTTCTCCGCTGAATCATAAAGCTGAATAATTCATACACTAGCTGCAAAGACAGTCCTGAATGTGTGACACAGAAGCGCACTTCCCAGCACTCAGTTCAAATTGAATTGCCTCTTACATTACACAACGGAAAGTTTAAAGTCTACGCGTCTATGTGATGTTATGTTTCCTGGGAATTAGAGGTTTGTGAGCCAGTCGCGAGTCGCGACTCTTTCGGTCTCCAGGTAATATCAATGCAGCGAGCTTTACATTTCAAAGCGAAGCGCGCATTAAGACCCAACGCTGTGTCGGATTTAGTCAGTGATCCGAGACGGGGTTATCTGCTGGCTCTGCTTTTCCACTTACTTAGTTGACTATGTATTTTGAGGAAGTGTAGTAGGTAGCTTAGGTAGCGTGAGGAGCATACTTAAGTGACGATAACGTAATCTATGTGTATTTTAGTCGATACTTGGTTTACTTATTACAAACTAAATCTGTAATACGGCTTGACTATTTCTTCTTCAAAATCGACTTACATTTGAATTATATTCGTGATACAATTAATTCCTGATTCAGAAATCAAAGGTTAGTAACATTTATGTATGTATATGTATGTCTATTCACATGGGTGTGTATTGTATATTCCACTTTGAGAACATATTGCCGATTTCCCAACTCAATATCTTCCACTTAACACATAGAGAACGGAATGAACAGTGCTTCAATTTATTACCCAAATATAAACATATTTACGTAGGAATGTAACTATGCATTGCATCGTATTTCTTCCAAAAGCAATTCCATTTGAAAGCGAATTCCATATAGCAATACTTTGAAAATAAATGAACGAAACTTGGCAAGTTGTTAGCTCAAACTCGAAGGAATGTAGCCAGTTAACCGCTCTTGGGGAATCCCCAGAGATCTAAGCGACACGTTCCGTTCACTCAGCACTTGAGCTCTCCAATTCTTGGAGACAATTTCACTGTTCTTTTTCCGGGCTCAAGAGCCTGCGATATAGCTGACATATACTTAATTTCGATTCGATGACATCGAGTCTGTTTGGAAGCGAACATCGAGAAAATTGACTAGACTGTATTTTTGGGTACCTAGTTGTTTAACGTACACTTTTTCTATGGGCACTGTTTCGAGATAGCTTCGTTATATTAGGAACCAATCAAAAAACGAGGAATGATCATACACCAATTGGTTAAAAAAAAAATTAAATATATAAGGTTATTGTAAATAATACACCAACAAACACTCAGAAGTAGATTAATAACATAAACAACAACACTTGTTTACGACTTTCAAAAAAAAAAAAACAAAAAAAAAACTTTTCATACAAAACTCGATCAGTAGTTCGGACTTTTGTAAGGAAAATCTTTTTTTTTCTTTTTTGGAATAGTTATAGAACAAACGTTGTTGTTCATGATGTTAGCTCTTGCGAGGTTGTTCCTGTTTTACAAATAGCCCTGTTTAAGCAAAAAACATATCTAACTGTAGGCGCAGGTAAAATAATTTTAGATTATAATTGGTTAATTCACTAGAACGTGCACCAAAAAATAATAACTATGATTAAATAAAAAATAGAGATTGTGGTTAGACGAAATTATCTTTCAAACTTTTATAAAATAATTGAGTTATTCGAACTCCACAACGTTGTATGATAGGTTATATTTAATATTGATATTATTGGTTCTAATTGTTTAATTAAAACTTCAATATCACTCATTTACATTTTCGAGAATATTCGGCATATTCCAAATTTTGTCCGCATAACTACTAGATTAAAAATGTGTGGGATATCTTAACTACTTTATGGTTGAATTCTTTTGACAGTGCCCATATATTGTATGGAACGGGAATTTATTCCCATTCTCCACATACCCAAACTCTTTTGAGATTACGAAGTTGCACCCTCTCAGCGTTTTACAGGAAAAGTAGATTAAGATTTCCTATATATCTACCTAATATTTCACATAATGGTCGGTTTGCATGATTTATAGGTTAAGTTCGCAAACTTTCGCATGTCATCTACTGGCTCTGCGAAAATTTTCTAAGGAAACTTTAAACTTTTTACATTAGATGGATTACTCCGAATCTTTGTACGTAATTTATAACGGCCGTAGAGCTTTTTTAAAATGTACTATGTGAAAGACACGTTAGACATTTTGTTGAATTAGTAATTCTTTGAAGTATAATAAAGTTATAAACCTGTAAAATATATAATCTACAAATAAGACTATTAAAAGCCATTGTACCGAAACATGTTAAAAATAAATATAGTCAAGATTATTCCGAACTTTTCAAGTATTGCAATCTGCTGACCGTACAAAATAAAGTAAAATTAGCTATTTTAAAAGAAGAACACAGTAATGTGAAGTACCGTATAACGGGGTGAATAGATAGGGTTTCGAACTTTGGTAACGATTTTCGTAACGTTGCAGAACTGATTACCCATTTTTTAAGCATGTATTTATTGAGTCTTAGGCCAAACAATTGAAATAAATTAGTTTCTGTTCGGATATGTTTGTAGTTTTTTAAAAAAGACACAAAATATACGTGATTTCTAATTACCACCCATCAGGGGACAATGGACACGCCTGGGGGGTCAATGGACACGCCTGAGGGGTGATTAGAAAAATTTCATAAGGCTGCCTCATTGTAGGTTCCTTAAATATTTTTTTTAGGTTAAAGGCAAGCAAAATCGAGAAGGTACCTATATCTTTAATTATTAGTTTAAAGTCAAATTATAATTTCTAATCACCCCTTTGCTGTGCCTATTGACCATATTTGCGTGCCTATTAACCCCTCAGGCGTGTCTATTCACCCCTTTCGTGTGTCTAATCACCTCAAAAAATTCAAGAACACAAGGCTTACGAAATAAGATCAATTTTAAATAATAATGCTCATTCTTACCTTAATAATTATAGCACAAAATATTTATTACTGCACTGGCCGTGATTTAAAGATAACTTCAGACTATTATGACCAAAATTCATCGAAATACGGAGGTTTAAACTCCCTCGCAACGTAACAACTTGTTTTGTTGTCAACTTTGACATTAAGTTTTGACGTTTTTAGCGATGTTGCCACAAATAAAAAGTTGCCAGAGTAAGAAAAATTATACCAACAAATTATGAAAGTTGCGGGTTTTTTACTGGGGATACCGAGTTTGCCATAAAAAGCCTTAAAAATTATCCCAAGAATTTTCTCTATTCCCCCCGTCAGTTCTATTCACCCCGTTTGACGGTACTTAGAAATTTATATTCGAGATGAAAAAAAAAAAAAACAAACGATGTGTCACCTTTTATTGATCAAGAAAGAAATAAATGACATCAAATTATTGGCTGCAGCTGCTATTTCCCACGAAAACGATAACCTATAAATAATGTATTTCCTAATAATGTAGGTTTGATTCCCCAAAAATACATGATGTTTAATTGATAAGTGATTTGATTTCTGTTACTAATTTGTGATATTATTTCCAATATGGTTGAACTTATAACAAAGCTTCTTTTGAATCGTTGTGAAAGATTGGTCTGAAATTTTGTGGACTTGACGTCAAATCGACAGCTGCACCTAACGCATTCTAACGTTTACGTTACTTGACGCCAAGTCTACTACAGTGAGATAGGACTGCAGTGCAATAACTCAGTAAGTATTTACAAGCTTTAGTAGAAAATAAAATTGAATAGACATAACAGAAAATATGCGTTTTCTGTGAGCCTCGATAATTTTTATCTCTCCGATCTTATAATTGCTTGTTAATATTAAAAATAGTAAAAAAAAATGACTGGATTCGATCCTTACAGAAGCAACTTAATATATTGTGTCTCGATCTTAATAACAACTGCATTTAAACTTTTATTGCAAGTTCTTTTCAAACCTTTACATGTATTGGTTTAAGTCTCCGGAAGATACCTATACATATTTCGTTATCTACTTACGCTCCTGTTTTCCCAATCGGCTACTATATCTTTCGTGTTTTTATTATGAATGCAATCGTAAAAAAAAAATTATTTGATATCATTCCGTTTGAACTTCTTTTATAGTAGGTATCAGTCTAAAACTAACGACAGTTCGTCTAGATCGTGATTAATAGTAGCAAAGGAGCTGATTGTTCGAGCGAGCTGACTTCTGAAGAAGCATCCACAACCCGTGAAATTAACTTTCGTCGCTTCTCCATTCCGTCAGTTTGTTTTCAGAAGTGCGTCTGCCTTTTTCTGAGCCGATATTTCAAAGATTATTGGGAACGTTTGATTATTGATCCCCATTTCATGGTCTATCGTAGCCGTTACGGTGTTCTTTATGGTAATGCCGTAGTTTGGCTGTGGAAGGGTATTTTATGAGAGTACTTGAATATTTGATGGTGCAGCGGAAGTGGTGTTAGTTCAAACTCTATTATTATTGGATTAGAGTGACTAATAACTTCTTTAAAGTACTTTATATTTTAGATAGAAATTTCAAAAAAAAACAAGAGACTTTTACGGTTCTGTTGGAGTTTTGCGTGTGCCTTAGGAGTTATTATCTAATTTTTTTATTAGGTCCCATCCCATCTTAATCTGTATATATAAAATTCAAAGTCCTGACTGACTGAGTGAGATATCAACGCACAGCCCAAACCGTTGAACCTAGAGACTTGAAATTTTGCATATAGATACCTTATATAGTGTAGGCATCCACTAAGAAAGGATTTTTGAAAATTCCATCCCTAAGAGGATGAAATAAGGGATGAAAGTTTGTATGAAAGTCCCTCAGATTTGAAGCTAGGTTCTTCAAATTTTGTGGTTAGGCTGATGATTGAAAATTAATAAATACTGGTCTCAGCGTTTTTCAAAATTCTGCCCCTGAAGGGGTGAAAAGGGGGATGAAGTTGTGTTTAGAAGTTAATCCTTCGTTTTCGAAGTAAAAATCGCTAAATTTATAATAAAGGCTTATGGATGGAAATCTAACGCAACGTATATTGTTATTGGCAGTATTTTAACCCCTATGGGGATGAAATGGGGGTGAAATGGGGTAAATAAACCTAAAACAGATATGGATGTCGTTTTTGGGGTTTTCTGGGATGACGATTGCGAAAATGACATTTATTTTGAAGTCCAACACGGTGAACATGATTTAACCCTTAAAGGGGTGAAAATGGGGTTCAAATTTTGTATGGAAAATTTATATAAAACAGACATTACAACTATAAACTTCGTAGGAGCACGTCTAAAAATAAATTGAGAAACATATATTTTGTGATTTCGAAAAACAACCCTTAGTGGCTAAATGGGGTGAGTAAACATAAAGATCGATATGGATGTCGTTCTTGAGGTTTTATGAGAAGGTGATTGCGAAAATGACATTTATTTGAAGTCCAACGCGGTGGACATGATTTAACCCTTAAAGGGGTGAAAATGGGGTTCAAATTTTGTATGGAAAATTTATATAAAACAGACATTACAACTTTAAACTTCGTAGGAGCACGTCTAAAAATAAATTGAGAAGTAGGATAATATTGGGCATTCTATCCCACCTCCGTTCGTTCGGCTGATCGCCTTCACTCACTCACGGTGTGATAAAATGCCCAATATTATCCTACCGCTCGTTTTGGTCTTTCGCTTCCACTCACTGATGGTGTAAGAGATTGTTCAATATTATAAATTAATTTCGAATTACGTAGTGCATTGCATTTACGTGAAAGTCTGCATTGGTTCAATATAAAAAGCAAAATCACTAATCAATCATTCATTTTGACTAAGACGCGCAGAACAATTACTCCTATGAAATTTATCAAACAACCACAGACGTTGGAATTGGATAAAATTTGTCCAGATGGGGAGGCAGTTGCTTCTCGACACGGAAATCTGCTACCTAACTCAATTCGCTGTTTAGTTTGTGGTCCTTCAAACTGTGGAAAAACAAACTTGGTTATAGGTCTTTTATTGCATGATAATGGATTGCGTTTTAGAAATGTATATCTGTATTCAAAAACACTGTACCAACCCAAGTATATGTACTTAGAGAAGGTTTTTAAACTTGTACCAACTATAACATTTTCAAAATATCGTGATAATGAATTAATTCTCAGCCCACATGAAGCTAAACCATATTCCGTCATAATTTTTGATGACGTTGCATGTGAGAATCAAAGTAATATGAGAGACTATTTTGCTATGGGTAGACATAAATTTATTGATTGTTTTTATTTGAACCAAACATACAGTAAAATACCGAAGCAACTGGTGAGAGATAATGCAAATTTAATAGTCTTATTCAAGCAAGATGATGTAAATTTACGACATGTATATGACGAACATGTTAATAGCGATATGACGTGGTCACAATTTAGAGAAATGACTTCAAAAGTTTGGAACGAACCGTACAGTTATTTAGTAATTAATAAAGATTGTGCTAAAAACAATGGTTGTTACAGAATGAACTTTGATACCTTTGTTACATTCGAAAAGTGAATAAAAACAAGATCCATCTAGATAAATTACCATTTCATTTAAAAAAATTAAACATATAACACATGGTTATAATTAGATTTAAAAAAAATGGAAAAGGAATTGAAAGCACAAATTGTTCAAGCTGCTGCAGCTGTCAAAAAGAAAGTAAATGAAATGCGTATGGTAGAGTCTTACAATGAAAAAATCTTGGACACCGTTTTTCAACATATCACAAAACCACTCCATCAAATAATTAATGATAATAGCAACCTCAAGCTACTGAATGTATCTAAAGACAAAAATATCAATGATCAGTTGGACACTACAGATTTTAAGAATGAAGAAATTATGCTTAAATCCCCATACAATTCTGATGAAGAATTCGATGAGAGCGGTACTGAGGATAGTAATAAAAGTTTACCAAGTGATTCATCTTTCGCTACAGTTGAGTCTTTACAAAGCCCTAAACAAAATATTTCGTCTTGGTCATTGTCTTCTGAAGTGTTTGAAGATGTTCCATATGGAGTCAGGAGAGAACGAGGAAAATTGATGATGGGGAACTCACGTGTGGATGTGGATGACGGCAACGTATATATAGCTGGCCAGTCGTACCAGAAGACCCCTGGCTTGTATGAGCTTTTGTTTAAGAAAGTACCTGATTTATCTTTAGTGTCTGAAAATGATTCATTGGCATATAAAGCAATGCTCCAGGAAACAAACGCTCATCGAAGGGATTATGATCAAAATAAACCTATTAAAGCTAATAGAGGACGAAAGTATTTACGAATTATAAAACCTCTTTTCAAGTTACGTAAACCTTCAACATCTTCCGTTTCTTCATCTAAAGATCAACTAACCGAAGGAGAAGGATTAACAATTAAAAAGAAATTAAAAAAATATAGCGATTATGTTTACTGGGATGATCCTAATGAATTAGTCGAAAGATTAAAATTGTTAATAGCCTCTAAGGAAGCTGGAAACACCGGGGTGAACAACGAAATCATTTCTATTGTTGAAGAGTTACGTGAAAAAGGTTTTATAAATTAAAATGATAAATATATATTGACTGATACAGTAATTTGTCTTTTATTTCCAAATCTCCTTTTGAATACATCGGATCTCCAAAAATGAATATTGATAAATTTGGCCATCATGTTCATAAAAGATTACGTTTATCAGAATTGATAGATTTCAAGGAAAACTCTTTAGTAAAATCAGAGGACGGAACTTTTGACTTACATTCATCACGACTGACTGGCGTTGGTAAACCCCTGAAACACGATGATGCCGTCAACAAGCAATACGTTGATGAAAAAATGTCTAATCTATGTACAAAAACTGAAATAAAAAAGATGGTCGAGGCAATAAAAGATGATATCACTGATAACTTCGCACAGTTTGAAAAAAAGTTTTACACTAAGAGCTCGACAGAACAAAAAGTATTGACCAAGCAAAATGGTCAAGCACCAAATAGTAAGAGAAATCCATAGATCTGCACGCAAAAATTTTGTTCGTCGTTCTGTTATCCTGAAAGGAATCAATGACTTGTGGCAAGCTGACCTGATTGATTTTAAATCCTTAAAAAAGTATAACAATGGATACACCTACATTTTAGTGGTGATTGATTGCTTTACAAAATATGCATGGGCTGTTCCTCTAAAATCAAAATCAGCAAGATGTGTGGTTGATGCTTTTAACCAAATTCTTTCAACAAGCGGTAGTCGTCCTGCTAACTTACAAACCGACATGGGGACAGAATTTTATAATGAATCGTTTCAACGACTTATGCAGTCATTCAACATAAATCACTATTCATCGTATTCGCCAAAAAAAGCATCTATCGTTGAAAGATTGATAAGAACTTTAAAAAATAAATTACATATATCTTTTAGCAGTAATGGTAGTTACAAGTGGGTAGGAAAAACTTTAGTCGCTGTTTTGTGCACTTATAATAATAGCAAACATCGCATCACCAAGCATAAACCAATCGATGTGACTTCTGAAAATGAAGAAGAAGTTATAAGCAATATCAGAAACTTTAACAAGAAGAAAAATAACAAACGAAAAAATAAATTAAAAATTGGTGACTATGTTAGAATAAGTAAATATAAAAGTAGTTTCGATAAGGGTTATACGCCGAACTGGTCAACAGAAATATTTACAATTAAAACGGTGAATAGTACGTCGCCTGTTACCTACAATATAGTAGATCAACGAAACCAACCAATATTGGGATCATTTTATCGAGAAGAATTACAGAAAACAAATTATCCTAATGTTTATTTGGTTGAAAAAGTTATTAAAAGAAAAGGAAATAAATGTTTAGTAAAATGGTTGGGACTTTCTGATCAAGAAAACAGTTGGATAGACCATAGCTCCATCATACAATAATAAAATCGATAGTTTAATATTCTTGTAATCATTATAAATCAGGAAATGCAAGGAGAAGGACTTGTTAACAGTATTATCGATTGTCTACCATTTGAACTTCACTTGCCTGGCTATAATTATTGTGGTCCAGGAACAAAGTTACAAAAAAGATTATCAAGAGGAGACAAAGGTGTTAATAAATTGGACGAAGCCTGCAAACTGCACGATATCGCATACATAAACAACGATTTTGATAGTAGACATAAAGCAGATTTGCAACTGCTAGATATGGCTAAGAAACGAATGCATTCAAAAGACGCAAACAAAGGTGAAAAGTTAGCTTCATGGTTAGTCAGTAAAGTTATGAAAGCAAAAGTTAAAACTGGCTCTGGCGCTAAGAAATTTAAGACGCTTATATCAAGAATACACTCAAAGTTAAAAAAACTTAATCCAAAAAATCATACAACTGCCATTAAATACGCTTACCAAGTCGCCAAAAAGTGCTTTCCCAAAAAGTGTAATTTACATCTACCACGAATTATACCGATTCCTAAGACGGGAGGAATTTTACCATTGATCCCAATATTTGCTGGTCTATCAGCTTTAGGTGCTTTGGCTGGAGGTGCAGCTGGTATTGCAAAAACAGTAAATGAATATAAAGCTGCTCAACAAAATCTTGAAGAGTCAGAACGACATAACAAAACAATGGAAGCCATTGCAATAGGAAAGGGTCTCTACATCAAACCGTTTAAGAAAGGCAATGGTTTATACTTAAAGAATTCAAAAAACTAAATTTTAAGCTACCTAATCGTGCGTTATCAAATATTGACATCTTGAAGTATTCCGTTAATATACCATATTTTCGTGGAGTTTACATGAAAGATAGATTACCAAGAAAACCGGAAACAATAGAGTGTGGAATTGTAAATTTAGATAATCACAATAATCACGGTACACATTGGGTAGCTTATGCAATAATTAATAATTATTGTGAATATTTTGATAGTTTTGGTGATTTAAAACCGCCTAAAGAGTTGGTAAAATATTTCGGACAACGTGACGTTTATTATAATTATGATCGATATCAAAAATTTAACAGTTTCAAGTGTGGACATTTATGTTTAAGTTTTTTGCAGAAATTTTGGACTAAATATAGTATATATTAAAAGATTTCACTGTTTTATTTTATCATTTCCACCATGTCTTTCACACTGTCCATAACAGGAAAAAGTTCCATATTAACAACAAATTACTCTCCTACTTTGGAACTCGACAGTACTTACGAGTGTGCACTGTTACATTTATCTACCTTTAATTCTATACCTAATATTACAAAAAATAACAACAAATTTCATTATGGTAATAATGAAGTGGTTGAAATTCCTGAAGGAGCTTACGAACTTCAAGATATTTACGATTTTTTAAAGCAAAAAGTAAAAGATTGTATTTTAAAACTATATTGCAACAACAATACGCTTAAAGGCTCCAGCACACCGGATGCGTAAGCGTATGCGTAAGCGTGCACGTAGACGTACCATGACGTTGTAATGCCTGAAACTTTATGAGATAGGGCACACCGCTTGCGTAACGTACGCGTGCACGTAGACCGATGCGTAACCCTACGCATTGCAGCTCTCATGAGACAACCAGGCTGCGTACTTACGCAGAGCGGAACGCATTGATGACGTTGTACTCAATGGCATTCCCTATTGGACGTCACACCGAACAAATACGAACACGCACGTATCTTTCCTGCGCGTCACTACGCGCGTGACCACGCGCGTGACCACGCGCGTAACCACGCGCGTGACTACGCATTCAGTTGTTTTGTTCGGGACCCACCTAAGAAATTTGCTTTTTTTCTTAGAAATAGAGAACTTCGTCACTTCTATGAATTTAAACTAGTCATCAATTGCTTGATATCACTACATACATATTATAAAACAAAGTCCCAAACCACATCTGTCTGTATGTCTGCGCTTCGCGATAAACTCAAAAACTACTAAACGTATATTCATGCGATTTTCACCAAATGATAGAGTGATTCCTGAGGAAGGTATAGGTGAATTATAAGTTGAGGTTTTATGTATGTAGAAATATGAAGATGTCGGCAAAAATTAAGCCGCCTGGGAAACCTAGCATCGAAAGCACTGCATAAACTTGCAGCTCTAACAAAATAAATAATGTATTATGGAATGGGGAATGTCCGAAAAAAATCAAATCAAATCAAAGGTCGCATTTGGCAAAAAAAGGACTTGTGACTTGTGACCCGCCCTCGCTTCGCTTCGGTGTAGTGTGGAATTTGACACGATGACATAATTATAAACCTTCCTCTTGAATCACTCTTGAATCACATCATCAGACATCGTGCACAAGAATTGCAAACATAAAGTATGGCTGCCGCAGCGGCTGGGTATATGTCAGTGGGTTACGTGCGTAGCTACGCGCGTGTACACGCGCGTGTCTACGCATCCGGTGTGCCCGCTGGGTACGCAAGGGACAGGCTGCGTTGCGTATGCGTATGCGTAAGCGTAGACGTATGCGTAACCCGGTGTGTCAGGGGGTTACGTGCGTAACTACGCGCGTGTACACGCACGCGTGACCACGCGCGTGTCTACGCATCCGGTGTGCCCAGGCCTTAAGAACGTATTGATGACGTTGTACTCAATGGCATTCAATATTGGACGTCACACCGAACAAATACGAACACGCACGTATCTTTCCTGCGCGTCACTACGCGCGTGACCACGCGCGTGACCACGCGCGTGACCACGCGCGTAACCACGCGCGTGACTACGCATTCAGTTGTTTTGTTCGGGTCCCCCACCTATGAAATTTGCTTTTTTTCTTACAAATAGAGAACTTCGTCACTTCTATGAATTTAATTAAACTAGTCATCAATTGCTTGATATCACTACATACATATTATAAAACAAAGTCCCTCACCGCGTCTGTCTGTCTGTCTGTCTGCGCTTCGCGATAAGCTCAAAAACTACTAAACGTATATTCATGCGATTTTCACCAAATGATAGAGTGATTCCTGAGGAAGGTATACTTAGGTGAATCATAAGTTGATCGAGGTTTTATGTATGTAGAAATATGAAGATAACGGCAAAAATTAAGCCGCCTGGGAAGCCTAGCATCGAAAGCACTGCATAAACTTCTGAGCTCTAACAAAATAAATAATGTATTATGGAATCGGGAATGTCCGAAAAAAATCAAATCAAATCAAATCAAAGGTCGCATTTGGCAAAAAAAAAGGACTTGTGACCCGCCCTCGCTTCGCTTCGGTGTAGTGTGGAATTTGATACGATGTATCTATTATACATAATTATAAACCTTCCTCTTAAATCACTCTATCAATTAAAAGAAACCGCATCAAAATCCGTTGCGTGGTTTTAAAGATCTAAGCATACATAGAGACAGACAGCGGGGAGGCGACTTTGTTTTATACTATGTAGTGACATCATGACCATGACCATAGACATCTATTAATAGTAAAAAAATCCTTATTACTTATAGCATGGCTGCCGCAGCGGCTGGGTATATGTCAGGGGGTTACGTGCGTAACTACGCGCGTGTACACGCGCGTGTCTACGCATCCGGTGTGCCCGCTGGGTATGCAAGGGACAGGCTGCGTTGCGTATGCGTATGCGTAAGCGTAGACGTATGCGTAACCCGGTGTGTCAGGGGGTTACGTGCGTAACTACGCGCGTGTACACGCACGCGTAACCACGCGCGTGTCTACGCATCCGGTGTGCCCAGGCCTTAAGGCATCTATAATCTGCTCTAAAGATATACACTTTGATAAACAAGATTCTATTGGAGAATTATTGGGTTTTGGTAAAGTATTCCTAAAAAGTAATATAATACATGACTCGCTACTTCCAGTTAACATTTTATCAACAACTGTGGTGAGAGTAGAATGTGACTTCGTAAGCGGTTCATATATAAACGGAAAACCAAGTCACATTATACATGAATTTGCACCTACTGTACCACCTGGATACAGAATAATTGAAATACCTAAGATCCCTATATATTTTCCAGTAAATAGGAATTCTATAAACAGTATTACGATCAGAATACTAGATATTAATAATAATCTGGTGGATCTGCGAGGTGAAGAAGTGAATATATATTTACATCTAAAAAGAGTATGATTGAGTACAATAAAAGGGTCTCAGTGCACTGTCAGAAGTCTAGTGATAATCGAGCAGTTCGGAAGAACACACATTCTCGAGCTAAAATAAAACTAACAGCAGATAATAAAGCATTTTTAAAATTGATTGGACTGCTAAAATGAATATCTTAAATATAACGAATCCACCAGTTTATGACAATTCTATAGAGTGTATAGAAACTCATTCCTATAAACCATATGTAACAAGTTTTAATAGAAACGATGAAATAAGAATACCGATTAATCAACAAGATTTATACTTGCTTCCAAGTGCTAGTACATTGTATTTGGAAGGTGTGATTAATGTGGTGAAAACTGGTACTAAGGAGAAGGTACCAGCAATTCATTTAATTAATAACTCTGTTATGTACTTATTTCAAGATATACGTTATGAATTAAATGGTGTTGAAATTGATAAAGTGAAGAATGCAGGGATTACAACGACAATGAAAAATTTACTTTCTATGAAGGAAACTGAACTAAGACCATCTAAAGCATGGGGTTGGGATATACAAGGCACCAGAATCGAATCCACTCACTTTTCTGTATCAATTCCGCTAAATAGGATCTTAGGATTTGCGGAAGATTACAAAAAAGTAATTGTGAATTGTAAACATGAACTCGTATTGCTAAGGAGCAATACAGATCTCAATGCTTTAAAAGTTAATACGGGCGAAACTGTAGAAGGCATTGATATTCATAAAATTATTTGGCGGGTTCCTCATATCAAAGTTTCTGATAGAGAAAAAATCAGTTTACTTAAACTTCTTGAAAAAGATAAGCCGATCCAATTAGCGTTCCGGAACTGGGATCTTTATGAATACCCTATGTTACCAAAAACTACAAAACACACGTGGTCAATTAAAACTTCTACTCAGATCGAAAAACCGAGATATGTGATTCTGGGATTGCAAACTAATAGAAAAAATAATGCATCTAAAGATATGTCACAGTTTGATCATTGTGAACTGCGTGACGTTAAAGTTTATTTAAATTCTGTATATTACCCATATGAAAGCTATAATGCCGACTTTTTGAAACATCAATTTGGTTTATTATACGAACAATTCGTAAATTTTCAACAGTCTTATTACGGACGTAACTCGAGCGCCTTGATAGGTCCGGCTGATTTTAAAAATATTGCTCCACTAATTGTAATAGATTGTTCAAGACAAAACGACAACATAAAAACAGGGCCGGTCATTAACATTCGCTTAGAGCTTGAAAGTCATAAAGAGATACCGGACCAGACATCGGCATACTGTTTAATTTTGAATGACTGTATTATCGAATATAAACCTCTCAGTAATATTGTACGCAAAATATCATGAGTACCATTTTGTTCGTTGATGTTCAAGGATTTAAAAATGATCAGAACCAGTTTATCATAAAGGAATTAGCATTATGTACTAGTGAGATCACTCAAGTTTACTTAATAAAACCTCCATATCCGTTTTCTAAATTAACTTCGGATGAGAAAAAAAGAGTAAGATGGATTGAACGAAATCGAGGTATTACTTGGAGTGAAGGAAACATTGATTATAGAGAATTCAAGAGAATAATAATCCCAATTCTTCAAAATAAAACAATTATAATGAAAGGTCTAGAGAAACAGAAATGGATAAAGGATTTGTGTGAAAACTGTTATTTAATAGATATTGAAGATAGAGGTAGTCCTAGTTTTTCAGTTTTGTGTAAAACATTTTGTGAATTAAAAAATACTTTTAATTGTGTAAACCATAAAGAGGAATGCGCACTAAAAAATGTAATGTGTATTAAAAAGTGGTATTTGAATTTATAAAATATAATTTGCCTTTGTTAATATGATAAATAAATTTCGTAATTGAATAAAAAGTTGTATTATTTTTAAAACACATTCCTAACGATCAGAAAAATTAAAACACCAAATTGAACTTTCATTTTTATTACCTTAAAGCTTACAATAATAAAGATTAATTATAAACTTAACTTAAGTACTTATCATCTACATACATATTTCCTAAAAATTACTATCACATATTTTTTTACTTATATTTCTAATCAGTTGTTCTGTTTGTTCCATAATTGGATCAAAATTATCCGTCACTACATACTGGCTACTGTAGAGCATTTTTTCATTGTCACTGTCACATGTCACTGCACTGTTGCTGTCCAAGTCTACGATCTCAACCCTGATGAGCCAAACACCTCGTCGAACTTCGTTGCTGTATACGAAAGAGCCACCACTTTGTTGACATGATTTCTTCGCAGGAACCGGGCTTTCTCCCTTACCTCCACGTTTTGTTTTCCTTTTCTTAGGTTCTCGTTGTAATCTAGCTAACTCCGGGAATACTTCATCAAAGTCGGCAAGAGGATCTTGAGCGTTTTGTTCAAATAAACTGCACGAATCCATATTCATTGTTATTCGTTCTAAATCTCGCACTTTTATTTATGAATTGCTGTGTTGGTGTCACAGTGGTCAACAGTGGAATGCTCTAAATTATTTACAATAAAATACCTTCAACTCACATTTCTATTGCTGACTTATCATTTTGCAAATATTCATGTTTGAACCTGCTAAATTTCGCAACATACGTAAAGTATTACATTACGTTCTGCTGAATTCGTGTTATTTGTAAACACGTGCAAAGATGTAAATATTATATTTTGTTAAATATTAAGATAGGTATTGCAAATAAAAAGAACTTATACGTTAAACAATTTATTTCAAATCTTTTTTTACAATCATAAAAACTTAGCGATACTATGACTACAACTAAAGTAAATATAATAAAATTATGAGACACTTTATACCAACTTAGAAGACAATTGCTAAATTATGTCAGAACTACCCCAAGCCGTTGTCGACACTTTGTCGGAAGATATTAATCTTTTATCATCATTACCAGACAGTGCAATTTTATTAACACCTCTTGTAAATATTTCGTGTTTAATAGATCTGAAAAGTATGTTCTTTTTGCGTATAATATTATTATTCAAAAGAACTGATTCGTAGTCTCTCATGCTCAAGTCACGTATAACGTACGATTTGGTACCTTTAGCTTTTTTAATAACTTTTTCTGAGGTTCTTACACAATAGAGCTTAGATCTCAAACCAACGAAATCTGATATTAAACGGCCACCCATTTCATCTTTAAATAATCCTGGTACTTTTTTATTGATCAAAGGTAGGTCAAAACAATTTTGTTCATCGAAATTACTTGTGTCAAAAAAATGTAAAAATTCTTCTTTCATATCTTGGTAAAAATCTAAAGTATTAACGACGTATATAAAACTGTCAGTGTCTGTATAGCAGAGTTGAACACGGTTATTATAATATGGTTTTATTATATTATAATGGAAATTATACATATGTGCTTTAGATAACTCCAACACGGTAAAACCTACATAAATGGGTTTATCTAAAATAATTTGATCGGGTTTCATTTGAATGGCAACCAAGTTGTTTGTGAATACAGATACACTATGAAAATATGTACTAGCAATTAGTTTGTTTGCACTCAATTTCTTTTTGGTTTTATTGCTAGTATCGGCCCATTCGTTAACAAGATGCACGTTTACTCGCGCTTCATTGTTTTCAAGAGTTTTGCCAAATACAGAATTGTTTAGAAGTTTAAAAAAATCTTGTTCAAAGGCGGACTCAGCTTTTTGACGAAGACTTGTATTTAATTCAATATATTTTTTAAGATAATCACTTTGTCGAAAAGTAATTACACGATGAATTTTGTGCAGTAGCAACCCGTGCTCTATACATTTTTTCAGGTGAACATAATGAATAACATAATTAAATTTGTTAAATAAGTTAGGTATTAATTTTTTAGTTTTACCACCAGGAGGAATACATTTTTCAGGGCAAAATGGTAAATCATTATGCAAACGATGTAAGTGTTCAGGATAAATCAGATCAACTTCAAGTATGTAACCGTATTCACTATCGTCATCTACGTCTAAAATTTCCAATTGTTCTATTTCATCGTTTTTTAAAAATCTAAAATCAGAGTAAGGTAAGGTTTGACTCATGCTGTATCCGTATAAATTGTTACAGTCTAAATAAACGATATAAGAGTCTTCCTTAGAGAAATCGTAGTCGGGCATGTATTTGTTATTAGCTTTCGCGTAGCGATGAGAAACCATGCACACGCCTCCTCTTATTCCATCTTGAATCATACGAATCATCGACAAATCGTCGAGAAGCTCAAGTTGGACACCCGTTTTTAAAAGCATTGCGTCGAATGATAGGCTTGGTGCAGTAACATAAAAAGCAGGATCAAGTTGGTAATGGCATTTACACGTTTTACGAAATTTTTCAAATATGTCTGTTAGTAAAAGAACATCTGTTTTTAAATACAAGTCTGTATATTCACCTAAATCTTTTATTTTAAAATTAGTCCAAACTGCCTGAGCATGTTTATAATCTTCTTCAGTAACATGTTCATTTGTAAGAGAATTGAAAAAGCTTGATTTTTCAGGTAACACTTTTTCAGAATAAGAGTCCCAGTTATTCATATAATCGTAAGGATATACTCCTTTTCTCGTCAATAACTCGAAAAGTTTTTTGTTGGGAAAATGAGAACGTAAGTTGAGAAAATCATCCTTCTTCATAGTTTTAGCTAGTTTATCTAAACTCGTTCCCAAAAATTTAAATGAATCAGTAAAACGTAACTGAACAAATTCTCCATTAGATACTGGTAAAAATTTTGTAAACGAAATATAATTTTCTTTAGTTTTGGGTATAACTTTTATATTACCAGGCATTTCTCCTAACTCTTTTATAAAAAGGTGACAGTCGTAACCCGATAAATTGTGAAAAAAGATAGGTATGAATTTCGGTGTTTTATAATTCAAATTACAAATTTGATGAGCTGCACCGCGATAACGACCTAAAACGTGACAGTGATCGCGAACTTTATCTTGCCACAATAAATGATCACAAATATGACATCTTGTTGCTTGGACAAAGTTAGCAGCATCTAGCTCCGTAAAAATCATAGGTTTTGTACAATTTAAAACTTCTTGGATTTTTTTAGCTTCGTTATGAATGAGTTCAACAAACTTCGATACACAATCTAGACCTCGATAAGAAACGAATTGATTTTGTGATGCATCAAACGAACAAACGACGTTATATGCAAAAACGACTGGTACGTGTCGCTGTAAGTCGGTTGTAGCCGCCAGGGCAGGGTTCGGTTCGCATCCTTGTACTGGTTGTAACATAGTTTCAAAATCGGCATAAACTACAAATGGAATGTTCTGTTTACGATCAAAATTTTTGAATTGTAAAACAGATCCTTTATTTGGTAAAACTGTAACAACCCCCCCACATACATGACTCTCGAGCTCGTCCTTTGAAGGAAAAAATATCAAACAATCATCGCAAAAATACAAAGAACCATGATGCTTAGTAATTTGGTTTCTAACAAGACGACCTAAGTTTTTAATTAAACAGTAATGAGATTTATCGTCCGACTCAATGAGTAAAAGATGAATGCGCTTACCGTTTTTGACACAATTTTCCGACTTGAACAACGGTCCTGTAACAAACTTATCATCTTTTAAACCATAAACGTTAACACTAATACCAGGATTATTTTTCTCAAAAATACTTATATCAGAGAAGCTTACTGGAAAAGAGATGTCATTAATATTAAGTACATGTTTAAAATGTGGATAGGACGATACGCGTTCCGGGTGATTGTTGGTTGGATAGAGAGCCGCGGTAACGCACCACAAAAAACAATGCTTGTCGTTGTTATGAATATTCAGACATGCTTTTTTATTTTTAATAAACTTTGGTAAATCTATATAAGTTGACCCCCGTAGTGGTTCATACTTATTTATGTTGATTTCAAAATGAGAATTGTGCAAAAAAGACCAGCCACTGTCTTTTTCTTGAAACTCTTCAATGATTTTATTTAAATAATTCATAACATTTGAATAAATATCATGAAAGTTATAATTTAAATGTAGTGAAACATTTCTAGTAGCAAATGACTTTATTTCCTGACTGTTATCTTTCATTAATAGAAACATCGAATAAAGTTCGAAATTAACTTTAACATTAGTGTGAATAGTTAATGACTGATCTAAAAGAGACTTTATTTTAGAATGCATACTGTTGAAAAAATTACTAACTGAGTATAATTCATTTTCATCAGCGGCCACTATTCTGTAAGTAGCAATACGCCCGCGGAACGCTGACCTTACTAATTGTACTCCATCGCAATAACTTATGATATTCTTATTTTTGTGTGCGTTACTCCGCAAGTGCCCTATCCACCTACGTTTATCCACTGAAACATTACAAGACGAGCAAAAAGGCATTATTATTTACCTACCTACTTATTAACTTGTAGTTAAGAAATGCGGTGCCTACTGGTTAGTTAAAGTGTCTCAAAATTCTAATATTAAAATTACACTACATAAAATATAAAAATGAAAAATTTACTTAAATAATTTATTGTCCTAATTTTATTTACAGTTTTTATTCAACTTATCCGAATAAAAAGTTGGTGTAGATTCTTCGAACAAAATGTTCGCTTCTTTGACGAATCTCTGCAGCAGTTTCCACTGCGGAGAATCGTCCTCGAGCTGGCAGTTTAGTCGGAGCAACGCCTTCTTCCAGCGCTCGTCCGCGGCACTGGCCTCGGCGTCGTCGCGTTGGTACACCTTCAGCTCCACATAGAAGTCGCCGGCGGTGGTGGCGAGTCGACGCTGCGACCCGTTGGCAACTCGGTTGGTTATATATGAAGATAATTTATTTTTCTTCGTCTCTACGGCTTGAGCTTCTTCTTCACCCAAACCGAAGATGTCCACCGTTTTCGTCTTCTTGTTAGAATTTCTGAAACCGAAAAAAATTTTTACTATGTGATACTCAACTTTGTAATTTTAGGACAGGCAAACCGTTAATTTCAATAACATTAAAAGAATCATTATGCGCTGAACAATAAATGATGTATCGTACCTATGAGTGAACACAAAAAACTATTAGTAAATAAAATAAAAAGAAAAGTCATATCATTCTATTAGTTTAAAACTAAAAAAAATTTGTACTTCTATAATATGAGATAGAATACTTAGAATAAGTATCAAAAAACATTGATTCCAACCAGGATTCGAACCCGGAATATTTCTATCGGATCGACACGGATGCACTAAGTTAAATCAATTCCTAATTAAAAGAAATATGAAAATGTTTACCTTTGCGAGATAGGTGTTTTCGACTTGCGCTTAGCAGCAGCTGATGTTGCTTTTATTTTGCTGAACAGCTGCTCCTGAGCTGTACGTCGATTCTGTAAAATTCAGACATCAACTCGCATCTCACCTCGCCATTCACTCTCACTTCGCATAAGGTTCAAAATGACCTTGATTTTGCATTCTGTAAGCATCACCTCGTCACTTGCGAAGTGAAGTGAGCTCCGAAGCGACCAACGTTGTACTAGAGACGGCCACACTCAACAACATGTTAGTCGAGTTTTATCGATTGCAGTTTTTTGACACAATTATTGAGTTTTGGCTTGGTTTTGGCACAGAATTTTAGCTAATTCATGATTTTTTAATTAAATTCCTTTATTTAAAAAAAAATAGACAGTTAATAAGTAAAAAAACAGAAAACTCTCCATGAATATAATCTATGCTTCCATTACGAAAAAAAATGTCAGACAGAGACAGACACAATAATATTTTGATAGTGAGTGAGTGAGTGCGACAGTGCGTTGTGTTGTTTGTATTTTGTTCGTTCTTTCAGTACCGAAAATAATTGTGAAATAATCATGAAGTAAGTTTATATTGTGGTTATGAAATTTATAAGCGATATGAATTAAAATACGTAAGTATTTATTTAATTTGTTTCCTAATCCAACAATAATGTTTCAGTCCAAATGAGACGACACGTTCCTCTCACCTCAGCTAGAAACTCTGGTAGAGTTCATGCAAAGAAACCCTCCCATGGTGAAGGGTTTCTTGAGGACTCAAAATGCCAGAGAGCGAAGTCGACGTCAGTGGAAGCAACTAGCCGTGCGCCTGAATACAACCAAAAATTATAAACAGTGGACCAAGGTAAGCATCGCTTTTTTTACTACACGTTAGAACCACTTAACATTCCTCGGCTCCAAAGCAAACCACTTCAAATGTGCGAATCTTTGTTTCTGGAATCTTGTGTGTGTGTTCCTTGGTTTCATAAATTTTATCTTATTGTTAATTTTACTCAATCAATGATTAGGTATTAATTATAAGTTAATGCAGTTTTTAATATAGTTTGAAACATAGATATTTCATTTATTTATTTATAACAGCAATCATAATACAAAAGATTTTTAAACACTGTTTAACTAAACACTGGAGGATGAAGTGGAGCTGTCAGAGCTTGAAGAAAGGGTTGTTCCTTTGTGTGGTGGTGAAAGCTTTTTCACAGGAGATGCACATTTAGGCATACAGCCATTTCCGGTAAGAAATTTAGAAATGCAATAGGTAGGTAGGTAGGTACAATTTTTTTTGCATCAATCCTGTCTGGCTGGTGGTGGCCAAGAATTGTGCAATCTCTCTTTTAAAAGTAATGTAAAGTGTATTTTTAATTTTTATTTGAATTATTTGGTTATTATTGTTATTACCTGTTTCATGAAAATGATACTCTATCTCCATCACATGAAGCGCAACAAATACAAGATGCTGATATCGACAATGTATGATATTTAAATTTAATTCATAATTGTATGTGATTAATTAATGATATACTCATATCTAGCATTTATCTGTTTATTTATCATAGATTCCTGTACCACAACAACGACAGAGGCAGGCGCCTACAGAGGAACCACCAGCTATGGTAATTTATGTAAGTTATATTATTCGAGTAACTACTAATAGTACGGAACCCTTCGTGCGCGAGTCCGACTCGCACTTGGCTGGTTTTTAGGGTTCCGTAGCCTAACTGGCAAAAAACTGAACCCTTATAGATTCGCCATGTCTGTCTGTCTGTCTGTCCGTCTGTCCGTCCGTATGTCACAGCAACTTTATTCCGAAAGTATTATGATTACATAAATGAAACTTGGTAATTAAACTTTCAACGAAAATTGGTTTGAACGAGATATAAGTAGTAATTAGTTTTTGAGATATAGCACATTTCCCAAAAACGCATAACTAACTTTGTTATTCATACCAAAAATGTGAAAACAAAGTTATTTATGAAGACGAAAAATTATAGTGGTATTATGGTATGGCATAAAGTAACTACGGAACGGAACCCTACGGCGCGTGACCCGACATGCACTTGGCCGGTTTTTTATGATTGTTTCTGTTGTTTCAGAATATCCAGTTAGCGAACCGATGGCGTAGCTTCTATGACATTCACAAGTGCTTGTAACAGTCGAGGCTGAAATATTGAAATAAAACACTTTTAAACAGATGCTAGAGCGGTTTTATTGAATGTCCATTGGTGATTAGTTTGGATTTGGATTGATTTCATATCGGGTCATTTTGAACTTAGGTACCATCCAAATTTTGAGGATGTGTTCAGTCCTTGAAACTGAACAATTTTCTCTAATGAACACATGGTCAAATATGTAAAATAAAAATCGACTTTCCATACAAATCAAAGAGATCACGTGATTAATTAAGTATAGGATGACCAAAATTTTCTGACGATATTTGACACATGTTTCTTAGAGAAAGTTGTTTAGTTTCATGGACTGGACACATCCTTAAAATTTGGATGGTAAGTTCAAAATGACCCGATATATTTCCCGATGTGCTAAAAATAGAAATCTACTGAATCTAACCATTTCACAATTTGGGTGGCCTCTTCAAGTAAGAAATAGCAAAAGAAAACTCTGAACGGGTTGTTGACCTCCGTCTTTTATACTTATCTATTTACAAAAACATCTACTTGTTATAGGGTTAGATTCTGCAGTGTGTGCAGTAAATAAATTTGGGGTGGGGCTTTAACTTGTGAATTTATCACTTTTAACGGATACTAGCACAGTTTTATTGAAAGTCCATTGGTGATTTGTTTGGATTTGGTTTAATTTTACACTGCAGACTTATTATCGCGCCGGCGCCGCCGCGCCGTGACGGTCATTGTAGAAAACTTCTGGGGAATTATCTTCAGCACGACTAATTGGCGTCATAAGGTAGGCGCGCTGAGCATATCCTGAATCACCTGGAAAATTAATAAGTATCAAATAGTTATGTAGTTTTTATACCTAATTAGGCTCATATTCTGAAGTAGGGGTAGGGAGGGATTAACTAACCGTGCAAAATAACTTCTTCACCAGCATTTGTTAATGCCTCTAAGTGGGCTTTTATAACACCATAGTTAATAAACATGAAGCTATCACGAGTAGCTCCAACATATGTTGGATCCACATTTAAAATGTTTAGATCTGCATCTGTTACCTGAAAAAAAATATAAAAAATATATTTAGAAGACTATTATTGAATACCAAATAGTAATAACTAGCGGCCGCCCGTGGTTTCACCCGTGTGGTTCCCGTTCCCGTGGGAATATCGGGATAAAGTATCCTATGTTTTATTCTAGGCTATCTTCTATCTGTGTGCCAAATTTCAACCAAATCAGTTCAGTAGTTTTTGCGTGATTGAGGAACAAACATCTAAACATCCAAACCCACAAACTTTCACATTTATAATATTAGTAGGATATTAGTAGGAATACAACATTGAAATAATTAAAACATTGAAACAAAACATTTTAATGAAACACTTACTTTTACACGAGCTGAGAGTCCTTTGCCTCGACGTTTTGTGGTCTCACTCACACTCATACTCTAGCAGCTAGAGTCTTGCTAGTTGGCCAATTAATTCCTTTGACAATCTATACATAATCGTCATCTCTGGTTAAATCTTCTAATTTGATTTGATAAACTTCGAATTTGGTTAGATTGTCGACGCTTTTCTTTCTATATTTTATCCAAAGCATGAGCCTCTTCTAATAAAGATTTCAACAAATATATTCTTGCCATTGTTATCACTTATGTAAAACTTTACACAAACACCTCAAAAGTAGTTTCTAACCACAAAGTATGTAGTTATAGTACTAATTTGTAACACTGAGACAAAAATATTGTTTTTTAACACTATTTTTAAAGGATTACTTCTATTTTCACTCGTAAAATAGATGCTTATAATCTGACACATTGAAGCGGGTTCGAGTTCGAAGTGAGCGTCGAAGTGACGGGGGAATTACCTTACAGAATGCCAATTCTTACGTCATCTCATACTTTATCTCTCGATAAACTTAGTTCAACTCACTGACACGCTCGCAAGGGCAGCGCTAGTGTAAATCCGAATTATTAACCGAGTTTATAGAATGCCAATCAAGAAATTCACCGCGGATTCAGATTCGAAGTTTAGAATGAGGTCTTACAGAATCACACTGCAGCGATCGATTCACATTCGGAGTCAGACCTGAAAGTTAAAAAAATATTTATGAAAGTTTTTTATAAGATATTATTTATTCGCACCAAACGTTGAACTATTTGTCTGCAAATAAAGATTAGATAAATAAAGGTTATTTGTTAGTAGTTAAATACTTACTAACATTTTGTTAGATTTTGTCGATGATAGATGATGCGCACCTCAGTAGTTATGCGATGGAGCTCGAGGGGCTGGAGGGGTGGCAGGGCAGCAGCGTTCTTGAACCGTAACTTGCAAAACTTGTAGCACAATATTGTTGAATGAAAAGTGAAAGAAATTTTCACGTTTTTATTGGAAAATAATGCTTACACACTACTTTTTGTATTCAATCAAAAAGACTTAAATCGAGTTTATTTATGATTCTGCAAAATAGGTTTTATTACTTACGAGGTATGATTCATAGGTATCATCATAATGCTAACACAATTATAACGACTGTGATTGACGTAAACAACATGAAATATTTAACCGACTTCAAAAAGGTGAAGTTTCTCAATTCGCCTTATATAGGTAAGCACTTATATTTTTTATGATCATAAGATCGATACTTATAAAAGTTACGATCACTTTTTAATTACACAAACCTAAAAATGAATTGATATTTTGGTTATTTTAAAAACTCTGATTTTAAATTATAAATTAACATTAAATTCGATTGAAAGAGATTTATATTATTTTTATTACCTACTTGATACCTTTATTGTAGGATTATAACTTGTACGCATCATCATTAATTTGTACCATACGAAAGGAGGGCTTAACATTCTACCAGTCAACCTTTAGAGAATTATAATAAATGTGGTAAAAATACAGCTGTTTCATATCATAATGAATAATAATTTACAGTAATTAAGTAGGTAAGCTATTGTTTAGACGATTACGTATTTGTTATATTTAACTAAGTTATAGATTAAACTATGATTATAGATCAAAAAACTTTTTCACCTTCAAATATTTTTTGCGATAAATTCATCAATTTACGATTTTACCGTAACCGTGATACATATTAATACCACACGTAGGTATTATTTTTTGTACCCTACAAATGATTGACTTAACATTCTACCAGTCAACCTTTAGGGAATACTCCATCTGCTATAAATATGAGGTAAAATGGACACAATAATAATGATACAGATGTTCCATACAACATTATTTATAGTTATTCGGTATTATTATGATTATAGCATTTATTTGAAGTATAAACTAAGGTGTAGTAATTTACAAGTTTTTATTTTCGCAATAAATGTTAACCTATGAAAGCATCAAAATTGATTCAGTGGGTTCAGTCGTGAAAAAAAAGAAATAGTGACAGTTACTTTAGCATTTATAACATTCGAATAAATTTAGTTTATTACAGAAGGAAAGTCGCGTTATAACAGTTAACTCGATAAAATATTGAATTGCAGTTTACCGGCATCCGGTTTTTGTTTTGATTAATATTTAATTTACAGAATATTAGTTTCGAAATGTATATTTTTGTCCACCGAAAGCTATACTTAAACACAGCAAACAATTGTACTGATAGACGAACTTTGATGTTTATCAATGGTGGATAAATCATTTCAACATTTCCACCGCACACAAAAATGAAATAATTTGAATACCATTATTGTTATTTTTTCTTTTATTATTAGAAAATTACTTAGTTAAATGGACGAATACATAAATTTGGTAATGCTTAGTTGTTCATGTTACTAAAATAAATGTGTCTAATGCCCAGCTAATTCAAAGATTGACGATTTCAACATCATATAAAAATACTTTTGCAATAAAACTATATTCATCATATCTCATATCTATCATTGAGCTTCTACCTTTACTACACGATAACGACGTCAATGCGATACAATAACAACTATGTTGCAAAAGCCTAGCGCTGCACTATTGCAGTACAAAGTGCAACCTTATTTTACCTCGTGTTGCATGAGCGTATGGTACAAGTAATAAAAAACTGCGTATATGATGATTTACGTATTGAATTCATAGTTAATTATGTATATTATATAAAAACGTATGAATGCGAATAAAAAAATAATTTTCAATTGTCAATGATGACCATAATTTCAATCGTTAAAATAATAAACAAATTATTATATGTTTTTATTTCAAAAACACACTAAAAATGTAAGTATCCAAATGTTTTTAAATCTGAACATCGACATTAAGATATAGGTGAGATGAAAATAAGTACAATTGAAAACCTATGCTAATTTTTGGGTTTAAATCATGTTTATTTAATCATGTGTACCTAATTAATATTATTCGTTAATTCATAGTTATTTCATAATTAGATCAGAATAATAATGAAAGTTTACAAAATGCATTTACATATTTGAAGTAAGTTACTAATTCATTATCTGTAAGTAAAATTTCTTACTGGAATACAAAAGCAATGTATGTATCATGCGCTTGTGCGAGACCGAGCGAAACGCTTCAGCTCATGCCTTGACACACGCATTCGAGCCTGTCCAACTTTAGTTATTCTCATTACGTTGATTTGTAGTGAACCGCGTGTTGTGTCTGTCCATATTTGCGAATCAATAATTACGTTTTTAATGAAAGTGATCTCAAAGTGTCGTTTAATACTGCTTTTATTGTATAACTATGTTGAGTGGAGATGTGATCCTAAGTTTGCATCTAGACTAATGATCAAGAATAATATTGAACTCTTGATGGCAACTCCGAGGCAATCAGCTCAGAATTATATTCAGGGAGACCATGAGCCAATCGGGCCTAGAGTTCAGAGTTCCTTTATAATGTGAATTTTAGAAAATGGATATATCTCTAGTCGGCAACTCCGAGGCAATCTGCTCAGAATAAATTCAGGGAGTCCGTGAGCCATTCTGGTCTAGAGGTTGAACTATTTTCTTTCATGATGTGAATATACTATATAATTACAATTGATATTATAACCTCCTGTCGGCAACTCCGAGGCAATCTGCTCTGAATAAAATTCAGGGAGTCCGTGAGCCATTCTGGTCTAGAGGTTGAATTATTTTCATTCATGATATGAATATACTATATAATTACAATTGATATAAGAACCTCTTGTCGGCAACTCCGAGGCAATCTGCTCTGAATAAAATTCAGGGAGTCCGTGAGCCATTCTGGCCAAGAGTTCTTAGTTATTATTTATGTGTTTGGATGCTTCTCGAGGTGAGCTTTTCCTCCACATGGTTGTCAGTGAATAGCAGTACTAACGCTTTATTATGACAAATGACTTAAATCAAATCGAACTCTGGTTTTGTGATTTTTTGTGTATCGTAAAAATGATGAGATTATTGCCTCATGAACATCATCATCAGGTGAGTTGATCGTTAAAAATTATTGATTTAAGAGGATTCTCGCAACTGATTTGTAACTGAGTGAATTCATAATTTGATAAAAAGGCGAACGACCAAAACGACCGGTAGGATAATATTGGGCATTTTATCACACCGTGAGTGAGTGAAGGCGATCAGCCGAAACGAACGGAGGTGGGGTAAAATGCCCAATATTATCCTACTTTGAGAAACATATATTTTGTGATTTCGAAAAACAACCCTTAGTGGCTAAATGGGGTGAGTAAACATAAAGATCGATATGGATGTCGTTCTTGAGGTTTTATGAGAAGGTGATTGCGAAAATGACATTTATTTTGAAGTCCAACGCGGTGGACATGATTTAACCCCTAAAAGGTTAAAAATGGGGTTAAAATTTTGTACATTTTGTAAAATTTTGTGATAAAAGAATATAAAATAGACATTACAACTTTAAAATTCGTAGGAGTACGTCTAAAAATAAAAAGGCAAACACATACTTTGAAAATCATCCCTTAGGGGGTAAATGGGATAAGTAAACATGAAAATCGATGTGGATGTCGTTTTTGAGGTTTTGTGGGATGGTGATTGCGATAATGACATTTATTTTGAAGTCCAACACGCTGGACATGATTCAGCCCCAGGGGACGGGAACGGGAATGGGAACGGGAACGTGAACAGGAACGGGAACGCGAGCGCGAACGGAAACGGGAAAGTGTAAAGAAACGGGAACGGGATACCTACTAATATCTCTGGACCTAATTCTGATTATTGTAATAAACTAGCTTCCGCCCGCGACTTCGTCCGCGTGGATATTAGAGAAAATCCTTAGGGAACCTTCAACCAGGATCCGACCAGCCGTTTTTACGCGATTAGGCGGGTCCCCACCAAGCAAGCAGCCTCGTGCGAGGCCCGTCACACTCGGCAAACGTCTTGCCTCGCGAGGCAGCACGCTTGGTGGGGACCCGCCTAATCGCGTAAAAACGGCTGGTCGGATCCTGGTTGAAGGTTCCCTAAGGATTTTCTCTAATATCCACGCGGACGAAGTCGCGGGCGGAAGCTAGTATTTTAATAAAGTATCGGAACGTGATGCTTCAATTTGAAAATATCTACAGCTTTCACGATAATTAATGGTTAATGGATCATAATGAAGTACTTTTTTAATACTAGTAGCTGGAAAATAATTATAAAAGTACCTAATCAATAAATTTTATTCCAAAAGAATTCAAGCAATACAAAATAGAAAGCCCTAAATGCCAAATACGTACCAAGATTTCCTCAATGGGACGATTTAATTGGAACAAATTATTTTGTCGTCAGAGTCGACAAATTGTGTGTCGGCTGCATACGTGCTCCTTGCAATGTCCATAGCCGCTTGAAGCGATTGACTGCGATCGACTCAAGTTAATTGGAAAAGCTAGGTAGGTATGTAACACGACTAACACGTACCTAAACATTGAGTTTTAGCGGAACTTTCTCGAATATCATCAAAGTTTCGTATTTGTTTTTTATTCGCTTTCCATTTGAGTGCGTTCGTTAAACTGGGGCCAAAGTTAACATGGCGATAGACTGCGGACTAACCCCATTTTAGCGCAAATCGTATTCAGAGTGACAGTTTAACGTTTAGTCCCATCGTTTAAGGATGGTTTACAAGCTGAATCATAGGAGCTAGTCTGGGATCTAAGCATAAAACCAGGTTTTAGAGAGGTGTGTTAGAAGAGTCTTGCACCCCAGTTTAACGAACGCACTCTGAATAAGACAGTTAATGTTTTCTGATATTCGATCAACTGGAACTGAATTCTACTAAAATTTTGAATTGATTGATTTGATTTTTTTAACAATTCCAATGCTGTGTTGATGACGATGTTAAAATTGTGACTATGAAATCGTGAAATGTAAATCCCTCTGAAAATGTGGAATTTGAAATTAATGTGTTAAGTATCTATTTAATTTTATATCAACTGCAATAGCTTATAAAATATGTATAATTTTTCTTCTAATCTCTGTGTATCTTGGTATCTTTACTATGTAATTAAATTCATAAGTGTCTGTATTTTTATTATTTTTCTTCCCCTATATAGTTTAAAACGAGCAGCATAAAGAGCCTAAAGACACAAAATTAATGATTAAGGGTTTTCCTAGCATAAGCTAATTTGTTTGTTATTATCTCCGCAATCGTATAAAAGTAGGCATACGATTCCGTTTTTTGTTTAGAGTGCACGCATTTGTTTCTCCTCTCAACCACCGTAGTATATCAAAACTCTGACAGTTATTGCCTTTTTAAATCCATGCAATAATGAGACACGAGGCATGAGTGCTCTGCCGCTGCCTTCGTAAAAGCACCCAATTACTACGCCATTGGCTATTACACTCATACTTTTGTAGCATAATAACAATTCCGTATCGGTTTTCAATTTATCAAAAAAGAATGCTTAAAAATTGCCGTTTGAAAGTCTTATTTATTGGACAATATTAACGGTTGAGATAAAGTATCTTGTATTTTTTTATGAATATTCCTACTTATTCACATTTAGAAAGCCCTTTTGATTTGCACAAACCAATTAATAAAAACTCTCCAAAATGTCCTAAATAATGTAACAGCGGCTGTAGCATTTTTAGTGTTTGTGTTTTGCCTTACATAATTTTGTCAACCTGAATCTGGCTCTTTCAAGACTTATATTTTCATAATTCGTAATTTTTTTTTGATACGATCTTTATCCTAAATATAGAACATTTGCTATTTTATTTTGCTATCTATAGGTATAGGTAACTATATCGAGGTATAATTTACCGCATTGACAGTTTCTAAATACCTAAACTAAGTAGGATATTGCCTTTGCTTCGATCTGTAAATACGGATATTTGATCAAATAAAATTTATAAAGTAGGGGCGCCACTTGGTGGATATACTTGCTGCCCCTTAATGGACCAGCAAAGTGCGTTGCACTGAATGTCAATGAATGTTTCCCTATAATGCCTGCCTTCAGTAATGTGGGTGGACCTACTATAGTCGGGTGTAATTACTTCTACTTTGTCGCTTTTAAAGCGAATGGAAAACTTTCCTTTAAACCCTTTTAATTAGCGACGCTTTTAAAATCATGTTTACGGTGTCCATTTCTATTATCAGGAAATGTGTAGGCATTCTTGTACTGAAATATTAAAATTTTAAGTTATCATAGAAGTATTTAGAGCGAACTATTAACTCAATGATGTCTAAAAATTCATACATTCATTATTTACACGCATATAATAATGATGAAGTGGAACTGGCAAAATATTAGAGTTTAAAATTCCAAAAAAAGGGTAGTCTGTGTATAGGTAAAAACAAATCCCACCAAAAACATTTTCATGTATAATGCTGCCCTAACTCTACAAGCCTTTACTTCAAGGTGTAGAGTTTTTGAAGTAAAGGCTTGTAGAGTTAGGGCGCGTAGAGTTAAAGCTTGGCTCTTCATGAGGTCTCATAACTTTTTGACAGTGCGAGATCTTGGCAGCATTATACATGAAAATGTTTTTGGTGGGATTTCACTTTTTTTTGTAAGTAACTCTCCATATAACGGAAAATCAAGCTGGGGTCAGAATTTATTGTGGTCTAAAATCGTATAAAATTCGATCAACATAGTACTATTATTTATTCTGTGGTAGAAATAATTCATTTATGCTGTGATATTATTTTACTTTTTAACGCAGAAAGTGACAGTGCAAAGAGCAAAATAGAGTCTGGGGGTCGATTATGAAAAGTTTAATACGATACACGCAGCTGCGTCCGTGCTTCGTTTTGATTGCTTTCGTATGCGATATTGCGAAGAGATTGCGTGAGTTTGACAGTTTCTCTCTAGCGTATCCGACATCGTTGGATTAGTAGTCTATAGACTTCGATAAATAACCAAATTCAAAATGTTTGTTATAACTACAACCAACGAACTGCGGACGATCGTGGCCAAGTGACTGCGTTACGAAATTGCGTACGTAATTTTCGTAATAGGCCCCCGCACGAGTTTTGCGTCATGAAAGAAGCAGTTTTAAAATCAAGGGTCTGACATGCTTTGATAGAGCGAGATCGTCTTATTGAGATTCCTATTGGAGGAAATAGAGAAGAGTTTCATGTTTTATCTCTATCACCGACCGGACTTTTTTTCATGGTGGCATTTCATTCCGTCGTGGCACCAACGCGGCACAAACGACACGTAACATCAACGACGTTTACGGAGAGAACTGTACAAACGAACGTACAACCCGTTATTGGTTTGCTCGGTTCCGTTCTGGGAATTTTGACTTGAAAAATGAACCTCGTGGTCGTCCGGAAACTTTGGTCAACAATGATGAATTAAAGGTGATTGTGGAAGCAGATGAATCGCAATCTACAGCTGAGCTGGCAGCAGCTTTTGATGTTAGCATCAAAACAATATTGGTCCATTTGCGACAGTTTGGCAAGATAAAAAAGCTTGATAGATGGGTGCCCCACTGCTACTTCACGACAACGCGCGACCCCATACTGCACAACAGGTTTGGAAGCTCTCCCTCATCCGCCATACTCACCAGATCTTGCGCCTACCGACTATTACTTTTTCCGAAATTTTGACAACTTTTTAGCGGGAAAAAAATTCAATTCCCGAGAGGCAGTACAAAACGCCTTTGAAGAGTTTGTTGTCTCTCGTCCAGCTGATTTTTTCAAGAAGGGCTTCCATAAACTGCCACAGCGTTGGCAAAGATGCATTGATTGCAGGGGTGATTACTTTGAATAAAAGAAATAAATAAAATCGAAAAAAAAATACTTTAATTTTTTTCAAACAAAACGGCAATTTCATAGGTAAAGACCTAATATTATTAGTTGTATGTATGTTCTACTTTGGTGAACAATAAAGCAGGTATTATATAGGTATTTATTAATTCTAGGTACGCTTTGATTTATGTAAGTATTTAGATTTTTTGGAATTAGATACGGTTCGAAAATTTGAAACAATACCTAAGAATAAGAACATGTCTTCTTACTTTGTTTTACAAGTGAGAGAAGGATTTCCTTCTTTTCATTTGTATAGTTGGGCGACCATTCTTTTATCAGTTTCCATTTCAATTTTTATAACGATTTTTAATTTAAATATAAAACGAAATTAAAGATAAAAAATTTGCAACGATTGACATTGTTAGAAATGGTAAAACATTGACAGAAGACATTTCGTTCTTCACCAATCGATCTTACGAATTCTTTCACAATAACAGAAAGCTTATTAAATTATTCTCAATTTGTTGGATGGATCACAAAGTGGCTCCTTTTAAAACTTTACAACTTCATTTAGTTAGTGATTGATTCATAATACGCCAATTTTAAAGTATCTGTGACTGACTAATTCACGCTCTTTATAAAATTTTCACAAAAATATCGAAAGCGTATGCTACATATACAAATGTCTAGCGATTAATGACGCGAAATCTATGGAAAACATACCGCTGTAGTTATTATATACCTACCTACACAAATCGTCAGACAGCAAAGCGCACTTTTATTTGCGATTCAGACAGTGTGATTTTGAGATCAATATGTAAATGCATTCGTGAGTGCACGGCCGAGTCGGCGTGAGTGCATTTTGTCGTAGGAACGCGGCCAACCGAACCGTTGCGACCCAATGTTTCTCAAAACCAACATTGTTGCTACGATTTGAGTAGGCGTTTTAGTGCCGATTTCACCGTTAACCGAGTTAAATTGAACTTGGTTTTACTTAAGCGAGCTCAGAAATTCGTTTTGATCGTGGTCTACGTTGCACCGGTTTCACCGTCTTCATTTTGATAACCGTAGTTCAGCTTTGACAAAGAATGAAGTTGCGTTCAAAGTATTGCAATTAAAGAAATTTTCCCTACATAAATGGGAAAAAAAATACAGATCATGATATTCTTCGTGGCGCAAACCACATTCACTCGTGGTGTGAACCCTGTGAAACATACCTACTCAGTGAATTTAAAGAAATAGGCTACGCACTTATTCATTCATTACCTACGCAAAAAATAAATTTCAGGGTCAGTTGTCAAGAACGTCAAAAACAAAAGTAAGTAATGAAAAATTTGATGTCAAGTTTACGGCGGTCTTTTTAAATTTAGAACAATAAACAGCATGTAATAATGCAATAAAGAGTTGACAGAAAAAGGTCGCCACTTTATTTTTCAATAACTTACAATTTTTATTATTTTCCAATAATTTATAACAACTTTCTTTTGCATAGGTCAACACTTCAAAATCACATTGACTATCTTTTGTACTTAAAAATATTAGTTCCATTAAAATTCTTTCTGGCCCAAGTATAATTTTTAATTTTGAAATGATCGAAATTATTTAGGGTAAAACTAAAACTTGGTAGTGGAAACACTGACTTATAATCTCTTTGATTTTTGTCAAATTTCTCTATGGAATTTGTTTTTGTCAGTTTGTCAATTTTAAAACAATGTTTATCTGATATTTTTGAGTTTTATGCAGTATTTTTATTTTCCGCAGTGATATTTTGCTCAATTGTTTATTTCGAACGGATTGTGGATATAATAATTTAAGTACCTAGGTACTGAATACATGTTATTTAAGTAAGTGTCGTGAAACTTGTGAATTGTGAATTTTTTACATGGTAGGTAATAAATCTGTGAAATAAATTGTTGTCCGTTTTTTCTTTATTATTATTAGTTGTATGTAGAAGAACTAGGTACGTAGTTAACGGGATATCTACTAGCATAATAGTAAAAGTTAGGTAGGTCATAGGTAAGTAAGTGTACTTTACAATATTCTATTATGTTTTGATTTACGGTGCCTATAAAACATTATTAGGCATTGGATTCATAATGTTTTGAACGCTTATTATTATAATGGGTGTTTAATTACTGTTTTTAAAGGCGCCGCTCGTAATTCAAAACATAATAAACTCGAGAGCAGAAAAATCGCACCACACAGGCCTATTTTCATACAAACGAGGTAAATTTGAAGATCTGGTTCTCCGCCCAGGATTAAACGGGCTCTGATCTGATGATGGCAAATTAAGAAAGGTGGTTGAGGAAAAAAGGTGAATAGAAAAAAGCTGAATAGAGCATTGGCACTAGCTAAGGCTCTATTCATCTTTTTTTTTTATTCAAATACGAAAAGAATATTTCTTTCCACTACTTATTTCTTTCTATGCAATAATCAATTCTCCCATGTTCAACGTACATACCTACTCCACAATCATGGCAATGAAACAATATTATCTACCACTGAACTATTCAACATTTGACACTGGCAAAAATTACTTCCAAGAGGAAAGTAGATTGCCAAAACAAAAAAGAAGAAGGAGAAGACATCATGGCAGACAGATGACAGACAGTTCTTGAACGTGTTCAAACCATAGATAAGTTCAAATACGCTAACCGTCGTAAATCGGCCGTTCAGAAACTGAAACCAAATTCAAAAGTTTAAGCGCGTGAGCTGAGGTTAACTCGAATTGAGCGCGTTCAATTTAAGCGGTGAAATCGGCTCTTAGGATTAAATTCTGAAAGTGATCTCGTTTTAGTTGAATGGAAATGGGTTGAAATATTATTCGGATTGAAATAAATAACATTTGTTAAACTGTAAGTCACACTTAAAAAATCAAATTCCTAAAAGATTTGGTGAGCGAGTAATCGAGCTTTATTTATCATTTTGGTGAAAATTATACCTACCTACGTAGTAAATATTTGGTATTCAAAATATTATTTAGAATTTATTAAAAGCCCTTAAAATTTGAAATAAGTTGGTGAATCATAACCACTGACCTGAATTTTTTTTTCTATATAACTGGACTGGCTGTCTGTATGATTTGACAGCAAAGTTCTTGTGCCTATTTGAAACGCCTCTAGCGTGAGGTCTAGAGAACTAATTTTGACGTACCTACAATGAAAATGGTTGCCGTGATGATCTCGTATCTCCAGACTCCAGACTTTAGTACCATGTCCCTCACGCTATGCTCACGCTACGTCCTACAGCGCCAAAATGGCGGAAATCAAATAGGCACAAGAACAGTTTGACAGCAGCCAGTCCAGTGGGATATATAGAGGTCAATGATCATATAACAAAAAGAAACATCGAAAAGAATTGCCGTAGCGAAGTTGTTATGCTACAAAGCCGTCAGTCGTAGTCACGTAGCTTCATTGCTACGATCCACAGATCTCAGTAATTTTCAAACTAGAATGTTGCAAGCAAGTTGAAGTAAAAAAGCTTGAACGTTACTCATTTATTTATATACTTTTAAGGGTAACTATGAAAAACAAGAATATTTTTGCAGACGAAAAATAGTGGTATTAAATATAAGGTAACTACGGAACCCAATTGCGCGTAGCCCGACACACACTTGGCCGGTTTTTTATTATTTAGTTCATCTCTAGTATTGACATCCGTCAACCAAACTAATACAAAGAAGTAAATTCATATTTTCCCAGTTAACAAAATGGTGTTTCAAACTCGGCCACCAAACAAAGCATTATGGCTTTCATTCAAAACGTTATAAACGTTTGCGTTTACTTAATTCCCTGTATATTAACAACTAAAACACCGTGTTTGTGATTGAATAGTTGCATGACGGTCGGTATTAAAGCCATGTCGTGGTTAGCAGCACTAACTTTGGCTTAATTTCTTCGCAAATGACTAAGAAATCACGGTTTGTTCGACAGCCGTGTTCCGTTAATCGATTTTCGTTTATCACTCTTGGTTGTTAAGTAAATAGTCCTACACTATTCTTTGTTAACGTTCTACAACGTGTTAATGAATAAACGCAAAACCTCTTAGGTGGTGATTGTGCTCATGAATATGAACAACTTCTACTACGGGGCCAACTCTGCAACTCAACAAAAAAGTCAGCTATTTCATACAAGTTGTCAATACCTACTCGACCAGAATGTATGAAACAGCAGATTTTTTTTGTTGAGTTGCAGAGCTTGCCCCATAGTATCAGTTGTTCATATTCATGAGCAGAATACCACCTAAGAGGTTTTGTGTTTATTCACTTACACGTTGTATATCGATGACATAATTTTTAATAGATTCACACATGCCAAGGACAATATATAAAAAAATAAAAATGGGTGCATGATGATTATTTAAATTAAAAAAACAATCAAAGAAATAAATACTACTGAAAAAGCAATTACAACGTACGTTTAAAGCTTTCGACGTTTAACTTAAAAAAATAATAGAAACTGAAGCCAATGTAAAAAAAACAAACATCGTTAACAATGCTACAGATACTATCAAGCCCTATTTACTAGTTTGGATAAACATTATGAGTCACGAATTCACAAGAAAGTTCTTAATTAGCTTTCCTTAATCTATTAGTCACGTTTATAGTTTTCCCACCAGCAGTTTTGTTTCGAAACAGAGCTAAAAAGTTTTATGACTGGGTGATTGCCTTAGCTTGATAACACGAAACGGTTGTAAAAGTTGTTCTGAAGTAATGATAAGAATGTAAAACTCAAAGCCTAAACATACTGGAGGAATATCCACTGTCCTTAATTTTATGACTGACGTCAAAATTGATTTACTGTAGCACGTTGTTCTCGATTCAGTTCGGTAAATTACAACCTTACTATACAACGTGTTACAAAAATACACCTAAAGCCGAATATATGGTAGATAGAGTGCCATGCATACGAGTATAACTCCGGGAAATTATAATAAACCCAATATAAACCATGATAACAGTCACTTTTTAAAAACAAAATCTTTCATGATAAACTGCATAGTGGCAACCCTAGACCTAAATAAATAAATATTGACAACATCACATACATTGCTCCTATCCCAAAGTAAGTAGCTATAGCACTTGTGTTATGGAAATCAGAAACAACGGTAGTATGACACACACACAGACCTGAGACAATATTTAAAATATTGTTATTATTCATTTTCTACCTTGACTCAGCCGGGGATCGAACCCGGGACCTTAAGAGATGGTGACGCCTTGAAAACCGGCGTGCGAACCACTCGACCACGGAGGTCGTCAAAACCTAAAGTTTGTTTTGCTTTTACTGTGACTGATTATTGAAAAAAATGACTATTTTCGTCTAGGGTTGTCACTATGTAGTTTTACATACAAATAAAAAACACTAATTACGGGTTATTACGAACACTCTATATAGGCACTATAATTTGTGTGACAATGATACTAAATGAGTTCAGCTACATTTAAGGCCGTCTGTACGGTCACTCAATTAGATTTTAAGCCTGTCCCATGTTACTTACGTTATCCGAGTAGATTAATCAATTGATTAACTGTATTAAGGTCCCATATAGTGGCCTACGAATCGTTAAAATGTATCAGTAAGGCCGCCTTGAAACCGGCGGCGTCAAAATTTGTTAGTATGCGGTCGCAACGCAAGCTGTGTTCTCCCAAGTTAAATACGACTTAGTGCAAGTTCTCGAGACATATCGAACTAGACACTAGTAGGCTACGACGCTGCTGGAATTTGCTTTGTCTTGCCCACTTATTATAATTGTTTGGAGAGATACGGAGTAGGTTTAAGATCAAACATAAATAATAGTACAAGCAGTTATACCAGACAATAAGCAAATAGGACGAGGTATAATTCACTTCTAGAGGCCTATTCAAATCTGAACGGTATCCGCTACCGCCGTAGGTAGCGGTAATAATCAAGCAATATCCCGCCGGGTATTTGTTATGGCATTTTTGCAACTGTCGTAGGTACGCAATATGTACTGCGTACCCATTGGGATATCACTACCGACACCGGTAGCGGATACCGCTCAGATTTAAATAGGCCTTAAAGTTTACGCGGGTACTAATCAGAAATTAAATCAAATCCAAAATAACGACTTTACGTTTGTTAGGTGTCGCCGAGCCGACCTCTTTTTGATACAAACTTTATGGTTTTTTAACTTATTTTTTATTACTTTTGATTTCTGTTCGTTTTTTACATTGTGTCATGTTTTTGCTGTTGTCAGTGCTGTTTCTTGTGATATAAATATATTTTAAACGTTACAAATCTTCGTTTACTCATTTTCATTAGCTCGCTCAGTATCATTAGGTATTAATATAATGATTTATTCCTTGTTTCAGGAAAATTAAAACAACATGTTTTCAGCATTAGCATGTGCAACCAAAAATAATAATCATTAAAATCCAAACATTTACTTTAAAACTTAATTTAAATAAATTAAAAAATAAACAGAAATCCAATTGCAACTAAAAAAGCGTTTTTCCAACGACGAATTAATCTAATGAATATAAGCATTATTTTATATGGCTGGGTGCAAAGGTATAATAATCGATCAAAGTGCTCATGGTGGCAAAAAGTAGAAATAATGTAGGCTCTGTAATCTATTTGAAAACGATATTTAATTTATAACTAGCGATACAGGAACAATTATTATATGTTTATTATCACTTAATAAAATTATTAAAGTAGCTTTATCGTCTTGTTTTACAAAATTTACAACTAAAAAAGAAGTAAACAAACCCTGATTTAACCAAAATAAAACACTATTTTTGAATAGATCGTACTTGTCAAAACGGTCAGTTCAGAGCCAACAAAGTTGTAAAAAGCTAGGTGGCGCTAAAAGCGTGCATGGTGCCATAGGAAGTAAAACTGGTATTCGAAGATTATAAAGTCTTTTTTTATTTTTTATTAGTGTATACATAACCCATCATGCTGATTGATGATCAATTTAAAGAACTCTTTTTGTTTTATTTTGTATTTTAATAGAGCTAGGTACATCACTTGTGTCGAAGTATACCTTCCGTCGCTGAACATGATATTCGCCGAACATGATATTCTCAAAACATGATGTTCTCAAAACATGATATTCTCAAAACATCATATTCGCAAAACATGATATTCTCAAAACATGATATTCTCAAAACATGATATTCTCAAAACATGATATTCTCAAAACATGATATTCTCAAAACATGATATTCTCAAAACATGATATTCTCAAAACCTCATTTTATACCTCCTAGGAAAGTTAATTTTGTACAATGATCTAAACGAGAATCGATCTAAAGAGTTTCATACATTATAAAAAATGTGTTTCAGTCACTTGAACAAGTAGGTCGTCCTGCTCAATTCGATTTTATGGGACTATTTGGCTCCCTGAAGAGATAAGTCGATAGCCCTGTAAATTGTGACGCTTGGCCTTTCGCAATCGGCCGAATCACTGAAGTGGAATTAAACGATTTATCGTTTTCGTGGATCGCCGCAGCCTCCGATATTATTGTTGCCACGTGTGTGTATAACTCCAATTTGTTGAGTCCACCGGGTACGATTACTTGTGGGTTGCTGGAATCAAAATAATATCTTTTTTTTTATTGACCGAGCGAGCACGAAGTGCGAGCGAAGCGTCTCTGCTTCAGCTAGGGCAAAATTTATTTCGTATGTCAAATGTAAATGTAAAAAACAAATTGCAGTACAGCTTTCCGGCTCTGTCTTTTCTCCTCTACAGGTCGCATTTCTCAACCGAATTTCGTGAAATTTTGTGGGCAGATTTGAAAATCATATAGATTTTTTTAAGTTGAGTCAGTTTTTCTAAATTTTTCGTAATGGCGGAGATATGTAAGAAAAATGTATTTCAGTCCGGCTTTCTGGCGCTGGATGTTCTCCTCTACAAGTCGCATTTCTCAACCGATATTTTGTGAGCAGGTTAAAAAATTACATAGATTTTTTTTGTCACGCCAGTTTTTTTATTTTTTTTATAATGACGGAGAAATGTAAAAAAAACATATTTCAATCCGAGTTTCCAGCTGTCCATTTTTAGTAAATTTAATAATATATATATTTTTTTAATATTTTTATTTCATATAAATGTATTACAAACTTAAGGTACTTAAGTATTATGTATTTATTTATAATTTTATTAACACAAATTTGTGGCTGTGATTTCTGCACTAGTTAAAAAAACTGTATTGCAGAAATCTGCCCCCTTGAGATTGATCAATTTGGTAATCATTAAGTATTATTATTGACAAAAAATCAATTCAACTAAAAATATTATTGTATTGTAATAACAATTAATTAAAAAATTACACAATGCATGCGGAAGAGATATTTAATGTGCTTGTATGTGAGTGTGTGTGTGTGTGTTTAAGTGTAAGTGTTTATGTGTGTGTGTGTGTGTGTGTGTGTGTGTGTGTGTGTGTGTGTGTGTGTGTGTGTGTGTGTGATTGAGTAGTTAAGTTTTGTGCTAAACGTGGAGGTGATGAGTGTGTGCTTGATTCTTGATTCAGAAAAAAGAAAGTGGTAAGGGGTGACTAGTTTAGTTTAATTTAATTTAATTTAGTTTAATTTAACGCCTGGACTAATATTGGACACACAAAATGTTTTCAACGTAATCATATGTGAGGCCCTGCAGCCAACTACTTAGAATGTTCTTGCACTTCTTTGTATTAAGTGGGTAGAAATTAAGAATTTTATTTAGTTTATTGTACAGTCGATTGCTGAGCACTGGGTAGTTTTTGCCAGCAATTGCTGTCCGACATGATATAGTGTTACATACCTGCCAATTTCTTCTACGGTCTGTGTTATCTATAAAGGGTGTTTGTGAATGTTTACGTAGAATTGTGTTTAGAATAAAAAGTTTTCTAATGGATAGAACTTCCAATTCTTTGTAAATTTCTACAGTAGGGTGGGAGTTTTTTTTCCCTAGTATTACTTTAATAATGGCCCGTTGTGCCCTTTCTACTTTCAACATAGTGGTTTTGTGGGTACCACCCCAAACAACATTACAGTATGCCATTAATGATTGAGCCAAGGAGAAATAAACAAGTTTCATTGTGTTCAGGTCGGCTGACGTTCTTAGTCTTTTAAATACGAAGATCAGTTTTCTTATTTTTGAGACAAGGCTTTCCAAGTGCGGTTTCCAAGTTAGATAACTGTCAACCAAAACACCTAGATATCTAATCTGAGATACTCTTTCGAGGGTTAGGCAAGTACAGTCGCCTAATTGGTTACAAGTATGAGCTCTCAAACTGAGATCAGAAGGTTGAGATTTTGCAGTTATTGAGAAAGATAAATATTTTGTTTTTTCTACATTCAGTGATAATAGATTTTGAGATAACCAAGTCATTACTTGTCTCAATGCGTTCTCCGCATTTTCTCTCACCTCTGCCCATGTTCTCCCCGTTACCAACAGTGCAGTGTCATCTGCGTATGTAAATATGGTGCAGTTTGTTAAGGAGAGGTTACACAGATTATTAATATAAATAAGGAAAAGCGTTGGGCCCAGTACACTCCCCTGAGGGACACCGTAGGTTAGTAAAGCTTCGTCACTTAACTTTCTATCTATTTGAACCCTTTGCACACGATTTTTGAGGTAATCACGAAAGATATCATGGACCAGGCCACGTACACCAATACTTTCCAGCTTTGCCAGTAGGATTGGAACAGAAACAGTATCAAAAGCTTTTTTTATGTCTAGAAATATGCCAATTGTCTTAATGTTTTCGTCCAAGTTATTTACAACTGAGTTACTGAGTTCAAGGATAGCATCTTCTGTAGATTTTCCTTTCTGAAATCCATACTGGTTAGACGCAATTATCTTGTTTTTCGTTAAGAAACTAACTAATCTTGTGTTAAGGAGTTTTTCGAGAACTTTAGAAATTGTTGTCAGAACTGAAATGGGCCTATAGTTGTTGATACTGTTTCTGTCCCCACCCTTATGTATTGGGTGTATGAGAGCCGCCTTGAAAACACTCGGAAAGACTCCACTAGCGAAACAGAGATTAAATACATATGTAAGCGGTGGGACTCTGCATGAGCAGCCAGTTTTAGAGTCTTAGTTGTAATTCCGTCCCATCCTACAGCACAATCATTCCGTAGGTTCATAATAATTGACTTGACTTCCGTTTCGTCTGTGCTTGTTAGTACCATAGACTCACCAACACGATTTGGGCACAAGTTTGAAATTGATCCACCTCTTCGCGTTGCTATTATTGCGTCAGCAAGATCCTTACCTACATTTGAAAAATAATTATTTACCATATTTAAAGACATTAGGGTATCATTTGATACATGTAGGAGTTCTGTTATTTTTCTCTACAGGTCACATTTTTCAACAGATTCTCGTGAAATTTTGTGAGCAGGTTCGATAATTATATAGAATTTTTTAGTTTAGCCAGTTTTTCTAAATTTACCAAAAATCACGATTTCGAAAAATGATAAAAAAAAATTTAATTGACCGAGCGAGCACGAAGTGCGAGCGAAGCGTCTCTGCTTCAGCTAGGGCAAAATTTATTTCGTATGTCTGTATGTTCTCTTCTACAGGTCGCATTTCTCAACCGATTCTTGTGAAATTTTGTGAGCAGGTTTGAAAATGATATAGAATTTTTTTGTCACGCCATTTTTTATTTTTTTTCAAAATGGCGGAGATATGTAAAAAAAACAAATTGCAGTACAGCTTTCCGGCTCTGTCTTTTCTCCTCTACAGGTCGCATTTCTCAACCGAATTTCGTGAAATTTTGTGAGCAGATTTGAAAATCATATAGATTTTTTTAAGTTGAGACAGTTTTTCTAAATTTTTCGTAATGGCGGAGATATGTAAGAAAAATGTATTTCAGTCCGGCTTTCTTGCGCTGGATGTTCTCCTCTACAAGTCGCATTTCTCAACCGATTCTCGTCAAATTTTGTGAGCAGGTTAAAAAATTACATAGAATTTTTTGTCATGCCAGTTTTTTGAATTTTGATAGAATAAACTATGTCGGGATTTACACCATGTACCTGTTTATTTTTGAGACTCCGATATTTCGGCGCAGTTACATGCGCCATGATCTCGGAAGAACTGTCGATTGTTGCGTGCAGGTAGATGTTATTGGCAGACGAATCGGTCTACCCTCCGTCTAGTTCTTTTATTACTACGTTGGATACCGGTACCACTGTCTGCAAACTCACTATTCACTCGAATTTGTTCTCGACACACGACACTCACTGTATCTGTACGCGGAACGGCACTTTTTCTATTTTTGTTGTTTTTACACAACCGGACTACTGGATTCCAGACACTCGACAATTTAAACTCATCCTCACGATTGAAATTTTTGTATTTGGTAATTTCAATCGCTTCCCTGACCATTCTTGGTATGTAGTGGCGTTCTGTTGAAATAATCTGGGGGTTATGTAACTCGATCCAGTGATTTGTGTCCGAATGAATTAAATGTTCAGCAATGGCCGATTTTTGCGTATCGTTGTTTTTGACCGCTTTTATGTGCTCCTTTATACGGCATGCTATTGTGCGTTTAGTTTGGCCGATATATGAGCTACTACAACTGCAGTCGATCTTATAAACGCCAGGTTTCTCCAAAGGAAAACTATCTTTCGGGGACCGTAGACATTGCGATACCTTTTTCAAAGGAGTGAAGATAGTTTTTATTGCGTACTTTTTCAAAATATTTGAGACCTTATCTGTCACTCCCTTTACATATGGCAAAAATACTGGCTGTCTATCTACATCCTGCCTCTGTAACTGGTGCTTTTTCGTGTGTCTAGGTGGAAGCTTTCCTGAATATCCATTGCTCTGCAGGACATGGCGCACGTGTTGTAACTCTTTGTCCAGGTGTTCATCATCACAAAGATCATATGCACGGTTTGTTAGTGATGCCACGACAGAGTTTAGGTGCCTAGGATGATGATGCGAAGTAGCTTTGAGGTAAAGATCTGTGTGTGTGGGTTTTCTGTATACAGAGTGGCTGAGTGTACCGTCAGCGCGCACATTAATCTTGACATCTAGGAATGCTAAGCTTCTGTCTACCTCCATCTCACAGGTTAGTTTTATTTTCGGATGAATGTTGTTTAAATATGCCAGATAACCTTCAACATCCTGTTTGTTTTCCTTCATTATGGCAGGACCGCTCGCACCCCGCCTCCAACACCCTCACACGGCGACTCGGATCATCCGAGATTTCAAGACCAAGAAGAAGGGCCCCTGGAACTTATACCAACTCCCGAAATTCAGAACTGGATGACGAATATAGAGCAGTGCCTCAATGAAGTTTGCCATATTGCTTCAGAAGGCAAATTAAACTCGGACCAAAAACTACGCATAAATAATCTCTGTCGTAAAGTTAGCCACGGAAGTTCGCAGATGGCTGTGCAGTATCAGTCGCTGAAACTGAAAACCGTTCAAGCCCATACGAAGATTCAGACCCTTTACGCCCAAATTGATCTTTCACAGCAGTTACAGGACCTCAAACAAAACTTTAAAGAGACACCAAAAACTGTTACAGGAGTATCCTTCTCTGACATGGTAAAAAAGGGCTCCAATAATTTTATTAAGACCTCAAACGTAAGTGCCGTTGCTATTTACCCAAATGACAAAGGAAAATCAAGTGAGGAGACAAAGTCCCTTGTGCAAAAAATTATCAGCCCCGAAGAGATGAAGCTGCAAGTTAGAGGTTTGTGCAAAACCAAAAACGGGGGTGTTATAATCAGCACTGAGACCAAAGACGACATTGAAAAGTTGAAAAGCTCGACTCAACTAGCAACCCGGGCCTTTCCGTCGATGAACCCCATAAGCGAAAGCCCAGAATCGTAGTTATCGGGGTACCTGTGACCATGCAAGGAAAGGACGTATTTGCTTGTATATATCAACAAAATTTAGCTGACCAAATAGAAAACTCGAGCCTCGAATCGTTCCTGACCTCGATTAAACTTAGCCACAAGTCGGGCAAGAAGGAAGCCGAGACTTGCAATTACATCATAGAAGTGTCTGCCGAAATACGAAAAGCCCTTATATCTAAAGAGAGGATTTTTGTAAATTGGTCACGCGATGTTATAAGTGTCAACAGTACGGTCACGCGGCAAAGTCTTGCCGGGAGCTAATGTACACCTGCGGCCATTGTGGTGAACAGGGACACTCAATAAAGGAGTGCACAAAGAAAACTCAAGAACCAAAATGCGCTACATGTTCAAGGTTCAAAAAACCAAATGGCCATAACACAGGTAACGCAGACTGCCCTGCAAAAGGTCTAGCTGAAAAAAGGTACATTAATTCAATCGTTTATGGAGGCGCCTAGGAGCGCCGCTTACAAGGGTAATAACAGCCCTTTTTAATTTTTATTTTATTTTCATTTCCTTTAATCTATTTTTGTAATTTATTGTCTTATAATTTTAGTAATAATTATTATGATTAATAATTTAATTAATGATTTAGACAATCTCTCTGTATCTGAGTCTAAGACGTGTGAAGTAGAAAATTGCAAACAATATCTTTCCGTCTACAATAATTCACTTACCATACTAACACAAAACATTCGCAGTATAATTAAAAATTTCGATAGTTTTAGTATTTTTCAACAGAGATTAGACATTAATTCCGACGTCATCGTTTTAACAGAATGTTGATAGATAAACAATATAACCTTCCCCTATTACCAGGTTACAACATATATAAGACTAATAGAACTCATAATCAAAATGATGGGGTTGTAGTCTATGCAAAAAACCAATTAAATGTGTCTACAGAGGAACCCTACATAGATGAATGCAGGAATTAGCTTATTAAAATTGGATCAGAATTTGCAATATTAGCCTTGTATAGACCATCCGCTTTTAAAAGTACAACTAACTTCGTGGATTCTCTAAACAATATACTGCGAACTTTATCCTCGTTTAAAAATATAGTTTTAATTGGAGACATTAATATTAATATTGATTCTGAAAAAATTGACTCGGTTGCGCAAGATTACCTGAATATATGTTCATTCCATGGCTTGCTTCCCGCGCATACATTGCCTACTCATCAAAGCGGTTCTTGCTTGGACCATATCATGCTTAAATCAAATTTTTCTTCACTTGCACTTGTTACTAACTCGACAATAACAGATCATAGTGCCGTCCTACTAACCTTAAATTGTAAATTACCTAGGTTAAACAATTCTCTCACTGTCACTAAATTAAATTTAAATAATCTAGAAGTTGACTCACGTAATATAGATTTTACTCCAGTTTATAATTCTGCTGATCCGCATTTTTGCATGTTATATTTAGTACAAAATGTACAACAAGCGATTCAGAGAAAAACATCGTGTGTTAAATTAAATAACAGAAGTTTTTACATAAAACCTTGGATCACTCCGGGTCTTTTTCGATGCATGAAACATAGAGATAAACTGCATACGAATGCAAAACGAAATCCTAATAATCAGATATTGCAATTGTCATATAAAAGATACCGTAACTTTTGTAATAATATACTAAAAAAAGTTAAAACTGAGTACGAAAAATCAGTATTAGAATCAGCTGAAAAAAATAATAAAAAGATATGGAATCATATCAAAAATATCACCTACACTTCAAAACAACATGACTCATCATTATGCTTACTTCAAGAGCAATCGTCACATTTAATTTCCGCTAATAATGCCAATAATTTTTTTGTTAATATTGGTAAATGTCTGGCAGAAAAAATTCATCACAATTTACAGTGTCCAACACTTGCCTCCCCTGCCTGTGGGACTTCCTTAAAATCCTTTGCTTTGCTTGATACTGACGAAATTGAGGTTGAAACAATTATCATGTGTCTGAAAGATGACTGTGCGGTTGGGTGGGACAATGTATCGAATAAAATAATCAAGCAGTTTAGGCATATTTTGGTGCCTCCTTTGACTTATATTTTTCAAAAAAGTATATCTACGGGTATTTTTCCCAAATGTTTAAAAAAAGCTGTAGTTGTTCCTGTATATAAATCTGGAGCAAAGAGTCAAGTGTCAAATTACAGACCCATATCATTATTACCATCCTTTTCTAAAATATTGGAAAAAAATATCAATAATAGGTTAGTTCGATTCTTAGAAGAAAAGGCGGTTCTGTCTAGATATCAATTTGGGTTTCGACCAAAAGTATCAACTGCTGATGCCGTACATCATTTGACAGATTATATTGTAAATAACTTGGACAAAGGTAATCACACAATTGGAATTTTCCTAGATTTAGCGAAAGCTTTTGATACGGTGTCTACCCCTATCCTTTTGCGCAAGCTTGAGACTTTAGGCATAAGAGGTACACAGCTGAAACTCTTCACGAGTTAGATAACTCGTGAAGAGTTTCAGCTGTGTACCTTCCAATCCTCACACATTGGGTACGTTCTTCCAGATGGAAGAACGTACCCAATGTGTGAGGATTGGAAGTGTCCTCAGTGATGAGCAGGATAATACATCCTTCGGGGTTCCGCAAGGAAGTATTTTAGGACCTACCCTTTTTCTGATTTACATCAATGATCTATGTGATATGAAGCTAGATCATGGGATGATCATATCTTACGCTGATGATACTGCACTTCTTTTCGCGGCCGGCTCGGAAGAACAAGTTTACAAGTATGCGCAACGATGATTCAATGTTGTAAATAATTGGCTTCAAACTAACCTTTTAACACTAAATGCGGAAAAAACTAACTATATTAAGTTTTCTGTACGTAAACAATGTTTTCCTAACACTAACCCAACACTACATGCTCATTATTGTGGAGTCCATACGGATAACCAATGTGTGTGCCCCGAAATTAAAGAAACAAATAAAACTAAATACCTGGGTATTATATTAGATGAAACTCTTTCTTTTAAGCCACATATTGCGGCTTTAAATAGCAGGTTACGTAAGTTAATATTTGTATTCAAAAAGTTACGACATATTGCCGAACCAACAATAATAAGGCAGGTGTATTTTGCATTATGTGAATCAATATTAACTTACTGTATCACGACATGGAGAGGTGCAAGTAAAACATTGTTACTAACCACAGAGAGAGCACAGAGAGCGATTCTCAAAGTGTCAACTTCCCGCCCTTTTCTATTTCCTACTAACCTTCTGTATAAGACTTGTAATTTGTTAACAGTTCGACAATTATTTATAATGCACATAGTATTAAAACAGCACTCAGCACTTTATTTTAGCCCTGACATAATTAATAAAAGACGCAAAGATATAGTATGCACTGGAGTTTCTATTAATTATGCTTTTACACGAAAATTATATTTATTTCTGGGCCCGCTGCTGTACAATAGATTAAATCGTATAGCAAACATATACCCGCTTAATTTAAGAAATTGTAAGGTCAACTTAAAAAATGTCCTACAAAGCATGTCCTATGAAGATACAGAGAAACTTTTGGTTGTATTAAAATAGTAAATAGTATTTTTATTTCAATAAGTCTTAATCAAAGAATATTTTTTTAATGTATGTATGTATGTACCTACTTTAACTTAAACTTTTATTCTGTAAAGGAAAAATATTTGCTTAACCAACAAGTTAGTGATTAACTAATTTTTGTAAATATTTTTAGTTCAAATCGCCTGAAACACAGGATTTCCTAGTTCAGGCAAATGTACTATTTTGTTCATATATTTAAACTGTGTACAAAAACATTGTATCTGCACCTATGGAAAATAAATAATTATTCTATTCTAATTATTCTATTCTATTCTATTCTATTCTATTCTATTCTATTCTATTCTATTCTATTATGCAGAGAACATCATCAACGTACCTTTTCCATAGTTTGATCTCGGCAGGTGCAGTCGCGAGGGCTTGTTCTTCAAAATGTTCCATCCAGAGGTTGGCTACCACTGGGGCTACTGGACTGCCCATAGCTACTCCATCTACTTGAAGGTAGTACTGACCATTATAAATGAAGTAATTCTTCGACAAGCAATGTTCCAACAATCTGGCATATTCCATCGGGATATAATTGTTTTGTAACTTGACCTTTATTATTTCGAGACATACCGCCACTGGCACATTGGTGAAGAGCGATTCTACGTCGAAACTGACCATCAACTCATTCTCCTGGACCTTGTTGTGTGACAGAATGTCAACGAGATGACGGGAGTCCTTAACGTATGATGACGTTTGTCCTGCTAACGGCTGTAGTACATTCGACACATGCTTCGCCAATTCATACGTAGGTGAACCTATTTGACTCACAATGGGTCGTAATGGCACGTTTTGCTTATGTACTTTAGGCAAGCCGTATAATTTAGGAGGCTGGACGTTCCTGGGGCTTAACAAATATTTGACAATATCATCGTCTAATGCGTGAGAGCATTCTATTATCAGCGTGCGTGTGCTCCGATCTGTTCTCGCTGTCGGGTTGTAATCTACCTTTTTGTATGTTTTTTCGTCACTGAGTAGCTCTAGGATCTTGTTGTCATACTCAGATGCGTTCAGTACTACGGTTGCCTCAAAAATAAACAGGTACATGGTGTAAATCCCGACATAGTTTATTCTATTAACGTCAATAACCATGGAAATTTAAAACAATATTTTTGATTTTTTTTATAATGACGGAGAAATGTAAAAAAAACATATTTCAGTCCGACTTTCCAGCTGTCCATTTTTCTCTACAGGTCACATTTTTCAACAAATTTTGTGAGCAGGTTCGATAATTATATAGATTTTTTTAGTTTAGCCAGTTTTTCTAAATTTACCAAAAATCACGATTTCGAAAAATGATTAAAATTAGAAGCGCCATCTTGCTGCGAATATACCTACCAAATAATATCAAACAGCACGTAAAATACCTACTACTACGTGCTTTGGAAAGCTCTTGGCAGGAAAAAGTGGTGGCGATATCTTTTAGATTAGTTTTTAAACAACATACAATTTGAGCTACTTTTTAACGCGAGGTCTACAGCTCACAGAGCCACTAGTTTTAGTATTTACTAGCTTTACTCGCTTCGCTTCAGTTCCTTCCTTTTTTTGCCAAAAACGACCTTCCAACAACACCTAAAAAGAAAACAAATACCTTACAGTCGTCACCCATTTGCCCCAAAAGTCTGTTTACGTCCCGTTGCGTCCGAGTCAGGTCCCGTCCCGTCATATTGATGTTAACAACGCGCTTGAATTTATTTTCGCACGCGTTATTTTTTACGATAGCTCCTAAGATATTCATTTAAATTATATGGTGTAAAATGGTATAATAATGTGCATAAATGCTAACTAAATTAAAGTTAATTAGGATTAATACTTAATCCTTCTAAATAGCTTTCCAAATTACCGCATTGTTTGTGACCATTTTTTAGAAGTTATAATGTTTATAGCAAGCTATTCTGTGTGATAGGTTGGGGCCCGGCCACGGTGCCAGAAAAGGCTCTGGTTTTGTCAGTATACTGTACGGGTGTACTTTATGGTACCGAAAAGGAAAAAACCAGTACCACTGTATTTCACGAGTTGTAGCACATTTTTTGTGGCCCGGCTGCAACCCATGGGTCCTGGCCCGGCCACGCTTCTATCATCAATTATAGCTAACTTTATGACATTATTTATATGGGGGGTTACTGTATTATGTCTTTTTAAAAAGTTAGTTAAATGCAGTTTAAACACAAATTTCACTTTGGACGACTGAGCCGATTTCACCGCTTAAATTGAACGCGCTCAATTCGAGTTAACCTCAGCTCACGCGCTTAAACTTTTGAATTTGGTTTCAGTTTCTGAACGGCCGATTTACGACGGTTAGCGTATTTGAACTTATCTATGGTTTGAACACGTTCAAGAACTGTCTGTCATCTGTCTGCCACGTGTCTGCCATGATGTCTTCTTCTTCTTCTTTTTTGTTTTGGCAATCTACTTTCCTCTTGGAAGTAATTTTTGCCAGTGTCAAATGTTGAATAGTTCAGTGGTAGATAATATTGTTTCATTGCCATGATTGTGGAGTAGGTATGTACTATGGGCAACAGCGACGCTTAACCAGTTTGCAACAAAATTCGTGTGCGCGCGTATCGCCCCTACACGAACTAAACGTATGGTTGTGACGGCGCGGCGTGCAAGCGATTTTGACCTTAGCAGTGGTTAAGCGTCGCTGTTGCCCATGGTACGTTGAACATGGGAGAATTGATTATTGCATAGAAAGAAATAAGTAGTGGAAAGAAATATTCTTTTCGTATTTGAATAAAAAAAAAGATGAATAGAGCCTTAGCTAGTGCCAATGCTCTATTCAGCTTTTTTCTATTCACCTTTTTTCCTCAACCACCTTTCTTAATTTGCCATCATCAGATCAGAGCCCGTTTAATCCTGGGCGGAGAACCAGATCTTCAAATTTACCTAGTTTGTATGAAAATAGGCCTGTGTGGTGCGATTTTTCTGCTCTCGAGTTTATTATGTTTTGAATTACGAGCGGCGCCTTTAAAAACAGTAATTAAACACCCATTATAATAATAAGCGTTCAAAACATTATGAATCCAATGCCTAATAATGTTTTATAGGCACCGTAAATCAAAACATAATAGAATATTGTAAAGTACACTTACTTACCTATGACCTACCTAACTTTTACTATTATGCTAGTAGATTTCCCGTTAACTACGTACCTAGTTCTTCTACCTATACATACAACTAATAATAATAAAGAAAAAACGGACAACAATTTATTTCACTGATTTATTACCTACAATGTAAAAAATTCACAAGTTTCACGACACTTACTTAAATAACATGTATTCAGTACCTAGGTACTTAAATTATTATATCCACAATCCGTTCGAAATAAACAATTGAGCAAAATATCACTGCGGAAAATAAAAATACTGCATAAAACTCAAAAATATCAGATAAACATTGTTTTAAAATTGACAAACTGACAAAAACAAATTCCATAGAGAAATTTGACAAAAATCAAAGAGATTATAAGTCAGTGTTTCCACTACCAAGTTTTAGTTTTACCCTAAATAATTTCGATCATTTCAAAATTAAAAATTACACTTGGGCCAGAAAGAATTTTAATGGAACTAATATTTTTAAGTACAAAAGATAGTCAATGTGATTTTGAAGTGTTGACCTATGCAAAAGAAAGTTGTTATAAATTATTGGAAAATAATAAAAATTGTAAGTTATTGAAAAATAAAGTGGCGACCTTTTTTGTCAACTCTTTACATGCTGTTTATTGTTCTAAATTTAAAAAGACCGCCGTAAACTTGACATCAAATTTTTCATTACTTACTTTTGTTTTTGACGTTCTTGACAACTGACCCTGAAATTTATTTTTTGCGTAGGTAATGAATGAATAAGTGCGTAGCCTATTTCTTTAAATTCACTGAGTAGGTATGTTTCACAGGGTTCACACCACGAGTGAATGTGGTTTGCGCCACGAAGAATATCATGATCTGTATTTTTTTTCCCATTTATGTAGGGAAAATTTCTTTGATTGCAATACTTTGAACGCAACTTCATTCTTTGTCAAAGCTGAACTACGGTTATCAAAATGAAGACGGTGAAACCGGTGCAACGTAGACCGCGATCAAAACGAATTTCTGAACTCGCTTAAGTAAAACCAAGTTCAATTTAACTCGGTTAACGGTGAAATCGGCACTAAGCACCTGGCATAATTTGAGAGCAATAACGTAACTTTAAGTTTATGAGTATGTGTACAGGTGCTTGTAGTAAAGTCAACAGCAAACCCTTATAGTTTCGCAATGTCCATCTGTCTGTCTGTTCGTCCACGGAATAGCTCAGAGTTCTTTAGCTCTAGAAAGCTGTAATTTGGTATGAATGTGTATATTTATGACGCCGGAAAAATTTTACAATTAAAACTTGAGCTCTTGTACAAATTAAGCTTGGGTTGCACAAGCATATTGAACTGCAGTTTAACAAGATTGAAGTAAATCTAAAATCAAAATAAAACTAGTTTTTTATATATCTTTTGTTTTCATAATTAGCATGCTGATTGCTATTGCTATGCTAATCGCTGATATGATTTTCAACATTATTTTTCATATGATTTTTAGTACGATTTTAATACGATTTTTAAATCATGTTTTTTTTATACACCGTCATTTTGTAGTCGTTTTAATTAACTTAAGGGAGTGTTGTACCAATGAAAATAAACATTTTTGCCCAAGAAACATGGGTCGAAAAACGACAAAATATGTTGGGTCTCCCATACTAAGTAGACAGCTAAAACATTTTATTAGTATGGGAAAGTCAATTTTTTTTGTCGTTTTTGGACCCATGTTTCTTGGGCAAAAATGTTTAGTTCCGTTAGTAGAACACACCCTTAAGTTAATTAAAACGACTACAAAATGACGGTGTATGATCGTAAATAGCTCTGATTTGTGAAATGCTTGCGTTTTGTGTGTCACTAAGCAATTAAGTTTTTGCCTTCACCAAAATGAATTGATGACGACGATGGTGATGACGACGATGGTGGTGATGATGATGAAGATGATGGTGATGATAATGGTGATGATGAAGGTGATGGTGGTGAAGGTGAAGGTGGTGATGATGATAATGAAGGTAATGAAGATGTTGATGATAAGGGTAATGATGATGAAGGTGATGATGATGAGGGCGATGATGATGAAGGTTATGATGATGTTGAAGGTGATGATAATGAGGGTGATGATGATGAAGGTGAATGTGATGATGATGTTGATTGAGGTGATGATGATTAATGATTATGACAGTGATGGTGATGATGAAGGTGATGTGATGACGTAAATGATAGTGATGCATTTCTAATCAAAATTAATCATAGAAACACAAGCATTTCACTTTAAGCTCACAAACATGTTCTCTTTTCTTCCACTCACCCACTCGGTTCGGTCACTAGTATTCATTCGATAAATCATCGTCAACTGTCCGAGACGAATTCACGAACAAATTAAGCAGACAGTTTGCGTACGGGCCGCGGTGCTAACCAACGCGGTCGTATTATTTCATATCGGAGACGAATTCATTCGCAACTTACGAAAAGCATTAGCAGATATTTCGCGCCACGTGCTAATTAGCGCGGTCGTATTATTTCATATGATAGCAGCAGGATGCGAACGCAGACGATTTCGCGCTGTTCGATGATAATAGCATTCATTATTTTTTACAACTACGATTAATTCGATGAATGCTAATGGACGATTAGCAATTAATAATTATTGCTAATGCTAATTATTCCATTACTAGTACCTTCCTATCTAAAAACAGATTTTCTTCAATTTTGTTAAACGTAGTTCAATATGCTTGTGCAACCCAAGCTTATGTACATAATTTGTACAAGAGCTCAAGTTTTAATTCTAAAATTTTCCGGCGTGATAAATATACACATTCATACCAAATTACAGCTTTCTAGAGCTAAAGAACTCTGAGCTATTCCGTGGACGGACAGACAGACAGACGGTCATTGCGAAACTATAAGGCCCTCCGCTGCCTTGAGCGGGATCCCGGCGCGGGTACACGGAGCGGGAGCCCGTCGCGGGGGCCCGCGCCGTGCTCCGTCGCAGACAAACAGCCCGTCGCGGGAACCCGCGCCGTGCTCCGTCGCGGACAAATAGCCCGTCGCGGGAACCCGCGTCGTGCTCCCGCACCGTGATCCATCGCGGACAAATAGCCCGGGCTATTGTATATTGTATATGCCAGCGCCGCCAGTACAATCTTGGCCACGCGTGTGATGTGAGCAGCCGAATTTCCTGTGGCCTTCTTCCGCCTCAATCACATCATAATAAATTACACTGTCTTCCAGTCTCACCTACGTACGAGTATGTTCGAAGTTTCAACCTCACGAGGGCCTTGCGTTAAATTTACTGAAAAAAAACTTTTTTTAAAACACGTTTTTAAAACGGACTAAATTATTACAAAAAAAATCGGACTAAAAACATTAAAAAGACTAAAAAGTAAAAACAATAAATTCTTTTGTAAATATTTATAACCCTACCTACGGAAATTTTAAACCTAAAATCGTGTGGCGTAGGCTAAAGACAATATGGATGATAAATTTTACAAAGTGCGCCCCACGTTTTTAGGTTTAAAATTTCCGTAGGTAGGGTTTTAAATATTTATAGAAGAATTATTTTTTTTACTTTTTAGTCCATTTTAATGTTTTTTAGTCTGATTTTTTTGTAATAATTTAGGTAAGTATAGTCCGTTTTACAAACGTGTTTTTAAAAAAGTTTTTTTTTCAGTAAATTATTATTTTCTGCTTGTGAGTTAACGATCTAAGACAAAAAATATACCATCTCCTATCGGAGCAGTCGTCAAGACGATTCAAACTCCCAAACTCGATGGGGTTGCATGGTTTTATTACAGAGTTCCAGTGGCCTTCTTTCGGCTCCATCATCAGACCCTGAACACTATTTCCCAACAAAGTACTCGTCAAGACGATTCAAACTAGCCTAAACTCGATAGGGTTGCACGGTTTCAATATTGAGTTGGTATGGCATGACCTTCCAGCTTCATCATCAGACCCTGGAGCTCGACTCCAATTAGAGTACTCGTCAAGACGATTCTAACGAGCCCAAACACGATGGGGTTGTATAGTTTCATCATAGAGTTCCTGTGGCCTTCTTCCGGATCCATCATCAAATCAGCTCAATGACACCATAATATTGCATTACGTTCAAGTTCTGACCTATGTTTAAAGTTTCAAGTCTCTCGGGAAGCTAGTATAAAATCGTTCGCAATCTTTGCGGACAAACAAACAAACGAGAAAGCAACCTAATAAAAACGTCTTAAAAATAGCTCAAATTGTATGTTGATTAAAAAATAATCTAATAGATGCAGCCAAGAAAATTTAAAAGCTCACACTACTGTATGGTACATTGTATTTGGTACACAAACGGACAGCCAACGGACAGGCGAAAGGACATACGAAATAAATTTTGCCCAAGCTGAGCAGACGCTTGCTCATTCAATAAAATGGTTTGCAAAATGTGTGGACAAAGAAATAAACAAATAAATAAACAAGAGAGCGACCGTGGTAAAAAAAAACGTTTATAACTTATTCTTTCTTGCCTCACTAATAAAACATATCAAATGGTGAGATTTCATTCCCTTCGTGACTGTACAGGCACGACGCGGGCGATACGAATCACGTAGCGGCGCCGATTTTTAAAAACAGCCTAGCTCACGTGACCCATCGCGCGGGACACGCGAGCGTGCTCTCCTGCCCCGCGAGGCGGGCACGCCGCCCACGCCGCGTGCGGCGGGCAATCCGCCACACGCAGCGCTGCTCTATGAATATACAAGAAACAGCCCCGCTCGCGTGACCCGTCGCGCGGGACCCGCAAGCGTGCTCTCCTACCCCGCGAGGCGGGCTCGCCGCCCGCGCCGCGTGCGGCGGGCAATCCGCCACACGAAGCGCTGCTCTATGAATATGCAGGAAACAGCACCCGGCGCGGGTACACGGTGCGGGAGCCCGTCGCGGGGGCCCGCGCCGTGCTCCGTCGCGGACAAACAGCCCGTCGCGGGGATCCGCGCCGTGCTCCGTCACGGACAAATAGCCCGTCGCGGGAACCCGCGCCGTGCTCCCGCACCGTGATCCGTCGCGGACAAATAGCCCGCCGCGGGCGGCCACGACGGGTTCCCGCCAGCGCCGCCAGTATAATCTTGGCCACGCGAGTAAGCAGTCAAATATCATGGGTTATTTGATGCTTTACTACTTGATCAAAAGACGACGTATACAAGAGAGATATAGACAACCAATCAGGGGGCTTACCATCAGCAAATAAGAAATCGTTCAGTTCAAAATCAGGCCTTAAACAGGACTGCTTAAAATCTACTTTCATACTAATATTATTTTTAAACTGTAAACACATTTGAGGAGCTCGGTGGCGCACTGGCTTAGCGCTTGGCCCAGCGATTGCGGAAGTTAAGCAACGTTCGCAAGGGTCGGTCATGGGATGGGTGACCAAAAAATTATTATCTTGAGCTCCTCCGTGCTTCGGAAGGCACGTTAAGCCACTGGTCCAGGCTGCATTTGCAGTCGTTAACACCAACCAATCCGCATTGGGCCCGCGTGGTGGGTTATGGCCCATCCTCCTTACCACCCATAAGGAAGGCCTGTGCCCCAGCGGCGGGCAGTCCGCCACACGCAGCGCTGCTCTATGAATATTCAGGAAACAGCACCCGGAGCGGACCGGAGCGGCAGCGGAGGGCCTTAGGCCCTCCGCTGCCTTGAGCGGGATCCCGGCGCGGGCGTCCGCTCCGGGTGCTGTTTCCTGTATTTTCATAGAGCAGCGCTGCGTGTGGCGGATTGCCCGCCGCACGTGGCGCGGGCGGCGAGCACACTCGCGGGTCCCGCGCGACGGGTCACGCCAGCGGGGCTGTTTCTTGTATATTCATAGAGCAGCGCTGCGTGTCCGAGCCCGCGACGGGCTATTTGTCCGCAACGGAGCACGGCGCGGGTTCCCGCGACGTGCTGTTTGTCCGCGACGGAGCACGGCGCGGGCCCCCGCGACGGGCTCCCCGCACCGTGTACCCGCGCCGGGATCCCGCTCAAGGCAGCGGAGGGCCTTAGGGTTCCCTGTTGACTTTACTACAAGCGCCTGTACACATACTCATAAACTTAAAGTTACGTTATTGCTCTCAAATTATGCCAGGCGCTTAGTCGTCAAATTTTTCATGTCCAAAGTGAAATTTGTGTTTAAACTGCATTTAACTAACTTTTTAAAAAGAAATAATGCGTTTTTTTAGGTTACGTAACCCGTACAGTAACCCCCTATATAAATAATGTCATAAAGTTTGCTACAATTGATGATAGAAGCGTGGCCAGGCCAGGACCCATGGGTTGCAGCCGGGCCACTAAAAATGTGCTACAACTCGTAAAGTTTGCTATAATTGATGATAGAAGCGTGGCCAGGCCAGGACCCATGGGTTGCAGCCGGGCCACTAAAAATGTGCTACAACTCGTGAAATAGGTACAGTGGTACTGGTTTTTTCCTTTTCGGTACCATAAAGTACGTACCCGTACAGTATACTGACAAAACCATAGCCTTTTTCTGGCACCGTGGCCGGGCCCCAACCTATCACACAGCTATTCTTAAAAGATGCTATTGCGGACCTTTTTGCAGACATATATAATAGGAAAAATTCCATAATACATTATTTTGTTATAGCTCAAAATGTTTATGCAACGTTTTCGATACAAGCCGACTTCTACAACAATTATCGCCATATTTTTACCAATTTACATAAAACCTTAACTTATTATACACCAAAACCTTCCTCAGGAACCACTCTATCATTTGGTGAAAACTACATGAAAATCTGTTCAGTAGTTTTGAGTTTATCGCGAACAGACAGACAGACGCAGCGAGAGACTTTGTTTTATAATATGTAAGGATAAAGCTAAATAATTAGGATTTGATAACATACGATAACATACTCTGACATTAGAAAACAATATTTTTTCTTTTCTCGTTACCCAAACGTTGATTAGTCCCACAAAATGGCGCAAGATATGTCCGTATTTACTCATGCAAAAAGCAACAAGATTCTCTCCAGTCGTATTTCAGGGCAGCTCATTTTGCGCGGGCCTCCTCGGGGACAATATATCAGCCCCGATTTATTTTATTCTTCAGCCTTTCATAACCCTCTCTTATACGATGTCGCTCTAACTTCGAAGGTATGGAATGTTCGGGTAACTTTCGCATTGTCACTTCAGTCGTAACTCACTTATTTAATAAGTGTTACAGTGAGTGTTTTATTTTTGTGACGGATTATTGGGCTGTATATCATCGCTGCTTTTCTTATTATGAATTATTTTTTACGCTTCTTTACGAATTTATTTGCGAAGATGTGAGTGAATATGAGTTGCTAACTTTCAGGATATAGTTACATTTAGACGAATTTAACCAACAGTGGTTATCGTCAAGTTTTTAGTCAGTTTATGAGTTTATGAGAGGTATTACATCATAACGATTATGAGTCATTTTTAAGGTTCCTTAGTCAAATCAACAAGAAACCCTTAGTTTTGCCATGTCCGTCTGTCCGTCCACGGCAAGCGGGGTACTTAGTACTAGAAATTTGTAATTGGGCATGAATGTATTATATATGTAACGCCGAAAAAGTGGTACAATAAAATATTTAAAAATAGATACCTACATGTAAAGTGAAGATGCTTTTTTACATCAATCTAATAACGTAATGTGTCGTTGGATAGGTTTTTAAAAAATGTTGTAGCGCGCAATCCGTTTGCGAAATATTAAGCTTTGAAATGCAAAGTTTTGGTAGAGTCAAGAATCCCCCTTTAACCAAATAAACGGTTGCTTTTGAAAACGCGAAAAAATTCGGGACAGTAGTACCTACCTACATTACTGAACTTAAATGAAAAACTATCACTGCTAGGTAGAATTTACAAGTTCACCACTAATAGTCTGTCAACGGAAAAGTTTTCGTAGGTACAAATTTTAATGTAAGTATAGTTCGGTATTAAGTATACTAGCCAATAGTCAGTCGTTTGTAGTGTATATTTACTCCCATTTCATAAACTTTATAGCCATAAATGGTATGGTATGAAGTTACAAGGGAACCCTTAACACGGTTTTTATTACAATTACTAGGAAACAACGCCATGAAACGCCTTCCTAAAGGTGTCTTCACACATTCGCTTTCTCGTTCCTTTTGCCTTTTTAAACAGAGGCATTCCTCAGCGAATGCAGTAGCGCATGCCCTCTCTTCTCGAAAATCGTCAAAATTTGTATGGCATGCATTTGACGCAAGACAAATTTAAATTTGAAGAGGAAAGGGAAAGGAAAAGCCACTTGGTGAAGACACACTTAGTTTATTTACTAGTTATAAATGTATAAATAAATCCTACGTGATACGCAGCGTTGACCAATATGGTCATGTGTGCGTGCTATTTAATGAAATAAACTTACACTATTTTTATTACCTAGGACCGTTTTCAAGTGGTTAACTACGTCAGTCAAAGTAACTAATATTTACCTATTCTTTTGAAACGATCTCTATAAATCTAAAGGAAGAAAATCTTTCAAACAAATAAAACCAATTAGTTTCAAAGCTTCACATCTGTCATTTGATATTTGCATTTCTTTATGTGGAGCTGAACCTTTCCTGGCGTGTAAGAGATCGCCTGTTTATTCCGGACACGTCGCAGCGCGGGAGACGAGATACAAATCCCGGGGGGACTGGGAATCTGTTCCCGTACCTCTATGCTCACCTTAGTGATATTTATATGCGATTCTGAGGAAACATTTCTGTGTGGTGACGCAACGTTTCTGGTATTTGTTTTACCAAGTTTCTATACGTGTTAACTTTCTTTGCTGAAATATCTGGTAATCAGACAGTGTTACACAAATAGCGTTTTTACGAGAAACTAATGCAATAATTGACCGTGCGAGTGCAAAACGTCTCCGTTTCAGTTTGGACAAAAACGCTTTCATGTCCATCTTCTGTCCATCAATTGATATTTTAATTTTTTTTCGAAAAATAAAACCTATTTCAGCCATTTCGAAAAATTATCAAAAACGACACAAGCGAGGTTTACAGCTTACAGAGCCACTAGTAGGTTTTTTAACTTAATAAAGAAAATTTCACACAACTAATATACGATGGCAGGCAACACGGTGCATGGAAACGCAAGGCAGTGCAGTGTTCCCAAGTCGCATCCACTGCGTTTCAATCTTTCGCATAGTATAGCTTCAACGGTCTCGTTACATACTAGAAGAAATCATAATATATGAGTTGCGCATTAAAACAGACGGTATCAGAAAAACACGTCGCCGTAGCGATTCTGACATGCTACGAGATCGTCGTAGTCTCGTAGCTACATGACGACACTGTTGTGTTATCTGTTCTGTGGTACTATGAAAAAGAGTAATAAAAATCTCTGGTTGACAGACACTAAAAGTTGTATCATTTCATCTCAACAAATCTTAAATTATTTTGAAGATCACAACATGGCGCAGCCGTAAAAGTGAATATTGGAGACTTAAATTAAGCGCAAAGCATAATAAAGTATTAAGTTTAAGTTGAAACCCTTTGCAAGTAAAAAATATTTATTATTTTGTAATCTGTCAAAATGCCTGAAGACAAACTTGAACATAAGCCTGAACAGCAAGCTCGCATGCAAATGTTAGCCCTTCCTTCGCCATTTCACTGGGAAGGTAATTTATCTGATAATTGGATGTTTTTCAAACAGAAATTTGAAATATATTTATTGGCTTCTGGAAACTATAACGGGAATTCGGACATAAAAACGGCATTACTTCTGAGTGCCGTAGGTGATCGTGCGCTGAAGCTATACAACACATTTGTTTTTGAGAAACATTCTGATAAAAATGAATATACAATAGTTTTAAATAAATTTGATGAACATTTCTGTCCTGAAAAAAACATAACATATGAACGGTTCTTGTTTTTCACCCGAAATCAAAAGGAGGGCGAAACTTATGAAAGCTACGTTATGGAGTTGCGGGACCTGAGTGCGTCTTGTGAGTTTGGGTCTCTAACCGAAGATCTGATCAAAGACAGGTTGGTTTGCGGAATAACGGACATTGCTGTCAAAGATCGGCTTCTGCGAACAAGAAAACTAACACTTGGGTTGGCTCTGGAAATTTGTTGCACTTCTCAGCGAACAAAGCAGCAACTTGAAGCTATATCATTATCAGCTCCTACCTTGAAATCAGGTGCTCATGAATTTTTATCTCAGATTGATAAAATCAATCAAAGGAGTTCGAACACATTTAGCGAATCGAATAAGGAGAGTAGTTGTTTTCCAACTACGTCAAAAATGTCACGTCCAGATTTTAAACGTCATTTAATGTCAAAGCAGTCAAATGAGTCAAATAATAATAAACAATTTATTTGTAAGAGATGCGGATATTCTCATGAGCGATTAAAATGCCCGGCTTTTGGAAAAACTTGTCTCAAGTGTGGGAAACAAAATCATTTTTCTACGAAATGCAGAAGTGTAATGGAAGTACATAAGAATTATGAAGAAATGAATGAAATTGATACGCTTTTTCTAGGTGCGGTTTTCGTTAATTCGATCAACAATTTACGAGATTGGTCTATAACTTTAGGAGTAAATAATTTTCCTTTGCAGGTTAAAGTGGATACTGGCGCACAAGCTAATATTTTATCAGAGGAAACATTGTGTACTTTAGGTTTGAACAAAAATAATTTGCTACCAGTTAAGACAAAATTAACTACATACACTGCTGAATGTATTCCATGTTTAGGAATTTCAATGATTTCATGTAAGTATAATGGCAAAATATTCAACCTTAACTTTTATGTTGTATCTGGACACTATACTAATATACTTGGCTTAAAATCAGCCATTGATATGCAACTTGTAATGCCGCGGCGTGAGGTATGTAAAATCACAGACTTTTTTCATGAATATCGTGATATTTTTGAAGGGTTAGGTTGCATGAAAGGAGAGTATGATATTAAAATCAAGGAAAATGCTGTACCTGTCATTCACGCCTGCAGGAAAGTGCCCCTAGCAGTACTGCCCCGTTTAAAAGAGAAACTAATGGAAATGGTAAAACAAAATGTCATCGTTAGGGTTACTCAACCAACCGAATGGGTAAATTCTCTAGTTATTGTATATAAGCCAAATGGTGATTTGAGATTATGTATAGATCCTAAAGATCTTAACCAGGTAATTATGAGACAGCACTTTAGTTTGCCGACTTTTGAGGAAATAACGGGTAAATTAAATGGTGCTACAGTTTTTAGCACGCTAGATGTTAAAAATGGGTTTTGGAACGTAAAGTTATCTGAAGCCAGCTCTGATTTATGCTGCTTTAACACTCCGTTTGGCAGATACAAATTTTTAAGAATGCTATTTGGGTTGTGTAGTGCTTCTGAAGTATTCCAGCAAAAGATGCGTGAAGTGTTAGAAAACTTAGAAGGAACTGAAGTTTTTATAGATGATATTTTGATTTGGGGAAAGTCTCAGTCTGAGCATGACAGTAGACTTATGTTAGTTTTGGAGAGGTTAAGGCAAGAAAACATTAAATTAAATAAAGACAAGTGTAAATTTAATTTAGAAAATGTAAAGTATCTTGGTCATATTATTAGTAAAGAGGGCTTGAAATTAGATGATGGGAAGATTAAATCAATTACTGTAATGAAAAGTCCACGAGATAGAAAGGAATTAGAAAGATTTCTAGGTGTTATCAATTACGTTTCAAAATTTATTCCTAATTTTGCCAATATAAGTTCTCCTTTGAGAAGTCTCTTGAAAAAAGATGTGGAATTTTCTTGGTTGGATATTCATGAAAAAGTATTTCAAGACTTGAAAAGAAGTCTGGCTGCAGAGCCAGTGCTTCAGTTTTTTAATGAAAATATTCCAGTCACAGTCTCCGTAGATGCTTCAAAGGATGGTCTTGGAGCTGTTCTTTTGCAGAACAATTTACCTGTTGCTTATGCTTCCAAAGCTTTAAATGATTGTCAAAAAAGGTATGCTCAAATAGAAAAAGAGCTGCTTGCTATCTTATTTGGCTGTGAAAGATTCAATCAATTCATATTTGGTAGGAAGGTAACTATTGAAACAGATCATGCTCCCTTGATTTCAATTGTAAAAAAACCATTAAATTCATGCACTCCACGCATCCAACGAATGTTGCTCAAATTGCTTAAATATAATTTCGAGCTAGTTTATAAACGAGGCCAGGAATTATATTTGGCTGATACTTTATCAAGGTCATTTGATGATAGTGATTCTCTAGAAGTTGAATTAGATAGTGAAGAAATTGAAGCACAGATCAATTTTGTTGTTAATAATATTAATGCGACATCTTCGCAATTAAATAATGTTAAGGAATGTACCATTCGGGACGATGAGTTAGTACTTGTTAGAAAATTCATAGTTGAAGGCTGGCCAACTCATAGAAACTTACTGCCACAATTAGTGAGGAAATATTGGTCAGTTAGAAATGATTTGACTTTGAAATCAGATATTATATTCAAAGGAGTGAGTATTGTAGTTCCGTTAGAGTTAAGGCAGGAGATGCTGCAGCGTTTGCATTTTCCACACATGGGTGTTACAAAAACATTGTTAAGAGCACGCGACTGTCTCTATTGGCCTGGCATACATAACGATATTTATAACATTGTTTCATCTTGTCAAACTTGTAAACTTTATAGTAATAACAATAAGCGAGAGACATTAATACCGCATGAGGTTCCAAATTTTGCATGGCAAAAAGTTGCAGCTGATCTATTTGAATTGAATGGAAAAATGTATTTATTGGTTGTTGACTATTTTTCTAAGTTTCCGGAACTATCACTACTAACTAGTGCAACGAGTGAATCTGTGATCAACAATTTAAAACATATTTTTAGTCGTCATGGTATTCCAGAAGTAATTATTAGCGATGGAGGTCCACAATTCTCTAGTGAAAAGTTTGCATTGTTCTGTAGGCAGTGGAATTTTGAACATAAATTTTCTAGTCCGGAGTATCCACAATCAAACGGAATGGTGGAGAGAACTATTCAAACCATTAAAAATTTGCTTAGGAAAGCTATGCATGAAGGAAAGGATCTGTATTTAGCAATGTTAGAGTTTAGGAATACTCCGATTTCTCATGAAATCCCGTCACCTGCCCAGATATTTTACAGCAGGAAGTTGAGGGGTATTTTGCCATTATCTTTTGATAATTTACAGCCTAAAATTTTTAAGAACGTTAAATCAAATTTACAAAGAAGGCAGTTCAAAAGTAAGATTTATTTTGATTTGAATAAGAAGGATTTAAGGCCGTTACTAATAGGTGAAGAGGTATTATTTAAAGTTGGTAAGCAATGGAGAAAAGGTAAAGTTTTGTTGAATTTAGATAAGAGAACATATAAAATTGTTTCCAATGGTGCGCATTTTGTTCGTAACAGAATATTTATTAAGCCTTTAACTCTTGTTCCTTTTTATATTCCGGATGATAATATAGAAAGTCCTCGGGGTAATAACGATAATCCCAATGATACTGGTAGTGTTAATGTTCCTTCACCAACGCAGCTTCGAAGTAATAGGAATTCTGAAGGGTTTTATGTAACATCATCAGGTCGTGTGAGTCGACCACCTGATCGTTTAGGTTATTAATTAATTATAATATTTTATTTTTATTTTTCTATGGAAGGAGAAAATGTTTGTTTGTTATTTAATTTTATGAGAGGAAAATGTTTATTTCTTTTGTTTGTTATTAAGAAGGAAGATGTTGTGTTATCTGTTCTGTGGTACTATGAAAAAGAGTAATAAAAATCTCTGGTTGACAGACACTAAAAGTTGTATCATTTCATCTCAACAAATCTTAAATTATTTTGAAGATCACAACAGACACGACTACGAATAATAAATAAAATTGATAAGATATTCTTGTAGACTGCTTTTGAAAGGTGAAAACTTAATGTTTTTTGCTTAAAAAAAATTACCATTTTTAAGTCGTTCTTTTTGTATCCTTACATATAATAAAACAGTAGAAAAATTGTGTCTGTACATTACATATATTAAAAAAAAAATATATCTGGCGCGATGAAGACATGGTAATAGAGTAAGAATTTGAAAAAAAAGTGTGTCATTTTGTCTGTTTGTTTGTCTGTTTGAACACGCTAATCTCCGGAAATACTGAACGGATTCGAATGAAACTTTTTTTGTTATATAGCTGTTAAGCCTGTGCATAACTTAGGGTATAATTGATTTTGGAAAATGGAACACCTGATGCGGAACCATAATGGTCCAGCTAAACTATACAAAATATAAAAATGACACCCTAGCAAAAGTTGTTCAGCCTGATGAGCATTTTTTGTTGAGGTAAAAAAATCGAAGATCTGGAACACCTGATGCAGAACCATAAAGGTTCAGCTAAACCATACAAAATATAAAAATGACATTTTTGCAAATGTTGTTCAGCCTGATGAGCATTTTTTGTTGAGGTATAAAAATCGAAGATCTGGAACACCCGATGCAGAACCATAATGATCCAGGTAAACTATACAAAATATAATAATGACATCTTTGCAAAAGTTGTTCAGCCTGATGATCATTTTTTGTTGAGGTATAAAAATCGAAGATCCGGAACACCTGATGCAGAACCATAATGGTCCAGCTAAACTTTACAAAATATAAAAATGACATCTTTGCAAAAGTTGTTCAGACTGAAGATCTGGAACACCTGATGCAGAATTTAGAAGTAACTACAAGTATTTTCTCATGTAACTACATTAGTTTATTTATATGCATTCGCCGAAGTCATAAAGTCCACGCGTACGAAGTCGCGGGCATCAGCTAGTCAGAAATAAATCAATAATGAGATCGTTAAGAAGCATTAAAGTTTTGATAACTTTTAGTTTGACAAAAACAATACCTACTTATATTATGATGTTTGTTTGTAAAAGTTATATAAAAAAAATCCCCTAGTCCTGGTGTGTATTTGGCCTAGTGTCATAAAACCAATAGGTAGGTATACAAAAGACCAAATTCAACAATATATTTTACTATTCCTCGAAAATTAAATGATTTTCCTTTTTTTTATAACATGATATTAAGTTTATCGTTCTATTGCCAGTTTAATATATACAAATCACCATGTTTCTTTTCACTCTTAGTCAATCCCTAAAACGAATTCAGCATTTAATAAAGTGATGAACGTTTGCGCCTACACGCGATATTTTTATGATTTCATTTCGTCGGTTTTATTAGAACTCTTTTCAATTTCCTCGCTTCGTATTTCAACAAATGTATCAAGTATCAAACACGTTATGATGAATAAATAGATTTATCTTTATCAAAGTGAACTACGGCATAAAAGGATATTTTTATATCCTAAGGGTATCGTGACCGTCTTTATTCAAAATATAATATCTAAAAGCTGGTCTATATTTTGGGGTTTAATCCTGTAAATATGTGTGAAACATTTGCACCTTTATGTTGTGGAAAATATCTCATATACCCTTCCAGCTTAATATCTGTTGCTTATTTTTCTCATTCATAATGGCCCCTGGTATTCCGGGATCCACTTGATTTATGGCTTATGCAAAGAATAAGAGGATATTTTCTACACCATAATTCAGCCTAGTTGAGATTAGAGGCGGGTCCGCAGAATGATATATCAATCTGTTTCTTCCCTGCGCTCGTTTTTGTTGCCGCGTATTACGTTGGACTGTCGTAAATTTTATTTGATTGTCGGAGAAAATATGATTGTCGTGTCGGTACTTAACGAACATTAAGTAAGGAATTACTTTTTGTTGTTTGTTATAATTTAAGGCTAACTGTTGAAGTATAATCTGTTAAGTTGTTAACTCTTTAAAAAGTCACTCATCTAAACCCTTAGATGAGTGGCTTTTTAGCTACGTTTGGCAACGTAACATGCAATTGTTATGGGTATAATAATTACATTTTTCATTAACTGAGTTGCTATTTTAAATGCTTGCAATTAATAATAAGCTTTTTTAATGTAACTCTTTTTTTGTTGTTGATAATGTTTCTCCTTCTGTAAACAGCTTTACGATTTTACACAAAAATAAAAAATAAAACAAAGATTAAGGGGGGCTCCCCATACATCGAACTGAAACTGAAAAAACTTTTTTCCTCAAACCACTACGTGAAGATAATCTAGAAGATATACACTGCCTCTTAATCGATTTTAATAAACACTTTCAACAAAAATTGGTTTGAAAGAAAAATAGTAATTAGTTTTTGAGATTAGCACATTTCTAAAACCGCAAAAATGTTACTTTGTCATGCATACAAATACTGTGAAAAAGAAAATTATTTTTGACAACAAAAAATGGTAGTGGTATTCAATATGGTATGGTATAAGGTAACCATGGAACCCTACTGCGCGTGGCCCAACACGCACTTGGCCGGTTTTTTGATCCTAAGTGTGCTCCCACTTACACTCACTCATTTGCGTACACTTGTCTTAGTATTTTACTTAAAAGCATTCGTGATCCTAGGCCGTTTGTTATATCAGCGGCACCTACAGGCAGAAGGGCACGGTTAAACAGTTAACTAATTTATTATCCATAAATTTCTGATCAAGAAGTTGATAAGACACGTCTTACGGCTTTACGGAGCCGCCAGTAGGTACTTAATCAGTCTTAAACACTGAAAGTACGCAAAGTCTGTTTATGTCATGAATTTTGTATGCGGATATTCTTTTGATTTTTACATGCCGAAAACATAAGTTGGTAAGTTATTGATAGGCTTCAGGAATTAAATGGCTTGACACAAATTATGACAAAACAATGTGAAAGCACTGCAGGAATGACCAAAAAGAAAGACGGGTGACTAAATTAGGCTTAGATAAATATTGTGCAACTTCTCTTTGTGTGGACGAAAAAAAAGTGACTGACCGAATTAGGCTCGATGAAGATTATACAGATATTTTTAGCGTAGACGAAAAAAATATGGGCGACTAAATTAAGCTCAATAAAGGTTGTGCAGCTATTTTTAGAGTAGGCAAAAAATTTGGGGGACAAATTAGACTCAATAAGATGGTTCAGGTGCTTTTGGTATCACCTTATGAAAGATGGGTGACCAAATTGGTCTCGAAAAATATCATACAACAACTTTTTTTTTATATTATAAATGCCTATTAGTTTCTTCTCTTTCTTCCTTATTATTAGATTACATTATTAGCCGTTTCAGTTTTAGATTCATCCTATTCTTAGTTAATTTTTAAATTTCGTCTATATATTATTCCTTAAGTGAAATAAAACACATGATCTGTTTGCAGTCTCATTTAATTTATCATTTGTATTATTTTAACTAAGATAGTTACATTTTAACACACTCATTGCATAACAAATTGGGCTGGAAGATATGTAAAAACCAGTGATATTATTGTACGTATGTAATAGTTAAGTAAGTACTATATTATTGCTGTGGACCCTCCTCTCCACAAATATTAAAATAGTTGGATTATAAAACAAATCACTTTTGACATAAGTTTGGAATAATTTTACAGACAACGCTTAAAAATGACTAAAATCAATTGATTAGAGGCTTTATAATAACACTCTGACGGACGTAAAATCCACTACTAACCATTTTTAATATCTTTTGAGCTGAAATGCATGACATGTATTATCTCAAACAGTGATTTAAACAATTGTTGGTTTGAAAGTGTATTTCATTTTCCAAGTGGATTCAGAGTTCTATTATTAAAAAATATGAAATCCTAATTAATGTTTTAATGTAATCAAACTACCACTTTTAATTCTATAGTCATAAAAAATGTGTCAAGGTAAAATTTTCCTTATCCAAGGTTCTTTGAGTAATCGTCAGGAGAAGGGCATCTCTCTACGGTTATTTCCCGCAAGAGTTTTGTAAAGTTCCCCAAGGCATATGTACTACAGCTCATCCATCTTACTCCGAATAAACGGGGGAGAGTGGGCCCTAAATATCATTCAAAGTGTATATGTTTCGTCCGAACACGAAGCATTAACTAACACGAAAAAACGTAACTCTAAATGCCATGTTGATATACATACTTTAATATTGTCATTGTTTTATTTTAATTAGTATTAATTATAATACTTTACAAATAGTTCACTAGACGAAATGTAGAAAAGACAACTTAGCTTTTATTATTACTTAAGAGCGCTTCGCGTTAGCGTATAAAAATCAAACGAAAGTAACCTAAATTTCATCTAGGCTAATTATTTTTGTTTCTATACATAACATTAAGTATTTATCATAATGTACATGCTTAGAAATAAATTACAAATTCGATATAATTCCTTTTGGAACAAATATACCTTTACATGAACTCAATTTTCATCTAACATTCAGAGCATCGTAACACATTACATTAGTAGCACTTTTAGTAAAAACTAAGATGTCATAAAAACTTAACTAGATATGTACAATATATTACAGACTAGCAAAAAATAAGTTTAGAATAAAATTAGAAGTCATTTAAGTTATCAATAAGACAAGCTTTTACTACCAGTTTTCAAAAAACAGCTGTTGAAGGAGAAGCTAATTTCCAAAAAGTTGTTGCGAAGTTTAACGTTGATTAAATTAATTACTTAATAATTATTCTACAGGTTGCAACGGAGAGTTTCTACGTAGATAAACTGTGTTTCAACCACCTGCATTACGAATAAGCTGGCAAGATATCAAGTTGCAAAATTAAATATTCTCTCCGTTACATCCAGTATAATAAAACAGTAACAAAACTTAAAATAATTGTAATGTAAAAAATACTAAAAACTGCTACTGTACAAATTACTATGGCACTGTTTCGTATATTTATTATAAATTAATTACTATCGTAAATGGGAATGCTGTTAGCGGAACGTAGTATATTCTCACTTTCATAATAATATCACTTGAAAAACAACTGCATGGAATGTTAAAGCACAAAACAACATCGTACTTGATAAAATCTATTCAACTTTCTTATTCATTTCAACTTTTTCACATTTACATTATGGAATTTATTATGAGCTAATCTACTATCTAGGTAATATATATTTTTACTAGTTATAACAACAAAATATTTCAGAGTCTTTTTGATTATTTACGTACTTATGCACGTTTATAATTTAGATTTTTTTTTTATACATACTCACCTCTGATGTGTAATCTGAGCACCGATTTACATACATACAAACAAATGGTTTTACCCTATTCACGGCCTTTTCAATAGAACAATTCTCTTTAAGTTACAAAATCGTTCTCGTGAATACGATTATATGCCTAAACTATAACATAATTCACTATGGCAACATAATCTTTTGGTTAAAAATATGAATACTTAAAAACCACATCGTCAAAAGAGGTTTTAAGGATATGATTTATTACAGAAATGGAATTACCCGAAAAGATATGTATCGGTAGGTACTTCAACAGGTACTTTAAGCTCTAAAACGAAAAACTAGATAATAATACTTTCGTCTTACATTATTCGTTATTATTGCTAAGCAACTGCCGTTTCGTTAAAATGTCAGTTGCGTAGTTATTACTCGACCGTGACATTTTGTACAAAAAGTCGTTTTATGGACGTACGTAATTTGTCACTTCTGGCGCGTCTTAATTGACACATTTTTTTTCATTACACTCGACAATTCGAAATGTTGGATTCTTTTCTTCTTTTTAAATCCGCTAAGCTCAATTTTTGGGGGACATAACAGAACATTTTTGTGCATCGTTGTTGTCGAGCGATATACCGTTTCAGTCGCATTGTCGTATCGTGGTAGAGGGTCGTATGGGTGAACTGAGATCGATGTGTCGGCCGCTTGCCTTCACGCTAGCGACGCATCCACGGAGCCCCGTGTAAAGCGCCGCTGGCAACCCCAACGGCAATGTCGGAGAACCACCTACCAGGAAAATAATACGATAAAATACGGGAGAAATACCGAGAGAGGGATTAAATCTTCCGATTTCCTGCTTAGCTGGCGTACTGTTACATTATTCGCGTTACGGTTTTAATCCCTTTTCAGATCAAATAATTATTTATAAGATAAAATTCAGTTGAATGTAGATTAAATTAAAAAATAGTTGGGAAAACGTAATTTAAACTTGGTAACATATTTTACTGCATAATCCTTAAATTCGTACAAAAAATACGGCCAATGTATGTTGTATGCATGTTTTGTTACATTACAAATAATAATGAAAGTTTAAAAACAAGTGATTTGATTTTGTCGGCAAGCCTTCTCAGGAATCATTAGATTTTTTTTTATTAGTCGAATCCCCTCTCTTAAGGTGCGTCCAGATATGTTCTTTTGCCCGTACCGTACCTCCGTTCCGATCGGCGTCGCGATCAAAGAACGCTAGTCTGGACGCATGTTCGGAACGGTGCGGAGGTACGCCGTTCCGTTCGCCGAACAGGTACGCCCCGATCCACCTCGAATCTCTCGCTCTTTTGCCCGTACCCGTATCTCTCGCTCTTGAGCGTCGCGAACAAAGAACGCTAGTCTGGACGCATGTTCGGAACGGTGCGGAGGTACGCCGTCTCGATCGCCGACAGGTACGCTCCGATCCATCGCGAGTCGGTTTTTTCGCCCCGTTCAAAGGAAAAACGGAACGGAGGAACGGTACGGCGCTAGTCTGGACGTGATCGCGGCGACGCCGACGTTCGGAGGTTGTAGTACAGTAGCCCGTAGTACATTTAAATTACGAAAAAGGTTAGGTACCGTTTGCCGTTGTGATGTAGTTATTTATTATGAAATTATAGATACTTTAACCCAAGTTTTTTCGTCTTTTCCATCACATGGAAAAGACGAAAATTATGTCAAATGCCCATGTTGTACCCTCTCCAGTTCATGTTGGGAACACTACACTTGAAGTTGTTGACCATTACGTATACCTAGGACAGGCAGTCCAGTTAGGTAGGTCCAACTTCGAGAAAGAGATCTCTCGCCGAATCCAGCTCGGGTGGGCAGCATTCGGGAAGCTTCGAAAAATCTTCGCGTCCGACTTACCTCAGTGTCTCAAGACGAAAGTCTATGAACAGTGTGTGTTGCCAGTGATGACTTACGGCAGTGAAACGTGGCCGCTAACTATGGGTCTCATAAGGAGGCTCAAGGTCGCTCAGCGTGCAATGGAGAGAGCCATGCTCGGCGTTTCCCTACGTGATCAAATCAGAAACGAGGAGATCCGCAGGAGAACTAAAGTAACCGACATCGCTCGAAGGATTGCTCAGCTGAAGTGGCAATGGGCGGGACACATAGCGAGAAGAACCGATGGCCGTTGGGGCAGAAAGGTTCTGGAATGGCGACCGCGCACCGGACGACGCTCCGTGGGTAGGCCCCCGACAAGGTGGACCGACGATCTGGTGAAGGTCGCGGAAAGCCAGTGGATGCAGGCAGCGCAGGACCGATCGTCGTGGAGATCCTTAGGGGAGGCCTATACCCAGCAGTGGGTGTCGTGTGGCTGATATGATAACCCAAGTTTTACAGATCGCAACTCGCCGTAACCTATATTTGTATATCTCCAAAAATGAGATTTTTTATTTTTCGAGGTTAATCACATGGTTTAGCTATTGTCGTGTTCTACAGCGCTATATTTGATTGCCACTGATAATAGTTAGACTGTGAAAAGTAGCCATACACAGATTTAAGACCAGATGAAATGGATGGACTTTATCTGGTCTTAAATCTGTGTATGGCTACTTTTCATAGTCTTAATATTATCAGTGGCAATCAAACATAGCGCTGTAGAATACGACAATAGCTAAACCATGTGATTAACCTCGAAAAATAAAAAATAATCATTTTTGGAGATATACAAATATAGGTTGCGGCGGGTTGCGATCTGTTAAAGTATCTATAATTTTGTAATAAATAACTATATCACAACGGCAAACGGTAACCTTTTTAGTAATTTAAATTTACTACGGGCTGCTGTACTATTGGATCGGAACGTTGATACGGAACGGAGGTACGGTACGGCGCTAGTCTGGACGTGATCGCGGCGACGTTCGGCGGTTTGATCGGAACGGTGGTACGGAACGGAGGTACGGAACGGGCAAAAGTAGCGTCCAGACTTATTTGATCGGAACGCTGGTACGGAACGGAGGTACGGTACGATCAAAAGACCATATCTGGACGCACCTTTATCTGCAGATATAAATTATCAAAGTAAGGTAAAATTTAACTTACCAATCCACAGCTTGGGGTTGGATTTCGAGGGTACCAACAGTGACTGCGAGTACCCCCTAACTGGAGGAGTATCGTCAACTTGCAGCATCGCCAACCGCTTTCTCCTTCTCACCGTCGCGGTATGCCACATGCCATCATCTATCCTATACTTGGACTCCACGCATTGGAACCAATCCTCTCGCGAGTTGTTCAGTTCTTTAACATTCGTGTCGGTGTAAATTAGCTGCAGCCTCCCCTCGCTAATTCCGAGGCCGATGAAGTCGCGGGGCCGGATGCCAATCTTCCGCCTCCACATCAGTAGTCCCGAGTCGTTGTAAGTACGAAATTTGATTTCGTACCTAACACCGCGGGCGCTGCGATTTCTACAAAAACATTGTCAGTCAAGTGAAAGTTTGAAAAGAAAAGAATTTGGATGGAAATCTAAATTCATTAAAGATTTTAGAAGCTATAAAGATGAATTTCGAAAGCGAAATCATTCAACAATGCGTACCTATTTCTTATTTCTCTTTAATGTCAAAAAGTGCAGAAGAAAGCAAGCGACGACTAAGCAATGACGATGATATCGAAAATGTTAGTCAATACAACTATTGCGAAAAAAATAGAATGGAATATAATAAGTGCAGTAATAAGAAATAACTATTTCATGTTCATAGCCTTTTATTATATAATATTTATAAAAAAATATTTTCAATAAAAGTATTATTAAATTTCTAAAATTAATCTTTAAGAAGACTTTAAATATTTTATTTAAATAAAACTTCTCACAAAATTATCTTAATTTCGAAACTGAACTTGAAGACATGTTGTAACAATCAGTTTATCCATGGTTTATGTTCAACAAACTACACTAACCAGTTTCAAAGCTTACTAGTATAAGTTGACGCATTTATGTAAATGTGCCAACTTCAGTTTTAACTCATTTGCCACAGTCTGTGAATTTGCTGGATTCAAGAGACTGCCGAGAATTTCGTAATTGAAACAACTTCTTTAATAATAAATCAGTAAACGTAATATAAATCATTATAGTAAAAGAGGTGGAGCAAATATATTTGACTTTGTTTTGCTTGCTTTTGAAATAGATATCAAATAGAATAATAGGATTTATTTAAATTTCTCAAAACTGCTGTCGTCTTAGATAACAATATAAGGAAACCTAGAATTTTCTTAACACTTAAATGCGACATGCTATAAATAAATGTAGAATGAAAAAAAAACAGAAAATCAAAGTTCAATGACACGTGCAGAACATGCGCTTAGGAAGACATTAGGGTATCATTTTTCAAAAGCGCAAAAAGTTTCATTAGGTAGCATGATTGGCACTTTACGAAACGTGGAGCACATTTCAATAAAATCAGCGATTTCACTCGAAATAGTTTTCGTAAACCCTTTTCTGTTATTGAAATAAAATAATTTTCCTGAATTTGTATACGATTTTTGTCCACGGAAAACGAAAACTAACCATTTTTTCATCTAGAAAATAATTGAATTGTACCTTGGTATATCAAAAATATTATATAAAACATTGTTTCTTTAAACTTCTTTGTTGTTTTCCGTGACATAAGTCGCAAACTAAGTGCTTAAAATTTGGTGTACTACATCTAAATTACACATAAGTGCCACATTTCCGTGTCGCCATTAAATATTCACGAGCATGAAACAATAAAAGGCACCTAATGTCCCCTTTTACCACGTAAACTACGAAAAAATTTGAGTTATACTATGTGTTTACCTAATCTAGACTTTCTGTTGTCGTTTATTATGGAACTAAATGTTATTTTTCGTATCCACCGAATGTTATCTTACATCATATAGTCCTTCACCGTCGTCTTTGTTAGTACGCAAGCTAGAAAAGAAATTCAGTTAGCCAGGGATTAGACGAACACAGAGAGTAATTTCCTTTTGGTTAATATAGGATTCCTTGTAATTAACTATTTAGGAGAATTGTGTGTGTGAACAAATGAAGACCGACAAATAATTAAACAAGGAACAATCATTTCGTAAGGAACATAATGCAATCGAAATGACAGTCTCTGAGAATTAGGTCGTAGTGTCGGATATCTTTTCATTTGTCAGTAAAACAAAATGCCAACAGACCACTGAGTATAATGTTTTGTCTTCGATCATCTATATCTGTGTTTTGTATTAAAAGTTTTTAAAGGCCAGTAGTAGAAATAGTCCTTCTTGTGACTTCCATAAAGTTAATATACCTGTCGTGACTTCATACTTTATACAAACTTTTTAGAGCTGATGCTCTATCTCAAAAATTATGGATTTATGGTTTATCTCGATTATTTTGCGCTTGATTTTATAATAAAAGTGAAATTATCTTACCTGCGACTTCCTCTACTCCTGTAAGAGTAGTAGTTATTTCCATCAAATTTTATCGGAGTCCTGTCGTTGAGCATTTCGGCCATTTGTACCTCGCAGTTCCTTCCTTGGAAGCCATTTTGGCAAATGCATTTGTATTCATTGAGCATCGGTATGCAATCGCCTTTGTTCTTGCATGGCGTAAGACCTAATGCATTAAATATGTTTTACGTACAAAATGTTGAAGGTTATTACTAATAATTTTATGCTCTTTGAAATAGTAATAGTAATACAAGATTTGTTACAAAATAATTTATTTTCTCCTGAATAAGCTTTCTTGGGCACCGCTTTAATTATTAATTTTTGAAAATGAAATTTGAAGAGCAATTCACAAATCTAGCAACTACTTAGTATTCACTTAGACATCTTCGTAGACCTCATAAACAATTCAGATGGCTTACCATCTCCACAAGGTGGCCCGGTGTACTTAGTAACTCCACTAGTTGCACAAGGGAGCTTGTCTTCATCTTGAACTATAGCACATCTCGCGACGTCTCCGCCATACAATGACAAAGGGTTTCCATTCACGAAGACCTGTTGCACTGCTCCTATAAAACTGCTGGTCACGCCAGACATTTTATGGGGGCGGATGTAAGCCCTGAAAAAACGTTGATGCTAACAATCGACAAATCGACGGACAAAAGCTCGATTCAACCGAAGCTCGATTACGATAAATTACGTCAACCTACAGCACTAATGAGGATCGTGTAATCATTAATCTGGACTTTGATATCGACGGTAATGATGCGGTATTTCCGCTGATGAACTTCTGATAGACGCGGAGCAAGTTAATTTGACGCCTACACTAATATAATATGTTTCACAAATTGTTTCGTCCGACAACAGATGATAAGGAAAATATTTTTTGCTTACGGAAAAGCGTTTACATTGGAAGGACATAATACAATAATAATATGTTATTTGAAAGGAATTGTATGCGAACGAAGAAAATAAATCCGATTATACTCAAATAGGTAAGGGAGTTTGTCACCGTTCCGGAAGGAATGGCAAAATAACAGAAGAGGCAAAAGTATTTTCTCATAGAATTAAAAATTCAGTGAGGCACCAGTGCTGTTTAAAAATTTAAATGAAACCTTTTTACAATGAACGCGCTGAAGAAACACACTTATTTATTAATCGTTGCGAAATTAGTTAGTCAAAGTGAGTTTTAAAATATGTACGTAGAGGAAGATTATTTTTACCAAACGATTTATTTACAAAGGTATGTACTTAAAAAGTCCCATAATTATGCACTTAAACCAAAACAAATGTACGAGGAAATCCGAAGATATCTTTTTATTTATTTATAGCAAAAGAAATTAAAGCTTGCTCTTAGAGTTAATATTTTCACCAAACTTAATGACAAGATTTTTTGGCAGGTTATTTAATTACTATTCAACATTGTTTATATTATACCAGTACATTTAAATACTCCAAGAAATATTCATAAACATTCTATAAATAAATGTATGCGTCTTAGATTTTTATTGTTTTATACATTCAGAAAAACCTGGACTAAGGCTACTTATTTTATTATACAGTGTAAAAAAATATTTTAAGAAATAACTTACGGTAAAGAACCAATGAAGAGCGGTAACGTCAATTCTAGATGTGTCAACGGCGGAGCAGAATACCCTCTCTCTGTCGGGTGCCGATCAAGTTGCAGGCTGCCGTGGCGACCGTCTCTCGTTATACGTGCTCTGTGCCAACGGCCTTTAGTGATCGGCACGGGGGATCTAAAAAGTCAAGGTTCTATAAATGTTCATGTACATATTGTTATGTGTTAAGCGACAGTCGGTTGTTTAATATAAAAACATACCAAACATTGAGAGATTGTTTAGTTTATTTGCCAGTTCTACAGATTCAGATAGTGGTGTCCATTCGGTTGACACGACTTAATTAAATAGACAGGACTAAATTTAAGTTTATCATCCTGTTCTTGTCTTTTCGATACAGAAAGAAAAGTTTGGAAAACTAAATTAAGTTTAGTCCTGTCAATTTAATTAAGTCGTTGCCAACCGAATTGACACCAATATGCATATTTTTAGTATAAGTGTGCTTTTAATTAAAGTAAGAATAGAACATCGACTTTCTATATTCGAAAATATATTTTAACGTTCCCAACATTCATTTAGTTTTAAAAAGAAAAAGAAAAGTCTGCTTACTTTGAATCACAAAAACCAATTCCGAATTAAGGTTTTCACTTACGTAATGTTGGCGATGCCGCTCCCCAAGTTGTACCTAAACTGAAGGTATCCATTAACTAAGTTAATCGCTATAAAATCTCCCTTGGCTTTATTAGACTGGCCCGTGTAAAGGAGCATCCCGGAGAATCGGTTCGTTAAAAACCAGATTTCGATGCGAAACGCTTTACCCAGCCCTTCAAGTGGAGGTAATTCGATGTAGCTCGTCCCGTTAAATTGGGGGGACCACGACTCTTGGACTACATTTACATCTGTAAACAAATAAAAAGGGCCAAATTAAAGAGATGGCTGTACGTCTATTGTTTTTATATTATGCCCTTTTCAAGTAGGTAAATGGGCTGTGGTTTCATAGATTTGGAAGGAGTAGTAAAATATAAATTAATTAGTAGTTTTTATTATTGGTTGTATACCCATCAATTTACGACCAAAAATGTAATTGTAACTCAAATAAATTCAATAGATACTATAAGTACTTTATTCATAAACTTTACATTACATAACTTGTGACCTTTCATTTGAAACAAAATTAAGAACAGGAATTAATGAACAAGGCTGACTACTGAAAATATCTTAAAATCTTACCATTGCTACAAGTATTTCCATTGGAGCCGACTTCTCCTCCGAATAAACATCGGCAGACGTGTCCTCCGTCCGGGCCGATGTCACACAATAGCCCCTCATCATATCCGCAAGGATTCGACTCGCACGGATCTAATCTCTCGTCACAATTGCCTCCTTGAAATCCGATAGGGCAGATACAAATATATTCCGTCGGTGACCCGTCCACGGCTGAACATGTGGCGCCGTTTTTGCAAGGCATACTCATACAAGGGCTCGCCTGACATTCCCTAACATTTTCTATAGCCACAACTAATGAGTCCGGTCTCCCCAATTTCTTTGTCACTTGATGACGTATTATCCTCAAGTACTTGACGCACCCAATAAATCCGCTCCGTGTGCCGATGTTATCGAAAACCCTGGACAAGTATTGATTATTTTATGTGATTGGTTATTCAGAAATGGACAGTGTAATGGACTTTTGTTGGTGTAATTTGTGTGTGAGGTAAGTGGAATATAATGATCTAGTAATTTGAACTACATCGGTTCGAATGTTAATGAATTAATTTTATATGTTACATGATTTTTACGGCGAGTGTATTCGTGCATATGGGTCTGTATTTTCCCAATGTACAAAGTAAAATAATAAATTGCTAATGACAAACACTTACCTAGAGAAATTGGTCGGTACTTTGCCAATGTAAGCATCTTCAGCGAGATCCAAAGCTTTGAGATGTCCACTTGACTGTCCAGCTACATCTTCCATGTCATCAACCGAAAGGATTCCATCACGATGGTAACGCTTAGCTGACACTTTGTGGTACTCATTCAATGTAATTTTCTCAAGAGACGTTAGGATTATCACGCCATTACCCAGATTATACCTATTGACAAATAAAACTAATTAAGTATTTAACTTACATTAAACTGATATCAAATTCCAGATTGTAAGACAGCGCAATTTGTAATCGAAATTTAAAACAGCAAAATAACTACGCTAAATAAGCATTTCACTGCTACTCGTTTTCCAACGAAGGCAAGATTTACATTCAAAAGCAGCGAACAGTAGTGAGAAATTGGAAAATATTGCTCACCTAAACTCTAAATATCCATTAACCAGAGCGAGCGAAACAAAGTCGCCGGTTCCGTCGGGTTTCTGCTGATTGTACAATAATACGCCATTCTCTGAAAATGCTTTGAACTCGATGTCGATGTTGAGCTTGTGGTAAGCCTTTAGTGGTTTAAGGCGTATGTATGCGGAGCCGTCAAAGGATGGCGTCTCGATATATGATCCCATTAGGGTATCTTTTGACAGCGATTCGCAATTGAGGCCTGTGTAAAGGCCGGTGCAAACACAGGTGTAGGTGGATCCAGGTAGATCGATGCAGGTACCGAAATTGTAACAGGGATCGGAAAGACACGCGCTGTATTCTTCTGTTGTTTCTTGAATTGATTGTTCTGAAAATGATGTATCTTCTAATTATAAAATACTGATATCATTAGTAAAATAAAATCGAATCCGACGTCATTATTATTCTAAGCTTGACACAAAGCTCGGTACTATAAAAATTGGATCGGTATTCATTAAGATACATTGAAATTCATTGGGAAATGAGGGGAACATAATCTTATTAAGGATTTTGTTCTTCAATTAATTACGATGAGAAATATACAATCTTATACTCCCAACATTTGATAATTATTGATACAATTGACTACGAAAATATATACCAATTTAGCAATTTCCCCAATATCTATGCCGTCTTCAAAATATAACTTGTATGTTACAAATAATACTAACTGAAGTGTAAGTATTAGTAAATTTTATTTGTTGTTGTTGAAAACTGCGTTGTTCACAACTAACAACAATTATTTAGTCCCAAACTAAGTAGTATATCGATTCCAATTTTCATTATCCATCATCCTATAGATACCTAAATGAGTACATAAATTATTTCAATAATTGTGCTTATCACAAAATGATTTCCTATCAGGTTTCGATCCCGCTACTTTCAGTCAATATAATGTTAGATAGCCAAATAATATTTAAAAGTGTGTTTGTGTATGCACTTACCAACACAGGCTTTCCTATGTACCGTAGGCACATATCCCGGGCGACACTCGCAGCCGCCCCTGGTACAATGGGCGCCAGGTAAAGCGGCACAGTCAGAGTCTTCAGTACACAAGTCTCCGAGTAACGCACCCACTGCGCCCACTGTTGCTGTCGTAGCTGTTTGCGAACCTAATCGGATGCATTAATATCAAATGGGGAAAAATGTTAATAACCTAAGTATTTAATAAATATTCCGGACAAGCAAAGACAAACTAAAGCTATGGTGACTCATTAAAAATAGAAGAAATACTTAAATATGAATTTAAACAATATTAAAATGCCAACCGATTTTGTTAAATCTTTGCACCAAAAACAAAAGTACAGACCACCTGATACATTTTTTGGAATCGCAATCAATATGCGTAACTACATTAATTCGATGATACTTGGAACGTTTTCATTTTGAGTTGATACCCAAATGACAATTATCATCATTTATAAGAAAAATTAATAGTTGATTCGATCAGAATAAAGTCGCATACAGCGTCTCATTCGGCACAACTAGTTGATCAGTTTAGTTGATCGGAATGGAAAACTTTTCAAAATGAAAACGTTCTAATTATCGTTCAAAATGATCAAGTTCAATTGAAGATATTTATACGCTGAATTGAAAGAATCAAAATACAAAGCTCACAAATAAAAAGCTGCAGAAGAGAGTGCAAACTTAAATATTGACGTTTCAATATTGTCACGTCGATTCAAAGGATGAAATAGTGAGCCTGCCCTAGAAAATTATTTGTATACAGATAGTTGGAAAAAATAATAGTTTTTTTTTTGTCACCGTTGCGGTTTATCGGATATTGCCAATATTTTCTGAATATTGAACGGGGATTTCTGTATAAACCGACCAAATACCAACTAACGGAAAAATGATACATTTAACTTTAATACAATATTCAATGTGCTTTTTTCCTCATTACATTAGAATTTGACTTTCATCGATTTAGTTTTGTTATAATCTAACTATATTATACACAAAACTAAAAATAAGCTGCTTTGGTATTGAATGTTCAGATTCATAAAATAAATCAATTAAATGGACCAACAATATAATACGAGTACTATTGTTGTTTCGAGCTATTATAAAAACGACGACGGTCGCTAAATATTTTAAAAGCTTTCAATACCAAAAACAACAAAAAGCTTTTTTCTCCCACAAAATATCAAAGTAGGAACCTAGGACATACGGAAATGTTCTGAGCTCAAATAAAGTATCAAAACATACATATATAGCATAAATAGTGTTGTATTACAATATTCCCCGAGATGAAACATGTCAACTTACATTGTATAATCAATTATTACTATCTGTTCTGTAACATTGTTCTCGCTCTGCACTGTTGCAGACGAGCAAAGAATGTATCTGAGTTGGTTTCCAGCCATGCAATTCTACGCTCCTAAGAATAGATCTTCAACAACTATCTAAGAAACTGAAGCCTGCTTTTTAAGTATTAGTATAGTTTAAGTATAACCGTAAACTGTTATTTTGACGTATCAACTTTTATTTCTAACCACTTGGATGTAACAACCGAGATTTTCAGGAGCTGTTCTGTACATAAATGGTTATTACCCTATGCTTATTCCAACTCTTTGAAAACGTACAAATCAATATGTATTATAAATCTGTGATCAAAAAGGGTTTTATTTCAGTACATTTTTTATGTGAAACAATACCCATCCTCGGCGGTTGATTGTAAGGTTTCAATAAGCATTTTTGTTTGTAAAACTCGATACAAAAGAATAATCTGACTACCTAAAATTCGAAAGACATACCAAAATTACCAATCAAAATGTAACAAAACCAATTCAATTGATATATCAATCAGTGTAACATCGGTATCAATTAGCCAGGAAGCCGAGCCAACCTCACCTTTGAACTTTTGTCCAGATAGAACGCTGTCAAAATCACTGGGCGTCTCTTTTCTCGTCCAATCGTACTTGTTGTAGTATTTATCAGGGTTTAGGAGATGTCGCGTTGACTTCGACGCAGCACCATCGTCTTGCTGAGTGAATTGTATAGGCGATGATGGTCTAGGCGGCCCCGCGGTGCCAGCTATTTCGCTAAGCTTGCAAGGGCCAAACGCCTGCACAACAATGTCCTCTTGCGTGCGGCATGCTTGCAATTTCAAATGACATTCTGACTCGTAAGTTTTGCCGTCGCTGCCACATACCTGTTGGTTTTTGTTGTATTCAGTTTACGTTGTCTTGCACGAATATTCAGACAAAGGTCGCTTTGTCAGAGATAGGTGCAAGAATGTCGGAAGACATACGACACTACCGAGAATAGAATAATGGATAGAGTTGTGGGAAGGTAAAGTCGTATTTTCCAAGCGTACAACGTGAGCGTATACTTTTCGAAGCACGTAATTCAAGTTCGTAAGGTCTATAAATGGCTTCTTTGAAATCAATCACAGCAAAGTTGATATTCGATATGTGGTACCAGAGAGATTGGATAATCCGATTTCTTTTCGGAAACTTTTTCAACGTAACAATATATTTTCTTCAAAGCTTTCAGATGCGTAATGAATGGGGGAAATCTTATAAAGATTGACGTTCACAATTTGTATTAAATCTATTGTGTTATTTTCGTAACATTTAGGATAATTGCAATAAAGTTTATGTTTCTTTAATTTTCTCATACAATCTTTGATCGAAGCATGACCATCAGCCATTTTTTACGTCCCCACTGCTGGGGCACAGGCCTTCGTTATGGGTGAATAAGGAGGATGGGCCATAAGCCATAACCCACCACGCGGTCCTAATGTGTATTGATGGGTGTTAACGACTGCAAATGCACCTGGGACCAACGGCTTAACGTGTCTTCCGGAGCACGAGATAGTAAATTTTGGGTCACCCATCCCATGACCGACCCTTGCGATAGTTGCTTAACCTTCGCAATCACTGGGCTAGGCGATAAACTACTGCGTCATCAAGCAACAAGTCATTGAAGCATATAATAGTTTTTGTAAGTTCAGCACTAATAAAGTAAACTCTAACTCTTTGTTAGATAATGATTATAAAACTCCAGTAACTATAAGTAGTTTATTTTTAAAAGAAAAAAATACAACCATTGTACCGAACAAAAAGGCACGTTAAATTAATTCTCAACAACAAATAATGAACGTACCAGCATATTGGTATCGCTGTCGGGGCACGGCGCGGCCGCACATTCGCACAAAGCGCCTCCAGTGCGCTCGGTACAGACGGCACCGAAATAACACGACAGCTCTGTACATGTACTCACTACTCCGCCACTCTCGGCTGAAACAAGGGCTTGAAGTAAATCATTGGTTTAAGCTTACAAAACTTACACAATACGGCGTAAAACTTAGGGGAAGATTACTATTACATGCTACGCGACACAAGTATAAAGAAAAGTGCTTTACGAGGGTGGATTGATAAGTTCATGAATTTGTAATGAAGAAACACCTTTTTACGGAATATATTGTTTTCTTTCTCTACATTATCTCATCGTAGCTCTGCGTATTTAGTCCAACGAAGTTCCTACTTCTTCAACTCATTTTTTTTTTCTTTCAGCGCTTGAAAACTGGTAACAGAAATGAGGGCCCATTTCAAACACCACCTTTTGGCTTGATGAAAATCTTTGCCCGCCAAGATTTATTCATGTTTAGTAGGAGAAAAAATCTCAGTGGGTTGAATCTAGAGAATATGAAGGATTCGCATCTTCATTCGATGAGTTTTGATGTCATGAGTGCCGCCGAGAAGGTCGGCAAGGTCATTAAAAAAAGTTAGAAGTCGCTTGAACTTTTTGTTTCCAAAATTAATAATGTTTTGCCGAATTTGAAAAAATTGTAGTGTAAAGATTCCTTAAGGAGTTTCTTTTTATGATTCAAAAATAATTTATGAAAAAAAGTGTTTCTTCTATTCAAAGTCATGCATGGACTTATCAATCCACCCTCGTACGTTTAGGTTGCAAACCTCCACAGTTTTCTCGTAGTAGTAATGCTTTGATTATTAATTTCAACTCAGGTAATTTTATCATATCGATAGATTAGGTAGTTCGGGCCATATTCTAAAAAGAGCCGTGTTACTTGTAATATAAGAAAAGTATAAACAACATCAAAAACCAAATAAAAGCTTACCAGTGACACTGCATAATAGTAAGTATCTTAATTTAGTGAACAGTGAGCACAAACTTGTTTAAAGCATGGTGCTGACGAAATTGATTCATGAGTCAGTGAATTTATTCTATCAAACGAATTCAGAACGCTGACAAAAAACAAACTCGTAAGAATTTAAGATTTTAAAATGTACTTACAGAAATATTGGATTTATCTTACTACGTAATTGCAGCATAACTCAGAGCTATTTAAGTTATAAGTGCTTAAAGCTCAGGCACAAACTTTTCGCTTAACAACGATTACCACCTCGCTTGCTCCCTACACGAACTAAATAAAGTTTTCGACACCAAACTTGAGCGGGTCAGAATTCCTTTATACAGAATATGATAATCTTCAGAGCTTAATTTGATTCAAAAGTAAATATATTGTCTTTAGAAAAACCAATGTTTGAATGTTCTACAAACATCCATTTTTGGTTGGTAAAGACAGAATTTGAAACAATAAACCACCTGGCCTAGTACAAATGTAGAGACATAAACACATTGATAGAATGACAGTTCCATGGTGGTTAAAAAATATAGAATAATACCACATAGAAGCTAAGTCCTTGTATGCAAAGGGAGGCAAAAGATCTAAGCCAAAATGGCTCAGTTTACAGATATATTTTTTTTTGTTCTGTGGTAGAATCAGTTCAAACTTAATTCTTTAAGCAGTATTGTAGAGGGATATAAAAACTAATATTTGTTTCAAAAGGAACTAAAATAAAAATACTTACGATCAGAACAGCCGTTCGGTCCGAGTCTTCTTCTGTGGTCGGCACACACTGTGCACTTTTGACCTTGAACTCCAGTCCTACAAACGCATCTTCCTGTCATCTGTTCACAATCTTCCCTAACTGATCCAAATGCTGAACATCCACAAGCTGGAAATATTCAAACTCAATACATTGTGCTGTCAATACCTTTCTCCTAACCTATCCAAAAACGATTAAGACATAAAGTACTGCTATAATAAAATGTAGGAACAATTTTAATGCGCTTTTTAGTTCTCCGAAAGGCGAAGACATAAAATTGGCTTAGCTATGGTTTTTTTTTAAATACTATACTATATAATATGATAGTTGGAACAATTAATACGAGATGGAACTTACGGATACACCCTGTATGCCCAGTACCAATCCTAGGTAGACCCCAATAACCTGGCTCGCATCTATCGCATTTCAGGCCACCCACACCCGGCCGGCACGAGCACTGCCCGTTGTCATCACACCGATCAGACACAGATCCCAGTCTGTTACAACCACACGTAGAACTGGTGATAGGACAACCTTCTTCGTTAGGACCTGTTGCGGTAGTACTTCCATCAGAGCAACATCCGAAGACACTCTCCGAGCAGTGTCCAACCTTCTTTTCTTCAAACTTCGTGTCATCTGCATAAAACATGAACGTCACCTTTGCATGCATACAAAATCATAAAGGCGCTACTTTACTAGACGGTAACAAAGGAATGCGAGCCATATCAGCTAGCGTGATTGTATCCAATTTAAGCATGGTGCCATGTACTGTTAGTATCTTCACCCTGACAAATCACCAGTTAAGTACCGTATATATGCATGAAAAGGGTACGATTTTCGCATGAGTAAGTCGGATGTGATAATTTTGAACGGAGACTTTGAAATTACATTGCAAATTCAAATAAGCTTTGCGTGAGTCGGCAAACATTGCCAACAAAATGTAAACAATAAAGTAATGAAATAATCGCGGAAACAGAAATGAAACTGGCGTGCAAACGGTTCACTTCTTTATTTTTCAATTTGTGAACTGTTCCAAAGTACTCTTACATTCAATCAATTTTACTATTACGTTGCATACCTTTTAATAAACTAGTGGCTCTGTAGAACTGTAGACCTCGCGTATGTAACATTTATTAATATTTTTCGAAATGGTTGAAATATATTTTTTCTCATATCTCCGGCATTTTCAAAATTTTCGAAAAACTGAATCGACAAAATTTTTCATATATTATGGACCCCGCTCATACATTTCACGAGAATCGGTTGAGAAATGCGACTTGTAGGGGAGAACAGATGGACAGCCGGACAACCGGAATTACGAAAGAATTTTTGCCCAAGCTAAAACGGAGACGCTTCGCTCGCGTTTCGCACCCTACCTCTTTTACCGTATATAGTATCTCATATATCATTATTTACTCACTTTTAGGACAACATCTCGCAGCCGTCAGTGTAATATGGCAGTATGTACCAGCCGGGCAATCTTGGCGGTGCGGGCCGTTGCCACAGTCTATTTCAAGGCCGGTTGTTGGATCAATCATCGCTTTGTTGTTCCCGCAAGGTCGCACTTCCATGCCTACGGCATTCAAAATAATTTATTCAAATCACAAAAAGTTGGAATATTTTATTTCCATCTCCATTACAAAGCCGCTAATAACGTGCTCAAGAATATTAGTAAGCAAACCTTTGCAAAGGTCCAGAGGTCGCAACCGTAGCTCGAGTTGTTTCTGGCAGCCTTCTTTTCGCATCGCACAAAGGCTCGAGTACAGTCTGAAATCCGAGGCGCAGACGGGAAAGTAGTCCACTTCATGCGGGCACTCGAACAGGCACGAACATCTAGGGTACCCATCGGCTCCAACTTCGCAACTCGCCCCGAAATCGCAGCGAATATCCCGACAGGCGGAGGGGCTGGCCGTCCCACCCACATCCGTCGCGCCCAGCGAGTCAGTCGATCCTTCCTCCGCCTCTGTAGTGGTCATCGCGGTCGTAGCTATCCACCCCACCCAAATATTTGCGTGTTAGTCGAGCGATAAAGCGGAAAGTTAGTTAATTGATCGAGGATGGGTCGCTTTATTGAAATTACTGCTAACAACTGGGTTGATGACGGTCCGATGGTAAATATTGTGACTGTGCCAACCCTTTGTGTACGAGTATTTTGGTCCTACTGAGTTATTTAACGAAGTCCCGATACGTTAACAGATGTTTGTATATTGGAAACATTCTCGATCAATATTGGAATTGTTAGTTTAAAGATGATGTATGACTTAATATTATACATAATTTTATTACTCACTCATAGCTATAGGCGGTACAACGGCTAATCTGTCCTTGCAATCTCCGTAGAAGATGACGTGAAGAGTCGCCGGTGGTGGGAGTCTACACGCCGCTTTTTGTAGCTCGCATTCGTTAGGGTAGGTTTGCATGGTGCTGCCGCAGACGGGTTCGCGAGCGGCTCCAGTACAATCGGTCGGGCAGATGCATTCGCCAGCAGAACAGTGTGCGCCGAAAGAACATTGCACGCCTTCACATAGAGCTGGAACAAATGAGTTAATTCAAATCTCTGTATAAACTAATTTATATGTTGCGAACTGCTTACATAATGATGATTTTGCATTATTCATGAAAAAAATTGGATACCGCACATACCTAATTTGTGAAATTACAAGGATATTGAAATATTAATGTGAGGAAATATTTAATCATGTATCAATGTCAGTAAATATACATAAGAACCATAAATATACTCAAGAAACAAAAATATGATTTCATTAACGTAAAAAGAGTACATGCCAATTTTGATAAACAAAAAATATTGAACTCCGCAGTATCTAAATACGTTGCCGAAAGAAAAAACACAGTATCAGGATTCACGACAATATAATATTAAAGGTGCCATGTATAAACATCATAAATAAAGACATTCGTGTTTTATATCGTCTACGCAGAAAGGTTACGACTCCATAAGTGCCCGGCTAAACTTTGTAGAGAAACGAATGGTTGGACAGATAATGTCATTTGGTCCGACAATTGCGACTTTCTGGCGTAGGTATTCTCATTCTCACGTCGAGGAAAATTAGGCTCGCTCTTTTCCGCGACACGGAACGGGCGCAGACACCCGTTCAAATTTAATAACGATTGTTTACCGCAAGACCTCGAAATGGAAGCAAAAAGAATGTTGAAGTCGATTAATTTCAGAGACCGACAAGCTTACGGTTTCGTTAAAAATATAGCTTTTCTCATCTTTTTGTCTGCGGAACAATAAGCAAAATAAGTTACGAGCGTTATTTATTTGCGTATTACTTTTGTTTTGTGTTACAACTTGTAAAATAAAAGATGTTATTATTATTTTTAAAAGTCAAAAGATTTTTTCGACGTTTTAGTTAATTTTTAGGAATGTCTGTCGTTGCTTTCAGCCATCGGTAGTCGAAGAGAATAGAATAATGGTTTGTTCAGGCAGTGATTATATATAACACTTTAATTTATCTACATATTTTATGACACCAGCTTTGTAAAAATTAATAATTTGAACAAACTTATTTTTTTTTATCAGGCACTTAATTAGGCGAGTTACTGTTTTGAAAAGTCTTATTACTATACTGTATAATGATAATTACTTTAATAATTTACGTATTGTAATTACCTATCTGTGTAATTATAGTTTACTGGCTACTCATAAATAATTGGTTCAGTGACAAGTACATACCTACCTATTTGATAATTATTGTTTAAATAAGAGATGGGAAATTCATATTATTAAAAGTACATTTTGACAAAATAACGCGTCGTTTTTAAATTGAAAAATACACTATAACTATGTATGTTAGATTCTTAATCACTCGGCGAAACTAGTATTCTAGACACTTGTAAGACTTGACATGGATCCTATTCTAGTTTCATAAGTGGCTTAAGCCTCATTTCATAACCTGAAAACCTAAAGAAGCTTTACTGAATCAGTGTCACTAATAGTCTAATACTCAGATTAGACCACCAGGCGGGTGAGTTGTCAGGTTGTTAAAACGAAAGATATCATTACGATCAAAGTTGTTTTTTGTCATCAAACTCGCAACTAACGATTAAAAACTGTAACCTTTAACGAAATAGGCAAGTACAAAAAAAAATAAAGAATTGCAAAAAAAATATGGAATGTAGGTATTTAAATTTTACCAACGTAACAAAACGGTAAAAAACATTAGGTATCCCTTTTCGCATGAAAGCCGACGGCTTGAATTAATCTGCCTAATAGACCAAGTTGAGTAAAGTTACCAGAGGCAGCTACCGATTAACTACGGAGTAAGCAGAAGATGCACAACACAAAGCCGATTCACTTAATCTGACTTCGTTTCGTTTCGGCAGTGGACGACTTTAATCCTGTATCGATCCTAATCCGGTACTGGAATACGGCACCGTAGATCCGACCGTATTTTTAAGTCAAAATTTTATACTGTTCCAAGTCTCAAAAAGAAAAGATGAACTGTAAGGATCTCTTCTTTGTCCAGTTGTGTTATCAGATCATTTTATATTATGTAAATTATGGATTACCTAACTAGCTTTTCAGCATTTGGAAACTAAAAGACCAAATGCCTGAACGTCTTCAATAATACAAAAAACAAAAATAAATTATTGTGACAGTAATGAAAGGAAAACGCAAAAGAAATATTAAAACAATTTACAGAGCGATTCCGAATTAATATGACATCGTGAATGTCGTAGCTTTAATAAAAATACGCAGACTCAAAAGTAATAACGTAAAATACAAGTTAATTTCTGTACGTCAATCATTCTGATGAATTCCACGCACACTGTATATGGAATGATTAAAATTTTGATCTGAGTCACGGCATGACAGGGTTGAAGATTTATCGTTAGCAACTTAGGCTTTCTTTTTTTATAAAAAAAATAGATTTAGCAATAGGTGTAGTATAAGAACTACTTGTACTACGACTAAATGTTTCAAATTTTAAATTCAGTATAGAGACTATTAGCATTCTGTCAAAGTTTTGCTTGGCATCTTCTTTTTAATTCATCAACGCCTGAGCGGTCGCCAGTGACGGGACAACAATATAAAATCTATTGTGTCTCGTTTTCCGGGCATTGACGAGTTAAAATACCTCCAAAACATTTTAAAACTCGCGGAAATATGTATATCAAATTAATTTGATTACTGAATCACCAATATACATACATACATACACTCACGCCTGTTTCCCATGGGGGTAGTGTAACCGTCCGGCTAAGCACCAAAGGAACTAGATGATCACGGCCTATGAAAGAAGCTAAAACCTAAGTGGAAACCTAATAACCTACAGGACAGGAGGACAATCAAAATCCGCTTACTACTCACCGTTGATTACTACTAAACTATTGGAACCTAATTTTACTGGATTAAATAACCTCCAAAATGCAATTAACTAAGTTTACTTTGTTCAACCTTAACTAACCTACAAAGAACCTTACTAACTAGCTTTGTGTGATCTGAGAGGACCTGTGAATGTCTAATGGAGGAACCCTGGTTGTGATAAGTAGTGAACCCAAACTCTTTTAAAAGTGTGATTAGTATTGATTTTCATTTTCCAATAGAAGTATTCGCTTTTATTACTAGATTTTAATTATTCCTGCTATTACATTTATTTCTAAATGAAAATACCACTAAAAGAAAGTTATTGCTCTATTGATATAACCAGAGAAATAGAAATTAAGTCTGTATTTTTCCTAAGTGAGTTTACTTTAATTTCATATTAATTCTTAATATTTGTCATACTACCAAGGGAAACCCCATCGTTCTTTAGTGTCAATAAATGGGAATACTATAAATAGAGGGGAAAACGTTCCCAACTTCGTTCCGTTGATGAAGTAAGTATGAGTGAAATAAACCTACGTTGATAGGAAATGATCAAAGTGAAGTTATGAGTTAAATGGAGTATTGTTATAAGGTAAAAGAGGGTATGTTCAACCATAATAGACTGTAAGGTAAAAATAGGTAAGTCGGGTTATAGAGAAAAGTTAAATTTGGATAATTCTCTTCCGCTGCCAAGTGTCAAATTATATGCCATGTATGACGTTATTCTAAATAATTAATGATTAAACGAACTTACCTAAGTGACGTTCTATCATAATTATACGAGATGCTTCGTTCGAAGAGATTGGGATAACACTTGTAGTACCGCGTACCGGCTCGCCATTCATCCACTAATAGTTTAAATTATTTACATTATGTAGTTTGGTATTAAAAACAGTTAATAACAAACCTAAAAAAGAAAATAGTTGTTCTATTGGATCTTTTCCGCGGGACTCGTTTAGCCGCCAGAGGCGCTGTCTTCATTTAGTTGAAAGAAAGTTCACAATAGTTCGTCCTGGGATACGGGGTGGGTGGGAACCAATCTCTTCGAACGAAGCATCTCGTATAATTATGATAGAACGTCACTTAGGTAAGTTCGTTTAATCATTAATTATACTTCCTTTGCTTCGTTCTCGAGATTGGGATAACACTTGTAGATTTTGAAAGCAACGACGAACTATTTAAGTGGACCAAAGTAGAACAGAAAAGTAAAAAGGAAACAAAATCAAAATAAGACACTTCTTCTGTATTTGATTTTATAAGTTTAGTTACAAATTAATGACATAATAAATTAACTATATTTTCAATGTAGATAATTATTATCGAGTATCGTTACAGCGAGTGTTATTTATATATTTATTATAAAACTGTGCAAAGACTTTAGAATTTCCACTCCAACCAGCCGTATTTTTAATAAGGTCAATATGAACGCCTAGTTTTTTAGCATTTGAAGTGGACGCATGTCTTGTCGAATGAACCGAAAAAACCGAGGTATCAATACCACTTTCAAACAGCGTATCTTTAATCCATCTGCTTAGCGTTTGACTGGTGGTTTTTTAAAACTAATAAATAAATTTTTAGAGTTACTTCTCAAGGATTTCGTTCTATCTAAATATTTAATCAATGTGTCGACTGGGCAGATCTCTGGTTTAATTGTATAAAAAGGAATAACTAAGTCTGGTTTTTTTTTGAACCCAATCTAAATGTTTTTAAAGTATTTGGGATTTTTATTGAAACATCGTTACTTCTTACAGTTATATTATTTAAGTACTTATAACGATAAGATGTAATGTTTGCACTCTTTGTGCAGTGATTAAAGCCAGTAGGGTGACAAGCTTTTTGGTTTTTGGTTAGTATTTCTAAATCAATTTCGGAGTTGCGATAAAAATTTGCTAAATAGTCCAGAACGATAGATGTATGTATTCCAAGTAGAGTTATACTTAGGCATTGGGGGACGAAGTCGATAAAAACCTTTAAACAATCTAGACACAATATCGTTAGAGCTGACCCGAGACCAGGATCAAAGTCAACGCCGAACGATAGCTGTTTAATGTGCCATATTGAGCACCTCGATTATAAATTTCCGTTAGGAATTCTATTACCGATTCTATGGAGGAGTTATATGGATCTATATTATGATTATTACAAAAAGACAAACCGTTTCCGAAAAGCGCATTCATATTCAAAGCGTGGACTAATTTGCCAGAACAAATAGTCTCAGCCAACAACTTAAACCAATTTAAAAATAGATTAGACAAACACCAACTTAAATAAAGTAAAATAAAGCAAAGATTGCAGGGTACAGGCACTATCAGTTGCAGCAACTGCTCGCCTGTCTAATAATAATAATAATATATTGACGCATTGTGTTATCTGATAACGGGACAAAGGAACGCACAGACAACATCTATGGACTGAGGAAGTACATTCCCTTTCAAGAACGGCGACCTGGCAACTGTCTTGCCATCAGGACAATTTTGGGGTGTGGCTGGTTGCTGTGGAGAGGAAATATCAAGGCATTACTTTCCGAATGGAATGTTATAACATCTGATATCAAAAGTCGCTGATACAGTGGGTACCAAGGCTGAGTAGGCCACTGAGGGATAACGATGCCTTCAGCTTTATCTGTTATTGTTTTTCTTAATATTTTTAGAATTATAGAAAAGGGGGGAAATGCATAGAAACTAATATTTTTCCAAGATATTGTGAATGCATTCATAACAAATGCCCCTGGATCTCTATTCCAGGATGCGTAAAGTTTGTATTTATTATTTAATCTTGAGGCAAATAAATCAAAATCAGGTGAACCAAATCATCATCATCGCTTAGTACCTATCCACTCCGTGTCCTGGTGACACCAACGGGGTTCTGCGTCAGCGACAGAATTATCTTTGGATGCTATATACGAAGCGAACACAAAGAGGTTACGTTCTTCACAAAACTGCCATATACGTTTTGCTATTTAATTAAGGTGGGGAAACCTAATACCGCCCATACGGTTTACGTATACAAAAGCTGTCGTGTTATCTACTCTTAGCAAAACTTGAGCATTTCGTAAATTTTTTGCAAAAATTTGTAGCCCAAATAAAAATAGTTTATGTGGAGACTACTCTCTGAATTGCTCCATCGACCACTGGCTTTATCGACGCCACATACTACCCCCCACCCAGTTTTGCTCGAATCTGTAAAAATTTCCATGACGTAATTATCCATTCTTATAGAATTAGAGGAATTGGAGCATGCTTCTAGCCACCACTGCAGATCACTTCGAACTTCATCTAAAGGTAAGTTAAAGTAGCTGTCATAATATTTATATTTTAACAAGGCTAGGTATTTATACCTTTCTTTTTTTTTGTGTTGGACCATCCGTATTGGATGGCAGGGCATGCGGAAGTAAGTAGTCCTACAAGACGAGCAAAGTTTCGAATAGTAACTAGTTCGTTATATTAAAAAAAAAAACTTTTTTATTAAAAGTCCTTTTTTGTTCAGGGAGACGCACATGGAATTTTTTACTATCGATTATGAAACCGAGATATTGACATATGTGACCTGGGACAAGTGAACTTTTTTCTACATTTATTGCAAAAGCTAAAGATTTCAAGACGTTCCTTGTATGGATAGTATTTTCTAAACATTCTTGGACTCTTGGTATGTATCTCCTATACAACAAATATCATCCAAGTATATTGTAGACTGAAAAACCTAATGGTCTAAGGTGAGACATAGCCGGTTTCATTAGCTTGGTGAACACAAAAGGTGCCGTATTTAACCCAAATGGTTAAACATTAAATTGGTAGGTTTTTGATTGAAAATTAAAACGTAAAAATTTTTTGGAGTCGTTATGTATAGGTACAAAAAATCTTTCAAATCAATAGATGTCATATAACAGTTTTTACTAATGAGCTTTATAGTAGTCCTCAAATCCTCTAATTTAAAATGTTGAGTAGTTATCTATGAATTTATTGAGTGTTTTTAAATTCAGAATGAATCTATTCTTTCCAAGACTTTTTTTTTTTACAAGGAAATAAGAGGAAATATACTGGCCCTCGCAGGGTTGACACTCTGTCACAGGCCCAGATGAGCATAACTCATTAATTGCATCAATAACTAATCTGAGCTCGGATTTTGAGAAAACAGGTTCAAACGGAACCTGTGTTTGATGTATAGGTCGGGTAAATGGTATCTGGTAACCCTGTATCCACGAGATAATAATTGGGTTGTCCGTCAGTAATGTTACACCATTGATTAAAATATAATTTAAGGCGACCTGATCGGCATACCGTAACTAGCGGCGGGGCGCTCTCAGGCGGCGCTGCAGTGAGCGCGGCGCAGGAGGCGGCAGCGGCGGGGGCGCTCGGCGCGCGGATGTGGCGCCGGAACCTGAGGCGCGTACGCAGGCGCAGATTCCTCGGCGCGTCTCCCCGCCGACGACAGCCTGCTCGTCGTGGCGGGGGCCCTCGAGTTTAAAGGTCGACCGGTGGGTTTATTTTTCTGCAATGGTCTAGTCGCTGAAGTGCTAGCCCTAATTTCAGATCCCGATTTGTTTATTGACTTGGCAGCCTTCAGTGTGTCTGCAAGTTTTTCGCCAAAGAGATGCTTATCGATGTGAGTGTCATCGAGATGTTCTTTAACCTCTTTCTTTATAAAGGAGCACATATAGGTAACTCCGTCTCAGTACTGATTCAGGGTGTTGCACCTCACCAATAATGCGAGCAGCCTCAATCAGTAGTTTAGTAGTATCTCAGGGTCCTTATGACTCGATGAAAGTGTTCGTTGAACAGCTAAACCGAAACACGATACCGCTGCTGCGATTTGCTTTTGCTAATGTTGGATAGCGGTATCTTTTTTCTGAAGGGTATCGGTAAGCGCAGCTTTCACTTCTAGGTTTAAAGTCGGAGGGTCAACCAGTTTACAATTTTCTGGTGTCAAATATTTTCCCAAAAGGTATTTTCTTACGTCCCTTGTTACCCCAGACGTGACGACATGTTCTCATCTGTACGCTATTTCATTTTTGAGTTTAGGCCCATATATATTTTTTTTTCTTTTTGGCGGCCTCCCCCAAAAAAATAAAATTTCCTCATCAAGGGGTACCTCGTCAGGTGTTAATTTGTTCTCACCAGTAGCGGGTTCGGAGGAAGTCGCAGACGGTGTGGGAGGCGCGAGCGCCGGTGCCGGCGGCGTGGGGTCGGCAGACGTAAGTGTACGTCTCGTCTGGCACTGGTGGTGGGCACTCATCGGAAACTGCGGGTGTATGATCCTCGGTTTCACCGTGAAACTGATACCTACATTGGTAGTAGTAGGCCTTCTACGTCTGGAATATGCAAAAAACAAACGCAGGTAGGGAAAAAAATATAAGTCTAAATGTGGGTTGTTCTAATATTACTCGGTAATAGTCACATGAACTATACACAGTAATTGAATAAAAAATCAATAAAAAGCCGGCATAGTCAAACAAACTATACACTAGCCTTAGCGGGTGAATAAGTAAATCGAAACTACTCGGTAATAGTCATTCGAACTATACACTGTAGCGATAAGTTTTTGGAAACATCCATGTCAGATGTACACATATTAGATATGCAAGGCAATAACCACATTATCATAATTACATAATATGAAAGGGGTTATGCACAATGCAAGACAATAATATTGTCGTATTGTTACTAGCAAAAGTTTAACCAACCTTCATTTATCGACGGGATTGCATTATCGTTCGATGCTGATGAATCACTTGAACTTGAGTTGTGACGAGAATGATTTTTCCGCTTTTTTTATTTTTTCTCAATACGTCGAAGTTTTCTCCACAACTTCTCACTTTCTTCATCTTCCGAGTGTTTTCGCTTAGGCATCCTGATAACAAAACACTGGAAAATGCACGTAATATAACAACTGAAAAAAAAATATTAGGAGCGCGTGGTGAACGGCGCGGCACTAGAAACGCGAATGAAGACAGCGCCTCTGGCGGCTAAACGAGTCCCGCGGAAAAGATCCAATAGAACAACTATTTTCTTTTTTAGGTTTGTTATTAACTGTTTTTAATACCAAACTACATAATGTAAATAATTTAAACTATTAGTGGATGAATGGCGAGCCGGTACGCGGTACTACAAGTGTTATCCCAATCTCGAGAACGAAGCAAAGGAAGTATAATGTAAATTATCTATTGTCAACTTAGATCATTAAATAAGAGAGATTATTTCAGGTAAGTTAAGAAGTTATAGTCGCCTGAGATCAAAGTATAATAAAACCCTCAACGCTATTAAATAAGAATTCTTTTACTTTCTTAAGTTATTGTACAAGTAGTGAGTATGCAATTGTGTTTTTGCCAGCTAAGGTACAAGGACCGCCCCGCTTTATACAATGGATCTCGACACCGGAATTGGGCAATCCTCTTCTGGCCAGCCATATTTTTTTTCATGATAAATTTACTTAGTAAGTTTATTATATTAAGGTATTTGGTCTTTGTCAGTCTGTTTCAACAAAAGAGGACGGAGCAAAATGCTCCCAAGCGTACTATCAGTTTTCACAATGAAGAATTCTCCTTCAATTGTGATGGCTGAATTACAATTTTTTTTCTTTAATAAATAATTCTAGTATGATTGTTTAACATTATAACAGATGGACACAACATTACTATCCATTTACTTGGGACACTGATAGTTCTCATATTCTGAAGGAAAGACAATTCTAAACAAGGTAATAAAGTTTATGACGGATTTTTCATACTTTAATCTCGGCTAAATTATAAATATACAACCATAAACCGAATTGACTTCAGTTCATTTCATTTAAAGTTAAAGGCGATATTTCAATTAAGTGTTGAGTAGACTAGGCAATATTTGATATCAATAAAATTCTATTTCTTTCATCCTCAAATTGAGTTGGTTGAACCTAGTTGTAATATTTGAACTCAGATAATATGTTGAACTTATTATTTGTGAATTTAATGTATTCACTAAATAATATAATATTTTCATAGTAGGTAGATACTTTTCGAAGTATTATCTCACTGTTAGTAATAACCTTCATTCTGTTAACTTGAAAGGTTTACTCAAACTATGATCTAGTGTTCCATAAACTGTGATTCAACATTAGTCTAATGGTAACACGGGACTATTCCATACGCCCAGATCTTGTTTCAGTATTCCTCCCACAATCACCAAAACGGATTATCTCAACTGTAAACGACCAATTGAAAACAGGTTCAATTTTACCAATCCAAGCCAAGGATGAATAATTATTCTTTATTTATGATTCAACTTTCACTATTAAATCATTATCCAATATTAACAGAAGAATTTGTCTAGCTCTAATTAATAGTAAATCAAACTGTAGGTACTTACTGAAGCTTGCAAAGTCTACTCAATTGAGCACATTATAATAATTATTCACAACACTGAGTCAAAGCATTAATAGATCTTTGTTAAGGCGCCTACCATGGAAGATTGATACTTTTCCTTCGGATCGGTCAACTTGTGGGTACTTACTGGAGCTTGCAAAGTCTACTCAATTGAGCGCATCGTAGTAATTATTCACAACACTGAGTCATAGCCTTAATAGATCTTTGTTAAGGCGCCTACTATAGAAGATTGATACTTTTCCTTCGGATCCTACCCAGTAGTTTCGCATAACCTTTCGTTCACTATATTTAACACTTCTGCGCTTCCTAGATTCCGTTCCTGAATCATCCTACCTCATCACATCCTAGTCAAGTTCTTATGTACCACTGAATGACCTGCGGCAGCCATCTTGTTGGTACCATTCTCGACACCACCTGCCTATGTCTCGCTTCGACAGCCATTTTGTTGTACACCAACCTATTTGCGGCCTACCTAAATCTGATACACTGCGAATTGACCTACCTCTCCTTCGCCTATATAAGAGTTCCTAGCTTATCTAACGTTACTGCTGTTACCTTGCTGACAGCTCGACCTTCTTGAGAACGTCCAATCTTTTACCAGCATCCAAGTTTCCCTCCCGCCTTGAAATGCAAACCTAACCTACTGTTCCTACGCACCTAACAATGAATTTATAAACCTAATGAGTTTACCTGCCTACCAGCGACTAAATTTAGATTTCCTATGCAATATTTGTGATGCTTACCTCATCACCGACGCCCAGAATCTCTAAAGCGTGAGCAAGCATTACTCGTCTACCACCACTAGCAGCTTGTACGTGGCCATATTTGATTGGGAGGGAACAAATAGGCACCTACAGCGGAATAAGTATACCGAATCCTCGGGACACCAACGCTAGCACGGAATTAGATTCTCAACTCCTTTCGGACCGTCGGATTGCTAGAGATGGGACACATTCGGTACACTTATGTGACTAGCTAGGCAATCTAGAAATTTTGATGCCCGTCTGATACGCCACATACCAGACTAATTTACCTAACCCCTTGAGGATTGACAGAACGCCCCTTAGAGACACAAAACTAATGATATTTATTCAAAATCAAACCCCCCTTTATCGTTTCCCAACTGCTTATATAAATTTCAAACAAATTTGATTCGGAAAATTCTTAAATTTATTGGGAAATTTACTTAACTATATGAAAATTCGCAAACAAAATCTACCTACTTTAATTTCAAGCTTACTTATACCATATAAGCCCTAATTAAAGCGTATATGCAAAAGACTCGCACCCGGTTGCGGACCTATACGTCAAAACCTCAATTAAACACTTTCTTCCTCACTTCTTGCTGTTTTCTTGCGTTATAAAAATACTACTTGTTCGAAGCTATCTTACAAAGAGGGTATTGACGGCTTCTACTGAGGTTCCACTTGATGCTACGTTGACGACGAGGAAAGTAAAGAGAGCGATTTCCCTCGAACCGCGTCTTTTATAACCCCCCAAAATCATTCACTCACTCCAGGAACCTCACCCCACACGACCTAAGCATCTTTTTTTCCTACCTTCATTTCCCTACTTTACATAAATTATTCCTAAAATTTTCCCTTCTCCTTCAAAAATGGGGAGAATTCAGTTTTTCCCTACTCAACTTGTAAATATAATATTTAAGTTGCTAATCTTACAAAATGAACCCCTATACTAATCAATAATTTCAACGTACTATCCAACTAACTAATAACCTCCTATCTTCAAGATTCTTTATACTCAAACGCACAATGCCACTGAATTTGTAACCAAATTAAAATTAAGCTGTTACCTAAATATTTCTCTATACTGACATTTCAACTACATTTGATTTAAGCAATTCATACAATTGTATGAAACACGTTTCAATCATAAATAAATCAACAAGTTTTCCCCCTTACATTATTTCTAACAAAATTAACAACTTTGAATAATATTCAGCGTATTTATCCAGAATCATATGAAATTATTGTACTATAATCATAGAACTCTGATCAATACGAATCTTATATTCACAACAAATTGAACCTCCCATATGCTATAATTAGAATCCAACTTTTCAATCTTTTTATCTCGCCTTCCCCAAAATATCATAACCTCTAGAATCAATTTGCTAAAATACGTATTACAACATTTTCCATTAAGTATTCGGTCCAATTAAACCTAAAATTTCCGGTCAATTTAACATCACAATGTTGGTACTTTAAAAACCCTAACTGGCAATACTCATCCGACTACTTTTACATTTCCCAACTGCCTACCCTCATTTGAGTTATAAACCTGCAGCATAAAATCCCGCTTTCGAAGAAACTTCATATTAATCTTTCTTCGTACAACACCCAACGACAAGACAAACTTTATTAGGCTCCATCCACATTTTCCCATGAAATACTTTCTTATTACACCTTCAATAACTATTGTTTATGTTTTTTAATAATATTTCTAGATTTGTCCTTACAATATTTCTATTAATTAATTATCTCCCTTTTATTTCACAATTCGAGTTTTCAATTTACCACTAAACTGTCAACTAAACTCCGCCCAGAATAAAACATAGTTTCATTTCTTTTCTTTCTCTCTGTATTATCTCTGAACATCAAACCATATTATAAAATCAAATTAAACTTCCATTTTAATTTAAAATCTCCAATTTAACTGTGTCATGAAGCAAGGCATGATATAACAAAATACCCTTATTTAAGCAAATACCGCCTACGATTAACGAAATGTACTAGATCCGCTACAAAATTCTCCAAGCCAACTAAACTTGCATTTATCCCCCAAATCTAACTAATGTCTAATATTTCCTAAAACAAAATTTAAATTTACAACTATGATTTGGCAAAGGATATGGGACTTGCCTTGCGACCCTCAGTTACCATTTGGCAATCGATTTCTCATCGATTGATCCACTGGAATGACCTACTATATTTAATTTCGTTCTTTAGCTAAAACACATCACGTGGTGTGACACTACTGACAACTTACAGAAATAATTAACACCGAATTCAATCCTTTTTTAAGTAATCTTCTAAAATAAACTATTATAATGACATTCGAGAGGCTCTAATAAAATTTGATAAATAAACAATAATAAATATAAATAAATTTTAAGCCTATTAACGTCGTTACCTACACAGAGACTAATATTTGAATTTTAGCGCCGTGAAAGATTAAAAGAACTTCCGACATTATTGCTAACTCAAAACCTGAACTACTCTTTATTATAATAACTTGTTCGATAGTTAAATCATATTATGCTCAATACGAAACAAAATTCGAAAAATATTTGAGACAAAATAACATGTTCAGTTTTGAACCGTTACAGCTCGACCCCAAAATCCTGCACAGGTGACAAGACTACGTATTGGATCCGGAGTAGGATTTTCCTTCTCAATTCTCAAATATTTATTCCGCCTCTACTCTTAATCCTCAATTTTTACTCATACATCCCTTTTGTATAAAAAAAACCCATCCCCTTATTAACCCTAACCTTTATTATTTCTCCAAGATCAAAGAATTGTTGGGTGAACCCTAATGTAAATGAGATTTAGATTGTAGAGTGTATTTAAACCAAAACAATATTGAAAAGTTATCAAGCGAGTTTTAAGTTTTATGTGACTTTTGCCAATTCCGTCTTATGCATATTCAACACCAGAGTCGTACAAAATCACGGTAAGGTGTGGGTTGTGAATCCACAGCTCCTAGTAAGCCTACATGGACAAATAAGTCTTTTTCTAACCTTATGAAAAAGTCTGCGTATGACGCTACATATTTGTGCATTGTACCCTTCCACAATCAAGTATTACTCCTTTCTTGCCAACAGGGCCTACTCCGTCGGTTCGAAGTGAGCCTATACAATGACCCTATATTTCCAAAAGCTTACTTAAGACTCTAGAACAACCCTAATATCGCCTTGGAGAGTGTGCAGTTGTCGAGTTCAATTCATAGCTCTTAGCTTCTTGTGTAGTACGAATTTCGGACAGTTGTTCACACCAGGACAAACACAAATATCAACAGTGTTCGTTTTTCTCATATTTTTTTTCTATCCTAACACCAAAAGTCCTACTGTACAAAATTCAAGTTGTCAACTCTAGAACGCCAGTCCGGCCGCAAGCACAAACGAAGCGCTAAAGCAGTGTGATGGTCTTATCTCTTGAATCAATAATAAAGCTTGCATTCAGGTTTCACATATGTTATAATCCAAAGCCCTCCATATAGAATCTAAATTTAGCATCTACTCTTAATTCACACTAACTCTCATTCTAATCAACCTTTAAAATTAATATTCCAATCATACTCATAACCTATATTAGATTCTCATTCTATTCATCTGTTCTTATTACGCTGCATTCACTGTCTTCATTCACTAGCCTACATTCACGCCACCTAAGATTATATCATAACTACACCCTGAATGCAAATATAAATAACTAAATTGTATAGAGATTAATTATACCGTGTTAGACTCAATACGCTGACTGTCACCCGATGAAATTATATGTAGACTTTGCAATAAAGTATTATCTCAAACACATTACGAAAGGGAAAAAAAAATCTTATATCACGCACTTAATACACTACGCTTTACACTCCTCCCACATTATACAAAGTGTTTTTTTTTTCTTTCGCGATCAGCTCTATCAAAACGCATTTCAAACTTACGTTAACGTAAAACTTTAAACTACCCCTTTATATATGAACTTATTTCATGTAACTGACTCATTATCAATTTTAATAATGGTGTATTTAACTGTATATGCCTTTTCCTCTTCATAACCCTGCCTAAACACAGTCGGACCTCCTGCCAACTACCTAGATCTATATCATCTTAACGACTGCCTAGACCTATATTTAATCAAAAAAATTCCCCCCCGGAAAAGAAAATTGTGTGTTGGTGGCTTTTCTTTTTAAACTATACCTAAAGTCTTAACTATTCTACTCTTAAACTATACCAAAAGTCTTCCAAACTACTTTCTATACCACTACCTAAAACTAGTAGAGCTCCGAAACACATGTTAAATCACTACATGTATATAATTAAACTACAAGACTTTCAACAAACCGCACACGACATCCAACATAGTCTCAACTCAAAAAAAACTTACTTCTGAGATATAGTGTTTCAAAGATTAAGAAAATCATAGTTCGACTGTAAAGTATTTTTAGCCTGATCGTATATTGTTAAAAGCTACATTATTCTATTTTGTATAATTTAAAAATAAAGTCTTAGGATTAATATATAAGGATATTCAAGCTACTTTCTAAAACCACCTAGACTTCTAGAGCGCAAAGAGTATTGACTAGAAAGAAGTACTAAATTAAAAATAAACAAGCAAAACAGTAATCATCATCATCATATCTGCCGCACGACACCCACTGCTGAGTATAGGCCAAAACCAGCAAAACAGTAATAACTCAAAATAACAATTGATTTTATATTACATTGACGGGCAAAACGGTATCACGTTACAATTAAAACGCTCACATTTATAAATAACTAGAGGCCGTCCGTGACTTCGTCTGGGTGGACAGTTTTTTTTGCTATCCCTCGGGATCTGTACTTTTTTTTCTGGATGTAAGGTACCCTATGTCCTTTTCTGTACCCCTAACAACGCCTATGCAAAATTTCATGATGATCGGTTCAGTAGTTAAGACGTGAAGGCGTAACAAACAAACAAACAAATAAACAAACAAACGGACTTTCGCATTTATAATATTAGTAAGGATTTTCTAATTTGGTGTGTTAATTCGAGATGTAACACTAACTTATGTTTTGATAGCCTCGGTAACAAACAACATCATCTCAAAATGCAATCCAAACGACTTAAGGCTACGACAATTTTACTAGATTGTACAGAAAAACTGCTGATTCCGAATATATAAATAACTCAAAATTCAATTCCTTCCAGTCAACACCATGCCGAATATCATGTGCGAAATATTTAAACTAACAATACCGACCTAATTACCCGCATATCAATTCTACTTATAGTCTCCTCACCAAAAATTGCACTTACATAAATGTTAGTATCAACCAAACATTACCCCATTCCTAACCTTAACATCTCCACCACTAGTCTAGGATTGAATTGAACTAAAACCTCTGGCTAACTATACCCTAACCCTACCTTTACTTCTCAAATGAATCATAACACTCGAGTGCGCGACGAACCTGAGTCCGATCTATAGCTGGTTTACCCTAATGAGACTTAATTTCTACAAAAGCTATTGAAACTCCCCTTGTTTTTCTTGTTATAAGGTCAGATCTTCAAATAATTAAAATATAGTACCCGTACTAATTTGGTTTTAAAAAATCCACCGCTTTGGATTCCACAAAACCACGCTCCCTAATACTCGACTTATGTAAATGTTGAAACTAATCATTTCGAATTAAATATCTAATTCTCAGAAAAACGTCAATCACATTCTTTGCTACCATTACTATTCTACATGATTTAAATATTTTAAACTCTCCTTTTATCATTAAATCTCAACACTTTATACCTCCCTAGCCAACTTCCTCAACATTGTTTCCACAACTAAAACGTCTTAGTAACTAGTTCTACAACGACCCCCAGTTAGATAATTTTCGAAAGTCACGACGATTAGTTTCAAAATTAATTCACCTCGGATAAATATTTCAAAATGATAATCTATAAATGACTAACTCAAATCTTAAACGATCACGATCCCTTCAATAGCACAATCTCAAAGGTAGGTTACTAAGTTAAACTAAAATCTAATCACCACATACTAAGTTTTTTATTTAGTTTCAATTTAAAGTTTATTAAAATATTTCACGACCCCATCATTTTATGCTACTAATATCCCTCTAGCTTCACTATTACTATTCAGAAGTTAGCGATAACACCCAAACTCTAAAACTATTTTTTACATTATACGCTAATAAAAATTTTTTGTGTAACTTTGTAAGTTGAATCTAGAATTATCTTACAACACTCACTAACCCTAAATTTCTCCACAACTTCAGTATTACTAAACTTTACTGCCGTTCCTATTAACTAACGCATCAATCGTATAATATTAAGTTAACCACAAACGTGATAAAGGCAACGACAGATTTCATCTCTCAAACTGCCAATGACAAAACGTTAATCCCTATCAATTGCTTAGAGTTAATCGGTTATCGTATACCTATAAAGTAATTATGGACAGAACCTTCTGCATGTCCACTTCCATAGTTACTTTTCCATTGGCATATGCCACCATTACCCTTATGTCCCTTTTATCGTACAGTTAATAATAAAGTAACAGTCACTAACCCCTAATCTCATATCAAGCTTGCCATTATCAATTTCCTATCACACAATCAAATTGTAAACACGCAATTGAATCTTTCTCTTTGCAATGGTATTTACATGTTATTCTAGTTAACTGAAATGACTGAAACTGAAATTTTACTCACCGAATAAAGAGCTAACAACCATTGACCTCAACTCGAGAACACAATTATGTACCTCTTCATTAGTTCAATGTAAAAATTCCAATGCACTTTGCCACTCAAACTACAATCTGAATCGCTAGTATGAGATTATTCAACAATAGCAAATTATTTTTGTTAAAAAAAAACCACCGATTAACGAAACAACACAAACAAAGGATTACTCGTTTTCTCATCGCTCCCCTTTAACACCCTTCTTATCATTTTCACTGTTAATTAACGCTGAAATCTTACAAAATATAATTTAACCTTATTGGCATAAACAAACACTCATTATATATGTCATTAAAATCAAGGAGTAGGAATCTGTCAAGGGCTGCATTCCGAATCACACTAAAATCGATGACAGCATACTAAAATGCGTTCCGAGTCGGTGATTTTGTATGGGTTTGACAGATAACGTGAGCGCTGACATCGATTTTATCGCGATCCGGAATATACCCAAGTTGACGTTTCGTTCGGAAATCGATAACATGTAATTTCTTTGGCCGCGTTCCTGACCTTATTCACATTCAGCCATTTACGTAACAACACATTATTACTAAAAGTTACACAGACAATGTTACGCACACGTGCGTATACATTTACTAAAATTACTATAAATCCCGTGTCCTATCAACCACGCTTTCGAGCAATTTATTCGATTTTACGAGTGATAAAAAATAAATAAAAGTGTGCACACGTGTGACCATACATTTTTTTTCTTTAAGAATCATAATTTTGACACAACAAAGCACCTATGATTTCGCTATAGCCGTAAATTCAATTGACAGTCCACCTATCACCGTCATCCTACTTCGCAATCATCAAATTAACAAGACTAGAATTTTATAATCGAACATATCCTATGATCTGCTTTATTTCCTAGGTATAAACAAAAGAAGAACAAAAGTTTTTTTTTTTTTTTTTTTATAACGTGTCTTTAAAAATAACGTTGAAGTTTCTTACTTCACTTTCCCTCAAAGTCAATAGTCTGGAAGTATTGATTCCCAAAATGATTTATGCTATTATTTTGTCAGTCATCTTTGACACCTCATGACAATATTGATGCGTATTGACATATGATTGATAAGAAATCGCAAAGCTCTCGTTGTCCTTAGTTATACATTTAAAATCGTATATGTGGTAATCTATAAAAAAGTCCCTTTTTTTTCTAACTTAATCATATCAATGAATAAAATCCGAGTCAAAATTCAATTTTAAATCGGTCTCGGTCCATGGCCGGAAAGTGGATTCGGTCGGACCTTGATGCGGACCTTTAAACAGAGTAAAATAAATTTGACTTGAATAGATAAACCGGAACTGGGAAAACAATTATATCGATTATCGATAGTGTATATCAATAAAAACTATCGCGATACGATTTGCTTAACTACGCAATTTACCTTAACCGAGACTATACTGTATGAACAAGTAATGATTTAGCTGCATAATTGTATCATTGTAACCAAACGTAGTGTGTAAGATGACTATAGAACCAAATGCAATACAGTTAACCTAAGTGTCGATAGTTTACGTAAATATCGATAAGGTATCAGAGGCGTCGATAGTTTTGGCAGCACTATAATGACAATGAAAACATTATATGTATCGAAAATATTTTACAAAATTTGTCCTAAAACAGTGGTTATTTGTGTATTTGTTTTCAGAGATATTTAACTAAGATCTTACAAATGATCCGCAAAACGAAAGTTTCAAGGACCAGCCAAAGTGACAAATTAAACGCCATAGCTCGTACCAGCACAATATCTTAACAACCATTGGAAAAGAAAATCAGTGTTTTAACATATCAAACCTTTATACCCACTTCACCGCAACAAAATGTGACTGTCACAATCTCACTTGTTAACAGTCACTCACTCCCAAACCACACAAAACCTGAAGATTCGCAATAATAATATGAAATCCTGGTCACGTATCCACGAAAATGTAACCGTCCGGCTAAGCACCAAAGGAACTAGATGATCACGGCCTATGAAAGAAGCTAAAACCTAAGTGGAAACCTAATAACCTACAGGACAGGAGGACAATCAAAATCCGCTTACTACTCACCGTTGATTACTACTAAACTATTGGAACCTAATTTTACTGGATTAAATAACCTCCAAAATGCAATTAACTAAGTTTACTTTGTTCAACCTTAACTAACCTACAAAGAACCTTACTAACAAGCTTTGTGTGATCTGAGAGGACCTGTGAATGTCTAATGGAGGAACCCTGGTTGTGATAAGTAGTGAACCCAAACTCTTTTAAAAGTGTGATTAGTATTGATTTTCATTTTCCAATAGAAGTATTCGCTTTTATTACTAGATTTTAATTATTCCTGCTATTACATTTATTTCTAAATGAAAATACCACTAAAAGAAAGTTATTGCTCTATTGATATAACCAGAGAAATAGAAATTAAGTCTGTATTTTTCCTAAGTGAGTTTACTTTAATTTCATATTAATTCTTAATATTTGTCATACTACCAAGGGAAACCCCATCGTTCTTTAGTGTCAATAAATGGGAATACTATAAATAGAGGGGAAAACGTTCCCAACTTCGTTCCGTTGATGAAGTAAGTATGAGTGAAATAAACCTACGTTGATAGGAAATGATCAAAGTGAAGTTATGAGTTAAATGGAGTATTGTTATAAGGTAAAAGAGGGTATGTTCAACCATAATAGACTGTAAGGTAAAAATAGGTAAGTCGGGTTATAGAGAAAAGTTAAATTTGGATAATTCTCTTCCGCTGCCAAGTGTCAAATTATATGCCATGTATGACGTTATTCTAAATAATGTAAATTATCTATTGTCAACTTAGATCATTAAATAAGAGAGATTATTTCAGGTAAGTTAAGAAGTTATAGTCGCCTGAGATCAAAGTATAATAAAACCCTCAACGCTATTAAATAAGAATTCTTTTACTTTCTTAAGTTATTGTACAAGTAGTGAGTATGCAATTGTGTTTTTGCCAGCTAAGGTACAAGCACCGCCCCGCTTTATACAATGGATCTCGACACCGGAATTGGGCAATCCTCTTCTGGCCAGCCATATTTTTTTTCATGATAAATTTACTTAGTAAGTTTATTATATTAAGGTATTTGGTCTTTGTCAGTCTGTTTCAACAAAAGAGGACGGAGCAAAATGCTCCCAAGCGTACTATCAGTTTTCACAATGAAGAATTCTCCTTCAATTGTGATGGCTGAATTACAATTTTTTTCTTTAATAAATAATTCTAGTATGATTGTTTAACATTATAACAGATGGACACAACATTACTATCCATTTACTTGGGACACTGATAGTTCTCATATTCTGAAGGAAAGACAATTCTAAACAAGGTAATAAAGTTTATGACGGATTTTTCATACTTTAATCTCGGCTAAATTATAAATATACAACCATAAACCGAATTGACTTCAGTTCATTTCATTTAAAGTTAAAGGCGATATTTCAATTAAGTGTTGAGTAGACTAGGCAATATTTGATATCAATAAAATTCTATTTCTTTCATCCTCAAATTGAGTTGGTTGAACCTAGTTGTAATATTTGAACTCAGATAATATGTTGAACTTATTATTTGTGAATTTAATGTATTCACTAAATAATATAATATTTTCATAGTAGGTAGATACTTTTCGAAGTATTATCTCACTGTTAGTCATAACCTTCATTCTGTTAACTTGAAAGGTTTACTCAAACTATGATCTAGTGTTCCATAAACTGTGATTCAACATTAGTCTAATGGTAACACGGGATTATTCCATACGCCCAGATCTTGTTTCAGTATTCCTCCCACAATCACCAAAACGGATTATCTCAACTGTAAACGACCAATTGAAAACAGGTTCAATTTTACCAATCCAAGCCAAGGATGAATAATTATTCTTTATTTATGATTCAACTTTCACTATTAAATCATTATCCAATATTAACAGAAGAATTTGTCTAGCTCTAATTAATAGTAAATCAAACTGTAGGTACTTACTGAAGCTTGCAAAGTCTACTCAATTGAGCACATTATAATAATTATTCACAACACTGAGTCAAAGCATTAATAGATCTTTGTTAAGGCGCCTACCATGGAAGATTGATACTTTTCCTTCGGATCGGTCAACTTGTGGGTACTTACTGGAGCTTGCAAAGTCTACTCAATTGAGCGCATCGTAGTAATTATTCACAACACTGAGTCATAGCCTTAATAGATCTTTGTTAAGGCGCCTACTATAGAAGATTGATACTTTTCCTTCGGATCCTACCCAGTAGTTTCGCATAACCTTTCGTTCACTATATTTAACACTTCTGCGCTTCCTAGATTCCGTTCCTGAATCATCCTACCTCATCACATCCTAGTCAAGTTCTTATGTACCACTGAATGACCTGCGGCAGCCATCTTGTTGGTACCATTCTCGACACCACCTGCCTATGTCTCGCTTCGACAGCCATTTTGTTGTACACCAACCTATTTGCGGCCTACCTAAATCTGATACACTGCGAATTGACCTACCTCTCCTTCGCCTATATAAGAGTTCCTAGCTTATCTAACGTTACTGCTGTTACCTTGCTGACAGCTCGACCTTCTTGAGAACGTCCAATCTTTTACCAGCATCCAAGTTTCCCTCCCGCCTTGAAATGCAAACCTAACCTACTGTTCCTACGCACCTAACAATGAATTTATAAACCTAATGAGTTTACCTGCCTACCAGCGACTAAATTTAGATTTCCTATGCAATATTTGTGATGCTTACCTCATCACCGACGCCCAGAATCTCTAAAGCGTGAGCAAGCATTACTCGTCTACCACCACTAGCAGCTTGTACGTGGCCATATTTGATTGGGAGGGAACAAATAGGCACCTACAGCGGAATAAGTATACCGAATCCTCGGGACACCAACGCTAGCACGGAATTAGATTCTCAACTCCTTTCGGACCGTCGGATTGCTAGAGATGGGACACATTCGGTACACTTATGTGACTAGCTAGGCAATCTAGAAATTTTGATGCCCGTCTGATACGCCACATACCAGACTAATTTACCTAACCCCTTGAGGATTGACAGAACGCCCCTTAGAGACACAAAACTAATGATATTTATTCAAAATCAAACCCCCCTTTATCGTTTCCCAACTGCTTATATAAATTTCAAACAAATTTGATTCGGAAAATTCTTAAATTTATTGGGAAATTTACTTAACTATATGAAAATTCGCAAACAAAATCTACCTACTTTAATTTCAAGCTTACTTATACCATATAAGCCCTAATTAAAGCGTATATGCAAAAGACTCGCACCCGGTTGCGGACCTATACGTCAAAACCTCAATTAAACACTTTCTTCCTCACTTCTTGCTGTTTTCTTGCGTTATAAAAATACTACTTGTTCGAAGCTATCTTACAAAGAGGGTATTGACGGCTTCTACTGAGGTTCCACTTGATGCTACGTTGACGACGAGGAAAGTAAAGAGAGCGATTTCCCTCGAACCGCGTCTTTTATAACCCCCCAAAATCATTCACTCACTCCAGGAACCTCACCCCACACGACCTAAGCATCTTTTTTTCCTACCTTCATTTCCCTACTTTACATAAATTATTCCTAAAATTTTCCCTTCTCCTTCAAAAATGGGGAGAATTCAGTTTTTCCCTACTCAACTTGTAAATATAATATTTAAGTTGCTAATCTTACAAAATGAACCCCTATACTAATCAATAATTTCAACGTACTATCCAACTAACTAATAACCTCCTATCTTCAAGATTCTTTATACTCAAACGCACAATGCCACTGAATTTGTAACCAAATTAAAATTAAGCTGTTACCTAAATATTTCTCTATACTGACATTTCAACTACATTTGATTTAAGCAATTCATACAATTGTATGAAACACGTTTCAATCATAAATAAATCAACAAGTTTTCCCCCTTACATTATTTCTAACAAAATTAACAACTTTGAATAATATTCAGCGTATTTATCCAGAATCATATGAAATTATTGTACTATAATCATAGAACTCTGATCAATACGAATCTTATATTCACAACAAATTGAACCTCCCATATGCTATAATTAGAATCCAACTTTTCAATCTTTTTATCTCGCCTTCCCCAAAATATCATAACCTCTAGAATCAATTTGCTAAAATACGTATTACAACATTTTCCATTAAGTATTCGGTCCAATTAAACCTAAAATTTCCGGTCAATTTAACATCACAATGTTGGTACTTTAAAAACCCTAACTGGCAATACTCATCCGACTACTTTTACATTTCCCAACTGCCTACCCTCATTTGAGTTATAAACCTGCAGCATAAAATCCCGCTTTCGAAGAAACTTCATATCAATCTTTCTTCGTACAACACCCAACGACAAGACAAACTTTATTAGGCTCCATCCACATTTTCCCATGAAATACTTTCTTATTACACCTTCAATAACTATTGTTTATGTTTTTTAATAATATTTCTAGATTTGTCCTTACAATATTTCTATTAATTAATTATCTCCCTTTTATTTCACAATTCGAGTTTTCAATTTACCACTAAACTGTCAACTAAACTCCGCCCAGAATAAAACATAGTTTCATTTCTTTTCTTTCTCTCTGTATTATCTCTGAACATCAAACCATATTATAAAATCAAATTAAACTTCCATTTTAATTTAAAATCTCCAATTTAACTGTGTCATGAAGCAAGGCATGATATAACAAAATACCCTTATTTAAGCAAATACCGCCTACGATTAACGAAATGTACTAGATCCGCTACAAAATTCTCCAAGCCAACTAAACTTGCATTTATCCCCCAAATCTAACTAATGTCTAATATTTCCTAAAACAAAATTTAAATTTACAACTATGATTTGGCAAAGGATATGGGACTTGCCTTGCGACCCTCAGTTACCATTTGGCAATCGATTTCTCATCGATTGATCCACTGGAATGACCTACTATATTTAATTTCGTTCTTTAGCTAAAACACATCACGTGGTGTGACACTACTGACAACTTACAGAAATAATTAACACCGAATTCAATCCTTTTTTAAGTAATCTTCTAAAATAAACTATTATAATGACATTCGAGAGGCTCTAATAAAATTTGATAAATAAACAATAATAAATATAAATAAATTTTAAGCCTATTAACGTCGTTACCTACACAGAGACTAATATTTGAATTTTAGCGCCGTGAAAGATTAAAAGAACTTCCGACATTATTGCTAACTCAAAACCTGAACTACTCTTTATTATAATAACTTGTTCGATAGTTAAATCATATTATGCTCAATACGAAACAAAATTCGAAAAATATTTGAGACAAAATAACATGTTCAGTTTTGAACCGTTACAGTAGGCAGAGACTATGGATCGCCACCTGCTACGATCCTTGCACACTTCTTTCGCTTCATTCACATCTATCAATCTTTTCATACATGCCCTGCGGTTTTTGTCACTGCGTACACCAGCCTTTTTTATAATAACCCCTATTTGGTCCGCGTAGGTTTTTCTGGGACGCCCTTGTGCAATCGTTCCTTCCACATTCGCACAATATATCTCTTTCGTGATTCGCCTTTCATTCATCCTCTCTAAGTGACCAAACCATCGGAGCATTCCTTTCTCAATTCTTGTCACTATATCATCTTTCAGACCACACCTTTTACGAATCACCTCATTGCTCACTCTATCACTCAGTTTTACTCCGCATATTTTCCTCAACGATCGCATCTCTACCGCATTTATTCTGCTTTCATTCTTCTTCTGCCATACCCACGATTCACTTCCATACATCAGTGTCGGTACCAGCACTCCGTTATGAATAGCTATTCGCGCCTTTGCAGAAACGGTTTGGCTACTCATAACCGAGTGTGTAGCACCACTCACCGAATTCCCTTTCTTCACTCGTCTTTCTATGTCTTCCTCACTTTTTCCGTCCCTTGTGAACAAATTCCCCAAGTATACAGACTCACGAACTTGTTCCACTTTTTTTTTCACCTATACACCGTCATTTTGTAGTCATTTTAATTAACTTGAGGGATTGTTCTACTAATGAAACTAAACATTTTTGCCAAAGAAACATGGTGTAACGTTGTAAACGTACATGCTAATTTTATTCAAGTTTATGAGACTTATTTCTTATAAACTAATAATAAAGAAAACCATTTATTTTATTTTATTACAACTTCACAATACAATTTATAATTTTTAATCTTAGCACAAACTTAACCTGTCGAAACATTAATAACATTAAATATAAATACTTTAACAAATCAAAGGAATATTTTCATTTTAGCGCCCATTTTGTTTGCCGTCGCGTTTACGTTTTGTCTCTAGAACCGATGATCTGTTATTGATCCGCGGCGCAAGCGTTCCATTCAATCATTCTACGGACCGTTCGTTCGGCTCACTGACACTCACTCATATTCATTCCTTGGTCGACACAGTCGTAGCTGCAATTTGCCTTTTAATTTAAATACAAAAGAAAATAATATATCGGCATTCTTAAATTAGTGCAAAATCTTAATATATTCCGTGCCTATTCGGCCAATATAGTGAATTCGTGTTTTTGAAAACCCCAGATTGGGTAAGTGGTACTTGTATTTCGTAACAATTATAGTAGCAATTAGTTCGCTGGAAAAGTGTTATTTCTATTTAGTCACCTTTCTTTATTTTATTCTATTAGTGTTTGTTAATTATAAAACGTTTAACCATTTGTATCCATTGCAGTAATGTAAATTTGCTTAGAACATCATATCGTATGAAACTACCCACCTTATATAAAAAAAAAATGTTTTACGTTAATTTAAATTTATATTTTGATTGTAATCTCCGTATCCGATTGCGAACACCACGGCACAACAGCTCATAAAGGTACTATCCTAGTAGTTGCTGCCGTTGGTGATCGCACGGTATCTGGATGTGGGAATAACGCCTTTTGATGGCGCGTTCCAGGGTCCGAGGCACAGATTGTCCGAGGCACAGATTGTCCGAGGTCATCGCAACTTCGTCCGAAGTACACCTTGGGCTGCGCTACTGTTGTGCCCAGACACCGCTTACCTGCTTTCTATCTGCGCCCCGACATCGCCTAGCTGCGCCCCCCTGTGAACCTGTTTTTTCACCGAGGCGTCCGACACGGGAAGTACCTAACCGACTAACAGAGAAAAGCCAAGCCCCCTTTTAATTCTTTGGGCTTCACCCACGACCGCTCTGTACCGGTCTTTTAATCTCAATATAATATTATTTAATTTTTGTTCGCGTTTTCCTTCTTGTCCCATTTCCGGTACATTTAAGGTGAAAGGAGGTAAGAACGTGACATTGGCGCCTAACGTGGTTGAATTGTTTTTAAGCCTGGCTCTTTCCTGCTTTTTAGTCGAAACGTAGCTAGTTTTGTGTTGTGGTTGTTATTTTTTGTGAAGCGTGTTTTTTTTCGTGTTTTTTTCGTGTTGCTGAAGTGCACTACATTTAAAATAAGTAACGGTTTATAAACGACACACCTTTATGTCTCGTTACCTGCAAGTTTGTTTTGTATAATTTAATATTTCATTAAAATTGTTAGCGGAGCCCTAAAATGGCGCTTTATTTAATTAATTAATTTTATTTTTATATTTATTTATTATTGGTCAGTATTCTTGACGTTTTGTAAGGTGCATTTCAGTAGCTCGGATAATTGATTTACTTTTTGTTTTTTGTTGCAATTTTAGTTTTTTTTATTTTAGTTGACTTTGTGTTTAAAAAAAATACGTTTTTTAATTGATTTTGTAACGGTGCGGAGATTGTGTTTTTATTATTTTAGATTATTTTGTTTTATAAATACCACTTACTCCATCGGGCGTTAATATTTTTTTATATTTCGATTTTTTTACAATGTTGCCAATCAAATACCTATCTCTGCAAAAATCGGAGCTGGAGTACGAGGTGGGCATTAGAGGAGCCACTCCTGCAACCTCTGTTGATGAATTGCGTAAACAAATAGTCAAATTGGCTCCAACATATCCTTCAGAGCACATTTTGGAGTCGCCTTTAGAAACAAAACAGGATCTTGCTGGTTGTATGGACGTGGTGTCAAAAATTAAATTAAATCTTGACATTGCTGATCCTAGTATTCCAGTACTCTTGAGAACGCAAAATTTATTAAACCATTTACATAATAGAATAGCTAGAATAACTTGCACCGACGCTATTAAAAAGGAATACGACAGCGTCGTTATGAGCCATAAGCTTCTGCTTCAAAAATTTACTGCTCTTTCAGTTAACAGACCTTTACCTGGTGGTGTTTCGTCGGTAAACCCTAGCACTAGCAGTGAGAGTAGACCTATTGTACCCGATGTGTCTAATGTGATATCGGTAACGTGCGATCGAAGTTCGGCTGACTTGTCCAAGTTGAAGTTTAATGGAAAGGCTTGCGTCAATACGTTCATACAGCGTGTCGATGAATTTGTTGAGGCTCGAAATATTCCTTTGACAAAGATTTTTAGTTTTGCCTCCGAAATTTTTCAAGACGATGCCTTGCATTGGTATCGCTCGATAAAGAGCAAAGTTAACTCCTGGCCCGAGCTAGTAGTAAAGCTAAAGGAAACATTTGGATCGCGGGACTTTGATTATAAATTTATTCCTGAAATACGTGCTCGCACCCAAGGTGATTGTGAGAACATTACTATATATCTTTCAATAATGAGCGGAATGTTTTCTCGTTTGAACGAGCCCCTCTCTGAAAAGGAACAGCTAAAAGTACTGCTTCACAATGTCAGACCCTGTTATGCCAGCATTTTAGCGTCTGCTGGTGAAGTGACATCTATAGATATGTTACATTCATTATGTCGTAATTATGAAGTAGTACAGGATCGTTTTTCCAAATTTCAAGAACCACCTAAAGTAACTTCAGATACTCTTGCTCCCGATTACGCATACAAGAGAGAAACTAATAGGAATACATTTAAACAAAATAGCAGTTACAATAATAATAATTTTAATTATCAACATAGACCATTTTCTCACAATAATTCTCTCAACAATCCTCATAATCAAAATAGAACTTACTCTAATATTAATAATAATAACAATTTCAAAGGAAATTATTCTAAACATCAAAACTATAGTACAAACCGTAATCGTGGACAATCATCGTCAAATTATTTACATTCAATTAATACTACCCAATATCAACCTTACTGCCCCAGATGTCGCAGCAACTCTCATCATATACGGCAATGTCAAGCTAGTCGTGATGTGTTTTGTTTTAAGTGTGGTACGAAGGATGTGAAGACGCCTGATTGCCCCGTGTGCACTAAGAATAACTTACCCAATTCAAAAAACTAGTAAAGCAGAATTGTAGCAATTTTGATAAGGAAGATTGGGATAACTGGCTTGCATTTTTAAGAAAATTTTCTGCCACTTATAAAGTTTCTACAATTCTGAATTCTAAACCAGCTGATGATTCTAGACCTTATGTTAATATTAAAATAAATAATAAAGAAGCTACTGCTTTGTTGGATTCTGGCGCTGCGGTTAGTATTTTAGGCAATAACTCTCATCTTAATTTAGAAGATGAATGTTTATTGCACTATGACAATCACACTAATATGATTGCCGCTGGTGGCCAGTCTTTGCAAAGTATTGGCTATATGTTTTTACCAATTTCGTTTGAAGGCCAGTTTCATATAATTAAAGCTTTTGTTGTGCCTGAGGTCGAAACCTCAATCATATTAGGTGTAGATTTTTGGCGAATTTTTAATTTATGTCCTAAGTATTTGGGTAGCATCACATTATCCGATGTCCAGATAGCCGAGGTAAAGGATAATTCTAGCGAAACTTTTATTCATTCTTATGATAATTTATCCGACTCGCAAAAGTTATTAGCTGATAATGTCATTTCACAATTTAAAACTATATCCACTGAAGTTAAGGGCTTAGGTAGAACGCATCTTATTACACATCGTATCGACACGGGTGACGCTCAACCCATCAGGCAGCGTTATTACAGAATGTCTCCCGAAAAACAGAAATTTTTAATTGAACAGGTAGATGAAATGTTGTCTTTGGATGTAGTGGAGCCTTGCGAGAGCGCCTGGTCCTCCCCCGTGCTCATCGTAAACAAGAAGAATGGTCAGCCCAGGTTTTGTTTGGACAGTCGTAAGCTAAACGCAGTTACGAAGAAGGATGCTTACAACTTACCGTACATTTCAGAAATCCTCGATAACCTTCGTGATGCTAAGTATTTGACCAGCATTGATTTGTCGAAATCATTTTGGCAGATCCCTCTGGCTCCTGAGGACAGAGACAAGACGGCTTTCTATGTCCCAGGCCGAGGAACATTCCGTTTTAAGACTACTGCCTTTGGTCTGACCAATGCTCCGGCTACACAGCAGCGATTGGTCGATTTCCTCTTTGCTGACATGGAGTCTAGAGTTTTTGCGTACCTTGATGATATTATAATTGTTAGTTCCTCGTTTCAGGAGCATGTTTCAGCTCTATTACGCGTTTTACATAAGCTGCAGAATGCCAATCTCACAGTGAATTTTGAAAAGTGTAATTTTTTCCGTAGCCAACTCAAATATCTCGGATATTTGGTTGATGCTAGAGGCTTGCGTACGGACCCTGAAAAGGTGGAGGCTATTCTCAACTTTCCGACTCCCACTAATAAAAAAGAGTTGAAGCGTTTTCTTGGAACTGCTACGTGGTACAGGCGTTTTGTTCCCAATTTCAGTACCGTGGCAGCACCACTCAATAGACTGACATCTAATGGCAAGCGTTCGCCTTCTTTCGAATGGACGCCTGAAGCTGATAGGTCCTTCAATGCCCTTAAAGAATGCTTAGTATCTGCGCCTGTTCTCGCTTGTCCGGATTATTCATTACCTTTTGAGGTCCACACGGACGCGAGCAATTATGGCATTGGTGCGATGCTAACGCAAAATATAGATGGTAAGGAGCATCCCATAGCGTATATGAGTAGATCTCTTAGTAAGCCCGAACAGAACTACGGCATCACCGAAAGGGAGGCTCTAGCCGTGTTGACAGCACTCGAACATTGGCGTTGCTATGTGGAAAACGGGCAGACGATCACCATTTACACCGATCACGCTGCGTTGAAATGGTTCATGTCGTTGGAAAATCCTACAGGTAGATTAGCTCGTTGGGGTGTAAGATTGTCCGCTTTTAATTTCGAAATCAAGCATAGGAAAGGCGTAGACAATGTAATTCCTGATGCTCTCTCTCGTGCCTTGCCTCTCGCTGCCTTATCGCTTTCGAATTCTGTGCTCAACACTGAAGACTCATGGTATAAAAAGATTTATAATGGTTGTTTGAACTCGCCAATTATGTTTCCTAATTTCATTATTAAAAATAATTCATTGTATCGCTTATCTAAAAACAAATGTCAATTAACTTCTGAGTTTGCGTGGAAAGAAGTTGTTCCCGAGGAGTTCCGCGAGAAGGTAATAATGGAAAATCATTCGGAACCAACAGCAGGACATCTTGGTATTTTTAAAACTTACAGGCGCTTATCTTTAAGCTATTACTGGCCTGGCATGTACCATGATGTAGTGAAGGCTGTGGGATCTTGTTCCACCTGCTTATCATATAAAGCTCAAAATCACACTACATTGGGTCAGATGGGACGTCCAAAGCACTGTTCGCGCCCCTATCAAATAATTTCAATCGATTTTGTAGGTCCGCTCCCTGTTACCCGGAAACAAAATAGTTTTATGCTCGTCGTCACTTGTTGTTTTTCAAAGTATTGTATGATTTTCCCGCTACGTCGTGCTACTTCAGAATCGGTTGTTAAAATTTTGGAAGACTCAGTGTTTTTGGTTCATGGTGTACCCCAAACAATCTTCTTGGATAATGGTACTCAATTTATTAGTTCCGTAACTAATACCTTATTTGAGAAATACAAAATCCCTAACATCTATTTTACTCCGAGGTATACGCCTCAAATTAATACGGTGGAGCGCTATAACAAAACTATAGTGACTTGTTTGGCCACTTTTGTAGAAAAAGACCATCGCACTTGGGACACTTTTATTCCTAAAGTGCAGTTCGCCATAAATAATTCGGTGAATGAAGCCACTGGTTTTACACCTTCATTTTTGGTCTATGGTAGGGAATTGGTCCGATGTGGATCTCATTATACAGATACCGATTTGGGCGACGAAGTCTTGTTCCTTCCGCGCGATATTTACGCTGAGAACTTGGGTTGCCTTTCGGCTGTTTTCGATGAAGTGCAGACATCCTTATGGCAGGCTCATGTTAAAAATACTAGTCATTATAATTTGCGTAGAAAACGCTCAGAATTTAACGTTGGTGACTTGATCTATAAACGTACCTTTATGTTGAGTGACAAGGATAAATACTTCACTAAAAAGTTAGCGCCAAAGTTTATTAAGTGCCGTATTATTGAAAAACGTTCTCCTCTGGTCTATGTACTGGAAGACATGTCTGGTAAGAACATAGGAGCTTGGCACATTAAAGATTTTAAAACAGTAGGTTATAAAAATAATTAGGTAAAATGCATGGATAGTTGCATCTCGCTTAAAAAAAAATATCTTATCGTTAGCATAAGTAATCAATGTGTCATTGTTGGTAACTTTTTATGTAAGAGAGCGCTAACAGCGTATAGAGTCGCTGTTTTTGTTTTTTATGGTTGAGATGATTCTGATTGGTTGTATGGAAGATGATGATTGTTTGAATTAGTTTATATGTGCAATGTTAACGATAGTCCGGAAGTAAGAGACGGTTTTAAATTAGGTTTAAAACCTTTCCGTGAAGCGGGGGGTAATGTAACGTTGTAAACGTACATGCTTATTTTATTCAAGTTTATGAGACTTATTTCTTATAAACTAATAATAAAGAAAACCATTTATTTTATTTTATTACAACTTCACAATACAATTTATAATTTTTCTTAGCACAAACTTAACCTGTCGAAACATTAATAACATTAAATATAAATACTTTAACAAATCAAAGGAATATTTTCATTTTAGCGCCCATTTTGTTTGCCGTCGCGTTTACGTTTTGTCTCTAGAACCGATGATCTGTTATTGATCCGCGGCGCAAGCGTTCCATTCAATCATTCTACGGACCGTTCGTTCGGCTCACTGACACTCACTCATATTCATTCCTTGGTCGACACAGTCGTAGCTGCAATTTGCCTTTTAATTTAAATACAAAAGAAAATAATATATCGGCATTCTTAAATTAGTGCAAAATCTTAATATATTCCGTGCCTATTCGGCCAATATAGTGAATTCGTGTTTTTGAAAACCCCAGATTGGGTAAGTGGTACTTGTATTTCGTAACAATTATAGTAGCAATTAGTTCGCTGGAAAAGTGTAATTTCTATTTAGTCACCTTTCTTTATTTTATTCTATTAGTGTTTGTTAATTATAAAACGTTTAACCATTTGTATCCATTGCAGTAATGTAAATTTGCTTAGAACATCATATCGTATGAAACTACCCACCTTATATAAAAAAAAAATGTTTTACGTTAATTTAAATTTATATTTTGATTGTAATCTCCGTATCCGATTGCGAACACCACGGCACAACAGCTCATAAAGGTACTATCCTAGTAGTTGCTGCCGTTGGTGATCGCACGGTATCTGGATGTGGGAATAACGCCTTTTGATGGCGCGTTCCAGGGTCCGAGGCACAGATTGTCCGAGGCACAGATTGTCCGAGGTCATCGCAACTTCGTCCGAAGTACACCTTGGGCTGCGCTACTGTTGTGCCCAGACACCGCTTACCTGCTTTCTATCTGCGCCCCGACATCGCCTAGCTGCGCCCCCCTGTGAACCTGTTTTTTCACCGAGGCGTCCGACACGGGAAGTACCTAACCGACTAACAGAGAAAAGCCAAGCCCCCTTTTAATTCTTTGGGCTTCACCCACGACCGCTCTGTACCGGTCTTTTAATCTCAATATAATATTATTTAATTTTTGTTCGCGTTTTCCTTCTTGTCCCATTTCCGGTACATTTAAGGTGAAAGGAGGTAAGAACGTGACAATGGGTCGAAAAACGACAAAAAATTTTGACTTTCCCATACTAATACAATGTTTTAACTGTCTAGTTAGTACGGGAGGATCGAAATTTTTTGTCGTTTTTCGACCCATGTTTCTTGGGCAAAAATGTTTAGTTTCATTGGTACAACACACCCTTAAGTTAATTAAAACGACTACAAAATGACGGTGTATATTGTTTTCAATTATATCTAACAGTTCCCCCATTCAGTGTATCTACAAGTATAAAATAAATACAAAACGATAACAACTGGTAAAAACTAAAATCAACCATTGAAATCAGTATAAAAATTCTGTTCATTAAAAAAAACAAAATTTTCCAACCGCCACATATTTTACGCCAGTGACATGGATGAATGGCTGACGTTGCGTTATTAATGGGATTAGAGGAGTTATTGTTGATTCGCAATTGACACGATTTAGTATCTGACGCGATTGTAAAATATTGGCATCAGTTAACCGGACAATTTGTTCAGAACACCCGATTAACTTATGGACTTAATTTAGATATGTTAGGTAGTTAACGTTTCATTTAGCTGAAAAGTTAATTTAAATTGTTAACTTGCCAATTTTAAACATTTTTCTAATGATTATAGTGATAGTTTCAGACAAATATAAAAAATGAGGTTTTCAAAAAATTACTAAGAATCTAACAGAGGAAAAATAAAAATTGTACTTTAATTTAATTTTTTTGCCCTCAATCTACTGGGATGACACTGTAAAAATGAAAAAAAAAAACACTCTGTAATTGACTGAGAAGAATCTCTGTTCCAGCATAGGCAAAAATGCTTTCGTATTTCTGTCCCGCTGCCCGTTTGTTCTCCTCTACAGGACGCATTACCCAACCGATTCTCGTGAAATTTTGTAAGCAAGTTTGATAACTATTATAGTTTTTTTTTTCAAATCAGTTTTTCAAATTTTTTCAAAACATCGGATTATCTATGTTAAAGCGTGTCTACAGCTCACTGAGCCACCAGTTGTAACTTTTTTGACATGATTTAAATGAAAAGTTACTCAAAAATAACTTGCAAGGAAAACCTTATTTTATGGTCGCCATTCATGTCAAGACATGTGCCTACTAATTTGGACAGCCTTTTGTGGCATATAATACTCACGAGCGTTACAATGTAACAAAGGGGCATTAATATTACATAAATCTAGGGACCTTGTAACTCACATATTATAACATTTTTCAATAACAGTCAAAACGATTTTCAATCTTATTCGACCTATTGTGTTTCCCAAATTGCTTCGGGAAAACCGTTTTCAACGATTTACGTACGCGATGTAGGTGCTTAAAAAGTTATTGATAAATTGGTTAACTCGCGCGTTAACGTGACTCGTTTTACACCCACCCCTTTGCCTCGGTGTTGTCCTAATGAAAAAGATCAATACACATGCCTGTACTGTCGACTTTCCCGTTTTTATGTTATAATAAATTTGGTGTCATATTAGCCCACCAATTTTCCCTATCGTATAATTCTAATAAAATTTATTAGAATAATTATTACAAAAAACTTATTTAGTTTGTCCAGGAAAATGATTTATTTTTGTATTATTCGGGGGCTTTTAACACTTAAGGTCATGTCAGCCCCATCATAACCTTATCTAAAACTACCTATCCTCTAACCCTATTTCTTACACTTTTTAAAGGAAAAACATAGAATTCCAGTCTCATCGCTGGTGGGAGACGACAGAATGCCCTGGAACATGCTTACATTTCTTTTGAACAAACAATTGACCAATGTATGTTTTATTTATTTTATTTTATTAGGAACAACAAACATTTACAAAATGAAGTTATACTTATACACTTACATAAAAAACATACTTATTTTGTAAACAACCACGTTATCCACAATATTACATTATAGAATTGAATAGTTTCTATAGTTAGGTACATTATAATTTAATTTAATTTAATTTCAGATCTTACATCATCGTATCTAAATTTTGAAGATGCAGCAGGACTTCCGTCCTGAACTGCCCAGGAGAAAGCTTAAACAAATCGATGTCAACAAAATGATCATTGTAATTTTGCATAACGTGACGCAAGGGCGCACGTTTACCAGCATTAGTTTTACACATTTTCAAAGCAAAGAGTTTATGTGCTCTGGAGTTGCGTATACGTTCAGATCTACTTGGTATGCTTAAGGAAACATTATTTATTAAATGAGTGCAATCAAACTGATTCTTTATGACTTTGTATAGAAATGTTTGACTTATAAGCATTCTACGCGATTTTAGAGAAAGCAGAGAAAATTTATTGAGAAGTTCAACGTATGACGATTTGTTATGAAAGCATTTATAATTGACAGATCGTACAAACTTCTTTTGAACTCTTTCAAGTTGGTCACTATATTTTAGGTAAAATGGATCCCATACTATTGTTCCATATTCCATCTGTGATCTAACTAGCGATCTATATAAGGCAAAGTAGGATGTTACTTAAATAAACTAAGAACAATGAAAAATACTAATAGGACAATCAACACCGTTATCCACAACTTAAATAAGAGAGTGGGTACCTGCTTCTTAAACCTTTTTTAAAGGTACTTACTTAAATAGAAAAAGAGAAAAACAAAAAAAAAACATAGAAATACAAACAAGAGGGGCAAACATTTCTTGCATTTAAGTTTAATTCTGCCATCACCTCTCGTCTCATACTTTCGTTTTGGACACACTCTACCAGCAAATGGTGAATGTTTTCAATTACACCGCATATAATTATTACAATTTGTTAATTCCGATTTCCTCATTAAAAATGCAAATTTGTTAAGTGGAAATGTGTCCAGATCGAATCCTAAAGGCTATTTAACAAGTTGTTTAGTTAAATTAACTCATGCTAAATTAACATTGCAGCGTTTTGTACCATATTCCCTTTTCTTGTGAACGTAAATCAAAGTATTCTTGCCATTTGTTATAGACAATTTTTAGGGTTCCGAACCCAAAGGGTAAAATCGGGACCCTATTACTAAGACTCCGCTGTCCGTCTGTCTGTCTGTCTGTCACCAGGCTATATCTCATGAACCGAGATAGCTAAACATCTAAAATTTTCACAGATTTCGCATTTCTGTAGCCGCTTTAACAACAAATACTAAAAACAGAATAAAATAAATATTTAAGGGGGGGCTCCTATACAACAACGTGATTTTTTTGCCGTTTTTGGTACGGAACCCTTCGTGCACTAATCCGACTCGCAATAGGGTATTTTCCAAATTCTTTAAAACTGCTTTTATTTAAAGATTGAGACGAACGATTTAACAGAAAAATATTAAAAAAATAATTAATGTCTTTTTTCTTCATTAAACCAATTAATGTTAAACTTATTTCTAAATAGTTTTGAATCTACCGTCAAAACGCTCGGTTCGATGACGTCTACTGTGTGACGTCATCTTTGTGTAAACACGAGTAAATTGTTACACAGACTACATAGGTGTTCAAATTGTTTACACAAAGTTGACGTCTCACAGTAGACGACATCGAACCGAGCGTTTTGGCGGTAAATTAAAAACCATTAAAAATAAATTAGACTTTAATTGTTTTAATAGAGAAAAAAGACATATATTTATTTATTTTTATTTTTCTGTTAAATCGATCGTCCCAATCTTTAAATTTAAGCAGTTTTCAAAAAATTGGAAAATACCCTATTGGCTGGTTTTTTAATTTTGTTTTAATTTCTGTGTAATGGATTCTGGGCATTAAAAAAATTACAACATTAAAAATTGTTCCAATTGAAAGGTGGAAAGTAAATGGTTAAAAGAATTAAAAAATATAATTACTAAGAAACACAATGATTTATTTCAACAAAAACGCGCGATATAATTTTATGCATAGTATTATCATTTAGGCTCGAGTAAAGTCTAGTTCAGTCATAATTTTAAATAGGTAGGTTCATAAAATTTGAACTAATTTGTTTCATTTCGTGCTGTAAAACCATTTTATAAGGTAATGGCGTAATATCCTGAAATAAATCGAATTGCTTGAAATTGCCAGTAGGATAATTTGCTTAGCAAATTTTCCAGTTCTCTAATATGGGATTCATATTACAAATTACATTTTGTGAATGGTCAAACAATAGAGGTCACATTAAACTTGAACTCGTTGGAAATATTATAGAATTTCTTTCATAGAAATCAGGGATGTTGCGGATGCAGATTTTTTCACATCCGCGGATGCGGATGCGGATTTTAAGAGGCTCACATCCGCGGATGCGGATCTGTACAAAAAACTTAAGTTTGGGTAAAAAAATTAACAAACGTGCGCGTCAGATCTTTTCACAACACAAACAATAGCGAGGCGCGTCACCGTCACCGATTCACCGCAGTCCTAAACAAAATTATTGCATATACCTATTGGTCAATCAGCACGCGCGGTCGACATCCGCCACTCGCCGGGCCCACCCCTTTCTTTCTTGTCGTGATCTGCTTCACATCCGCATCCGCATCAGCTCCGCATCGATTTATGCGGATGCGGATGCAGATGCGGATGTCTAAATCGATGCGGATGTTCCGCATATGCGGATGCTGATGCGAATATTCGCAACATCCCTGATAGAAATACAGCCGTGAAGTGAAGTTACAGGGGTACCATTTTTCCCTTTTGAGAATTGGTCCCCTAAAATAAGTGGTATTTCCAATCAATCCCAGTGTAATCTGATATTGATTAATACATTTAATCAACCGTACAAAAATAGACCCTCACCTCACCTGTCTGCAACCTTAATGGAGACTACAAAATGAATTCAATTTCAGTTCTCAAAATGGGTACTCACCGCAGTCGCCCTTGTACGCCGACCGCAAGTTGCTCTGTTCCCGACACGCCGTCGAGTCGAGCTCGCACTGAGAAGGGTACGTCTGACCATCGTTGCCGCACACCACGTCTGATTCCTGTCACCCAAATTAAGGGTTGAATTATAGAATAGATATTGGAATGCTACTGGCAAGAAACTGTATCGGCTGTCAAAACTTTTGATTTTGCTGGCATGGCATTGACTTGAATCTGACAAAATTGAATAGTAGTTAAAACTAGACGTCTTTTATGAGAAACGCAATTTATGAATATTTTGTATAATAACATAATAACCAAGATAAATAACTAACCAATAAAATTATTATATCTAAAACACTAAGTTTTGGCAAATAATACCCTATTTTGCTTCATCTTTATTTTGTTAACCTTTTCAGTTCAACACATACCCCTTGTCTTTGGGAGGAATGACTTTCTTAAGTTATCTAACTTACTAAATAATTTAACATATGAATCCCTCAGCTAAACTAATTAATTATTAATGTACGAAGAACATTCAGGTTTAATTCCTAAAGTCGTTAAAATGTCTTGAGATAAATTGAATTTCGTTACGTAACAAATTTACTGCCATCTAAGCTGTAAGAAGAATAATAGATAATTAGTATGCCAAGTTAACAAAATTGAGAGTAGACATGAGAAAATCTAGCGGTCTGAAGCTTAACCAAAATTAGTTATCTCAGCTTGTTTACTGTCTATTATCTTTCAGATTATTCATAGCTGAATTCACAAGAAGTGGGTTTGAAAAATTACTTTTGCGAAAGCCGAAATTTAATAAAAGATGTTGTGATCCGTTAAGAGGGTTAGCATAAGCAACTAACAACAAACTCCAATTTTACTTTCTCGAGATAGGCCCTTCTGGTCGAACAATCGGCCTGAATGCGGACTGGCAAACATCTTCAAAGCGAAGGATGATGGGGAGTTAGTATGGGTACTGATTTTTATTTTATACTCTGTACCCTTACCACGAACTACTATCGAGAAAAAAAAACGATATAGTAAAAAAACGTGCGTAAAAGTAAACGATAGAATAATAATCTTTGGAAAATTTCATTCGCTTTTCGTCGGTAAAATTACTATATAGAATGTTTTTACTCGCGTTTTTTTCGATAATTGTTTGTGCACACAAAGGGTACAGTCCTTATTTAGGTTCTGTGATATTTTTAGACATGCAATTTTAGTTTCTTAAACGCATAGTTTAAAAAAACTGCGTCCCACGTTGGGCGTCAAAATAAAAGTACCACATGTTATTTAAGCATGAAATGGCACATTTCTTTGATAAAGATGTTTAGATTAGATATATTTGTTTTTTTATCTGTGCTATTGGATGACTAATGATTGTCTGTCGTGCAGTTTTTTCAAATAGAATCTATCCACGAAATGGTAAAATGTATCAAGAACCCAAAAACGATCAAGCAATAATAATTTATAGAAGAATAACTAACTAATGCATTTGTGCAGTTGTGATTGCATCTGCATAAGGGTCGGCCTGTGTCCATATCGACTGCACAATCTCCCCCGCCTTGGCATATTATATCGACGCACGATTCTGTAACAAGGGAATGTTTTAATACAAGAATTTATAAAGCTAATAAGAATGACAGCCTTATAATAGGCTAGCGCACGGGTCACCAATTAGTTTCTTTCAGGGTCCGTTTTTAGAAATGAAATGACCATCGCGTTCCGCACAATATTTTATAGAAAAGAATATTTATTACAAAAATATAATTATTAGGTTTTACGGGCTGCGGACAGTTTGAATGAAGACGAAATTATGTTCTGTACTGTCGTACTACCCCGCCGTTTTTGAGTTGACGTCAACAAAGATAATGCGATAATATTTTTTGTTAAATTACGTATTCTGTAGTGTAAGTTCCAGTGTTCTCGCGGTCCGCACAAAATGGGTCGGCGGTCCGGATGCGGACAGCGGTCCGCCATTTGGTGACCCCTGGGCTAGCTTTTCGCCCACAGCTTCACCTGCGTGGACTTCAGGTTGTATCGTGGGAGGAGACACGTACCCAGCAGTGAGATAATAAGTAGCCTTTGTCCTTTCCCAAGGTCTCATCTATATCCGTACCAAATTTCGTCAAAATCGGTCCAGCGGTCTAGGCGTGAAAGCGTAACAGACAGAGTTACTTTCGCATTTATGAAATAAAAGACTTTTTAACGGATACTAGCGCGGTTTTATTGAAAGTACTTTGGTAATTAGTTGGTATTTGGTTTGATTTTTGATTTTCCCGACGTTTCGGCACCTTTGCAGCTGCCGTGGTCATGGGGGACTGAAGCTATCGCATTTATATTATAGAGTAGGGAAGAGTAGGTAAGTAAGGATTAAATAACAGATTTTTTTCATAACATTACATTTAATACCTAGCGCAACATCGTCACAAAATAGTAAAACTTTAGAAATTGTGACTTTTAAAAACTACAGAAACGAATTAAAACCTTGGAATCTAATAAACTAGGAGTAATCTTTGGGTTTTGTTTTAATGAATATATCTAGTTCGCACAAAATTATAAGAGGTAAGAATTTATCAATTTTTATTATTCATTCAAAACGTATCTGCAATGCGTCATTGTAATGACCAAAGACGCCATTTCAATCCCTAATTAACATTTCAGTAATAGGTTCTGCACAATTTATTGCCTCGTCTGCGTTCTATAAGCAAAACAAACGACCGCTGCATTCGCTTCGAAGTCGAAATAAGACGAATGAAAAACGCTTAACTGTACTGGAAATTCTTAACGGCTGCACTACTGCTGTTTCGAATATTTCAACACCGTGAAAGAAACTTTTCTTCTTTACTTGTTCAAAGGTAACTAATATTTTAAGCTCATAAGCTGTTTCTTTTGGTAACTGATTCTTTTTATTTGTTAAGTTAAACAAACAACGGTACAATCAAACTGATAGTACCTATCTGATTGAAACACTGACATCTCGGTATATTTATTTCATGCTTATATTGAGCATATTTTGCCAAATGTTCCTGAGCAAAACCGTTGAATCGATCAAAATATAATTTTACTTTACTGTTATTTTATAGTACTACTATTTTTTTTACTTGATGTCAGGAATATAAGTTTATTTCTATTCAGGAGTAGCAGTCGATTTAAAAAAAAAACTAAAATTATTAAGTTGTGTACGCTCATTATCTTTTCTTTAATTTAAAGTAAAAAATGTTTTTTCAGTAAGTGAATTGATGTAATTCTTTATAAGAAAATAAAGTTCTTAAACCATAAAATCGTACAGTAGTAGCCTTTTGAGGCAACGTAATCATTATTTGCTGTTGTTTTTCCATCTCAATTTTCTTTTTTCTCTGAGGCAAGTTAAATAAAACAAATTATTTTCAATAATATAAAAATCTGAGTTTTAGCACCTACTTATACATACTTATTGAATGGAAGAAATCACTAATATCAATAATGCTTTAAAATTAATAATGTTGATTTGCAAAATACATTTATATAACAAGCAATCGGGACGAATCTCGATAATTTCATTAGAGGAAAAAAGATTTTCATTGTTACGGAATTGATAGCAATTTTCATATCAATGAAGAATGTTATTTTATTTTTGCTTACCCAAAGAATTTGCCTTTGTGGCAATTTTAATGTTAAAGACTTTTAGTTATATTTCAGTTATTTTCGTTTCAGAATAAAACGTAGCTTGTATAAAAAAATATCTGATAATTGTCTTTAATAATCTTAAATAGCAGTGTCCTACATCTTGGCATGGACCACTTTGAAAACCGCAATTCTGACTACATGGAAAATTTCTCCCCAATTAGTCCTAACTAGTCCTACTTTTTCGGAATTAGTCCCAAAAAGGACTGAAAGAATAGTCAGAATTGCGGTTTTCAAAGTGGTCCATGCCAAGATGTAGGACACTAAATAGCATTGTGAATGCCTAAAATCTAGAATTTCATTAACATCTGATACTGTCTAATGTCGTTGATACAACTTAGTGATACAGAAAATTTGCATTTTCAACAGCTTTTTCTCTATCTAGTGGCACAAACAAATACCAAAAGAGACGAATTTATAAATTTGTAGACAGTTCAATTTCAAGGCTACCAACTTAGTTGCAAAGTTCAATTTGCTGGAACAATGTGTAAACATAAAGTATAATAAAAATAACAAAAACACATGCAAAACAAAACTCTCTTAAGTTTGTTTTACCATGAAGTGCGTATTTAGACTAAAATACAGTACCTACTTGCGAAAACGTTAGCTTCAAGACGAGAGAAAATTAAGTTATGTCCTATTGTTTACTGGTGGCCGCATATTATGTATCTTGTTTATTTATTTGTACAGTTTCAATGATTACTTTGCGCCTATTACTCTAAATGAGCTACTGTAGTCTGTAGCTAAGTTTGCGAGAGCGTCACATTAAACTCGCATACGTAAACCTATCAAATCTTCAGTAATGTAAGTAAAATCATATCCAGTAAAGAGCTGAAAAAATAATCATTACAACCATTTTATTACTTATTACTTAAACTTATGTTATGAAATAGGATAGATCCGTACATATTACATAATAATCACGATCCATATCATATCGCAAATGATATTCGTTTGTGATAATATTATGAGCTCCACTTAATAACTCTCCCCACTAGCACGTAAGATATACTTACGGCACGTTCCATTGTAGAGCACCCGTAGTTCGCCATCTTTGATCCCTTCTTGGCACGCATGCATACGCATTTTGCATTCGCTCCCGTAGGTGTTGTGGTCGGAAGAACAGACTGGCGCGAGCGTTGCGTCACAGACTGGGCAGGCGCATTGTGCCGCGCCACCTCGTGACACACACGCTCCACCCCATGGGCAGGTTGCGCGGGCACATGGGTTTTCTGAACCTAAGGAGAAATTGGATGTTTAATGAATTCGTAATTTAAGGCAGAAACAAAAGAAAAATCTATAATTAATGTTTTGTTCGTGTCATTAGTGTTGGAGTAAACAACTATAATTTTGCTTTACGTTTAAGCTCTGCTGAAGACTAGGAGGGTGAACAAGTGTTGGTGTGTATGCATCACAGCCTAATCCTTGAACAGTGAACACAGATAGTCATACAAGTTTTCAGGATAATTTAACACATCTTTTTAAATTAGGAAATGATGTGTAGAGTTCAAACAGTATTAACTTCAAGGTTGATCGTGATATACCGTTTTATCACACTGAGTACTCTTTCGAACATGGTGACTGACCACGTAATGAATTGTGAGCCGCGTCATTAGTCAGGCATGCTGTAATAAAATCGTTCACTACCGTAGATAACACGCACTGACGTATGCTATAATTAATCTAAACCGTAAGGTTTTGAGTTACCGCAAGGTCCAATGTAAGCCACCCGTATGTCTCTGTTGTCCAGGCACGCCGCTCGGTCCAGAAAACAAGCGCTGTCATACGTCTTCCCATCGGTGCCACAGACTGGCCTGACTATTGGCTCACATTCAGGGCCACATCCACAAACTGCGACCCCGCGGGCGTCTAATGAGCAATGCTCCCTGACTCCACACTTCACTGAGTCACATGGATGTTGCGCTACAAGGAAAAATAAATATTAGGGGTTGCTGCTAACTTTTGTGTATTCTGGATTGCACAACATATACAATCAAACTGTACCGATAGATATAATGTTGTCAGAATTTCAAGACACTGTTTTCTTCTTATTATTCTGTTTGGATCAATATTATTCTTTTAACGAACGACGAAACAAATAATCATTTAATAATTTTAAAAATAAAACTGAATATTATTTAATTAGGTAAAAACCTATAATTTGCTCGAATTAAGTAATGCATTTAGCTATGTTTTTTATTTCCCTCACTTTTTTGAATAACATTGGTAAATGATGTTTATTAAATGATCAATAAAAATCGAGGTACTGGATCTCGATATTACGTGACAATATTTGTAACGTAGGTACTATGGGCAACAGCGTCGCTAACCAGTTAGCACCAAAATTCGTGTGCGCGCGTATCGCTCCTGCACGAACTAAACGTATATTGTGAAGGCGCGGCATGTCAGCGATTTTTACTTTAGGAGTGGTTAAGCGACGCTGTTGCCCATGGTATCTATCAATACACAATGGAAGCAGAAAGATACAAGTCAAATATGTCCTAAAAACTTACCCGAAGCGCACTCCCCTCTGTACGCAATAGTGAGTTGTTGTCTGGTGCGACACGCCTCTCGTCGCAGCGCACACTCGCTAGGGTAGTCTTTATAATCGGATGCGCAGAGAGCTGAGCCAGGTCGCGCGATCAAGTCGCAGGGCGGGCCACAGCGACACACTGGTGTTCTGGCTTCATTCAACTGACAGATCCCGCCATCAGCGCATTCATGCTCAGAACAAGGATCTAAAACAAAGAAATGCTGTTAGAAAATCTGTTATAAGGTGCTTGGTATACTTGCGATTGTCATCAGACTAGACTAAGTGTCTTGAACATTCGACTGCCTAGGACCTAATTTCTGAAAATAGGTGATAACTGATAAGTTACAAATAATTACATGGCATTTATTGAGTTTTAGCAATCTTGAATCCCAAACTATAATGGGTGATGGTTCATGACTTTAAAACAAATAATAATGCTCATTACACAACCTGGGGGCTTACCATCAGCAAATAAAAAACCGTTCATTTCAAAAGCAGACCTTAATCAGGACTGCTTAAGGCCTGCTTATGAACTAACCTTTGAGATCATAGTCCGAAAAAGTAAGGCAGTTCAATATAAGTCCTACTATAAGAGCTCATAGTAAGGCCCCTTGTCTGTACAAGGTTTCGAATCTGCGATTTTATAAAGTTAGTGTTAGGTAACTTAACACGGAAACATCTAACAAATACCTATACATAAATTCAATAAATTCCATTAAAATATTATCAAATCAGTATTTCAGGCAGGGGCTGCGAAGCGAGTCAAACTAGTTTGTTGAAGTAGCACAAAACTGAAAGATTTATTAAAAGTGGGGAAGTGAACTACGAAAGTAAACAGAATCTCACAAAGGATGCCGGAATGTGCGGGCGTTTGGTCTTGTACAAATTTAGTTCAGATCGAATGTGCCCGGACAAGTTTCGTGAAAAGGGTTAACAAAATGTAGCTACATAATAAATAAAGTAAAGCAGAT